>OX637873.1:5022500-10022500 GCA_951802675.2 Boloria euphrosyne
ATTTTCTACGAAATTAAGAAGACATAAAAAAACAGTCTATTACAATATTTATTTATTTAGGTACTCTGGATGCTAAGTTTCGACGACGAGAAGAACAGCCTAGCGGAGGCCCTGGACAAGTACTCGGTGGGCGTGCCGCCCGTGCAGTGGCTGCCGTGGATCCCGCAGCTGCTGGCCTGCCTCGTGCAGTACGACGGCAACGTCATACTCAACCTACTCAGCCATGTGAGTTATAGATACTTAGCCTTGTGGTGTCGAGTTTACAATCCAAAAAAACTTTCTTTTTTATATATCTACATTGGTAAATAAAAAATTGAATACATCACGCTACTTATATAATGTTTTCCTGTACTAAAACGTTTAGATTTAAATACTGTATTATGTAAAATTTGTAGACTAAACTAAATTATAATGATGATGATGTGATAAAAAGTTATAAATTTGGTTAATTTTTAAGTAACATAATGTTTGGCAGGTGGGTCGCCTGTACCCGCAAGCGGTGTACTTCCCGATCCGCACGCTGTATCTGACGCTGAAGATAGAGCAGCGCGAGCGGCACAAGAGCGCCGAGAGCCTCGCCGCGCACCTGCCCGCCGCCTCCGCCGCGGCCGCGGTGAGTATACCTGCGGCGGTGATAACGCGACTCGTATGTACCACCGACTGCAGATACATACTAAGGTCAAAGCCTATGAAACATATAGTCAGCCAGCCTGCCCAAGCACTGCTGCTACCATGGAGATTAGAGACCAGGAGAACCAAGGCCCTAGAATGTAGTGTCTCAGAAATATTGTCAAACCAAGGAGGCGCTGCGATCGCTATGTTGTCTCAATGCCTAACTTCACGTTGTCACAATAGTGACAGTACTCATAAATAGCTAACTTCACAGATACTACTTACCGACGGCAGCGCGTTGTAAATTCTACACATTTTCAGAGACAGGCGGGTAATGCTTTAGTATGAAGCGATGGTCCTCCTGGGCCTATAGCCAACCGGCATTCGTTATGAAGCGATTCGATTTCTACAATCGTCATCGCTTAAACGCAGCGTATGCATCTTGAACTTTAAATCACTAATAATTGAAATGAATTTACATTGTCTACCATCATCTATTCGTTGACAACAGATCACGTGACATATCTAAGTCATATGTCAAACCCATACATTTTGGACTTTTCTACTATCGCTTTCGCTAATCGATTGTTACATTATCATGAATGAAATCAAAATATATTAAATTGATCAAATTAATTTTAGGATTATAGTTTATTATAAACATTTGATTTGCACTCAAAAAATATTGAAAATCAATTAATCTTAAATAAGAAGCAATTTGCATTTAATTTCGACTTAAAAGATAGAGTTTATAAGATACTCCTTATTTATTAATTGAAACCAAATAGAGGTATATCACTGTTAATGATAAAATTGAATTATGTTCCAATTAGAAATATAAATATAATTAAGCTGCTAACTTAATTTTTAGTGGAATTTAAACCATTAATATTTCTTATTTATATAGTTTATTTAAAACCTTACATTTTCATTGTAATAATAAAAAAATTTTTTTTATAAATATTATATATAGGCCCTCAGGTCTTTAATCTCTATGGCTGCTACACTCACTTGGAACATTTGTGGGCTGTCACGTCCGTTGGCCGACTATATGTTTCATAGGCTTTGCTAAGGTCCTATGTGCGAGTATCGGATTGGTTTAATTAAATATAATTTAATTGGATTTTTCTATCAAGATTTATGTGAAAATAGCAAATCACACTCGCTCCACTCGAGTTTTTCCACTAATCACGATTTAAATTAAAGTGTATATTTCTAAGAAATACATATTTTCCCGCAGTAACTAGTACCATATGTTGACCCGGTTAACTAGGTATCAACATACCAAACTTCACCAAAATCTGTCCAGTGGTTTTCTCTTGATGTAATCACAGCCAGATAAAAATACTAAACACTAGATTCTGCCTCTGTTTCGATAACAATGACTATTTCAATAAGATTTTCCAAGATATATTCAAGTGAGAATTTTATTATATTATTTAATGATATTTTATCTCCGTGCCTTGCAATGGACATCCTGAACATGATATCTTACCAGTTGTTAATGTTGCTGAGACTGACAGGAATAGTGAATGCGCTACAAGATCTCCTATACATATAATATAGACGTATTAAAAATGGCTCCAGTGTGGTCCAAAGTCATTAGTCTTTATATGGTTGTAAATGTAAACAATACCATTTATTTTAATTATAAATGATGCATTACATCATATAATGGTTTGTTCTTACTGATCTTCACTAAGGAAAGAAAAGGAGCTATCGTAGTAGTAAAATTAACATATTTAAATAGTTATATTAATATTTTTTGATGTGTTTCCTTAGTATGTTAACATGTATTTTTTTTATATATTATATTAAACTCTTGTAAAACATTGCCTTTCGAAAAATCAATATTTAAATGTAAGTAAAAAAATTATAACTCTTAGATTCACTCTAATATTTGACTGTCTTTTCGGATTTTGTTGTATGTAAAATTATAAAACAGAACCAGGAAAAAATGTAAAAAATAGGGACATACTTAAAAAAAAAATACAAAATTGAGCATGTTTGTGTGCAGTCCGGAGTGAAAGCAGGTGATGGGTCGACGACCCCGGGCGGCGGCGCGGGCGGGGAGGCGGGGCCCATCAAGGCCACGCTGCCCATGTGGCGCTGCTCCAAGATCATGCAGCTGCAGCGCGAGATACACCCCACCGTGCTTTCCTCGCTCGAGGGCATCGTTGATCAGGTCGGGGACTACGCTTACTAGTTTGTTTTTCTCTTATGAAGTAACTTAATGTTGGATTTGACGTAGTTCTTTGTAGAGATATGAAGTGAAAAGTGATTTTTTATTTTAGTACATTAAATAAAATTACAAAATAGTAACCTACAAAAGATTTTACTAATTTCAAATATTAAGAGATAAAAATAAAAGAATTTTAGATAATTATATAATCTGTTCGTGTTAAGAATGCAGTAAGTTGCCAGTGAAGTCCTACTACTGGGTGCATTCACAGTGGTCTCAAAATTACTACTACTATACTGTCCTCTTTCTAATTTAAATCACACTGTTTAAAGTACTTAAAAACATTGTAAATTAATTTTCTTTCTCCGCTGAATTACCGAACCACTTATTTTGACGGATAGGTGAGGTATTCATTTAAAAAATTTAATTTATTAATAATCAAAGGACAAACACAATGTTGCGTTCGAAATGTCTGTGCCTTCACAACTGGTCACTGTGGACGCGACTTTCTAATTTCAGAATATTTCATTGGTTAGGGGCGTTGCTAGGCCGGTAAACAATGTGTCATTTACTGCATTCTTAACGCGAACGAACTGTAGTAACGGGCCTTTTTCTATGACTATGCCCAAAAATGTATATAAAGTATTGATAAACAATTATAAAAGTAAACATGAACGTCGGATGTGTTAGATGGTGTGGTTCCGCGAGAACTGGTACGAGGAGGTGCTGCGGCAGCTGCGCGCGGGGCTCGCCAAGTGCTACGTGGTGGCCTTCCACCACCGCTCGGCCGTGGCCGTCGCCACCGTCACGCCGCACACGCTCAACTTCATCAAGAAGGTCGTCTCCACCTTCGGCATCGGCATCGGCATAAGTGAGTACCCCCACCCGCCACCCGAATGTGTCGCTGCTTCATTAGATTACCTGTCCCTTTTTTAAGAATGTTTTTCTTTTTAATTAATTTTAAGTAAAAATTGGATATGTGCTACTTTTATTTATATATTGATTTTTTATTGAATTGTCGTACGTTACTTTTTGTATGTAATACTCTGATATTGCTGGTGCTTGTTGTATGCATGCCTTACAACTCTAGTGGGAGTTGTTTAATGTGTATTCATGAATGCTGTAACTGTTTAATTTTAAATATTGACATATAAAAAGAAGTAAAAACGCACTTGCACTAGCAATATAGTACTATTACAATATGTGTTACTTGTCCGTTACAAAGCTTTGCGAATGTTAATATTATATTAATTGCTGATTGATTCTCAGTTTTTATTATCCTGCATGTTTTCTGTTGAATTTAATTAATTTATGCCTATCCCCAATTACGACGTTCAACACATCGCGTTGATTCAAAATATAATTCTCATCAGAATGATATTTATAATTGATATTCTAGAAATTCAACTGGTTAGTGATTTTTTTTATGAAAATGGATTTTACACATATTAAAATTTTTCAAATCAAATCATTTCAAATTTAGAGAGCTTTTGATAGTTTAGGCCCAGAGCTAAAGTCTAATTTAAAACTACCGTTGTTGCAAATCTTGAGCAATTAATAGTAGATTAGTAGCCAAGGGCTGTAAGGCATCAATTCCAGCCCGAGATATTTTATAGTTCGAGGGTGCAATTGATGCTTACACCCGAGCTAACTATACTGCTTTACATCTCGATTGTGAGGTAAGTAGAAAAAAACCGGCATTACAAGAATAATTTTTTTTTCAAGGTCGAAATTGAGCTTCGCCGTTCGATATTTAAAATTGATGACTATTAAACTCACACGAAGACAAGGCTGAATAGCAAAGCGACCTCTTTGGTCATTTGGCTGAATGCATGATGTCTATTGCCAGTATGATGGTTAGATGTACGCGAACTTTTTGAAAGAAAGAAGTGTTTTTTTTTAATTACTTACCGTCCTAGGGCTTTTCTAGCTACATTATTACCGTAGAGCGCTAATTAGTCACCTACAAGCCCCATTTGGAGGTAATAAGAATCTACTTACCGAACATGAGAGATTTAAAGCAGTATTATTAACACTAGGTAGGGCTATAATTTTTTTAATTTCTTCGTATTAGAGAGACACTTAGGATTTTGATGAGTGAGTCCTTGGCGACGCTTCTAGTTATGGAAAGTAAAAATCTCTTTCTTAGTGAAATACATCTGTTTTTACTGCTTCTATGGTGTATAGACTTGCATGTATAGCTGCACACCTGGAAGTCCTGGGTTCGAGTCCCGGGTCGGGTCAAATTTAGTTATTGAGTCTTTCCGAATAGCAAGTCTCGTTGGCAGCTCGGAATTGGGAAGTTGGCGGTATGGCACCCCCGTGCCTCGAAGAGCACGTAAAGATGTCGGTCCTGCGAATTACGTACGTTCTTGTGAGTGACGTATTATTCTGTAAAAAATACTTAATAAATATCCAATCACATCATGATGTAAATATTTAAGTTAAAATATTATTTAATTGGTTTGCGCGAAGAGGAACTTATTACTAATTATTTTATTTCTTGTTGCATTAGTCATAACATTAATAGTTTAGTTATACTTACCTCTCACCCTTTAATTTGTTATTGAAATAAAATTAATCATATATTCATAATAATCGTAGTAATATACTAGAACTTATCATTTATATTAGCACTTATGTATGTATGTAGCGCTATGCGATTTTACTCTATAATTTGTGGTTTCAGAAGCACGTTTTGTGTGTAGTGCAGTTATCGATCGCTAACACGTATTAATGAGTATGATTGGGCCATGCGAGCGTTCTATACACGTACTCCATTTTCTATGTCTACAGAAAGTGTTTCAAGTACTGTAAGTGGTGCATTCTCTTCAGCTGCATCGGAGAGCCTCGCGCGGCGCGCGCAAGCCACCGTGCAGGACCCCGTCTTCCAGAAGATGAAAACTCAGTTCACTGCTGACTTTGACTTCACACAACCCAATGCTATGAAATTACAAAATCTGATACAGAAACTAAGGAAATGGGTCAAGATACTCGAGGCCAAAACTAAGGTTTTACCCAAGTAAGTACACTACTTGCGCACTGAGACTCGCGCACGAGGTAAATACACGATATTTTCGATTGTGCCGTCCATCTCACCTTCGATAGTGGTGCTTTTGTTACATACCGCATCTAGATCGGTCCCTTTTGGACGATTCACTCCACAGGCTTTCGGGTATATTACTTAGTTGACTCAACATGCTTAATGACTAACACTTACTAACTATAATATTAGATTACAACTCTTAACATAATACTGACACTATAAAATATATTTCAAGCAAAAATGAAATGCATATGTCGCATGTGGCAGGTCGTTCCTGATCGAGGAGAAGTGCCGCTTCCTGTCCAACTTCAGCCTGAAGACGGCGGAGGTGGAGCTGCCGGGCGAGTTCCTGCTGCCGAAGCACACGCACTACCACGTGCGCATCGCGCGCTTCATGCCGCGCGTGGAGATCGTGCAGAAGCACAACACGTCGGCGCGGCGCCTGTACGTGCGCGGGCACAACGGCAAGGTGTACCCCTACCTCGTGGTCAACGACTCGGGGCTGGGCGACGCGCGGCGCGAGGAGCGCGTGCTGCAGCTGCTGCGCATGCTCAACCACTACCTCGCCAAGCAGAAGGAGACGTCGCGCCGCTTCCTGCACTTCACCGTGCCGCGCGTCGTCTCCGTCTCGCCGCAGATGCGCCTCGTCGAGGACAACCCCAGCTCCGTCTCGCTGCTCGACATATACCGCACCGAGTGCGCCAACAGGTACCCTCCACTCTACTCTACTCTACTCTACTCTCCAGTATTAGATATACAGTAGAAAAGTCCATACCGTAAATTATTCAGGTTTTCAAAATATAACAAGTTTTTATGTTGAACTACTTCGACATATTATATTATTACGGCAAAAGCCCCTTGTTGTTCGGCTGTATGGATTAATATACTGTGATATAATAATTTTTGACTTATACTTTTGTATGGACACTAATGATGTTTTACTTTTATAGAGGAGTTGAGTACGACGCGCCAGTGACCCGCTATTACGAGAGGCTTGCAGCGGTTCAAGCCCGAGGGTCACAAGCTACTCACCAAGTATTACGTGACATTTTACGAGAGGTAAGCTTAATATACTACCACTTATGACTTAATGTTATTGTAATAAAATACAACGTGGTTATGTAAATTAATCGAATTGCGAAACGGAGTTAGTATAAATGCTTTGATTATTAAAAACGCTGAACACAGACAAATTTTATTTATTTCTACCCTTTTTTTTTCGTTTATTATTTGTTCCATTACTGAAAATTGTAAAAGCCACATGCAGACGTAGAGTGCGATTTATTAGGATTACTACGTAAATGGTAGATGAAGGCAATATGTCGCAAAATTCTAATCACGAGAAAATGTTCAAAGTTAGTGGAATGTACGAAGTGTATGTATAAAATGGCTATCAAGTAGCGTGATCTGAACTACAATAGACTTAATATAATATACAAGTGGGTGAGCCGGCATGTGTCGTGTTGCATGTGCAGGTGCAGGCGACGATGGTGCCGCGCGGGCTGGTGCGCGAGTGGGCGGCGCGCACGTTCGCCGCGCCCACGGACTACTGGACGTTCCGCAAGATGCTGACGCTGCAGCTGGCGCTGGCCGCCGCCGCCGAGCACGCGCTGCACCTCACGCGCCTCAGCCCCGACATGCTGTACGTGCACCACGACTCCGGCCTGCTCAACGTCGCCTACTTCAAGTTCGACGTCGACGACGCCACCGGTACGCCACTTCATATTAACTTCCTTTTTAAATTAATTTAAAAAACGGAGGAGAACAATTCGACTGTTTTTTTGTCTGTGTTACCTCGGATCTTTTTTCAGTGAACCAATTTTGATGTTTTTTTGTTTTTTCGGTTAACACCAACTTTGGAAATTTCTCATTAGGTGTCTATAATAAGTAAATGAAGACTATCAATCAGCAATTATTTACCGTTTTAAATTATTTACCTTTAATATAACTTTTACTATTTTTCTTATTCTTTTTTCATTAACCTTTATGAATTCATTTATACACAAAATACCCACCTGGGGTATTTGGTTGCTTACCGCTTACAAGAAGTTGATACTACTGACTAAAACCCTACATAAATCATAATGCTAATGACCTACTCTTATATTTATGGTGAACACGACTTTTTGTGGTCAAAAAGTAGGTTACAATAGTTAATCTTTTCTTAACATCAATCGTGACATCATTTCTCATTTTTTTAATTTCCAGTAGTTTTTGCATAGCTTCTCCTTTTGTATTAAATTTTTTGTAATTTTTTGAGGAAGTACCCAAACCTTTCAGCATTACTCCTAAATTTAGGATGAACAGTCTTAAAACTTCTGGATCTTTAGTAGGTTTCAAGAGGATGCGGTGCGGGGACAGTGATGGTTCCTCCTCCTCTGTGAGATCAAAAAATCGTCTGTCTTTAATGCTTACTGACTGTAAATTGTATGTGACCTGATATTGACGCGACACTACACGATCAATATTTATCACACATCCATCAATACGCTAGACTAAACTTTTAATAAATATCATGATACTTCAGATGTATTGACGGATCACAGTAAATAAAGTATTTTACGTGTAACAGTCGCCTTAGACTTCCTTAATCTGGAGCTGACGTATAATCCGTTCTTAGCGGACGTCTTTTTAATGAACTACCTACTAAACATCTTTATACGACAAGCTATCTTCGATATTTCTAAATATCAATCAAACAAAATCTATGTCATTCATACAAGTGTAAAGGAAACTAGAAAAACATTCCACTACTCATTGATATAAAGTTACTTATTAGTTAATAGTTATATTTTCCTCATAACAAAAATAATTTATGGAACATCAATATTTATAGATATGGCCAGGTGCAGAATATTTTGTACGTGAATCAAAAGCAACCACTAGTCGCCATTGTAAATTTTTAAAAGCTTATAAATTTCTATAATTTTAATATTGTACTTGTATCCGACGTTAGTTTTATCCACTAACAATATCAATTAATTATAATTATAAGACGTATGTATTCTCAATTTAAAATGAAAATTAACATATAAATTATCTCATATAATATTATGTGCTTAGCTTGTTTGCAAGCAACCGAGCATTGAGCTTAACAACAAATATAAAACAACCTCTATATTTCTAGCCATTTCTGTTATAACGAACTATTGCTATCCTTCATAGGATGAGCAAAATAAAAGATTAGTCATTAAAATTTTATGATTGTAAAGTTCTTAAAAGCCTTCCAGCTTTAATGGCATCGAGACTACCTCGCTAACCCTGAACGTGTTTTTATTTTATTTACATTTTACAATACTGCAGTTTTGCTTCGTTAAAAATAATAACTTTTGAGTTCCTCATTTTATACTTTAAAACGTGTTTTATGTTGGATCGAGACATAAAATGCATTGCAATATAATTAACAGCAATATAAACGCTTTAATCTGCATTCTGTCTCGCTCAGACGGATGCGAAGCAGGATTTGCACGCGATACCTTTATGTGTAGTTTATTAAATAAAATTTTTACTGCAAAAAAATTAAAAATCTTTGTGACATTGAAGTGAATGAATTAACTATAGAAGGTTAAACATAGCTTAAATGACACCTTGAGAACAGTTTAAGGTGCGTCTTGAATATTACAGCGAGTGTGATAATTAAATTATTTTAAATACATTAGCAATTATTAAATTATTAGAATAAATAATATTATTTTTTTATATCTAACTGGCTGACCCGACAGATCTCGTTTTGTCGAATCAAGCAGGCCCGTCTAGAAAAATGGTGTTTTTAGGTTTTCCGATCCAATCGATTTCTTCAAATTTTCTCTTCATAAAAATATTCCTCATTTTTTTATTTTAAGTATAGATTAAAGGTTAATTTAATTCGTAGGTGAATTGGACGGCAATAGGCCAGTGCCGTTCAGGCTGACGCCGAACATAGCGGAGCTGCTCACCAACATCGGCATCACGGGCCCCCTCACGGCCTCCGCTATCGCCGTCGCGCGCTGCCTCGTCACGCCCAACTTCAAGGTCATTACATTTTTGTACACACATACTTTCATACGAACACAAATATTATCATACGATATTATAATGACTCGACCGGTTAAGAGGTATTTAGAATGAAGATACTACACACAATCCTTACTTTTACCGTGCGTACCAATCGGAGGGAACCAAGCCGCGAGCGAAAATTAATCATTTATATATCATATATGTATTTATTATTTATCAATGTATTAATTTTTTAATCATAATTATGTTTTAATTAACTTATATTTTTAATAAGCATATCGAATTCCTAAATATATTATTTTTTCTATAAAATGGATCTTATCTGAGAATGAAATATCGATAATTAATAATACAATAAGCGACTAGGAGGATAAACGATACAAAAATATCTAACAATTATCCTTATATAGTTTGTGCAATATAAGAAAATATGTGATCTGAGAAAGTAATAAATTCTGTTTTCACAAGAAGTCATTTGAATTTTACTTATTTAAATAAACATTATTAATTACTCATGAATTAAGTATCCTATCAGATGCCATATGTGATATCGCGTATCCGTTTCCCGCATACACCACTTTACCCGTGAACACCTACTAGTAAACAAGACAGCCGATTCGTAAAAATAAAAATATTGTTATTCAGATTCAGTCCATCCTGCGGACTATACTGCGCGATGAAATGGTGACCGGGTATAGGAAGAGACTGGAGGACAAGACGGGGCTGCCGTCCGCCGGCACGTCGGCCGACAGCAAGCCGCTGGAGATGGACAACGACACCATCATCAGCATGGTGACGAAGGCGGTGACGGTGATCATGAACCGCCTCAACGCGCTGGCGCAGTTCGACGGGCCCGACAGCAAGGTGGCCACGCTCGTGGCCGCCGCCGGCAGCCCCGACAACCTCTGCCGCATGGACCCCGCCTGGCACCCCTGGCTCTAGAATATACGAGTGCCACCTACTGATAAACTGTTCCGACTTCTGAGTAAGCTCATGACGAACTCAATGTTTGTCATTCTACATGTATTATGTTAATACGCCTTTTTAGGAAATTCAATGTTTGACGTATTTTAAGGAAAATTATGCGTTATTTAATCTTTTCAAAATTTGTGACCTTTTATGATAATTGTGATGATTCGACACAGGAAAATGTTCCCCTGGCTGTAGACAATCACATACTACTGGAAAAATTGTGTATTTGTCATCTGTGTTGATAGAATTCTCTGAATTGTTCCTCATATTTCATTAAAAATCATATTATATTAATTAACGTCAGTTTTAAGAATAAATGCATAATAAAATCTCTTTGATATTTTTGTTTTCATGGTAACTTTTGATGACCTTATATAGGAAAATTTGTTGTGAATCATGAGTCCTTTCATATTTGCAGCTGTGCCTAGTATTCGTGAAATATTTTAGGATTGGAATCTTCTTTTTAGTATAAATTAAATATAGTTTTATTTAGTGATCTAAATTTTTATTTTGCGACCATTTCGTAGAATGTATAAGCGTACTTTGAAAACGATTACGTTTAAATACTGTACAACAATGATTTTGCGTGATCAAGGTTATAAATTTTAATGTCCCTCTGGACTTAACGTTATAGAATATAGTTTTTTTCTAAAGCTATTATTACGATATTTTCTGTATTATAGATATAAGACTATCTATTCGAAAATTCGGTTTTTTTTTAAATGGATGAATGAGTTTTCTGAATGATTTTTGTTACGATGCATTGGTGATTGTTTGGCAAATTAAGACTGACTGGGTTTCTCAAATAGGTTAGATTTAAAATATTCATCATACAACCGCATTTCCGAGTTAATGATGAACATTGTCAAATTTAATAAGATTATAATTGTAAGTTAGTTACTAAGTGTAAGATATTAAAAGTTGTGCTAAAGCTTATTGTGCGCTTTGTGATTAAATACAGTACATTTCAGTCAATCTTTTTAATATTTATTTTAACTCCTTTTAAAATACTCAATAACAGTTAATCGGTAAAAATGCCAAAATTTGAATTGAGGACCACGTCACGTTTTAAATCGACCAACAAATCAAAGAACTAAGTTAAACTTAATTTTTATAATTTTATTAATATTATTACTTAATTAGTGTATAAAAATATAATACTCCACTCATAATTCGTTTTTACTCTATATTTTTAACTAAGGTAATCCAGATATTTTCGAGTGCGAAACATTTAAATCGTGATTTCCACTTTTCTTTCAAAAAACACGTGAAGTTCACAAATCCGCACTTGTTTCCCCTTATATTATACGGAGGAAGACCCGTGCCCATATGTGGGAAGTTAAAAAGTGCTGCATGCAATACTTAGGAATAAGAAAATTGAAGATACCAATAGCTTCACAGTCGCTGAGTTCATAATTATTATGGTTATTTGCTCGATAACAACCCGAAACCAGTTTGCGCATATAGTTTGCAAGCTCTTATCTCCGGAACGGACTTATTTTAACGGGAGTCTTACTAGCATATTGATAATTGTTTCGTTAAAGACATGCAGGTTACTTTAGATCTTGAGAAAAAGAAAGTGTTCACGTATATATGGGAAAGACGAAAAAAGAAGAAAATAAAGGAAGTTTTAAGATTTTTTGATCGTACTGTACTGTACTGGAATAAATTTTTGTCTTGTCACTACTTAAAACTTTAATTAATAGTAGTTATTTGAATATTTCAATATTCTTGGTTGAGAACATGTTAAGTTTATTAACATTTTGCTACAGTTCTTAAATCAAAACAAAAAGTTGATACGACGAGTTACGAAGGAGATGTTACGTTTGGATCGATCGCTAAGTAAGGTATGTATATAAGTAACTGGTTGTTGCATGCGCGACTCGTGGCAGCCGACAGGTAGTCGGGTACCGAGTGAAAGTACTGGGGCAGCATCAAGTGCGGCTCACAAGTCGCCCGACAATCTCGCTCCATCACTAGATAGTAAAACTGATTTCATCACGCTAACAATGGGAAAGAAAGTGCATTAATTGTAGGATAGTGCAGGAACTGGCGGCGACTGCGTGCACGTCCTCAGTGCGCCGCCTTTCGACTTTCAACTGAACATTCGTGTAATAATCCCTTTACTTTGGAATTTGAAAATATATTTCAATAATTAGCTCAGTGTGATATTTTATGAATATGTATTAGGTGGTCCTAAAATATTTTTTTCGTTTTTTCTATTTCTCACCCCCTTAATTTGTAACACGTATCTATATCCTATAGTTACAACGTTGCAACGTTTTAATTTTGAAATATTTGTGAAAAATATAATTATAGTTTCATTTGTTGGTTGCAGGTAAGTTTTCAATTTAAAATAAAATATGTATAGGTATTAATAATCCAATTAAACTTTTAGAGTGTTTAATAAACAAGCGTAGTAGAAACTAGACTGTGAATCACCGTATTAGTGGATTAAAATGATTCCATCATCAGCCCTTTTTAACGTCCCACTGCTGGGCACGGGCCTCCCTCAGTACGACGGGGATCAGGCCATAGTCTATTCGAAAACTTGCTAGGTTTTCTCAAACATGCAGATTTCCTCACGATGTTTTCCTTCAACGTAAGACAAGTGGTAATCATGACAGAAATGATTCGCACTTGAAAGTATCAGCGGTGCGAGACCGGGATTTGAACCCCCATCACTCGGATATCCAAGCGAGCGCGTTACCGCTGGGCTACCACTGCTTATATAATAAACGCATTATATTTATTTCATGAAGTCGATTGGGAATTGGGTTTTCATAGTCATTATTATGCCCTTATGTATAGGAATGCGCTATCGAAATGACAGTCCCCTATGTCCAATAGTTTGGCCTATACATAGATTAATTCGGGACAAACCATTCTATGTTTTTCTATTTCCATTTTTGTAAGTTTAACATGAAACATCAATCTAATATGCCTACTCTTTTTAATATATTTTTACTGTTAGGAAAACAATTCCATCGAAATCTAAAAGAAATAACCGCTAAGCAGTTGCACCTTCTCAGCTCATCTGCATCAGTGTCAGCTCATCCTCATGATGATTTAATTATCAGACGCAACTACCTACTTAACCAACTTTAGAAAATATATGAAAAACGTAATGAGTGCCTATAAAATTTGAGATTTGCTTGAAAGAGATTTCCCTGCGATCCCAATATTAGATCCTGACTTTATGACAATGGGGTCATAACTCATATTAGAAGTATACTCTACCGAAGTAAAGAAAAGTTTTTGTAATCGGCCAAGAGTTAGCGGAGAAATCGGTGAACACTGAACATACATAATAAATATAGTACTTACTGTGGAACATACATGTATAGAATACCTTACATGTAGGAACTAGGAACAAATGTACATATAGGAGATCTCGCAAAATATATAAGCTAGTTCATGAATACAACGAATCGAGGAGATAGTCGTATAATAAATAATAATGAATATTATATCATAAATAATATTCTGAGTGTCTAAAGTCTTGCCAAATTGCTCAACTAACTTGTTTTGTGACATTAGGTAGGTACTAATATGAATGATGATATTCGAAACTAGAAAACATATTGATCGTTCATTGGTTCAGAGATTTTCATTATAAGTCGTTGAAGGTTCTAAAATTACTTAAAAAGGAAGGGGAGAAAATAAAATCCGAAAAAGACTGAGGTAGGTACTTGTATAATATACATAACGCTTACTACAAAAACGTATATGTATATACTTATACATTAAAAAACTAAAACTGAACATAGCAGACTCACATATTACCTATGTATCTTTTAATTTCCATTTAATCTATATTCATTATTCATACAAAGATTTAACTTTATAATATTTATATCATGTTTTAGAGTTTTAATGCTGACAGCGACTAATATATTTATGTTAATTACTGAATATAATTAAAGCAGATATGAAGGTACATACCTACAACTCTTTATTTCTAATTGCTCTTTTAATTGATACTAGAAATATTACGTTTACTGAAGTTTTAATAATGTAGATATAGTATAGGTATGTACCCATAACTACATACCAATATATTGTATCTATAAGGCAAATATTTGTATTCCAATCATTATATTATATTCCTTGGCAATATCTTTGAAATAAAATAATCATGTAGAAGATATCGAGTGATTTATAAATAAATAATTTATTGATGTTAAAATGTCTGGTGTTGTGTGGGAGTGCGCGGCGACAGCGACGGCGGCGGCGGCCGCGGAGCGTTGCTAAGCAGCGTGATGGCGGCGGGCGGCGCGGCCCGGGCGGCGAGCGCCACGTCTACTCCCCGCGCCCACCGCGCTCCGCGATAGGGGGACGGGGGAGTGACGTGCGACTGCGAGTCCGATACCCGGCTCGCTTAGCGCTCTCAGTACTCTTCGCGTCTTCGTCCTAGGCGCAGGTCATTAACGACCTCTCGCACTCCGCCGCCAGTGACCGACCTCTGGAACCCGACCGCTTATTACATTCGACAACCCCGCCCAGTGCATTTTCCCGGTTGCATTTCGATCAGTGCGAAGAGCTCGTTCGGCGGTGCCCGATCGACGGCTTAATCCGAAACTCCTCCCGCGTTTATTTATGTTGTCGTTTTGGTGTGGTGAATATTGGTGCCGTACGGACGATAACCGGATTATCTGTGTGCACGAGCTAGTGGATATTTTTACCGATCGACGACTTTTCCTTGAAGGTAAGTTAAGTTAAATATGACTAATGTATTGGTGAATGTTGTTCGTGTATTCAGGGACGTGGGGCCGCTGCGACGTGGCGTGCATCTCTTTGATAATATGCTCGTATAATCCGAATCTCGATTCTCGCTTGTGTTATTCCATTATCATAGGTAGATTGAAGAGCAGCATCATTCGATTAGACTATATGGTACCTATATAATAGACAGAATTACAGAAAGTTATCTGTAATACGCATGACGTCATCCAGAAACAGGACGTGGTTCTCGGAAAGCTAAAGATATGCATTGTTTAGCAACGTATGTAGCTATTTGGATTCTTGTTAGAATCCGTCCTATCCCACTATTCCATATGGTAGTCGGATACGAATGGATAAGAAAACATGGAGGAGACCGGGCGTCGGCGCGGGGAGGTGCGCGCGGCCGGTCAAGCGACCGCATTCCATATGGGATGCCGGACCATACGCAATGTCAGTGTGACTCGGAGTTCGCCGCCACTTCTGTACCGCCTATTGCATATTTGCAACATTGTTTTCTCATTGCACTTTACAATTTCTGAAGAACGTCTCAGTCAATTGTGGGCGTAGATTGACATGACAGCGCAAGTCTCGTGTCTCCTACCACCTACGCTGCAATATATTTAGCCATCATCAATTAACTAATAAACTCGTTTCCATAAAATCTTAATGAAGAAAAAATGTTTAATAAACTATTGATAATTATTTCTTTGCGTTATATTTAATTATTCAAACTGTTATTAATGTAATTTAATTTTAAAATGGGAACATTATACCTACCTACGTACGTTTTCTTATTATTTATATCTAATAGGTATTAGATATTTATTTTGTATATTAAAACAAACATTATTATAATATTTCTACAAAGCATAGTTCTCGAATTTTCGTGGCCTTTCATGTATTTTATCATATACTCATAATGTTAGAGGGAATTTCCTCTCCTTCTGATTAACAATTGCGCAGCTATCTGCGCAGGAGATACACGTCAAATGTGTACGTTGACAAATGCACTCTCAATAGACCTGTTGAAGTATTAAGACTTATGCTATACATATTATACTATACCTCTAAGCGAATACGAAAAGAAAGTGGTAGCCCAGTGGTAACGTGCTCTTTCGTATAACCGAATGATGCTGGTTCAAATCCGGGTCTCGCACCTCTGAAAAATCATTTCCAACACGATTACAACTTGTCTTACGCTGAAGGAAAACATCGTGAGGAAACCTGCATGTCTGAGATAGCCTAGCAAGTTTTCGAAAGACTTGTAAAGTCCGCCAACACGCACTAGGCCAGCGTGATGAACTAAGACCTGATCCCCCTCGTATTGAAGGGAGGCCCGAGTCCAGCAGTGGGACATTAAAAAGATCCGAATACAAGCAATAAGGTGTAACTAAACTAGGGTGTACAACCAAACTCGCAAATATAATTAATATTTTTACTTGACCTGACCTGGTTTTTAAATATACCTAGTACCACTGTTCATCCTAGCCACTTGATACCGAGGCAGTTCGATGTACATAACGACTAAGAAATTCATTGATCCTAGTGTGGGGAAAGTCTTTTTAGACTGTTGTATTTTACGTGAACTATTTCTTCTGTGTAATTGCGCAATATAATTGACTTTAAATTACATAGGTACGTAGTTGGTGTTATTTCTCTCTGAACTCTATTACACATAGTACCGTGGGTTCAAACCATATTCTAGAGACCTAAACTAGCGTAAAGGCATGTGTCTATGGAAAGAATGCCTAACTGACGAACGTTAATAGCAAAAAATATTCCAACGAAGTCAGTCACGCGGTTGATGTGGATACTTTATAGATAGCAATATATTTTAGTGTAATTAATTATGTTATGTATCTAGGACTAACTTTAAAGCACAGCAATATGTGTAGGTCATATGACGATGTTTTAGATCTCGTCACATAGCACGAGCGGGAGGAATACCAGTAAGTGTGTTTGATAGATAATGTGTACCATATTTCGAAACTTGTCCCTTGCGTCTTCCGCTCTATGCTCTATTATCTTAACTTCAAAGTATGTATATTTTTTAGAAACTACTTGCTATGATGGAAGTATGTATTTTACAAAACTAGTAAATACTTACGTAAACTTAACGGTGTAACTTTCAAAAGAATTTGCATGAATAGATTTTATAAAATTCTTTAAAAAAAGTAGTTAATTACTGAAGAGAAACATTTATATTATTTGGATGTAAAAATATTCACGTTGTATTCATTAATTTATGCAAAATATAGCACATAAATAGGTATATTATAATGTTTTTAAGGTAATGTCTATTAAGTAGGTAATTTTTAATATTAGTATTCAATTTTTCGTAATTCTCACTATTTGACGTTTAGCAAAATGCAATCAAATGTATAACAAAGGAGAATTGAAAATTCCAAACTCATAACTATGCAAGGATTGACATAAAGCTAAATAAGAGGTATTGTTAGAAAATTTCACATTATTATTCTTTATTAAGACTAGCTTTCCAAGGAGCTAAAATCGGTCGACTGTTGCTGATTCGGCTTCTTATAGAACCTATGTGTTCCATGTTTCCAGAATATAAGCTTTATTATACATAGCTATATTATTTCCATTTCCAATTTCACTCAAATTCGTTGATGCGTTATGTTAGAGCTTGACATGATATAGGTAGATACTATTTCTCTTTGTGAGTCCCGACATGAAATTCCTTGAACGGATTCTAATCAAACCTACTTACGTTGCGTTCGTATGAAAATACTTCGTCGTCTTTGGCTTTAGAATTTAGATTAAATATATTCTATATTATGTACCATTAAGCATTATTGCCAAATTCTATTATTTATAAATGTTTGTTTTTAACAAATGACTATCTTCACAAAATGATTTTGAATTTCACAATGTAAAATAAATGTTCATTGAGTTTGCGATTTCCTTGTAGGTCGGCGCGCCCGCACCCTGTCATCATGTCGCCGATGTCGGTGGCCGATACTTTTACAAAACAATATTGAAATACTGATAACCTGAAAACCAAATCTATTTTACACATTTTCAAAAAATTACAATATTAAGCTACCAACGTAGCATTAATATGCTACTTGTTTAAAGTAGTATGTACACAACATTTTTAAAGCAGTCATTATTGTACATTATTTGTGTTCATTGTTACTATAGTTTATTTAAATTTTATCACATTGAATCCGGGCGTGGGTCAAATTTACACAATCACGTCGACCTTTAATCTTGTTTCAGATAGCTAAAATGAGTTTTGTTAATTCTCGGAACTACTATTGTTGTTGGTACATCTTGTTGTTTTATTTAAGGCTATCAATACAAAATGGAACTTTGTTGATAACAACAACATGACCACCCTACAATGTAGAAATCTACGTATACGGCGATAATAATAGGCGATACTCGCATTATAAGCGATTTTTTATAATGCTTTATGAAAAAACCTTATAATCGAGTAAAGCAGGTTTCCGTGAAATATTACAAAGTATGTACTTATATGAAAATTTAAGAAATCATTTAAATATGAGGTTTCCAGCCCTCCACTACCTGAAATTACAGCGGATTATATATTATACCTTAGATATGAATATATATATCACTTAAGTATTCTTCTCTTTTTTTTTACGATCACAAAAAGTGTTTATTTTCTGATGTATGTACCTAGTTATTCTTTTTTTAAATGTAAGTATACCTATTACAATAAAATTATAACCGACTCTGATCGGTTCATTAAATACTTTTTGCTTGATCTAATTGATATAGTAATTATTATTATTGATACAGAAGCCGAATCTATAGACTATAGTTTTTAGACCTCTATTCCTTAGGTATGTGGCCTGACATGTACTATGTATTTGTACCTATAAGTAAATAGTTTTTGATTTTACAAATTAAATTTAGAAATGCTTATGATTTTCTATGATTAAATTTAAACTATAATGGCATTCCGCGGTGAGCCTCCTCTCACCGTCTGCGGCGCAGCGTAGTTATCTATTACCTATTGCATTCCAGCAGCGCCACCGCTCGACTTTAAAGTAGGTTGCATGTAACAATCGCTTCTGTTTAACATAGAAGTGATAAAAAATTTACACATATGCATAGTTTAAGGTAATTGCGCGCCACAGATATGTCGGTATACAAGATGCGTCTATAAAAGTTTCTTAATAATTTTATTATCCATGACGCATATGTACCTATTTAATAAAACTAATAACTAAACTGGGTAAATTGACTTCTACATCTAATCGGTGTACCTACTGTATACAGGAAATTTTGGGACAAAACTCGGTCTAAGTACATTTTGTGACAGTAAACGTATTTGGACCTAGAGAGTAACGGTTTCATCGTGTTTGCAGATCGAGTATATGCGTGTGTGCGTGCGCGACTCATATACACGCACACAGCCACATCTTCGTACTCGCGACGCGGCCGTTGAACCGAATACTCGAGGAATTTCTCGACTGTCGCTAAGTTAGAGAAAAAATCACCTTGAAGGGTTGAAACTCGTTGACCTTTGTACTTTAACGAAGATTTTTTTTTTATTATTCACCTGTTAATGTTTACTTTTCTCGAATTACACATAACGCAACAGATTGGTTGCTACCAACCTAACAGCTTACTTCGAAATAGGTATATAGCTTTAAATTATTCTTTGCCCAGGCTAGAGAGTGACATATTTCACAATTCTCATACGGTTGCATACCAGACTAGGGCGCGGTTATTTTACGACACGAATCAGGCAAATATTACATAATATACACAGGGCTAGGTATTTATCTCTTCATTTGTTTATTTAAGGAAAACAATTAAATTTAAAAACATATTAGTAAATTGCTAATTAAGTACCTAATGTGTGTATATTGTGGTAATGTTATATTAATTTTATTGAATGAACTTATCAAACTATGTAATTGTAAAATGTAATATGTATTCATCATTATTACCATCAAATACTAGTAAGTAGGTAGGTACTTTACTTATTATTTTAGTTCTATTCGTCGATGGTATTTTGCTAATAAAAGATTGCATCATTCTGCGTTCTCTTTTAGAATTTCGACATTTGAATGAGTTGCAGAATGCATAAACATCCGGCTGCAAATTATAATATACATTACTATGACATTCAGCGTTTGTTGAAGAATAATAATATTAACACTATAATAACAATATTTACGGCAGAATATGTATTACCATACATTTTGTAATAATAATTAATATATGTAATAATAATACCATACATTTTGTAATAATAATTAAAAAAACAAATAATTAACGGAATGAAAATAAGAAAGTGTACGGAAAATACGAATGATAGCTCGTCACTGTACTCCGCAGTTTGTAGTTTGCGGTGCGGCCACGGCGGGGGCGGTAGCGGTGGCGTGCATAACATACGCGACCGAGAGCGACGCGGCGAACGGCGACCGGCGACCTTGGGCCCGTGCCGGTCCGCGGACGTTCGTTGAACGCAGGCCGCCCCGCGCACTCCTTCGCACTGCCGCCATCGCAACTCGTTCTAACCACAATTATGCGTAATTTTTCTAAATTATATTTAGAATTAGCAGTTCTTAATTATAGAAAAACACTACGTCGTGCGTCTTGATGACTCAGAAATTTAATTTCAGCACCAGTGATAAGAAGAATATTTCACTATAATTGTTAAAATAATTTGTATACGCTCCTAAACGTGAACGTTTCATGTGTTGTTGTACAACGTTATTGTACATTTTTTGCTTGATTTTATAATATGTTTACTAATGTTAAGCTGTAGGTAATTGTGAGTGAGTATTCAATACTGCGTCACACTGTAACGATTCAACTGGTTTAATGAAATTCGAATTGGATACGTCCAAATTACGGACCGTAAACGTACTACATTAGGTCCTCGATTCTAGATATATTCTCAGTTTACTCAGATTATTTCTTTGTTGACTTACGTTGTTGATTATTCACATGTGAAGGCGCTAAAAATGCTAATAAAAGTAATAAATTATAATACGAGTATATTGTGTAAGTACTTCGCATAATCACATTGTGACGACGACTAAAATAAAAATAACTCACTAAATAATTTCTTATCGTTTCCATAATATGCTACTGCCTACTACTACTACATATATGATATCATCAACCCATTCAGGCATGAATGAACGTTGCTAAAATAGTTAAAATAAACCATACTATAGAAATGTTTATCTATTAAAAATTCTTAAAACCTACTCATATATTATAACACAGGTCAAACTTATTAAGTACGTGATCAGTACGTGATCCGATTATTGAAAAAATTAAAAAAATACTTAGGCACTTAAAGTAGAGTAACTGAAGGGAGATTTTTATTTTTAATCTTCTGCTAATCAGATATTTTCAGTGGGTAGGTACTTACTAGCCGATTCCAATATGAATTTCTAGTTGTAAAATGTACCTACGTAATAGCTAAAAACGCCACATTACTTTTTCTTTAAAATTTCTTAAGTGACCTTAAAGTCTGTATCTTCTTTTGTTTAATAGTATTTAATATAAGTTTTTATAGGTATAGGTCGGTACCATAATATATTTATATGTTGACCACTTTTATGGATTATTATTAACTTTGTCGGTTTAATACATATTTGATATTATGCCCTTTGTTTCATGAATAAATTAAAAATATCATCATTAAATTTTAATAATGTAGATTTGTTATACATTTTTGTCGATCTCGCAGTTCATTGACCATTGAGATGTCAAGGTTTGCCTACTAAGACGTTGTTATTTAAAAAAACAAAGGATTAAAAGCGACCGTTCACTTTACATTTAAGGCATGTATAATGGGTTAAATTAAAAATATTGTCAAAACAAGCGTAACGAAAGAAGTGGCTGCATTATTTTCGCACTAGTGGATGCGTGGGGCCCGCCGGGCGGCGCGCGTGCGTTGACCGCGCAGGCGCACCTCGCACAAATAGATATTACAATACTATGATAAATGTTTATATTTCTAAATACTTATCATGAAAATTTTCATCTATTATGATCTATACTCGTATATATATAAATAAAATTGAACTGTGTGTTTTTAATTTCAAATTAACAACTTTTCACTAAATGCATAATATGAAAGTACGTAGTACCTACTAACATTAAAAAATCCATTTTTAACATTTTTGTCTATCTGTTTGTTCCGGCTATCTCTGAAAAGGCTGGACCGATTTTGACGGGACTTTCATTCGCAGATAGCTTATGTTATAAGAAATAGCTTAGGGAACTTTTACTTCAGAAATTTCTGTATTTTACCTAGCAGAACCCGCGTCTCCGCTCGCGCTAAATCTAGGGACGAACCCAAGCGAAGCGAGGGTGAGTCGCTAGTGCGATACATAAATCTAACTAAACCTTATAATTTCTTTGACGGAGTAAAACAGTTGGGCACTGAACAGGCGCCAAAGGATTTTCCTTATTGAATTAGTGACTGGTTAAAACGACTCTAAGCGCGTTTACATCTGCTACGAGTAGATAGGACCTACCTAATTATATCACATGTGATACGCCACAGTGAATTTTACTTTAAATTTTGTCAATTCACCATAGTGAAACTAGAAGATGCGTGTTCTATTAATCATTTTTATTGCTGGCTCGCTGCATAGATACTGGCCTTCGTTTCAATCTTACACACGCAGTCATAGCCAATAAATCTTACACAATTACACGATATGACCGTTTTAACAGCCCAAATAAGTTGGCATGTGCAATAAAATTATAAACATAATATCGTAATTTACGATAGCGTGGGTATATATGAGTATCCATATACAGAAGTATACGTAGTAAGAGAAAAAAGAACTTAAAATGTCTAACTCTAGTAGAACTCAGCTTTAGTAAGTTTCTAGATTTAGACATTTTTGTAACTCTTATGGATGTCCACACTCTTTGTAATACTCTTTAAACGGATATCACTAACATCAACTTATCTAACAACAAAATAAGATCCTACTTGTAGCCAGGAGGGCCTTACTGCGTGGATCCTAGATAATAAAAAAAACATAAGTTCCATACTTGATCCTAAGATGGATAATATATGTATTTTAAACGTATACATTTTTTTTCTCTTCGTTTTAAAGTAATGTAACCCTTTTCGTAGTAAAGCACAGGTTTGATAATAATACACATTGCCTAATAATTAGTATATCCTGAAGTATAGTGCACCTGTTCTGTGAATTCAAAAGTAGATCACCTACTCGTAGGTCATTACACTTGTCCTAGTTAGTCAATACACCCACATATAAGTAATAGATTACTGAACTTATGAAAGTACCCAGATAAATACTTACGGAAACATGTTAAGTAGTACGTCCTACATACATACATGTAATGAAAAGTAAAGCAGTGAAATTGTTATAGTGGATATTTTTTCCGCCTCCATTGTGTTTCAAGGACAAAAATTTTTAAATCGCCCAAACAAAGATAAATAGTACATAAAAAAAAAGTCCCCGACGAATTGAGAACCTCCTCCTTTTTTTGAAGTCGGTTAATTATATCAAAATAGTTAGCTGATCAATAATTAAGTGAATGAAAATAGACAGCACCTATATAAACGCATTTAAATACGAAATTCTTAGTAAACTAAGTATTTAATGATTTCAATACATAACTTAATTGATTTCAATACATAACTTAATTGAAAACGGCTTTTCGGTTAAATAACCTCAAATAAAAAGCTTAATTTGTGTACTACACTGTAACTATATCAAATATATATTAAATTTTAATTCACATAGATACACAGAGTTGTTAACTAAACAAGGAGAAAATAAAAACAAATGAGGGACTGTCACGCCTAAATATTAAGACGTAAGCAATATTTTTATTGCATTTCATGTTGAATTCGTGAGTCTTATCAACACTTAATAATATATGTTGTGAATGTTGATATTTATCAACACTTATAAATTATCAGATGATCGCTAGCACTAACAAAAGCAATCCTGAAACGTGATATTGTGCATGCAAAAGTAAATTAATGCACTGATCTTAATTATACGCTAAATTATGCTTTATTATGTTCATATATGTATACTCTATATAAATCACGAAGCTCTTAAAAAATATTACTAGTCTTAAGTCTAATTATTATTAGTAAATCAATGTCTCTCATCCAAGTTTATAGGTTTATTTGCTGTCAGTCTATAAAATCTATTTATATTTTATAATTTTTGAATAAATAGAACATTTAGTATATAAAGTTTAAGGATATAATAAATGGTCACTAGACAAATATGATCTAGCGACTACAGTTCCAGGGCATTATTGTGATATCGGCGATGTAACAAGTGGTGCATCTCGATGCGAGGAGGCGATCGATAAGAGGCTTGTAGGCGGGATTCCCCCCGGACAGTACCCCGCGCCGCTCCCAGCCGTCTGTGGAGGCTGCAAGCACCTACTCGCTCACAGCCCTACTCCCAGACACCCCTAATATCATTAATGTCCTGCTCTCTCACCTGAAATATGCAATAAACATCATATTTATTACTAATTCTAATTCAAATGTCATCGTGCTAATAACCAATAAATTACTGCCTATAAAAATATAGTATGATCAACTGCCTATTGCTAACCTGCTGTTTCTTGTTATTTATTTTTATGAGTGTAGAATTATAAGCGAAGAAATTTAGCTGTAGATATTAATAATTTATGGAATAACACATAATATTGTACGTTATGTACATAATAAGTTTAATATACACATAGTATACCACTACCAATGTAGTGTTCTTCGACTAAATAATATACTAGAAAAATGAGATTTACTGGAATTAGAAGCAGCGTTAATATTACAGATGTCGTATTTTATAAAAAATAAAGATATAATATTATGTTTTAATGTGTAATTTTTTCTGGACCCATATATAATTTATGGCTTAACGTATACAGCGTTTGATTTCTTTTAAAATATATAATTTAAAATTTTAATGCCAGAGGATTCGTGCAAAAAATATATTTATTATTTTTATTCATAGAAGTATAATATTATGTTTATGATAATTAGTAGTTACAAATGCGTGACAGAAATTTTCCGTTAATTCATAGTAGGTAACTAAACTTATTTCTCTGTTCCGTTTATGTTGTTTTAATACTACAATAACAAAAAATAATATTAAAAATGTTTGACTAACGTATATTTTTAGAAACAGTAATCATTTTCATGTCCACTTAATTTGCAACTTAAAAAGGCAAATTAGATCGAATGCATTCTCTTATAAGGTGGGTACATAAATGTAAAACAGTGACAATTCATTTGGCGGCAGTTGTCTTGGTGCTCTTAATCTGCGTAGGCATAACAATTCTGAGAACGACTGTTACATGATGGAAACAATACAATGGCGTCGCTTTATTAAAGAACAGCGGGTTTGTACTCTGTGCATTACTTCACTTCAGAGATGGAGCGCGGTTCATCATTAGTCACTCGAAATGATTCTAGTTACGTCACGATTACTGGGAAATGAGATAAATCACGTCGACTTTCACCACGTCGTTAACCTGAAATATAACCGAATGTATTATTACGTGCAATAACATCATTTATGTAAATGGTAATTAATTACATAAGTGGAGAACAATTAGCATTTTTTTACATATTTTTTGGCCTTTCATTTTACACAAATGTTAAGCTTGACTTCTTTTTTATCTTTTAACTTGTCTTTATTTCAATTTGGATATGTTAAACTAATTATTAAAACAGGGTTCGTCTGTAATGTTGTATGTAAAATGTATATCTGTAAAATCATACGTTGTACTTGTAACTACTTATGTTTTATAAAATTATAATGTAATGTTAAACGAGCCATAAGATAAAAATTGATAACAGTAGAAAATAATATTAACATCAGTTGATAACAAATGTTTTTAATAACAAAATAATAATGCAGTGACTCATGAATTGTTTGTAATTTGCAGGTATATGGAATAGTGTCTATTCGTATCTTATATACAGTAAGTATGTTGATGGTGTTGAAAAAGTTTCACTATTTTGGAACCAATATGACAAATAGGTAGTTTAATTAAGAAGTCCTAGTAAATAGTCATCTAGAAATCTACACACATTAATAAGCATAGACTAAATGACTTTCGAAATAATCCAGTTTAGCTATTAACGGTATCAATAAAAATTTTTATGATCGAATTTCGACTACTGCGCGAACCATTATTCTGTACATATATATATATATACATGTAATTTACTTTAATGTAAGACGACCTAGAGAGAGGACCTAGCAAGTTTTCGAAAGACAATATGTGAAGTCCGCCAGCCTGCACTAGCCCAGTGTGGTAGACTATGGCCTTATCCCCCTCGTATTGAAGGGCCCAGCAGGCGTATAGGACGTTAAAAAGGGCTGAATACATACATACATACTACAAGACACTCATGATTTTATAAAACCTTTTTTTTGCTGAACGGCGTACATGCGGATTAGTCAACGTAATTAAAATTTAATTTATTTATTCTTATTTTTCTTACATATTATTTTAAATTGCTATTCTGAAATATTTCCACTGAAAATGCCAAAATAATCGTAATTTGCACATAACTTATCCAAGTAATATTGATTGATGCCTTACACAAAACATATATTAAATTGGTGTCGTTATCTCTTGTTCTTTGATATCTTTACATACCATTTGCAAATGGTGCATACAGTATAGTGAATCACGGGTCGTCGTATCGTTTTGCAAAACATGTGGATTTGTGTGGGGGAATGTGTAAGCCACGTGTCTCGTTACCTCATTAATATCGTATAATTTTATGTAATTATGCTCCTTACATTGTTATTAATTATTGCACATTTATTGCATTTTATTATCTGAAATTATAACATGATCATAATTCTACACATGTAAAGTAGGTATTACGAGCGAATAGTTTGAATGAATTATCATGTGGCTAAACTAAAAGAAATATTAATTGAATCTTAAATGGTAACAAGTAGTTTGTAATCAGCCCTTTTATCGTCCCACTGCTGGGCACGGGCTTCCGTTCAATACGAGAGGGATCAGGTCATAGTCCATCACGCTGGGCTAGTGCGGATGGGCGGATTACACATGCCTCGAAAATGAAAACTTGCTAGAGTCTCTCAGACATGGAGGTTCCTTCATGATGTTTTCCTTGACCGTAAGACAAATGGTAATCATGTTAGAAAAGATTCGCATATGAAAATATCTGAGGTACGAGACCCGGATTTAAAGCCGCATGACTTGGATATCCAAACGAGTACGTTACCACTGGGCTACCACTGTCTTAGTCCACAAGTAGTTTGTCTAATGAAAATATAAAGAAAAATTATTTACCTATCTGTTATTATATAAACAGGAATATATTTTATTATTAACAAAATGTTTACCAAACAAAAAAATATGTACAGTCGTAAGCAATGAAATGTATACAAATTGACAAGTTGACAAGTTTTCAAATATATGTAAACATCAAACGTTGCAAAAGAAAGTATACAAGCTTTGTGTCAAATAAAGTATCCGTTAGTTGTTTCATATTTAAGTATACAACTTTATCAATTCATTGTAAACACTATAAAGCGAATATTTGGATACTTGTTTCGCTTCATAAGTATTATTTAGCCTTTAGTCTACGAACTACGAATAAAACACAAAATAATATTTTCGTATTTAACAAAGTTTTCTAATACAAATATGGTGGCTCTTCCATTAATATGTGAACACTTTAATCTGGACGCTAGAAGTCTAATTTATTTTTGTAAGAAGAGTGGGTATTTTCGTAAGCTTCTGCGTATCGTAAACAGTAAGAATTTTACTAATTATGCACTGATTCTCCACATTGGATTGACTTCAAGCAGAGCTTTCCTACACAGCTTTTGTACAGTTACAAAATTGTACTCGTGTATATGAATTTTTTATATAAATTCAATTATCCAAGGTCGCTGTAAAGTCTACCATAATTTTGGTGATGACTCCATGGTTGGGTTCTAATAAAAGAACTCTTCAGCAGTCAATAGCGCAGTCACAAAATTTTGTTTTAGTATTCAATAATCATAGACCGTTCTTAGATCTTTCGTTTAAATGCTGCATTCATGATGGGCTCGTAACATCTCCTCCAGAGTCCAACATCATAAGTACGATTTTTTAAAAATACACTATAATATAATTGTAATAGCTTATCTGAAAGTTCACCGTGGCCTGACTGCCGCACCCAGGGTATAAGAGATCTCCTCTGCAGTCAACGGCACAGACACAATTTTTAAAAATGTTGTACTGACTATGCAGTGTACTGAGTACCTACTATGCACTCATATTTTTAAGCACCATGATACGCAAACTAAATAATTAGATAAATACATAACTGTAAAAATATTTTTAAAGAACATTTTAGGGTTATTGCATAGGAAAATTAAATAAAATTAAAAAAAGGAGAACAAATAAAAGTTTGTTTTTAAAAATGTATTATTATGTATTTAACTTCAATACATAATGATACATTTTTAAATCATACAAGTGTCATAAATATTTTCGCGTAATACTCGTAGAGTGCATCGCGCCGTAAGAGCACGTTTGTAGCACGTCACAACATTTTGACAATTAGAGGACAAGATCTGTTTATTGCAAATTTTAAATGTGTAACAAAGCTTGTAGGTCCAGATTATACGATAAATTCCTCACTAATTTACCAAATAAGTTATCAGTCCTCAGTGTGAATTTCTCTCTCTACACCGAGCAATTCTCAATCTCCACCGTGTCTTCTCCATTCTACACGACATTGGCGAAGTAATTTGTGCCCAAATGGCACTTCTGGAAGCCACATATTAAAGAACATAACGTGTAACAAAGCTTTTTTCTGAAAAGGATTCGAAATTGCTAGAATTGCCGTCAAATCTCGAAATTTTCTTATTTATAAAAGAATTTTTTTAGTGTTCTTATAAAATATTATTTTATCTTAATGTGATAATAAATAATTATAATATATCAGAATACATATATAAAATTGAAGAGTCTGTATTTAATTTATAAATTAACAGCTTTTCACTAAATGCATATGAAAGTATATATACTGTAAATAATGTAATTTTAAAAATTTTGTGTATCTGTTTGTCTGTTGGTTTCGGCTAATCCCTGAAACGACTAAAGCTGACCGATTTTGACGGGAATTTCACTCGCAGATAACCAATGTTATAAGGAGTAACTTAGGCTACTTTAATTATAAAAACCGTTTAATTTATTTTAACCTAAACCCAGCGAAGTGCGCCGGGTTTGCTAGTGGTAAATATTTATAGGTTTGTGTTCCAAATTTATTTGCTTAAAATAAATACGCTGATGAACTTTTGTTTTTTTTGCTTATTTTGTGTTAATCGCGTTTTACTTAGCTTAAGAGATAGAGAAAGAGAGAGAGAGAGATTTGATATTTTAGTCTTTTCTGTAGGCATTTTTAAGACCAAAAATTTTCTGCTCTCTTAATGTTTTCCTGTAAAAATGAAATATTTTTATGCAATAAAAAATATCCATAGTCATGACCCGAGTAATGTGTTCACTATCACACACAACATTTGGTTATATTTTAGTTATACTTATAAGTCCAGTACTTTTTATGTTAAACGGTGACATACAAACAGACACATTTAAATAAAATATATTGTTTTGGAGTCTATATTCAATACACAATTCGTTACAGTCACTGTTTTAAAAAAATATTTAAAGTAGAAATGTTTAAGTTACTATTTTATTATAATCTTTCTAAGATATAAAAAATCTCGTGTTTGTTATCGAACTCATCCGAAACGACTTTACCGATTTCATGAATATTTTGTGTATATTTGGTAGGTCTGAGAAGAGATTGTAGGCTATTTTTACTCACGTAGGTGATAACACGTAGGTAGTAGGGTAGCCCTCACCAGATATTTTATTTTTTTATCAAATTTTATTTTTCATTTTTTTCTCTCAATCGCCATTATATAATATAATGTATAAGTTAAAAGATATCTACACGAAACTAACAAAAATGAAAAAAAGGCTATCGCGCGTGGGATTTGAACTCGCATCGCAAGCTCACAGAGTTTAAGCTACAGCCATACTGACTAGGCTATTACAATTTGACATTAGTAAGTGAATTTACAAAACATTATATTTCTCATCACAAAGCAAACTAAATAATAATTTGACTTTTAGAAATAGATTTTAAGTTGACGTCTTTGTATCGAAATGCAAAAAAGCGACGTTGCCGTTCCGTCAAAGATATTTCGTATGTATATTTGACGGAACGGCAACGTTAACATATTAATTTATCAGTACAGTAGTAGCAAAGCCTATGAAACATATTCAGTCGGCCAATGGACGTGACAGCTCAAGCTGCAGCATACACTAATGTCCCAAGCGAGTGTATGGCAGCTTGGGCTGGCTGCTGGCTGTCACATCCGCTGTAGTCTCTGTCCGTATAGACTCTGGTACTGGTACGACAGTAGCCCAGTGGTAACGTGCTCGCTTGGATATTATATTGATGCGGGTTCAAATCTGGTTCCTAGTTAAAAAGGGCTGAAGACATATAAATTTATTTGCCAGTTAGTTTATTAGGAAGTTTTATGTTGAAACAGAAAAAAATATATCAGCTATACCACTATAGCTAATCGACGTACGCGTTCACACAAAAAGTATTGAACCGATTTTTGACTTAGTATAGTGATAGATTATTACCTACTACAGTGTATTTTAAGCACAAGGGAAGCCGCGGATTCCGCTCATATGAGATAAAATTAAATGTTATGAAATAGAATATAAAAAATTTTAATGGATGATCCAGTATATTATATGTATAAGAAAACTTTGTTTCAAATACAAAAACATTATTTTATGCTTTTTGAACACAAAACCGTGCACATTTTTGTGCACAGACTAATGGCTACATACTTATAACACGAAACGTGTATACAAATATTCATTTTAAGTTATTTACAATGAATTGATAAAGTTGTATACTTAAATATGAAACTACTAACGGATACTTTATTTTGACACGAAGCTTGTATACTTTCTTTTGCAACATTTGATGTTCACATATATTTGAAAACTTGTCAACTTGTCAACTTGTATACATTTCATTGCTTACGACTGTACATTTTTCTGACATACATGCTTCATAAAAATTCACATGCAATGTACGATATTAAGAATGGAGTAGCATAGAAAATTTAACAAATATTATTCAATTCATAATTTTTAACGCTACCGATCTTGTTTTTGGAAATAGTCGCGTGTTAAAATGTAATAACTAATAAGCTAGCGGAGAACAGTAACTTTTATTTTATTTGACAAAAATTCTTTAAAATCCTTAAGACAAACTAAAGGCCTTCTGTGAGATTATTGACTTAAATACTATTCCATTTTTTTTTTTTTATGGGACAAAGGGGGCAAACGGGCAGGAGGCTCACCTGATGGTAAGTGATCACCTCCGCCCATGGACATCTGCAACACAACAGGGCTTGCAGATGCGTTGCCGGCCTTTTAGGAAAGGGAGGGAGGGAGGAGGGAGAAGGACGGGAGGAGGGATGGGGAGTGGGCCTCCCGGACTCTCACTCACCGGACGAAACGCGGCAGCATAGCTGCCACTTCACGCCGGTCTCCTGTGAGAGAGTGGTACTATACGGGGCGTGCCGGCCCATTCGGCTGCTACCCGAAGGTAACAAGCATGGCACTACCACTTGAAATTCATACCATCCATACCATATTTCATATATTATGTATTTAGGTACTTAACATTAAAATAAAAGAGCATCAAACAACCATATTACAATGATTTATTTTCTTTGAAGGAGCAATAAATGACATTTCAGTTTCATTCACATTTGCGGTAACTTCAAAGGTTTTGTCGTCCGTGTGCAGATGTTTGCAGTGCGCCGCGCCGACCATGCAATTAGATTGGACTCGAAAACATTACTCAAAGACGTAGTGACAGCTCGTACCAGATTTGTGTGCATGATATTTATAACGTTTATTCTTCCTTTTGTTCCCTCAACATATTTGAATCGAATCGAATTTAAATATTTTTAGATAATTTAAAAAACACATGTAGGTACATGTATCAAGAGCGTAATTTAAATTCCAGAAACCAATGTATGTTGAGTTAGCATTCAAATGAGTATAACAGCTGAGCATCAGCTGATCTATCGTCCGAGTGAGTTCATCGTTTAAAATATTGTATAACAAAGGGCTACGCCGGGATCGGTAGCTGGCAACTCCTATTGTAGCTGCGTGAACGTGCCGCGTTGTGCATGCTACTACACTGCTGGACATTAATTGAGGGGCCACGCCATGGCCTAACGATTTCGCTTTATACATTTAAGATTTTGCATGCAGTATAATGACATTCTTTCACGAACATTTGTATAAATCAAATGGTTAGACATTCGTGACAATTGTCCTAACTCCTGAACCTGTCTTTTATTTTACTTTCTTTTATAATGATTAATAAGGCAAACGGATCGCATTTAATTTAGATGTTGCCTCATAAAATAAGTTTACATACGGTTATCTATCTTACGTAACTAATAACATTTGTAAGTTTTTAAGCTAGTAAGAAAGTAAGTGGCTTACATGCGCTATGCGAAAAGCGGTTGCAATTAAAAGGTTGACAGCGAAGGCCGTCAGTTCCGTATGATGTCGCAATCGGCGGCGCAGGCGCAGCGTTACTCAGGCCGCTCACCTCGCCGTCTGCGGGTCACGCGTACCTTCTATTCCTTTCTAAGAAGCTTTCTATATGCATGTTCTTTTTATTCTCATTGTTCTAAACAATACTTCATTTTTGACCGACTTCATTAACTTTGTTATTAATACAGGGTACCGGATGTGTGGCCCATTTTCTACTTATACTTCAATTATCTAGTGTTGTATGCTTCATGTATTTATCGTCGACGTTAGGTATCAATTATTTTAATACTATACTTTGGTCTTCTATGAATTTAATAATAATGTTAGTGTCAGATGCCAGACGTAAAATGTTTTGTTAATCGGGTATTAAGTACTTTCATATTATAGATAGTATTCTTAAATAAGTATTTATAGTCGATTTATGTTTTTTGTCCTTTTCACTCCTCGCCTTTTGATTGCAATTCAATCAATCGTTCGCTACTTCTTATGTAATATAGAAAGTGGACTAAGGAAAATACCTATCTTACAGCGTGCTAAATGAACATATGCCAATCCATTCTTTTTTATAATTTTACTAGCGACTCACCTTCGCTTCGCTCGGGTTCGTCTCTAGGTACTACCCCAAACTTTGAATGTCTTACTTATTTATCTAATCAAAAGCCTAAAAAATAAGTTTCAAGCTTCTAGCTTTAAAAGTGTCGTAATTTCCATAGGTACAAACATTAATCCCCTTTTTATTTATTTTTTATGTTGTTGTGTATGTTAATAATACCACAAGTTTATAGGTTAGGTGGGACTTACCAGCCAAAAAAGCCAGTACTACCCACTAAAACCCAACAGCCCTCACCCGTTTTAATGGGGCGCCGCAGGATCGCTTGCGCATACAACCACGACGCCCCGACGGCCCGGCAGGTCTGCCGAAGCAGACAACACAGCCACAGAAGGTTGCTCCACAGACCACTCTGCTATCCAGAGAAGTACCAGAGCAACCCGCAAGACACATCGCCCACCGAAGTGGACCCTCCCTGCACCGCCCACCGAAGTGGGCTCACTTCCCTGCGCGTTTCTTGACTTCGCGCCGGCCGGATTGCCGAACACTACTGAGACCCCCACCACGACAAGGGAAACTTTCAACCCCTTATAGCCCTTGAAAAGTAGCCTATGTTATTTCTCAGGCTCTAGACTATCTGTGTATCAAATTTATTTTATCGGTTCAGAAGATTTGGCGTGAAAGCGCGGCAGACAGACAGACAGAGTTACTTTCGCGTTTATAATATTAAGAAGGATATAAACAGAATAGTACCTATAGTCTTTTAACTTGTAAGTCAGTAAAAGGTTATATTATTGTATCCAAAAGTATAAGATGAATCGTTTAAAAATCTGCGTCAGCGTCGTAGCACACTCATCGCAATGGAATGCCACAGCTTTGCTCGACGTCTTTTCATTCTGTTTATTCATCAATGTAGTTATTTAGCCTGGCAGATCCTTAAACAAGTGAATGTTACGCGTCAGTTTATATAGGTATGTATCATTAACTTAATACTTTACGTGATATTGAACAATATGTTTTTAGCCTGATGAAGTAAAGTAAATGTTAGAAGAAACAATTTTTGATAAGTAGGTATTAAAATGAACATTAAAAAAACATAAATCCTTAAATTAAAACAATTAACTCGCATATCCCTTGGTACCCAAAGAGTTAGCGATTCGCTCGGGATAGAATTTATAAGACTAGGCGGGTCTGTTGTTTATAATAATTGAGGGCAATTTAAAATAACTGGTTTTTACTATCATTATATTTATTACAGTATTGAAGACATCATACTTTGATATCAGTTGATAACTGAAATGTTACAAGAATAGTTGAAAGAAGTAATATGTAGTACATTTAACGACTTTTGTCTATAATCGAGGCAAAAATGGGAGGTTCTCTCTCCCATGACCTAAAAGCATTTAAAACGTTAGGAGTCAAAAAACAAAATAAATCCGCGACAAAGACCATAAACATAGTCTTATTTAAAAAAGACAATGCACTCTATGTTATCAAATATCTATTTTTGTTAGCTTTTTTGATAGTTATTGTGTAAGTATTTTCTGTAAATCAAAAGCGCGTAGGTAGGTAGATTAACACGCGTACGATACTCCGTAAAAATAAGAGATATTATCGACGTAAATCTCTGATTCAATTTACCTTGTCATGTTATCTTATCACTTCTGTAATAGTCTGGTAACAACGGTCAGTTAAAAAATATTAATCAAACAAGGACACTTGGTAGCTAAAAAATTCTCAATGTGGTTATTACTTTATTAGATAGGTATTCTTACATTTCACAGATCTAATCGACGCGTACTGAGATTACACATGAAAATTATATAAGTAGGTACGAAGCGTGTACCTCCTTCAGATTTTATTCGATTCGCCCTTTACGCCGAACGTGCAATTTGGCTTATTCAAACGGCACGGGCGTTAGGAGCAATTGATATCAAATGTATTGATCAACAGTCAAATGTATTATTTACTTAATTACAGCCCTTAGGGTGATATCAGACGGTTCACTCGAATGATTATTCACTTAGGCGAATGCTTCATTTTTCTTTCATTCCATGTTCACACGGCTTAAACGGAATGATAAAGAAAAGAACATTCATTTTTCATTTATTTTAATGTGTCATCGAATCAAGTCGGCTACAGGAATCGAGACAAAATGACCGAAACCGAATGAACGTACTCTCAGTGTTCAGACCGTTCATTTCTCGATCATTCGGAGTGGAGTGAAAGATACCAGATGAAAATATCCAACACTGTTGGATCGGTTCACTAATGAATTCATTCGGCACTCGTGTTTCATTTTTTGTTCAGACATTTCATTTCGAGTGAAATGTACCGAATGAAAGGTGAAAATGAACAAGTAATGAACCGTCTGATATTACCTTTAGGAAGAAAAATGTCAATGAAGTTTGTGAATTGTGAGTAACGTTCTATTTATGAAGCCGTTCATTACAATCGCTGCTAATGCGTCAGACGCGTGCATCTACGTCAAACCGCAATCTGATATTTCAAGTGGCCAGTGCTCACGTATATAATATGTACAGCTTCTATCTCAAATCGAAAACACGAGTATTTATATTGTTTAAAAAAGTATTACATATGTAAAGGAAAGTATATCGGGGATTTACTTTTCACTTTTGTTAGATACTGGCGACATGTTTAATGGTTTCATATATATAAGCCTCTAAAAGTAAATAGGAAATATTTTCGCGTTTAGTATGTGGTAAACGCGAATGAAGTGATCAATTTATAATACCGCAAACTGGATACTACAAGAAGACTCATCATCATCAGCCCTTTTTAACGTCCCACTGCTGGGCACGGGCCTCCCTCAGTACGAGGGGGATCAGGCCATAGTCCACCGCGCTGGCCCAGTGCGTGTTGGCGGACACAACACACAAGAAGACTACAAAAAGACAATTTATTAAATGGTGCACTGCATTAATTAAACGGTGAAATTGGTGTAAGGTTGAAACAACATTTTAAAGTCTTTTCATATTATTTTAATTAAATAATAGTAAGTTGCACTCGCTTTGCTCAAATCATAATTGAATTACGCGCACTGTACCTTCACGTTAGAAATTATACTAATATGAAACATCCAACCACAAGCTATCTCCATGCAAATCAACAAGCTAATCTGTTGTTAAGCGTGAAAGTAAAACGCTTAGAAGACCGCAAAAAGTATTTTTACATGTATAACACCGGTAAGAATTGCGTTAGTAAAAGAATTTTAAATTTTAATATATTTATAAACATTTATTTTATATGTTCATCCTTATCCTTCATTCGAGACATGCATGAATCACCTCAAGATGGGAGACCTATAAACTAAAACACAGGTAGAACGTGACGCACAATGCGCAGGGCCGAGGCTAGATGTTATCTTGAAAATAATCAAATAATTCAACAAACAATTATTCGCCTATTAATTTTTTACATTTCTACGCGTATTTTATGACTTAACTAGCTGATAACTACATAAGTTGAGTAACAATTTTCATTACAAGTGCAAACACTTTTCTAAGATGAATATAATAAACTAGCATTTTTTCGTAATCCTGTTTAAATTTACCTGTACCCGACCAACCCACCAGTGAAATAGATTAAATGATCTTTCGAAGAAAAGATAAATAGGTACCTAGTTCCGTAAGAATGCTTAGAAGTTAGACGGGTCAAAATAATAAGTATTAACACATAATATTTCCTTTTCACACAGATACCAAGCCGGCGCTCGTCTCTGAGCCAACTGGTTTATTGACATTCAGTCTAGAGACCAAACACGAATTGAATCTTAATTTTTCCACTCACTAACGTATCATTAAATACATTGGCTAAGTGAGTTATTTTATATATTGAACGATGACTTCTTGAGAGATTTAAATATAGAGCCAGTGTCATCCATTGTGGTTAGCGAACGTTACAAATAAAAAAAAATCACTACTTGTTCCTACACTTTACTTAAATAAACTTTTCTTATGTGAGTGGTGACTTTATTATAACAAGATATTAATTGGTCCTAACTCCTAAACTGTATGATCGCAAGAAGCAGGCATAAAAGACAAAAAAGAAAAGTGGTCTATGAGAGCAAACCCATGGTTGCGTGATTTGCGGTGCTCCGTAATGACAGGGGAGGTCCTATTGGGTTTTAGTGGGTGATACTAACTTTTCTAGGTAGTGACTAAAACGTAACCCCCTGCATTTAAAATTGGCGTAAAAAAACTATTTTTTTGTGTATTATTTTCTCTACATGTTCTCTTTTAACCATTGCTACACTGACCATTTGCTAAATAACGATTTCTTTTTGTGATGCTTTATTGTTTTAGATTCCTATCAAGCTTTACATAATAATTATTTGAGTATAATATTTAGAAAAATATTATGCTGTAGTTGTTGTAATTATTCGTATGCTTAGCCCTATTTGACTCAAAATATTTTTTTTTAACTCAGTATGTTAGTAATTAGTATACACTCATCTGTCCAGCCATTCTGAGATCATTCAACTTTAGCTTATATACTTTAATATTACCTGTTACGTAATCAGAAGTTTTTTACCATTTCATTACAATTGTTTATTGCGTGAGTATGTGGCTAGATTGCGCGAAGGTCATTGCCGCCATTGGATTATTCCCTTGAGAGCTCGGCCCTCTATTAGGTGTTAGTAATTACGATTGTCTTGCTTGCCCTATTTTAAGCACAGACTTCCCTTTCGGTGCTTATAGTAGGGCAATCCAATCTGCAATCACTTTTACATCATAAGGATATGTTTATATAATTAAATTATATAATGTTTATCTAGGAAGAAAGAAGAATAATAAATAATTAATTAATAATTGAATTTTAATAAAAATGGTAAAGCATAAAAGCCTTTACTTCATAAGTACCAACTTTAATGAATAACAACATTAATAGCCTCAAGATTAAGAGAAAAGAACGAAGACAAATAAGAAATTTTCTTTCTGGAATCTTACCCGTATTTGACCGATTTCTCGAGTATTAGTAATACTGAGTTAATGAAAGTCAATACTGAGGCATGTATTTAAAAAAAATGTACTTGAAGGTTTCATGTATGATGATCAAAATCCGTTTTTCAATGTTTTTTAATCTGGTACACTCAAAGCAAGGATAGCTCAATTCAAATAATTAGATGCCTCGAACAGACGATAAGCATTAATATGTAACATATTTATTAAATTTTAATTACGCACAATGTATAGTACCTAACTATGATAAACGAATCGATGTTCAATGTTCATTATTGATTCATCAATTATGACAAACATTCCATATATAATCAAAAGTGAAGTGGTTTCTTTGAACAAGACAATAAGAAAGAAAGTTTGAGGCAGATAATGCGCGAGAACATGTGATTATTGAACGATTTGGTAGCTTTCACCGGATTCATTGAAGATATTTTTTCACGTTCAGTGATTTAATTGAAGATGTTTCTTTAAACTATTTGTAGCATATTTAGTTTAGATCTAATTAAGTAAAATATTTTATATGTGATTCATTGTGTACAGTTGAACGTCCTTATTATAGCATATCTTCGACCGCACTTTATCTCTGTGGTCCCTACTTGAGTAGCTGAAACCGCAGCGCGTGCTTAGAACTTGACTTTTACAATCTCCCGGAAATAGAATTATAATAAATAGTATCTGTATCGCTTTAAGTGAGAAAGCTATATCTCTACGAGTGTCTATTCATAGGTAGGTATGTATGTATCTATATGCTTTTCAGTCTGGACATATCTGAGAGAAATAAAATAATTTATCTCAGATGTAGAAAGTAGAATTTTTAAATTAATAAAACAAACATGTACATACATGTATTCATTGCGGGGTAAAATTAAGTGCCAAGCAAGCGAGTACGATCTCTACATACCTATTTCGCTTTTTCCATTGTTGTCAATCGCTTCATACACGCTCGTTGGGAGTCTGGAGTTTCGACTTGACTTAACTTAAAGTATTAAAAAATACTTTGTCTTCAAAATTCCTCTGAAGTCTCCCCCTATTTTCCTTTAATTCACTCGATAAGAAAATATAAATTTTATTGTTATTGATATTTAAATAACTATAAAAGTAAAGACCGTATAGATATTTCATCGCTTCCGTTGAACATAATCGAGCAACATGACCCGCGTAGATTGTTAGCTTTCAATGGCGGGTTCTTTTAGTATGCATACATTAACAATCCACATGAACTCTACCTTCATTCATAACGTTTGTCGCGTGAATGAGTCTCATTAAGGGCTAATTGACCGACATTCGAACAATAAGGTGGACACGCGAGCTTTGTTTCACTAGACTATTCATTATATTAATCTGTTGCATTCATAACAAAGTCCTTAAAAGTATTATTTTCTACTTTTTAGTTTAGATTTATTAAGTTTGGAAGTCGGTTTTTGTTTTTTTGTTAAAAATAATTTATTTTAAAATTTTTAGCGGAAAGTAGATACGTATTGTGTTAATGACTATAAAAATTTACCTTTTTTTATGAGGTAAACCTAATAGCCTGAAAGTATGCAACCATCGGTCCATAATTGCGTATTATATTGAAAAAAAATTTCTTTAAACTGCTAACCGTTGAGGAGTAAAAGATTCGGCCGAGCATCGTTAATTTGCTCCTAAAAATTGAAGAGTTCCGATACTTTGTCATGGATCCCATCATCAGAACCTTACCAAACTCTCATCAAACTACCCTTAAAGTATGTCCTTTCCATTAAAAAAAGAATCATCGAAATCAGTTGAAGTGATATTGAGTTATTCATCCATTTGTCGCGCAAATACATAATGCAAATTTAAGACTTTTATGGTTTTCTCATGGATGCCATTGTCAGAACTGGAAAATATTAAAATGGGACCACATGGGAAGCACTACCTTTCAAATAAAAAAAGAATCATCAAAATCGGTTCACCCAGTTCAAAGTTATGACCAAAAAAAAAAAATACAGACGAATTGATAACCTCCTCCTTTTGAAAGTCGGTTGATAAACATATTTTTGCTATAACCAATTTTAATAATAGGCATTGGTCGTTCACAACCTTTTTTTTTAATTTCTGTACTGGCCTAGGTGGGTGGAAATAATGCAAGCGCGAGACGCGGGCGTAGGTGGCGATATCACACCGCCTCAGCGGAAGAAGCATCGCAGGATACTGAGGAAGATAAGCGCTCAGCCTCATCTGTTACGTCGTACCGTTTCATCGAGATCAAAACTTTGCTTGATTATTTCTCGTAAAAACATGTCTTTAAAAATAATTTAAAAGTCTTTGCTACTTCATGTTGATATATAACGTAGACCAAGCAGCACTGAAATCGATTTCAAAACGTCCTGGCGTGTAAACACTGTACAAGGTGGTAGTATGCTGTATAGTAGATACATACTCGTATAATGCTAATGACATTTTTTCATATTATGTGCTCAGTATAAATTGCGTGCTCGCATTCTCCGTTGCAATTACAATACATATCGTATGCCACACTATTTGTGCTCTATTTACGTTATCACATTGGCAACAATAAAATCATAATATTATTCATTATTTGCAACTCATACGTTGTTATTAGAATGATACATATTTAAGCGTAAAAAGGGATACGTTTAATTTCACAATATAAAACTTATATGCGTAAATTATTAGCATGATACCTAGTCGTTGTTATTTGTTTTTGCCTACATATTTGATAATTTATAATAAATTATATTAAATCAGCACTTGAAATGAATAAAGAATATCGTATTGTAAAAATCGACGAAATATAAATCACCTTTTTAAGTATTTAAAGTTATACTAACGTTTTTATTTATCATTTAATTTTTTTTTATTCATATTTAGCAACTGGGTGATAGCTGACGTTATAAGGAGTAACATACATATTATAATAATTAACTCAGTTTCAAATCTTAATTTTTTTTTCATATTGATTTTGCTTTAGGTTACCTATTTTATTAATTTGTAAACATATATAAGGATAAAGCGAATACTTTAGATTAATAATTTACTGAATACATAATTCCCATAAGAGAAGTTAATTAAAATTCAATTCACGTAACAAATGCGACATGACGCCGGGGGACATCAGCCAAGCACTGAGTCGTGTCGACTGTCGTCTGTCACACGAACGATTCGGAGGTCGATGCTCGAAGTATAAACTAATGATAGACTTATTGGGTGTTGAAACAACGGCCCGTATAATAGAAACGCATTGATAAACGGATTGCTTCAATCAGTAATTCCGATAACCAAACGTGCGAGACAAATTGATTCTAGGCGTAATATTGACGTCATTTTCAATTTTTGATGCTGCGTAAGTTATCAAAGTGATGACGATTATAATCCATTAAATTATTAATTAATGTTTCAAATGAAAAATTTAAATTAAAATTAAGAATAATCAAATTTAATACTTCAATACAATTTACATTGCTCGAAAATTTAAAAAACGTATAACTACGTTCGTTCGTATCTAACGTACTTAGTTATAGGATAAGTTATTTATTTTTAGTCAACTAAGATTGTCTCCAGTTTAAATATTATGAGCCATTGTTGTATGTTAACTAAATGATTCATCGTCTGAGCCCATAATAGTTGTTGCTATTTGTATAACATGCAGAAAATATCTAAGCATTAAGCCACCTTTTAAATATACTCGTATCACGTGCAATTGTGGTGTTTATCTAATGTATAATGTACAATCCATTATTACTAATTATTCGGTGCTAACTTGAATGTCCTGTGCTTCTACTATCAACTGCTATCGGGAAACAGTTAATAAAATAATAATTATGAAATGATTATATTGTTTATGAATAATAAACAATATGTCAGTAATATTTATGCGTATATCATCGTATTTTAGCTTAAGTTACTCAATTGTTTGTTTGTTTTTCAAATAATAACAAAAATAAAACATGATATATTACTACTTCATTGTTATATTGCTCCAAGTAACCCAGAATGGATTTAAACAACAGTTGATTATTATAATAGTAGGTATAATTATCGAAAATTGCATTTTCATGTAAATAAATTTCATGTGATAATTTTCTGAATGAATATCATTACTTAGGAGATAAACAAAACATTTAGAACATTGTCTTTATTTATTGCACATTACATTTTCGTCAATATTTACTTGACTTATATTAATTAAATACACCAAATATCTTAATTAAAAGTTGGTTAAGGTCTCTTACTTTCTTTATTTTAAACCTCTTTTGAAATTCAAATTAATTAACTTCTAAATAATAAGAAAAATATTATTAATAATGTATATTATATATTTTGAAGTATTAACTTCAGCATCACTTTGTTGTTCGTTCCTTTCAATTTTTATCCTTACCAAATACCTAGAATTACGTATAAATTGATAATTATCTACTGATATCAAAATACACATAAATATGATATTTATCAAGATTATCATCAATTGCAATTATTAGCGAACTTAATTTTAGTATAGGTAAATGCTAACGTCTTCACTTAGATTACTTTTTTATTTAGCATGTGCGTAGAGCGTGTTTATCTGAACATACATAATATTATTATAATGTAGAAAGGTATATTTATGAACTTTTGCTTTCTATTACACATTGCCCTAGTTCGAATATATAATTGACATTAAATATTTATTGTAAGTATATAATATATGATAATTATCAGTAATGTAGTAACCTGATAAGAATTCAAATATAAAATAACTATTTGATAGGAATATTGTCTTTATGTTACATGGGTCAAATAAGTGCTATTATTTTATGATCGCGACAAGTCGCCTTTTGATTCTCTTGCGTCATTGTTGCCTAATATATTTAGTCTAATAAAAACACTATTTATCAATGTAAATTAGGTCATATTTGTCGCTGCAGCGAGCTTATGACGATACACAGGCATACAATACACTTACTAAACTATACATTTTCCACACGTACTTGCGAGAGTACCTATAGGGTTATTATTTCATATATTACGCATGGCTATTTGTGTAAATATAATTATTAACTAATACTAAAACTTCAATCGTACGCAAAATGACTAAGGCACCAATTATCATAAAAATATAAAGTAATTATCTACTACGTAGTATATCATATATATAATATGTATTTATTAATATTATATTATAATATTTTTGTTGTCGCGATTTCAAATTGCATTTAGGTACTTATCTGACGGAAATCCAATGTCCAAAATAGTAATTAATTACTGGTGACCTTGTTATTTACTGACTGTCCACTGTCCAGTTTCCTCTCGCAATTATTATCTTGTTGGCCTTCTATTAAGCTATGGCTAAATGCCAAAATATACATTTTTTGATACTGATAGTAAAATTGAATGTATCTACTACTACTCTAAGAAATCTATACTATTAAGTTGTGGTGAGTCGCTAGATTTCATATATTATGCACTAGTCTCATACGACACATTTACTTATGTGTATGATATGGTAAGCTACAGCTGTAAAGCTAGCAAAAAAGAATAGATCCAGTCAATTCTCATTGGCTCCGATCCAGGAATAGGCCATCTACAGTTCAAGTGTACTCCGTTTCCGGTTTAACTGTACAACACTTACGCCTGAATTCCGATGCACAAGTAACATTAAAGCAATATGAATATTCGATTATTTCTATTTTTATTTTAATACCTTTTTAATTTCTACTTATAGCTAATATTAATCCATACAAGTAAATATATTATTCTTATAATCATATTATAATATAGCATTAATATAAGCTACATAATATTCTATGTTGTTAAATACGACCCCTACTTGGATAAATATGACAAAAGAGTCTTATTTCAGCTCTGGCTATTTTAGGAAATTCGGTAGGTAAATGGCGTAGGCGTTGTAATATAGGAAAAGCTTAGTAGATTTGAGCAAGAGAGCAATATTTCACTCCATGTAAGCGTGCGTCGCCGCCTATTTTGATGTGTGCGTCGTCTGATCTGCCCATGGGCCTCGATTGAATGTGTATTCGTATACAAACATTTTCGTAAATATATGTAAATTAAGACATAGATTAATAATATTATCTTTTCGGATTTTGTAGCGGATTTATTTTGATTTTTGTTTCGTTTGCTTTACAGCAGTCATGGTCCCGGGAGAGTTATGAATTATGTACATAGAATACTTCAAAACTGAAAAATATATTTTAAATATTTCAATGGATATCGTAAATTCTAATCTCCAATATTGACTTTCTGATTTTTCTTTTATTAATATGATGCAAGACTTATTTATTAGAAACGCACTTCCAGAAGACACGGTTTATTATAGTTATTATAATTTATATAATATGTTAAAAGATACTATTCGCCTATCAAGCTAACTGCAATCAATAATTATATAGTGTATACTGTATCCCTATGCTAACGGAACGTTAGACTGACGTGCTCACGGCCATGTGTTATCTGCAAAATAACGAGGTATACTTATATTGCTAGAAACTATTATATTTATGTTGATATTGCAAAAATGATGATATGTTTTATTGTACGAATATAAGGTATTTTCGTGCTGTATGTGTATAAGTGTATCAGAATAAATTATTATAGTCAGTGATGACAGTTCCCGTCTGCTGCACGGGTGATGCGGCGTCAGACGGACCGTGGAGCTAAGCTATAACTTTATTATATCGATCTGTGCTCACTAAACTGGAATTTAAAATAATGAATACACATATTTATATAAATATTTAATATCTTCAAATATATATAATCAGCAATGAAAGAAATAACAAGTAGAAAAATATTAATGGAACTTCAAATTCAAAATATCAGTGCTTAATTACGTAATTGGATTGGAATTGGAAACGTGACCGACAATAGGGATTTAATGGATCTTTTCGTACACCCAAATACAAAAATTTATATTTTAAAACCTTTATTTATGTTCTTGTGATACCTCGATTGTCTTGTCAAAGGTTGCTACATAATGAGCAAACATTTACTTATATTAAGTAAATTATATTATAAAACAACTCGCCGAATCCGGTTTAGCAAAATGTGTTTTTGATGATGACAGTAGCTTTAGAACATATATTTTGAAGATATCGTCTGTTTGTTATGCCATGGAGACTAACCTCCATGGGTTATGCAATGGAATCTTTTTGACAGATTGAATACAGTTACTCACAATTGTATTGATGTCGTCAGATTTTGACTTGATTTTCATAAATGTTTATATTGAAACAGAATTGCGTATGCAATTTGTACCATTTTTTTTACTTTTTTTATATGCTTTGCGAACGCCAGCGAATATATTATAACATCATCGTAGGTACGTTATGTAGCAAGCGAATTGTGTGAAATAATACTTTACATCCAAGTCAAGCCCGGGCTAGTTAATTCTAGTTGTAAATTATTTTTGCATCTTTTTAAGAGTTACAGTTGATAAAGCAATTCATAAAATCTCTACATAATAGTATATTTCATTTAACCTATCAACGGGCGCGCGGTCAATATAGATTTATATTTTTATAACAATTGAAAATATATTGTGTCTCGTTTGTTCTCGTTGACGGGTTAAACATAAATTTAGTGAAATTTTTGAGAGAAATGAATACTTCCTTAGACATCCTAAAATGTCTCCAAATTGCCTAAACAGTAAAAGTTATTACCAGATTTAATAATTTTACCCTGCTGTAATCATAATAATATGCTACATTTTATGCCTTCTTGCCCGATAGGTTATTCATTAATAAAAAGCTTCATTAACGGTGATACCAAATGTTGGAAGCGTTTGTAAATTCCTCTTATCGTTGTATCGATTAGAATCTTAGTAATTTGATAGCATTGATCTAATCTAATGATAAAATACGGAAGTGGAAGCTGTTTAATGGTTACTAGTAGAACCTTCGGAGTTTGGGCTCATTTGATTACTTTTATTTCTTACACGATACTTGCCTCTTTCCTTTTTTTTTGGCCAAAAACTATATTTATGTAAGTAGGTACTTCAGAATATTCTAGCTATATAATATTATATGGATTACTTATATAAAGTACTGTTTACTGTTATTGTCCACTATTTTTTTAAAAGGTGTACCTACCTCAAGATCAAAATCTCGGGTACACTTTATTCTCACGTTTTCTTTCTCTTCCTAGTAACAGTAAAAAGTATATTTTATAAGAAATAAAAGGGAACACTTAGCGGAGCTAAATCATTTTTTTATATTTCTAGTTTCTACTATATAATGGATTCGGCATAAAAAGGTGGACCAGTTCGCTATCGTCGTTCACATTTGCTATGTAAATGAAATTCTCGGAACGTCTCGGGCGACGCGAGATGTATTCCTTTTGCACTTCTTGACATTTGGAAATACCCGACGCTTATTCTGTTTTGAAGTAATAATATATTTCACTAGCGCCCCTTTAGTATAAAATTTTACAAATTTTGAATGTCTTACTTATCTATATCTAATCAAAAGCCAAAAATAAGTTTCAAGTTTCTATCTTTAAAAATGATATATTATATTTAAATACAAACTTTAACCCCCCTTTGTTTTTTTTTTTGTTGTCACTGGAGGAAACTCTCATAAGGATCCACCGGTCCGTCAACCGGTGGGGACTGTGAGACTCTTCCTCACTAAAACCTTCAGCGCAGTGGAATGGGACGTTAGCCTCGCGTTTCTTCTCCGCGCGCCGTCTCCTTCCGTGAAATGACGGTCTCGCTGCCTTAAGGAGACCATCGCCGATACCTTACAGCCCTTTTTTCGCCTTTAAAGTTAGCCTATGTACTTTCTCAGGCTCTAGACTCTGTGTACATGTGTAAATTTCATTTAAATCGGTTGAGTTACTTTCGCATTTATAATATTAGTAACGATTAAATAAAGAGCCAAGAAGGGGCATTTCTTTATTGAAACAATCAAAGTTCATATTTATAAGTATGATAACTAAGTTTAGAGATTCGTAATAATTATATACTCGTAGCTATATATTATATATAACTATTATCTGCTTACTAATGACTTACATAAACCTAATATATCTATATAGTAGAAATAAAGTGTAAGAAGTATCCGGAATATCGTTTTAAGAAAACTTTACTTCCGAATTGTTAAATTCCACCCTCGATGATGAAATAAGTTGTGTAGAAAAATATTTTTTTCGGTAGGTACCTTACGTATACATACAGAATGAATAATTCAAAGTCAATATAGATAAAGACGTTAGGTTTTTTTAGCCTTTAAATTCTGAGTCATTTTTGCATGCTAAGTTTTAAAATTTTGCCTTATATTTATACAATTTTTCACAGTGAGCAATAAAAGTATTTCCTTTGTATGAAGGAGGAGAACGAATCTTCGTGCGTCATCGTTTGGATGAATAGATATTTGAAGTACAGACTACAGCGTAGCGCATGTGCCAAGTATAAAAAAATATATTCATTGAATTTTATTTGTGTTCAAATTATTAAATATTATATATCAATCAAGTGTTAGCTCACATTCAATTATCTACCCTAATTAATTTAAAGTAGGCCATAGTGTTGCTAAAATGCATACACAGTTTCTCGCTCTATATAATAATACTAACGACTCGGCCTCGCTTCGCTCGGGATCGTTACGTACATTTTAACGGTTAGTAAACACTTCTTAGATTATCCTATATGACCCAGATAACCGACAATTACCACACCCTTCATTCAAATCAGTCCAGTGGTTTTCTCGTGATGCGTTTTCAGACTCTCAGTCAGTCAGTCTCAGTGTCACAGACACTCAGTGCTGCGTGCAGTTTCTCACAAAAATGTACCTCAGTTAAGTCCCAATAAGAGACTCCCAACAAAACCATGAGCGAGGATGAAAATGACCTCGTTGGACACGCGGAATACGGTTGCTCGCTTCTTCACTGCTGTGTGCGTACACCTTATCATTTTGTTTGTTGTAAATCTCTTCCACGGTGAAAATTTTTTCACCGAAAAAAGAATTTCCCGATGCTTTTTTCCCGCGTACCGCTTCAACAAAGCGGGGCATCTCTTCAGTCTCAGGTCCATTAAACGAGCGTCCAAACGATGTCCTGTTTTTCTTCGATACGCCCTAAGCCCTAAGTCTTCATTTAACACCCTTTTCACCGTGGTTCTGCTTAACCCCATCTGAAGGGCCAACAGTTTCTGCTTACGTATGGGATTTCTTCGAATTCGCGCCTTCACAGCTTTTATCACTGCTGGAGTCCTAACAGAGCGAGGGCGACCACTTCTTGACCTGTCATCTACACTAGAGTCTTCATTGTATCGTTTTATGGTACGATAAACGAATCTTTTGGTTATATTCAAATTTTTCAGTAAGTTAAAAATCTGAATTGGCGCGTAACCGCAACGGTGCAACGCAATAACCGCGACACGGTCTTCTTTAAGTGTCCACTCCATATTTAAAAATGAGGAAAATTCTAAAAAGTACACACATTTTTATTTTCATGAAAAATTCGAAATTCGAATTCAATAAACTTTTTTGTGGCCAGCACTGTAATTTCAAAAGTTTCATATATATATATATATATATATATATATATATATATATATATATATATATATATATATATATACAATATGCATGTATGGATTAAAATATATATATATACACACACACATATATATATATATATATATATATATATATATATATATATATATATATATATACACACAATATGCATGTATGGATTAAAATCTCTCCAGACATAGATAGTATTTCTTGTCAGGTTTTATGTATATTTATGTTTTTTGATAATAATGGATTAAGATAAGGAGGATTGATTTAAGACTTAAAAAATAACAGTTTATCTTACTGATAATAGTAAAAAGATGAGCTCAATTTCATCTGTGTATTATTTTGTGAACGAACTACGAACTTCCACAGAATTCTTACTAAAATCTAAATTAAAATATGTTTTATGTATTAACAGGTTAAATTTATTGTTACGGTTATTTATTTTATCATTTTATAAAACACACTTGCACGAAATGTTACTATATACCTAAATGTATTCCATGCAATACAGGTAAGGTTCATTTTTATACAAAATAGGTTAAAAAAATTATTGTTAGTTAACGGTAGTAGCTCTGTCATCGATCTCTGCTGGACCGTCATCCTATTTACATAACAACGCGTGTAGAATCCGGCGCAAACGCACGCCGTCGCCAGTCGCCACCTCCTCATTTATTCAATTGAAACTGATCGAATGCGATGAATGGTCTTCTTGAGATCTTAATATGCTACATTGTAGCAAATTCTTGTATTAGGTAGGTACCATTCAACAATAAAGTCTTTAAAGGACAACTTAAATCAATGTTTGACCTCAATTTTTATGGCCGGGGTTCGAGCTACTTCAAACAATACTTTTTAAATATAGTTATTGTTTTTCAGCAAAATATTACAGTCAATATATTTAAAAGAATTTTTTTAAACCTCTATTAATTGAAGGGTACAGGGGCAAAACAAGGAATGTCACATAAAATTAAAAAAAAGTTGAAAAGTATGGGAACATTTACATTTTGCCGCGTATTAGGGTGATATCAGACGTTCACTCGAATGATTATTCACTCGGGTGAATGCTTCAATTTCTTTCATTCCATGTTCACACGGCTTAAACGGAATGACATAGAAAAGATATTAATTTTTCATTTCTTTTAATACGTCATAGAATCAAGTTGGCTACAGGACTCGAGATAATATGACCGATGAACCCAATGAACGTTCTCTCAGTGTTTAGATCTTTCATTTCTCGGTCATTCGGCTGGAGTGAAAGATCCCAGATGAAAATATCCAACACTGTTGGACCAGTTCACTAATGAATTCATTCGGCACTAATGTTTCATTTTATGTTCAGATGTGTCACTTTGAGTCAAAAATGTAAAGTCAAAGACGAAAATGAACGAAAAATGACCCGTCTGATATCACCTTTATAGATTGCAATTTAATAAAAAATTAAAAAAATATTTTGTGATATTCCTTGTTTTGCCCCTGTACCCTGTAATTGTAAAAGTATGTATTTTCAGACAATTATAAGTAAAAAAAAAAAACATTAGGGTAAAACCGACGACGACCGATAATAATAATCGAATACTTGGTAAACATTAATTAAAGATGTTTTGTCATTAGGCTAACAATGTATAAATTATTTTTAATTATTGATTAAGTTACTTTTGTGACCCGCTTCATATTCCAGTTAATAGCGAATAAGTGTTATTAGATAAGATATAACCACCAACCTAACCCATTTGTTTTACCCTAATACAAAAGGTAAAAGGAAAAATATGAGAATTGCTTTAATGAATAACTTCACTGTAATTTATTGCTATTATATCACAATCTAAGTTTTTAATGTTATAAATGTGTTTGTTGGTTTATTGTTTGGCTCTTCCTTTACGCCATGAAGAGATTGAATCGCGACCTATTATATTATATCGACATTTTGATTATAGTATATTATGTACAATGTTAGAATAATTATACTCATATATAATATGTATAATCTATGCTCAATGCTTTGTATTGTATGACCGACTCAACCCGCATGGAAGGTTTTTTTTTAAATATTTTAAGTTCCATATTTTATATTTAAAGAATGCTAAACTACAGTAAAAGTAGTGGTAGTGTTAAGAATTTCCTCAGCCCCCACATTCCAACATAAATATAAACGCAAATAAATATGTATGTGTTTATAGTTAAATTCCGTATTGATAATATTCTTAATATTTTTTTAGTTACGTGTACTTATAAATTAAACTACCTTTTCGGATTTTGTCGCGGATGTATTTTGATTTTTAGTTCCCGACGTTTCGAATGCTTTACAGCAATCATGGTCACGGGAGCGACTAAGGTATTTGACGTCTCATAGGTTTATATACTTGTTACAGACAGTGCCTACCCACAATTTACAAAAATTTTGAAAATGGCATCAGAGTACCTTATAAAATTTTAGTTCTAAAAACGATGACTATATACTGTATCGTGTACAGAATATAGATCCCGAAGTAATTGTTATAAATTCTTGTCTTCTCTCGGTAAAACACTACAACTGATTCTGTGAAGTCGTCCACAGAAAACATAGCTAACGCTGTTTGAACCTTTACAAGATAAGTATATCAAAACAATGCATTACAAAAATGTTGGTCTTAAAAAGTCTGCACTATAAAGCATAACTATCGCTTAACTTACACTCGCAATAACTATTTACAATTAAAAGCTCCTGAGTGAAGCGAGGGTATGTCACTAGAATTAAAATATAATGCTAAAATGACATAACGCTTAATTAATTATTACTAGCAAAAATCTGAGCTTTGTGAGGGCTCGCGTAGTTTTTATATTCTAATGGGTAATAATGTTACAGCGATGGTAACTCTTTGGATTTCTAACAGTTGTACAATCACATTCTATGCAATAAACACAAAATTGTTTATGTTTATTTTTCTATTTTAATTATTTTTTTTTGATAACGCATCTAGATATGATTTTAAATTACTATGTTAAAGCACGAATTTATAGGCGTAATTTTTCAGTAACGTGTACCACAAAATGCTCAGGTTGTGGGATAGTGTTAGGTCTCGCTTTGCTCGCCCTAATAAGTATTTTAATATAAACTAGTAACAACACATATTTTAAGAGATGTAAAATTTGGAAAATAACACCATTCAATTATCTGTAAGATATGACACTTTTTATGTATTCTAGGAATAAAATATTCAATAACATTGGAAGATATAATGTATGTAAAGAAACAGATTCTTAATGGTTTTCCCAGCGCGCTATTTAATAATCATACGGAGATATCGTGTCGAGTTCGAGTAGATCTGGGCTTGGAAAAGACGTTTATATGACGTCAAGTGGTATATCCCACTGGTGTTTTGTTCGAGGAATTATTTTTTTACACTTGATAAATGTTTAGATAATATTATCTACAATTACCTATTATTTTACATTTGGGCAGCAGTGTGAAAACATTATATTGTTTACTTATTATGAACAAATAACAAAAAATAAAAATAAATACCTACATATAACCCATTATTATTATGTATGCATATTTAATTTGATTTAACGAATAACAAAAACGAAAAACCTTTTTTGAAATGAAATACATATATATGTATTTAATTAATGGCAGACGCTTGATTCGTGTTCTTCTCTAGTGAAGAATGAAAACCGTGCATTTTTCCAGGATACAAAATAATAGTGCCCTAGTTCGACAGCCGTTCTGATGTGAATGAATAACAAACATCCATACAAACATTCAAAGATGTATACTTTACTTATATACTTTTTCATTTATAAAATTAGTAAGATGAAAGGATTCACGTTACACCGTGCCGGGGCCGGGTCGGGCCCTTCCACCTTTACTATGTAGACCTTTACTATCATCAGATTCACCATTCACGATCACCTCCTCCCTGTCCATTTCCATTACTTGGGATCGGCGCAGTACGTCGATACTACTTAACGGTTTTTGCAAAAGTTTCCTACTAGTATAATGCGGGTGATCGACGTACGAGCCTAAACCGCGGTTTTAAAGAACGTTGGTTTTACTCGCGGCGCGTTAGTGCTGATCGACTAGCGAGCAAAACAGTCGCGCCTGAATTAGAGTAACAGTAAAATGTATTGTACCGAATCTGAAGCTTTGTGTTATATAGCCATTGCATATTGCGAAATTATGAAAAAAAAGCGAAAACGCCCTAAAGTTTGGGTTAAAAGTTAGTTTAAAAAAAGGCAAGTTTTGTCGCACACCCACTTAATTAAAGAATTGACAGCAGAACCACTTGATTACAGAAATTATCTGAGAATGTCTGAGGAATCGTACAATCGACACGTGGTTTTACATGGCGCCCCGAGTAAAAAATATAGCAAACATGACGAGCCGCGAGCCAGGGTCTTCGGTATTTAAAACCGCGGTTTTGCAATGATACACCAGCGAGCTTTACCGACGAGCCATAAAACCACGGTTTTACTCGCCCGTCGATCATGCCCCTAAGAGTGCTCTAAAAGAGTCAAAATATTAGAGAACGTGGTACCAAGGTGCTCCCAGCTCATCTACAATCACTGACACAGATAGCGGACGCATCCACGCAGACAGCAGAGTTCGTGAGGCGCCTGACAGCACCCCATTTAAAAGGCAAATGCCGTCACGATGCGCTCACGCGGATGTCGATATCGATTTGAGGAACCTTGTGCAACGTCGCCGTACTATCGCCGCGCCGGGACGGTTAATGAGATTTAGCTTATAAATTTACTCGTGCTCTTTTAAATGTCGAGATTTCTTACGCAATGTGAAGAACTAGTAATTCTGCAATAAACGGACTCTTTATTTTTATAAATGTCCGTGACGAATTTCTTTGTACAATTCTTCTTTCTAGTTTATACAATTCCTAATATCCCACAACCTAAGCATTTTGTGGTACACTTTGTTGAATTGAAAAACTGTCACGCTTATAGATTTGTGCTTTAACATAGTATACCACAACGTTACATTTAACTTTATATCTATACGTGTTATCTGTCAAAAAATATATAATTTTATAACCATTAAAAAATGAACATTAACAGTTTCGTGTTCATTATTATAGAATATTATTGTACTACGAACGCGATCTATTAGAAAACCAAGGAGTTAACATCGGTGTAACATTATTATCCGTAAAAAAACTACGCCCTCACAAAGCTCAGCATATTTTGCTAGTACATATTATTATAATCCACTATTCGATCCTATTTTATTATATTCTAATTATATTTTTATGTACTACCTGTAACGTGTATAGGTATTTTCTGGTAGAGACTTGAATTAAATGTAAGAATAATAAAAATTAAAAATGTGTTACTTATTAGGTAGTACCTAAGAGTGTTCGTGCAAGATTAGTTTTTTATAGATTAGTCTTTTAGCTTTGTGGTTAAAAATAGTTTAAGCTTAGTTACTTTATAAATGTCAGGCAAATGGAGTGTTTGCATGCTATTGATAAATATTACCAGTTATCTCGTCAATATGTAATAAATAAGAAATGTGACATAAATTACTTAGAAATAATATGGCCAGGCCTGCTTTACTGACTACTGTTTGGCAATATGAGACGCGAAGGAATAAGTAGAGCATGCTTATATTTCATGATAGATTCTCTCAGGTCTAATGTATCAAATATATTAGACCATAACGGTTAGTGACACTTGTTGATAGTAATTAGATCCTTGATTAGATATAGCAGTAATCTTATTACATTTAGGTATATAGGCAACCTAGGTATGCGAGTGCAGCAATACAGCTATTGAGAAGATGATTATCGAAAGTTTTTGCATTAAAAACGCCCGTTTATATTGTCATCGCACTTTCTAGGTATCAAGTTTAAATAAAAAGCAAACAATCGATTGCAATGCTTCATAATTTAGACTTTTAAATTGTAAGACATTCCTTGAAAATGTAAAATACAACTTAAGGTATTAATATTTTCATAAAATTGTTACAGTTTGACGAGCGTACGGCGGGATCGCGAGCACTACGGATGCGTCGCGGGCGCCGACGTGCGATGCGCTGCTAGAAGTAGCCATGGTGGGCGTGGGAGTGGCGGAGGGCGGCGGGGGCGGCGCGCCCGACGGCTACTACGGCGAATACTACCCGCCGGAGACCTACTACGTGCCGCCGGAGATGTGTCCGCATCCCCAACAACATCCTCAACATGCACACATGTGCACAGTGCACGCTGAATATGGTAATTACGAATAAGGATTTTTAAGTTTAAATAAGCTATACGAGAAAATCTTGCACATGTTGAATAAACTTAACTTAATCATTGCTATGAATGAATGGAATATATTACAAATATTAGGAATGTGTGTATTGAAAGGGCAATGTGTTAAGTAGGTAGATTCTATGGATTTTTGAGTGAAGAGTGAAAATACCGAAATAAAAATAAGGAGTGGACACTCATAAATTAAATGTGTGAAGGGTGAGTGATATGCATGCATTCTTACTAGGTACATAGGTACCTACATATTTATTTTCAAAACATGAAAATAACTAACGCATTATTTGGAAAATTACAATATTCTTACAAGATTACGTGCCCATTAAATAATAATAGCCCATATTATGTTAACATCACATGATAATATAAAAAACAATCTATTTTTATGGAAAAATTGTGGCTTGATTGGAATATACCTACCTATTATAAAAAGATAAAATAATATAATTATCTATATCTTAGAATCGCATATTCTATCTGATTTTGAGGAAAATTTTGATTATTAAGTATGTTTATCCGTAACGATGCAAAACGATCAGTGCAAATTAAAATACATTTACAGTTATCAGAAAAATCTATTAAACTCATTATGTATTTAACTGTATCTAATAATACTTTCTTAGATTTACGCGAATATTCGACATTATAAATGAAACTACCTTTTCGGATTTTGTCGCGGATTTATTTTGATTTTTAGTTCCCGACGTTTCGAATGCTTTACAGCAATCATGGTCACGGGAGAGACTAAGGTATTTGACGTCTCATAGGTTTATATACTTGTTACAGACAGTGCCTACCCACAATTCACAAAAAACAGAACTAAAAATCAAAATAAATCCGCGACAAAATCCGAAAAGGTAGTTTCATTTAACTGTATCTGTTCATTTGAATTTTTAGTGAATAAAACTAGTTTAAATATTATATGGCTGGCTGGTTGTGCGAGTTTATTATTTTGATGTTTTTAAAAGTGTTAATTAATAAAAATCTTAAGTACGTTAACGATGGTAATTAAAATGTTTTACACGTATGGAGTAAGTTTATAAATATGTTTAGTTTTGTTATTATTAAATTTTATGCTTACTTACCAAATGGTTTATTAAATTATACTTGTTCAAAAAGAAATAATGTCTAAGAGCTAAAATATTACTGTAATAATTTTACATAAAAAGATAAAATGCATTTTCTGTACGAGTGTTACAATTTTATATATAAAGTATAAATTATTCTCACGCAATACGATAAAATACTCGTAGTTGTCAGAAACAAAACGAGATATATATTTAATTTAATAGCCTACCTATCAAATAACGTCGTTAGAATAAATTGGGCAATTAAGTTATTTTCCATAGTTTTATTAGAAAACAAAGGAATTATCACTGACACGTAAAGATACCCTTTTACTTGAATAATTAAGAGTATGTATCAAGGTTGTTTGTGGATTCTTAAATTGCTCAAGTACTGCGGTCTTGCATGGCAATGTTCTGCAAATATTTAGCACGTTTCCGTCACAATTTCAACGTAGATTATTCCACAAAAAGCTATTACTGCGAACGCCAAAAATTTTCATCCATAAACCACAGAATTATGCAATAGATGATTTCAGTCATATCAATTTAGGCAAGACTAGCCCGTGTGAATGAATCGGCATTATGATTTAAACGTAGCTTTATTTCTACAGAAAATATAATTGTTAAAGTACAGGTAGTTATTTTAGATATAAAATTCCCTTGTCACATTGTTAGTCCACAAGGAACTTCGTTTAGGTAGGATAAGTATGTTGTTTAAGTATGTGTGTAAGGAACTTCGTTTAGGTAGGATAAGTATGTTACTCATCCTACCTTAACATTTTTTTTAATTGTGTTATTGACAGGTTAATACCTAAAGGTTTACAATATAATACAGTAGGTAGGTACTCGTAGTACAAATATAAAAGAAAATGTAACTTCAATTTTAACGTAATATCAGTATTTTTTTTCGTTTTTGTCATGACTAAATAATTTCTATATACTAGGTATACAGTACAGTTAAAGTGAGCTGAATAAATCAAAACTATGTATTATGTTAAGACTAATCAGATTGACTACTATTTAAGGTGGCATGCCGGTAGTAACGTCGGCGACGATGATGCCTCCCTTACTGCCGCCTGTGCTTGAAGAGGGTATGCGTCACTACCTGGTGGCGCACCACCAGCCGCACCCGCACCACGCACCGCACCACCAGCCGCACCATCAACCTCACCACCAACCGCCACCACACCATCAACCACCACATCCATATGTGAGTAAACAATTAATAAATCTATATAATTCCGTATTGTGCAATTTGCTACAAGAGATAAATATTCCTTTCATTTTGAGTAACTTAGAAAGTTTAAATATGTATACCTATTGTAAATAAATAACAATTAGGTTCATAATTCCTTGGCAATACACAATTTAATAAATAACCGTAAAAAACGTAAACAATGTATACCGTCAGTCAACAGTTATCAACATTGCATTTAGAGATTATACCAATATAAATAATTGTGTCACCCTTTTTTTAATATTACAATTGTAATTCAATTCATTTCTTTGTTCAGTGCCAGAACTTGAGCACAGATTACATCACCAATACAATTAATCGCCAAATAGAAAAAAATCTCCATTAAAAGTTGTCAGCTCGACAGTAAAATGTCAACTGGTGTCATGCCAATGTCAATGTCATTTGCTATTGTTGTGACTTGTGATTGACATTTAGCCATTGGGACGTGTATTTGTTTTACTGTTATCTCGCAATAAATATGTAATAAATTAATAATTTTTGTATTTATTGTTATTTTCGACGAGCTTTTACATATAATAATTATCGAGTTTCATATATAATAATTACACCAATGTTACAACTGCAATGTTTTATTATTAGAACTGAGTCTGTATTATCTAGATCAGACGTAACAACATGATTTCCACAACATTGTTGTGAAGTTTCACAAATAATGGACAACGCATAGTACCCGAGTACAATGGATTCACCGCCTGTGCAAACTATTTCCGTCGATTTATCGATTGTTTCGCTTTCGCGTGTGAAGTCAAGACAAGTACACGTGGAAAGTTTGCTAATATAAAATAACACGGCTGCTTTAAAGTGTATACTTAATTACTTACTTTTATATGAGCCTTATGTTCTTTTGATTAAGGCAGCATAAAAATACTCAAGCGATTGTGCTATACAGCGTTATCAGTCGTACGTGGCGTATGACGTGTAATGTATTGATAAGTTAGTATAGTTTTATAAGTGGCAAATATATGTAGACATTTGGATAGTGTCAATATGAGTGATTCAGATTCTTTAAAAGTAAATTGTCCTGAAGAAAATTTAAAGGTATTACATTTTTTTAATGAAATAGTAGAAAGAAATAATTTTTAAATATTTAAATTGAATATTTACATTTGTGTGTAATAAAATGTTTTCAATCTTTGAAGGTACCAACAAATGGTGCAGGAGGGCCACAACATTATTATGGTGGTGCATACCCAGCTCACTTTCATCATGTGCCTCCACACCATATGCAACATTCTCCACCTCCACCAGTGTATCAAAAAGATGAACGAACTCAGCGCCAATACTCTAAACTTAAACAAAAATTAGAACGTAAACATACAAATAGGAACAATGGTATAGGTGAGAACTATAAAATTATTATTATAATGAGAAATTCCCAACAGTTAAGTTATTACCAAAAAGCATATCTAAGCAAATTTTTATTAAGTTTTATAATGTATAGGAAAGTGTTGTACTTATGAAAAAGATTTTACCTGGACATGGTTAATTTATAAAAAATAAAAACAGGAATGCAAGAAACTGAATGCATCCATAAAGTATTTTTATTGTAAGTCTGACTGACTTGTTAATGTAATATTTGTATTATTTTAACTCTTAACTCAAATAAATAAAGACTATGTCATAAAGCCTTAATTTAAATCTAATATCCAGTGAATGTCCACAGTTGTAACACCTTCACTTACAATCACATCCAGTTTTAAAGATCACATCAATAGTAATGGCATTAGGTCAATTTAATTTTAAAAAGAATATTTATATACTTAATTTAAATACAAATAACTTTTTTAAAGTAACTGTTAAAATGTAACTGAGTGCTTTTTATGGATTATTAACAGAGGTAAATTCTGGCGCGAGTACTCCATCACTGTCGCCTAGGAAAGAGTTAAATGGAAGAAGTGGTGGTAGCGGTGGAGCTTCATCTGGAGCATGGTCAGAGGGTGAGGGTTCGTCAGCAGGCGCGTCTGTTCAGGGAGATGATGACAATGATACTCAGGCTTTACTTGACATGCTGTCAGCCACTCATACACCTCAGGTACTGTTATTTATATTAATCATTAAATTTAATACCTAACTTTACTGTTTTATAATGAAGTACCTAAGTATTTTGCAAATATTATGGTTTAGTGTGACCATCTATATTTTAAACATACAATTCGGATATAGATATATTCTTTTGTTGCTATGTATTTAAATGTGCATTGTAAATGAACTAAAATAGTATTTGACATTTACTAAAAAACCTGTTACTGTGTTTACAGGTTAGTGACATGACCCCAACAAGTGCACTTGTGCAATGGAACTCGCCACGACCTGAAGGAATTACTGTTCCAAACGTCGAGTTAACATACGATCTATTACTTGGGGATCGCGGCAGATACAAAGCTATATATAGTGGACCTTCATTGTCATGTCGGTAAGTAATATTTTTTATTTAATAGAATTAAAAAAAAATGCGTGCGTACAAAGTACATATGTCAGAAGTGAAACTTCTTTGTTTATAAATTTAACTCACTGTTTACACACTGTATTATAAATACTAATGATATTGTAATTTCTCTTCAAAAACAATTCCTCTCGATTACCAGCATGAGCAGCCACGTCATAAGTTAGGCTGTATATTATAATACTTTTGCTACACATAACGTCACATTAAAAATCACCGACTTGCGGTGGCCGAGATCCCCGACCTGCGCATCTTGACCGTTTGAGGGGTGGTGGCGCTAACTCTTCCCCGTCTCCTGAGTACTTTATTTTCGTGTACGTTTAACAGAGATTTCATACCCCCTCCATGGTTGCGTGAAACGTTTAACGCAATCTTGTTGAAAGTCGCATAAGAAGCTTCACTTCAAAAGAAGTACCCATCATTTTGTAGTGTCATTAAATTTTTATATTATATGTTTTTAATATATTTAATCTTTCTTAGGGTAAGAGATCTGCGGCCCGGCTGCGAGTACTCGGTGTGCCTTCAAATCCGCGCGGGCGAGCTGACGGGCGCGGCGAGCGAGGCCGCCACGTTCCGCGCGCCGCCCGCGCCGCCCGAGCGCGCCGCCGCCGCGCGCGTGCAGCAGCGCACGCGCACCTCGCTGCTGCTGCGCTGGGCCGCGCCCGCCGACAACGGCGCGCGCATCTCGCACTACCTGCTGGAGATGGACGCCGGCGACGGCTTCGCGGAGATCACGCGCCCGCGCATGCGCCAGCACACCGTCAACAACCTGCAGCCCCAGACCTGCTACCGCTTCCGCATCGCGGCCGTCAACGAGTGCGGCCGCGGCGACTGGAGCGACGACACCGTGGCCTGCACCGCCGGCCCGCCGCCGCCCGCGCCCGCCGCGCCCACGCTGCGAGCCGCCGACTCCGCCTCGCTCTCGCTAGAGTGGGTGCGTCGCGCCGACGAGGAGTTCACTCTCCAGATGGACGATGCCACCCAGGGGCACGGTTTCCTACCCGTCTACTCGGGCCCCGACTGCGCTTACGTCTGCGATCGACTCCGGAGAGCCACCGAATATCGGTTCCGTCTAAGATGTGAAAATGCCGACGGGAAGGGACCGTGGTCCCCCGAAGTATCCTATAGGACTCTACCCGAAAGACCCTCTCCGCCCGGCAGGCCCGCACCCCGCGGCAAGATACACTCCCGCGCATTCCGACTGAGGTGGGACCCTCCCACGGACGACGGTGGAGCCGAAGTCGAAACGTACACCTTAGAGATCGACGGCGGCGACGGCTACAACTGCGCGTACCGAGGGCCGGAGCGCGAGGCGCACTGCGACCGCCTGCAGCCGGGCACGCAGTACCGCGCGCGCGTGCGCTGCGCCAGCGCGGCCGGCGAGAGCGAGTGGTCGCCCGCCGAGACCGTGGTCACCGAGGCCGCGTGCCCGGGCGCGTGCGCGCCGCCCGCGCTGGCGGCCGCGCCGCGCGCCACGCTCGCGCCGCTGCGCTGGCGGGCGCCCGACTGCGCGGGCGGCGCGCCCCTGGCCGAGTACCGCCTGGAGCTCGCCGACACCGACGGCCTGGTGCGCGTGGTCTACGCGGGGCTCGAGACGGAGTGTGTCGTGAAGGAGCTGCTCCCGGGGCAAGAGTACAGGGTTTGGGTAACCGCTTGCAACAAGGCGGGCGCCGGGCCGCCCTCGTCGCCGCTGAGGTTCACGACAGCGCCCGCGCCACCCGATGCACCGGAACCGCCTATCGTCAGCATAGAAAGCCCGACGTCAGCCCGAATAGAGTGGACTGCACCGCCGAATAACGGCGCTCCGATAGTCGATTTCCGACTGGAACTGAGTGCAACGAACGTCGACAATGCATTCGCCGAGGTATACCGTGGCTTAGACACCGCTTGCTCGATAACGAAATTGATACCTTTTACACCCTACTTTTTCCGCGTGTGCGCGAAGAACTCTGCCGGTAAGGGGGCCTGGTCGCCCGTGCGCGACGCGCTGACTCCCCGCGCGCCGCCCGCCGCGCCCGCCGGCCTCCGCCACGAGGCCACCATGAACTCCCTCCGGCTGTACTGGCGAGTCCCCGCCAGCCATGGAGCCGACATACTTCGCTACAGAGTCGAAGTCGATGACGCTGCATTCGACACTGAAGGCCCTACGCCTGAACATCTCGTGGAGGGCCTCCAGCCGGACACCGTGTACCGAGTGCGCGTCGCGGCGATGAACGAACTGGGGCTCGGCGACTGGTCGGAAGAGAGCCGTGCGGCGACCCGCCCCTGTCCTCCCGCGCCGCCCACGCTGCGCTGCGCTCAAGCGGCGCACAACTACCTGCGGCTCGAGTGGGAGCACCGCTGTGAGGGCGCGCAGTACTGCGTGGAGATGCGCGCGCCCGACGCCCGCGAGTTCCGGCCCGTGTACCGCGGCTCCGCGCACTCCTGCAAGGTGAAGAAGCTGCGGGAGGCGACGACCTACACGTTCCGGATACGAGCGAGCGACGAGCGCGGCGGCCGCGGCCCGTGGGGCGAGCCCGAGCGCGCGCGCACCGCCGCCGCGCCGCCGCCCGCGCCGCACGCGCCCGCGCTGGCGCTGCTGCCGCCGCGCGCCGCGCTCGCCTCCTGGGACGCGCTCGCGCTCGACGACGCCGAGTACGTGCTGCAGTGCGCGCGCGGCAAGGACGCTGTCTTCAAAGAGGTCATTATTTATTTCTTCATCATTTATTTGTCACGCAAAACTTTTTGACTTCCCGATTTTAAATACATTCGATTTAGAAAATTAATGTACTTCATATTTATTAACATAATATACGTTCGATTTATAGGTATACACCGGTAAAGACACGCAGTTTCAGCTGGAAGACTTGGAGTACAACACGGAGTACCAGGTGCGCGTGGGCGCGGTGCGCGGCGGGCTGGCGGGCGCGTGGTCGGCGGCGACGCGGCTGTCGGTGCCCGCGGCGCCGGCGCCGGCGCGGCCGCGGCGCGCGCGCCCCGCGCGCTCGCTGACGCCGCGCCACGCCGCGCTGCTGATGGCGGCCGTGTTCCTCGCCGTGGCCGTGCTGGTGGCCGTGCTGGTGCAGCGCCTGGTGGAGCCGCGGCCGTGACGCGCGCTGGCGGCGGCGCGGCCGCGCGCGCTCGCCCGCCTGTGACGCCGCCCGACACCGCGCGACCCGACGCGACTGTGGCGATAGGAGTGCAATTATTCTATTCAACCAACCCCGGCCGGACGCCGCCGGTACCAGACCATCTAAATATTTATATGTATATAGTAGATAATAAAATAATGAATTGTTCGCCGCCGCCATGAGATGACGGACGGCGCGAGGTAATCGCCGTCGTTATCGGCTTTATTTTAATGTATTTTAATTTCGTTAAATGAATATTTTAATGAATGAGACTATGTCTTTATTATTATATCCGTTTTTTTAATCGATTATAATAAACGAAAGCTATGGCCTAGTGAACGCCTTTTGTGAGGATGTTTTAGAATTCACGTAACTATATGTATTTTTTTAGAGAATATTATTGTGGATTTGCCATTCTGATGTGATTGTTGTATATGCAGGAAGTGTAATCTTTACCTACTCGAGTCTGCACTCAGAACTTCTTAGTTCTAATCTATACTATTTAAATTCCATTTCTTTTTATAAATAAATCGCCTAACGTACATTCTATTTTTAAAACTAAAATTGTATAAAACGAATTTATTTATGACGATCCAAGTGTTCCTTCTGATTTATAAAATCACTCGGCTCCGTATGTTTTCTATGCATTTGATATTTTATTCCTCAAATCTATTGGTCTGCGTACATTGCATGTTTTTTACCATATTTAAGAATAGCAAGTTAGCGACCAAGGTGCTCTAATTTTAATATTCTGTTACGAGGGTCGAGGCCTCTCGCTCTGCAACGAGTTTCCAGTGTGTGTGCTGTGATCACTTCCTTATGCGAATGAGACTGATTTTAAAAATAAATGCTTGTGTCTATAGGATTATTTTCAAATGCTCTCGTTAATTTTCAGTGTTTTATGATTTGCTGACACCTGACCCGCGAGTCTAGAGGTGCGGCTCTACCGTACGCAATGTCTACCGTGTAACGTACCTTCCACGTTTTATTGACGATAGTGTTAATTTGTTTTTATTATTATAGATCATGACCTTTAATGGATGACATTATGTAATATAGAGTAAATTGTTTATGAATATTAGAGATTATAAATTTATTGAGATTGTTACCACCCGGTGTATCGATAGGGGATCGTCACACTTGACATTATTTCTAAGAAATAACTGTGTTTTAAAAAGTAAAATGAAAAAAAAAATAGATTCATCCCTAATTGGTGTTTGTTACTTTAATTAATGGATATATTAGGAAAATGTTAACTGTCTTCGACCTAATTATATTTTTAAATGAATTAATTTCACAGTAGGTAAGCAGAGTATCTTTTATAATTGTATTCAAATATACGAATTATAGTAAAAATGCATATTATGGATTTACGTCGATGTTCTACGAGTAAGTGTCATTATTCACATATAAATGTTGTTTAATGGTTTTGTGGAGTAATGTCATATTATAATATAAATAGTATACATTTATCGCATATATATAATATAAGCCTTATTGCATTCAATGTTCGCGCCCGAGCCGTCGATGTAATGTTTATATTTTGTCATGGACATAATGCTTATTCTACGCACGAATTTTATCTTAAATACGTGGATAATACTAATATATTCTGTGATCTTATTCTGTTCTTTCTATATAATAAATATATTTTACATATATTTAAATGTTATCAAGACATTCCTAGTTTTTCTTTTCAAAATATAATCGTTATTTTAAATATTGGTGGAGAAGAGTTGGAGGAGAGTTCGTGCTGATCCACTTAGCGGAATGTTGTTGCCCGCGAGCACAGCTTGCGGCGTTATTATAAAAATCTGGTTAATTTTCGAAAGTTTTATATCTTAATGTGCAATCGTCAATTTATTTATTGTATGGCTTAATATAATATTTATTTTTTAGAAAATATAAATGTTCTATAGCGTCGTGTAACGGAGGGAATCGATGTTCCTAGATGTGTTAAACGTTTTGTACTATACACCGATCGCAAGTTAAAGTGTACTACAGTCAAGCATTCCAACTTTGTATTCCACTGTGTAAATAGGCCTAATGAATTCTACGACTTAATGTTGCTTTAATGTGGGATTGTAAATAAATGTTTATGAGCTTCCTGTGAGAGGCGGCGCGTGTGCGGAGCTAGCGGCGGCGGGCGTCTGGCTAGACACTGATATAAGGACTTATATTAAATTTAAAATAGTAAAACTGTTTAATAATTCTAGGATCACGTAAGCCATTGGCGTAATTGTAAATAGTAAAATTGAACCAACTAAAGTATATGTTTCAGTAATGGGGTCCGCCAGACGCCAGACTCGCTCAGCGATCGCACAGGTAATACCCGTGGCAGGGCAAGTGTAACACTGTGTTGAGACTAAACGTTTTTAAATTAATCATATGAATAATGGGGATAGCATCTCATATTGTATTTGTGTTTAAATTAGTAACGTATAACGAAATGTATATGTTTATAATATAATATTTGATGATGTTATGTATACAATTTATTAAACATGGATATATCAATAAAATTATATTTTGTGTATGACGAAAGTTTAATTTTTTTAACAATCCACAATTATTAACTAAATTACCGTCACACCCATAGCTTTTAAAATAAATTAATCTATTAAAAGTTATTAGTTACACATCACTGAAACTTGATCACCAAAGGGAAGTTTCAAAATAATATAGATAATGTCCATTTTCACCAGCTTATCCTAAATTATAAGGATTTCTTACGGTAAGTGGTATTCATTTTGTTGATAGTGGTAGATTAAAATTACTTTCACTTCGTAAGACCGAAATCTAACAAAATGGACCGGCGCGGCGTCTCGACATAATTAACTATCGGTATTTTATCGATTCTTACCGCTAAGTCGTGATCGTGTTTGATTTCGATATCCTAATCATCGATGATAACGACTTAGCGACAAGAATCGTTAACATAGCAATCGCTTAGTCAAGACTGCCGGCTAATTTGTATTGAGGGTTTATATCATAGTACATTTCTAAGAAAATATTAGTAAAATAAAAAAAAAAATTTTCTATGCAAACGGAAAACGCGCACAGTAATAATGCTGTGTTATATAGTAGGCTAACATTAATCATTCTGGGGATTCCCCTAAAGTAAAGCGTTTCTAAATATTACTGCGGTCGTTTCTGGTCTATTGTGGTAAGCAAATCGTTGGTGAAAATAGAGATAAATACAAAATGGAATCCTTCAATACTGATTCATACAGGCAGTTAACCGCTAAGTGTGACGGCATCACAATGACCAATAACTACAAACTTACAAATATACAAAAGTTTATAAATATAAGAACGACAATCATTAAACGAGACTAGAAAAGGTTTTGTACTATGAGTATTTAATATTTATATTTACTTACAAACTACACTGAAAAGATTACATTTATTTATAATAAATTACTTTAATATCTAAGTACCTATGCTAATTGATAAAAAATGAGGCAAACTGCTGATGCGTTGTATACCTACGCATAATTTCAATCAAAATCTCAAAATTTGTCTTCAAAGCGTGCCAGTTGACACAGATCTCATCCCTAATGCCATGTAGAAATAGAGAAGATACGCAAAATCTATACTGCAGGTTGTGCCAGGGAGAGACTTACCACGCACTTCCAAAGGAATAGATTTGTAATTCGTATATGAACTATAGGGACTTTAAATATTACTATATAAAATGAAGTTATTGTAAGAAATACACATTTTTTAAGTTGTTGTCTTACACAAACAGATTGACAGACAAATTGAAAGCTAATAAAATATTGGATTTTACTTTTATGAGAGTATTAAAAAATGTTCCGAGGCTTGTAGGTCATTACAAATAATTGAGCTGAACGTGTTGTCAAATCGACCGTTTGGAATAAGATGGTTCCATCTGGATTTTAACATTCATGATTCAGATGGAACTTTTTGAATCGTTAATTTCACAAATAGAACTTTTTTATGCAGCTAATTCATTAAGGGTCAATAGATGACGTTCAAAGGTTTAGAGAACAAAGTTATGGTCACATGAAACATTTTTAAGTTAAAATATCAAAATATAGAAAAATGTTGGATGGAACCCTTTTATTCCAAACGGTCGAAATGTTACCATTTAAAAAAATCTGGATATTTATTTTATAGATTTTAAAATATAACTCATATATAACACCTAAAATGTAACAATTTAGTAATAGTGCTTGATTAATATTACAATTTATTTTTTATTTTTAGAGGGTAGAGGGAAACAATTGGCACGAACGAACGTTCTCGCTGTACACTTCGGTGTAGTTGGTTAAAAAGGTGTTGTGCTTTGTTGAGATCTTGTCGATGCATCCTTTGAAATTCTGGGGAAACAATTTTCTAGCGGAGTCCTCGCTCGTGACGCCACCTGGTAAATAAAATATACTTGTGTGCCGATTAAGTTTCGGTCCTCACTAAGTTATTCAGCCCTTTTATCGTCCAACTGCTGGGCACGGGCCTCCCTTCAATAGGAGAGGGATCATACAATAGTCCAGCATGATGGCCAAGTGCGGGTAGGCGGACTGCACATGTCTTCTGAAAACTTGTGTTCTCAAACATGTAGGTTTTCTCATGATATTTTCCTTCACCGTAAGCCACATGGTACTCGTAATCATGTTAGAAATAAAATCGTACTTGAAAATTTCCTCAATTACCCAAGTAAGCGCATTAACACTGTGCTATCACTGCCTATAACTGCTTTATAAATTATAACAGATTAAAAAATGTAGCCTCCAACTCTACAAAATACTTCGCAAATAAAAAAAAAACTATCGAATACGATAAATTATGAAAAGAAAATAAACTTAGAATACTTACCCACATATAAATCGATATCCTCATACTCAAACTCATTATGGCATTGTTCCTCTACAAAGGTCTTATTATCTATTGTTAATATGATATAGTTCTCCATGTTTAATTCAACCGTATGCCATTCCCCATCCGCCATGAATCCGGCTTGAATTAATGTGGATATCAACTGCGGCGGTATTGCAAAATCCCTGGCTTTTTGAAAGGTATTATTGCAATGTAAGGACCAGGTCAGTTTTAAATACCCATTTTCTAGACCTAAGCCTATGTAGTCAATGCCCTAGAAAAAAAAATTAAGCTGTAGGTGGTATAGTCTACTTACCTAGTATAATCGATATTATTTGTTTCTAACGAAATTCATATTTGATCCTAAGATCTCTTGCCTTCACTTCGTTCAGACTTTAATTACATCTATTGCTTTAAAGTATTTTTTGAACATGGTTCCTTCACATTTGTGATTATGTTTTTAATATAGCTACTAACCGCCGCACTCATAGTCATTAATGATACATTAAGTCGAGAATCTCCATACTAAAGAACGACTTAAGTACTAAATCACACTAATTTTTCACAAACTTACCATATTTATCCACAACATAAGGCCATTAGGGTCGGAAGTGGTAAAATTGAATGCAAGGTAGGAAGGTCTGGTCGGAGCTGAAGTCAATCGCTGTTGATGACCGGTGTGGCTTCTGGTCAGAGACAGCAGGGCGTCGCCGTCGAACTGGGGTATTGTTATGTTAATACCTGGAAATCAAATATTATTATTATTGATATTTGAATTATTTTACTATCACATTATTGTCTTCCGCATGGGATTCCTCCTTGGCAGATTTTCCGGAGATGAGAATGAGAAGAGAAATGAGATGAGATTTCTATGTTTCAATACTTGGCTTTCGCCTAGCTGTATTGTAAATAAGGCTAAGATCATTCCAAACTATATGAACATTTGGTCACTCATAAATCAAGCTATATTGTCTTAGGATGTTAGAAGAACTATATTGTTTTAATATGAGGGTTATATTCAAGGTAGGTATGTCTTTTGCGCAAGCGATGTGAAGATTAATAGAATATCAGCTTGATCAAACATTATTTATCAAATCTTATTCTTGTTATGACTCAAGAAGACCGGATTGATGGACATTTCATACTTGGACTAGAAGTCATGGCAGCAAGATAAAACCACAACCCTTTTTTGTCGATTAAGTACAAATTTACAAAATCGGTCACAAAGATACTTGTACATTTAGGACGAGTAAGTTTGTTGTGCATTCCCTGATATTGGACTAAACTTTCCCCGGTTTAGCCAGTCTTGCCAATAGAATAACATACATGGTTCAAAATAATTGATTAATGAAGTATATACTAACGCAGTTCGCAGTGCGTGCCGGCCGCGCCCGCCGCGCACACGCAGCGCCCGCGCACGCAGCGCCCCGCGCACCGCGCGCCCGCCCCCGCGCCCGCGCCCGCGCCCGCCCCCGCGCCCGCCTCCGCGCCCGCCTCCGCGCACGCCGTGCGGCGGCAGCGCGCGCCCGCGCCCGCGCCGCACGCCGCGCCCTCGCATGCTGCCACGTTTTGACCCTCTGTAACCATTTAAAAAGCTCTTAATATGAATAAACTAATAAGTTTGCACTGCGGCAAAAGCTTCCGCTGTGGGTATATAGAGATTCCCCAGCGTTAACAAAAAGCAACTGGAAAAAAGTCGAAAGATTGTGAACCATAACATACTGCTTATAATTTAACGCATTTTTTTCGATAAATCAGAATCTATCGAAGAAACCGTCAAATTCTAAACTGGCAAGCAACGGAAAGAATAAAGAATGAAAAATCATTATAATATGTAAATATCGCACTTACCCTCTATATTTTGCGGTTCCAAAGGTAATAACACATTGTTCACATGTAAATTCTTAAAGCATCCGCTGTATGACTCTGGCGCTCCCGACATCACATCGAAAGGCAATGACGCCAGATCTTTCGCACCACCTGATATATGAAAATAGAGACTAAATTCTTATAAAGAATTATAAAAATAAATTTAACCCCAAAAATACGAGCAATGTTTGGTGATGGTGTCTACATATTATAGGTAATACTGGGATAAAAAAAACAGACGAATTAAGAATCTCCTCCTTTTTGGAAGTCGGTTGAAAAATTAAATACAATATAGATTGCGTATATATTTAAATCTTTTTAACGTCCCATCAAAGGCTTCTCAATACGAGGGGATCATAAAATCCACCACGCTGGCCAAGTACGTTTGCGTACTTTAAATGGCTGATGTTATCCTTCACCGTGAAACAAGTGTAATGTTGGAAAAAATTCACACATTTAAATATCAGACCGTACGAGTGCGAGACCCGGATATGAACCCGCTTCACTCGGTTTCTCAATCGAGCGCGTGGCCACTGAGTAATGAGTATTTGATTGCCTTTAGATTGCGTTTACAATAAGAAATTAAATTATTAATTATTATTGAATCTAGAAAATGATACTACTCGAAACTATTACTGTTATAATATGTCAGGCTCAGTGGCATTTCCAACTGATATGGTAAATTAGTCAAGCGTCATATAAATCATTAAATGTCACACAGCCTTGTGCATTGAATTACAATAAATTATTGAAAACGACGAGTCGGTACATTATAACGGTTAGTGATTCACATATAAAATAAAAGAGTTTTGAACCAAAAATAATTCTAAACCATCCCTAGCACACTCCCACAGCAAGAGCAACGAACAGCAATTGACTTTGACTAATAGATATGGGAAAACGATCTTCCTTTCATACCTATAACAATAGTAGCGTCGCTAGCAGTGTGTGGGTATGCGTGGGCGAGCATGGGCTCGGTGGTGAGCGCGCCGTCCACCCACACGTACAGGCGGTCCCCGTAGCGGCCGGCGCGCACGCCGTGCCACGCCGACATGGAGAGGACCACGGCCGACCGCACCAGGGAAGTCAGTCCTGACAGCTGGTCTAGAACATCGTATTCAGGTTTTTTTTTGAACCTCCCACTGCTGGACATGTGCCTCCCTTCAATACGTGGGAGATCAGACGATATTCCACCAGGCTGGCCAAGTGCGAGTCGGTAGACTTCACATGTCTTTCAAAAACTTGGTAGATTCTCTCAGACATGCAGGTTTCCTCACGATGTTTTCCTTCACCGTAAGAACATGATACGGTACGGTAAACATTTAAAGGCGACATCACATCTGTCTTGTAGTAACCCTTTATTGCTGCGCCAGCGGTCGTGAGTTCGATTTATTTTATTTATATTTAAAAAAATCGAAACCTCCTAATATACCTATTCATTGAAGCCTATGAGCCTAAACACAATATCAACAATATCCTTTATTGTAGTACAGAGTATCTTGCAGATTCCATGTGACACTGCAGCATCAGATCTACGTTATTATATCGTTATTAATTTTATTTATGTTTCGATAGCAACGATAGTCCCGTTTACGTCTTGTTGATTCCTTTCAACAAAGATTGTCTGGTAGAGATCGCTTGTGTATTTTTTGTATTTATTTTGGTAATATTAATCGTTGCAATGTCATTTAATTAACGGAATACCACGTTTAGAATGGATTAGATCTGTGTATTTTGCTAGTATGCTAACGGGTGAACGAATTTTCTCGATAGCTAAGAACGCTATCGATAATATCACTCTTAAATAACAAAAAAAAAAACAAATTACTAAAACCAGCAGCCCATCCATTTGAGCAATACAATGTCACAGAAAAACAAACAAATATAGAGAAAGGACATGACAATACGAGATATTTAATGAGTCTGTAAGGTTCATTAATTTGCATACGGTTTAAGCTCTTTGTGTATTTTAACCATTTACGTATGGTTTAATTCTCGAAATTGACTGCGTCACAACTCACACTGCGTATTGTCCTGAATACGGCGAAAAATGTATAATACCTAAGTGACTCATTGTACACATTGATCAATAACCTAAATACCTCTTTAGCGTATTTTTAGTTTAAATAATTTTTAAACGTACCTATTATTTTAATACTTCGATATTAGACCTTTTTATCTTATAAATTACTTTTTAAGATTAGGTATTACAGTAGAATGTAGCTTGTAAGCAGTGGTGTAGCCTTTTTGAGCCACAATGCACAAAAATCGGAAATGTAATTAAATAATTCTTATTTTTTTTTTCTATGCCCTATAAGGTTCGTCCGTTTTGAAATAAAAGAATTGCTTGTTGCTCGCTAGGTCCCTTGAATTAGGTGCCTTATGTGACGGCATTGGTTGCAATGTGCAATGACATAACTACTTTACTGACTGTAACATTTTTCTTTTAATTTTTAAATGGCAATGATATCTTTGTACATATGTACTAATTGCGTTTATTAACTAGTAAAATACCTCGGTTCCTAGTATTAAATAATATATAATTCTCTTAAGTTATTTCATTATGAAACAATAATATAATTTATCCCTAAGATAAAGTTAATTAACTTTAATATCATAATTGATTACCTGTCCATCTATATTCCAGCAATCCACCTTGTAGCGACAAAGTGGTATAGAAATGTGGCGTTTGGACGAACATTACAATGCCTTTTTCCTTCGTTGGCTTTATTTCTGCTTCGAGGGCGAGACTGACACTAGATATGGAACGCGGATGAAGTTTCAAATACGATCTCACGCCAGTGAACAGTATATCTATTGGTATTAGATCTGAAATATAATAAAAATGATTATTAAAAATGAATAAAAATATATTGAATTATTAAATAAAACGCTAAAAAAATACATAATTAAGATCCTGAAAAAAACTAGAACTCAATTCAACCATGTTATAATGAAAACTGAAACCAAAACTGTTCAGGGATAACAGGGCTTATTTATCAGTCTCCCTCGTGACCATGATTACTGTAAAGCACAAAGCACATCGGGAACTAAAAATCAAAATAAATCCGCGACAACATCCGAAAAGGTAGTTTCATTTGTAAAGGCCTATGTAACGAAACTAAAAGAGTATTGTAATTACAAGAACTCTAAATTCCCACCGCTGAGCACAAACATCTCTCTCAATGCAAAGAGGATCAGGCTATATTCCACTACTTCCACAAGGTGAGGATTTGTTTCTGAAAAATAGGATTCATTCCTAACGGTGTAATCTAAAGATTTACATATAGTGTACTCAATGACCTCTATAATACCACTGGACTGGCTGTTGTCAACGTGCTTTTGTGGCTGCTTGACATTCGCCATTTTGGCGCTGTCGGACGTAGCGAGAGTTCGTGGTACTAAAACTAATGATGTCGATATTATAAAGATTTTTATTTTTTTAATTTTATTAATCAATAACCGTATCATCATAATTACTACTTATGTTATATTAACAACGAAAATGCAAAATTACTTTACAGTAAACAAACACTTTGTCCCAAAAACGCCGCAGGGAAATCCAGTAGTGATGCACGGAGCCGATGATGAAATAAAACACTGGGTATTCCTGGAGCTTCACGTTTAATGGAAACCAAAATTTTGCTTACATACTATCGTAGTGAACCAAACGATAGCGCGATTCAGGCAGACCGTAATGCCATCTATTAAACATTCATTTAAACTAGTATTGAACCAAACCATAGTGTGATTTAGAAACATGACAGCGCTATCTAGTTGGCAATAATGTAAACTCTTAACATACCCGCCCACTAAGGACGACAGCCCTTAATATAAACTAACAATCAACACAACTATAAATGCTAAACAAACAAAACAAGCCAGTAGACTAATGAAACAAATCAGTAAACTTAGGTTAACATACTAACTGATACATTAATTTTTACTTACAGGTAAAATAACAATCTTTGACAGAGGTCTTTTTATATAGGATTTTTTATAACGTAATGTAACTACCCTAGTCAAATTGTCAACGCCAGGATGCTTTTTTACAATTTTACCCATTAACCATCTGGCCGGTGGTAAATCAGGCTCCCTAACCAAGACAACATCACCAATCTCTGGTTCCGGTATTGTACGATTCCATTTACGCCTCTGCATCAACCCCGACAGGTATTCTTGCGACCATCGTTTCCAAAAATGTTGCAACATGCGTTGACACAAATGCCATCTTCTCAGTGAACTAAGGGCAGTATGTTCATAGTTACGCTCAGGAGGTAAAATTAGAGGCTCTCCCACTAAAAAATGACCTGGAGTTAAAGGTAAAATCTCATCCTGCTCTTCCATGTAACATATTGGTCTCGAATTGAGACAAGCCTCGATTTGTGATAATACAGTAGAGATCTCTTCAAAGGTTAGTGTGGAATTGCCGATCACTCTTGTCAAATGGTACTTGGTTGATTTTATCCCTGCCTCCCATAAACCTCCAAAATTGGGTGCATGAGGCGGGATGAAATGCCACTGAGTTCCGTTTGTGGCTAACCAATCTGAAATTTCCGCTCTTAAATTAGACCTCTCGTCGTGAAACAACGCTTTTAATTCTCGAGCTGCTCCAATAAAATTACAGCCGTTGTCACTGTACAGATTGCTACAATGACCTCGTCTTGCTACAAATCTTTTATATGCAGATAAAAAACCTTGAGTTGTTAAGTCACTAACCGCTTCCAGATGTATTGCTCTGGTTGACATGCATACGAAAAGGCAAATGTAACCCTTGTAGGATTTGTTGCCACGTCCCTTTGAAACCCTAATGTTTATTGGGCCCGCATAGTCTACTCCACTAAATGAAAATGCTCTAGATGCGGAAATTCTCTCCGTTGGTAACTGACCCATTAGTTGATTTTTGATTTGACTGCGATAACGAATACACTTTACACAATTTCTATAATGAGATTTAACTAAATTCTTAGCTCCTATGATCCAATATCTGGAACGTATATAGTTCAACATTAACTGTGGGCCCCCGTGCATAGTTTTTACATGAGCATCTGCTACTATAAGTTTAGCTAAGTGGGCGTCATGAGGAATTAAGATGGGATGCTTTCTATTCTCTTCGATCTGAGCCAATTGCAACCGCCCACCTACACGAAGCATTCCGACATCATCCATATAAGGATTCAAAGAGGTAAGTTTTGATTTAGAATTTACGCTTTTACTACTAGTGATATCTTGCACTTCTTGCTTAAAATATTTATTTTGACATTGCTTGACTAAACAATCTAATGCTTCTTGTATTTCCTCTTTCAGAAGGTAAGTATGTTTTGGTATTTTATCTTTTTCTTTTTTCAGGAACCTTTTGCAGTACGCTACTACTCGCAATAATCTGCTTAATGAAGAAAATTTATTCCAGATATCTTCGGGTTCTTCTACTGCTATATTAACTGACTTAATTTTTTCTTCTAGGTGTGTGTTTAAACTCTTAGAATTTACGTATGAGATGTTTTGATGCTTTAACCAATTCGGTCCATTAATCCATAACTGGTGAGTACTAATATCAGATGGTTTTATGCCACGCGAAGCAGCATCGGCTGGATTGGCTTCTGATTTAACATATGACCACTGATTTCGCTCTAAAAGTGACATAATTGTTGCCACCCTATTACCAATGAATGGTTTCCACTTGCTAGGGTGACTACTCAACCATGCTAATACTACCTCCGAATCAGTCCATGCATGCCAGTGCTCTTTGGGTACATCTAGGACTGTGCCTACTTCCACGAGGAGTTTTGCCAAAAGTACAGCTCCGCATAACTCTAACCTCGGGATAGACACCTGTTTGATAGGGGCCACTCTTGTTTTAGCTGATATTAAACTAACTTCAATGCTACCCTCACAAGTAACAATGCGTAAGTACACTACAGCACCGTAGGCCACGTTAGATGCATCACAAAATCCATGGATTTCCACAAGACGATTATTACTTTCACACTTCATCCACCGAGGCAAACGAAAGTTGGTAAGTTGAGTTAAATTTTTACGATACGAAATCCATTCTTCAAGCAAACTTGGCGACAATTCATCATCCCAACCCAATCCAGACATCCACAATTTTTGAATGAATATTTTTGCACTTACTATACTCGGAGTAATCCATCCCAATGGATCATATAATCGTGATATATCGGATATTACCTTTCTTTTTGTTACAGGTGCAGACATGGCTGGTAAGTTAACTGCGTACTCAAATTCATCGTGTTTTCGGTTCCAGGTAAGTCCCAATATTTTATTTTTACCTTCTATTAGTTGTTCCTCAATCCCTTTGCCTTCTCCTAACACCCTTTTCCCTTTACCTTTCCTTTCTATCATTTCCATTACCGTTTCATTATTGCTTTTCCATTTTTGAAGTTGAAATCCCCCTTTTTGTAATAAATCATTTAACTGATTAAATATTTCCATTGCTTGATTTACATTTTCACATCCTGACATAAAATCATCCATGTAAAAATCCCTTTTTACTTTTTCTACAACTGATGGATAATTGCTTCCTTCATCAATAGCCAGCTGTATGAGTGTTTTTACAGCCAGATATGGAGCTGATGACGTGCCAAAAGTCACTCTCAATATTTTATATTCCATTAGATCCTTTTCAGGAGAATCTCGCCAAAAAATACGTTGGTAATCTGCATCTTCGTCCCTTACACGTATTTGCCTATACATCTTGGTGATGTCTGCTGAGAGGCATATTCGATGTGTCCTCCAACGCAATATTATGTGGCGAAGTTCTGATTGTAAGGTTGGTCCTACCATCAAATCGTCATTTAATGATACACCGTTTTTGCCTTTACAAGATGCGTCGAAAACAATGCGGACTTTCGTAGTCGTCTTATCTTCTCTTATGACTGCGTGGTAAGGTAGGTGCACTCCAATCTTACTGTCTTCACTGTTGATTGGTCGCATATGCTGAAGTTCCACATACTCGTCAAAGGTTTGTTTAAATTCCCTTTTTAAATTCTCATTCTTTGTTAATTGTTGTTCAAGTTTTAGAAACCTTCTCAAGGCTACTTCCCGTGTTTGACCTCGACAAGTAGGATTCTCATCTCGGAACGGTAATTTGACAACATAACGACCTGTCTCATCACGTGTAGTAGTTGAAGTATAAATTTCTTCACAGCGCCTTTCTTCTTCTGACATTATCCTTTGATTTAAATTTGGTTCGTTTTCCATTTCCCAGAATGATTTCAAAAATTCATCTGATTGAACATGCATGCTTACTAAATCTGTAGAATGTGATTGTGTTTGATTATTTCCAGTTAAAATCCAACCAAAAATTGTAGCTTGAGCCAGCAACGACCCGGATGAATACTTGCGAATACCCTCCATGATTATATTACCATAAACATCTGACCCTAACAACAAATCTATTTTGTTGGGTGAGTGGAAATTCGGATCGGCTAACTTTATATCATTTAAGATAGACCATGATGCTACCAAAACCCTTTGAGGAGGCAAAAGTCCTGTTATTTTGTCTAATACGAAGGCTGTTACTTGGACGCTACAGTCTTGATTATACGGTGAATGTAAAACAAGATCTGTCTTAGATCTAGAAACCACATTTATTCCACCGCCTAACCCTGCAAAGTGACCCTTGACTGCTTGGCCCTTTAATCCCAGCAGCTGAACTGCAGCTTGTGTTATAAATGAAATATGCGATCCCTGGTCAATTAATGCACGCAATGGGATCGTTCCATTTTTAGACTGAACATAAACAATAGCTGTTGGTAATAAAGAAATTTGCTCCCCACCCTTTGAAACATGTAAACTACCCTTATCATTTTTTTGATCTAAAACCTGAGGTGACACTAGAGGCTCCATTTTATCACTACCGGAATGAAGTAACGAGTGATGTCGTCTTTTACAAATTTGACAAGAAGTTGTACTTCTACAATTTTTTACAGGGTGATTGTTTCCCAAACAATTATAACATAACTTATTATTTTGCACATACAAACGTTTTGCATCATTATCTAATTTTATAAAATTACTACAAGAACTTATTCTGTGGTTACCTTGACAATACAAACAATTATTTTGTGATATGTGTAGACTATTCTTAAGTTGACATTTAGAAGATTTATTATATTTATATTCAGAAATAGGCTTATTATCTAAAAATTCTAAGGAATGAAATCTATTTTGTAAAAAATTTCGAAATTGATCAAAATCAGGTAATACATTACAATTAAATGTTATTTCGCTAACTTTAGCTAAGCCACTGCTTTCTTGTCTCCGTATCTAATTTTTGTGACACAATATAAATAATGATTGCATCCCAGGACGAGGTGTCGATGCCCAAATTTTTTAATCCTTGCATCATATCTGTAGTGTTGTCTAGTAGTTGTTTAAGGCTCGAAGCGGATTCTGTCGTCTGGCGTTGTGCGAAAAACCGTGAGAAGATATTATTCACCAAAAATTGCTTATTATTGTACCGTTTCTCTAAAATATGCCAACATTGTTCATAATTATCGTTTGTTATGGCTATGTGTCTCAACAATTGCTCTGCCTCTCCAGTTAAATGCCCCTTAAGGTAATGTAATTTCTGAACATTATCAATATCAACGTTATTGTGAATTAAAGAAACAAACAAATCTCTAAATGTAATCCAATCAGTATATCTACCCGAGAATGTGGGTATTGCTATTTTTGGTAATCTAACTGAAGTTTTTGTGGCCTTCATCTCTGGGCAAGACTTGTTAGACGCTACCGAGTCACCTTTACTATCCTCTAAAAGTTCATTAAGTTCCGAAATAAAGTCTAAGTAAAACTCTTCAACTTCGTTGTGTATGTCTTTTTGAAAGTAACTAGATCCTATGGTTTCTTTACATTTTAAAATCTCATAATGATTCTGACAGAACTCTTTCCATTTAGTATTAATAATATCAATTCTAGTTTTTATGTAAGACTTAGTTATTCTTTCTTTTGGACTCTTTTTAAAGTTAATCTTTGCTTTTTGGAGTTGTAATCTAATATCGTCTTGAATTTTTATAAGTTCCATGTTCCTTTAATTTTTCTAAGTTACTTTACGTTAAATTTTCTAAGTCCAAATTGCGGTAAAATTTCTAAGTTCAGTTAACGTTAAATTGTCTAAGTCCAAGTTGCATTAAATTCTCTAAGTTCAAATTTTGTTAAATCTTCTAAGTCTAAATTGAGTTCAATATTCTAATTTCACTTTAGGTAAAATATTCTAAGTCCAAAAGTCTGAATTTACTTAAGTTATATAATATTACTGTACTTACAGTTTGTTGTCCAAATATCGTTCACTAATTTCACTGTGATCACTTAAGCACTTCACTAATCACTATCACACTGAAGGTTTCACCCCGTAGAGCCGATGTCCATCCGTGTAGACGCCGTAGTCGATGTCCCGGGTACTGCCGTAGTACCAGGTGCTGCGTGATCCTCAACGACAACCCGCCGCCACTTGATCACGGGTGGACCTTGATCAACTTCTTGCCTGCTATAATCCGGCTCGAAGGACCATGTCCCAAAAACGCCGCAGGGAAATCCAGTAGTGATGCACGGAGCCGATGATGAAATAAAACACTGGGTATTCCTGGAGCTTCACGTTTAATGGAAACCAAAATTTTGCTTACATACTATCGTAGTGAACCAAACGATAGCGCGATTCAGGCAGACCGTAATGCCATCTATTAAACATTCATTTAAACTAGTATTGAACCAAACCATAGTGTGATTTAGAAACATGACAGCGCTATCTAGTTGGCAATAATGTAAACTCTTAACACACTTCTCGCTGTCCTTTGCAATATACGTCAAAATTAGTTTTCGGGACTCTCGCTAGTGGCGCCTCAAATGGACACAAAAAAATTGCTGTCAAACGCTTGGAACAGCCAGTCCAGTGGTATTATAGAGGTCAGTGAGTGTACTGCATTGCAACATTACCTTGATCACAATTGGCCCCAGTCTTGCCATAAGGGCAGTCGCACTCCGCGCCGTCGACTGTGAGCACGCAGGCTCCCGCGCAGCGCGAGCGGGACCGGTCGCAGGGGCTTCGCGTCATGCCACATGTAGCCCCAAACCAGCCCTCATTGCAAATACACCTGGAAGTTTAAGTTTTAACCATAATATTGCCTATTGCCTAAATAAATAAGAAATAAAATATAGAATATATATTTCATTGCAAAATTTCCTTTATATAATTTACTTTTGACACTATATAACCACCGTTTACTAATTGTACCACTGTACCAAAATTAAGCTAAACTAAATAAATTAAGCATCACTGCACTGCTTCAATCTGCGCAGGAGGGACAGACAAATCATTTCTTACGACGAAACAACGAAACCTTAGCGATGGATCTTGACCTTTCAATAAAGCTGAAAAAGTCAAGCGACATATAATATCATACCCATAAGTAGCTGGCGAGTGTATGCAAACACCACGCGGAGCGTTACAGGACTTCGCGGTGCATTGCGCTACGCCGCACTGTCCCACGCCGCGGCCGCCGACCGCTTTGCCCACACCCACGGCCTGCCCGCCCACCTCCCACACGCAGCCGCGCCAGCCGCTGTGTAGGGGTAAGTCGTGGGGCAGCTCGTGGAAATCTTGGGATGGATGGCCGCCTGTAAGCACAAATATATATGGAGGCAACCAGGGCATCCACGTGGTTATTTTTTTTAAATTAAGACAACCGAAATCTTTTTTTTTTTTTTTATGGGACAAAGGGGGCAAACGGGCAGGAGGCTCACCTGATGGTAAGTGATCACCTCCGCCCATGGACATCTGCAACACTACAGGGCTTGCAGATGCGTTGCCGGCCTTTCAGGAAAGGGAGGGAGGGAGGAGGGAGAAGGACGGGAGTAGGGATAGGAAGTGGGCCTCCCGGACTCTCACTTACCGGACGAAACGCGACAGCATAGCTGCCACTTCACGCCGGTCTTCTGTGAGAGAGTGGTACTATACGGGGCGTGCCGGCCCATTCGGCTGCTACCCGAAGGTAACAAGCATGGCACTACCACTTTACAAGTATTGTTTCAAGAATTTTTACGATTTAGGGTTGGTCTAAAACTCTTACTACAACTCAGAGATCCTACGATGTCTGCTATAACTAATAACAAAAAAAAAATTCTCAGACAAAAATAGCGCTCCAGTATATCCAGTAATTTGTCATAACTTACAGTACCAGTCAGAACAAAGCTCAGTTTTATACTTTATATTAAAAATATACTAGATTACAATCTAAAGTAATGGTTACAACACTTGCTTAGAAATCTAAGTGATAAGCTACAGTGGACGATGAGGAAAAGGACCAAAGATAGTGAAATATAGCTAAAGAAGAATCAAATTAGGCAAATTTATTTATACTATACCAATATAAACATAAGGCAGAAGGGTCATGTTAGAACGGCTCGCGGGCGCGTTCCCCGTGATGTTGTACCGGCTGTCGACGAGCAGGCCGGCGCTGCGGCCGCGGCGCCACACGCGCACCACGTGGCCGCCGCGCCGGGCACCGAGAGCCCTCGACGTGAATATTCTTCGTGGACCTAACGTCAAAAATGGTCAGTGTTTTAGGGCACAACTAAGTATGTAAGACTACTTAGAGTCATAGGTGTTAAGGAGGTTGTATGACAACCTCCTTAACACCTATGCTCGCCTGGTACATGTGTGATGTGATGACGTTTGATGTTTTTGGTAAATAATAAGCATAACGTTTTTCGTTACGTTATCTATTTCGTTACGTTACTACCTGTCAATTCCTTGTTTTAATATTAGGTATGTATGCAATGTAGGTAGTCACTGGTTTGAAGAAGTTGCTTCCTTTAATTTGAGGAGCATATAAAACACGTAAAATGAATACGATACTAGTTATTGCAATTACATCTTATCAAAATCACGTTATCTAATTAAAAACTATTATTTTATGAATGAATTTAGTTCCAACAGAAATAAATAAAATGTATAAAATTAATACACGACTTACCACTTCCCATGTTCCACGTCAACATAATATAACCCTTAACGAATGTCAGAGCCAAATGCTGACTTTTAGAATCGTGTCGGCCACTTTGACCTACGAAGACTAATAGGGCGATTTGGTCCATGTCTGTAGTTTGGAACCGCAGACGCAAGTCAAACCTGTCGGAGTTCATTGCTGCGGTAGAAAGAGGGTACATTGCATAAGAAGATATGCCACTTGATATTGGGGCAAGAGACGGTCTGGTGATTTCTACATCTGAAAAAAAATAGCAGAAAATAAAGTAGTTAGTAGGAAAAGAGCTGAAGAACGTTCTAGAACCTACATTTAAAGTAATTTGTGTAAAATCGATTTGACAATCAAAAAAATCTAGTTAATCGTCGGTTTTGTCCGCGAGCTACGTTACGGGTAATTTTTCCCCGACGTGTTTTTTATGAATTGAATTCCGAGAACTCTTGCGTTGTTTGTAAGCAGGAAAATAGCATATAACACTGATATTTTCCTGCTTTCACGGACAATTCGCATTAAAGCTTTAAATCTATACATAAGTATAATTAATTTAAAATTAAAAAAAAAAAAACAAAAAATATTTAGTGTTCAGAATATAAAAAAAAACAAGCCGAATCTATAAATTTAAAATTGTCTGTCTGTCTCTGAACGCATCACGAGAAAACCACTGGAACTAACGTACCTAGGGAGTAGGGACAAACCTAAGAAGAGCAAGGGCGAGACAAATATACTCAATATAAGAAAAAAATCTTACTGTATTCGCAGAATATTCCATGTTTTCCGTAAGGACAGAGGCAAAGGAATCCGCTCCCCGGATGTCGGACGCAACTGCCTCCATATTGGCAAGGATTATGGTCACACACCGATTTGTTGCAATGGTTGCCCATCCACCTGAAAATAAGTTCCAGATATCTTTATATTATGAAGTAGCCTATTCAATGGGAGGTCTCACTGCGAGTTTTAGCCGTTGGTGGCGCTACAAGCGCATAACATAAACAACGTCAAGAATGTATGTAGTGTCATGTCAAATTATTTTATGTCAAATTTTATGTAATTTTTTTTAATTCAGCAATAGTTAAAGCACCGTATTTTTCCATCTTATGTTTGATTTTACAAAACGTAAACTATTCTATAATAATAAACGCGTATGTCAAAATAGGCGGCATTGAGGTTTTCATTGGTGACATGCGCTGGTAGCGCCATCTGAGCCGAGCTTGGCGTGAAACCTCCCATTTCAGTAGCAATTCATTTCTGGTTATTATAAATCAGTAATCAGTTAAATTTTAACAGATTTGTGTCAACTATCGATATGTGAAAATTATATCTAAATGCATAGAAATGATATTTATTGCTAAATAAAAATATTAAAAATTACGTCACTTTTTATTCATTTTTTAACTAGTATCACTTTCCATTCCTTTTCTATTTGCAGTTATTTACTGAAAGCCTTAATGTATCTGTATTCTAATTTTATATATGTAAAACGGCTGGACTGGACTTTAGCATCATAGTCCGATACGGCGATATACATTCACGTACCCATTAGCACAAGAACAAGTATAGCTGTTGCCAAGATCACTGCAAGTGCCACCATTCATGCAGGGCGAGGATAGGCATGATAGTGAAGAACATTCTGTTACTTCTGCGTCGAATGCGTCGCCGAATATTTCGCGTTCCTCCCCATTCACCTGAATTTAAATAGCAACAACCAACAATACAACAATTGTAATAACAACGATAAAATAATCATTATAATATAGACAACAAACACAACAAACAAAGTACCAAAATACAGGATTTCAAGAGGCTTTTACAACAATATATAAAACTAGTATATTTAAAGTACTTTTAAATTAAACAAAATATGTCACCAACCAAAATGAAAATGAACAAAAAAATGAGAACTACTTAGAACATTCTGTTACTTCTGCGTCCAATGCGTCGCCGAATATTTCGCGTTCCTCCCCATTCACCTGAATTTAAATAGCAACAACCAACAATACAACAATTGTAATAACAACGATAAAATAATCATAATAATATAGACAACAAACACAACAAACAAAGTACCAAAATACAGGATTTCAAGAGGCTTTTACAACAATATATAAAACTAGTATATTTAAAGTACTTTTAAATTAAACAAAATATGTCACCAACCAAAATGAAAATGAACAAAAAAATGAGAACTACTTAGTTCATAAGTTGGTTATCAACACACCACGTGTTGTTAAACTTGAGAACATTTCGTCGATTGTTCGAATTCTGTAATAAACAGCGATTAGGAACTTGCGATTATAATCTGATGCCGGCCTAAATATCATAAATTTTCCGAACCAAGCCTAAAAGATATAGTCATTAATTTTACATTAAGATGTGTCCAACTATAAGATTTTATCATGTAAAATGTTCGGTCGACTTGGATGATTACTACCCAGTTAAGTGTGATGGATGAATTTGTACTATTTAATATACAAGGCACTAGTAGCCCAGTGGTTAGCACTCAATTGGGACACCACTCACCAGGCGAAGCGGGTTTAAATCCCGAGTCTCACACTTCTGATATTTTCATGAATTATTTACCAAGGTGATTACCACTTTTCTTGAAAAAGGGCTAAATACTTATCTGATTAGAAAAAATATTCCAGTAGACAAAATAGGTAGAGTTACTTTAGTTATAAGTATTTTATTCTTCATTATATTAACACATTTTTATCTGGATTGTAATATATTTAGGTTAATACTTAGTAACTACAATTTTCAAATCAAAAATTTCCATTGAAACTTATGAACTAATATTTTTTTTCAAATGGCCAAAAATCAAAATTATCAATAACAATACTCACAATCAAATCTTTAATACACCCAACGAAAGGCATACTATCAGAATTATTCATATTCTGTACAATTCCGAAAGTAAGAACAGTTTGGCTGTCTAAGGAGCTGATGCTAGACACTTGCCCTCCGCTCATTGCTACTGTATCGTTAAGTCGAAGAGTAGCGTTGCAGTGTTTCTCTTTTAGAAAGAGATCCAACCTGAAATTTTTTAAAGACATCATTATTATATTTAAATACACACTCTAGTTATCTTTATGTTACTAAAAGGTATTTTTTTTAATTTTAAGTAGTAAATAGTAAATGTTTAAATATATAATACCCAAAGTATTCAAGAAACAAAAAATATGAGTAAAATGGATACCTAGTTTCAATTTTCATCAAGTAACCTCTATTCACGTAAGTTTTAAGTTCACTCAGCAACATTGTCTGGTAACCGCAGGAAAATTCGAATTTCAATAAGCCAGAACTCATATAAAGTTTCATATAAGCCCCTTTTGTTATATCCACATGCATTATTTGTCCATCAGTAATAAGGGTTTTTGCATTAAATTGTATAGCGATTGTAGTAGAGTTCTTGACATGATGAGATATGTAAGAATTGCCATCGAAAGCTGCCGAAGTTATTGTAATTTTTTCTTCGCAGAATGTCCCTCCATAGTTAAAAAGACAGTTACACTAAAAATTAAGTTTTATTGATTATAATGATTATACTAGCGGAACCCTAAACATTCTTCTAAAGTAAAAATAAGCCTAAGTCACTCCTTTTAACATCAGCTATCTCTCAGTGCAGGTCTCATCAAAATCCGTCCAGCTGTTTCGAATTATACAAATAGACAGATAGACAGATTTTTTTAACTGTATTTTTCTTAGACATATATTTTAGGTGCCGTATATAATTGCATATGGATCTACTAGAAAGCTGTTACATATTTTGAAATTACAATAATTTTATTTATTAGTTCCACGTTTTAAAATAGGTAATTAATATATCATTATCTCAATTCTAAAGCCATTTGTAATTTAGAACGCAATGTTAGGTCAAGAATGTGTTACTAAAGCAGTTGAAAATGAAATTGAATAGATAATATGCTAAATTAATCAGAGGTAGAAGACTATATACGGCATTAAATACATATCATTTCGATATCGATGCCTTGATTCGTAAATTGGGTAATAACGTTATTTCGGTAACATTAACAATTCGTGAAACATGAAATTTAATTTAATAATAATAATATATAGTTATAAAAATAATACTTTTATCTTTTCGATTCATAATACTTAAATACTTCATCATCATCATCATCAGCCCTTTTTAACGTCCCACTGCTGGGCACGGGCCTCCCTCAGTACGAGGGGGATTAGGCCGTAGTCCACCGCGCTGGCCCAGTGCGTGTTGGCGGACTTCACATGTCTTACGAAAACTTGCTAGGTTTTCTCAGACATGCAGGTTTCCTCACGATGTTTTCCTTCACCGTAAGACAAGTGGTAATCAGGATAGAAATGATTCGCACATGAAAATATGAGAGGTGCAAGACCCGGATTTGAGCCCGCATCACTCGGTTATACAAGCGACGCGTTACCGCTGGGCTACCACTGCCTAATTAAACATATAAATACTTATTATATGTTTAACTAATTGGTAGCCACAAAATTTGAATAATTGACTGAAACGAAGTTAGCCTATTTGCGAATTAAGGCATCAATATGTAAAAAAAAATCTATACATAAGTATAATAAAATTCTAATTGAGTCAAATCTGTACATTAAATATTTTTGGAAAACCAAAGCCATTATTGTCGATACAGAGTCCAAATCTATAGATTTTAGAAATTTTGCCTGTCAGTCTGCTTGTGACGGCATCACGAGAAAATTACTGGACCGATTTTGATGAAATATGGTATGATGATAACTGGTAAGGTAAGGCAGTGGTAGCCCAGCGGTAACGCGTTGCTTGTATAACCGAGTGATGCGGGTTCAAATCCGGGTCTCGCACCTCTGATATTTTCATGTGCGAATCATTTCTATCCTGATTACCACTTGTCTTACGGTGAAGGAAAACATCGTGAGGAAACCTGCATGTCTGAGAAAACCTAGCAAGTTTTTTGTAAGACATGTGAAGTCCGCCAACACGCACTGGGCCAGCGCGGTGGACTATGGCCTGATCCCCCTCGTACTGAGGGAAGCCCGTGCCCAGCAGTGGGACGTTAAAAAGGGCTGATGATGATGATAACTGGTTATCCAGGTCATATATGATACTTACAGCAGGAAAACATCTTTGAGAAATTTATATCGACGAACCGAGCGTGGAACGAGGGTGAGTCGGAAATAAAAAAATTGTGTTACTGTTTTAATATGTTTAAACGCAATACTCACTCTTACACCATGTATTCCATTAATGCATGTTCCATGATTATGACATACAAATTCAGTACAATCAGCATGTGTTGTTGGATATGTTTGCGTAGTATCTTCTATTCCTATACCAGGTTCAGTCACTTCAGTTGAAGTTGTAAATGTTATATAATCTGTTGTATCTATAGGAGTGTCTGTAAACATCTTATCTGTGGTAACGTGTACTTCAGGAGTTATCGGGGTAGTATCAGTTCTGGCACTTTCTGTTATTTCTTCGGTCGTACTCGTTGTTTCTACTTTGGGTGTACTTTCAAATTTACCAGTGACATTTGTCGCTTCAGTAGAAGTCATTTCAGTCATTACCTTTGTAGTTTGAGTTGTAGTTTCTTCATGTGTTGTAGGTGTTGTTGCTTCTGTCGAAGTCGCTGTCGTTCGATTAATTGCTTCTGTTGTAACTGTTGATTCTGTAGGTAATGGTACAAGAACCGTAGATATATTTTGTTTACTACAAGAGTCACCGCAATCGGTTGTCGGTTGCGTTTTAGAATCATCGATTTGTAATGTTCCTTGTGTATCTGTCACTGAAGTTATTTCTATGAAATCCGAAGTAGTTGGTGAAAATCCATCTGTTGATTCTTTTTCGGTTGTGTACAATGTTAAATCAGGTTCTTCGGTTTTAGTTGAGTTAGAGGGAAGACTTTTATCAGTAGTAGTAGACGGTTGTTCTGGTGATGGGTTATGATCACTAGAAGTCGTCCATGTTGTTGATTCAGTTGTAGCGATAGCTGTCGTACTGATATCTAAGGTAGTATTATATTTAGTAAAATCAACCGTCGATATACTGACTGCAGTCGTGTCAGTATATAATGTTGAGGTAATATATGTCTCGTTAGAACCAGGTAGTAGTGTAGGAGGGACATAGTCACAATCGTAACTTCCGTCATTTAATATTAAACATTCACATAGAGCCCCAGTAAGTTTTGGTGGACAGGAGCATGTGAAATTATCAACTCCATCAATACATGTTCCTCCGTTCATGCATCTAAAGAACGGAAAAGAAGTTTCTCAATATAGGTTTTTTATACCGTTACAAAAGTCAAGTATACTTTGTCTAAAGAAATAAAGCATTGTATTATTGCTGTATTCTTAAAGCGGTTAAGTCATTTATTTATACATATATAATAACATAAAGATGTGTTTAATTTCTGTTTTTTAATAAAACTATTCAAGTATAAATCTAGTCTGAGAATATGACGATCGATCCGTCTGGACGCGAAAGGGCACAGCGGGGGCGAAGACCGTCTATAACTGAGGATGATATTTTTATTCATCGATCGGTCTCGTCTGAATGCATATAGCAACAATGTTAACTTTTAAAGAACATAGGTACATTAAGGACAATGGAAAAAATCATAAAGGTATTTCAAAATATTCTTCTACCCTCGAATTCCACGGAATTCAATAGAAACATGTTAATTAATGGAAATTGAGTAAAGTATATTACTAGTTATATCTATATATATAAAAGAAAGTCGTGTTAGTTACACAATTTATAACTCAACAACGACTGTACCGATTTGGCTGAAAATTGGTGGGGTGGTAGCTTAGAGCCAGGAGACGGACATAGACTTACTTTTAAGGGCGAAAAAAAGGCTGTAAGAGGTTGAAATAGGGGATAAAAGTGTGTATGGAAATTACGTCATTTTTAAAGCTAGAAGCTTGAAACTTATTATTTGGCCTTTTGATTAGATATAAATAAGTAAGACATTTAAAGTTTGTAAAAATTGTATGCTAAAGGGAGGTACGAGCTAGGGACGAACCCGAGCTAAGCGAGGGTGAGTCGCTAGTAACTTATATAAGTATATAAAATAATTTGCCAGATATCTAAAAAAATATCATAATAAGATGTGGGAACAAAAAGCCTTTTTTGCGATAGTCTCTAAGATAATTAGATGATTAACTGACCGCGGTCCCAAAAGACATTCGTCGTATTGTAACTCGCATCTCTCCCCGTGATAATCAGGAACACAATAACAGACTCTTATGCCGTCTTCAACTACGCACAGCGCGTTGTTACTACATGAGTTATGGTCGCAAAATTCTATCGGAACTTCACAGCTTTTCCCTGTAAAACCTAAAAAAAATAACAATTAAAAATCTTTAAAATAGTGATTTTTCAAAAAATACTGTAGTTGGTCTAACTGGCTAAAACTAAAAACTGTAAATACAAAATAAATTAGAAAAACAAAAATACAAGTAGAGATAACGATTAAGAGAGAGATAACATACTGTATAAGTAGGTGATGGTGGTGGTAAATTATTTAACTTATTATAATTTTTAAAATTTATAAGGAATATCTTGTGTATGTATACGTGTCGAATTAGAATCTTTACATTTCACAGATTAAAAAATAAGAAACTTACCATAAGCACATGCACACATGTAGTCTGCATGGACATCAATGCAGATGCCGCCATTTCTACATGGGTCTGATTGACATTCGTCTATTTGTTCATCACACTTTGATCCAGCCCAGCCTAAAAAATAAAAATAACATATTATTATGAGTATGCCTACTTACTTATACCTTTGCTTTTTGACTCTACTTTAAGTTATCATTTTTATTTTGGCATTTAAGAAAAATTATAATATAACGATGTCCTCCATAACGAGTTCAGTCAACAGTTCAATTTAACAGATGTACTATCTATTCCTTGACTCGTGACGATGAACCCGACGCGACCGGAAAGAAATCAGACGAAGGACCGATTGCTTTATCCTCCGTTATAAGCCCATAATCCGTTTGTCGGTTAACTGTTTCCGCCAGTATACATATAACATTCGGTAAAGATCTATGTATAAAACCAATTTTACCAATCACCTCGTCCCCGCAGCCTTCAGTTAATTCGGCATACCATGACGTAGTAAGTAAACTATATTTCCGAAATAATATTTTGGAATATTACCTATTTTAATTTTCTTAAAATAGTTAATGATTGCACTAATAAAACTTTTACCTGCCAAACACTTGCAGTAGAACTTATATCCTGGTCCTTCGATGCATTCTCCGCCATTATAACACCTGACTTCCTCAGTAGAGTTACATACGGCCACGTCCAATTCACAATGATCTCCAGAGAAGCCAGGTATACAGTGGCAAACGTACTCGTTGGTCATATCGATACATGTTCCATTATTCAAGCAAGGGTTTGACTCGCATTCGTTGAAGTTTGTCTCGCAATTATCCCCTAATAATAAATAATTAAACTTTATAAAATATATTGTTGTAGGACGACACGTGTGGCTCAGTTGGTAGTGACCATACTTTCTGAGCCAGCGATCGCGGGTTCGAGTCCCGCTGGAGGCATTCATTTGTTGAGCACGAATGTTTGTACTCCAGTCATGGGTGTTAATAATTATGTATCTAAATTTTATATATGTATGTGTAGTATATCAACTTTCTGGTATCCGTAACACAAGTCTCGTAGCTTACCACGGAACTAGATGGCGCTGTTGTATTAATGTCCCAACATATTATATTATAAAGTATTGTATAGTAAATATATCGATAAGAGCATAATATGTGTGTAAGACATTTAGGTATAATGGAGAAACAAGAAACATGCTTCATATTCACAATTACCTAACAAATTCGTATTTATAACATTAGTGTGACTTTTAGTGAATAGTGAGAAGAGTGTAAACTCAGTCACTTATTAAAGAATAACACCCGCACTTATAGTCACTTAATGAACCATTAAGTCGTACTTTAGTATGGAGATTCTCGACTTAATGGTTTATTAAGTAAATATGAGTGCGGCGGTTATTCTATTAAGGTTTATGTTTTCATATTTTTAATATGGGATAGATAGGTAAAGATTTTTTACGAAATTTATTAAAGTAAAAGACTTATTTGTTTCATTATATTTCGTGAACGATCGATTCGTTTTGCCTAAATAGCATAAATACCTACATAAGATTTATTTTAAATACATTAATATAATTTCTCTATTTCTACTTTATATAGAAATAACCTTATCAAGAATAAATGTAACACGCAATCGTCATATCATCATTTTAATAATTGATGTTACTCACTCACCCTTGGGGTCAAGGGACCTATGTACTCGTAGTTACAGCCGAGCCATTATTATGATTAATGAAAAAATAATAAAATAATGTAATCGTAGTGCTTTCATTTTCTTTAAGAAGATCAAGAATAGGTATATCATACAGAATCTTAGTTGTATTGCATTCAGCTCTTTTGAACGTCCCACTGCTGGACACTGTACACTTCAATGCAAGAGGGAACAGGACGTACAATCTTCTTCAGCCCTTTTTTTAACGTCCGACTGCTAGGCACAGGCCTCCCTAAGTACGAAGAAAATTAGGCCATAGTCCACCGTGCTGGCCAAATGCGTGTTGGCGAACTTCACATGTCTTTCGAAAACTTGCTAGATTTTTCACAGACATGCAGATTTCCTCATGATGTTTTCCTTCACCGTGCCGTTCTACCGCTGGGCTACCACTGCAATGGATGTATGTAGTCCACCACGGCGGTGTTCTTGTTTACATGTTGTCACAAAACTTGCTAACGGGAAGTTGACACGGGTTTAAGTCCGCGTCTCGTAAGTTGCACGTCTGTTATTTTCATGTGCAAATTCTAACATTATTACCATTTGTCTTATGTTAAAGAGTACATCGTGAGGAAACCTGCATGTCTGAAAGAACCTAGCAAGTTCTCGAAAGACATATGAAACTCGCCAACCCGCACTTGGCCAGTGCAGTGGCCTATGGCCTGATTGCCCTCGTATTGAATGGAGACCAGTGTACAGCAGTGGGACGTTAAGGCATGAATACACATATTACGATATAATAATGTCAAAAAACTTAGTCTCAAGCCCATTTTCTTAATACGTAGAGACTAATGACTAATAATAAAAAACTTTATAAATCTCGAATATTGAAACCTTTTTCTTTCTTTATTGCGACTATAATGACTTTGACCATTTCTTGTCTATTGTGATCTATAAAATGAAACCTTACCTATAAACCCATCAGGACATGAACAGTTGTATGCAGCCACACCATCTATACACGTGCCCCCATTCTGACATGGACTAGACCAGCATTCATCCCAGTTAGTTTGACATTGCACTCCAGTATACCCGTCGATGCAGTAACAGGCATATGTACTGTAAATAAAAAAATGTATATTTTATTTTCTGTGTTTTTGGTTAATGTTGAGTATAAAGTTATGATGAGATAAGCTTCCCCTCGATACGAGTTGTTCTTGTTAACTTGAAGGGAACTTGGCAGGAGGCCCACCTTAGTAGGCTGTGCAAAATACTGATTGATCCTAGGAATTCTTTGATAGCACAGTTGACTGTGAAAGCAACTTCTTGGTTGTCGTGGTCAGCCTCAGTTAAGTTAGTAAGTGTACTCGTAAGTGATTCTATAAGGACCCAATTTATTGGTTTCCGAGGCCATTGGGTTTATGTGGGTTGACTTTTCTAGCCAAGAGACCCACATAACCTCGTGTATGTTTGCAGATTGTATAAGTAAGTATGGTAGGTTTCCCAAAGTTAAAAAAATAGGTTAAGCTTACCTATTAATGTCGTCGATGCAAATGCCATGTAGACAGGGATTCGTAAGACAAGCAATGCCTGCTGATATTACTGGTATTGTAATTAATATAAAAAAATACACACAGTTACTTTTGTATCTTTCTGAAGACATTTCTACAAAATTAGGCTACAACAGGTTGCTAGGACGCATCGCCAGCTTCTTTACAATCTTTTTTAGACTTTTAGTACCAAAGCATTGTTAAAATACTGTAATCTAGTTTAACAATATTATAATACAAGTAACACGCGTAAAAATATTTGCTGTTCTGAGTTATAAATGCAAATACATTGTAACCAAAAAGTTTTTTGTAAAAGATATATTTACTGATCACTTTTCCACCAAACTTTATAAACCTACTGTCCGACTGATAAATGAAAACTAGGTTCCGTTTAGGTGTGGTGGTTTACTAGATCCATTATGTTGCTATAGTAACCACGAACACAATACTCGCAGTCCATTGTTCAAGTATTGATAAAAAGCCAAGATATACCTTAATACATATTAGTTAAAATATATTATATTAGAAAAACACAAAATTACAATATTCTATATTAATCTGATTTAAGAAAATCGCAGTTTACGAGATAAAATTGAGAATTTTTATACTTTGATTACGATCTTTTACACTTAATTTTTACAAATTTGAAGTCAAATAAAATAAATAAACTAAATTTATATGTGAAATAAAATATATATGTATTAAAAAGTAAAATATTGGATTGTTTTCTAATTTTAAAATTTTAACAAAAAAGGAGAAAGTTTTAAGATTCCCGCCCATTCCTCTGTACTTATATTTAACCAATAGGCATCGGGTATGTTGCTTCACAGCCAATGAAATTCTAATCATCTGTTTTTAGCTGTCACTTTGAAAAAGTTGCGTTCCATAGCTTTATACAGATCTCAATATTGATATTTTAAGTCGTATTTTATTAATAATCTAAAGAAATTCTTGTAAATTTTACAGTGATATGAAAAGGTTTCATAATAAATAAGTTATTTGGTTATGTTAAATAAGTATGTAAATAATAATAAATGAAATAAATTCTGACATTTTAGTGTGATCGTATTTTGAACGTTACTTTGGAGGCCTTCAGTTCAACTTCAAGATGTTGAAGGAGATCGACGTCGAAACTCGGAAGTCGGAACAATAGCTAGTTTCCAATTAGAATTTTGCTTAGTCAGTCGTATTGTGTAGCGTATTTTGTAATTTCATTTTGCCAAAGAAATTCATTACATCATAAACTTTGACCTGCCTTTCTTAAAAGTAGTAGTTTAATTTATATTTAACAAAGAAATCTGCATTAAAAATGGATCCGGGTATTCTTTGTTTCCACCATTGTGATCACAAAGTTTTTTGTACTATTATACCAGAGAAATGCCCTGTTTGTCAACAAAAGTTAGATAGATATGACTACAATCTTCTTCCATTTAGGTAAGTCTCTTGTATATATTGTAAGACTAAGTTCATCGTTAAAATAATAAAAGAGAGAGTTTGTTGCTAAGCGGCCTATATTTATGATTACAGAGTACCATATCCTTTTGTAAAAGCTTCTCAGCATCCACGGGCGATTATTATGAAACCTACTCATGGTGATTTCCTTAAGTAAGTTACTTTATTTATTTCGTGTTATTGTCGTGTGTTCTTTGAAATTGACTCATATCCCTTCTAGATAAGAATACAATACGAGTATTGTTTTTCAGTGACTACTACAACTCCAAAGATTTACATATAGGTGTCACTAACTCCAAAGGATTTGTTCTGGAGTTCAGTGAAGAGGGTATAAGGGGTGTTGACCCTGTGTCTAAAAAGTGGAGTGAATGTGAGACTAGCTTAGATTGGGATCAATGCCTTCTATTAGAACAGTTTGATGAATTATGGAATGAAATCTGGGATAGTGTATTATTAAAGGTAACCTTTTTAATCTATTATACTATATAATTTCTTTGAAATTAGATAAAAGAATAAATTTAGATTTCACAGTTTAAAGTTACATAATATGTAAAATTCTAAATTGCAAAATAAATGAAAAATTTAAATGTATGTTATTTATTAATTTACAGGTAAGCCTAAGTCCACTTTGGGAGGCAGAAAGGTATAATGAGGAGAGACATAACTGTTTCACCTTTGTGTTAGCATTCTTACGAGCACTTGACTGTGGAGAGCTATCTGAAAGGGCACAAGACCCAAAACTTTTCTGTAAACAGTATGTGGTACCTCGAACTTCTGCTGCTGGAAAGTATATCTCTCTTTATAGGCAACTCAAGAGACAAAGCTTTTTCATTCAGCAACATTGATATTCAATTTATTTATAATTAATTTTAATTATAATTCATTGTATGTATTTATTTATTGATTCAGTATTAACTGTGATTTCTTATATTTAGGTAAGACATTCTTAAATGCATTTAATTTAAGCCAAATTTATTTAAATTACAATATTCCTTTTTAATATTTAATTTACCATTGTGTTTTACAATTTCTTTAAATATTCCATTTGGATAATTCAATACATTTTATATGCATTATGTAGTATGTGAAAATCTATTAAACAAGGGCTATGGAGGCTGTGTTATCTTTCCTTTATATGAAAGAACCAGGCCAATTTTATAAAATTATACAAAATTAGGATAATCATCATTAAGTACTATTTTGGTTTTGCATTCGACTTTACTACAGACTATAGTGAAAATTTATAATCATAAGTGTATTTTTTCATGTGAACAACATTCATAAAAAATATGTAAATTGTATCTGTTATATCATTGAATTGGTTTCATCCTATATTAAAGTTAGTCAAATTCATTCATATATTAAGTTTATATTTCCAGTCTTAACCTCCAAAAAGATATATCTATAACATATTTAAATATTTTATGTCACATATCCTTTTATAAAGACATAGCTGGACTAGATGTGATTAGGAAGGCAACTTTTTCATTTCATTTAATTTTAATTACTGATGGTAACATTTTTCAAGGTGATTTTGTTATGTTCTAATATCATGAGAGAATTAGGTCCTAGCTATGTCTATCTTTACTGTAGTATTAAATATACCTTTTCCAATGTTTCTACACTATACCTCGTTCGCGTTAAGAATGCAGTAAATGACACATTGTTAATCTGACTAGCAACATCCCCTAACCAATGAAATCTTCTCAAATCAGAAAGTCGCGTCCACAGTTACCAGTTGAAGGCATAGACATTTGGAACGCAACATTGTGCCGGTCCTTTGATTGTTAATAAATTATTTTTTTAAAATGAATACCTCACCTATTCGTCAAAATAAGTGGTTCGGTAATTCATAGCGGAGAAAGAAAACTAATTAACAATGTTTTTAAGTACTTTAAACAGTGTGATTTGACTATGTAAAGTATAGTAGTAGTAATTTTGAGACCACTGTGAATGCACCTTTACCCTGTAGTTGTACTGACAACTTACTGCATTCTTAACGCGAACAGACCATAATATACTTGGTGTCTAATTAAGGATTTGTATGTAGATGTCAATTAGACTTTTCTAAGCATTTACTTGTATGGATATTTCCAAATTTTCTCAAAAAGCTCAAATTGCTGTAATCATCTTCCACTAGCATATTATGTGATGTACTTCCTTCCTCTTAATATCATGTTAATAATTAAACTTACCACTGATTCTTAACATAAAGCTTAGGATATACCTACATATGAGCCTTATAATGGAATTCATTATTTAATATGTATAGTTCTTAGGAGGCTTTTAATAATGTCATACTGTATTGAATCTCACATTTTGTTCTTTATAAGTGTGTAAAATGAATATTATATATGAATTGATCTGGATCATTCATTACCTACCTAAGAATCTAGTTTAGAATATATAGATATATATTATGGTTTAGTTAGGCACTATTATTTATCAAATTAAGATAAATATTGATTTCAAATCATGTTAATTGTCTTTCGATTAGGATATGATTTGACCCCATGGTGTGTATAAAAATATTATCCTAGAAATGGCCTAGATAGATAATAAAATAAGTAAGGATTGAAATTAATAACGTCCAGTTGCTTGCATCATAGAACTAATATAATAATTATTAAATAAAAATGATTTTCTAAGTTAATATTTTTATATACATTTATCTTGGGAACCTAATTCATCATCTATCAACTTGTGTTCCATATTTATATAATATATAATGTAAAGATCTAATGTTTTACTCGTACACACCACTGTTCTCAAATTCAAATACTGCTTTTGCATCTCATATTAGATCTGTTTTCATTTGCATATAATGTAAGCATGTAGGTAAATTTCATCTTTAATCATTTCATTTTGACCTTATTAAACCTAATAAATAAGACATTTTCAATATCATTAACTGCCATAATTGAGACTTAAACATTTTATAATGTTAGTATTAAGTAGTTACTAATTCAGTGGAATTGCTTTGTCTCAGAAATAATCATACTTGATTTTAAAATTATGCTTAATTAAATGCGACACATAAACTGTATGATTCACACACACTTGAGTATTCATTAAAGATGTTCTGAAGTTTGCACTCATATTCACAGTCAAGTAATATTTTTTATTTTTGTTCTATTTGAATACTTGCCTCGAGTTATAATATACCCTTGCCTATAAATATGAGTGCTGGTTCCTATAAAATATACGAATTTCTTTTATTGATCTCTAAGACAATTTTACTAGGTGCTACAATTAGTATAAATATGATACAACTTTTCGGTACTTTTTACTTTATGTTTTTGAAATAAAAACACAATTTATTGGTACTTGTTTATTTATTTATATGTAAATCATTATTAATTACAATTCACAGCATTTTAAACATATAAAATAGAAAGTTTTATAATGTAACTTAATTGTTGATAAATTAATAATAACTTAATGTAAATGGTTACTGGATAACCTTGATGGGAGCAGACTCAACGCCCACCCAGAAGACAGCACCGTTGAGGGCAATAGTAGCTCTGAAAATTATAAAAAACATTAAAATTATCTACAAAACTAGCAACTACACCTTGCTTCGCACGAGTGCGTCTAATATCCAGAAGTAGCCTATGTGTCATCTCAGTGTATAATATATCTATAATAAATACACTATTAATAATAATGTAAAATGTTAATCCTTTGTTCAGTAGTTTTAACGTGAAGACAAACATACACACATAAACGCATACTTTAACACGAATAAGAGCAAACAGGCAATTGTGAAATGTGAAATAAGCATTTTGAAATGAAATTATTTATCACCTAAACTTGATGATGTCGTTTAGGTTCGCAGGGGGAGTCCAAGTGAAAGTGACGGACTGCTTGTCTTCCTTAGGGTCATGTTTCTTGTGGGTGACTGTATCCTGAAAATAAAATAAAATTTTATAAATATCTATGCACGTATTCAACCACTTTATCGTTCCATTACTGGGCACGGACCTCCCTTCAATACGAGGGGTTCAGCCTATAGTCCACCAGACTGGCCTAGTGCGGGTTGGCCGTCTTCACACATCTTTTGAAAACTTGCTAGGTTCACTAGGAGATGTAGGTTTCCTGACGCTCTATTACTTCAACATAAGACGAACGGTTATCATGTTAGAAATTATTCGCACATGAAAATATCAGACCCGGATTTAAAGTCTCATCATTCGGATATCCAGAATAGCGCGTTACCACTGGATTACTACTGTCTTCATTCATAATTATATTGTTAATACGGCAAATAAAGAAACATTAACCCCCCCCCCCCCCCCCTCAAATCCGACCGCGACCCCCAAACCGCGACAAAATCCGAAAAGGTAGTTTCATTTATGATGTCGAATATTCGCGTAAATCTAAGAAAGTATTAAATGAACTTTTATTCTACTTATCTTTGATGTGTGAAAGAACTAAAAACTTTGAATATAATTTTAAAATAAAATTTTGTTATTTTATGAACTAAAACTAACATTTACCGACTGCTTTTCATATGGAATAAAATACACTATTTATAGCCGGCTCTTCAGCAGAACAGCCTTCCGATCCGGTGGCGGTGTAAGTCTGTGTAGAAGTTTCCTCACAGACTTACAGGCATATTAAACATAATGTAAAATTGACGACTCAAAAGTGCTTGTGCAAGTCTATATGAATGTAGGTAGGCCTCAGTTGTATTACAGTAATTACGAGTAAGTACCCACATATTGTGCGAAGTGTTAGACTAAGTATACATTCAGAAAAAATACCGAACAATAAAAACAGCCATAGCAGTGTGCAAACAGAACAAAAGAGCCTTGAAATTCAAAGAATAAACAGTGACTTAGGCTGTAATTATATTTAAGGCATTTAATTCCCACGTACAAATGAAAATTCTTGAGAGTAAATAACTCAGTCATTTGAGAAGTCCATTTATAATTCAAATACCAAATAATGTTTAAATTTTAATCTTTATAATATGTACGTAGGTAAGTTAAATTAATTTAAACGGTTTTTATAATTTTATAATAAAATAAAAGTAGTCTAAGTTACTCCTTATAATTAGCTAACTGCGAGTAAAAGTCCCGTCAAAATCGGTCCAACCGTTTCAGAGATTAGCCGGAATAAACAGACAGACAAAAATTTTAAAACTTGATTTTTTTTATGTACAAGTATCGTATATAGTACTTTTATAATTAATTTAGTGAAAAGCTGTTAATTGAAACGCAACCAAGAGCTTGCAAACAGTAGCGGTTTAACAGCGACTATTCGGTTTCATAATTAATTTGACATTTTTAAAGACATTACTCTACCCTAGCGCCTCCAGCGGCGAATTTAAAAGCGGACTCGTTTAATGTGGGACATTCATAAAGACTTGGTCAATTTCGTCATACGCGTGCGATTGTAGCAAGACTTATTTTAATTCATCACAAAACTAGGATGAAAACCAATTCAATCTTAGTTTAGTTAAAAAGAAAACACAAAAAGCCAGGTGACTCTTATAACTTAGTAGTACAACAAATATGACACACACATACATTTATAATAAATAGGTCATGTTGTAGAGTAGGTACCAATAGACATAGAGAATAACCAATTTATTTTAACAAAATTAGTTGTGGCGCAAATGAGTTAGGTTTATATCGTTGTGATGGACTTCAACAAGCTAAGATTGCAACACCCAAGGTTGTTAGTGCATAAGGTCGCGCTGTGATTTATGATGGCACTAGTGCTTTATTCAAATTGTTACGAAAATATTTATACAGTAATTTTATTATCACATAGTTACACTTTAGGATAATAGTAATATTAAAATTTAATTATATTATTCTTATTTGATAATACTTCTTATAAACTGAATTACTGTACGTTCTAAAAAACTGCGATGATTTAAACACTACACAATTATGCATAATTAATTAAACACTAAACAAAATACATAATATTATTATTTATTATGAGAAACACTTATGACTAGAGTGCTAATAGTCGTGCTCCGTCACAAATTAAAATGCCCCCGAGCAGGACTCGAACCCGCGACCAAACTGAGCTAATTGCTAAATGTGTCGTTATACATAAGGTTTAAAGTACTGTGTACAGTGTGTAGTAAATCTCTATTACCACATGAAACCACATTACCATAGCAAAACTGTAACATCGGATATATTTTTACCATTGAGTTACGTAGTAATAATAACTCAATGATTTTTACGCACAAATTTTACTACCGATTTTAAGCCCTTTACGTATCGGATTAACTACCTATGACATTACCTATATTTCTTTAGAGGTTTTATTTGTTCTGTTTCTGTAAAGAAACGTGAGATAGGTAGGAGTCCAGGTATCACAATCCTTAAGACCAATCTCGGATTAAGTATATAGTAAAGACAAGCTACTTTTTGTTTTTATTTTTTAAGTATAATAGTACATACAAATATATAAAGTTATAATATATAGCAGTAGAAACAAAAAAGTCACAAAACTTTCGATGTCAAGGACACATTATGTAACAAGGTTATGTTATATTAATAATTTAAAATTTAAATTGACTAAATTTTAATATAAATTTGATGGCCATTTATTAAGCAATGGTTTCACTACATATTCCAGATTTTGAAGTCACAAGAAATAAAACTCTATATAAATAAAAATTGATAATCCTATAAGCTTTGAAGAATATAAATTCAAAACTACTATAATAGCAATATGGCCTCGTCGAATTTTAGTTTACTTACTTATAATATCTCTGTGGGTACTAAAGATTTCAAAAAAAAACTAACGTGAAGGTCTAGTTAGTTGCAAAAAATATAAAATGATTACAATCTTTTTTATATTGTAGTCTGTGACAGTAATCATAACGAGGAAGTTAAATAAATTCTCTTTAAATTTGACTTCGAATTTAACTTCATCGATTTAAAATAAATTATTTTTAACAAAAGAACAAAAACCGACTTCAAAGCTAAACAAACCTAAACTAAAAAGTAAAAAATAATACTTTTAATTACTTCATTATTTTTGGAGTAGATCCAGCCTCAGAATAATTATTATTCTAAGGTGCCAGACAATTTTATCCTGACTTTGAAATGAACTTTGGAACGAAATTTTTATTATACTTAAATAAATTGACAGATTAATCAAATCAAATAAAAATATACTTTATTCAAATAGACTTTTACAAGCACTTTTGAATCGTCACTTTTACATTATTTTATAGAATTTAAATCAAATGTCAGTCTGTAAGTCTGGGACTTGGGAGTAAGCTACCACCGACTCGGAATGCTGTTCTGCCGAGAAGAGCCGGCGAGAAACTCAGCAGTTGCTCTTTTCAAAAAAATATTTGATTACAATATTTATTGCATTACAATATTTATGAAATATTATAATATTAATATGAAAATTATTAATTATAAATTGATTGTTATTATATCTATTTATCCTACGTGAGACACAACAAGACATTAATCCCACACATTTATGATGTAATAAGCTTTATTCAATAATGTATTTTTAATTTTAGATTTAAATTGTTTAAAAGGCAAGCTCAATATGAACTGTGGAATTTTATTATACATGCGTACACCCAATCAATTATCTATTAAGGTTTTATTGCTTTGGCTAAGCATGGTAGGTACCTCTACCCTCCATAGTTTACGTACCGAGCGTGCGCACTTTCTTATATTCAGGGTCCCATGATCCCATCAGACATGACTGCAATGTTGGGTCCTTTATTATAACACAGTATACTTACCTCGGAACTCTTTAAAATTCGCAAACCTTTATTAGGACTGATTTTTTGCAGACAACCCTATATCAACGTGTTCGCAATAAAACAGCGTTTATGTTGACATATATTTTTTCTATTATCCATTCAAGTGAAGGTAACTAGCAGTAGTTCGTCCATGTAAATAATAGAGAACCCAACGTCTGCACATTCTATGTTTATAGGTACTTTAAGTCAGGATAAAATTTTCTTATTATCTTGATGTTGCAACATTTAATGAACAATCATTTTTTAAAAATTAATTATAAATATTCTGTACAGGATTTTTTTAGACAACCCATTTTTATTATATTTTCTAATAACTAAATCCATACTAATATTATAAATGCGAAAGTAACTCTGTCTGTCTGTCTGTCTGTCTGTCTGTCTGTCTGTCTGTCTGTTACCTTTTCACGCCTAAACCACCCAACCGATTTTGCTGAAATTTGGTATGTAGATAGTTTGCATTCATGAGAAGGAAATAGGCATATTATTTTTTGGAAATTCAACCCCTAGAAGGGTTAAAAGGGGTGGCAAAGTTTGTATGAGAAAAATATTTTTATTGCACATTTTTGCATGAAACTTTGAATTAATGCTTTTTAGTACAAATGATGAAACACGTATTTCAGGGTTTTTCGAAATTCACCCCCATTGGGGGTTAAAGGGGGTGGCTAAGTTTGTATGGAAAATTTAATTCTATTGAAATATTTTGCGTGACACTGAAATAATGCTCTGCAATACAAATTAAGAGGGCCAGAACTTTAAATGGGGAATCAGTCCTTGGTACATTATAAGTAACAGTATATAAGCAAAAATGTTTATTTTATTCACTCTTAGCGCGAGCGAAGCCGCGGGCACCGCTAGTTTATTATAAAATAAGTTTTATTCTATTATCAGCTCGGTGAAGGTCGATTTAGGTTCGGATCTTCTGCTATAAAAACACACAGACAACTTCAATTGTGTATCATATTATTTCATTTAATTAATCGAACTATGAAGTGCATCTAATCAGTAGTCATTTTCCTGAAAACCTTTTCATTGTTTTTTTATGTTAACAGATTATTGAAAAATAAAAAAAATTGTGGTGCACAACGATCGAAGATAAACTTATGACAAACTAAGAAAAAAATAGTGGCAATCCCAAACTTTAACAGTAAGATTTTTATTGGTTTTAGCATTGCTTGATTTGGTAATTGTTTCTAAATTCTATTAATGGTCTGTTAAACATAAGAAAATTAACATTTTATTAAAATAGGATCTGTTTGATTTTAAAATGAAGTGGACACGATTAAGTATCCTTTAGATTTTAGAACATCTAGTGAATCGACCGGGTGGACAGAAACTGTTGTATTCATGTCATTGTTATTTAGTTTTACTAAAAATGGTGCTAAAGTAATTCAATCTTATTGGCTGACTTAAACCACATCACACTTATTTTAATGGCCAGTTTACGTCCAAATTTTTTACTGTATAGAAGTCATAAGAATCTATAAATATCGAAAATCACACGTGGTTGAAAATTACATAATATACAGTTTATAGTATATCAGTTTTCGGCCAGTCTTTTTTTTATTAATAACACCTAAGTACATCAAAATTATCATGATAATTTGCTAATATGATCTGTAAAAAAATGTTATAGTATCATTTATTTCAACAATTTAGATTTCAATGATTTGTGGTCGAAACCTAAGGGGAATCAAATGTATAGTTTTGAATTTTTGTCCGTCTGGAAACGAATTACGAGAAAACCACTGCACAGATTTGATAAAGTTTGGTATAATAACAGATGGTTATAATATATAGAAAATATCTAATTTCTGAGAAATTTATACATTAATCCCTCATCTATCGTTCAACCGTTTCTACGAACCCTTTCGGAGCGACGACGATTCGCTAAGTTATATTATAAAAAGAATACACAGTAACCACTGAACAAATTTTAATGAAGTTTAGTGTAATGATAGATGGGTATCCGGATCAAAATATAGGATACTTTATGCCGACGGAAATTATCTCATTTTTGAGAAATCTAGTCTATCTCTCATCTATCATTAAACCGACCCGATCGCAGCGAGAGCGAGTAGATAAGTTATATTATATAAGAATTAAGAGTGCCCTAAACCCGGATATTTTAAATTGTTTGATTGTAAAATTTATCATTTAAGTTTAATAAAAAATAATAACGATTCCTTCTACTGCTTTTGCTTTTAAATATCTGATTTGATTGGGTGGTGGTAAATATGCATTTTGGGCTTTTAGTCAAGATATAAAAATAACCAATGCATTAACTGCCAAAAACATTGATTTCCTTCCAAGTCGAATATACTAAGAAGACTTATAATAAATATTTAAATTGTTATTTAAACATTTTATAATAGCTTCCCAAAGTAACTCCACTAATTAGTCGAAAACAGGCGAAATGACCCTAAGTATTATGGAAGTTAAAAAATCGTAATAAGTATAACGCAATGATCAGGGGCGTATTTACCCTAGGGCCAAGGGGGCCATGGCCCGGGGCGGCAGGCTCCGAGGGGAGGCAAAGTCAAAACTATTTTTTTATTTTGAATGACATTGAAACATTTAAATAAAAAAAACAAAAGCTTCAAAGCCTACAAATTGTTTACAATAGGTCAACTACGAGTACCATCCATACTATCAATCTGTATCAGCCTATCGCCATTCACTGTTGAACAAAGACTTTTTTTATTTATTTATGAGATTTTAGCATTAACGTATACATAAGTGGTTATGTGAGACTCGTTAACTAGAAAAAACTGTACTACCCAGTACCCACTAAAGCCCTACAGACCTCAACCGTTATAATGGGGCGGCGGCGAATTGCTTGCGCATTTAACCACGACGCCGCAATGGCCCAGCAGTCTGCCGAAGCAGACCACCCAGCCAAAAGTGATGCTCCACAATCTGCTCTCAGAGAAGTACCAGAGGACTGCTGAACAAAGGGCTCGGATCCCAATGAGCGCCAACCAGTCTTTGCAATCCGCATCCATCCACTGCCCGCCACCTTTCTTAAGTCATCGGTCCATCGTGCTACAGGGCGTCCTACACTCCTACGCTTACCAACACGCGGTCTTCACTCTAACATGTTTCGACTCCATCGACCATCAGTGCGCACACATGACCAGAACACTTCCACTACAGAGAGATAATTTTGCACGCGATATCGGTTACTTTAGTTCTATGGCGAATAACTTAATTTCGAATTCTGCATTGCGCGCAACACCAAGCATTGCGCGTTCCATTGCTCGCTGAACCTTGAATTTGCGTTAAGGCTCCTTATGTCATTACTGATAGCATGCACTGGTTAAATACCCTGATCTTACGGGATTGTGGGATCGATGACTAGAAAATGATGTAGCTTCCCAAAAGCTGCCCAACCCAAGCATATTTTTGGGGTGGTTTCTCAAAGTTATGCCGGCCGAGTTGTATAGTTTGGCCAAGTATATTTACTCCTCTACAAATTCAAGAACAGCACCATTCACGATCACTGGTCTCGGGGATACACGACCTTTCAACATGATTTTGGTCGTCCATATTCACTCGTCTTGAAGAATCACTTAGACCGTTTAGCATTTTTTTCAAATTCAGCAGAGTATCCTTTCATTCCATCCATTCCATCACCTTTCTTACCCCGCGGTGTAATCGGATTGGCCTTGTGCTTTAACTTTGTACTTGGATGGTCATCGTTGCAGACTGGTATTTAAAGCACCGTAGTACTTGGTTATATATCTCTGCATGGATTGTAGAATCTAAAGGAAACCATTTAGTTTTACATTTTTGTTTTTGTTTTTATATTAGTTATCATTTAAGTGGATCGAATGTATGTAACTAACTTTGTATAATATGTACGTAGCTTAAAATAATATTTTTTTTAAAGTTTTAGTTACTATTTTGTGTGTATTTATTGTAGTTAGTAAGCCTTATTTAATAAATAAAAAATAATATTATTCCTCGTAGTCCACAAACGCTAGGCTGATAGATGCTGATTAGGAAACTCATCGAATTTTTGGGCGAGACGATTCGTCATAACCCTTGAAATCAACTTATAAACAAGGTTCAGAAGAGTCACAGGTCAGTAGTTCTTCAATAGGGGTTTATCCCCCTTCTTTAAGAACAGTACTACTCTGCCTCTACTCCGGTGTAGAGCCATTGTAAAGAACTGAATTAAAGAACTTTGAGAGCTCTGATAAAACCTTTGTCCCTGCCGCTATGAAGAATTCTGCAGTAATTCCGTCCTCACCCGGAGCTTAGTTGTTTCCTTGGTAGAGCTAATCTCGCCTACGTCGATGTCGGGAAGCTCAACTACGTTCAATTTTCTGTTCTTCATTCAATGGCGTACCAGTCTGGATCCTCCACGTGGTGGGACTCAGTTGGAAATATATGTAAGGAGTAACGATTTCGAGGTGATGGTTGTACCTTGTGAGGTTCTAGGCTTTGTCAGGTGACAACGGCAGCTGTGAGAATTGGCAAAAATTTTTCGAGCCCATATTGGGTTCTATAACATCCTCAATACTTTGGGTATTCGCTTGTCTTAGATTACGCCTTATTAGGTATCTCACATTCCTGTCAAGTACCTGACGCTTAGACTGTGTGGTATTTACAATCGAGCGTTTACGCGTTACTTTCGCAGCCAGCTTGCTTCTACATCACTATGTTAGTCTAAGAGTAGACTTCATTAACCGCGCAAGTTCAATTTTGATGCTCAAAGACAGAAAGATATTCAAAGACCCCCTTACAAGTCGGTGATCACTGCCGATTTTAACCCTGTTAAACACTGAGACAGAATATGTGGCGATTGTTCGATATAATGGCGTCGACTTCGTTTTTTGTAGTATTATCGGGGCCTTTATCAGGTCCTATTCATATAAGGCCTTTTCTGGAAAAATTTGTTCATCGTAAAAACCAAGGGCATTTTCCAGGTGCCTCGAGGAAGTTTACTAACATAACATAACATCCATACTAACAAGTACCTAAATAACATTTGCGTTCAAGACATTTTTTTTTTAAATAAGTACTTTGTCGTCACTTCATGGGGCGGCAGAGCTAATTGGCCCGGGGCGCCAAATCTGTAAATACGCCTCTGGCAATGATTATATAATTTATTATATTATTGACGATTTTCTATACATTAATAATTAATACAACTGCATAAGTTGTGTATTCCCAAAGAAAGTCCATTACTTGAATCATAAATTACCTATACAATATGCAATTCGAGAATGTGGAGATCCTTCCTTAGGAAGTTAGGGTAAACCATGTTCTTATTTATTTGCTTTAGTTGAAAATCGAGCGAAATCAAATAAATTGACTAATAAAATCGAGATTCCATGTAGGCACCTATATTTAATTAATACTAATTTAATATTTCAATATCTCAAAAGCTCAACTAAAAAGTAAAAAGTACCTACTATAAATTATTAAGAACTACGGAATATTTAAGGTAAGTACATATAATCAGTACTTATATACTTGTATATAAATTGGCATATTGTCAACTTGTATTTTAACATTTTAATTAAAATATTGAGGATATTTACTTACCCCGTTGGCACTGCACTTCGAGGTCCTGGCGAGTGGGTCGTTGGGTGCAACTGTGAAGACACCAACGATTTTGTCAAATTTGTCCCCAGTACGCGCTTGGAGCATCAGACCGCGGATAGTGTCAGCAGACGATTTTCCGGCAATAGTGACCTCCATGGGAGTTCCCGCCTTAACTTCCTGTCAATTTAAAATAAATTTAATTTATATCTAAGTACATATTAGTGAATTATACATCTGTTTTAATTGATAGTCGATTAGTACTTTTGTAATAAGTACTTATTCAATTTCACTGTGCACATTCTCGTGCCTATATTATAGTCTTAAAATAGTAATAAGTAGGTATTACATTTTCAGTTTAAAATTAAATCCTTACCTTAGTACTAGTGGTAATGAAGTATGGAGCTGATCGTGTTTGGGGTTCAACGGGGTGACGTGGGAGCATGTCCTGGCAGGCACTTTCAGGGGCTCCTGATGAATACCCCTCAGTGTACGCCACCAAGGCAAGAACCGTGACAAAGTAAGTGATCATCATCTTTTATAATTCCTATAAACATAAAATAATTGTTAGTTTTTAAAATATCATATCACGCCAGTTTATGAGATGACCGTAATTATAATCAAGAAGGTTAAAATTTTGGAGCCAAAATCAAAACAGAATAAATAAAACTAGGTCACGGCCCTTCGGTTCTTTAGATCCTACACTATTCTTAGAGACTGGTTCTATATGGGTGTTGAAATAGTAATAATGAATTGACGGTGATTGCTTAAATATACAAAACAAACGAATTGTGGAGACAAATGCTGACTTTTTGAAAACTGATTGCCATCGAACTGACCTCTCTTCAATATGGAATCAAAACTAAGGTCGACATACAATTAAACTCGTAATGAGGTCTAAAACCAAGAGTAGACTTACCTTGTTTTATTTATAAAACAAGTAAAATTCAGTTATTGAAAGAAAAAGTGAACTACAAAAATATTTAAAAAAAATGTAATAATTAGAAATATATTCTGTAAATTAGTAAATACGGGCATTATGATATATTTTAAACGAAATATAGAATTAAAATTTAAAAACACTAAAATTAGTTAATACTACAGTAAAATATATTATTGGAGTAATAATACATTTGAAGAAAAATATTCATAGAAAAAATATAATTTTTATGATTTTAAATTTAAGCCAATATAATAATTCGATATTATATACAAAATATTTATGTGAGCAACGATATTTTTTACCTTAAAGTTCAAACAGACGTGAGGTGCAGGTCTCGCAATGCGTGAATGGTTCGGAACGCTGCGACCTCGCAACTTTCAAGCTATATATTGCGCCCCGCGCATATTCGCTAGGGAAGGGCGCAATCGCAAAGAATATTACTTACTTATACATCAGCCGCAAATGTAAATTAATGATTTTAATGAATTATATTTAGTGAGGTAAATATTATAAATCAACAGTACGAAAAAAGTTACAACGTATTTCGTCTATATTCGTACCTAATATTTCTTATTTTCATTGTTAGTTGTTACTAGTGGAATAGAGTATTTTATTGTATCAAAAATTAATGTATTTATTGAAAGTCACGCCTCAAAAGACGTTATTATGTCTTGTTTGGAAAAATTTTGCACATGTTCACTATCGTTTACACGATTAAATATTTTGAAATTAATAAAGTAATAATAATTTGTTTCATATGTAACTTTTAAGAGAGCCAAGTCATTTTCTCCTGAAAATAAGCCTGCATAAATAAACTTTGGAAACAGTAAGGATACCTACCCACTAAAAGATTTTATTGTACACTCAGACAAAATATGCTGAATACCCTACAAAGTAAAATATCTGTAACTTATTAGTTATTTATTCTGTGGCACATAACTCATAGATATATTTTACTATTTGTTCTTTAATCCTATAAATTTATGATCGGATGATTTATTTTTCAGAAATGTGTTTTCAAATATATGAGGGTATCATCTACACTTACAAATGACGTTTTAATCTTTTTTACCAACAGTAGTAAAGCTTTTAACATATGTAGTTAGTAGTTACCTATATCGATCTGTCCGATCTTATAAAGTATTTTTTTTAATTTGATGTTTTTAAAGAATTATATTTCCTATCACTAATTAGTAAGGTACGAAACACATAGGGTCAATTTAAAAGTTAACCATTACTACCTCCTAATTTCAGAACAAGTTGCCAGCAGAAGCTTCTTGTAAAGTTTATACAAGTACTTCATTATTTTGATGGTTTGTATTAATTTTTCAGACGTGATATTTAAAAACTTAGTAAAAGTAAAAAGTATCCTATATTATGGTGATCAGGAAAACCGCCTATCTAACAGATAACCCATATTAAGATTTCATTAAAATCTGTCAACTGGTTTTTTGTGATGCTGTCATAGACAGACTGACGAAAATTCTTAAAAGTTACATAGAAAATATGTGGTGTATTTAGATTCTACTCAGAGCTTGCTTGAGTTTGAGCTTTTGATTTAAAAAACTTTTCTTAATCTTTCTATGCGCTGTGGCAATTTTAGGATTTAGGTACATATTAAAATTACTAACGAACTTTTTTGTGATTTCTTTTTAAGTTATACCTATTATGATTTTTTTTATATAATAGATTAAATAACAATTGAAAACTACTTAAAACGATCTCATAAAAAGCTTAAATTCCGATAGCGAGCCTTAAGGCTAAAAAACATCGTATTATTATAAGCATTATCAAAAGAAGTACCTACTCAATAGGAATTTATTTAATAGAATCACTACATAGTATAAAACAAAGTCGTTTCCCGCTATCTGTCTGTCCTTATGTATGCTTAGATCTTTAAAACTACGCAACGAATTTATATGCGAATTTTTTTAAAAGATAGAGACATTCAAGAGGAAGGTTTATATGAATAACTAACGGAACCCGCGGCTTCGCTCACGCTAAAACTAGGGACAAACCCGAGCGAAGCGAGGGCGAGACGCTAGTAATTGATAAAACAATAACACATTTTATTTCCTAGTTATTGTTGAGTTTAATTAGTAATTATGCATCATGGGAATAACCTGATATAGGTAGCTACTGAAGTAATACAATTATTGTGAAATCCTTGAACCATCATTGTGTCATGGATTTATCATTTGTCAGTGTTTTACTGACTAAGGTTTCTTCGTTCAGCTCCATTCCTGGTTTTAAGGACGTTATTGGCAATATTTTACAACCCAGAAAAATCTGCATAGCTACCTATCATAAATTTCTAGCCCAGTCGAATCTGTACATTAAATATTTTCCAGAAAATCTTATTGAAATAGGTAGTCATTATTATCGTTCAGAGGACGAATCTATACTTTTCACATTTTTTGTGTCCATCTGTCAGATGTCTGGCTGAACGCAGCACTAGAAAAATGCTGGACAAATGACAAATTTTGGTATGATTTTTTGTTGTTGTTGTATGATTTTTGGTTTCAAATCCGGGTCTCGCACCTCTGATATCACGTTCGCTGCGGCGGCGCTTGACCAAAACTTTCTGCCCGTGCGTTACGAGACAAATACTGCCCGTATCTATATTTCCTGCTATGCGTTACGACTTCTATTTTGCCGTACCAGCACCCGACTTCCAAGGTTCATACAGACGTGGAACCTCATAATATCAACGTCTTTTTTTAACTAACCGATAGGGTACATCCTCGTGTATACGTAGCTGCGGTCGCCCGGGGTTCTGTAAGATATTTCGAAAGATAAAAGGATTTTTCAAAATCTGCTATTTACGGCAATATATTTGCCGTATAGCATAGAAGTGATAAAATGCTAGGGATTGAGCTTACTTGTAATATAAACAATCGATATTTTAACGATATTCTTTATTAGATATACTAGACATAAAAGTTAAAGACACTTTAAAGTTTAACAGTGTATGAATCAACATAATTCTTCTTAATTGATCAACGTAATAATTATTATCATTCTTATAATTAACGTCAATTTTAAAAGCACTTGTGTACTGAATTTTTAAAAATACTCTATTTTTCAACCGACTTCCAAACAGAGGAGGTTCTCAATTCGTCTGTATTTTTTTTTATTTTTATTTTTTTTGTGTGTTACCTCAGAACTTTCGACTTGATGAACGGATTTTGATGATTTTTTTAATCTGAAAGGTGGTGCTTCCCGTGTGGTTTCATTTTAATTTAGTTCAGTTCTGACAATGGCATCCATGAGAAATTCATATAAGTCTTAAATTTGCATTAATTTTGTGCGCGACAAATGGAAGAATAACTCAATTTCACGCCAACTGATTTCGATGATTCTTTTTTTATTGGAAAGGATGGACTTCAAGGGTAGTTTTATGAGAGTTTGGTAAGGTTCTGATGATGGGATCCATGACAAAGTAACGGAACTCTTCAATTTTTAGGAGCAAATTAACGATACTCAGCCGAATCTTTTATAGGCTATCCGGATATTTAACTCACGTACCGTAAATGATGATGGAAGATACAACTTCTCAACGGTTAGGATTTAAAAGAACTATCTACGAAACGAACGAACGTATCTACTTTCTGCTAAAAAGTTTAAAATAAATTATTTTTAACAAAAAACCAAAAACCGACATTTAAACTAAACAAATTTAAACTAAAAAGTTGAAAATAATACTTTTAAGAACTTAGTTTATTTTGAACTCGGTGCCAGCCAGGACGGACAGATTGTGCATTTTGTTGTAGCAATTTAACACATAACTTTTTGACATTCCTTACAAAACGTACGCACTGTTTCAACTTTCTTCTTGTTAGAGTTGAGTAATAAGCAGTTCTATAATTTTTTCGCACAAAAAATATCGAGCACAAAATACGTATGGCCAGCTCTAGTGCAAAGTGAGGAACCGCGTGGGCGCATTCGGTAAGGTGCGGGGTTGGGAGGGTACGGCAAAACAGTTGCCGTACCGCACTAGACAAAAATATTTCACTCACTGTGCGTTACGACAACTATTTTGCCGTACGTTATTAGTGTAGAATATTATTATATTTAAAGTAACAATATTAAAAAGATCATTGTCTCTTTTCTACACTTACGGGAACATAGTTAAATCACCCCCGCACCGAGCGTAAGACAAGGACAATGAGCTGCCGCACTGTCTACTAGTCAAAAACGGCAAAATACTTGCCGTAACGCAGCGAAAGTGATATTTTCATGTGTGAATCATTTCTATCATGATTACCACTTGTCCTACGGTGAAGGAAAACATCGTGAGGAAACCTGCATGTCTGAGAAAACCTAGCAAGTTTTCGTAAGACATGTGAAGTCCGCCAACACGCACTGGGCCAGCGCGGTGGACTATGGCCTGATCCCTCTCGTACTGAGGGAGGCCCGTGCCCAGCAGTGGGACGTTAAAAAGGGCTGATGATGAATGACTGGTTGGTGGTAACATACTTATATGATATTTTTTATGCGTGAAAATATATATTTTTTGTGAAATTTATACAAATTGTAAAGTATAGTGTAGGGACGAACCCGAGCAGTAAAGGAAAGTCCCTAGTAAAAAATATTTACGACTTATAAAAATATACCAGGAATAGACTCCAGACCTGCTAGCTCGAAATACCATCATCACCGTCTTCTTCACGTTACATTTTAGGCCATGTTCAGATTGAGGGACTAAGAAGAATCATGTCGTCAACATAACTTAAATTATACATGCAATAAGTACTTTATATTTGTTTGGTTTTTATCAATTCCACAATCAAGTTGTTTATGTAAAAGCTAAAAAGGTCCCACATCCCATTCTAACTTATATTCGTCAGATGTCGCGTCGCTCCATCTCACACAATTTGTATTTTTCTCATACCAGTATCTCAACAGATTCACAGTCTTTCTTGGGACATCAGAACTGTATAGTTTCTCCCAAAGTAAATTTTTAACCGACTTCAAAAAAAGGAGGAGGTTCTCAATTCGTCGGGGACTTTTTTTTTATATGTATTTTTTATATATATGTTCCCCGATTACTCGACGATGGCTGGACCGATTTGTAAAATTCTTTGTTTGTTTGAAAGGGTATAGTTTCTAGTTGGTCCCATAGTCACCAAGTCACGATCTGATGATGGGATCCCAGGGAAATCGAAGACAACTCTCAAATTTTATAGGCACTTATTACGTTTTTCATATATTTTCTAAAGCTGTTCAAGTATTTGCGTCTGATAATCATCATCTCCTGTGGTTGAGCTAATGATGGAAGGTACAACTCCTCAACGGTTAGGAGATAAAAGAAAATTCTTTCAAAATTATACGTAATTATAGACCGATAGGTAAATTCTTTCAGTCTCTTATTAACCGACTTCAAAAAAGGAGGAGGTTCTCAATTCGTTGGGGACTTTTTTTATGTATGTTCCCCATTACTCGAAGATGGCTGGACCGATTTGGAAAATTCTTTTTTTTACATAAACAAAATAAGTATCTACTTTCCGCAAAAAATTTGAAAATAAATTATTTTTAACAAAAAACAAAAACCGACTTCAAAACTAAACAAATCTAAACTAAAAAGTTGAAAATAATACTTTTAAGAACTTTCCGTATTTACGTTAATTTCGTTTAGGCACCTTAATGAGGGCGGAGTTGCAGGAATTGTATAAGCGTAAATCTCTCTCTGAACTTAAGATTCTATATAATATCTTTAATGGTAAAATCTATAATGAAAAGCTGTTAGAGAGGCTGAACATTAATGTTTCTAGAAGACCACCTCGCTACCCATGTCCATTATTTACAACTCATAGATTCCGCACGAAGTTGGGTAGTAACTAGTAATGCTCCATTATCGCGTATTACACGTTCATATAATAACTGCGTAAAGCCACTGACCTCTATAATACCACTGGACTGGCTGTTGTCAACGTGCTTTTGTGGCTGCTTGATATTCGCCATTTTGGCGCTGTCCGCCGCTGTCGGACATAGCGAGAGTTCGTGGTACTAAAACTAATGATTTCGATATAAATATTTTTATTTTTTTATTTTATTAATCAATAACCGTATCATCATAATTACTACTTATGTTATATTAACAACGAAAATGCAAAATTACTTTACAGTAAACAAACACTTCTCGCTGTCATTTGCAATATACGTCAAAATTAGTTCTCGACCCTCTCGCTAGTGGCGCTTCAAATGGACACAAAAAAATTGCTGTCCAACGCTTGGAACAGCCAATTCAGTGGTATTATAGAGGTCAGTGGCGTAAAGCGCATTGCATCTTTGGACATTGGTTGTGAGTTGTGACGGGCTCTTGCAAATTGCAATTTATAAAAAAATGCGATAAGTGTTTAATACAAATTGTACAGTAATTTTTTAGTCATTATATTAGTTAACGTGCGTAATTGTTATGTTTAATTTAATCGTTGTTAAGTTATTAATCTTGTTATTTTTTAATTATTGTAATTGTCTCTAAATAGTAATACTAATATTTTTAGTAATTAGTAATCAGTAGTTTTAAGCATTTTAAAACATTGTTTTTTTTTAATTATTTAGCAAATGATGTGTCCTCCTGTTATACTGTATATATAAAGATAGTTAGAATTAAGTAAATTGTTAATGTAAAATATGTATACTGTTGGAGATCCGTATAAATAAATAAATAAAAATAAATAAATAAATAAATACTAGGAGATATAATAGGTGAAATATTTTTGTTATTTCTTCCTTAAGGACAAAACATGTTTCTACTTAAGCTTGCTTATTTGTATAGTTAAATTTTAATAAAAACTTGTTTATAAATTACGAGTACCTATACCTAGTACCTAACCCATTCATTGCAAATGTAATTTCCAAAGGTAATTTCTTAAAGTGTAGGTTTTTCCCCAATGAGGAAAAAGTACCCTTTTTAGTATGCGCTCTATACTTCAGCTATTAGAATATTTGTATTTTACTGAATACGGGTCATTTTAGATTCATCTATACATCTTTTGTCTATACATCTATACATACATGTAAATAAAATTAAAGTGTCTGTTTTTAACTTCAAATTAACATCTTTTCACTAAATGCGTATGAAAGAATATACGATACTAACAACAAAAAAAATTTTTTTTGTCTGTCTGTCTGTTTGTCAGTTGTTCCGGCTCATCTCTGAAACGGCTGGAACGATTTTTACGGTCTTTTCACTCGTAGATAGCTAATATTATAAGGAGTAACTTAGGCTACTTTTGTTTTAGAAATTGTATTTAATTTAATTACGGGACGGATTTTGTGCTGCAAACTCTAAATTAGGCAGGGAGCTCATAGGGACGTGAGTCGCTAGTACCTAAGTACTTCATAAATTATTCAAACTGAATTAAAAATAAGATTTCAGTAATCAGTAGTTTTGGAAATAATAGAGAAAATAATTAATCAATTTTGTACTTTTGCTTGTATATTAAATAATTTTCGGCTTTTTCATTTACCTTTGCTCATTTTTTCATTTTCACTCATTTGTTTCATTTAACATAGCTTTTTATATTACACACAGCATTAGGTCTTATATTATTATTTTAACTGGACTTTATTAATAAATACTTTTAAAATTGTTTTAATTGTTACATATTTATTTTTTATAAGCGCCTGAAATAAAAGTATATATTTTATTTACTTTTTAATTTACTCTTAGTCCGTTGAAAATATATATTTAGGGTTGCGTTTTTCGGAGGCAGCAATTTTATTTTATTTATTTATTTATTTTTTATTTTTTTCTTAGATGTGCAGGGGGGTCAGAATAAGCTTAAGTTTGTAGGGTCGCCCCTCTTGTCCCCCGGCCGCCATTTTTAACCGACTTCAAAAAAAGGAGGAGGTTCTCAATTCGTCGGGGACTTTTTTTTTCTATGTATGTTCCCCGATTACTCGACGATGGCTGGACCGATTTGGAAAATTCTTTTTTTGTTTGAAAGGGTATAGTTTCTAGTTGGTCCCATAGTCACCAAGTCACGATCTAATGATGGGATCCCAGGGAAATCGAAGTCAACTCTCAAATTTTATAGGCACTTATTACGTTTTTCATATATTTTCTAAAGCTGTTCAAGTATTTGCGTCTGATAATCATCATCTCCTGTGGTTGAGCTAATGATGGAAGGTACAACTCCTCAACGGTTAGGAGTTAAAAGAAAATTCTTTCAAAATTATACGTAATTATAGACCGATAGGTAAATTCTTTCAGGCTCTTATTAACCGACTTCAAAAAAGGAGGAGGTTCTCAATTCGTTGGGGACTTTTTTTATGTATGTTCCCCATTACTCGAAGATGGCTAGACCGATTTGGAAAATTCTTTTTTGTACATAAATAAAATAAGTATCTACTTTCCGCTAAAAATTTGAAAATAAATTATTTTTAACAAAAAACAAAAACCGACTTCAAAACTAAACAAATCTAAACTAAAAAGTAGAAAATAATACTTTTAAGAACTTCGTTAATTTAGAAGTCGGTGCCAGCCAAAGCAAAATAACCTTAAATAGACACATATTCGATTAATCTATATCTATATTTGTAAACATAATCAAAATACCGTTCGAAAGTCCATTGCAAAGGCAAGATAAATCTATCCGTTTTGGCTGGCACCGACTTCTAAATTAACGAAGTTCTTAAAAGTATTATTTTCTACTTTTTAGTTTAGATTTGTTTAGTTTTGAAGTCGGTTTTTGTTTTTTGTTATGGAAAAAAGCGTGCAAAGGCACTGACCTCTATAATACCACTGGACTGGCTGTTGTCAACGTGCTTTTGTGGCTGCTTATTATTCGCCATTTTGGCGCTGTCCGCGGCTGTCGGACGTAGCGAGAGTTCGTGGTACTAAAACTAATGATGTCGATATAAAGATTTTTAATTTTTTATTTTTATTAATCAATAACCGTATCATCATAATTACTACTTATGTTATACTAACAACGAAAATGCAAAATTACTTTACAGTAAACAAACTCTTCTCACTTTCATTTGAAATATACGTAAAAATTAGTTCTCGGGACTCTCGCTAGTGGCGCTTCAAATGGACAAAAAAAAATTTCTGTCAAACGCTTGGAACAGCCAGTCCAGTCACAGTAAAAATATGAACAGTACGGAAACTGCATACATAACGTTCAAAACGGCACACTCACACAAATACGCGCATCAACGAGGCCCCTTAGCGGACGCTGCGGTGCTGTCAGTCGTGTGTGCCGCGTTTGAGTTTATTACCGCGATCTTTTTAAAGATGCCACGAACTTATTGCGTAGTATACGGCTGTTTGAACTCTGCTTCATCAAAACCGGAGATTTCGTTTTTTAAACTCCCTACTGAAGTAGTAGAAAGTAAGAATGATTTATTGTTTTAATCGATCTATAATATAAAAATGAATCGCAAAATGTGTTGGTAAGCGCATAACTCAACAACGCCTGGACCAATTTGGCCAATTCTTTTTTTGTTATGTTTGTTAATGTTAGGAGAAGGTTCTTATGAAAGAAAAAAATAAGAAAGTTGTGCGGAAGATTAGAAAATTTAAAGAAACTTTATAAAATTAACGGCGTTTGACGTATCAGTTATATCCGTTGCCATGGTTCCAAAATAGTCAACAATAATTATAAGTTAATAAAATAATTAATCTTTTTTTTGAATCGACACGTGAATTATGAAACTGATATATTGACAACGCTAATAATCTATACTTCTAAAAGTTGTTGTGTGTTAATATTAAACTGTTCCGCTTTACAAACTATGAGATTATACCCATTTATATTTTATTTGTAAACTACTTATGTATTTCAACTCGATTGTTAGATCACTACAGAAAACTAAATGTTTTAACAAATAAACAATTTCAAAAACATTAAGAACGACAACCCTAACACTGCAATGGAGCGTAGGTATTTATTTTAACAACTAGGCCTAGTTTCTATACTGTTTTTACTTTTACTGTGGCTATGCAATGCCACACCGCGCTTCGCCGAGCTTATATAAATTGCAAGATTTTAGCATCAATTTTAAAAGATATTAAAGAAATTAACCTGTCTCCACTGCCGCGAGTCCCTGTTTTCCAAAACTTTATTTAATGAACTTTTCATAAGAATGCGAATTTTTTATATAATAAAATTTAACAACACAGCATTTAAAACTTGTCGCAATAGACGCAAATATTACCAACTTATAACATAAATATGTAAAAAATAAATATTAAATTAACATAGGTATGTTTCATTCCTAAAAAAATTACCTGTTTTACTTTTTGTATGTACCAACCCTAGCGCTCCGCTCATATGTAGGTGTAAATTTCAAAAAGACGGCTGAGTTACGCTACTGTCTATCTCTGTATTGTGGTCCAGTGGTATTATAGAGGTCAGTGGTGCAAAGGGTTATCGCGCTATATCCCGTAAACTAGCAACCCCACAAAAAAAAATAGAACATTATTTATATCAAATTAAATTGTCTACAACTTTGATCTTGTTACTTTTTAACGTAAAATAGAAAATAAAAAATTATAAGCAATAATAGCTGAACATTTTTGAACAAATTTTCTTTCGGGCTTTATAACATTTTTCTGGTCATTTTACAATAAAATGTCATCAGGGCAATCTTATATAGGATTTTTTAACGAATAATTTCCACTATAATTTTTTATTTTCATTAATTTATCTGGGTTTTACAGCGCTCCGAAGTTGACTGGATTCTTTAATACTCGTAAGAATACTATAAAGACGAACCATTATTAGTCTTAGTTTTCTATTATATATTTATTTATCCATATAACTAGTTTATTATTTTCTTAACATTCGTCTATTATTATTTATTAAGTACCTACTGATCCTTTTCTCTACCACAAAACTTAGAACATCACTGGTTTTTCAATAATTTCTAATCAGAGTGTACAATTACAGGAATTCTAAGCATACCTGCGGAAATTAAATTGAAGGAGTTCAATAATGGTTGGTATCCACCCTAGTATATGCCAATGTACTCTGTGGTATCCATTATTGGTACGATTAAAGAACGATTGAGGACGAAGTATCTAGATGATAAAATATCATCTTCATCATTATAATGAATCTGAACAAAATAGCACTGTATGTTTCAAAAGTTTTATAAATAAAACAATATCCAAAAGATCATCTCAGAAAAAAAAGATCATCATGAGGAGAGATTGCCGAAAGTTAGAGATGGAGCTGTAATTATTTTGCGTTAACAGCCTTATGAAACGAATCATCTACCTTCCAATGATTTTTAAAGGACGTTCATGCTTTAATTCCTTCAATTTACTTTTCTTCCTGCTTAGGATTCTTGTCAATGTACACTCTTATTAGAGAAAAGGGTCAATAATTAATAAATAATAATAGAGGAATGTTAAGAAAATGATAACTATATGGATAAAAAATATATAATAAGAAACTAAGCCTAATTATTCACATTAACATTCGACGTTGAGCGTTATGCCGCGTAATGCGCTTTAATGCTGAATTGGAAAACAGCCATAATAATTATTGTTAAGCATCAGCAAATAAGGTATTTTACTCCGTATGAAAAGCAATCTAAAAATATATTATTAATATAGCTTAGGCATAAAGCGTTCGGAAAATTTTGGTTTCAGTTCATAAAATTAAAAATAAATTTTAAAATTATATTCAATGATTTCAGATTTTTTTATCTGTTTTTAAACACCACGAAATAGTAGATGCCATAGATGAAAAATAAAGGTAGATGCCACGTTATTACGTCATACCGCCGTGTAAGCCAAAATAAATCCATAATTTGTTCGGTGTTTTTACACTAGTATTCTTGCATCTAGGAACAGCACACAAACGATAAGTAGATTAATAACTCATTTTTAAACTATAAACAATTATCAATTTCATACAAATTATGAGCGCATTTGTTTACAAAAATACTCTATAATAGGATCTGAGGTATGACTACAGAGTAAAATTGGCGTCCACTGCGTTCAGCGTTTTCGACCAATTATGCGAGAAATTTGAAAATGTAATACTTTAAATGCATTTTTATGGCACTTATCGATTAAATAAAAATTTGGTGTTTTTTTATTGCTTTATTAGCACTACAGAATCTAATTGAGACATTTTTCTAAAATTGATGTAATACCTCATTATTACCCATTTATAATTATAGTAATAAAATTATAATAGTCATTTTCATAACTGGCAAACTGCATCAATGACATTAAATGAAGTATCAATGTTTTCTAGTCTATGCCCGAGTAGTATGGTGGTCGATTTACCAATATTTTTCATAAATTGTTTGTTGAATTAGGCGGGAATCGAATTTTGTCATAATTTAAATAAAAATGAGCGTCGAAGAGGATGTAATGAAAATACAAAAGAAACTTACTAAGATGACATCAGATGATGGCACGGTAGGTGTGGTGATATATATAATAAAACTACATTGACTTTAGCATTTATTAGAAATATACTACATAAATAAAGGAACACCGTGTGTTTTGTTTACTAAATGTTTTCGAATAAAAGAAATTGTAATTAAGATCAATCTTTTTAAATACACTTTTGTTTACATAAATATGATACTTAATATCTTGATAACGTGGATTTTCAATATCTCCGGTATACGGCAACCTTAAAAATGTTGTGTTTTAACGCATTTTTTTATTTTTTAGGGTCAAGAGGAAGCTTTGGAATTGTTAAAAGCTCTACAAACTATGGCTATTAATTTGGATGTTCTCACTAAAACGAGAATAGGTATGACCGTTAATGCACTACGAAAATCTAGCAAGGATGAAGAAGTAATATCTCTATGCAAAACGCTTATAAAAAACTGGAAAAAGTTTCTGTCAACACCAGCCACACCATCTAAGGACTCTGGCAATTCATCTAAACCTAAGAAGGATTCAACCAAAGATAAGGAGAAAAAAGATGACAAAGAAAAAGATAAAAAATTACCTGCATCATTCCCACCACAATCAAATACAACTGATGCTATAAGGCTTAAATGCAGAGAGCTATTAACTCAAGCATTAAAAATTGAAGGTGAAACTCCCAATTCTTGTGCTACACCTGAAGAACTTGCAGAGGAATTAGAAGAATGTATCTATGCAGAATTCAAAAACACTGATATGAGATACAAAAACAGGGTGCGATCTAGAGTGGCTAACCTTAAAGATCCAAAAAATCCTACCTTAAGGACTAATTTCCTTAATGGAGTAATTGCTGCTTCTCGTCTTGCCAAAATGACACCAGAAGAAATGGCAAGTGATGAAATGAAAAAATTGAGAGAGAAATTCATTCAAGAGGGTATTAATGATGCCCAACTTGCAACTGTTCAAGGTACTAAAACAGACATGCTCAAATGTGGAAAATGCAAGAAGAAGAACTGTACGTACAACCAACTTCAAACAAGGAGTTCTGATGAGCCTATGACAACCTTTGTTCTTTGCAATGAATGTGGCAATCGCTGGAAATTTTGTTAAGACTGCATTTATTAAATTTAGAATAATAGTGTATCTTTTATGGTATGGTACACTGGTGTATCAAATAAATATTCTTCACTTTTACTATGAATTATGTTCTCCATTTCATTGCATTGACATTGCTGCTATTGACAATGAAATTGTGTGAAATAGATAAGGAATACTTAGTTTTAAATTTAATAAATAAAGTAATCTGCTTTAAAAGTTACTTTTTTTAATTTATTTCAACTCAAAGGGGTAATTCAAACTACTAAGTATATCACATTGTTATAATTTTATCAATTTTTATTTACCACAGGAATGAGCCCTTTTAGGGCTTATTAAATTAAAATTAATCACATTTTTTTTAATATTGACAGTACTTCACTATTCTGTGTATGTTTAAAAATACCTGTCTTAAGATTATTATCATTGAACAAAACAAATTGCATATATACAAAATTATTAAGATCTTATTGGAACAAATATACATAAATTTTAAATTTTTTTTTGCTAATATATAGTATTTAGCAGTGTGCTAATGAGTAAAAAAAATTGTTAATATTTTTACAACTGCTACTAGTATGCAATTATTCTAATACTCTATACATCATTTCTACATTATATCAGATGTATATTTATTATTTAGTTGTGAGACTACATATTTTTTCAAAAAATACATATAAAAGTTTCTTTACTGTACTTAAATATCTTATATTTTGTTATATATAACATTCATTACACTTTTTTTGGCAAAAAAAAAATCTCCAATATTTTAATAATGTATAGATAATAATACTTTTAAAATATTATAGTGGGATGATTTTTTTTATATTAAACATATTTTAAATATTCCAACAGAATTTTAACTATAAATTCTTCTGTTCTGTAACAACTTCATTGGTTGCAAAAAGCATCCTTATTATCTATATCCAATTACTATAAATGCATGTAGCCTTTTTTAATATTTTGTACCTAATTTAATTGTGGGTTAAAAAGTTAAATGCTTTTTATTTATTGTTTCATTCAACAATATATCCATTTTTGTTTTTTCATTAACTTCTGTGTCTATCATATTATATTACATTATATTGAGTATTAGCTGTGATTAGACTTTATTAAATGGATGGATTCTTTTGAAGATAAATAAATATTTTAAATTATTACTCAATAGTAACAATATCAGTTTTAATTACTCAATCTTTAGTGGATACATGGAAATATACTTTTATAATTATTATTTTAAAACAAACTAAATGGGGATGTTATCGGTTGAAATTGATTCAGTGCTAGCCATTAAGGAATCTGCTCACAGCTCTGCTGTTTTCCTCACTTTTTACATATTTTTAGTTTTAGAATATCTTTTAAATTAACACATTCTAGATTGTATCTATGAAAAAAACTTAAAAACCACTGGCCAAATAGTATAAAATTAAATAATGATATCCCATGATATTAAAATAACATTCGCCAAATGGTTCTAATCTAATATGGCAAGTTGTCCTTTGGTGAATATCAACAGTTCCACTTTGGCCTCCTTCTATGGATCAACTGAGTAATTTTGCTTACACTAATGTTTTTATTGCTAAATCTTACGAATAACTTAAAACAATTCTACAAACTCATTCCACACACAGTTCGCCTGTTTTAATTTTTACAAATATTTTATTTTCATTGCACTTTCCACTTTGATTTAGCACATCTAACTTGAGATCACTAGATGATTCAGTGTCATCTAACTTAGTGATTGTAAAACTAACATTTTCGTTAGCTACAAAACACTCTGGATTAAGATGATTTTGGTAATTGAAATGTGTTTTTAGATGTTCACGAAGGAAATGCGACTGTACTACTGCTAAATCACAAAATGAACATTTATGATTACCACAATTTAGAACATTCGTATCGTCGTGTCGTTTATAGTGGTTAATGAGAGCGTCTTGACGTTGATTAGTATAAGGACATAATAGGCATATATGCATTTTACGATCTTTTGTTGGTGAATTTTCCGAGGTGTTGATATCCTTTGCAGAATTATTCATTGAGCGACGACGCTGAAGCAGTCGAAGGGTTTGTTGGTCACTTATCGAGAATTGTTGAAAATCACTTCGAACCGGTCTTTTTGGCATAGTTTTTATAGCTAATTTTATATTTTCTCCGCTGTCGTCCTGTTTGTTTTCTGTTTTTTCACATTCGACTTCCGCAAAACCATTAACCTCTTTCTTCCTCTCGGCTAAGGCCTCATCGTTCATTTGATGTTTTCTCATATGCTGAACGTAGTTCGCGTAATATTTGACAGAATAATCACAAATTTCACATTTGTACCTTTGTTTAGATCCATGAAGAGATAAATGTATTTTATATTGCTCACGTTTCTCAAAAGCTGATGGACATTTGTGGCATTTATATCGTTTTTCTTTTTGACGCCCATTTTTGAGATAAGTAGGGTATATAAATTCTGGGTTTCCGTGCATCAAATATCCAAATTGTGGATCGGCTTGAAGTACTGGTGGAAAATGATCGTTCGGTTTTACAAGTTTATCCTTGTCTGTAAATACTCTTTTTTGGGCTTCAGTCTTCCTTTGAAACAAGTCAGTGCCTGACAATGGAATGTTCTTATAATCAATATCTTCTCCAGATTCGTAATCACAATTAGAAGGTTTAGGTTCATTTTCATGCAGTAACTCGTGCTTGGCTAGATTGCCGATGTTTTTGACAGCATAACTACATTTTTTACACTTATGATCACCATCTCCACCATGTAGTCCCATGTGATAGCTTAATGCAGAGGTTTTAAGGAATTTAGCTGGGCATTCTTTACAGAAATATTGTTTGTTTGCGGATTTTGTTTCTGAAGATTTTTTAATATATTCGTTTAAATCATAATTTTTTCCAGGATTTGCAACTACCCAGGTTACATCTGATGTAATTGGGCAGTGGACTAGTTGTAATTTTGGATCTTTATATTGGGCATGTATTTTATGTACAAATTTAAGCATTTTTGTTTTCGTATTGTATTCGTCGGTATGTACAAAGTTATGTGTATATAATTCGCTTTCTTGTGGCACTGAAAATTCACAGCTCTTACATTTATTTTGGAATGTTAAATCATGAAATTTGTCATGTACTTTTAATTCACTATCCGCGAAAAATCTAGCAGGACATTTCTGACAGAAAAATAACGTTTTAGTTTCTTTGTATTCACTTTGATTTTCTTCTTCCTTAGGAAATTCTTCTGTTGCATTAAATTTTTCTTGGTCTATTACTTTACGTAACTTAGCTATCTGTTCCTCGTCTGGAACATCAGGTTCAACTGGACAGTAAATACGCCCATATATTTCTCCATGTGCTTTGGAGTGTTCTGCTAATCTTCCCTTATTATCACTAGTGAATTTACATTCAAGACATTTATATATAGTTATTTCACTATTTTCAAATTCGACACAGTGTATTTTTTCATGGTTAGGTATTTTACACTGCTGTGAGTTTACGTACGAGCAGTAACGGCATTTGTACATTTTATGAAATTCATTCTTTGCCGACACCCACACAAAAGGAATTTCGTCTAGGTTTATTGAAAATTCAGATTGATCTGCTTGGTTAGAATTTGACGGTAAGTTTTCAAGTTCCTCCATTTCGTTCTTTTTTGCAAATATCCCATGGACACGCATGTGTTGATGAAGCAAGTGTCTCTTTGATACACTATAATTGCATTCTTGGCATTTATAAGGGGTATCAGCTGGCAGACGATGAAACTGCTCATGATACATGAATTGAGATTTGCTGTTTGTTTCGTACGGACATTCAGTACATTTGTGTCGTTTCGTAGCAATCGAACTTGATGGACATAGTGCTCCTTGATCTGGTAAAGGTGATTTGCAGCCCATTGCCTTAGATATATAGTCTTCTGGATCGGTAATACCGTGTAAAATAAGATGTTGAGTTAATTCGTGTTCATCTTTTACAAAGAAAGGACAGAAATAGCACTTGAATATAGACTGTGGTGAAGGTTGATGTTGTTGTAAATGTGCCAAAAGCATGTTTTTGTCAGTTGCTTTAAATGGACACTTTGTACAAGTGTCGCTGTTAACGTCATTTGATGATAGCGAGGAGTCTTCAGGTTTTGGTTTCACTGTTGTTATCACTTTAATCACACCATCATGCTTTAAACGGCAATGCCTCTGAAAAAAGATAAAAACATCATTAGTTTTTACATGATAGATTCATATAAGTAATATTATGTATTTAATATTTCCTATGTAACAGATTAACGTCAGATATGTATTTGTATAGATATGTCATCCACAGATTTTAATTTACTTTTGTTTTTAAATTTAATTAATGGAGAATTTCGAAAAAAAATATCATACTTTCGTCTGTTGAATAAATAAGAACAAACGCCAATTTTCAGTAAATACTAACCTGTATAACATGTTTCCAATTGGATAGTTGATTACAGTGACCGCATCGGTAGGCCAAGTCAGCTGGATCAGGCAAGTTGTCGGGTTTTTTGTTGATATTATTGGGAACTTTAATATCCTCTGTATCATCTGGCTTGGAATGTTCACGAACATGTTCCAGTAGAGCCTCTTTTGATGAATCTCTATAAAAGTGAGCATTTTGTTATCATACTACAATACATATTATTGATTTATTATACATATTATTTTTAGTTCAAAATCAGATACCCCGTTTTAAAGTACTTAAATACTTAGTAGCAGTAATAATTATACTTACTTGTAATTGCATTTTTTGCATTTCCATAGTGTTCTTTTAGGTTTTTTAGCATCAAAAATTCTATTGTCATACTCAAATTTATGGTCAGGATTCTGTGTTTGTAGATTAAGTGGCTGCATTTCAAAATGCAAATTCATACCATCAGATATGTCATTAAACATCTCATCGTCCAAGGCAGTGTCCTGTGAAGTACTTTGATCAATATATTGGAATTTATTTTCTCCTTTTTCATTTAAATTAGGCATGGCTAAGAATTTGTTATATTTACTGTAGTTACGGCGACCTGTCTCGTCAGTCATCAGTACCTTCGCTTCAGCATGCTCTGGGTCTCGAGCTGACTTTAGTTTTATATGCTTTGTGATATCCCATCGCCAATTCGATTTGTATTTGCACAAAGAACACTCAAAAGGTTTTTTATTAAGATGTCCAACTATGTGCACGTGAAATCTTGAAGCTGTTGAAGCCCAAAACAGACAGTGTGGACATTTAAATACTTTCTTTCCAACAGCTTGGCTTGGAGACAAATTCATAGTTTCGGTTTCGTTGTCATCGTCAACTACTATAGAATCATAAGTTCTACTTTGTTCTGGGAGTGTAGAGTCGTCGTTGATTCTAATGTCTAATGGTGTTTCAAATTTATTTGTATCTTGATTTATGTTATTCCATACAAAAACAACGTTTTCCATAGGATGCCGCTCTTGCTCTTTTTCAATGGTAATACTAGCAGCTTCACTACTATCTTGGCTGTGTACTTCAGACGTGAGCTCAAGTGTGTTATCTTTCTTTTTGCATGTTTGCATGTGAACATATAGATCAGCACTCGATTTACATCTATGGCGACAGTTTTGACATCGTGTTGAACCTAAACTTGAATGTAGTGAATTTGTTAATTGACGATTAGTTTGCGCGGTGCAGTTTTTCTCATGAACAGAATGTTCCGATAAACATTTACTCTCAAAACCACAATTTTTACATTTAAGCGAACCTTCTTCTCCAGTTTCAGTTAAAATTCTTTCTTTTAATCTGTCAAAGAAAGATTCATTCTTTTTACGAACTGATGACTCTTTCCCGTTAGTGTTACTTACTGGTGTAAGAGTAATATCTATGGCTAAGTTATCAACCTTTTCAGCATTGTTAATGTCACCTAACTGTGTTGTAGATTCCTTGAGCTTTTTAGCGGGTGGTTCACCGGTGCTTTTGTTTTGGTTGGGAGTTGAAGCATTTAAAGGTATGAGTTGTGGAATTGGTCTCGGAATTTTTCTACTCTGCTTTTGGTTTTTAGTATCATCTGATAGGCAATTTATATCTGTTTCTTTTATTATATGCATATTTTCTTTTCTATTGTCTGATGTGGAAGCGTCGTTAGAGTCACTGTTACAGCTTACAATTCCTCTATCCATGTATTGCAAGCCCACTTCCTGAAAAGAGAAAAATAAATATTAATAAATTTCATTGACATATATTACCTTTCTTGCTTTCCATTTAATTAGTCAAAAAGTAGCATATTAAGTAATAAAAAAATGTGTACATACAGAAATACATATATGAGGCACACATTTTATATAATATTTTTAAGAACATCAAATTAAAATATGTAGTTAAATATGTAGCATATAATATAATTATTTATATTTTTTATTAATATAATTATAAAACATAGTGACTAAAATTGGGGTTTTAAAATCAAATGGGTTAAACGAAAATAAAATGCTAATGTTGGAGAAAATTAATACTTCAATATTAGTTATATCACAAATCTTGATAAAGATTGTAATCGATTTATTTATTAATAATTATAATTTTTTTTTTGTATTTAAAAGATAATATTTATGTATACAAAACAATGTAAATAAATAATATTATTTTTTAACATAATGTCCTCCCGGCCGATTACGGCCACGGCGGCCAATCTCATTAAGACTAGCCAACGGCGCGGGACATATTATAGTGCACGAGTGTATGCGCAGACACAACTGCACTCTCTGTTCCTTATCACTCTCATATTCCGGTGGGACGAATGCTCGACACGACCAGTGAGAGTGAAGGCGCAGGACCGACGGTTTTACGTGCTCTCCGAGGCACGGGGGTGAAACACCGCCAACTTCCCAACTCCGGGCTGTTACTGAGGCTTACGAAACAGAAAGACTCAATAACCAAACTTGGCCCGACCTGGGACTCGAACCCAGGACCTCCCGGTGTGCGACCGTACATGCTAGCCACTACACCAACGAGGCAGTTTTAACATAAACACGATGCATTTCTCATAGTCTAATTAATAATATGCTAATTACTGTGATACGCATATAAGGAATCTTTTAATCTTTACGTAAGTATGAGATACGATTTAATATAATAAACGATGAAGTTATTATTTCAAGACATTTTAAATGAATTGTCGAATAAGTGATCGGTTTCTAAGCATTTTTGAAAAATGTATTGTATATTTTTCATATATGTATACCTGTAATTGTATACGTACTCGTAAATACGGCTGTTATGGCGGTTTAAGAGTTCTAGTTCTGTTATCGGTTATATGGGATTTTTTCTTATTAATAATAAACATCAAATAACTTATTTTATATACAATATGGGTGATTAACATGTTGTTTTTAAAGTTTAAAAAGTGACGACATACTCGTATATATTAATTTGTACGTGTACCATGGTAACAGGATAAAAAATATTATGAGTAACATTTTTTGGGCCTTCTATTAGTTTAACTAATATTAAGTATCGTAATGAATTAAAATAAGAACTATTGACGACCCGTTTGGCTCAGTTGGTAGTGACCCTACTTTTGGCGCCAGCGGTCGCGTGTTCGTGTCCCCTTTGGGTCCCAACGTATTTATATTAACAAACAGCGCCATCTAGTTCCGTCGTAAGCCACCAGGCTTATGATAAGGGGACCAGATAGTTGATAATATACTAGACATATAATTTTAAATACATACATATTATAAATATAATCACCCGTGACTAGAGTTGTAACAATGTTTGTAACATTCGTACTCAACAAATGAATGCCTCCAACGGGACTTGAAACTACGACCACTGGCATAACAAGTAGTGTCGATGAAATTTTTAATTTTAATAAAAATAAGTTCTAAATAGTACCTAATACATAAATACTAAATAATTTATTGTAAAGATTTAAATGTGTAATCAGTGTGGTAGTTAATTAATTGTGATAGGTAATGTAATATAAAGATAAACATTCATTTGTATTCATGCACGTAATGTAAACGAAACGCGAGCGACATGCATAGATGTACGCATGATGCAAGAGAGCGCGAGGGGCCGAGTGGTGTGCCAGCAGTCACTCGGTAGAGCCGTAGTGATAAGAGACGTGACGTCACCGATCTGCGGCCCCTAGACGCGCTTCTCGCTCACGGCGACACTCACCGATGCAGTGTGTGAGGATCGTGAGTCTCCACTCCCTTCCTCCTCTTTTGAGATAAGAGTGTTGTCCATCATTTCAACGCCAGCTGGAATGTCGCTGGCTCCCACTCGGTTGCGACGCCGGTTACAACTCGATTGGCCGACAGGGGGCGTATGATGATTCATTTCATGTACCGTCAAACTCTGTCTTATGTCTGCAGTGAAGTTACACATAGAACAGTGGAAGTTTCCATTACCCCCGTGGTTTTTCATGTGACGGTCTAAGTTCCATTTATAAGGCGTCCTGAAGTCACACGTAGTACACTTAATCATAGGCATTGAATGATATTTAACATGTTTCGTATATCTGGCTCTTAGGAAAGTTACATAGTTGCATTTTTTACAACTGTATAAATTCTTTCTTTTTGATGACGAGATAGAAGCTGGCTCCGCAGAATTTATATTTTCCACGTCAATAGTTCGCTCGAGTGTTTCCTCACTACCATCATCGACCTCCATTTGAAGATCATCATCCTCGACTTCTTCTAATAACTCTTCCATTCTTCCTAATGGATCTACGTTATCCGAAGTGGATGGTAAAGTCTCAGGTTCTTTCACGATTGACGATGACTCATGAACCATTTTTATATGTCTGGTAAGTTTTTGATGATGCCGAGAAGCATAAACACAGTGTGGACAGTCATAAATTTTCAATCGCTCGAAGTGCACGTCTCGTGTATGTACAAGGTAAACGCGTGGGTTCTGCGTATAAAATGTGCACTTAGCACAGTTGTAGTTTCTTTTTATTTTACACTGCGGCAATTCAAAATCTTCCGCGGCATCCGAAGAGGCCTCCGAAGATGCGTCGCCGCACGGGCGGCCTTCAAGTGGGCGCACGAGAGTTGCGACCTCGCCGAGTTGCACGCTGTACGGCGAGGACATCTGTTGTAGCATACTCCACTGCAACAAAACAATGCTCGATGTCGGTTAAGCGTTCTGAGACAAGGGTCGCGGCGGAACGGCGGGTCGGGCGCGGGGGGCGGCGTGGTGCGGCAAGGGGCGCGATTACTGGCGAAGCGACAAGGAGTCACCGCGTGAGCCGTGTGCGAAGCGCGAGACCGTCGCCGACTGAATGAGGCCGGCTGGCAGGCGCTGAGGCGACCCGCGACCGGCAAGCGCCGGTGGCGGCTGGCGGTCGGCCCGAGGGCGCGTGGGCGCGGGACGGGTGCGGAGGGTCCAACATGATGCTCTTATGTTATTTTCCTCCGACACTGATCGCGGTTAGGGGAGCTGACGCAGCAGGCAACCTCTAGTGAGGCAGAGCACAGTTATGTTAATATGATCTTAAAACTTAAAAGCTTTTTAACCATATATTCATAATATGCCACATAAGAAATTCATATATTCAATAGTTATTAAGTAAAATAATATATGATAAAAGCTCTATTAGCTTATTTCAAAAATTGAAGCTTATTGATCATTTCTTATTCACTTACTAAATAACGTTGTAACGACATGACACCTATCAACTATATAATCAACGGTAATAAACAAAATTTAAATTACAAACAACAATGATTGAAATTCTGAAACAGCTACCGTGCCTACGACGCGGCTGTCCTATAAAAACAATATTAGCCTATTTTATTTGGAGTTTTTTATTGCTGGTAAATGATCATGATATTATGTATATGTATTATTTATGTACATAATTTGACTTACTTGAAGAAGAGTATAGAAAAAAATCTATTTTCTGCATCGCGAAACTCGCGTAGGTTAGGTATTTAATCATGTGTTGATAAGAAATTACTCGGCTTATTAATTACAATTTGATACCTACTTACTCTCAAAGAGATATGAAATGTAATAAAAATATGCAAAGGAAGGTATTAAATAACGTAGAAGATGAGATTGTCTTTCGGTAACATATCACGTATGTAATTAAATTGTATCAGAGTCTAACGACCATAATATTTGAATTAATTTTCTTTTTGTTTTAAGACTAAAATATACCTGAATGAAGAAACCAAAGAGTTTTAGCGTGTTCTGTTTAACCGTGCATGTCTCGCCAGCTTTCAAAGCAAAGTTTTATTTCAATCGGTTGAGTAAATTCTTGGATTCTTCGTTCAACGTACATATTTATTTACATACCTAATATATCGCATATTATGTAGGTAAATAAATATGTACGGGCAAATGAGCAATGAGCAATAGGCAGCAGCTAATAATAATTGGATATGATATTTATGAATGTTACATGTTTTCTCGTCTAAGTTACTCCTTATAACATTAGCCATCTGCCAGCGAAAGTCCCGTCAAAATTGGCTCTGCCTTTTCAGAGATTTGCCGGAACAAACGCACAGACAAACATTTTAAAAATTAATTTTTTGACGTTATTACCGTATATACCTACTGTCATATGCTTTTAGTGAAAAGCTGTAAATTTGAAATTACAAACAGGCACTCCAATTTGATTTATATGTATTGATGTCCCGATTTTAACATGCAAGATAATTATACTTATTAAAACAATAAGATAAATATTAATAATTAATTAATGTTGATTAATACTTAAATGTAGAACTAAGTTCATAATTCACTTATTCAAATGATCTCATAGACAGTAATACTGCTGATGTCCGTCAGATGTCCTATTGCGGAGACCATTTTTAAAGCGAACAAGAATACTATATAACTTATAAGAGGTAGGTACCTATATAAAGTTATCGCAGTCAATTTATTGCTTTTTACGTATGGCGTAATGTGTTAAACATAAAAAAGAGATTGTCATTATTCATTAATATACATTAATTCTATAAGTACAGTAGGTATATTAGGGAATTTAACCTACTTCAAAAAATATGAGTTTGCAAAGCGGGTTATCTATAATCTATTCGATTACAATAATAAAAATGATATTTATTAAGACTGTAAATTTCAGAATAATTTGTTATTGTAAATAATATCTTATTTTTTGAATTATTCATTTCCTTGCTATTCGTGGTATAATGGATGTCGAGTAAAAGTACAGACGAATATATTTCACTGTCAACAGCCAATACCTATGTCGTTATTATGAGTGGCAGGGTGAAAATTTAAAAAATCGAGTAGACGTCATGAAAGCACTTATGTAGTTGAGGCAGCTGGCGGACGTCCTGGTGAGACCGGCATCGGGGGCCGGGTGGCGGGGCGCGGGCCGGTTCACGCAGACAACTTGACAAGTTGGAGGCAGGAAATGCCGGAGATGGCATCCCAGGCCGAGCACAATGAACGACGACGCGCCACAGGGGGAGCCCTCGCAATCGATATGGCGTCGCTAAGGTCCGTTGGCCGCTGCGAACGGTTTGGAGCGCTGCAGAGGCGGATGCCCCCGGCCCGCGTGCCCCGCACCCCCCGCGCTCACCACACCTGCTGTGTATTTATAGAGCGCCAAAGCCGGCGTCGCCCGGGGATGCAGGGTTGTCGGCTACCACTTCTATCTCTACCTATGTAGCGTGTTTACGCTCGCAAGCGGCCACGATGCGGGTGACGCCCGCGTGTTATGACAATGAATATAAAAATAGCAACCGCTCACTTAACTGCGCTATACATATAATGTTAAGGACAAAGAAGAGGAATGATATTTTATAATAATTTTATTAAACCAAACCGATATGTGGTAGGTTACGTTACAAAGGTATATTTACACTTAAAAACAATGTCGCTAATAGGTTCCGGAGTAAGAAAAACTATTTACAGTCAAAACTAAGTTTCTTTCTTTCTGGATTTAATCTTCGAGAAACTAATATCTTAAATTGCGGACTGGCTCTACTACACAAAGCATAGTTATAATGAATGTAAACACAGATACCTCTTGTTTTTCTTAAGGTAAAAATTACAATATTAATATTAAATATAATTTATATTGTGATGAAGCCAATATCACGTATATTTGCTAACGCATTTAAAATGTCTCGAAGTCTCGATATTCAAATGCGTTGTGACTTGTGACAACTATAAAGTTAAGAGTGAATCCAAATTAATGTAGTGACGACATGTAATGTAGGTAACGATAACTTCGTTCTGAACTACATAAAATAAAATCAAGTATTCCTTTCACTCTCGTCTCTTTCAAGTTCGACTCCCCTATCGCGATCATCGGGCATATCGAGTCGTTTGGACTTATGGAAGACAGACAACACACTTTTGCTTTCGTTTGACGCTGTATTATAATTTATACATGGAGCACGACTTTACTGGATGTGTAATCCAGAAAGTCCTTATATAGACGGTTTGATGTTATAATAATGAACTCTTTTGTTCTTCGAATTTCCTTAAATGTAAAAATTATAGTAAAATTCTATTCGGTTCAATATTTAAATAAATAAATATGTAGGTATAAATATTTTGGGACACTAACAGCACCATTAGTTCCGAGGTAAGCTAAGAGGCTTGTGTTAGGGATACCAGATAGTTGACACACTATTACATATATACTTAACTTTAAATACATAAATATTATAAATATGAACACCCATGACTGGAGTACAAACATTCGTTTAAGAAATGAATGCCTCCAGCGCGGCGCGGCGGGACTCGAATCGGACTCGATATTTAAAATTTCGGCTTCTAGTATATTAAGTATAAAAAATATTAGGTCCAAATAATTTTAAATATTTTTGTGATCTCACTCCAATAACACCACGGTCGCATAAAGTCATGTCGAATCAACGAATGCAAACGGGTCCCGCGTGCATAATGTATTGTTACGTAACTTAAATTCAAGAGGATGCTAAATCTACCTACTTTATGGGTTACCGACGCATTGACCAAACAGCGAAAATGTATTGCTATTTTACATGGACAGTTAGCTGTTGGCTTATTTTTCAACTTTGAAGTAGACTTTTAAATTTCGCGATGTTGTTTTGAACTTGTACGGTATACCTACTGAATATTTCTTTACTATTGAAAGGAATTGGTCTTACTTTGAAAAATTAAACGTCATTGCAGTGCTAATAAAAGATAGATTATGTCGACTCATTGTGGTATTGTAATGGACAGGCAACAGCTACAAAGTCTCGTGATGTACCTATATAAAAGCCCGTTAGTATCGTTGTTTGCATTGTTCGGTGGGTAGTAATATGTAACATCGTAATCTCTTAGGAGCGGGGTTCTCGCTTGTCAGTAATAATGTAATTACTAAATTAGGAACGAAATTACCTACTAACATTTAAAAAAAAAGTAGAGTAGGTATACATTTTTATAATAAACGTTTTCTAACGCATACTGCGGCTCTTGTAGTAGGTATACTCGGTACAATTGATCCGTTTCCTTTTTACTATCTTCCTTAATAAATAAGTTAATAAATAAAAATGAATTATACCTATCATCATCAAAAATCAAACTCAGTATTCTGAATAAAATTGTTTTTTCGTAACCGTTTCACTTATATCGTAATAATTAAGATACTTAGAGAAAATAAAAATAAAAATCAGCAGTGCAGCACGTGATGTAGGTACAGTAATACCTATCTATACCTATAGTGCTAATCATCGACTGGCTAACAAGATGTTCTTGTAGTCGTAGGTTGAATCGGCTCAGGCATTCCAAACATGACTGTCAATAGGCGCAAATAAGCAAAACTAGCGTGTCAAAGCGTAAGCTTAATCTCGGCCTCGACAGTCCTACCACTACTTGTATCAAACCAGTTCCGAGGCTCAAGTCTCAACTAACCTGCCAACCTCTTCTGATTTGGGGATATTATATATACTACAAATTCAAATTCTACGTAACTTTCATCGTAATCACTTTCAAGTGGACGTGAATTATGATCTATGTATATATTGATATAGCACATAATGTTACGTATGTCCGATAAGAATGAAACCCAATACATAATAATATGTAAGACACATTTACTAATCTTAAAAGACTTAAGACACTAATAGTACCTACTTACCTACAGTTTTATGCATCTATTATTTACTACATATTATGACTAGTCTATTTATTTATAAGCTTTTTTATTTTATGTCGTGTAGTAATTTATCATTAATTTGTAGTTATGCTATTATAATTAAGACCTATAGTTTTGTCTGCGCAATTCATAACATTAGAATATGATAGCAATAACAGGAAATAGATTTAAAATGGTGTATTGGCTAATAATACACATCTTTGTTGTATGTGTAGCGTTGTAGAATGGTAAGCGACATTACGGATTTTGCGACGCAAATAATTTGCGCGCCAATTGACCTTTCGTCGGGCGGTGTCGTCGACGCGGTGCGGCGTTGGGAGTTGGAACGTGCGGCGGCGACGACGGCGGCGGGCGCGGTCGCAGTTCGCAGCTTCGCCAACACAATCTATATATAGCCGCACGCCAACATACTCCGTACTTCGACCGAGCAGCCACGAGGGGCCGGCTACGTAGGCAGTTTCCTTTATCACCCGCCCGTCAGCCTCCAGGCTGGAAAATACGAAAGCCTAAAACCACCGGCGTGTGGAGATGAATTTGAGGGATGCCGACCCACTCCACCCTCTCGGGATCGATATTGTACAGATGGTAGCCACAAGAACATCTTAGTAGGTGACATGTGACATAATATCACACCCTTGTTAATGCACTCAAATGATTTTTTGCGACGCCTTAGTTTATTATGCATTGTACACTGTAGTGATTCATGTCAGTCTTTTATAATTACTGTTAAATTAAATTTGTTATGTTAATTCCTCTAGAAAACAGTAAGTATACTTATAAATTAATGATGTACAGTGTGATGTTTCACTCGAGTAGGTACACCACCGGTCCGACAGGTAATAACCATAACCATGAGGGAGGTGGCCGCCGAGCGACGCGCGTTAAAAGGACAATGAAAGGAGTGCAGTCGTCAACTGCTATCATGGCAACGCCGCTCTCGAAAGGAATTCGTACCAACGTCGGTGGCGTGCAGCGTGCTCGTTTAAAGATGGCTACGATAAGGCGCAATGACGCTCTTCGGGCGCGGGCGTCGTGTGGCCGGTGCGCGCGTGTGCGTGTCGCTGGGCCGGTGTGTGTGTTGGCCTGACGCCGTCCCTGGCACTCCCGTCCCCCGCACCGCGCGCCCCGCGGCCGCCTGCACGTTCCGCAACATGTGCGAGCGTCGTCGGCTGTGCCCCGAGTCACTCGAAACCGACATGCGCCACCCAACACTCGACCGATCGCAATTCATGTCCCTCCCGCGCCGAGGCACGCAGATAATATGTCTTATCAAAGCACCAGATAGCAGAGGTGCTGTTCGCTCGTTTAGGTGTCATGGACGCCCCGCTTTGACCGATCGACTCGTGCATGAGCGTAGTCACGCCGACTTGTTTGTTAGGTACTTCTGTGATTTACATTATGAGTCAATATTGACAACGTTTAGAAAACAACAACCCACTGTCTGTAACACCGCTGTGCTCGGAATGACATTCATTTATATCTTTAGTTTCACTCTGATGCGCAGTATCATACAGCAATAGAGGTATAAATACGGCCAGAGTGATATAAGAAACGTAACACATTTTTATTCATACCATAATATAATAAAATTAGTAAAGTATTGAATCTGGTAAGATTAAATAAATAAGATTAAATAAATAATAAGTAAAGTCACAAAATATACATAATTATTATAAGACAAGAATTCTGCTTCTTACGGATTGTATAAAACTGCAGAAAGGTAGGAAACAGGGAATTCAGTGTCGTAAGAAGCCGTTGAAGTAACGTTAACGCAGCAAATTATCAGGGTCGCCCGACGACGCCGTCATCGTAGGCTTGTGGTACAACCATCGCTACCTACGTAACTACATATACATAGCCTACCTACATGTACCTATATAATACCTACAGCTACTCGAGTAAACAACCGCGATATGCTGGCAAGCTTCGTTATTGCCTTTTTACAACTCTTATTACATCGGAAAAAATGGTTGTATTTAGTAAAGTATATATTGAGTATAAGATAAGAAATTGATATTTTAAGATAGAGCAATTAAAAGTATAGTCAGTCACAGATTTATAGTTGCTTTGTGTTCCTTGTATATATATCGCAATTACAGCAATATCTAAGATAATCAGTTGTTGTTGGTTCTTGTTAAATCGTCTGCCTGCTTGAAAACGAGTTTTGGTGTGCGCAGGCACAACCAGCCGGCCGCCAGCTGCTATCGTGTCAGGTGTTGCGTGGCCTCCACGAACTCTACATAAGTCAGTAGGTACGTGTGCTACCTCTAATCTAAGGCATGTACCGAAATAGCATCCATGCAGTAACAATAATTAAGTACACATCGGTATAATTGAATTCCACGTTAACTACAAACATTAAATTGACATTTCATTGCTTACAAGTTCTATGTGGCTAACGTCAATATGTTATTTAAATTTTAATTCGTACTGAAATAAATAACAAGAAAATGAAAACAATATAATTAGTGACAAAACATAACATAAAAACGATTGCATCGCATGATAGAGACGGTCGCGCTTAGGTCATATTTAGGCGTTGAGACCGGCGGCGGCTGCGCCTGCACAGTGAGGTCACAGCGATGCGAGTGCGACGCCCGTTTGGAACCAACCGACAACACATCGATATAGAGTCGGCCGAGAGCGACCACGCATACATTACATGCCGCCCACAAAGCATGCAGCCGTCTATCTGCACGCAGACTGCTGTATGTATAGTAAGTTGTTGAATATAGCACTGGCAACGTGTGCCGTTCTTCATTGTTGGCTGGGCGCGATGGCTGGCGCGAACACGAACGACCTCTTTTCGTTTCAGTGACGCGGATATTACAGGGGAGCGGTATTATTAAATTGAAATTGTCTACGTACTATCCTGCTTCTATAATTTTCTAATATTATAAAACGTAACATTATAATGAAATTCTCTAAAGCTTTTTTAAACTATCTTTAAAGACAATTATTACTGTTTTAAGCTATAAATATCACTTATTCGGTTTCTTAATAATTGTTACTAAAAATTGTTTGACATATGGATCCAACTGGAACATCGCTAAGTCTCAGAGTACAGTATGGATAAGTTAAACAAGTGGTAAAGAGAAAGGCGTACGCACGCGCGAACAGTAATAGGCTATCCTATGTGGCTTCACAGAATCCCCTGAGCAAGGCTATCTGTGATAACGTTATCTTAACTAAATGGCTGCGATGGTGACTTTACGTTGAACATCTTCGGATATAGATTTGGTAGTACAAATTTTATAAACAATATATACCTATATATTATTATTTACTTTGATGACTTCAATAACTAATTGACCAAAAAAGTTATGTCTGTTATCCATTGTGTGCCTCAAAATTAACTTGCAACTTTATGTCAATTTTATCTCTCGAAACTATACTATAGTGATAATCATACGTGAAACATAGATTTTATCTTATACTTATTATCAAAAGTGGATGTTTAGCGAATGCAATATTCAAAATTATGCTATAGTGATGAAGTAAAACCGCGGTCTAAACATGTACGAGCAAATTTAAAAAAAAATGCCCTTTCAAAATATATACTTACCTATATTCATTTAAGTTTTAAAAAGTAAATTCAAACGACATAAGTTATACATGTTATATGCAATTTTAAATAACCCTATATGCATTATGCGGACCATGTGAAAAGTATAATAATAATTAACCATTCAATTGAGTTCGTCTGCTATCTGTTGACCTAATTGCAGGTCAGAAGAGTAACGCTAAATAAGAGCGACCTCCTCAGCTTTGTACATCTGTATGTATAGACCTGTATAACCAGCAGGAAAGTTACCCCCGTTTACCTCATGAGACCAGTAGAATGACAGGGGCCGCCCCGGCTCTTTGCCAGCTCAATACCATCCCCTTTCTACGTATTACATTACGCATAAACGAGTCATGTCCACATTCTTTGGCTGTTTTAGAAATTCTTACGAAGGACTAATCTTTCCCGTACAGTAAAATTAATTTTATCATGAATATATTCGTTACTACATACGGGTATGTGTATACTTTACTTGAAAAAAAAAGTAAAACAATATATTATGTATTCTTTAAAGTCAGTGGATATATATCCTTATATGTGCACTCTGTAGGTATTGTATTTATTATTTAAAAATATGAATAGTGCGAAATTCACAATCTATAAACATAAAACAGGTATAATAGAACCACGCTTCAAGATTATTTCTTCACATACCTAGTAATATTGTATAAGGTAGAGCGGCGTCTTTAATACTACAATCAAATGATGTTAGTGCGCGTGACGAAGATACATCGCGTAGCGACTTTTTTACACATTAACAATTATTTTTCTATAGGTATATCAGAAACTCCTCGTGGCGACGCCTCTTTATACGTTCACATTTCACTAGCATAACAAATATAAATCAAAAAGAACATAAAACATTTAAAGAGTAACAAAAAAATATTCAGGCGTTTTGCTATTGACGCAACGCGCTGAACATGAATTTTCACGAAATTAAAAAACACGCTTCAACATAGCGAAAAAGATTGCTAACTTCTCTTATGGACTAGCTTCTCACCGATAGGTACACCAAAACTTGTTACAAGTTATTGACTTCTTTTTCACCCACAAGTGGACACATTAACATATTAAATAATTATATTTTATTCAGCAATATCAAAAAACAAAGAAAATCAACAAATTTAATGGAGTTGGTAAGTATCCGGTCGTCTCCACGTGACGCTACCACTGCGAATCTATTTACGAAGGCAATTCGGTACAATTTTTTTGCTCGGAAATTTCCTGCACACGCTTTTACTTTTATTTTATATAGAATCGGTAGAATCGGTATTGGTAGAAATAATCGATATAAATCGGACTTTTTTTGTAATGTTTTTTTTCAAAGGTACATCGGATAAGTAGAATCGTTTTATAAAAATAAAATACATATTATAGGTAGTATTATATATTCGGTCGGTTCATAAGAAATGAAAAATAAGTAGTTCTAAATAGTTTTTTGCGTTTCAAAATGGTTTTTGGAACTTTATTTAAATTAAGATTTGTGTGTCAATGCAACTTATGAATGGGATTATGTAATCGATTCTTATTACGCGGGGAATATTTGTGTTTACGATTTTTGCATTGTCTCAGATAGAAATAGCAAGTGACAACGGAGTTAACCCATAGTGCCAGACAAATTATTGAATAAACAAGTGGTCATCTTAATTGATTATGAAGTATTCTTTAGTTCATAATCAATTAAGATTACCACTGGTCGGGCAAAAGTCATAAATAAATTGCGTAATTTGTGTTTTTAGTAATTTATAATCATTTTGTAGAAAATATTACATTTTATTTTTTTTATTCATTATGTTAATGTTTTTAGTATTCTTATCAATACGCATACATAAGATACATAATCTTGTAGTTCGTAAAAGTTTATAAGTATAAAATACACAATGCAGTTCTGCTCGATTTAAAGTCGTTCCCGCCATTCATTATTAATTAATAATTAATTAATCGTAAAGCGCTCTAGATGGATGTTTTGCACGGACTGGTTAGAATAAAAACATTTAACACTACATACTCAGATATAGAGTTTGCAGGATTCTGTCATTTGCTGCAAAACAAGCAAGAGAGCTTGCCTGCCAGCTGCATTGCAGCTGGCGCACGCCGCTCGAGGTGCGCCTTACAATCTCACCACGAACGACACATGCGAATTATTCAACCATCTAATGCAGGTGCCGCTTTGAAACCATCTTAGTTATTCAAGGCGCGACACTAAGCTACCGGCGAAGCCGATGTAAAAGCCGTATTACCTTAGACGCAAAATCAGAAAGTCATACATGCAACAATTAACTCTACCCTTGAATAAAGTTGGGTCTACTGTTATTATTGACGATTGGGTCTTTCGCTGTTGTTATATTAAAGTAAGTAAGGGCTCGCTGCTTGAAATATTTAGTCAAAGCCTTTGTTGAAAGAAAAATGTTAATGACACGCGACGAATGAATCTACATGCGATTTAATAAAATCGTATCGAAAATTATAACAATACATTTAATTAAGATATATATTTAATATATTTTATGTACAGTATAGAATTTTTTTAAAATATAACTCTACATAGTTTTAATTTATGTTACTGTTATATTTTTAGTAAGTATAAGGCAGTAGTAGTTAAGGCATTAATACTCTTAGGTAGACCAGTAGTAACGCGCTCGCTTGGGTAACCGAGTGAAGCGGGTTCCAATCTCGCACCTCTGATATTTTTATGTGCGAATCATTTCTAACATGATTACCACTTGTCTTTCGGTGAAAACGACGTGAGGAAATCTGTATGCCTGAGAAAACCTAGCAAGTTTGCGAAAGATATGTGAAGTCCGCCAACCCGCCACCAGCCACGCTAGTGGTAGTGGATACTGGATATGGGCTTATCCCACTTGTATTCAAAAGAGGCTCGATCCCAACGGTGGGACGTTAAAATAGCCTGAATAAATATTTATATATAATTTATGGTTATTGTTTATAGTTAAAGAATAAGGTTTAATTGAGTTTGTTTATTAGTTGTGTAGAAAAAGAAGATTGAAGATGTACCTACGTAATCGATTAACGCATATACATTTTAGGCACAAGTTCATAAACTTATTCATTGAAAATAGTAACAGTGCGTATTGTAATTAAATAAATAAGGAGAGAATTCATGAAGGAAAAACAAATGATAATAAAGTAATTCTTTAGTTATTGGAATATTGAAATATGTATTTTTTAAATATTTTTTGTGTAAAACGTTTGTTATGATATAATGTAACCAAGAAAGTAATGAAATACTTCGAAACAAACTTCAGGATATTTTTCAAAGGTGTTGCTAGAATCAAAATTTGTGAGATATTTCGTGAAACGGAGGTAGCGACAATTTACGTAATCGGCTGACTTACGTCCTTGTGCGGGTTTTCGCTCTTCCGCTAGGAAAAAATGTTCCTGCAACGAGCGTAGGTATCTAACTCTAAGAATATTATTTTTCAAAACGTGTATTATGTAAGAAGAGATAGGAAATTTTTATATTGTATGATTGTTCATATTTAGGTATTCTATTATATTATATCTATTTGGTTGATTTTTCTTTTAATATTAAAACTCATGCCTTCATATACAATCTTTTAAATAAATAAATATGTTGGCACATCAACACACAACACCGTCCAGTTCCATGGTACAGAAAGTAGGGTCACTAAAATTGAGCCAAACGAGTCGACTTTTGTTTATTTTATTAATATATATATTTAAATTAAGATTCAAAAAATGGTACGAAATTCCTTATTTCCATAGCAAGCTTTAGGTATGATTCAAATTTAAGACTGGACAAGTTGGGAAGTTCCGCTGCCTTGATTTCTACGTCATTGTTAGACTATGAGTAAGCAGCAATCTCCAACCTTTAAAACTTGAAAAGTTTTACCATAATTTTTTGTTTTACACGCACCAACAAGTAGGTTTAGGTAAGTATTTGCAGTTATTTTTCATGTTATACGACTGAAACAAAACTTCTATATGAAAAATGAAATGCAGTCTACAAGGTGTGTCAGGGGCGTACCTCGGTATGGCATTGGCATTAGCACGAGAGCTTGTCTGCGCACTGACATGAAACCTTACTTATATTTGAAACGAGGAAAGAGCTACTAATTAGGTATTTGAACTCAAATAGTAATTTAATATACAGGTTCGAAATATTTTTCTTTTAAATCTTGAAAAGATTAACGAAATAAGTACGTACTAAGTCGGTTATTTAAATAAAAGTGTTAGTTACACATTTTACTAGTTTTAGAACATCCACGGCTTAAAAGCAGCAGATTTAGCAAATCCTCGTCGTAAGTCCGGGGTCGACCACTCTTGCGGACCTACGGGGAACGCTACCACCCTCTAACTCACCCCCGTCTTTCACTCTCTTGGGCGTCAGGGATCTCGATCCTGTCTCGGGTTCGAAAAACTGTTAAAGCCCAAAGTTCCTCAAGCAGATATGCCCCTAATGCGGCCGTCTATTGGTGCGAGTTTAGAGTAAATTGAATATAACGAGGCCGTTCAGAGCTCTTCGGGCGATGCGTCGAGGGTACACTAAGTGCTAACAAGAGAGATCGCGACTTTAGGATGTAATTGAATGCAATAAAGGCGAAGATAGCGTGCCCGCAGTAATGTTACAATGTACACGCACAACGCTGTGCTGTCGAAGACAACACCGGACGAGAGTTGGATCCCTCGATAACTTTACAACGAACTAGTTTACAAATATATTTGTGTATATACAACAACTTTGCTTCAAAAAAGAGCGATTTTTAGTCACGCGGTAGTCGGTAGGTAGGCTACCAACACTTCGTCAATGTAACAAAGACGTCTATAGCGTAGGCATACTCAACAGTTAACAAGCTTATATGGGTAAGTCACGTTTCCACTCATCTAATCATTGGACATCTGAACAGTGTTGTTGACTGCCCTTTACATATTATAAAAGGAATCATAATATTAACATAATATGGAGTTGCAATATATTTTCTACGCATATACATATACATAATACACTACATGATAGAACTTTATGCAAGAAGTATGCTAAAAATATTTTCAGTTTTATCATATTAAGTACTTTAAGATTAAAGAAACAATTAATAACATTTAAAATATTATGTAATATTTCGTATGAATATATGAAAATGTACGTCGCACAGCTTTACGCTGAAATAGTAAACAAAAACGACGCAAGAGCAAAGTAAAGACGCAGAGCGGCCCGAGTTCGAACCGGCGTTCAAAGCACTGCTGCGGCCTGCGACTCTACGACTATTGCGATAAGGCGCACATCACCGCGCGCGTTGCTGACCTCACCGCACCGCCGACAAATAATAAATATGTAACACTGATAAAACCACAGAAGCGATGACCGCCGAGAGAGATTCCTATTTCGTATATAATCTAGGGTCACCCAGCACCGCCGGCCTCGGTAGAGTCGGTGTTTATTTCTGGCGACAGGATTGCGAGGAAAAAGCGATCGCTTCTGCGACGCCCACCTACACGCAAAGTAACAAGAAGTACATACCTGCGTGCGAGCGGAGGTGGCGAGGTGGCGCGCTCGTACAACAGTCGTGTCGGGTGGCGCGCGGCAGACTGGCGGCCGGCGGGCAGCAGTGTGTCGGCAGCAGCAGCCGCCCGCGCCCCGCGCCCCATGCTGCATTCCGTGCGTGCGCCCGTCGCCGTCGTCGGGAGAGCCGCCGCTCCTAAACGCTGACATCAGCACATCAACTCGGCAACGACTTCCCCAGCCAGCTCTGTTTACAACAATCAAACACATGTATTATGACTACTGCAACCTGCAACAACAAAATATCTTCTTCATTTTTACACTAATTTTAAGATGATATAAAGTTGTCACAGTACTTATTAACCTAGGTCACTTATTTTGGTTGCTTCTTGATTTTTTTTATAGTAAAGAACATTTGTTGATATTGTTATCAGTAAATACGAAATTATCTTAAGATTCGAAAAGAAGATGTAATGATAAGAACAACAAAATGTATATTTTTTATAGATGCATGTTGTAATGTAAGTTAAGTATATGCCTAATATATATAGGTATACAACACCCATATTTTATTATAACAATCTAAAATGAAAAAAAATTTCGACTCGTATATGTAGTATTCGACTCTACATTGTTATTTTTACTTAAAACCAAATTCAAATACCCTTTAAACTTTTCAACAGGTTGCCAGTAAAGATTAGCGTCGCGTCGCGTTGTTGTTTTATTTTACGGAGGTATTCAAAATCGCACCGTACCCTTTAGGTTAACTCTTTAGACTGTATTATGTAGATTTTATATATTTATGAAAAAAATATATTTGACATGGTAATATACTAGAAAAAGATATAATTTGTATAAAAATCTAAAAAGTCGTGTAAGTATATTGTGTAAGTTAATATAATGAATTGAGTAAATTATTACATTATCTGAGGAATTATTACGTGATCTCATTTGAGGGATATTATATCCCGCATAGTTTCAACAAATAAATCTCTTCAACACTCTCAGCTCTGTGAAAGACAATAACTAATAAGGACTGACGCGACAGTGCTAAAGTACATTGAGCATTCTGCTGTTATTAAATTGATTACAAGAACTTTTAAATTACATATAAATACATATAAGTAATTAAAAAGAGATGTAGGTATAGTGATATCCTTTGCTCTGGTGACACCTACCACTATTGCTACTTTAGAAAAAAAAACAAACTTATATTGAAACATCAGGTAAAAAAGAAAAATAAAAAATATTGAGTGTTCAATGAATGAATTATAAAACCTATTATGTACTTATCTTAATGTGTTAAAAATTAATTCAACGTAGGTTTATATTAATTAATGACATAATAAGGTAATTAATGACACGAATGAAACTTGGGTGATTCGTCGCCTCTTGTGATCTGTCTGCTGAAAGCTGAAAACATAAGACGGGCTATGTTTTTAAGGGAATGGGATAAAACAGATTAACCACTACTGTGTACACAAAGGCTTCAGGCTTTTAATCTTCGAAAATAAGAACCTCATATTGGGTCGTTATATGGTTTGACATTTTAAATTTTTATCTGATCGAGATAACAATAATGAGTTAATCAATCAACAAAAGTTTGAAAAGTGTTTAAGTTTTGTTTTTAAAACTGTGTATAAGGACCAAAGTAAGAAAGAACGTCACCCGTAGAATATCTAACTTTTATTTCATAACTTTATTGAGGACTAAATAGTAAATACATTAAAAAAAGTCGCTCCCGTGACCATGATTGCTGTAAAGCATTCGAAACGTTTGGAACCAAAAATCAAATTAAATCCGCGACTAAATGCGATAAGATATTCATTTATAAAAAAACTAGCAATTCCCGCGGCTTCGCCCGCGTTGTAATCACTATTAAAAATAGGAATTGGTAGTAGAACGCTGTAAATTTAATATTTATATATGTAGCAATATACTCTATGATTTAATACAAAGTATTATATTATGATGCCAAATCAAAGTTATTAGGTAGGGTCGGCGATTGTATCAAGCGAAGCAGCGCTTGAGGCAGCGCATGAAGCAACGTCTGCATTATATTCTCGCGTCCGTATTTTTTTGCGATTACTCCTAAGGGGCTGTCCATTAATCACGTGAGGCTCGAAAGGGGGGGGGGGGGAGGTGTCCATAAAAAAGTCACGAAATATCACAAGGGGGGTGGGGGGGTGTAGGAATATATCACGTGTATTTTTCTATAATAAAATTAGATGATACTTGTACATGTATTTTATAAATCTATACTTCTATACTAATTTTATAAAGAGAAAAGATTTGTATTTTTGTATGTAACGAATGAACTCAAAAACTACTGGACCGATGTTAAAAATTCTTTTACTAATTCAAAATTACAATGTTAGCGAATAACGTATCCTATATTTTATCCTCGTGTTCTCCCGGGAACTTGACCTACGCGGGTGAAACCGCGGTGCGTTGCTACAGTAACTTAGCAAAATTACATTTACATGATACGAAATATAGAACATATCAATATCTAAAAACAACTTTGCGAGACCATAATATCAACTATTGTAGTTATGTCACTGTAACTACTTTCTTACATTTTAAAAGTTGATAAAAATGCCAAACAAAATCAGACCATAAAGTACAGATTCATCATTCAATTAAGTAAGAACATTATTATCTCTAATAATAAATAAAAATCACAGTTTTTGTTATCGAGTTCGTCCAAAAGGGCTTGACCGATTTTTATGAAATTTTTTGTGCATGTTTGGTACGTCTCACGTCGTTTGGAGGTTCTCAATTCGTTCCCATTTTAATTTAGTTCCATAATCCATAAAAGTCTTAAATTTGCATTAATTATGTGCGCGACAAATGGAAGAATAACTCAATTTCACGCCAACCGATTTCGATGATTCTTTTTTTATTGGAAAGGATGTACTTCAAGGGTAGTTGACGGGATCCATGACAAAGTAACGGAACTCTTCAACTCTTAGGAGCAAATTATAAGTATCGTTATACTCGGCCAAAACTTTTAAAGGCTATCCCGATATTTACTCACGTACCGTAAATGATGATGGAAGGTACAACTCCTCAACGGTTAGGAATTAAAAGAAAATTCTTTCAATATAATACGCACTTATGGACCGATATTTGTATACTTTCAGGCTATTAGGTTTACCTGGATAGTAGAAAGTAATTTTTTATAATTATTAACGTCTGGGAGTTCGGTGGAAAAATGGACGTGAATAAATCTCGATTGTCTAATAACGTTTACTCAAATAAACAAAATAAGTATCTACTTCCCGCTAAAAATTTAAAAATAAATTATTTTTAACAAAAAAACAAAAACCTACTTCCCAACTAAATATATCTAAACTAAAAAGTAGAAAATAATACTTTTAAGAACTTTGTTAATTTTGAGTTCGGTGCCAGCCAAAGCAAAATTACCCTAAATAGATACATATTCGATTAATCTATCAATTTGTAAACATATCAAAATACCGTTCGAAAGCCCATTGCAAACGCAAGCTAAATCAGTCCGTCCTGACTGGCACCGACTTCAAAATTACTAATTTCTTAAAAGTATTATTTTCTACTTTTTAGTTTAGATTTGTTTAGTTTGGAAGTTAGTTTTCGTTTTTTTGTTAAAAATAATTTATTCCCGTAAGTGATAAGGGTGACCCTCGGCCTCTCCAGATATTTATTTTTTTTTATTTTTAGAGCAAATTTTTATTTTTTACTTTTTATGATTTGGCATCATAGCATACTTTAAGTGTTTAATCCAAAATTTTTCATCGTTCTACCACAAATCCCTGTTTTAATAGTGATAAGAACGTGGGTGGAGCCTCGGGAACTGCTTATAGTATTTTATAAAATTAAGATTCTTTGTAGGTACTAAAAAATACACGTGATATAGAGGGAGGGGGGGAGGGGTTAGTCTTAACCTCACCATGTATCACTAAGGGGGAGGGGGGGTTAAAAAATTCCAAAAAAAACATCACGTGATTAATGGACGGCCCCTAAGATATTCGTAATATAAATAAAATATAAATGATGAATGAAATGCTTAAAGCCTCTGACTTATTTAAAACGATAAGGATTAATCACGTATTTGTGTAAATAGCTTTCCAATTACCGTTTTATAATTATAATTTATAATTTTTTAAACTACTAAAATTTAAAATAGGTATGTTATCCTTAATAGATAGGCATATGCCGTCGCAGACTTTTTTGTGGATCTATATAAGATACGCAATTCCAACATACATCATTTTATTATATCTCATAGGGTTTAGGCAGCGTTTTCGTTGAAAGCTCCCAGACGACTTATTTTTTCCGACACCTCCAACAGATATCATGCCAGTTTTAGCCAATGTATAAGAACTTGACTAATTATTTACTACTTAGGTCCTGGAGAACCACTTTATCCATTAGTGAAAACTGCATGAAAATCGGTGCAGTAGTTTTTGAGTTTAGCGCGAACAGACAGACAGACTTTGTTTTATAATAAGAATATGTATAGATTATAGTTAAAAACATAACTTTTATTAAACTTTAACTTGATTTCTTTCTATTTGTTCGCTTTTAACGATACGATATCTACCATATTATGGTGTATAAGTATAAACCATAAGGTAGATATCGTAGGCTTCGTTGAAATCAACATACATACCTACAAAATTTATGTTGATATGAGCAGAAGCTAGCTATGAGAAGAGCTAGAAAAGCAATCAAGTAATTTTTAACCGACTTTAATAAAAAGAGGAGGTTTTCAATTCGACTGTCTTGTTTTATATGTGTTACCTGACTTATGATTCTATTTTAGATAATAAAATGTTTAAGTTGGGATAAGAAACTTTACCTTATCATTGTCTAATTAGGGTCAGGTAATCCAACCGGGCATTAAAACATAAGACATGGGCCACTTCGGTGGGCCGTGGGCGGTGTACCACGAGAGTTGCTTCTGGACTCTTGGTACTTCTCTGACACTTGACAGCATTGTGGAGTATGGTAAGCGATCAGGTGACGCCCCATTAAGACATGGGAAGTTATGTTTGCTTTTTGTGGGTAGTACTGGCTTTTCTAGCCGATGAGTCCCACATAACCACCTGTATGTATCTTTATAATGCACCTATCACTATGTATATACTAAGTATATAGCATAGAAAAAGTATTTGATTTTTTAAAGATTTCGCCATTTCATTAATAATGTAATGTTAATGCCTATTTAATAGTTATTTATAGTTTTTTTTTTAATATTATGTCCTAAATAGGTCTTTGGAAAGTATTTAAAAATTAAAGCATATAAAATTATTATAAAATAAATTATTTCAGTTAGACATCCTTAAATATATATACAAAAATAAATCCCTATTTTCCTTGGTCACGACATCACGCATGAACGGCTGGACCGATTTCGCTTATTCTTTTTTGCTGTTTGTTATTGTCAGGAGAACGTTCATATGAAAGAAAAAATTAAGAAAATTGAGCGGAAAATTAGGAAATTTAAAAAAGCTTTGTAAAATTAACGTATAGGCGTTTGACGTATCAGAGGGCCTAGACAAATGCCATTTCTGTTAGCATTAACGCCAAACGCCAGCTAAAAAATGTATGAAAATGACATTGTCTGCGGAACGGTCCGTCCGCAGACAATGTCATTTTCATACATTTTTTAGCTGGCGTTTGGCGTTAATGCTAACAGAAAAGGCATTTGTCTAGGCCCCCAGTTATGACCGTTGCCATAGTGCGTGCAATGGCAATTAAATCAGCAAATATATACCGGGCGGTGCGAAGTAAATATATACAACACGTTCCTAGGGACAAACCCGAGCGAAGCGAGGGTGAGCCCCTAGTTAATAATATAAAGAGGAAAGATTTGTATTTTTGTATGTAACGAATAAACTCAAAACTATTGGACTGATTTTAATGAAATGTGGTACACAGATAGTCTTGAGCTAGAAGCTAGAAGTTTGAAACTTATTATATAGGCTTTTGATTAGATATAAATAAGTAAGACATTCAAAGTTTGTAAAAATTGTATGCTAAAGGGGGTACCTAGGGACGAACCCGAGCGAAGCGAAGGTGAGTCGCTAGTTAAATATAAATTATGTATCAAATCTAAGAGGCAGTAAACTAATTAGGGCTTTTAAGGGGAATTTGATTCTTTAATTCGTAATATGCAGAATATTTATTTTGACTTGACTTGTAGGATTTTCTTATTCTTATATAACATAGTCTGTACTCTGTAGGACTAGGAATAGTAACAGCAAATCAACTTTATCAATAACAATTTATCAGTTTGACCATGAAACAAACAAACATCTTTGTCCAATTGTATCAATACGTACTCACGTATTGATACTTACGTGGGCAGTCGCCCACGAAAAAACATTAATAATTATTCTTAATTATAATAAAAAATAAATAATTTAGAATTGATAACATTAAGTACTATTTATCACCACAGTCCACAAGGATAACTTTATATAAAAATGCCTGATTAATAAACTTTAGCAATAGCACAAAATGTGAAATAGCTAAATTTTCTGTAACGTAATTGACGTTATTTGTTACAACTATGGAGGGTAGAGATAAGGAGAACCGTCTCATATGGGGGGAAAGTTGAAAACGTGTCCAGCTGTATACTGAAAATAAAGTTAACATTACCTACCACAATAGCGCTGGCGTTCGAATAGTTTCAATATGAATATAGCTGTTATAAATGGAGATTTAAAAATTTTAATGACTCAAGTAGTTAGTAAAATGCTAGTATACAAAACCTCAACTATTTACGTAGTCTAAAAAATGTTTTAGTAAATATAAACAAATAACTGCAGAGAGAAAGCGTAATTTTTTTCTAATTTATTACGTTTGGCGCTTTCTTTAAAATTTATCGACTGCTACTGCAGCGCCACTCTTACTGGACGCGTTTTTACTGCCACTTTTTCGTGTACGAGTTGGTCCTCCTTATCTCTACCCTCCATAGTTACAACTTACAACCTACAAATACATAATATTTAAAAACACGTTGATGCGCATAAAGAATTGTAGTGTATTTTAAATTTAACTAGGGACACACCCTCGCTTATTATTGCTTATATTATAATACGGTCCTAACAACAAAAATCTATTTATTTTTGTCTGTCTGTGTGTTTGTTCCAGCTAATCTCTGAAACGGCTGAACCGATTTTGACGGGACTTTTACTCGCAGATAGCTAATGTTAAGGAGGAAATAAGGAGTAACCTAGGCTACTCTTATTTTCAACCGACTTCCAAAAGGAGGAGGTTATCAATTCGTCTGTATTTTTTTTTTTTTTTTTTTTTTTATGTTTGTTAGCTCATAACTTTGAACTGGGTGAACCGATTTTGATGATTCTTTTTTTATTTGAAAGGTAGTGCTTCCCATGTGGTCCCATTTTAATATTTTCCAGTTCTGACAATGGCATCCATGAGAAAACCATAAAAGTCTTAAATTTGCATTAAGTATTTGCGCGACAAATGGACGAATAACTCAATATCACGCCAACTGATTTCGATGATTCTTTTTTTAATGGAAAGGATATACTTCAAGGGTAGTTTGATGAGAGTTTGGTAAGGTTCTGATGATGGGATCCATGAAAAAGTATCGGAACTCTTCAATTTTTAGGAGCAAATTAACGATGCTCGGCCGTATCTTTTATAGGCTATATGGATATTTGAGTCACGTACTGTAACTGATGATGGAAGGTACAACTCCTCAACGGTTAGCAGTTTAAAGAAAATTCTTTCAATATAATACGCAATTATGGACCGATAGTTGTATACTTTCAGGCTATTAGGTTTACCTCATAATAGAAGGTAAATTTTTATAGTCATTAGCACAATACGTATCTACTTTCCGCTAAAAATTTTAAAATAAATTATTTTTAACAAAAAACAAAAACCGACTTCCAAACTTAATAAATCTAAACTAAAAAGTAGAAAATAATACTTTTAAGGACTTTGTTAATTTTGAAGTCGGTGCCAGCCAAAGCAAAATAGCCCTAAATAGATACATATTTGATTAATCTATCAATTTGTAAACATAATCAAAATACCTGGCTGGCACCGACTCCAAAATTAACAAAGTCCTTAAAAGTATTATTTTCTACTTTTTAGTTTAGATTTATTAAGTTTGGAAGTCGGTTTTTGTTTTTTTGTTAAAAATAATTTATAGAATTATCATTTATTTTTAACGAGCGAACCCGCGGTTTCGCTAGCACTAAATCTAGGGACGAACCCGAGCCAAGCGAAGGTGGGTCGCTAGTGTTATTACAATTAATCAGTATACACCTACTTTCATAAGTAAATAGAAAAATAAATAAATATTTTTTAACGGAATGATGTCAGAGACACAGATGTTGAGATACTTATATATTTTTTTCATAGATAACTAATATCGATATTATTAATTATACTATAAATAACAAAAATAATTAAAAAAGAGCTGAAAATCCTGACAGACCTATTTCGAAGTGCCTCTATTTTATATTTATTATTTAGTTAGTAGTGGTGTGAGGTTTCGTCGTAATGCGAGGGGCGGCACAAGCCTTAACGAAACATTGCTAAATACTTGATTTATCAAGGTGTTATCGAGGATTTTGTAAACAAATTTGTACAAAGTGAAAACGAAAAAATAAATAAATCAACGAAATGTGAATGTAATAATACTAATTCTATAAGGCTGAAGTTTGCTTGTTTGTTTGTTTGGTTGAGCGCGCCCACCTAATAAAGCTACTAAGAATTCGAAATTCGAATGAAAAAAATATTTTTGTGTTGGATAGTCCTTTTATCAAGGAAGCTTTCCTTATTAATGGTAATCAATTTTGTATTAAAATATTGCATTAATTGCATTAGAGTCTCGGAATTTGACTTCGACCTTTTTAAGATTCGGTTTTTTAGTAGGAACGAGCGAGGAACATATTTAGTTAGCTAAATCCTATAGGCCCAGCGGTTATAGGGTTCCAAATTAAAAAATATGTAATACCTACTACGTAGGTAGGTAGGTACAACGATTTAGGTACCTACCATGAGTGCTTCCCGAGTTCTCATCCTTAGTTTACATTTCCACAAATTTTAGGGATTAGAAATGGTTCATAATAAAATCGCAATTCTTTTTTAAGTGTACGAACACTTGTTCATCTTGGTAATGAAAAAACCGTAACAAAACACACGTTCCTACTAATAAACGATTCTATCAATCTTGAATCAAATATGCAAGTAAAATACAATTACAAATCATGTGTACAAGAAAATGCAATTATATTTTGAAATGCAAAAAAATATCTTAGAATAATTATCTAATCTATTATTATTCTAAGCAAATAATCTTTAAAAAGAATAATTAAAAGATACCTCAATAATTAGTATTAAAAATATTATAAATAACTATACGTTGCACCTTATGCATCGTTTTCGTTAATTTGCAAATGGCGCGATACATACAATACATACTTATTTCTGCTTACCTACTTACTTTATTAGTTTATTTAGAGTGGTATTATTAAAATAACTTCAAAATGAATATTAAAATTACATCGTTTACAAATCCTTTTTCTTTTTTTTGTGTAAATGCAGATTACAGTGATCATATAAAGGTAAATTTGATTGATAATAACTCGGGTGTAGTAACAAATATTACATCAAATAAAAATAAACTTCTAGACGCTGAACATGGTCAAGTAAGTAATGTTAAATTAAATTCTATAAGATTCTAAATAGGATAATTTTAAATTAGTATCTTATATTTTATAGTACGTAGCAGTTATGTGGAAAAATAAATGGGCTCGTGGCGTTATATCTATGCAGTCCCAGTTTTTAATTTGGCTTATAGATTATGGTATATACTTGCGTACAAATGAAAATACAATTTACATAGACCTTCCCTCGGAGTATCGAAATCTACCAACGAAAATATTTGAAGCAAGCATCCATGGAGTAGCTGCGCTAGACAAAGTAAGTGAATTTCTCAATATTCTTGAGGAACTTTGTTTTGGGAGATACTTGGTTCTACACTAATAATCATAATAGTTATTTCTTTCTTTTAAATAATATTGTTATTTTAAGGTACTAACTGATGATTGCCAAATTAAAAATGAAATCACAACCACATGGACAATAGGTTCCATTGAAAAGTCTAAGGAACTAATAAGAAGTGCTACAAAAATATTTTTTGAGCCTTTTGCTCTTCTTGAAACAGCACATAATGAAGTGGTAAGTAATCATCAACAGAATGATATTTATTTATTTTCTTTGATTACTCTTTATAGAATTATCTTTCTCTTACAGCTTCTAGGTGATTTATTTCTTGAAATAAAAGGAAAGGGTGTAGTAAATATTATTGATGAGCTGGAAAGTTGGCCTATATTCTTGGAAAGAAATAGTGATGCCTATATTAAAAGTAAGTATTAATAATAATATATTATGTGTACATTTATCCTCATATATATACTAATAGTCATTTTATTTTTTAACAAGCTTGAAGTAATTCATTATAAACTCAGATTCCGCTAGTTAAAATATATAATTTTTTAATAATATCCTATTTAAAAACTTCTTTTTTTGAAGTCGGTTAAAAAGTAGTCCAAGTTACGCCTTACAATAGCTATCTGCAAGTGAAAATCTCGTCAAAATAGGTCCAGCCGTTTCAGAGATTAGCCGGAACGAACAGACAGACAAACATTTTAAAAATTGATTTTATGATGCTAGTACCATATATATATACGTACTGTTATAAATATTTATACATATTATATATGCATTTAGTGAAAAGTTGGTAATTTGAAATTAAAAATAGATACAATGCTAAATCAAAAATGATTTTCACTTACAGATTTTCATAAAATGTATACAACAAGAAGAATTCACCGCTTATGTTCATATAAACCAGACTTACCTGACTTACCTAAAATATCAAATGATATAAGCTTAGATGAATATGAATCAAAAGCGGCAAAAATACCAAAGCCAGATACAAAATATGAATACAATTCTCTCTGTGATGAAAGCACTGTAGTGACATTTTCTCAAAATAAAGAAATGTCTTTACCTTTTAGGGGCTTAAACATAACACCAACAGATATAGAAAAGTATTCCAATAGTTATATAACTATTAACGGCTGTGAGTATAACATGCTAACTATGCTGATGAATAAAGCCCGAGATTTAAATATCTGTGAGAGATATAAAGATCATGACCTTAAAGCTTTTGGCAGAGGTTGCTCATATAGATCACCTTATATAAATTGATTTTTTTTACAATATATTGATATAAAAATAATGAGATTATTTTTGTTCTTTAATACTATTGTCATTGATATCTTGAATTAAGTTTAATTTTATGTATAGAAGAAGTAAATTATTGTTTTTTTTTGAAAAGTAGGTATGAAATTACCTAATGTTTTGTATTGTTTGGTTTTCTAAAAATAAAATAACTAAAATTACTATTACTACTAATTCTAAAAATAAAATTTACTATGAATATATTTATAAGGTAGAGCTACCTTGTTTTTTTGGGTGAATTTTGGTAAGAGATACAGCACAATAATTGTCACCAGATTGCGCTACTTGTGTTCTTACTAGAATTGCATCCATATTCTAGATTGATACAATTTCTTTATTATTTACATATATTTTTTTAATAATCCATAAGATTTGCAATCTTAAAAAAAAATTAAACTCTTGTTTACTTAGACAAGGTTGTATGTGACATCTTTGATGCGAATTGCTTCATTTGTTACTAAACGTATAAAGCACCTTAAATTTTTATATTTCTAATATTTTTCATAAACTATATAATTTTTGTAACACAAGTATATTTTATTTTCTTAATAATAAATATTACATACTAGTGTCGCCATCTTGTGTGTTGAGCTTTAACCTTAACACTTTGAATTCAACACAATTTTGTTCGGATTTTCTTAAAATAAAACGACCTGTTTATCTTTTTGTTTTATTTTATATACAAATATAAATTCTTCCCTTAGGTAAATAAACTTAGTTGTACTTATTTATACTTAAGCTACTTTGTACAGAGATTGTACGACGGAAGGGCAGTGAGTTTTGGAGAGATCGCTATACTTCGAAATGTGGCAAGTTCTCATGGATGTGCATGAAATTATTAGAAATAACGTACGAATAATTGAAAAAATTACAGTGTTTAACTTATCATCATTCATTTCTACAAAATGGTGCTGTTTATATATAGACCTTTAGTTTGTTACAAATTCTAAAAGTTTGTAAGACACTACACTTGGACCATATAGTAAGCTGTTATTATAAAATATTCAATAAAATGTTACCAAATACGCTAAAATTAACAGTGATGGTGTGAATACGGGTTTATATATACGAGAGGCTATTTCGTAATGTTAAGAGACGTGGGCAAAGATAAGGTGTGTGTTATGTAAATAGTTTGTGGAATCACAAACGGAGGCCGCGATTGGTGCTTCTAACGTAATTAAGGAGTTCGTCAGAGTCCTCGCACACGACCGGTTTCTCGTGATAACAAGCGACGTCGTGCCATGCTATACCGTCGTTGTATACATTGTTGAGCACGCTAAGGCAGGACTCAGATGTGCCGTTGATATCGAACTCTGCATTGTCTGGCTGGCGTTGTTTCTTGTGGCCTGTTTGAGACCATGGGTTGTAGCCCCAACCAGGAAGGATCTAAAGAAAAGTATTACATGTTTATTAATTAGATAATAACGGAAAAAATGAACGCGTGTAATCTTTACGCGCGGTTGAAGTAAAACTTCCTTGGCAAATAACGCAATTAAATTAAAATAAATCAATAATTAAATAAGGCATATTAGGCATGTTACAATCACATATTTATATTCTATCATATATGGAAAGATTATAATATTGTAAGATATCAAGAGGGTTTCTGTAAAAGGAGTAGGGGTAATTCCTATATAAACCGACGCATCTATGCTGTCAGTCTCATTCCTTTGCATCTACCTTTGCGTGCGGTAGCTATGTCAGTCTGTGTATCGGCGTGATTTATGAGTGTTAATAATTATTTGTCTCATAATAAGTTATGTTGAATTGTTTCTTTACATTGTTTGAATTCCTCTAATGTACTAGTGATAAGTTAACTATTTGTGATTATTTATAATTTGTAAAATGAATGTTAAATACTGAAAGTTGTGTTAATAAAATATTTTTTTTAATTGATATTTCACTTCTGAACCAATATCAGAAGTGGGATACCAATCCAGGCCCATTGCCTCAGCCGTTTAGCTGTCTTTTTATCGTTCATAAAGAAACAATTCAATACTACCCACATTTTTTTTTATTTTATTTTCTTACATTATTACTTTTGTTAATTTTAGAGTTATTCATGTTTCTTTTCTGTGGTTTTGTGCGTGTAAATACGCCGAGCTGCTCCGACGAAACCAAGCTCAACAGGACGCCTACGTAAACCAAGGCAGGCGTCCACCCAGGGTTTTTAATATCAATGATCTTGTGTTCGTTATAAAACCTTCTCAGTCTACAGGCAAACTAGATCCAGGCATGCGGGGCCCATATAGGGTCATCCGCACACTATCAAGCGGCCGATACGAACTACGCTTGTTAAGTGGTTCTCATGGTAAAACCACGCAGGCTGCCGCCCAGTATATGGTGCCTTGGCGTGGAGAGTGGTGTTCGGAGACATGTGCTGCCTTTTTCGATCGTAAGTTGATAGATTGACAAACAGTTGTCTTACGGACGCTGAATGTTCTCTCATAACGGACTGCGGGTCGTTGTGTGTCATGACAAAACTCGTGGTGGACTGCGGGACGCCACGAGTAAGGCAGACTGCGGGATGCCTAACATGTAGAGGACGGACTGCGGGACGATCCTAAAGGCAGACTGCGGGATGCCTAACATGTAGAGGACGGACTGCGGGACGATCCTAAAGGCAACAGACTGCGGGATGTTTGCCAATCATGTGTGTGTGAGCACGTGTTGAATAGATTGTGTATTAGATATTAAGAATCTAAAGATGTGTGCTACCTTCTCGGAAAAGTTTTAGCTAATAAAATGCGTGGTGATTAATGAGTGAGGGCCTTGTTAGCGAGACGTATGAAATAAATAGGTAACGACTTGATAAATAACTTGTACTGTATCCTTGCTTTGCTTCACAAATGACGAGACCACTGACGAAGGAAGCGCATCATTCACGTCTGAGAACAACGAAAAAATGCCTGGCAGTGACGATTGTGACCCTGTACCACCTTTAGCCCTGCCAGATATACAAGATGCCGTCGTGGGCGACGCCTAGTCAGGAGAGGCCGTGTAAGATATCAAGAGGGTTTCTGTAAAAGGAGTAGGGGTAATTCCTATATAAACCGACGCATCTATGCTGTCAGTCTCATTCCTTTGCATCTACCTTTGCGTGCGGTAGCTATGTCAGTCTGTGTATCGGCGTGATTTATGAGTGTTAATAATTATTTGTCTCATAATAAGTTATGTTGAATTGTTTCTTTACATTGTTTGAATTCCTCTAATGTACTAGTGATAAGTTAACTATTTGTGATTATTTATAATTTGTAAAATGAATGTTAAATACTGAAAGTTGTGTTAATAAAATATTTTTTTTAATTGATATTTCACTTCTGATCCAATAATATTATATTTAAACTTGTCAGACAATAACAACGGTTACCATGGGAGTGTATTCTATCTCATTCTCTCTTCGACTTAACCCTATACTTTTATGTATTTCTTTCTTTATCGTGACGCATTTTCGTTTCATCGAGTTTCAAAATCACAATGATTCTCTCTTATCTTCTTATAGAAGTTTCACTTGAAAAATATCGACGCATTTTAAATAAAGTACGTAGGTACGTACGGTAGGTACAATTGAAAGTATTAAAATTTAAGTGTTGAATAATTTTAAATGTAAATATTTCTAAGGTGGGAAATTTTTCGATTCGATTATCGACTTACACATATACCTACTCTATGGCTCAATATTATTAAATATGACCTTGCCTACTTAAGGAAACCGAATTGCGACGAGCTTAGCTAGCAGGAGCTTTTTGCTAGATATTGATAATATTATATTTTCTTACCTGGCTGGTGTTTGGAATCTTTTCTCGGTTAGCAGACCAGAACCATCCAAAGAGGTTTTTAGGCTCGAGGTCTCTACGCGACTCGCATCCCTTGAAGTCGCAGAGACGACCCGAGGTCCAGATGTAGGGGACGTCGTCTGCAATTAGGAGCAATTTTATATTTAACGACCAAAGTCAGAAAAGCTGCACAAAGTAACAGTACAGTGTAAAGAATAGACTTTATTCACTTTGGTAACAGGTAGTAAGACCAAGACACTCCCATTCAAGGGGGGACAAGGGCAAGGGGGGGTCCCCTTCCCCCTTCCCGACCTCAGATCGCCCGTAATTTATTTTTCCTTTCATTTTTATAATATTCTCCTCCTTTTCCAATGGGTTTCATCCTACCTACTATTATTTTTTTTTTTTCAAAAACTATCTACCCTGGTCTAACCAGTGCTGTTTAGATTAAAAGTTAACGGAGCATTTATAAAAAACTTTTCTTTATTTAACTTTGCTTGAATGCATCTCTGGGTATCTTTTGTATTAATAAAATTAATTAACTATTTAACTACACTTGAAGTGTTAAATTTCGTTCAAATTCACATCGCATTTTTACTAAATGTGTGGAATGAATGATATTTTAATTGATGAGTTTTTACATTTTTAGCTAGCAACTTAACACAAGGCAGTAGGCACAGCGGGGGGTAAAGTGTTATAAATAGATAATCGTAATTCGTATTCTATTCTATTCGCTCTACATTCTTTTTGTTTCAAATGACACTATAACTACGTATTATACGAAGTATTGTAAATTAATAATTATTATAAATGAATATAGTTATCGAACAAAAACAATCTGTTAAATAAAATAGAAAATTTACATACTTTGCTGAATAAGTTTGAAGATGAGATTGTTTTCTTCTTGTGTCTCCATTGAGACAAGGTCCATGCAGTACTCGCGGCACAAATTGCGGCCATCTAGCCAGTCGAATTTTCTATTGGCCAGCTCGGGAACATGGCCAGTGTAGAAGTAATTGTGACCGCCATACGAAAATTCTTTGGGTCCTGAAAATAAACATTAATGATGTAGAAAATTTAACTATTAATTTTTCTTAACAATTTGTGACTTTAGTAATAAGAATTGGCATTATAAAACGTAAAGACAAGGCTGTGTAGCATTTGACCTCTTTTAATACAAGAAATACGAATTAAGTGAATAACAATTCACACGACATACACTTACATGTTTAGAGGTTCGTTAATGAAAGGCAACCTTAGGCCACAGGTCATGTACCCAGTCAAAACATGATGCGTTCTATCAGGGTCATGACATTGACGTCTACAATTTTATAAGACGTAAAATTGAATCCCTGTGTCGTAAAAGAGTGTGGAACATGTCTTTACATAACCCTGCATGCGACCTTTCCGTATTGTGCAATAAGAACGGACACCTAACAAGTCCAGTAAGTTAACGGCACCGAAATAATATATTTTTATTTTGACGTTGGTTAAACTATTGACATATTTTATCAGTTTGTAAGCATTTATTAAGTGTTATATAACAAGGTGTTTTGCATTCGGAAAAAATAACAATGCCGTAAAAAGCCATAATTATTAAAATGTATCACGGAAAACGTGAAAGACAGGTGTGCTTATTGCATAACATTTCACGTGATTAATTTAAATAGGGGTAGAGAGAAAATAAAGTTTACATTAAAAAATATTAATGCCAGGATACATAATTAGTTAAGATATTGCATAATCGTCACAAAAGAAACCTACAACACAAATAAGTAACTCTTCTTTTGTGAAGTCGGTTAACGAATATGAGGGTTAACAGGTAGCCCATTGAAGGTGTTTATTTATTTTGACTGTTTTATCATTAACTGTGATGTTAAAGAATTTTTAATGATCGTCGGCACTGTACCGTTTGACATTGTTGATTCGACCTAGTCGAGCAGATGCGTCTGTCACGCGGTTCCAACTAGGCCAAGGAATACGCATGAGTACTCCTACTCTTTTTAACTCCATAATAATTCGACCCTAATTGCTTACTTACATAGCTGCTCATTATGCGCATAGAACTTAGCAATTGCAATAAAACTCTTGTACGCTTTGACAATAAAGGCTTAAGAAATATAATCTTATAAAGATATTGATTCATAAACCTGTTTATTTTATTCTGTTTAGTTTATTTTATTCTGCTTAGTTTATTTTATTCTAAGCTCTACTTGGAATAATATTATCTTTAGTACATTATTAAAGCTTTTCTATTGCACATATTTTTGATGAGCGGTTGCAAAGTTGATCAAGCTATGTTTCGCACGACGGAGTACAGACAATTATAGTGAGTGAGGCCTTGCGCGTTGACAGACACACAGATGTGCGATTGTCTGTGATCGAGCTAGCAGCACAATGGCAACTTAGCAAGTAGAACTTAACATTAATCTTCCACGCAAAATCGCTAACGATTTAATGGTAGTGGCAATTCAACAGATTTAAACTCCATTTTTTACCTTTTGCTTATGTAATATATTATATATTTTAATTTACATTTTTATATAACGTCCAGCGTTATAGATTAGATTATTTGTATCTTTATCCATATGTTTATAGAAAGTTGTTATTTACGAATAATTTTAGACAGTAAATTGACATTCGAAAAATTAAAGCTTTATTAACGTCTATGGGTACTAATGGAAATTGGAATATTGAGGTTTAGTACGATGTTTGCCACCTGTGTTTTACCATATTAGGTAGGTACTTATAATTCATTTATAAAACTACACGTTGTTCACTTAGTTGAGATTTGGGGCTCATCAGCAAAACGATATTAAACTTCATAAATCATAAGCCACGCACTAAATATACTAAGAAATGTACTTATAATGTTTGAGGGTGCCCAACTGTACAACAAATTGCCAAAAGACATTGTCTTGCCTGTGATTTGTGAATACTTACTTTACCCAACGGTGTTAAACTTTAGTAAATGTTAATTTGTCGTATAATTGAATTGAATATTACTTTGAGAAATAAATAATATTAAATGAAAGTAAAAAGCAAGATCTCGGGACATGTCTGTGGAATAGATACATCTTGTAACCAACTTGCGGTAGCCGTCATGTGGACACTGGCTCCCGAATCGACGTACCACTCGTCTTTACTATATTTAGTACTCAGGAAAACAGCACTAAATGCATTCGACGACTTATTTTTATTTGATTTATCTAACATCATTGGGCATTGATTACGATAATGACCCGGAGTTTTGCATTTGTAACAGGTAATGTTTTTATTTCCTCCACCCGTCATTTTGACATTTGACGTTGATGGCTTCCCGCCATATCCGCTCTGATTGGTGTTGCCAGGTCTGTGTTTTGGTTTCGACCATTTTGAGGCAAACGCCGCTTCAGTATTCTGCGTTTCATTCGATGTCATTCCCATAAACTCTGACGGTTCCGAATCTAGCAATTTTGTCTTGATGACGTCGGACGTAATTGCAATGCCGGAATGTTCGATGGCCATAATCATTGGCGAAAATTTTTCTGGTAATCCCGCCAGCATCAGTGATCCAATCCACTGATCGGTTATTTCGAAACCAGTACCACTTAATCGTTGTGATGTTTCCACAATTTGAGTCACATACGCGGTCATACTTTCACAATTTTCTCTTCGTATTGATATCAAGTGACGTAATAACGAAATCTTTCTCGAAAAACCTGAGTCGTCAAACAGAGATCTAAGCTTATCCCACAACTCTTTCGAAGTTTTCGTTGTCTTGATATGCACGTACAAAACAGGATCAATGGTTAAACATAATTTAGCCCGAGTCTTCGAATCGTCTTCTAGTTTTATGTCTTTTTCTACCACTGGCTGCACACAATGTAACATGCCTTCCAACACGAGTACATTTTCAACTGCGAATTTCCACTCATCGTAGTTTTCCCTGCCTTTTAATTTAGGCACACTAGCAAAATAGTTTGTGGTCATCTTGCACAACGCGATCGTGTCCAAAATTATAAATTAATACTCAAAATATTAATTTGCGTGACGGCCCATAACCTCTAAATAATAAACACTTCGGTTATTCAGTGCAGACTAATCTTTTATTATTTTAACACCCACATTATAAACATTATTTTTAACATAGTAATTAGTTACATAGCAGCACAATAGATGTCACTAGTAGTTTTATTTTGATACAATACCAACACTAGGTGCCAACTATGGTGTTTACTTGTCTTACAGAACTAACAAACCCGGCCCGCTTTGCTGGGCGTAAGTAATAAATTAAATTAATATAAATAGAAGAAAGACAACTTAGGCTAAGTTACTCCTTATAATTAGCTATCTACGAGTGAAAGTCCCTTCATAATCGGTCTAGCCGTTTTAGAGATTATCTGGATCAAACATGTTTGTTTGAAGACAGACAGACAAAAAAATTAAAATTTGATATAAATACGGTATAGACTTTCATGTGAATTTAGTGAAAAACTGTTAATTTGATATTAAAAGCAGACACTTCATTTTTATTTATATCGTGTACTGATCCTCTCTACTTAACTTTTTGTAAATGCATCAATTGTTTGGTAATTGTAGATTTACATAAAATTATATGTTGTTTTAACTAAAACAATATTAATTGCGGCATTTTGTAGCAAGGTTGTGTAAATGTATATATGATGTGTTGAAAAAAAAATTAATCATGGACAACTTCATACGATAAACTTTATACAGCTTTTAAGAGAAAGTTTATTACAACTTACAAGGTATGCATCCATAATTACAGTAACGTCTATCATTTTTATAATTACACGTTATATCTTCTAAACGGTATTACTTTAAACTGCCGATGCTGTAAGTCAAATTGTTATAATAACATTGTAGAATGAATGGAATAAATGTTACAAAGCAACGAAGGCTGCGTTGCAACATCCCTGCGTCGTGATTTTATTTTGCTTTATTCTTAAGCTTACAATTAATGAAAATTGTTAGTGTGGGAACGAAATACAAAATCTTAATCTACTTTATGTTAAAACTAGCAAACACGGCCTGTTTCGTTGGGCGTAATTTGAAATAAATTAAACGTTTTTTTCTAATAAAATAAAAGAAGCTTGACTTACTCCTTATAACATTCGCTATCTGCGAGTGAAAGTCCCGTCAAAAGCGGTCGAGCAGTTTCAGAGATTAGCCGGAACAAGAGATAGACAAACAAAAATATTAAAATTGTTTTTTTTTATGTAGGTACCGTAACTACTTCCACATGCCTTTAGTGAAAAGCTGTTAATTTGAAATTAAAAACAGACACTTCAAGTTTATTTATATGTACTGATAATGAAAATTAAAATAATTTGAAATTATAATAATTTATTTCTATTTATTATTATTATGAATGTTCTTGACTCTTGTTGTACCTAATTGTCGTGTAAGTAATTATAAAAACACGATGAAGTGTTTAGTATCTGTCACTGAAAGGATATACATGTATTATATTATCTTTTACTTTTCAACCTTTAAATTATGCTTTTAAATATTAACATTATAAAAAACATTCAAATTACAATAAAACTTTAAACTGAAGGCTATTGATACACACTCGTTCATATCTGAAGAAATAAAACGCATGTTAAAATTATAGTCAATAGTCATTCATTTAAAGTCCATTAACAGTACGACATCACAATTTTAAAGATGATGCAAAGAACAGTTGCGAGATATATCTAAGATAGATGGCCACAAACCATAAAATCAGTTCTTATGACATAAATGTTATATATAAATTAAATTTGGTGCTTTACTAAATCGATATTATTTTTTTGTGATGTTGAACATCAATAAAGTCTATTGGCAAAAAATCTTCTCTTGCATACTTTTAGTTCATAGAACGAGCATTCTTCCTATTTACCAATTCATTTATTTTGCGGTAAACCAACGCTTCATCCAATATCCACTTTGTTACTATGCGGCTCATTACGTACCTACCAACTCTTAATATGTATTAATAAAATACCGTATAGCATTTTTTAATATCTTGCTAATGCAGTAATAAAAGCTTCTATAGTAATGAACATAATAATTTTAATTAATTAATCTTACATGTAATAAAATTCTAACTTCTCGTATATTATACTTTCAATATTTTTTAGTAAATCTTCTTGAAATAGTCATAATAATTATCGATACAGAGGGCCTAGACAAAGTAACAATCGATTAGCGAAAGCGATAGTAGAAAAGTCCAAAATGTATGGGTTTGACATATGCCTTAGATATGTCATGTGATCTGTTGTCAACGAATAGATGATGGTAGACAATGTACATTCATTTCAATTATCAGTGATTTAAAGTTCAAGATGCATACGCTGCGTTTAAGCGATGACGATTGTAGAAATCGAATCGCTTCATAACGAATGCCGGTTGGCTATAGGCCCAGAGGCCAAATCTGTAGTGTTTAGAATTTTTGTCTGTTTGTCTGTCTGTCTGTGACCGCATCACGAGAAAACCACTCCACTGATTTTGATGAAATTTGGTTTGATTAAGCTGGTTATCCGGGTCAGAATATAGGTTACTTTTTACAGCTGGAAAATATAATTTCTGAGAAATCTCAACTAATCGTAACAAATCGGCTATAAAACATCACACGGTTTGTGAAATCTAAGAATATGGTTTCCGGTCCTTAGAACGTGGGCAGAGTCGCGGGTAATGCTAAGTAGTTATTATATATATTCACATTTATCTACCTGTTTTACAGTTTTGAGTTATAATTATTGTTATTGTTTTTAGTAATGCTTGACTTTAATCTATTCGTAAGTGATCTCACTGTCTTTTATTATATTGTATTTTTAATTTTTTTACTTATTGTATGTACTTAATAATATGTTATTTGTTGCTTCACTGTCGTGAGATTAAAGGGTATAAAAGTATAAAAGTGGATTTAAATTCGTGCTTCTCGAATTGAAGTCGCATCTTGATAAACCATTTTTAGCCTATAAATAGGAAACCAGTTTTGGATTTCGTCAGTGTGTTACTCTTTACGCGCTGTATCTTATTATTTTAGTTTACGTTTAGTAGTTACATCATAGATCAACAAAATTGTTAGTTAATAAATTTGAAACTAAATGCTCTTAAAATATTGTTTGATAATACTTTCTTAGATTTACGCGAATATTCGACAATATAAATGAAACTATCTTTTCGAATTTTGTCGCGGATTTATTTTGATTTTTATATCCCGACGTTTCGAATGCTTTACAGCAATCATGGTCACGGGAGAGACCATGATAAAAATCAAAATAAATCCGCGACAAAATCCGAAAAGGTAGTTTCATTTATAATATTGTTTGATCTTAAGTTAAAGCGCGGACAACTCGATATTAATAACTAGTTCATGTGTTACATGATTCATTCATTTTCTCCGTACTACCAGAACGTTGTATAACCTTACATAGAAGCCACCACAACTAGGTACACGATGTAATGAGCTTCCCCATTTAACAGTGGTGTTCATTCATACGCAATTTAAATACTTATGTAATAAAAAAATATATATTTTGTTACACTTTATGATCAATTTATAATTAATACTAATATAATTATAATGCTCAAATGGAAAAGACGTTTTTCCATTTGAGCATTATAATGTTCACCTTTTGTGTGTTTAACCTATTTATCACTTTTAAACATTCACGGTTACCTTCACTTATAACCCATGGTTACTAGTTTCGTTGATAATTTCTTGTAAGATATAGGACTTTACAGCAAATATAACAAAGGAAATTGATATTTATTCAAGGAAAATCGCTTTCCCGAAGCGCGAGCGTCCTCGACTCTACGACGGCCTTGACAGGGCAACGACCCGAGCTTTTACTTTCACCCGAGAAAGTAGGTAATATAGGGAACATGAATAAGTAATTAGGAAAACAGATTCAATGAAACACTTATACTTTGTTGTTCGTATAAAAATGCATTTAATATTATGTATTCTGCTATACAATGTATTTATTAGCATATTGTGATATAGTGTGGAATTTATAATGTTCTGTTTAGTAAATCTTTATTAATTTGTCCTTATATTACGTCATGATTTTTCAGAGGTCGAGGCTACAAAAGTAAATATTATAAATATAAATAAATAAATAAAAATAATTTAAACTATGTACAATTTAATTGCCTGTTATAAAATAAAATAAAATGTTATCTTTATAAATACCTTCATTTCATTTTAACAAATTGATCAATTTTTATGCAATAATGCCTTAAAACAAAAACAAATTAGTCAAATGTGAAAATGTTATAAATCATTTCTGTATTCGACTAAATGGTGTCAATTATAGATCATTTTGGTCCATCAATATCTATCAATTACGTATACCACTATAATTGGTGAAAATTTACATAAAAATATCATCGAGACCGGTTTTGGGAGTATAAATTATTATAGATGCTACCAATAAGCCATGAACCTGATAAGGACGACGTTTAACATTAAGATCATGAATATGTTATTTCGAGATCACTATTTCACCATCCACGCCATCATGTTTAGCAGAAAAGTATGAATAAATCAGTAGGTAGAAACAAAATTGGAGTGTCTGTTTTTAATTTTAAATAAACAGCTTTTTACTAAATGCATATGGTATATTTTCGACGACTCGTTTGGCTCAGTTGGTAGTGACCCTACTTTCTGAGCCAGCGGTCGCGGGTTCGAGTCCCGCTGGGGGCGTTCATTTGCTGATCACGAATGCTTGTACTCCAGTCATGGGTGTTTATATTTATAATATGTATGTATTTTAAAATGTATATGTTTAGTATATCAACTATCTGGTATCCGCAACACAAGCACATTACGTAGCTTATTACGGAACTAGATGGCGCTGTTGTAATAATGTCCCAACATATTTATTTATATTTATATATACGGCATTTATATCAAAAAACAAATTTAAAAAATTTTTGTTTGTCTTTCTGTCTGTCAGCCTGTCTGCTTTTACCGGCTAATCTGACTTTAGCTCACAGATATCTAATGTCATAAGGAGTAACGTAGGCTACTTTTATTTTATTAGAGAAATTATAAAAACTGTTTAATTTATTTTAACTTACGCCCAACGAAGCGGACCGAGTTCGCTTGTTATTATTATAGTAACATTTTTACTCAAACATGAAACGAAGCGGATTTGAGAGACGAACTTACTTTTAGCGCATTTTTCCGGTACTGGGAGGGAGAGGAACCGTCCAGGTTTTTGGGCTGACGCCAACGCTGCTAAAGCAGCTGCGCACGCCACCACCAACCACGTCTGCATCTGAAAAAAAATCAATAATATAATACTGATTCAAGTCTATTTTCATCCAAGAGTTATGGATATTGGAGTCAAGCACATAAACTTTGTGAAGATATCAAAGTATTATAAGTACCTGAGTTAAACTGTGTTTATTATGTTCATAATATTATTATTAATTATCATAATATATCAACTAACTGTACATTAAATTATTTGTGTTTTTTGTAAGCTCTCTCAGAGCGTTGATCGAACTATCTATTAAATCAATAAAATACTTCCTTCTCCAAAACGTCTACTATCTTCTACTAAAAGACTATTATTATAGTAGGTTTAAGGAGCATAAAACTATATATACCTTTATAATATTAATATTGTTTAAAATAATATTTTAAAAATATACCGTTAAAGGAAATTTCATAGTACTTAGGTATACTTGTAATACATATCTTGTAACATAATTTGTTAAAATGAATCTGCATCAGATGCCAAGAGTGGGTTACGCATAACGTAAGCGAGCAGAAATGTTGATAAATAAATTAATGTGTCACCGGATTACTGTCAGGAATAAGTTACGTAATAAAGAATATTAATTTTTACCTTTTAATAACATATGAGCTTAAATGCCAGCAACAGGTTAATAGATTTTTAATAGGCCGTCAGATTTTACAAGAATAATGAGCGAGGTAATCGAACTCACGATTGACTTTTAGACTACGCTTGTGTTTGGTTTCGAAATTTGTATATATTAACCCCATTTCATGTGATAAATTCACATTATTCATTGAAGAAATATATATTCATTTGGTGGGTAGCTTACTTAAATAAATTAAAATAGTGTAGAAATAAAACTATTTCGAATTTTATTTTTTCCAAATAAGCTTTGGCAGAATGGCGCCATTCTGCCGTAGCTGTGAGTTGTAAGCTTGCTGACTGCCGCGGTATTTCACCACCGCTGTTTTCAAGTTTAGTGCAATATTACACACTGACCCGTCGCTTTGGCGGTCAACGATGGATGAATGGGACTTGCAGATTGTGTAATAAAGCCAAGTATAAATTACGAATATTTTAATTAAAAATTTAACAAAAAACACCATTGTAATAATTATTCTTCAAAAAACATTATTTATATGTCATCAATTACGTATCTTCCCTTTATATAATGAAAATAATTTATACCTACTTAAAATAAACGCTGACAGTACCAAATAACATTACTTTAAATAAAACCATCTTTTTATTTGTATAAATCTAAGGAAGTTATTATGAAAAACATTATTATTGTCCGGCTCAATAATATAGTTGACAGATTTTCATATTCAGGTTAGAAATTTATAGTTCATCAAGTTTAACAAAAAGTAAAACCATTCAACGAATTAAGTAGTAGGTAATACGGTATACCATAACACCGATTCTTTTGAATCAAATATGAATTTCACTGTTAAGACAAATATAGAGATAATGCAAATATCCTAATAAACTTAATTATTTGTACTTAGTATGGATTTTACTAAGAAATGGCGATCTATTACTCATTCTCAGTATGTAAGATTAATTGTGTAATGTGACGACATTATTGATTTAGTTGCATGTAATGGTATTCTCATATGCTTCAGCGAGGTGTCAGCTTATTGCCGGCGGGTCATCGATCAAGCGACTCCGCGTGCCTGTCGTATGCGGTATGTTGCGTAATTCCGTCGGACAGTTCGCAAAACAGGCGCGCCCGAGACGACGCCGGAGCCGCAGGCGACAATACACATGTAAACGAAACGCTTCGACCTAATTTACAAACAAGCGTAAACTGCAAACCGTGTCACAATCCGTGTGACAATGCAATACTGCCATAACCTTTTTTGCCGTATTCTTCTACAACGTTAACACGTAACTCTAATTACGTTGTAAGCTAAATGTTGCCTCACATATTTGTCTATTGTAAAGTTTTATCAGAACATTAAAAGGATTAACACTATTAGGTTAGGTATGAGCTATAAGCGTCGATGAGTAAAAACTCGTTGCGGGCTGCGGAGTGTACACAAGTCAATAATTGAATAAGTAGATATGCTAATATAGACTCCATAGCATCAACATAAGTATAAAAGCAGTATGTATAAACACCCGGAAACAGGTGTCTGTCGTTAAGCGGAATGCAGAGGAGTCACCTAGTACGTGAAGCCAACCTTGACACGTTTTACCGCTTTTAACTGATATAATTGCAACACACGGATAATTGCGATTCAACTTCATCAATAAAGAATAGAGCAGACGCGATGGCTTATCGCGCAATTTCAGGGCTAGACTTAATTAATTTCCTTGCCTGTACATGGATACAATCTAGATCAGAATATAAACATAAGTACACGAACGACGCAGCCTCCGATGTTAACATTGAAAGCAATGAAGTAGGTACACTCACATGTCGTCGTCAATCTCGCGATATATTGAATATTCATGCGTATGATGTTCCTATGGTTACAGATTGCCATGTATACTCATGCTCACTATTTAGCTAACAGCTAATAAGTTTACAACTAATTTACATATCAATTTTCCAGGAATAATGAGATTTCATAATATAAATAAATATGTGCACAGTTATTAATAATTCATATGTTTACCAACTTAATGAGGATTCCAGCGATTGATTTAATATGAATTATATACTTGTCGACACTTAGGTATGTAGTAAATACACTGTAGGTAATATACCTTCGCTTAGGAGATTGCAGAATTCTAACAATACCAATACCCATTGAATGCACGTTCGTGGTCTATTGAAACCGTAAAGGAATATCTACTTCGTTAGGTTCACACGTTGTACGTCGAACATCCATCAAAGCAGATTCAATAGCGTTCTGTACATTTACCAATCGCGAATTCAGTGCGAGGTTCACCACAATGTGGCGGTTTTGCAAGCTCTCGAGGCCGGACCATCAGTTTCGCGAGACACGACGCTCGACGCTTCGTGAGGCACTTTATGCAGCCAATCTAGTACATTTGCATCAATCGTTCTAATCACTTAGCCGCCACGATCAATTTTAAACTACATTTGTGACAGACGATTAAATTGGCATGCGTAGAGTACCTACATACTCTACATTCAGAGGGGCTGGAATTAAAATTAATAAGTACTTTATACAAATAAATGTTCAGTTTCAATTTTTGGGTCGTTTTTGTATATCGTAATTTAATATCTATACCTAATACAATAAATAACCTACTGATAAAATTGCAATTTCCCTTGTAAAGCTACTATTTTTACATACTAATCTGTAGTAATTAGTTTTCAGACTTCATTTTTCAATAAAAACATATTTTATTTTGAAATGAAATGAAATTGCCTAAATAGTTCGTAAATACTACGATATTGTTCAAATAGAAATTAATTAAATTCAAGTCAAGTCTTTTCCGCGAATTTGAGAGCAAGGTACCTAACATTGTTTTTATAAACAAGTGAAACTTTTGCTGCCCCGTCAACGTAACTGCTACTTTAAAAGCCTTAACCTATTTAAAAGATATTATAACAAAATTTATACTTATTAAAATTACTATCTCTTTAAAGGTTAAATATACCGTAACCATAGGATTGAATGTAAAGAATAGTATAGCTTGCCAGTAGAACTTTATTAAGTACTATAGCGACTCACCCTCGCTTCGCTCGGGTTCGTCCGGTGAGTACTTCACCTTTTAAACGTTCTCTGGACTTTCAAAAATAATTCAAGACCAAAATTAGCCAAATCGGTCCAGCTGTTCTCGAGTTTTAGCGAGACTAACGAACAGCAATTAATTTTTTTATATATACGAGTATTATTTGTTTAATAAGATATCTCTTACAAAGTATGACTATGTCAAAAATGTAAAATTCTTTAATATTTCTATGTTGGAATTTCTTTGTTTTTACTGAAGATACTTCATTCAATAATGCTTTCTTCAAACTAAAAAGAGCAATTGGTTAAATTTCAGTAGAAAATACTTAATTACCAATAAGACCGGTAAATGCTAGAAGCTCAATAATATAACAAATAATATACTATTGATTTATTATTTATACTTATTTGTTTTAAATCTACCCTTTCGTCAAGTGTAATAAGTACGTAAGGCATGGAAAACCTTTTTCAACAAAAGGTATGTACTGTAGTCGTGACATTTATAAACAATTCAATGGATAAACTTAACCGTCAAGATGTTGTAAATTTTATTACAACATTACTACTTATACTATACTTAGCCAACACTGTATTGTTCTTCTAATATAAATTTAATGTGCCAAATTCTTTACTTAAATTTTATGTCCCTCTTTACTTAAATAGGTACTTAAACTTTTAAAATTTTAAAAATGTTTGTGCATATTGCATCTAACCACTTCACTCTAAAAATTAATTTTAACTAAAAAATTTGCATCGACATCAAAATCACTGTTTGAAGATTTCTTTTTTGATAATGATTAGGTAATTAATACAAGTAACTCGTAGAATAAATAAATCGGAAGATACTTCTTACACTACACATTTAACGGTTCACATTAGCTACCTTCGGACAGTAAATCTTGAGATGTTAAGACAATACAAGGGCATATATCTAAAACCTATTATATGCGGGAATGACTATTCAAATGCTTAAACTAAACTCAAATCCGTTGAATTCTGCATTTAAGTGTTTTACAAATAACAAAAGTAAAAAAAAGATAGCTACATCAGTCATCATAGGTTGTGTTCATTTAAATTGGAAAAAAAATGTAGAAAATCCAACGTACAAAACCAATAGTACAAAACGAATATGTATAATAATAAATGTGTGCAATTGCGTTTACATTATTGCAACTGTAATGCCTAGGTCTTCACGATATCATAATGTTAACTGAGTATTTCCACATACTTATTTCGCAGCTTAAAAGCTTCACAAGGTGTCCAATATTCTACGTTCATAAATATTTTAGTCTGTAAAATTCTAATATTTATTATTTACATATCATTAATGTTTTGTTTTTATAATAAAGAAATTCACACAGATCGCCTGATATTTACGCATTAATTAGCACGATATATAGCCTTGTCATGTAATCAAACCAAGTTCAATGTTGACTGTTGTGTTCGTTAAACGAAAAGATTACCCAATCCTTACTCGTTACTAATATTTTAAATGCGAAAGTAACTCTGTCTGTCTATCTGTCTATTTGTCGCGCTTTCATAACAAAACTATGTGACTGATTTAAATGAAATTTGGTACACAGATAGTCTAGAGCCTGTGAAAGGACATTTAGACACAGGCAAATTTTCAAGGTAAAAAAGGCTAAGGGGTTGAAATATGGGATAAAAGTATGTATGGAAGTTACATCATTTTTAAAGCTTAAAACTTAATTTTTAGGCTTTTGATAATAGATATTAATAAGACATTCAAAGCTTGTAAAACTTTATACTAAATGGGATACCTACGGTACGCTACGGAGACGAACCCGAGCGAAGCGAGGGTGAGTAGGTAATAGGTAGTACATATTAATAGTATTTATTGATCATTGTATAAACGGTTTTTCATGTAGTGAACGAGTTACATCATAAATTATTGATAATAATAATTTATCGTACATATCTTCCTACGATATACCTATCTATACGTATAAATAAAATTGAAGTGTCTGTTTTTAATTTCATAAATTAAATTAACAGCTTTTCACTAAATATAAATAAAAGTACATAAGTACAGTACTTACATAAAAAAATCAATCTCTCGAACGGCTGGACTGATTTTGATGGGACTTTCACTCGCAGATAGCTAATGTTATAAGAAGTAACTAAGGCTACTTTTTAGAAATTGTATTTATTTTAACTACTAGAAACTGCGGCTTTGCTCGCGCTGAACCTAGGGACGAACCCGAGCGAAGCGTGGGTGAGTCGCTAGTAATATATACAATAGGTATATATAATATAATCGTCTTCTTCATACAATAATTTAGTTATACTATTTATGGTATTAAACAGATTGTTTCTCTGTGTTACTACACAGTCACAGGTCTGAAAATTACCTAAGTTCGAAACAAAAGTTTTATCTATTTATGTAAATCTCTTTATCTAAGTTCTTGTAACTGTGTATTTTAATCAAACAGATCTTTAGCCGTTTCAAATTTTAAATTGCAAAATGGTCTTGTTTGAAATTTCCTAATTAAAATTACGATAGTTTTGACTACACATTGATGTAATGTATGAATAATTAACCGGCTCATGGTCCTTATTACCTACTGCCTAATTGTATGTTACAAAGGAACTTATAGTCTCTTATTTACTTTATCACTGGTTTAAAACCGCTTATTAAAAGTTTGATTTGGTTCATAATAAAGTTCGGTTCGGTTATTTCTCAATTTATAGGTAAATAAATTTTTAACTTTTAAAAATATCCTTTGACAATATAATTTATAAAAATACTGACGTTTAACAGACTATTTATCAAACTTCAAAACTAAATCGAATATAGGTATTTTATGCGAGTTTCAACTGAATAAATCTATGTACTTAGTAATTTTATACATTCTAAAATAAACAGTCCCACTTACAACACTCGTAACAATATGACACTCAATGAATTTATTATATCGAAAATGAACTCAACAATAAAAAGTAAAAACACAACTTCCACGACTGCTTGTGCAATTTTGTTCACATCTTTGTTACAACACCTGCCATTAAAATAATTATAATATATCTTCTATGCGTTGGCAATGACTTATATATGCATCTATTTGACTAGTTTTCTGAATAAATGGGATTTATGATTTATAACTTTATTGATCATTTGCTTCTGTATAGAAGACATCAACGAGTTCGGCAAGCTTCATTTTATTAACAACTTCTATAAGGTCATGCATAGCTATACAATGTTTTACATGAACTGACACAAATTTTTATTCAATACGGAATATCAGAGTTCGATTTTCAGAATAAATTATCAAGATTTAAGTTGGAATTTAAGTGATTATTCCAGGGCAGAATTAAAATTTACCCAATTATTATTATTTATTTAAAACTAGCTACATCAACGGTGCCTAACAATGCTGATAAAGTAACTAAACGGAATTTTCAACCAATTTCAAAAATGAGAGGTTATTCCGACTTTATTCAATATTATTATGTTTTTTGACTTTGAAGTGTGAACATATTAATATTTTATTAGAATAAAAATAACTATAACACTCGACAGTAGTATAGCTTCCAATAATAAATAAAAGATTTTTTTAGACTTGGAGCAATAATTTTCGAGACTGTTACCATCTGTAGGAGGAGGTGAACGCTGAAATCACTGCAACTGCTCCAAATGAATACCTATAAACTTACAAACTTTACCTTTTCACAATATTCATGTAGATAACTTTAATATAAAGATTTCATATCACTATGATTAAAAATTAGATAAGGATCTAACAATTATGAACACCGGATTCCACAATTTCACGCTGTTTATGCCATAAAAAGTTACATTAAAGTGTATCCGGTGAATTAAAAATAATGTTCTAAGTTTTAATATTCTGCGGCTCAGTGGCCTTGAACCATTGCGCAATTTGCCATTTGTCCCGGTGACCCGTACATTCGACCTCAAAATAAATAGCTAGTGACGACTTCAAAATATATTTATTACATTATAAAAATTAAAACATAATCCACCTTCTGGCGAAATCAACTTACTACTAAAACTATTACCACTAATTTTGCACTTTATGTTTAGAGATTTTCTATCGTAAGTTTTTTCTTTTATGTTATTTGGAATAAAATATTTGCTTCATTTAAGTTATAAGAAGCTTTTATGATTCTATGTATACCTACTCCTCAAAATCGAGCAATAAAGCTTCAGAATTTAATTCGTTGTAAAAAATACGATAAAGTTCTCAATTTAAATAAGCTTGTATTCTTTTTTTAAAGTACTCTTTGTTTGCTAACTACTGGTTTTTCTAGTAGTTACTCAATGGAATCTTTTGTTACTCGAGTAATCACTTCACGCCGTGGGACTACAGTATAATGCGAATATTCATTACTTTATTGATAAAAAATCTTCACACATTTAACATCATTTTGAATATAAGTCTACTAGTGTCTCTATCCATATGTTTATATAATAATAATGTTCTTAGCCGAAACTATAGGTATATTTAAATTTTTTTGGAAAATCTTATTGATATAGTCATTATTATCGAAAAAAAAAGAATTTTTGTCTGTCTGCATGGGAACGCATCACGAGAAAATGGTCTGATTATGATGTTTGATATGATGACAGCTAGTTATTTAAAAAACTCATATAAAATACTTTTTACTGCCCATAAATATTCTATCTCTGAGAAAAGTAGAAATTTTAGGTAAGAATAAAATCACGCTGAAACTATAAATATTTAAGCAAGGTAACTTTCAAAATTGGTCATAAAATTATTATAAACAAAGATGATGAAGAATGATTTTGTTTATAATAAGAATTAGCAATATGGTTTGTAAATGCTTAAATATAAAAATCAAGAAAGTTATCGTTATAATACTTACGAAGCGGACGACTGAAAATATTCCATATCTCTACACTACGTAACATATTTTCTAAAAAATCATTTCTTATTAAAAGAATTTTAAAATATAAAATAGCTTCATTTAGCTCTTATCATTTCATGAAATTTACCTACTTCTAAAACCATCACTTGAAATTTGTTTTCGGGCCGAAAATTTCGGCAGTAAGTAATATTAATGAATAAATATAAATAAATATGTTGGGACATTATTTCTTATTGAAATATTAATTTAGAAGTATAGACATACTCTTAACTTATACTAATTTTAAGTAATTTTTTTACTTTATTTAAGAGCTTTGTCGTTAAAACGACCATGTTGCTCGAACCAATTTATTGGCTTAAGAAAAATAGGTAGAGCCAACTATGCTAATTTAACGTTTATTTATATATTATGTTTACAAAAAAAGCGTTTTTAACTTACGTCATACGATGAGAAAAATATTTTAGCTATGAAAGTAAGGTATGCGTAAACTACCAATATAATAATCAAGTTATTATAAAGGGTCATTAAAAGAAATTTCGAAACGAATAACCGGCTGATATGAGTACCAGTCGAGTGTGTTTGGTATAATAGTTTATAACTTTAAATATGTACTTTGAACACGGACCCAAGTCAAAATATTGATATGAAAGTTACTTCAATCTTCCAAAGAATTATTTTACTCAAAAATATATTAATTATTATATTATTCTAGTCTACATTATATTAGTGACCCCTCCCCGCTACTGTTAAATTAAAAATAGGTAGGTATTTCGGAGATTGATAGGATCAAACAGATAGACAAATACATATAAGTTTATGTTTAAATGTCACAGTCATTTCAATTGTTATATGTATGAAATCGAAATCGAATCTTTCAATCGAAAAGTAAAAGCTCTCACGTTGTGCCTAATTTGTATGTCGAGTACGTACAGTAGATAATTATGAAGTCTGACAGGCGTTCTGCGTGTAATAGCCTCCGTCTCTTGACGCATCGTTACGTACATATCTGTGTCAAAACCGTATAAGAAACCCATTTATATACTAGTAAAAATGCCTTATGTTATTTGGGCATAACTTCTTAATATAGTATTATTATTTTTAAAACACTAAACCTTTAAATTGAAAACAAATAGTGTACATCCAAGATATGTATAGTACTCGTATTATATCTGTCACCCTAAAATTGTAAATACCGTCGGATTGTTTCATGTAAACTATCGGAAGATTGTGAACCGTAATCAAATAAGTTAACACTGTCTCATGACGGTTACACTTTGATAGATTATAATCTACCGAAAAAGTTGCGTTAAATTGTAAAAAGTATGTATCGCTTCAGAATCTTTTTACAATATCGCGAGATGAATTAGATTTTAACGGTATTTACAATTTTACGAATACTTATCAGTATATAATTCATCTAAGCCGTATAATGAGCACACTTCAAGCTGATAAACAGTTACCATAATAATATATTTGGTTTCTTGCTTTCAAAGTTTAATGAAACCATTTAAATATATTTCAACTTAAACCTAAACATTCCATAACACGGAAGAATTTATTGTTTATTACTAGCATTGCATGCGGCTCCACCCGTGTGAAGTCGGCTAAAAGCCGAATTCTTAAGACTTAAGTTAAAATAAATAATTTGCTCGCTCTCTTATTTTTTTAATAAAATTATATATTAAAATACGAATTTAGTATTTTAAACTTGTTGTGGTGTGTAACAGAATATTCGAGTGTGTAAAATTTTCCGCGACCTAAAAAAACCTTTTATTATAAAGTAAGGAAGAATATTTGTATCTTAATGCCAAGTATAAAAAAGGCTAATTTATTTGTTTTTTTTATTTATTTCAATGGTCTTGAAAACGAGTAATTTTAAATATAACATTTAATTATCATAACACAATAACATATTTGACATCTTTACCGGTGATATGACCTTAGAAAAATTGTGAAAGCTTTGGTAAGTAATTTGTTTTACTAATTATTAGTTTTGTTATTTATTCTCTTTATATTACCTATATTAAGTATTACTAGAAAATTGCGCGAATTTGTCTCGAATTAGGGAAACGATCAAATATTTGTTTTTTTATACGTATGCTAGAAAAAAATGTAAATAGTACCACCAGATAGATGTACCTAATACCTATGCTTTTTAAGGCACGACTAAATATATCAGTTATATAATAACAATTTTTTATGTGGGCATGCATTGTTAACATGTTATTCAGTTCATTTAAATACTATTAATAATTTGAATATATTTAATTTTATACTTATTTTGTTTGCTACGGAATATTTTATATTGAAAATCTTATTTTTTTATTTGAATAAGATTTTTGTATTTTTAAGAATCATAGGTAATATACGTTTACATAAATACACAAGTTGATTGCTGTCTGTAAAAACGATTAAAATATAACTTGAAAACATCCACGTTGAATATTTTTTTAATTTATAATTTGCCTAAATAAATGAATAAAATATATATTTTCGCACTCATGTTAAGTAAACTAGGATTTAAAGAAGCGGTAAAGGGATTTTTTAGCAGGATGATTAAAATTCGGAAATGAAAAACCTGAATTTTATGTTCCCTTTTCATTAAATGGAATTATGTCAAAGGTTGTTCATCCCGAATCATCCTAAGCATTAATAGGACTTACCTTGTAAGAAGTATAAATATACAGCGAGAAAAATCACAAGTCACTGTTGTAATAGCGCGCGACAGGTTTGGGCGAATGCTTATATAGTCAATGTAGCGGGGATGCGGCGCACGCGCATGGAGGGAAGGCTCACGCGCCACACACGACCACTGTTACCTGAACTATAAACATCGTACTTATTACCTAGAAAAAGGGCTTTAATTTAGTCGTACAAAATATTTTATAATAGTTACTAGCTGACCCGGCAGATTTCGTACTGCCTCAATCGATAAATAAAATACCTAAACTTTTTTTCATATTTATTCACCTTTTAAACCTTCTCTGGGCTTCCACAAATAATTCAAGACCAAAATTAGCCAAATCGGTCCAGCCGTTCTCGAGTTTTAGCGAGACTAACGAACAGCAATTAAAAAAACATTGTCCAGCGGACAAAATTGTGAATCTAAACCATTCCCAGATCCCCTTGAACACACACAAAAAATTTCATCAAAATCGGTCCAGTCGTTTGAGAGAAGTTCAGTGACATACACACTCACAGAAGAATTATATATATAAAGATATGCAAAACTATAAATTAACTAAATATTCGGAATAATAATTAATTAAGAAAATAACGGAATTTTTGACCTCGGAATGTACCCTAATTTATATTCATTAATACATTTACAGTTTACCCTTATTTTTAATATCTTGTCACGATAGTGAGAACACTAAAGACTAAAAACATAAAATACCTACATATAAACTAAAATCAACAAAAAGTATTCAGGTTATAGAGTAGCTCAATCAGTTTAAAATAATTATTAGTATGTAATTTATAAATGTAAATTACCATAATATGTTACTTTAACGCTAACAGTCTCGATGAAATTTTGAAATAGAAATCCTAAATATTAAAACAATAATAATTAATAATCCTGTGACTAACGAGCTCCTATTTGATATTTCGCAAACTAACAAGCTACAAAATTGACAAAATGAATTATGGATACAATAAAGTAAGAAATTAGTAGCTATAAAATGTATCTAAAGGATTCTTATTTTTTATTAACAAGATATAACATTTGTATTATTTTTTAGTGAATTTAATTTTCGACAACGATAAAAATTTACGATAAAAATTTAAATCCACGTTTTTGTAAAGCTTAATTATTTCTTCTCTCTTCATTTAATGTGAAACATCCTTATTGCAGGTTTCACATTAAATGAGGATCTAAAACATGAAGATACCATAACACTCAATAAGAGCCTATCATAATATCGTCCGTAGTCAAATAACAGGAGCCATGCTCCTTATGAATATTTCCCAGAACACGGACGACATATAACTTGTACCTACTTATGCATCGATTTCAGATGAGCCTCCAAATATTGATAGGGGTGAGGTTACAATTTTTTTATATCACTTGATACGGATAAATCTTCATAAACAAAAAAATAGCACCGAGCTTCTGGAAGCAAGAACTGCTGTAGCCGTTTTTACAAAATAGGTTAAACTTTTTTTTCAGGCACCAGTTCCTTGTGGCATTGCTTTTCAATTAATGTGATCTAAAGCTCTAGTGAAATTTTTTTTACTAGAGCTTTTAATAAAATGCAAGCGTTCAATACGAACCAACAACATACGAGAACGAGTAAGATGCCCGTGATTTGCCAACGTTATTATCATGATAACGTACTCTAAGACGAACGTTGAACGTAAATGAGTCGATTAATCTATAATGCCATTTCCCATGGAATCGGTGTGTGAGCATATAATTTGGAAAAACCAGCCAGAATACCTACTGGCCAAATTTTAAGTTTTATCTATCTACTTTAATATAATAATAAGATCTATTAATAAAGAATAATGCCAAGTACATTATTTATGCTGAGATTACCTCCATAGAAGTGAATTAAGGATTATAAGTAAATGTATCGGCAGTATGAGGACGCTCCGGTTATGATTTCATGGAAGAGAATGTCTCAGGGATAACCTTCACGCTTATTTCATATATATTAAATATATTAATAATATATTAATTTATTAGGAACAGTTATAAACCTTCGCAATTAAACTCTATAATTACCTATAACTTATAAGTTTAAGTACGTACATTAACAATTTCAATTCTATCAGATGCTTTTGTTTCTTTAATAAACAACGAATTCAAAGCCTTACTACATCACTACATACGCATAGTATAAAACAAAGTTGCTTCCCGCTGTCTGTCTGTCCCTACAGACATGTATGCTAAGATCTTTATAACTACACAACGGATTTGATGCGATTTTTCTTAATAGATAGAGTGATTCAAGAGGAAGGTAACACTGATAATTTTAGAGGTTTCTATTGTGATGCAGTAAATAAACTCATTTTTGCGCTTACATTGCAAACACTGGCTGAACCCTACCAGATGAATCAAAATAATGTACTACAGTATTGTACACCTTAAAAATATCTACAAAAAGTCTGCGATTACGTATATCTATCTCTTAAAGATAACATACTATATACATTTTAATACTTTAAAAAATAGGCAATTATAAAGCGGTAATTGGAAAGTTATTTACACAAATACGGTATTAATCCTTATCATTTTAAATAAGTTAGAGGCTTTAAGCATTTAGTGCATATTATTTTACTCTTTACACCATATAATTTAAACAAATATCTTAGGAGTTAAATCGCAAAAAAATTACGGACGCGCTAAATCTAGGCCGAGCGAAGCGAGGGCGAGTCGCTAGTAAATAAAAATAAGTGTTACGGCAAATATTAAATTTTAACTAAAGTTTATACAAATTATATTATTTTTTCTAATTGCTTAAAGCTCTTTAAAAAATGTTCTATTCGATATCCTAAAACTGTAAACTTAATTTTAAGTACTTTCGCATTTAGGCACGGTTTATTAAAATTTGTTAAAACAGAAATACCATCCTGAGTAACAGGTCTTCTTCTATTTGGTCCGTTATTTGTCCTCCTTTCTGTTTACTTGTTATAATTGTTTCACTAATAAAATTATAATTTTATGCTCAGACTAAGGAATGTATGTGTACTTGTAATTTTTTGGTATGTGGTTGTAAATTAAGATAAATTATTTCTGAAATGCGGTTTGCGTCAAAGCAATTAAAATAGTAAGCAAATAAATATTTTAAAAGCAGCAGTTTTACAAAAAAAGTCCTAGTTATTGTATTACATTAATATAGTTTTCGTATTTGTACAGTATTTTTAGAAACAATATAATATTGTAGCAAATCCGGCCCGCTTATCTGGGCGTAATTTAAAATAAATTAAACGGGTTTTATAATCATCTATTAAAATAAAAGGCCTAAGTCACTCCTTATAATATTAGCTAATAGCTATCTGCGAGTGAAAGTCCAGTCAAAATCGATCCAGTCGTTTCAGGGATTAGCTGGAACAAACAGACAGACAGACAGGCAGACAGTTGACAGAAAGTACAAAACTTATTTTTGGCTTGGTCGCGGTTTCGAGTCGAAGGTTTGTACATAAACTTTTTATATTAGTCATCAGTTGTCTATGAATATTATTGTTTATTCATTTTGCACGTTTATCTAAGTATTATTAATTGTGATTGTTACTTTTTATTTACCTACTAAAACATTTCAAGTGTTGACTTGTTTCTAATATTAGCGTGTTGGGCATAACGGATATGGGCAAAACGGATAGGTATCCGTTTTGCCCGTTAAGTTATTTCATTATCTCTTTCTTAAGTAAGAAATATTTTAACAGTTTTTAAACAACTAATGTTAATTTTATACAGATCTCCGTTTACTAAAATTTAGGTACTTTTATTTTATATTCAGTTTCAATGAAATCATAAAATTTAACGAATATTTTTTATTTTAGATGGTGTTTAATTATAAACGCAAAAGTAACCGCGCAGCATGGTCAGAAGAAACACTAGACAGAGCAGTAAGAGCTGTAAAAGATGATGGACAATCTATAAATTCAACCGCAAAGAAGTTTGGGATTCCGTTTACATCTTTGCAGAGACATGTGAAGTCCGGAAATAAATCGAAGAAATTGGGTAGGTTCAGATCTGTTTTTAGCCCAGAACAAGAAGAAGAGCTGTATTTGTATCTTAAAAAATTAGATAGTTTATTTTTTGGTCTTACTCGTTCAGATTTTCTAAATTTAGTATATGATTATGCAACACGAAATCATATTTCTCATCCATTTAAAAATGGCAAAGCTGGGGATGACTGGTTTTCTGGTTTCAAGCGTCGACACCCAGAAGTTGTATTAAGAGCGCCAGAGCAAACATCTTTGGCAAGAGCAAGAAGCTTTAATAGGCCACAGGTGGAGTTATTTTATACCAGTTATTGGAGCCTGATAGAAAAACAATTCGATTCAATTAATTTCGATGCAACCACAATATATAATATAGACGTGACCGGCATAAAAAGCAGTACATCGAAACCACCTAAGGTTTTGTCTATCAAAGGCAAAAGGCAAGTCGGAGTAATATGCAGTGCAGAAAGGGGTCAACTAACCACTGTCATATGTTATTGCAATGCAGCTGGAACGTTTGTTCCTCCCTTTTTCATATTTGCCCGCAAACGTATGCAAGAACGACTTCTAGATAATGCCCCACCAGGTTCACAAGCCACCGTGACTGACAATGGTTGGATACATGGGGAAGCTTTTTTGAATTGGTTGCAATTTTTCGTTGAGAAGGTTCGTCCAAATGAGACCAAAAAAGTGTTACTGTTGCTTGATAATCACGAGGCGCATAAATTTTATCCAGCCTTAGAATTTGCAACAAAAAAAAATATCGTTTTTTTTGTCATTTGCCCCACACACAACTGACCGGATGCAACCTCTAGACGTGGCTGTGTATGGACCACTTAAAAAATATTTTGAACAAGAGTTGAACACCTTTCTGAAAATGCACCCAGGCCGAATGGTAAACCAGTACGATATGGCAAAACTATTTGGGGTAGCATACGCAAAAAGTGCTTCAGTTCAGAATGCAGTTAATGGGTTTAAAAAACCAGGAATCTGGCCCTATGATCCAAATGTTTTTGGAGAAGAAGATTATGCTCCTTCTACTATGACCGACCGCCCTCTTCCTGACGCACCGTCTACTGTGACTGAAGGTCCTGTACATGATGTACCGTCAACAATGGCCAAAGATCCTTTTCATGGCACTTCGTCTACTATGGCCGACTGTGCGTTAAATGATTCTTCAGCAACAGTAATGGCGACTGACCCGGATCTGCTTGAAATTGCATCTGCTACCGCAAAGGAGGCAGTAAATGAATGTTCCACACAGTCCGTTATCATCTTAGAAATAGAACCTGAAAGGTCTACTACACCTTTGCCTGATTCCAAAACACTAGAAGAAGGGTCAGCTCATTCACTAGGGGAAAATCATCAAGCGCCTGCAGCGAGCCTTACACCTTTTCAAATTAGACCTATTCCAACTATGGCTGCTCCTAAAACAGGCCGCAAGCACAAGAGGCAGAAATCAGCGGTGTTGACATCTACTCCCGTCAAAGCCGAGCAAGCATTAAAGTTTGCGAAAGCAAATATTAAGAAGACCAAGATTTCTGAGCTAGCAGGCCCTAGTAAAACTAAAACTAAAAGATCCTCAGTCAAGCAACCAAAGAAAAACCCGAAACAAGATTTTTACTGTTTGGTGTGCGCTGACAAATACACTGAACCACCAGGGGAAGATTGGATTCAGTGTAATCAGTGCAAAAGTTGGGCGCATGAAAATTGCACTTCTTATATAGGAGATGGTAGCTAATTCTGTGATGAATGTGCAGACTGATCTGATCTAATTCAACTTATCCTTTTTGCCCTTGGGGTATATCCGTTTTGCCCGACCCATCCGGGCAAGACGGATAATTCATACTTTTTGTAAATGCTCATAATTATTATAGAAATTGTTAAAGATTTTTAATTTAAGTGATTATTTTCCAAAGATAATTAAACATAGTACAAACTAAAAGTACAAAGAGTTCTATTGAATTAATAAATTGTGGTTTTATTTACACTATCCCTTAACATATGCGTCTTGCCCGGGCTTCCCCTATATCAACTATCTGGTATCCGCAACACAAGCACGTTACGTAGCTTACTGCGGAACTAGATGGCGCTGTTGTAATAATGTCCCAACATATTTATTTATTTATTTAAACTTGTAATGTACCACGATTTAAAGTTCCATTCCTCTTTTATGAAAATTACTCTATAGAACCAGTTATTGTGTTAGAATAAAAGATTTTCCTGTAGTAAAGAGTAGGTAACCTAAATTTTGATCCTAATAATAATCTATCACTACAGGGTTAAAATAAGGTCAGTATTTTTGTATGAACTCGCAAATCGATTCACTAAGTTATTTTTTTATACGCACTGATAAAAATATATTCCAAGTGTAACTTATGAGATACATATTTGATATCGTATACGTAAGCCGTTTAGGTAAGTATTTATATCCTATCCTATGTTCCCGCGTACATACACATAAATTTCCTTGGAGCGTCGCTACAATCGGATAAAAGCTAAGTTAAAGTAAGCAGCGTCACTTATTCATATGTGTATCAAAATAATTTTGGAAATATTATAATTATTTTATTATTATAATTATTTATTAAGTTATAAATAACATATGACTCATCAAGAAGACATAAAAACTATTTTTATTGGCTCTAAGTACACGTGAACTAATGTTCTAATCATTGTAATCGCTTGTAACTTACCTACCATCAAGAATAGCATGAAACACACACGGATCTATCAGACGGATCTCCGCCTCATCATTGTGTTAATGGTTGCTACGAAAAATGATTTATCAACATACTAGGGACTCGCCCTCGCTTCGCTCGGGTTTGCCCCTAAACGGTGCTGTCGGCGCCCGGCGGTCGCGTCCGTAATTTTTTGCGTTTACTCCTAAGGTATTCGCTTAAATTATATTATGGTGTAAGCCTCTAACTTATATAAAATGATAAGGATTAATACCGTTCGCTTTCCAATTACCGCTTTATAATTGCCCATTTTTAAGGCATTAAAATAAATGTTGTATGTTATTCTTAAGAGATAGACATATGGACATATGCCATCGGGGCCTTTTTAAGGTGTCCAATACTGTAGGATTATACTGTAGGATTCAGCCAGCGCGGCGTTTGCAAGTAAGCGCAAAAAAGTTTTTATTTACGACATCACATTAGAAACCTCTAAAATTATCATGGTTATTCTACTATACTATGCATGTAATATACATATAAACCTTCCTCTTAAACTCTATCTATTAAAAAACTGCATCAAAATCCGTTGCGTAGTTTTGAAGATCTAAGCATACTTTCATAGGGACAGACAGCGTGTATTTATACTATGTTGTGATGATACCTATAATAAAATTATAAAATCTTATTTAAACAGTCATTATTATCGATACAAATTAATTTATGTTTTTAGAATTTTGGTCTGTCTGGAAACGCACTCATCACTAGAAAACCACTTGACAGTCTAATGTTTGGCATAACGATAGCTGTATAATGACAAATTTATTATAGGATTGTTTAGGCATGTATGGCTATGACTAAGCTTTTAACTATCACTCTAATGCTTTTGATGACAATAAGTAATTTGTGTATGTGTAAGTAACGACTCACCATCGCTTCGTTCGGTTAAAAGTGTATTGTGTGATAACTTATTACTTACTGAGGTCAACATTTAGGATACCTTTACTACAGGGAAATCTTTAATTTCCATGGGAAAACTGGTATACTGACAAGTTATTCATTGATATTCACATGGCTAACAATGGCTAAACTAAACCTTTAGAGATACATGAAAACAATGTACTATAAAATAGTAATTTAATAGGCAATGCTTAAAGTTTCTATGAATTCAAAATACAACTAAATATAAAAATATATACTAAAAGATTGAACCTAAAACTAAAAACCTTAAAAAATATACTATAATAACTAAAATATATTATTAAAAGGAGTCCCTTTAGGCAAGGTTCCGAAGATACTGGCAGCGTTCCCCCTTTGGATTGCTAGACTAATTCTTTGTCCGAGGTAGCTGCCAGCTCTTCGGTCTCCTGTGATGTCGACTAACCTTTTAGATATTTCCTTAAAAAGCCTCATGGCACTAGGACCCCACGGACCAAGGGTCTCCACACCGAATGGAACAAAATCATATTCGGAGCCTAGACCCCTGTATTTGCCTGCTTTAGCTTTTCAGCCGCTTCACAAGCCGCACCAGCTCTATTGTTGATGGGAGTAGTATGTAGATGGGAAGGGGCCAGCGTGTCTGAACAGGTTGCATCCCATACCAGCACCCGGCCCATCATCCATGGAATCAAACTCATACCGTTCGGTCTCTTGCCATCGTCTCTTGCTATACCAGTCGGCTCAAGTAGACTTGGCACATTTATGGTGGCAAGGGACCGGCGTAAGATATAGTTAAGTGCGGCATGTCTCGAGAAGCGGCCTGCACTTTTTTGGCAACACAGTCCGTGATGTCCTAGCTTGTCGACATCGCTGCCACAGGGACATTTATGTGGAGCGCAGACCTCCCGGCCCCAAGCCGTAGACAGATTGCGATTCGGAGCGTGTCAGGCTCAAGAAATGTTCATGTATTTGACGAAGGATACGCGTGAAACCAGTAGCCGGCCTCATGCGTACGTACGGCCAAAAGCCTGGCACGCGCCGAACCTTTACTACAGCTTAAAAGATTGTCAAAAGTAAATTTAGAAATTATGTTGTCCCAGCTCCTCTGAGAATTTGTAGAAACTAAAGTAACTAAACTAATTATTTAAAAAAAAAAAATTAAACCGACTTCAAAAAATCTGCATTAAAAAGAGAAAAATCTAAACTAAAAAGTAGAAAATAATACTTTAAAGAACTTTGTTAATTTTGGAGTCGGTGCCAGCCAGCCGAAATTCTTATTTTTCAGTAAAATTGAGTGAGTATACTCCACATAATTGTTTAATAAAAGTTACGTAATCTATCTTTTTGCGTCGTAATTAATCACTGAAACACTGAAATTGGAAACTTCACACGTGCACGTCTCTGTTTCTCACTGGTCGTGTCAAGATGTCATCCTACAGGAGTACCGTGTATGAGAGTGACAGTAATAGAGAGTGCAGTTTAGTCTGCGCATGTATTAAAATGCTGCGTACCTATAAATTAAAATAATGCACGTTACACGTTCCATTAAACATGTTATACCTACATAATATGCCAATAGAATAGTTTTTAAATTTTTTTTAATATTCAAATGTTAAGGAATAAACATAATACATTTATTGACATCGACTACCTGCTGGCTAATAGGAAAGTTTTTTTTATATTAAATTATCACAATTTTGTACTGAACGTTATGAGTTTTCTACCAGTTCTGAAAGATCCTCTGATGCATTATATTGTATACCTATTTATTATCGTTTGAGTAATTTATGACTTTAATATTTCGTCGTAATATGCAATTTCTTAAAAACCTATCAATATTTTATAATTAACCTTAGCAGTAAATCATGTCAAAATTCTTATAATAACCACATCAATCGAATAAAAATCGTTGATAGATGATTGATCTAATATTATAAAATATGCAAACTAACTACTAAAATGCAAATAGACCAGAAAGTACCAACTTAGAATATTTTTATCCTAGTAGGTACATAAAGTTCTAGTGAAGCTATCATAAAAGTAAAATGAAACAAATCTATATGATATATCCATTATTATTTATTGATGACCTTAGAACAATTATCATAATGTTCTTCGACCGATTCCGGCCACGACGCGACGCCAATCTCATTGAGACTAGCAAACTGCGCAGGTGATATAATACTGCACAAGTGTACGCGCAGACACAAGTGCACTCTCCTTGTACTCTTATACTCGGTGAGACGACTAAGTACTCGACAGGACTAGTGACTAGTGAGTTAGGTGAGCTTTACGTGCTCTCTGAGGCACGGGGGTGAAACACCGCCAAGCTTTAGGAGGCTTTTTAAACAAAAATCTCAATAACTAAATTTGACCTGACCCGAGACTCGAACCCAGGACCTACAGATGTGCAGCCGTACATGCTAGCCACTACACCGTAAAGGCAGTTAGAACAATACAATAGATTACTATCGCCAATCAAAACTTTGCGGTGGAATTTACACCAGAAACAGGGACTGGCCGGTTATTAACTTGTAAGCACACATTGTTACAAAGTACCTATACCTATTCATATACAAGTACATTCAAAGGATTGTATGCTAATAGCGATTTGCGGGACAGACATCTGAAAAGGATTCGGTGACCTTATGCACAAAATTATGCAATATCAGTAGTATAGGGAAAACATAAAACCTCGAAGTCAATCGGTAGCTACTTAAAAGTAAGTCCTTGTTTACAAGTTATATACCTATAAGTTTTTTAATAGAAAATAATTATCTTTTATAAATAATTTTGTTTTTAGTTTTAACAACTATTTTAAAATATCTTATTACTTAGGTAATAGGTTACAATGCAGGTAGCATTTAATTTGTGCTAAGTATACAACCTAACTTTGTTTCATAGTTGGAACGGGCTAATCTCTGGTCCGGTTTTTATTTGTTTTACAGAGTGATTCTGAAAAATTAAAGATAGAGGTGAAAATGCTTTATCATTTTCACCTCCTAATTGTTAAAAGCCAAATATACTTTTAAAAAACTCATTTCAAAGTACCAACATTATCCTTATTTAAATTGCTAAATTTTCACGGTAATTTTTATGACGAGTACGATCTATTAAAAGGCAATTTGAAACAAACAAACATTGCAAAGCTTTATTATTAGATTATATCCTTATTTATTATCGTCATACTATGTCGGATGTTTCTATTAAAAGTCATCATCATCATCAAAGCGCTACAGCCCGGGGTGGGCCTTGGCTTGGTCAAGCAAATTTCTCCATCTGAGGCGATCTTTAGCGGCCTCTCTCCAACTCCGTACTCCCAAAACTCTCATGTCCTTTTCCACTCCGTCAATCCACCGGCCCCTAGGTCTTCCTCTGCCTCTACGGCCCTCTGGTTTACTGTCAAGCAACTTTTTCGGGGCTCTTGAATTGTCCATGCGTTGCACATGTCCTGCCCATCGCATTCGTGACAATTTAATGATTTTGACTACATTCGGTTCTTTAAATAGTCCATAGAGTTCGTGATTGTAACGAATGCGCCAGATACCATTATCTTGAACAGCACCGAAAATCCTCCTCAGGACCATTCGCTCAAAAATTCGCAGGCTGTTTTCATCCTTCTTACTTAGAACCCAGCATTCAGCCCCGTAAGTAAGAATCGGCCTAAGTAAAGTTTTGTATAGGAGTTATAGACTATTAAAAGTCAATTGTGTCTAATTATGTATATAGGGTAACTATTTATTATTACGGCCATTAATAATAATAGTTTAATTACACATACACTTGTAGACTAAATGTCAGACAGGCATCATATTCATTCATTTCATAAAGAACACTTCTTATCAGGCGATCAACACCTTTTGTTTATTAGTATTTGTTTGTCCACTTCAAAACAATTGCCAAACGTTTCTTTGTTTCTGCATGGGAAAGCTATTGTTTGCAGAACGGTACCGCATGATTCGAAACAATACATGTTTAATTCGGTAATAGAATACAAAGCACATGATTATTCTTATTTTTTATCTCAATAAAGTAGATACCTAAAAATTTTAAATACCTAGTGCTTTTACGCGAGCTTTATACATGACTATGGAAGGAGTCGAAGAGAGGGTTTGGTGTTGGATCTACTTATATATAATATATATGTATACATACATAAATCATGTATGCCGAATCCTATGTTTCTGTTTGTATAGCTGAAGTGATTTTGGTGAATTAGATCATTTTGAATGAGTTTTTTCTTGAAAACGCTATAGAGTTATAGTTTCAAATCTATCAACTCCTTTTTCGTAAAACTCGTTTAAAATTAATTAGGTAGGTATAAAACTAAAATTGTATAATTGGCTAAAACTAAAAAGTTGTAAATTGTGTTGTAAAAGTTATTATTAAATTTAAAGTAAAATGCAACTGATACGGACGGACATATACAATATATTATGTAAGTATATTACATGTTTTATTCTTGCTGCGTCGCGTCGCTGTGAGTCTTACTGTGGGTATTTCTACGACTGCACGTCATCTTATGCCCTTTTTAGTTCGCATTTTATGCAATCATTTTATTAACTTTACCTAGCCTTTTAGGCCTAGAAAGCGGGATTCTATATTTTAAAAAGTAATATAATTTAAAACTTGTGTGAGATATCTACTAGTTGTTTACTAGAACCCGAGGTGGTAAACAACTAATAGGTAGTGTAAATTGTTTAATTTTTTTTACATGACCCCGCCTATTTCCGCCATGACTGATGTCTTGAAAATATTTTTGATATAAATTATTATTAACTACGTACTTATTGAAAAAAAAATACACTCGCAATTCAATTTTAATATATTGTGGTAAGTAAGCTTATGTATAGGTAGGAACTACCTAAACTTAAACTAATTTAATCTATACACATAAAATGCTATGTCCTGAATGACTGACGGATTAGCACACAGCCTAAACCGCTGGGTTAAAAAGGGGTAGAAAGTTATTTTGGAGCTCAGACCAAATAAAAAGTAAAGACGGAACTCTGCGAACAGAAAAGTGAGGCCACCTTTATAAACATGTGTTGCGTGGGCCGGTGTTGCCATGATAATTCAAATTACCCTAAAATTACAAAAATAACGTTACTAATTGATAACGTCATAACATGATATATAAAGTGTCTTGGTGAGTTGTCGGTATAAAGTAGTGATGGTAGGAGAAAGTAAATGGAAAAAGTGGTTCAGAAATAAAATTCGTTATGATTTATCCAATTTATTTTATTTAAAAACCTTTATGCTGAATTAATTATTAATAATACACATAGGTACTATTAAGCTTGAAAGGGTAGTAAACGCCTTTAAAATATTAATTAATACATATTATTATGGATATAATTGAAACCCGTTAAAAACAACTGACTTAATAACGTAACGAATAAAACTTTAGTATTTTTTTTTTATTTTGCTATTAAATTATTGTTCAAACCGATTTTGATAACATGGATATATAATATTGTGAAAACCGTTAGATAAGAATCTATCTCGATAGATTGTAATCCATCCAAATAGGGTAAACAAAAACACTTTATACTGGCAACATTTGTGTTCCAAGCAATAATCTTAAAATTTTATTTTGATTTATTGAAAATTATTGGTTTTCAAATTACTTACGTGTGAAATGTGATTCCATCCCGCTTTTTATCTTTTGAGGATTGGTTCTTACACCCTTTCACAACACAATTCGGCATTTTCGCTTGTAAATTAATATTTTCTCAAAACGTGTTGCTCCCACGAGCCGCGATATATAGACTGACAAGGCAAGGCGTAGTTTCGTTGTACGAGTGTGCGTGTAATTGTGTATGTACACGGCGAGGCGTAGTTTGACCGGCCTCACTTTGCTGTTCGCAGAGTTCCGTCTATACTTTTTATTTGGTCTGAGTTTTGGAGGCGATTTGTATCGAAGTTGGTATGTTCGTGTTCACACAAAAAGGATTGAACCGACTTTAACTAAACTTTGTGTAGTAGTATTTTAGCATACCTCAGTGCAATCACAGTATCGAAAATGTAATAACTAATACGTATATAAATTATGTAAAACTATGTTAAGTGTTACCAATTACCATGTTCATATACATGGATACCCTAACCACAGATAACATAATACTATACTAGCCCAAACTCGAAAGTTGTAGCTTATCATAAAAATTATTGTAGTGTATGTGGCTCTTTAACTTTTTATCATTATACCAATAAATAACTTATTTAAATAAAAAACATTTATACAGAACTTGATGCATAATAATAAAAACTCAACTCTTTGAAGAATCTCGAAATTATAGGGTATGTCCATGTATATATATATATATATATATATATATATATATATATATATATATATATATATATATATATATATATATATATATATAAATAAACTAAAAGATGTACTGTAGTACATCTTTTAGTTTTTAGTAGTGTACCCTTTCCTGCAGGAAAATCTTTTATTATTACCAGGAATACACAATAACTGGTTCTATAGAGTAGTCCTCATAACAACAGGGATGGAATAGGGAATCATCTCGTGTCACAGTGTTTGTTATCGAACTCCTCCGAAACGGCTTGACCGATTTTTATGAATTTTGTTGTGTATATAAAGCTGTTTATTATTGTCCTAGATGATAAGATCTCCAGATTTTGTATTTCTTGACCAAATTTTTGTTTTTTATTATTTTACGATTTGGCATCAAAAATACTTATAACCCTAAATTGTCATTCTTCTACCATCAATCCCTATTTCTTAATAGTGATTAGAACGCGAGCAGAGCCGCGAGAATTGCTAGTCTATACATATAAATAAAATTGAAGTGTCTGTTTTTAATTTCAAACTAGCAGCTTTTCACTAAATACATAATATGAATCATGAATGTATATACGGTAATGACATGAAAAATCAATTTTTTAAATTTTTGTCGGTCTGTCTGTTTGTTACGGCTAATCTCTGAAACGGCTGGACCGATTTTGACGGAACTTTCAGTCGCAGATAGCTAATATTAATAGGAGAAACATAGGCTAATTTTTATTTTAGAAATTTTATTTATTTTAATAACGGGATGGACTTTTGTGCCACAAACTTTTTTGGCAGAAAGCACCTAGGGACGAACACGTGCGAAGCGAGGGTGAGTCGCTAGTATCTAATAAGTATTTATGTAACTGATATAACTTTAGCTTGACTCATTTGAAACATAGGGTTGTCAAGCAAGCGACCCAAAGTTTACTTAGTTACATCTTTGTATGTAGTATTATTTCAAAATGTTATAATATAGGTTTATAGATATTTATTCTCAAAAAAGACATATACATAAGTCGCTTACATGAGAATACATATAAGTAGTAATATACAAAATAAGATATTCGTCGTTACTCGTTAACTAAACGTAGGTACCCATTCAACGCATAGGCTTATTTTTAAAGTGAGTATTCTATTATATGTTTAGCTAGTTCGGTTTTGAATGCATTGAATGAGTGTTTTAATCGTAATCGTAAGATTGTAGATGCCACACAAGATTGCTTAAATCTGACGACATGAGGCTAGTTAATAAAAAAAATCTCGTAGCGCCATATTATGATGCCTATTTTATCTTTAATTACTTATGAAGTAACTTAAAAAAAATAGAAGAAGATAACTGACGTTTATTCATATTCACTAATAGGTTTTTTAATGTTGCAGTTTATCAGGACCGGGTGTAATGAATCTGGATGAAATTTAGCACATAGGTTACTTTTATCCCGCAAAATATTTTTTAAGTAAGGATGTATCATTTGTATGTTATAAGGTTAAAATTTCTTAATCCTTTTACGGAGTTGGGCGAAGCGTCGTAACGATAGGTGCCTATAAAATGTTATCCCTCTCACACAAGCTTCGAAACTGAAAATATTTTAGCTCTATGGGCGCCCTTTTATGACACACATACCTATGTGTGTTGAAAAAGTAACATATTTTAATAAAATTTTAATAAAAGTTTGCAATATTTTTTTATAAAACATATTTTTTTCACTTAGAATTATTTTGAAAACCCGTAGGTGCAAACTAAATCCCATACCTTTTTGTATTACCAAATTTTATACGTCTAATATTTTTTAATTTTTACAAAAGCATGAGTAGTACATCATTACACATAGTCTGACTAATTTAATTGCAAAACAGTGTAGAGTCGATGCATTTATATCAATTTGCCTAGAATGTGCATGATTATTTTCTATCAATGTGCTTGTAAGACGTGGCAAGCTTTGCATACCAAATAAATGAAGGAAATAGTAAAGCGTGAAACGCGTTAGACGTATATTTAATCAGTTCACTTGTAATAATAAAAACTATATACTCATACTTTATTACTGCAGTAGGTACAATACGGAGGTAGGTTTTTAATTTGATGTATCCAAAACGTAATAAGTAAAATTAAATAAGTTAAATTAAATAAGTTAAATAAATAAATATATTGAGACGATAGCAGATAGTTTATACTCTACTATATATGTGTAGATTTTTAAATACATACATATTATAAATACAAGCACCAATGACTGGAGTGCAAACATTTGTGCTCAACAAATGAATGCCCCCAGGGGACTCGAACCCGCGACAGGCACAGCAAGTAGAGTCACTACAAACTGAGCCAAACGTGTCGTTATATTTAAGAAAAAATAAAATTCTGTTCCTCAAAGTTTCGAATGCTATAGGTACAGTAAACATGGTAATAAGGGAGACTCCCGTGACGATAATTTGTTGTACATCTTAAGCCAAAAACGATAGTTTCATTTTAAATGAATTATCCTTTTCTCATAGTTAAACAACCGAATTTAAACAATATGCAGCCTTCCTAATGATAACATTTTAGTCATATAAAATCAATAGTTTGCCAGACAGAGAGCAAAAAGTACCTATATATATGCCAGTAGGTACTAACTACTAACCGGGCCTATGTAATTACTCTCACTACATCAGCAGTATCATTCGTGTGCCCGTTAAACCAGACATTAGTCTGGGATAAGGGGGACAGGAAGGGGTAGTTGTCCCTTCACTCATCGGAGAAAAGTCATCAAAGTATAAGTTCACTTTACGTCGCCTTATATTTAGAATGCCAGTATTCTTTCTCCAGTCGGGCCAAAGCGCACACAAAATTATGAATATTCCTAGTCCAAAATAGATAAAACGTTTTCCGAGGTAAATAAACGGATTTATTTATTTATTTATTTATTTGGTACACCATATTATTTATTTATTTGGTACACAAATAAATAAATAAATAAATAAATAAATAAATAAATAAATAAATAAATAAATAAATAAACGGATAGCCAAACAAAATTAAAAAATATTCCACGGCGTATAACTACTTGAAAAACCACGATTATTATTTTTCCGTAATATGGTAGGTCTAATATTTGTAATTTTCTTCAAAGTACTCACGCACGAGAGAACCTTAATGTTTAAATATTTTTTTATTATAGCACGACCTGGATATACCTTCTAATTGAAGAGCCACGATTGTTTTGGGACATTGACTATTATTATGATTGTGCGACCTTAGCCGCCTTGCATCGCCCACCTGACTGAAAGCATAAATATTCAAATCATTCATAAGCAAAACAGCTCAAACAGCTGATGATGACAGTTTGTAGCGACGCGACAGTGCTATTTTTGCGGTTTTCAAAAGGTCGATGCAACATTGTAAAATGAAAATTGTGTAATTTAGATTACGTTACCAATTTTTTTCCTTTAAAGTTCAGATATATTAAATAATGAAAAATCAATCATATGAAGTCATCTTCTAAGTAATATCTACTTTTGACAAACTGCATGCGCCTGACAAGTAATTGTATCGAGGTTGAGTGATTTCAGTAATACGAGTATATAGGTAGGTACTGTAAGTATGTAATACAGTCGCTTCGACCTCTTAATTTTTTGCACTTCATATTCATCAAAATATATAAGTGGCCGCAGCTATCACTGAGAAACGGAAGATTGCGTAAAGTTAAAAGCTCGGGGCAATAGCTGAAATAAAACATATATTATATTAAAGGCCATCAGTGTGAACCGTTATCGTGACTTTAAGTCCATTCAAATTATGGGCATATGAGCGCAGATTCTACCTTTAATTCGTAGTTGTATCATGTATATGTTGTACTGTAATGGCTCAAGTTACCTCAGATAGAGGTCACTGATCCAATTCCTATATTTATTGATGCAAACATCGAGACCTCCGTAAAACACAACGTTTATTAATAATCAGGGTCTCGAGATCGGATGCGCCGCTGAATGGTTGATATAGTTATACATACCTACTTGTACACTGACGGCGGCTCACGGCCTTTGTGTAATCATTATCACGAGGCTTACTATCGAGATAAGCCTTGTCGACTCCTAATTTGTGCAAGCGGCACGCAGCAGCAATGTGACACAAAATGTTTTCGTTCAACGTCACATACTTATGAACTCAGAAATTAAACTAACAGATATTAAATACGAGCGTCTCGCCCTCGCTTCGCTTGGGCTCGTCCCTAGATTTAGCGCGAGAGAAGCCACGGGTACCGCTAGTAAATATAAAAAATTGTACTAATAATACAAAAAATTGACAAATTATATACAAACTTCCTCGTGAATCTTTCTATCCATTGCAATTGGTGAAAACAGCATGAAAATCGGTGCAGTAGTTTCTGAGTTTATCGCGAACAGACAGACCGACGCGGCGGAGGATTTTGTTTTATAATATGTAGTGATACATATAAAAATTAAATTTTTAATATTTGAATTTAATTAATTCATAATCTATTCGTAGCTCGGAGTACTTCACTGGAAACGAAGATCACTCCTCTTTTTAAGTAATTATCTTTTAGTACTTAGATAAGTAACGTTTCACTGACCTCAAGCCAATAGCAAAAAAAATACGAGTAAAACACACACCTTTCATGGAAATTTGGATTTTGGTTTTATTAATATATTGAGTAAGATATTTTCTATGATGCAGAAATTTTTTCGATAATGGTTCTTCAGGTACCAAGTAGATAACTAACTAGGGAAACCGAAACTAAGAGGACTTTTGAAAAAAAAAATTGTGTACTGCTGGTGACCATGTTTAAATATTAGTTTAATACGGAGGAAGCCAAATAGGTCCTAATAGGTGTATAGAGATAGAAGTGTTTGGTACTATGTTCTTAATAATAGTCGTAGCAACCCCATAGTTGTTATTGCCTGCTTCGGCAGTCCAGCTTTCGGGGCCTCCAGATTGAGTGTGTATAAGCGACCCTGCGACACCTTATTAAGAAAGAGGAGGCTGGCTTTGTCGGCGAGTCCCACAACTACCTTTGTGTATGCATAAAAATAATTAAATCTAAAGTACTTTTCAAGTTTCTTTCGTAGATACATTAAAACTAGAAACTTTACTACTTAATTAATTAAGGTACCAACTACCAGCGGTAGGCCGTAGGATACATAAAACGTAATACATTTAAAAGTACCTATAGACTAAACCAGTGTTCTGCAAACTTTTTGTGTTCAAGGTACATCTAGGAAAACGAAAATTTTTGGAGGTACACGACAAATTAAAAATTAGTTTTTAAGTAATATTAATCAACATTTATTATAAATCCAAACGAATATTGGCCCGCGCCAAACGAAACCACACAATTAGATGAACGAAACAAAACGCTTCGCTCGTGAGGTCCCTTGATTTACATAAAAGTATTATTGATTGATTTACATATTAGTATGTGTAATATTTTTTTACCCTTACTTATTAGAAATAAGTTTATAAGATAACCTTATTTTTCCGAGGCACACCTGCAGTGTGCCGCGGTACACACTTTGCAGAACACTGGACTAAACAATACTATCTATTAGTACATTGAGCGAAATAAAATAGTTAGAATTGTATTTTTTGTGTATTTTTAAGTGTAATTTTATTTCGTGTTACGGAAATGGCTTAACTATTTGGATCAAACTTTGTATTTGATTAGATTTTGTTTACCTGACTTGTTGTATCTAAGCCATTTAGTTTATCCAACCGGCTTCAAAAGAAAACTGGATGGATACTGAAATAGCGACAACGCTGAGCGAATATCAGTATCCCAGTAACTAGCCATTAAAACAACAAATCCTATGTGATGCCTAAAATTAAAACGATTCTAATGACTTCTCAAATCAGTCCAATGTAAATAATATTAATTAAAATACACTTTTAAACAAGCGTAGGCTTTAGAGGCACAAGATGACTTTTAAAATACTACGTCTATGTGTGCTAAAAAACGTCGTAGGACTAGGAGGAGATAAAAAAGCAAATAAGTATATCTAAACTTAATATTATAAAGAGGAAAGCTTTGTATTTTCGTATTTTTATATGTATCGAATAAACTCAAAAACTACTAGACCGATTTTAATCAAATTGGTACACATGTAGTCTAGAGCTTGAGAAAGGACATAGGCTACTTTTAAGGCGAAAAAAGGGCTATAAAGGGTTGAAATAGGGGATGAAAGTTTGTATGAAAATTACGTCATTTTTAAAACTAGAAGTTTGGAACTTATCTTTTAGGCTTCCGATTAGATATAAGTAAGTAAGACATTTAAAGTTTGTAAAAATTTTATTCTAAAGGAGGTATGGGGTGTCGAACCCGAGCGAAGCGAGGGTGAGTTATACTACCTTTATGCTATGACTAGCGAGTCATAGCATAAAGGTAGCTCTATAAATCCAAAAATAATTACCATCATTATTGAAGCGGTCGGATAAGAATTTAAGAATACTATTTAATACCTAAAACTACTTAAGTCATAAAATATTGTTTAGAAATATTCGGCGAGGTCGCAGCGGTCGTGATCGTATAAATAGCTGTTGTTTCTATCAAGAATCTGTATCCTGGTAACAAATGTCAAAGACACCTTTCTCAGAAAACGCAAGTCCCATTTTACTTCTATGCCTTTATTCGTTTCCGTAAAAACATTCTGAGTAAGGCCTTAACCTTGAACTTAAATCTTCTTTTAAATAGTAATTGAATTGATCCCAATTGCCAAATTAAACCCAATAGGTACTTATAACAAACTGCAAATGGTCAAGGTCAGGGTCTTCTTAAAATTATAATATTTTGTTATTTTCGCTTTTATTAAATTATTTTAATTGAATTGGCAATTTAAAGAAGTATTTACATCAATAACAAAGATATGTATGATGTAAATTATTACATACTTATATACGTGGCTATTAAGCCACATCTTTGGCGGTGTTGAAAATAAGTACATAATTAGTATTTCACCACTGTCCTTCTGCACGCGTCTTGTTCAAGAATAATTAAGCTGATTTCAATGAAACTTTCTTTTAATTTAATTTTAGGTTGCTAGGTTCTCTCAGACATGGAGCTTTCCTCACGAAGTTTTCCTTCACAAGTGGTAATCATGTTAGGAATGATTAACACATGTAAATATCGGTGGTGCAAGATCTGGATTTGAACCCGCATCACTGGGTTAACCAAACGAGCGCGTTACCACTGGACTACCATTGCACTGACTGTTTTCACGGCTAAGGATAGTAAAGGATATTTTGAGTTTTTCGTGTTACAGTTACAGTAACTAAAAAGCGTTGTTTATGAAAAAAATACGCTTACTCGAATCTGTCGGCCAACATAGAATATGTTTTTGTTATTTATTTTTATTATTAAATTCAATTTATTATTTAATAGTGTCTAATGTCAAATAAGAATACGTTACTTACATATGCGTAGGTGTGAATTTATTTTATTTTTATTCAACAATATTATGTATAAAATTGGCTAATATATAAAGGGTCCAAAAATTGGATTTATTTATTAAGTTTACTACGGTGCCAAATTTTATGTTTGTAGCACAAAAAATTGAGGACTTTCACACAAAACTTGTGAGAGCCTCCTTTATCTCCGTTGTATAATCCGTTCTATGAAGCAATAAACTCTATGATCCGTTCTTATCGGACGACTACTATGTCCCTGTCCATCTGTGAAATTTTTGTCAATGTCTGTCTGTGACCGCAACACGAGAAAACCAATGGACAGATTTTGATAGGATAGGATCCTGTTCACTGCGAACTGGAAAATATTCATTTCTGAGTAATCTACGAACGGGTAAAAATTAGGACGAACCTGAGCGGATCGAGGGTGGCGTGATTTTTGTGTAGAGATAGTTGGACCGCCTGGACGGATGGAGTGATATAGGCTACCTTTTGCCGCTGGTATATAGGAACTCATTACTCGTATTACCATAAGGTAATTTTATGATATTTTTAATTTCTTTTAAACATTGCGGTAATGCACAAACTAAAATACATTAATAAATAAACGTCAGATTTTTCATTTATTTATTCAAAAATCAAAATAAATCAACTTTAATTTTTTATACATAAGTAAAAAAAACATCTCGTTAAACGAAAAAATATTTTGCTAGTATTTAATTCTTATAATCTAATTGTACTTTAGTGTACGATAAAAATTACTATTTTATTTTAAAAATTACCAACGATGAATAAAACCAGTTAAAAGCGAATTCAAAGCTTATAATATTACCATACCCTGCTGATATTGTCAATTGTGGTATAATCAGATATTTTTCAGACAAGTAAAACTGAAGTGTTTGTAATATCAAAAAAAAAAAACACTTTTTTACTAAGTGCATTTGAAAATGGTACTTATATAAGAAAAGCAGGTTTTTTTGTTTGTCTGTCTGTTTGTTCCAGCTAATCTACGGTATGGCTGGATCGATTTTGACGGGAATTTAACTGAAAGACGGCTTATGTTAGAAGTAACTAAAGCTACTTTTACTTTAGAGCATGAATAGGGTCCGCTCAAAAAAAAAAACAAAAGGTACGAATCCGAGAGAAGCGACGGTGTAGCGTTACGCTAAGTCAACGACAGTAATATTGTTATTCATATTCAGATTAAAAATAAATAAAACATGTTCTATGCATATAATGTGCATATATTATTATATACATATTATTAAATTTTAAGTCATTTATATGTCTCAAATGTTTGTGTAACAAAAATAGAAGTATGAAAAAACAAATTAATTTTATAAAAAAAGAAAGTGCTGTCGCCACGTTGTTTTAGCAGAACTTCGAGCTTCAACCATTTGTTTCACATTCGTTTAGTAACACGCTTTTATTGTAATTGTGACTTCACATAGATTTAATTCCCGACATTTCAAATGCTTGACAGCATTCGTCACGAGAGACTGACTATGTACTTAATCATATTCCAATATTGGAGGCACAAACAGTCTCACTTAATCCCACATAACATGGCGACCCTGCCAAAATAATAACAACGCATAGTTATAACATAGAATGTGCCATTTGCTCACAATTTTTTTCCAAGTGTCACGAAGAATTAAGAAGACAAGTAAGATTGGTCTTAATCACTTAATCATATTCCAATATTTGATTAAGCACATAGTCAGTCTTTCGTGATTTATTTTATTTCGTGAGTAAGCTCACGTACTTCTAAACGTCGCGGTCGTAAGGAATATAAACATTGCAAGTAAATAAATTTTGAACGACATCAAGTTTTTTTTTTAAATATAGAAAACAAGTTTTATTTAATAGGTACTTACTAACGTGGATGATAGGTATATTATGGTATATCATGTATTCAGCCCTTTTTTTAACGTCCCACTGCTGGGCACGGGCCTCCCTCAGTACGAGGGGTCAGTCCATAGACCACCGCGCTGGTATATTATGGTATTATGAAGATATTCGAGATCATTTTATGTGGATCGCCTCAATTAAAATCAATTTTTCTTGGTTATAGGTTTATTGTAGCGTGTAACCCTTCCCGGTATATAGTACAATTAATTAAAGAAAGTGTGAAAAGGAACATGGAGGCACAAACAGTCTCACTTAATCCCACATAACATGGCGACCCTGCCAAAATAATAACAACGCATAGTTATAACATAGAATGTGCCATTTGCTCACAATTTTTTTTCCAAGTGTCACGAAGAATTAAGAAGACAAGTAAGATTGGTCGCTAAACTCTTCTCTCGTCCAAACGCCAGTTACAAAACAATTCAAGTCAAAATATAATTTAAAATAAACTGTTATAGTTGTAATTTAGCAATATATATTTCATTCATTTACATTTTTTTTTCCTAATAATTTCATTAAAATTACTAGATGTACAAAAAACATTCGCGGCTAAATTACATAAATATTTATCCAACATATTACTTATTACATTGCGAAAAGTTGCCTTTATTAATTAAAAAAAATACAAAACTTAATACATTAAAGCAGTCGTTAAACCTATCTTACATAAGTCACGGAAGTGGTTATCACAATAAAACTCTTGTTTTTAAGAAGCTTTCGCAGAATCAGCCTTTTCGTTACGATTAACGGGATTTACTTTGCACGTGATTTTGTAAGATTCCACCATTTTAACGGAATCCCTTACTAAAATCGTCGATCGAATGGTGAAGGAATGTGCGAAACAGATGGACACGTCGCACAAAGCGGTTTGGAAGCTCAAATACAATCTATAGTGCGTCTTATCCGTCCTATTCTTTAGTTTCATTTCAACACGTCCAGGTAACTTAGTGCCTTTGTGAGAAGAGCCAATGAACTCAAAGTCATCTGTCGTCACATCCTTATTATTCTCATCTCGCACACAAACATGCCAGTTTTGGGGCGCCCCGGGAGTGAACTTAACGTTTTTAGTTTCAGCGTCTAAGCTTACATTGAAATATATAATTAGATTTCCACATTTGCGATTTACAAATAGGTCGTTTTTGTAAAGAATTAGGTTTTCGGGTTCTGTAAATTTAGGGTCAGGAAGACGTACTTTGAATTCTTGGCACACGTTTTTGGCTAGATTTAGGATTTTGACGCTGTGATTATTCGTGTCCGCTATGTATAGGTATTTGCCGTCGGAACTCGCGGATAGACCGGAGGGTTCATTAAATTTGGCCGGATCAGTTGTTTCGATCATTGTTGGATTGAGTGTGGTGACCTTTTGGTGTCCAATATCCACTTTTTTTATCTTGTGGTTGTAAGTGTCTGCGATGTAAAGGGTTTTGTTGGACTCGCAGTACGCGACCGCTAGAGGGTGCTGTAGTTTCGCGTTCACGCCGATGTCATCGACGTCACCAAATGCGAAAAGATTCTGAGAACAGAAAGTCAGAACGAAAAAAGAATCAGAAGTTAATATATACTTTTTTCCGTCGTAACGACTTTACTGACCGCACTTAATATGAATTAGGTAAAGAACACAAATTCACCCAAATATGTGGGATCACGGTAACTAGTTTTTGAAGTAAAGCTATGTAAAGCCAACCAGCGTTTGGCTATTAAGGTGGTTTTAAATTATCCAATTTCTAGATCTAGTTTGTTAAAGAAGCTAAATTGTTTTGGATACCAATTTTTGTACGAATTCAAAAATAAATTGTATAATAATATATAAAATCGATTTCAGTTACCATAGGATTACGATCTCCGCCACACAGAGTAGATACTTGGCCAGTAGACAGCGCCAGTCGTCTAATAGAGGAGCTCTCGGAGTCCGCTATAAATATTTCGGGACTGGTACCTGTACAGACATAATACTTTCTAAAACTATTTTGACGTTCTATTTATATTAAAATATTCATAATTCATTTTAAAAGATGAATTTTCGTATATACAGTGTATTTCCTCGTTTTCGGTACATGTATCATACTGCATATGTATGCAGGTTTGTTACTTGTTTAGGCTGAAACGGATGAAATCAGATGAAATTAAGTACACAGATAAATTATTACCTGAAGTAACACAAAGACGCCTGAATTCTTGAGCAAAGCAAGAGTAAGTTGTTAGTACAACTATAATTAATAATAAATGCAAGTGTAAGTCAGACTCACATGAGAGTGGTTTTACACTATCTTTCAGGATAAAACAATACATAATTTGGTTTTAATTATTTGCTGTTATAGCGGTGATAGTACAATACTCTAAAAATTTTAATTCTCACTAATAACTAATACTTGATGAACTACAGGAATCATCGAATACGAGTATAGACTACGGGCGAACACGAGATGCTTAGTAATAGAAAAGCCTATGAAACATATAGCCGGCCAACAGACGTGACAGCCCAAGCTGCCATACACTCGCTTGGGACATTAGTGTATGGCAGTTTGGGCTGTCACGTCCGTTGGCCGACTATGTTTATAGGCTTTGGTAATAGTGTCGTTGGCACCCTTCGGGAGCGTAACCTTAAAGCCTTAAAGGTAAGTAAAAGTATCTCACCCGTGCGCAGCGCGAGGCCGGAGGGCTGCGCGAAGGCGGCGGTGGCGGGGTAGGCGCTGTTGCGCGCGCCCTCCGCGCCGCTGCCCGCCACCACCGCGCACGTACCTGCAACCGTGCTCACCTGTTACCACGCGTTACTGGAAGCTACCATATTTTATTGTTGGGAAATCATCATCAGCCCTTTTGGAAGTTAAAACGCACACACGGGCCTCCCTCAGTACGAGGGCGATCAGGCCATAGTCCACCGCGCTGCCCTAGTGCGTGTTGGCGGACTTCACGTGTCTTTCGAAAACCTGCTAGGTTTCCTCACGATGTTTTCCTTCACCGTAAGACAAGTGATAATCATGATAGAAATGATTCGCACATGAAAATATCAGAGGTGCGAGACCCGGATTTGAACCCGCATCACTCGGTTATACAAGCGAGCGCGTTACCACTGCATAAAAATGCCAGTACTATTCATTAATTCATAGTATTCACTAAAATGAAATGGAACCTATCGTGTATTAATATGACGACGTATGGTTAAAGCTGACCGCATAACGTTTTTTAGCGTTTGGACATACCACCTACGTTCATACAGCCACGCTACTACCCACTAAAACCACTTGAAATCTTCTTTTGAAAGTCTTAATTACTCAGTGACAAGACTCATCGACTTTAAGTCGTATTTAATAACTAACTTATTGTATTCGATTCAATCATTTGATATAATAATGATCCATTTGTTCATTCATTTCATATTTTTTTTAAAAGCTATATTCTACAAAAAGTACGAAGCGGTAAAGTTCTACCACCCATAAATCGACAGTAATAATAACTATGTATATTAAAAAGCTTATATATAATAATACTTTACCTATTTTAACAAGTGATTTAATATTATTGATTACATGTATTTTCCTAGTACTATCATAATATTTTTTAAATTAGATTTCTTAGAAGCTACAGATGTAAGAGGAAAATAAGCTCACATCATCTAAAGTTAAAATAAGATAGCATTTAAAAAAAATCTTTTGGATTAAAATAGTCAAAACAAACATAAAATTACAATTAATTGAAAAAAAATTACATATTTTATGAATATTAAAATTAATTACCTTCAGAATAAGCCTTATATTTCCACCAAATAGTGTTGTCAAGGAACAGTGCCCAGATCTGGTGCGAGCCGGCGCATGCGATCAAGAGCACACGGCGTTTTTCATCCTTCTTCTCCTTTTCTTAAATACACAAAAAAAAAAACAATGATGACTACTTAAATCATAATATATCTATGAATAACAGAAGACATTAAAAGATAAAGGTAGAAGAGTGTCGCTGTGTGTGATTTTGAATTTTTGCTGCATAGATTCGGTATTATGATTTATGGGTGTATTAACAGATTTAAATCAGATTAAATTATATTTTATAGTAAAGTTCACGCCACTTGACACTTGACAGCTATTCTATATAAATAGAAGATACATTACACAAACTTTGAGCTCAAATTTCTCGAAATTAGAATTTTGCGACACATCACCTTCATCCGTTCATGTCTTCAATTTATAACTAAATATCAACTATCGTTAATCGATAACGGAAATAAGGACGATAAAGCCTTGCTTTGTCAGGAAAAAACGAGAACACATAGATCCACGTATAGCATGACTAACTTTTAGTTTTACCGTACCTTTGTTCTCTTTATCGTCCTTTTCCTTTTCTTTCTCCTTGTCCTTATCCTTTTCTTTGTCAGAGGTGGGCACGGGTGGCGGCGGCGGCAGCAGCGGCCGCACCGACATGTCCATGTCGGGCGTGGTGTACAGCAGGATGTCCCAGGGAGAAGACAATGCTTGAAGGCCGAGGCATTTACCACCTGGAAATAAATACTTCAACCATAATATAAGTTGGGAAAAATTGCAATTTAGATTATGACGGAAAAAGAATTAAAGAACAAGATATTTAATAAAATTCCTAAAATGTAGGGTCAGGCGTAAGCTGTATTTTCTGTAATGAATCATCCTAAATTAATAAATGAGAATGGGTGTGTTTGTTACTTCCTCACCACGATTTCATATACATAGTAGGGGACACCAAGAGAGCATTATTAGATTTACTTAAGAGCGGCAGATTAACATAAAGGGGGATGACCTTGCATATATATGACCTCTATAAAAGGCCGCACGTCCGGGGAAGCCAATCAAAAAAACAAAATAATATTTCCATAAGGTATAAGTACTTCAAACCATCAGATGCTAGGCTATACTTAAATAAATCCAAAAAAAACCCTTTTGGGTTTCACAACTAATATACTGAAGTTCCAGCAAACAGACTTTTTCTAACATATCAGATGATAAATATATCACCTTGATCTCCTACTTGCGCTTGACTGCCAGTTCCTGCCAGAATTTCCACAGTGCCTTCGTCCAAGTGTACAGCTCGCAACGCGTGGTTGTTCGTGTCACACACTACCAGCACTGTGCTCGACAACCAGCACAGCCCTTGTGGGGAGTTGAACTGAGCTTCATTTAATTCTGCAATAAAAAAAAATATATAATTACCAATAAATAATACATCCTTAATATTTTGATTATTTTAATTATTTTAATTGAAAACCAAGTAAAGCTTTTGTTTAAGTCCTAAACTTTTCACAGAGTGTATATTGAAGAACTTACAATGCACGCATTCATTTGTAAATTAGCAACTCACCGCGCTTCTCTCTGGTACCTAGGGACCAGGTACGTTTTGACGTTTAGAATGGAATAGACGGACTGGATAAACATAGGTATGATGATATATAGCCTATAGCCTCCCTCAATAAATGGGCTATCTAATGCAGAAAAAAATCAAATCGGATTATCAATTCCTGAGATCATCGCGTTCAAACTAACAAACAAACATTTTGTGATATTCCTATATACATATCACAATTCAAACTATGTATCCAGTAGCAGTAAACTAAAGTATTTGTCAAACATTTGATAAATCTGTTTATTTAAACTAGTAATAATAGTAATTAAAATTGTAGCTTGTTTTTTATTAATTGAGAGTTTTAGTTTTAATTGCTTGCTGGATCAAACATTAAATATACATTATATATTGAATCAAACTAGCTTTGCTTGGGTTGGTCTCAATTTAAAAACAGAAACAAATCTATTTGAAGGGAAGTTTATACTTCTATAACTTGCATAATTTATATTTGGCTTAATTATTTATGGTAATTTTGATAAAATAATGATAACATACTGCCATCTTTACATCCAGATTCTGGTCCACCTATGATGCGTAAAATAACTCCTGCGCAGTCTGTCAGTAGGACCCGATGATGACCAGTATCTGAGATAGCTAGGAAAGGCTCCTCAGCTCGACCACGGTAAAACGGGTTCAATGCCAACTGTAAAAAAAAAACAAGTTTGTCTTACTTAATTTCTACACAACATAACAAAGTCGCTTTCTACCGTCTGTATGCTTAGGTCTTTTAAACTTCGCAATGGATTTTAATGTGGTTTTCAAAAATATACAGAGTGATCAAGAAAAAGGTTTAAATGTAATAACCATGTTACATGTATAATATAGTAGAAAAAAGCCTAGAAAATATCTTATTCCTGAGAAATCTATATTGATCATTAAAATGTATCTCATGATATTGCTATTAAAGAATATCATAATATATTGTCATAATTTATATCTACTAATATATGTAAATTGATCAATATAATAAGAAATAAATATGTAGCCCAGCGGTAACGCGTCGCTTGTATAACCGAGTGATGCGGGTTCAAATCCGGGTCTCGCACCTCTGATATTTTCATGTGCGAATCATTTATATCATGATTACCACTTGTCTTATGGTGAAGGAAAACATCGTGAAGAAACCTGCATGTCTGAGAGAACCTAGCAAGTTTTCGTAAGACATGTGAAGTCCGCCAACACGCACTGGGCCAGCGCGGTGGACTATGGCCTGATCCTCCTCGTACTGAGGGAGGCCCGTGCCCAGCAGTGGGACGTTAAAAAGGGCTGATGATGATGATGTGTAAAGTATGATATTATATTGCAGCAGGTATTTTTAAATAAGTTCTTCGTACAACTATATTGTAAAATGAAGTTGTTCTTTTCAATTGATGTAACTTGATTTAAAATTAAAGTTTATTGACACATACTATATGCATATTTAAAATGAATACAAACCTTACTAGGAAAATAAAGTGTATTTTCCTTAGCTTCTATATGAGAGTTAAGAGATAAAGGTAAAGGAGCATTTGAGAGTCGAGAAGCAAAATGTCGTAATGCCACAATTACATATTGAACAAGTTCATTTCTATGACCTTCTCCAGTTAATATAAATATTGGTCTATTGTCTGGACCTGAAAATAATAAGATACCACTATGATTTAAAAATGTTATGTATTAAATAAAGAAACAAGAAATGCAGAAATACCCTTCTCATACAATTTTAGATTTCATCAATCAGGAATCAAGATAACAGTAATTTTATCTCATATCAAAACTAGCCAATGCATTGGTTCAAGTTTATTTTGATACCTCTGCTTTTTTTGAAAATATACTGAGCTTGCAGTGTAAAAGTTTAGAAAACCTTCATTTTGATTTCTCACCTAAAATAAGAAGAGTTGGCCAACATCTAATACCGAGAGTCTCCCACATACTACTATCAAAATCATTAACAACAGCATGATGTATATTGTATCTCTGAACTGCAGCAATTACATTGCTAGATATTTTTTCATTTGTAAATTTTGCACAATGTACACCAATCTTAAAAAAATAGTTGCAATACCATTATCATAAAAGTATTTGTTTATATAACATGAAACATTTAAATATGAAAATAAAAAATAAATTTTATTTTATAACATAATATTAGTTATACACACTTCATAAAATATTGAATTGGTTAAATTAGTGTATACTTTATAGCCTGATTAATTCCATATAAATCTATGCAGATTAATGTATAATTAAAATTGATGTGTGTTTGTAATTTCAAAATAACAGCTTTATATATGGTACTTATTAGAACACAAATTTTTAAACTTTTGGTCTGTCTATCTTTTTATCTGCTTCTTCCAGTTATCTCTATAACTGTTCGATTTTGAGAAGACTAACTAGCTGATATTATAGAGTAACTTATGCTAATTTGATTTAAAGAAAATGAATGATGATTCCTCTCAAAAAATTTAATACATACTAGAATAGCTAGAATATGTATTTAATACTAGAGATTATACTTTTAGGCATATAATAATAAGAAAAACATACTATGGCAAGTCCACTTTCAGGTTTATACAGTTTTTCAAGATGAGCTAAATCTGGCAGAACATGATAACAGTTTATGCAACAGTATGTCCAAAAATCTAAAACCACCACTTTGCCCATACAGTGCTGGCTCAGGGAAATTGGTTCATTTACGTTGATCCAATCTAAATCTAAAATAAACATAAATTTAAACAATAATTATAACTAAGAACAATAAAATTCTGTAGCATAGAATAATTTAATTATAAAATTACTTTTCTTAAAATCCTCTATCGGTGGAACGACTGCCCAAACTTTTTTGATATGATTTACTATAAGTACATCTCCTTCAGCTTCACTGCTTACACTATTAAGAGCTTCAGTTAAATCCATACAAGCTTGGGCGACATAGTCCAGATGACTAGACTCCATAGTTTTAATTCAGAATTTTTTAAATTTAAATTTCCAATGAACAATTATTATAATATGGACCAAGTTGATGTTTTAAAAATGTTGATAACTGTAAATGCGTGAGTCAAAAATAAACTAAATTATACTCTAAAACATTATTCATGTTTTTGTAGTATTTTTACAATTATTAAAACAACAGTAAAACTTTGAATTCCGATTACGGATTATTTATCATCATATAATTAAAACTTCAATTTTCAAAGTTCAAAGTTCATAGATAAATTGTCAGTTCAACTGACAAGTGACAACAACTTGTTCTCTTGGTAGTCTGTGGTGACAACTGACTCGGTTCTCACTTGTTAATTGCTATTTGTCAAATGTCAAAACACAAATGCTGCGTTCCACTAAGCGCCCACAACGATCAAAATGCTCCTTTAGTCGTTCCACATAACGACCGCAGTCGTTGTGGACGCGGCGAAAACATCACTCATGACGTCTGAAATACGCTCACGCGAAGCACACGACGACCCATCTAAAAAGGTGGGTCGTAGTGGTCGTTGAGAAAATTAGCGGCATTTTCAAACTGAGGGGAACGATGTTGCTCGCATCCGTAGGATTTACCATCTTATCCTAGACCCACCCTACACGTGTCCCCTGGGTGGTGCTACACGAGCAACAACAACGCTGAGTCATGGGCGGCGGTTAACTAACCCATATAACTGGTGATCAAACACCAAACAGGCACTAAATACCCTCTAAAAGTTTGAAAATTATCAAAAATATATCACCAAGTAGCTGTCATCGAAGATCCTAAAAAGAATAACAATATCCCACAGTGCCAGAGATGCCTACAACATGGCCACTCTAAAAACTATTGTATGCGGCCATACCGATGCGACTGCCCAAAAAAGGACAGAGAAACACCTGCACAATGCGCCCTTTGCCAAGGCGCACACCCGGCGAACTACAAAGGTCTAAATTTTAATGTCAAATATTAGCTCGCAGAGAACCAAGAAAGCCCAGGATACAGTCTAAAGCACCTGAATTAGAAACAAAAATACCGCAATTTACTCGACTAGATACCCAAAACAACCAGGAAATGAAAAACCAATAGTCCTCTACTCTGACGTCCTGAAAGACAGAACAAATGACAAAACCCACAACAAAATCGAAGAACTACTGATTAAACAGTCAGAGAAATTCGAAATTATACTACAACAAATGAGTACTCTTCTTAGTCTCATAACCACGCATGTAAGTAAACTCTCTCCACCATAGACCTCAGAATAGGAGCATGGAACATTAACGGCCTGGCTCCGAATAAGGCCGAATTAGAACTGCTAATCTCACACAACAAACTCGACATCGTACTGATATCGGAAGCCCACTACAATGAAAAGTAAAGTGTTAATAGAAGGATACAACACTTATATCACCTGTCATCCAGATGGTACGGATCATGCTGGAACGGCCATTGTGATAAGAAAAACGTTAAAACACCATCCACTGCCGGAATATAAGTCCCAGCAAAGACCGTGAAAGACGAGGCTGGATTTTTCAATTTGTCTGCAGTCTATTGTCCCCAAAGGTACTCTATCGATTGTGATACCTTTACCGACTACTTACTTCTCTACATTAGGAAGCAGGTTCATCGCAGGGGGAGATTAAAACGCTAAGCATACATACATATTTAAATATATAAATATAAATATAATCTTGTCACCATCTCTACTGGGAAACCTACATATTGGCCCTCAGACCCAAATAAAAAACCAGACCTGCTGGACTTCTTTATTACTAAGGGTTTGTCAAGACATTACTTCAGACCAGAATCCTGTGACGATAGCAGCTCTGATCATACTCCTATTCTATTGTCAATCAGCACAAGAATAATAAGATACGAGAAACCCGAGAGCTTGCATACTAAGTACACGAACTGGAACGGTTTTAGATACTATCTGAACGAGAATCTGGTTACTCAAATTGCTTTAAAAACGCCCGAAGAGATTGACGATGCAACAAAATATTTAACTAACACCGTCCAGATTGCGTGTTGGATAAACACTCCTAAAACGGTGAATAAGTGCCAGTCTACAAATATACCGCTCGAAATAAAACAAAAGGTTCTGGAAAAAAGGAGACTTTCACGTGTTTGGCATCAATCTAGACAAAAAAGTGACAAAACGGAAATTTACGAAATCTTTCAATAGAACTCAAGAGCTCAGGTTGGACCAGAACCGGAAAGTCAAAAGCAGAAGCCTTTGCAAAACATCTTGCTGAAGTATTCAAACCAAATAATAGCCAAAATGCAGCATCACAATATATATGAAATAACATACTGCCTCATAGTGACTCCGTTAAATACCTCGGCGTCCACCTTGACAGAAGACTAACTTGGCAAAAACACATAAAGACTAAAAGAGACAAAGTGAATATACGGAACAAAAACATGTACTGGCTAATGGCTCGCAACTCGGCACTGTCGATCGACAATATACTGCTGATTTATAAGACAATCCTTAAACCAGTGTGGACATACGGTATCCAGCTGTGGGGCAGTGCTTCCAACTCCAGTATTAGTATAATACAACGCTTACAAAATGGCATACTAAGGAACATCGCCGACGTAGCGTACGTTGGCGATGGTTTGTAATCAACACAGAAATCCATGAGGGACTCAAAATGAACACTGTCAAGAAGGAAATAAGCCTACAGGCAGAGAAATACAAAACCGGGTTGGAACAGCACCATAACGAACTGGCTAATCAGCTGACTAACATGAGCTACCACAAACGCCTCAAACGCTCACCAAAACAGCTAACAAACGAAGACAGGCATGCCGAGGCGATAAAGGAATTCTTCAGAGTTAAACGCTCAGAGAAACCCGAGTCGCCAAACACCAGCCGCACTCGAGCTGACATGGGACAAGTAACACCACCAAAGCTAAAACCAGCATTAAACCCACAAGACCATGCCATTAATGCGTTTGTTGAGTTCCTGGCAATAATCAAAGGTACGCGAGAGGTAAACCTGGCCACCTGCCAAAAGATCATGCAGGACTACCAGCGAGGAAGCGAGAAGATGCTGGAAGTGGAACTTAACAGAGCTGAAGCGGCCATATACGACAACGACACTTCCCAGGTAATACAAGGAGAAATGTCTGGGTCGTATATGACCGCCTATAACACCACTAAAGGCTTCGTGGGACTGGTTGAAGCGGAGGAGTGTGAACACCAACCCTCAAAATTTGAAACACCCCCAGGAGACCCAGTAGTCGTAGTAGCCAAGTGCACGAGGATAATGCTGGACGACAGGATGCTCGAAATGGCTAAAACCATAGCGAAGGTGATGCTGGCGTAGTTCTCGCGAACTGGAAACTACCAAAATTAAGGTGGACAAAAGGGGTACCCGGATGCGGCAAGACAACTCACATCATCAGGCACTTCGATGAAGACAACGAAGTAGTTGCCACCACCACAGTCGAGGGAGCTAAGGACCTTAGGGAGAAGCTCGTGGAGCGCTTTGGCGAAAAAGCCAAATCCAAAGTGCGTACCATGGCTTCCATACTGGCCAATGGCTTCAAAGAGGGCACTAGGTGCAACCGTTTAACGGTCGACGAAGCCCTCATGAACCACTTTGGAGCCATAGTCATGGCAGCTCGACTGTCAGGAGCAGAAGAAGTGGCACTCATCGGAGACATTAACCAGCTTCCTTATATCGACAGAGAAAATCTGTTCGAGCTAAGGTATTGCTGGCCAACTATGGTGACCAACATCACATGTGAGTTGTCTTGTACGCATAGGAACCCCAAGGACGTTGCATATGCCATCAGCGACGTCTATGGTAACATCTACTCCTCTAGTCATACCATCCACTCCCTGAGCTTGGAAAGGTTTACTGACGCGCAAATACCATCTACCCAACAAGGAACCCTATATTTGGTCCACACTCAGGAAGAAAAGAAGTTCCTGATGAACCAAGGATATGGATCCGGCGAAGGGTCGCGTGTCATGACCATCCATGAAGCACAGGGCCAAACCTACAGAGAGGTCATAATCGTCCGGACAACGAGCAAAAGACTCCGCATTCACGACAGCGTGCCGCACGCTGTTGTAGCGGTGACTAGACACATGAAGACCTGTGTCTATTACTCCGATGACGGTGACGACGCGATCGGCAGGTTTATTCGTCGAGCGGAGGGGGCCTCAGCAAAGACAATCCTGGAACACAGCCTCAAAATGTCCATCCAAAAACGCGACACGAAAATCGCGGAGGCTGTGTTTTCCCAACTGCGGAATGGGGCGGGGTCCTAAAGTCCCAATATAGTGTATAATAATTTTTAATTTTATTTTATTAATAATTAATTTTATTAAATTAATAATTAATACTTAAACATATATATATGTCAGTCTCGGACCACGTTTCCTTTAGTATAAGTTCGTAGCATGTATCGCTAGTTTTAAGTCTTTGTAAATATAATACGCCAAATCAAATGTAAATTTAAAAAAAAAGGCACGGGCGCTTAACGCCTGTGGATGATTTCATTATAATAAAAAAAAAAAAGACGCCTCAAACGACATGATATTAAAAATCTAGTTCTAGATTTTTAAATGAGTAAGTGCTCCTAATGTGGAGCCTCCACGACCCGACATGTTCATGAAACAAATCTTATAGTCATGAATACGACTGATCGCAGGTATAAAAATGGAAAAAAAAAATTTCATACTGAAAATTTACGTTATTTAAGGCAGATAGATATATTATCCAAGTGCTGCCGCATGAAACATTTTAATTACATTTAAACGTAAATTAATTAAATACACCACTAATATTAAAAATTAAAAATTAAATTATATTTTTTTTTTCAATATAAATCGATTTAAACAATAATTAATTACACATTTGCGTTTATTTTCAAGGCTTATAGATTATACTTAACTTCATAAATCTTTTATTTTCATTTTACCAACTCGTTTGTATTATTTACTCCTACGCTCAAAACGTTCTTAAATCCATTCCACTTGAATGTACGACAGTAACGCTCACGAGCAAGTGGAACGGGAAAAACTACGGTCGTGAGCATGATCGTTGTGAACGCTTAGTGGAACGTAGGAAAAATCGTGGAAATTGGAATATGGCTACAGGTTATTATTATACTATGCAAGTCTGTAATTAAATACGTATTTTTCTAATTTCATACTATAAATCATATTTCCACGTTTTAAATACATATTCATATATTATTTATGATTTCGATTTTATTAGTTATAAAATTAGGAAGAGCGTATTATAAAGACTTATTTGTCAATTCATTCGAGTTCCTTAGTCTCTATCCATCCATAAAGAGCATGGAGATTAGAGACCAGGAGGACCATTGCCCTAGAATGTAGTGTCTCAGAATTATTGTCAAACTAAGGAGGCGCTGCGATCGCTATGTTGTCTCAATGCCTAACTTCACGTTGTCACAATAGTGACAATCATGGAGGTTAGTGACCAGGAGAACTATCGCTTCATACTAAAGCATTACCCGCCTGTCTCTGAAAATTTGTAGAATTTATAACGCGCTGTCGTCGGTAAGTAGTATTTGTGAAGTTAGCTGTTTATGAGTATTGTCACTATGGTGACAACGTGAAGTTAGCCATTGAGACAACATAGCGATCGCAGCGCCTCCTTCGTTTGACAATATTTCTGAGACACTACATTCTAGGGCCTTGGTCCTCCTGGCCTTCCCAGTATATTATCTATACTCTTTGTTACATCCTCTTTGAACGGCAACTGACATGATGACATGTTGACATGTTTACAAAAGTCAAAACATAACAAATTTATACCTATTCTATCTACGTCTGATTTGTTTCTGAAGTTCAGTTCTTTGTCAGCTGTTTTGTTTAACTTTATTCTAGTATAAATTGTACTGCGAAAGTTTTTAAAATCAAATTTTATACAAATTATGTTCAAACATGGATGCCATGTTTGATATATGTTATCTTCCTGACGGTAATAATGTCGAACCAGACGATATTCCTAAAACAAAAGAAAATGTTTGGATATTAGGGAAAAAGTATAGTCCAATTCAAGGTAAATATTTAAAAGAAATATGGTAAATTATTAATAAAAAGGGTCCTTAATTTTTATTTCTTCTTTAAGATTTGGATCGTATACGGCGTGATATAAGTTCAATCATTTGGTGTACATACAGAAAAGGCTTCGTCCCTATAGGAGATGAAGGGCTAACGTCTGACAAAGGATGGGGTTGTATGTTGCGATGTGGACAAATGGTACTTGGAGTAGCATTGGTAAGAGTTCATTTGTCTACTGACTGGGTTTGGACACCAGAAACAAGGTATTTTATTTATTATTAAATAGCCTTATATGCTTTGTAAAAGTTATATATTAGTATATACTAAAGTTATGTTATATATTAATATTGTTAAACATCTTGTTGCTTGGTATAAGAATATATTGTAACATCATATTTGCAGGGACCCAACTTATTTAAAAGTAGTTCAGAGGTTTGAAGAAAGAAAACAAGCACCTTATTCAATACATCAAGTAGCACTCATGGGAGCAAGCGAAGGAAAAGAAGTTGGTGAATGGTTTGGGCCAAATACTATTGCTCAAGTTCTAAAGTAAGGATTTTGTTTAGAGTTACACAATTAAGTAGGTACATTATTAGAATTTTACTGTAACAACTTCCTACTATACATAAAAAAGTAAAGTATTATACATGAATTTTTGGTGAATTAACACATACTAAAATATGTAATCAGCCATTTTTAATGTCTACTGCTGGGCATGGGCCTCTTTCAATACAAGGGGGATCAGGCCATAGTCCACCACGCTGGTCTAGTGCGGGTTGGCAGACAACACATGTGCTTCGAAATCTAGCATAGTTCTCTTAGATATGCAGGTTTCCTCACAATGTTTTCCTTCACTGTAAGACAAGTGCAAGGTGATTATGTTAGGAAATAATTTGCACATGAAAATATCAGAGGCAAGATACATATTTGAAACCGCATCACTCTGTTAACCAAGCGAGCATGTTACCAGTGGGCCACCACTGCCTGCCATTATTTCTAAAATATAGAGCATTGTATATAATATACTCATACTTATATAATTTCCAGAAAATTAGTTGTATATGATAAATGGAGTTCATTGGTCATCCATGTTGCACTAGACAATACTGTCGTGAAGGAAGATATCTGTAAGTGTGAACTATGAGTATATATACCATATAACAACATTAGGATATTGAATAATATTATAAGAATTGTTTTACATTAAAAATGGAAGGGAAAAGCACAAGTTCACAGTATTTTTTATGCAGGGGAGAAACAATTGAAACTACTTATCTGATTTTGAAAGTTCACTCGCTAATGAGTTTTTATTGTTATTTATTTACTGTCCGAAATCACTATTGTTTTTGAATTGTATTTCACAAATTCTAGCAACATCTCATTATTCTAATTTGATAATAAAGTATTTATAAAAAAACTTGCCTTATTACAGTAAAGCAATGCAATGTGAAAAATGACAGAGGGGATTCATTAGACAATCCAGATAATGTTCTAGTAGCAGATTGGATGCCACTTTTACTTATAGTTCCTCTGCGACTGGGACTGAGTGAAATAAATCCAATATATATAGATGGGCTGAAGGTGAGACACATTTTTAATATGCTATCTCTTATATAAACTATTGATTACTCAAAAAAACTCTAAAAATATATATATTTAAGTGTTAATTGCTATAAAGTATATTTTTTTGTTAGTTGTCGTGCTTTGACTATAGTCTGTTTATCTGTAAAATCGAATGCCCTAATAACTACATATTTATATAACTATATATATGCATCTAACTAATGTTCATTTCAACTATTAACATAATGAGCAGTGATTGTGTAGTTATTGAGTAGGTATTTATTATTGCTAGTTACTCATTAAATATTTGTTTCCAGATATGTTTCCAATCACAACAGTCAATTGGTGTCATAGGTGGTAAGCCAAACCAGGCTCTTTATCTTATTGGTTGTGTAGAGGATGAGGTTATCTACTTGGATCCACACACAACTCAACGGTCAGGTTTGGTTGAAGTGAGTTATTTGCTTAATATATCCTAATTTTCATCTCTATAAATATAAAAGTAAGTCTTTAGCAAGCCCTGATCTACTATCTGTGTTTGATGACACATTTGACTGTTGAGCACGAAAGTTTGTACTCCAGTCATGAGTGTTTATATTTAAATAATGTATGAATTTAAAAGTTATATATTATGTAGTCCATCAACTGTCTAGTATCCGCAACACAAGCCTCGTAGCTTACCACAGAAATTGATGGTGCCGTGTGTAATAATTTACCTACATACTTGTATTTATTTAACTAGTGAATAATTAAAAAAATACAGTGTGCCAAAATTTCTTTAAGGTTGCTAAAATTATATAAATTAAGAATGTTTTATAATGCATTATATGGAATTAATGAGAAAAGTAATACTTGTTTTCAGAATAAACTTACAGATGAACAAAAAGAAATGGACTGTACTTATCACTGTAAATTTGCATCTAGAATACCAATGTTGTCTATGGACCCTTCTGTTGCAGTGGTGAGTACTCTTAGGTTCTGTTTATTTCTCTTTTAATTTATCAATAAATACCTATATCTATGAATAATTATTTTGAATGTATTTTTTCAGTGTTTCTTATGTAGAACAAGAAATGATTTTAATGAACTCTGTGAAACAATAGAAAATAAATTAATGCAGGAAAGTCAACCATTATTTGAAATCTGTGAGCAAAGACCTGCTCATTGGGGACCTTGCAATAATGACATTGATTTACAAAATACTACACTTTTTACAGGTACAATAAAATGTTTTAGTGTACAACATAAATTGTATAGAACTAAAATATTTGATTTAAAATTTATGATTTACTATATTCTTTCAGAATTTGAAGAAGTTGACAGACAGTTTGATGATTCAGATAATGAATTTGAGATTCTTTGAAGATTTACTAATTTAAATTACAATTTATTTTTACTCATGTGAAGACAATTTTATATATCACAATTATTTTATTTTTAAGGCTATAATGATCACAACTCATGCACTGTAACAGCAGCTTTAGGTTTTACATAAAATCATTTAGATCAACTTTTTGATTTGGAGTGTGAAATTTCTTATTTATGGAAAAATTAGTGTCTTACCAGTCTGTATGAAATGCTTTTGTGCCTGAAGATTGTAAATGTAAATAAATGATGCTTAATTCATCTAATTCATAAGCATTTATATTTTACAGTGCCTTGATATAAATAAAAGTGCAATTTTAGATTAAGCTTCTGCTTTCATAAATTGTAAGTGACTTTCAATATATCTATTGATCTGATGAGTGACGACAATATTCCTTTACTCGCATCTCATATTGCCAAATCTAGTCATTGTGTAATCGGGCACACTTGAATATTATGTTTATATATCAACTGTTATATCATTCCCACCACCAAATACCATACTCAAGTTATTGGTTTATTAAAATTTAATTTTTTTACTCACTAATTTTACATTATTCTATTAGATGGTGATGCTGGTGAATTATTGCTACATAGAAGGTACCTAGTGCTCAAAAATTAAGTTTATCTAAAGTTAAACGTGAATATTAAGATAATGTGCCTACATTATATTTTTAATATATTATGCCAGCGCAAAAAGGGGTTTAATTATCATTATTTTTATAATTTTAAAGATGTGTGCATTATAAATTACAATTTTATTTTCATATTAATAAATAAATATAACTAATGTACATATTAAACATAACTATATAAATAGAACATTTTTAATGATCATCTCGGCCACGTTTGTGCTGAGAAAGCCATGATTATCTTATTTTAGATATATAGATTTTATATTGGATATGAAATAAAAAGATGGGGTAGAGAGTGTTTATTCGATAATGGGTGAGGTGGAGACTCAATTACTTTTATTTTGAAATATATTAAATGGATATTACAGAATATTTTGGTTTCTTAAAAAATCAATATAGCCTACTGATATTGTAAATAAAGTCCAAATACACAATAAAATGCTATTTATTTTCACCTGCTTACTTTTAATAGTCTTCACATATATCATCTACAAAAAAAATATTGTTTAATATAAATATTAGTTATATCAATATAGGTATCCAAATAATAATGAAATTCTAAATTCGAGTAGGTATATGATTATACTAATTAAGGACTATTATTATTCGTACCAGAAAAACAAACGATGAACAAAACAAATTATAAGAATTTATTTTTTACTAGAACTATTTTATACTATTTTATATAATTAAATTGGCTATTTGCAGCAGAATGCTCTTACTTCACAAATACTGTTCACGCATTTTATCAACCGCCTCGTTGGTCTAGTGACTAGCATGAATACAGTATATGATTGCTCCGAAAGTCCTGGGTTTGAGTCCCGGGTAAGAATAAACACGAACCAAGTTTTTTATGGTTCGTGTTTATTCTTAGTAACAGGCCAGAGTTGGAAAGTAAGCGGTAACCCAGTTCGGTATTTCAAAATGTAATCTGTACTAAATGTGTTGGAAACAATTTTTTTCTCCGTACAAATATTAAATTTAATAAGAAACCTAAGCTTGTATATACTTACCAAAATATACTGCATAATATAAATTAATATAATTTAATATTTCATTTGTAGGAAGATATCTTCACGTAGTTGTGCTTGTCCTTTTTTAATACAAAGCCGTGATGTTCAAAATACGTTACTAGGGCTGAGCGGTTTTTTGTGAAGATAAGATTCATAATTATATTCATGTACCAGGTACCTATATCAATACATGAAATATTCACGATAATACATTATACAGCTATGGATACAGGTGTTCAGGGAACACATAGGTTAACTGCAGTATAAATAAAAACAAAAATAAATATTAAAAATATTACACAAGTCTAAATATTTATATTATCACACAAAAATAGGTAACTTTGTTTAGGAATACAAAAATATATTTATCATTTTATATTTTGTATTTGTTACTTAATTCTATCACAACAAAATTAGTAGTAGTTTTATTCAATATTAAAACAAGTATTGCACTAATATATTAAGTAACACCAATGACTAGCAAAGAAGGTAAAATTTCATTCCGAGTATGGCTAAGTAAAGCTTGGGAAATGCAATTTAATATAACATACATAGAATTTAGAAACAATATGTGTATTATATATTACTGATCCATAATTAAATAAAAACTTCTCTAAAATCACCATTACACTAGAATTTTGTACTTAATTAAAAAATCCTCAACATAAAACAAAACATTGAAAGACTTACAGCTAGCAAATTTAAAAAAAAATTAAGCACAAAAGCTGTTGATGAATGTGAAATGCAAAACAATTAACATTTTAACCATTTTAGTAACAAAATTTTACATTAGTAAAAAGAAAACTTAATATTGTATAATAGGTACCTATATTAGATTTGTAACTATACTGATATTGAAATACAATCAATGTAGTTTAACATAAATATACAGTGTGCACATTCACCTGTTATAAAGACAAAAATAAATCATGTGAACATGCCAAGATATAAGTTATGAAAATATGATATTATAAATTTAGTCCAATATTTCAAAGGTAGAATAAGAGCCCATATTAATAAGTGTGAACAAAATCTTACATGTCACTTTTTAAGTCACAATCACAACCACCCATAGTTAAAATTTTAAATATAATGTTAATACTATACATACATAATTCTTCCTAAACAATTTATTCATTTATCAAAGTTTAATAAAATATATAACTACCATACTTATTATCATAATAATGATTTAGTCAATGTGACATTGAAAATGGTAAACATTTATAAAATTTTAGCATAATAATTAAATACTTGTAAAATATACTTAAAATGAGGCTATATTGCCTTGTACACTATGTATACATGTTTTTATAGTTTTTGCCTGATATTGACATTTTTCATAGAATTTATAAATTTTAGGTAATAGGCATTCAACAAATTATCTAATGTCAAGTTTTGATCTCTAGTCAAAGTATTGTTAAATGAACAACTGATGTAAAAATTAATGTTGTTAAAATCATACAAGCCATTTATAAGTACATTACACAATATTATGCAGTCACCAGTTGATATATTATAATGTATAAATGTATTTTATATATATCCTAGTTTCTCATTAATGTATCCTTATTATCTTCTAAAATTTAAATTTTTTATAATACACTGCACATTTATAAATAAAAATACTATGAAAGATTAAAGGTTGGCCATATAGATTTAATATTGTACATTATTTTGATATTTGTGTACAAATTTTATATACATAATATATTAATTAGGTTGCTGTGTTGAGATACAATATTTGTTATTCAAAAAATTAATTACTAAAACTGTTATATTGTCAACTGACCCTCTATAATAAGCTTGAAGGGTTAAACTTTTAGCTCCAAAATCTGGTTCGTCTAATCTTTCCTTAATAAATTTAATTGCTTCTTCATTAGAAAAAGTATCCCAAAGACCATCAGATGCTAAGACTAAGAACATAGGTTTGTGATCATTTAGATTAAATGTCAGGATATCAGGATCAGCAATGACAAAATTTTTATCTTTCAGAGGATAGTCACCCATGGCCCGAGATGTAGCCAAAATGCCAGCAACTCTCCATACACCATTAAAAGCAATGTATCCACCAGCAGCTTCTATTCTTTTCTGTTCTCGGACCTAAATAAATATGAAAATGTTAATATCAAAAAAGTTAATATCCAAAAAAGTATAATATTGAAATTTATATATTGCAGGTATTTCAATTTCCATTACACTTTTTTAATGAATGATGGAGGATCTTGTTCAATGAAATATCATTTAGGAAAATACCATACCTGTTGTGGCTTATGATCAAAAGATACCGGAATTGCATTTCCTCGACTATCACACATGACACCTCTTGAATCCCCTACATTGGCCACAATGAGATGATTATCTTCTAATATAGCAATCAGAGCAGTAGTTCCAGCAACATTCATGGAACGCTTTGCTGCTTCAACAAGTAGTCTGTCAGCTGCTAGGACTTCATCAGTTAATAATTTGCCATAGTTAATCTTCCCTTTATCTACATAATTTGATAAAGGAACAGCAACATTTTTAACTGGTTTTATTGGCCTTACTTCTCTAGTAATTATTGGTCTTGCCTTCGAAAGTTGAGCCAATAAATCCGGGTCTGTAATTTCTTTTTTCGATGTATCATCAGCTGTACTAGCAGACTTCTTAAAACTAGTTTTCCTCTCGACATTTACATTAGGTTCTTCTTTCTTTGGTTCCTCTAGGGCTGGAAGATCTTTTGGTGGAGTAATAATCGTTTTTCCATCTTTAAAAGCACTTAATTCTACGACTTTATTGTATAAATTTTGTATTAGATGTTCTTTAGCATAGTTTGCGGCAAAATCTCCGCCGTGACCGTCGAATATAGCGAACAAAGATATACCCGTGTTGTTTATATTCTCGTAACTAATAAATTTGTCTTCCATATGCATTCTTCTACCTTTAATTGCATAAACAGCACTGAGTGAGCCTTTAAGCTCCCAGCTTTGTTTATCCGCATCAGAGCCTTCATATAATTTCATCCGTTGCACAGCACTTATAGGGCTCATTGCCTGAGATAATCTGCTTAGTAATGTTCTGCTCCATAGTCCAATAGTTTGAAGATACATAAAGAAAACAATAACAGCTAGGGTGAACACTAATACTTCTGATCTAAGTAAATAATGTCGTACCATCTTCCATAAATAGCTCACTGGAGTGTCAAACGCAACACTGCTTGTTAAACGTGATAAAATTTTCATAAACGAAACGTATGTCTGGTGTAAAACCTTGTCTTCTAATTCGTCTTCCATGTCCTTGAGAAGAAATGAAATTGAAAACAATAATAGAAATTTAAATTTAATAATATTGCAAGTTAAAAAGTTATCATTTATATAGTTTCAAGCAGCACAGATGCAAAGCAGATAAAATATAAATATAACCATCACAGATCAAAAATATGACGGTTGAAGTATTAATAGATAAGAAAGGATAAGCGCACTTGGGTCTCCTTAGTACATCTAATTAGTAATTTTCGATTTTTTTGAATAATATGTATACAATATCCATACGTGATTTGTCCATGTATTAATTAATGATTTTAGCTGTTAATTGTTATGTAATGAAAATCATACCTTATTTATAAATTTAATTATAGGTGATTGTGATATTCCTATTACCCATACTATGTTTAGTCGTTATCTCACTCGAAGGGTATAGTCTTTGATATATATAAAATTACTTTTCCTAAAGACACGCAATGTTTTCATCTCTTTCTCTTTAAGTTGGTGTAGAGTGTAGACCACAGAACAATAATACCCTGCGGGACTAAAGTGTAGACTTCAGCAGGTCGGGTTCAGTGGTTCGAGCCCGATCATGCAGATCATGCCGAGGCATACAGTTATTGGGTTCTCTATTGTGACTTGTGTCGTTTTGTTTACATTTTTAACTTTATAGCACATATTATCAAATTAAGATTTTCTTTATTGATAATAAGATAAACTGAATAAAACGGGGTCGTATAAATAAAACAAGAATATATTCTTATAAATGTATTAAAACAGCAAATCCAGATTACAAATCAGATCATCAAGATTTAAAATACTTGGTTAATATTAATTTGTGCATGGGTACATTTTAAACACTACATTATGTGTACATAATTATGGCATGGCTTTAATCTATTACAATTTACATAAATATAAATAAAATAAAAAGTCAAATAGGTTCATAAATAGTATATAAATTAGTAGCTCTCATTTAAGTACTAAGTACAATGAAATGCTTCTAATATATTATACAATTATAACAAATAAATAAAAACTGTGTTATCCATCTATCAACATATAAACTGCCAATATTTGTACTTTACTAATTTGAATATACTAAATTGAACATTTTACTTCTATTATAAATCTTCCTAAAAAAACAAATAAAATAGTAATTATTGTTTTTTATAGGATATTACAAGGATATAGTTGAAAAATTTAGAAATAATTCTGTTGATAAAACTATGGATACATCCTGACTACAATAAATTGTGATACTAAATAGTATGATACAAAAAATTGGAATGAGAAGAGTATTATAATTTTATAATGAGAATATATTAACCTTTATTCTAGAACACACATTACAACACAATTAATATTTTCAACAAAATAAATAAACCGACGTAAACTTCTCAAAATAAAATTTAAATGGAAAATTAACTTGTACTAGACGTTAATTCAAAATTATAATACGAAATAGAAAACACTAAGGAAGTAGCATATAACTAGTAAAAATCATATTTTAACTAAATTTACAAAGTAACTTTTACTTAGGTGGCTCTGTGTGTCCTTGTTTCACAAATAAGCTGCATTTTAATTAAGCTCAATTTTTTTGACGTGATAACGTCATAAATTGATGAACACCAGCAACACACATGAAAAATAGTAACGTTCTGCGTAACGTTCCACCTGAGCCTGTGCGTGCAAGCGAGAGGGCGCAACAAGCGATAGAGAGGCCTAATATAAGCGTTGGCTTGTGACACACATTATATCTCTTTTCTCGCGTGAAATAGTAACGTTCCGCCTGAGCCTTTTAACTCCTTTTTTGTATTACATAAAATAATGATTATGACGTTATCACGTAAATCTATCGTCCGTAAACCGACTTTACAGACAACCAATTTTTGTTTAAATCCGATTCAAGCCGAAAACATCATATAAAATGTATGTTTAATAATCCAGAACTAAGAGTATAACGAAACAATAATAATAACAAATGAGATATACACATTAATTAAAGTGCCTAAAGTTATAATGAATTACTACATTAAATAGACGCTGCGCTACATAGTATTTCATTGGATGTTAAATTGAGGAACTTTATCAATAATCATAGTTATAATATTTCTAAAATGAGGAATCTTAAACCGAGACAGAATGATTTAAAAATTTGATCTATTTGATTAGCTTGATCTAGTTTTTGCAACGATCGATAAATCTATGAATCTTAAAGAATTTTATTGAAAGATAGGAGTTATGACATTCAGAGAAATAACATAAAGATTCTTATCATCCAAAACTTCCAAAGACTATACAATTGGTAAAGAAAGGTTCGTCATTTGGTAAATATTTAATAATGAAGATACAAAAATTCTACTTAGGGTTTTAGATAAATGGGTTCTTAGATGTATTTATAGATAGTTAATATGACCTAACAATTATTTTTTCTAATTGTAATAATTTACACACAATTTTTATTATTATTTTGTACATGTACAAAATAATAATAAAAATTGTATGTCAATGCAATAAATAAATGGTTAAAAATTCGTCGTAAGATATCGAGTAAGAATATTTGCTAAACTTGTTTCTCGCTAAATTTACAATTGCAATTCTATAATATGTTATTAATACACCATAGTTGTTTATTATCAATATACATACATATGGGGCGTTTCACGTGAAGCGGACAGGTAAAAAATGTCGATGTTTCCGATTTTAGTTATATTCGATTGAGTTATACCTACATACGACCTCGACTCAGATACGAAATATTTTTGCGGTACAATGTATAGTTAACGAGTTATAGGACATTGAAATTTGGACTAACTTACAAGTAGGCGCTGCTTTAGACCAAAGTACCAAGTGTTATCAAGTTATAATTAAATAAACAAACTAGTGGAATATATACTTGACTTAATAGGCTTGCTAACTGTATTTTTGGAAAATAAAAAAATATTGTTTTTCTTTATGAATTTCGCTATTTTACTTTTCAAACTTGATTTTTTTCAAGTTCGACCTCTTTAATTTTTTTCATTTTTTTAAAAAAATTAAAGAGGTCGAACTTTAAAAAAATCAAGTTTGAAAAGTAAAATAGCGAAATTCATAAAGAAAAACAATATTTTTTTAATTTCCAAAAATACAGTAAGGAAGCCTATTAAGTCAAGTATACATTCCACTAGTTTGTTTATTTAATTATAACTTAATAACACTTGGTACTTTGGTCTAAACCCGCGCCTACTTGTAAGTTAGTCCAAATTTCAATGTCCTATAACTCGTTAACTATACATTGTACCGCAAAAATATTTCGTATCTGAGACGAGGTCGTATGTAGGTATAACTCAATCGAATATAACTAAAATCGGAAACATCGACATTTTTTACCTGTCCGCTTCACGTGGAACGCCCCATATTCCATACTTATTACACATATTAATAATTAGGCATATCGGTATAGGCAAGAAATTTCAAAAGTTACTAAACAATAGGAGAAACGTATAAATGTTAGTATGTATAAGTCTTAGTAATTATATCAGTGGCAATTATACGCAGCATCAGTCAAATATTTGGCGTAAGCATGGTATTCCAACTACAAGTATATTGTTTTACAAAATAGGATGGACAATGTAATTGACTTCTATTATAGTTTAGTATTAGTCACAAACACCGGATAACTGGTAAAGATGAAAATAAGTTGCCAACTTCAATTTGAACCAGCAGTATAGTACTAACTATATATTATTGTCTTTAATGTATATCAATGTAAATTTTAAATGTGTATTTTAGCAATTGTACTAATTATTATTATTCACATTTCAATAGTGAAGTCGACATCTTATGTTTTGAATGAGCATTTTGCAAGAATGTATAGTTTTATAGCTCAGTAAACTTGATTTCATTTTATAATTTATTATTCCATTTCGGCCTATCATTTATTAAAATTTTCAAAATTCCTTTCATTTATTAAAATTCTGAACCGTCGTTATATCGAAGCTGAACTTACGTGACGTTCCTTTAGTGCATTGTAAATATTGTAGAGTGTATAAAAATTGTAAAACCTTACCGTGACATTATAATTAGAGGGGACTCCCTTTAATTCAAGGGGAATCAGGACATAGCAGCTTCGCACATGCATAATGTATTCTTCTCTAGATGGTTACTACTTACAGAACTGTAGTATAAAGATATATCGGTCTTATATGTAGAAAGATCTAGAATTGTGAGGCAATTCTCAGATCAATTCCCTCCGTCTGTCAATTAAAATTGCCAAAAAAGAGAGATTAATTAAAAATAGCATGAGATTAATATTTTTACTTCGTTGTTTGATTAATGTTAATTACACTTCGTTTTTTATCAGCTCCTTGCGAGACTTATGAGTTATCTAGTACATTCGTTTCTAAATTGCTGAATAATAAATATGTCATGTATTTATTAGCTTATAGCTTAAAATAAATAATTAATCGTATCAATTATTTAAAAATGGTAGAAAAAATTAATATTATATGAGAAAAATTATTACACTAAGGAGATTATATACAGATCTACATTATGTGAAAATGTATCAATTACGTCGTGTTAATTAATTAGTAAACATCTTAGTCTATATCAAGAGAGAAAAATGTATTTAAAAGTATTTTATGAGATAATAAAAATTATAATCTAAAATATGGTATTTTTTATGCTAAAGAATTCATTTCATAAATAAATTCTTATTTTTTGCCAAGAAACAATAATGAGATAATAGTTAGAGTTTAGCTCAATGAGAACTTTCTACCTACTACTACAATTATATACTTGCTTATAATAACAATGAATGATTATATTATTTCAAAAATTGTCATTTTCAGTAAAAAAGAGACTAGAGACGAACTAAAGACAGCTTAGTTTGTACTAGCTTAGCTGTTTCGTACTATTTAACTTATTTTTATGAGTAGTTTATTACACAGAGATAAAAAAATCAAGGTTTTTATCTATTTTTCTATGAGAAAACCTTCAACTGATAATAATTTAATTTAAGTAGTGTAGTATTACCGGTTATTTTTCCCTAATAGCAGTTTTCCGAACGAAAGATAATTGTTTAAAGTACTATATCATTTGAGACTAACAACAAAACTAATTACTTTACTGTCTATCTAATATATGAGTAATTAGGCTATACTTTTTGACCTACTTTAAAAAAATGAGGACGTCTTCAAATCTGTCGTAAGCTTTATGTATATTAAGAATTAAGGACAAATATGTCAAAATGTTGATTATATATCATTAAAAATATTCAACCCTTGAAGATAGATCAATAACTTTAAAAAGTAAAGTAGATGTGAGAATAGTGACTTATTACAGACTGAATAGTGGCTTTATCGCTCGAAATCGTTTTTTCAACTGGGGACATCTTTATACCGTTCATCTTTATACTGTTTAAGCATTGCTGGATTCGAGCTCGACGCCAGTGACCGTGGTGCTGAGGTTTCCGTTCACGAGAATGTCCTGCAGAGGCTGGCCCAGTACACTAGAGAGAGAATCACTTAGCTTGTAGTAGTTAGATTCTAACGCCTCTTGATAAGTGACTTGATCAGAGCTGATCAATTTCGCATTCAACTGCAGAGCCGCGTGACAAACTGTCAGGAATTCCCTGAAACATAGTATGTTAATGTGAGGGGTTTAAGATGTGGTCAGGTATTATTTTTATAAAACGAATCTAAGAGCTCGATTAAAAGATTTTAATTAATGTAAATATATTATGAACACACTTTTTCACTTGAATTAAATAATTAAAAAGTGTTACAGTGTAATAATTAATTAATCCTGTGTAGTCCGGGGATAACTTTGATTCTTGTCATATTTTTCTCACAACCTACGAGCCAGGAATATTTCGGGGAATGCCATTTTTTTGTGTTTTCTTCCATAACCATTTGAAATTTAGGAATTATTTTTATTATTATAACGAAGCCTTATTAACATATAACGTACCTACTTTTACTCGACAAAACTAGTTTTTCAAGTTCATAATTTATTTACCCTTATCAGTTTGGTAAGTCGGTTCTCTACAGTACCAAAATTCAACTTGTTCCACCTTTAAATTCGAAGAAAACACTACAGACTGACGTCGAATGTACGTCAATCTAAGAATATAATAACTTACTTGAATATAGCTTTCAGTTTGTCTACCATGTCGTCTGGGTACATAGGCGCGAGCGTGGGGTCCAGGAACGCGTTGGCGTAGGCCAGCGGCCCAGCGTTCACTTGCACGCATATGCTGCCTTGCAGTCTAGAATTTACGCAGAAAACGCTACTTTATATTTAAATACATATATTTTAAAATAAATAAGACTTGGTAATTCATGTTTGTACAAGCTAATAATAACCATAATTAATTAATCAATCTTGAACGCATTTTTTAAACTTAAATGAGCCAAATCAACCATAAAAGTACAATCACCGAATTTCGTTAATCGATTTGTTTGAATACCTTACACTATTTATTTAGTTTTTATTTCGGTTCATTTAAAAGCCGTCTTTGTTACCTTTAACTCCTACTGGTATACTGGTACTTAAGTTAATACGTTGGTTGAATTGTCCAACCAAATATATGTATGACAACACAATCTACCATCATCGATGGTTCTAATGATGTTCTAATGAACAGTTCTAATTATGGAGCTGAGTATTTTATAATGTGTTCTCCGTCAATGGCCAAGTCTGGAGTCATTTAATTTGGGTTAACAGTTTCATGAATTTCATGAATTTTCTACAGTTGGTTTCGAGCGTCAGTGTTTGTTAGTTAATGTAAAACTTTATTTACCTCAGTTGTAATTTCTTAATATCTGGTGCTCTTGCGTTAACAATCTCCGCCAATTCTGCGACTTGACTTTCCATTTCGGAAACGGCGACCTCTATGGGGCTCTTCTCTTCAACTTGAGTTTCGATGACTGGTACACGACGTTTCACATACGGAAACCAGCTGTCGGCTACGTTGCAAAATAACCGATATATTTTAGTGTCATTAAAAATTCTAACAACTATATTAACGCGCTTGTAAATTAAGATAAGCAGAAGTAACATTATAAATTCATTATAATTAGTTCTTCTTAGGTCTTAATTACTATTTATGTTTTAACATTATGTTTTATATATTATGTAGCTTTTTGAATTTTTCATTAATCTAAGTTTGGTTTTCAGTTCTCGACAATTTCGAAGGTTTTTGAGGCGTGAAAATCTTTAGTCTCTAACGAGACCATATAGTTTAAGATCTCAAATGTTCGTGTAAATATAAGAAAGTGTTGTTATATATTTTTGAAATTCGAACGAAAGATTAGAAAAACGAAAAATTATAATTACCTGTAAGGTGTGTCAGACGTAATCTCTGATGATGTACAGGACCGCGGGCTGCTCCGTCCCTTGTAAATGGTGTTTCAAACACGAATCGTCTTACATTGTGGACTCTTTCGAAGGCACCTTCGGCTCCGGAATGGACAGTAGTCATGCCCTCAGGAGATGCTCGTACCCACGTAACTTGGATATAAGCAAGCTTGCTGTCTAACTCGTCCCGATTTACCTATTATTTAAAATTATTTTTACTATTAATTTTTATTTTTTAATTCCTCAATAAATACTGTATCTCAAACATAGTTTAGTGATGATGTTTAAAATATCGCTAGAGTATGATAAAGACGAGGAAATACTATGTATATGGAAAACTTGTTAATTGTCACGAAACCTATAAAATATAATTACGGAAATATGTACAGTAATATGTACAAATATCGTTGAGGTAAATCACTATCTTAGATATGTAATTGATGTTAATTATGTTGGAGAAGAAGGAAAAGAGTTGTAAGGATGTGTTCATTTTCTTACAAATAAAATCCGAAAACATACAACTTGAATAATTTTAAACTCATTTTTTAAGAATTGATTGTATATGAAGTAAGATCATAACATAAATCAAGCCAAAAATAAATAAAACAACTTTATTCTGTTTTAACTTCTTAGTAAATACTCACCGGCGCCGAATCCATTATCATTTTGACGCAACCGGTCCCAAATTTTTGCTCATAAAAATTCTGAAGTTTCTCCGAAATCTCGCTTAGCGACGTCAACTTAGGTTCTTTGTAAATAAATTCTATGCCTTCCTCATCCTCGCCGAAGTGGGCTTTTCCAAAGAAGGCCACACGGTAAAATCTTCCTAAGAGTCGTTTTCCTGAATTAGTAACTTCAATTACTTTAGCATAAGCTTTAGTGAGATGCTGATAACACATTAAGAGCGCTTGATAATCTTTTCTGCGTTCGTAAATAGGGATGACAAGGCGGTAAAGTGGACCCAGTAACTCATATCGTTCAGCCTTATCGACATATTCTGTGCATAACATCAACTGGTCGAGCAGAGCTTGTTCGTTATAGTGGACATCAGCCATTCCTTAAACAAAGATTACAAAATAAAGGCTGACATTATTTTATAATAAACAAATAAAAAAAAAATTAAAATTACTATTCTGAGCTATTCCACGATCCACGCAGTCTCTGTTCCTATCACGCTAATACTTTTGATGCGATTCGATATAGGATCTACGGTTGTGCAGCCGTACGTGCTAGCCACTACACCACTGAGGAAGTTGACTAACGGTACATCTAAGTACTAAGGTATTTAAATAATAAGGTACACGAAGCCAATAATAACCAGAAGGTTAGAGAGCACAAGGCCAATCCAAGCTACGCCATCGAACCCACAATCTCTCTTAAGAGGTTTTTAACAAGTGCGTCCTATCCGTAATGAGAGCCGAAAATTTCGACTATCGTCTTATGGCTGGTCAACAAATTCAAGGTCACTAACGAATAGAACGCACAATGCTTGGAGTTGTTCTGGTAGAAAGAATTCGAAACCAAGTCATACGTTCTTCGTTCTCACCAAGAGAACCAAGACTATCTAAAATTACCGTTAAAGTCTAGAAGTACAGTAAAACATATTTTATTTTACGTAATGAATATTCTTCTACTTTCTTGTTTACTCCATAATAAAATTTAGATTAGGTACCTACAAATATAAAAAAATATATTGAATTAAAATGTAAAAGTAGGTTAGGTTAGGTTACCCGCCCGGGGGAGATGCTCACTCCTACCGGGCGCGTCCCCAGGTGGCGGATGGGGGAACGCCACCCGCTCTTACTTTTTCCGCGGACGATGGGAGCGGGGCTGCTTCGGCAGTCTAGCGTCTGGTGGCCGGCAGCATGGTCAGTCAGGACCGTGGCTGGCAGGGGGCCGCGGAGGGAGAGGACTGTCGGTATTACGATGCGCCGTTCTCCCTACCTTCCGCGGCCTCACGGGGTAGTCACCGTCCGATGGCTCCCTATCCTCTGCAGCCGTGTGTTAGAGCCCACTTCGGTGGGCGGCGTGAAGATGGATGATGGGGTTGCTCCGGGTACTTCTCTGCTGCCATCAGAGTGGACTTTGGAGCAGCCCTATCGGTGCAGGGTCCTTGGACCTGCCGCCGGGGCGCAGTGGTAGTGTGCGAAAGCGATCCTGCGGCGTCCCATTATGGCAGTGGGGACCTTGGGTTTTAGGGGGTAGTTCCGGCCTCTCTGGCTGGCGAGTCCCACATAACCACCTGGGGGCTCAGGTGATATGCGAGAAATGCATTTCCCAACGTTAAAAAAAAAGGTTAGGTTACCCGGCAATAAATATTGCACATCTTTCTTTTTTTCGATCTTTGGAAAAAACTATTGGCCTATTTCGGTTTTGTAGACGTGACGTTTAACACTCGTTATTTAACTGCGGTGGAGTACAGACACAATACAAAGATAGAACAGTACTTTAACTTCATACTAGAGCGCCCGAATCGACGCACGCACATATACACGTCGTTTATACGGCCGCTAACCAATCTTGGCAATGCAAAGCTATGCAGTGCCACGCCGCGCTTCGCCGAGATTATAATTTTATATTTATTTATTTATTTATATTTATTTTTATAGTCGCTGTTTCTCGCGGTTTGCATCGTGAATTCCGTAACGTGGCATTACGTTTGTGCTATTTCATAATGGCTGCATCTAATGAAACTTTTCATAAGAATGCGAATTTTTTATATAATAAAATTTAACAACAATAGTCGCAATAGACGCAAATATTTTTCTGTTACCAACTTATAACATAAATATGTAAAAAATAAATATTAAATTAACATATGTTTCATTCCTAAAAAAATTACCTGTTTTACTTTTTGTATGTACCAACCCTAGCGCTCCGCTCAGCTGTAGGTGTAAATTTCAAAAAGACAGCTGAGTTACGCTACTGTTCTATCTCTGTATTGTGGTACAGACGTTTTCAGTCAAAAATATATAATATAGAGTTGTTAAAACCCCCAACTTTTAATAATTTTAAATTGTACGATGGCATTTTTAGAAAAAAGAGGTAAACCTTTACGGAACAGCCACGCGAAACTATCTTCAATGTTTATAAATATTTTGTAACCGATGCTGACAGATTAAAAAAATGAGATTCAAAATGTATGTAATTATGTCAAATCTTTAGAAGAACTTTAAACTATATATTAAACGAATTTAATATTGAAACACTCACTGCAATTGTGTTCAGCTCTCCGAAAAAAGGTAGACCCAAATAAGCAATTAAGTTTAGTTATGGACGATTTTGATTATGGTGCTATTTGAAGAATGGTGTACGACTGTAAAATCACTAAGTGGTAGTGCCATGCTTGTTACCTTCGGATAGCAGCCGAATGGGCCGGCACGTCCCGTATAGTACCACTCTCTCACAGAAGACCGGCGTGAAGTGGCAGCTATGCTGTCGCGTTTCGTCCGGGAGACCCACTCCCCATCCCTACTCCCGTCCTTCTCCCTCCTCCCTCCCTTCGCAACGCAACGCATCTGCAAGCCCTGTGGTGTTGCAGATGTCCATGGGCGGAGGTGATCACTTACCATCAGGTGAGCCTCCTGCCCGTTTGCCCCCTTTGTCCAATAAAAAAAAAAATTAAAAACTAAATTATCTGAGCCTATTAAGTACAATTGGTCTGTAAAGACGTTGATAAAAATACTCTACTTCATGAGTTGGGATTTCGGTTCACTAAAATGGAAAAGAACCAAAAACTTCTTATGGAAAAGCACTATATAAGTCTCAATCGAATTGAATACCTATACAAAATACGCAAATTTTGAAGAAAAAAGTACATAAACATGATATTTTTATTTTATTTTTCCACAACTTAAAGTCAGCACTTGTAGAAAAACTTACGTATTTAAATAAATTCAATTACACAGAAAATTATGATTGTTTTACAACTCCTAATACATACTGGACTGACAGATTTTTGTGCGAATTAAATAACGCTCTACAAAGCCGAAATTAGCCAACGTTTTCTTTCCAAAGGTCGATGTGCAATATTTATTGCCGGGTACTATACTTTGAATAATATTAAAAACTGATATGATATTTAAAAATCATTAAATCCGGATTCGATAAAGTCATCGAGCAGGTTTTCGCGCGTATATATTTGGATCAAGTTTAGTATTAGTCGTTTGTACAAGTAAAAAGTGTACGTCTAAACCCGTATAATTTAAGGATAGGGTACAATGTCTAATTTGCAATAATCTGATATAAACTGTGAAAGAACATTCGATTATGTAAATAATAATATTTATAAAGGATTAACCGTTTTTTATAAACGAAACACGATGTTATATTTTACACTTTCAATGTAGCCGTTGCAATATCACTACACATTTTAAACATTTTCATTGTTGAACCAATACTGTTAGAATGCTATATTTAATAATTAGATTACCTTAGTTTGTGCATAACCAGCAAATATTAATAACGATGTTGGAGTTGCTGATGTTGACTCTATCAACGATGTTTAAAGTGGTAGTGACATGCTTGTTACCTTCGGGTAGCAGCCGAATGGGCCGGCACGCTCCGTATAGTACCACTCTCTCACATAAGACCGGCCTGTAGTGGCAGCTATGCTGTCGCGTTTCGTCCGGTAAGTGAGAGTCCGGGAGGCCCACTTCCCATCCCTTCCCCCATCCTTCTCCCTTCTTCCTCCCTCCCTTTCCTAAAAGGCCGGCAACGCATTTGCAAGCCCTGCAGTGTTGCAGATGTCCATGGGCAGAGGTGATCACTTCCTATCAGGTGAGCCTCCGGCCCGTTTGCCCCCTTTGTCCCATAAAAAAAATGTTCTAGACGAGAATAAGTTGTTGATTTTATTTGTGGCAATAGAGCAAGAGCCAGTGTACCCCAGACACTGACCTCTATAATACCACTGGACTGGCTGTTCCAAGCGTTTGATAGCAATTTTTTTGTGTCCATTTGAAGCGCCACTAGCGAGAGTCCCGAGAACTAATTTTGACGTATATTGCAAAAGACAGCGAGAAGTGTTTGTTTACTGTAAAGTAATTTTGCATTTTCGTTGTGTATACAACGTTGTGTATACAAATATAATATAAGTAGTAATTATGATGATACGGTTATTGATTAATAAAAATTAAAAAAATAAAAATCTTTATATCGACATCATTAGTTTTAGTACCACGAACTCTCGCTACGTCCGACAGCGGCGGACAGCGCCAAAATGGCGAATATCAAGCAGCCACAAAAGCACGTTGACAACAGCCAGTCCAGTGGTATTATAGAGGTCAGTGACCCCAGACCTTCGTTATTTTATAAGCTGAAAGTTTGTCAGTGCATGCTCCCAACACAGGTAAGAACGATGGACAATTATGAAGTTTGAGTTACTGTGGCTTTGGCAGGTAAACGGTACTAAAGGTGTGTAACATACCGATCTAAATTCATCAAATAATAAAGTGTGATTTTTTGGTATTTCCTCAGAATATTCTTAAAAATCACGTCATTCATTGCCAGACACTTAATATCGTGGCAGCCCCTTGCCAGACATCCTTAATTATAGTATAAAAGCTGATTTTTATATATTATAATACTTGGGTAAGAATTAGATGATCCTTCCTTTCGTTTTTGATAGTTCCAACCCCTTTCCAGACAAGCATGTAAATCTTAAGAAGAGATTCGTGATTAGAATGGCTTATGCAAATAAACTTCGTGATTAGAATGACTTATGCAATAATTAATTGTTAAAAATATTAAAAAACCAAAAAGAAACCAAAACGGTATGTGATCGATGAAATGGCAGAAGAATATCGTCCTTAGGATTGCTCCACAAGGCCATAGAACTTATATGGGCACAAGTCAAAGGGCATGCGGCATAAAACAATACAAGCCCCCCATTCACAGCGAATAAAATGTTACAATTATTCAAAAACGCTCGCACCCACGTGACGGCCGATAACAGTGCAAGTGTTTGGAGAGAACTAAGAGAGTCATAATGTCTGATTGGGACCGTGACATTGCATTTGATAATTTATGCACACAAGAGCTAATCTATACTTCTATACTTTATCTATATCTTTACTCTATATATATTATAAAGCTGAAGAGTTTTTTTGTTTGTATGTTTGTTTGAACGCGCTAATCTCAGGAAGTAATGGTCCGAATTGATAAACTCTTTTTGTGTTGGATAGTCCGTTTATCGAGGAAGGCTATAGAATGGCTTTATTACATCCCACTACGACCAATAAGAGCGGAGCATCAATGAAAAAAATTGCAAAAACGGGAGAAAAATATTCCTTTTGAGAGCTTCCGCTGCGTGCGCTGCGTAAACGGTTAAAGTTATGCAAAAATCATGTATGACGGAATTATTCCCCTTTAAAAGTTGTATAAAAAAGTCCGCGATAGCATATGTCTATCTTTTAGGGTTGACTCGCTATAACCTTTTTTATGGTAATCAAATTTATTTTAAGATAATGCATTATTTGCGAAGGTTAATTAACAAGATATTAGTCCTTATCCAAATAAATAAGTTATCCATCACAAGTATTTAATTTTCAACAAAATTGCTTTTAGCATCATTTGATTTCAATTAATATCTTACGAAATGCCATAGTTTTAACATAACGTCGCAAAAATAATGATAACTGCGTGCAAGACGGGCGGACGAAAGAATTTGGTTTCCAACCTTTAGAATGTGAGCGAAGCCACGGGAAGGGCTAGTGTAATTATATAATGTTAATATTTTAATACATTGGTTTGGACCCTAAAATTTTGTTGTCTTTCTGATTAAATAACATATTACACCTTATTTACGTATTAGCATTTATTTCTACCGATTATTTGTAATCTGAGGCACAATCGTAGTAGGGGAAAGTGTTATTGAATATGGCTACAGGTATCCAGGTGTAGCAGATTTTTAGTTTTTATTTTGTTGCTGGCTCTCTGGGGTGTTGGTGTAGTGGCTAGCAAGTACGGCCACTCATCGAGAGGTCCTGAGTTCGAGTCCCGGGTCGGGCCAAGTTTAGTTATTGAGTCTTGCTGTTTAGTGAGCCTCAGTAACAGCCCGGAGTTGGGAAGTTGGCGGTGTGTCACCCCCGTGCCTCGGAGAGCACGTAAAGCCGTCGGTCCTGCGCCTAAACTCTCACTGGTCGTGTCGAGTAGTCGTCCCACCGGAGTATGAGAGTGATAGGAACAGAGAGTGCATCTGTGTCTGCGCGTACACTCGTGCACTATAATATCTCCTGCGCAGTTGGCTTGTCTCATTGAGATTGGCCGCCATGGCCGAAGTCGGTCGGAGAACATTATGTCATTTCGGATCAGCAACAAAATCCATGCCTTCGCGTTGTTAAGAAAACTGCATGTTAAGCTAGCATGACACAGCTACAGGTCTACAGGTCTAACCAACTGTAGGGTTTTTCCAAATTTTCTTACACTATTTTCCAGCAACAAATTCTGATGTATTATATATTGCTAGCTTAACGTTAAGATAGTTGTAACTCTTTTTTTTTCGAAATTGGTTAAAGCAACAAAATCTGAGTTTTAGCAACTAATTAGCAACTATTTAGCTACAAAATACTATTTGTTTCGTAAAAATACTATATGTTTCGATCGATTCTGCTAATCTTTCACTGCTATCTTAATACACCTTTTAAACCTACTATGGCTATATATTACTACTACTATAGTACTACTATCATGTAAAAATGACGATTCAAAAGAACTTGTAAAAGTCTATTTGAATAAAGAATATTTTGATTTGATTTGATTTGATTTGAAACCTACTATGCTAGCTCTTTTTATATTAATATAATAATTTTTCAATATAGAAATACGAAAAACTAAAACTGTGTATACCAATTATAAATATGTACACATATGACATGTCTTTCAAAAACTTCCTAGGTTCTCTCATTTTTCACGATGTTCATGCTTGAATGACGATGTTGATGCTTCATCGTGTGAAAAGTGGTAATGATGTTAGAAATGATGGTGCGATACCCGGATTTGAACCTAAATCACTCGGTTATCCAAGAGAGCACGTTACCACTGGGCTACCACTACCTAAGGACTTAGTTAGAGTAAATTATTAGGCGAATCAACCTAACCTACTAAAGCATACGCACTAAAATAAAACCTATAAACCTTAAAACGTTTAAAAAGGTTAACTTCCAAGGACTGCCGAAGGTTTTACCACACACCTAAGAGGTTGTCCACAGTCTCTGTAAGCAACCTGCATGGCACAACACCCACCGAATTGAACCTCCATGTGCGCTTCTTAGCTTCACGTCCGGCTAGCTCGCCGGACGCTGCTAAGCCCCTCACACGAAAGGTAAACGTATGTTGGGGGAGATAAGTATATACTGTAAATAGCGTGTGATCTATTTTGAAATTTCGTTTAAAAAGATAAAATTATCGTTTTAATAATCAAATAAAAATACTTTCTTGTTTGAGGTACTATAGTACGAGTAAAATGTCAATGTAAGATAGATTTTATCAAATCCAAATATATAAGTTATAATTTATAATATCCAATCCAAAGATTTAAAGATAACCTTAGAAAAGAAGCAGGAATTTATCATTTTGTCACCCTGAAGCCGATTTTCGGATTAGGACAATAATTGCATTTGCGTCTTGTGGGATTGAAAATAAATCCTGCGTTATGTATGCGACGCATTAGTAAGCGGGACCTCAATTACATAGGTACATGAAGCATAGCAATTGCCTAAAAATATCTATTAAATAAAAATAATTAATAAATATCCACACTAACTTCTAAAAAGATTCAGCAGTTAGTAATAAATTTCTTAGAAGATATTTACCCGTATACAGACAGAGAGACTGACAAAAAATCTTAAAACCATTGACGTCCTCTGTCTGACCTGACCAGCTACATATAAGTATTACACACCGGATTTCATATATATGTACCTAACATTTTTGTAGTTTAAAATCGACTTACATATGTATATTCTTTAAGATAGGTGTGCGAAATTGAATTAGAATTTTCAAAACAATATCTACCTAGTAGGTAGGTAGTAACCTGTATAAATGCGAATATGTTTCATTCACATATACCTATATTCGATTAATTGAAATTATGTAATTTGTGAAGATGCGCGATACTTTTGTACTGCAAAGAGGTACGACACAGTCCTATATAGACGTTTTTAATGTTTAAGTCTATATAAGTAGAGTAGAGGCTCTCAGTATGGCAGTCGAAATCTGCTCGCGAGCGCGAGTAGATAATGCCGGTAAGAAACGTTTGTTAGTTAGACGTAGGTATATTAAGAATTATGAAGCCGGTGTACATACTGGCTTTTTTGATAGTGGTCGTGTATGGTGAGGAGTCGCCCGCAGTGGGCCTCACATCGGAACCCAACAACAACAAGGTCGATTTGGTGGACAATGGTTTGGATACGGAGTTGCTGATGTCTTTTGTGGTATGCGCTATTTTTATGCTAATATTATTTTGTAAATTATTATTTATGTTAAATAAATTTCAGGTTTTACATAGAAGTACGCCTATGTAAATACATATGTTTCAAAAGTATACTAAAATTATTTAAATAACAATAAAAACAATTACTTTTCTCTATGCCTAATTTAAATAATAGTTATTTAGATATTCATGGATTATTATGTTAAACAAAGGTATTTAGACACGGAGATAGAACACCAGATCAAGAGGAATTAGATAAATTTCCAGCTGATAATATAAATGAGAATATTTTTTTTCCTTATGGAAAGAAGGCACTGACTAATGTAAGTTGTAACTCAGTTATAAAATGACATTGAGCCCTTTATTACTTTAAGGTCTAATTATTTACTGATTAACCCAACAGAAAGGTAAGCAACGAGGTTTTCTTGTCGGCCAATACTTGAGAGATCGTTATAACAAAATTATTTCGAAATTATATTTACCTGACGAAATTTCTATTCGGACTACTGATTATGCAAGAACAAAGATGACTGCTTTGACTGCTCTGGCTGCATTTTATCCACCACCTCCAGCTCAAATGTGGAATCCATTTTTAAGTTGGCAACCTGTGCCGTATAATACTTTATCTTACGATGATGATGATGTAAGTTGCGTTTAAAATTGTTGTTATTTTATTTTATAAAAGGTCAATTATGTTATTAAGAATTCTATCGCAATTTTAATATTTCCCATTTATTGTACGATGAAGCGTTAAAAATAATTAGCAATGAGTTTATAAAGATATGTACACGAGCTATTCGTGGGTTTGCAAATGCTTAGTAATTGATAATTGCTATTGAAACTGGTCGCAAGCAGATCATAAGTATCCACCGTTCTAATGCAAATTAGGTAATTAGAATAAAACTGGTACATATGACATACATAGTTTCAAAAACTGCATACTTATTACTTGCTTAACCAGTTTCAGGATCCTAATTACTTGAGTGTGAAATGCGTCAATTTTTAATATGTTGAACAATCCAATTGTATTATAATAAAATAATGTTTAATTCGTTTTTTTTCAGTTGTTATATTATTACAACTGTCCAAGGTACTTACAATTAAGGGATAAAACGTACGGATTACCCGCGGTTCGAAAATGGATTGAACCCTATGACGGACTTTTTAAAGTTTTAAGTGCGAAAACAGGAACAAATATAACAACTCCGGAAGACGTTTTCTACCTTGATAACCTTTTCCAGACATTGGTAAGCATCGTTAATCATTATTATTAGTAAATAGGTACAAAAATTGATTTTTATGTTGACTTACTTTATAGGAAAATGTCGGCGTATTACCACCAAAATGGGCGCTAGAAGTAATGCCAAAAATTAAGGAAATGACAAAAATAGAATACGCTTGTGAATTCTATAATAGTGAATTAATAAGATTGGCATCAGGTACGAAGTATTTTTTTAAGTATTTATCTAATTTTTTTATAGCGTAGGATGCTTGAATATACAAAATTGATTTTTATTGTTAATATCGAGTCGAGATAATGACCTATAAAATTTAATCACAGGAGTGCTTCTGTCGGACATATTGAATTTTACAAGTGGTGCAATTGCTGGTAATAGAGAACAACCAAAATTGTTTTTGTATTCCGCCCATGAGAATAATGTAGCTGCACTAATGGCTGCTGTAAAGGTGTTTAAGGCTCATCAGCCTAAGTATGGATCGACAATATCTTTGGAACTAAGAAGACGTTTGTTAACTGGACAGTTTGGTTTTACTGTAAGTTGTTTTATTATTGTAGATTTAAAAAAAAATAGTGTTGCAGTAGAAAGATACAACAGTATGACACCAACAAACTTCTACAAAAATCTAAAAACTGTATGTAGACAAGAAAATTTAAAGTCTTTTTTCTCTAATATTATTACATTATGTAATTACACACAGACAGGACATAATACTTGCCTTAGGATTTGCAAATTGCGAATAGTAAATAATATTTTTTATACAGGCCGTTTACGCTGCGGACGCAGGCGGTCCAGGAGAAGAACTACCTATTTCTGGGTGCGGAGGAGGATCTTTTTGTGACTATGATACCTTCGTCAGTCTAACCCAAGAAAATTTGTTATCACGAAGTGAATTTATGAAGCAGTGTATGATTCCTGTTAGATAATATTAAGGTTTAATTTTAATATTATATCTTTTGGAACTATGAATTTAGATAATTTTGGCAGATAATATGTTATTAGTATAGTTATATCAACTTAAATGTCGCAGGATTTTAAAATAATTCATTTGTTAAATTAAATATCTACAAAAATAAATAAACTGGCTGTGATTGTAGCAATATTAAGTGGTTTTATTTAAGTTACATATACTAGATAACGATAGGCAAAAATACTAAATTTATGTGACATTTTATATTTTTAAATAAAGGAAAGAAATAAGAAATTAATTATTTTAATAAATTATTATCGCAAAGACAGTATTAAGAAAGAAAGTGGGTCTAATTTTAAATTGTCTAAATTAATTACGAAAGACGTGTTCCAATATATTTCGTAATTAAATGAAGAACAGTTAAGTTATCAATTAGCCAACTAAACGACAATGCTATCTCAATAAAATGTCAGTCATATTTTCCTAGAGAATAATGAGATAATTTTAAGTTTATCAGATTTTATGACAAATAAGATATGTACATTTTATATGAGAGGTGACAGTATAGAGAGACATTTCTAACCGCGTTACTGCTATCTCAGCGATTTTTTACTTAAATTGAATATCAGTATCGCAGTGAAATAAGGACGTGTTTTAGCAGCATTATGGTGCATTTATCCAGCATAATATGCATAAAGTGAGCTTAAATTACTATTTCTATCATTCTCATTTCTTAAATGCTAACTGGATAAGCTTACCACAACAGTATTATACTCGTACATATATCTATGTAATAGGGGATCAAAAACTCATCGCAGTTTGCTCGCGAGGATAAACGGAAGGTGTAGTTCGTTCGCACACTGCCATCGCAATCTTTTAATTCACTCTATCAGACAACATCAACCGTGCTCGATTCAATATGCGAGGGTCATACATTTTATTTATCTGCCAATTTATTAAGGTAAACTTCGTTTTACAAGCCGATTTCCTACTAACAAAACGAGTTGAGGTAACGTAAATGAGCGTGGGACAAATTCGTCCTATTCAATGTACTTGTTCTATCTACTACAACTAATATATGTTATCAATAACTTTTATGTCACATAAAATACCGTAGTGTATGTAGATGACTAGATAAAAATCAGAGTTTTCAATTGTGAGTGACGTCGACAAGGGCGTTACCGGGACGCAGGTACATTCATACAAAAAGCGATGTCTGTTTGGCCGTAATAGATACCTTACAATCGATTGGACAAAGTCAATCATCTGAGCGGCAGGTCGCAACGACCGTGAATCTGCAGAGCGTCCCGTGTTGCTCTCAGTGGGACATCACTTCGCGCGTTGTGCACTTCCGTTCTGATATCGTCCGTTTTAGACATACGATAACCTGATATTTTGTACCTATTGTGCTACAATGAAACAATCATAATTTTTTGGGATGTTTTTAAATAAGTAAGCAAGGCACGAGGCAAGATAGGACTACAATGTAGAGCTGCCAACTAGGCGGAGGAAAATGTGAGTGAGGTTTTGGTTCCGTTATTCGTGTATAGGTTAACAGCTAATACCCTTGTTAATTCAAGTAGATACTAGGTTTATTTAAAACGTTTTATTTGTCGATTTGATAAAGCGTAGACGTACATGTACCTATATCTAAGCATTTACAGAAGAATTATAATGTAATATAATTATAATGTAATATAATATAATTATAATGTAATATAATTACTTTACTTTGTTAATTTTGCATAGGTAAAACCCTATACCTATATTAAGTATAAGATGAATGATAAATTTTGAAAACCTTATATCATATTTATTATTTAGTGAAACGAAATATTTGGCTTGATTAAACTAAAGATTAATTAAAATGAAATACAATTATCGTTTGTTGAAGTTATACTTCTTTATAGAAAAATGATGAGAGTAAATTTTTACGATGTGCGCGCGCACCGTCACGAAAAACCGACACCCTGAGGTTAGCTATAGTCAACATTTTAGTTTTTTCTATAAACGTAGAATAAGGTGAAAGATAAAATTTTTAAAAAGATTTTTATCTTGTTACACCAAAAAAGTATAACTTCTAACGCGTGTACATATACACACACACTGTTTTCATTTTTTTTGAATACTTTTTTGTATTTAGGAAAGAGGGCGGTCGCGAGGAGGAGTCGACCAACGCGGCGGATACGCAAAGTATGCGCACCGAACACACTTGCTGTTGCCTCGGCGTGTTGGTGGGCGTCTCACTCATCGCCGGTTCGTTTTGTTTATGTTTATGGAAAATGCATAAACCGTAAACGCATTACGTTTCTGCACCCTTATCAAAAATTTAAGTGAATATCTATGAATATTATAATAATACTTTAGGGTATCATCATTAGCCTAGAAATAGAATCTTTAAAAATACATAGTTTCCAAGTTTTTTTGACGAAGTTAAATTGCCCAAAGTTTGAAAAGATGTAAAAAGGCAAAGTCAAAGTATGTATATAGATAACTTTACTATAAGATACTATTATTTCATAATAATAATTAATAAATTATTGTTTGGAATAGCCCTCGTAGCAGTGATCCTAATGAAGGACACAACGGTGGAAGTGACAATACTACGACAAGTTCACGTGGTAAGTAACGATAATCTATTTGAATGAAATATTAAGTAAAATAGTCGAATACGTTAATTATCAGGTTAAATAGTATACCGGTTTGAAAAACAAAAAATATTTATAAGGCAAAAAGAAATAAATAAAAAAAAACTTGTTCATAAACTTGTTCTCGTGTTATAATTAATTAAACGGTTATAAATGACGACAACTTAGTTAATAGATAAAAAAAGGGAACTTTATTGAGTTTAATTATACAAAAACATGTGTTAATATATACATTTTCAATATTTTTATCTGTCTATATCTGTCTATACCTACTCTATATACATTTTCAACATTTTTATCTCTTATTAAAGTGCAGTTTTCTGTAAAATAGGTAACTTAATTAAAATAATTTAAAAAAAAGACATTGTAATTGTCTAGCTCATGTCCCACGGCGAGCGCACACCTAGTGAGCGTGAGCTGGCAATGCTGGGCGCGCCACCACCAGATCACGTTTTTGTACCCTATGGAGCTGGTGCTTTGACTAATGTAAGTGGTTAATTCAATATATTCATTTATTATACGAAACATTATTGGTAAACACATAAAGCGAAACGATTTATACTAAGTAGCTTGGCTATACTCGTACCTATCAAGTTAAGTCTCGTGTTCGTTTTTTTATAAGAGTTAGAAGTTTTTATGGAGAATATTCTTATAATAGAAAACAAGATATTTACAATGTTTACATTTACAAGATACCTACTGGTAGTTCTGAACTTTTAGAAGGCTGTTTAATAAAATTCCAGTTTTGCAACGAGAATATTGTAATTGACAATGAAATCATAAGTATTTATATTCAGACTAAACAGGCTTCAGAAAATTATTTTGTATGAAATTAGTGTTTTAAATTTTAAAATAAATGCAAAAGTATCATTTATGTATTAAGTATAAAAGTTATTCATACGCGACAACATTACCTTTTTATAAATGCTTATAATAAAATATTACTTATTCGTATCGTTAGTCGAATTGGATTTATTTTGATCACTTCCATCGGACGAGTGATATTGTTATAACAAAAGTCTAATTTAGCGTATTTCCTCTATTTGTAGAATGAATCTGGTATTCGAAACGTTTCGCATCATTATTATAACAAAGAGACAAGCAAATATACCTACATAGAACATACACTTGTATTGTGGCAAAAAATAGATGAAGTTCGGAATAAATACAACAAATTATGTAAAAAAATAGGATAAAAGAGATCAATATATAACATTTAAAGCGACTACTCCGTGATAAGTTATATAAAACTTTACATGTCCGGGATGGACAGACATTTTGCATGATATTCGAGGGTCAGTTGAAGATAGTCCGTAACGAAGCGACTACTTCCCGATACGTCGGGAGGGAGCTCTAAACCTGAAGGTCGCGTGTTCTAAACAGGAACGAGGTGTCGAGAGGCGTAGATTACTACTGTCAGTCACTAACAATGATTTATCGTTTGCAACATACGTCACTAAATTGATAGAAAAGCATTACAATGTATCAGATAACGACGTATACAACCACAAAATATTAACTTTGATCTTATGTTGCAGGAGGGAAAACTGTTGACTTTCGAAATGGGCGCATTACTTAGAAAAAGATATAACGACTTTTTAGGTTCTTATTATGAGGCTGGTACGTGTCTATTATGCATTTAATATCTATATACATATACAATTGAAAAAAGAAATAAACTATAAATATTATAATAACAAAAAAAATGTCTAGCAAAAAAATCAGTTTGTGTAAAAAGTAAAACTATGGATATTAAATAAACGTTAGGATGATGATGTTAAATAATAAAATGTTTTCCTTGTTCTAAAAATATCTACATTACAGAAAAAAGCATCGTTATAGCATCCGATACGAATCTCAGCAAGATGACAGCTCTTTTAATAGCCGCTGGGTTGTGGCCACCGCCACTTGATCAAATGTGGAACGACACAATGACCTGGCAACCTGTGCCCTATACTTATCCCCCTAGAAACGAGGACTATGTAAGGTTCTAATAAATTTTTCGGAAAGCTCAATTAATTTTCTTATTTTAATAGTTGTCCCAACCTGCTTATTTTATGCCTTGGAATGATTGATGATGATTGTATTAAAGTTTAATGTGAATTAAAAAAAGAGAAGAAGAGAAGATTTATTACATAATTTAATAGGCACAAAACACGTATTATTAAGTGTTTTCAAAAAAACCTGTGTTAAAATTTATAAATTCCGCACTTATTATTATTTATTAGTTTGTAAAAACTGCAAGCGGACGAAGCCTTGATGCGTAAACGTAATAACTTATTTAAAGATTTTTAAGTAAGCATAATAAAACCTACAAGTCCAAGACATGCGCGTGTTGAAAGACTTATTCTATATAAATTTTATAATAATTAACCGTAATTAATTCGAAAAGTGTTGAAATTAATATCATTTTCAGCTTCTCTATGAAGAAAATTGCCCTCGATACAGACAAGAAAAGCAAAGGTTACTAAAAGCTTTTACAGAAGAAGGATTACTTGTGCCTTACAGGGACCTATTTTACAAAATAGCGCACATGACGGGCACCAATTTCAGTACTCCTCAAGATGCGTACAATTTAAATAATTTATTTGTTATTCAGGTATTTTTACTTTTATCCATTCAACTAGAACCATAAAAGAACAATTTGCATTTTACCGACGTCATTTTTGTAATTTTATATGTGTAATTAAGATAAGAATAGTATTTTAAATGTCATTTTCAGGACGATATTAAAGTTGCAAATCCAAAGTGGGCCAAACATGTGAAAAGAAAGCTAATGGACGTTGCTAGACTGGAGTACACGATGATGTTTCATAATAATCTCCTAAAGAAACTAAGTGGAGGTATAAAAGTAAACACCAAACAAAAATATATTTTTTGTTATTTGTAGTAGGCACAGTTATTTCATTAAAATGTATATATGACAAATTTAACCAAATTATGTATGCTTAATGCATGTAATTTAAAATATTTTTAAGTTAAAAGGACATTTTCTTTTATGATATCGGTGTCAACGCCATTAATGGCAGTGGTAGCCCAGCGGTAACGCGTCGCTTGTATAACCGAGTGATGCGAGTTCAAATCCGGGTCTCGCACCTCTGAAATTTTCATGTGAGAATCATTTTCATCATGATTACTACTTGTCTTACGGCGAAGGAAAACATCGTGAGGAAACCTGCATGTCTGAGAAAACCTAGAAGTTTTCGAAAGACATGTGAAGTCCGCCAACACGCACTAGGCCAGCGCGGTGGACTATGGCCTGATCTTCCTCGTACTGAGGGAGGACCGTGCCCAGCAGTGAAACGTTAAAAAAAAGGACTGATGATGATGATCGGTGTCAACGCCATTAAAATACCTATAACATTATTTTCATCTATTTTTATCCCTTGCGAACTTTTTTTCTGTTATTTGTAGGTAGTATCACTTTTTTTTTTGAGTAAATGACTTAATGAATGCTTTACAGGAGCTTTATTACAGCAGATAATCAAAGAGGCTGTTCTAAACACGCATGAACCTACAAGTCCAAAAGTGATAGTACGGATAGGTACTCCTGTATCTGTAGCGGCGTTGTTGGCGGCTTGTGTGGCGCCGCCCCCGAGACTGCCGGACCCCGGCGCGGCCTTACTGTTCGAGTTACACGAAAAGCTACCTTCTACACAGGGGAAGAAGGAGCAGAATCCTTTAACTCACGGACAGCGGTTTGGTTTTAAGGTATCTTATATTTACATAGCAGCTTTTTAGTAGCAACGTGTACGTATCAGTAATCCATACAAAGATCGTATATTCGGAGAAAGAAAGAATAAACCAAATATAATTTACTAATTAATAAACAAAAGCAGAATATTTTTACTGATAACTTCGAAAGTTGCAAAAACTTAATTCAAAACAGTTTATAAAAAATACGGTACTTGTTATTAAGGAATAAATTAAGAAAGTATTCAAATATTTATCTATTTTAACTTTCAGATATATTACTGGGATGATGATTCAGCGGAGCCTCGACTAATGGAGGTGCCCGGATGCAGCGCGTTTTGCCCATTGGACATATTCACAGAAATAACGAAATATATCGTGTCGTATAATTATAAAAAAGACTGCACACTTGTTCCTACCACATAACTTATCCAAAGAGTCATTATAGTGTATTGAACCTTAACGAAATCTTGAAATGCGCCACTATTCTATATTCATTTGTGATTTCATAGCATAAATACTATGTACCTTTAAAAATTAATAAGTCCGTAAAAAAGGGATAAAAGATTTGAAAAGTTGCACATTTCTCGACTATTCACTAATAGACTAATGTTAATATAGTTACATCTTGGTATTTATAGCATTTAAGGATGTAATAAAATAAAAGTTTAAAATTATTTGCTTACCTTCGTCTATTTTGAGGCCAGTCTCATCCCGTATGATGTTCATCGAGAGATCAGCAAAGGCCTCCGCGCCCCACTGTTGTGTGCCACGTAGTTTAAGATATTCAGCAATAAGTGCCGCTATATGAAGATGGCAGCACATCGCCTGATAATAAAAATATAAATTTTAGCTTTATTTTAATAAAATATCTATAATTTTTTGCCTATAATCAACCAACAAAATCATTTTTTTTAGTAATGACAACCCTATCGTCTATCCATGCAGTAGTTTCTTAGATTAGCCTAGATCAACACAAATCCAGAGCAGACATTAATTTATAATATGCAATAGCCAATAATAAATGTAGGGAGGGACAAGAATAAAGATAAAACGGTAAAACCAAGCAGTGGTAAATACCTCATCGTGGTCCCCCTCGCGCGCGTTGTGGTCCGCCAGCGTGGCGAGCCAGGCGTGGCGCAGGCGCGGCGTGGCGCGGCACGACGCCGCCAGCGAGTACTGCAGCTCGGCCAGGTGCACGCTGCCTGCTGTACCACACCACGTATGCGTTAGAGTCGAAACATACTACTCATGATGTCCTCCCGGCCGATTACGGCCACGGCGGCCAATCTCATTGAGATTAGCCAACGGCGCGGGACATATTATAGTGCACAAGTGGACGCGCAAACACAGTGCACTCTCTGTTCCTTATCACTCACATATTCCGGTGGGACGACTGCTCGACACGAACAGTGAGAGTTAAGGCGCAGGACCAACGGTTTTACGTGCTCTCCGAGGCAGGGGGGTGAATCACTGCCAACTCCGGGCTGTTACTGTGGCTTATGAAACAGAAAGAGTCAGTAACTAAACTTGGCCCGAGCCGGAAGACGAACTCAGGACCTCCCGGTGTGCGACCGTACACGTTAGCCACTACACCACCGAGGCAGTTACACTACTCATATACAATATCCGGCAATAAATATTGCACATCGATCTTTGGAAAGAGACCATCGGTCTATTTCGGTTTCGTAGAGCGTTATCTCTTTCTTACAATATCTATGTGACGTTTGTCACTCGTTATTTAACTGCGGTAGAGTACTGATGCGTTCAGTCAAAAATATATAATATAGAGTTGTTAAAACCCCCAACTTTTAATAATTTGAAGTAGTTCAATAGCATAGCGTTAAACCGTTACGGAACAGTCATGCGAAAATATCTTCAATGTTTTATAATATTTTGTAACCTATGCCGACCGGTTAAAAAATGAGATTCAAAATGTAGGTAATTATTTCAAGAAGGTTCAAGAGCTAGTTGCAAATGCCACTGGAATTTCAAAAAGAACTTTGAACAATATATTAAACGAATTTAGTATTGAAACACCTTCCACTGCAATTGCTTTCCGCTCTCCGAAAACAGACAGACCCAAAAAAGCAATTTCGTTTAGTTATGAACGATTTTGATTATGATGCTATTTGAAGAATACGGTATACGATTTTCACTTACGATTTAATGAACTGACGACTGTTAAATCACTAAAAGCTAAATTGTCTGAACCAATGATATTATAAGTAAAAAGGTGTAGATACGTTACCTGAACGACATTCTATCTTCAAAAACGGCACACTAACGCACACATGAATACAGAATAACTAAAAATATTGCAATAACACACTACATTACGATTAGTCGTCAAAATAGGATGGCATGATTCAAGTATCGCCAGTGAAAAAGAGACAAATATAATTCTCGACAATGCGTCGTCAACGCGCTGGTAGGCCAATAGCCTAGTTTTAGTGTGCCACTTTTTGAGCGCGTATGACTTATCTACACCTTTTTTCCTAGTATATCAATGGTCTGAACATTATTCATTTGGTCTGAAAAGACGTTGATAAAAATACTTCACGAGTTTGGATTTCGGTTCACTAAAATGGAAAACAATCGAAAACTTCTAGTGGAAAAACACGATATAAGTCTCAATCGAATTGAATACCTCTACAAAAAAATGCAAATTTTTTCGCAACGCAAACGCAAAAAGATGACATATACATGATATTTTTATTTTATTATTATTTTATTTTTCCACAATAAAGACAGCACTTGTAGAAAAAAATATATGTATTTAACTCAATTCAATTACACAAAAATAACGCTCTACCAAGCCGAAATTAGCCGACGGTTTCTTTCCAAAGGTCGATGTGCAATATTTACTTACTATACCACTACTAAATAAAGTTAATTCTCAATCTAATACCGGTTTTATAATTTTTTCAGGGCTCTGATAGTAGATGAAAGTTGAATTGTTTAAAATCGTTCTCGAGTGTTTTTTTCCGGTTTAAGAATATAACCAAAGTCCTAAACCGAAATCTTTCATTTTGAGATCAATGACAAAAATTGGTATAATTTTTTTTTTTGCAAGAAATAGTGATAGCGGTCTAAAATGACTGCTGAAGTTAGCTTCTAATATATACTTAATCTTATATTGACGCGAAGTAATAGAGTTATTATTTATTTATTTTATTACGGAAACAAACAGCAATAAAATATTACAAAAGATTACACAAACTTGACAGCACAAAAGTCAGTAAAGTCTCCACTTTATTTAGCTTAAAGAAACAAAATTAATAATAATACAACTTAAAGCTGCGCATAACTTAATCGCACTTTTTAAATAATAATAAAAATTAAAAGTTAACATAATTTAAGAACAATTCATTTCTATAAGGTTTTCTTTTATTTTTTAGAGTAAGTTTGAAATTTGTGAAGAAATATATCTAAATGACTAAAATAACTATTGTAAGTATTACAAGCTCTTATAACAAAACAATCAGTAGTAGTAGTTCTGCGAGTAGGAATATAGAATGTGTCTTTATAACGAATGCGACGTTGTGGCAATTTAAATTTAATTTGACTCAGAATGTAATTGGTATCTAAGTTTGCTGTAAGCAATCGACTCGTCACCAAAAACTAAAATAAATCTGAGAAAACTTTTGAAAAGATAAATTTCGTTAGACTCCAAGTAGAAAATTAAAATCAATACACTACGCAGTAAGTTTTTGGGAAAAAACGCGGACGCTTAATTTTTGCAAATCAACCAATAGCGTTTCTTTTTATAAAATAAATACGTTTTAACGTTTAGTATCGATTTCTCAAAGATACCGAATTTTATGTCTTTCTGCGGCGATACTTAGAGTGAAATGTGTTTGCGTGAATATCGATAAGGTTTCCTAAAGTATACTTTAGTTATGAAATTAGGAGTTGAGACTCTCAATTTTCTTAAAATGAAGTTTATACAAGAACTTGATCTAGTAAGTCCATTTTTTGTTGTAAGCGAATTATATTATATTATACAAGTGTAATACAATTACCTGATCCAGAAGTTCCTCCAACGCCTGCGAGCCGCGCCCGCGCCCCGACCACTGTGCGGACGCGACGCATTAACTCTGCTACTTCAGTTGACAAACCTATTCAAAAACCATACTCAATTAAAATAACAAATATATTAATAACAAATATATAATACGTGAATACCATAATAAATAAATATTTTGGGACATTATTACAACAGCGCCACCTAGTTCCGTAGTAAGCTACGAGGCTTGTGCTACGGATACCAGATAGTTGATATACTACACATATAAATTTTAAATACATACATATTATAAATATAAACACCTATGACTGGAGTACAAACATTCATGCTCAACAAATGAATGCCCCCAGCGGGACTCGAACCGCGACCGCTGGCGCAGAAAGTAGGGTTACTACCAACTGAGCCAAACGTATACACATATTATAATTCAATAGCGTCGGAATTCTTGACTAAGTTATTGAAGCGTAAATTACTTGATACATATAAAATAGCCATTAATTAAAAATATTAGTACATTACCAGTTCCTTTCATCGCCTTATCTCCGGTCGCAAAGCAATTTATAACGGATAGTGACTCTTGGAATCGTTTACAGTTCAGTGCAGTAGAGCTGTCCAGAAGTTTTGATACTGTTATGATGACCTAAAGTATTAGGAATTACACATTAATGATATATGTTAAAAAAAAAACAATTAGTATTTAATATGAAAGATACTGTTATATACATTTAAACATATCGTCGTTGCGACTGCGATTCTGCGTAACTAGCTTTTCCATAAGGTCTAAGTTAGTAGCAACGACGTAAGTATTTACGTTCAAATAATTGAAATTAATAAATTAAATTCTATACTATTCTTGGCAAAAATTCATGTTTAAAGTTTCACTTTTACTTTTCTTACGGCTAAGGAAAACATCGTGAGGAAATCTGTATATCTGACAGAGTCTGGCATGTTTTCGAAAGAGACTTCCACGCCCACCATCCCGGACTAGGCCAGCGTGGTGAACTATGACCTGATTCCCCTCGAAAGGCCCGTGCCCAACAGTGGGACGTTAAAATGTTGCCCGCCACTATTAAGTTTCTACACCGTTTCAAAAATCGCAGGGCCAAGGTTATTTACCGTTTCTCTACTAACTTTACAGGGTAAAATAAGGGTAGTACCTGTAGATGCACGCGCGTGAGGCTGCCGCCCGCGCCGTGCTGGAAGTTGGCGCGCATGAGCAGGTAGAGCGCGGCGGCCGCCTCGCGCCGCAGCACGGCGGCGCGCGCCGCACACAGCCGCACCACCGCGCCCACCACGCCCGCGCACAGCGCGCTGCCGCCTGCGCAAGCGCATGCATAGTGAGTGTGCACGTCAAGCTTTATATTACTTTCGGATTACAAGAATTATATTATTTAATAGAATTTTTACGAAAATATTTGACATTTCAAGTAAAACTAATTTTTCGGATTGTATAGCTATATAATTGCCCTCTAATATCTTAGTCTTTCCCGTAACCATAATTACTGCAAAGTAGTCAAAATGTCAGGAACAAAAAATTAAAATAAATCTGCGACAAAACCGGAAGTTTATTTAAATAATTCCACCCGTCCGGACAAAGCGTTTCACTTCGTCATTTATTATACGTGCGGCTAAGGATTGGAACAGCCTGCCTGCCTCAGTGTTTCCGTCCGATTACAATATCTTCAAGGCAAGAGTGAATAGGTGGCTACATCAACGACTGTGTTACCACTTACCATCAGGTGGAGCGTAGTCAAGCACTAATTCAGAATAGAATAAAAATAAATAAAAAATAGTATAATTTAATTAAATTCCACTTCAGCAACATGTCATTACTACAGAAGTTACACTAATTTCATAATTCATTAGACAGAAATTACATAATATCCTGTGATTACAATATAATTTTTAAGAATTATGTAAATAACTATAGAATTCATTAAAATTACAAATATTATTTAAGATTAATATTAACAAATAATGTATAATTTTTAGGTGTATGGTTAAAAATACCTTCAAAAAGTGTTTCGGAGTACTGATTAATATATGCCCTTAGTGCCGAAAACAGATGTTTATACAGAGTTTCACTCTGCGGATACTGTAGCAGTTTAATGTATGGCTTGGCCGCGACGCCGCCCGCCACGCCCAGCGCGCGCATGAACAGGCACGCGCGGTCTATGATGGCGAGGCCCACCTCCGTCGCCAGGCAACCCGCCGAGATCACGGCGTGCTCCGCCATTGTTTCGATTTCTGAAATACGTTCATTACATTAGTGTTTATTATATTTATTTATTTATAAAGGCAAACTAACTAAATTTTATAGTTACATATTAAAAACAGTACATAATTGACGACAAGTTTGGCTCCGTTTGTGACCCTACTTGCTGCGCCAGCGGTCGCGGGTCTGAATCCCGTTGGGGTCATTCATTTGCTAAGCACGAATGTTTGTACTCGTCATGGGTTTTGGTATCCGTAACACAAGCCTCGTAGCTTACCACGGAGCTAGATGGCGCTGTGTATAATAACTTCTAAACATAATACTTTCTTAGATTTACGCGAATATTCGACATTATAAATGAAACTACCTTTTCGGATTTTGTCGCGGATTTATTTTGATTTTTAGTTCCCGACGTTGCGAATGCTGTAAAGCATTAGCTGTAAAAATCAAAATGAATCTGCAACAAAATCCGAAAAGGTAGTTTCATTTATAACTTCTAAACATATACAAAATATTAACCTAATAAACAAAAATGAGAGAATCAATATATTTTTTCTTTATAATTTTTTTATGTCACAACAAACGCTTATTTAAAATTATAAAAAAAACATATTAACCATTGGTAACTGTATTATTGACCAGATTTTCCCTATTAACGGTGTTGTTCTTCTCAACAATAATAGGCGGCTCTTTGGAGAAGTCGGGTGGACTCATTCGCGCAGGTAAAGTCCTTGCTTTGATAGGTTTGGGCTTCTCATTACAATCCGGTGAAGGCACGCGAAGTTCTGAAAGGATCTTTTTTCTGCCAACGTATTGAAACTGTTCTGCGCATATTCTGAAATATACATGTCTATGTATATACATTTTAATGAAATAACTTGTAGTATATACTATATAGTATATACTTCAAATTATTTCATTAAAATATATATGTTATTAATATGTAACAGAATTAACACTACTATATTTTGATATACGTATATGTCAGTAAATTTAATCAACTTTACTTTCGAAAACATACTAGATCTGTTTTATAACATAATTATCTATAGACTAAGTCTAATACTATAATAGTAAATAAAAATATTGGGCTCACTCTAAAACATTAAAGAAAGCTTGTTGTTGCGCTTGCGTGTGCGTCTTCCACCACTCGATCAGCCTGTCCTCGTCTAAATATTTCAACACAAAAAGGAAGCACAGAAGCACATCACGCACCTCCTCCGCCGACATTACGCCGAATCTACGTGAAAAATACAGTGTAAGGGTTTTTTTAGTACTGAAAACATTTTGTATCAAACAATATTTTAAACATATTGGTGGAAGCTGAGCAGTCGAAACTTTAAACTAGGCCGTAATTCATAAAAGCTATTGATTTTTTTTTATTTTATTGATATTTTTTTTTATAAATTACATCGTCTATAGCCATCCTCTATAAATAGTCTTTATAAAAGACAACCATATTTTGTTATATTGGACCTAAGGTTTTTGAGATCAGTGTGTCTAAGAAACAAATAAACGTTAATTGTATCAAAGTTGGAAGCTTTAAAACGACCAATAAATACAACAAGATATACAAATGTTCTCTTCACATAATTATGTATTTTTAAACTCTTTGATAGGTCTAAAAAAATATTATAGAAATCTTACCTGTTAACCTGGTCACCAATTTCACTCAAATCTAATCGAGCATTTCGCGGTAAGGAATCTCCGCCGGACATCGTCGATACCGATTCTAGAGAGCTTTGCGACATGTTATTTGCGTTATCTACAAATACAATTAATGTTAAAATATATACCATCAACTACAAGCAATACTTCTATTAATAATAAGTTCTGATATAAAATGATGATTTACAATAGTATAATCAAGAATTGGACTTTGCAATATAACAATTTAACTTATTATTATATTAATATTCAACACAAAACAATCTATGTTTAATAAACATTTAAAAATCACTAAAAAATAAAAAAAATCATAAACAAAATATGTTTAGTAAACTTATAAGTTTAAAAATATAACAAACCTTTCCCATACATATTGGATATATTCGGTGGGTCTTTGAAATGAGTGGAGTTGCGGGCAGGAGTATGATCGAAGTGTAGCGTCAGTCTGTTCCTTCGAGGAGTGCTGTTTGCAGACGCGACCTCCTTCTGGATGCCAACTAGCGATACGCCTGTTATGTCTCCGTCCACTCTGTCGTGTCCATTCTCTATGGTCGGACTGGCCAGTGTCTTGGTGACTAGACGATGGGCGTTATCTGAAGGATTAAATTAATAATCATTATTATCACGTGGTCTCTTAACAAGAAAAGCAAAATTAATTAATTGAAATTAATTCAAATAAATGTCTATAGATGATATCACAAGTATCAATTTGTTATTAAAATTCTGTTAAATTAATAAAAGATAAAAGAAATGGCTGAAGTGAAACCAACAATGCATCTGTAAAAAAATTGGGTTATTAAATTTTTTGATTATTGAAATATCAGCAAGCAGACGATGGGTTTGTAGTGTATGTTGACGGATTGCACTTTTATGTTGTGTGAATTATTTATCATGGTTAAAAATTGTTTAAATCATTGTTATTTTTACAATTCGTTACATATATACTCGTCAAATCTAAAAACGTTTAGGTTCCTAACGTTATATAATAAAAGTAAATACACCGGTCAGGTATTCGTGTTAATTAGATAGATTAATTAGAGAAATTTGATTTAGTTTTCCACAGAGCACGGAATTGACTATCCATTCCATACTACCCGTTAAAACAAACCTCCTGGCATTATGATATCATTATTGATTTGCTTTATTAAAATATTTTACTTTGTGAATTCACAAGTCAATTATTTCGTTAGACGTTCTCCAAATTGGTAGTTTTGATGAAGATAATGAAGGTGAGAAGATGATTTGTGATAATTTTGTTACCTAAGACAATAGAGAGCCAAGGCGCGTACAGCTGCGCGAGGCGCGCGCGCGCCTGCCGCGAGCGGTAGCGGTCGTCGTGCTCGTGCTTGGTGAGCAGCGCGCGCAGCACGCCCAGCGCCGCGCGCCGCTTCTGCGGGGCTTCCCGGAGAGATTGCTCCACCTGGTGGGTAAGATGTTACATACAGCTAGTATTGGAAGATCGTCGAGGTTGCTGCCACTACGCTATTGCAAAATAATCGAATCCAGATTCGATAACCTACAAAATCTATACAAAAAAAAAGTGCGTGCGTACAAAGTACACATGTCAGAAGTGAAACTTCTTTATTTATAAATTTAACTCACTGTTTACACACTGTATAAATACGAATGATATTGTAATTTTACTTCAAAAACGATTACCAGCATGAGCAGCCATGTCATAAGTTAGGCTGATAATTGTAATAATTTTGCTACACATAACGTCACATTAAAAATCACTGACTTGCGGTGGGCGAGATCCCCGACCTACGCATCTTGACCGTCTGAGGGGTGTTGGCGCTAACTCTTCCCCGTCTCTGAGTGCCTGGTACTTGTACTGGTACTCGCTTATATTTTATACTAATCTAAAACTTTAGATTTACGAGACTTAAAACCCCAAGGTTGCGTTAAACGTTTAACGCAACCTTGTTGGAAGTCGCATAAGAAGTTTCACTTCAAAAAAACTTAGAAATCGGTCAGGCCGTTTCGTAGGAATTCGATAACAAACACTGTGACACGAGATTTTTATATATTAGATTTATTTCTATCGCTTAGAACCAGTTTAAGTCACGATTTAGGAATTACAGGAAATATGTAAATTTCTAGACGACTTTTATTAACAATATAAATATTACTAACACAGATAAAGTACATATCTTATTAGTTACCTGTTTTAGGAGAGTACCGGCAAGAAAATGTCGCATTACAAACTCATCAGTCAATTTTAATTTCGCCGGGTCTGCAATAGTAAAAGAAGGTTTTTTAAAACAAAAGATCATCCCAAGCCATCTACGTTAAAAAAAAAAAAACAAAAGATCTGAAGATAATTTAACACAAAACGCTTTATTAAGAACTTTATCAGAGGAAATTTGTCTCTTACCTTCATCGGAATCTTTGGTTAATTTATTTGCTTGTAGCGGCAAATTGAAAGGAACGTAATGTTCGTGAGAGCAAATTGTTTGCAAAAATGTAAATTTAAAATCAAACAATGCCTTTGGATCGCATGGTTTAAACTTTTCCAAATATTTTTTCACTTGCCGGAATATGAACCCCCGATCCATGAATGATAAGCACGACTGAAAATAAATATTAGTTACGATATTTTAAAATATTTAATAAAACAAAAAAAAAACGTAAAATTAATAATATAAACTACTTACTTTGAGGAAATTTGCCAAATTTTTATTGAAAATGTGTGTTTGAACTGGCTGCTGTAAAATGTATGTAGGTTCAACTGTGGAGACCAGTTTATCAATATTTTCTAGGAGATCACTATGAAACCTTTCATTACGGGACATCTAAAATCATTATATTTTATTATAGAAATACAAATTTCATCTAAATATTATTAGAAGATTATTAGTAAAAAATATGTTTACCTTAATTCGCCCAGTATTAATTAAATACTGTGCCATACTTTTGTTGATTATGTCGAAGAAGAAGCTGGAGTATTGCATGAACTTGTGGCTCAACAGTAAGTCCTGGTTGTTTGGATCCACGAACATATGCAATGGCGCTGTTAATACTGTGTGCAGTTTAAATTCCACGCAGTTAAAAACGTACTGAAAAAAGGCATGATTTTAGATTTCAGATCGCATTCTTAACACATCAGGTATAAACTAAATTAAATAAAATAACAACTTTTCCAGTAGCAATAAAATTTAGTTTTTATAGTTACCTTGACGTAACTGTCCAGTAAATCTTTTCTTCCATAATCATGTATTAGATGTACAAAATGTACAATTAATTTCACAACTTGGAAGCCCATATCTTGAGAGTATCCTTTTTCTATTGTCTGCAAGTAATAGTTAAAAATGCAGTGTAAAAAATAATTGCCCTGGTTTCGAAATTATATGATATTAGAATATATTTCATCATTCATCATCGCAGAAAGTACCAAAATTAGTAAGATATTTTTATAAAACATTTAGACTATTCAGATGTAGATCTTATGTTGTTAGTTATAAGTCACTCTTGTTATTTGTAGCAACGTCATAATTATAGCATGAAATCAAAACAGCACAGGCGTCGAAGGCACTTTCGTATCTTTATGAGCCACTCGAAAAGGGCTTGATAATATGATAATATACACTAAACATATTATATTGAATATCATATTGATACTAATATAATCCTCCTCATGATTAATTCTAACCACGACGATAAATCTTACTTAGATTTGTCATTTCCGCGGAAGATATAAGACTGACAAAGAGTACGCGCAGACATGAGAGCACTCTCTATATATTCTCAAAGTCCGGTAAAACGATACTTAAGAACGACCAGTGATAATGAAAGCGCATGAAGGATGTCTTAACAAGATTTCTCATTTCTTAGGCACAGGGGTGCAATACCTTCGACTTCCTAACAAAATAATAAAAAATCCAAACAGAAGTCCGATTTGAGTCTCGAACTCATAACCTACGTCTGAAATCTACAACAGTAGGTGCTCAACTAGACCACTAGTAAAGTACATTCTTGAATACATACCATGAGATCAAACAGTTGATTCAATATCGTAGGCAGGAAAGCGATGAGCGACGTGAGAGTGATGGCGTGTGCCGCTTTCAGCGCGGTGCAGACGTCGTGGGGGGGCGGCGCGGGGGACGCGGGGGGCGCGCCCGCCCGCGTCAGGCGCTCGATCTGCGCGAACAGGTGCTGCAGGTGCGCGTCGCGCGTCGCCACCGTGGACTCCAGCACGAGCTGGCAACGGAATAGAGGCTTTTCACCTTCCACCCACACCACTTCTGGCCCTGAGTTCTGGAAATATTGTATATACTTTAATTTTATTAATATAGTCACAATATCTCATTTATTTAATAACGTTTGAATGAGATGCATATTATGTAATTTTAAAATTTGACTTACCCCTTTGCCAAGCCCAAGAGGTTGGATAGACAAATATCCGGACGGTAAATGTGTGGCGATGGGCAAACTAACTAACTCGTCGATTAGCTTATCATTTTTCAGTAGTGGTACCCACGCGTATCTGAAAAAATAAACATAAATACCTATTTTAAACTTAAAATTTTAAAATATTTTAATTCTTAGAAATACTCTGAGAAATCTCTGTCTTCCACGCACACGATATAACATGTTTACGTACGATATTTTGATATTTCGCCTGTTAGCCGTACGGCTGTACCTGTACAGGTGTTGAATATTCGGGGCTGTTAATATAAGCATAAGATTTAAATTCCCTTACCTTACCTTTTAAGAAAGGGTTATTAAAGTAACATTATCCCCATGATATTAACAAAAGCAGAATAACTAAAAAAAGACCACTTACCCTATACAAGTTTCAACATTCGTATCATTCTTTTTAGCGAGATCACAGGAAATATGATGGAAGGTGAACAGAAGGTGATGAGAGGGAGTGATAGTCGTTGGCAACCGAATCTTCACCTCATCACACCAAGTAGGGTTTGTATTGTGATGTAACACAGAACAACGGTATTGAGAAGTCATTCCTGTACGCCCGTAAATAGCCTGAAAAAAAAGGTTTTCTTAATTAAAATTCAATTAAAATAATTAGATCTCTTTGTATAATAGGCTTTTGATTGTTTAATCGAATCTAATAGATCTATCTACTTAAAGAGGATTAAAAAGGTTAACTAATTAATCTTTTACATTTTTATTATTCTATACTGTTTCACCTAATCCACTAATGCATTTTAAACGTTCTAGAATCTAGACCAAGTAAATAATATCTTTAAAAACCTAAAAACATTTTAATTGAATCAAAAGGTGCAAATAACATTTGATTTTTTTTTTATTTTTATCAATTTACCTGTAACGCTTTCATATCACCCACGTCATTTTCTTTTAATTCAATAGAACAGGCAATATTCCTTGCTCTTACAAACATCTTTTGCGATTCGAAGTTTAACGACAGGGGGCGTACATACAAATGGTGTATGAACGCTGCGTATGGCTGTTCTGCTTCCACGTTCAAAGTAGCTAGCTCTAGGGTAAGAGGCGAAGCTGGTGGCAATGGGAATGGCTTTAATGCCGCGTAGGAACTTGACATACAATCTGTAGGGATAATAGAATATTATATGTATGTAACTAATATAGGTCTATGTTCGTTTTATGAGTTAAATATAACAACTGTGAACTAAGAAAACTAAGAATATAATTTAGCCGTTTTGGATGAATAAATGAAGTGTATATTTTCTGCTAAGTTAAAGTGCCTTAATGACAACCTGCCCTCATAATTTTCTATTAAATATGTACGTCTATGGCAAAGTACCCCTTACAAATTATTATTAAATGATAAAATATTTATTAAAATTCTATATTAATTATAGCTTACTCTCTATATTAATTTGTAATTACTGAAATAAATAAGCTAAATTACTATAAGTAAAAATTCGATGAGATGCTTTTACATGGAAGAGTAGTTGATATCCATCATTACATATTTTTACGTGTATAATTCTAGTAATGAGAATGTTGAGTTATATTTTCTGTATTTTGCAAAAGTTGAACGTATTATTCACCTCATTATCACATATAGTAAACCTCGGCTAAGAATAGAATTTGCAACAGGGCCGGATTAAGTAGGTCTAACGGCTCACGTAAGATTGTATGAAAGTCCTCAATTTTTGTGCTACAAACTTTAAATTTGGTAGGGAGAACCTAGCACCAAAAGCGAGCGAAGCGAGGGTGAATCGTTAGTTTATAAATAAATAAAATAATCAAAATATTGATTTAATATGGAAAGTATTAATGTAACTAGTGAAACATACATGACGCATAATAACAGATGCGCAATAAGCGGATATTATAAGAAAGACTATTTACATCGCTGAACGATTAAGTGTAATGGAAAAGTAATAAGCAGATAAATGGACTCAGGTAAGGAGTTATACGGATTCCTTTCTAAGTCGAGAATCCTTATTGTATTATCTTATAAAAATACTGCAACCTGCATATTTTTATGCAAATCGCTACTTTTACGGTAAGTACTTTTTTATATGAAAATTACACATAAAAAGATATGTAATAGCTGCGTGACTCGAGATTTAAGCCTATTTTTCTCGATTTACCTAACGACGTACCTACCATGTAGTATTGCTTCAAAATCTACTTAACACATAAACAATGAAACTAAAAAAAACACTTTAATGGGTTGAAATACAGGAAATGTAAATAATTATTGATTAATAATTAAATAACACGTATAATGTACATATATCTTTATACAGATGAAGTAGATACTCGTACGGTAAGTTTTTGTGGGATAATCAACTATTCTTGTAAATAGGTATAACCGTTGCATGAGTAACGGAAATGGATAAGACCAAAAGAAATATAGTATAGAATATAGATAAAAATACATTACACTTTAATGAATGTACGTTGCTCTGTATAGGGGAAATACCCAAAGATAATTAAAAATCTACTTTATACACTCAACCCACGATTAATAAATTGGTGTCAAACGGAATTCGAACCCACGAACACCGGCCAAACATATACGTAGCATCTTATATAAATACGTACTAGGTATCTGCTCAACGCTGTGCTGTACGTGGATGCTGAGCCATCCCGGTATGACGGTCAATTTGGCTAATTTTTCCGGCTTTCGGTAATCTGATAAGATCTTCAACAAGTCCTCGTCAGACATCTTATTTGGCTCTTGACGGTAAATTGCCGGAAACTCCGGCGTTGTGTCCAAATCGTTGCTGTATAACCTGATTGATATAAAACTCATTCGATTACCTAGTTACAATAGGTTTATTTTCATTTTATAATATAAAAAATGTAGGTACTTATGTGTGTATGTATGCATGGGTGTGGGTATCAAGCGGTTTTAATTACATACTTGATAAATACATGTAAAAGTGTAGGTACTATTAAACATTAGCTGTATTGAATTTTGATATTCGATATCAGATTTAAAAAAAATTTATAAGTAGTTATGTCCGTCTAGTTTATAAACAAAAAATTCTATTAAATTGATTTATGCGTGATATCAAAAAAAGGCATTGTAATGTATACTAATTCCTTCACGAAATCATTTACATTATGCCTTTGTTTTAATTTAAAAAGTTAATGTTAAAGTTAATATTTCTCCAACATTTTGTTAATATACGAGTATCATTAAGTAATCGATGGAAATAAAGTTTTTATTAAATTAAATTGAATAAATTGAATTATCCATACGAGCCACAAATCGTTGATATAATTTAGCAGTTTACTAAAAAAAGAATTTAATTCTGTCATATATTTTACATGTTCTTAAGACATATCATAACTGTTGAAGGACTCTACTTTTGTGGGCACAAAACGAAACCTATATAGGTACGTAAATATAACGATATTTTTCTCAAGTTAGACAAAAATAATTCGAAAAAGTTTTTAGAGAAGTTCCACGTCTTATCGCTTTTATCCGACGGGAGCGAGGTTAGAGCACTGAAATCTGTCTAGACTAAGGTAAAACTTCCAATATAAAAATGATATTTCTTAGACATTACGATAGCTCTATATTCTGATGTCAAATAACACTTTAATTTAATATTTCAACAAAACAGTGATGTTATGTAAGTAGTAATAAATTTTGCATTTGCATTAATGAAATTAGTCTTAAAGAGGATTTGAATAATCCGTATTTTAATATCTTTATTTTATTTAAATCTAAAATTTTGTATTTCTTTAATAAAACATCATCGGATAAACATATTACCATTAATAATAAACTTTATAATGTATTTGTCTTGTCTTTCGATATTCCTCTGGGTATATGTAAAAAAAGAAAGAGATCAATCTCAAGTCGCGTCGCGTCGCGTCGTTGCCAATATATAATCGACAGATTTAGACTTATCAGTCAAATATTTATTTTGTTTACTATATTTTTTGTACGCACCATAAATTATTATTGTTGTTTATTTTTAATTTTACGCTTGTATCTTTTGGTTCCAAGAAGTATTTACTTGAATTTTACAATAAAATATTGGTACGGAATGGTTGTTTTATCAAATACCTACCTTCTAAGGTTCCACCTAAGACTACTATGTACTCTTCACCAAATCGTATTGTAATACAGAATTACAAAGTTAAACCGAAAACGCATATAGAAGTAAATAAAAATCGATTATAATTAAGTAAGGCAACTGAGTAAGTATTTAAGTTATATTTTTAATTGAGTCCTTAATTAGATATCAATCACAGCCTATTAAAATTATATAAAAAAAACTATATAAAAAGTCACACATACTTGAATAAGGGCTTAGCTGCCCAAGCGAACGGCATCCGATAGTTTCCCACTCGGTGTGCATAAGATTGTATAGTTTTGTGCACTTTGAGGCCTAAGCGGGGATCCTTTGTAGCTTTCATGTAGGGCTCGAGGACCTGACTGACATGCCCTTGCAGAATTTTATCGATTTTCACTACTAAGAATAAATCTGGATGCGGATTGTTCACCGATATAAGTACCTTAAAAAGAGATTTTGTTATAACTTTTGTAAATGTAAGTTTATTAAAGATAGAATAGAATAATATAATATTTAAAATATAATATTTAAAAAATGTACACCTCTTTTCTTTTTTTTTAATTTGTCTTTAGGGTAGGACGCTAACATTTCCTGGAAGAGAATGCTTAGTGCTTGGTCTTCTCAGCTCTATAAGTGCATGGCGTAAAATAAAGAGTATTTTACTTTATAAACATGTTTTATTAAATTATAAATTGTTTGTTTGTAATAAAAATTTTAACGTTCAATTTAATTTTCTTGTTAATTGCTTCAATGCGTGAATTCTTGTTTAACGTGAATGTATAGAAATGACGTAACAAGAATAACCACATCAGTAAAATAAATGACTTTTTAGTCTATAAAGTTTATTATGTTTCTCCAGCACATCTATAATTATTTATAATTTAAATAAAATATGATCGGTATTACAAATACTATTGGCCTTCACATTCGTATCGTTTCGACCTTTACGTGGCGTATTTCAATATTATGTCGAACTTGCAATGACTATTAAAGAAGCCTCGGTTTCGATTTCTGTACGCTATATGTATGCTATAGGTAATAATATAAAAGTTTTATACACTTTTTAATTTTCTGTTGGCGACAGCGATCGTGGACAGAAAAGCGGAGAAAAATAATATAAAGATAAAGAGAGAAGAGAGAGTAAATTAAACAAAGCGTACCTGTCTCTTCGATCTGAACCATTCATCTGGTATTTGCTTAACGTCTAACTTAACATCGTAGCTAAAATTTTCGACTAATGACTTTGTGCACTCGTTTTCTTTGACTAGATCCTTCACGGCGGCATGGTTGATGTCAAAATGGAAGTTCTCGGTTAGTTTCTTGCCACTCCGGGCGTCGTATATGGCGAGATGAGTAAAATACGGCTCGACTTGGCAGAGCAGTTCTTTGTCACCGTCTATTGGCGCTTGTAATCTAAACTTTAGACTTTCACATTTGAGCAATATTCTTTGGCCAAAATGTTCTCTATAAAAGAAAATATATCTTTAGGACCTACTTGGTTTTAGAAATACCTTTCATAACACAGTTATTTTTGTTGACCATATTATATCAGAAATTTTATAATTTGGCAGTACATAATTAGCTTATTTAGAATGACCAATTCTTTTCCTTTTATAAATCTATTAATGGGCTACCATTGCTTACAAAATTACAAAACTGCACGAAATATTCTATAACTTACTTGAATGGTTCTAGCTGGGGTTCCGGCGAAGGGGCCCTTTTGTAAGGCAAAGTGAAGATATTGGAGCGGCACTCATTACGTGCCGCCGCAATGGACAAATCAGTCTCGCGGGAATATCGCATTAGCAAAGGATTCATACTATGTTCCAGTCCTTTTAGAGTTCCGTATGTGGGGGGAGGGGGTTCCGCTGTTAAAGATATGTCTGCATCTGTATAAATTTTAAAAATATACAAACATAGGTTCCTTTGGAACTTGTGATATTATGAATACTTAGCGCCGCCCTTTGTCAAATTTAATTACAGTGGACTGTCTGTTACTCTACTTCAGTCTATCTGCGTACGTAGTTTCGCCTATCGCTAAGGATCCCATTATGTTGGGTTGGACTAATTTATGTTTTAAACTTGAACTTATGAATATACATATCTTTCCCTGTTTGATTAAATATATTATGTAAATATAAATAGCATTTTTAATTAATACTTTTAATCATTAATCACACTAACAAACACAACATTTTGTTGGCAAGTGTGAAACACACATCATCAGCCCTTTTTAACGTCCTCCCTCAGTAGGGGGATCAGGCCATAGTCCATCGCGCTGACCTAGTGCGTGTTGGCGGACTTCGCATGTCTTACGAAAACTTGCTAGGTTTTCTCAGATATGCAGGTTTCCTCACGATGTTTTCCTTTACCGTAAGACAAGTGGTAAATATCAGGATAGTAATGATTCACACATAAAAATATCAGAGGTGCGAGACCCGGTTTTGAACCCGCATAACTCGGTTATACAAGCGAGCGCGTTACCGTTGGGCTACCACTGCCTAGTGTGAAACATACACAGTGGTATTCATTCAATTTGTAATGGCTTAACGATTTGAGTAAAATCCGAATTGCAGATAGATTATAGAGCCCCTAGCAAAAATAAATTATTTTGTTACAAAATGTTTAGGTAAAAAGCTTTAATGCAACGAACATACAAAAAGGTTTTAGGGAGCTTAAAAGATATTAAATATTTTTAATGGTAGGTATAAATTATACAAACACATTTTCGTCTAAATATTTCTTCTTGAATAATTGATATAAAATATGACTTTTGCAATACTGATCTGCTTATTTTTAACAAAGGCGATCATTAAACCAATCTCCATTCAACTGTGACATCCTTGCTATTGACCTTGCGTTAAAGTTTGCAATGTGTTGTAATAATTAATTAGGCACCGTGATACCTACTACCGTCATTAGTCATTGAAACCTTTCAAAACGTTAATTATAACTAACGGGTTAACCATAACGCCTAATCAAACAGTAACTAATCAAATGGATTCAAGGTCGATCAAAGTAATAAATAAAATACAAAAAAAAATGTTATTATTTTCAATGTAGAGAATCAGTATGGAGTATAATAATATAACAAAGACTTATTTTGCAACTATTTACTGGTAGAGTAAGCTTATATGATTTGGTAACAATAATAATTAATATAAAAGGTACTTATAAGAGTACTAAAACATTGGGTACATATGAGATTGTGCAAATCTCGAATGTTTCGAGAATCTCGAGTACCCCCATTACTCCCTTAATTAATTAGAGGACAAAACCTTGAAAATAGGTGGAAAGGTGTTTTAGATAAAGGACTTGACGGCACCGTTCGTGTGGTAGGTACCTATTAGGTAATTTGTAGCCAGAGTAGCCTTTACAAGTAATTTAATGCAGCATCCTGCATAGTATAACTTATATTTAATACGTATCAATTTCACTCAAAGCGTCAAAACAACGTGAACAACTACCTAACAAGCATAAATACACAAACAATTTTTCCATTTTTTATACCATTTAGTTCTTCGTCATTTATAATTCATACCTAGGTATAATTTAAAAACAATGTTACCTTTATCTAGCACTTCGTCAGATTGCTGTGTTTCTTGGTCTTGATTCTTTTTAAGTGCTGCTTTAAAGGCATTGATCCAATCATTCATATCCTCTTCAGTTTCCGTCGCAAATGTATACCCTTTGTTGCCCGACATGCGTAGTTCGAAACAAAACCGCCCGCGTTTCGCATTCTGCGAGGAAATTAATACGAATATAATAAAAAAGTATGCTTATAAAGACGACACTAGCTTTTGCCAGCAAATCTGCTCGCGAAAGTTGTTTGTTGTTTGTATGATTGCTAGCGGACTTAACCGGTTTGTGAGATTCAGTCTTTATTCGGTTTATCTCTATAATTTTGTTTTACATATATACGTATTAGTATAGAACATATTATATAATAAATATGTTAGGACATTGACACTATATAGTTCATTGGTAAGCTTGTGTTATGGATACCAGATACTTGATGCAGATACATATATAGAATTTTAAATACATACAATACATATTAATATAAATATACCCAGGAATGGAGTACATATTTTGTGTTCATCACACAAATAAATGCCCCCAGCGGAACTCGAACCCGTGACTGCTGTCAAACAGTCAAAGCAAGTAGGTAGTGTCACTACAGACTGAGCCCAATGTGTGTGTTCTAAGTATAAATACGTCGTATTTTAAAACGAATTTTGTAGAAACGGTACCTACCTAAATACCGGGTCTAATTGATGCATACAAATAAGACTGGTGTGAAAGTGAAAACTAGTCTCTAAAATTCATACTGCTGGTAAAATTAATACAGTCAATTCTCTAAATGTGTTTTCGAAAAGGTATATTATTTGACGGTTTGGCTGCGTGTTCAAAAGCTCTAACTGTCATGCCAAAGGTTACGAGATCAAAATCGTAATTAGACAAAGTACACAACTGATATGTTACGTATTTAAATTAAATGTGTTCATATTATAGTTCAAAATACAGTGTAAACTCTATATAACGACACTCAAGGGATTGTGCATATTTTGACGTTATAGAGTTATCGTTAGACGTTAAATAGAGATGGAAACTCTGTATAAAAATGAAAATCTGAAAAAGAAAATGCTTATTTCAGACTAGTGTTAGTTACATATACATACATAAAAACAATTCTTATTAAAACGCTATTGCATATAATATGTATATAGAATATTATAAGGATTTGTGACAAATATAACTTATGTATATGACTCTGTTAGATATTTCAATAGCGTAATTCGAGTCAGACACGAGTCTTTTGTTCTCTTTCAAATAATATGACAATATTGATATAATATGTAAGTACCTACATGATTACATAACAATAGTGTTATTGTTGGAATACTAAAATAGCCTCTATAATAGTTTGACAAAAGATAAGAATTCTATACTAATTTATAACATAGCATGAACACCTATTAGTAATTACATTTTACACAACTTTACGTTGGTACATACATAAGATCTACCCATTTTAATATTAGAAAATAAATATTAAAAATTAGATTTATGAATTACTAGTAGAATGAAATATGTAAATGTAAAAATTAAATAGTCAACAAAAACAAAATAGTCGTTAGGTAGGTACAATGTTTTATGGGATCTTATAAAATGCAAATGATGAAACGAAACACGTTGTATAAAGACGTTGTAAGCTTAGTAAAACGGGTGCTAGTACACTTGGTTATGCTCTAAATACCGCAAAATAAAACTAAGTCTATGTTTTTGAACGAATAAGGTAAATTTTTAACAACTATATGAAAATTAATAATTATTCGGTAGGTACTCGTAAATACATAGACGTAACATATAATAGCTTGATATATTTAAATGACGTCACAATGCAAATTATAAATAAAATTGTCTTAGGCTAATTATAGAATCATGTCAGACCTAAATAACATAATATGTTGATACATACCTTAACAACTTCAGAGCAGAAATCCATGACAATAGTAAGTTTGGTGTCAGTTTTCTTTTCATCCTTATAAACTTCAAGTATATAGGCACCATCTGCCTCTCTAACCATTGAGCAATAGCGTTTTTTAAACGATTTAGAGGCAAGATTGCTAAATATCCTATCTGAGCCGATTTCGGGTCCTTTGAGCAAATAACCCTCTTTGGTCCCAACATCAACCTTTGCATGAGCTTCATGGTCACTATCTGTTTCTGTATCTATGTCATATATTTCTTCAGGCAACTTAGTGTCTATTGGCCTAGTGGAAATATGTTTATTAAAGAATATAGCTAAAGCATATATTACTTATATACTTTTATATACTCTGAATGACTTCAAAGTCCCCGTGCATTATATTTTATACATCATTTCACATTACTATTTTGTTTTTGAATTATAAAACTATTCAATTCAAATGTATTAAAAAAATCCATTAATTTATAGACTAGTTTAATTTTAATAAAAAAGTCTTTGAAACAAGTTCTTAAATATAATACATATTACATGAAGACCTAAGAAAACAACTTACAAGATTCTATATACTATTTTGCATACAAACTACTTTTCTTAATATGATCTCATTTCTCTATTTTAATAGAAAAGTAGATAGGCAAAATTGTTACAATGCTTAATGTTAATAGCATGTTGTTTATCATAGGAATGCACCCCATTCAAAATAGACACAGTAATTATTATTGTTCTAAATATTTTCTGCCTGAACTCTATTATGCAATAGAGGAAGTGAGTCAGTTGTGTGATAGTGGGATTTTAAAAGCAGAATCAGTGTAAATGTTTGGCCATGAAAACATGATAATTATACTGCTAATTAAATCTCAAGTTGAATATAATGAGTTATGCTAGATGCAGAAATATTTCGAAACTTGACCTAGGTTTGAATTCACCTTTAAAAATAATATATTTATATTTAAGACTATTATAGGTAATATATTTTTAATTGTTGGGTTCTATTTATCACAATGAAAATAATAACAATAACTGTATTATGAGGAAACTTACCGAGGTAAATTGATATAAGATCCAGAATAGCTGCTATATTTATAATGTACAAGGTTCCAACTAGATGCATAACTAAGTAATGCCTGTCTTGTCAGTAAAGGACATGTGGCCGCTGTCCTCACATCAGGCACAGCAGTAGTCACAGTCCTCCAACGTCGAGGAAGGACTACACTCTAAAATATAAGCAAGATCATGAAAAACAGTAAAATATTTAAATGTTACTGATTTGAGAGACTATTTAACCATATTTATAATAGTTTTTAGCAATAATTGTTATATATAAAAAGTAGAATCCACAATGATATAATTTTTATTTAACCATCTTAATTTTATTTTTTATTAAATTATCTTTAACAAAATATAAAAAACAAACAAAACTTACAGAAACATCATCAGATGGGTATAAGAGTATGTCTCTTAATGGATCATTCAGTAGCAAAGTTTTATTTTCTTGAATATACTTTTCAAAGTCAAGGACATTGCTTTTGTTACTTAACACATTCTGAAAAAAATATTTTTTTAACTATTTGTGTAATATTTAGAAAATAATTATATTTTGATTTTAAATTTAAATAATAAATATACATAGTTCAATAATACCAGTATACTCATAACTAATACATACATATGGAAGATTCAATCTTAAACATAAAAGTATAAGAATGAAAGTTTCATATATAGACTATAAAAAACTGGCAACTTTTATGACTGGACTTGAGCTCAACGAACCAAGTCATGATTACACAGAGTTTGAAAATAAAATAAAAGACTTAATCTACAAAAGTAAAATATTAAAAACAAAAATACTTAATCTCCCCCAAAAGGATTGGATAAACAAGGAAGTTATCAGTGAAATAGATCAAAGAAATGCTTTATGGGCAGAACTAAAAAAGAACCAAGAAGATGACGATTTGAAACATAAATTTCAGGCAAAGAGTTCCTATGTATCAAAATTCATTCAAAACACAAAAAATAACTACTATTATAAAGAATTCATAAAATGTTACAATAAGCCAAAAAAAATGTGGAACCTTGTAAATAATTTATCTAATAATAAAATAAAACAAGTATGTGCTCCTCCAAAACTATTAGTTGATAACCAGTATGTTAGTGATCCAAAGGAAATATGTGAATTATTTAACCAATACTTTTCTACTATAGGACCCACACTAGCAAATCAAATACCTAAGACTTAATGATAACCTCTCTTACATCGTATCTAAGATTGATCTTACAACCAGCTCTGGTTTGGCAACTTTAGAACCCTGTACAGTAAGTGAAATAACAAAAATAATAACAGATCTTAATAATAATTGTAGTGTTGGAATAGATGGTATAAGCACTAAAGTTATAAAATGTATACTAAATCTTATAGTTAACCCTTTAACACAATGTTTTAACAGATTGTTGCTAGTTGGAACATTCCCAGATACACTAAAAACTGCAAAAGTTACACCAATTTATAAATCTGGACTAAAAACGGACCCCAGTAACTACCGACCTATTTCCGTATTGCCGGTCCTATCTAAGGTACTAGAAAAAATATTATACTTTAGGTTAAATAAATATATTGAAACAATCAACTTTATCTCTGATCGGCAATATGGTTTTAGACCAAAAAGTAGTACACTCACTGCGACAATTGACCTGATCACTAAAATTAAACACAATATCGATAGCAAAAATATAGTTTTAGGTATTTTCATTGATTTAAAAAAAGCCTTTGATACTGTGAGTCACGAATTGTTATTGAGAAAACTGGAAGGCATTGGCATCCATGGCAATGCTTTGGCTATGTTTGAATCTTACCTAACTAAAAGATATCAAGTAGTTAAAATTGGAGACTATCGAAGTAAGGCATTACCAATAACATGCGGCGTTCCGCAAGGATCTATATTAGGTCCATTGCTTTTTCTAATTTATATTAATAATATTCAAGACCTTGACTTACATGGTCATTTAACTCTGTATGCAGATGATACCTGTCTTTTTTATTTTGGACCATCCATACAAACTCTTATCCATCAAGCTCAAGAAGATTTAAATACTTTATCTGTATGGTTCCAACGTAATCTTCTAACAATAAACACTTCTAAAACAAGTTACATGATTTTTAAAGCAAAAAATAAATTGATACTGCCACACGCACCCCTCACAATTAATAATGTACAAATACAGCAAAAATACAGTGAAAAATATCTCGGATTAAGGGTAGACAGTAATTTAAATTGGAATACTCAAATTGAACATATTAGAAAAAAACTAACTTCAATTACTGGCTCAATTAGAAACCTAGTCCGATGTATTCCGCGTAAACTGCGTTATACCATCTACAACACTCTGGTCAAACCCCACTTAGTATATCTCATTGAAGTTTGGGGAAGTGCCACCAAAACAAGACTAGATGACCTGCAAATAGCACAAAATAAAATAATAAAAATTCTCTTCTGTTACCCCTTCCGAACCTCTACCACAAAAATTTATAACGAAACTAAAATAATGAATATTCGGCAGCTATATATTTATAATACATGTATCTTCATCAGAAAAGCTCTCAACAGAACTATTCACACCAATATTAGTTTTACCAAAATAAAAGAACACACAAAACGAAGCACTCGACGAGCTAGCTATATTGTCTTACCCAAAACTAGAACATCTTATGGTAAAAAAACCCTAACATTTGAAGGAGCACTACTTTACAATAAAATACCTGCACACATAAAAAATGTACACTCATTCAATGCATTCAAAACCGAACTAGCTAAACATATAATAGAATACTCACTTTAAAAATAAGCCTATGCGTTGAATGGGTACCTACGTTTAGTTAACGAGTAACGACGAATATCTTATTTTGTATATTACTACTTATATGTATTCTCATGTAAGCGACTTATGTATATGTCTTTTTTGAGAATAAATGTCTATAAACCTAAACCTATATGATTTTATATAGTCATTTGTTTTTATTTTATTTATATAGTCATTTACTAACTCAAAATAGCTTTCATAATTTATGTATTTTAATTAATATCTGTGCTTTAAAATGAATATTATTGATACTAATATTTTATGCACTACAATTATTTAGGTAGATAGGGGTTTCATGACTTAGGGTAAAGATTTTTCTTTTGGAAAATCTCATTTAAAATCGCTTATGTTATAGCAAAATTGTTAATGCATTTTATTATTATAAGAATTATTATTCTAAAATGAATAACACTATCATTTTTATAAAGCAAACAATCCTACTGATTTTAAAACTGTCTGATTGATTCTGAACTGATTGTAAAAAAAATTATTTTCTTACTTTTAATAAGTTTTTAAAATCTAAATTTGTAAGATATTTATGGAACAGGTTTTATATAGTATGTTTAAGCTGTTACACCTTTCTAAATGACGAAGATGTTATAGGGGTCAACATAGAAAAGCTAATTTATACATGTCTCATCTAAGTAAATAGAAAGCTCATTTACTGGTGTAAAGTAAATATATTTACCTCATACTCAGCGCCATCCTTTTTATTCCTAGATATCACCGGAGGCATTTTAAACTAACCCCAATACAAAATAAGAGTCCATAAAACAAATAACGACGGAAATTTGAAAATTATGCTGATAACTACTTTGTTTACATTTTAAACAAATATCTCATTGACCATAACAAGAAACGCCGAAAACTGTATGGATACGATTAATGATTTGACACAAGGTGTTGGTTCTTCTTTCCGTCAAATTTTAATTCACAGACCATGGAGGTTAGAGACCAGGAGAACCATCGCTTCATTCTAAAGCATTACCCACCTGACCCTGAAAATTTGTAGAATTTATAACGCGCTGTCGTCGGTAAGTAGTATTTGTGAAGTTAGTGGTTTATGAGTATTGTCACTATTGTGACAACGTGAAGTTAGGCATTGAGACAACAAAGCGATCGCAGCGCCTCCTTAGTTTGACAATATTTATGAGACACTACATCCTAGGGCGATGGTTCTCCTGGTCTCTAATCTCCATGTCACAGACCCTAGTAAACAACAGATAAAATGTTAAACTGGTCACAGATAATATTATACACGTATCTCTATGGAGCTTTATGCTAAACTATAACTTACAATATCACATTAAATCCTTGTTTTTATGGTACAGTTAAAATATTTGTCTTACATTTTTACGTTTTTCCATAGAGATAAAAAAAGGCCCAAATCAATTAAAATATATACTGTAGCACAGACTTTAAAACCCCTTTCCCGCACTTGTAGACAGCGCCGTTTACCGTGTAGGCTGCGTGAGTGAGACCGCTGCCGGCGCTTTCCGAGTAGCGAGACTCGATGCGCGCGCACTTCCCGCAGAGAGACGCGCCGCCATATTTTAAAGATGTTGATTCGGGATAATAATTATTATATTTTTATGTAACGCTTTGTTCTCTTGTTTTTAACGCTGAATACAATTTTGAATCTAGCACGGACTTTATTATTCAAGAACTCCTATAATTGGCGCCCAACGTTAGGGCCGTGTTTAGTTTTGCAGATTTGTTTTAGTGTTTAAAGACAGTGACTAAGCGTGCCTGTAACGGAATTGTGTTCAAAATCAGTCAGCGACCACAAAATATTTGGCGTTCTAGTGCTTGTGTTATTCCTAGGGCAGCCCTGTGTGTAGATCTAGAAATCTGACTGCAAATCCCGCGTGTGGAACTGTGGAACTTTTTTTATGGAACGTTCTCGATCGTTGGTACCTAGTGCTTTACGGTTACGATTGATTTAGTACTCACATAGTCATCTTAGTGCTAGTGCCTCGGGTAGGTTTCCTAAGATAGTGGTGAGGTTGCAACGTGAACCAGTGAACGCTAGTGTATAAAAAGGAACGATTCGTGCGAGTCTAGTCTTCTAGTTAGGATATCTATATTACCTAAAAACTCGCGTCGGACGTTTGAATAAGTGTTTTAGAACTCAAAACGGTAAAAGTGTGTATAACAGTGCTTCGTGCGAGTGTAGGCTGTTAGGTCTTATCGGAGTATACCTAGATTGCCTAAACTTGTATCGGACATTAGAACAATTTCTTTTAAAACTGTAAACCGTGTATGTTAGTGTGTAAGGACGCTTTGTGCGATTTTAGGTTTTAAGCTAGGTTAGTAACCTAAAACGCAACGAACGTTATTTTGTAAAGAACTTTAGTATCTACTATAATGTGTTTTACTGTGAGTTAAAGACCTAAAAGTGGCTAAAGACATTACTAGTGAGTTGTTTATCTAGTGACAAGCGACGATCTTAGTTTAGATTCTAGAACATTCACGTTGAGACGTGCGCGAATACCTAAGTACCTACGCAGTGTTTACGAACATTTTGTGATTCTAGGGTCCGGATCTTGTTGTCACTGTAGATCTAGGTACGCTATTACCGTGAATGGTGTGTTAGCTTCACGAGAGTGTATAGTGACTTTACTAACTGTGCATAAGAGGTTCCTGTTGACATGGTGCTTACTCGATCTCGCGCAAATAGTGCAACGCGGAATATGCAGCAGCCTGGCAGGGCGATGCCCGCCGATGGCGAGGAATTATTCGTAGACGTACATACGTCTACGCCACCGCTGGCCGGACCTCCGTCCGCTAGCACTTCCACCACTTCGACGCCGGCGTATGCGGGACTTTTAGCCGCTGGCGCCTCCGCCATGTCGCCGCAGCCGCATCCTGGGCGTGAGCCGCCTGGTTCCGCGCAGATGGCGCAAACCGAGCAGGCTCCGCCCGGCGCCGTGGGACCGCTCCCGTCCGTGGTGATGACGGACCAACAGTTGGTATTATTGTTGAACTCATTACGGGCGCAGCCACCTATGCAAGGCACGCCGGCCCCACCGCCGTGGACTGTGAGTACGAACTTATCTAATTGCACATCTAGGTATAGTGGAGCGGGCGATGTATTAGCATTCATAGACGCGGTAAAAATCTACAAGGACTGCGTAGGGGCAAGTGATGAGATTGCTTTAAGGGGTCTGCCTATGCTACTTACCGACTTCGCTGCTACCTGGTGGCAAGGCGTCAAGCATTCGGTGGCGAGTTGGGGAGAGGCAATAGACTTACTACGGCAAACTTTCGGTCCGCGCCTCCTACCGCACCGGATTTACCGAGAAATATTTAGTCGTGAGCAACGAGACGAACGCACGGATGTGTTCGTATGCAGGATCAGGGCGCTCATCTCTCAGTTACCACCAAACACGTTGCCGGAGAATCCGGTTCAGCTCGATATGGTATACGGGCTTCTCCATAAAAAGATACGGGAGAAGGTTGTGAGGAGTGCCTTCACTTCATTCACGGAACTGCTGCAACAGGCGCGCGTGGTGGAGGATATCCTGGAAGAAGGGAGTTCTACTGCTCCCAACGGGAAATTTAAATCTACAGTTGACTTCCCGTCGTCGCCTGTCCCAAATGTTTCGTCATCATACCCAGCTTCGGCGGTGAAGCATGAGAAAAGCGCCCAAGGCAAACTAAGACCACGTTGCTCATTCTGCAAATTATTTGGGCATGTCAAAGATGACTGTCGAAAACTCAAGAATAAGCCCACTATGGAACTCGTGAAGAGTGAACCTGCCACAGCACAGTCGGAGCTGCGCCCGTCTATAACCTGCTTTGGATGCGGTGCGCCCGGCGTGATAAGGTCAAACTGCAAGGTCTGCAAGGAAAAGCAGACCTCGCCTCCGACGACGACAGCGTTTCAATCCGTGTCCGTGTGTGAATCCGTACTCGATCCGCGTGTGCGTCCGATTTTTAAAATTGAAGTGTTTGGTGCTATCGGTACAGCCCTGCTCGATACAGGTGCTAAGCAATCAGTGGCTAGTGATAGTTTAACGCGGCACTTGAGGTCGAATGGCCAAGTTTTTAATTCCACTGTAACTGAGTTGCGCTTCGCGGACGGTAGCCAACGAGTTCAAATTGTAGAGACGGCTGTGGTAAATGTAAAAGTGCAGGGAAGGGATTTCACTACCCTTTTCATTGTTTTACCTGGTGCTAAAGACTCCCTCTTAGGTATGAATTTCATTAGGGACGCTGGCATGGTACTCGATTTTGATAACAATCGCTTCTCTTTGCATTCTACAGATTTTTTCGAATTACAATATGAACACGACAACAATGTCACAGCTAGTGCTGCAGTTGGCCTCCGCGAGGGCGAGGGTGTCCTATTATCATCAGCTGAAAAAGGGAAATTGGCTGCACTTCTAGAAAAGAATGAGGATATTTTCAGTGCAGGGGGAGGGCCGACGCCTTTTGCTGTGCACAGAATTGATACGGGTAACGCTACACCCATCTCTACGCCGCCTTACCGGGTGACACCCGCTAAGAAGGAGATAATAAGGGCAGAAATCGACAAGATGTAAGAACTTGATGTCATAGAATTAGCAGAGTCCGAATGGACCTCGCCGGTTGTTCTGGTGCCTAAGAAGAATGGAGAAACCAGATTTTGCGTCGATTACAGGAGATTAAACGCAGTGACGCGTACGGACAAGTATCCGCTGCCGTTAATCGACGATATCCTGGCTTCTGCAAAAAGTAATTGCGTCATGTCCACGATTGATTTAAGATCAGGCTATTGGCAAGTTGAGGTTGCACCTGAGGACCGACATAAAACTGCATTCGTTTCCCCGGTTGGTACGTTTCAATTTCGGCGCATGCCGTTTGGCTTGAAGAATTCGCCATCGACGTTCCAGCGCTTAATGGATCGGTTTCGTGCTGGTCTTAAGGATATTACAGTCGTGGCTTATTTAGACGACATTTTAGTGATCTCTGATAATCTGGAGACACACCTGCAGGATCTGCAACAGGTATTTGAACGCCTGCGACAATTCAACCTCCGAGCGAATCGGGAGAAGTGTGTTTTTGCTAGGGAGAAAGTGACCTATTTAGGGCATGTAATCAGCGCCCAAGGTTTGGAACCTGATCCGTCGAAAGTTCAGGCCATGATGGACAGACTTCCTCCTAATAACTTGAAAGAATTAAAAAGCTTTCTACAAACATGTTCCTGGTTTCGGAAGTTTATCCCACACTTCTCAGAAATTGCTCGACCATTGACTGACCTGACTAAAAAGGATAAACCTTGGAAATGGGGGGAGGAGCAAGCACAGTCTTTTGAAGAATTGAAGCGGAGGCTGTCCACCGCCCCTATTCTGCGTCAACCATCCTTTGACCAGCCATTTGTGCTTCGCACCGACGCTAGTGCTTATGCGTTAGGCGCAGTCCTTTTACAGGGACCAGATCCAAAAGAGGAGTTGCCAATAGAATACGCGAGCAGATTGTTGACAGCGGCTGAGCGTAACTACAGTACGACCGAGAGAGAAGCGTTGGCTGTAGTGTGGGCCCTGGATAAATTCCGTGGATATCTGGAAGGAGCCCAAGTACGGGTTGTATCTGACCATCAGCCTCTAAAGTGGCTGCTCTCGCTTAAGACTCCAAGCGGACGCTTGGCTCGTTGGGCCTTGAAGGTCCAAGCCTTTAACCTGGATGTGGAGTATACTCCGGGTAAAGCCAATGTGGTAGCGGATACACTGAGTCGCCCAGTGTATCAATCATCAGAAGACGTAGATCTCACCTGTGACATATGCCCGATTTCTGTGGATCTACCACATCGGAGCTCTGAGGAGATTCGTTTGGCTCAGTTAGCAGACCCTGAAATTAAGAAGATACTGGATGATTATGAAGATAATGACGCGGCAATTCGATGGACCGATCGAGGGTATTACCTTAACCAAGGAGTTCTCTTCCGCTTCGATCCGGTTAGTGAATCCGAAGAGCCACAACTAGTAGTTCCGGAGTTGATGCGCGAAGAACTCATGAAAGCTATTCATGATGCGCCTACGGCAGGACATCTGGGGTTAGAGCGTACCTTGAAGAAGGCCAAAGAGAGGTATTATTTTCCCAACATGCGCCAATATGTTGCCAAATACCTTAAGACATGTGATTTTTGTCAAAAGTTCAAGCCAACGAACCTGAAACCTGCGGGACTACTGCAAACGCCTGTCCCGAGTCAACGTTTTGAGGTAATCGCGATGGACTTGTTTGGACCTCTCCCTGAAGGTAGTAAGGGAAAGAAGTGGATCTTCCTGGTGGAAGATACCGCCAGCAGATGGGTGGAGCTTTTCCCTTTAGCAGAGGCAACCTCAGAAGCTTGTGCCAGGATCTTAATTGAGGAAATATTCCTTCGTTATGGTTTTGCGCGCCATGTTTGGTCGGATCAAGGGGTGCAGTTCGTATCAGCAGTTATGCAGAAAGCTATGCATGTGCTGGGGGTGAAGCAAACTCTCACGCCAGTATATCATCCGGAGGCTAATCCTGCGGAACGTAAGAACCGGGAGATGAAGCAGATGATCGCCATGCTAATCGATCCAGAGCATCGACGATGGCCAGAAGTTTTACCGGCAATACGGTTCGCCTTGAATACCTCCCCTAATCAGGGTACCGGGAGATCCGCCGCTTATCTTACTTTTGCAAGAGAATTTCGCTCGCTCGTGGATATCGACCACGACCTAAGAACGGTTGTGGATTCGCAAAACTATGTGCCATCAATTACTCCATATCTTCGAACTTTTGTGGAAAACCTCCAGGAGGTTAAGTGACGAGTGGAGCATCAGCAAGATTCCCGTAAGAAAGTTGCTGATAGGACGCGTCGTAAGGGGCCTAGTTACCAGAAAGGTGACCTTGTGCTAGTGGAGAGCCACAGACAAAGCCAGGCCGCCAAAGGCTTTATGGCCAAATTGGCGCCCCGTCGGGAGGGCCCATATGCCATAAGTAGGGTGATTTCCCCCACTACCTATGAGGTAGTCGATAAGGAGGGGGTCTCTAGGGGAAAATACCATGCCAGCCTACTAACTCCCTATGTTGGAGAGCGCGAGCTCATCGTTCACACCCGGAAAAAGGGTAGACCACGAAAGAAACCTGATTCCAAGCCCGCTGCAGTGCCTTCCGCTGGCTTGGAGGGGGAGCCTGTAGCACAGACTTTAAAACCCCTTTCCCGCACTTGTAGACAGCGCCGTTTACCGTGTAGGCTGCGTGAGTGAGACCGCTGCCGGCGCTTTCCGAGTAGCGAGACTCGATGCGCGCGCACTTCCCGCAGAGAGACGCGCCGCCATATTTTAAAGATGTTGATTCGGGATAATAATTATTATATTTTTATGTAACGCTTTGTTCTCTTGTTTTTAACGCTGAATACAATTTTGAATCTAGCACGGACTTTATTATTCAAGAACTCCTATAATACTAAAAATAGATAGATAGGTAGGTAACCTATTGACTATTGAGTAAAGCTTGGCAAATGTTTTACAGATTTACCTCGAAATGTATTAGTGTAAGTAAATAAAATAAAGTATAAATAAAAGAAATCTTTTTATTTCTTTCATTTACATAATAATTAATAATATGTTACAATTAAAACAGTTATAAAAGTATTTATTAATAACTAGCGACTCACCCTCGCTTCGCTTGGGTTCGTCAATAAGTACCCCCTTTAGTATAAGTTTTTTACAAACTTTGTTTTTTTTTATTATTATTAACAATTACTTACGGAACATACAAAATAAAAATTTGCCGAATTTGGTCCAGCCATTCTTGAGTTATGAGCATACCATCATTCATTTTTATTTATATAGAATATAGAATAGATAGAAAAGAAATCATAACCCTTTCCCTCCTTACGGTACTTAGAAGTACCTCCACATGTTTCGTCTAATAACTTAAGTACGAAATCACTTTAAGCTAGCTACAACTGATGATCCTTTAGAGTACCGTTTCCGTAAGCCAATCACAACGCGTTATTTGAATTACCGCGTGACGTTGCCGAAAAATTTGAACAGCGAGTCACAATCGGTCGGACATTTTATCACTCTACTGTGCGGTGTAATTGAAAAAGTTTTATAAATAGAATATCATAGGTAAGTGCTATTTTTTTTACTAATTACGTTGTTTATATCACGGACTACATTTATAAAAGCTGTTATAACGTACTATCACTTTATTTTATATGAATATTCGATAAAAACTGATGTGGACTTAAAAGTACCGTCAGGTGATTTTAGTCTAAAAATTATAAGCTTTTATAATACAAATACTCGATGAATTAGGTATTTTGTTTTAACGTAAATGAATGTTTTTTTAATTGTATAATTGTTCTGAGCTATTTTTTTTATTTTTTTAGCAATTGAGATGGATATTTCAAACAATACTGCTCTAATTGAAGCCCTGTTATTGGAAGCGATTCCGGACTGTGACGAAGAGTCTGAAGCAGGTGTGTCCGATGATGAAGTGGAAAATATTCAACAACCTTCACCAAGAGGCTTCGATGAGCACCCTATAAATGTTAGAAGTTCCTCCTTTTTTAGGTTCAATACTTTGCCTCTCTGAGTAGCATAAAGGTTACTTTGGTACACAATATTATCAACAATATCTTCAATTAATACTAAAAATATATCAGTCGGGGTGCTACAGTGAGCAAAAAAGTCTTCTACTACTCCAGTATCTAGAACGTATTCTTGTAAAATTGTATCTAGGTCCTTCTTTTTCCATTTACGGTTTGGTTCGGGTAATCGCTGCTTAGTTTTTTGTGAAGACGTATTTTCAGACGGTACATCAATCTGAACACTAGATTTAGGTATTGGAGATGTTGGTACCTGATTTACAGGGCACTCCAATTCATCTTCTTTTGAAGGCGACGATGGCGGATCTTCGGCTAAAATATTTTCTAGAGCTCTTCCAAAAATCTCATCGAAGCCTCTTGGTGAAGGTTGTTGAATATTTTCCACTTCATCATCGGACACACCTGCTTCAGACTCTTCGTCACAGTCCGGAATCTCTTCCAATAACAGGGCTTCAATTAGAGCAGTATTGTTTGAAATATCCATCTCAATTGCTAAATAAAATAAAAAAATAGCTCAGAACAATTATACAATTAAAAAAACATACATTTACGATAAAACAAAATACCTAATTCATCGAGTATTTGTATTATAAAAGCTTATAATTTTTAGACTAAAATCACCTGACGGTACTTTTAAGTCTAGGTCTTAGAAATAGTACTTCTAGATATAATAAAAATCTGAAAATAATCTCAGCATTTCTTTTTACCTATCTTATTACGATAATGAGGTTAAAAAGCGGAAATTCGTAAAAAATCACTACCCCGGGTGGAAAGGGATAACATATCCTGTTAAATGTTTAATGTTATTGTTTAGAGATTAGTATATTTTAGATTATCTGTGGAAGTAGGCCTTAATTATCTGTGGAAAAATATCTGTCTCTGGGTGTGGCGTTGGGAAGTGAAAAAGAACTAAAAGATGTATCAGCTAATTAATATTAAGTTAGATTAAAAGTATCTAAAATAAAGAACCATTATATTTACCAGAGTTTTTATTAAGACGTTATAAAACATGGTGGCAGACGAAGAACAAACTCCCTCTCAACAAAAACAGTCCGATATTGAGAGGAACCAAAACTTTAAAATGGCGCCTCCGGGAACATTTAGTTTTGTGCCAGCAGAGTGGCCAAAGTATATAACAAGATTCAAGAGGTATATGAGCGTATCTGGACATGAAGAATTAAGTGATAAAAGTAAGATTGATTTTCTGTTATACTCGATGGGAGACAAAGCCGAAGACATAATTATTCAATTTGAAAAAAATTTATCTTATACAGAATTACTTCAGAGTTTTGACAAATTTTTCTTTCCCAAGAAGAATGTAATTTACGAAAGATTCAAATTTAACTCAAGGGTACAAAAGGAAGGGGAAGATTTTGATCAATTTGTCACGGATCTGCATAAGTTAGCAGAAGGATGCGAGTACAATTTGTTAAAAGAAGAACTTATTCGAGATAGAGTAGTGATTGGCATACGGGATAGAAATATAAGTGACAGGATGCTTTTAAAAAATGACTTAAAGCTTGATGAGGCTATTCAAATGGGAAAGCAAGCTGAAATACAAAGAAAAGAGAGTATGATTATAAGAGAAAATAAGGAAGAAAGTGAAATAAATAGGGTGAAAGCAGGAACAACATCAACACAAAGAAACAATGAAGAACTGCAATTAAAAGGAAATTGTTGGTTTTGTGGACAAAAAAGACATCCTAGGTATAAATGTCCAGCATCAAATATAACGTGCCTTAAGTGTCGAAAAATAGGGCATTTTGCTAGGTTGTGCAAAGCCAAGATGGTTAAAAACATTGAGAAGGAAGAAACAGGAACTACATATGAGGTTAGTTTCTGTGAATCAAAACAAAAGTATTTAATAGATGTAGATGTTTTTCAAGGGAACCAGTTTATAAGTAAAGTAAAATTTCTAATTGATACAGGAGCAGACATAAGTGCTATACCAGACAGTATTATAAAAAGATTTGAACTCTCTATGGTGAAGTGTGATGATGTGATTAAAGGACCAGATGGGACAAAATTAGAGGTTTTGGGAACTACTATTTTAAAGCTTAGGTATAAAGAAAATGTATATGAAGGTAAGGTTTATATTATAAAAAATTTAAGCAGAGCTATTTTAGGGAGACCTTCAATTGAAAATATGAATATACTTACTATTTGTGCTATCTCCCATTCTTTTAACTCTGATGATAATATAAGTGAAGTAATTGACAAAGAATATCCGAATATATTTAATGAGTTAGGAGTATTTAAAGACGAATTCCATATCAAATTAGTAGCAAATCCAAAACATTATGTGCATGCTAGCCCTAGAAATGTATCAATTCCATTATTACCAAAAGTTAAAGCAGAACTAGATAGATTGCAAAGACTCGGAATAATTAGCCCAATTGAAGAACCTACTGATTTTGTCTCACCAATTGTAGTAGTATTTAAAAATGATAAAGTTAGGATTTGTGGAGATTATACTGAAGTTAATAAAAATATTTTAAGACCGGTTTACCCAATACCAAAGGTGGAAAATACATTAGCAAAGCTGAAGGGGGCTAAATATTTTTCTAAAATAGATGCTACCTCAGGGTTCCATCAAATCAAGCTAGATGAAGAATCAAAGAAAATTACTACTATTATAACACCTTTTGGTAGGTATGTTTATAATCGTTTACCTTTCGGCCTAAATTGTGCACCAGAATATTTTAGTATGAAATTTTCTAACTTGTTCAAAGATTTAAAAGTAGCTATACATATGGATGATATTTTAGTATTTGAGGAAACTAAAGAAAAACATGATAAAATACTAAGGGAAGTATTAAATAGATTACAAAATGAAGGATTAACAATTAACAGAAATAAGTGTGTATTTAGAGTGAATGAGGTGACATATTTAGGTCATTTAATAAATGAAAAGGGAATTAAAGTGGATCCAGACAGATTCAAAGCAATAAATGCATTTAAAGTACCAGTAAATAAAAAAGAGCTTCTTCGATTTCTTGGTATGGTCAATTTTGTAGGTAGATTTATACCAAATAAATCTCATTTATTAGAACCATTGCATATGTTATTGAAAGACAGTAATATGTTCATATGGGGAAAAACTCAAGATCAAGTTTTTAATCAAGTAAAAGAAAAACTTAAATCAGCACCAACCTTATCACATTATGATCCGAGTTTAAAGATCATTGTATCAGCTGATAGTAGTTCTTTCGGGTTAGGTGCTGCACTTATGCAAGAGAATAGGCAGGGCCAAAGAGCTGTGGTAATGTATTCAAGTAGAACTCTTACAGAAGCAGAAAAACACTATGCACAAATAGAGAAGGAATGTTTAGCTTTAGTATGGGCTACAGAAAAATTTAAAGATTATATTATAGGGATTCATGTTATTTTAGAAACAGACCATAAACCCCTCTTACAAATATTACAAACAAAACAATTAAATGACCTGAGCCCAAGGTTATTGAGACTGCGACTAAAATTAACCAAATTTAACTATGAAATAAAATATGCTCCTGGTAAAGACTTGGCAGTAGCAGATGCTTTATCACGACAACCTTTACCTAGTGAAAACACTAAAGAGTTTATAGATTCAGAATTAGAGTTAAATTTTTTTGTTAGTGAAACATTGTCATATGATACATTAAACAAGATTAGGGTAGAACAAAATAAATGTGAGATATGCTGTAAATTAAAGCAATTTATAATTCAAGGGTGGCCAAGCAAAAATAAATTAGGAATTTTCAAGGATTATTATCAATACAGAGAAAATTTTTCAATTGAATCAGAGCTACTTCTTTTCAATTCAAGAATTGTTGTACCTAAACAAATGCAACAAGATATACTTAACAAAATTCATGAGGGTCATTTAGGAATTTCCAAATGTAGAGAGCGAGCAAAACAGTCAGTGTGGTGGTTAGGGTTGTCTAAAGGAATAGAAAACAAAGTAAAATCTTGTACAAAATGCTTAGAACATTCTAAAAATCCTAAAGAAGAAATGATAATAGACTCATTACCTGATAGACCTTGGCAGAAGATAGGAATGGATTTATTTAAATTTAACGATACTTGGTATATAGTAATGATTGATTATTACTCAAGATTTCTAGAAATTGCCAAACTGACAGACATGACAGAAGAAACAGTAATAATTAAATGTAAGGAAGCATTTTCAAGATATGGCATTCCAGAGATTGTGAGAACGGATTGTGGTACACAATTTAGATCTAAGTTTAATGTATTTTCTAAAGAATATGGGTTTAAGTTAATTACAAGTAGTCCATATTACCCCCAAAGTAATGGTTTAGCAGAGTCTGGAGTTAAGATTGCAAAAACGTTATTGTCAAAGAATACAGATATATATTTGGCATTGCTAGTCTATAGAAATACACCTTTGGAATTGGGTTACAGCCCAGCAGAACTTATGTTTAATCGTAAACTCAGGGATGTTTTGCCTATAGTCCCAAGTAAGTTAAATCAACCTGTAATAATAGATAAAGAGTTTAAAGACAAACAGAAGGAAAGCAAGTATAAAAGTGCTTTTTATTACAATAAAAGGCATAGGGTCTCAAAATTATCAGAATTAAAGATAAATGATAAAGTGTGGGTCACCGATTTAAAGTGTTATGGAACTATTATTAAAAAATGTGATGAACCTAGGTCTTTTATTGTAAGTACCAGTAAAGGGAAATATAGACGAAATAGATGGCATCTGAATAAAGCACTTGATTATAATCCATCATATGGGGATTCAAGTTTTTTATATTTTGATGATGTTAGTAATAGTAGTTATAATAATGCTGAAGGTAAATCGTCAAGTTTTTCAGATCAAAATAATACATTAATCAATACAGATTTAGCAAGCCCTGCTGAGGAAGTATCTATAAATAATAGTGGTGAGCAAGCTCAAAGAAGATCTGAAAGACTTGTTAGGCGACCTAGATATTTAGAGGATTATGAGTGTTACAATACATAAAATTATGATTACTTGTTTAAGAATGCTATAATTACACTAGTTCAATTTCTATTGGTTCTCTTTAGTTATTTAATTTAATGCTCATGTATAAAATATATATTTGGATTTAAATAACAATTTATAATTATATTTATTATATATATTTTTTTCTTAATTTAAATTAATAAGGGAAAGATGTTTAGAGATTAGTATATTTTAGATTATCTGTGGAAGTAGGCCTTAATTATCTGTGGAAAAATATCTGTCTCTGGGTGTGGCGTTGGGAAGTGAAAAAGAACTAAAAGATGTATCAGCTAATTAATATTAAGTTAGATTAAAAGTATCTAAAATAAAGAACCATTATATTTACCAGAGTTTTTATTAAGACGTTATAAAACAGTTATAAGTGTAAAAATATAAATAAGAATTAAAAGAAAAAAAAGAAATGTGTTTTTCTTTGATTTTCTTATTTTACGCGCTGTGACATGCAAGTCGGTTTAAAATAAAACTGTGGGAGCTAATCGTAACAAGATTACGATCGATACGATACGAACGGCTTCGATTCGCTTGGGCCTACTCACCTTCTATGTATTAAGCGTCCCCGAGACGATCAATCGCAATTGTCAATTTTCTACGTTACTGTCAATTGCAATTGAGGTGCGATCGATGCAATGTTCAATGTTCTGCTTTTTTTTTTCGCGGCTGTTGGACGCGCGAAATTCGAAAACAGAAGTGAAACGACTGACAATGACTCAGTAAAGAATAAACCATATGGAGATTAGAGACCAGAAGGACCATCGCCCTAGAATGTAGTGTCTTAGAAATATTGTTAACCTAAGGAGGCGCTTCGATCGCTATGTATTCTCAATGCCAAACTTCACGTTGTCACAATAGTGACAATCATGGAGATTAGAAACCAGGAGAACCAAGGCCCTAGAATGTAGTGTCTCAGAAATATTGTCAAACCAAGGAGGCGCTGCGATCGCTATGTTGTCTCAATGCCTAACTTCACGTTGTCACAATAGTGACAGTAGTTTTCAAGTGGTAGTGCCATGCTTGTTACCTTCGGGTAGCAGCCGAATGGGCCGGCACGCCCCGTATAGTACCACTCTCTCACAGAAGACCGGCGTGAAGTGGCAGCTATGCTGTCGCGTTTCGTCAGGTAAGTGAGAGTCCGGCAGGCCCACTCCCCATCCCTACTCCCGTCCTTCTCCCTCCTCCCTCCCTCCCTTTCCTGAAAGGCCGGCAACGCATCTGCAAGCCCTGTGGTGTTGCAGATGTCCATGGGCGGAGGTGATCACTTACCATCAGGTGAGCCTCCTGCCCGTTTGCCCCCTTTGTCCCATAAAAAAAAAAGTACTCATAAATAGCTAACTTCACAGATACTACTTACCGCCGGCAGCGCGTTGTAAATTCTACACATTTTCAGAGACAGGCGGGTAATGCTTTAGTATGAAGCGATGGTCCTCCTGGTCTTTAATCTCCATGGTGACAATACTCATAAACAGCTAACTTCACAAATACTACTTACCGACGACAGCGCGTTATAAATTCTACAAATTTTCAATGACAGGCGGGTAATGCTTTAGTATGAAGCGATGGTTCTCCTGGTCTCTAACCTCCATGGAATAAACGATCAATTGGCAACTATAATGACTCCTGTAAATGAGCATCAATCAAAATATCCGTCAATTGCTTTCAATCACGTAACTGCAATTGTCAATCGCTTCTATTGTATTTGTAAACATGTTGTAAACGATCAATGGCAATTGACAATAACGTAAAATTGACAATTGCGATTGATAGTCTCGGGGACGATTAAGCCTTTAATATACACGATCGTCGAGGCAAGTACAGCAGAGAGCAAAATAAAACAAATACCTATGTTTTAACACATTCAGAATTGTATTCAATAAACTTCCTATTACAATATATTTTTAATAAATTGGCAAAAATACACGTATAATATGAGTCTGGCTTAATATATTTAACACATATGATAAAATATAATGATAATAATGCAAATATTACATGCATAATTTTCGGTATTTTGGTTATAGGCAGGTATTTTTATAATTTATAAATGATCTCATTCAATTTGCTACACCATTTAATTAAGTAATTCCACAGTACAGACCACCGTTAACCGTGATAGCATTAAGAGATAGAGAAGGGTTGTAAATTAAGGAAGTCAAAGTGCATCTATAGTTTTTTTTTATTATTCAATACTTTGTACGTACCTAATCTCAGCTTTAGTGGGAAATCGAAGACGACTTGATAACGCTTTTTCCAGGTGTATTAGGCATTATGCACATAAAAAGGTTAAACGTTATTTTAAGACATACGTTTTTTTGTCAAGCGTATCGTGAATGCCTCTAATTTATATAATAATACTTCAGCAAACACGCCCATTTATTTACATGAAGAAGTTAAAATTTAACTATACCTACTGCATATCTGACATATTATTACACTTTGTTATTATTATACTACAATAGGCCAGTAAAAATAGTCGTTTTTTTGGTCAACCCTGCACTAGATATCCGATCCAATATTTTTTATTTTATAAGGTTTAGGGTCACTTACTGAACATAAAATCAAAAAATGCTCACGGATCCTGGTAGAGCATTTAGCGCAATTTTTTCAAGATGGCAGTAAGTGACCTAAACCTTATAAAAGAAAAATATTGGATTGGAAATTTAGTGCGAGGTTAAATTCTATTTTTGCTGGCCTACTAATAGAAGTCACATTTATTTTAAAACTGAGATTTCCAAACTCTTCGACCAAGATCTCTCTGCCTGACGACCCTTTATATCCTTTTTACTAATTTTCTCATGAACCAAATGTATGGGATTGAGGAGTAAATCCGTTATCAGTTATCACTTATCACGCTCCCACTCATACTTATAGCGACACTTCTTATGTCTGGGCGATGTTTGGTCCATCCTTGGTCTTGCTACTTACAAAAAGTATTGAAATATTTTCCTGAGTATCAAATCAAGACTTAAATATAAATAGACTATAACTAGTTACTTTAAAACGTATTAGTTTTGAAGGGTTTTGAAGGGCCCAGATCCCAGTGATCTTGGTCGATCCATTACTATTGATTTTGATAAATAATTGAATTTTGTCTCTACTACCTATTTAATAACGTTTTGGCTTATATTTATATAAAATATAAATATAAAATATAAACAGTTTATATAGTAGTTACGAAGTAGATGTAGTACATTTATATAAAATTCTAAGTCTCGAAAAGGATGGTCAACAGCGTTTTAAATAATACCTAACATTAAATATACAATGATTTGACACAACACATCTATAAAATACATACATACAAATAAAATACTAATTTAGTTCATCCCCTACTCTTCTTATATTTACTTAAGAACCATTTCAAAGTACACAAAATACTCTCTAAATCGCATAGAGATTTAGTACCAATGAATCAGATACAGGTTGTTATGTCTAGTTATTATAATTTTTCATTTCTTATATTTTTGGTAATTATGGCACAATATTTAAATATAAACAATATCATGTGTATCAAATATATCAATTTTTACAGAGGATTATAAATAAATCAATAGATTAATATCCGTTATTAATGCTATGTTAAAATATCACACTAAGTAGTTGAGTATTATTTCTACAAGTATCTACAAAGTGGTGCTACAAATTTCAACATTCCAAAATTATATAAGTGTCTTTAAATTAACACTCAAATTGGTCATTGTCCATGTCTGATAGGAATGTGAATGCAGTCCAGCTGGCAGCAGCTAAAGGCGAGAAGCGTGGCACATATTGTGAGCTTGGCGCCGGGGCTGGACGTCAAGTGTACTCCTCGCCATCTTCATCTTCACTGAAGTCAGAATCGGGGTCTAGATCTGGGAGTGGTTTCAAATAATCTACTGAAGTTGGTGGTGGATTAGGAACCAAATAGCCTTCTGACTCTAAGGGCCCTGCAGGTGGGCGAGGTAGTCTTATTTGTGTACTAGATCCTCCAGCTGCTTGAGCAGTTTCTAATTTTGTACAAATAGCGTCAAATTCTATTCTATCCCTCGGATCAATGGCCCAACAAGCTCTCATAAGCTCACATGCAAACGGAGGACAATCCTCTGGAGGAACTAAGAGTATCCCTCGTAATATTTTTTTCGTGGCACCATAATTGTTGCAACCGTAAAACGGTTGTTTTCCGCGACTGTAAATTTCCCACAATACTACACCATACGACCAAACATCCGATTCATGGGTGAACCTAGCATATACAATACTCTCTGGGGACATCCAACGAACAGGCATTGGTCGTTCGCCACCCATTTTATAATAATCACAAGTATATACGTCTCGAGACATTCCAAAATCTGCTATCTTTACCGCTAAATTAGTTCCAACCAAACAATTTCTTGCTGCCAAATCTCTATGAACAAATCTTCTAGAAGCCAGATACTGCATACCACGTGCTACTTGTAGAGCTACATGTAACAAAGCAGATTCATCCAGAACAAGTCCAGATTGCTTTCCACCTCGAGAGCCTCGTAAAACGCCTGCTAGGTCTCCCCATTCCATATATTCGAAAACCATCCAAGGGCTCACATTCGTATCATCTGTAAGGAAAAAATATTTAAATCTTTTGAAATTATTAATAAGTAACTACTTCAAAGTAAGTACAATATAATAAGTACTTTGAATTTTTAATACACTTGTATTTTACCTATAGCCTAAAAACTCAAATTACAAAAAAAAAGCTTTCAAATCATTTATTTACCTTTATAAACTACTCCAATTAATGTTAAAATATTTGGATGTCGAAACGCTGACATAATAGAGACCTCCCTTACAAAGTCTTCTTCTGCGCTACGCCCAGCACTATCTTTTAACACTTTAATGGCCACCTCTTGCTCTGCACTGGTATTTCTCAGGACACCTTTAATGTAAACAAAGGAATATAATTTATTCGACTTCCGAGAAATTTCTAATTAATAATTCCAGGGTTTCATTCTTTCTTATTTCTTCTTTTTTATTCTTCGTTATTATACCTTGACGATCGTAAAATATTAATCATTTTGAGAAAAATAATTTATGTAGGTTCATTTAAACTATATGATATAAAGAAAGAAAAACAATGAATTTGAATAGTCTATAATATATCAAGAAATATAGAAATACATTACCTTTATACACTTTTCCGAAGCAGCCTTCTCCAACTTCTTCTAGGAACGTCAGCGCACTCCTTTCCAACAGTTTCACTTGAGGTTCGCTGGATTTATTTGCAGGCAGTGGAATCGGAGACCCGGGCACGGTGACCGGAGCGCCGACAGTTCCCGCGCCACACACGCCGTACTGCGGGTTCGTTATATACCGTTCAGCAAGCAGTGGTTCTCCTGGCCGTACACGCTACAATCATAACGTATGCTAAGCAAAGGCATTGCCAAAGCGAGGAGAAAGCTGTATGATACGATATGGTTAAAAGTGAGTAAGATCCTGAACCATGCACTTTGAAGTAGTGGGCCAATTATAAGAGCCAAGCAAACTGTGTTAGTGGGACATAAAGATATAAAATATCACCTACCGGTTTGTCTTTTCTATCCACTTTACAAATTCGTTTCCTGAGGTAGAATATTGCAAATAAAACTAATACTAAGAGCACTCCGCAGCCGGCCGCCATAGTAATAAGAAGCGGTGCACTTGCGTTTGAGTAAACCCCTGAAATAACTGTATCTCTGATTGTGGTAGACTCTGCGATAAATTCACTGCTTGGAATAGTGTCTGGTGTCTGAAATAAAAATCATTGGTTAGTTCTACTATTAGTGTTTTTCATAAAAGGAATTTGCTACGTGGATAGAATTTTCTTCATTCCAAAAAGAATCTGTAATATGTACATGTATAAAAATAATAAAGGTATATGATAAACTAGTAGTACCCGCAGCTTCGCACGCGTTCATTTTTTCAATCGCTACATAACGATATAATATACCTACAGTTGTTTTGATAAAGCATGTAACATGATACACCTGATGCTCATTGGACTTGAAAAGAAGAATACCTTATCAAAATTGTTATAGTATTTTTTAAACAATACCTATGTACCTACATAAAGCTTTTAAATTTTCTATGAGTAAATACTTTTTTATAAGTGATGAAATTTCTACGAGGATGGATCTAAATACGTTTTCAGCAATGACATAATATCATGAATATTTATCAGTTATGATGGAGAGGAACATTTTGCTAACCATGACGTCAGTAGTAATGAACTTTTAGAGAAAAAATAATAGAATAAAGATTTTTATCTGCTAGATAGTAATTTATGAATTATTGGCACCTTTATATTAAAAAAGAATTTCAACCGACTTCAAAAAGGAGGTTCGCAATTTGGTTGTACCTATATATTTTTTGTGTTTTGGTGCCCCAGTAGTCCCTCATGATTAAATAGGTTATACCTCAATTGAAGGGTACAGGGGCAAAATAAGGAATGTCACAAATATATAATTTTTTTTATCTACGTATACGTGGCAAAATCTACATGTTCCCATACTTTTCAACTTTTTTTAATTTTATGTGACATTCCTTGTTGTGCCCCTGTGCCCTTCAATTTTGATCCCATTAAAATTTGAAAAGAATTTTTTTTTCTTCTTTGACTAGTTATATCTACAGTAAAAACATTAAATAAAATATTTTTAATAAGGCCTTAAAAAACTGTAAAGTTGGTATATGTATTTGCAATTGATTTACTAACGTGGTTCTTAGTTCTTTTTCTCCAATAAATTGTAAACTTAAACACTATCGAAATTATCTTTTTAAGAGATTAGATTTTTTATGATGTTTATAATAAATAATAAGCATGGCTAGTAAAGTGTTTGATAAGATACAAGATGAAGTGTTAATGATGATGGATGGTCTCACTTGTGCGGTGGGCGGGGACGCTGGGTATCTGAGGTCGGTAGCATTTGATGGCCGCGGCGGGATCACGTTGTGAATTGCTTGTCGTTGAGTCAGGGGCACTGAAATTAATATATTTCAAAAATTACTATATTTGGACTACTGTCATCAGATTTCGGTGTAAAATTCTAGCGATTTCTGTGGGTTATTCTGATGATTTACCTTTGTTTTGCGTACAAGTTTTACAGTAGTTTACTTCTCATTTTTCTTCTAAGCTTAAGCTTACCGCTAATTAAATTACACTGACATTACTTGATAGTAGTTCCACTGATAAGACTTAAGATTTTTTTACTTTTTCGAGTTCCGAAAATAAACAAAGCAAGAAATCCTCTTCTTATGTAAAGTGGTTGTGAATTCGAAAAATAAATTCAGAGGTAAGCATAAACATCACTTTATAATACGTACCTATTCATTTTAGATAATAATTGCATAGACCGTACCTGTGCTTCTTGGACATGTTACTCCTTCTTTGGCGGGTTCTGCATTTGTTGTGCACACACAGTAGTGCACGGTGGAATTGTACGGCATACAAGCATACTCCTCCCCACATGATGAAGTTTCACATCCACCATAAATAAATGTTACTGTAAGAAGTCATTATTAAGATTAAATTAATTTGTGATTGGCATAGTTACTAGTTTAAGTATATTATTATTATGATGCAAAAAAAATAACGCACTATTATTCATATCATTTATTATTTATCGATGACAATTTATTTAACTAAGCAAGCAAGTAAAACGTATTAATACTCACTTGTGTTATTCTGTGATGTCTGTTTTGGCCGCGCCTCTTCTCTAGGCACTCTCGCCAATTTAACAGATTTTATACGGGAGTGCTGAAAGAAAAATTTAAAATTAAGGAATAAATTCAAATTGATTGATTTCTTTCTTCGTATGTATTCAGAATGAATAGATAGTTTGAAGAAGTTAAATTAATATTTTGATGATATTAACCAATAGAGTTAATGCCTAAATCTAAAAGTAATAGGTATTTTATAAGTAACAGTAGTTATATTATGTTTATCATTTACAAATCTGCATACACGCGATTCTTGTAGATCTCACAAACAACAGTCCGTCATCCATAATAAACAAGGTTTTTCAAGAAGTTCTCACTACTAATTACAAATGTATTTCTATGCATATTAATTGTCACGCGTATGCAGAATAGTAGAAACTTATGCACATGTTACTGTTAAACCTCGTATATTGGTAAATCTTAAGTTTAACAAGTAAACCTAATTTACTAACAGGAGTGGGTGAGAATCTATGGATTTTATTAATGCTCACCAAAAGGTGGCGAGTAATATAAGTATATTATTAGATTAGGTACTATAAAAGATCCCTTTAGCAGACCAGGGGTTGCACACAAGCGAAGCGAGGGTAAGTCGCTTGTATAAAAAATATAAAGTTAATATTAATCCAGAGAAAGCTAAAAGCTTAGTCAACGGTAATCAATGGAGAATATATTCACTTGTATTACATACATATTACATACCTACTAAGAGCGAATACGTAATAGAATGCTTTTTATGGCTTATAGAATATTGTCATAATAATATCCAAAAGCACATAACTTTCTATTATATTTCAGATAAATAATTAATTTAAGAAGTAGTAAAATTAAATAAATTAATATACCTAATACTTATAAATAAAGTTACTAGAAAATGAAAAGCATTATACTTTCACAGATAGCTACTTTTAGGACGCTTTAAGTTAGAGTAATTTTAATAATTTAAGGCTTAAAAGAAAATTTATTATATCGTACGAGAGCTAGCAACGTCGGGAAAACATGCATTTCAGTAAGGCCAGTTTTTAGATATGCTATCTCTCCCACTCTCCCGGACATAATACGGGCTGTCTGGCTGGCGCTAATGGTTGCGTTCATCAGTGCGCATCGTACTTGGATAGGTAAAATATCAATTTTTCAAAGAACTTTAAGAAGGTTCCTTTTGTTTTTATTATGTTAATTGCAACTAACTAACTGGAACAAACTTTTTGCAACATGAATCTATTATTGCCACAGTTCCATTGTTGTTTAAATTGTGCCAGACGCTGATTTTAAATATATTTTTTGTTAAGGCTCAATTTCAAAAGGCAATCGTTTTAATCCAGTAATTGCTATTTTAATATACTAGGCGCATAGACAAATTTATGTGTAATTTAAGTTTCACTACGTGTCGTAGTCCACTTTTGCGCAGAACTTCAAGCTATCAGTACACTCACTAACATCATATAAAAATTTCAGCCATACTAAAATATTTTGAAAAAATAAATTGTCTTAGAAGTTAGGGACACAATGGAGACGAATTAAAGACTTCTTGCTTGTTTCTTGGTTTTATGAATTACAATAATTTACATTGGCAAATTTAGTATACTTACTGGAAGTGGACGACGACACGTAACGAAACTTAAATTATACATACATTTGTCAATGCGCCTAACAGGAAAATGAAGCAATTACTGGTTTAAACAAAATATTGCTACTTGAAGTTCAGCCTTAACAAAAATTATTCAAAATTAGCGTCTGGCACCGTTGAAACAACAATTAAACTGTCTGTCAATAATAGATTCATGTTGCAAAAAGTTCAATTAACATAATAAAAACAAAAGGAACCTTGTTAAAATTCTTTGAAAAATTGATATTTTACCTATCCAAGTACGATGCGCACTGATGAACGCAACCACTAGCGCCAGCCAGATAGCCCGTATGATGTCCGGGAGAGTGTGAGAAATAGCATATCTAAACACTGGCCTTAATGAAATGCTCTCTCGAAAATGTTACTAGCTCTTAAGCTAATACAAACGTCAAAATGTTATTCTAGGTTTTATGTAAAATAAAAATGTTGGCTCTACTATTTTTACAAGTACATTTTTTCTTTTAATTGAAGGTTCTTAATAAGATAGTCCCGTCATGCGGCATCAGTTTACAGGTCTGTTTACTTAATATTAAATGATCAAGGTTACTATTAATTAAATAAAAAACCTCTAATTGAGATTTTGTTTAATGTTTTATTCTAAGTTCTAAATTCAAATTAATAGAACAGATAACGAAAATGCAGGAGTTGCATGGAAGGAAGGAACTTAGTTGCAGGAATGTAGTAGATTTTATTCCTTGGGAAATGCAATAACGCATAACACCTGTAGAAAACAGTTGGTTATGTGGGGCTCAAGCCAGTACTACCCACTAAAAACCAAGCACCCATCATCCGTCTTAATGGGGCGTCGCAGGATCGCAATCGCATTCAACCACGACGCCCCGACGCGGACTGCCCGACAGGTCTGCCGAAGCAGACGACACAGCCAAAAGCGTTGCTCCACAGTCCACTCTGCTATCAGAGAATTACCAGAAGCAACCCGCATGACACACCGCCTATCGAAATAGGCTCTCCCTGCACCGCGCACCAAAGTGGGCTCTATCTGCGCGTTTCTTGACTTTACGCCCGACCGGATTGCCGGACGCTATTGAGCCCCTACACCAAGACAAATTGACCCCACGTTAGGGAGTTCATTTGTGAATTTTAAAATTAATAAGTAATCCCTAAAAAAGTTGGATGTTTTTTGCAAAGTCACAAATTTACTGAATTAATTCAGTCGTATTTGCATAATAATTTCGCAATTTCAATATTTACTAGTATTCTGCGAATTCTTTGTAGATTAAGCCTTTAAGTCATTTGAAATTGAAAAACTTTCCAAATAAAATGGTATTCTAAAATAAAACTTTTCGGATTTTTCCGCAGATCGGTTTTGTTTCCCGATGTATGGTCTCTACCGTGACTTCGATTGCTGTAAAGCATTCCAAACGCCGGAACTAAAAATCTAAATAAATTAATTTCTTTTTAAATGTCTGTGAAATAAATATATTGTTTATACTAGTAGGTACTTAATATGGAAAACATGCAACTACTGCCTGATCTATCGCCTATTTATCTAGGACGAGAATAAGTTCAGAGCTTTTAAAGCTTTTTGACATTATGAAAAATGATTTAAGAGAATAAAATAGTAGGTACCTATTGTAGTAATTTTTATAAACTAATCTATCTCTCTAATCATAGGATTAGAATTCTAAATCCTAATAGGAACTCTTTTTTATATAATTGAACGTTTTAATATTTAATTTACCTAATACTTAATATCATATTCGATAATATAGATCAATATTCAAATCATGTGAATATATTGACTGCATTGTAACTTCATCTTGAACGTTTGATACGTTCAATACAGTTATTTTGGACACCTTATCGTTTGCGTGGCCACTCCGCGGCTGCCTGGGGTTACGATAAATCAATAATATCATATCCATAAATGAGTTATTGATGTTTTATAGTCCTCATTTTAATGATTTACTTTCGACTTGTACTGTGCGTGTTTACGAAATATGTAAAATGTCTTTATACAAACATTCCGCTATACGGCAACGCCTACGACATACCCAGATAAACATCTAAATATGTGAATTATTGCGCCGTTAAAACATATGTATTACATTGTAGAATATTATAAAAATACTTACGATACGATAGGTGCAATTGTAAGTACCCATGTGGGTACTTGATTGTTATTTGATGTAGTTGCTTTAAATCTAATGTAGGTTTGGCAGGCTTATATAATTATGTCGACCTATATGTACTTAATTGAAAATAATAACATACGAGTATGTATTTAAAAGAAATTGTACTGGAACAAATTGCAATTTTCTTAATTAAAAAGTAAAAATAAAATTGGTTATTTTGATGACATATTTTGTCATCAGCATAGCGATGCACGATTACAATAACAGGAACTAGATAGAGAAATATTTTACGCATGGGGATTTTTTCTAAAAGCGCTTGCTTCCTTAAAATATTTATTGTTTTGTTCATTTCTGGTAAAATCTGTTAAAAAACATTGTGACACATTCAAAAATTTAATACTAAGAACAATGCGTAAAGATTTATAGATATGGTGTGAGTCACATAGAGCGTCATATCTAATGAACAATTATTCATTAATGGAAATAAACATCGATGAGCGATATCCTGAAATGAAATGTAAATTAGATACTTCAACGTGATCCCATTGGACAGGTAGCACAAATCGAATTTCGTTTCACAACCGTATGTTTGAGTTTTGTCTCGTTGGACCTTCAAACAATACAAGCACTGTAAATTAGCTTTTCATAGCAATCAGCTACGCAATTTAAGTTTTGTTACAATGTATTTTCAACGATAACAAGTTGTTGAGAAGATAATTAAAATAACTATAAGTAAATAATTCAGCTTCATATTATTATAGTAAATAAAAATCATTAGAATGAAAAATGAAATTAAAAATATACTTTATATTTCTAATTATAGTCATTTTAATTTTTATTGAAAAATTGGTTAATTTAAGAATAAAATTGGTTTATTTGAGAATATTATATAGATTACAGCTGTACCTCTGTAAATGATCCTCTGTTAAAGGATTAACGTGAGGTCGTCGAAGCTTAATCGATGTGTAATCATCATACAATCGCTGCTTATAATAAAGTTTGAAGTTGTCGAGATCTTTTTATACTTATATATAAAATATTAACTCAATAAATTTGTTTTAGTAATATTTTCATTTTAGTTATGCACATTTTTAAAACGAAATTTATGTTCAATAAAACTGTCATGTTATGTATGATTGATGCGATTATTAAAGAACTGTGGTTCGTAATAGCACTTACAAAATCGAGATATTGTTAAATTATGATCAAATGTTTAAAAGATTGTAATAACATCCATATTCTAAGATTACAGTTGCACAATCAACGGGCTTTCATCTAACGGGCTTAGTTGTAGAGGACGCTTCATTGTGGTCACTGTGAAATGTGATCGATCCGGAACAGAACCAACACAATGTTAACACAATATTGCCACATGACATAACAAGCAACCTAAATGGCCTAACATGTAGGTATAATTTATTTATTGCATACAAAAGTAGTATATTATAGTGTCTATACTCTATAGTATATATTAGTAGTGGTAGCCCAGTAGTAATTCGCTCGCTTGGATAAACGAGTGATGCAGGTTCAAATCCGGGTCTCGCACCTCTGATATTTTCATGTTTGAATCATTTCCAACATGATTACAACTTCTCTTACGGCGAAGGAAAACATGAGGAACATCAGTGAGAAGATCGTGAGGCATCTGCATGACTGAGAGAACCTAGCAAGTTTTCGAAAGACATGTGAAGTTCACCAACCCGCACTTGGCCAGCGTGGCCACTTGGTGGATAGCCTGTCCACCTCGTAATGAAGAGATGCCCGAGCCCAGCGGTGGGACGTTATTGTTCAATACATAACACAGTGTCTGTTTAAAAATAAAATGAGCTATTCATTGTAATAATAAATTAATTTAATAAGAATCCCAAGAAAAGTCGTAAGACTATCTGTCTATATGAATATCATCATCATCATCAGCCCTTTTTAACGTCCCACTGCTGGGCACGGGCTTCCCTCAGTACGAGGGGGATCAGGCCATAGTCCACCGCGCTGGCCCAGTGCGTGTTGGCGGACTTCACATGTCTTACGAAAACTTGCTAGGTTTTCTCAGACATGCAGGTTTCCTCACGATGTTTTCCTTCACCTGATTACGACAAGTGGTAATCATGATAGAAATGATTCGCACATAAAAATATCAGAGGTGCGAGACCTGGATTTGAACCCGCATCACTCGGTTATACAAGCGACGCGTTACCGCTGGGCTACCACTGCCTCTTTCTTCAATATAAAGTATTTTAAATGATGCCTCGTATCACTACACAAAATTTATTTTAAAATGGTTCAATACTTTTTGGGTGAAACGTACACATCGAAACGCTAAGTTACAGTTTTTATACGTACCTACTGATAACTATAGTTATTTAATATAATAGGCTTTTTTAAGTCTTAAAATCGCTCACATAAAAGCTAAGTGCAATGCAATTCCCTTTAAAATTGAAATGTCAAATATTTTAATCGGATTGAGTTTTGAAACATGCGTCTAAAATGCGTTAAATTGTCATTAAAGTCAAATTCGGAGTATTAATATCAACTAATCCCCAAAAAAACATTTTACCCCTTTTTAACCCCATTAGGCGATGAGTTTCAATAAAATATGAAACACGTCTTCGAACAATTCTGTTAAAGAATGTTTATCCAAAATTTGAAGTGGATTGGACCAAGGAATCACGTTGTTCCATACAAAATTTGCCCCCCTTTTTCAATATCGGAACAACAATACAATACACTACAACTCCAACTACAACAGTACAATTTCGGAAAATCCTTTCTTATGAGATGCCTACGACATACAAAGAACACACCCTCCAAGTTTCACATTTTTACGATCTGCCGTTTAGACTGTGCGTTGATCCATCAATAATTCAGAACAAAGCCTTTTATATATTTATCTAGATAAGCTACAACACTAACGCCTACACCAGCCGTGACATTTTACAAGTAACGTAGATTATGAGCGTATTAAGGATAAAGATAGTACCTACCTATTGAAAATGGGATAATCATGATGGAAAATATATGATGGAAAAAAAACACACAGAAACAAAGAAATTGCCGTCAGTACTATAAAACACTGTTTATTATTTTTAAGAATATAAGTTTAATAGTAGGACTAAACCTTCATAATATTATAATTAAATAAATTTCTTTAGATATACCTACTCGTACTTACTTATCTAAACTTTAGTTTCTCTAAGGATCTTAAGATATAAGAATAATACAGAACAATAAACTATATCACAGGACCATAATTATTATGCATACGTCATATTACAGTACACGGGCGTAGCTAGGTTTTAATTTCGGGGGGGGGAAGATGCGGGAAGTAAGTACAGAAGGAGCATCGGCCCGAGAACGTAGGTTTAGCCCAAGTTGCTACGAGTGCGGCTGTCGGGGCCATCTTCGAAGTAACTGCCCTTCAAGGAAGAACGGTCGACGACAGTTAGATGTTGGTATATCAACTTATAATCAAGCCAGAGGAAAACTGATCTCTGCCAGGGCTAGGACTTAGTACTGACCGGGGAATCTATAACCCCAGCGAAAAAGTAAAACATCAATAGACGGAAACACCTTGGTTATACATGGCGCTATTAATGGAGTAGCATGTAAACTCACGCTGGATACCGGAGCATCACGAACTGTCATTAATAACCGAAGATCGAGACGCATTGCAGACAATAATTTGCATGATAGACACACACATTACTCTTACGACAGCCACCGGGCAGCGCATACCTGTTTGGGGGAAAAGGAAAATCGCTATCAAAATTGGGGACTACATCTATTGGCATAACGCAATAGTTACAGATATCGTGGATGATTGCATCATTGGATTGGACTTTCTTCAAAATCACCAGTGCACGATTGACATGAAACATGGAGTTTTACGATGCAGAAATAGAGAAGTGCCGACAAGTGGCAGAATTAATGGAAAAGTTCGTTGCTTGAAAGACACCGCTCTTCCACCAAGATCGCAGACTCTAGTACCTGTCTCTTTACCTCAAAACAAGTCAGGCCGTCCATGGTCATGTGCTATTATAGAGAAGTCGGAAGATGAGAGCTCATGGATCGCGGCAAGAGTTGTTGTAGGTAAAGCTTCGACATCTATGGTTCCAGTTCTGAATACCAGGAATTCTACTCAAACCATTCGAAGAGGCGAAGATGTGGGGAGTTGTGAAGAGATAGCCTGGTTAAGCAGATGTCAACCGAAAGAGAAGGTGTTGAACAAGGATAAAGAGCAAGCAATGAAACTTTTGAAAGATTGTAAAGAAGATCTCACGAGTTCACAGAAGATAAAAGCTGAAAATTTACTGTACCGATATTCAGATTTGTTCTCTAAACATGACGGCGATATAGGAAGAACTGGATTAGTTAAGCATAAAATTAATACTGGGGACGTAGCGCCTATTCGACAACGACCTAGACGAATACCTTGGGCTAAGGAAAAGGAAATTGACGACATGATCCAAGACATGAGAAAGAATAACATCATTGAACACTCCACTAGTCCTTGGTGTTCGCCAGTAGTACTAGTAAGGAAGAAGGATGGATCTACAAGGTTTTGCATCGATTACCGCAGGCTCAACGATGTTACTAAAAAGGATTGTTATCCCCTGCCCCGAATCGACGACACCCTAGACACTCTCAGCGGTATGAAATGGTTTTCAACTCTCGACTTGAAGAGTGGCTACTGGCAAGTGGACATGGACCCCGTGGATAAGGAGAAAACTGCGTTTTCAACTGGAAAAGGGTTGTGGCAGTTTAAGGTTATGCCGTTCGGGTTATGCAATGCACCAGCCACATTCTTAATTTTTCGGGGGGGGGGGGGGTTTAAACCCCCTAAACCCTCCCCCTGGCTACGCCCGTGTTACAGTATGTGCCTAAGCAAAGTTACTAAGTTTCTTTTATCAGTTCTTCTGAGACTTCTTCATTCATCTTATTACCTAGAATATGACGTGCGGTAAAAAATTGTAATAATAAAATATTCAGAAATTAATTTCGAATTTGGAAGTAGTTATGATTTGATTTATTTTAAAGGCAGAAGTCCTTTTAATTGTATTATGTCCGTGAGAGTGGAACATATCTAAAACTGGCCTTACTGAAATGCTTGTTTTCCCGACGTTGCTAGCTCTCGTACCATAATTTTTTAATAACTTAACGGGTTATAATTTTAAATCCTTTTTGTAACTAACATACAATACATAACAATATTATTCATGATAAATTATTATTCATGCTGTTACAAAACGTTTCATAGTTCAAACTTATCGTATTCTTGATTCCCGATAATAATGACTGCTTGAATAACTGATAATTGCATTGATTGGTAGCTATACAACATCGAATGCTGTATGTCGCCTAAAGGCAAGCGCTACAGAATGTAGAGAACAATGAAACTAAATACTCAATACACAACAGGTAGCTTATTATATGCTCATGAAACACACAATAGAATTAATTTTAAACTAAAAATACTGTATATATTTCTTAGACTCATATTACTACAAGAAAGGCTAAATAATAATAAAAGTAAACGAAGAAAAACACGTAAAGATAACTTACTGTTGACCCCTTGTATAATATACTGATAAAGACATTTCTCTTATTTCTACATCATTTGTTTTGTTCTCATTATATTAATGGGTTATTTTATTATTTGACTACAGTTGTTGATTAAGAACTAATAGAGCAAGAAACTTTAAATCTTATAGGTATTTCAATCACCACTTATAATAAGTTTTACACCATAAAATTCTATTGGTAGTAAGGTACTTGTTTTAACTACACATTTATACATTTTCTAAATATTTATAATGCCCTTCCTAAGAAATATAATTTGATTATTATTACAGGTCATGTCAGAAAATTCTATGAATAGGAACAAAAGAAATAGTAGGTAGGAAGATACGTGTAGGGGAGTGGGGGGTGCGTCAGCGGCGCGGGCGCACCGTCTGTGTACACCTGGTAGAGCGCGGGCGCGGGCCGATCATTAAAAATGTTTATTTAAAAATCCAACCGCTTAGCGTCTGTCCGTTTTAAACGAGAATGAACCATTCATTTTGAATGAATTATGTTTTATATTTACTAATATTTTTAATTCTTATATGATTGTCAAGAATTATTCGAAGGATTAGATAGTATTGTATTTTCCTTAGCATTACAATATTTCCATCTCATAATATTTCGTATCGTCATTGAGTCTGATAGTTTTTAGGATACTCAAATTTCATAACTCATATTTCAAAAAATCGGTTAAAAATTTATCAATAAAAAAGACACTTTTCACATTTACCTACCTTCATATATATACCTACCACCACTATAGTTTTGTATCCAAATGTATTATTTTTACATAGCTCCTATATCCCACCATGTTGTATTTGGCTTTCTATGAAAACAAAAGTCACTTTGTAAAATCAACAGCACAACAAAGTCTCTATATACGAGTAGGCACATAGTGTATGTTACTGGATAGAATATAGAAAACATAAAGATCCCTTAATTTATTTTTTTATTTATCTTATATATCTTTCAACGAATCTGATTGTATATTTAAAAGCTTTTAACGTTTCTTGCCTACGATGTTCCGTCAGCATTGCGTTGTTTACATCCATAATATTATCATTACATAGATGCTGAATGATTCACATTTTTCAAAAACCTTGCTGTCGTAGTGTAGTTATAGAATATATTACATTGAAGGGATGAAATACGAAAAAGTTTATGATCCCGCGACTGTTGGGCCGATAATTCTCTGTTGTTTATTCAACAATAAAGGCGCCTAAAGCGCACTAAACTATGACATAAAAAGTTTAAAAAGCTCTCAGTAGATCAAACAAGCTGAGTAGTGTCGGTCGGCAGACGGCGTGGTGTCGGGTTACGAGCGGCGGGTCACATTTGTCCCAAATAATAAACAACAGATTGGTGTCAAAATGAACACTTTTTATTATCTCATCAACCCGTAAAATCCTAATTCAGGACATCCCAGAGTCCTTGTATTTTACTTATTTACCATGAAGAGTCGTGGCCGAGTATCGTTGATCTTCAGTGTATCTTTATATTTTTATTCAATACAGTACAAATTACTTAGTAAGACACTTCGACATTTAATTGTGTATTGTGGTTAACAGAATGGTTAATCCGAGTTTATGTTGCAATAAAACTTCGTTCGGATTATTTTAGTGTTGTCCTGATTTCTCTTAACGTTATTTTGGTAATCGATGTTTGCTCTACGCCAATTTGTGCTAATTTACCAATGTAAAATATGTTTTCCACAGAATCATTCCAATTCATTTAGCATTTAAGTACAAATTAGTTTTACAGTATAGACAAATCTATCTACTACTGATTTAGAGCTTTCAATTTCCTAAGATATAAATATATTATTTAGCCAAATTCTTTCAATTAAAACAAAAGTTATTGCTAATGTCCAATTAATAATACATTATACGTTAGAGCGCCAAAAGAATGTTATGAAAACCGTTAAAATTTCTATTAAGATATTTATTTAGTAATTGCGAATTAAAAGTAATCAATTACATTAAATTTTCTTATCTTAAAAGTATCTGTCTTGCACATACTCGTACATATAAGGAAGTTTGCCTTCGCAATGAGAGAAAGCGTTGGCTAGGCGCGACTCGCGAGGATGCGCAATGTGATTTATTAATGTATCGGCTTACAGATACACGTCTACAACAAAATTATGCTCATTTGAAATTCAAGTACCAGTATACTCAAATAGGACCAGTATCCATTACAATGCGTCATAAAAGCCTTTTTATTGTAGCATATTACGAAATATTTAAAGCAATTCTGTAGATAGTTGTTAATATTATTTTATTGCGAGTCAAGAAAGTTAATATATTATACTTACTTTAAAATTTACAAAGAACGTCTAGGCTGAATAAATAAATGAAATGGATTTTTATGTTACTCTGTTTGGGTATCAGAGTTTTTTTAAAGTCTCATCAGGAAAATTTGACCACATTTTCATTTTGACTTTTTTTATAAAACAAAATATGTAATATTGTAGTAAATATGCTAAATTGATATACATACATAATATTATATCTTTCGTACGCATAACTATAATGTCATATATTCCAATGGAATTCCAATGATTGTTATTTGCAATTTTTGTCACTCAAAGTATTTTTAGCCTCGATTACTATAACGATTTTGAACTGCTATCACGATATAAGTACCATGAGCGGGCGTCGGGGCTTAATACGGAAGTGCGCATTTGGAACATATGAATTGCTGGATAGGTGGCCTAAACTTCGGAAATGCGTCGGTTATTGACCGACATACATAGCTGGCTTTGTCTGATTGAAGGGTCAGGGCCAGGGATATATCATAAATAGTTATATATGATGTCTTATTAGACTTCTACCTGACCGATTTATTCATTCTAAATTAGCATTTTTCACGATAACAAATATTATTATATTGCATAATCTATTCAAAAGATATTAGTTATCCATAATCAAATAAAGACAAAGAAAGAGTTTGATGGATGTTAACCTTCTAGTTTATGGCTCTCGTAGATCGCAATAATCAGATAACTATCAGCCAATTTAGTAGCTTATTGTTCCTAGAACAGATTGTCATGTAGTAGAAGCATCAAAAAAATATATATTGCATAATTGCCTGCACCCTACGACGAAGAATTAATTCATGTCAATTTCTAGTTTTTCCGAAGAAAATTTTTAATAAAGGAAAGCGTTTCATCTTCTTACGCTATGAATAGGTCAATAAATACACCTACATTTCATGAACTTTTAATTAAACAATGTATCGTTCCAATGGAACATGCACATTGCACTATTACGCAAGTTACTCTCTTATTAGATGCATTTCTATCAGTACACTCGAGAATCCGCTATACTTGATCGTGATTATTGGTCATAAGTCAAATACGATTACTAAGTGCCCATTAGAATGAATATTTACATTGCTGTATTGTTATAAATATGAAGTAATATAGATACTATTCAATTGATATTAATTTATGTAGAAAAATAGAAAAATCATAGTTATGGTTTTTATATGTTGCATATTTTACTAATATTTTAAATTACAAAATAAATAAATATTTTGGAATATTAACACACAGCACCATCTAGATCCATGTTAAGCTACGAGGCTTGTGTTATGGATACAATTAGTTGAATGTTCCCACCGGGTCTCGAACCCGCGATCGCTGACACAGCAATTAGGGCACTACAAACCGGCAACACAACAAACACCCAGAGGTGTCTTCGAATAAAATCTGTTTGTCACTGTGGCATTTTTGTGCCAATCTACTAAAATTATTTTCATAAAATATGAAAGGTATGGGATGATGATACTCGTAGCTTCCGATTCTTTTTTCTTCTTGCTTTCAAGCTTTCCATTTGGAGGCATAGCTAGGAAACAAGAAAAAAGAGAAAGCTTTTATATGTACTTATCTATGCTAATATTATTTTATTACGTAGATTGTAGGTATATTAACGTGATTTTGTATAAATTTCAGAGCCAAAACATCCTTATTCTTCGTTCGTCTATTTGTATGCAAGGCTATTTTACTTGGAAACTATGTTCATATATAGCTAATCATGTGGTAAGTGGATATATCGCATGTACATTGCTACATAATGAATCTCTGATAGGCACTCTATGGCGTGTATATTTTTTCTACGTTCAGTTATATGGCCTTATAGGTATAGGAAAATAATTTAAGTTGTGGAGTATCGTTGAAGAGGCCTCTAAAATAAATTGATTCTAAACGATATTCTAATTTAAGTTGAAAAGTTATAAAATTATAAACACTTTGTATTTGACCTAAAAATGAGACATAAAGTAAAAAAAATAAATGATAACGTAAAAACTCTAAGTCTGTTAGGTAACAGATTTTTGGCTTTTATTGTCTTATTTCTTCTTCTTAACCTTTGTGAATTTACTTACAAACTTAGAATAATAACACTTAAGCTTACAAATATTTATTTACTATAAATTAAATAAAGAACATACAAATATAATACATAAACTGTCAACTGTCAAAAATCAGACAAAAATATAGATTTCAATTTATATAGACACTCCGTTTTACCAAGAACTAATGGTTTTATTATATTAATTTCTTTTGTATTATATTATTTTCTTTTTATAAGTGATATCTTTTGTTATTCCCCGTATTTAATTTATGAGGGATATAGAGAATAGAATGCTTATTTCGCAATTTGAATTGATTGATCACTGAGACGTTATATTTTACGTGATTGGGTCTCTCTTCGCTTTAAATAATACAACTCGTATAAAATAAAGACTATTAAGTTCAGAATAATTTAAAATCTTAATACTTTTATACAGCTTAAATTAATTATGAGTAATGGTTTAATACTTTAGGCTTTAATACTTGTAAAAATTTTAAAATATAGATAAGCAATTATAATTTGTTCTTTAAAAATACACGAAAATCTTTAAAATAAGTACTTAGTCTATTTTGTGTTAAAATTAAAATTCAAGCAATATAATAACGGTAAATTACCTACATCTAAGTTTTAAGAACTTTTTACTATTTAATTGCAATTATGGCAGTTCGTATCTCATCTACAAAACCTACATTATGAAACATCTACATAAGTAGCAATTTCCTAGAAGAGTTTTTCAGAGTCATATTACGTGGTCGACAGAAATAATTTCAATAGAAAATTTTTATACGATTCTAACTAATGCGTGTCGAGCCAGTATGGATTTCCGCAAATAACAGATTAAATAAAATATTTATACTACTGGAAATGATTGCGCGTGGGTAAGTGGTCATGTATCGGAGTCAGTACGAGTGGTGTGACGTAGCGTGGGCTGCTTGCTTGTGCCTTCTCGCACGTACAAAAAAGCGCAAGCGCCCTTGAGCCGCCCGCTCCTGTTTATTCGAATGTCGTCTAGCACTAACCGAAGATATTACTTACATTTGCATGATACATGGTTAAATTTAACAGTTTCTATGTCAGTTGCTTTACAGCAGTTCTTACATTTCTTACAGGTACAGTTTTTTAAAAAAATATAATTAAAATCAGTATTATGTACTTGCTTTCAATAGTAATCTGTTTCTATAATTGTTATTTATACGTTTCGTTATTTATTTATCAACCAACAATAATGTGAAATATTTTAATTTAAATTTTAGGACTTTACAATTACCCATAAGGTACTCGTAGCTTTAAGGTAATTGACAAGTTCTAAGATTTTAAAAAGAGATTATAAAATAATGTGCCTCTGCAAAATGCCTCTGCACTATCGGGCATTTGAAAGAAAAACGTTGAAATTCAACATTTTATACGTATAAGGCGTGCGAGTAGAGACAGGCGGCTTATGGAAACTGCGCAGGCGCAGGTGACGTTAATTAGGTACTACATTTACTGCGGGTTCCCACTGCGCTTCCACTTTATAAATACCGATCATTACATGCGCACACAACATTAAAGCTCTTCAATTTATGATACCTATGCATATTCCATTTTGTAAATATGAAATATTTTTATGAACGTTATATTGAAATATTATTTATATTTAATATGTAATAGTAGCGACTCACCTTCGCTTTAATAGTTAGTGTATATGTATATACTATATAGGTATCCGTATATGTGTATAAGTATGTATACTGCATACATAGGTATGATGAGTTTTATACCCATTACTTGAGAAATGATTGATTCCATATACAGAATTGCACCCCCTTTTCACCCACTTAAGGGATGATTTCCAGGATCAAAACTATCCTTCTCTATACTTATGTCCTTTCCTGGGTTTCAAACTATCTTCACCAAAGTTTCAAGCAAATCGGTTTAACAGTTTTTTTCTATTTATAAAAGTCAGTAGGTATATACCTATAGATGCATCATTTGTAGCTTAAGTTCCGAATGTTTCAAAATGTCTTAATGACGCATCTACTAAATGTGTGAAACTATAATAATTATTGATATCACTGATGTAATGTTTACGAGATTTTGTATCTTTTTTTACTATATTATTTATATTGTATACTTAGATTTAATCTGCAATCAACGAGATAAAGCCTAGGCTAAATCCATTGATTTACGACTTATCCTAACTTTGCCCATGTGCATTTCTAAATACGTTTTTTGTATCTATAATGTTTATATATATATATATATATATATATATATATATATATATATATATATATATATATATGTGTATATAAATAAATATGTTGGGACATTATTACAACAGCGCCATCTAGTTCCGTGGTAAGCTACGAGGATTGTGTTGCGGATACCAGATAGTTGCTATACTACACATATAAATTTTAAATACATACATATTATAAATATATGTACTTATCTCTAAAGCCGTCCGCGTCGCCACGCAGCGTCACCCGTGTCGCTGTGAGCGATGAATAATTTTAAGTCTGTGATATCTTCAAAGAAATCAATCTTAATGATTAGACATAGTTGCAGATTATCCCTAGGATACGGATAATAGGACACATATAACCATTGCGAACTGTTCTATAGACCTTTATAAGGTATATAATTCTGTAGTATCTAAGTACATTAAATTGATATACCTCGTAAGATTTGCCAGCGTCTGCAATGTAAGCTCCCAAAAAATGTTTCAGACGACTTTATTATAAATGGTTGAAATTCCCGACCCCGCCTTTTCGCTAATTTAATATCTTTGTATTAAGCCGTAATCAGAATACTTCGTGGCTAAGAAGTTATCGGAGGAATATACAGACGAAAACAGCGAATATACTATAAACTATGTTGTACCTACGAGTATGTTATGCTTAGTGCTTTATAGTCATAGTTGTATAGTTATAGTTAAATGATTTCTATAATCTAATAATTATTTGAAAATTTATATGCGATACCATTTGAAATAATGTTTCTGGTATTTTTATCAAAGGTACCGTTTATGTTCATTTGACGGTCCGGCCATACGAACTCTTGACCTTTTTCGCTGATATCGTCGAAACTTTACGAATTTGACATCATATAAACAAGCACTAAATAGAACACAAATACAAATGAGGAAAGTCATTCTATATTTATTTTTGTTTTTAACAAAATACAAAGAGTACAACTAAAAACAAAAAACAAGATCAGGGAACGGCAGAATGATTTACTCAGATCAGATCAAAAGAAAAATCCTAAAAGTTTAATTATTGTGTGAAATTATAATATTTTTATATGCATCTAAATTAACAGTGGTCGTTCTGTGGTCGAAATTCAACAATAATCGGCTCGTCTTAGCTTAACTATGATACTCTTAACATTAGAAAGCTGTAATTTGGCATGGATATACATATTACCCCTGCTACACACGTTACGATATATCGTAGCGATAAAACTGCGCAAACTGGTTTGCGTCGATTTATCGATCGTGTGTATGGTAAATCGTTGCAGTTTATCGTTCATCGGTGGCAGTTGCAATTTCTATCCAATAAATCGTTGCCGATTGCGTTTGCACAGTTTTATCGTCACGTGTGGATGGAGATCGCTCAGTTCGCGCCAGTATTCAAGGCGCTCGCTTGTTGCTATATACTTTCCCGCCGCGTCAATTAAAAAGTTTCTACTCCCGCTTTATATAAAAACTAGCCTTTCCCGCGGCTTCGCTTGCGTTCTAAAGTATGGAAATCAAATTCTTTCGCCCGTTCGCCCATATTCAACGCGATGATAATTATTTTGTTGCGGAGTTATTTTAAAACTATGATATCTCATAAGATATTCATTGAAATCAAATGATTCCAAGAGCAATTTTATTCAAAATTAAATACTTGTGATGAGTATCTTATTTATTTGGATAAGGATTAATATCATGTTTATTAAACACCATCGCAAATAATGCATTATCTTAAAACAAATTTTATAATAATAAAAAATTGCGGACTTTTTTTTAGAACTTTTAAAGAGGAACAATTCCGTCATACATAATTTGTGCATAACTTTAACCGTTTACGCAGCGCACGCAACGGAAGCTCTCAAAAGGAATATTTTTCTCCCGTTTTGGCAACATTTTTTATTGATGCTCCGCTCCTATTGATCATAGCGGGATGTAATATAGCGTATAGCCTTCCTCGATAAACGGACTATCCAACACAATAAGAATTTTTAATTCGGACCAATAGTTCCTGAGATTAGCGCGTTCAACCAAATAAACAAACAAACTCATCAGCTTTATAAATAGTGTATATGACTTGCTAGTTGCTGTGCAGGAAAGGGTGTCACAACACGTCCCATAAAGAAAAATAAGAAAAAGAAAATCATATTTCACAAGTTATACTCATAATTTTAAGTAAAACATTCGCCTATACAGAAAATTAATTTGTAATCAAATCAGACGAGGCCTAATATCGCAAGTACGTCATCATCTTCCATCGTGGACGACATGTTTCTTGCGTGAGCTTCTACGGAGAACTGACGATCGACGTCGATATCGGAGGCGTGTGGAGACACTATGGACGTTCGATTTATCTGCACAGTTTGAAATCGCTACGATATATCGTTACGTGTGTAGCGGGGGTTAGTCAGTAAAAAATAAAAGAAAAAAAAAACAGTCAGCTACCTATATCATTAGAAGTAAGTCATGTTAGATTTACTATAATGTCACTTGTAGAACAGGCATGATCGTATGACAGTCTATATCAATCACTCGTACTTACCTACGAGTATAACACGAGTTGGTTTTACCGCCAAGGTGCTCCTATAAATGTTTCATATCGAAAAATTTTGAGTGCCTCACCATAAATTGTACATTACAAATACTTATATAACGACTTAGTTGTGTACAATAGATAGTAAATATGAGTTTATGAACCATGTATATATATTAAAAAAAACTTAAAATAATGATAATTCCTAAATTAACAATAATGTTTACGCTACCGATGGGCAACTAAGGAACCCTACATTGCGCGTGGCCTGAAACGCAATTGTTTTGGAATGCTTGAAGTAGGTAATCTCTTCATGTCTGAAGTCTGTATGTCGTAGAACAATGATATACAAATTTGGTATCATTTTATTTTTATAAATTGTTCAACCTCTAGACTCTACCACATACTTAATTTTTCTGTTTTGAATATGTAGGTAGCATCTATTTAAATTCGACACCAATTATTGTTATCCATTTTTTTTAATATACTTAGGTTTAATTATTTGTTAGGTGAGGCTAGAACACTAAATTAATTATTATTAATATAATTTCGTGAGCTTAAAGCTCATGTATTATAATCATATGTACATTCATAAAGCTTTAAACACACGTTATCATTTAATTTTTAATTAACAGTGATACAATAAAATAATATGAATGTATACAATATACTTAAATGGTACATGGTACTTAAAAAAAACTCTCAAACGCCTGAACTGATTTTGACGGGACTGTCACTTGCAGATAGCTAATGTTATAAGGAGTAATTTAGGCTACTTAAATTTTGGTAGAAAATTATAAGTACTATTTAATTTATTTCAACTTAGTATTGCTAGTCACCTATAAACTTTTAGGAAAAATGGTTACTATTTATTTAGTAAATAATAACAAATATTATTTTTTTAAACAAATAAATAAGTAGTAGGTAATTCACACACTAAAGACTATTTTAAATTCTTGACTCGTTTCAGTAATCGAGTTACCTTAATAATTATTTATTGTTGATTAAAATTACCATTTACATAAATCATAGACAATTACTCAGATCAACAGTTGTATAAGGTTGTATAAATGTACATCTTGTTGTAATTGTTGGTTTTCTTAACATAAATCAAAAAAGTGAATATAAAATGCTATTCCTCGATAGGATTGTAAGAAGAAGCTTATCGTGCGATCAATTAATAAGCGGACAAGGTGGTCCAACTGTATATAATGAAAGACACATCGGCGTTTCTAAATGAATGGCTTTGGTAAAGTAAAATGTACCGCGGCTGATATTTATTTGCAGTGGAGTTCAACTGAGAATTCTCTGCTGAGATGGGCGGGCGGGGACCTGACAGATAGCGGGGTCACGTTGCAAGATAAAACTCGAGATAACGCGGACATCTTCACTTTACGAATGTTTTACTTAGTCTTTAGACCGTTATATAGACGGCATTGGCTGCTTGATGAATGTCATAATAATGCCATAGCTCAGTCTTTTAAAACAGAATAAAACTGATAACTTTTACAACAATAATATACGCTTTAAGTTTATTATGTTGTGTTGTCAGCTAAGTAATACTTTCTTAGATTTACGCGAATATTCGACATTATAAATGAAACTACCTTTTCGGATTTTGTCGCGGATTTCCGGGTCTCCCGTGATGATTGCTGTAAAGTATTCGAAACGTCAGGAACTAAAAATCAAAATAAATCCGCGACAAAATCCGAAAAGGTAGTTTCATTTATAATTGTCATCTAAGTAATTTGAATGTGTAGTAGTTATCTTAAATATATGAACTTCTTTTTAAATAAAACTACTTATTTACAATGATATTTTACAACTTCGATAAGATGCGTGTTAAAATATAATGTACTTTTGACAATTATTTATAGTTGTCTTGTAGTAAGTTGTTATCTCATACGATGCTATGTCTTTTATCAAGTGACACAACATCAATAAAAACCTAAATCGCGTAGGCCCATAGTGCTGTAACCACGCTGAGGTAATACAATATAATGCGCCGATTTATCATATTGTTACTATTAGAACGGCTATTTCCAAAAAAAATATTAGCTATAAACTATTCACTATATTCTACGTTGACACACGTAGGGTTATGAATTATTTTAACCCTGAGGTCAGAGTGATTTATGAAAGAAAGAATTGATCTTCGAACTTAGGATTAAGATAATATTTAAAGTTTACATATGTAGGTAAGAGTATGTCATTTGAGATGGTTTCATTTTTTATTTTGAAAGTAGAAATAATATTACTAACTAGCTGTGCCCGCGACTTCATTCGCGTGGATGTCGGAACTTAACAATGTATTTTTTAGTGCGAAGCGCTGTTGGAGGATACCGATACAAATCATTTTTTTTTATTTATGCTAGTGCTTCTTTATAAACAACATTAGCTGTGGAACCATCAATTCAAATCATTATTATCAATCAAAATAACTTTTCCATCTTCTTGTACGGGGTATGTGCCATCGCCTATTTGCTAACAATAAATTGGAAAACTCCTGTGCATTTTCGCAGCCTCCTAACTGTGCACGCATATTTACACTCAGGTGTGTAGATGAGTGAGACCAAATTCACATAACCCTAATTTTACTTCTGGAATTTCTCTACTTTTTCACTTTAAACTCAAATATCTTTTGATAGACTGAACCGATTGCAATGAAACAAAAACTAAATGTTACTTCAAGTTACGTTCAATAGTTGTGTATAAAAGTTATCCACATTGCTTTCGTACATTTTACGTGATGCCCGGATAAATAAACAGACAAACCGACAAACAGACAAACAGACAAAAATTCTAAAAATGCTGGAAATGGGTTCTATTGGTTGTCCTTTAACACCCTGGCTATTTATTTATAATTTTTTTTTGATGTACATAAACGACTTTTCTACAGTTTTATTATATGTATTATTATGTATATAGATTATCCATTTTAATTATCCATTTTAATATTTAATATAGACAAATAAAATATTTGGCATGTAAGATATGCCTAGCATAAATAGACCGTACTGGCTATACTACTGCTTACTGCGAGTTAGGGACCTAGAGAGATATTAGTTCACGATTTTTTATTGATTATTAAATTATATACCGAAAATCACCTTAACATTTTAAATTTCATGAACCTGAACACATAAATATTACAATATTTTATTTTTAAACGTGCTTAAATGTATTTTTCTAAAATATGTAAAATCATATTTGAAATACTTTTAGAAATTATAGGTAGGTATTGTATTGCATTAGTCATTTATAAGAAACCTGATATTACTTAAGAAAAGCGATTAAAATGATTTATTTCTACGAAGGACTTCTATGGACGTCTATCTATGTATGATTTATTCCTAACTCCATACTATTGATTGATAACGAAATGTTATATTAATAGAAGTAACTCTATAAAATAGTTTACTTTATGCATCTTATATAGCTCTAAAAATTAATGTTTACAATTGATCTATAATAGAACTGTATATATATCGTAAATGGTAAAGTTAATGTAAAATTTTACATTCTCTTCAGTCGCTCTCAAATTAAATATAATATACACAATCTCTCTTGCTTAATATTTTTGCTCTTATTTACAATAAAAATTAAAGATATATGTATGTATATATGTTTAGGTATTGAAAAAGAAGAAGAACAGATTGACATAGTTTTTCTTTAAAGTTACTTAATTATTTTAAATAATTTAGTATTTAATTCTGCCGGTTATATATTATTATTGAATAACATTTGTATAATATTAATAATTTATTTATCTCTACTGCAACCGTGAGAATAAAATCAAAACATGAAACATGTTTTTTATTAAACTCAATCAATCGATCAATCAAGTAATATAAGATCATAGAAAGGTAGTCTTGCCGTATAAGGGGACCTTAGGAGACTGGACAAAAAATACTTCTGGCATGTACCCAATGCTTGACATCACATAGCGTGTAACCGACAATATATGCTTATATGCCAATGACCTTCCAGCATTAAATACTAATATGTACATATTCTTAAACAAGATAAAATTTATTCAGCTGTTGTTCAAATCAAGGAGGGGAATAAAAACAATTTTATAAATATGTCATAATTAATAGAATATTGCAATTAAATTGCAGTCAAATTTTTTAACGTCCCACTTGGTCCCACTGCTTGACACGTGCCTCCCTTCAATCGGGGGATCATAGACAACCACACTTGTCAAGTGCGGGTTAATGGCGATGTCTTTTGAAAACTTGTTATGTTCTCTTAGACATGAAGGTTTCCTCATGATGGTTTCCTTAACTGTAACACAAGTAGGAATCCTATTACAAAAGGATTAGTACATAAAAATATTAGAGGTGCGAGACCTGGAATTTAAACCCGCTTCGCGCGCTTCGCCAAACGAGCGCATCACCACTGGGCTACCACTACTTATTAATATTAGACAAAAAATTAAGATACCTTTTTTAATAAACTCGTAATAATAATTGTTAACTCGTGTTGCTGCAATTAGGGATCTGAGCGCGTTCAAGAGCGCTCACTTGCTACTTAAAAATATTGATGTAGCTTTATGGCTGTTTTACAATCCAAATGTGGCATGTTAAAGACTATAAATTTATTTACATTCAAAGAACACCGCAATAAGATCGCATCACGCTCCGCAAGTTAGTGGTCAATAAATTATTCTAAATCGTGCTTTGACTGCACTTCGTTGATAATACTACTCGTAATTTAGCAGGCTTGACCCATGATATTATATTTCGGTTTCGCTTACTTTCGTCGCCGCATGCGCATTGAATCTACTGAGAAAGTCCAATATAACTCTCAGCGCAAACAGTGCCTCTTACAAGTAACGCAACTTTACTACATTTATGAGGCTTTATTTTATACAATATAAACGTGAAGTAAACATTAAACAATTTTAGCTAATGACATTCTAACTTCTTTAAAAATATATAAATGAAAGTAATATTTGACTTTCTGGCACATTTAAAATAGCTTTAAAATCATGGTTTGCAACAACTTTGTACAGTCTTTTCGTTATTTAGATATTTCTTTTTTATATGAAAAGTTCTATTATATTTTTATAAATCATCACTCTATCGAAATCTGATATTTTATTTTTTGCTTTTTGAATGTACATATAGGAATGTACCTTACGACAGTAATTGTACAGGATCACACTTTATTATCAAAAAAACAATTGTCAATTGTTTTTTGATAAAACTAATTTAAAATGAATGCTGAGAAAGTATCATTTTCGATCAGTTTTATACTCATTTCATTTGTATTTACTGCAAGCTAACGGAGGAATAATTTAGTTTTATAGATTAATATGTTTTTGAGAACTAATTATGTTATTAATATTATATTAAGCCGGTATTGAAATATTAGCAAATCTTTGGGCCAAGCGGATAGGGCAAAGAGGATAAGTTATCCGTTATATTTATTCTTAGTATTTTCGTAACACGTTTTTTATTATATCTAGACTTACATATAATAAAATTATAACTTAGTCGAATCTTTACATTGAATATTTTTTGTAAATTAATATCGGCCGCACATGATTAAGCAAAAAAGAGTCCAATGATAAGGTCCAATTATTGCTTAAAAAAGATACCTTTTAAAAAAGCGTACAATTTTTCGATAATGCATGTTGGATTATCTAAATATACTTATAAGTAGTTTGTATTAAAGTTTGAGCATTCAGAATTTGATCAAATCTGTGACCAAAAACATTAATGTTACAACATTGAATCTTGATACTTTTCAGACATATTTTGCATGACTGAATAAATACATGGTCGATGGTAAATAAAAAATATTAAGTTGCTTAAATGTCCATTAATTTATGAATGTTATAGCCTATAGGACATAATAATGGTTGAATTATTCTAATGATTTTAAAGACGTATGATATAGTAGGTATTACGAGTATTATATCGTTATAGTCACTCATTATTGATAATTAATTAGATTGTCACTATTTGAAATCAGCACAAAATTACATATGAAATAAAAAAGAAGAACTTATTTATATCAAGAGCAATAAACATAGACTGAAAGAAAACAGAAAATAGTGTATTTCAGAAATAGGTTAAATCTTTTTTAAATAGAAAATTAGCGCTCATACTGAAGCATAAACATATATAAATATTTTTTAAGTAAAATTAGGTTTTTCTTACTAGTGCTAATAGAATTACAAGTGCTTAAACTAATTAACACCCAGGCAGTGTTTGTATTTCAAGTAGACTTTAAATTATTTCCCGTATTTGTGCTAATCAAATACCTACCCAGTACCCACATCCTCGCCGTATATTTACAAAAAGAATCTATAATGTGTCATACAAGCTTTGTTCGGCAATTCTGTCTCGAGAAATACTCCTACGTAAAACTTCTTTTTTTAGAGAACACATGGTTATGTGGGGTTAAGACACAAGCACCCGTCTTCCGTTTTAATGGGGCGTCGTAGGATCGCTTGCGCATTCAACAAAGACACCTTGACGGCCTAGGTTGCAGGCAGGCTGGTCAGCAGAGCACACAGCCATATAAGAGTTGCTCACCAGTCCACTCCGCTATCAGAGAAGTACCAGGAGCACCTCGCATTCATACCACGCACCGAAGTGGGCCCTCCCTTTGCGTTACTTGGCTTCACGCTTGGCCGGGAAGTTGGGGATGGTATTCGATATTATAAGTTATTTGAAAGGAACAAAATTTGCTACATGAGTAGCACTGAACATAAATTAAATAACCATCTAAATTCCTCAGATATATGAATTCAAAATTAAAATCTCAAGTTTGAGTTATTAAACATAATTATTATAGTATCACATACCAGAAAAATAGATGACTTAATACGACGCACATGTCTTCATGCCTATACTTACCTGTCTTATACCATATTATTAAAACTACATTTGTGTTTGTACACTAGTGGTACAGACTAACATGACTGTGATGATGTAGACTTTAATATGTATATAAAAGACTGGAAAGTACAGTTTTATTGAATTAAATTAATTTAAAATCTAATGTAAATTTTGATGGATATGAATCTCTCTCTTCTGTAAAACATAGGCAAAGGAAAATCGTTAAGCTCTTGTTTTAGCGTCGTAATGTTAAGTCAATATACGAACTTGACCTTTGAAAGACCTTTGAAGCTACAAAATAAGAATATGTACAACTGCTACGATTCCATTCTTTTTAAAAACATGCCCAACCAGCAGCTAATAAATAAGTAATTAAAATTCTTTTTCTTTTAAGGATCACTAATGCATTTCACTGTCTTGAAACATAACATTTCATTGGATAACAATCAATTCTATTTGTTTTACAAGAGAAAAGAATTGCTACACCCCAGACGCCTAAAGCATTCTTACCGTGACTCGTCTATTGAAGTCCGCACGTTATTAAATATTGTACTTATGTATGTATATATGTATAAAATATGAATTATGAAATAAGATCCACATCTTATATTATACATTACGTATATTTCATTTTTATATGTATTCAAATTCGGATATACATTAGGAAAGTAGAGTTCAAAATTTGGGTTAAAATGGAAATAGAGTAAAGTTAATTATTGTGCTCATGTTTTTTTTTATTTAAGAATTTAAAAGCTCCAAGAAAGTCATACCTCCTAATTAATAATTTATATATTTATAAAAGCTATTTATGTATTTACGGTCATCCAAAAGTACACACATTAATATGTATATCTTCTAATGTATAAAAATCTCGTGGCATAGTGTTTGTTATCGAACTCCTCCGTAACGGCTTGACTGATTTTTTTGTGTACATTTGGTAGGTCTGAGAATAGGTCGTAGGCTATTTTTTATTCCGCTATGTGATAAGGGTGCCCTCACCAGATTTTTAATTTTTTATCTTTAGACCAAATTCTAATTTCTTATTCTTTTATGATTTGACATCAATAAATACTTATAACCCTAAATTTTTAACCCTATACCACCAATCCCTATTTTTAATAGTGATAAGAACGCGGGCAGAGCCGCGGGAAATGATTGTCACAATTTAAAAATTATTTTAAGATAAGCAAACGAATAGTAGAAAGAAACAGCGTTTACAAATACAATGTTATTTAGATTCTATTTTGACATGCTAACATAATTTGAAAGTCGAAGAGATGAAAACAAGAACCAATGAACAATGACACTACTATAAAAGATAATACACAAATTTAAAAATATGTTTGAAGACTAAAAGTTAGATTACAAAAGATATATTAATGCTACCAAATAGATGAGTCAAAGGCTTTACGTATTACAAGTACGACGTACATACTCGTACATTGGTTCATTATTAGTTGAAACCCCTTTAAAACGTATTTACACCATTATGGACGCAGATAGCAACATAATATTATCTAAACTCATTTGAAATTACTAATTGTTTGCTTAATTGTTGCTGTGACTGTGTGATATTTGAATCACATTTTAAATACTCATTTAAATATTTTAGGTACTTAATTTTAATTTTTTTTACAAATTAAACCTCGTACTTTGTGGCATGGATTTTTAAACACAATCAACAAAATAATTTAATATACTTATTAGGAGGTATAATATTATTTACATTAAAATGAATTTTCTGTTGTATTGTTACCTTACCTAAAATAAGCGTAAACCAACCTCGTCTCTATTGTTTTTTTAAAGTCTTATTATTTTCATGCCTTTATTACTATTATTAGACTATATAAAATTGTAGCTCATTGGATTTAATTTGTTATAAGTATTACTTTAAAAAGATTGCTTTAGATGTGCTATGAACTATATTAATTATTTTAAAATTATTTCTTACATCTCTTTAAACTAGACTAAGACTAATCTTTACTTATATTGTAAATGCGAATGTAACTCTATCTGTCTGTCCGTCGCGCTACTGAAACAATTTATATGTTTAGTTTACATATAGTCTAGAGGCGAGAAAGGACGTAGACTACGTTTTAAAAGGGCTGTAAAGGGTTGAAATAGGGGATGAAAGTTTTTATGGAAATAGCTTCATTTTTAAGCTTGAAACTTATTTTTTTAGCTTTTGATTAGACATAAATAAGTAAGTAATTCAAAATTTGTAAAAATTTTATACTACAGTGGATAGCATCATAAAATAAAAACCATACTAAAGAAGTCGAGCTACCTAATGTTAGCAAGTTGTAAAGGATTTCATTGAAACATTTTTTTAATAACTGTTTAAACTGTCTATAAAAACGAGGAAAATATTAATTTTAGTATGTATAATGTATATTAAACTGCGCAACATCTTTGCCTATTTTGAAATGGTATAATAATATAATCTGCCAATTCTCTTTTAAATTCTAAAAAAATCACCCTCCCTATGAGGCTTGAATAATTTATAATAATTTACAACTTGAAGATGATTTTAATGTAAGTGTAACTTTTGTGTTGAAAAACAATTATTTTTCTGATGAATATTGAAAAAAGCTTGTTTTAAAAAAAATGTTTTATGGACTCGTTGTACCTCACATACACATATTATACTTACATAATATACTTATAATAAACGAAAATTTTAAATTTCTTTGATCTATTAAAAATTAGTCAGTTAATTTGTTTGGTTACATACCTACATACTTTTGAAGTTTTCGAATTGCTTAAATTAATGTTAATATAATTTTATATTTTTACATAGATTTTTGAGTTTAATTTTTTTGGCGCCCCATATAAGTGCCTATTGTCCACGGGTATTATACGATTATATTAGGTATAAGGATATTTTATAAGTTCGACTTCGATAACTGTGATTTTATAAATATATGAGTGCTATAAATAGGTATAATATTATTATTCTGTAAAATTTTTACTCTTGAGCTTTAATATTGAAAATAAACTCTTATCACGTGCATTATATAATGTTACCTATGCGTATTGCTTTTTAATATTTGTTTTGAAATAAGATGCATAATATTAAGCAAATGATCGGTAAATATGTAGAATGTAGGTAGATGATATTTAATATGAAATCCACGCGACAGTTGGCCAATTCTTTTTAAAGCTATTTGACCACATCCAAAAATCTAAAGATATTCAATACCATATAAATAGTATCGAAGTGTTTGCTTACAGCTTTTCACTGAATGCATATGAAAGTAAGATATATACCTATATATAGGTACTCTCTGAAACGGCTGAACCGATTTTGACGGGACTGTCACTCGCAGATAGCCAATGTTATAAGTTACTCAACTTAGGATGCTTTTATTCTATTAAAAAATATAAAAACCATTTCATTTAATTTAACTTACGCCCAGCGAAACGGGCCGGGTTTGCTAGTATTTTATAAGTTTGATAACTGTGACTTTGAGCTTTATATTGTCCAATATTAAACATAATATAACAAATAGTATATTTTTTTTATTTTTATTAATCGACCATTTAAGTGTGAATGTATCAAATGATTTGATTTTAATTGTATCTACCGATTGACCAACTTCAAAGCAAGAGGTGTTTTGTGCACATCAAACAAAACTTACCTCAAGGGTCAAAAAACGATATATAAAAGTATCGCTAATAATTATTGTCCATCTTGTTGGGTACAATTCATGGACAATATTACTCGTACATGTATGTATCGCTCATGATCCTAGGTACTTGTATGTAAAACACATGAAATTGATTTGGGCAAATTGGCATGAACTTTGTTCAGATTTATGCATATTATAAACTAAAATAATTAATTATGTACTTCAATAATAAATGATAGTCATTTATGAACGCTGTTATTCTAATATTTTATAATAAAACCAAATATCCACTAAGAAACTAACAAAACTAATCATTAAACTAAATTAAAAACTAAACAAATGTCCAGATCGGAACCTAAAAAAATTAAAAAATATAATAAAACGGGCCTTACTTTTTGTTTTCTTTTTGGTGGATCAGGAGCTTGGACCTGATTTTTCTTCCTCATATTGATTATTGCAATAAACTATATGATACACATCCCAACATTGACGATTAGAAAAAGTTCTTCACCAATTTCACTGTCTCTCTACACACGTGTTTTAATTTCCCATGTATACTAAATCACTAATATAAAAATACTCCATTATCATAAGTGCAGTTTTTTATAATTCTGAACACTTCACAACGATTACACACAGTTGCATGAATCCAGAAAATGAACAGCAGATGCATATTACGTGCCGTACAATACTTGTGGCGCGATATCTGAAAAGTGCGTTCGTAGTTCGTAGAGCGGGAAGCGTGAGGCGTCTCGCCGTAGTCCCACGCGGTGTCGGAGTGGGCATCCTTCGTACTCCCGCCTCCGGGCACTCGTTGCGTCCCGCCGCACCTCCCTACTACGATCATTCAAATAGATCACTTTATTTACCCTTCTCATCCTAATTGCTCTCACTAATACGTTTGCTTGTTGAAAGATTAGTAGCAGATTTTTTATGTATCCCATTTACTGTATTTGCATGATTATTTATTAAATAAGATACTTTGCAGTGTAAAAATCAGTCTATGTTAAAAAAGGATGTTTCAAGAAAGTTGTATTAAAGCCATTTCGTTTTTATTATTATTTAAAGCGCGTTACGGACAATAATATAATTAATTACATGCTACCTTAATAAATATTGTCGGAAAACAATCAAAACTCTGTATTTGGCGAGATCGCTTAAACAAATATAGTAAGCACTGTCGACATAATCGTTATTATTCACGTAAATTCTGTATTTTATAAGCTTACTACATGCATAGTAATTTCTTCATAACGCTTTGAACTTAGAACGTGACATCAGTTTCATATATTTACATAGGCGTGTGTCGTAAGACATAAAGCTATAAAAACTTAAATAACCAATAAAAGTTATTGAAATGAAACTGTTATTGTATATCACATAAATCCTAATGCATCCAAATATAAGTAAATATCCAATAATTTAATAATTCGGTAATATAACATCGACCTTCGCAAAATTTATAGCGTCTCTACCTACTGCTATACCTACCTAATTTGTTAAATACAAAAATTCAAAGAAAAAGGTGGACTTAACGTTATTTTTTTTTGTCTTTTTAAGTAAAACATTATGAAAGTAAAGTGTTCATATAATATGTATACATATAAAGATTAAAATACAAAGTTATGATTCATACGTATTTAGGAAAACACTCATATTACAAATAGGCGTTCATTAGTAAGTAGTAAGTACAGTAGTAGCAGTTCCTGCTGTCTTTCTGCTATTTGCTTAAAAAGACTGCCGCCTTTTACTCGTACCTATACTCTATATTATACAATATTCATACATATTACATATTGTATACTCTTACGCGTATCTACTAGTGAAGGCGAAGGAAACGAAAACTGTTATAGAGGTATTTTAGGATTATCTTTTTACTTTTTTTATTTGATGTACATATTAGAGTAATAAAAATATTTCTTATTATATTCCACTTCTTTATACATTTTTTTTTTATGGGACAAAGGGGGCAAACGGGCAGGAGGCTCACCTGATGGTAAGTGATCACCTCCGCCCATGGACATCTGCAGCACCACAGGGCTTGCAGATGCGTTGCCGGCCTTTCAGGAAAGGGAGGAGGAGGGAGAAGGACGGGAGTAGGGATGGGTAGTGGGCCTCCCTCCATACTCGTATTTCAATTTTTTCGTGCCATTCTCAGAATGGTGAAAATCTATTTATATGTGACAGTATACTGCAATCTATTAAGACTTACATACATAAAAGGAAAGTTTTACCCTTTATTTTTTTATTCTTTCTCTTGTTTCTTAAAAGTTAGTAAAGTAAAGTATTAAATTCATCGTATAAAACTCATACTATCTCTCATCCACGTCTACCATGCATAAACCGGACGTAACGTCCGGACGGACGAAGCGGATATAACTGAAAAAAGCTTTAGACCACTATTTTGAATGTGTATATTTACTGTGATCATTCATAAATCATGAACAATAATTTACGTTACGCGTGTCTTTTTTCATCTGATCTAAACAATGGAAATAAATGTTTCATTTCCTTCTCAATTACTTACTAATTTCTAAATTACTTTACATACAGGAATCATAAACATAACAAAAAGTTCACTTCGTTAAAGGAAAATTAAAATATGGAAATATGGATGATAGTAGGAACTTAGCAGTTGAAAATACATGCTTTGTCTGTCTATACACATGTTTATACAAACACACACATGACCCAGGTCGGATAACCCTTTTCGGGCTTAGCCGCTATCGGGTAAGAAAAAGTAGCCTATAACCAATGATATTTTAACTACAGATATGTTATACGCTCACTAAACAACCGAAAAAAGTGTTCCGCGCTGCACACATACACACTTTTCATTCAAGGTACATGTCAAAATGATAGAAAGGGGATAGTCGATAAAATCAATAAGAAAAAAAGAGACAGCTAGTGTTGTCAATTGCGCGTCAATGTAAACAAACATTAGTCTAGCGACCGATGACATATCAGAATATTAGGCAAATAATTGAAATATATTAATAAATCGAAGTATACTGCGTTCTTACATGTGGTATGAGATCCCTTGTGTTTTATTAACTTTGGTATCATAATTGGCGCATTTCCTAAATACACAGGATGGCATTTTTTTTAATATTGTAGCAGCGTACCACTCGTCGCCATGCGGTGACACAGACTAAAGGCAATACATCCTAATTAGGACGTTTTCGAGTTTTCACGATTGCGCGCTCATAACATATCTATAGTTAAAATATCATTGCCTATAACATTTTCCGTCACCTACTCTATTCCTTTTCAATGACACTTTTTCATTACATGCTAGGCATGAATTAGAATACGAATACAATAAGTTTTAATATTATCTCAACTCCTTTGAAGAAACTTTCTACAATTAAATATTTGCTATATTAAATTTACAAAAAAATGATTGAAATATAAGCGTAATAGTCATCGTTAAAACAAAATTACTTTGAAGGTAACCTTACAGTAAGGAGAAGAAGCAATTAAGGTATAATAATGTTAAAAAGTAATAAAATGAAAAATAGCAGTAAGACTTAGCCCGTGAGCTTATCCGGAATATTAATTATTTTGTAAGAAAAAATTAGCATACGACCACGGCTATTCTTTGAACGTCACTGTGATTATGTATTGAAATAAATTAAGATCATTATCGTCATCATCGTATTCAGTCTGCTTTCGTCCACTGCTGGATATAGGTTTCTCCAACGGTACGCCACTGACCTCGATCTTCAGCTTTACGCTTCCGAACCATGCGGCTGCCAGACACTTTATGTATAATATCGTCGGTCCACCTACATAGAGGACGTTCAAATTCTACTATTGCCGAGCCACTCTAAAACCATTCTACCCCATCATCTGTATAGGTTATCGGCTAAGCCACCACTACCACTTCAACTTGCTAATATTTTCGGATATGTCTATGGCTTTGGTTATCTGTTGGATTCCTACATTTTGACAGAGCCTTTGAAATATAACATTGATAGATAATATTACCGAAAACTAAGAAACCTATAATGGCCTCAAACTCTGAGAATAATAACCACTATTATAGTAGATGTTTTCAGTCATAATAATAATTAGAAATTTTACTTATCTTACTAAATTTACTAAGCCAGCTCTCTATTTTAAAACTACTCAAAATATAAACCCAGGGTCCCTCAAATTCACAATCCACCCCTTAATGACATAAGACAATGACTGATGACACGTAGCACACCGTCTTGATAAATGTATATTTTAATTTTCAACCGGCTTGTTATCAATTATCATTAACTTTGTTACCTCAGAACGCGAAGCCGTAATACTCGTATATATGTATAAACCTATTGAATACATATTGTTTTATTTAAAAGGCTTTACTTCCCATTTGGTTTCATTTATATTTGAAAATAAAAACGTACCTAAGATAATAGGGGATGATTGATTTTTACCTACTGATTTTTTATGTTTAACCAGGCATAACTTTTTATAGTGCAGTCCGATTTGGATATTTCTTTTTAAACGGAAGGCCGGATGACGATGTCAGCGGATCTTTAACATTCGCTGGAAAATTATTTAACGTACGAGTACCTACATCAGCGTGAGGACACCAAAGCCAGTCTCCATTAAACGAATATCATGAGTCGAACGATTTGTTATTCAGTATTTCTTTATAGTCATATATAAGAGTTATGTGCGCGTTATGTCAGGCAATTGTGTCGAAGAACCCACAATCTCGTTCTGTGCTAGTACGATCTTGTATCGCTGATCTCGATCCGACAGAGTTGTTCGCAATCCATACATTATGTACAGCTTAATACAAATTTCTCGTATACTTATCATAGTACTTAATTTGATTAATGAATTTTTAAAGTGAATAATTTCGTATTTTGAAATTTTGAAATTTGACGAATCCCAGAGAAGCGAGGGTAAATAGTAATTAATAATTGAAGAAGTTTAGTTGATTTACTAAATTAAATCTTACTACTAAAACGATTTTAATTAAGGCTAGCTACCCGCTTCGCTGGGCGTAATTAAAAATAAAATAAAAGGTTTTTATATTTTTTTGAATAAAATAAAAGTAGCCTAAGTTACACCTTATAACATTAGCTATCTGCGAGTGAAAGTCCCGTCAAAATTGGTCTAGCGTTTCAGAGATTAGCTGGAACAAATAGACATACAAGCAGACAAAAAAAAATAAAATTCATTTAGTGAAAAGCTATTAAGTTGTAATTAATAACAGACACTTCAATATTATTTATTATGTAGGTACTGATCTAGTAAAAACCTACATTACCTAAAATGAAACGATTTTGATACAATGAAAGCATCATTTTTAATACGACTAGGTATAAGGTTCACAAAATATGCAATGATCGATCTTTGTGTCGGATTCCAGTTATCTAGTAAATTCTGGTCTTCATTTAAGGTATACAAGTATTTCAATTACGTAAAAAATATGCCTAAACTTTCACGTACAAAAGGAAATCGTATAAAAGCTTGTAAAATGTAATGCATTACATCGTGTACACTTTAACTAGGACTCCTTTCGACAATCATTCAACTTGATTTATGTGCAGCCTATTTTGATTGTATGCTATGGGAAAATAGATAAGAACAGTAGCGTAGTAAATTTATTTATGGAGACACATTGTTGACGGCAATCTAGCGCAATGGTTACGTGCATACTTTTTTCTAGAGGTCATGGAGTCGAACCTTGCGCAGGATAAATTAAATATGTTTCTATCTACTTAACCAATTAAAATACAGTCGTTTGATTATCTTTTTAATTAAAAACCTCCGTCTGGTTTTGCTTAACAGATGCGGCATCTGAACAGACTAACATAGAGACGTCAATAAATAAAAGTATATATTTTTTTTAAAGATTTGTAGTCTATTACATCTGAAACATTATCCAAATAGGCAAAAAATTTGTAAATATTCAATGGTTAATTTTGACCGGGTTATGAAATCACACGCATATTAAGTTTCACATTATATATAGGTACTGCTCAAAGAGTCGAGATATAATTTATTAAGGCTTTAAAATTTTGCAAATAACGTATGCGATTAACGTGAGATATCCGTTTAGAAATCCTTCACAGACATTCAAATAATACTTACCTACTTATAAAATAAATTAAGCTCTGTTACAGTACCTATATACTTATACCTATGTATTTAAACAATAAAACCTTAACTGAATAAAGTAGTGAAATTCTACTTTAACTATTAAATATAAACAGAAAAAAATGTATGTTTGTTTGTAATGGATACTAAAAATCCACAGAACTAATAGAAATGAAATGTTGTATGAAGATAATTTGAGGCCCTGGGATAGTTTTATCCCGGAAATCGGAAGGAGGATGAAAGTTTGTAATTATGAAATATTTTTTCAAATAAAGATACCAAAGTACATATATAGACTATAGTTCTATAGCTTCTATTCCATTTTAACTATACTAACCGTTAAAACGTATCAAAGCACGAACCCGGGCGATGCCAGGGCGAGTAATTAGTTAACTAATAGAATAAATATTTATTTTAAACTAATGCTATCACATTGAAACAAACATGGACGTTATTTACAATCATCCAGCGTACTTTAATAGGTAGGTAATCGTTACTCGCCACAATACTAATTAGTTCCATGATTGATGTCGTGTTTGAATGACAATATCTTTTTAACTAAACATGTAGACATTACATGTCATCTAGGAAAACAATTAGCTTGAGCGGGAGCTGATAAACTATCTAAGCCTCATTCTTTATTAGGCAAACGGCACGCTACGTTAGATTACTGCATGTTGTTGTACGAGTATTAGTTGTCATAATATAACGTGTTATTGCAGAAGTTAAGAATTATAAATATTTGCTTAACCATTTGTAAAGATTTTTAGTAATAATGAATAGGTATAGATAAAGACGTCGAAGTTATTATAACTCCAAGATACCAAATTACTATAGATAATTGAAATTAAGAACACTTTGAAAGTCTTAAACCGATATGAAAATTAAAAATATTAAATAACTACCAACGAATAAAGAAGCTCCTTCTTTTTCGAAGTCGGTTAAAAATTACGTGCATTGTCTGCGTGAAGGAAAGGCAAATCAGCAAATAACCTTTTACATGAATATTAAAAAGAATTATTTTTTTAAAGCAGTGCATAATTGAGCTTGCAGTTTTAAAAATAAGGAGGTTATGTCATGTCTAGGTATATGCCTAATAAGATGCGGCACTGAAGTGCAGTCCTCGGCAGTGACTGGGTAATGAATAATGATATCATTATTTATTGTTAATTATAACATTCTTAGTGTTATATTTGCAAACTATTGTTCCTTTTAAGGTATCTTGGACCATTATAGAAAAAAAATAAAGAAAAAGAATTTTTATTGCGAATTCTTTAGACGTTGTCGCCATTCGAATAAATAAAACGTAATGATACAATCAATTACTTATATCGCACTGATGCCGGTGATGCGATAAATAAAAGGCCTTTAATGTCAATTAAGGGCAATCTTAATGGATTTTTGAAAGCAAAGCTAGCAAATATAGGTGATTTCCACGCAATTTCTTAGTTCTAACAACTTTAATCTAATCTGTAGTCCAGTGGAACTACGCGTACGTATTGGCGTGACTGTTTTCAAATTAATCAACTCAGACTAATTGATTGAGACACGATTAAGTCGGCTACCGTGATAGGCTTCATAGGTTGCTATGCAAAACGCTAATTGCAATGGAGTTTGTTTTGAAAGTTATACCTATAGGTATAATTTAACCATTAGTATTTATTATTAGATATAGGATGTATTAAGTTTTCCTAAAAACTTGTTTAGTAATATTCGTATACAGTATCAGGAATAGTTAGCCAATCACCATAACAAATTTGACATCAATTTATTCCAGATCTACGAATTCATCTTAAAAATCATAGAAAGATGTTGCAGGGCCTTTTTCTATAGGAAACAATGTTCAAGGGAATTTGTAGTGTATTTATGCAGTGCATCCTCTTTACTAATGTTAATTAGATTCCGAAGCATCCGCGGCTTGAATAGATAAACCTCGAAGAAGTTACGATGTAGGTCGCTCCCGTCACGCACGCACGCCTGTAAAGAGACCTGTGTACCAGTACGCGTTACGGTGTGTTAGTATTGTTCTCACTAGTCATCCTTTGTACGTTCCATAATAATAGCTCTTACAAACTCATCGAACTTAATACAAGAAGCCTTGTTGCCTTTCAATGATAGAGATAAATTTTACGTATCTCTAAAGAAGTTTTACAATATGCAATATTCATTTAATTCACAAGCAATAACATTATCTTTCTAATTAATAATTCTTACTTGTCTTGAATTGAAAATAAAAATTTGTCTGTTTTTTTATTACATCTAAAATTTTCATAATATATTAAAATATTTTGCTTCATTGCTTATTAATACAGAGATTTAAATTGTTTTAAACTTTTTAGGATTCATATGAGAAAAAACATGAAAAAAGAGTAGGAATATATTTATGTACATACTTATATGTATATATTTTTAAACTATAAACAAATAAAAATAGCTCTATATTTACTTAAGTTAACACTTCCTTATGTATGTTCCTTTAGCACCCACATTGGGCTCGATCCCCATTCCCGAGTACCTTGGGATTGTAATTCTTAACTAGAGGTAGAGCAGTTAGAGGAAGTGCGATTTTATTTATTTGTTTTTTTTGCATAAATTACGCTGTAGAGGAATACTCCCCGTATTGGAAAGATTACCCGTAATTAAAACCATGTATCAATTATCGAACAAGGCCATATTGTCAGTTAATTGGGTCAAACACTGGTAACAAGTGTTATGCGAATCTCTTATACCTTGTATCTTATAGTATCGTGTCTTAAAGCATCACGAGTTTTTGGCTTAAAAAGTATTATTTTTTTACCTACTAGGTGATTACGTGGCTTAACGTGCCATCTTCTATTATAATGGTAATAAGTATATTATGTTGGGAGTAGATACGTGGTTTATTATTGATTTTTTTATCAAAAAGTTATAGTTATTTGCGTTTCCATAGCGAGGATACTGTATCGCATTAATAATATTGACCACAGAAAAAATTTGCATAAATATTTTTTATATTTTTTCAAATGTGGTGTAGGTATGTTTAATTGGTTCTGTTTTCAGTCACGGAGATCATGATATTCAATACTAATTTTATACAGTATAAAAATAAAACTACCAAGTAACATTACAACATGTCTTCATTATTATAATATTATTAAGTTAAATCGCAAGTGGTTTGAATATAAACTAGTGCTTTATAAACTTCTTATAATAGATTTCACTTAGCTTAGACCTTAGACCTTTCGGAGTCGTTCAACTGTAGAATTAAGAGAACAGTATAACACAATCATAGCATGACCATTACACAAGCGCAGCTTGACTAAAAGGTATAAATCAATCATCTGCAAAAGCGTGATTGAACAATAATCTTTGTTACTACAGTAATCCATTCCATGTCCAATGCCTTTTTAGGTTGGATGAAGGAAGCTCGTTAATGTCTACTATTGACAGTAGTCCTTGGTTTAACATATTACTTACCGATTAAACATTGACAGGTCTTACTCACTCTGTCTATGCAAATAGTTCGATACTTAAATCACATGCCTCAGGGTGCTTTAAATACTATTCCCCCCAACGTGCGTTCACCTTGAACGCTCAGTAGCGTCCGGCAATCCGGCCGGGCGTGAAGCCAAGAAAGTAGAAACGCAGGGAGGGTCTACTTCGGTGGGCGATGTGTCATGCGGGTTTCTCCTGGTAGTTCTCTGAAAGCAGAGTGGACTGTTGAGCAGTCCCTTGACTGTGTGGTCTACTTCGGCAGACCTGCCAGGCCGAACCGGCGTCGCGTTGCGGTTGAATGCGCAAGCGATCCTGCGATACCCCATTAAGACGGAAAATCGGTGCTTGTCTTTTAGTGGGTAGTATACTGGCTTGCCGATGGGCCCCACATAACCACCTGTTCTCTACAGATGGTATGCGTTAATACATTTCCTAAGGGTAAAAATGGTGTAAAAAAATATTAAAAAATATAATTGAGTAAACCTAAAAAAATTCTGATATTGCATTTGTTTGCTTACATGCAGTGTTATAATTAAGGTACTGTATGTGCCTTTTCTAGTTTAGTAGTTTTATTCAGATATATTTTTTTAAAACGCAATAGGTCACAAATATCTTATTGTATTCCTTGTTTTGACACTATGACGCAAGTGCTGACGTGGAGAGATTAACCAATTCATTCTTTCGAAACATTACAATGTTATAGTGATTGTAAATCAATCGTCTATTTGAGACCACACATGAAGATTTCATTGACGTCCGCGAAATTAATACTACGTTGTAAATTATGTCCTAAATCAACGTCTAGTCACGCATTCGTTGTTTCCTCCTACACATAAAAGCACAAAGCATACTTCACATTTTTTTAAACTCTTCAGAAGAACTTATATTCGTTTCATAAACAACTTACTGAGATAATTTTTCAGTTTTACACGTCACATCAATTCATTTCATTTAACATCGTTATTAGATTTATCGCTTTTGAACTAAATCTTCATTCTAGCATATTGCTTGTTATAAATAGATATTTATTAAGTTTGGGAATGGTGTTAATAATTGATCAATAAGATGATGCGATTAATCACATAAAATAATATGTATATGTGTAGGTAATAATTATAATGTGGACATTAACTGTTTTGCACATCGTAAATATCTTTGCTCTTTTCTATAAAAATCCACTGTATCAAAGAGTGTGAATGTCTTAAAGAAATCCTAAGTAGAGAAACTAGGGAAAACGTCAGATTGTATAACATGTTTGTCAAACAAATTAAAGACTAGTGATTCACCCTTTGCTCAACACGGGTTCTTACCCTAAACATCTTATAATATGTTGTTATAAGTATCATATATGTTGACCCAGATACTATTTCATCAAAATTTGTTCAGTGGTTTTCTCGTTATGCGGCCACGAACAGACAAAAATTCTAAATATTATAGATTCGTCTACTGTATCGATACTATGACAATTTCAATAAGATTTTCCATAACATACCTATTTAATGTACAGATTTGACTCAGAAGTTTAATTTAATAATATGAAGGTATCTATAAAGATGTATAGATAAAAAATATGCAATATCTGTTATGATGCACGTTCGACGGCGCCCGACATTAAAATTAGCCTTACTCTCTTCAAGGCTCATTTGCCAAGAATTCTAATTAAGAATGGAAAATTTTCACCATAGAAGAATTAGTGATTCAATTAGATTGTTCTATAAATCACTAGATGTTGCGATGTCAAGCACGTTCCACGATGCTTAAGTTGGTACCTATTTGTCCTATCGTCTCACGGTTTCTGAGGTATAACTTTTAACTAGAACTAAATTAAACTATAATAAACGAGCTGTTTTATTTTTATTACAAGAGTGTTTACTAAAGTAGAAAATATTAACAAAAAATTAATTCACCAGAAAGATCTCTAAAGAATGAATGCAGGATGTCTATGAAATTAATACGGCGGGATATTTAATAATATTGAATTAAGCGGTAAAGAAGAATTATTATAAGAGGATTGAGGGTATTAACCGTAACATTTAAAATAAAACTTTTTATAATTTAAGTAGAAAAATAAGGATAGTGAAATATTTGAACTCTATTTCTAGCAAATGGGGACTTATCTAAAATCTTCTCTAAATTGTTTAAGGAATGGGCAACTTCATTGTAGTTATAAATATTACATTGGTGGCTTTGTCCTATCCTATTAGCTAGAATATTCGTATTTCACACCATGGATCGATCGAGACGCATAATACAACAGTAACTTAATGAATTCCGTAGGTGCATAAAATATGTTTTAAGAACAAATTTAACTTATTGTGTACTAAATATAGACCTTACAACAATAGATTCTGATTATCGAGATTAAGATTATTATTATCTGATTTGATTGATTTTTTTTTATGGGACAAAGGGGGCAAACGGGCAGGAGGCTCACCTGATGGTAAGTTGATCACCTACGCCCATGGACATCTGCAACACCACAGGGCTTGCAGATGCGTTGCTGGCCTTTCAGGAAAGGGAGGGAGGGAAGGAGGAGTGAGAAGGACGGGAAGAGGGATGGGGAGTGGGCCTCCCGGACTCTCACTTACCGGACGAAACGCGACAGCATAGCTGCCACTTCACGCCGGTCTCCTGTGAGAGAGTGGTACTATACGGGGCGTGCCGGCCCATTCGGCTGCTACCCGAAGGTAACAAGCATAGCACTACCACTTGTAAACTGATACCTCGGATTAACATTTAGGATATTTTTACTACAGGAAAATCTTTTATTTAAGAGACGCATTAAAACATAATAAAAAAAATATGTCTTTGGAAGAGTCTATAGTATACATATTTAAAACCTAGGTAGGTACTACGGGATGTAGCTGAGCGAAGCGTTAGTATGTAGGTAGGTATATAGGGAACTATTAAGATGAAATAATGAGACCATATGCCAAATACAAATAATATATTATTATAGTGTATATTAAGTAACGGTAACAATTGAAGGTAATTAGTATCATATATCGTTAAAACAATTGAACGGAAAACGTGTGCCATTACAAAATTCATTCCAGATAACTCCTGACATAAATTTAGTATCTCTTTCTACAGTTCATAGAACTTATATTGTTTGTTTATTTGTTTATATACATAGATAGACATAAGATGGAGGCAAGTATGAGTCAATGTGGAAAGTCATTATGTTATCATTCGATGTGTTGCAGAGAAATGGCTGCGATGCTCAGTCGCAGGGTGCGCTCGCTAGAAGATACCCCTTATCAGCCAGCGTTGTCCCGTACGTGACTAGTTGATGTTTATTGATTAACATTCTTGAACTTTGTGCGTGTAAACATATCTCAGCTATCTTTATTGCTTCCTAAAAATAAAGAACTATATAAGATTATTTTCCAATTGTTTTACATTGGGTTAGATTCTTGAAACCTTTTTATTTTTACCTTACCTTTTTATTTAACTGAAAAAAAAAATTGTCCTTATAAAGTAATTTGTGGATATATTTCTATTACTTTTAATTGTAAATTCAATGGCTCGAACTTTGCAACAATCATCTGGATAACGGATTTAAATAAATGTAGAGTATTACTAAAATAATTATTATTATAATAACATTTTAACTTAACGGATTACAAGTTACAAGTACTTTAAGTTATGTCAGGTCCAATAAACTTTATTGATAATCTATTTGTATTACAGCTTCGATTTGTATTACACCAGGATTTATTGCAAACATTTAACAAGCTATTTGCTAAAGGCAAAGCGAACAATTGTTATGGCAAATCATAAGGCGGTTCTATCAAATGATACGATTCTAATCTCTACCTACATTGTAAGCACTAAGCCACATTTATTTACATAACGGCGTACTTTCTAGTTATAGTGTTGTAAAAGATAAGAGATAGTACAGGATGCTTAAGTGAATGACGTTGATCAAGGGCCGGTGAGGTTTTGTGAGATGCTTGCTATCGGATATATCAGTGAAGTATCGCACGCGTCCATCGCGGCGGACAACGATGCTGTCCACAGCGAAATTCGATTTATTGCCGAGCTCGCACAAGGCAGCCCGTTGTAAGGTTCCGCCTCTTTACCCGCGAACGGGACGCTAGGGCTATCGACACGCGATATCGCATTCGCTACTAACGAACTTGTTTGCTCGCCTCAAATATATTGATTGCTTGTAATTGTAGACTTTCATTCGTAACGAGCTACAACATAATCTAAATATTTGCATTTTAACAAATGACTTGGAGAAATCAGAAGGGCAACTGCAATCGTTTTGTACTTTAAGATAAGTATGACTTCATGTTTACTCAAATATTTATCACATACGAGTAATTTACGATGTTTAATTTTTTAAAGTTACATTTTATATTAAAACGGTTTTATTATTTCGTGCCTGACTTCGTTAAGCTCGTATGTGTCTTTTCTTTAGTGGCTTTTACGCCATCTTTTAGTAAATTTAATCAATTTACAGTATAAACTAAATATCACTTCGTAGTACAGATTCATTTATGCCTTACTTAATGGCTTACCTTTTTGGATAAACATAATAAACATGAACACATTCAAACTTTCACATACATTACAGTTTGCTTAATTTTCGTGAGGAAATTGTATAATATTTGTTTAAAATACAGCCCTAACGCGGATCTGCAAATTAGTATATAAGATTGAGTAAGTACAAGAAGTGTCGGGTTGCAAGCGTCGGTCGAGGGCCTCGACCGTCCACCGTCGACAGCTAGTGCTTATTTATGCTCTTCCTTGCTTTTTGTATTGCAGAATAACACTCCGGGCTATATCGATTTGTAGCCGATTAGTTTCAATATCTAGAGAGAACATAATGTATCTTTAGACAGCCAATAGACTGCCAGTGAAATAATAGACTATGGTAGAATAGATCGTAAGAATAGCTTTAAAATTATTTGCTATAATTCTTCACTTTATTAAGATAAAATAATACTAGCAAGTAGCTACTCATCGTGGGTTTGCTTGGGTTTTACCGATTAACGGTTTTAGATTCCTCAGAGATAAGATTTTTTCCTGCAGTAAAAAGTAACCAGCTATCATCATAAAACTTCATGAAAATCTGTCCAGTGGTTTCTCGTGATGCATTCCCTGAATGTATGTCTTTACAGAGACTATTTCAATAGAATTTCTAAAGAAATATTAAATGTAGTTTCAACTAAAATTAGAACCCGTTATATGTAAATGCAATTAAGGAAAAACCTTATCTCAATACTGTAATTAAAAATATCTTTATACTTTAATATAATATTACTAGAAGATTACGTAATTTTTTCCTCAAAATGTTACTTATATTTTAATTTGCCTTGAATTCTTACAACATCAATTATTACTTTCAAATGTTTTTAAAATAATTTGAAATGAATCTAAAAATAATATAAATCTAATAGCAAAAGTTCAACACATATAACTATTATTAAGATATACCTACCTATGTTTTAAAATGTTAGGTTAAAATTGCGAAGCGCAATGACATCAATTAATCTAAGTTCGTCGGTTGTTAGTCGGCAAGTTTTTTTATTTAGTACTAGCATTTCCCGCGGCTCCGCTCGCGTTTTAAAGAACCTAAATTCTTAGATTTCATGTACCGTGTGATGTTTTACAGCCAGTTTTTAACGGTTAATTGAGATTTCTCAGAAATGAGATATTTTCCAGCAGTAAAAAGCATTCTATATTCTGACCCAACCAGCTATCTTCGTACCAAATTTCATCAAAATCCGTCCAGTGGTTTTCTCGTGATGCGGTCACAGACATACAGACAGACAGACAGACAGACAGACAAAAATTATAAAAACTATAGATTTGGCCTCTGTAATCAGTATCGATAATAATTACTGTTCCAATAAGAATTTCCAAAAAATATTCAATGTACAGATTCGACTAAGTTAGAATTTTATTATAATATTATGTAAGTATAGAAAAAGATAATCAGAATTTAATATTACTTCAAAATTATATAAAATATTACGAATTACGAATCACCGTGATCGATTACATACATTTTCATACATTAATCCTAATAATATGTCCATGTAGCTTGGTTCACTTTAATTCATCTCAAGTTGCGGCATAATAACATCGTTGCTCGCAATTACCGGCGGCCACTCATCTCCGGACTTCCATCGACAGGGCACGGTGAATTAGCAAAAAATAATCATCAAAGTACTCGCCGGCTCTAAAGCACACTTGCTCATAAAGGCTACATGATATGTGCATAAAAACGTTATTACACTGATTTCCATGAAATTAAACCAATAACTTACACTGTTTTATGTTTATGGAGATTAATATTATAATCTATACTGTTGAACAGGGATTATATACTAATACATCACCTATTAGGCTATTTCTAATAGGTAATGTTGACGTTTTATGTAGTTCTAGTTTGTCAAAATCCTCCTTGAGGCCATTATACTTCATAGTTCATACACACATACAATTATACTTTATACACACATACGCACAAATGCACATACATTATTTTCCAATTAATACATTTACTTTTTTTTTACTTTTTAGTTAATATATTTTGAAGGTTAGTATAGATATCTCAGAAATGAGATACTCGGGAGCCAGCTATCACTACACCAAATTTCATCAAAATCTGTTCAGTAGTTTTCTCGTGATGCGGTCATAGACAAAAACTCTAAAAACGATAGATTCGGCCTCTTTGTCGTTGATAATGGCTATTTCAATTAAGTAGAATTTTCAAAAAATAATCAATGTACAGATTTAACTAAGTTATGTTATGTTACTATGTTATGTTATGTTACGGAATCAAGGAGAAATAAAATTAGAAATATATTATTAAAAATATTTTTAATAACCATTTATTAAATTAAGTTTTTTTAAATATATAAAACCTAATAATACCTTATAACCATTGCACACAGCTTCAATGTTTACATCATATTATTTTTCTTTTTATCACACAAAATTAGGATCTAAAATAAGCAATGATCTCTTCGAAACCCATCTGACACAATTAATTCGTCTGATAAAAAATATGATTCGCAAGATCACGATGAATAGAGATCTGTTATGTGATATAGAGCCCATTTTATAATTAAGCGTCATTTGTTTTTACTTAAACTTAACTAAGTAGGTATAATAATATAATCATTAACTTTTTTTGGTGTTAATGCATTTGAAGAATAATACAATATAAGAAAAAATGCTGATTTTGAAGGCTGTACCTTGTTTCTAATTGATATTTGCAAAAATGTATATAGACAGGACCAATACAAATAATGGCCCCAAGCAGGAACAGAATTAGCAACTCCTAATATAGTCGGAACTCAATTATGTACTCGTATATCACTTCATTACGACAGTTTTTACTATTTGTATTTACTAAATAATAAAGAAATTCACGGACGTCAATAAGTCTTTGGTTTTAATTATAAAGGAAAATATCTGACATCATAATATACAATTCAAATGTCGGATTTCCCCATAACTTGCAGATTTTTTCGAAGAATCAATCAGAATCAAGATAAAGAGGAACGAGTAAAAATTGTACAGCTGCATTAACGACCAAAAGGAACACTTCAATCACAGCCGTGGCACGTAGAGTCCTCTTTGAAGTGCTAACACAAAGCATCATGTTTATTGCTATAAGTGTATTACGCCATGCACCTTTCGGAATGTCAGCGTAGAAGAATAGGGTACAACACACATGGGTCTAATGTTCTAGGCGTTAAAGTAAACCTTACGCAACGCTTTTATGGCTTTTCTGTTAGGTAAAAACAATAAATATTTCTGTCAAAGTCGATCCTTCTACAAATAGTCGATAGCGACCCACATATGTACCTAAATACTCAGTAGACATGAAGAAAGTTACTAGTTTGGTGAGAAAATATATTTTAAAGCTTATTTTATCACGTAATTCTATTTCATATTATTCTTGATTTTTTTTATTTTCTGTCTTATTTATATAAACAATAGTCTCTTTTGGTTTTAAAATTAAAAAATATACTGAAAAAAGCATATAACTAGTGATCAGACTACCCATAGTCACTATTACTATATAATTTCTCCACCAATTATGTAGTTTGTTATCGATAGACGCCCACAATAAGATGAATATAACGACCTCCACAGTGCACACTACGCTCCAGAACACGTGCCACACGCGAACGTGGCGGAAACGGATCTTAAACTCCATAATGCAAAACAAGTATATGAATGCAAGGAACACATAGAACGCCCTTTTCACGGTACTATTTTGTGGGACTATTAAAAATAGCAACATAACTTGATAATGCGACATTAAAATAATAATAGCTACAAATGGAAAAAAATCTATGAATGCGGCAATAGAGAGGAATCGCGCTACAAAGAACGCATACCATCCTAGAAAATGTACAATCGCGGCGGTCGCGTCTTGTGGCTCTAGGCCTCTTATGTAAGATCGTGGAACTCGTCGGGGAAGGTCGGGTTCATCTTGAATCACTTCCCAGTGTTTTCGCCTGGGCGGCGCGGATAACCACGTGGGTATGGACTCTGCATTTTCGACTAATTTCTCCGCCCACACAGCGATCGAGCCCGGCCGCGGCGCCGGCATCTCCGGCGGCGGCGGCACGTATACTTTCTCAATTGTGTACTCGGTATCGCGCCTCCTTGGCGCTACTCTATCTATTATCGATATAGGTTTCACATACTCGTCATCACTGTTTTCCTCGCGCTGGATCGGCGGCAAGTAATCTGAACTAACATCCGACAAGGAGTCGTCATCGTAAAAATGCCTCTCTGAATTTCGCGGTGAGAATTCAATTAAATCACTATTTATTTGTTCTCTACATTCTTCAGACTTTCGGGGGATTGATGATGATTGACGTTTTAATATTGGTTCATAAATTGGTTCTTTTTCCTCGTTGTTATTTGTTTTTTCTGAATTTACATTATTGACATTGTTATCTTCAGTGTCAGATTTATGAATACTCCAGGGGTATTTACGCCCACATATTTTTTCTCGTTGAAATCGTCTGTACATCGTAGCAGTACTCGCCATTCGTAGTGAAGATGCAACTAAACTAACCGCTTGGATGGTAACTGTAAAAAGACAATACTACAATATTAATTTTATTGAAACATAAATTATTATTTTCCCTCTTTATGATTTTTTTTAATTACTTTAATCGATTTAATTCAATTTAATCTATAATATTTTCAATAGCATTCTAAATTTCCAATATCCATATATTTTATAAAGGGGTCACGTGACACGATGTACACTATAGTTTTTATTTAAGTTGAATTGAAAAATTAATACTGCCTATATATTTATATTATATACATTTTCGATTAAGTACTAGTAGTAGTAAACAACAGAAAGCAAATTTGAAAATATATATTTATTATTAGACTTTTATTAGAGAGAAAAGACTCATCCTACTTTTGTTCATTTTAAATTTTAAAACTTTAAAGCACTGGAATTTTATTTAATAAATCTATTTCATTTATTTGCTAACAATGTATTATTTAAGTAGGTAATAGACTCAACATTTATAGATATTCAAATACTTAGGTATGTATAACACGTACTCTTATCATATGCAGGGTTCGCGTAGCGTGCCATCATGTCTAGGATATTGATAATAGCGAGCGGCGCGCAATGTAAAAAGGCCTGTAGGAAGAAATAGAGTTCCATGGATGAAGGCGCTCGGGCCCGCGAGAGAGCCTCCTGCGTCCTAACCTCATCTTGGTCCCGGGACGCGTACACGGCTTCTATCCACCAGAATATTAAATAGCAGTATCTGCAACGTAAATTTAATGTTTGGCGAACGACGCTACAAAGAAACACTCGCTCGTGAACTAGCTAGCGTGAGAGAATCCTTATCTCTAATTTATAATTTTTTACCGTTGCCTAGTGCTTTTGATATTGCTATAATTTATTTATATATATTAAAATAACAACATAACTAACTTTGGCTTTGTTTTACAAAGCAAACATTGTGAATGTAAACTTACTTATGTGTACTAACCTGCCTATCCCTGCAATAGGAAATAATAGCGCACGTAAAATTTCTTCAAAAATCCATTTAATATCATTGTTTTGTAGCTTTACTGAGAATGCAGATTCTTCCGTTAGTAAGCCGGGAGGAGGCGACGCTAATGTAAAAAGTAATGCTAATAATGCTGGGAACGCCAATAATATACAGCAAAATACACCTAGCCTGTTGAAGAAAATGCAAGATAATTCTCAAATTATGAATGCTGTACACAGCATATAATATAGTATGTACTTATTGTATGTTATGACAACAGTCTATAACAATTGTAAATTATTAGTGTTTGCCGAAGTTTTCCTTGACCTATTCTTATATGCAGTATGTTTAAATTAATTTGCAACAAACACAACATTTTCATATATAAGCATTCCTTATCCATCTCTTAACTAAAGTATATCATGCCTTACATTTTATATAAATAAAATTAACATCCATAAAACAAGTAGTATCAATAAAAACATTATTCTTATTTCTAGAGCTATCTAACACCTAATACTTACGCTTTCTCACCATTTTGGAAATTTTCAATAATAAGTGAAAGATCAAAACAAATCACTATTAAGTAAATAACAAGTCCGCCGCAGGATGGTAATACTCGATGGAAAAGCAGTGATTGCCAAGGCGGTAGCTTCCAACCTAGAATTTCACCCGAAATCTCACTATCCAGTTCACATACTACCATTTTTAACACTAACTAACATGTCCGTTAATGCTCATGGCAAGAAACTAATCACTTCAAAAAATAACTAGTTTGTCTTAAATACAAAAAATGTAGTATTCATTAAACAGAAATGAGTTTAGTCAAATGCAGTATAGCCCACACCTATTGATAATACCTACCTGATAAGATAAAATTGTTTATTCACCGATAACTTCTGTCCTGCTTTATTGTAAATTTTTATCATTATTTGAATATTTTCAAACAAAAAAAGTGTGCAGAATAGATACGTTATATCTAATCAAAAGCCTAAAAATAAGTTTCAAGCTAGAAGCTTTAAAAATGACGTATTTTCCATACAAACTTTCAATCCCTTACAGCGTTTTTTCGCCTTGAAATATAGCCTACGTCCATTCAGGCTCAAGACTATCTGTGTACTAAATTTCATTTAAATCAGTTTAGTACTTTTGGCGTGACACGCAACAGACAAACAGACATACAGAGTTACTTTCGCATTTATAATATTAATAGTAAGGAATATATATAGTAAGGAGTAGGTACATTTTGTACTTACGATGTCGATACTTAGAACTGGATGGTGACGATAACAGGACGAGTGTCTATGAATTGCTATAAAACGTACGAACGCGAAACTACGAAGTAACTATAAATGGAATTAGAAAAACCTTTAAAATCCTACCAGTGAATTATGTCTCAAATCTCAATATTTTAAATGTCTGACAATATAAACGTGTGTGAGAATATAAGTTGAGAGAAGGGAAAAAAGAGAAGAAACATGTAAATATCTTAGCGATTGTATAATAAATTGTAGTGTCTATATTTGTGAGTTTTTATACGAATTTAATATTGTCATTATTTTCAGTCGTTAGTGTCTCACTACTTGGTAAAGACCTGTCTCTTCTCCTTTCGCTCTACTGTACTTTTGGTGATGTATTGACAGTCTTTTAATTAATAGGCAACTAGGTCATCTCTTCACGTATGTCTAGGTTTAGCATCCAAAACGTAATGGACTTAGGCCTCATTCCGTTCGACCTGCGGAAATGGATCCAATAAAATAACATTTAAATTGACCAGCTTCACAAGTGGCGACAACGATTTTTATTTTGGGGCTCAGTTGTGAGTCTTTTGTAATCCTATCTGAGAGACGAACTTCTAGATTATTATTGCGTTCGCCGGCAGACCTCAAGGGCGGACCTCTACTGAACTGTCAATGACCAAGAGTGTGCTCATCATCCTTATATAGGAAGTATGCACATAATATTTTATATGGTATATTTAAAATTAAAGTAGCCTTAGATTAAACACTCTTTATAACATCAGCTCTATTTTATAATTAAAGAGAATTGAAGTATTCGTTATAATATCATGTAATCGTAATTAATTTCATACGCATTTTGTAAATAGCTGTAACAAAGAAACATTTCAATTTCATTTATCTGAAAAGACAATATTATAATACTATAATTAATAGCTTTCTTTAGTTAGCATTTTCAATACAATCGTTCAGCAAAGCACTAACACATATATTATAAACTACGCAAGCGAAGCTGCGGGTAAAGCCACCACAGATATCACCATATTTTAGTTAACAGAGAACAAGAAAACTGGAAAATACAGTTTTATAATTCCTCAATGGCCATTTTATTACATAATATTTTGATTTAAATAATGCTATGTAATACCTATGTATAATATTTTAAATACAGATAACAAATACATACAATATTTTTTCTGGCAATCTTTATAGTAGTAATGTCATTTTAAATATTTTATTTAACTTTTGTCAAGTTCAAATCAATTGACATTGTCAATTTGACAACAAACTTTTAAGGTTAACTATCATTCTTGATTTTTATTTTTATAGGATTATTTACTTTTCATATACTCATGTTAACGAAAAGATGTTTAAAAAAATAGTTTCGCTAACGAGCTTGCAAAATAAGAATTGGGTGAGATGCTGTCCTAAAACATCTTTAGAGGTTAACAGACAAATACATTGTAGCAAAACTTTTCAAAGTCCACGAAATCCTCCTAAATCTAAAAGTCAAACTTCACCAGCTATTGCAAGTAAATATCAGGTTATTACAGAAACAAATGCAATAGTTATTGAACATACGGCTGATGAAATATATATGAATGAAAAATATCCTATTTTGAGTGATGAATTTGACGGAATAAATTTAGAACGTAAGTAGACGCTTGATAATGTCAAGTAATAAGTCTGTTATTAGCAATTTTAATTTATTTATCTGGGATTATAATTATAAATGTATATTTGTCATTTTCTATCTTCCAAAACTAAAACCTGGTAAAACTGAAAAATTTAGTATCAATTGTATTTTTAAATTAATAAATGAATTTTCGCAGGAGGTAAAAATGGTGTGTTTGAAATTGAAGATCTTGTTGACCTGTTACAAAGAGAGAATTCTAAAGACATATTTGTAGCTGCTGTATCAAAAGACATAAATTATGTTGAGTATATTTGTGTAGTAAGTGCCAGAAGTAAAAGACATCTCCTGGCTTTGGCAGAATTTGTGAGAAAGGTATATAAAAAGAAATGTTATAAAACTGACCATATACCAAGAATAGAAGGAAAAAATTCTGAAGAGTGGATGGCATTAGATTTAGGTATAACTTTTTAGTCTTGTGTCATAAATCTAAAAATAATTTGAATATTAACATCTAATGTTTCTTATTTTTCCAGGTAACATAGCATTACATATTTTTGCAGACAAAAGTCGTAAGATATATGATTTGGAAACTTTATGGGCAGTAGGTCCAGAATATGATGAAAAGGCTAATAAGAGCAGTGGTGAAGTTATAGATATGTTAGAAAATTATAGTACCTATTTAAAAGATCTTAAGCCATTAGGGTAAATAGGTAAAACTTTACTGTTTAGTACTAGTTATAATAAAATAGTTAACTTTATTGTTATTAGTTTTATTTATATTTTGTATACTAAGATGTTTCTCAGTAAAATATTTATAACACATAGTCATAATTTGTGACGAATAAATAAAATGTAACATTTTTGAAATTGAATTTACCAAAGCAATCGAGTTTCTGAATGGAGGGTTAGATTAAAGTAGCAATTGAAAGTCTCATATAAAATGTTTATTTTTGCTTAATTACATTAATGATACATAAAGTATGGACTGCATAACTTAATCACAAATGTTAATTGCTTTAAATAGTTCAACTTATTCAATTCCTATTTATTGTATAATATAATTACAAAAATTGTATTTTCACATGGAAATTATTCTCAATTGTATAATGTTACAATGTCTGAGTAATGAAGATATTATTATTTGATTACAAAATAATTTGGCATAATTTAATATATAACTATATCGGATTCTAAATGCAATAACTGTTAATAATAAAATTATTTTAAAAATCTGATGACTAAAACATTCATACTACAATCACAAAATCCTTAATTCAGTCATTTGCACATTCTAAAAGTACCCTAAGTTAACACTAAGCAGTATAGTTTTGGAAGCAAACTATTTAATTAGTGCTTCTAATATGTAAAACTAAACGAACTGGAAGCCAATATATAAGATAATAAAACATAAATTATGTATAAGAATTAAGTAGCAAATCAGTTATTATGAATATAATACAAAAAAATATTGGACCTCATTTAGTAAGTCTTTCATTTTAAGAACTATCATTTAATATAAAACTCATGACATTGAAAATAATGACTTTCAGTATTCCGTTACAATTCCCAGGCTTTTGTGCACTTTCAATTTATATAATCATTATATCTACATTTATTATACAGCAAAAATTTTAGTAAAATGACTATACAAGTTAGTATAGATACCTTTAAGATCTCAAATATGATATTTGGCAGTTCACATCACATTCTTTGTGGTTATTAACTTCTGAAATACTGAACTAAAATTCATATTGTCGACAATCTGGTGTTAACATTCTAATTAGAAGTAAGTCAGCAGCTTCATGATCTAAATCAGAATCCATCATTTGGTTTTCAATAAAAGTTAAGATAATATGGCCACACTACGCCTTACTCCCCCACCAGAATTGACATTGTCTAAACTAGACCATTTCTTGATACCATTCTTAACAACTTCTGCAGATATTTTATCCTCCATGACTCTAGACATTGCCTCTAATTTTTGTGCTCTTTCCTTGCTCAATGGCTCACTGGGAAAAGCCAAATCATTAGCTTCAGCTAATGTACGTAAATCAAAATAATATTTAGCATACACACTAGATGGAACATTAATATTGAATTGTAGCATTTCTAAAAATTGCCTTTCTAATTCATTCATATCTTCTACAGTGATATCCTTTAATATTTGGCAGTAATCAACATTCCAGACGGCTTGATCATCCCAGACTTTGCTTGCAAGTAAAATTGCACCTAAAACAATTCTTTTCCAATTAGATGGTGCAATGTCAAGTTCTGCACATATTAGGAGCCTTTCCAAGTATACTAAAGTAATAATAGCACACTCTGCTGTCAACTGAGCAGCATTAAATAATGTTCTTACAAATTTGTATATTTGTTTATGTTCAGGATTGTATTTATCATAGTCATCATTGACTCCTTCTTTACTTAATGGATGAAGCTTTTCATCAAATATGTCTAACCTTCGTTCTGATGTTCTGTTTTTGATATGATAATATATTGCCAGTGCAACACATTTCACAGTATTTTTTAAATTTGGCTGAGATACAGTACTATCATCTAAGTATATAGTAGAACAGGAACTGCTTTTCTTCAATTTATTATCTGCTATTTGATGTTGACTTCTCTTTCTTGTTATTCCATTTTCAATTGATGCTTTAGACCTTTCCATGAAAATTGTTCCAGCAATTGGATCCTGAGAGGGATCAATATCACCATCATCAGGTTCTCTTTCGCTAATATGTTGAATATTATTGGAACTTACTTCTCCTTCAGGTAGATAGTCTTCGAGTTTAACAATATCCTTCCTGATGGGCGAAGGACTTCGGTAACAACAGCAACTATTTTGGTTACCCATTATTATTAAATAAGGTGGCGAATGTTATAGATAATAACTCATTATCATTCTAAAAGCACGCCTTATATACACAAATAGAGTGCGGGACCGCTAATGTGACTTATAAAGTCCATACTAGCTGTAACAAAAGGAATGAATGCATAAATTACATATAATAATTTAAAATTCATACGAATGTATTAAAATATATATATGTAAGTACCATACCTCGACATTATAAGATCACATCAGCAATTTTGTTTTAAAAACTTATAGAAGATATCGAAAAAGAGTTCATTTTAACAATGACAGACGTAGCTAGCTGACTAGCAAGCGATTAGCAAACGTCAATCGTCATATGAAAATCATAGATTATAAAAAAACCGATGTATAAATAATTAATGAAAATACTTTTTGTAATCATAAAGCTAATTATTAAATGATCTACTAGTAATTAGACTTTAGATTTAAGAGTTTTTTCCAATTACAGCACTAGAGCGCATTATGCGGCATAATGCTCAACGTTGAATGTTCCAACTACAGCAACGCTTCACACAATCGAGCACTCTCAAAAGTACTGTTCTCGGGTGATACTCGCATCATAGAGTATATTCACAATTTTTACTGTGGTATATTGCTAGACTCGCATCAAACTCTTAGACTATTTGTTTCCCTAGTCCATGGAGGTTAGATACAGGAGAACCAACGCTTCATACTAAAGCATTACCCGTCTGTCTCTGAAAATTTGTAGAGTTTATAGCGCGCTGCCGTCAATAAGTAGTATCTGTCAAGTTAGCTATTTATGAGTACTGTCACTATTGTGACAACGTGAAGTTAGGCATTGAGACAACATAGCGATCGCAGCGCCTCCTTGGTTTGACAATATTTCTGAGACACTACATTCTAGGGCCTTGGTTCTCCTGGTTTCTAATCTCCATGCCCTAGTCTAAGATCAAACTGCTAAAAAAATAAATATAAATATGGATGAAAGTATAAATAATTACTTTTTTTTATATTCCACCTTAAAATATGAATACAATTTTATTTTAAAATTCGGATCTGTAAACAAGTTTATTTCACAGGATTATACTTTTGTAAGCATTATTCATAGAGTATATTGCTACATATTATTCACGTTCCAATTAAGCTTCAGCATAATTCGGCATTGTGCGCCACTGAGTCGCACTATGCTCTGTAATTGGAAAACAGGGTTAAATAATAAATTACCCAATGTGATGTTCTTATTAATACAAGTTGTTCACTTTGTTTAAGAAAAATTACACATAATTCATAATAAGCAATAAACATTTTAAAATTATGATTTATTCATAATTTTAACGTTATTTAATAATTAATTTAAATCCTTCTAATTCTTGGCAACCTTTTCCTAATTAAAATTAACTTATTTCTTTTCTGTGAAATGTAACGCTTAATATAATCTGTCTAACTCTAAACATTAACCAATTTTCAATATGTCTGCCATTTGATTGGCTTGTGCATATCTTATTTCCGTGCGCTAGTGCAATAATCTAATGATTAATCGTTTATTGTAATTGACTTTTAAATAGTTGTAACATTAAAATATTATTTAAAACACAAATACAGAATTTATTTGTTATAAGTTGATACTTTTACAACAATGCGTCGTAAAAGTGAACGCACCGCCAGTAAGAAGAAAGCTTCTCCTGAGAAAAAGGAAAAAGTTGAAAAAGTAAAGCGTACGAGAACACGTCGTAGTCGCAAACAATCTTCATCGTCAGAGAGTGAGTCAGCTGAAGAAACTGCTCCAAAGGAAACTAAGAGTGAGGTTAGCCAAGCAGAAGACACCATCCCGCCAAAATCTAAAGAGGATAGCCCTGAAGAGTCGCAAGAACAGGTTTGGCATGTTAAAGCAACCGAGACTTCGGGTGATATTGGTGAAATTCAGAAGTTAAAAATATGTCTCGCTCGACCGCCGTCTACTCCAGAAAGAGCTGACAGATCACCTAGAAGTAAAAGGAAGCATTCTCGAGCCACAAGTTCTAGTGATACTCAAAGTGTTGAAGGAGAGGAAAAAAAGAAAACAAAACATCGATCTAAAAGGTTAACCGAGTCAATGGAAGCTGGAGATACAAGTAAGGAAGATCAAGATGAAGCAGATGCAGCACCACAAGCACCTGCAACATCTGAACCAGAATCTTCCGAAACTAATACAGAAGTTGTAAGTTCGGAGTCAAATAAACCTGTAACAAATGAGGCGCCTATGTCAACTACTAATGAAGAAGTAAAAAATGACAATGTTGAATCAACTGAATGTAAAGAAAATGAGGCAAATGACAAAAGTGAAGTGACAGAAGATACTGATACACAAGAAAAGCCATCTGATGCTGATACAACAGTTGTTTCACCTAAGCCAGTTGAGGATGAGCCAGAGGAAAGTACAACTACATCTCCTAAAATTCCAGAGAGAAAAAGAAGTATGTCAGCTGAAAAGTCAGAAATTTTAGAACTACATGCAGAGGAAAGCAGGTGTGAATCATCAGAAGTTAGTATGAATGAATCACAGGAAATAGATTCAACAGAAGTAAATCAGGAAAAAGACAAAATCGATTTGGTGACAAGTGAGGTAAGTATTAATGAAAATACAACTGAAATTTCAGGGAACACAGAGTCTAATCATGAGGATATCATAAGTACTAATACAAATGATGTTGTAGAAAAAACTAAAAATGTAGAGTTTGAAAAAGAAACTCTTCCATTAGACACAAATATAGAAGAGGGGACTAAGGATCCAGAAAAGACAGATGAGGGTAAAAAACTTGATGAAGACAGCAAACAAAATGCTCAAGAAATTACTAATGGGCAAGCACCACCATTATTAATGACCAACAGAAAAAGAAGGTGGGGTTCTCGTCCAAGCAAACTTACAACACAAAAATCTATAACAATTTCCACTGATATTCTTAAAGAAATAATACCTGATGTTAAACCAACTGGATTTGATGAAGTAATTGAAGAAAAGAAACACAAGAGAGTAGAGGTACCAGAAAAAATTGAAAGACCGGTTTTGCCAAAGATTGTTATTGACAATACAGAAAATGTATTGAATAACAAGGACCAAAATATAGAAATTGGAGAAAAGGAGAATGTTAAGTCAAAAGAAACAAATCTTGCATCTATGAGAAAAATTTCGATTGTTAAAGATAATGATAGCATTATAACTAGACCACCCAGTCCTCCAAGGCACAAACAGTCGAGCATTTTGTATATAACCAATTTAGTGCGGCCATTCACATTGCCTCAGTTGAAGAATCTATTACAAAGGACGGGTAGAATTATGGAAAATGGATTTTGGATTGACAGAATTAAATCAAAATGTTTTGTGAAATATGAATCTGAAGAGTAAGTTCCATATCATTTATTGTCAACAGTATTTTATTATTATATTGATATCATATTTTTAATTACTTATAATTTTGTTGTTATAGTCAAGCGGTTGAGACAAGACATGCATTGCATGGAGTGACATGGCCTGTGTCCAATCCTAAGACATTACATGTAGATTTTTCAACCCAGGATGATTTTGATAAAGCAAAAGCTAATGAAGATACAGACAATGCTCAACATTCAACAGTACCTGGCACAGTTGAGGACTGGCTACGTGAACAAGATATGAAAAGAGGAAAGGGGGAATTGGTATGTATCTTAATTTTTTCTTAATAATGATCCAAATAATTATTGTAAAAGCTTGTAAAATTATTATGGTTTATAATGATTTAAATTATTATTAAAATGTCATTAAAATTTTAATAAAAAATAAGAACTAAGTCAATTCTTAATGAACATTTTAAGATATAATATGTATAATGTTAAAGGATAAACCATGGGAAAGGAAAGCAGTTACCCGTGAATGGGATGTTGGGAAGAATGAAAAAGACAAAGAGGTCGGACATCAAGACAAAATTGTGAGAGAGGAGAGGCCGCTCGAAAAGAGAAGACATCGCACTCCTGAAAGGAGTCCTGAACCAGGTATTGTTTCATTTATATCTGCAGAATTTAAACATGAATCATATAAATTTTTAACATATTTCAGAGAATAGTTTGATAGTCGGCTAATTCTGTGTGGGTCGACTTTTTAAAGGATACCAAAATCGTAAATAATAACATTTGTTATGTAGATTATGTAAAAGATATAATGAGTAAAGTGTATTCAATTGACAATAAAAAAATAATAGTACGTAATATTGTTTTCAGCAAGGAAATTCAAAAAGAAGGAAGAGGAGGCACCTGCAAAACTATTGGATGATTTATTCAGAAAGACAAAAACTACACCTTGCATTTACTGGCTACCGCTATCAGCTGAGACTGTAAGAGATTTTTTTTGTTATACTGATTAGTATTAAATTAAATTTAGTATTAAATTAAATGTAATAACAAAATAATTGTGTGCTATTAATATTATGCTTGGGGAAGTTCTGGACATATCATCTTCTTCAGGTTTTTATTCAGTCTTCAGTCCTTAAACCTTTAAAAAATGTGTTAGACCATCATAATATGGACTGTTTTATAGGATATTTATAATTCATAATACCAGTAATGCTCTCTTATAATAAAATAGTTCTATTATTGGTCTTTAAATAAAGTTTTGTCTCTTGAAGTGCCTTGAAATACTTAGTACAAAACCCGTATTACAAATAATGTTAATTAAAAGAAGAGAGCGTTGTAAAATGACCTTCATTAAATATATTTTAAAGAGATATTTAATTGATATACTATTATATTGACAATAAAATGGACTATAGTCTGTTTGCGTTAAGAATGCAGTAAGTTGTCAGTGCAACTACAGGGTAAAGGTGCATTCACAGTGGTCTCAAAATAACTACTACTATACTGTCCACAGTCGAATTTAAATCACACTGTTTAAAGTACTTAAAAACATTGTAAATTAGTTTTCTTTCTTTGCTGAATTACCGAACCACTTATTTTGACGAATAGGTGAAAATTTAATTTATTAACAATCAAAGGAGAGGCACAATGTTGCGTACGAAATGTCTATGCCTTCAACTGGTCACTGTGGACGCGAATTTCTAATTTAAGAAGATTTCGTCGGTTAAGAGACATTGCTAGGCCGGTAAACAATGTGTCATTCATGTGTCAAGAATGCAGTTCTTAACTCAAACGAGGTATAATGCCTTGTGATTTACTGTCACTGTTATTATATTCGACTTCAGCATACTTTCTGACCTATAGTTTGTTTTGTTCGAAGGCGTTATTACATACTTACTCAAGAGAACTTTCTCAAGAGTAATGCTAAGAAATAAAAACGTATTACGTGAAATCTCGTAGAAATTGTTACAATAAAAAAAACTATTGATTTCGATGTATGGATTTTACAATAAAGGGATTATTGCTTTACGTTTTTTCAGATTGCAATAAAAGAGGAACAACGGCGGCAACACATGGCCGAGCATGAGCGGCGGCTCCAGGAGCTTCGACGTACTCACCGCAGACACTAGCATGGTCCGTCTACCGCCCGTATATACACATTACATTCATACACACACAAACACACACACACTACCATAAAAATATACACAAAAGACTTCTCATTCATACACATGTCACTTTTCACACAAATATAATACACAAACCACATAACATAAGCCTACACATTTTAATGCTTTGTCGCGTTGTCGATATTCCTTTTCAGATTTTCAATGGAACTGCCCATCCTCGGTAGTTTTGCAAAATTAAAATATTGCTTATAATACATTATTTCTGTCTGTATATTAACTGTAAGATGATTAGGTTTAAAGGAGATATATTCAAGATTGAGAAGGTATTATGAAGCAGTAAAGCCAACCAATTTATTTTATACAAAATGTTATAGAAAGGCACGCTTGGAAGAAATCCTATGATTTAATTCGTCGTCGGAGTATCGCAGTCGCTTGATCGAGGCCGACATTTTGGATCTCCGCAATGGAATACGCCCTAGTTGCGTGCGGCAGTCGGATACTTGGACTATGATTGCTGATTCACCACGAGCGGTCCAGTTTATATTGGGTCGCTATCGAAATCAACAGTCTAGTTGTGCGTTCGAAATTATCAAACGCCGGATTCGACTCGTAGAGTATTTTCGAAGGAACCATGAACAATAATTACTAGAATAATAAGATTATGTAATTAATAACCATCGGTTGGAATTGGACGTCGTTGAGGGAATAGAATGAGAAAATTAGATGCAGCTGTGGAATGTACCTCTAAATGGAATTTATATTTGGATCCGTAATCCCAACGAGTGGAAATTTTATCAGGTTATACTGTGAGAATTTTTTGAAATTGTATGAATTATCAGCGTTATAATTATAAATCCATTGATGTCTAATAAATATTTCCTCAGTATTGACTTATTTTATTTCTTATAATAATAGAACCTTTAAAATACTTGCCCTATACATAGTTTCAAATATTCGTTTTTAATAATTTTTTTACCTACATACTCATATACATATATTTTGTAGTGTTGCAAAAATATTTGTGTTATCATGAATTATTTAATATTTTAATCTTATTATTATTATCGACCTAGTAATATAGCCTTAATAATTTGTACAATTATCTTTTATCAAAAGATATAGAGTTATCAATGGATAAGACAGTGTGATATGAAACAATAAAGTAGTTGTGTTGGCGGATTGCTGCCGTCGACCAACGTATTGGTGTATATTAAATATGGTAAGTTACGTCAAGTCAATTCAGTTAAATATTTAGAAGATAACTATCAACTATATTTTCACTAGATATTTACACGAGAGCGTGTGTTAGTGATAAGCAAATTAATACTTACTAGATCTCTTTAGACTTTAGGATTATCCAAAGTTCTTTGAATATGTAGTACAGTTAAAAATGCTGTAAGAATTACGAAGTACGATTCGGTTAAAGTTCAAAACTAATAACTTTCTTAATATTGCTATAGTTGCCATAGTACCTATAAAAAAAGAAAAAAATAATTTTGCAAATTCGACATTTTGAATAAATTAATGTTAAATAATTTTGTAATTATATACATACAAATTAAGTTGATATTTATTATTAAGATGCGAGTGTGGTTAGTATGGACGGCGGCGGTGGCTGTGGTGGCGGGACAAAACCCCTTCACAATGGATGACTTTCTGTCCGGACAGTTCGGACAGCGAAGCTTCAATGGAACATGGATCTCTGGTAAAGTCTTACGATTGGTTATTCCTAGCAATAAGATTTCCAAGAAAGAGTGTATTTAGTAGATACCTATAGGTCACGTTCTAAGTAGCAATACGACAGGATGTAACAAAACAACCGACTTTCAATAATATTGGTCCATTTTAAAATACGTTTCTATTAGGTTCAGGGTTATGATAACGCGTTAATAGCTTCTGAGAATTAGTGAGAGTTCTAATTTTGTGTGCTTATAGAACAAACGCGTAGCAAATTAGATAAACTTTGATCTAACATAAAAAGGGTAATTATAATCTTACTCAAGATATGGTTACATAATGTAGGTACATATACCTAAATAAGCCACGAAAATGTAGCTATAAAACACGTCTATTTAATTTATAGGATTGCTACATTTTGTAAAATCACTGGTTATTAAAATAAACTTCTATCGAAAAACCCTTCCGTTTCGAATTTTAGGGGTTCTTAAAAATGATAACAATTACTATGGAAACTAGGGTTAACCCTGTCATTTTACTCTTGGGATATGCATTTACGCATACAACCGCTTGTTGGTGGGACTCCCCGGCTAAAAAGCTCATACTACGCAATAAAACTTAACTGAACCTGTTTTAAGAGGGCGTATGTTTCCTTACGCATTCAGTCATGTCCCCCGATGCTGGTCTGCTACAGACCACGATCAAGGGGGATCCCCTTTTTCTTTTCTGGCAGAGAAGTACCAGGAGCAATCTGCATAGTACACCCCTCACAGAAGTGGGCCGCGTCCCAATATGTCTCTTGAATTCATGCTCGGATGGATTTCCGAAACCTAATAATTTCCCCCCACCACGACAAAGTGAACATACTTTGGTGGGAAGGCTAACACCGTACTCCGGTTTGAGAAACACTGGTGTGGCTACACGACTGGTTCAAGCTCCTGGATAGAGTCAATTCTTGATACCAATAGGCAATAACCACAGCAAAATACAGGTACAGTTTAAAGTAGATATGTCTAAACTAACAAATCATTACAGATACCGAATTTACGTACACGATTCCTGGCGAATCCGGAATCTACGTTTATGATGTGTCCAAACTCGAAAGGAATGTGCTTGTGTCAGGGGAGATTATGGTATGTTGATAAAGAAAAATTATAATATACTTACCTACTTAAAAAAGGAGAGCGCTAAAATAGATCAAATAGCATGTTATTTTTTATTTTGTTTATAAAAAAATAGTTTAATGTTAGGTTTTTATAAAATCTATACATATTATAAAACAAAGTCCTCCGCCGCGTCTGTCTGTCTGTCTGTCTGTTCGCGATAAACTCAAAAACTACTGCACCGATTTTCATGCGGTTTTCACCAATGGATAGAATGGTTCTCCAGGAAGGTTTAAGTATATAATTTGTGAAGTTTTTGTATACATTGGCTAAAATATAATGATACCTGTTGGAGGTGTTGAAAAAAATAAGCCGTCTGGAAGCTTTCAACGAAAACGCTGCCTAAACTCTTAGAGATATAACAAAATGATGTATGGTGAGTTTGTGTACCTTATATAGTTCTACAAAAAAATCCACGATGGCATATGTCTATCTCATAAGATAACATACAATATCCATTTTAATAGTTTTAAAAATTATAAAGCGGTAATTGGAAAGCTATTTACACAAATACGATATTAATCCTTATAATTTTTTATATAATTTTGTGGCTTTAAGCATTTCATGCACATTATTTTACTCTTTTACACCATATAATTTAAACGAATATCTTAGGAGGAATTGCAAAATAATACGAACACGAAAATAAAATACAAGCGCTGTTTCAAGCGCCGCTTCGCTACGCGCACCGTCTTGCCTACTACTTAGCTAATATAATAGCTCTTACAATAAGCGAATAATTTTCAACGTTCTACCACCAATTCCTTTTTTATTAGTGATTAGAACGCGGGCGAAGCCGCGGGAACTGCTATTATAACAATAAATAATCACGTAGAGCAATTTAATTTTAAAGTAATATCTCTGCCTTGATTTATTTTTTAAAACTAGCTATAGAAATTAACATTGTAGTGCCATTAGGTATAATTTAATATGTATCCAGTAATCTACCAGATTTATGTATGTATGTATGTATTCATTCCTTTTTACATAGCCTTCTATATTGTTGACACAATATAGAAGGCTATGCTTTTTAACGTCCCACTGCTACGCACGGGCCTCCGGGATCATAGACCACCACGATGGCTAAGTGCGGCGTGGTGGCTACTATCTACGAGATATTGTTTTAAAACTATGATGACTCAAGCTTAAAAATCTTTTTACAGGGTTTCTTAAATACAAGCAATCCTATATTGTCAGCGGATAGACAATTTATATTGGCTCCTAGTGAAGTTCAATCGGTAAGTATTGTTTATATAAATCGTTTTTATGTGAGCACGTTCCTGTAGAAATTAAGTATTATTTTGCTATCTTTTACGAGCCATTATCATCAATTATGGGTTATAAAACATAAATAAAGATAAATTCGGCTAGATAAGTATAATCCTAGTAGATTGTTGGATATTATTAAAATTTTAATGCGACTGTCAAAGTTAATTTATCTTACAATTACTCTATGGTTTTTATTGTTGCAGGTGTACAGATATTCGACAACAGCCAAATATGCTCTGTATGAAATTTCTACTCAGTAAGTTGTTCTTTTTCGACACAGATTCCAACCTCAATGCGATCCAAAAAGCAATTATTTCTTACTTCTCTTCAAACCAAGTTGTGGCAGTCTTATTGTTCAAAAATTTCAATATATCTATATTTAATATTCTTTATTTATCTAGGCGAGTAACATACATCGCAAATCATCAACGCCTTCAGCTTTGCATTTTCGGCGGGGGACATTCATTAGCATATGTACTGGATAATAATCTCTACTATCTGCCCGAAAACTCAAATCAGTCAATTCAAATTACCTCAGATGGTATTCCTGATGTTATATACAATGGCCACGCTGATTGGGTTTACGAAGGTAAATTACTTACTAAATTGTATTCAGCCCTCCTTAATATGCGACTGTTAAAGGACTTTACGTCTTACGAAAACTTGCTAAGTTCTCACAGGCATGGAGGTTTCTCTACGATGTTTTCTTTCACCGTAAGGCATGTAATTATGTTGGAAATAATTCGCACATGTAATAAGTCTAGGGATGTGCCATCGCTTTGTTCTGGCGTGTCCCTTAGGTACGTCATATTTTTGACCCCTCTTTCTTATATTTTTTTTTGAGTAAAGTTATTTATAACATCAGCTATCTGCCAATAATTAAAATTCTTAAATTGATCGAGCTGTTTTGGAGATTAGTGGGAACAAACAGGCCGATAGATGGACAGACAGACATAGACAAAAAATGTAAATATTATTGGGATGTGAAATGAAATCTACCATATTATCACTGGTTATAGCGTTTGCGAGTTACCGATATTTCGGCAATGTTACAAGCGCCATGGTCACGACTATACATACTGATGAGTTTACGAGTGGATGTTTATTAACTGTTTATTTTGTATGTACCTATAGGTGAATATCCCGTTTTACATAAAAAAATATTATAAGTGACTAGTGAAAGTTTAAAGACTTAAAAAGTCATATTTTTCTTATAAGTAGGTACCAATTGTATTATACTCTCATGTTATGGATTTAGTGAAAAACTTTTATTACGATATAACAAACAGACACTTGAATTTTATTTATCTGTATATATTCATAGATTAAAGAAAAAAAATTGCGTAAATATGTTAGATTTAAGTTTTTATCAAAAAAGAGAGGTGTTATATACGTAGATAACTTATAACTTATACTTATTTTTTTATTAAGTTCTAATTGTATTTATATTTATTTTATTTTGTTATAGAGGATGTTATGTATACCGGCCAAGCTACTTGGTTCTCTCCCGATGGTACATACTTGGCATTTGCCAGCTACAATGATACTTTGGTGGAGACTTACTCGTACTATTACTACGTAGACAAATCTGACCCGGATGATTTGTATCCAGAAATCGTCGATTTGAAATACCCAAAGGTAATCTCTATATAACAGTTAGCACTTTATTAAGTGATTTATGTAGAGTTAGGACGGAAAATGTAGGGAACTTTGTTATTAAAATTTTACTTATTCGAAGCTGATTTGGAGCAAAATTGCAAAGTGAATACGAGACTGTACCTTTATAAGTATTTTTGAGCCAGAAACGTTTTGGTTATAACTCTGTGCATAATTCCGACTCGCACTTGACAGATTTTTGTATGCTTGCAATGTTTACACGTTAATATTGAGTCATTACAAACAATTTGTATGTGTATTTTGATATTTTGCCTAGCGCTTAGCCTGAGGATACAACCAATATCAAGTAGAGAGGCATGTAATTCTAGATACTTGTTTCTAACTTCGGAACGGGAAAGCTTGTTAAATTATACACATAGAGTACAAACGCAGGACTTCTACGCAAAATTAAATATTCTTACTCGCCGGATTTAATTTATATATATAGGTACCTACAGGACACTCAAAAGATTACTAACGAATGTTATATCAATTTCTAATCGATTTATCTGTAACAGAAGTAGATTCGATTGGTTTATCTTAAATACTCTGTTGTATTTAAGCGAATATTGACATTTTAATAAGCAGCATCTTTTTCGTACGTACAAAACGGCAGGAATTAAAGTAGTAAAATAAAACCGTGGAAAAAAAATATTTTTGTTTAAAAGGCTTACCTATCAGTACCCTTATCTTCTATACATATAATAAAACTGTAGAAAAGTCGTTTTTGTACATCAAAAAAAAAAATACAAAAAAATAGCCAGGAGAGAGAGAACAGCCAATAGAACCCATTTCCAGCATTTTTAGAATTTTTGTCTGTTTGTCGGTTTGTCTGTTTATTTATCCGGGCATCACGTAAAATGTACGAAAGCAATGTAGATAACTTTTATACACAACGATTGAACGTAACTTGAAGTAACATTTAGTTTTTGTTTCATTGCAATCGGTTCAATCTATCAAAAGATATTTGAGTTTAAAGTGAAGAAGTAGAGAAATTCCAGAAGTAAAATTAGGGTTATGTGAATCTGGTCTCACTCATCTACACACCTGAGTGTAAATATGCGTGAACAGTTAGGAGGCTGCGAAAATGCACAGGAGTTTTCCAATTTATTGTTACAAATAGGCGATGGCACATACCCCGTACAAGAAGATGGAAATTTATTTTGATTGATAATGATTTGAATTGATGGTTCCACAGCTAATGTTGTTTATAAATTAGCACTAGCATAAATAAAAAAAAATGATTTGTATCGGTATCCTCCAACAGCGCTTCGCACTAAAAAATACATTGTTAAGTTCCGACATCCACGCGAACGAAGTCGCGGGCACAGCTAGTAGCGAATAAAATTTAAGCCATTGCAATTTTATTGTGTTACACATAATAGTGTGTAACGACATAATATAATAGTACAGACACATTGTATTAAAATTTATAATATGAAAAGGACAATGGCGATTTTTTTATTGTTTTAAACACAACCTCGGTCTTCAGGGTTAGAACGATAGCAATAATTTTTTGTAATGTTTATTCGAATAAGCAGTCATTACTGACAAGGTTTTTCGTCCATTCTTATTTTTCGTTTTGTGTATTTTCAAAATGTATGCAGAATTAATAAGAATATCGATATTAGGTAGCAGTAATATTTTTATGAGAACAAATAACTCTATTACGTAAGTTTTTATAACCTGGTAATTGGTATTTGTACGAGGTAGATGTACCTACATACCATGTCTATTTAATGAAGGTATTACCTGGTACAGTAAGTGCGACCACGGCTCTACCTTGAACATTTTTGTACCTATGCATTTCTGGATTTCTAATTGAATTATTTTCTTGTTTAGATCCCTTTTTTATGGAGTTATAGTTTTTAACTTGATATCAAAACGCAATTATACTTACGCTTAAAATACTTATTATTATTCAGTGAGTTTCACGTCTATTTTAACGTTTTAAGACCTAACATAGTTTTTGGGGAACAATTTCAAATCTTTTCTTTGAACACTTATATTTTGTACGTTATTTTAGCTACTGGCGTTGAAAAGATGACTTTTTTACTATATTAATATTCTGTGTAGTGTTTTTGAAAACCTAGTTTTTTCCCTTACCGTGTAAATAGAAAAAAAATCCTAATAATATGTTCTTATAGTGACAATGGTTTCATAATTTGCAGGTTGGTCGGACAAATCCAACAGTGACTCTTCGCGTAGTAGACCTTCGAACAGCAGCAACTAATCTTACTTTCATAACATACCAAGCACCAGAAATAGTGACAGACGATCACATCTTAGGAGGGGTTATTTGGCCAACTACAACTGAAATTGCAGCCCACTGGCTAAATAGAAGACAGAATTATACTGTGCTAAGGATTTGTGATATTGTGTCAGCTCGATGTGAGGTGGGTCTTCTACAAGTTAAATAAGTAGGGATGTACGTATGTATTCGTACATCCCTACGATAATTTTTTTGCGATAAATAAGTAAGTAATTATAATATTAATAATAGTATAATATTATTATTATATTATGAATAATTAAGGGTTCAAATAATTTTTTATCAAAAGCATAATTTATAACATAAGCATAACATGTTTTGAATTAAATAATAATTTATTATTATCCGTCAGGAAGAACATCGTCAACAGCCGAATGGGTGGGTACCAATTGCATTGCCAAGATTCAGCAGTGGAGGAGACCGCTACGTATCGACGCGTTGGTCCTTAGAACAGCAAGATGGCTATATATGGCAACATTTATACGTCAGTTTGCGAGTTAATGGTCAAATCATATCTACTTCTATTACCCCTGGAGCTTTCACTGTTAATAACTACGTTGGTATGAACGAGGAGAATTTGCTTTAGTAAGTATCTATTACGTATATTTTGAAAAATAATTTTACTTATTATTGTTTTTTTTAAACACGTATAATAAAATTGTAATTTTGTCAAATTTCAACAAAACATTTTGTTTTAAATCTTATTGTCCCTCTGTCTGCTTGTCTGTGACCAAATCGAGCAAAAACCGCTGAACAGATTTTGATGATATTTGCTATGATGATAGCTGTATATTTCGGTCAAAATGTTAGATATTTTTTACTGTGAGAAAGTATCTCATTTTTGAAAAATGTACACTAATGTGCGTAAGGACGGACCGGAACGGAGAGAGGGTGATTCGCTAGTTAGCTTACGTAATTTTGTAGAGTTAGCAGTTGGTGGTAAGTTTGAACGTTTTTATCTTTATGAGACTCGGTAAAAGTTGCAAAAATGTTAGCCCTGTGTAAGAATCAAAACTAAATTATTTGATACATTGTTAGGTCAATCTTTTGTTATTCATAATATCTTTAAACAACAGCTTTGAGTAAATCCTTTATAAATATGTATATCTTATATCAAATAACATTCCTAGTAAACTAAATTGTCCTAATTTACGAAAGTTAGTGTATTTAGGTACAAACCTGTTGCGTAATTCTATTAGGTAGGTATAAAGTGCTAACAAAAATAAGACTACAATGTATTTTATTTTGCTTACATGAATATAAAATTGTATAGAAGATGTACATTTTTTAGATTTAAATAGGTGTTTGTGATGGATAAACTAAAAATCCGCTTAACCGATTTGGATGAAATATGGCATGAATATAACTTAAGAGCTTCCATTAAGGGATTGAAATAGGTTAAGAGCTTCCATTAAGGGATTGAAAAAGTTTGTATAGGGAATTAATATTTTCTCAAGTAGAGGATACTAATATACTCGTACATACATACATATTACATACTCATTGTGCTATGTTTACTACGTCATACTAACCGTTAAAACTTACCTAGCGACGAACACCAATCGACGCGAGGGTGAGTCGAAAAACACAAAAAATACAATTTATAGCAAATATATGAATGCTCTTAGGTATCGACTTATTTTTATGCGGAATGCAATCTCGTTTTATGCTCGAAGTGCACCGAGTACTATTTTTAATACCCATTTGGTATGTGATTTGTATTACATTTAGAATATTTTATACAATATTTACTTCCTAAGTGTATACTGGTGAGGCAGTGGTAGCCCAGTGGTAATACGCTCGTTTGGGAAACCGAGTGATGTGAGTTCAAATCCCGAGTCTCGCATCTCGGATATTTTCGTCTTATACTCGTAGTTAAGGAAAACGTGCAGTTTTCTGCATGTCTGAGAGAACCTCCAGAGTTTTTGAAAGACATGTGAAGTCCGCCATCCTGCACTTGGCCAGGGTGGTGGACTAAGCTATGGCCTGAACCCTCTCGTATTGAAAAGAGGCGAGTGTCCAGCAGTTGGACGTTTAAAAGGGCTGAATATATACTTTATTAATCAAAACAGATGAGGCTGTGCGTTGCCAGTACTTCAAATACGTCAACACGCCATAATATATCACACGTAGCATGTCGGTGACGCGAACCCATAAGATTTTCCCCTACCCAAGAAGTTTTTCCTCAAAATTGAAATTAGCACGTCAGCAAATCATGCATTGTTCCAATTGGTCAGCTACTTCACCCGTACGGTAACGAACACGCCGTGGCAAGCTGAGGTGCACATGGCGGGGTCGCGGGCGGCGTGCCTCAGCTGCGACCTGCGCCTGCCCGACGGCGGCCGCTGCACGTGGCCCGTCGCCTCCGCCAGCCGCGGCGGCTCGTACTTAGCCATCTCGTGCTCCTCTAGTGACGAACCGATTGTCACTTACATCTTTGATCCTTTGGTATGTTTGTAAATATGTTGATTAATTTGTAAAAATAATGTTTAATTGAATTCGCCCTTTTGTAACATAATAATATATAATCATACGAAATGTCGGAAAACAAAAATCTTTATAATTACCTGTACGTATAATTATATTTTTAGAATAACCGCATTGTACTCATTTGGGAAGACAATCAGGTAGTCAGAGAACGTCTTGTTGGTAAAACTAGACCGCAAAGTATTATAACAACTGTTCCTTTAGAAGATGGGCACCCAGCATCAGTCAGGCTGTTCCTTCCCCCCGGGCTTAATGTGAGCGACACTACCACTAAATATCCTGTAGTTTTCTACGTATACTCCGGACCGAATACTAATACTGTGATCGATAGGTTTACTGTTGGTAAGTTTGTACATATTATGTACAATGTGAACACGGTTTTTTTTATTATGCATCAGATTCTTGTCTCATTTAATAAGCGGCCTGGCCTTTTAATTGGTCGGCGCCGTTTGATTAGTAGCTTAATGACCTCCCGGAGTTTAATTTAACAGCTTGGCATTTAACTAGATTAGCGTTATCAACTACATTTTTCAGTCCGTTTTTAAGTCAATTTATGTTTCATATTATTTTGACATATTTAAACCTACCTCATAGATTATATATTATTACTTAGCTAGAACTATTGCCTGACGTGTATGTTGGTTCTTTTATATATTGATTAAAATAACCAGACAAGATAACACAAACTCCTTTTAAATTAAGCTATCTGCTAGTGAAAGTTCCGTCAAAATCTGTGCAGCCGTTTCTGAGGTTAGCGGGAACAAACAAACACACAGACAAAAATGTTAAAATTTGTGTTTTCTTATAAGTACCGCGTATGCATATGTATTAATATAATAAATATTTATTAGATATATATAAATCTTATATTTTATAATAATATATATTTTAGGTTACCATTCATATTTAACAACTAGTCGCAATACTATCTACATGTTGGCGGATCCACGCGGCGCGGGACTGAATGGCCAGAAAATGTTGTATTCGTTGAACAATGCTCTAGGAACCGTTGAAATATTTGATCATTTCCTTATATTGAGGTATGTATGAATATACAATGTACATATAATTATATGAAGAACGTGATTCATTTACTAATGATAAATTACTCACCTAGGGAGAAAAGTGTGGCTTTCCGACCCGATTATAAAAACGTGAGTTGGAAAGTCATACTTTCCTCTAGTGTACGATTTTTATAAGTACATATTAATATTGTTATTGAAAAAACTCGGGTTAAGATGTCGTACTTACTGCCTATGTAGACAAGAGTTCGTTTTTAATAATTATAAATAATGAATAAATAATTAATAATTATAATTAACTGATTTTAAATAGTTACATAAACTTTATTACTGTATTTATACGACTCTACTATACTATAATAGTTTTTATTCAGTTAATAAATTACTTATATTATTGTTGTAAATGTTGCTAAGTAACGTGTTAAAAAACGTGTTACAAAAAAATTTCACCGGGAGCGTGTGGCACTTTCTTCTCTGAAAATAGTGTTCGAAATCGAACTTTCGCTCCCGCTGTGATAAGAAAGTTATTTTTATTACAATCTATCTTTGAAGATTGTATTTGATTCATATTTATTTTTTAGAAATGAGCTCTTAGAATGTTAGAAGGTGTCTGAGTCATATACGATGATTTGCGTTTTTATCATGAGTTTACATTTACATTGACGAATGGTGGATTATCGATAAATATTTACTTATTAAAAAAAACGCTTTTTAGTTTTTTCAATAAAGAGCAGAGTTTAAAATTTCTATAGGCATTTAATACAAATTTTAATAATACTAAAAAAATATTTTATATATAGGTACGTATGTATATTGTATATACTCGTAAATATTAGAAAAATATGAGGAAAGTCTATTCTGAAGTTAATGTATAAAGCTCTGAACAAGAGCTTATACGTTTATTTTTATTTTATTTTGTGGGTTTACTAAAATTGAACTTTTACACATTCATCAATTTTAAAAGTGTTTTTGGCAGCTGACATAGCGCTACTCGCTCTAAAAGTTTTACTGATGAATGGAAAATTTAAAAATACATTTGTAAAATTAGGTAGAAGTAGCCCAAGTGGTAACACGCTTGGTTGGGAACCCGAGTGAAGTGGGTTGCAATGCCAGGTAACGTCACGAGGAAACCTGCATGTATCAGAGTGAATTTTTCGAAAGACATCTGAAGTCCTTCAACCTGTAAGGGCTGAATATAAAACAATACATTACAATACGTGTATAAGTATAGTTTATGTGTAAACAAAATTAAATGAAGTAGGTAATACTTAGGTATTTTGGTATGACAGGATTTAAAGAAAAGATTTTTACAACCGCAAAAATAATTACGACTAAGTATCTATTTTATTTCTAAAATAACAGCTTATAAAAATGTATACTATATAATGTTTCACATATTTGATATTATAAATACATAGATTAATAAGAAATCTTAATTTAAAGCATATGTTAACAAATGAATAATTTGTTTAATCATTCCTAATCTTTTAATATTAAATAATTGATCTTGCTAAAAGTTATCCATCGTTTTTGTCATTTAACTCTGAACTATGTAACATAGTAATAGTAGGTTCATAGTTTCAATTTACATCCGATACATATGATGTTGGGAATTATATGAAAGAATATATCTTCTAGGCAAGTTCTAGAACGTTACGCATTCATGGATCCCGCGCGAGTGTCGATGTGGGGCCACAGTTACGGCGGGTACGCGACTCTCCTGACCATGGTGCACGACGACACCGGCATGTTCCAGTGCGGTGTCGCTGGCGCTCCTGTTACGTCATGGCTGTATTACAGTAAGATACTTATATATTCATCTATATATAACAGCGAAATTCACTCATCAGGAAAAATTGAAAACAGCTTGATGTAAAAAGACAGGGACGGATTAAGAAGGTTTAAGGGCTCTCGCAATGTTGTATGCAAGTCCTTCTTCAAACTTTAATTTTGGCAGAGGGTTAGTAATATAATAGAATTCTAAGTTAATCGAATCTGTACATTAAAGAATTTTTGGAAAATCTTATTGGAAAATAGTCATTATGAACGATACAAAGGCCAAATCTACAGTTTTTAGAATTTTTATCTGTCCGTGACCGCATCACGAGAAAACCACTGGATAAATTTTGATCAAAACTGATGTGATTGTCGCAGGTTACCCGGGTCAACAAATAGAATAGTTTTTACCGCAGGAAAATACCTCATTTCTGGGAAATCTACATCTTCTATATAGGTACTTTAGAACGCGGGCGGACCCGCGGGAATATGCTAGTAAATCTGTATTACTAGTATTATTCCGTAGCTTCACCCGTCTAGTTTTAACAAATATGTGTCCTCATACCAAAGGGACTTTTGGTTGGCGAAGTACCTACGTCATCTTTTTCCACTGTTTTAACTTGTCAGAACTTGTCACCTCATAATTTACCCTTTTCTCTTTTATGTTCCATCTCTCTCATGTCACTTGAGTCATGTGTAATTATTTAAAGTAACTAAAAATTTTATATGTATAACCTATTACAATAAAGATTCCTATCCTTCCTTCCTATACTTAGGCATTACAATATCTTCTGCGCAGATAGCTTGTCTAAGTAAGATTGGCCGGTCTAAACGGTTAAGAGGTTATTATAGCAATTATATTATGAAGATAAGGACTTTTACTACGTCTTTTTCTGTAATTTGAAGACTGATGACACAATAGTATTGTGCCGCAAATCTTATTATACTAGTAGTGACTGGATTTTTTTCATATTGATCATGCAATTGGTTGCGATAAGATAAAAAATAAAACTACTTAAATAAAAAGTACGCAATTAAAATCCCAAAATGTACTTAAGAGAGGATTCTTTTTTGAAATTAATATTGGAATTATTTGAAGTAAAACTCATTATTTAAACATACATTCAATTTTTTTTCAGTAACTTTAAGTAACTTTAAAATAAACTAAACTAAACAATATAATGAATACACAATACATTTGAATTTTAGACACCATGTATACAGAGAGATATATGGGCTTGCCTACTCCAGAAGATAACCTAGCTGGTTACGAAGCCGGTGATGTGACTCTTCTAGCAGAGAAGTTACGAGGAAAGAACATTTATATAATGCACGGGAACGCAGACGACAATGTGCACTATCAGAATGCAGCCAAGCTTTACAAGAAGTTGCAACAACTTGATATACCTTTTGAGCAAATGGTAAGAAAAATAGTAGTTTTTATTATTAATTTACTACCTACTTACACTGGCTTCACCATAGAGAAGGACAAATGCAAATCTATCCCATGGGATTTGGCTCAGTTGGTAGTGACCCTACTTTCTGCGCCAGCGGTCGCGGGTTCGAGTCTCACTGGGGGCATTCATTTGTTGAGACGAATGTTTGTACGCCAGTCATGGGTGGGTTTATATTTATAATATGTATATATTTAAATTTATATGTGTAGTATATCATCTATCTGGTATCCGTAACACAAGCTTTGTAGATTACCACGGGACCAGATGGCGCTGTTGTATAACGTCCCAATATTTTTATTTATTATTTATTTATTTTCCGGGATAACAATTAACCTATGTGCTATTTAAGACTATAATCTGAGGTAGATTATGCCAAATTTCATCGAGATCCGTTCAGCCTTTCTAACAACATTGAGACATCCATTTCGCATTTATAAAATTAATGGGATTATGTTAGGGATGTAATTTTTAAATATTAGTAATTGCTAAGGACACTGTTTTTTTTATATTTACTCGTAATTCGTTTTTATATATGTACCTACTTATTTCAAATTTTGTAGGTACTAATTTTACTTTATTGAATTTAATAAAGAAAACATGATTTTTTATATTCTTTTTAGTAGGTATATATATTTACATATATTTTCATGACTCTTGCGCTTTTTATATATACCCCATTGTTACATTTCGTTATTATCTCAACAGCTCTCTACAAAATAATGTATGAGCTAACTCTAATATCTTACTTCTTTCTTCTTCTTCTTTCATTACTAATTACTTATATCAAGAATATATTTAAAGAAATGTTAAATTAAAGAATTTTCCATTTTTTCCTTTAACAATGTACATTTCGTATTCGAATCTCATGCAGCAGTCAGTACTATTATTAGAATGGCATTGGGTTCCGATACATAATATATGCAATACAAGCGGAAAGACCGTGAACAGATTGATATGATTGATGCGATACTAGATTTCTATGCCAAGAAAGATCAATTGTCGTTGTCATCACTACATAATACATATTGCAAAACAAGGTCCTCCGTCACGTCTGTCTGCCTGTCTGTTCGCGATATACAAAAACTACTACACCGATATTCATGCTGTTTTCACCAAAGAATAGAGTAGTTTTCAAGGAAGGTTTTTGTATATACATATAATTTATATATGTATATACAAAATGTATATACAAGTCTCATGTCATGCAAAGATTTATCTGCATCATGATCCCAAAACCAAAATTCTTTGTCGTTACTCTAAAAATGAGAGAATATTATTAAGTTGTTTTTGCTAAACTACATCTAAGTTATATTTCACTAGCAATTCACCCTTGCCTACCCCCTTAAGCATAAAATTTTACAAATGTCTTACTAATATATAATCCAAAAGTCTAAAAAATAAAATTCAAGCTTCTAGCTTTACAAATGAAGTATTTTCTATACAAACTTTCATCCCTTATATCAACCCTTTACGGCCCTTTTTTCGCCTTAAAAAGCCTATGTCCTTTCTCTTGCTCTAGACTATCTGTGTACCAAATTTTATTAAAATCTACAAATAAGTAAGAATTTCTTAGATTTACGTGAGCATGTCAAACCTTATATAAAACCATCTTTCCCCATTTTCCGCGTATTTGTTTTCGTTTTTGGTTCCCAACATTTTAAATGATTTATAGCCAACATGGCTGTAGTAGAAACTAGAGATTTTAACGTTTCAAAATTTGTTAACATGGAGGACCTAAAACCGAAATGAATCTGTTAACTAAAATATATTTTAATATAAGTACATTATCAGGCAGTGGTAGCCCAGCGGTAACGCGTCGCTTGTATAACCGAGTGATGCGGGTTCAAATCCGGGTCTCGCACCTCTGATATTTTCATGTGCGAATCATTTCTATCATGATTACCACTTGTCTTACGGTGAAGGAAAACATCGTGAGGAAACCTGCATGTCTGAGAAAACCTAGCAAGTTTTCGTAAGACATGTGAAGTCCGCCAACACGCACTGGGCCAGCGCGGTGGACTATGGCCTGATCCCCCTCGTACTGAGGGAGGCCCGTGCCCAGCATTGGGACGTTAATAAGGGCTGATGATGATGACATTCCTATTTTCTAGTATTTTAAAAGATGCCATTCTTAGAGATCTGGAGAAAGTGTAAACCATACGAACCTGCGGTTAACTAATAACCGCTAATATCGGTGATTGTGCACTTATTCAGTCTGCGCTAATAGTTAATTAATGACCATCTAATTCACGTTTAAGAATCTACTATTAAAATTGTTTAAAATATATAATAATAAAAGAATATGAAAATAATTAGAAACAGAATTTTAAAGTGATATTTTTTTGTCAAAAAAAAATCTAAAAATTCTAAACAAAAACAAATCTGTCCTATAGGAACCATACACTTTTTCGACACAAAGAGTAGCGTATATGCTGTTTCAGACTATAATTAATCTATCTCTGTCATAAATTTCATCTAGAATCCGATCAGTCGTTCTGGCATGATTAAACATTAATTTTATACTTACCTTTCACATTTACAATATCATTATGGATTGAAATCTATTGATAATATTAAAGTAAGTCGTTTTATAGAAATAAAATACTCTAAAACAGCGCACGTATGCATTTATTAGTAACTATTAACTAACAAGTCTATGGAACTTCATGTCGATCTATCTGTGTACATGGTTCAAACACACTGTCCGATGTATCTAATAATCGAAAATAAGATAGCTGCTTCTTGACATCCAATACCTTTGTTTCTAAATGGCGGGTTTAATGTCTCAAGCATTCTCTTCTATACAGCCCAAGGATATACGTACTCAATGTTCACTGGTCTAAAGTCGAATATTAAGAAGATGATTAGACCTTAGAACCGCTTGTATTTGTCTTGTGAAGTTACATTGAATACTGAACTTTATTATCGAACAGTCATCTGAATGGTCGGTCGTTTTCGACCGGCACGACCGTATACCGGCTTACCATGTAGAGACGGTCCTCCCCTTAAGAATATGAGGATAAATACCACAGAACACTAATACTCACGGGGAGATAAATACTTATTTCTATATGTTAGCTTTTTTAGTCTGCTGACTTAAATTTTTATAATTAAGATTTTTATAATGTTTCGTTTAATTTAAATATAATAATTAAAAATACATTCACGATTTATCTCAGAAATCAGGAAAATGGTTTTTTAATGTTTTATTTTTATATTTTATCAGTAATTTTAATGGCAGTTGAATTTCCTCACGAGGTATTTAAATTATTTTGAAAAAGAAGACAATGACAATAGTCAAAGGAATAAAAAAATAAAGTCTCATGTTTTACTTTTTGTTTTTACGTTTTTAATAAAAAAAACTGTGTAGTAATATCTAATTTTATTAATTTATTTTGCAGTCATACCCGGATGAAGCTCACAGCTTAGCTGGCGTCAATAGACATCGATACAATGCAATGAACCGTTACTGGGAGAAGTGTATCGGAATGCCAGCCGAGTCGTAGTTCCTTTAATATATAAAAATTATCAATTAGTATAACTTATCACAGATACTGGTAAAACAAGATAATTGCTCTATTTCTAGCGTCCTTGACGTACGGAACACGTCGTTTCGTTACTTTTACTTCCACATGCAACGTGAATTACGTACCACATAGAACAGTATTGCTTCATGCTTAGTATCACCTACAGTCACTTTTATTAATAAAGTTTTTTATTTATATATATTTTTTCTTTTTATTTTATCCTTGCTCCTTGATACGTATAGAAAATATTCTGTTAGTAATAGATGATAATACGATATATTTTCGTTATGAAACGAACTACGAAGTCTTTTACGAATTTAATCATGCAAGTTAGATAATTATATAGATTTTTGACGAATCATTCGTAATAAGATTTACCGACTTCGATTTTTTTGTGTAACAAAAAACTAAAAAAAAATTTAAATTAAATTAAATTTTAAATTAAATTATTTTATATGTATTAAGTAATTCAAATAATAAAATTGGCGACGATATCGTATAACAACAAAAGACTCCACTCCACATTGTCATAATCCTTTTGTCTGTCAAAACTTGCATTTAATATGGACTCAAGACATTAAACAAAGCAGTTTGATCATTGATGCAAAGCACATACAGACTACAGTGTACCATTAAAATTGAAAGAAACATAAACTTATAATAGTATTCAGGAATGAGCTATAAACAAAGAATATCACTACCCATTTATATGACCGGATACAAATAAAATTTGGTTAGGTTAATTTTAAGAAGATTAATTTTTACAGTAGGTAAGTAAGTACATTTTTTTACAATACTAGTGATTTAACCTCGTTTTGGTCGGGCTACTATCTACCTACATACGTTTAAACCATTAGAATGGAATAGAAAGACAATACATACTTACATATTACGGCATTTAAAGAGTTAATAATTTTAGCCCAAAATTAAATGGCAGTTCCACTCAAACAAATTCGGCCCTTTAATAATATTTAGTAGGTAAAGATGTGGGTAGTTAATTAGTAAAAAATTAGGTGTAAATTATTTAATTTAATATCTTATAGCAAAATATAGGTGAAACATTCTATGTAACCACTACTGTGTCTATCAAGCATTTTTTACAGTACTCGACATGCTAACTACTTATAAGTAATTGAGGTTGGTTTCAACTGAGAATTAACTAGGTAATTAAAAATCCATGTCACTTTAAGAATCTTAAGAACCAAAGCTATAGTATATCAAGCTTGACCAAACTAGAACGCGAGAATAGTACCTATAACAATATAGTAACTGAGGAGGGCGTTTACTTCTGGCATGCGGATGTATGATAATACAACGTAATTTAAATGGATACTACTAACCCACTACGTTCCTTCGTGATATTATATTCGAAGCGCCTATGGAAACGAGCACAGGTTGGTGTCCGACAAAAGTGAAAGGTATTATGATCACGATTATACAATATAAGAATATGTATGATATTTATAATTATAAAATGTATGTTTTGAGCTAATCCAGTTTGCTATTTAGGTGAATGGTTTATCTCTCTTTAATATATAAAAATCTAGTATCACAGTGTTTGTTATCAAACTCCGAAACGGCTTGACCGATTTTAATGAATTTTTTGTGTAAACTTGGTAGGTCTAAGAATAGGTCGTAGGATATTTCTAATTCCCCTAGGTGATAAGGGTGGCCCTCTCCAGATTTTATATATTTTATTTTTTGCCCAAATTTCTTTTTTATTATTTTGCATGAAAAAATATTTATAACTCTGAATTTTTATCCTTCTACCAACGCGGGCGGTGCCGCGGAAATTGCTAGTTTTCTTTCTAATAATTTAAATCATCGGAAATATTGCGAAAGTATGTTAGTTGATTTTACCATTATGACGAAAAAAAATTAAGTTATCGACAGGTTTGCTGTAGTGTAAGAGTAAGTACATATATCTATCTAGTCTGTACGCCGGAAGTAGCGAATCAAGTTTAGACAAACAAGCTTTAGTGTTATCAAAAAGTTATGCTTGAATTTTTAACCTCTTGGTGAACTCTAAAAACAATAATAAGTTACATGCATGACTTAAATTATCATACGTGACCTAAAATAAGCGGTATTATTGTGTTTTACCGCACCAATACAATTTAATTATCAATTACACTACGACTTAAAAAATCCATTGTACAATACCCAAAATATTTATATAGCGTCTACGTCTTACTCTACATCTTATCTTAGCCTCACTCTTATGTAGCGACGAGTATAAGTAGTACCATTATCGCGTTTCGAAGTATTATTAAACATAACAATGTAATTCAAAATAGAAGAAATCCAGAATATACACTAATCGTTGCATTTTTCTCATTTTTTCAGAGCCATAATTATCTTTACGCATGCTCTCCGCTCTAAGTGATGTTTATCTTTATGAAAGTACCACAAATCATAGCTTATGAGAACTCTACATTGCACTCGCTTGTGTGCAATTTACGCATCAGTTCAACTCTCATTGATTAACACCGTGCGTCACGCGATTATTTTTAACTTGATTTGTTTAATTTGCAATGATCAAGCTAAAAATTAAATTAAATTTAAATATTTTGGGTATAAGTTTCTTACAATTTATTGTTATTAGATGTGAGAACATTTGAAAGTTACAATTGGGATACCACGAATAATCTGGAAGAATATATTTACAACATTTAGTAATAAAATCAATCAACCAATTGTAGCTGAGGTGCGTTGTTAGTAATGGTTTTAATAAAATTAATTTATCTTATCAACGTGGTTTTTGATTATCTCTAACGTTAAGCGGTAAAGCTATGAACTTTGACATTGTACCTACCTACTAACTTACCTAAACCTAAATAATAAAATTTTACATCTGTCGTTGCTGCTGCATTAAAGTCAATGACTCATGTGTGACCTCTTGCGGTTATTATAATTTAGATAAATGTAACATCAGAAATACAATAATACAAGTCAATTTATTTTCTTACAAACACTTCAAAGTATACCGAGGGAGCTACTCGTAATTTCTCAGAATCTCGAAACCTTTAATTAAAATACAGCCGAAACAATTAACATTCAAAGGTTATTTATTGGAATTATTGTCAATATTAAGCTTTGATAAGAAAAATAAGTGATATTCAGAAGTGATTCATTGAATTTCATATAATACTACCTACTACTACGGAGTGGGGTACCAACGTACCCCACTCCGTACGTTGTAGGTAATAGGTATACCATTCTCAGAGGTGAGATGTTTCCCGTCGTAAAAAGTCCTATATGTTGACCGGGACAACCAGCCATCTTCATACCTAATTTCATCGAAATCGGTCCAGTGATTTTCTAAAAATTGTAATTATAAATAAAAAATTCTTAAAATTGTACATTTGACCTCTGTATCGATAATAATAAAGAATTTCTTAAAAATATTTAATGTACAAATTCGACTCATAATTTTGTTATATGATATGTAGATATAGAATCTATACTATCTATCTATACTATCTATCTATACTATAGATAGATGTATTACACTTTTGAAATGAAATTCCCAGAATAATTTCACACTAACTTGTAGTTGTTTGAGCTATTTGAAAAAACATTCGCAATTTTTATTTAATTATGTTCCACATAACTCGTGAATTGTATAAAAAAATACAACAGAGTTGTAATTTAAAATATAATAGAATTGCAATGTTTATAAACATCAATATTTGGAAGGAAGTCTGTAAAAATAGAGCCTAAAGTACGAGTATAATGTGTATCATGTCGATATTTGGTGCTTCCTTCCGCTTTCTGCACGAAAGCTTCCGCAAAAGATTCTCGATAGCAACATAATATAATATATATCCATATACTTTTGTCGTAACTCGTTGTTTATGTAACCAAAACAGATAGTATTATTGAAATGTTAAAATTAAAAATGAACTATTGCTGATAGTATATCTACTATACTGTTAATCATCAGGGCCTATAGCCAACCGGCATTCGTAATGAAGCGATTCGATTTCTACAATCGTCATCGCTTAAACGCAGCGTATGCATCTTGAACTTTAAATCACTAATAATTGAAATGAATGTACATTGTCTATCATCATCTATTCGTTGACAACAGATCACGTGACATATCTAAGGCATATGTCAAACCCATACATTTTGGACTTTTCTACTATCGCTTTCGCTAATCGATTGTTACATTGTCTAGGCCCTCAGGTATAACAATTACTTTTAAAATATTAACATTTTTATCAAATGAACCCTTCATTTGATCAAAAACTTTTTAATTAACATTGCATTCTAAAATATTATACGTGGCAAAATATAATGTTCCCATACTTTTCAATTATTTGAATTTTATGTGACATTCCTTGTTTTGCATCTGAACCATTTAAATAGATTTTTTTGTGTAATTTAAAGAATGAATATAATGTTATATTTTTTGGAGTGGTAACCTAGTAGTAAAGCATTCGCTTAGAACACCGAGTGAAGCGAGTTCTGATCTCGGGTCTCAAATCTCTGATATTTTCATGTATGATTCATTTCTAATACCACTTGTCTTATGGTGAAGAAAATCGTGTGGAAAATTGCATGTCTGAGAGTACCTAGCAAGTTTTCAAAAGACATGTGAAGTCCGCCAGCACGCACGGGATGTTAAAAATGGCTAAATACATAAATATAAATATGTTGAGACATTAATACATCAACGCCACCTACTTCCGTAGTAAGCCACGAGGCTTGTGTTACGGATACCAAATAGTTGATATAGGGTAGGGCGGGACTTAAAGGTCCAATTTGACCTTTAAGGATTATACAATGAAAACGGAATCTACTATATCAAAATATACAACGGCAATTAAACAAACAGTTATCTTACCATCTTTAACCAAAATATTGATTAAATTATCGTTATAGAAATATGTATTTTTTTTCAATTTTTCTGTCGTTTGTCGCTTTTTGCCCCATGGTAGGGGTAAAAAGTGACGGCCAAGGGGTTAAAAGGTCCAGTATTCAAATTTATTTTTAAAAAGGCTTTATGAAATAATAACAATATTAAATCCAATGAATTTCAAATATATTCTTATTTCTTAAGGAAAACGTCATAAGTACTATATAATTATGATAAAAGAAAATATTTTTCTTAAGTCTAAGTTTTATAGCATTTAAACAGTCTTAAAACTTTCTTGAGCTTATGCTAGTTTATTAAAGTTAATAATTTAGTTTATTAAATTATTTAGTTTATTAAAGTTAATTAGATAAGTATCTAAAAAAGGACTCGTCACTAGTTTTTAAGATATACATAGCGGACCTTTAAGCCCCGCTCTACCTTACTATACAAATATAAATTTTCAATATGTATACATATTATAAATATTATGTATTATTTAAAAAAATGTATGTTTAATCTGACTTTAATAAATAATACTTATTCAAAACATCTTTATCTTGTTAGGCAGGCAATGTCAATACCAAAAGCTTGTTGTTGTGTTGCACTATTAATTTTTAGAAACCATTATATTATAGACAATTGTTTTTCATCAAAGAAGATTAAGATAATCGCAGAGAAGCAAATATCAAAGTGTATCACTATCGGTGTGAATTTAATTTACTCACCTTGGTAGAATTCGTTTAATTATAACTGCTTACATTGCGATTGCTTATGCCGAAATTAGAAAAAATAACGTATTATTTTAGAAGACAAAAAAACATTTATGCATTTAGATTTCTCTGGAACTTTTAGTTTTAGAAAACTACACTATTATTAAATAACATGAGCCATTTTAAATCAATTCACCACATTAATTAAAACCATAACGTTTGTATCTAAAACTGAAAACTTACTTAATTAAATACTGAGACTAAGGTATTTGACGTCTCAGAGGTTTATATACTTGTTTGTTTATGTACTTGTTTGTTGTGGGTAGGCACTGTCTGTAACATGTACTGAACTAAAAATCAAAATAAATTCGCGACAACATCCGAAAGGGTAAGAAACTAGGTGGCGCTATATATTTATTTATATTTATAATGTCGAATATTCGCGTAAATCTAAGAAAGTATTAAAGGTTTCTAACTAGAAGGTTTATAAGCTAGATAGTATGAACTGTCATCTTGGCCGTATTGTTTTTATTGTTAATAGTCGAAAGGTGTTGTGTAACTCGTGCTCACATAACTGCACTATGGCAAGCCGCACTCGCCGATGTTGCGTCACATTATTTACTTCGCAGTCGGACTTAAGCTTAATGTTGGTGACTGACACAAAATTCGTTGTGACTGGAATCAAAAATTACGTTGCTAAATGAAATTACAAAATATTGTCACATGTTTTCAGTACGTAAGAATTTGAAGTCAAGGATGTTTGATTTGAATCCGAACACGAATAAAATATTAAATGATACCTATACGAAGAAGTAAATGAAAGCATTCATAATAACAAATACCCATAATAGTAATAATGCTTAAGATTTACGTGAATTATATATTTTTTAAAAAAAACAAACATTCCGGATTTTTTCGCGGAATTGTTCTGATATTTAATTTCCAACGTTTTGAAAGATTTACAGCAATCATATCCATATCCACAAAAATATCTAAAAAAATATTTATTTTAAGAAATCTTTCTCCTAGATTATTGCAGCGAATTATAGAATTTCAGTCGGGGTTAGTACAACCTGCAGTGAAAAGCATTTATACTATAATAATAATTGATTTGCATAGTATAATCAAGTATTTTAAAAACAATAGCCATGTTTACCTTATGTTACTTACAAGGGATTGTGCTTTAATGTTTGTAAATGGAACAAGGCTTAACCATGTGTAATATTTAATAAAATATATTATCTGGACATACCAGTTCCATAGTTTCCAAGATATGATCAACTTCAACTTTTGTCTTTTGAGGAGGTTAATAATATTTATATTCTGTAATTTTAGTTCGACGATAATTTAGAGAGCGCTCGAATTTCGTTTATTTTGTTCAATTCTATTATTATTATTTTTTGCTTATAAGTTTACGGATTAGTTTGTATTTCTGTTGCTATAAACGTAGAAAGAAAAGTAAGGAGATGTTTGACAAATAGATAAATAATACACTTATTTTTATCCCGGTTGTATGATCTCATGGTATATTAGTTACACAATAGAAACAAAATAAGGCGTATGAGGTCATGGGCAGTACCTACTACCTAGTGCTAGATGATGATAATGATGATGATTTAATTAGGTCATCCAAATTTAAAATTATAAATGGAAGAAAAATATAGAGCCAACGCGCTCGCTTGAATAACCGAGTGATGCGAGTTCAAATCCGGGTCTGGCACCTCTGATATTCTCATGTGCGAATAATTTTTAGCATGATTACCACCTGAAAATCTGCACGTTTTAGAGAACCTAGCATGTTTTTGAAAGACTTGGGAATTTCGGCAATCCGATTTTGGCTAACGTGTAATTTATTTCTTCGATATAATAAGCGTGGAGCTCAAATCTACCTGAAGCTAACAAAACACAGATTTAATTAGCACCAAGTAGCAAAATTGCCTAAAATGCCATAGTTTATTAAGTAAGATAGATTAACAAATAACAATGCAAATAACATTGAACTGAATGAATTAGGTCTTTAAACATCACAGGTGCACATGTTTCAATAGGGTTAACAGCTCTATATAGAGTCACATGTTAATAATAAATATTTGTTATGCAAATTAGAAAAGACTATAAAATCTTTTCATATGTAAATTAACAGCGTATATAGTAAGTAGGTACATAGTATGAATTAAATTGTGCGAAAATGTTTTGACTGCTATCAAGAGAAGATTTCAAATTTTTGTTCCATACATTGTTCAAAAAGATTTACATTTAAAGCTATATTTTCGTTTCGTAATATTTCGTCGACTAAATATTCTAAGCTACTCTCCATTTTTAGAGCTAAACTGACTTTTTGGTATCAGATGAGAGAGAAAAAATAAAAAACACAATGATGTTATATAAGGTACTAGTACTTTAAAGGTATATAAACTGGTATTTAGAAATTGCATTTATTTCGTAATTGTAATGTTAAATATTTTTACGTAATTTTTGTAGTTAAATGGGAGTTAGCAGCTTAGAATATTTAGCCGGCGATTTACGAAAGTATGGCTAAGTCGCGGTTAAACTAATTCTTTGACTGGACCCTATAAGTTATATGAAAAAAACATAATATTTCAAAGTCCTGAATATTGTTTATGTCAAGTTGCTCTTAAAAATCTATACAACGTAAGCCTTGCGTCAACGTATAATATGTACTCAAGACGGTGACACAAGTGTCTACGTTCCATTTGGTGGACCGTGGATTCAATTAGAGCGTGGCGATGCAAAGAGCTTATCGACTGAGAGAAGTAGACTGAGCTATTTTTTGTTAGGATTTTTATTGAAAAAATAAACAGTACTAAATAAACAAATAATTGCTATGAAAAAGGATAATGATAACATCTCATAAAAGAATGTAACAAGTAGTAAAATGGCAAGCATTATATTCAAGTCTAAGTTCTAGATACCAAATAAACTGTGCTATAAATATCTTTTAAATAATCATAACGTGATTCAAGAGCATGATGCAGCAACAAAGTTAAGTGACAGCTTGACACTGGTCCATTACTTAAATTCAATTAGAGCGTCTCTAAGCGTGAAGTTTGACACTGGTCCATTGAGAATGGCTGACTTACTTTCAGAGAACTGTTGTGAAATGAGAAATTAGGCTAAACAAAATAGATTTGCATTTATTAGGATCTAGTAGAAAATTAGTACTTAATTTTATTAGGACGACGGGTTTTTAAAAATAATAATTTCTCTTACTTTCTTAATAATAGAGCCAGCGCTTTTCTTCTAGTTCTGAGAAATACTTACACAATTTATTATCGTCATTTAAAGGAATATGATTGTTGTTGTAACTTTGTAAATAATATTTTTTATTTATATTTTATTTAAAAAAATTACGCCCTTTAATATTATTTAATATTATATTATATTATAATTGTGATGAGATACTGAATTATATTGTTTTACATAATACTCACTGCGTCTATCGACTTTATCCTTCAGCAAAATGTCGCTACGAACGACTCATTATTCTTCTTACTACCTTTTTTTAAATTGAAGATATAAATATGAACTAAGCTTAAACACAATGACCATTCATCCTTCTTTTTTTCCGAAAGATGTTGGACATACATCTTCACAAAGATATCCAGCTTACCAGTATTAAGCCATCCGCGTCCAGTGGATGCCTTCGACTTTCACCAGGCTGTCGGTTTGTTATGAATTACCTCGCAGCAAACCAGGATAAATTAACCTCAATTTTGTCAAGAAATAATTTAAATAATAATTCTGCTTACATATGTTAAATTTATTTTCTGCATACAATAGAATGAAAAATTAAAAAATAAATAAAATGAAGCTTCGGTGCTGCGAAAAAATCATTTAGTATAATGCATAAAAACCTGAGTGTGAAATATAAACTACACTTGATTAGCTATTATTATGTTATTCTATGATAAGAAATCTTAACATTTCTTTATCCTAAAATGGTTAAAAAATCCTCTATCGGTTAAAAGATTAAAGAATATTTACTTCAAAAGTCCGCGAGTTCTTAACTGCGCGGGCGCAGTTTGCGTTCGTGCGGTGGGAGGTGAACTCGTGCGTACTGCAGTTGATCCGGTGGAATAGTGTGTGATGTGATCTGATTGGACCACTTATATCATTGAAAAGTCGTCCTCTTGTCCTGTGACTCGAGCATTCATTCACGTAAAATGGCGAGTACTTTCATTTAATTTATTCAATCTGTTTCTATTTTTGTTTTATTTTAGTTTTAATAATTGTAATTAGTAAAAAATGGAGAAACTTAAATTTATTTTTGAATCATTATTATGACTGATGTTTTAATTCAATTACTTCTTTATTAAAAATTAATTTAACAGATTTTGATGCTGGCCTAGGGTCAATGTTTTCCTGTAGTTTTATCAATGTCGCTCATAATTGCAATTGTTTTTGTTGGTAATCATTTAAATAATATTTAAGAACAGTGCCTAAGAAATATATTCTCTGAAATTCAATAAAATATTAAATTCAATAAAAAACTATTTATCGTATAAAGCAACTGAATAAGTATTATCAAGTATAATGAAAGATATCCTAAAAGGTTAATCCTGTTCTTTAATGTAGACATAAAGAAATTTTTTCAAGGTAACATTTTGCCAGAAAAAACTGACCTACTTGTGCCTTTGCAATCTATGTGAAGGTAGTTTAAGTTCAGGCGACACAATAAGACTCAATAGGTTAGCTAATTACGTATTTTGAAAGACAATAAACATTATTCCGATTGTTTACCGCTATTGGGTCATAGCTATTTCTCTCACGTCATTGCAAGAAAATAAAATCGTTACAATACCTAAGAAAGTAAAGGGCATTTAGATATTTCAATACGTAAGGCACTGTATTAACAATACATTCTGAACTATAGATTGATTACATGTACCCCAAAGTGTTTTTCTTACCTATTTAGGTATACCTTTTTCATTAGGTACGTGTAAAATAAATGAAAAATAACTTATTAATTTTATTAATTATATTTTTTTATTAATTAAAATGAATAATTACATAATGAAATGAAGAATAAGTATAATAAAAATAATACATATTATGTAATCCAAAATCAAATTTAAGTTAAATTATAGTTTTAAGCTGTAAGTGAACACTTCTTACATGTCCATTGTTTTATCTGTTCACGACCTTGAATTAGAGTAATTGACTGCAATCAAAGCTAAAAGCTATTACAACAACAAAATTACCCTTTCCTTATCGCAGTTTTACGCAAATTTTAAACCATTTCCCTAAACCTATAGGTTTCTTATAATAATAAAGTAATATTTAACAATAAATAAAAATAATAATTAATAAAAACTAGCCACTCATTCAGTCTTCGCTCAGGTTCGTCCCTACTCTCTACCTTCCGTTAGTGATCCCCATAGCCATACAAAATAAACTGTTCTAAACTTTTCAATTTTCCAAGTGTTTTTTATTTTTCCCTATTTATATACTTTTCCATTCTTACATACCCCTAAAACTGTAATTATTCAAAACGGTCTGCTGTTTTTAAGTAAGTTTTGTAGCGAGACTATTGAACAGCAAAAAGCTTTTAAAACGTTCAAAATAGAAGCTCTATTGCCAAATTTTTTAAAAAATGTGAAAGAACGTTTGTGTACTAAAAGATATTATTTGATTAACGCTTTTTTAGAAGACAGTAGGCCTTGGGAATGATGTGATCGCCTCCAGGTTATACAGGTCTTAGTAATTTTTTGTTTTCATTTTAGTCGTAAATATTGTAGTGATTTAGAATAAACGTGCCTTATTTACATTTTAATTATTTAATTTGTTTTCAAAATTTATGTTACGTAGTTTTTGGGATATGGATTATTTTTAGTTCTCCACTTTGTCAGTTTAACAACAAACAATTCTTTTAGTTGTTCCATCAGCTACAGAGAGCATGCATTATAATATACTTATAAACTATATATTATTTTATATTTCAGATGTCACCTTTGTTTGCACTCATCGTAGCTTTCCTTTTGGGTATGGCAGATACTGTTGTATCGCCACAAAAATTTTTAAAGACCTTTACTTTAGAAGAACTGATACCTTTGCAGCCGGATTTCTTCCCTTTGCGAGTATCTGTCGATTGGATATCAGGTGATAAAGCCTATATTATATAAGTATAGATATGCAAATTATATAAATCAAAATAATAATAAATAAATAATTACGTCGGAACATTATGACACATAAATAACAGTTGATATATATAACCTTAACTACATACATATTATAAATATAAACACTTATAAACATTACTAGTCAAGAAACGAATGCCCTCAGCTGGACTCGAACCCGCGACCGCTGACACAGATAGTATAATACAATTTATATTTCATTTAATTTTCCTTTATTGTAAATAAATTATCTTAAATCTTAAATAGTAAATACTTTAATCAAAGTAATATGCCTACCTAACCATTTACACTTTGCATCAATTTATGACCCTTAATTTTATAATTTTAATTAAATTGACAATTAAAAATTAAAAAAGTGACGCGTTTCTGGTTTTTTATTAAACATTCATATTATCTAAATGTAAATAATGTACTGTGCTTATCAATTATAACGTTACAGTCAATTATTGTATATTTAATTATTTAAGCAAATGAATTTTAAGTTAGAATTTTGTAATATAATCTTTTATACTTCCGACTTATTCTTTTAAAATAGTTTAATATTATCTCTTACATATAAGTATCTAATAACTATGATTTCTATTTCCAGTCATGGGTGTTTATATTTATAATATGTATGTATCTAAAGTTATATATGTGTAATGTATCAACTATCTGGTAATCGTAACACAAGCCTCGTAGCTTACCACAGAACTAAATGGTGCTGTGTGTAATAATATCCCAACATATTATAATTTATTTATATTCGTTTCTAGATACCGAGTATTTAATAGTGGAACCAGAATCAATAAAAAAATACGATGCAGTAGCAAATAATTTTTCCACCATCATTAATCAATCTGAATTAGTAAGTACTATAATAGAAGTATGAAAACCTTTAACTATGTTTGTATAAAGTATAATATTCATAATTAATAAATCATAATATAAAATGCTTACAGAACAATTTAAGCGGTTTCGCCGTGTCATCCTTCTCACCTGACCAGAAATATTTGCTCCTTACTTCACATAAGAGAAAGGTGAGTTTTTAATAGATAGTTATACAAAAATGAATGTTTTGGCTGCAGCTTGTCAAAATTATAGACAAGAAAAAAGTGAACTCAAAAAAAATCTTGTGTTATCGAACTCCTCTGAAACGGCTTGACCGATTTTTATGATTTTTTTGGTGTATATTTGGTAGGTCTGAGAATAGGTCGAAGGCTATTTTTTATTCCCATAAGTGATAAGGGTGACCCTCTCCAGATTTTTTATTTTTAAATATTTGACCAAATTTTTATTTCTTTTATGATTTGTCATCAAAAAACACTTATAACCCTAAATTTTTATCCTTCTACCACCAATACCTCTTTTTTAATTGTGTTAAGAACGCGAGCGGGGCCGCGGGCATAGCTAGTTTTAAAATAATTAAGTAGTTACAGTTTCGAATTTTCTTGTTTTATTTTGAAAAATTGGTCCCGAACTTTTGAATTCTTTACAGCAAACGTGTCACGGGAGTACTTTGATGCGCTACTTCTAAAACTCATAAATCTAATAAATAAGATTTTTACTGTAACATTATAACTTTTGTACAGCACACTTTGTCACACGTGTAGTGCATACATGTGCCATAATATTATTTAAGCAGGTATAATAACTCATTGCTCTAATAACCAATAATTGAGGGTTAATTGGACATAAATATTCAGTACCCGCATTCTACGAGCATACAAGTACATTTAATTAATTTGGATGAAGTTAATGCAGCTACAAATGTATGTAGTAGGTATATAAATCACAAACAGTAAAAATACTTACACTACAATAAAATAAATTCTTTTCTTTCTTTTGAAGGTTTAATTCGAAGCGTATGCTTAATAATACCACAGATAAAAAAAAAATAATACCACAGATAAAAAAAAAATAATACCTACTTATTTCAGTTAATAATAATTTTGAAATATGCTTTTTGCCTATGTTTAACACAGTAATATAAGTTTTTAAGTGACAGTTGCACCTGACATCAAAGCTGGTTCAAGTTCACCATTGGCTACGTTTTATCCGATGTACTCTATCAGTTAAGCATTTTTTTTAATATTTTTGTACTAAGTACATTGTTCTATTCTGTTCTTATTTATATGTTTGAATTTATAATCATTACACTCGGGCACTATTGATACTACTTATGTGAAAATTTTGTAGATAGATGTCTAATTAATACCTCTAAGTAATGGCGAAATCGACGGAACTTTTAAGAAAAATATTGATAAGCTCCATTATATAATAATTGATAAATTGATACGAAAATAATATCAAAGATAACCATATCAAAGATTTAAAATGTTAAAAAGTGTAGCAAATACCGAAATACGATATTCAAATTCTCACTGCCATAAATTGTTCCTGTGAGAAAAATCTCAAAGAAGGGACAATGAAGATGGAATCTTACAAAGTATTTACGACATGTGGGAATTCAATTTCATAAATAAATCGGTCTTTACTGTCAAATAGATAAGAAAACTGACTGAATATAACTATTTTTAAACTTTAAGACATAATATACCTACATGTGTTATATTTTTTTATTTATTTATTACAAGTTTTTATTATTTACTTAGTTCTTTTTATTCTCGACAAGTAAAGTTATTTTTGCAGAACGGCTTGATATTAGACATAGGTAGGTTAGACCGTACGTTTCTCTTATTGTTGTTACTTTTAAATTCATCAGCTTAATTATTTTCTAAAAGGATGTAATTAAGAAAAGTTCAATTCAATTCAATTATCTCTTTTAATGGCTTCTAGGAGTGCCGATTGGGCACAGTTGACTTCGCCAATGTCGCGTAGAATGGAGAATACACGTTATATATAGACTGTTCGGTGAATATGAAAAAAAAAAAAACAAAGTAAGACTAATGACACGTAGAAACTGAGCGACTCGTTGAAAAATCACAACCTACAACAGACAACACAATATATACAAAACTATAAAAATAATAATTAAGAAAAGTTAGTGTTTAGTTTAGTTAGTAACATGCGATGCTGCAGTCATTTTGATTTTATCCTGGCTTAAAAAATGTCCTGTTGCATAAATTAATAAAATTCGTGATAAATATGCCACATGCAATTTCAAGGCCTTAGTTAATTAGTTAACATTACAATATCATTTTTCAGGTGTATCGGTATTCAACCTTGGCGGAGTACTCAGTGTACGACCTTGAAAATAAGTAAGTATAAATTCATATTAGAGAAATTATAAACATTTGACTTTTATTAAGGACAATCATTACTAGCCCTTACTATTAAATCATTTAATCAAAATATTGGTAATATTTTTTCATTGTAAAAAACTTATTTGTTTAAATGTTTGATTCAACTTTAATACTTAATCGAAACGGATACCAAAATATATAAAATATATACTTATTTAAACTTTAAAGCGCATAATATGTTAGTGTTACGTGAATTTTAGATATAAGATAAAAATGAATTTTTAAACGTTCAAAAAATTTCAAATTTGGGTATTTTTTAAGTTTTATTCCAATGAAAATATATAAAAATTTATTTATATGTTAATAATATTCTTAATTTAGACTTGGAAAAAAGTCATTTTTTATAACTTTTTTATAATTTTTCTTAAAAATATTCACTTTATCATAATTATTAAGGGCCATGTCATTAATAATTGGATTATATACAATTTACTTCTAATAAGTTTTTTTTTAAATCGATTTTACAATAGTAATTAAAGCTTGAAGCGACACATATAATTGAAACTATTTTTTACTAATAATACACATAATCTAAATTCAATTTTATAATATTAATTGAAGCTTGAAGCGGAACATGTAATTGAAACTAATTTTTATTATTAATACACATAATCCTAATTCAATTTTACAATAGTAATTGAAGCTTGAAGCGGAACATGTAATTGAAACTAATTTGTATTATTAATATACATAATCTTAATTCCCCAGTAAGAAATGAAATTATTTATGTTCCGGTAATATGATAAGGTACAAGTTGAGTAAATTTCTTATGTTGATACGAAATCTCCTAATATATAAAAAAAGAAACTTTTTTGGAATCCAGCTTACATACTCATAGTGTAGTCAATTGTCCAAGAACTTCATCATCTAGTCAAATATCTCATTGAATGTATCGTAATTTTATTAATTCAAAGTTTTTTTTATATTATTCGAGAATAAGATATTACGTGATATAATACGAACGGATATCATCATTATGCTTATTTTTTAGGTCCATTGTACGCATAGGCAATGGTTCGCTTCAAGTGGTTATGTGGGGCAACGACCACGCGCTTGCCTACGTGCAAGACAATAATGTATATTACGTACCCGATGTGTCTAACCCTGATGAGGTTACACCACTAACTACTAATGGCATTGTAGGAAACATATACCATGGAGTTACCGATTGGATATATGAGGGTAAAAATCTTTTCAGTTAACCTTTTTTTAATGTTGTTATATGCATTACCAGAAGGGGAAAAGCCAGTACTACCCAAATAAAACCCAACTAAACCTACCCCGTCTTAATGGGCCGTCGCAGGGTCGCTTACGCACTCCTATACGACGGCCTGACTGTAGGTCTACCCAAACAAACCACAAGAGCCATAGGTCCAACGTTCAACTCTGCTGTTAGAGAAGTACTAGGAGCAATCGGCTGGGCACACCGTCCAGCGAGGTGGGCCATCTCCCAGTGCGTTTCTTGCCTTCACGCCCGGCTGGCTTGCTGAACCCTAATGGGACCCCCACTACTACCTCAGTTAACTTAATTTATCTATTCAATTAGGATTAGAATCAAAACATTTTGTTGTTTACAATAAAGATATTAACTTATATTTATTAAATTTCAGAGGAAGTGTTTAATGCTGCGGAAGCGACGTGGTTTTCGCCTAACGGAACCTATTTGGCGGTTGCTTCCTTTAATGACACCCAAGTGGAATCAGCTGTATACCCGTACTACGGAGAACCTTCCGAATTTGATAACCAATATCCCATTTTGGTTCATTTTAAGTATCCTAAGGTTAGTTTACAATAGCAAAGTTAATATTGTTAATTACTTTGTAAAGATTTACATATATGTTTAATTTGTCAGGCAGGTCGCACAAACCCTGCAGTTGGGCTGTGTGTTTTTAAGCTCAATGAGTCAAAAATTGATGTGATGACCATACCAGCCCCAGTAGACATTATTGGTTTGGATCACATATTGGGAAGAGTTAATTGGGCTACTGATCAGAATCTAGTAGTGTTATGGCTTAATAGAAGACAGAGCGTTAGCGTTTTAGTTAACTGTGATTTAAATTTGGACAAGTGTACAATTATAAAGCAAGAGACTGAACCCAATGGATGGATTGATATTACTACGCCATTTTTTAATACAATCGGTTCACAAATGTTAGAAATTCGACCGCTGCCCGACAAAGAACAAAGATTTATGCACGTGGCTCGTTCTGATTTCAATACAATGAAAACTGAAGATCTTAGTCCTGGAAACTCAACTGTAACTGAAATTTTGGGTTGGAACCAAGAGACAAATACTGTATATTACATAGTATCACCGGGAACGGAGCCGTGGAAGAGACAGTTATGGGCAACAACAGAAGGAACATTGAAATGCATATCTTGTAACATGCCGGGGTGTAATTATGTCGATGGTATATTTTCACCTGGTGGTAGTTATGGAATCGTTACTTGTAGCGCTGAAAACATTCCTCCAGTGACTTACTTCTTTATTGGTCAGGTAAATTTTGTTAAATAATAAATGCAACACTCATTTAATAGAATTTTAATCGATGATTTATAAATATGTATAAAGTAAAATAAATCTGTATTATTATAAAATAAATATTTCTTTTTACAGACCAATACGTTTAAACTTTTAACAGAGAATGCAAGATTGTTAGATAAATTAAGTCATTACAAGTTACCTATGGTTTTGTTTAACGTGATAACTTTAGAAGAGGACTTAAAGGCACATGTCAAGTTACTTTTGCCCCCGGAAATGAAACCGGGGAAGCAGTATCCTATGATCGTAAGATTGTACGCCGGTCCCGGAACGACTAGAGTTAGGGATAGTTACGACCTGGGTAAGTTTTATTAATATCTACTCTTTACCACCACTTAGTAGTTGTTAAATGATTCAATTGATCAAAAATCAAAGTGGTAATAAAATTTTAAGTTAGTTCGACTGTATAAGAAAATAAAATAAAATTTTTATGTCATAAAAAATCAAAATATAATGAAATAAATACTTTTCCTTTTTGATTTTTAACTTTATTGTCTTAGAATACTACAACATGTATTTGAGCAGCAATCGCAGCATCATAGTGGCTGCAATCGATGTAAGGGGATCTGGCGCGATGGGAGTAGAGGCAATGCACGCGCTCAACAATGCTCTGGGGACTGTTGAAATTACGGATACTTTAGCTGCTATTAGGTATTATGTGATTGTTAATAGTCATAGTTCTAAAACCGATTTAATTGAAATATATAAGATACGAGTATATGCAATTTTTAACTAAGATCCATAGTTATATCATAAGCAAGCATATTTGATAAGATAACTAATTAGTTATCAATTAAATCATTTATTAGGGTGATTGGGAGTGCACTTGTGGTTTTATAGAGTACACACTCCTTCACAATATTAGCATGCATTAATTATCCAGTGATATTCACTGCCTTGATTAAATGTCAGCAAGGAGGACAAGAAGCTACGAAATTTCTAACTTGTGCCATTTACGATAACGTTTTATTTTTTTTCAGAATTATTTTTTATCGATTAGGTAATGCGACCGTTTGGAATAAAAGGGTTCCATCCAACATTTTTCTATATTTTGATTTTTTAACTTAAAAATGTTTCATGTGACCATAACTTTGTTCTATAAACCTTTGAACGTCAACTATTGACCCTTAATGAATTAGCTGCATAAAAAAGTTCTATTTGTGAAATTAATGATTCAAAAAGTTCCATCTGCCTCATGAATATTAAAATCCAGATGGAACCATCTTATTCCAAACGGTCGAATGTCTAGAATTAATAATAATAATATAAAATGTTTTACAGAAAACTTATTAATACATACCAATTTATCGACCCTGATCGAATTGGTGTATGGGGCTGGAGTTATGGTGGGTACGCGAGCACAATGAGTTTAATCAAAGATAAAGAGAAGATGCTGGCCTGTGCCGCTGCTGTTGCCCCAGTCACATCTTGGCTTTACTATGGTAAATAAATATCTTCAACTCCATTGAAGCTGATTTTTTATGTATATTATGTGTCATATCCCTTAATTGGTTCTAGTAGGTAATAGTTGCGACTAGAACAGTGTTTATTTTTGAGTTGTACATTAAATCCGATTATAAATTAGCGATCTGCACTATTATTATACATATATCAATAATGGCGTAATGTACAGTACCATTGCATGTATTAATAGCCTCTATCCTGGTAAATTTACAATATGTCGATATAAAAAATAATTAGGTACCTACACCTATTATTTTTATTAAATATATAAAAAATTGCTTATGGTTTAAGGAAAAGCTACTTTATTTTACAGATACAATATATACCGAGAGGTATATGGACACGCCTCAAAACAATCCTTTAGGATATGAAGCCTCAGATCTGATGCTTGCAGCAGAGAAGCTTCGTGGCCGACGCTATCTGCTCATTCACGGTACTGGCGACGATAATGTACACTTCCAGCACAGTATGCAGCTGGCTAAAACTCTGCAGAGAGCCGATATAGAATTTGAGCAAATGGTAAGAGTTTTTATGACATACTTTCTTTTTTTTTTATAATCTTGATAAAAATATATCTTGTTTGTTTGTTCCCACTATAAATCTGGTTACGATGAATTTAATTTGTTATTGTTTGCTGACTTGCGAAGTTTTTAAAGTACTCAAATCAGTTATTCGGGATTGTTAGTTTAATTCTTTTTCTCCTTTTCCTTATATCTGCCATCATTTGTTAATAGACACCTTTTACTAATACTCATATATCTTCTTTAATGCATCATTCTTGTATTTTTTCTCGGCCTACCTTTAGGTACTTCAAAATTAATAGTCATAACTCAGACTTATTACTCTCTATAAAATATCATTCATATATTGTCAATAAGCATCAAAATAAAGCACAAAAATACTAGGACAAACGATACCTATACCGACAATAGTTAATTTAGAACATTTTCATTGCAAGTCAATTTAACCGTGATTTGGCTATTGTGGCTTCATTTACATACTCAAATTTCAATGTATATTTTAGTATTTTCCGTTTGGGTTCGCTGCTTTTGTACTAATTGTTCACTTATTTAAGGGCAATATTAATTGAAAACTTTTTTTTTAAACAGCAGATCTATCTCTCATCGGAAATAATAATGTCAAATTATAACTTATTATATACATCTATCTTTCTTTGCAGAGTTACGCTGATGAAAACCATTCTTTACGAAGTGTGAGTCGACACTTTTACCACACGTTAGACCACTTTTGGACAGAGTGTTTTAAATTATAATGAGAGTTTTACTTATTTTTGTACAATTAAAGACTGTGATTTATGGCCAATTTAGATTGTGACTCTATTAAAATGGTTTATATGAAATATAAATAAAGTGAATTAGCAAACAACGATTATCCACCTTTGCTCACATTGGTCTCTGTATTACTTGTGTAACATTTGGAGTGCAATAAAGAATATATTAAATTATTGATATTACGCGGCATTAAATAGACAAACTCTTATATTTAATATTTTACATTTGCAACAAATACGTGATTTGCAAATAGTATGATCATTTAATAATGTACATAATATCATCTAATGTATATTTACTAATTTGTAAAACAAGCTACGTTCAATTCAATTATATCGCGTCCAAAGTTAGTGAAAGTGGAGTTTGTGTGCAAAGTGAATATTATAATTACCATAGCACCTCAGAAGAATGCTTTAGTTATTATTCTGAGCTTAGCACTCAAGCAATTAATAAAATGTCAAAAAAAGAGGGATCTGATGCCAATATTCAAAGATGCATAGGTATTATGTTTTTAATTAAAAGGATGAATATAAATTACTTTGTGTTCTACAATTTTATCACTACGAGAATGTCTATGATAAAAAAGAAGAGAAATTAAGCTAAAGTAATAAATGACAATATTTTGTCTACTCCCTGTAGTTTTATTCTTCATTTGAATCTTTTTTTGTCAAAGTGGGCTCATTAGCGTCCGCCAAGTGGCCCACTTCGATGGGCGGTGGCATGTGAGTTGCTCCTACTTCTCTGATAGCAGAGTGGATTGTTGAAGCAACTCCATGGTTGTAGTGGTCTGCTTTGGCGGACCATTAACACGGTGTAGGTCCCGTTGGGTTTTAGTGAGTAGTACTGGCTTTGGCTGTATAACGCCAACGTTGCAAAAAAACAAACAATTTAGGCTGATAGAAATTAGCCAGTTTTTTTTCTATTCCGTGGAAACTAGAATAAAAAAGTAATGACTTAAATGTGACGTTGACAAATAAGAAATTCTGTTTAAGTAAATTATCATTGATGAGCTTTACACTTATGAAAATTTTTAGTAAAGGTAATCTCTGTTTAATCAAATGGCTGAGGATTACAGCAAGATGGTAACATATATTTATTTATTGTTACTTGAATGTTCTAAAAATTGTTTCTTTTAGTTGCATATTAACTTATTTGTTGTAGGAGTTCCGACAAAGCCACCGCTTTAGTCGAGTGTGGCCCCAACTTAAAAGATCGTGGGATTTGCGCAATCGATCCTAGTGATCCTGAAAAATGTTTTGCTGAACCTCGAGTGGTAATTATTGGTGCTGGCATGGCAGGTCTCTCAGCTGCAGCTAGGCTCTCACAACGAGGCATCAATAATATTGTCGTTTTGGAGGCCTATGAAAGGTTCCGAAATCATTAAGATATAAATTTGAAGATATATATTTTTTTAATTTAAATATATTTTGAGTAGTTATTTCTTAACCAAAAATATTTAAGTGGCGAACACAATATATTTTGTAGATTAATGAAGTATTTTTGTCTTTATATTTTTAACTTTTTAGACCAGGCGGCCGGATCCATTCTTGCTGGTTTGGCGATATAGTAGCAGAGTTGGGTGCCAGTGGAAAATCAGAAAATATTACCAAACATCCAGTTTACACTTTGTCTGCGAAGGATAAGCCACCTAAACCTGGCTTACCTGGGGTTGAAAATTCCCGCGGTTTATTTACTGAAAAAATGGCTTTTCCCCCTGCGGTTACTGCGTATTATAAATTTCGCCAGATTGAAGAAGAGGCTGCTAAAATTTTCAGCCTCGGTGGAAACAAACAACACGGCTCATTAATAAATTTTATGAGTCTTAGAATACAACAGGAACTTCATGAGTATCCAGAGGAACAGCAACATGATGCAGCCAGAATAATGTTTGGCTTAGCCCATATGTTACGTGCCCGAAGCGGTGATGATACTTCGATGCTATGTGCTGATCATTCAGGTTGTTTTATGAATATGCCTGGGGGTGAAGTACGTGTGCCACTAGGATTGACTGGTATTTTAGCGCCTTTATTAAGACAGATCCCAGAAGGTGCAATTCGCTATTGCAAGCCAGTTAATTGTGTTTACTGGGGCACTTGCCAAAAATCAGGATATCGTGCCACAGTATGTACTACAGATGGCGAAGAATTTCCTGCTGACTATGTCATAATTACAGTATCTATAGGTGTGTTAGCAGCTAACTCTACACGAATGTTCTGCCCAGCATTGCCAGCTTCTAAAATTGATGCTCTGAGGTGTTTAGGTTTTGGATATTGCAATAAGATTTATTTAGAATACTGTCGGCCATTTTGGTATTGGCATACAGGTGAATTAAATTTTAATTTCAATCCTAACTGCTTGGTTAATTGTACTGACTGGACGCGTGGAATAACTGAAATACAAGCAGTACCAACAAGTAAACATGTTATAAGTGCTTTAGTAATTGGAAATGAAGCTTTAACAATGGAGGGGCTTTGTGATAGAGATATAGCTGAAAGTATAACAAGCCTTCTAAGAACGAGTTCAGGAAATAACAACATTCCTTATCCAGTTACAATACTAAGGTCACATTGGGCCGCTGATCCATATTTTTATGGCGCTTATTCTTTTGAATGTCAATGCAGTGGTGGTCAGGTACAAAGAGCATTAGCATGCCCGTTACCTGGACCAAGTGAACCAATACCTCCAATCCTTTTATTTGCGGGGGAAGCAACTGTCCCTGGACATTTTGCTACAATTGATGGCGCTAGAATAAGCGGCGTGAGGGAAGCCGAGAGAGTTGTACAGTTAACATTACGCTATAAAGGACCACCACTTCCAGCATGCAAATCATTGAATAATAATAATCAGATGGCTGTTCAGTGTCCGTGATAATAGTTTTGTTTTGTTTTTTTTTGTTTTGTGACTAGTGGCTACATTCATACATCTTGTATTAAATTAATTTTACATACCTACACTCATTCTTTTAATTGTTAACATAATACAATAAATACCTACTATTTACTTAACTTAAAATTATAGTAATACGTACTTATAGGTACGCGTGATCTAAATATTTGAAGAAATAATTTTAACAAAAAGGTTTGATTATAATTGATTCTTTTTACTGTTACATTTATATTGAGTTCTGTGTAAAATATTGGAACAAAGCGGACAGTTGAGTAAGTACTTAGGTAGAAATAAAAATGATATTTACAGCAGTTTATACTGGCATGTAATAAAATTTTAAGACTACGAAAAGACTATTTCATATGGCCAATGAATGAATGAACATTTCTCAAATTTACTTTTTATTTTTATCATATTTTTATAAGCTGAAAATCTTTTAACATTTAAAATCATAATATGTACAATGTACATAAATAAATGGATATGTTCGGACATTTTTACAACAGCACCATCTAGTTCCGTGGTAAGCTATGAAGCTTGTATTACGGATATCAGATAGTTGATAAACTACACGTATACATTATAAATACATACATATTATAAATATAAACATCCGTGACTGGAGTACAAATATTTGTGCTCAACAAATGAATGCCCCCAGAGGGACTCGAACCCGCGACCGCTGGCGCTGAAAGCAGGGTCATTAGCAACTGAGCCTTACGTGTTGTCAAACATCCATACGATATACTTAAATGATCATATTTTTAACAACGTAGGTACCCATATAATACATAAAATATATTGAAGGGCCATGCCCAGAATGGGAAATTAAAATGTCTAAATGTCATGTAGAAAATTTATGCTTCAGTATTGTTTTAAATGAAAGTGTTCAGAATACAAAAATAAAACACCAACAACACAAACACGTAACATTTTTATGATAGGTACATCAAACTGAAATATTGTTGTACCTTCCCACTTGAATAGATAAGGTAGATATATATTAGACTACTAATGGTAAATGTATTTTTTTTTATTTAAAACTTAATCAGAATGATTTTTAATGGACAGTTAAATTATTATTCATAACATCCTACAAAATTACTAAGCATAGAATCTTTATTAGGATTATAGTATATTCACTGATTTATTTACTTCAGTCAAATTGCAAAAACTTTTCTTAATTAAGCCTTATAAATATAAAAAAATGATTTGTTGCCAAATTTTATCAAATAAGACTGTTGTGCATTATTGCATTTTAACAAAGAGTGTTAAAATTTCTCTGCTGGCAATGAGCGAGTCTGGCGCTTGAGCTAGGCGCCGAAATGGCGGCAAGTGAAGCGAGTAAAGCATGGTTTGGCTTCTCTTTTGATGATAAATCTATAGTCCACTAGCACTATATTTACTAAGTGTAATGAAAATTTACGCCTAAAACTTTGCGGAAAACATGATTAGAAAGTTATCTAATTGTTTTGTAAGTAGAATTAAGGTTTATTTAAAAGAATGTCTAATGATTTGTAGTATTAAGTTAAATTACGAATTTTTAAACAATATTTTTATAATACTTCTTGAAAGACTTAATAACTTAATGAATCTTGCACTAAAATGATTAAATTTATAAAACTCCACGAAAGTTCCCACTACCTTAGTTAAAAAGTTTTTAATTTATAAGAACCTGATAATAACTTTTTATCTTATTCAAGGAAAAAATGATCAGGCTACCTTTAAAACCATTAAACAAAGCAGGTTGATAATTTTGAAGAACACATATAACATATTTTAAACTATTGTATCAAATATAAAGGTTACGAAAAACTAAGTATAAGTGATATAAACGGGGTTCCTCATGGGAAATCGTACAATTTTTTTTTGTCTCTATGGTTTAACTAACATTCAAATTTCAAACCCTTGTTTGGTACTAAATTTATTCGCCAATATTAACGTTTTTCTGAAGATACAGCGTGACCTCTACATTTGTAGAGTTGAACATACCTATGTCGCTTTTAAAATTAACGCAATGTTACAAAAATTAGCAACATAGGACACTGGCACCTGCGATTCGATGGCAACTGGAGAAAAACAAAATGTATAAAGCCGTCATAGGGTAATGAAAAATCTCGTCATAAACTACCACCATATATTTTTTATTCCTACTTCATAGGGGCGGTGCTCCTGCGGTTATAGTTCCTTTGGAGAAAAAGTTAATTTTAACATAAACATAATATAAATACAAATTAATTATTCATAATAATAAGTTATTATGATACTTAATCATTATTCATTCAAACTCAAAAGGAAGTTCTTATAGTGTAATTATATCTGAACATAGAACATGATGTCATAAATCTACTTAAATGACATTATTGGCAATTATTTTGTATCGTAATTAAATCCGTCATCAAAATCAGCGATATAATATGGCATGTTATAGATATAACTTACCTACGAGTAAATAGGCATAGTAAATGATTATTGTATATTTTATAAATGTCGTTTTATCATTGGTTTAACGCCTAGTGGTTACATTTAGACGTGGATTAGATTTAGTTAATCACTTTTAAGTTCAACTTTCAATTGTTACAACCATATTTCAATTGCCTAGCAAGTTTTCGTAAGACATGTGAAGTCCGCTAACACGCACTCGCGGCCTTTCTTTACCATAAGACAAGTTAGAGTTAATATAAATGTTAGAGATCATTCTTACTAGAAAATATTAAGTACTAGACCCGGATTTGAACCCGCTCCATTCGTTTATCCAAGCGAGCGCGTTATGACCGGGCTACCTTGTGCTCATTGATTGTATTCAGCCCTTTCTTAATGCCCCACTGCTGGTCACATAGTACATGGACATAGTACACGATGCTGGCCAAGTGCGGGTAGGTGGACTTCACATGTCTTTCGAAAACTTGCTAGGCTCTCTCAGACATGCAGGTTTCTTCACGATGCTTTCCTTCACCGTAAGACAAATAGTAATCATGTTAGAAATGATTCATATGAAAATATCGGAGGTGCGACACCTGGATATGAACCCGCATAACTCGGTTATCCAAGCGAGCGTGTTACCACTGGACCACCACTGCCTTCTTGATTGCTAATTGATTATATTTTGTACCACATACGCATAGCAAAAAATTAATAAAAAAATAAGATCAAATTAAATTTTAAATTAAAAATACCATCCACCCACAATAACCATTCAATGAGGCCGTTTTAATGAGCCTAAGTATGATATGTCTTAAGTATTTTAGTTAAGTGTTGTGTTGTGTCTTACAAAGTCCAGGTGACGCTACAGCACCTATTTTAACAAATTAACAAAGTCTACATATTTCTTAATTAGCACTCACCCCCGGTCCCGGTTCGCCCAGGTCCGTTTCTAGGTACGATTAAAAAGTAAATGCAAAGAGAATTTTTGAAGTTAATTTTTATCAACAAATCAAATTCAAATAAACTTTTACAGGCATTTAACCGGTATAAAGTGTTAATTACATTTTCAAGTACAATATGAAACTGTTATAGTACAATGTGTAATGTTATGAATGTCATCACACTTCAAACGCATTTCAGTTATCTAAGCGAGTGTCAAAAGTGAGTGACATGTAGGGCATTAACATCCTAGCAATGTGACACGGGCGAGCGACGCGCCCAGACCGCGTCTCTGCAGATGGCGGGCTAGCAAGAAGTCGAGACAAATGCGTGACGCAACGCGCAGGAGCCAACCCCTCCCCGCGAGTGCGTAGCCCCCGCGGGCCTGCTCTCGCTGTTCCAGCTCGTAGTCGAGAACATCGATACCGCGGTGCGTGAGGCTGCAGCGGTGGCAGGTGGCCGGGCTGTGTGCAGCTGCGGTGCAGGCGTGCGTGGCGTGCGGCGCGGCGGCGCGGCCCGGGCGGCAGTCGCTCCTAGCAGGCGGCCGACGCGGGTCGCTCTCGCCTCCTCGCCCACTCGCGTTGTGCTCGGATCGCGCTCGCATACCGTCAGGTATATGATGCGCCGTTTAAACACAGTAGTTCTAACTTCAGTTACATATGCACTTTCATTCATCACATCGCAAGTTGTCATGCGGCTCAGTAGTTCTGCAGGACCGTACTCGCGTAAACGCGTCGTGAACCGGTTCTTTTAAAAGGAGAGCCAAAAACTCGCCTTTTACAAGTACTGGTAAGAAAGCTTTATATAGTTTTATCTAATTAAAATTGTTTTAGTCATAACTTACAATAAACAAAGCAATGGCTCATAGAATTGTTTCATTTAAATACTGCTTGTATTGATTGCGCTCAAGCTAATATTGTAATATTTTTACGAGAATCGCTGAAATGCGGACAATCTATTCAGTACATTTCGATTTAAAGAATGTGTTATATTTTATCTTATAAGAGATGTCATGAGAGAAAAGAGCAATAGTCACTGGCTATATGCCAAAAATGTCGTCCACGCGGTTTTACATTAAGAAAATAGTAAAGAAAATAGGCGACATACGCGTAATATTGTGAAGGCCCATTAAAATCCAACCGCCTTATTTCTACGAGATCGCTGTTCATCATTTAATTGTAAAAGTAGATGCCTTTATCGTATTCCACTTTATTTTAAAAAAGGAACTCGTTTCAACAAAATAAATTTGAACAAAACATTTTTGGGATATTTATGTAACATTAATAACATGTAACGATCGCGTTTTGTTTGTCAGTTATGGTTTACATCAGAAGAATGTAGTAATTTCTTTGCTCTTTTTATAGTCAATATAGGATTGAAATCACAATTATATTTGTCTTCTATAAATATATAAACGTTTAGAAACAGTTGTTTAAACATTCACTGTAAACGAAGATCGATATTTTGGCAGCATCACTTCACGCCCATATATTTATCTTTTCTTACAAAAGTTTCAATATATCGATTAAATATATGTGGCCACGTGGTATAATAAAAAAAAGAATTTATTTATGTAATCTATACAAGTTTATGTTATATTTTAGAAATTATTAGTAACTTCTAAAATATAACATGACTTGACTTACGCTCGCTTCGCTTGGGTGCGTCGCTACGTACGTTTTAAATAGATATGAATAGATATTGCGAATGTACTTTTGGAGAAAAACTTATACTATTGCAGATTTTCATGTCTAGGCTTTTTAAGACATCTAATAATTATCTAGTAGGTACATATTTTTGAAGTATCTCTTATGGTTTAGCCTGCGTTAGCCATGTAAATTTCTAAAAACGACTCTATAGAACCAATTATTGTTTTTCCCTGTGGAAATTTAAAAAATCCTGCTGTAAAAGGTACTCGTATCATAAATGTTACCTGAGTAATAAGTTATCTCTACACAAATTTTGACAACATTTTTCTTTGTTCTGTCTATATTAATAAGTACCTTACAATATTTTTTAATCATGAGATTTTGCTAAGTACTCGTACATGCTGTAAGTTAGTATTTCATTATATGTATATATCCACAATGTAGCTTATCACAATATAGCCGACCTTAGCTTGTGAATTTGTTTTGCTTTAGATTTTTGTACATATAGATGTACTTGTAATCATTTATAAAATCGTATTATAGTATACAGTATGATACTATTTGTTTGTAGAAAGATCATCATAATGTACGAAATACAAAATACGAAACATAAAATTAGTGGCACTGATTTTTAAAAGCTATTAATCCGGCATTCTTAAATTTTTGATTCCTTGAACATCAAGATACCACTAAGTAGTAAACTCTTAATGTTTAAATATATCAAAATTTATCTATTATTTATTTAATTATCATCTATTTGTTGTTTTATATGAAATAAAAATCTCATATTTCAAAGGATGGCACTTTTATCCACTTATGTGGGAATGGTTTCAATAAAAACACCTCCCGTGCCGAGCCAAGCCTGGCACCAGAGACCCACTTATTCTCATAAAACCCTACCCTACCGGATCGTGTTTTATTAGCGCTAACTAAAACAAACAATCTGATTTTTCCCTACCTATATTTAAACTTGCGTAATTTCCGCGTTCCCTTTATAATACGCAAACTTATTAAGAGTTTTACGCTGTGCCGGCTAACAATAAATGGCCAATTTACACGAAACTTAGATTTATGCTCTCATTCGAAATTGGACAAAATACCTGCTGCTGAAATACCAAAAATAACTTATTCAAATGTAATAGTGCTACAAGAATTTGTTCATAAATCAAGTTAGCACAACGAAAGGAATAAAGGCGTAAAACAACTAAGAAAAAGACATAACCATTTACATCTGACTCCAGTGAACAAGTCATAACATCTCTGAACTTGTGGGTCCGGAAAACTAATAGGAACTGCAAATTGTCATTTTAGTAGGAATGTTGCTGATGTTCAGGGCAATTTGTGAGTTATCCCCTAGAGATGCAATTTCCCTTTCCGCATAATTGCTCTCAAGGTTTCAGTGCTAGTTAGAACAACTCTTGGCCACTGAACAGTCGGTGCGATGGCGGTCAGCCTATTCAAAATTGTTTGGTACGATTTAATTTCGAATCAAGAAAGCTAACTCGAACTTTACCAAAAAGAGACTTTTGTACGGAAATCAAAATTTAAGTAGGTTTTTTTTTTCATTTATTTTAAAAGTTATTACTCTAAAATACTTGATAATATAGTAAATATAATATAATGTGCATTAAAATATACTTTTTTTTAACCAAATCGATATTGGCACAGTGATATACTAATAGAATTTCAATGTATATAAAAAGAAAGTACCTAACTAATTATCTAAAAAATTATTGATCACAATTAAGTTTATTATTATTAAAGAAGAAAATAAAAATAAACACTCGATTGTAAAAGAAAGGAGAATGTACTGAACTGTTTTGCCTTTGCCTGTTTAGGTATAGTTTTTAAAAATCATATTAGTATTTATCAGTGGTTGGTAGATTAATATCATCGTACTCGCAACTTTTACATTATAATACTTAATTTACGGATATAATTACCAATCGTTATAACGTTTGTTGAAATAAATTAAATAAGAAAAATGGTCAGTATACAATTAAAAAAGAAGAAGAAAAATGTCTACGAATTGATATTTTTTTATTTAAAGTTCTATAGGGATCATTAGTTCATAGCTCCTAGAATACAGTCCTTTCAATTTAATGAAATTGTTTAATATTTTAATATTTCATTTTTATAATTATTCTGTATCACTTGTACAAGTACAGGTAACGCCAGTACCGGACTAATCTAATGCTATTGATATGAGAAACGAATGAATGTACCTACCTACTTAAACCTGAACAGCGTCAAAATATATTAAATCAGTAGGTAATTACCCCGGCGCGTATTCAAAATAAATAAAGTTTCGTTAAAATTTTATAAAATAATTCTATAATTTTTAAAACCAAATGTAAATAATTGATGAGTATACTTAGCAAAGAGCAATTGTTTTGAGTTTAATAATACAGTACACAGTACAACAAGGAAGCTCACCTGACCTTACATTATCCACACAGCGATTAGTTAAAATGAAAAAAAAAAGGATAATATGTATGAGTGTTTGAGTTTTTTTTAATTTAAAACCTTACTAAAAACTGAGACCCAATTTTATGAAGCTAATTTCTAATCACAGGGGAGTCCCCCTTCTGTATTAGGGGAGTTTCTTAAAATATGTTTGTGCGGGCCGGGAGGTGTAATGGTAAATTTCGATATATACTCGTATTTTAGGGGAAATTACCGTCGTCACGTCCGCATCTTTACGAGAGTCTGTTCTACATTAATATGGAGAATCCTTATTGATTTCCGATACTTTTGGGAGCGAAATAATTTATAGAATCAGAAATTGAGTACAAAATGATAAATTTCAGTTTAAAGGTGAATACTCTCTGCCATAAGTAGATCCTAAGAAGTATTATAAGACCTTTCCACTCAATTCAAGAAATATGTGAAATAAATTTCAGATGTAAAAGTTTATACATTTTTTTTACCAAACTACGAAAAAAAAATACGAAAAGCATGCCTAGCAAAACTTGAAGACGAAATAGTGCTTTGACTTTTTTTTTGCTTGGACATTAACACACAGCACCATCTATTTTTAATGATCCGCTACGAGGCTTATATTATGGATAGTTAATATTATAATACACTACCTACCTATATTACATTAAATACAAACATATTATTAATATAGAAGAAACCTATGACTGAAGTACAAGCATCCGCGCTTATAACACAAATGAATACTCCCAGCGGAACTCGAATCAGCGACTGTTTGGAATTGCTGTAGGGTCACTACAAACTAAGCCAAACGTATTTTCAATATAGTCTCATCGAAAATTAAATAAAATCAATTATTTGTTTCAGATATTAAACTTCAAGCACTGCTTGATGGCGTAAGCTGGCCACGTTGAGACATCGTCAAAAATCTTATAATAAATTTGTGCATAATAAGTGCGTTTAAATCGTTCATAATAGTCGTTGAAGTGCCTAATTTATAACATTACAATTAAATATAAAAAAACATTAGCTGTGCGTATATATGAAATAGTGTTAACTCTAACAAAAATTGATTATACATAATTTGGTAGAGTACAGCGATTCACTTTTCGGCCAGCCGGAGCATTACTCTACAATGTTATAAAGGTAAGTGATGTCATATTTTTTTAAATAATTAGTAAACATGCACATAAACAATCTTTATGAGTACTTAAAAGCCTCGCGTTCGCTGAACGCTGTATTAAATAGAAGCAGTTTTAGTAAATGGGACATTTTAACACTAGCGTATCGTCGGGTTGTCGTAATAAGCACGATATTAAATATCTGAGTAACATTGCGCATTGTTATATACGGAAAAATATACAATATATTTTTATATAAATGCGAATAAGTCTGATTTGGTGTAACCAGTTTGATAATAAAGTCAAGTGAGAGTCGGATGCGCGTGTTATCTAGTTGTTAAAAAATATAACAGTACAAGTGTACTGTGTAATCACAACTTTTTTTAATTACAATTATTTACACCTAATATAATCAATCAAAATCCACTTTTTTGTAAGACAGGTCAACGAACTTGTAGACTAAAATGGAGATAGATGTAAATTAAATGCTGTTCGTATCCTAAATAAATAACTTTACTTACAACTACATTTATTTACAACTTTATTTACAACAGTATAAAACTTGACTTTACCGAAGATGTATTTATTTTGTGTTAAATGCAAATAATTTTTTAAAAAATAAAACACTCCGAAAGTATTTAGAAAGAAATTTTATAAATGGTCTCTATTTTTCATCTACTTTGCGAGGCGCATGGAACTAAATCCTGTTTATATTAAATTCATAAAGAATTCTATTTTGAAAAAGAAATTTTATTTACCTGAAATTCCTCAATAAAAAGTGAAGGTTAGTTCAATACATAACGTGTATATTTATTTTTAATATTCACTAGTAATTCGTCCTTGCTTCGATCAGGTTGCCGGTTGCCTAGACGCCTTCTTGCTACAGATTAACATTCCGTGAAACTTCTGTCTCCGCCGCAATGAAAAATAGTCTCGTGTCACTCTAGCTATTCGTTTTTCTATATTTATATGTATCCATGTTATAATCATTTTTAAGTATGATCAACGACAAAAACGAGAATTTTAATTTTAAAATTATATATTATTATTAATAAATTTATTTTTTTATAATTTGAAAATACCTTAGGATTTAGCTTAATGTTAATAAGTTTAGTTAATTTTAATATACAATTTCTTGAATTTCTTTATTTCAGTTACAACTTTTTGCCTGACGCTTCCTCGTTGTCTATTCGTATAAGCTTTGATTTGCGTATTAAAGTATCTACTATATTAATACGCTGGCTTTAATCCAACTGTCGCGACATTTGCCGTGGCCTTCATGAAAGTTAATTATATTAATTTTGTCACTGTTTGGTGTTTACATATCCGAAAATACGATTCACGCATTATAGTGAATCAAATTTTAAAATTAAAACGAGAACATAGAAGCTTTATTTGTAGTATCTTTATGAATTGTATAAAATTATTTCATTCACAATAGTGTTGTAGAAATCGTTCGCAGAAAGATAAATGATATAAAGTACATAAGTATAAATTAATATTAACAAGCTTCGATCTAGTCACAACGACAGAACAAAATTTGACAACTTAAGTACTAATTTAATTTATTAATTTTAAATAACATTGCGTAGCGAACTCTTTTTTAACCGAATGCGGCGAAACCCAAAGGAGATCGAAGTCGGTGACGAGTCAAACGTATGAAGCAAGTCTTGGGACAAGTATAAAACATGTATGTATGTACAATGTACATACATGTATACATACATACGTCATGAACAGCGTATTATTGCTATATTCAACTTTAACTCAACTGTCAACTTGCTCCCATCTTTTCCCTTTTTAGCAGTCAGGTTTTTATTTCGATAATTTTAAAAGTTAATACTTCCTTTGGTATAAGTATTAGAGCTACAAAACGATTTATTTAATAGCTAAAGTTAATGTTTTCTAATGTTTTCTGCTAAACGAGATTATGCTTAGCTAAATTGGTTGGGTTTGTAATACAGCATAAAGTGTTAGTAACATATTATGTAGCGTCATGTATTTTTAACAGGCCTCAGTAAATTATTGATTTTGGTAACTTTTATATATATGAATTCATATTTTCCAATTTCACGTTAACGTTATTTATTTATGACATCTGAAAAGATAAATCCTGCTTTTTCCATTGTGGGCGAAGTAGGTTCAATCACAGTTCTCGAATACTAAGCTTTTTAATTATGCTAATGTCATCTTTCCAAAAAATAATTACTTATAAATACGGTGACCACAAATATCGTCAAGAATACTTTTTTGAGTGAACCTGACATTTTCCCGAAAGACGTGTAAAATTCGGCCACTCGCATTTAACGACTGAATTGCATTAAAAAAAACCTAGTATATTATCTACTTTATTATTATTACATAATCTTAGAAAAATAGCCTACAAAATTCCTTTTTATAAATATATATCTTTATAGCTGTCATGTTCTTGATTGATTTTTAAATTGCTGTTTAATCAATTTCTTCAATTATGTACCAATATGCTTAAATGTTTCCAATGAGCCTCACTGTTATACCGATTGTAGTAGCATATGACGTTGTGCCGACAATTTAATCGTTGGTAATGTAGGCGATTTGGGACAGAGATGAGATTTAAACTCGACATCGAGATCTTGCTATCCGATTTAACCGATCAACATACGAATTTATTTGTCATCAAAATATTCGTTCTATAGAATGAAATTGATAAAATAAAAAAGAGTATATTTCTGATTTCAATAAAAGTCTTTATTATTAAAAAAACTTGAACTTAGCAGTTAAGTATACCACCCAACAGACTTAGGCTGTTTCGTTCGACCAGTAGACCTTAGACCTTAGACCTAAGGTTAAATAAAAACTCTCAAAATATTTTATATATTTATATAAAAAATAATAATCTGGTCACCTTGTAAAACTGTTATTAAATTGCTTTATTAGTCAAACTATGACTAATATTATGAATTTACTTTATCAGTGTACTGAAGGGCGAAAGGTGTAGTTAGAGCCGGAGCGAAGCGAGACCCGAGCTCGTTAGCGACTATTTGAATGTCTTATTAATTATTATTATACTTCTGTCTTGTTGGAATTAAAGTTAAGATATCCTTGAAACAATGTATATAATAATTTAATAGCATACGTGTGTATGTTGAACGTATTTGCTCCATGAAAGTTTATGATCCATAAAAATTATACTAACTAGAAAATGCTATAAAATTGAAAGTTGTTTGCGTTATTATAATCTTACAAGTCCTTTATAAAACTTTGTTTTTGTCATTTATTAACTGTAAGTATAAATTATATGTACAATGTAATTATTTTTCTAAAACAGTTGCCTAAGTTGCCTAAGTTACTCTTTATAGTATCAGTTATCTGTCAGTGAAAATCTCGTTTAAATCTGACCAGCCTTTTTATAGCATATCTATCGCCAAACAAACAGGCATACAGACTCTAACTATCAAAAATGTTTTTCTAATAAATACCGTTCATAATTATTTCTAAAATTATATGTTTAGTGACAAGCAAATGAGATACATATCTACATCCTTACGCACATACATACTAAGATGTGGTATTTTGGTAATAAATTTGAATTTATTCGACCTATACCTAAACCGACCCCTGACTATATTTATTAGGATAATCAACAAAAGCCATATTAATTTATTCGTTACTAATAATTCACCCTCGCTCCGCTCAGGTTCGTTCCCCGGGTAAATACATTTTAGCGGTTAGTATTGATTTAGATGTGGTATTTTCCCGGGTAACCACAGCTACTACTTATTATAATAAATTTTATCAAAATCAGTCCCCTGGTTTTGTCGTTATGCGGTCAGGGACAGACAGACAAAAATTCTATATTAAAAACTATAGATCCGGCCTCTGTATTGATAATAATGGCAATTTCAGTAAGATGTTTCAAAAAATATTTAATGTAGGTGCAAATTCGGCTAAGTTAGAATTTTATTATATGCACAGATTGTAATGTCCCATAGTATTACTAATTTTTATTCTTTTTACTACCCTAAACAATAATTTTCAAAAAAAGAATAATATACACTACCCGCAATATCAATAAACATCTTTTATTAACTCAAGAAAGAAAAAATGTCTCGACGATGTTTTCAGATAGTGAGGGTTTAAACATCAATCAAAAACCGGAAATGAAGCGTAACTCCGTTACTGGCTATTACTTTGTAAAAGTTATCAGATTTACTTCTATAAAAAGAACATTTGTAGCTTATTTACAGTTAAATTATTTGTAAATGCAATGAAAACATTTGAGAAGTAAATTAATTAGTTTTCGGAAATACTGGCGACTGTGCCTCGCTTCGCTCGGGTTTATCTGGGTATGTTTCATGATTTTATAGTAAAATTGGCATAAATGGTTGTATATACATAGCTATAGAAAAATAAAAGCAATCCCTTAAAAAATAATTGATAATACATACATATTTTTTTTTATAAATTCCAAATATTTCTTTTATCTTAACAAAATTATAATTATAATACAATTGCGATACAAAGTGTCCTATGTCCTTCTTCAATATCCCATCCCTCTCTATAGTATGCCAAATTTAATCAAAACTGGGTCAGGCGAGTAAACGAAACGGACAGACAGGCAGACATACAGACAGACTGACAAGATTACGTTCGCTTTTATAATTTTAGTGTGGAATAGTACATTTTTAAATTATTTGTATAGTAGAAACTTATGAAAATAAGAGAACTAATTGAAATCCCACCTTAAGCCCTACAACAACGTTCACGAAGGAAATAACTAATAATACTTACTCTGAACATATGCAGTAACAAACAGGGTGAGCATCTGCAATGTTGTTACCATAACAATGTATTCAAAGCGCTGGAATTTAAGATTTTTCGTTTCCGCCACTCATCGCAAGTAGTTTACACAAACTAAAGCGTGTATAATGTAAATACTTTCAGACTGAATAAAGAGGCTTGTTTTGAATACATACGACATTGGAAATGCCAGGTACATTCGTAGATATTGCGATTTGGATTCTAAGCGATCAAACAGGTACTTGGTAAAACTAACATAGTTGAATGTACATACATTTTAAATATAAATATATATAGGCACAAGGCATATAGGTGCATATATAATAAGAAAGTTGTCTTTTATGTCGTAGTAATGTACATATTATATGATTTAAAAATAGATTTCCCGGGTTCGATTCTCACACTTGCTTATAGTGATAACAGTAATCGTCGCTCTCAGATCTGCTTATGCTAGTTTAGCGTACAAAATGTCTCGTACTCATGAGAGTCACTGAGTGGCATTATAATCATTTACTTCGCAAATTTTGTTGTCATCAACATAGTGTAGGTATTTATTAAGTGCAACGATATTCATATATTTATAAAATATATAAAACTAGTTTAGTATAAGCTTTTTACAAACTTTGTTCTTTTTTTGTTTTTGTTTTTTAGGATTAAAACCTTCCGTGGACCTTAAGGAGCACACAAGAAAATAAATTAGCCGAATTGGTCCAGCCATTCTTGAGTAATGCGCTTACCAACATTCATTTTTATTTATATAGATATACTCTCAATAACTTGAATTAAAATATTTAGTAATAGAGTTAATAGAAGCAATAAAATTCTTAGGAAAGGAAAAGACTATTTCGTTTTCTTTCAGAGCTTGAAACATATTGACTTGGCCAGTATCCCATGCATTAACCGTTCGCTACGGACGTGAGCAAATATGATCACAGTACGCGTTCCAAAGTAGCTTTCCGGCAGAGGCAGATCAAATTTTCATTTGAGATACGGGAAATGAAAAATCTTAATTTAAAAATGTGCTATTTTACAACTTTGATTTTACCCTCCTATATAAAACACTGATAGGTAAGAAATATTAATGTACATTATAAAACTAAATGAGCATTGTTTTGAAGTAAAACTTCTTTGTGCGCAAACGCGACATGAAACCGATGTGAAACGTTTATGAGAAGAGGGAGAGAGCGATTGAGATCGATTGAGAGAGAGCGAGAAAGGGCGTTTGTATTTATTTTCGACACTTGTATTATTTTAATTACATAATTATAATAATATAATTATAATTTCATTTGTGAAAAATAAACAAATATCTTCCTTTTTCCCTCCCTCTAAGTCTCGGAAATCTAAAGCTTTAGATTAGTATAAATATAAACAAGTAGCAGTACGAGTACCAGACACTAAGAGACAGTGAAGAGTTAGCGCCACCACCCCTCAGACGGTCAAGATGCAGGTCGGGGGTCTCGCCCACCGCAAGTCAGTGACATTTCTAACTCTGTATAACTCGTGGGTGTGACATTCGCGCCATCTCCCTTTCTCACCGAGCTTAGACGGGGTTAGTTAGTATAAATATAAACTGTAAACGAGATTTAAAAAATAGTTTGCCAAAGAAGTTTTACTTCTGACGCGTGTACTTTGTACGCACGCACTTTTTTTTTTTAATTTTTAATATAGTTACTTCTTCAAATGGCAAAGACAAATTTTAAAAGCAATCTTAAATGCATTTAGGTAAAAAATTTGGAAATGTATTTTTAGTATCCTCCTCCTCCTTCTCAGCTCTTTTTTTTATTGTCCCACTGCTGGGCACGGGCCTCCCTAAGTACGAGGGGGATCAGGCCATAGTCCACCGCGCTGGCCTAGTGCGTGTTGGCGGACTTCACATGTCTTACGAAAACTTGCTAGGTTTTCTCAGATATGCAGGATTCCTCACGATGTTTTCCTTAACCGTAGGACTAATGGTAATCATGATAGCAACGATTCGCACATGAAAATATCAGAGGTGCGAGACCCGGATTTGAACCCGCATCACTCGGTTATACAAGCGAGTGCGGGACTGGGCTACCACTGCCTTTTTAGTATACTTGAACTAATTTATAATACCTATTTATATGCCTTCACTTCCGCGTGTTTTGGAGGCCAGGACATTAGCTTTGCTCAACCGTATTGCCGATTTTTCTAACGTTGAAATGATCAGCCTACACAATAGGGTGAGACGTTTTATCTTTAAGTGAGTACTCCGACATTATGAGTTATAGCGTTATTGTTCACGTTTTTTAAAAGGCGGATTTCGAACAAAGGAATCTTAACTTACAGGTAGCTATAATATCTAATTGTATATAAACTTTTTGCAAATTTTACTTAAAAATAGTAACTGCTTTAATACTTACAGAAAAGTTATTATAAAAAATACAAAAGTAACACGTTGAAAAACAGCAATATCTATTATTATTTCAATACTATCGTAGGTAACATCGAAATGGGAACGTACCTATCCAGTATATTAGAAGCGCAGTCCATATTAAATGCTAATGCATTCTCGGTATATAATACGGGAGGCATGCATTTTCAATACACTAATGAGTGTAGAATATCATAAATTATGCCTCTATATTATTATAAAAATGTTAGGTTGTACAAGTATTTAACCTCATTATTTTTTTGTATACATTATTTGTCTTTATTTTCAGTAAGCTTTAAACTTTTCAAAACGACTGAAGCATCGTCGCAATAAGTATTTACACGGGAATATTTAATTCTGTTCAAGTGAATCTATAGGTTTTACATTAGAAATCTAGTCTCTCAGAAAATAAACAAAGGCTTGTTTTAACGGCTATTGAATATAGTTGGCATACAAAAATAAACTTAGCTCACATTCACTGGTGGAGTAGGAATTAAATCGATGTTGTTTTTGGCGAACAATTTGCGTGAAGGGAGGCAGTGACGCACATGCGGATGGGGCGGGGGCGCGGTTGTGACGTCACTCACAACGTCAGATGATCCTGCTCGACCTGAGGTAAAGGAGGATTTTCCAGTGACCCCGTTTTTCGCAGGGAATATTTTATTTAGTTGATTTAAAAATATTATGCACCTAAATATATATCAATGTTATAAAAAAATAGTAGTAATTTTAAGTTAAGCAATATTTTACATTAAAAGTAAGGTTGTTCTAAGTAATTATTGTTCGTTTAAATAACTTAACTACTTAAAAAGGTATTTTATTCAAATATAGTGTAGCGTCACATTTGTACCTACTTCTTATGTTATATCTTTCACAAAGCTGATAGAGACGTCGAGCTACGAAAAGGATCGTTATACGATCGACTTACTTAATTAACAACATTCTTTTCATCATTAGATTAAATGTTTTGGCGTCTCCCAATTTGGCTCTCTAAATATTAATTAAAGATAGAGATAAACCAATTTTGCCAAAATCTGTCCAATGGCTTTCTTTGAGGCGTTTCCATACAAACATACGAAAAATATTATAATTCTAAATTTGCCTACCGATTACTATTTCAATAAAATAATAACTATTCCAAAAAAATAATCGTAGTAGAAGAATGAAGATTTAGAGTAAGTATAAGTTTTTTTTTGCCAGATCATAAAAAAATAAAAAATAAAATTTAGGTCCATATTTTATGACTTAGGGGAATAAAAAATAGCCTACGGCCTATTCTCAGACCTACAAAATAATTACACAACGAATTTTATAAAAATCGGTCAAGCCGTTTCGGAAGAGTTCGATAACAAACACTGTGACACGAGATTTTTTTATTTTAGAAGAAGATGATCAAAAAACTATAGCCCCATAATACAATTTTAGAATAAAATTAAACTTTTTGCTATGTCAGAGCCTCACTTAGAAGTGACTAACATAAAATGCGACTATTTATGCAAATCTCACTTCTCTTGTAAAAAAATACGCAATGTTATGCGCTTTAGGAAAACTGCTATTGGCCTCTCTTACCATATTTCACAATAGGACCATTTGCATCAGGTATTTTGTAGATCATGTATCTACTTTATTATAAACTTTAATTTTGAATGCACTCAATGAAATTGTAATATTGAATGTTAGGATTTTTAAATTTATTAAGTACAATATTTCATTTTTAGCTTAAATGTTTGCAAAATTACATTAATTGTTCTTTAATTTGAAACAATCACGCCTTTTTAAGAGCTATGATATTCCCCGAATATCTGTTGAATCCCTGGTGTTGCGGCGCTCGATATCCATACATAGGTAGGTGTCGTTTTCAGGGACTTGTTGCGTACAATTCTGGTTGGAATACGGCTATTGTACAACCATTATTGAATAACCGAAGCATACTTATTAAGATTACAAATGAAAGATTATATTCATCTTTCTGTTTAGGCCTAACTTAACAACAATAGAAGAACTATCTGGCTGTTATGTGTTCACATTTAAACCGCTTGACTTATTCTGATGAAATTTGGTATAGGGATAGTTGAGACCTTGGAGACTTGGACTATTTCGTCGCGAAATCAAAACTTCAAAAATAAATTACTATTTCTCAAGTAATAATAAAGTATAAAAAAAAATATTTCTCAAGTTAAACATATTTAGCATCCAGACAAACACAGTAGGTAAATGCTAATCTAGTTTTAAATATTTTAACCAAATTATATCAAACCGATGTCAATTTTATGTAAAACTTTTACCTTAATCCACATTCCACATAAAATGTAACAGACCTTTTTGTAAAAAAAAACTTGCAATTTGTCAACTTTACCCATTAAGCCATTAGGCGTGAATATGCACATTACGAGAGGCTAATAGTCATTTTAATAACGAATATCGTATGTGTACTGTAATTAGAGAGCGACCTAGTTAATTAATGCAATTACATTATACCAAATATCAAATATTTACTACGACGTAATAACTTTTTAGAAAAAATATACCTAATGTCTTATTCTGAAATTTGATGCATGCCAGCATAATACTTACTTTCTATGTTTAATTTTAAACCCTTTTAAAGAACATTAGCATCTATAACATAAAATTGAGAAAGAGAAAGTGAGAGGAACTATATTGAAATCGGTTCATTCGTTTCGGAGCTACGATGTCGTAAACAAATACACATGTCACTTATTTTATTACGCCTCTTTTCTAAAGGGGTTTAAAAATAACACAATGCGATAAAATCAACTCAAGATCATACTCAAGATCTAGTAGTTACACGTATTATGTATCTCAATTAAGCATTTGCTTAAATAGCGATCAAAAAGGATCGATTAACCCTATCTGTCCCATAAAACTGCTCTACGGAAGCGCCCCATTAGTAAAGTGCTAAAAACGGGGTGTCGCACACCGAAATTAGATTTACGTATACGATGTTATAAAACTTTTGAAACATAATTTTTAAATGAGTTGCACACTTTAATAAATTCAATTTAATTTGAGTTTAAAGCGTTATCACTAAAATCGTTAATTAAAGAAGAGTAATACAAAACATAATGAACTATTGATAATTAATGAACGTTTATCAATTAATTATAATCATTATTTGAAATTGCTGTATTTTCTATATATATAATGATCTAATTATATAATTTTGAAAGTTAATCAATCGTGTTTCTACATAATATGGTACTTCTTAATTTGATTTTGTTTTTTTTTTTGTTTGAAAGGTGGATTTGTCGAAAGTGTTCTTAGCTACATGCACGATAAAAATTGGTCCAGGATGGCCACCGCTACAAAATGACGAATTACATATTTATGCACAACTCCCTCAAAATGGGTATCAAATTAAAGGGATTTACTAGTAGAATATTATTTTTGATATTTTATGTCGGTTTATTTCAATTTTTAATTAATATATATATTTTTTTTCAATTAAGTGTATGACTGTATCGCTCAAAACCAATCCTTACGAGCGTAGTAAATGATCTCATTAGAAATGATGTCATGCAAGTCACTCAATCTTCTTCACGGCCTGATACAAACAAATTAAAATTTGGGACGCAAAATAAAAAACCCACTTAAAATGTTCATATTTCGGGCCCCCGCCTTTGATGTTTCCTAATGAAACCTTTTAAAAGAACCAATTTCCTCCATCATTGCCCTCAAAATCACCTTTTCTGGCCTGCTTAATGGTTTGACCTTTTTCTTTTTATCTATAGTGGTTTTATGTATCAGTTTGTTATATGAGCTTCGCGCTTATGTCACGTTCATGAATAAATATTTAAAAAATATATCTAAATTAGTAAACAGTGCAATATAGTTATTCTAGTACTTTATAAATAACATCTTCGTTTCAATAGTGTTAATTTGATTACTCAATGTATAGTTTGTAGAGCAAAAATTGACGTTACAAATAGCTACAGCTACTTCTGCTGTAAGTACCTATAATAAGACATAATATCTAATGTATAAAAATATCGTGATACAGTGGTTTTTATCGAACTCCTTGAAACGGCTTGACCGATTTTTATGTTTTTTTTGGTAAATTTTGTAAGTCTGAGAATAAGTCGTAGGCTATCTCTCCATATTTTTTTATTGTTTCAAATACCAATCTCTGTTTTTTATAGTCATAAGAACGCGGGCGAAACCGCGGGAATTGCTAGTAATAAATAAAAAAAGTCAATTATATACTTAATACTTATAACTCACACTCATTTTTTTCATTTTGGTATGTCACTCGGAGTATCTAATGCAAAAATAACTTTTCTAATAGGATTAGTAGTTTCATAGATTAACGCGCTGAAAATGCTACTATAAGTAACAAAATATGGATTTTATATAGTCAGCATGCATTTGACATTATCTAATATATTCATATATCGAATATTAAAAATACATGTAGCTATTTGTTGTTTTTAGCTCGAATGGTAAATACTCTTCTAACGTTTTTACGCCACAGGCGAAGGTCTATTTTGACATTGGGGTTTAACTTTAGGTAAATAAATAAAAGATTACGGTATTAAAACAAGAATTGAATTATACAAAAAACAAATTGGACGTAAAGACGACATGGATTTCATACGACGTAGACATACTAGAGGATTTATGAACTAAAGTTTCCCAAAATGGACAAGTATAATTCATTTGTTTGCTATGCAGACGGTACACAGTGCAATATTTCAAAGCTGTAGAAGGATATTTCGCAGTTAATTAAGGAGGCGCATTCCCAGTGAAGCGGACAACTGACGGACATAGCGCACTGGGGTTCAAAGTCAGCCCGGGCGTCTTTTACATAACGAGACTGTAGTAAGCTCGGTCAAATAGTTAGAAAATATCAATCATAAAATTATTTAATATATATACGTTCTATAATTAAATCGAACCCAATTGCTTCTATTATATATTAAAAAATATTTAAAAATATACATCCTACTCGTATCTGCGTGTTTTCGAGAATAAAGGGTTTAGATTCCATAAAGGATAGAATCAAATATTTCAATAAGAGATTCTCAGCTTACATATTATATTGCGTAACTATTTTCTACGCTTTATTTTTATAAGAATAAAGCAAAATTAAATCGACAATAGCATAGGATTAGGATTAGGATAGGACAATTTACAATTCATGTAAGTAGCATAAGAATACGGAAAATATACAAACATTCAACCCTGAAATTGTCAATATAAATGATTATAGGTACACAATTTTAGCCAATACCTACCTCATGCATAATAATATGTATGTAGATCTAAGAAATCTAAATGACATGAATAATTTGCCGATATTTTAGTAATTAATCATCGTGATCACCTGTGTCTTGGCTTGGATCCATTGAAAATTAATAACGGCGACTCGGTTATTGGCAGATGACGTGAGTTAATTATAATTAATTGTTTAGATGCAGTGACAAAGACGATTTAGGACGTTTACGTATTGCAACGTGCATTTGATCATGTAGTGTCATCATGTATATATATATAGGAATATGTTAGGAACGAAAATCTTTTTAAAAATTCCAACAACCATAAAATATATTTAGTATCTTCTTTCTGAAGTGAGTAATAAAATAGCGCTGTACTGTACAATTTAAAATTTGAATAAACTCAAATGTTTTTATTTTATTATAACTTAATGTTTAATTTATTAATATAATTGCCAACGTCCGTTAGTTTATTTCTGTTTATGGGTCCAAGAGTCCCATAGGGTATTTTTATACTTTTTATTGCATGCGTCAAATGACTTCCGTTACTGCACAAAGTCACACGTACATAATTAGTAAATTAGCTTTATAGGAATCGGTAGTTTAATTACAGTACACTGATTTGATATTTTCGAATTAATAGTATTATTTTTAAGAATAAAAAAAATATTGAAAGTACTATTATGATGTGTACATATTTTACGATTCATCTCGACGGCTTCTTATACTTTAGTTTTCACTTCTGCAAGAATAGATAATTCGAAAACAAAGGGTTAACTTTTGACGTTTGACCTCTGTTTGAGGTTGAACTTTCATCTTCGTGCTCCCTACATTTGAGTCCTCTTGGGTCTCGTGTGGTAGTTTTAATTAAATATATTTCCTTGGATGAGCGTTGGGCGCTCGGAAAAGTAATAAATGTTGGCAGTAAAGGTAACGAATGTGAAAGGGGGTCTGCCTCGCTACCGCGACTCGCTTTCACGACTTGTGATATCCACCTGCACGGCTCTTTCCTTCCTGTCTGCATATGACACTTGAGTTTTGATATATTCACTTCCGTTCCCGCGAAATGTCAAAGTTAATGTTCTTAAAGATTTATACGAAAATTACTCGCACCTTGCCTGGTTATGTAGCTGAAACTGGTGCCTTAGTAGGGTCACCCTTATATAATAAAAACTAGAGTTCTTTAAATATTACGTTAGCTATGGTTCAAATCTCTCAAAGTCTAAGTTTGAGGATTTAGGAGTTGCCTAGTTTTATATTTGGGTCAGGTTTTGCTCGGCTAAATTCGGCGAATTCCAAAAGTCTAGAAAATTGAACGCAAATCCGATTTGTTCGGATCTCCTTCGAATTTTTACTAAAACGTAGAACGATATCTACATACGAGTATTTGCAAGACCTTCTGCTGAATTTTATTGCTTTGGTTTTTTTAAACGCGCATTATAGTACCGTAATAAACTGTTGATCGGATCGAGGCAACCGCAAAATAAAGCATCAAATTTAACAGTTTTTGTCTGTTTATATTTGGAAAGTTGTGCAGGTACCTGAAATTTTATGTATATAAATGTTATTGGATATTTAACATCGTTTGTTTTTTTCTCACGTGTAAATTTATGCAGATATGAAAGGCCATAGATATTGTTTGAATTTGTATTTGAAATGGAGACCTTAAAGTTTCGTAATAAAATAACAGTAACTTTAGACATTCAGATTATTAGATACATATACGTGTATAACTGAATGTATGCACAGCACTACGATTTTCTAACAACTTTGACACTAAATTTCAAACTTAGTGAAGAGAAGTTGGCAACATCGTGTGAACCTACTACTCAAGTAGCTAGATAGATAGATATTGCTTACAGTACAGTCAACTAGAATATATTATGAACATAGTATTAATATATAAAAGTAAACCAAATATAAAAATAGTAATTCAACTACATTTTAAGGATTTATTTAAATTTGCAGAACGAGACATGTAACAAAGCTATATTTAATGCTAGCAATTTCCGCGGCTCTGCCCGCGCTCTAATCTCGGTGACAGAAGTATGAACTTTAGGATTATAAACATTTTTTGGAGCCAAATCTTAAAAAAATAAAATCTAAAAATAAAAAAAATAAAAATCTGGAGAGGGCCACCCTTATCACCGAGGGGAATGAAAAATAGCCTACTACCTATTCTTAGACCAACCAAATATACACAAAAAAAAATCATAAAAATCGGTCAAGCCGTTTAGGAGGAGTTCGACAACAAACACTGCGATATGATATTTTTATATATTAGATATAAAGCTATTATTTATTCTGCTATACTTGTGATAGATTTTGTTTTTTGTTTACTAACATTCAACTCATTTAGTAAGTTGAATAATTCAAATTCTATGCAATACCAATATTTACGATCAGCTCTACCAAAAAAACAAGCCACACAGAGCTTAATTTCGCTTGTTTTACTGAATTAAATCATATTTCAATATTGTATGCGGTTATTTTAGCAACCATAATATTATTATTATAATTATAGTAAATTAGAATTAAAATTTAGATGTTTGGATGGATGTTTGTTACTCAATCACGCCAGGAGGACTAAACGGATATGGATTAATTTTGATACAGGGATAGATATATATTCTAGAATAGCACATAGGGAATCCCAGAAGATCACGGTCACAATTTGTTTTATAAATCTTTTTGTTTTATACTAGGAACCAACTCGAGCGAGGGTAAGTTGCTAGTTATTCATATAACATAATAATTGGGTATAAGATCAATGAACGGAATAAAAATTGGTTATTCATACATCAGTCTCTTTCAGTGATGAGAAATCGTAGAAAAAGGATACGGTAAACAAAGCTGCCGTATACAGATAAAACGAGTAAATGATCTTCGATTTATTTTTGAATTTATTTCATGAGACATCTTGAATTAACAAAAACTACAGCTTTTGCTTTGTTTCAGTTGACAAAACAATATATCGAATTTTAAGCAGTGTAAAAATATATAAAAATTTCCTAGTTGATTATTTTAAATAAACCTGAAACACCTATTTGCATATAAGCGTAATAGATTATACAGATTTACATCGGGACCTGTCGCGAGTGCGGTGTTGGAAGCCTTTCTGTGTAAAATATATTCACATATCTTAAATTAGATGGAATAGGAAAATAATTTGTACTCTGGAGACGGATAAAGGTTAGGTTAGGTTTTTACTCTTATCCCAAAAAGGGCTCCCAGAGGATAAGGGATAAAAAATACACGAAAATCGAATTATTTGACAGACACTATTACAGAGACTGTAGTCTTGACATAGTTTGTCATTGATATCGTATCAATTTCTGTCGTTAAGTCGTCATTATCAATGAAAACAATATGAAAATCATTCATAATTACATCGTAACGACAGAATTCGATACGATATCGATGACAAACTATTTAGAAAATATAATCTCTCATCTCGAGGAATTTTGAAAAAACAAATAGTTACCAATTTCGTGGAATCTACCAATCAATTTTTAGCTCGGTTTAATTATTTATAGATTATTTCCTTTTTACTTCTGTCCTATTTCTTTTTTATTCTAACGTCCATAAATAAAATAAGCTTCTTTAAACCATTTTATTGCATTGGCGATATCTTCCATATATTAATTTTGATCAAATGTAACAATCAAGCCGTCTGCTGCACTAATCACACTTGATCGCGTGGGTACATTGCTTTTGATTCCGAAATGGAATTGTATTACGAATAGATGAGCTAGAAAATTATTTCCTCCGCTACCAGCAAACATCTATTTTTACTTTTCTATCTTATTCAATGTCTCTTTGTCAATGACATGGGTGATTTATGACTATAAATCACCCATGTCATTATACAACAATGCATTAACTTTGCAAAATGCTTTAAGATCTTTGACTAAACATATCTAACAAAGGAAGCAGCTTTTAAAGTTTTGTTTTCAAGTTATTTTTCAATTTTATATAATTTTATGCAATTCTATTTGGCTATACAGTGTAATCTCTCTCTGTACTATGTTGCCGTTGAGTACTATCAAATCATTCAAACTACTGACAATCCATATTGCATTTCATATGCACTCATTACTACATAAATACCAAAAATTGACGAAAATATACGATGTAGTTGTTATGATTACCGAAGATATTATAATTCAAAGTTAAAATTCAAAATATTTTATTCAGCATGAAATTATTACAATATTTTCTGCAGAAAAAGAATCGTATAAATAGCAGCTGCATTTCACCGTAATAAAATACTATAAGTTATAATACTATGAGAGTAACTAAAATATACTATACGAGCGTATCTACGTCAGTAATAATTCTAATTTATTTAATCGCGAATGCTGCTCCTACTCACTTGCCCCTTAATATAGAGGTCCTACTGAAATTTCAAATCTATGGTAATGCCTAGGAATTTAGTGGACACATTAATAAGTTTAATATAAGTTTAATATAAGTGTTGACAATTTTAGAAAATTTTGTCTTTTTCTTACATATTTACTAATAAATTATTCGAAGAAAGAAACCGATAGAAAACCTTTGAGAAAGCATTTACATGTTCGTACAATACTATCTCATGTTTATCCTGTTCAAAGCATGGCAAGCATTTAGCGTGTAATTAAAAAAATTGAATTTGTAAAATAATTAAAATTTTGTAAATGTGGGATTGTATCGTGGGAAATATATTCTACCAACATGGTCCTTAGTGGTATCATCTGGGCGTAAATAAATTATGTGCTGAAATCACAATGTTATATTATGTTTGAAAGGATAATTTAATTAGTTTATTTGAGCGGCGGGTTCTCAACTCCGATCTGACTTCAACACACAACACTCGCAATGATCCTCCATGGTGATAGCGCCTCGATCCCGCTCGATACGTCGTAGCCTACGCTCTTAATTTGAATTTGATTTAACGAAGTATAACATAGTAACTTTATAATAATAAGGTTTGATATACTAACAGGAAAAGGTAACGAATCAAATTAAATTATAATTCATTTCCACTAAATCTTCCTCCGACATATACATAAAAAACAGTGATTCAAGGAAAAATAAGAAAAAGAAAAGTCGTTCTTTGAATATACATAAAAGTTGTTGCTCATCATTATTTTTTGGTCGTGATTTTAGCTACATAAATGTTATTTAAAAAAATAATGGTTGCGTGTCAAATAAAACATAAAAAGTTAACTTAAAAAAACTTAAACTTTTAAGTGTAAAGGATGCTTTTGATAGAATAATAGTTCTATAATAAATTAATGCGTCTTCACAGAAAACCTTACGCGTTCTTAAATAACTTTAAGAGATACATCTAAAGAGATACTACCAAAAGAAACTTGTCGAGATCGAAGTAATTAATTTCCGCCAGCACTTTCTTTTTAAGCTATATTAAATCAAGCGTACTATTAACTTTCCTTTGTGCAATAACTTAGTGCAATTCTATGCGCTGGTTTAGCTTAAAAGCTTTACATTGCACCTTTTCAATTTGGTTCATTATGCATTCTTTATATACATCATATCATTTACTTATTATTTAGTCAATGTGTAAAGTATTTGGATTATAATAAAATAATAATAGTAATAGAATTGAAGTGTTTGTTTTTATTTTCAAATTTCAGCTTTTCTCTAAATGCATATGAAAGTATATACGGTACTAGTGGCGAAGGGTCCATACAAGACGATTCCCACCGTCTTACCTTTTAAAAATCCAATAAAGTTTTAATTATACTACATAATATTTATTTTTTAAATTTACATGATTACTAATTAAAATAATAATTTATAGTAATAATCCTTTTTTAAAAATAACATAACGCCTACAATAAGTCAAAATCAACAAAAATGTATACTTTGCTAAAATGCGCCTTCATAGAAATGCCGCGGTAAGACGTAGTAATTCGGCTTACCTTTTCCATACGAATCGTGTTTCATTCATACTTTTGTATTGGAACATTTTCAAGTGATTTCATTCATAATTACTCAGATTTTTGGTCGCGGTTAAGACGCTCCCGAGCAGCTTATTTTGCATGTAATTGGTGGAAAGTACAAAACGTCACTATGATTGACCAATGACAAGCGACAAGTATTTAAACAAATTAATATGGCCGATGGCGATTCTGTTTACAAGTGCTTAGTGCATTATTTGTGTTTTTCTTTCGTTTTATTGAGTTTTTACTCGATTTTAGCGTAATAACTAATATTGATATTTTGTGTTGAGTCTGTATAGTGTATGGTTCATATATGTTTTAATTACGGTGAGTTCTATAAGCCATTATTAAATTTGCGTATTTTATTGAAGTTGGATTGTATGCAACTTTGTTTTCAAAACTTGCATAAGTCAAGTAATTTGTAATAAAACTTTCTATTGAAATTGTGTGTAAGTGCTAAATTAGAAAAATATTGTGTTTGTTTTCATTTATGTTGCAGTGAAAATGTTTTTAAGTTATTTTATATGCGTTTCCTTGACAAAATTATTTTACGCGTATTAGCTTAAACAGTTTATTCGGACTGGAAGGTAATATCAAGTAATGCTGTAGGATATTGTAATTAAATTTTAAAACCAGTAAAATCATCTTCATATTTCAAAATTTTAATTTAACTTTGATAAATAAAAAATAAATCAATCTCTTCAATAAGATAGCAAACGAACTACGAAGTTTTTCAAACACTTGTCACTAGATGGCATTGAGTTTACGTAGTAATAATAACTCAATGCTAGATGGCGATATTTATTAAAATAATGATTTATATATTAATGTAAAATTAACAGAAGGGAAAAACGAATATTTAGATCTCACTAAATTATGTTTAGGTTGAAATTAATTATATTTATAATGAATACAAAATAAAATAATGCGGCCTTAAATCAAATCGCCGTACTTTCACTTTTTAAATGATGCGTAATGATTTCTCATAGATGGCGTCATTAATATTTTTATATTATTTTAGTAAATATTAAATATATTGACTATTTTGCTATAACTTTACATAAATTAAAAAAATAAACAATGACATAAGACTTTATGAACACTTTTTTACTTTTTAATTATTACGAAAAAAAATCTTCACTACAACATAACGGATACTTACGAGGTACTAGTCGATACTGGGTACTTTTGCATCGCATGTATTTATTTAGTTTTTGTCATTTTTTTGGACAGCTTACCTCTGCTAAAATTTCACCCTTCGCCACTGTACGGTACTTACATAAAAAAATCAATTTTAAAATTTTTTGCCTGTCTGTCTGTCTGTTTGTTCCGGTTAATCTTCGAAACGGCTGGACCGATATAGACGGTACTTTCATTCGCAGATAACTAATATTATAAGGTGTAACTTAGGCTGTTATTTAATTTTTTATAAAATTATAAAAACCGTTTAATTTCTTTTTACTTACGCCCAGCGAAGCGGGCCGAGTATGCTAGTATTTTATAAAAACGAAAACTATTTTTACGCAGCAACGTTATGCAAAAACGACATTACATTTTTACGTCACTACTTTAACGTTACTCGTTACCTAATTAAAGTTAACAGATTTTATAACCAGTTTACCCGCTCACATAAAAAACACCCCGTTATTTTCAAGGAGCATTCAAGGCCTAATTATGTTTAGCCTTGATGTTACGATCAAATTAATGCAACGTATTACGGCTTGAAATTTATAATGGACTTAATCACCGGCCTTTACCTTCCAGCAAAATGTCACTGATAACCTTTAACCTCACCTTCGTTTTATTTAATATTGTCCAAGCGGTAAATTAATTGCAAAGCGTATGGTGCAGTTAGTTTTATAGGTCGCTCGACTATATTCTTAGTATTTGTATGTCAAATTAAGTCCAAATAAATAATAATTTTGTATTGCTAAGGTGTCAACTAGCTATTAACGAAAATATATTATATGTGTATAAGAATACCACCTAAATGTAAAATCAGTAAGAAAAAATTGCTAGGAAATGTGTTGCATAATATAATGTGCAAATAACTAACATATTTTTAAATCACGTCGCTGGCGCGGGCGGTGTGGAAAACTAAATCCCATCTTGCTGCATAAAAAGGCAAAAACCTATATTTTTTATGGAAATATACATGTTCCGTATTTCACAGTTTTAAAAAAAATGTAATATAATAACAATTCAAATTTCACTTATTTCCCTGAGCTTACTGTCACTTATGACATCATTTAAACCTAACCTGTAGGTTTATTTATATTTTTCCTTAATTTATAATTCGGATATTGAAATGATAATTAAACAAAATACAACTTAGGCAAATTTTTGTAATTTACAAAATAGTAATAGGCAGTCTTAAAATAAAGTAATAATAACTATAAATACGGCGACTTTGTAGCTGCTACTAGGATTGGACACGCTAACTTGTAGTAAATTCAAGCGTATTGTATACACACGTATAAAAATAAAATAAAATATATCAACTTATGGCGAGTAGTACTTTGAGAATCGTAAATAAAAACGCTTCACGCACTTTGTCACGGGACTTTGATGGAGAAATGACTTTAGGCAACATTGAGTCAAAGCTCTAAACACGTTCATACATTAGTATTTTGCATGCTTTGATAGTGATATAATATTATTTGTTCCTTCTTTGGTTTCGTATGCACAGCCTCAAATTTTGAGATTCTGGGTTCAAGTCATGGGTTAGATTATGTTATTTATATATTTCTTTTAAAAATTCTGAAATATCTGGGAATTGCGAAGTTTCATCAGTATGCCGCGGAGTGCACAATATAAAGATTAAAGATTCTGCATCTGATTTTCATGTTATGATTACTATTCGTGTCGCATTATTGCTCTACTGTTATTGCTCTACCTTTGAGAGTTTTATAAAGAGTGCACTTGTGCATGATTAAAATGTATTAAGAATTCACACGGAAATTCTTAATTTGATTTAAATTTTATTTTGTTTAACAAAAATTTAAAAGTTTACTCTTACTAAATATTTCCTACATACGAGTACAATTTAAGAATTCAATTTAAGAATTTTCGTAAGTACAAGTGATCGTCACTGCTGAGGCAAGGTATTTCACATATCTATAATTTCTCAATATTTCTTTTCAAAAGTAACAGGTCAATAACAAAGCCGTATGGTAAAAGAAAACCAATTAATAAAATGTTGGATCGCAATAAACTTTTATTTACATGATGGTTTCAGATTACCACATTTTTTAAACGTAACATGCAACGCTTATTTCCTTATTGCTTGGTCTCGTGATTATGAATGTGCTTGTTTTGTTCAACCAAAAACTTCTAAATTTGATATACAAGCTTCTGGCAGTGTTTTAACAATAAATTTAAAGCTTATGAAGGACTCTATTTAAATGAATACATGTCACGCCATGCTTTTTATCTGAACACGCATACATTTTTTGCATATATATTTAGACTTAAAATTTAAAATGACAGATAGTTAATATATCTAAGTACAGAAAAAAGTTTTGTAATTTTAATTTTAATGTTGTCGGTAGTAATTTTGTAATTAATATGTCTACTCAGTTAGATGATATCTCACCGTCCTTTGCACTAAAATATTAAATAAATAAAAAAAATGTTACATACATTTTACTCGTATTAACATACCACTAATTTAGTAAGTATGTCTACATAAAGAAGCCTATATACTAATGCAGTATAAAATCTGTCTCTATACGAGATTTCTCTCAAATCCATTGAGCCGTTACTGCATTGAGAAGGAAGAAACTCACTAACTTTCATACATATTTATACAAATGTATAAGTGATTTCTTCAAAGTAGACATGATTTCATAATATATTAGTAATCTGTAAACGTAATCGCAAAATAGGAAAAGCTATATTTAAAATTACGCATTCATTTATAACAGAATATATTTTTGAAGTAGGTACTATTAGCATGTGGAGTAATTTGCACGGCTCACACCCACTTCGCTTGCGAACATTAATTACGGGCCTTCTTTCGTCTGCTGCATTATTTAGTTAATATCGCTGAGAAAACATAAATAAATCAGGAGTTTGTGATCTAGACACTAGTTATACAAGCCTTGCTGAATTTTACGAGGGCATAAATTATGAATTTTACTTGTAAGCTAAATGCTGCTCATACGAGTAAGACTTTAAGTAGCTAAATATGCTTATGTTATTAAACTACTTGAAGTTTAATGTGATAAAATTTATAAAAAGTGTTTTCTTAAAGACTTAAACAAGTTTAATTTAATGCTTCGTTTTATGATTTTCTCATTTTTTTTATCTTTCTTTAACTTTCTTAAATTACATTTAGATTAATTTCATAATAAATGTTTTAATTGTCTTTGTTTCAAAATTTATAAGATTACTAATTAAAACAGTTTAAAAAATGATTATAATAACAACAACAGCTAAATTAAAAAAAATAATAATTAAATTTATTTAAAATGGCAAACATTTCCGTAAACACTTAGTAGTTTTTTAAAACCTTACATGCCAAGTCCTAAACAAAAAACAAGATGTCGGATTCTGGTAGAACAAGAATGTTGCGGGTTCCGTTGAACCATTTAGAGCGTTTGGTTTTCAGTGGGCCTATTGTCGCATTCGACCCGCACAATAACCCTATCTGAATTTCAAAAGTTGCCTTTTGTCCCTCGAGCATGCTACTTACTATTGGTAGAAATTTCCCTCGGCTATGTTTTGGTAGCCCTACAGAAGATCTAGTTGAACGTATACTTTGAATTGAAATTACGTAATCAGCTGAAGTTGAAACACAACGATTTCGCTATTCTAGCTTATCAACGCTTCATCGATTTAGATTCCGTTCTTTATCCTCAATTATGTTTCTGATTTATTTTACCATCGTCCGCATTTTGTAGTCGTTTAAATTTTTTTCGGTTACTGAGATTTTAATTAAAATATCTTTTCATTCGTAATTTTTTTAAATTATTTATTAACGACATGGTAAGTAGTTTCAGGGATTTACAGCTAATTATTTTGGCTTAAATACAAATGACGTTGAAGTGTAAATAGCGATTTATTAAGCGACTTCGTTCGCGTGGATGTCGGAACTTAACAATGTATTTTTTAGTGCGAAGCGCTGTTGGAGGATACCTACACAAATCATTTTTTTTTATTTATGCTAGTGCTTCTTTATAAACAACATTAGCTGTGGAACCATCAATTCAAATCATTATCAATCAAAATAACTTTTCCATCTTCTTGTACGGGGTATGTGCCATCGCCTATTTGTAACAATAAATTGGAAAACTCCTGTGCATTTTCGCAGCCTCCTAACTGTGCACGCATATTTACACTCAGGTGTGTGATGAGTGAGACCAAATTTACATAACCCTAATTTTACTTCTGGAATTTCTCTACTTCTTCACTTTAAACTCAAATATCTTTTGATAGACTGAACCGATTGCAATGAAACAAAAACTAAATGTTACTTCAAGTTACGTTCAATCGTTGTGTATAAAAGTTATCTACATAGCTTTCGTACATTTTACATGATGCCCGGATAAATAAACAGACAAACCGACAAACAGACAAAAATTATAAAAATGCTGGAAATGGGTTCTATTGGTTGTCCTTTAACACCCTGGCTATTTTTTTGTAATTTTTTTTTGATGTACAAAAACGACTTTTCTACAGTTTTATTATATGTATAGATTTCTCTGACGAATGTACTCTACGGAAACGGTACTCTAAGAAAACAATCGAGAGGCCATTCCGAATCCAAATGAATGGATACTATTGAACGTTTAAATGAAGACATATTGCACTCTCACAGCGTGTCAGGCATTTTAGTGCAAAATAGCTTTTTCACAAGATTGTAAATGACTGCAAATTGTTAAAATTATTAGAATTTTAGATATCATACGTGGAGATTTTTTTATAGTATTCAATTGTAAATGTTTAAAAATTTCATTTTTTATTTAAAGTATCTGTATCACACTACTATTATTTAAATTTTGAGTTAAGTTTTAAATTAGGGTGAGTCGCCTGCTGAATATATATTTGGGAATTCCAGTAAGATTGCAGGGCTCCGCTAAGAGCATACAAAATTACCGCTAGACAGCGAAAGTCCATTAGGTTTTATGGTTTCCACTCGGGAGGACGAATAGCCGAGCCGAAACGTTGAAATTAATTAAATTCCGTCTTCTACGCGCATCTAAACGCAAGTTTAAGTAAAAAAATGTGATTTTACGAACTGTCTTGATAAATCAGCCCTTTTATGTAATGAAGGCAAATGCTTTTGGTTCCAATTATTTTGTATAAAGTTAACCACGGCAACGTTTTAATAGGTGATTTTGTGTAAATTTGTCTGTTAGTCTGTCTGTCCATTTGTTACAAACTTTAAACATAAGGACTAATAATTTTGTATATTTTATTTTTATAGTGTATAATGTAATAAACTCGTTCAACTATTTGAGACAAACCGAAGTTGGAGTGTTCGTTATGCTACTTTAGTCTTTCCAAACAGTTTTAAATTAATATAAGCTGAGAAATATTTATAGATTAAAATTGTTCATACTTACTTATTTGGTAAAATTATTATGTTAATAAAAACTACCTTTTGGGATTTTTTATCAGTTTTTTTCTCGACATAATTTTATTTAAAATTTCATATTTTTGCGTAGATCTCTAAATAGTAATTCAGTTTATTATAATGTTTCATAGACATTGTGCTATTTCTGTCGCGAAATTTCAGTATAAAAAAGAAGAGGAAAATTATAGAAGAATTTCAATTCAGCTGAACGTATAATGAGACATTAATGCCCCATTTTTAAACAAAGGCACTTTTATAATGAGAAGGTACGAGGCATAATCCTCAGTGACAAAGAGTTGATGTGTGAATAGATGAAGTCTTATCATTCATTAAAGTTCTTTATTTCACCACACGAAGTCTTTAACAATGAAAAAATACTTTACACGGCTTCATTATATAGGTATTTTTTTATTTTTAATATGTACGCATGGCGTAGATACCCGGATACAATTATTTATACAGGACGTAAAAAGGTCAACAAAAAATTTAAGACAGTATGTGTTTATCTTCTTAAGCTTACTCAATTACCTATTTAAAAATTATTCAAGCGAAGGAGGGTACGAAGCTAGCAAGTCTACTATCTTTATAGCCTTAAAAATAAATTATTAGTATCATACGACTAATATACACACCGTATACCAGCTGAATGCTTACATAAACTAAATATTTCTTAAAACATTTTGGATTAATTTCTTTTCTTGGTGCTATTAGAAAAGTTTCGTCGTAAAAATCTCGCTTTTGGGTACGAAGCTTAAACCATTGGAATTTGCAGTCGGTCCCTTTAGTAAAATATCTCCTTTTGCTGCGTCAAACTTGGAATTACGACTTGAATTTTAATAAAGCCACGGCTAGTAGCAGACGCATTCCCTATATGCATTCATTGCAAGGAAATTGATAATTGATTGGGTCTTTATTGAATAGTGCAATTTTGTATGAAATAAAATATATTCTTCGAGATAGTCGGCGTCCCAGTGAAAGTATTAGATGAAATGTTTCCGGTCTCGGCAAAATTGGTTTGCGCACTGTGGACGAACTAAATATAAATCATAACTCGAGGCAAAACAATTCTGATAAATTATGACCATAGGGAGTCTATGTCGATACAAAATAATAGTATCTCTTAATGTGAACAGAACATAAATACTTAAGTAACAATATACTTAATATACTACTAAGTAATTTTCCCTTACCCGGTTATTTTATTATGTAATTGAGAACTTACGTTCTTTACATATTTGCTTGTAATATATCTAGCAATATACTGAAGTTTATCTGTATGAAAATAAAACCGTTGATCGATTCTAAGCTTTAACAGGACAAATCAACCAAACCAAGGGACGAAAAATCAAAAAAGATATTTTAATTTTAATACTTTCTTAAGGATACCTTTAAAGCTTTTAAAAATATTATCCTTTTATCTCCTATTTATATTAAATATTAAGAAATTTTGAAAGTTGTATATCTTATTTAGTATACCTACAAGTTTCCTTTATTAATAAATTTTAATGTTTAAAACGAATTTTAATAACGATAGCACTGTTATCAGGGATTCTTCTTTAATAATAATTATAATATTAAGACATGTCAGTCTACAGTGTAAGCATTATATTAAATAAAAAGTTTAATTAAAATCATGTAAAACTTGACCTTTGATCTAATTACGGTTGCAAGGACCGAATATAAATAAATAATTAGCACTCCTAGCCTAATTAAATGAATGGGATCCTGTATTTATCAATTTATTATTACCAGCCTTTGAAAGGCTTTATTTTTTAATTTGTAGATAAAAGAGCCTTATATTTGTTTTAATATTATCTGAATAAAAACGTTTTTATTTATATTTGAGAAAGAAATATAAACACTTATTTTTATTTTTCACTGAATATAGATAAATGTGAAATTCTGTGGTTAACTTGCATTAAATAATAATCCATCGCCTATAATAACCTATATTTTTTGCCTATTCTTACCCGACTGCGTCAGAAGGAAGGTTATGTTTTTCGAGTGTATTTTTTTAGCTAGCTCTGTAGCGTAAACGGCTTGATGGATTTAGCTTGAGAAGTGCGTTAGATTTGTCTCAGAGAGTGACACTGGGTAAGTATATCAAAATTAATAAAATTAAAATGGCTGATTTTTCGCGACATACAACAAGACATAAGTCAAAAAAATTTTTCAAATCTATCGAGTGGTGTATTAAAATATTTTTTTATTTTAGTCTACATTTTGTGATATACTATATTATTTTGGATGCACAATAAAACTATTATTATTATAATCTCTTAAGTCCAGTTAAAGCATAAGTAAAATACAACAGCATCAATTATCAGAAAATATTAAAAGCCGGTATAAAATAAAATAACGAGCCGTAATAAATCGCGTATCATCCTCTCAAGCCTCAACCCGGCCGCAGCGCATCTGCCCAAGTCCGTGTAATGACCGATGCAGTCAACAGATTGATTGGAGAATAAATTTACAATGCGCCATTCGAAAGTAAATAGCCGTATTCCGCGTCCGTGTATAACAATTCTATTTCAACGTAACATTCTGCTGTTCTGCACTTTAATTTGCATTTACTCTACCTATTGAATTAGATTCTAGCGTTGTTTTAAATAATTGCGCGTTTTATTTAGCACGTATTTCTGTTTTATCTTCTACATATATACTCATCCAGAGAATAAAGTATAAGAAATGTTTCCAAGCAGTGTTGAGTTTTGACCAATTTAATTAATATGTAATTTAAATATTGGATTTTAATGACTCTTTCGTATTGAAATATTGTTTTCTAATACAATAAATCTTCGGTTGAACAGTAGCGACTTCATTAATTAAACGTCTCACGTGCAAAATGCAAATGCTTTAGCTTTAGTATGTTGAAGAAAAATTGGTTTGTGTTTTTTATTAAGCCAGGGTTAAGGTTCAAGAACTACTCTTGTCGAGAAAAACAGGATTGCGCAGAATACCTGTATTAAAAATATTACTACTTATACTTATATTAAAAAAGGTATTTTGTAAGTTTATGAGTTTGTTTGTAATAGATAAACTAAAAATACAGAACCGATTTAGATGAAATTTGGTATGAATATACTACACTTTGGGAAGGACATAAAGAGTGTTTTAATCCTGAAAAACATCCGTAAAAGGGGTGAAGAGGGAGAAGAAGTTTGTATGCGAAACTATTCAGTTTTTAAGGGGCGTCGCTAGTACTTGATAAGAGGAAGAAAACAAAGACGTAACTTTACTAGGACACATATGATGTTTGGACCACTATGATGTTTTAACTGATAACCATAACTGATAATACTCGTGTGCTTACACATTCATTTTTAATTCATTTATTAGACTAAAAAAAAAAGAAACCTTTGTTAATTAATGTATATAACCTTTTAAATTCTTTTCCTATTCATTCTTCAAAAAAATTAGGAATGTATAGTCTCAATACGTGGATGCAAAATATTAATTTAGAAAATAAAATATTTTGCACCATTGAAAATGTCACTGAATCAAAAAAAAATATAGATGTTTTAATCTTGAGACACAAATGCTTGGAAATGATTCAAAATAAATATTCTGATTGTTATAAGATTTATACTGATGGATCGAAAGGCGTTAATGGTTGTGGAGCAGCTATATTAGACGCACAGTTAGATATTAAGATTAAGTTAAAGATTGATACCAATGTTTCTATTATGTACATTGAATTGTTCGCTATTGCGGAGGCACTGTGTTATGTAAATAATATTAACCATAATAAATTTGTTATTTTAACAGATGCTAAAAGTGCGCTCCAACATGTGGCTCGGTGCACCTCGAACTTTCGAGGAGTTCCGATAGCTTACAATATATTGAATTCAATTCTGAATTTAGAACTTTCTAATAAAAAAGTAATTTTCCAATGGGTTCCGTCTCATATAGGAGTTACGGGAAATGAGCTGGTAGACCACCTTGCAAGGGAAGCAGGATCCGTTGGTATACCCGTAAGCATAGCGCCTTTCTATAGTGATCTCTTACCTATATTAAAAGAACATGTCTGTAAGTTATGGGTGCAAAACTTTGATAAGACGTCGCAAAACAAGGGGATATGGTATAGAACTATTCAGCCTGAACTCTGTCGCTTTCCCTGGTTTGAATCCAGCAATTTAAATAGATCAACCCTAACCCTAGCTTTTAGAATTCGGTCTGGACACATTCCTCTTAATTATTATACATTTATTATGAAAAAGGTTGCATCCCCCTTGTGTGTTGTATGCGGAAAAAATGAAGATACTTATCACATGTTGATGGAATGTGTTCGGAACCAATCATATAGAAGTCATATAATAAGTAAAGTTGACATGAATATTGGAATTGTGAACAGTATGTTAACAATTCCGCATTCTAGCTCGGCAAAAAATCTGTATAAATTAGTGAAAGTATGCTTAAGTAAGAGGTAAATTTTAAGGAATCATGTATAAATTGTCATATAAATCGCAGTATAAAGCTAGCTTTATGCCCGCCTATCATATAATATAGTTGCTTACTATTTATGCATGATTTCATAATGCCATAATCAATATGTTCATAGTGTTAAGGATCTAAAGCTGTTATTGTATGTGTAAGAAGCTTGAACAGGACGACATGTTCCTTCTTCTGTGAACAAGTCCTTTAAATAAAGATATTAAAAAAAATCATTTATTAACCAAAACATATAGTAAATGATTTTTGTAGTTAGACAACTTCAGATTACTAAGTAAAATAAAGCACGCTGATTAGTATTCGAAGTGAAGCATAAATTTCAATTATTTAATTTCATTGCACCTGCTACAACACATGAATAAATTCCATTCGAAGTTCAGACTTGTGGAAAGTTACAAAACGTTGAATGTTAAGCATAATTTAAGTGAATATATTAAACGTTAATATATTAGATAATAATTAGTCCATTTACATTAAAAGTTTTGTTAGCAATAACAATAATAATTAGTCCATTTACATTAAAAAATGTTAGTGACATGACATTAATGTATCTATACATATAAATAAAATTGAAGTGTCTGTTTTTAATTTCAAATAACAGCTTTTCACTAAATGTATGTCAGTACTACTTGTATAACATCATAAAATTAATTTTAAAAATTTTTGTCTGTCTGTTTGTTCCGGCTAATCTCATGATAGTTGGACCGATTTTGTCACTCGCAGATAGCTAATGTTATAAGGAGTAACTTAGGCTACTTATATTTTGGAAATTTTATGTATTTTAACTAGCGGAACCCGCGGGTTCGCTAAACCCGATCAAAGTGAGGGTGAGTCGCTAGTCTAAAACTCTATTTAATATAAAAAATTCAACGAACAACTTAAACCAAAAGTCTAATTTTTTTACTATTATAGAATGTGAATGATAGACCAGAATTTAAAAATTTCGTACCAAAGACCAAGCCAAAAAGTTAATTAGTAAAAGGATCTATAATTATATGTAATAAGAATGAAAACAAAGGCAATAGACGAGGAGAATAAGCTGGGCGCCACAATAAGACGTTATTATTTACGATCGGATTGCATTGAGAGAATAACATCTTAATATAATAAATAATACCTCGTAGAGGCTCGTAGAGTGTGTGTAGCATATGGTAATAAAATAATAATTTATTTTAACATGAACTATACTTCTATGATAATTAACCATTAAATACAAATATTTAACATAGAGTATTTTTATTTCATTGGTTTTAGGTTAAGTTTTTATTAGGTAGTTTATTTTGTGTAGTTTAGGTAATCGGTAAATTGTATGAATTGAAATATGAAAAATTTCATTTTTTAACGCCATATTGAGAACAACAGCAATGTTCGGACAAATAATATTCATTGATATAGTTTTATCCATCATAAACTTCTTGTTAAAATTCAATAGAGTGAGAATCGAGATTCTCTCCAAAATGAGAACAAAAGATTCAAGTCCTGCAGATTAATTACATTGCGCTGAAATAAAAGGGAATGTTATAGTTAGATGCTTTATGAGTCTTATGTTCGGCGCCATGTAAGTATATCTTACTTGCTCTTTGTGCAGTTAAAGTTAAGATATTTAATTAATATGGAAAATAAAAGTCTTTAGTCTCTTTTGGAAAATAAAGACGAACAATAAAACCATGCCAGTAAAAAACTTTTAACGTACTCAGATTTTCATAAAACTATTTAAATGTTAACACATTTATATGTAGTATTTAGTTTTTTATACAGATGAATATTATAAATTCAAACACCAATAATCTTTTAAATAAGTGCCTTTTATAGGTGCTGAAAGTAAGTGGCATGAAACTTTAAAGAATGACGATCATTATTGTGAATAAGTGTCGCTTTGTTAATTTTCTGAACTACGAGTACTTCGTAGTTTATTAATCTTCTAATATATAAAAATCTCGTGTCACAGAGTTTTTTATCGAAGTCCTCCGAAACGGCTTGACCGATTTTTATGAAATTTTTTGTGTACATTTGGTAGGTCTGAGAATAGGTCATAGGCTATTATTTGAAGGGTACAGGGGCAAAACAAGGAATGTCACAAAGGATTCAAAAAGTTGAAAAGTATGGGAACATTAAGATTTTGCCACGTATTATTGATTGCAATGTAAATTAGAAAAAATATTTTGTGACATTCCTTGTTTTGCCCCTGTATACTTCATTTATTCACTTCATCATCACCTGATAATGGTGTCCCTCTCCAGATTTTTGTTTTTTTATTTTTGAACCAAATTTTTATTTATTATTTCTTAATGATCTTAATAGTGATTAGAACGCGGGCGGAGCCGTGGAAATTGCTAGTAATCTATAAAAATCTGTACTATTCTGTCGTTTCAACCACACAAGGATCACTTCGTTACGTACCTATGTGTAGATGGAGGAGCATAATTTATATTTATAGATCCATTCGACAAATTAAATAACTTTAAGTTATGTTTTAATTAAAATGCTATATGTTTGTAAAATATTTAATTTAACCCGAAACTCTCTGCCTATAATAACGAGAGTACAAGTTTTACTTCGTTTATTTTTTATCTGAGTAAATTGAGAGAAGAAATTTTTTTGCAATACCTATAATATATTACAAGTCGCATTGGGTACAAAATTTCTATACTACATTTTTCCACAAACAGATCTTATAAACATAAAACAACCATTAAATCTATGCAAGTACTCACCCCGATTATCAATAAAACGTAGCGTTTTTTTTTCGTGCTCCTGTACTTTTCTGTTATATGCCTGATGAGTTTGCCATTTCTATCAGTAAGTAAATCTATATATATCTATTCAATTTATAACGATATATGTACCTCTAGTTTCTACGGTGTCGCAATGTTAATTTATCTTTTAGATTAACATTTTTAATTACACTGTTTGAGTAAGATATTTATGAAAGGGGCGCCGATTTCACATTCATTTACAAATTGATTTAGATTTCCAAGAATATTGTAAATTATTGATATATGGCGAAGACGGGATTTCACGGGAGTGAAACACCGCCAACTTCTTAACTGCTGTTCTCAACTACTGTTACTACTACTGAGGCTTACTAAGCAAAACACTCAATAACTAAACTTGGCCCGACCCTGGACTCGAACCCAGAATATGCTAGCAACTGCACCACCGAGGCAATTAAAATAAATCCACAATTATATCATTATTATGGATATAGTATCTCTTCAGATTTCACGGCTCAAAGTAGTACAGTCTTTTGTAGGCTTGCGTGGGGACACATGTCCAACACGTAGAGGCTCCTTAAGAGGTTTTAACATTATTATATAATCTGTGATAATAAAAATAATTTACAACATTATACTAGCAATTACGTACTTGACAAATTAGTTCGAATAGTATCAACGAAAGGGGCGTGCAGTAGGATTATTGTAGGATAATAGTAGATAAAAAGGTAGTTTATTTTACCGTTTAATTGGAATCACATTTTGTCACTATAGTAACCTACCACACTACTAATACTGTCACAATAGATTCCTAGTTAATGTTAAAAGTGTTCGTGTTCGAACAGCTATTATTTGAAATAATGCTTTTATTACTAGGAATGTATAAAATTTATCACAGAATTACAAAAAAAAAATATCTACGATATATTATTATGTACTGTAAAGAATTTAATATAAGCCTGTAACATATTTTTGGACAGCATAGGAAATAGGGAATGTATTTACAAGGTACATATTTATTATATAACATTTAATACCCATATAAAAAAATTATGGTGAAAATAATTTTGAACTTTAAAGCATGTGATCAAAACTTTGCTTTACGTTTTCATAAGATTATTTAGGTTGTATGCAAATGCATTGGGGCTGTTTACTGAGTCAGCAATACATCGGCACGTTTCGTTTCGGCACATAACCAACATTTGCACTGCGTTGAGAAACTTTAAATTTAATTTGATCAAATATTCAAATTGATTTCGCGGAATAGGTACACTAGAAAATGCTTGCCTTAGATAGGTCAATTTAAACCTTTATTATTGCAATGAATCGTTTGTTTTAGTTGTAGAATGTGTCTATATATCATTCGTATTATAAAAAATTACTACATTAAATTAAAAAATGATACTTAATCGTTTTGTATACATATTTTAAAATCATAATTAATGTAAAACAAGACATAGTTGCTTTATTGCTCCCTCTCTCTCCTTAAAATGTTATAAAACAATATTTTATAAACTCACTCGGTATCAGTAACTATCCGTAATAAAATAACTATTGAGCGCTATCACAAAACGGATAACAATATGTAAGTATATTGTATACATCATTTTTTATAAATAAATGCCACATTTTACCCGAGTCATGAATAACAATATCCGTTTGACCTACAGCTATCGGCAGTATATTGAAAATATTCAAATAAAAATCTAACCTCGAAACCATTACTTTAATGGAAATCTATTAAATTGAAATATAAACTAGTATCATATTTGCTTTTAAAATAGAATGGACGATATTATGTGAAATAGTTTGTGAATATCAAGTACATTGTATAAGATTTATCTATTATTTACACATACATTTTACACTGTTATGTGCAGATTATATATTTAAGAAGTATACGAGTAAATGGTACTTTACAAAACCTTCAAGGTAAATGACAACCACCGTCATTTTTATTTTATTTCTTTTCGATTGTTACTAAATTTTAAATTTTATAGCGCTCTAAAGTGTCAGTTTTCCGCTATATTTAAAGGAAACGATCGCGATTAAATTTACCAGAGGGCCTAGACAAAGTAACAATCGATTAGCGAAAGCGATAGTAGAAAAGTCCAAAATGTATGGGTTTGACATATGACTTAGATATGTCACGTGATCTGTTGTCAACGAATAGATGATGGTAGACAATGTAAATTCATTTCAATTATTAGTGATTTAAAGTTCAAAATGCATACGCTGCGTTTAAGCGATGACGATTGTAGAAATCGAATCGCTTCATAACGAATGCCGGTTGGCTATAGGCCCAGGTAACTATTATTTAAATACTGCTAAAGTATATATATAAATAATATAAAGTAGGTTTTTTATTAATTTGGATCTTTACATCCAAAAATCTTGGAGACAATTTAAGGCACTAAAGTGATGATTATTAATTTATTACCCGACTGCGGAGAAGCCCAAAGAAGGGTAATTCGTTTCACTTGCTATGTATGTATGACCCATAATAACTAAACTAACTACTAAAAATGTAAGTGACAAAAAATAAAAAGCGGTAAAAAATGATCTAATCTTAAGAGTTAAAATTCCTATATTTGATATTGTAGTAGTTATAACATTATGTACTTAATTAAAAAAATAATAAACCAAATTATATCTTTTCCAGGTATGTGTTTATCCTCTAAAGTAAGTACCTACAAATTATTAATGTCCTCCCCGATTCCGGCCATAGCGGCCAATCTCATCGAGACTAGCCAACTGCGCAGTAGATATTATCGTGCACAAGTGTACGAGCAGGCAAGTGCACTCTCTATTCCAGTTACACTCATTCTCCGGTTGGACCACTACTTGACACGACCAGAGTGTAAGGAACCTATAAGCACCGCCAACTTCTCAAAAATACGGGCTGTTACTTAGACTCAAACCCAGGACCTCCGGATGTGCAGCCGTACGTGCTAGCCACTATGCCACCGAGGCAGATACCTACATATTTTTTTATTATCTTAGATTTTCGAGTGCCAGGGGTATCTTGAAATATAAAGCCAATGTCGTTTAAGTTGTGATAATATGGTATTAAGTGTTCTTAGGTATGACAGAAAAAAAACAATTTAAGAACGATTTTTACCGTCGAGTGGTAAAGCATTTCAGATTGATCGTATGTTTTAAAGAAATACACAAGCAGAGCAGTAAGCGTAAGCTAGTTGTAATATTAAAAAAAAAGTAAGTCATAACAAAGAAGTGAAGGAAACTACTATATAATTTGTCGTTCTATACGATTTTCGTAATATTAAACGTTATTACATTATACTAACTATAACAAGTGGCACTAAAGGGCTATAGTCTGATAATTTCCATAGTAAGGTTGCGGCTTATCAATATTACATCGCAGCACGCCATTCATCACTACACGTCTCAAATGATCGATTACACCATGAGCCGCCAAGCCTCTTGGTCAATGCGTTTATGGTCATGCCCCACTTCAAATTGATACTTTGTAAGCCTTCATTTGATATACAGAAGATATATCCGACTTTTAGAAAATGATTTATTATATTATGAAATATTTATTAATATTGGATACAAAAATGTTATTATATATACCTAGTCGATTCTCCTAACGTTTCTAGTTCAGAGACACTAAAACCTAGCAATCTAAAGTAATAATGTTATGAATGGTGAAATTTGGGAGGATGTTTGTAACTCAATTACACCAAAACGGCAGAACGGATCTGGATGAAAGTCACAGAAATAGATTATAGTCTGAAATAACCCGGGTACCCGAAGGATAGACATTTTCTTTATAACAAGGGACTACCCCGAGTGAAGCTTGGGTGAGCCGCTAGTGTATTGATAAAGTTTTAATTAAATAATCAGTTTTTGCAACAACATTAAAGTAACATTTTACTTATTTACCAAAGCTTAAAAATAATTAGATATTTATAGTTACTTATAAGAAAACATCTGTTTACTAAAACTAAGAGATGTGTTCAAAAGCAGATATCTTTTTAAATATTAGTGACTTTAGAGCTTAGATCAAGAAATAAATTCACATTTAAAAGATCATTCATCTCGAACTCCTTTGTAATAGATCGTGGATCTCTCAGGAAATGCGACTGCAGTAGTTCTATTATACTTTCAATTAGACGCGAATGAAAACCGGACTTCGAATGTCAACTGAGCAATTTTTCTGAAATAGAAGCCAAATGACCTTAATAGAAAATAATATTGTTATCGAGTCATATAAAAGCAAATATATTCGAATAATCGAATGTTCGAAATTATACATAATTTATAATAGGTATTAATTTAATAAAATTCATCCCATTCAAAAAATATTATAAGTATACAAGCATCTTCCGCGGCTCCGCCCGCGTTCTTATTATATCTACTATTAAAAATAGGTATTGGTGGAATAAGGGTGAAATTTTAGGATAACAAGTTTTTTTGATGCCAAATCATAAAAAAAATAAAAAATAAAGATTTGGTCCAAAAATAAAAAATAAATGTAGAGGGGGCCACCCTTATCACCTAGGGGAATAAAAACTATAATAAAAAAGAAATAGATATATTCTTATGAAAAACGTTTTATAAACGTCTTATGGAAAATGACAACAGTAAAGGGGGTTAGCTAGAAAGTATATAAAATGACTGTAAAAAATCAACCATTGAGAATACAATAACTGAAATATACATTTTACACGAGTGACCTAGTTTTCAGAGTTTAGGGTTCTTTATGAAGTATTTCTATTATCCTTAACATAATACCTTTAACTGGTTTGCAAGTAGTGCAGGCGGTTTCTAAGATTTCTGTGCTTTCGTAGCTTATTTTTTCCAGAGCATTAGTCGTTAGTACATAACAGACCCATTTAAAATCACATTGTCTGCACATGTTATGCTTTTTTCGATATATTACACATTTAGATTATACTAAATAAAAAATATATAGCCCATAAGTTTCTATAAGGGTACTAAAATTGAAGAAAATTTCATTTTGCTTTACTCACTGATAACATTGAAGTTTAGTATATAAAGTGACCAAGTCGATTATCAGGGAAGGGCACGTCGCAGTGAGATATTTTAGCAATTCTAATTGAGAGCGGTCTAGCTATCGTGGGGTTGCCGTTGAACGGGTATAAATTACAAACCAGTCTATGTCCAGCACGCGAGCTTTACGGAAGAGTAATGAAACCACTGATATTGTTCATATAAATTTATTCATTGTTACTAAAGCTTTGCTAACATATTTGTATGTCTATTTTCTATTATATGAGAACAAATGTAACATGCTATTAATATATATAATATTTTACTAATAAGTTTTAGATTTTTAAAAACAACAACTTTAAAAATCATTACATTACTTAAAAATACCCTGTTACCAAAACATTGCGTGACAAATAAACTTTTATCTGCCTTGTTTATTTAAAATCAAGGCTTTAAAAACAATTAACCCTTATATTGTTCTCGGTAAAGCGCGATGTGACCCTGGCTACGTGAATGCCATTTCCTGTGTACGAATCCGTCGCGGCACGCGAACCTATCACAATGGGCGTTAATTTAGTTGCGATGATAAACTCTACTTATTGCGCCCGAACGTGCGAATTAGCATCCTCATTACAGCTATAAATTGTAACACAAAGATAACTCGGTGTTCTACTTACTATTTACGTTTACGGTTTAATTTAGCTACAGAACAAAAACTTTATTTACCCTTCGTGTATTATGGCTTTAGAAAGTAATGTTTAAAGCACATATTAATATAAGCTGGGAGTACAACAGTTTCAATGAACAATTTTAGCTTGTTTTACTTATATTGTGATATTTTTGGATATGGTAAATGTGTAATTTAACAAAATTACCTATATCGTATATGATAAGTATAATATATTTACTTGGATTACTTATTAATATTAGAAGTTTGAAAGTGTTTTTTGTCCTCTCTTTCATATAGCAACCACACGACACATTGATCTTATGCAGAGGTATAGAGTATAAGCCAAAATGCCATAAGGTACTTTATATCCCGACACACATTTGAATATTGCAAATATTCACTAGGGGCGTATAAATAAAAAGGTATACGTTTACCAATTCGTGAAATACTTACTACTACTAATACTTACCTTAATAATACAGAAAGTATATTATAATTACAGTAAACAATAATAATTTGATATGAAAAACTAAGTAATTTAAATAGAAAAACTTATTACAACATTACAAAGCGGTGATTAATACATACGAGTATATATTGGTCTAAGATCCAAGCCTACGTCGATCTTCACCGAGCTGATAATAGAATAAAACTTATTTTATAATAAATTTAGTATATTATAAAACATAATAAAAATGGGTTGGCTAAAAAAATCCTGGACAGAATATTTTTAATAATTTTTTTAAAAATGATTTTTCATTGAATTTTGCAACATCAAGATAATAAGAAAATTTTATACTGACTTGAAAGTAAAAAACATATAGAATATGCCGACGTTGGGTTGGCTATTATTTACCTGGACGAACTACTGGGTTGGCAGGTATAAACAGGTATGTCGTACCAGTTACTTTCACATGATTTGATAATAGAAAAAAAATTATATCAACATAAGCGTTGTTTTATGGCGAACACGTTGATATAGAGTTGGCTACAAAAAATTCGGTCCTAATAGAGGTTTGCGAATTTTAAAGATTTAAATTTCAACGCGTGGAAATGTGAGATGGGACCCTAAATATAAGAAAGTGCACACATGTACGTAAACTTACGTGTACGTAAACTATGGAGGGTAGAGGTACCTCTACTACTCTCCATATAGTAAACAGTGTTATTTTTTTATCTAAATAACTTTGATATGGCCTTCTCATAAATACAATAAATAAATGTAACCAGTATAAAATTCAAAGTGTGTTTAGCTAATGACTTAATACATTTTGACGACACGTTTGGCTCAGTTGGTGACCCTACTTTCTGCGCCAGCGGTCGCGGGTTCGATTCCCGCTGGGGGCATTTATTTGTTGAGCACGAATGTTTATACTGCAGTCATGGATGTTAATATTTATAATATGTATGTATTTAAAATTTATATGTGTAGTATATCAACTATCTGGTATCCGTAACACAAGCACGTAACGTAGCTTACCACGGAACTAGATGGCGCTGTTGTAATAATGTCCCAACATATTTATTTATTTATTAATATTATATTGCATCGAAAACACATGTTATTCTGTATCGTTGTGATAAAAAATGGCTAAAAATTTTTTTTGTATGGCTCGGACGATTCTTTAAGTGATTTTACTGATAAAACTTTAAAAAATTGTGCGTTAAATCTAGCTTTTCGTAAAAAAAATTTAAATATCATGAAGTTGAATTAAGAGCCATATTACATCTATCATCATGTGATTTTTGCGTTAGATGGACAATTTTGGGACCTTGAGGCTTGATCTCAGAAACAAAAATACATCAACAATTTTGACTTATTGAATAGTATAAAATAGCTCTTGGCATAGGTCGTACGGCCTCGCTTATTGTAAATTTTTGATTACTTTTTAATTAAACCCAAAATTGTAGAGACAGATTTTCATAAAATGTGCGAAGGCACTTTTTTGAGCATCTGGATTGAAAAACTGTTCTAAACAAATGAATTAAAAAATAAGAATGATATCTCTTATATAGTCGTAAAGGTCGTAGCGGCCTCTGAACTTTGAAATATCATTGTATAATAATAATATCATTAATATGGAAAAAAAATCTTATTCTAAACCAAAAAAACTTCGAAAATCGCTTTAAGTTAAAAATGTGAATTTCTCCTGTCTACGATAATATTATGGGGCAAAATTTGTACCAGAATAATAGTCACATCATGAGGAATAAATATTTAATATTTTTTTTATTTGACGTCTCATAGGTTTATATACCTTAGTCTCTCCCGTGACCATGATTACTGTAAAGCATTCGAAACGTCGGGAACTAAAAATCAAAATATATCCGCGACAAAATCCGAAAAGGTAGTTTCATTTATAATGTCGAATATTCGCGTAAATCTAAGAAAGTATTATACTGATGCATTATAAAGATGTTAAATTGTTTACTATTTTTGTATTACATGAAATATATTAGATTGTTATGTACTTCATTAATTATTTTTTTTTGCAATTCAAATGTCAGTTGCTCCAACATAACGCATACTGCTTACTATATGGAGGGTAGTAGAGGTACCTCTACCCTCCATAGTTTACGTACACGTAAGTTTACGTACATGTGTGCACTTTCTTATATTTAGGGTCCCATCTCACATTTCCACGCGTTGAAATTTAAATCTTTAAAATTCGCAAACCTCTATTAGGACCGAATTTTTTGTAGCCAACTCTATATCAACGTGTTCGCCATAAAACAACGCTTATGTTGATATAATTTTTTTTCTATTATCCAATCATGTGAAAGTAACTGGTACGACATACCTGTTTATACCTGCCAACCCAGTAGTTCGTCCAGGTAAATAATAGCCAACCCAACGTCGGCATATTCTATATGTTTTTTACTTTCAAGTCAGTATAAAATTTTCTTATTATCTTGATGTTGCAAAATTCAATGAAAAATCATTTTTAAAAAAATTATTAAAAATATTCTGTCCAGGATTTTTTTAGCCAACCCATTTTTATTATATTTTCTAATATACTAAATTTATTATAAAATAAGTTTTATTCTATTATCAGCTCGGTGAAGGTCGATGTAGGCTCGGATCTTCTACTATATCATCTCAAATCGGCATCTGACGCGAACGCGGCATATATCAATCAGGCGGCGGTAATCAATCAACGCTGGATAGCCTGTTTATGCAGTAATGTGGAGCAGATTTATTTTAGCTTTTGAATTTAAGATCATTTGCACGTAAGTAGCTTTTAGATAATGAGATGACCAATCGCCAAATAACTAGATGACATTAATGATTAAGCATTTAAGTGAATGAACACCGAAATAAGGTATATTTTAAAAATATTATGTATATTCAATTGTTTCAATTGATCATTATATAAATAATGAACTTCAAAAAACTTCGCTCAGATTCGTCCCTTTATCTATCTGTCGTACTCTTCATCCCAATTTGTTCAGCCCTGACAACATAAAAATGTAAAAACCCGCTTACAAACTTTCGCTATTGTAATACTGTATAGTCTGGAATATTGTCCCAGTACGAACGTGTGAAAAATTTCTATGCGTATTACTTGACCAAGTAATCGAGATAGGTGCGAAAAATATAATTTCATCATTTTTAGAAAACCAATTACGTTAATTTCTACAATCTATAAATACCGTTGATTTATGTTTCATTTTCTTTAAATCTGTCTTTCTTTATAATTTTTGCAAATGTTTTTCAAACGAAGAGTAAAAAATATAACAGTAGGTAGATATGACATTCGAGTGACAATCGGGCAGAGAATGAGGGCGACGAGCCGAGCGTGGAAATATGTCGACACGGCTGTAATTAGGAGCTGGAGAGTGGCGAGTCGACATTTTATCGAGAATAATAGTTGTTATTGGAGCTTTTATTATATCTCGAATATTTAAACTAACACTTGACGAATATAAGCGTTCTTTCCTATTATTTTAAGGGTCTGTTTTGTGTAATAAGCGAAAATAAGGTCATATTCTTAGATATAAATTAATCCTACTTAATATTATAAAGATGGAAGCTTATGATGATGGATGCAAAAGCAGATTTAATGAAGCTTTAAAAAAGCTACACTTTAGAGCGCCTTCTACATAAAGCGTAAAATTTATAAAAGTGTTATTTCAGTACATAAAGCTCTAGGCGAGCGGAGTCGGGAAGATGCTAGTTTAACAATAACCTAGTTACGAGATACGGTTGTAGATATTTTTATTTTATTTTATTTATTTAGTTAGACACCTATAGAAAACTATTTTTAAAATTTTGTAAGGACTTTTATATTAGCAATTATATTCTGTAGCGCTTTATTTTAATAATACCTTAAATACATTTAACAATACCCTCCTTAAAAGTCATTTGTAACAGCATAGCTCTGCAACCATTTAACAGATTGAAACGTAACTTATTTATGATTTTAAAAAATTCAATTAGTTCAATCGTTTTCTCTAGAAGTGCGCATAAACCAGCGGCCAAACCATTGGGTCTCCTAAGTTTAAAAAACTTAAATATACAATTACGTAGCTCATCTTCGACTTAATACATTACTAAAGTCATATGCTATTAATAATACTGATGGTCTCCCTACAGCTCAAAAACGAGTAATTTAAGTAAGTTAAGTATAAAAAATACTGAAAACCCAAAAAAACATCTAGAAAATCGAAAAGTTTAAAAATCCATTATTTTGTATGAAGATCTCCGACAGTTAAAGGGCCTGCCCTATTTAAAATTGTATGGTTCACTGAGTACAGTTCTTAATATTTACGTATATTTGTTATTTTATTAGATTTTATACAAACTAACAACAACTATTCTTAGACATGATGTAAGAAGATTTAGTATCGCTTTTGTCTCCTGAAACGCAGTTGGAAAGTTGATGTTGCAATACACGGCGCCTGAATAGATTTCGCGATACTGCTAAGTTTCATCGTTCGTGTATTTCAACAATAGCAACAAAGTGTACGTTGGTTGGATACATTGTTCGACTCTACGTTTTGTTACTGCAAAATCGTTTCTTTCCATTTGTAAAGATTGACGATGTTCTCACTGCAAATATTTCTAGTTAAATTGAAATTGTAAAATATTAATATTTTCAAGGATCCATAACCTATTTAATACTTAATCATTTCACTATCACAAATCCTTTTTAATCTATAATGTATAACTTTGGAAACAACATTTTATTAAAAACTGTATCTGGAACTTTCCCGAAAAGAATCTCTTTGGGAAAGTAGCTACTATCAGCAATAACATTATATACTTTGTTTTCAATACATTTTCCTTGCTTGTAATATACAATATACGTACTTAATGTACATTATTTACTTTGACGCTGGTAGAAATTTTACTTTTTTACTTAGCTACATTTGTATACCATTGTTCATTCCTAGCATTTTACTCACTCTGGACAATGATAACAATGATAATAATTAGACTTACGACTTAAGACTCATATTGTTCTCATTGTAACCACATTTGCGCTGCGAAATTGCCTGCTCATTTTAAAACTTGAGAACTCTAGATTAAGCTGCATTGTTTCGTGTAAGTTTTAATTCCAGAATACATAAGCTCCAGAGCTGAGTTAGCTTGGCCCGGTCAATTAAAGTTCGTCTCGTAGATGTTCTACGTTGAAACGTACATACGAGTAGCTTTCCATCATGAAAAGTGTTTAGTTAATCTAGTGCTGTAGACTAGTAAAGTTGTGGCAAAACACTGACATTTTAATTAATACGTATAATAAAATTGTAAATTAGTCGAATTTGTACATTGCATATTTTTTAGAAAACCTTATTGAAATTGTCATTTTTATCAAGACAGAGGCCGAACATCTATAGTTTTTAGACAGAGAGAGTCTGTCTGTGACCGCATCGCAAGTAAAGACTTGACAGACTTTGATTGAAATTTGAATTTAGATCTAGACACATACTTTACACCTAGGGTCGCTAGTATATTATATAAAATCAAAGAATTAGGGTTCCGGTCTTTAGAACGCGGGCGAAGCCGCGGGAAATGCAATAAAATAAAAACATACATAAGAAAAACATAATAAAAAATCTTTGAAAAATGTATGGAAGAGCAGTTTTCAACAAAATTTAATTTTTAAATAAATAAATAAGTTGGGACATTATTACAACAGCGCCATCTAGTTCCGCAGTAAGCTACGTAACGTGCTTGTGTTGCGGATACCAGATAGTTGATATACTACATATATAACCAATTTTAAATACATACATATTATAAATATAAACACCATGACTGGAGTACAAACATTCGTGATAAGCAAATGAATGCCCCAGCGGGACTCGAACCCGCGACCGCTGGCGCAGAAAGTAGGGTCACTACCAACTGAGCCAAACGAGTCGTCGTTGAATTTTGAATTAATTAATTTTCTTATGTCCATTTAAAAATGATGTGCAAACTCGTTCTGTATTTCCCTTAGTAACTGGTATCATTTTCTAATAAAAACATACGAGTATAATATTCTCTCGTAATTTCGATTCATCCGAAGGAATTTCCGCCGATGAAACATTTTTGTTTTTTGTTTTTCCAAATTCTTTCTTTTTAATAATTGTTATTTAAGATGAATTGTATTTCTTCTGATATGTAACACAAAAAAGGAAAAGAATTCATAAGTTCATGTCAATTTAAAACATCAAATAATAAATTTTATTTAATTGTAAGTCTATCGCAAATATACAAAACTTTAACAATCAAAACCTTTAATGTAGTTCTATTATTATTAGTGTAAACAAAGATCACTGTTTGAGTTGTATTTGTAATATTTATTCAGTACTATTGCTATCATAATTAAGAAAATCTGTTTTAATTTGCTTAAAAGTAAAAATAATAGTGCATTATTTATTGCTTTTGCGTTTATATAATAAGCTCGTTTGTTCATTTGTTGGTAAGTTTTCTATAACTGAGCATAGCTTTCGTCTGTTTTTAAGCATAACTTTTTACTTTTTAACGTTTCCGCGAAAATCCAGGCAAGACAAATCGTGCAACTATTCTTATTTAAGAAGAAATCTAAAGAAACCTCTGAAATACAATGAAGTAATTTTACTTAGTAATTAAAGTATTATTATTAACTATTTAAGTAATTTTACTTAAATAGTTAATAATAATACTCTTATTGAATATATAAATCAACAGTCAAGTGCTGTGTAAAGTTTTTATCTATTTATGGAAATGAGGTCTGACCATACATATGCAGTTACTAAGCTTGCAATACACTATCTGCAAAGAACATATTCAAATATAATATGTTGGTTGTAGATAGTGCGAAAAGTAAAGCTACTAGTTGAATTTACTACTAAATTTTATGAAATTACTTTCTTGTTATATATAGTAAGTTATGACGTAATTTATCTTATAATATGTAAAAATCTCGTGTCACAGTGTTTGTTATCGAACTCCTCCGAAACGGCTTGACCGATTTATACAATTTTTTTTGTGAATATTTGGTAGGTCTGAGAATAGGTCGTAGGCTATATTTATTCCCCTATGTATTAAGGGTGGTCATTTCCAGATATTTTTTTTAGACCAAATATTTATTTTTCACTTTTTTATCATTTGGCATCAAAAAATTCTTATAAACCTAAATCATCCATTAGACGCGGGCCGCAGGAATACAATATTATATCGTCCTCGTGTATTTTGTTAGTTTAAATAAACAATAATGTATAATGACAAAGAAGCCAAGGGTTTTCATTATACTTCAATAAGCTTACCAATTTTTTTTTGAGTATTAAAATGTTATATTCCAATGATTAATCCCCTACATAGTAATTTGAAATTTTATTGAAAAAAACTTTGCTGCTATTCCTGTGCATCATTCTATAAATAACTAAGACAAATCTGTATATTAAATATTTTATAGAAAATCTTATTAAAATAGTCATTAATATCGATACAGATGCCAAAATTATAGTTTTCAGAAATTCAGAAAAAGAAAAACACGTTAAAACACCATCTACAACAACTCATCCACACTAACCTTTAAAAAGTACCAGGTAAAAGTAAAAGGTTAAGGAAGAACCCGAGTGAAGCAAGGGGGAGTCGCTAAATTACTATAAAATATAGGTTATTTATTATTCTCATATTTTTAGAAGAAACGTTTATCTCTTTCTTTCATAAAAAATACATTTGATCAGTCCGCCACGCTCCAAAGACGACCTTCAATTCCCTAACTAGTTTTAGCTTAGCAAAAAGTTTCATTTAGTCGTCTGCACATTTAGTAAATATGAACTTCTCCAAAACGCGTTCAAATACGTAATACAAAATTTTGAAACAATTAGAAACAGCATTAATATTATATCGCCATTAGGTACCCGTAGAGTTTCATTAAGCAGTTTACTATCGAACCCTATATGGTAGAAGATAAATTTTATGGTACACTATTGAAATAGCCTAATAAAATACCCGACAACTTACCACAGTGGATTTATGTTTAATAAAATTCGTAATATTAGATAATTATTAAACAATTTGAAAATGTTACGGGCCTAATTTTGCTGTGAGTAAATGTATAACATTTTGCGGTGTATCATATTAATATTATAAATAAAAAGTCTAGTTTCTCTTGTTGTTATTTATCAGTCAACTCTACTAGATGTTAGTTTGAACCTCTTGTTATAATTTTGGGTAGTTAATACTTTCAGACGAGTTTCCTTTTAATATTTATTTAATTGTAAATGATACATATTTTAATAGCAAAACGTTATGATGTTGAAAATAAGACAAGTAAAAATCGCAAAGGTACGAGCTTTGCAATCGTTTCACTAGGAATAATGTATAAATGAGCGGGTTCTCAACTAGCCATCATGCTTATGGATGTAATATTCACGTATTTATTATAATTTCAAATACACTCAAAAAATTACATTACATACATTTTTTTAACATTAGTTTGAAAAGAAAATGTTAAACACTTAAAACTCAGCAGCATTAAAATTCGTTTTGTATTCTTTTTTATTATAAATTGCAAAAATTATGCAACATTGTAATGTTGATGGTGAAATAGTATAAATCGATGAATATTTTTAATAAAAACTTTTAATATGCTATTCATTCTTTGTAGTCATTGTTATGTTGTAAACAACCTTACATCTACACTTTTATACGTATACTTTCATCTGGAGGGACTTTCTTTTTAGAGTATTCACGAGGCAGATAGTACTAACTTTGCTTTAACATCTTGTTACATCGCTGTCCATCTAAGTTCAGATACGTGTTGTGTTGGCACAAACATCTGTACGATCAATATGAATATCAGAGTATAGATCTCTGACCCTTTGAGCTTATAAAATTATTATTCAAACGACTTAATTCTACCTTTCGATTAAATCAATAACTATGGCAACTCCGTCACCAATTCCATTGACAGATATTATCATTTTACAACGTATTATATTTAATAACTTAAATAGACAGCAATAGTCAACTCATCACTTCAAAGTGAATTTTAGAGATAAGATAAAAACGGATAATTAGATTTTTTGTTTATGTTAAATGTTTATTACAATAAAGAGATTTCATTAATTAGACGATGTAATTTAGCCTGCTATTTGAAGTAACTTGGCGTGATACTAAGTTCCCTATAAATTTTTAAATTAACAGAAGAAAATTAAGGTCATGTAGTAAAACTGCGAATGTATCATTTTTAGGTGTAAGAGAATCTATAAGATTTAAGTTATCTTTTGTCCACATAAGTTTTCTTTTGTTAATGAAACGTAACTATATAAAATATATAAAAGCTATTTACTTGCTCGAATCTCTCTAGTACCTACTACTAAACTAGCATAGTTCAATAACACGTGGTCAGTACTTCAGTCTGCATTAGACACATTAGCATAAGCCTCGTAGAGCATGTTAAAGCCACCTTATTGGACTTGAAGTATGAATACATTTAAATTACTTTAAGGCTTTACGTGAGTAGTAAGCACATAGGTGTTTGCTATGCTATGAACTAGCAACCCACTCCTTCGATCAGATACGTACTATCAATAGTAATTTTCTTTAAGCAACACCTGATGTACGTACAAGATACAATGTAGCTTCTTCACTTTATATTTATTAATTAAGTAAATACTTTATGCAAAATAATTTAAATTCGTTATTTCGTTTTTACTTAAAATACGAACACATAATTTGTTGAGATATTTTATAATTCCAAAACTTTTTATAACTTTTTATTAATAAGTTAGATACCTACATACGTTCACAAATAAATTAAAAAAATTGGTATTAATTATGAAGATAAAATTGAGTAAAATTACTTAATAAGATACAGCATCCTATCGAAGAAGATCACAAAAGGCAGAAAAATCAATTCGTAGCATGTAGTTGGCAATATTTCAAATTCTCATTGATTGTTTCCTTTCCAATCTTTTCTCGACAGTTACATAATCTAGAATAGTTACCGCATCGTAAGTCGTCGCGAAATAAATTATTACTTTTAATATGTAACAATGTAAGATGAATGATTTTCATTCTATAAGTGGCTAATCAGTATATAAAAATAAAGTTTCTGTTATTAATTTCAAATTAACAGCTTTTCACTGAATGTATATGAAAGTATATATGGTTTGTCTGTTCCGGCTAATCTCTGAAACGGCTGGACCAATTTTGTCGGCACTTTCACTCGCAGATAGCTAAAGTTATAAGGAGTAACTTAGGCTACTTTTATTTTATTAGAAAATTATAAAAGCCGTTTAATTTATATTTACTTATGTCTTATGCCCAGCGAAGCGGGTCGTGCTTACTAGTGGACAATAAAACATTTATTACTACTGCTAGTTACTACTGTACTATAAATAAGTTTTAATTAATTCATTGAAAACCTCTAAAAGACTTGGCGGTATAACCAACGCGATGTTTACTGATCTTTAATCTTTCTTTCTTCAAGAGAGCTTTATGAGGTACTTGGTTCAGACCTATTCACCAACACTAAATTAATGTGTTTAAGTAAAAAATAAGCATATTATATTTGTATTACTCAGTGCATGTGTACAACTTACACAGAAAGAATCGGTATAGTTTTACGTAGAGACAATATATTGTGCATAATGATAATATTTTATGTACTGCTTTATTTTAACTGTTAGTATAGAATATTTTCAATCTGTCCGAGAAATCTCAAGCGTCAACCGATATTTATAATGATTTTCGGGTTAAAAAATATTCTGTGTCCTTTCTAGGGTCTCAAGCTACTTCATGCCAAATATAATTTAAATAGGTTCACCTGATTTTCTGTTTATTCATAACAAACAAACAAAAACGCATTTTTTTCTTCATAATAAGAGTATAGATATACTCGTATCCTTTATAAATAGAATTAATAGAATTAATAAAGACATAAACGATCGAACGAAAAATAGTATCGTCAAAGCAAACGAATTTATACTACTTTTTATCGCCTTGATTTATACCTCTTATCGCCCTGCGCTGTAATCCAGCAAGCACTAGTATACTCGTAGTGCAGTTTCATTATTTAATTCGTAACCTCTTAACTTTTTAATGAAATCTTACAAGTAAAGCACAGATTTTGTATCTTTATTATTAATATATAGCTTAATTTTAGCTTTATTTATTATTTTATATTTAGACTAGCGACTCCCCTCGGGCTCGTCACTAGATTTAGCGCGAACGAAGCCGCGGGCTTTGCTAGTAAATGTGTACAAAATGTGACAAATGATATACTGAAACCATTGGAAAACAGCATGAAAATTGGTGCAATAGTTCTTGAGTTTATCTCGAACAGACAGACACGCGGCGGAAGACTTTGTTTTATGATATGTAGTGACGATAGGTATATTGTGCTGAATAAACTGTCGAAGTATTTCATTTAATCTTCAAAATTTAAGTAATTTAAGTAGTATTAAACTATTCTTCACAGAGAAATACTTCATGAGTAGTTTAACTTTTGCATTTTATACGCTTCTCTGACACTATTGCTACTTTCGAACTTCTTTTAACATACTCAATACTCATGCCTAATGATTTCCATCATCTGTTTCTTTCGCTGCATAACATTCTAATCTTCATATTTTTTCAATTTTACACAGTCAGTAGTAACCAATCGATACATATAACTTCATCTAATGACATTTATCTCAACATTTTTTATTTCTAATGAAATCTCATGAACAATATAAATGAACCCATGATTATAATCAATAATGTTTTAACTATAAAAAACCGAAAACAATTTATTCGTTTTAAGTGCCAATGTAAGTGCATGCATATATAACAATATGTAGTCTGTATTGAAATTAATAGAATAGGTAACGTGGCATTCGCTGCACGTTCGCGCACTGACGGCGCCACAAATTGCCAACTAATTAAATTACAAGCTTCTGCAGCCTGGAACCTGCAAGAAAGAATACTCTTTTAAAAGATACACTTGTCGCTTTAACAGTTTCTAACTTAGTTTGATAATTTTTACATTCTTATTTATTTTTAAAATGCTTAAATTATCCCAATTCATATTATGAGGCATATGTATAATATGTATGTGTTTAAGAAATTTAAAATTGTTTTTTTGCTTAGGCAGAAATACTAAGTAGCCCAGTAAGTCGGAAACTGAGTAAACCGGGTTAAAATCAAGGGTTTCGCACCTCTTATTTTCAACATGATTGCCACTTATCTTATGGCGCATGCCTGCGAGAATCAAGTAAGTTTTCTAAAAACATTAGCAGTTCACTAACCCACATTTGGCCAGCGTGGTAGACTATAGCCAGTGTGACCCAATATTGGGACGTTAAAAATGGCTGAATAAAAAAAAAGTACACATTGTATTTCAAAATAATATTTCAAGTAAATGTTTTTAAAATAACGTTTCGCATGGTGTCTGTGCAATGTAACATTGCATAGCCTTATCCGAAACCATTTTACTTCGCATCTCTATATTTTCTCTCTGACTAGAGCTATGATGTCATTTATAACACCTGTGTATTTTTCCACTGAATAATTTCACACAGTCGCGAGCAGGCACTGCGGTCTCTAGGGATGTATGTCAATGCAGTTTTATGCGGCTTAGCGAAGTTTAGATCCACAATTTTATTTGTTTATTTTATTAGTAAACAAGAGGACTAAAATCATATGTGATGGTAATAAAGAAGATTATTTTAACACATTTTTTTTCTCGTGAGATATTGTTGTATATTCTGCAATTCGTTTAATAGAGGACGACACTAAACTTTTTCTTAACTTAAGTAATAAACAATATGATTAACATATATTATGTTTCTTAGTACATAATTTTTTAAACAAATATGCAAAAAGAAAAGAAATTTGCAGTTGGTAAAATTAAGCACTGGCGACGTTTTCAGCTGGTTTAAGACGAGCGAGATGATGTGGTCTCGGTAAGCCGTTGTTAACCCGAATAAGCTAGAGTAAGCTTGGAGTGAATAAATGTAAACATTGTTCAGCGATGACCACAGATAAGTAACTGTCAAGAGCGAAATTACTTCCTGTGCATACTTGTTGAAGTATACGAATAAATTATTAATTATAATAAATTTACTAGCGACATACCCTCGCTTCGCTCGGGTGCGTCTCTTGCGGCTTTAATTTTTTTAGTGGAAGTTATGTTCGGACGAATGGAAAAAGTCTTTTTAAAAATTAATTACTTATTATACATTAATATTTACAAAATAATTACAAATTATATATAATTATATAATTCTTTTTGTATTTAATATAACAAATCCGAGACAAAAGTGACACAGTTACATACTAAATTAATAACAATGAAAATTATATGCAAACATCTTTGGCAATGTGAATTCCCCGACTCAGCCCTTTTACGCCGATGGTGGTCTGGTAACGTGGAGCTAATTCTTTTTTTTTTAATAAAAGAAGACTAAGATGCTCTACAAAAAGACACACAGAGACAAAAAAATTATATATTGTGTTTTTTTAATGTGTCGCATGTTATTTTAACATTATAAAGACATGTTTTAATTTTATTTATCTGTATAGTATTTATTATAGAGTTAATACGTAAGTACTACCCTTTCAGTCTCATTTTCCTGTAACTTATCTATTCATTATTAATAACTGTTAACTATTAATTAATTTAATCTTCATTCTTGAATACATTTAATTTCAAATAGTTTAAAAAATATAATATAAAAATACAGAATATGATATAGAAAAAACGACACGAGTTCATTAACTCCAAAACATTTTGATTTTATATATACTCACGTTATTTTATCTCGTGAGTTTGTAATTGGATATTTTCTAACGATGCAAAATTCTATGCACATTATCATCAACTGCACGATAATATTTCTTGCTTTTCCTCTCGACTCGGGGGAATTATAGCGTCGCTTGATACCAAACAAGTACTGACAGTGCCATATACCTATTTACATGTCTTAAGATCTTTCAGTATTATATGTAATATATAAAAATCTTTATCATATTATAGTATTTAAAAGTAGTATTTTTATTAATATTATTGTGCGTATATAGACACTAGCCTTTCCCGCGGCTTCGCTCGCGTTCTAAAGGCAGGAAACCAAATTCTTAACAGCGTCCCCCCCCCCGTCGCCACGCGCCGTCTTGTTCGAGGTGATTATTATTTTAATGCGAAGTTATGTTAAAACTATGATATCTCGTAAGATATTCATTGAAATCAAATGATGCCAAGAGCAATTTTGTTCAAAATTAAATACTTGTGATAAATAACTTATTAATTTGGATAAGGATTATATCTTGTTTATAAACACCTTCGCAAATAATGCATTTTCTTAAAACAATTTTGACCATAAAAAAGGTTACAGCGAGTCAACCTTAAAAGATAGACATATTATGCTATCGTGGATTAGAAGCTCTCAAAAGGAATATTTTTCTCCCGTTTTTGCAACATTTTTCATTGGTGCTCAGCTTCTATTGATCGTAGCGGGATGTAATATAGCCTAGTTCCTGAGATTAGCGCGTTCAACCAAACAAACAAACAAACAAAAAAACAAACAAACAAACAAACAAACTCTTCAGCTGTATAAATAGTATATAGATATAGATTATGTAATCTAATCATCTATTTCTTTGAATTAAACTCAAGTCCATTGGATTACTGCGTCAATTGTAATTTTACTTTTCCCCTAACAAATAAAGAAAACAACTTAGTCCAATGGAACATTGATTATTATTTATTATTCCCTGCCTGGCTACCTATAAAAACAACGTTTTCTCAATATGAATTGTGCGGCTGTTAATAAATCACAAAGAAAATAACCCTTGGCAGGGAACTTCGCTTTTTGCAACCCGATAAGACCAGCGCAGCTGTTTCGCATAGAGTCGAGCTATTGTAGTAGATTTGTGGCTTTTCTTAACTTTAATTAATATTCGTGTTTCTCACTTGGAGTCAACTCTTAGTCGAAAATTTGATAACAATTTTGCCATAAAGAATATTGTTTAGCAAAAAATAGCCTTAAGCAAAAAATATTTCGTAATTAATTGATTCGTATTATAAGAAATTGTTATTGTTAAAAACCTTGACACTAATATATTAATTGCTAATGAAACCTCAGTCCGTATGTGACACTAAGTTACTTCTTGTAAGACGAATATTCCAAGGGTACTTCTCGCCTCAGGATAAAACACAAACTTTTAGACCCATAAACTCTACGCGTTTTTTCGCAAAAATCACGTTGAACAAACACGTTTTCGCATAGAATGTATTTAATGAATATAATGAAATCTGACTGAGTCGAATCTGTACATTGTATTTTTTGGAAAAATCTTATAGAAATAATAAATTAATCTTATAAAATAGTCTTTATTATTGATGTAGAGGCATAATCTTCATTTTTTTTAATTTTTGTTTGTCTGTAACTGCTGAAATTTGGCATTATGATAGCAGGTTATCCGAGTCAACATAAAATACTTTTTACTGCGGGACAATATCTCATTACTGAGAATCTAAACTAACCGTAGGTACGGACGAACTCGAGCGGAGCGTGAGCGAGTCGCTAGTATTATAAATAAAAGAAGAAACATGTTTATTGTAAAATAAAAATTTGGAAATATTCTACTTATTTAAATAACTAATAAACTTATTATTATTATTATTATTATTTAAATAACTAGTTTACTAAAACAACCTTTTTTTTTCAAATAATACCTATTGTACTTAATGAAAGGATTGTTATAAAATTAAATAATCGTCATAATTCCATTATATTTTAGTTGTAACTTTCACTGACGAAAAAGTATACCTTCTTATGTGTTTTTGTTAAATAAAACATTTCGTGCAATCCGTTTATCCTAAGTGATAGATACATCAGTTACTACTCTATTTGTTATTAAGAGGAATTTACTTTAAGCGGATTAATTTGGATCGCGCTTGCCGAGAGTATCAGGGGCGAGGGCAGGGATCTATAGGCCCGATCTTAACAAACGGCTTTATTGGACTCTCTGTCTTATTGCTTTATTCCTTTTACTTCCTTTCTTGGACAAACTATGGACGCTATTTATTAGGACAAAATAAGCATACCTACTTTTAAAGTAGTGATGTAAGTTTTAGATATGAAATAAACTGAACTAAACCATAATTACTTCAAGACTATAAAGTAGCTTAAGCTTATTTTTAGCTTTATATAGTGTACTTTTAAATATCGAAGATCAATATGACGTTCACGTGAAATCTTTTGGAATTTAAAAACAGTAAATTTTATTATTCAATGGACAGGAAAAGCTTAATAATTTTTGTATAAATCTTATAAGAGTAACGTGAATATACATCAAAGACCAAAAACCAAAATATATCAGTCAAAAAATAACGAAAGGATAGATGAATAAAAATAATTACATTGGTAATAATTTAAATTACAATACAACTTTAGCATAACAGTGGCATTTATATAAATTTACTTATAAAAATGAGATGAACTGGACTCCTTTCAAAGAGACTGGTTTGCTAAGGTAAAAGATAGGGACCAGTAGAAGAAGAGTAGGAAGACCTTTGTCCCTGCAGTGGGACACTACAGGCTTATAATAATAGGGAGTAGTGTCCCCACATCTTTTGATAGTGCACAATTTAGAAAATTAGCCACAACGCAATTCATACCTTAATCAGTATGCCACAAAAACTATCCCACTAACACTTGGCTCTGGCCCGTGTAAACATTACCGGCAAAGCCGAGGTTTTAAAAACAAAATAATAACAGTCATTTATAAAAAAAATCTACTTATGAGTTCTATAAGTATTGTACAGCGTGATGATGTTGATAAATAAAATTACCTTTCCATAAAAACATCATTGTTGATAAAAAGGAGATCTGCTAGCTATATGTGATCTTATCTGATGGCTGTTTTCTTATTGTTTATTGGCATTTTTTAGAATGACACAATTTTTTAGTTGTTTACAATCTAATTATGCATTCTGGCTGTTTCTGTTAATGAAAAAAATATATAAACACATGTTAATGAAAAAAAAATATGAACACACCATACTTAAATATTAGTGATTTTATCATATACAGTGAAGAAAATGGCACAGTTTATTATTTCAATAACTCTCTGTTCCATTTATGATTCTTAGACTTCTATGAATAACAGTAACATAATTTACAAAGCTTTTTGCTTTGTCGTCGCTATATTATTAAAGTACTGAACATTCCATGACAAAGTTCCAAACTATTCAATTTGCAGTTGAAAGTGTTTAATAAAAAGTAAAAAAGCTAAACTTTCTAAAGTTCCATTATTGACATTTGAACTCTCTTAAACTTTACCTAACCGAACACTACGAATTTTAGGCAAAGCAGTTTATTTTGCGTCTTCTTTTTATTCATTTTATATGATTGTATTTGAAAAAAAATATGTTTCAGTATTATAGAACCTTAAAAATAGATGCATTACGGGACATCGTTTTAGTTATAATTAGAATATAATACGTAGCTAATGGAAGTTACACAATGTAACAACATTATGGATAATAGTTTTTCGTAAACATCAACGGCCTCAGCCATCATTAGCTAAGTGAGGTGAACATCAGTCACGCCCGGCCCAACCTCTAACATTTCCTCTGGAGATGGATTAATCTTAGAAAAACACTTCAGATTTATTAGATACTTTTTTTTCTGTAATGTGTTACGTGAATATATGCGTGCCAACTGCGGGTAGACTATGGCAACATTTGCAAGTGGCTTTCGCTTAAAGATACAGTTTTAAAAGTGTGTGTTTATGTATACAATGTACGTATATACATCGATGCGATGTGTATGCTCATTAACGGTAAACGGATTTGGAATAGTATGTAAGAGCAGAAGGGTTAATTGGCACATAGACCCATATCAAGCTTCTGCTCTTTCAAAATAAGCTGTTTATAATAATATTTATTTCGTAATTTGTTTTAATTAGTCGTTTGTATTCTCTCTCTCTCTCTATCTCTCTCTCTCTCTCTCTCTATCTCTCTCTCTATCCCTATCTCTCTCTCTCTCTCCCCTCTCTAACATCGTCTTTGGAAACCCTTGTCTTCTTTATTTTCTTTGACATTACAACTTTCTATCTAGCTTCTCTCTGGATCTTCGACCTATAATAGACAATTGTAGTGCGGAATTGCCGTGTAGTCGTTTGGTGACCTATTAATTTGACCATTGCATACCATTGTAATCTATGAGTACTTTCTTGAAACTTGTCGGCAACATCTTGTACGCCATAATTAAAAATTTAACTTAAATTTAAATACAAAATATTATATTCATTAGACTTATTTCACGAAAAGGTACAACAAAAAGTATCACCTCTGCACTATAATTATCTAGAAAACTGGCCGACCCCAATGCGCAAATCTGTGCACCCAATTATTCCGCACAATATGATTGCGCTCTGATGAGGGCTTTGGAATATCTACCTCAAAATAGCATTTAAGCTCTTGTGCTGTCTATTTGCAAGTACTGTAATTTTATATTACGCCAAGAAGAATTGCTGCTTTTATGTACTGTTCAACGAGAAAGTAACTAACTGTTTTAAAGTAACGATTACGAAATTTTACATAAAACCTTTTTAAAATATATAAATTGACTGCATAATATTTATTAATACCTACTGCCTTTTTGTTAACTGGAAAAATAATTTTTAGTTACTTAATCTTGGCATTAATACAATCGATTAAAAAATATGTAGCAAAAAAAATACATTACTAAGTACAACTATAAAATATCGTATCGTATTATAATATTACAACTCCCATGGGAAATTTCAGTTGTTTAAATATAACGTACATACAATGGGTTTTAACCTGATTCTTAATTACTAGTGAAGCAATTAATAACCCTGTCAACTTTTTGAAACCTCATTTTACTTTACTCGGGTAAACACTCGGTTCCCGGAATAAAACGTGTTTTATATAATATTCAACCAAAATATATTTAGTAGTTTGCAAATAATAATTAATTTAACTTACCTACAGGTTAAATGTCAAAAATATTATAATGTGCAACTATTCTTTATTGCACTTAAATAATGTACAGAAAAAAACATAATTAACATAAGTTTTCAATAAATGAAATAATTTTACAACAAGATGTCCGAATACACAATACACATCTCAATAACAACAGTGAAAATATAATAGGCGGACTCAAATTTCCTTAAAACAGGAAAATAGTGCTTCTTGGTTCTACATTCCGAGTTTCATTAGGCTTTTTACAGCCAGTTACACTTAGACAATTAAAATCACCAAAGTTTTTCCAAACTTTGTAATGGAACATTCCCCTTTTTATTGTCAAGATCAGAATATGCTCCCATCTCACATAACAACTACAGTGCACAATACAGTAACAGACAATAAATAAAAATAAATAAAATAAAAAGTATTCAATACGAAATAAACGTATGCAGTGTTCGCAAAGTTCGAATGCTAGTTCAGCAGCCGACGAGCATTGTTTTTGACTGGAAAAACTTTGATCAAATCGTAAATTTTGCATTTAACGTGTAGCCTTTTGACTGAACATTTTTCAAGATATTTCAATTGTAATTTCTCTTTCTCTCTGCTTTCATATTTTAAAACTTTTAATCCTGTAAACACCAGAACAACAAAAACACTCGCATAGCATTCAATATTTTTGTACTTTTTTTGCAAACAACTTATTATTTACTCAGACATTCACCGCTTCATCCGCTTACTCTCCATTATTACGAAATCCCAACTCAGTATAAAAAGTTTTTAAATTGTAAAAATGTATTTATTTATTTTATTATCTTCCGTTCTGCCGCGCTGATAAAATAAGACAAGTTTTAATTAAACAATATATAAACGTATTTGCAACAAGGCAATTTGTTACTATCTGATTCATAATATTTATATAAATACTGTAGTTTGTACGTATATGTGTATGATTATTTTATGCTATAACTGTATTTTTTTTAAAAAAATATGATACAGGTAGGCGAGAGCGAAGCGAATCACTAGTTAATAATGATTTTCATTCGTTCATATCCAGTGAGAGTAGTAAAAATATCTCTATGTTACGTGCACTTACATTTTTTATAAGTGAGACAGTGCACTAGGAGTAATAAATTGAGGTCGGTGTACCTCATCTATCTCTCTGAAGTTTGGGTACACGTGTGTTATTAAATAGAGCAGGAGCGCTGCAAAGTTCTTTGTTAAAATGTATAATTTGGGAAAACGAATATTATTCATATGTTAATGTATTTGCTTATTAATATATTTATTGTTTAACTTTACAAATTTCAAATGTTTTTTTCTTAGAAATCTTTCATCTTTTTAGAGTATCTAAATTATCCCATTTAAAACTGCCCACATAAATTTTTAATTAAATGTTGTTAAAGTTCAGATTACCGCGCGACTTTGCGGCTACAGTCGGCTACATAGTTCGAAACTATAAAGGATAATTTATAGAGTTATTATTTTATACCGGATAACAATTGTATACTGTACAATTTTGCCCGAATATATCTTGTTTTCGTTGCAATAATTGATAGAATTTAATTCTCCTAAAACATATTATAATTATGACTAAGAAATTAAAAACGGCAATTAAAATATAGTTTAAAGTAAAATTATATTTTTATATTTTTTTTTTTTACATTATATTGGCGTTATGGCAGGATATTATATATTTTCTCCCCAACGTGTGATACCTTGTCATGGTGGGGGAGGTCAGTAGCGTCTGGCAATCCGGCCGGGCGTGAAGCCAAGATACGCACTGGGAGGGCCCAATTCGGTGGGCGAGAATGTCATGAGAGTTACTCCTGGTACTTCTCTTATACTAGAGTAGACTGTGGAGCAACCCCTGGGCTGTGTGGTTTGTTTTGTTCGACAGACCTGCCATGCCGTCGAGACGACGTGGTATAATGCGAAAGTGATCCTGCCACATTAAGACGGAAGATGGGTGCTTGGGTTTTAGTGAGTAGTATTGTCTGGTTTCTGGCCGAAGATATTGTTTTATAGCTTTTCTAGAAAAAAAAGAATGGAGCCGTTCAAAAAAAAATTAATTAAGAGGTACAATAACATATATCTTTATTTTCAACAATCACTAATTAGATTTAGATAATATTCGTTTCATTAAAGTAGCTATTTGGCCTAAAAGCTATATTAAAATATCCAAATTAAACTGAAACATTTTTAATTACTGAAATGTTGACTAAAACCTATTATTATTACGAACCTAAGATTAAGTATCATTTAAAGATCGCAATTTCGAGACTCGCAATTTATTAAATACTGTCGAATTGATCGAGTAAAACTAATTAAAGGCTGGAAGCGCCCCGTCTACACTCCAATACACACGTACAATAAGCTAGTAACCCCTCAAGATTTACTCGCTTCGTTGAATATTTCCAATATATATGTAATTACGGATATCTATTTATAAGTTTAAATTTCATCTTAAGTATTCACATAATATGTATATGAATATAACTGTATATATGTATATAACTGCCTCAGGGGTGTAGTGGCTAGTATGTACGGTCACACACCGAGAGGTCCTGGGTTCGAGTCCTGGGTCGGGCCAAGTTTAGTTATTGAATCTTTCTGTTTCGTTAGCCTCAGTAACAGCCCGGAGTTGGGAAGTTGGTGGTGGTTCACCCCCGTACCTCGGAGAGCACGTAAAGCCGTCGGTCCTGCGCCTTAGCTCTCACTGGTCGTGTCGAGTAGTCGTCCCACCCGAGTATGAGAGTGATAGGAATAGAGAGTGCACTTGTGTCTGCGCGTACACTTGTGCACTATAATATCTCCTGCGTACTTGGCCAGTCTCAATGAGCTTGGCCGCCATGGCCGGAATCGGTCGGAGAACATTATATGAATATAGAAAAAACACGGTAAAGAAAAAGTTAAAACAGAATTTAATATGCACAAAACGTCATATTTATTGCCTCATATCATAGCTTTCACAGTAAAGCTTTTAAGCTCTCTACTAGAACCAATGTTGAAGCTAAAGGTGATAATAGAAGACTAAGTTAGTGTCATAGTATTTACAATTTCTTGCAATTTTATGTCTAAGATTGTGTGTATGTTTAACGGTCACCTTGAAGAAAACTAAAATTTAAATATCTTTACAATAAATAGCGATTAAAAAGTATTAGGTAAGATTAGCTGAAACAAATTTACCGACCGACAGACAAAAAATGTTGTTCTTTTTAGTACCTACTTATATTTATTCCATATTCGTTTAGTAAAAAGCTACTATTTTAATATTAGGTATAAATAGACATACTTGGAATCTTGATTTATTTTATTACTATAATATAGTTACTTTAAAGGGCAACACCGACTCGTCCATATCTATGGCCAAGCTTAAGTCCAAATAAAATATTTAATTAATTAATTTTCGTGTGCTTATTAGCTACTTTACTGAATGAGTATAGTGATGCAATATAACACAAACACTTCAATTTTATTTATCTTTATAGATGAAAGGTCAGCGTGGGGACTTATTTGCACAATACTCGTATTAATATCGTGTCATATAATCTCAAATAAATAAAAGACAAGGAAACTTATATTGTGATGCTATTTTAGCATCTCTCTGCTCTCTGCAAAATGAAAACATTTTTCAAGTAAATAATATAAGAAAGGATGTATTAGTATGGAATTTAAAGTGATTTAGTTCACTGTATCACAAATCAAATTCCTGTATGCTTTAAGCTTGAATTTGTAGACATGTATTTAGTTAGTTAATATTTGTCCTTGTTCAAATCAGTAAGAATGATAAAAAATATGTTTCACTGATTACTTCAATAAATTGATATCGTGCGTTAACATTCTAAACGATCAAATCATACAATTTAAGTAAGTATTAACTTAAATAACTTTTCTTAATACGTAACAAGCACGCGCGTAGACTGAAAAATGGAGCCATGAATATTGACTGTTAACGTTACGACTCAAATCCATTTGTTACCTATTTAAGGTTAATTGTGTTTAAAAAAAATGATTTGAATAATATAAATCTAGATAATATCTAGCTAAATTACTCCTTATAACATTAGCTATCTGCAAGTGAAAGCCCCGTCATAATCGGTTCAGCCATTTCAGAAATTAGCCGGAACAAACAGACGGACAAACACAAATTAAAAAAAAAGTTTTTTTATGTAAGTACGGTAGGCGTATATATACTTTCATATGCATTAAGTGAAACGCTATTATTTGAAATTAAAAACGGGCAGTTTTATTTACTTGTGCACTGATAGGCAAAGACAAAACAATATTATTTCTTATCTGTTTGTCAAACGACTAGGATTCTCAGGTTTATGTAAGTCTCAAATTTAAAGTAATCGTTGTGGTTGAATTTCAACTACTGGGCTACTCTACAAACACTATTTTATTTTAAGTTTTAACTATTAAATAGGTAGATATGCAATAAATATTAATTAATAACAATATTATGTGAGATAATAATATAATTACTAAAAGCTCATAGTTAAATACTTAAAATGGATTACTCATTACCCTTAATCCTAACCTCTCTTGCGTGCAATATAAAATATGAGGACATATAGTAAAATTAACGGCTGCACAAACCTATTCACGTCAGTTTAAGCGGCGTACTGAAGGCATATCGTGCACTGTTGCTTGTGGTTGCGTGCGGATAGCCCATGTCATCGGTTAAATTAGCATTCACATACTGATAAAATGTTATTAGCATTTGAAATTATTAGCTCCACTTGTCCACGCAATTATATAACATTGTTTAACCACTTTTTCATATTAAGTAGTATCATAACTGATTACTTTACGGACAGATATCTAAACTTCGAAATTTTAAATTGCAAGAAAACATTCTTTGAGTACCATGGTAGTGCAAATATATAGGATTTTTTAGTATATCACATATACAATCAAAATGTCGAAAAATGTTATATATGTAAATAGTAAACTAAATTGTGATAAGTACCTACCTAAAGCAAAATTCATTTCAATTTTGATGTAACAAAAATCACTGATCTTAACAGTCTTTACCCAAAATAAAAATAAAAAGGCTAATAGGTATATGCAGTAGGTACTTATGCACAATGCACTTATGCGGCACTTATAGTTTTTTTTAAAGCATGACATAACTTTTTGCTATGTGTTTTTTATCATTTGTTGTACAATAATTTAACACAAACTTCAATTACAAAAAGATACATAGGTACATATAAAGTCATCTATTGACATTTATTTGAACTCATTTCTCATTGTTCCTGATGTGACCCCATGCTACTGCTTTAATGTTAGCTTTTCCGAAGGTGGCAGATTCTGTTCTCTGGAAGCAAATCATTATAATATAATTTATTTATTCGATCTAAGTTAGACTGAAGTTAAAATTGTGGTGATGATAATATGAGCGGAAAACGCAAATTCTTGCATTGCATTTTTTTTATGATATACCACTTAATTTCATCTCCACTTACTTTCATCTAATGTGATTACAAACATACGATAAACTTTTAATAATTGTTTAAAGACAAAAATTCAAAGGATCATCTAACAATTATTTTGTCCGAGAATTTTCGTTACAATATCTATAATAAGTACTTTGAAGAAGAAGAAGAAGAAGATTGTAGTTAAAGCGATTTTTTTAATATCTAATTAATGTTTGTAATATAAATATATATTTTCAAATTTCAATTTCGTGCAATGTTATTCTTTGTTTCTAAAAGCCCTATCTTATGTCTACGGATGGTAATGACGTAATTTCTTTCAGTACACTATATTCTGGAAGCTTACAGACAGCGGGCATTCTATCACGTTTTTTTCTTTTTTTCATGAATTTTACTCCCTCGAATAGTTGGCACCCGCCCCGTTGCAATACAGTAAAATGTACGTGAATTGAAAATATATTGTTTCACAGGACTACTTTAAATAGAAAAATCTTTTGAGTTAACATTTCCAAGCTGTCGTTTAACACAATAAGATGCTTTAGAGCCCTACGTTCAATAGCTTGAGAGGGCTCGCGTTCGTACGTTAAAGTAAACATACTTGTATGAATAAGCTAGTTTAATTTATAATTCTAAATAGAAGACTTAGTAAAATACAAAAGTTTAGTTTCTTTGTATTTAAAAATGCCTTAAATGTAAAGATATAAAATTAAATAATGTGTCGATAATTTCGAAAAAAAACTACCTTTTTAACTTCTTAATCTTCTTCAAAATTTTATCACAATAAGTCAGTGGTTTTCTCGTGATTCGGTCACAAACATACAGTCAAAAATTCTGAAAATGAAATATTCGGCATGTGTATCGATAATAATGAATATTTCAATAAGGTTTTTCAAAAAATGACAAACGAATAAATTAATGTACAAATTCGACTTGATTAGAATTTTATTATATGCAGTGCACGTATAGACAAGAAAGAGAAACCCACCATCAGGGTTCTTCAGTAACTCCTTACAATATACTAATATTCCACAAAATCTATAATATTATATACGACACGTTTGGTAGTGGCCCTACTTTCTGCGCCAGCGGTCGCGGGTTCGAGCCCCGCTGGGGGCATTCATTTGTTGAGCACGAATGTTTGTACTCCAGTCATGGGTGTTAATATTTATAATACTTATGCATGTATTTAAAATTTATATGTATATAAACTGTAGTATATAAACTATCTGATATCCGTAACACAAGCACGTAACGTAGCTTACCACGGAACTAGATGGCGCTATTGTAATATTGTCGCAACATAATAATATAATAATATACTTACATATACAAAGTATGTATTCGATGATAAAAAAGTTGTAGCACAATACGCAGAATCTCTGCGTCAATCCAAGGCTCAATAAAAAAAACAAACATATTTCGCATTATAGCATTATAGTATCTTATGAGGATATTATCTCTGGAGAATTGATCTTAGAAGGACTTAAGCATTTTTGCTTACAGTACTGTAAGTACGTGATTTGGCAGCTATTGGCAGCTTGAGATTAGGTTCTTATTTAGTTTTTATTATATCCTTAAAATTTGTATACTTATATGAAGGGCTTTTTTTGTGGGGGCACCGCGCCGCCCCCGAAGGGAGCATCGAAAATATCAAAAAATTGCAATAAAAATTTGAACAATTTATAGAATTTAAAAAATAATGAGTAAAACTCAAAACACAGTGGCAAGGGGTGGGGGAGGGTGTACAAAAATTATGGACTTACTACTTTCGAGAATTAGCGTGACCCTAAAAAAAGAAACAAAAAAAGTACAATTATAATACATTACAATTGAAGGGTACAGGGGCAAAACAAGGAATGTCACATAAAATTTAAAAAGTTGAAAAGTATGGGAACATGTAGATTTTGCCACGTATTATAGATTGCAATGTAAATTAAAAAAATAATAATTTTGTGACATTCCTTGTTGTGCCCCTGTACCCTTCAATTGTAAAAACTTAAAAGGCGCACAAGTAAAGAAATATTCTATTACTTGTATCTACTACTATACCTACCTTAATAATATTAATATCATATCTGTATCTATATTAATCATAAACTTTCAAGTTTGTAAAGCTAATCTATTATGAAAGATATTTAATGACCTTTAAGAAAGCCTTCATATACTATTATTATTAATCTATCTTTAAGTATTCTTCAACTGCATTTTTTTACATCCTACTATAATAAATTAAAAATCGTTTTAAAGAGTAATATTGTTCAATTTAACTCTGCAGCCTCATCTCTTACGATCTTGTAGAGTTGTAGTTACCAGTAGAACTAAGAGCAGGAGTTTTGAAGCGTACAATTCATTAATTATGAGCATACTTTACACATGTGAAAGAGATAACTTAATGTAGTGTACTGAAAAATAATATAAAATAATAAAAAAATAGAATTGTTTTAATCTATACATATTATAAAACAAAGTCCTCCGCCGCGTCTGTCTGTCTGTCTGTCTGTCTGTCTGTCTGTCTGTTCGCGATAAACTCAAAATGTACTACACCGATTTTCATGCAGTTTTCACCAATGGATAGAATGGTTCTCCAGGAAGGTTTAAGTATATTATTTGTCAAGGTTTTGTATACATTGGCTAAAATATAATGTAAAATAAAATATATCTGTTGGAGGTGTCGGAAAAAAAATGTCTGGGAGCTTTCAACGAAAACGCTGCCTAAACTCTTTGAGATATAACTAAATGATGTATGGTGGAATTGTGTATCTTATATAGGTATACAAAAAAGTCCGCGATGGCATATGTCTATCACTTAAGGATAACATACTATGTATATCCATTTTAATACTTTAAAAAATGCGCAATTTTAAAGCGATAATTGAAAAGTTGTATTAATCCTTATCATTTTAAATACGTTTGTGGCTTTAAGCATTTCATGCAAATTTTTTACTATTTTGCACCATATAATTTAAACGAATATCTTAGGAGTTATCGCAAAAAAATACGGACGCGAGAATAAAATGCAAGAGCTGCTTAAGCGTTGTTTCGCTTGATGCAATGGCTGACCTACTACCCCGCACCGTCTTGCAGGTGTATTAAGATAGCAGTGAAAGGTTAGCAGAATCAATCGAAATATACCTACATGGTATTTTGTCGCTAAATAGTTGCTAAAACCCCGATTTTGTTGCTTTAACAGATTTCAAAAAAAATAGTTACTGCTATCTTAACGTTAAGCTAACAGTAAACTCACGAAATTGGCAAAAAATAAAATAAATTAATACATCAGAATTTGTTACTGGAAAATAGTGAAAGAAAATTTAAAAAACCCTACAATTCGTTAGACCTATAGACCTGTAGCTGTGTCCATGCTATTTTAATATGCAGTTTTCTTAACAACGCGAAGGCATGGATTTTGTTGATGATCGAAAACAACATAAGCACACCCTAGAGAGCCGGAAACAAAATAAAAACTAAAAATTTGTTACACCTGTATTGTTCATGCTACCTTAACATGCGTTATTATACGAAGTCGATAGCATGGATTTTGTTGTTGATCGGAAATGATATGAGCACACTCCAAAGAGCCAGCAGTAAAATTAAAAATTAAAAACATTTTGTCATCATTACGAAATAAATATTTATAATACATCACGAAACTGTTTCTCTACATTTGGAGCTTAATTTTAGATTTAAGACGTCATTCTACAGTAATTAATTATTATAGATAATTATTATAGAAATCTTATAAATAATAGCATTAAATTGAAAATTGAAAAAATGTCGAACACAATAATCTATCCATTGAAACATATGAGTATGACATATTATGATTCCGCCGATAAATAACAGCGAACATTAACCTTTGACAGAGCAGTAACACGATAATAATAATATTTGCTTATTGAAAATTATGATATATGGACTTTTGCTTATTAGCGGTTATATTCGATCAGCTGAACCAGAATTTGGCTCACCGACACTATATTTGAATGCAGGCGTAATGAGATCTTACAATTATTATGGAAAATACTAAATATCTTTTAATATATTACTTGCTCATAATTAATGAATTGAACGTTTTAAAACTACTAATAACTACAGCTCTTAAAGATCGAAAGAGATGAGGCTGCAGAGTTAAATTAAACAGTATTATTGTTTTTTATAATACTAATAGATATATACGAAAACTTCTAGTCAAAAAACCTCTCATCAAAAAGATATCTTAGTCCTGAATATTTTTCCCTGACATTACGAAAAATTGCAGATTTAACCAAAAATTCTGTCATATTTTGAGCTGAAAGATTGTGAATTTCATATTAATGCCTTTGCCTTACGGGATTGGATGATGGCCAACTGGTTTTAGTGTCACCGTGTTAACAAATACTTATTTTAATTTTATTTAAGATATCTTACTTACTGAAACATATAGCTTTTAGAATAGTAAAATTATTCTTAAAATTTTAAAACTAATTCTATAAAATAATTTTTCTTACTAATTTATTATTCAAATTTAATAATGATAAATGAAAGAGATATTAAAAGAAAATATAATTCACTAACTCAATGCGATATGAAATTAAAATTATAAATACGGCGATTATTTCTCTAAATATAGTTATAGAGATAATACTTAGAACAGGAGAAAGCTTTTCAGAACAAAGCAGAGGCACTGAGTGTACAATGACCTCAAAATAATGCGAGATAACTTAAAACAAAAGATACTATTTAACAGTTGATGAAAATTTAAAAACCTTTATCATTATTAAGACTTAAGTTTTAGTAGATACTATACTTAAATTAATTGAAAATATCGCGTTTAAAACTATTAAATCATAATTATCATCATCACCAGCCCTTTTTAACGCAGCAGTGGGTGCTGGGCACGGGCCTCCCACAACACGAGGGGGATCAGACGGCAGACCATAGTCCACCGCGCTGGCCTAGTGCGTGTTGGCGGACTTCACATAACTTACGAAAACTTGCTAGGTTTTCTCAGACATGCAGGTTTCATCACGATGTTTTCCTTCACCGTAAGACAAGTGGTAATCATGATAGAAATGATTCGCACATGAAAATATCAGAGGTGCGAGACCCGGAGGGAGGCCCGTGCCCAGTAGTGGGACGTTAAAAAGGGCTGAAGACAATTTTATGAATATAATAATGCCAACTAATTAATTTCAAAATGATGTCGTAATAAAGACCGTGAAATTTTATCTATTTTCGTAATTACTAATGCCGAAGACATTTACGACAGATAAGAGAAATCAAATGATATTACTCTTACATTTGAATATCCGACGATATTAGTAATTTTGTGAATCCTGAAGCGATTCACCAAAATTTGTCGTTATAGATAATTCCCTCTATTAACTAACTACTTATAAATTTCTATTTATATTAATTATATTATTTTATTTATATTCAGGGTTTTTTTGTGAGCGCACGTTGGGGCATGCAGTGCCCCCAAAGGGAATATCAAAAATATCAAAAATAGCTATAAACACTGAAAAATTGAAAGAATTAAAAAAAAAAATGAGTAAAACTCAAAACACAGTGGCAAGAGGTGAAGGAGGGTGTACTTTCGAGAATTAGCGTGCCCCCAAAAAAAAGTGAAAAAAAAGGCCTGCTTATAATAGATTTATACATCACTGGAACTAAGAAAATAGGCAACTCGGAAAAAATTTTTTCAATTATTTATATTTATTTAGACGATTCGGATATATGATAATAATCTCATTAGATTTTACTATTATATTAAAGTATTATATTCATTTAGTATATATATGTTTTATTAAATTGTTACATTAAATTGTTATAAAACTCAATCGATCAACTTTTCGTCTAAGCGGAAGTTTTTCAACAAATCCCCCACATTCGTGAAACAATCCAGTTTCAAAAAGTTACGGAAGTTTAGATCAACATCGTAGTTAATAGCATTTTGCAGATGTACGGTACACTTTTTGTTTCTCATATACCAATGTAGGTTCTTTTCAACTTTGAATAAAACGTCGGCCAGAAACTGATTAAAAAATATACTCTTTTACAATCTAAATATATAAAAGCGAAAAGTCACTCATTCAATCATTCATCAGGAAATATCGCAAGTCGCTTGACGTGTAAAGATGAAATGCAGGGAGATAGTTTATACTCGTAATAAAATAAACTCGTAGACCGCTAGTCCGTTTGGAAAGAATTTTGCGACAGGGCCGGATTAAGAAGGGCTTAGTTTAACAATAAAACCTTATATAATGACAATAAACATTGATCCATAACATGATAGTACTCTACGTCATATAATAATTCAGAAAAAAAACATTGCTGTTATTACATTCTGTTAAAGACATATTCCTTCGTTAGTTATAATGCTATGACATACCTATGCGTTTTTTTAGATGGTTTTCATTAAACGATTGTAGAAAGCCATAGCCCATACATAGTAGATCGCGAACGGATGATGGAGTAGACGTACTGACACACAGAGTAATAACGGCGTCCACTGCGTTCAGCGTGTAAGACCAACGTGGCGCCAAGTTTGAAAATGTAAAAATTTAAATGCTTTTTTATAATACTTATCGATTGAATAAAAATTTGGTGTTTTTTAGTGGTTTATTATCACTACAGAATCTAATTGAGACACTTTTCAAAAATTGATGTAAAACCCCATTCTATTATTAATTAGAATACATAATATACACACATTTTACATATCTTTACTATTTATGAAAATCTGTCGACCAAATTAAGTGTATAAAATTTACATATAGTACCTAGAGTAAGAGGAAATTCATTATAGTTCTTGCTGTATCATCAGCAACGTATCCATACAGTCTAGTAGGGGAGTATTTGCTTTACAAACTCATAAATATTCTCATAGACTGAACAAAAGCATACTAGTGAAGCGAAGCCGATACTAGGCTCAATTAATTTGACTGGCCGCGCGCCAACAACGCTTTTTTTTATAAAATCGGACCATTGATACAGCACGAATCAAAAGAGATTAAAGTTATAACTAAGATAATATTTGGTTTACTATAAAAATGATGTTTAATAATATTAATATTTATTTTATTTGTAATTTACAATTAATATACTCTATCGTTGAAGTAAAAATTTGAAAATATGTTTGTCTAACCCGCTTATAGCTCAGATGCCCAGCATCTGCAATGCAGCTATGACCATTTCGAAAACCCTCCAACATGTGAGTTTTACTGTCCATATAAATCTGAAGCACCTATCTAGTTTACTAACACAAAATTGAAATAAAAGTGTTCATATCGTTTTGTTATTACGAGTATCAAACTGCATCTTTTATCATTTTATCTGAGATTACAATCTCTTATTCTATCGTAGTATATGGTTAACGAATTGCGATTTGAACACCTTCAAATAAATGCGAGGTTAATCTCATCTCATCTCATCTGCAAGTAAAATTACTAATGTATTTCAATTTTCGTCGCGCATCTCTATTTAAATATTTAACTCGTTAACTTTTTAACGCCACGACTCAGATGTGAATCTCTGTGAATTATTACTGAAGTGCCGACATTTTTTGAGCTAGATAAAACCATTAAAGCTTACCCAAAGCGTTTTCCGCCAGGCTAGTACAATTAACACTCTTTTCTGCGCGACTTTAAAAAAAGAAAGTATGTCAGCAGTATTCTTGCCAAACCCACAAAATTTTCTATAGTCGTCCTTCAACTTACGGGCATAATGCCCAAATCTTAATGCATATTTCTTAGACCCAAAGGTTTGAGTTATGGTTGAAGCAGCTTTATGTACAAATGTTTACCGACATGTGCAATGGGCATATGTAGGGAAAATATGTACACAAACATAAGAAGATCTATTGCTAAAATCACAATGGTAGTACCTAATAAGTATTAGGAATCGTTAAAACGTAGAAAAATATGAGATAATGAAGTAGTGAAAGTTAGCGTAGCATTGGCGGCGTTCCAGTAGCACTATACTCCAAAGCTACGCGTTAAGCTATTAACTAATCATGTTTGTATGTTATTCTCTTACATAAATTTATTTTGCTTATTAGGAATTTTAGAGATATATTATAGTATTAAAATAACGACATAATCTCACGTCGCTCAGGTGCGTCCTTAGGTGCCAAATATGCCTATGTGTTACTCCAGATTATCTATATGGATATAATTTAAACATTTTAACTAAATCTGTCAAGCTTTTTGGCGTGAAGAAGTAATAAACAAATATAAAGTATAATAGAAGCCCGTGATAAATAAATTGTGCTAAAGAAAATTTTATTTATAAACCATTTTAATCTTCTTTGCGATTGCGTACAATGGAAAATGCACTCATCCAGGCGTCAATAGGTCCCGTTGAGTGAATTGAATGGAATAATTCAAATTTGTTGGTGAAGAGAAAACGCGTATAAAATTTGATAGACTTATATATTTGTAGGTTTGTTTCCTCTACGATCATTTGTAAAGAGAAATTACATAATTTAATATCATTATGGGGAACTAGTAAATCCCGCGGCTTCGCTCGCGCCCGACGGATGAAAACTTAGGGTTTTAAGTATTTTTTGAAAAAAAAAAGAAGAAAATATCTGTTACCTAGGGGAATAAAAAATAGCCTACGACCTTTTCTTAGACCTATCAAATAATACAAAAAAATGTATTACTTACAGAAAATGCATTAAAATTTCATCGCGCCGAATTGTAAGTGTAAAGTTTAATCATATACCTCAATGTACACGTAACTTAGCTGCAGAATAATTAAGAAATGATTAACTTAAAAATTTAAATTAAGTTAAAAAGCTTTTGTTGTTAAAATATTTTAAATATTACCAACACGTTTACGGCTTCAATATTTCTTGTTAAAATAAGTATTCATTTTTTATGCATTTGCGGCGCCAAGCGATATTCTTAATGGGGATTTGTTTGGAAAGCGGCCACCATTAGTAATTAAGTTTACAGCGCTCAATTTGTTTGATTTTCCTTTCCGCCATTACCATTAAGCAATCTTAAAACTAAAAACCAATTGCTGCTAGTTAGTCTTGCTAAAACTAAAGGTCGCCCTGACCGATTTGATTTTTATTTTGTTTTTTTTTTGTTTTGTTAAGAGTTTGCTGTTTGTGGGGTGGTTTAAGTATAAAAAAAATAGGGAAAACAAAAATGCAGTGGAAAATCGAGAATATCAAATAATAAATATCATAAAAAAGATTGTGAAAAATTGTAAGTTTTTATTTATTTTAAAAGAAAGTTAGCCTAGTAATAGACTAGAATTTACCAGAAAAAAATAATCTGGAAATATTCTAGTGCATTGAGTGAAAATGAGACGCAAGAATAGTATTTTATATAATCTCTAATGAGTATATAAAACCGATAACTTCCCAAATCTAACTACTGAGTTATTTTGACATAAATCTCTTTTTAAGAAAAGTAAAGACAATATGATAAAGCAATCTTTAAAAAAAGATTACAAACCTTAACAATTTCTTTTTATATTTTATAACGATGATATTTTTTCTCGTCGTACCTAATTTTTGGTATAAAATTAAATATTGGTTAGATTTAAGGTCCCAACGTCATGCTAACGTGTTGACAAAATTACAACTAACGGCTTACACAATTGTTTACGTTTTAGGGGATCAATCAAACTTCAGCGTAGGAGACAGTGCCACTCAACAATTAAAAGATATTCATGATATGGAACATTATTTTTTCCGCTTTTTCTCAAAAGCATTTTATTTTATAATACATATATATTTGTATCTTTCTGTGGCATCGTAGTAGTTTGGGTACTTTGAATTATTTGAATAAATAAATGAACCGATTATTATTTATTTTCTTTGTTTTAAAATTAATTAATGATACGAGATTGTTCTTAAATACACCCAAATCAAGAATGAGTCCAACGCAGAGATAACAATTTACAAGTGGTAGTGCCATGCTTATTACCTTCGGGTAGCAGCCGAATGGGCCGGCACGCCCCGTATTGTACCACTCTCTCACAGAAGACCGGCGTGAAGTGGCAGCTATGCTGTCGCGTTTCGTCCGGTAAGTGAGAGTCCGGGAGGCCCACTACCCATCCCTACTCCCGTCCTTCTCCCTCCTCCCTCCCTCCCTTTCGTGAAAGGCCGGCAACGCATCTGCAAGCCCTGTGGTGTTGCAGATGTCCATGGGCGGAGGTGATCACTTACCATCAGGTGAGCCTCCTGCCCGTTTGCCCCCTTTGTCCCATAAAAAAAAAATAAAAAAAAATAACGCGTTTAATCTCATTGAACTCGTTTTAATGAATAGGTTAATGTTATACACATATTATTTTAATTTTAATTTCTTGCTCTACATGTCTTTTGATTTAACTCCACGACTATCCATAAAGAAAATATTTAGATCCTAAGGAAAACCTACCGAAAAAACTTAGAAGGACTATAGAGATTCTTTATCGATTTAATGGGGAAATGAACTAAACGCTCTAGCCACATTTCGTCCTGGGCGTGACATATACAGTGAGTTCTGTATAACTTTTAGAATTGTTGTTTACTTTGCCCGCGCTCTCAGCGTAGACTAACCTTTTTCTTTTATTTATTTTTTGTTCAACTGCCTTGGTCTCTAGTAGCGAGCACGTTCGGCTGCAGATCCATAGGTCTTGAGTTTGAATCCCAGTTTATGCCAAGATTAGTCCTTTTGTTTTCGGTCATGAAATTTCAGTTATAGCCCAGAGTTAAAAATTTGGAACTGTTTACCCCAGTGCCACGGAGGGTACATGCAGCCTTCGCCCCTGATGTATCACCGGTGGTTTTAAATTTTATTTCCACTGGAGTATGAGAGCAATAGGTATAGAGAGTTCACAGTTATTAAAAGCATGTTTTACCTTAAACCTCAAATTATAAGATGTATTCTTTCAACAGTGATGGAGGCACGAGGTGCGTGTGGCGCGTGTCGCGCGGGCGCTCGGGCGGTGCGGGGCGCGGGCGCGTAGGGCGGCGCGGTGGCGGGCGCGCGCGCGGGTTGGGCGGCGCATGCACGCCACCGGCCACACGGACCGCTCGGGCGGCGGCGGCGGCGGCGGCTCCTGGCGCCTCCCGCCCGACGAGACGTTGCAGGTCGCCGACCCCAAATCTGCCAAGGAAGAGGTACTCTTTTACCATACCAGTATCTCTTACTTCTCGTTCCTTTCTGCTTCAGCCGAACAGAATGCACTTGGCGAGGCACCGCAGGTGGACGACCCCAAATCTATCAAGGAATAACAAATATGTCATCTGTCATTTTCATATCATACTCTATCCCTCCTACCCTGTCCTGTTATCCATATCAGCTGAACCTGATGTTTCATATAAAGTTATACGAAAGTATACGCATACAAAGAGTATATATAGATAACAGCTTCTGCCTGAAGCTTAGGTCGCGGTTGCCGGAAAGTAAATTAAAGTCGCACTCAGTTTGTGTTAATTTTAAAAGCATTTGTTGTAATCAATAATTAAATAGGGTAATTTAGAAGGGTTATACGCTATAATTTATGAAAGTGCTAGGAAAAAAACGGTATAAATTTGTGAATTAAGTCGAAAAAATATTCCTCTCTCAGAACTTCCGTAATATTAAATGCAAAGGGACGGGCGGGTAACAAACATGAACTCCCCTTTCACACTGGGGTGAATAAAGCTGTAGCTTTAGACGTAGATTTACATAACTGATTTAAAGAAAATAAAATAAAAGTAGATCTATAAAATTCTGACCTACCATCCAATGACGACTTGTTTGGCTCAATTTGCGCTGACCGGTGTCTCAAAGTGAAAGTAAAGTGAAATATATTATTTTTAGTTAGTCATATTAAAGTGCATCTAACTTCTGCAGATAACACATTTCTGGTACTTTTTCGTTCACGAAACGCGAGAGACTGGTCCTTGAAATTAGTTGAAAAACATTGATTTTAGTAAAACAGCCTTTACTTTAGAGTTTTACAAACGTACATATGCTGTCCAATTAATAATGTTTTTAATTGTATTCATACATGTTTTATTACTTATACACTATTATGTAGGTACATATAATATTTATGTGCAACATTTATAACACATGGCACATTAAACCATTTAAGCTTTAACAATTATTCATTAGTATAAGTGACGCAAACAAATTAGTTTACATCTCTACCATGTGAAAGGCAACTGGTATAGAATTAAATTAAAATGTCCGCATTGGAACAAACGCGAATACTTTATTATTCCTTAGGCGCTAAGCTACAACAATAAGATCTATATCAAGTCGAGCTCCTCTGGAGAGCGAATGTAAACCAATATTTTAACGGTTTGGGATCGAACGTATAGATAATGTTATAAATTAGAGTTCTGGGATAAAAATTAAAGATGGATTTACGACAGAATAGTTATTGTTCCTACGTACATGAGAGCCCGACAAGTATAATTATTCATGTACATCAATGTATCGCTTATATGTATTCAGTGATCACCTCAATGGACTTTCGCTTTCCCATAATATTTTCTCCATCTTATCTTGACTCAGAATTTTTACATAAAATCGACATATCGTCTGTTTTATACAACAAAAATAAAAAAGAATAATTTGATCATAAACATTTAAAAACTTTATATTTATTGTGTATGGTTCAGGAAAACAATTTGATGTAAATACGTTTTACTCTCGCGACTTTGTAACAATATGCTATAACGAACCATCTTCTTTTAGAGCTATATAATAGATACTTAATTACTAAATACTAAGAATTATTATTATAATAAAAATGTATAATATAGTTACGGAATATATAACAGTATGTTATTGTCGTTTTAGGTATTAGAATAAAATTAGTTATTAATAAAAAGAATAATAACGTTTTAAAAAACTGAAATATACAATGGACATAAAATTATAATTAACCTTTTTTTTATAAAATGATGATAAAATGTTTTTATTTTGCCGCCCGCCCTTGCGAATAAGTCCTCATGTGACGAGCTCTCGCTGTAAGTGTTTACCCACAGCCGCCCCGGCTAAGAGCGGATTTTATAAAAACCATGTGAAAATGCACAGTAATTTAACTGACGGTTTTAATCTGATTACAAGTCTATTTGAAATTATTATACAAATTAACACTTACATTTAAAAGTGTATTTACTACCAAATGCTAGTGCAAGCTCTGGCGAAATATAAAAAAGCGAAAGGTCACTCACGTACTCATCACAGCACAAATATCGAAAACCGCTTGACGGATAAAGATAAAATTTGGCAGGGAGGTAGTTTATTATTAGTTAGTAGAGGACGGATTTTATGACAGGGCCGGAATAAGGAGGTTGACTCCACTCGAAAATTTGAATTAAACTCTTTCACTTTCGCTCAAAAAATAAAACGTACCTAGAGACGAACCCGAGTGAAGCGAGGGTGCGTCGCTAGTTTAGTATATAATCGTCCGTTACATCTTAACGATGACTACGTGTATGTGTATATAGACAAGATTACGTCAGACTTCCCTAATTAACTACGTGCGTAATACTTCTTGCATACACTGATACCTGTGAAAGTGACACGCTTCTTTGCTAAAGGGTTGCACTTAAAATACAAAATGTGTTTAACGTTTCGTAAAATGTGCTCATTACTTTAACATTATGTTTACATGTGTGCATAGGGACTTATGCGTTCTTCATTTTATTGATATTACCTAGTTTATCCTAGTTTTTCAATGTACTTAATTACATCTAAACTCGGCCAACCGTTTTAGTCTGAAGATGTAAGAATACTATAAACACACTCATATAAATATTTATATTTACTATAGTGGTATAATAATAATGTTATTTGACGGCACATTTGGCTCAATTTTAGTGACCCTACTTGCCCTGCCAACGGTCGCGGGTTCGATTCCCGCTGGGGGCAAACATTTGAGTGATGGGTATATTTAAATTTATCTATTTATAAACATAATATGTAGTGTATATATGTAGTGTAGCAACAAACCTAGTGTTTCAATTATCTGGTATCCGTACAACAAGTGTCGTAGCTTACCATGGAACTAAATAATGCTGTGTATGAAGGTCCCAACATAAAATAAATGTTTTTATTACTTTCAGGATCTTTATCCAGGAGATGGTCACAACTGGAGAAGCATCATATTTTCATTGATGGTTATCAGTTTTGTGATAGCTGGTATAGTTACAGCCATTTATTTACTAGGGTAAGTTCTTTCTTTGTATTTATAGCATAATTGCCTCTTTAAAAACTTTTCAAATGCACTACAAAAGAAAAGTAACTTAAACATGATACATTAAAACTTTTAGCTTCCGGGAAGTTCAAGCCTTTTAAGCCCTAGTTAAGGATAAAGCATCAAACACTGTTCGTACTAGTATTACAATTAAATGAGTTCGTTCTTCTGTGTTATAAGCTAGAAAAAAGCTCGACTTTTATTTATTATGAACTAAGAAAGTAATAATACTTGTTTTACTAGCTAGTCGGTCTAGAAAAGATTCAGTATAATATGTAACTGTGTGTCAATAGGGAAATTCTTTGCAGTGCATGTAACATGACTGCAATGCGTATATGGAGCAGACCAGTAATATACGATTTTAGCTTATGTGACGTTAGCTGGTTTCCGTTGGCACGATTTACTATTTCACAGATATCTGTAGATGCCTTTGCCATGGCACAGTTCGTGGTTGATTTCAGCAACAAAACTAGAGTGACTGCATGCAAGCTCGCATGTGAATAGCGCTTTACAATGGTGTACGTCGGACATAATTCACACCAGGAAATTCCTCACACCAAACGTACTGCTTGAGGCTATCTAAGCTACGAAATCAGAACATTATTAATAGAGTTTTAGACCGATTTTCACAAAACGAGGGGTATTTTATTCAGATGTATATTTTTTGTGCACATAATAAGTCATATATTATTTTTTAGTGAATAGGTTTTATGTTAACAATAAACATATTTTTTAAAAATTACCCTTGAAAAGGAAACACCAATTACGAGATTTTAAATTTGGGAAACCGTATTGGATAATACTAAACTATTGTTTAACAATTTTTCGTTTTTTTTTTATTATTTTTATTATATTAAACGCATTAACATTGAATTTAAAAAGGAATCTTGAGGCAGTATATTTAACTATATGATGATACTTCTAAAGGTACAATTATTAAAGCTAAAACAATGTTACAAAATTATAATAATTAATTCTTTCTATAGATATGTGGACGAATTACTCTACTGGTCAGGTCGTCGAATGCGACTCGACGAGTTCCTACGCGGCGATCTGACAGGCGAAAGATTGCCGACGACCTGGATCAGCTCCCACCAGCTCGTCTACCAAGCGGACGACGGTGGACTACTTGCACTAGATACCTTCAACAACAGCCTCACTGTGCTTGTCACAAACCACACTCTCGTAAGTAGTAAAGCTTATATCAATGTTGCAATTGTAACAATTGAAATGTTTACTTTCAACAACTTCAAAAGTCTAAAAAGATCATCTTTTCCAGGTGATTTTTGTTTTAGCAAGAAAACTAGAGTTTTTCTTACATATTAAGCAAAATATCAATAACAATGTTGCAAGGTTGCAAAAAATTTTAATCTCGTAGTAGGTACAGTGTACCTATAAAGACAGAAAACTATGTTTAAAATGTTATGCAGCGTGGAAATGGTTAAGGCGGCTCTTAAAATTATCCCGTAAATTTTCCTTGGAACTAAGTCCGGTCAAAGTTCCGGAGTTTGAAACAATGCAAATTCAATTTCCTCACCTGAATTGCCTGTTAAAGCGGCGTGCGGCGACCCAGCGCCGATGCGCTGCCCGCCAGCTGCTAGCTTTATTCAGGACACAAATTATACACCACAACCACTACCTTACAAACAATAGTATGAGTAACACCTGAAATCTCCATCATAACAACAACACGCACATTTTATTGTGCAACATTTATAACATAATTAAAAATTCAATTTTAATTTAAAAAATATTACGTGAAAAACAAAATTTATATAGAAACATCATAGTATGATTTCATACTGTAGATACGAAGATAAAGTTTGTGTCATGACCGTTAAAGAGGAGAAAGCAGTTATAATTAAGAAAACGCCAATGACTTTTTACCTCATGTTGATGAAAAGTTATATGTCTATTTTACCTTTTTTTTTTTTTTTATAGTTGGGAAACCCTGTTACGGGTACCCCCGACTTCCCCTGGGGGTTATGTGGTGACTCTCCGGACGCATCCGGCATACCCACTAAAACCCAACTCCCAAACCCCTGCCGCCATGAATGGGACGCCACGGGATCGCTTTCACATACAACCGCGACGCCCCGACGGTTGGCCGAAGCCACCACCATGAGGCCGCCCTGAAAAGGGCAGCCCCATTATGGGAAGAATTTACAACCACTAAGGACTGCTCCGAAGTCCACCCCAACCATCCACAGGCCAGAGAAGTGCCCCAGAGCAGCCCGAGACCACGAAAGCCCTAAAAGGGCACCACCAAAATAACGGTACCCTAGGAACCCTACTCCATGTAGACCCCCTAGGGCACCCGCCTCCCAAACGTGAGGCTGCTCCCAAGTCCACTCTGCTGATCAGAGAAGTACCCGGAGCAGCCCCACTCGACCAACACCACCCAACGAATTGGGCATCCCCCAAAAGCGCCCGCCTAAGCGAGCCCACCCACAAACGGCTGCAGGGGAAGAGGATGCGACAACGCCGACACTCCCCTTCCCCTGCCGCCCCGCCACGTCCGTCATGAAGCGGTGACGGCCCCGCTGGGGCCGCGGAGGGCGGTCAGAACTGTGAATTCTTCCCGTACCCGCGGCCCCACCCCTACTCCCCACCGAAGTGGGTACCCCCCCAAAAACCTACCACCGACCCGGCACCGAAGGGAGGGGGGTCCTTCCCCCCCAACGTGCCAAACCCCTCGCCAGACGCAGGGCCACCGAAGTGGCCCCGCTCCAGCCGCCGCACCGACAGGCTAGTCCCGCCAGTACGGCCCGCACAGTGCCTCCTATCGTGAACGACCAGAGGCACCGGCTACCACCACGCGGGAGACTCGGCGCCCGCCTGACGCCGCTCCCTAAACACCCCTCCCCCCCTGGCTGTTGGTCCGCGCCGGATTGCTCCGGTACCACCCCCGCCGCACTCAACCTAGGAGGTGCAGGCTGCCAGCGTGGCACAACTCAGGGCCGCACTCAGTTAAGGTGCTTGCCACTGAGGAGTACCACCCCCGCCGCACTCAACCTAGGAGGTGCAGGCTGACGGAGTGGCGTTCCCCTATCCGCCACCCGGGGACGCGTCCGGTAGGAGTCAGCCTCTCCCCCGGAAAGTCTATTTTACCTAATCTATAGTCATTCTAACTCCTTACAAGCACTATTACGTAAATAAGAATTGATTAAAGTGTCGTTAATGAAAATAATTAAAATATTAAAGTTTCGAAGAGAAACTCTGCGAACTTTAATGATGTCAATTCAAACTTTCGTAGGAAAAATTATTTTAATTATATATGAGCACGAAACATAACTACAACACTGTTACCAACTTACTCGTTACTTACTCGTTTTCACTAATGGCATCTGTTGATTCAACATTCATGAAGTGAAAACCGCTAGAGTTAACAGTTTTTTCAACAGGCAGTGTCGTAATTAAAATTGAGTAAGATTTTTTTTAATTATTTCGTCAACTATTTATAAACAATTATTACAATAAGTATTAGTAGATAATCCTTTGAAAGTAGGTTCAAGTTATTACATTCACTAGTTTCCATTTATTATACGATAGCTTAAAGATTATAAATCATTTATTCTTTTATAATCTTAAGTTATTCGTGCAATAAAATAATCAACTCACAGATCCCACAAAAATTCTATCAAAATACTCTCAGCAGCAGCGCATAATTAGAAAATTGATGGTACGAGTAGGTACAATTTCTTGATGAGCACGTAAATCTATGGGGCCCATGCCTTCTACTAATTGATCTCTCTCTAATCTAGGTTAATCGGTCTACGACAAAATTCTACCTTAGAGTATATCTACGTAGGCTAAAACAAATTGGCCGCCGTAAACGATAATAAACTTCGATTGATAGATATCGAAATAAAACTGTTTTACGATTTTTAAATATTTGAATTTAAACAGAGGCAGCTCAATGTACGCGGATACCAGTGTTCCCCAAACCTGCGCTTCGTGCTGTTCCAACACAATATCAAAGAGGTACACAAAAATTTATCTGTGTATATATATACAAAAATATTCACGCATATTACCTACTTACAAAAAAATTTCTTTAACAGGTTTATCGACGGACCTTTACAGCACATTACACAGTTTATGACGTCACAAATGAGTAAGATGCTTTTTGTTTAAAGTTGTAATTGATGTTTTTTATTCTCCCGTCTTTAAAGCTTACCAAAGCTTTTTAATGCTTCTCAAACGCTTTTCAGTGTCAGTATTTCTATGTGTTGTATGGTGTCTTTATGTTAGAAATGTACGTAAGGCTTAAATTCTATTAAGGTACTCACAATTCACAACGATAATATTACAGCTACTTATATCGAACCGCACAAAAAGGGTGCGGTCGACGCTCCGAGGCGAAAATTGAAGGGGCTTTTATTTCAATGGTTGCCTGAAGCCCATTCCGCTCCATAAAAGATTTCAAATTTTAATCGCCAACTGTTTGGTAAAAATTTATTCATCAGTTTAAAAAATCTAATGCAATTTAATTGTAATATTATTATAACTTTTATTTGGTTAACGTTTAAATAATCTCTTCACATAAATCTAAATTACGCTATAGTAATATTTTAACTTCAACTCTTTGAAAGTCCTCATAAAATAACATACGAGCGGAAATTTCATCTCCATAACGGCGTTTACGTGCGATGAGAGGATTTTTAATGATGTCTGCGGGCTTTCTTTAAACAATTCTTTGTTTAAATCCAGTAATACGAAAATATATGGAAAGTCTATGGAAAATCTATGGAAAATCATTTACTTAGAAATCAAGAACAAACAAAGTCGATGCACATTTGTCAAATGTGAGCTAAGTTTCAAAAGATATCTGCCGTATCTTAGAGTTTGGATTTATAGTTTGTCAAGTTCCACGGCAAAGATCTTTACGGCTGAAATATTTATATTCCTTTTAGTAACAAAAATAAATGTTTGTTGTTGTCACTGACACAAACTTTTGTATTTTTTATATACGATTTTTTTTAATTTTCTTTTTCTTTTAAAATTACAATTGTAAGATAATATGATTAACAGGTCTTGTTGTATGATCATGAATTGTTCTTGGTATATGTCTTTCTTATTTTCATAAGAAAAATCTGAACATGATAAAAACTTTCCTTTTAGCCACCACATACCCCTATTCGGTGAAGGTCAGAGCAGTTGGGAATGGCAGCATGCAGCATGGCTCGGTACAGAAGGCGCATTGCTCCTCGCTGCCGATAACGAAGTCCTCGCCAGACCGGCCCCACCAGCTCGACGAGCTCCTTTACTCCGTCTTACAAAAGATGCTAGTCCGGGTCGAATATACAATGGAGTATCAGATTGGTTATATCAGGGTTAGTAATTTATAATTATGTATTGAATAATTTATTGTTTTGTTTTTTAAAAACTAAGTAATTAACGTTGTTTAAATTATTTTTGATTCATTTTTAATATAAATATTTATTTAAAAACAGAGGAGGTGACAAAAACATCATCAGCAACTTGGGGATCACCAGATGGCTCATTCGTTATGTATGTCCAGTATGACGATAGTAAAGTGTCTGAACTAAAGTTCCCACACATATCTGAAGGAATAGGCGGTATAGGTGCCAGCAGGTCAGGCTTCCTACTTCCAGCTTTAAACAGCAGCATTCCATCGGTTTTCCCCGATCATGTTACTATTAGATATCCCACGGTGAGAACATTTTACCTCATTACCCTACTTTTAAACACAGATAATTGAAACGATTACAGATATTTATGGCAAAGTTCTCTCTTGATGTGTTTATTCCAAATATAAATTTTATACAAAATTAAAAATATACAATGTCCTAAGTACAATTAATAGCACCCACAGACGTAATTTACAAACACAAATTCATACGGAACTTTTTATCCTAAATGGGCGTTATATAATATTTTTCAGCCTGGAAGCTCTATACCTCAAGTGAGATTGTGGATTGTAGCCGTTCAAAATGTAACGTCACCCCCAAGATGGGAAGTTAAGCCTCCCAGCACTTTAGATGGAATGTAAGAAAGCCGATATATTATTTCTTGTCATCTACTAAATATTTTAAATATTCTATTATTAACTTTTATACAGTATCATGTATATATTTGTTATTGTTTTCAACATATTTGTAATTGAATTCTAGGGAATATTATCTCATATCAGCCCAATGGGTGGGCAAAGAAAATTCTCATATAGGAGTAGTTTGGATGAATCGAGCCCAAAACTATACTATATATAGTAGTTGCTATGCACCAAACTGGACATGCACTGAGGTATGATATTTGCTAACATCGTGTGCTCTCATTGTATATTTTATTCCAATTATTTCTTGTTGCGTAAACTTCTTAACTGTCTTAATTTATTACTTGCAGACGCATTCTGAAAAAGCTACTGACGAGCCGTGGCTGGAAGTCCACGAAAGACCTGTGTATTCAGAAGATGGTAGTGCATTTCTTCTCCTAGCTGCAGTACAAGAAGGCGGGGGGCAATACTACACTCATATAAAACATGTCGATGTATTGCGTCAGCGTATTGCCGTTTTATCACACGGTAAAGTGGAGGTAGCGAAAATCCTGGCGTGGGACCAGGAGAATCATTTAGTATATTATTTAGGTAAGAAACTGAGATTAGTAATGAGTAAATTACTTTTATTTTTGTAGATTCATATATTTGTTTTTCTTTTATTGAAGGTTTTGACAACGCAAAGTTTCACTCACATAAACAGCAACCTGATATGGCCACCGAAGCTAATCGAATTAAGTATAATAATTCATTGCAGCTGAGTGGTGTATGTTGAATAGTGCAGTTGCCTCCGTTACTAACCTGATGTCATTTAGTTACCCTTGTTTGCTTAGCTCATTGTCTTTTATTTTCAAAAGCATATTATTTTTCATTGTGTATTAGAAATGTGTTGGAGTTGTGCAAGCTGCCAAATTTGTCGACTTTGGTTTGAGCATTGTTCCGTCAAGAACGGTGATTTTAAATACATTATTTTTCTTATAGGTAGTGCAGATCGACCAGGCCAAAGACAAGTTTATGTGGTTCGTGACCCGAGCTACGGTGGTGGAAGCAACTCCGTGAGGGCACGCGCAGAGCGAGAGGAACCGCGTTGCCTTACTTGTGAACTGGCAGTTTGGCCTGCTCGCTTACATTATGCAAATTGCACTTTCTGGAGTGCTACTTTCTCCCCAGCTAAGCCTAAGTTAGGGATAACACATTACGTCTTGGAGTGTGGAGGTCCTGGTCCCCCACTTGCCGGACTTCACGACGCTAGAACTCATAAGTTAGAGAGAATTTTATACGATACGAGGCCTTATAGGTAAATTATAACTGATACAATTGTATAGTAACAATTATTATTATTATTTATATGAAACATAGTATTTTATGAGATATTTTTATTTATAGATCAGTTCGATTACGTGAGTTGGCATTGCCTTCTCGAAGATCATTTGATGTTCAATTAAGCAGTGGCTCAAAAGCTCGTGTCCAACTTCTACTTCCTCCTTCTTGGCGCGAGGAACTCCGTGATGCTGCTTTCCCTGTTCTCGTTCATGTGTAAGATTTTCAGTATTTAATTAACATAAACTTAACTGGCAAAACAAATTTTGTTCTAAACGGAGAATAACACGTGAATGTATTATATTACCAGGGATGGGCGACCCGGAAGCCAGCAAGTAACAGACGAGTTCTTTGTAGACTGGGGAACTTATATGTCCTCACGTAACGACGTAGTTTACGTAAAATTAGACGTAGCAGGTGCTCGGGGTCTACCACGAGCAATGCTACGCGGCCGCCTTGGAGGTGTCGAGGTGGCTGATCAATTGGCTGTTATTAGGTAGGTATTTTAAAATATTAGGTACTAAATTAAGTTAATTTAAACTTCATAAGTAAAAATAATGGAATAATATTTGTTACAGATATTTATTAGACACATTTAAATTTTTGGATGAAACACGTGTAGCTGTTTGGGGATGGGGATATGGAGGTTACGTGACTGCTATGTTATTAGGCTCACAGCAATCAACTTTAAAATGTGGTATAGCTGTGTCGCCCATAACAGACTGGTTATATTACAGTAAGTTTATTCAAAACCTAATGAATAATAATTATTATTTTGACCTTTACTGTCAGTCATAACGTTTCATTGCTAACTCACTTTGGTAAAAATTCTAGATGTGGCGTTCACGGAGCGTATATTAGGCCAGCCATCTGTTAATTATAAGGGTTACGTAGAAGCAGATGCTTCACAGAGAGCGCACCACGTTCCAAGGCATGCACTATATCTAATCCACGGCATGGCGGATATGAGTGCGCCCTATCTGCATGCTCTACAATTAGCTCGTGCTCTTACTGATGCTGGAGTACTCTTTCGATATCAGGTATAATACGTTTACCATATTAAATTCTAAAAAAGGATTACTAGTAATATCTAATCTCTAATATATAAAAATCTCGGGTCACAACTCACAGTGTTTATTATAGAACTCCTCCGAAATGGCTTGACCGATTTTTATGACATTTTTTGTGTATATTTGGTTGGTATGAGAATAAGTCGTAGGTTATTTTTTATTCCCCTAGATGATAAGGGTGGCCCTCTCTAGATTTATTTTTATTATTAGACCAAATTTTTATTTTTTATTTTCTTTTGATTTGGCATAAAAAGAATAATCCAAGCATTTTATTATATCAGACTATTAGCTGTTAAGTTAACCACTTCGTTCCAAATTACAAACGCACTTTACGGTGCCGTGTTTTTGTCAAATACTAAATAGTGACGTAAACTTAACTGAAAGAAGAGCCTAGATAGGTAATAAAAATAAATGACATGTAGGAATATTATAACGTACTTCATAATATTTTGAAAAGAGTTGTTTAACTGATGAAATTATAGAGTTGAACTATGACTTATTAATTATAAATAGGCCTGAATTTTTATTTTTATGTTTCTAGGCATACGCTGATGAAGGCCACGATTTGAAAGGCGTTATTGAGCACGTATACCGATCTATGGAAGATTATCTCCGTGAGTGCCTCTCTCTTGACCCTGAAGACACCAAGCTGCCTCCGCCAGATAGATAAAATGATCACTCTTGTTACGTCTTGATATGTTTCACGATATCACATCATTTAAAACTTATCATTACATATTATGTATAGTTGTTATTATTATGTAAATATGTAAATTAAATAGTGCTTTAAATTGTGTTCCCTAATAAGTTTAAATTATGCCTCGTAAGGGATGCTAAGAATGACAATTTTTAATAGATACAAAATAATTCTAAGATTTCAACACGTCGATTTGATTGTCATTAACATTTATGCAGACAAAATGGTGTTCTTCCCTCCTAGTTTTAAGTCAGAAAATGTAAATTGGCTAAACGTTTTAATTAAGTTTTGGTATCGGTATCTTTCTAGAACGGTCCATTGGACATCGCTTAAGCAACATTCGCCTTTCTATCTTACTAAATGTCACTTAAGAATAGATAGGATTCTTAATCTTAAATCAAAATTAAAGTATTTCTAATAGCATTATAACGAATTTTAAAAGCTGAAACTTACAATCGATTATTACGTACTATATAAATTTTTATGTTCTGACATTAAGTACATACCTATATATTGTGATTATATTTATTCATAGCGAGTCGAGCTTTATCTCCTAGGCTTTACTATAACCCTTTCTACTTCCATCTTTATAAGTCCAATGTACTACTGTTACCGTTTTAACGTTATATGATACATATTAACTAACCTATTTCATATTTACCTATAATATTTTATTTGTTAAAGAAAATTTTTGTATCTTTTCCTATAGATAAATTTCATATAATGTAACATAAGTTACATAAAAATTAACGAGGAGCTTATCATTTAGGGAATCTCTACTAGGCCTTTATAACATAGTATTTTTTTCTAATATTAGTTACAGAATTTTATTGTTACGTTTTTAAATGTTATAAAAGCTGTTGAAAATACCTCGTTCATGTATGAGCTACGAGTATAATAATTAATTATCTTAGGAATGATATGACCGAAACAGTAAGTATTTGTAATTAATTGTAATATTTAGAAAAGAAGTGACCTTGATCATGCTCTATTCCTCAGCTGCTTTTGCTCCATCAATACATAAAGTCTATTTAAAAACGTAAATCTCTTGAACGTTTTATTATCACTTAATCTGTCTCGATCATATAGTACTAATGTAATCGTCTGGTTCTTTTTAAACATTTATAGTATTTATATTGATTATAATTAATTTTAATCACAAGATACACATACAAAATTAAAAGATTTACGAGAAAATTATCGGACCAGTAAATCTTTACTCATTTACGTAAAATCATCATAATAATTTACTATACGATTTCAAAATTTATAACGGTTCTCGTAATTTTTATCTCGCTAAAGGCCTCAAAAGTAAATAACATAAACATTAAAATAATAATTAATTGTGTACAAAGTAAATTATTAAAAGAGCTAGAATTTGCCTTTCTGATATACCTACTTACGTTTCACTAATGTATGTTGTAGACAGTCAATGAGCGTGTTTAAAGCCAGGATATTTTAATAAGTAATAATAATTATTATTAATAGAAGTTTTAAGACAAGCAAAAATCGACACTTAGATATCAATTTATAATGTTGTGAAAACGAGAACTGAAGTCAATAGAAGTATTTATTTTGCCAATTATTTGAAACATCTTCGATGTTTAGAGATATTCATTATACATATTATACATATTACATACCTATCGAAAATGGAATGAAACCCCGAATGCAAAGCGCAGATGGCTAGCGTATTTAAAGGGACAGACAATTAGTAGATAATTCGTTGTTGTATAGGTATATTTGTCATCAGATATTATTAAGTGTTATCGGATACCTGCATAGACGCATATCGTACATTCCATGTTTGTGAAGACTGCCAATTTGGTCTAAATTTTATAATTAAAATACCTACGATATGTCGATGACATTAACTTCAATCGCCGTTATGGTCTTAAGGATGCTGTGATTCTTCTATTGCAAAATTTTATCGATATTATATTAAATATATTGAATGAGTATTATATCTCCATCTGATATACGTAGGGCCTAGTCAAATCGAATTCGTTGTAATTATTAAAAGTAATTCTAGGGTTAATGTTAATTTAGAACTTTTAAAATTCTTCCATAATTAAAATATAAACTATATTATTGCTTTTCTCCAAATAACAAATCTAGACAATATAATATGGGCTATGTATACAGTGTACATCACAAACATAGTATGTATAGTTATTATAAAATGAGAGAGTTCGGAAACCGGGTGCTTTAAATTGTACATCATGTTGTATTGATTTCTTTAGCGAAAATTCTATAGTTATACAAAATTAAATAGGTATATGACCTGAATCCAGGCCCACTAGGTACTTTAATATTTAGCTTAAGTCTCGCACGCAGGACATCGCCTGTCCTCTGCGAGTCTTAAACTTTAAATTTTAGAACAGTATTCGTCAAAAAAGTTCGTTACAATGCGAATCTCAACAAGTAACACCAATTTAATACGTGTATAGTTATAATATCAAGTAATGTGACTGGTTGTTATTTGATATCGGCACTAAATTTGATCCACTCAATTATTATTTGCACGCTGCTTTTCTCAATTTTCCCTTCATTTCGTAATTAATAGCCCTTTAGTCTTCCAGTGTAGCGAAAGCTTACAATACCATAGATAATACTCTTGGGGCAAGAAAGTAGGAACTATGTGATGACTATGTCAATTATTTCCTTATCTCAACTCAAGACGGCTATGTCTTAATTAATTTTGTACTAGTTGTCTCTTATAACTTAGTTTAGATATCCTAGTTTCCTCAGGTTCAATGTATGGTATAAATGTTGAGCATTACCGCTGTGTCTTTAGAGTTCTTCTGCAATTACGCTACACTTGAGGTAGAATTTGATTATTGACGTGGTTAACTTTCAAATACCTATCTACTTATACCGTTTAACGTAATTGAATTATAAATATTAAATAATAATACATAAAATTTTAAAGCTTATCATTGAAAATTACAACTTGGGTGAATGATTTGAGTTGTTCGAATGATTTAATAGCCTCAAGTGTGGGTTAGTTGCAGCGTAGTATCCGCCTTCGTATCTGTAGTGTGTCGCGGGTTGCTCCTTAGCAATTAGATCGATGGTAAGCGCGATGTTGAACACAATAATGACTTCTTACCCCTGCGGTCTTAAACCTACTAACCTACACTACTATAGCTCTACGCCTTTTTATATCCTCGACCTAAGCCTATTACCATTAGGTTAGCTAGTCTTTGTTACAAAATACAGGGCATTCTTATAAATTATTGTATTCAGTAACGCGCCGTTTGATGGCCCTAGAGAAAATTTATATTCTATGTTGTTGTTAATCAGTGTTATAAAACTTATCGTCTCGTTTAAGAGTTACAGTGTTGTATAGATCGGTATGTTTATTTGTAAATTCTGAGATTATTCTGTTATTAATGTAATGTTTCTTTGAATAAATAAAATTTTCATAATCGTTATCTAGTTCATTTTATTTCGCATCTTTTAATATACCAGCTGCAAAGTAAAGCTTAAAGCCACTCTTTACCTTTATAATTTCGTCCCCACGTTTCGACGCTTCTGAAATACTTTTCTAAATGTTCATTTCTTAAAGCAATATCTGTGAGACTAGAAAACCCCGTACATGTTGTACTACTGAGCGCTCCATCTAAGTTACAGTGTGAAGAAGATAGATTTCGCATTAACTCATAATGAGAAAAATTCATAGACATTGAAGAAGCATTATTGACATCTAATATTTTTAAACTTGGGCTTTTATGACTGTCGATGAACAGATTTGGGTTATTATCACGATCAAAAGTATTCTTGACTTCAGAGCATGCTCCAAATTCCTCATTGACAAGTTTACTTTTCTTCAATCGCCCTAAATCTAAGGATCTCAGTGCCTCATTCACATTAAATGATTTTCGTTTCGCTGGCTCGCTTTTGAGTTTCTTAGGTGGACCACTTGAAGATTTCGCTTTATTTACGGACGTCTTGTCGCTATTTGATGCATCATTACTTTCCATAGTGACTCAATAATTTTGAAATGTAGAGTTGCTTGAAATTCAAAAAAGTCATGCTAAGTCATGTTGACTGACATATAAGTATTAAAAAGGCCGGTATATTGTAATTTGTAGGTACAGTCGTAAGCAATGAAATGTATACAAGTTGACAAGTTGACAAGTTTTCAAATATATGTGAACATCAAACGTTGCAAAAGAAAGTATACGAGCTTTGTGTCAAAATAAAGTATCCGTTAGTTGTTTCATATTTAAGTATACAACTTTATCAATTCATTGTAAATAACTTAAAATGAATATTTGTATACACGTTTCGTGTTATAAGTATGTAGGCATTAGTCTGTGCACAAAATGTGCACAGTTTTGTGTTCAAAAAGCATAAAATAATGTTTTAGTATTTGAAACAAAGTTTAATTATATAATATACTGTATCATCCATTAACATTTTTTATTTTCTATTTTATAACATTTAATTTTTATCTCATACTTCGGAACAGAATCCGCGGCTTCCCTTGCGCTTAAAATACACTATAGTAGGTAATAATCTAACACTACACAAAGTTAAAAATCGGTTCAATACTTTTTGTGTGAACGCGCACGTCGATTAGCGATAGTGGTAGTTGATATATTTTTTCTGTTTCATCATAAAACTTCCTAATAAACTAACTGGCAAATAAATTTATATGTATTCAGCCCTTTTTAACTCGGAACCAGATTTGAACCCGCATCAATATAATATACAAGCGAGCACGTTACCACTGGGCTACTGTCAGAGCCTATGAAACATATAGTCGTCCAACGGACGTGACAGCCAGCCCAAGCTGCCATACACTCGCTTTGGACATGTGTATGGCAGCTTGGGCTGTCACGTCCATTGGCCGACTGAATATATTTCATATGTTAACGTTGCCGTTCCGTCAAATATACATACGAAATATCTTTGACGGAACGGCAACGTCGCTTTTTTGCGTTTCGATACATAGACGTCAACTTAAAATCTATTTCTAAAAGTCAAATATTTAATTTTAATTCTTTAGTTTGCTTTGTTATGAGAAATATAATGTTTTGTAAATTCACTTCCTAATGTCAACTTGTAATAGCCTAGTCAGTATGGCTGTAGCTTAATCTCTGTGAGCTTGCGATGCGAGTTCAAATCCCACGCGCGATAGACTTTTTTTTTTCATTTTTGTTAGTTTCGTGTAGCTATCTTTTAACTTACACATTATATTATATAATGGCGGTTGAGAGAAAAAAATGAAAACTGAAAATTTGATTAAAAAATAAAAAATCTGGCGAGGGCTACCCTACCTACGTGTTATCCACCTACGTGAGTAAAAAATAGCCTACAATTTCTTCTCAGACCTACCAAATATACACAAAATATTCATAAAATCGGTAAAGTCGTTTCGGATGAGTTCGATAACAAACACGAGATTTTTTTATATATTAGAAAGATTATAATAAAATAGTAACTTAAGCATTTATACCTTAAATATTTTTTTAAAAACAGTGACTGTAACGAATTGTTTATTGAATATAGACTCCAAAACAATATATTTTATTTAAATGCTTGCTTGTCTGTTTGTATGTCATCGTTTAACATAAAAAGTACTGGACTTACAAGTATAACTAAAATATAACCAAATGTGTGTGATAGTGATAACATTACTCGGGTCAAGACTATGGATATTTTTCATTGCATAAAAATATTTCATTTTTACAGGAAAACATTAAGAGAGCAGAAAATTTTTGGTCTTAAAAAGGCCTACAGAAAAGACTAAAATATCAAATCTCTCTCTCTCTCTTTCTCTATCTCTTAAGCTAAGTAAAACGTAGTATTTTGTGATAAACGAAAATAAGCAAACAAAACAAAAGTTCATCTGCGTGTCTATTTTACGCAAATAAATTTGGAACACAAACCTATAAATATTTACCACTAGCAACCACTACTACCACTAGCACGCTGGGTTTAGGTTAAAATAAATTAAACGGTTTTTATAATAAAAGTAGCATAAGTTACTTCTTATAACATTGGCTATCTGCGAGTGAAAGTCCCGTCAAAATCGGTCAGCTTTAGTCGTTTCAGGGATTAGCCGAAACCAACAGACAGACAGATACACAATATTTTCAGGCATAGAAAAAAAAGCTACAATACAATTAGAATACGAAGGTAAATTTCGCTGTCATCGACAAGATTATAATAACTCACATTGATTGACAGCGGAAACCGAGCGGTCTCTAACCAGAAGTCCTCGGATCGAATCCAAGTGTTTCCAGTCCGATTAAAATTTCTTTTTTTTATTTTTTCCCAAAAAAACCAAGCGAAGCTCGGTCACCTGATATTTCTTTTATAAATAAGAAAATTTTGAAATTTGACAGCAATTCTAGTAATTTCGAATCCTTTTCTGAAAATGCTTTGTTACACATTTAAAATTTGCAATAAACAGATCTTGTCCTGTAATTGTCAAAATGTTGTGACGTGCTACAAACGTGCTCACTGCGGTATGCACTACGAGTATTACGCGAAAATATTTATGACCCTTGTATGATTTAAAAATGTATCATTATGTATTGAAGTTAAATACATAATAATACATTTTTAAAAACAAACTTTTATGCGTTCTCCTTCTTCTTTAATTTTATTTAATTTTCCTATGCAATAACCCTAAAATGTTCTTTAAAAATATTTTTACAGTTATGTATTTATCTAATTATTTCGTTTGCGTATCATGATGTTTAAAAATATGAGTGCATAGTACTCAGTACACTGTATAGTCAGTACAATATTTTTAAAAATCTTGTTTGTGCCGTTGACTGCATAGAAGATCTCTTATACCCTGGGTGCGGCAGTAGGGCCACGGTGAAATTTCAGATAAGCTATTACAATTATATAGTGTTTTTATATAAAAATCGTACTTATGATGTTGAACTCTGGAGGAGATGTTTTGTTACGAGCCCATCATGAATGCAGCATTTAAATGAAAGATCTAAGAACGGGTTATGATTATTAAATACTAAAACAAAATTTTGTGTCTGTGCTGTTGACTGCTGAAGAGTTCTTTTATTAGAACCCAACCATGGACTCATCACCAAAATTATGATAGACTTTACAGCGACCTTGGATAATTGAATTTATATATAAAATTCATATATACGAGTACAATTTTGTATCTGTACAAAAGCTGTGTAGGAAAGCTCTGCTTGAAGTCAATCCTAGGTGGAGAATCAGTTCATAATTAGTAAAATTCCTACTGTTTACGATACGCGGAAGCTTTCGAAAATACTTACTCTTCTTACAAAAATAAATTAGACTTCTAGCGTCCAGATTAAAGTGTTCACATATTCATGGATGAGCCACCGTATTTGTATTAGAAAACTTTGTTAAATACAAAAATATTATTTTATGTTTTATTCGTAGTTCGTAGACTAAAGGCTAAATAATACTTATGAAGCGAAATAAGTATCCAAATATTCGCTTTATAGTGTTTACAATGAATTGATAAAGTTGTATACTTAAATATGAAACAACTAACGGATACTTTATTTGACACAAAGCTTGTATACTTTCTTTTGCAACGTTTGATGTTTACATATATTTGAAAACTTGTCAACTTGTCAATTTGTATACATTTCATTGCTTACGACTGTACATAATATATAACATGTATGTCATACAAATATTATACAATTCACAATTAGGGCCGATCCTCACTATAAAGTAATATAAGGTTTACATTATACAATTTGACGTTCACGAATCATTAATTAAGAAGAAAAATTCATACAGTAGTTGAATTAATTGGAGTATTTATTCAAGATCGATCGTCACTGGTATGGGATGAAGCGAAACATGACTTTTACAAGATAATAAGTAATTCGAATCTATTTTGCATATAGTTTTAATTACCTGAGTGCCAAAATTTTATTTTTAAGTATCACTCTCCGATATTATTAAAATATTGAAAAAACATTTAAAAGTCACGTGTTTTCCGTCAACAATGTTTATATTTTTAAAAGTTAAGAACGAGAAGTTACGTTTATTACCAATAGTACCTGGATGACCGAGCTTTGCTCGGTATTTTTAAGGAAAATGTTATTATTATTCGCCAATAGATGTCGGGAAGAGTCATATTTTTCTGTTTAACCAGCTCTATATTTGAGAGAAAATGTGTATACTAAAAATTATTTGAGCGTCATCTATCTAATAGTAGGTAAACTATTTGATCCTTTTCTGAAGCTGTTTCCGTAATTCCGTGTCACAATATATTTATAAAAACTTATCTCTAGATGTCGTTGAACACTACTTTTAGTTGCAAGTTTTTATAACTAGGTGTCGGTAGTTGTACTTTTCACAAGATAATATCTAATTTACATTCTGAAAATCACATACATTGCAAATCAATAATATTACGCAAAAAAACGAATAGTAATTAATAAAAAGAACAATACATTTTGATTTGATTTTGATTCGGCTAGACTACATTTTACTAGCATTCGAAAATTTTTATTATAGTAACGATTGAACATGTTGAACATTGAATGTCATTGAACAACTTACTGATAATGTGCTATAAAGTACTGATAAATTAATTTACACATGTACTTATATAAAATATGACATAATTCACTGTGTATTAAAAAAATAAAATAAACATTTGCAAACATTTCAATAGCGCCATCTATGATTAAATAACACACTAGTGTGTAGATGAAACATAATAATTACCATTTACGGGAACTTTGTTTAAAAACGTATTGCATATTTCATGTTTCTATAGTATTATTAAAAGCTATTTGAGACTTATTTTGTCATTTATAATCCTTTATTAATTAAAAGAACATTTTAAGCACAATTTTTAATTTAGCGCCATCTTTTGAAAACTACTTGAACTAATTTTAATGAAAGTCACATAATAAAGCAACAGACTACACAGTAACACAATACCTACTAAGCACGGGATCTCAATATCACGAACAAAGCAAAAATTTGTTCAAAAATGAAAAAAGATGGCGTTACGGACATAGATTTTTTATTAGTGTTAATTAACGTAAGATAAAAATATGATCCTAACAAAGTAAATTAAAGTTTAAAAAATCTATATAAAGACATAAAAATAATGCGCCCTTAAATGAAATTTAAAAAACTTTTCTGATTTTCGTGTGTATTAATTCACAAGATGGCGTTTTACTTTTTATGAATTGTTTTTCACTGTGAAAAAATTGTTCAAATCAATATCCTTACTAATATTATAAATGCGAAAGTAACTCTGTCTTTCTGTCTGTCTGTCGCGCTTTCACGCCAAAACTACTGAACCTATTTAAATGTTTGGTACACAGATAGGTTAGACCTGAAAAAGGACATAGGATACTTTGCAGGGCGAAAAAATGCTACAAGGGGTCGAAATACTGGAGTGGAGCAACCCTCCTGACTGTGGGGTCTGCTTCGGCCGACTTGGCAACTTGCCGTACGTCGGGGCCGGGCGTCGCGTCGTGGTTGTGCGCAAGCTATCCTGCGGCGCACAGTGGATCCATATTGAAAATTAGTGGACATAGGCAACAAAGTTCCAATATCGATTCGATATTTTTTTATGTGATTCTTCATGATATTCCAGACAACTTTTACTCTTGTAAAATTTCTTCCAAAGTTGATCTTTTGTCTGAAAAAAAATAAATTAGATTTTTTTGTATGGAGCGAATCACGTTTATTTTTTTTTCTTCAATTGTACGAATATGTTGGGTGTATGGCGTGAGTATATGATAGCTAGGGTCATTCTCTATCCACGAAAAAATATATCAGCGCCGGCCATCCGCGGCCGCGCGAGTAATCATTCGGTAAAAAAACAATATTGAAAATTAGTGGACATAGGCAACAAAGTTCCAATATCGATTCGATATTTTTTTATGTGATTCTTCATGATATTCCAGACAACTTTTACTCTTGTAAAATTTCTTCCAAAGTTGATCTTTTGTCTGAAAAAAAATAAATTAGATTTTTTTGTATGGAGCGAATCACGTTTATTTTTTTTTCTTCAATTGTACGAATATGTTGGGTGTATGGCGTGAGTATATGATAGCTAGGGTCATTCTCTATCCACGAAAAAATATATCAGCGCCGGCCATCCGCGGCCGCGCGAGTAATCATTCGGTAAAAAAACAATATTGAAAATTAGTGGACATAGGCAACAAAGTTCCAATATCGATTCGATATTTTTTTATGTGATTCTTCATGATATTCCAGACAACTTTTACTCTTGTAAAATTTCTTCCAAAGTTGATCTTTTGTCTGAAAAAAAATAAATTAGATTTTTTTGTATGGAGCGAATCACGTTTATTTTTTTTTTCTTCAATTGTACGAATATGTTGGGTGTATGGCGTGAGTATATGATAGCTAGGATCATTCTCTATCCACGAAAAAATATATCAGCGCCGGCCATCCGCGGCTGCGCGAGTAATCATTCGGTAAAAAAACAATATTTTCTATGAAATTTTTTGCCTTTTAAAATCAATTCAAAGTATATTTTCTGTCTCACTTGGCTGTTTTCACCTTCTTTTTAGTTAAATATATAGTTTTAATAGCACATAGGTACTCACAACAAGTAATTCTGGCACAGGTTTAGTTATTATTGCATGTTATCGGTGGCACCTGCATTGTGATTGATGACTCATTTGTTTGTGCGCTCGGCTAAGTGTATAACAAACGAGTCACCGAAAAATAATTGTCTCTGATTGGCTGTTATTTTTTTTACTACCTGCACGTTATCTATTGTAAAATAAATACAGTAATAAGTTTCTGGTTATACTAATTTTGTCAAATATAGGGGAAATAGTTTGAATTTTTACTGGCAAGACATTGATAATCATTATCTAAATAATCAAGCGTATGTAAAGTATAGTATAAGTTATCGTACGTATGATCGAAAGGAAATTGTGAAATAATTGTAGCCCTGAAAAGGGCTGTTTGTCATATTCCCAGCCCTGATGGGCTTTTTGGGAATAGTCCAGAGCCGGATCACTTTATTTCTTATTCCAGAAGTGGGTCCGGCAAATTTTCGGACTACTACTGCTACGAGGCATTCTTCTTCCTCCATAGTCTCGCTGTCACAGGGAGGCTCGGTAGTCTGTAACAACTGAATTGCTTCAGGCAACAACTCACTATGGACCTGCTTCGTTATTTTAGGCCTTATGTAGGATATGTGGGGATCAGAGCTTGTTAGAAGTCCATGGAGGATGTCTTCGTTTGTTGCTATTCTGTCCGTTTTCCGAGTGTGTCTCTCTCTGACGTTTCTGAAGTCCTTATTACGGGCTTCCGAAGCTTGTTCTGATAAGATACCTAAAAGAAATAAGTACATGCATTTTAATTTCAAAAAGCAATCGAGTCAAATTATACATCAAACTCTATTTATTTTTTACTTACCGATTGGCAAAACACCAAAGTGGTTACAGATGTATGCACCGTGCATTAGAAGTTTATGTACATTCGTTTTGCCGTTGTCTTTCAATTTTGTTATGTACCAGTGCTGCAACTCTTCCTCGAAATTTTCTTCTACTATGGAAGTAGAACGTCTTTTTTTTGCTTATTACTTAAGTCTTCGAACGGTTTTCTGTGCTCCTTTTCTGTAGATGTTACCGTTTCCGTAGTACATACTGCAAGATTAGGAACATGGGAATTCATATCTACTGGCTCATATAAGGCTGCGTCCGAAAAGCCCAACTCACTTCTAAGGTCAACACTGTCACAAACAGGCCAGTTGATGTTTTTTTCCAACCACTTGCGATTATTTACACGATTCATAAAAGTTTTTTGATTTCTACTAGACTCTATCCACTTTTTATTTAGATTTACACAAAAAAGCCGACAGAACTCCTTGATTAGTTTTTTGTCTTCTTCAGAAACTGTGGTATTTAAAACAGAAATTATACTTTCATATAGAAACATATAATTTTTCAAGATCACCACCACTTCTTAATTTCACAAAAAGATCTAAGTTGGTACAAAATCCAGCCATAGTTCTAAAGTAAATATAAAAATAAAAGTATTTCACTGTGTTCACAAATAAGCGACAAGAGCGAAACTAGAGGGACTTAATGAATGTCTTTGTATTTATAGTCAGTGTGTGTCACAAACAAATGAGTCATCAATCACAAAGCAGGTGCCACCGATAACAATAGATAATGTGCAGGTAGTTAAAAAAATAACAACCAATCAGAGACAATTATTTTTCAGTGACTCGTTTGTTGTGCACTTAGCCGAGCGCACAAACAAATGAGTCATCAATCACAATGCAGGTGCCACCGATAACATGCAATAATAACTAAACCTGTGCCAGAATTACTAGTTGTGAGTACCTATGTGCTATTAAAACTATATATTTAACTAAAAAGAAGGTGAAAACAGCCAAGTGAGACAGAAAATATACTTTGAATTGATTTTAAAAGGCAAAAAAATTCATAGAAAATATTGTTTTTTTACCGAATGATTACTCGCGCGGCCGCGGATGGCCGGCGCTGATATATTTTTTCGTGGATAGAGAATGATTCTAGCTATCATATACTCACGCCATACACCCAACATATTCGTACAATTGAAGAAAAAAAAATAAACGTGATTCGCTCCATACAAAAAAATCTAATTTATTTTTTTTCAGACAAAAGATCAACTTTAGAAGAATTTTCACAAGAGTAAAAGTTGTCTGGAATATCATGAAGAATCACATAAAAAAATATCGAATCGATATTGGAACTTTGTTGCCTATGTCCACTAATTTTCAATATGGATCCACTGTGCGGCGCCCCGTTAAGGCGCAAATAAACGACTTTTAATGATTTTATATTGAACATCACGTCTAAACTTCTAGTCTTATTTCTTTGAAAAAATATATGTTATACTAGACAATTTTATTCATAATTTGATATGTGAAAATGTGAAATTATATTTTAATAACATAGTGTAATTAATTTGTAAAGTAATGTCTAACGCGGACAAAAAAACGAAAATCACGCAAAAACTATGGGGCGTATTTACATGAAACTTTAATCATATAAAAGACAATTTAATGACCCATATTTTAGTATACGGTTTTTATTTTTATTGTGTTTGATAAATCAAGCTGGGTTGTTTTTTTCGAATAATCTTGGTGCGCGTTGAAGCGGGCGACGGGCTGCAATGTATGCTCAAGGTCGCGGGCAGTTAATGTCGCCTTAAGACAGGTGATGGGTGCTTGGGTTTTAGTGGGTAGTACTGGCTTGCCGGTGATCCCCACATAACCTGTTTTCTACAGGTGGTATGCGTCAGTGCATTTCCCAAAAATAAAAAAAAAGAGAAAAGGGGATGAAAGTTGTATGGAAATTACGTCATTTTTAAAGCTAGACGCCTGAAACTTATTTTTTAGACTTTATATATAATAAATAAGTAAGACATTCAAAATTTGTAAACATTTTATACTAAAAGGGGTACCTAAGGACGAACCAGAGCGGGGTGAGTTGCCAGTTTTTTAATAAGAATTATTTATGAAGAAGCAAACAGAAATGGCCCAAATTAGTGTTGACAATATTATTTTATAGGATGAGGCATGACGTGTACGAAATATAGACTGTAGAGTAATATCTGATTTGTGCTGTAAGAGTACTCACATAATCCTCTCAAATGTTTATGAATCAAGCAAAGTTTCCAGGCCCGTGTAAATACTATGATGATGACGAGATGAAAAGCACATAGGGCGGCATTTGGAGTCATCTAATACATGTACTATATTAGTGCTTTTAAGCTACGAAAGTCTAATGAATTATCTAGAGGGCGTCATTTTATTGCAGCTTATCACAGATCATACTATACTAGTATCATATGAAAATCGACCGCGCGTCCCTGAAGGTTACATAATATGTATTATATAAAAAAACAAAACACCAGGTACTACTTAATTAATTTAATTTATATTTAAATTATATTTTAATATATTATATTTCAACCTAAAAAATTTGCTTGTATTATTTTCGAAGGTAAATAAGAATCGCATAGAGCCGACGCAGTGGGAGCTACGGCTTCAATCTCTGCTTTCTCGCCGCTTGCCAACATTTCTTGGAGCTCTCTCTTGAGCTGAATTCCTTACAAAAATATTAAATATCATGTAGAAGACAATTCATGTACAAAATTCAAAATTAGAATTTTATGTGACTTTGTATGCGACCCAAGTCTTAAAACAGTGGGTAATGTTTTGTCATAACAATTTCTCATAGTCAATGTAAGAAACTTTAATTGAAAATAAAAAAGTTAAGCTGAAAAGTTAAGTGAAAACTAAAACAAAATACTATCATATAAAAATACCTACATACACTGTATTCTATAGTTCCTTTGGGAAATTAAATTATAAGCTCAAAAAGAGTTATATGGGCTCAAGAAGGCAAGCCTCAAAAAGAGAATTATAGGCTCAAGAATATTTAAATTGAATTTCTATTTCAAATTTAGATATTAAGCTAAAGCGGTGATTGAATCCTTCATAATTTATCTCCTAATTTGTCTTTATAGTGTTATATAAATAATAAAAGCTACCTGCAGGATTGTCTAAGTACGGTCTTTTAATCAGTGCTGCGAGTTTACGCCTGTCGAGCGCAGTAAGAGACAAACGAGCTGCTTTGGGAGCCAAAGTGATTATATCACTGTGCAAAGCTCCCAGTAGTAACAAACTACTGCACGCGAGGGAATCCGATAAATGCGATTGAGCCTGTAATTTCGTTTTTTTTAATTGTATAAAGTATACAATAAAAAAAGTAGATAGAAATAAAAAAAGTATACAATTAAAAAAATGTAGGTGTATCTTTGTTAGGCACGATTACTTGGATGGTTTTACAGAAACATAAATTTTTAATAGTAAGATTAAATGAATAAAGATAATGCATTAAAAAATAACATTAAAAAGATAAAAAATGAGATATAGGTCAATGTTATTTTAACTACTTTAAAAAAACTTGAAACAAAAAGTTAATTAAATTGAAGATAAATCTTCAAAACAAAAAAAAAGTTAATTATGTTATTCACTTGAAACCGAACAAAAATGAAACACTGAATAAATAATAAACAAACTTACAAGTGAACCATACTTGTACGTGAAGAATATCTCGTATCCGTGTGGGTCACAGTCCACGAGTGCGAGAGCTTTCAATCGCAATTCTTTAACCAAACGACAAAGTAATTGTCTCGTACATACATCGGGGTAACCTTTACCCTGTTTTGATTAAAAACAAACTACATAAACTAAGTGTGTATTTTAATACCTATAACATAGGTATTATAAGTGGCGGTTACATTTACCTAGTTTTTCAGAACATTCAGTTACTTATAGTTTCATTTTACAAACCATTTTTAATGTAGTCATAATAAAATCTGTATTGAAACCAGCATGATATAATAGACTAAAAAGTGATTTTACCAGTTACAAGCCAGGAACTTAATAACCGACCGATAGTAGTGAAATAATGCAAGTCGAATCTCATTATAGGTATTATAATATTATTTGAATGATATATTACTTCTTGTAGTATGTATATATATGTAGAGCTCCAATACTGTACTAATATAAAGATTATACAGTTACTTAGTAAAATACTTTATTTTTTTACATTTTTTATTAGATCAATTAATATTTACTTATAATAATTTATGTTATTTAAGATATCTGTAGAGCTGGAATACTGCAAATGTCGATACTATACAAGTTTGTAGAGAATTTGGCTTAGCCAAGATCTAATCTAATAATTAAGTCATCAAATTAAATGTATTATTAATAATAAATAATTTACGTTGGTACGGTTTTAATAATTATTGACCTAAATATTATTTACCGTCAAAATAATAACAGGTCCCAATCGAACCAGTGCTCCTTCATCAAGCAACTTTTGAAATACCGCATCTTTCTCTATTAATAGAATATATTTGGCTGTTGACTTAAATTCCTTTATACCGTTGATATCTTGGGGTATCAACGTACCTACCACAAATAAAATCAATTTAATTTTAACGCACATTATCATAGACGTTTTAAATATATTTATTATGTTTTGTTAAGTCTTATATCTTAAAATTGTATTCTTGAAACCCGGATAGAATATTGTGACAACGTTGTTAAAAGCTTTACCGAACGACATATTTCTAAATTCAATAAAATTAAGTGGTAGAGAAATTCAGATTTTTCCGAGTAGGTATCTAATCAGTTAACCCACTTTTTATTTTTATGTGAATTGAACGAATTTCAACACAAACAAATTAACTCAATAATTTAATTTTTATCGACAGCAGCTATTGCTCATGACATAGTCTTTCAAGGTTTGAACGTGTTCGAAAACTGGTGATATCTACATAAGTATATTTTTTGGAAAATGTTATAGAAATGGTGGTTTATATCGATGCAGAGCATCATGAAAAAGCCACTGGACAGATTTTCATGAAATTTTACATAACGTTAACTTGTTATTTGGGTCAACATAAACTTACGAGTACATACTTTTTACTGCATGAAAATATCAGATTTCTGAGAAATAACAATAGTTACAGTTAAACGTACCCATGGACTTAACCGAGCGGAGCGAGTGTGACTCACTATATTATATAACTAGCCTTTCCCGCGGCTTCGCTCGCATTCTAAAGGCTGGAAACCAAACACTTCCGCCCGTCTTGTACGCGGTGAACATTATTTTGTTGCGAAGTTATTTTAAAACTATGATATTTCGTAAGTTATTCATTGAAATCAAATAATGCCAAGAGCAATTTTGTTCAAAATTAAATACTTGTGAGGAATAACTTATTTATTTGGATAAGGATTAATATCATATTCATTAAACACCTTCGCAAACAATGCACTATCTTAAGACAATCAATAAGTTGATTACCATAAAAAAGGTTAAAGCGAGTCAACCTTAAAAGATAGACATATGCTATCGCGGCCTTTTTTTAGAACTTTTAAAGGGGAACAATTCTGTCATACATGATTTTTGTATAAGCTTTCAAAAGGGAAATTTTTATACCGTTTTTGCAACATTTTTCACTGTTGCTCCGCTCTTATTGATTGTAGCGGGATGTAATATAGCCTATAGCCTTCCTCAATAAACGGACTATCCATACAAAAAGAATTTTTCAAATTGAACCACTAGTTCCTGAGATTAGCGCGTAGCGCAAACAACAAACAAACAAACAAACAAAAAAACATCATATAAACATATAAACTCTTCATATAAACAGTATAGAAGATAAATATTAATAATATAATATTATTTTTATACATTTTTACCTCCCGACATCATACAGTCAACGGTGGTTCCATCTAAATTGTATATTTTCAATGGTCCTGCAATAAGACCTTTAGCCGTTGCCACAATGCCAAGATTCCATGGGGGGGTTTCTAATAGACAACATGTATCTCTCACCCCCACATCCAGTTTCGATTGACTTCCGAATCGAGACACATTCTGATAAAATAGCTCCCTGTGAAATCCGCCTAAGCTTTTATAAGCATGTTATTACAGTTGAGTAGCTTTGGAGTCAAAGCAAAAAATGTCATTACTATCATTAAGTAATAGATGGATGATTATTCATGATAATACCTTTTTTTATGTATCTTTTACTAAATATTAACATGTTTATTAGTTACTTAGTTTATTCTTCTTCTAGATCGAGGTTATAACATCCAAAACACAATTTCTTGTGCTTTTTTAAAATACTTAAAGCATTTTGCTTCTAAAATAATAATGTAGCGTTGTAAGTAGTTAGAAGAGATGGAAATAAAAGTTACAGTTTGCTACCTTCTAGTTATAGTTAGTTTTTTCGTTAATAATTCATGTGCTTTTGTCAAAACAAATACAATTGTATTAAAACGCGATTTGTCCTCCGTACTTGAATAGTTTAATAATGTTGTTTTTGCCTCATTTAGACTCTTTAGTGTAACGCTGGAATGGATTAAATAGATATTAACATGCCTTAACTGCCAAGTCGACATACACAGTCTCAGTTATCTTTCAAAAAAAAAAGGTACGTAATGTTAGAAAAGTGAATATAGGTACAATTTAGGTACTTTATTAGTTATACAAAAAGAAAGAAGCGTGAAGCAATTGTAATTTCTATATAAAATGGTGAGACAATTTTATTATTAATAATAACTTAAGTATTACCAATAATTCAGGGACTTTTAAGTGTACAGAATTTTCTGTAGACGTTTAATGTTTCAAAGTCAAATATTTAGTTAAAGTAAAAAAGCAGGAATATTAATAAAAATTAAAGAGAAGATACTTATTAGGTTTTAATAAAATTATGTAATAGTAAGGATCCTTGATTCCTAAAGCTCTTAGGTGTACGAAATTAACAATTTCAATTAGGTATTAGTAAATGTTCTTTACATTTACCGGTTCAAGTCATAAATGCAATTGGTCCATAGCCTTTGATTTCTTATAATTAGTTTTGGTGAATTTCCACTAGCAGCACTGTTGTTTACATCCTCCAAAATCTTTTCTATCCTTTTGATAAGAATTGCTCTGTCTTCATTGATTGATTTTATCAATAACTCTTTACAATTTCCTAAAATGGTACATAAATAAATAAAAAGTAATAAAAATAAAATTAACTTTTATTTTATATAGGTATCGACATGAGAAGATTTTCGTAATGTATGATCCAACGACGAACGACGAAAGTTTTTCGTAATGTATGGTACAATGTACAAAAATTTCAACGGGCCTGGAAACAAGCCATCGAGAGCAACAAGAACCTAACATAGGTGCATGTAGAAAATTTTTCTTAATAAAATAATTCTGGGTTCTATACTCTATCAGCGGAGACAAGTTAATAGGAAGAAAATCGGCTAGTCTATGATTGGTCAGAGATAAGCGCAAATGTAGCGTACACAGTAAGTGATCTTTCAGTCTGTTACTACTGTTATAGATGTATAATAAATAAGTGTATATTGACAACAATTATATAGGAACAATGTAGTAAAACCTTTATAATAAAAAAATATATGTATTTAATAATATAAAATATTAATAAAAAGAAATAACCTTACCATTTTTTGTTGTAGATTGTATTAAAAGGTTATGAACTTCACTAAACTCCAGTTTACGTTCTGGTAATTCCAGATTTAGTCCTGACCTTTGTTGTTCATGGTACAGTTTTTGTATAGCGTCTGCCAGCTTCGGATCTTGTGTAAAAGAAGCCATCGAGAGAGACGTCACATCTATTCCAAATTTCAATAAATCATTATTCATTAAGTCCAATCTGAAAAACTCTATTTAATGTCTTACCCAACCTTTCAAAACAATATAATTGACAAACAAATCGGATAAAGTTCTATTAAAACGAACCACCGGCAAAAGTATTAATGATCCTTACCTACCTAGTGGCGAGATGTTTATCGACCGCAAACAATAACAGCGTCACAAAACAGAGCTCGTAAAGGGCCACGAGACAATAGGGCAGCTCCTCAAGTGTTTTTACAGCGAAGTCGAGCGAAGATGCGAACGAGACAAATTCATCGACGACGTCGGTGGCGCATCCGACTCGCGTGCACTAAAAAAATGACACAATAGATATAATCGTGAGATAGTAGAGGCAGGCGTCTCAAGGAGCAGATGACACGGCGTGACGACCGCACAAAGGGCGTGAAATGACGTCATAATAGCCTCGAATTATCGCCCCCTCTTGTCTCAGGCAAATATTTAACAGCAGCCCCGTTTTTGTCCTTCTTCTTCAGCAGGAGATCATAAATAACAGGGTTACGGTAGACAAATGATGAGGACCGTTACTGCAGCGCTTTGTTGTACGTGACATATTGCTACGAGCTGATGTTTATGTCTTATTACGAGTAAACATTTAAATTATGGTTTTGTGTCATGATTTCTCGGTAATTTGAACGATTTAAGAGTAAAGTTTTAAAACTTGTTTGATGATAAATACTTATAATTACATGTAAAATGATTCCATCTAATATGAACAGTTAACACATATATATATATTATGTACAGTTAATTAATTATTGATTTTATAAAACTAAATAATTTTAGGAATTTAAATCAGTATTAATTCAATACATTTCTGAACCTGTCAAAAGTATTTTAATTTTAATTGCATAATCAAACCCTTGAAGTGTGAGAAAGTAACCCTTGCAAAGTATTCCCATTACAGTGGACCGGCACCCTGAGGCGCTTCGATAGCATCAGCGGGAGACAGCCCGCACAAATACCATACAAATTGTTCGATAGCTCCTTCGTATTGATTGTTGCAATTATTCGGCGAACCCTTTCACGATACCGCGACCACGGGGAGGTGAGAACTTATTTATCTGTTTGATCTATCTCGTAGAAACGATCAAACTCTTTGACGTTAGTGTTAGCTAACAATGTCTCGATTTGATGCTGGGAGGTCGCCGCGGGACGGCTCCCGGTTATTTGCTATTATTTTTTGTCACGATCTGAGATAATAATCAGCAAGACAAGAGTTATGCCTTTTTTAAATTTTGTAGTTAAGCAATACAGCATTCTAAGACAACAAAAGTTTAGAAAAAGCTTTGATATGGTGGTATATTCATACATAAGTACTTGTGTCGTTACCAATGTTTAAGCATAAGTTAGTCAGTAAGTAGCAAGCTTCCCACAAAATTTCAAGTATGAAGTGGTCATCTAAGCGGAAGTAAACGCAACAATTATAAAAATAGGAATAAAACATTCGTCACATTATTTGAATGGCGAGCGACTGCGTCGGAACCGCAGGGTGTCGGCCCACAATGGACCACCATCGTGCTATCTCGATGGACGATACGTTGCCGCCCAATTGACTGCTCAAATGTTATTTTAATACTTTGTTATTGAATTCAGATTAGGGTCATATAAAATTTGGATATTCGCGTATTACAATATTGATTATTACATAGAAGAACTAGATTTTGTCACCGGTTCTGCTCTCGTTTTTGCTTATATAAGTACTTCACCGTTCCCTCCATAAAATAGCCTTAAATTATGATACTTTTTCAATAAATTATTAAAATTATGATGTACATATTTCATTTTATTTTAATAAAAATAATATTAATATCCTCATTTCAGTCGCAGAAGCCCATCTTATTAAAATAAATAAATATAATATTACCCGCTTCATCCTAGGTCACAATATTTCTTAGCTTTTACATTTTATCCAAAAAATAACCATGTGACCAAATTAAAAAAAACTGTCGCAAGTCGAAAGTGAAATTAACAAAATAATTTTAATAATATTAATCAAATAACAAATTATAAAACAATATTTGATGCAATCGATAAAATGTATGTCCCTAAATGTGTGTATTACTTAAAAGATAAAGAAGGAAAATAAAATATAAAGGTAGAATGGTAATAACGCCAAGTAAAATTTCACAAAAGTATTAATTACATTTCGCGTTTATTAGAATAGCTCTCAAGCAACAAAAGGAAATTGTTTAATTTCTTATTATAATATATATTCGGACCCACATTCCCACACGCGAACTTGGTAAATTCGCAACAGTTTCTCACATTGAGAGGCTACTTAGAGCTTTGTGCGGCAAACAATACAACAATCGCAATAAGTCTACGAATGCGTCTACGGTTCGCTACTCAAGTGGCCAGTGCAGTGCTGGGGGCATATAGTTCCGCTGTTTCGTTTGTCCGCATTGTTTCGTGTGTAAGTGATCGGTCTTGGCATTGTATGTATGATTAGCAAATACTAATGAACCCAAAGAAAAAAATTTTTTTTTTTTTACTTAGTTATATTTCCTACATGGTTGCATAAATTTCTTATTGAAAGGAGAAAATTATACAAAAAGTCAGTCTTACTAGATGTAAAAAATCAGATATTATTTATTTAGAATGGATTTATATCAAGCTTAAAACAGTTATTAAACTTTAGTGTTAACAGCTTACCCCAGTCCAAACAGGGTAGTGAAGTGGCATCCCATCCCCTAATATTAAAGTTAGTTCTTTCCCACCCCACTTCACCCCGCAATATGCTCCCGAATAAATTTACATGTTACAAAGCGAGTGTCACATATTAAAGGTCATAATTACGCAATCCATTAGATTTATAGCCGAAAAACAATAGCACTCGAACGGCTAACCCTTTTGTTAGTGCAATAGTATAAACGACGGACGCGTTGTTCATTTAAAGGGTAATTAACATAAACGTTCTCATGAGATGAGAGAGATTTTAAGCAATTAAAATTTTTAGAAATGATAAAAAATAAACAAAGCATACTGCCCTTTTGTTTATCAAGACCGGTTTTTAAAATGCATAGTAGTAAATAGATATTAATTACTTTTATTATTATATAATTACACAGTACACTTATCTAATAAAAATCAATTTCTATACATAAAAAGAGAAATATGTACTTATTACTTGATTACAAAACCTTAGAATGTATAAATACTACATACGTACCTACATACTTGAAGGGCAATAATAATACACACAGAAATATTTTTTGGGAATCCAACCCTCAATGGAAAACCAGAAGAAAGTTAGATTTTAAGAAAATTCGTTGTTTTAAAACTACGCGGCCAGAGCCATAGGCAAATGTAAGTTTAAAAATATGATATACAACTAACGTTACCATTAAAAGCCTCAACAACATGTTAAACGTTTATCTTTATCAAAACAAGTAAGGTAAAATCCGTAAGATCTGGTTTAGTGTCAAGTTATCGCGACTTATCTGAACAACGAACAAATACGAGTATTGGATTCATTAGACAGGTGTGCGTCAACAAGACCGGCGCAGGCGCCGCAGGCTTAGATTAATTCTCATAAGGAATACATATTACATATCCGTTGTTAAGTAGATGTTATCATAGTGACTACTGAGAATTGGTTCCATTAGTTCATATTATTTTATATGTTTTTAAAAAGAGCAGAAGGTACAATATGTATTTAGCACCTATATGGATAGTTTATACCCGTAAAGGTATCATTCGAGATTCAAATAATAAAAAAAAGATATGTATACCTAATATGAATATTTTCATAAATTTTTATCATTGATAAATTTAATAAGTACTAAGTTGTTATCATAAAATAAAGTAAGTAATTTGAAAAACGATAAATAAGTGGTCCAAGGCTCTGTTTATTTTTGTACAATTGCTCCGTTCTTTAAGGGTCGTTACGTAATGTAAGACGTAATTGAATGTGGTTATTTCTCAATAAAAAATTAAAAATAGAATAATATTTTTTTATAATATAAGTAGAAGTCTTAGAAATTAGCGCGTTCAAAGGATAAAACAAAAAATATAGACACTTTTTTCCCCTCAAAGCTCCTAAAGGACATGGAAAAAGAAAAGCATGGGTTGACCTCGTATCCTCTACCCTACGGGATACTGGTAGAGAATCTATATTATTGTGACATCGTATATAACTCGCGTCTTCCGGCTGAGAGTCAAAGTTTGTTATCAATACAATTTTTGTTTCCGTGAAATAAATTATAGGTATGTAAAAAAATGCACCCTTAGAACGTACGTCTCTCAAGACCAGAATTGGAAGACCGTCACGTGCATTATCATAACTTTGTAATCATTAATTTACTATTTTATTACTTCAAAGCACAACTATATGAGATTTTGCGTGATATGCATTAGATATTTGCTCGCAGGTGTGATTGCAGCTGCATAGGACGTAAAAATAAAATCTAAATAGAATCGATATAATATCTATATATATAATAATTTTATTGACTTTTTGAAATACGAATTGGTAATTTAAAATCCTTTTTAATCTTTTTAGCTAAAACTGTTTAAGAATCACATAGTAATTTAATTAAATAGAGAAAAATCAATGCATAATTTATAAAAACAACACAAATGTACCAAAACAATCAGCTATCAGCGCGTGCCACAACCTATTCCACGTGTCCCCACATGATTTTTATCTTACAGCTGTCATGGCCACTCGTCTTCCATAGACAATGAAAGCTAAATTACAAACACCTTCATAACTTAGTCCTTATAGAAATTGAACTTGTATGAAGCTTGTATTTTATATATTAAGTCTTATATTACCGTAAATCTTACCATTCCGTCGTCTCCTATATCGCTTCGATCTCAACCTATAGTCCCCCTACACTTTTAGTAAGCTTTAAGCTCAAATTTTAGATTCAGTATCGCAACTCAATGTCGTCATATAAAGAAATAAACGAAACAAGGGATAACTACTTAAATTACATTTTAATTTTATGTATAGGTAAATAATTAAATTTATAGTACGTAATAGACGTTGAGGCCAAACTGATGGTATTTTTAAAACTTGGTTAAGTACTATATGGTAAAATCGAGTTGTTTTTCGCAACTCGATGATTTGCGCCTATTTCGTGTGTATTTATAGAGATTCTTGATAATATTTTCTACTACATAAAATATTCAGAAAACAGCAGTAAAATATCCCTACATTTTTTAAACAAGTTCTTAGCAATCGTGAACAAGTCGTCGTTAATTTAGCGTTTAATTGAAGATACCCAAAATGCGTTTAAAATATAGCGGTAATATAGGCAAATAAAACATTAGCATTCTTAAGTAACACACAGGCCATAGCAAACCTGAACGATAAAGGATTTTTTTATAAAATTATGCTTACTTATTATAGAATTATATACATGCATTGTACCTATTCCAGAATTATTCTACTGAAAGAACTGAAATCTTAAATGTTTGCTATATGTTCTATCATCCACAAAAATGTTTTTTGTTTGACCAATTGGGACTCTACGAGTATCAAGGGAGGACAACATTCCCTCACACCTCGCGTCAGCTGGCGATCCTCACCCTCCGAACATTCCTATTAACTTCAATTGAGCTCGACAAATTTACATGAACGTGTATGGCCCTGAAACTTTGTTTTAGATTATTTTATTTCCTATAAATTTACCCACAGGCAAATATAAAGTAATGTAGTTTACATCAACTTTGAAGTACAACTTCGTTACTGAGGGGCAAGTCAGTAGGTACATTGGAAAAATAAGTATCGTGGAATGATAGTTAAATCAATCGTTTAAAAAGACAATAAATTTATATTTTTCTGACTGATGTGTCGATAAATAATGTGTGTGTCAAATATTTTCTGGAAATTCTTATTGAAATAGTAATTATTATCAAAACAGAAGCCGAATCTATGGATTACGTACGGATACGGATTTTAATTATTCCACTAAGATATTAATATAAGGAGCCATTAATAGTACCTATCATCTAAGTAATATACGAAAAATATAAAAAATCAGAATGAAGAATTAAAGCTCTAGGTGTATCATCTTGTCTAAGTTGCAGCATGCCCGTTCAATTATACTAGCCGACTTTGTGGCCCTACTTGCACCCGTGCGCCACCGCGCCATATGGCCAGACCTACCCGACTCAAATCGCTATTATATTGCTTTTTATTGATAACAATTTAAATATATTTGATGATTCACACTTACAAACCTCATTATTATTCATCGACTCATTATCTTCGTGTATGCATTTTACCAAATGATGTTATCTTAAGCACAAATGTGTTTTACCTTTATGTTATTGTCGTCACGCTATTTGTATCTATTGCATCTTTATTATATGACTATTTGACTACTTAGAACATAATATATATAAATTTATAAAGATTATATTTGTCTATTAGGGAACAATTTACACGAAAATTCTCAATATCAATCAAAATAGAGCTTCCTGCCGCCTTGCCTTGTCTTTTCACTTACGAGTAAGATAGCGTTACTTATACAAAAAAATGTTGATGATAACCAAACAAGCTAACAATAATAAAAATATGGATTAATATGTCAGAGATTTTAATGCAGTTAAATATTCAGGCGCTAAGGAAAACAATATAAATTCTTTACTATACGGTATACCCATTAGAGGTAAAACTAAATATTTCAAAGTTAAAAGAAATTATGACCTATAAAGTCATTCCATTTCTTGGAGAAATTTTATTATTCAATAAAAGTGTTACAACAAAGGCACATTGAATCCCTGTGGTTTTCGGAGGCAATAAATCAGGAGCAAGGACCCTTGGACTAGACGAGAAGCTTCTTGAACTGTCAAGGCCTCGTTGCGGTCATCCGCATTTCTCCTTTGGAGAGCAAACAAAGCACGTTTCGGATGCAGTTTGATCGTAAATAACTACAAACTTGCCATTAAATAAATTGAAAGAAAATATTAACATTTATAACCCAATCATGTAATTTTGATTTTAAGAAAATATTTAAAAAAATCAAAATAAATAATCTATATAAGAATTATATTACATAATTTATAATTGTAGTAGCATATAAAATAACCATAGAGTACATTAAATTAAACATCGCGTGCCGATGCTGATAACACTGCAATTCACAGACCATATTGCTCCATATCATTATCATAATTGTTACAATGCATTGTCCTCAGGGATGGTATATTTAAATAAGCTTAATAGCTCGTAACCCTTGATAAGTGTCATACTTAACTAACACAAATTTATTTACGTGTACAACTTATATGCAGAAAATTCATTTATATGTATTTATTTATTAGAACTTTTTTTTTCAATGCCATGCAATTTTATTACGATTAATAATACTAATTTACTATACTATATTATGTAAATTTATATTACGTTTCTATACAGTAGTAGCGATTTAAACAATTTTGCAAAAAAAACAATTCACGACCGATATTCGAAATTTGACAAGGATTTACTATCTTTTCCTATGAAATAAAAATTGGAAAGAGCGTGTCCGTAGTATGAAACATCATTCCAAATCCTACTTACAAGCCAAAAACTACTTAATGGAGCTTAATTAATGTTCGTCATAATAATTTTTGTTAAAAGTTTTGAAGTTATATTATCTCATGTTTGCAGAACTTTCCGAATTTTCAAACCTGTCCAAATATCCCGTATACAATGTTTTGGTCACCTACCAATATAGAGGCTGAAGCGCCATCCCTTTTTTCAATTTTATCGATGAATTGTATAACGGTTTCTACTAAATTTCAGCAACGTACATACTCCTCGAGTAAAATAACTGTGGCATACAGACGGATATGGAGAAATTATAAGATAGGTTCAATTTTAGTCATTAGGCTATGGAACCCTATATAACTTAATGGCTAGAACGATTAGCGAATAATGTTAGAAAGGTCAGAAGAGAGAACTACATTTTTTTCGTTAAACTTCAAATAATGTTTTCAAGGAAAAAAAATGAAAAATTGCCCGGAATATTGGGAAAGTCTTTTGAAACTATAAGTTCAATTTTCTATTGAAATTTGAGTTCCTGTATGACCTTAAGCATCACAATTCATGAAATTAACTTAATAGTAAAAGTAAATTTGTAATTTCAATGTATAAATATTATTTTCAAGTTATTAATTAATATTTTATATATATCTAAAACTATTCAATTTTTTAAACTATCAAAACATCACATAATAACAAAATAAGCAAAGGCTTTCATATAACTTAAAACGTTATCTACTAACGCGACGTCATGTGCGAGCGAGTTATAATTAAATGGAAGTTAAAAAACAAAGATAAAAGAGCTTTGAGCGCGTACCTCCGAATATCCTTGTACTAGATTCTATGAGCTAATTGCGCTGCTCATATGAGATAAACTAATTAACAAGGATAGACACGAGATTCCGCTGCTCGGTATTGCGAGCTTATCTGTTAAGGTTGCGGCCATAGTATCAAGGCAATGCAGTTTTAATTTTTCATGGAATATCACAAACCATTTATTTTTCACTAGAACTATAATAATTGTCTAACATACTCGTAGATTGTTGGCATTAGAAACATTTCCTAAAACCTTCCTACAATTGCATAACAAAAATAATAGGTTTTTTCATCTATTCTCACAAAATTAATAGAATTTTTCAAATAATATTAGACTAACAAGCATATTTTCATGTTAATTTATGAACATATTATGAAGTTTTATTAAAATTAAGTTATAATCGCATCGCTTACTACTGAAATCGTAGCAACATTCGCACAAAGGCCTTTGACGCGCCGGGGCGGAGGGCGGCCCGCATGATCGCGCGATCGCCGGAGACCCATTTGCGGCTCGTTACACGCTGATAGCGCCAAACAAAACACCCCAAGTAATTAGGAAAAGCCTTTTCCAGATACCGTAAGCACTGTGACTTCTTCAGCACACATATTGCTTTGTCATTCGTTTTTGTAAACAGCGTGCGATACCGGAGTTTGTTTGAGTTAATATGTTCTTATAAATATTGATAATAATTAAGATGAATCTATAAACTTATATAACTATAGCTATGAAGTAATAATTACAAAGAACGTATATACTAATAAGACGGAGAATTTAGTGTATAGTTATAAAAAAGAAAATAATTAAATTATGTATAAGTACTTACAAAATAGCGCTTTGAAGAAACGAGAACGAAAGCTGCAAAATGTTTATGATTAAACCACAGTAAGACTTCTATATTTCAACTCTGTGCGGTTACTAAGTATAAAATAATACAAAACAATTCTAATGTTAAGTATCAACCACATTGGCGCAATTTTCATTTTTTAAATTTAGAATACTATATAAGATGCGTTTTCATAATTCCTAATATCTACATACATAAAAAATAAAAAGCGATATTTTTTACAAATCGTAATGTAATTTATTGGTTTAAGTTCAAAGATCAAAAAAGCTGTGATATAAAACTTCTTATAAGGAAACAAGCTGCACCGGTGGCAGAATCGCTTCAGACCACCTGGTCGGTTGTCACTAACACATCTTTTACTAAGAATACCAAACATGTCATTAAATAGATGCAAAATAAGTGCACATACTCAATCCATTCTAACTATAATTTTAGGGTACGGTAAAAATTAATACTTTTAATTTATTATTATTGATAATATTTTTTTGTCTTTCCATAGCTCTATTGTATTTTTTTTTAATTTGGCGGGAAATACTGAAGCATTTGACATTTGCAGAGCAAAATGCTCAACTTACAGATTGTAGGTAAATATTTTTCCGAAATACTAATAAACGAAGTAATTTATGAATTTAAAGAAAAAATATATTTTCTTCACTATATTAACTGTTACTATAGTGTAAAACAAGAAACTGCATAGTGCATTTCTGTAGGATTCAGTGAGTAAAATTCTTTGAAACGCCATTAAAATGGATTTAGAAAGTGTATCGGTGCGTCTCTATGTCAAGTCAATCAGTGGATGCGGGTCCACAATTAGTAACACGTGCCGCTTTTATAAACGGTGCGATTCATATATTATTTTCATGTACATCGATTTTAAATGTCGATTTATGATGCAAGCTCGAACGTTCTATGGTATTAATAAATTACAATATTCGTAATACGTACAACTTTATACATAACCTAATAGTCACTTTAATTAAAAATATTCCTTTTCCATTTTCAAAATTCTTTTTGTATGGATTTTAAACTTATAATTAAGATGTGTAATGTAAGAAATTAGCAGACTTTATTATTACGAACACTACTAACCACTACTTAAGCAGTGTAATTTTAAGTTTTTTTTTTTATTTTACTGTCTGCATTTTGCATGGTTCAAAGTATTACTTACGAAAGTGTTCTATTCTTAGAGACACCAACCAGGTAAATTGCTAAATTAAAACCTGTGCAGTACACTCACCGTATATTTTTCTATTTCTTACTTGACCTGTATTTAAGTATTTTTAAAATATATTTGTGTTAAGGTAATGATACTGTTTTCCATAGAAATACCTACCTTATATTTTTTGGATAAGTGCACTTATAAAACTAGGTATTTTAAAAATATTGTATACTTACAACTGTTCTAAAACTTTAAACCTATAATTTTATGGACAGTATCGTAGTATTAATGTAAAATCATTCTCGCATGACAAAATAGCTTACTATATTTAAATAGTTTATTTCATCTGTACATAAAATGTTTGTTTTTATCCACATTTATACAGGAAAATCTACTATATTTATTTCTAAGAATCCTAACTTAACCAACACACCTGTCCTTCCATTTATGCATAGACAAAGTACGAACTAGTTATATAAGCAGATTTTAAAGCTATGCTATAGGTATTTGATTTTTATAGATCCACAGCAAGAAAAAACGAGCGGCTGTTTCTAGTTAAAGTTACTAAAAAGTCGTCTTGTTTTGCCTATCCTAGTATTGTTATGAGCAAAATACGTGAGTTTTGCGATGTCACTTTATAATAACTATATAGGTAAGTTGATTTATTCAGATTCGTAAATACGAATATTATTTGGATTACAATGAGGTATATCACATAATATTAGATAGACATTATAATATATATATAAAGTAATTTCCTTTTTTAAATTTAAGATTACACTTAAAAATATGTGAGTAAAAACTAAAAAATATATAACATTGATATACATACTTAGTTATGTTTTGATATTAAATTTTTGATGAAACATTTTTTACTGACCATGACTACCGTATAAAATGTAAACGCCGAGTGAAAAAAATCAAAATAAATCTGCTACTAAATCAGAAAAAAATGTTTTTTTTAAAATAGTAAATATCACTTTAGTCCAATGACACACTTTTAAACAACAACTTCATTGTAGTTCATTCCACTCAAGCTAAATATAGTGTATTTTAAATTTATTCAAATTAATTATAATTTTATGGATAAAAATCATTATTGCTATAAAATCATCACAAGTTCAATGTTCGTCCTGAGCACATCTGGATACGGGGACAATCTATTAACATAGAGTTATTGCGTAATAATCTAGTCGGCAGATGCTAGGATGATTGCCTAGGTATATTTATCTAACAGGTGCTACCCACGTGGATGGACAGGGTTACAGGACTTTGACAAATCTACTCGGGAATAACTTATATTTTTATGGGCATTTTATTTATGCGATGAAGAAAGATTGCGAAACTCAATTATTTACACAAGTAACAGATATGCGATCCATATCGGACTCGGATACTCTTGTCAAAAAACTTCTAACGGACTTCTGTTTCGATATATGATACCATCGCATATATTACACTAAACGTTTAATAATGACCCTTTATTAAAAATATGATACCTAAAGCAAAAAAGAACAATTCTATAGGAATTTGTAAATTAATAACCCATAATCGATATTGTTATTATATTGTATCTAATTACCTATAAGATATATTTTATCTAATTACTTAAAAGTAAACAGTATTTGCTATCAATTGCCATAGTCCTGAGCTACTTCTACAGTAGGATGCATTAACGACTCTCACTCGGATTCGTCCCTAGATGCGTTCTAACGGTTAGTATAGAGTTCTTACAAAAAGATTTTTTCAGAATCAAAATCTGTCCAGTGGTTTTCCCGTGATGCGGCCACAGACTTACAGATACTGACAAAAAAAAGTAAAAACTTAAAAAAAATAATTCAATGTACAGATTCGACTCATTTAGCATTTTATTATATTATCTATATAGTATTAAATATGTACCTAATTATCACTTGGTCATTATATATGCAGCTAAGGATTGGAACAACCTTCCTGCGTTAGGGTTTAAGTCCGATTACAATATGTGTTTCTTGAAGGCAAGAGTGAATAGGCGGCTGCTGAATTAGTGCGATTTACTATCTATATATCTCACTAATTCAGAATAATATAAAAAAAATTTAAATAATCGCTATGTCCATGATAACGTAACATACATACGTTACTACCACGTATTATACATGCCTACTATTTTTTATGTATAATATAAATTGTATTTTAAAACCTTGAACATTGTAGGAACAACCCTATCTTAATAAGTTTACAAAACAAGATTAACCAGTTATTGCGATTTTATTAAATTATGTTACATAGTCAATAACTATAGATTTAGCGTAGTAAACTTGTTTGTGTCACTGTGCAATAGTGCTTTTATAAAGAAGCTTAATTACCTGACTTCTTTTAAATAAACAGGTCTTAAGAGCATTTTGAATTCTTGTCTTTTTCGAACGTTTGATTTTTACCTAAAATATTTTGAATGTCTAAATTTATACAAACTACGTTTCACATTTACGCTAATAGAGGACTAATAAATCTATGTAAACTAAAATTTTCTATGAGAATTTTGCAAACAACTCAAATAAAATATAGAATCGAATTGTCCTAAAAATAAAATAGTAGGACTTCTCAGCCTGATGAGAAAAATATCACTCAGGAGACAATATCAGACCGTAGAACTGAGAAATCCTATCACATAATTTATAGGCCGATTTAATCATTCAATTATGCATTTTTTTAATAAATTCTATGAGACTCAGCCGGTTATTAATAATGTTGATGATGCTGTTATTTTAACAAGTTTCGAGCTAGGAACATTTGATCCAACATCCTACAAAACTTTTTTTCTTGTTTAACGTTGGATCATCTCTTGTATTGCAAGTTTATTATAGAGCATCACCGTTTTGATATATTCCGTATCGTGCCATAGTACTAATTCTGTCTGACACTATCAAATTCTTGTAGATAAAAGTTGGGTGCATCATTAAAATAAAACTGCTCACGAACTTACTTAATATTTTGGTAAATATTATTACTATATTATCAACATTATCACTTTCTATACGCTTCAGCTAAATCAAAGAACTCTACTAGTTCAATGCGTCACTGTTTCTGTCTTTAGTATAGGACAAAAGTAAAAAAAAGTCAAAGTAGATCCCATTGAACTTGAAAAAATCAAGCGTGAAAACAAAAGTCAATGACAAGACCCCTGTCCATTTAATTGATCGTTAAAACCACATAAGGCACCATACCGTCGCAAGCGATGCCTAGATAAGAGATAATATGAATCAGGCGCGTACGCAGGTGGCTTTCCTTACAGAAAATTTTTTGCACAGATATCTGTAGCAGCTGTGCCATGAAAATTGCTAGCCCCTATGTTCCTTCCACTCATAATCTAGGAATTAATAGCCAATTGCTAATGACGACATGGAAATATAGCGTTTGGTCAAAGACAAAGTAATTACCCGTGGCACGGACGTTACTCCGATCAAATATACGGGCGACGACACGTGCCGTAACCGGTGTGTTTTATATTATATATGTCAGTAAATAAATATGTTATTTATTTATAATTCTAGTATCTTAACTCATACTTAGAAGTGGCGTTAATAATCAAAAAACATAAATAGTACCTATATATAAATTATCGATATTCAGAAAATTAGTTTTTCAACAGTTAAGTAACACTTAATATGCTTAGGTATATCTTACCCTGTTATCCTATAACCTCACAACACGATTTACCGTATATTGCAAAATATTAAAAACAGCAAATTGGTTCAAAATATAACCGAGCTTTTGTTCGAGCGCACATGCGCTCTCAATATTGAAGGAATAGGCTCCACAAAACGCTTTTCATTTCATTTGAATCGTTCGCGCATTTTGTGCGTGCACGCAAGATGAGTCAGAAGTGCCCGCAAAGAATAAAAGATCAGAACTTAAATTTTTAAGGTTTTTTTTATTATTTTGCATACCTTGCCGAGCACCTTTGTTTAATGTTCTTAGTTCTATAATACATATATATTTATAATGTAACTAAGTAATTAATTTTAATTAACCTAAATAGTCTTCGATTTATCGCGAGCAAAGCCTATACTTATGTTATTCTGAAAGGTAAGCTATATTATTTTAAACTTTCATCAAAATCATTAAGTAGCTTTTGCGTGAAAGAGTAACAAACATACATCCATACATCCCTAAATTCTTACAAACTTTCGCGTTTACAATATTAGTAAAGTAATATACCATGTATGTACGTATTTGTAACGTTTTTAAGAGTTTTTATATTATGAAAAAAAATATTAGGTAAGTACTAAAAGTATACCTTATTTCATATTTGTTATTACTATTTACTGTATAAGCTATGTTACAAGTAAATACGAAATATTTTACACTTGTAAGAAGATTTCAAGAGATTCACGGATTTTCAAGGTTTTTATTATCTTACTAGTGTCTAGTTTATTCATTGATATTATAATCTTTGGGCGTGCGTAATTAGTAGCGCAGTGAACGTTGTCTGCGAGGAATTCTTTTGAGAGGAGACAAATGAAAGAGGCTACGAACGAGCATCGTCCCGAAGTCCTGATCAATGGGGTATCGTATGTCGGCCACCTGCGCGCCGTCGGCTCTTACAACAGGCACGCCGCTGCAACGCGTATTTAGCGACCTGATTTTTAATCTATGAAAGCTACAAAATAAAATGAAGTTTTTTCCTTATGAATTATGCTGTTTATACTTTATTATTATGCTGTTATGATTATATTATGGTTTAGTTATTGTATTGGTATTTTAAGAAGAACACACAAAAGTCTACAAGAAGAGTATACATGGTAAGTAAACTATTCAGAAGAAAATAATATCCTAGGCACTTTTAGCAGTTAATAATATTATTACAATTATCGATCGATATATTACCTACTCGTAAAATGGAGAGATCTCACACGGCGATATCGTCTCCCCCGAACACCCCGCTGACTCCTGAGAACGTCACTCATTACGGTACCTAATATCGGTAAATGGATACAAAGTTAAAATTATCGATCCCAATTGCTATAGATGCTATCAGCAATTCATTGCGGTTTGTGTGGGAAACATATCTACATTTTAAGTAGCTACATTAGCAAGATTAACTTAGGTTGTACTTATTTTATTTTATAGGTAAAAATAACTTTATGTTTCAAAAGAATATCAAATATTAATCACTTTACAAACTATTTTTCCATATTCGTGCCGTTCAGTTTTGTGAAAAGCGAAAAAAGTGAAAATTTATACCAATACCTACCTTCTTTTTGTTTTTTTAGGTACATAATTTCAGTGTACAATTATAACGATAGAGTTACTCTATAATCGTTATCATAACGATAATTAAACATTTTGAAATGATATTTTATTATATTTAGAAGTACCTAATCGCAAATATACCTATATTTTAAGAGGAATTATTAAGAAAAACGTTTAAAAACAGTAAATTAACAAAATTACTTTCCATTTTCTTAATATATGCATTATGCACCTATATACATAGTGAAGACTATCACAGTTTATCATGGTTTAACGCAGACTGATTTTAGATGAGTAAGGTCAGCCGCACCCCATCTTTTACTCGTAACTTAGTTAATACCATCCTTAATTCAAGTGATTGTGGGAAAGGGCAAAGACAATGGCGATAGCATCATCGTTAATAGCTGCCATAAGTAACGGACCCTCTGACAGAGGGTTGATATCTACCGGGATTAGCTGGTAACGGTTATCCGATAGTGACAAACGATAAAAATGTTCTAAAATTGTTGTTATAAAGTTAATTAGTCTATTTATACTAATGCTCAACTAGATTCATTTTAATTAACCCTTGTGCCGTTTATATGTTTTTAGGTGGAAGTAATATTGTAAAAATAAAATCCTACTTTTTAATACTGTGAATCCAATCTTTTTGTGGAATAACTTAAAATTTCACTGGCCAATCTCAAACGTGACTCCTCCATTCAACGTGACATTGGCGAAATAATTTGTGCTGAACTGGCACGCATTGAAGCCAACAAACCAAAGAATTGAATTAGATTCATTTTTAAATACTAGTGCTATTAACAAAGATTCATTTTAGCTAAGAATAAAAGTTTACCTTAAAATAGAGGAGAAAAGCATATTTTATTTTGGTTTAATCTATATGATAAAATAATATTTTTTACTTAATTTAAGGAACGTACTCGTATAAGTTGAAAAACATTCTTAGTTAAAATGAACAACAAAAACCTTTAGCTACCTAGTAATAATGTATACCCACAAGAAATTGCAAGAAATCACGATAACGGATGTGCCTACTAAAGTTACAGACAGATAACAGTGGTATAAGTCATGTAAGGATAAACACATTCAAGCAACGCCCTTACAAGAAGACCTCTTTAACCAAATCAGTACAGTATACTCCAGACATTTGCTTGCACACTACTTTGTAACTAACCAAGTTACAATAACAGTTAAAATCCTTTAATATTTCCGTAGTGTAAGTAAATCGAGGGGGTAATAAATGTATTGTGTTAATATCACAATATGCCGCTGTCAGTTAATTGGAATAGATTATGGGAATAGAGTATTTTCAGTGGAGTAGTCCCGAGGGATGGCTGGTAGATCATTTTATGATTTTTTATCAAGTCATCGAGTGACAATGTGAAGAGGCGGATTATCACAATATTTGGTTGCGGTCGTGTGTTCTCTATTCTAAATAATAGTTCTGGTATGAAATTACACTTTTATACAAGGCATTTATAACTTAGCAAAAAAATAATATTATTATGTGCTTTTTGTAGCTTTATCAAATATTGTAGATTCGGTGTATTGTAATTATAAAATAAGTAGGTATTTTATGTGTCGGTATCATAATCATTAACGAGAAAAGCTTGTCACTAAATATTCCCGACCTTCCACTATACACATATTAGTTTATATCATCTACGAAGGAGATATGACCTAGTGAGGAACCCGCATGTACGCCAGACGGCGCGTCTCCCGAATCATAACTGATTCAGCACTGACCATGCTCAAGCCGAGCACTGTCTCAAGAGCACATAAATCATGACATCTTATGACTTGTTGTCGAATTAATGGCATGGGTTCACATGATTGTTCATATAAATGTGAGAGCCGACCTTCCGGCCTCAAGTTGATGAATTCTTTCTGACATTTTTATAGATATGTCCTTATTATTCTTAAAATTAAAGAACAGCAAATTGATGTCTTCATTGTCACAATTATACCTCTGAAATAATCTGAATGAAACTAAGCTTGTGAGCTTTCGTTCTGACTTCTGCAGACGTAACATTAGGTACCAACTTTTTTCATGTATTTCCATTATGTATTTTCATGTATTTCCATTATGTAATTTTATATGTGTTTTCCTCTTTTTTATATCAAGAAATGTGCACCGATAATTTTGATAAATTATTTATTAAAAATTTTCAAAAATATCTGGTTGAGTATCTTTACCAAGTAAATGAAACTACCAAGTAGTTACACCAATTGGATATTTATTTAAAAAAATGGGACCAAATTGGAAGTATACGCTTCCAAACAAAAAAATATATCCAAATCGGTTTATAAATGACAGAGACCATAGTTAACAAACTTACAACTTAATTCTTCCGTTTCAAAGTTGGTTGAAAATCACTGTGCTTATACATTATAGATGTTACAATTACAATTCCATTGAAAATAGATATTCCGACTTTTTTATTCTTTCCACAGAATAATGAAGTAAAACCGAAAGTATTCTAATACAATATTGAATAACCTATAAAAGAATCATAGGCGTATTACAGCGTGAAAACATACATCGTGGTTCGACGTGTCTATCGCTAAAAAGCAAATAAAAAACATCTAACAAAAGTAACAAAGCTTTGAAGATGCGCAATAAAAATGTAATAATGCGTTCTTGTGTGTTCACCGTTCAGGGTGCGCGCAATGAGCGTGACCGACGCGACAATGGAGCCAGCGACGCGTGCGCACCCAAAGCGCACCTTGTTGCGCTCAGGCACGCGTACCACTAGTTGTACACTGTTACCTTTGAAAAATTATATCTCTAATACCGAACTACCTAAGTAACCTGTTCTTTCAAAAAGTAACCAAGAGTAAACGTAACTCATTTAATATATTAAGTAAAATAAAGAAAATAAAAATATGTAGAGTTGCAAAATCAGTACTAAACAAATTTCTTACGATTTCAACGCTTTTTTCAAACTCAAATGCTAACGCCTTTTGACCTTATATTAATGTCAAATTTAAGCAAATATTGCCGTAGAAAAAGCTAAGCTCCCACAAGCTATTGTTATCACGGTGGAAAAAAAAACAAGCTTATAAGCGAATAAAAACTCCCTAACAATATTGCATAGAAATCTTCAACGGACTATTGTATTTTTTTATATTTGATTTGTTGCTACAAATAGCGGATATGAAAAGCGTTTAAAGTACTTAATGTCCAGTAATTGGCGATCAATGAGGATCAGTGGGTACATTGTGTTAAACTATCGAATGGCTACAGCTTTTGTCCAGATGCGGATAAAAAGAAAAAAAGTTAAGCCCAGTCAACGCGCGTCAAGGGTCAATACCAGCTGAAAAGCTGTCAATGGAGTGCAATTTTTAATGAATTTGAATGTACGAATTAAAAAAGCTTCGAATATGAAGTGAGCAACGTACAAGATCACTAATCCTTGTAGATTAACTCGCTATTAAGTTACACTTTCTATGTGCTTACCTGGCCCATATGGTTAAAACATTAACGTAGTTCCATGTGTGGTAAATGACAAGAATATTGATCAGATGAGTTTAAACAAAGTAAGCAAGGTGTAAGCTAACGGACTTCATTATAGTTTAAATTCAAACAGAGCCCTCGTAATGAAATCACCGGGCGATGGGTCGCGGTTGAATCCCACGCACTCTGAATAAGAAATATGAGCTGAACGGATACTGCTATTATCAAAACATTATTACAACACTCGAAATGCATCGCCCTTCAAATGTAAAAATTAAACAACAATTGCCTTTAATATTCGCTCTCTGGTACCGACCCTGGGGTGGTTTCATAAAAAAATCTGTCAATCTGCCGTAGATCAATCATCCTTCGTGAATGGTTAGAGGGGTGAGTTCAAACCACAATCGAAATTTACAGATAATAAAGGCGGTCCATATTTACGTAAAAGCAAAGGTTTGACGTACAACATTGTGCCCAGAACATCCGACACCGTTTTGTCTTTCTGCTCTTTTGTAGAAAAGTCAAACCTGAGTGACGTTTTGAAATTCGCATAAATGTCAAGTGGGTGGATAAATGTAAAGGTAAAATAGTAGGAAATGTGTAAGTATTTGGTACTTTAATTTTCTTCGAAATAACTGATGTGACATCATATAGTGTTAAATAGCAATAGTAGACTGAAGAATAATAAAATACCTTTAATAAAGTTGGCTGACTTTGGTAGTATATATTTTTTTAATATTAATAAATTGGACTCAAGTCACGTCTTTTATATCTGAATTTTTGATATGATTTATAATTAATTACAAAAAGTTGTAATGAAATTTGGATATCTAAGTTTTCGAAATAAGTATTAAGGCCCGTGTGTTAGACAAGTCATTTTCGCATTGAAGGGATGCTCGACGCTCGTGTCAAGTAGTGGAACGTTAAAAAGCTGAAATATTATAAAACCTTGAAACGATTGTAGCCGAAGCTCGTTTGATTATTAAAATATTATTTATTGCCTCAAACCTATGTATAAATAAAACCTCCTTCAATAATATTTTTTATAAGATCACTTCAAAAATATAAACAAATGAAGTCACAGGCCATATAGCCCACAACTGCGGATAACATGTGAAACTACTTAGATGGACAAGGTAGTACACACGTGCGGGCACGGTCTACCGCTCCCACGTGCCCGGAACGCGCTGCGCACGCGCACAGGTAGTCGCGCCCGGTAAACTGGGAGCAGCTAATTCATAGCGCGTGTCGATAATGCGACAAGAAAACACTTTAACCATCACCTGTAAGACAAGACAACTGTGTTAAATTACTTTCAGTTCTATACTGTTGTGTAATGTCACTTGTTTTAATGTTTATTATATATTTATTTGTAAATATTGCAGATGTGATTATCATAGCCATCTCGGGTAAAAGGTTTATCAATAATAATAAAAACGCATATAGTTTTTTTTTTCGTTTATCAATAAAATGGTAGGTTCTACACTAAATACTACAGGATAATAGTTTTAAAAGGCACGAGAGCTTTTGGAATTAGTATCTAATACATACTCGTGCCTAAACTTTGGTGTTCCCATGTACGCGACACCAGCGCTGACTTAATCGCAGTGGCAGCCGTGCACTTTATCACCGACGCTAATCATGTCCCCTCAACATCTTGTATTATTATTGATGAACTGTCAATTGTAATTACTACAACTTGTGATATTTAAAAAACACTATCGACAATTTTATTCAATCCTACCACTGTTATTGAACGTAAAGTATGAAGCTCACTTTCAAGCAAGATATCGAAAATGTATAAATTAATAAATAAATAAATTGCAGGCGTAACTTACAATATCAAAATAACGTATTATATACCTACTATATACTAATAAGATTATTTTTTAAATTGGTCATTATCTAGGCTCACATTTGAATAAAAGAAATCGCGCACTCTACATTTTAAGTTTAGGTTTTTAAATGTAATTTTTTTTAAAAAAAAGGAAGAAGGCACAAAAAGCTAGTATCAACTTTTTCCATCCAGAAAATTAGATATTCAATTAGAAATATACTCGTATAATATATTTGTATGTAGTACATTCCCGTATAAAAAATCGGTTTTCTCATAAAATATATTATAGCATTCTAAAATTGCCTTTTATCTAAACACATTCTACAGTAAATTATTTGCGAGAGTTACGAGTACTTTAATTAACTATGTAAAGACAATATAATAAAATTTGGTTGAATACTCATAATTAAAGTAAAATATTAATAGTAAATATTTAACACTAAAAGGCTCGTGGCTGTAACCAATTTGATAATACAATAAACATTCCCGTTAAATGGACATCAATACCTTTGTAATATTTATCTGTTTTCATTTTAAAGCTGACCACAGGGGATGATAGATTATGAAGTGCATGAATGCTTCGTTAATTTCATTTATAATAATAGTATTTTGTATATTACGTGGACAAAGAACAGTAAAGAACAAAATAGTGTATCCGACACTATTTTTCATTGAAACTTATCTAAAAACTTATGATTATTACTTACATTGATCAAAACAATTTATTGATATGGCCATTTTTAAATACATTTTTAAAGAAATACTTCGATACAATATATGTTCGCTTTCAACCATAATCATAACCGTAGATCTCAAAAGTACAAATATTGTTCTAATAACAATAAACATAAAGTATTCGCGGTGGTGCGCTGTAACCCTTTCCCACCGCTCTAATTTTACTAATGCGTTCTGTTAACGGAGGGTCAATAAAGTATTAGGTTAAACAAATGCTTTAAACTTTTATTCAACGTTTACAAATTATATCAAGTATGGATATTAAATTTCAACACAACTTAGTAACTGTTAAGTGTATTAGTTACCTTTATAATATTTATTTAATTATACAATTAAATCATCTGAGCAATATAAAAAAAATACAGACGGATTGAGAACCTCCTCCTTTTTGGAAGTCGGTTGAAAAACATAATTTGGTGTTATCTTAAATCGGAAATTTCCAACCATTAATTTTAATATTTTTTTTATTTATACTAAATATAATTTGTGTGAGTATAAAGAATTTTAACGCAAAGCATTCAATGAATAAGCAACTTAGTAGTATCACACTAGAAATAAAATCAAATCTGTTCACATGATGCCCACTGTCACAATCGTAGCTAATTGCGCATAATGAGCAATGCAACAACGCAATATGTTTTTTGCCATTATTTATGCCGCACCAACGCCCTGCCGTTTAGCCACCCTTTGCTTTTTGCGGATTAAAATAAAATTTCATGACCCGTCGAGTGCGTTCCGAATTCAATCATTATGCGATGTAAAATATCCGATTTCCGGCTATTGTAATAGCCATCCATTAGTATATAGTCTTCCTTACTTTTAGTTTTAGAATAGGTACCATTTCAGGATACAAAGTACCTTTTAATATTATTATTTAAAATATTTACAGTTTTGAAGTCTCTTTGGTATTACTAAAGTAAGTAGGGTAAATTAGGTACCGTAGTCCGTACTTAATTTAGTACCTATCTAAAAAAAGAATTCTCAGAAAATATAAAATATTAAATTAAAAAAAATCTAAATTAGTATGTACCTAGATAGTATTACAATATATTTTGGGGACTCTATATTCATTTGGCAATATAGGCGTGAAACTGTTTCCCACGATGAGCACTGGTTCATATTAGACGTCAATTAATTAAAACTAGCAATCAAGGTTCCCACGTCATGATATCTAGCAATCACGCAACATCTTTATACCTTTATTAGATTATTCATTCCCCCAACTCCCCATCGATTCTATTGTTTTGAGGGCGAGCGTGAAATGGCCCAACCGTAATTGCTTTGTAACGTGTTACAATGCGTCAAATTTTAATAATTTATATCTTTCCCTGGTAAAAAAGCTAAATCTAAAAGTGTTACATGACTCTACAGATCTAAAAGCATGAAGGTAAATTTTATTTACCTTCAGTAAATTTTATTTTTGAGGTATTCTAGTTGATTATTATTAAATTTTCCTTTATTTAACAAATTCCAGCTTTATTTGTAAAGAAGCAAAAAAGCTTCATTTGAGGAATGTATTTTCAACTGATTTTAAAATATTCTATAAGGTACTTGTCAGTATTCTTTTATAGACAAACAAATAAAATAAATTATATGGCAGATAAGTAACAATAGCGCCAACGTTGACTACATCAAGCAATTTGTATAATTTTACTATAGATCAAAAGCACTATGCAATGAACGCGGAAATATTACGACAAACCCTTGTTTATGCAAAATAATCCCTTCTGATCGTATATTTTACAAATTATTATTTACAAATTAGAAAGGGTACTAAATATTTTATGGATTTTATTTAAGTTACTCTTATAATTTGACTACTTATATTCTGAAAAAACGTAACAGTAGATAATTTTAAGTTTTATTAGTAGACTCTTGTCGTAGGTAAATATTAATTATCTCTACATACTCGTAGTGTAAAACAAATTCTCTTCCCGCCGTCTGTACGCTTAGATCTTTTAAACTATGTAACGGATTTTAATTCTGTTTTCATCAATGATTATAGAGGAAGGTTTAGCCCGAATATTGTCAAACCGGAGCATCCACCCCGGGCGGTATTTTCGGTAGGCGCAAAATCATAATACTTATAGTATGATTAAAAATTAAAAATCCCACACCACAAGTGAACTTGTGGACTCGAGATTCTGGTTTCAGATTTGTTATGACAAAAATTGCTGAAATTGACGTCATTTAATGAGAGAGGGACGCCATTATTTAGTTTCTGCCATCGGAAATACTTTTAATGTGTCTCATCTCTAAGAAATGTAAGATTCAAGTTTGGTGTTAACAACACGAAATAGAAAAACCGTTTTTTCTCTTCCGTGGTTAACAAGGACAAGAGCAAATTGAACCTGCTTTACAACAAAATTCACTCATATTAAATCTATTATTAAGTAAATGAATATACGTTTGTACATAAGTTGTTATATACGAAACAAAAAACTCGAACAGTTGCCAGTAGTCACGTGCTGCATGTAAAATGGTGGAGGCCCCGTCGCCATGGCTGCAGCGGCCGGCGCACGCGCACCCGCATCGTGATAACGGACGACAATAAATTAGCAGCGAACACACAGCTTTTCACAACAAAACTATACAATGTCAGTTTTCACCTTGTCTTTTTATTCGCTATCGATTTCAAGGTGCCTACTCGTATTACGAATATATTTTATATATTTTAATAATTTCGCTAGAAGCTCTTTTAAAAGTTGAGTTAAGTTCTAAATGCTTTCTTAGCTCTGATAGCTTCAGCTGTATTTTATTTAAAAAAATAATACAACTACAACTGGTTTATAATAAATTTCATCAAAATATCCATTGGTTTTTTCGTGATGCTTTCCCAGAAAGACAGAAAGAGACACAGAGAGACATCAATCGATAATCATGACTATTCCTATTTTTTTTTTTTTATTAAATTATAAACGACGAAGGCCGTTTTTTTCATAATAAGTAGTAATTAAGCAATAAAGTCCTACTTATTTTTAACTATTCCAAGCTCGTTGGAAACGTAGGTAGGTTAGGTTAGCAAAACGCGAAGGTAAATTTTGAACTAATCAAATCTGTTTACGAAGTACCTATATAATGTGGACAACAATGAATGTCGTTATGAAGTAGAAAAAGTTGACTTTATGAAATCTATTAACATAACACCCGGCAAAGCTGAAGTATGATTACACAAATTCTATTGCGCATTTCAAGGCTCAGATTAGTTATGGAATGGATTATGGATAGTCGATTGTGAGCGTATGGGAGGTCAATCATAAACGTATTTGTAGCTTGACAGTTGCGCCAGACGCGGGGGCGTTCTATTTGTTCGGAGTTGAAAATAGTTGTTTGATTAACTCTCTTTCATGTCGGTGTTCGTCGGAACGCGATTGTCTGCGGATTTGTTTAATTTGATCCTTTGTTTGAACGCCGCTTGTGTGGAAAGGCTTATGGGGCTAGGGTGGACTCAATAGAGATAGATATGTAGATTTGATATCAGTAGCTAAGGGTTATCTCTGTGGTCACCGACAGATTGCAACCTGTACTTGATTTATGAACAATGTTCGAAAAGTTTTGTAATGGAACTTGGAAGCATATTGATCAGGTATTCAAAAGCTGTAACTAGAAGGTATAAAGGAGTAATCTAATTTAAATTAATTAACTTGTAAAATTTATTTATAATAGACTACGATTTTTATAATTAAACTACTAAAACTTCGTAGACCGAAGGGTAAATAGCTGTGTGAAAATCTTCCCTGTGTCACATGCTTTGTTTCTTTGATAGATCGTTTATTCTATTTACATTATCTCCCCTTTTGCAAACATTCAGACTTTAGATTTTATATTCGGTTGTTACAATTTACAATTTTTGTACTTACTTATTATGTAGTATATGAATATATTTAGTAAACAATAGATATTTCTAAAAATCTTGATAGATAATATATTGTTTTAGAATTTTTTCTCAAAACAGTTATTTACGTGTAGCTTTATTATGAAATGGCTAAGAATCATAATCCTGTAAGATCTTAGAGACCTTCGTCTAATCTTCAAGTTTCATCTTGTTTGTGAAAGACGGTCCCTTAAAGCTACGTTGCTAAATAGTCATTAGTTACAACATAACTTAACTACTGAAGTCGGTCACATTTAAAGGAGATAAGCCCATAGATGCTGGATACAAACTATATCAATACAGGGATTATGTACTTAGGAAATTACGTACCTTCAGAGTTGGATTACGTTGGAGATTATATCAATTATTAAAATACATAAGTTTTTTTAGACAAAAATAAAATAGCATTAATTCTTAAATTTAAATACCTGTGTATTGCTTGGTTTTATCTTATTAAATATTTAATACTTACTTAGGTGTACGCAAATAATCGTCATTATAAATGAAACTATCTTTTCGGATTTTGTCGCCGATTTATTTTGATTTTTGGTTCCCGACGCGACGAGAGACTGAGATTTTTTACTTTTTATTATTAATAATTTATTACTTAAATGTGTATTTTTTTGTCTTAAAAATGTCATAAAAATGTTGAGGTTTGGCTTCAGTCAGCGTCTTGGCTCGTATTCCTATATTTGTATTTGGTAACACTAAGTTGAACACTATTTTACATGATATATTAGGTATATATACTTATCTAACTGAAATAACATCTAAATACTTTACTAGCTGTATATTTAATTTTTCAATATTACCTTGTCATTAAAATACTTAAGTCACTTTTTTTACTTCACGTTCTTATAGTGTTAAAGGGCGTGTTTGGACTTTGGAGACCCTCCAAGTATAGTGGCATTTAAGTAGTAAAAATATACTTAATTGCTAATCTCTATAAGACACTCCGCACGCGGAGATTTGTTATTTTAATTACAAGAATCTTTTAAACCTCACGGGAGATGCGTGACCATGATTGCTAAGCTAAAATAAATCCGCCAAATAAACAGAAAAGATTAAAAAAGTACAGTATTCGCGTAAATTTAAATAAGTATTTAAATTAAAATATTATTTAATACCTACCTATATCATTCAAAGTATTGCAAAAACAGCCAATACAGTTCATTGCCCGTAGGTATTGCGCATAAAATCTTCGCATGCGAATCGAATGACGAGCATCTTATTCTATAACGGAATTGCTGTCAATTTCGCGAATTGACGACTTCCGCACGAGTGAGGGGACGCAAATTGCTCGTGCTATATAACAACTTTTATTCGGGCGTCAATTGGCAATGAACACGACAGGAAGGGGATTACCAACCACTGACCAATGACAAAATATACTACATCTTATAGGTGCTTTACTACTTGTAAATCATTTAAATTAAGAAAACATTACATGTTATTATAATTCTGTCCTTTTTCTGATAAATTTATCAGAATGAATAGAAGAAGAAAAGAATACTAATAGTATTGGAGAATTTAAAATAATTAAGTATAACCGAGTGATGCAGGTTCGAATTCGGGTCTCGCACCACTGATATTTTCATGTGCGAATCATTTCTATCCTGATTACAACTTGTCTTACAGTGAAGGAAAACATCGTGAGGAAATCTGCATGTCTGAGGAAACCTAGCAAGTTTTCGAAAGACATGTAAAATCCGCCGACACGGACTAGGCCAGCGCGGTGGACTATGGCCTGATCCCCCTCGTATTGAAGGAAGGCCCGTGCCCAGCAGTGGGACGTTAAAATGTTTTACTTATTTATATCTAATCAAAAGCCTAAATAATAAGTTTCAAGCTTCTAGCTTTAAAAATGACGTAATTTCCATACAAATTGAAACCACCGGAACCCCCAGGTGGGTATGTGGCACTCACCAGCCAGAAGGGATGGGACGTTGGGTTTTAGTGGGTAGTACCGGCCCTTATCTCCGCCATAATGGGACGCCGCGGGATCGCTTTCGCATGCAACCACGACGTCCCGGCGGCAGGCCTGCCAGAGCAGACCCCTGCACCGATAGGGCTGCTCTAAAGTCCACTCTGATTGCGGCCGAGAAGTACCCGGAGTAACCCCATAATCCTTTCTCACGCCGCCCACCGAAGTGGGCTCCAACACACGGCTGCAGAGGATAGAGAGCGGCAACGACACACAAACACACCTCTTCCGCTGTAGCCCCACCGCGCTGCCATCGAACGGTGACGACCCCGGGAGGCCGCGGAAGGTAGGGAGAGCGGCGCATCGTAATACCGACACTCTTCCTCCGCGGCTCTCCGCCGGCCACGGTCCTGACTTACCATGCTGCCGGCCTCCAGACGCAAGACTGCCGAAGCAGCCCCGCTCCCATCGTCCGCATCGCCGAGTTGCCCCGACGGGCGGCACCCATCTGTGGCGGTGCCTCACACCCCACCCCGTTGCTGTTGGTCCGCACCAGATTGCTCTGGTACCACCCGCTCAACTGACCAGGAAGAGCAGCTGGCGTTCCCCCATCCGCCACCTTGGGACGCGCCCGGTTGGATTCAGCATTTCCCCCGGGAAATATTCGTCCCCTTTTTTTATCCTTGGGAAATGCATTGACGCATACCACCTGTAGGAAACAGGTGGTTATGTGGGACTCACCGGCAAGCCAGTACTACCCACTAAAACCAAAGCACCCATCACGTCTTAATGGGGTAATAGGGTTGCTCCACAGTCCTCTGTGCTATCCAGAGAAGTACCAGAAGCAACCCGCCTGACACATCTCCCACCGAAGTGGGCCCTCCTTGCACCGCCCACCGAAGTGGCCCTCCCTGTGCATTTCTTGGCTTCGCGTCCGGCTTGCCGGACGTTACTGAGCCCCCCACCACGACAAGGTGAACGCACGTCTCAGGCTCTAGACTGTGTACCAAATTTCTTTAAAATCGGTCCAGTAGCATTTGTGTTTATTCGTTACATACAAAAATACAAAAATACAAATCTTTCCTGTTTATAATATTAGTATAGATATAAATTAGGTTATCACCACTTACTCTTGCTTTAAGAATTGTCTCGGGGTGCGACCCTGGGTGTCTTTTTGTCATACATTTCATCGCTGTATTTTAAACTGCACACCGATAAAGCGACTTAACAGCCAGTTTTTTCAGACATCAATTAAAGCTTTTATGATTTCTTATACTCGTAGTTAACATATCGCATAAAGGTGTGAAATGTTAATCGGAATAAAAATAAATTCTAATTGCGTGGTGGTATCTACTCTATCTATTGGTACGAGTAGCTATTAAAAAACATTTTTTAAAACTGGATCTGTGGTTTCAATAACATTTTTTTTAACATCCAAGTTTACAAAATTTACCTCTATACAAAGTTAGAGTTGATTAGATCTTTATAACGTTAGTGTAGATGAAGACATGAGGATAACTGAGTGCAAGTAAAACCATTCATTCATTCAGTCAATATACCTGCGTATGTATCAATATTTAAAAAAAAGCAATAACTATTTTAAAGTAGCTTACTTAATGATAATAATGCTTAGTAAAACTGTTCATGTATTTATAACATTTCAACGATATCTCAATGATTTATTTTAATGGCTAAAACTAGTAATTGAAAATAATTTGCGATAGTAATACATTCGCAAATTACATTAATTGCGAGTACGTTACTACTTGAGTTCGTAGATATGCATAGGTTGATTAAAAAAGGGTGAGAGATGCGGGTACAAGCGTCGCTCGCGCACAGGAACTTGTGAATTTGTGTAGAGCCATTGTTTTTACACTGCTATTTTATGTATATAATGCATTAGAAACGAAAATGCTTATGTTACCTCCTCTTAAACAATGTCTAGTAACTATGTCTAGTCGTTCTTTATTGTGATTTTTAATTACCTATGTCATAATGTTAATATGGCGCTGATGAATCCACCTTAAATCTCCCAACCTTGGTATTACGCCTTAATTCTTATATTCTATATTATATTGCACGTGAAAACCTTATTGCAAATGCAATCATAGAGTTCGATTTATTTAACAACTATCAACTCACCTTCGTTTCGCTCGGATGCACGATGCATCCCTTGGTCAAAGGTGCCTAATAGTAGCCTATGTGTTACGCCCAAAAGCTTTACAGCGTGAAGCAACCATACACATATACACGCTTTCGCAATTATAACGATAAGCGGATTACAAGGAGAAAAGTTTGAAATTGTTTCCAGAAAAAGACGTGTATAGTCAAGACTGATATCGATCCTAAGAATATTAAGTGCGTCATTTAAAAAGAAGCTATTTACCTTTATTGTAGTTGAAGAAACAATATTAGCAGTTTAATCCTTTTTAGCACAGTAGTGTGTCTGCCGCGTAATCCGATTAGGAAACATCGGCAGAAGCGTTGAAATCTTACTTAGGCGTCTGATTTAGTGCAATATAAATATTTATACTAAGCTGGATTAAACCGTCCCTTGTATTTAAAAAGTATTTTAATACAGCTAAATCACCGAACCGTTACCTATAATAATATCCTACAATGTAAGTGATTTTTAAATAAAATACCTATATGAAGTTCTTAGCTGTAGACAAAACTCTACATTTTGTCGATACTTCTAGATTTTTATTTTATTAACACAAACATTTTACCTTACTACTATAAAACACCTATACGATACTAACAGTAACATAGTTTTGCTTCTCTAGCATTTTATCACCGTTAAGCAGTTATGCACTAAATTAAATGAATAAGTCGGAGTATAGGTACTTTACATAGGTACGCATATTTTACATTACAATTTTTCCTTACATATAGGTTTGCTTTGGTAAATGATAAATTGTAAATACCATACAATATGTTGGGTAAATACCGAGCTGTGTTCCTTTAGAGACTTAGTCAACATCAGAATTTTACATAATTTAGCAGATTAACAATTTATATAAGACTTACTGTCTAGCAAAGCTTACACAGCGGTAACGTGCTCGCTTGGGTAACCAAGAAAAGTGGGCTCATATTCGAGCCTCGTTCCTCTAATAAATAATTTCATTTTCGAATCATTTCTAACATGATTACCACTTGTCTTACGATAAAAGAAAATATCTTGAAGAAACCTGCATATCTGAGAGAATTTATTAAGTTTTTGAAAGTCATGTGAATTCCGCAAACCCACACTAGGCCAGCGTCGTGGACTATAGCCTGACCCACCCCGTATTGGAGGTAGGTCCGTGCACTGGGAATTCAAAGGATTTTTAATTATTATTATTCTTCTTGAACTAAAACCTTTTTTATGAATTTTAGATGTGAAAACATACCTAAAAGCTATAAAGAGAGATTTAATTTTCTAAAATGTAATTTAAATATCTATAATATCATCTAATTATATAATTACTTACGTAACTTAACATTGTCACGTTGATTGAATTTATAGAGTGCTTCGATAGAGAGAGAGTCAGTGCTCTTACATACGTACATTGCTTTCGCCATCAATTTATAAAAATAAGAACTCTAGTCCCTACGCAGTACCTAAGCATGTTGTAGTCCACGTATTATTACTTAAGTCAATTATTAAGTAATTTTTGTGTTACGTAAACAATATAACCACTGGTAATCCTTTTATTTTCAAATGACGAACTCAAATGAAAAGCTTGTTGCCAATAGAAATTTGTGGTTTATTACTGGTAATAAAAAGCTTACGCTACTTATACGTAGGTACACAAGTATAGTTTACCGTTTAATAAAAACGCATTGCCTATTTTTATTTTGTATTTAAAATTATAAATTTTTCAACGATTCCAGCACAATTTATAATACCTAAGTACCTATAGAATATGTAATATCAATATTGACATTCTAAGACGAAGTTACTTTTACACTATGAGATACAAATATACCTGGGCAGGTTACCTACATCTTATACCTATGTACATGAGTTACCTTAGAAAATAAGTTTTATTTATTTTCCTCTCTCACTATATAGGTACCTACGTAGGTATGTCTTACAAGTTACTTAGAAGAATCGTAGAAACTATTAAGCTAAGGGAAATGTATTGTTCCATTGTTAGATATAAATCAATACTTTCAAAAGCGTAGCGTATGTAGTTAATGTGTCACTGAAATTACTCATCACAATTTTTCCTGAAATGTAGAGTTATTTAATCGTGTTAGTCCCATTGGTTGTTACCATAACGTAACAGATTGGCCGAGGCTCGTCGAGGGGAGGAGTTATGCAAATGGTACACTGCTATTGGTGTATCAGAGTACCCCACTTTGCTTGCGTGGTGGGGGAAATCATCCCCATGTTTATTTTTGTTGTTAAAGTCAGTGAGCTGTGAGCTTTCGATGCGTGTGCTACATGTTACACAAACCGTGCGTATATATAGCGGAATTAAAATAATCTAAACTGTAACATGTTTAAGTGATTTTTAGTGTTCTGTGGACTGTGCTTATTTGATTTTATTTATAGAAAATTCAATATTTATCCCATCGATCATCGCACCCTTTCGGAAATGGTTATCCTGTAAGTATAAATACCTACTTCTACCTATAATATTATAAATATATTTATTAATTGGATTATTCCTTACAATTGGTACAATATTAATCTCATGATAGAAACAGAAAGAAAGCAGTAACTATGTACCTATATTTTATATTTTGTGATGTTTTTTTCTTTAAATTTTCTTTAATTTAAAATCTGAATTGAGATAAATGACTGTGATAAAAATCATTCCGACGCAATCGCTATTACAGCTACATATCAGTTGAAAGTTGCAACACACATACATACAAATCGAGCTTAAAAGTAACTGTATTGTAAAAAATATGTACGTACAATTATATAAAATAAGCATTGTAATTTGAAAAAAAAATGTTATTTCGAAAGACCTAAATACGGTATTGTTAAATAAAGTCTGAAAAGAACCTAGAAGACTAGAAAGAAGTTTTTCATTATTAATAATGGAAAAATGGAAAAATAAATAATTAGGCAAAAAGGTTGTCATGATAAGTCTAAAAATTTACCTTAGTTTTCTTTGAAAAATACAAATTGCTGTCCACCTCCAAGTAAATAGGTACTTTTAGACACCTATTAAGAATAGAAATTTCACGACTTTTCTAGAAGAACCACTATGGATAAACATTATGAGTATGTTGTTATTTATATTAAGTATATACCTATACTTATTAATATTTAATAATTAATATATAATTAATAAATAATAATTGTTATAATTAATATTTCAACTTATTTTTATTTTTATTATTACCTTCTTTTTAGTAAAGTAGTAAAAACTTATCAAATGATAATGAATTAGTCAGTAGGTATTATAGGTAGGTAGTGGTATATGGTAAATTAACCAAGATAGATAGGTGTAGGTAAACTGGTCGCTTATTTAAATTTTATTTTTTAAATTACTTAAATGCATTTCTATTCTGAGATTTTTCTAGTTTAAATATTCTACCGTAATTGATAGTAAGCAATATAAAGCCTAAGTAAGTACACGAACTAATATAAAACCTAAGTAAGTACACGTACCTATATAATAATATTTTTACGAGATATACATAGATACAAATAGTAAATAGAGTAGAGAGTAATTTTTGTTTCCTTTTCTAGACATTTACTTTAAATTCAAACACAACTAAATTATAATCACTTTATTTAATAGAACGTTGTTAATAGTCAAGCTGGGGTGAATTGTGGAAGGTGTTGGAGGGACGGCAATTGAGCTTAATTGAAGCCTATTGAAACCGTGACGCGTCTATTTCCCCATTGCCTATGAATAAACAAGTTAACTATAAAGCTTTTTACGAGCATGTCCTTACATTACTGCGCTCAACTTTGTGTTGCCAACATGGAACTTTTAATTAAAGTTATTAAATAAATAGATAGATAGGTATTTAAAATTATATTATTTACTACTGAAGTATTTACTTATTTTTGTATTTTTCTTTTACAATAAAAGCGATTTGTAAATAATCTAATCTAAAATATAAAAATATCGTGTCACAGTGTTTGTTATCGAACACCTTCGAAACGGCTTGACCGATTTTTGCTTTTTTTTATGTATATTTGGTAGGTCTTAGAATAGGTTGTATGTTATTTTTTATATCATCAAAAATACTTATAATTTTCATCCATCTACCACCGATCCCTATTTTTTAATAGTGAGTAGAACGCAGGCGGAGCCGCAGGAATCGCTAGTAGTAGATAAAAATATAGGTGCATCATTTGTAGATGACAGTAAATGGAGTAGATCAAATAAATTAATACAGTTGTTACCTATACAACATTTTTTGACCACTATGAATTACTTCGTTCTTGACACAATAAGTTCACAAAAGGCAGCTGTTGAATAAGTACCTACTAGGATAATTTAGGATTTCTATAATTTTAATTTTTATTATAATAAAAAAATAAAATTAATTTCATTTTTGCTATATTTTTTTAAATTATCAATTAGGTAGTTACGTAAAATCATAATAAGTATATCTACCTAAGTAGGTATTTCCTAAAACAAAAAATAGCCATTTTATATATCACATAGGTATGTAGGTACAAGGTTTAAACATAAAAAGTGTAGTAACAACGATTCCACGCAGATCTTCCTATAGAACTATTTCTTTTAGAAAGCGATTTATTCAATTAACGTCTTCCCCTTCAGTAGGCAATTTTAAAGTAATTGGCTAAACAAGCTTGAGAGGGGAGCTTTCTTTCATATAACACGGCTATTGGTCACGTAATAGGGTTGCCTTCCGATACCCATTTTATGAAGGACTGCAACATATTTTGGTGTGACATTGCAACAGAATTATACAACTTATATATTATATTATAGCCTTAATTTCTTATAAGTAGGGACACGAAAAAAGTATCGATACTTCAAGGTATCGAGTACTTTTCGTTTTTCAACCGACTTACAAAAAGGAGGAGGTTCTCAATTCGTCTGTTTTTTTTTATGTTTGTTACCTCAGAACTTTTGACTGAGTGAACGGATTTTGATGTTTTTTTTTAATTTGAAAGGTAGTGCTTTCCGTGTGGTTCCATTTTAATATTTTCCAGTTCTGACAATAGGTTGCATGAGAAAACCATATCTTATTATATACCTTTAAACGAGCAATTCTTGTAAAGTAAACAAAAAAAATATATTGATACCTTCGTTTGTACGATCTGTTTTCTACCTACATTTTTTTTTAGTTAGGTACTAAATTGATTCTATACCCGCCTACTTCTTTACTATATAATATCATAATACATCAATCAACAATAAAAAAAGTTAATTTTTCGATAAATCTAACGACATCTATTCTTTGCAGCACCAGCCGAACGGATATGTCAGAAGGACCAGTGACACCCGAATGGGATATCAACGACGCGGTAGTACCAAGGGTCACTAACTTCGATCCCTTCGGGGAATGGTGCGATGGACACGTTCGACGCGTATACCCTCCCGGCTGCGAAGAAGCACGAAGACATGCTTCAGGATGGGCAATGAGAAATACTAATAATCACAATGTTCACATATTGAAGAAAAGTTGTTTAGGCGTGCTAGTTTGCTCTACTAGATGTCGATTGCCAGACGGTTCCAGAGTGCATTTACGACCAGCTATATGTGATAAAGCAAGAAAGAAACAGCAAGGTACGTTTCGTAAGTTTATTTTCTAAGTACCTAAAGCATTTACCTACTTATTATTATAACTATTGACAAACTTTTGTCATATTTGTTATTTGTTCTAATTCTATTGGTTTTTTCAGGTAAGCCATGTCCAAACCGTCTCTGTAATGGCGGTCGTTTGGAAGTACAGCCATGCCGCGGTCATTGCGGCTACCCTGTCACTCACTTCTGGCGCCACACCGAACACGCTATATTCTTTCAAGCTAAAGGATCTCATGATCACCCTCGTCCTGAAGCTAAAGGAGCAAGTGAAGTACGAAGATCTCTCGGCGCAGGAAGAAGAGTCCGTGGTCTAGCATTGCTACTCGCTAGGGAAGCTGCGATCGCCGACAAAATACTAACAGTAAAACCAGACAAGCATATGCCACAAAAAAATAACGTCCACCCCCAGCCGCCACCGCTGATTCCAGATAACCAAAGAAGTGAGTTCAATTCACGTATTCATTCCTCAAAATTCAATTTTAGACAAAAATTAGTTTTTTGAAAATAATATTGTTATCTTTTCTTTTAAAAATGTTTAGAAACAAATAAAATAGTCTAATATGTAATTTTTCCAACAGCACTCACATGCACGTGTGGACCATTTGAATGCAATTGCCGTTGGCGGTCCGAGACTGCAACAGAGCCATACGCAGCCGCTGCCTGGACGCCTACAGAACACCAGCCATTCACAGCATACATTCCCCCCACACAGCCAGCACCCTCTATACCGCAACATACCTATGACCCTAATGCTATTCCCGACGATATATTCCACCCCGAAGAAATCTTTCAGCTTGACCAACCAATCCGTCTAGACTTCCCCCCTATAGAAGAAAACACCCTGGAATCTCCACCAACATTTGCGGATCTCAACAGCGAAAATTCCAGGCCCGAAGACGCATATTGGTTAGAATGGCAGAGGCCTCAAGGTTCAGAATCCAGCGACACACCTTCACCGGAACTATTTGGCAATGGATATCAACAGGAGTATTGCGATCAGCAGACTTACGTCCAAAATTACTATCCTGAAGAAGCCCAATATTATCCTATGGAAAGCGTTAGAGACCAATCGCCGGTTATGGAAATGCAGGACCAACGGTACTACAATGCGCGGTACAACCAGGACTGCGCCCAGAGTAGTTTAGACATGCAAGGCTGGAATTATTCAGACTGTGCTTTCAACACGCACGAAGTACCCGAATGCAAGCAGTACTATGATGTTCACCCCTCGCAAAGTATCAATACCTTTAGTTCTCTATTATAATAGCGCTAATGTAAATTTGTATATAATCATGTTGTAAATTGTATATATTTGTTATTTCATCTGTTAAGAATATTTTAAGGATTTCTGTGTTAAGCGATTGTTCCTTTAACCTTTAGGGCTTATTGTTAATCAGTGCTTAAACATTTTGGAAGTGCTCACTGAAAAATAAAAATAACGGTTTTTTATAAAATGGTCTATTTATTGTATATAAAAATTACATTAAAATTGTCAATTTTACATTTTTAATTTCTAACAATAAAATTGGTCACTACAAAATAGTCTGTTAAGCGATCACAATGAGTTATTATGCTTCTTTTGCAATCACTTGATAATCAGCTCTCGTACCACAAAGTTATCGTAGTTGTTGCGCAGAAGGCGAGTGTTGCCAACACTAGTTACTGCCCGTGGCTCGCTAGCTTATTTAAACCAAAACCCCAGACTTCCTTCTGTTTAATTACAATTAAAATATCATATGCTAAGTGTACTTGCATGTAATTTTGATAATAAAATGTTCAATACATAATTTTATGAAGTACAATCAAAAAATATAGCATGCACAAAAATGACCCCTCGAATTATTTTCTTTACACAATAATATACACAGATCAAAATTGCGTTACATCAACAACCATCTATTTACAATAACAATGTTTATTTTCAATAAGTTCTTAGATAACACACAAAATTCAGATACTCTCCTTCGTTATATGTTTAAGAGAATCGGGACCCATTATATATTTTTTATAATTCTTCCAAGAAAACAAAATAAACTTTAAAACCACAGACTGACGAAACCGCGACCAATTAAAAAAATAACTTATTGCTAAGTGGGCCCTAAAAACAAACAACTTTATCAGACAAATCTGACTTATTTAGTGTCTAGACCAAGTATTTGTGATTAAAATTACGTCTTTAAATAGGCCCTTATATATATTTTATGACTTAAATCAAGATACGATATTAAAATCATCATTATAAGGACTGAGGAGAGCACAGCACGCACTATCACAGCAGTCGGCAAAGCCGATGCCTCTAATACCATTTAAAATAAACAAGCTAGCCCTTGTATTATCGTAAATTAGTTTAGAGACACTTGGTGGCCCACATCGGGCGCCACGTTTTAAGGCCACAAACAAATTTCAACACGAAGCATGCCCTCACAATATACGATACAACAACATCGCTATTTGCGCAATCAGCAAATATATCATAGAATTAGAATCGCTAAAACAATTATCGGACGCAAGAGTGCTTCAATTTACATAATAATATAACGGTACTATGAGACTGCAAAATTCGTATATTACCTGATAAACTACATCTAGTGTGTCGAATCTATCTAGGAGTCGAAGAATATTGAAGCGAGATCAATTGTTTAAGCGTTTTCTTTCTGAAGCCTACACAAGTACACGCTCGTAAAGACGATTCTACAGGACCGAGGCCCGCTATATAACCGCTATGACTTAGGTAGGTAAATCGAGATAGACTTAAGTGTAGGAAAATCTTACGGATCGAAGCGCTACAGCTGTATTAGACATATAAGACCGATATATTTTTTCGTAATCTACATAATTATAACGCAACTAGAGCGAACTAATGACATAGTGTTCATAGAGTAATTTTGTGCTATAATACAATATATGACCAATAATATTAGATTTATAATATATTTATATATTTATCATCTTTCATTGAAATAACACAAAAATCTTAAACAAGATACACAACACAACACAAGTAGAAAAACAATATGAGTGAAATTGAATCGCAAAACAAATCACATAAAGCTTTAGATACGACTAAATTATAAATTTGTACTATTTAGAAGAAATCACACCTTGTGAAACGATTCGAAGCGAACTTTTTTCATTATTCAACTTCATATCTGGAATATATACCAAGTTAAACAGTTAAATCACGATGAAGTTTGGCGTTTAAAATTAATTTTTACAATAAATCCAATCTATACCAAAATATATGAAATTTTTTGAATATCATTATATCTATACATATTACGTAAATTTAAAAAAGGATATTTGTCCAATATTGTGTTCCATGACACTTTTTAAAATCATGGAAGACGTTAACTAGGTGGAAAAATTGATGTTACAAAAAATGATACGTTAATTTTGAAATCTTACGTTCGACATATGCATATATGTAAATAAAGCTACCTATGTGAAAGATAATACCAACCATCACCGGTCCACGCGCTAATCGAATAAAAATAACAAATATTTCTGTAAAAGTTATATATAATTCATAACACCGCATTCAAGTTAAATTTCAAGATAACTGAAACAATATCACAACTCTCAACAACGCTTGATGGGCAAGCTTCGAACTTCTTACTTAGTATATCACAAATCATACTTTTTATACACGCCGTCTAGTGGCGGGCTCCGGATGGAAATAGGATTAACTAAATAATCGATTTTTATAGCCATTTAAACCGCCATTAAATGAGTTTTTTAATAATATTATTTGCAATAAATGATTGTTCATATCATGAAAACCTACATCCTACTTGATTAAACGCAAATTCTAATTTGATAATAAAAATCAAACTAGAATTTTGAGTAAAGTATTTGAAATATCCCTTAAAAAATTAATAGCAATTCTAGCGTAGTTTGTTCATTTTTTCTCTTTTTAACTGAAAGCTGACGTTTCACTAATGGATGATAAACATTATCCAAATGCTAATAGCTCATATTATAATCTGTAATAATGTAACTGTGTTCTATAGCTATAATGTTTTTTTTTTTAATTATTTAAATATCTACTATTTAATTTTTCGATTTCTATGTTCGATCTTTAAAGCTACAAATCGCCATCAATCAACAATTTGTTTTGTTTACCTACCCACATGGTATAAAAACCGATTCTTTTCTAACGATCACCTCGATATAAAATATAAGCGAAACTTAGCAGATTTAACTTTGTACAGTAATAAAATATGATAATACTTTCTTAGGTTTACGCGAATATTCGACATTATAAATGAAACTACCTTTTCGAATGCTTTACAGCAATCATAGTCACGGGAGAGACTCTCCCTTCGGGAACTAAAAATCACAATAAATCCGCGACAAAATCCGAAAAGGTAGTTTCATTTATAATAAAAAATGATAATTTACTGTTACAATAAGTTGAATGTTTTCAACACATGCAATGCAAATCCTATTTCCATTCGAAGCCCGTAACATGTAACGGCAAATATTATATAGTTATTGTATACGCAACATGTATACTGTACAATAACGTGTCTTAAAAGAAGGGTACAGGGGCAAAACAAGGAATGTCACATAAAATTAAAAAAGTTGAAAAGTATGGGAACGTTAAGATTATACCACATTATAGATTGCAATGTTAATTAAAAAAAATATATTTTTTGACATTCCTTGTTTTCTCCCTGTACCCTTCATTAATGTTGTAGATAGTGAGTAGTAATCGACTCTCAATTGAAATCGTGCCCTTAGTAGGAGTTTTAGCATATCTCGTTTTAACATTGTTATTCTATACACCTGTACTTATAAAAATGAGATTAAAAATGGCGTCTTATTAATCCTGTGCTAAATAACTGAATAAAATTGCGACAGTTGTCATACGGTACCATTTATAAATATAATCCCATTGACAAGACCACCTCTTGCCCTCTTTTGTATCTGTTCTCTTTTTGAGTACCCAATAAAGGGTAATTATAATAATAATTATTATAAGTATGAAATAAATCACAATTCGCTTGTGTTTTCGAGTGCCAACTAAAACTCGTAGTAAGGGCTGCGACACAGCACGGAGGACACTCAAGGCGTGTCCTTGCGTCCGCGCTGGCGTGTCGGGCGTCAGGGCGCCGCCTCCTCCGCTACCTCCAAGGGCTCCTGCCCCGGACACCGCCCCACACTGCACTCCATATCAGTCCTGGAATTTCATCATAATAGGGTATTCTACTATGTTGGAAAAAGTACTTTAAAATTTTGATTTTCCTAATAAAAAGCCACAATAAAATATATTTCGGCAAAATAAACACGCTTTTTTGCAATAAAATTTAATTTAATTTTAAACATTTTTTATTCCCGCAATAACGCTGTCAGCCATTTGGTGACGTAATACTGGTAATAAACAACAGTCTTGTATGTAGTACCACAGCACACTTACTCAGGAGAACTAATAGTTTATAATAATTATAGTATAATATCATGGAGATTAGAGACCAGGAGAACCAAGGCCCTAGAATGTAGTGATCTCAGAAATATTGTCAAACCAAGGAGGCGCTGCGATCGCTATGTTGTCTCAATGCCTAACCACAATAGTGACAGTACTCATAAATAGCTAACTTTACAGATACTACTTACCGACGGCAGCGCGTTGTAAATTCTACACATTTTCAGAGACAGGCGGGTAATGCTTTAGTATGAAGCGATGGTCCTCCTGGTCTTTAATCTCCATGGTATAATATGTAGCAACTAGCAATATGCTCTATGCTGACAGTGGTCTGTGGTTGCTTGACTGACGTCACACCCATAGCAGCTCGTGTTTTAGGTCACGTGATATACAGGTTAAAAATTACTACTTTTAATTTTAATATAATAAATCAATAATGAGCTTTTATGACTCAAAATCAGAATATTTAAGTATATTTCTACATAATCTTTTATTTTTATCAAATTTCAAAATTTATTTTTCACCACCGAAAGTACCAGTAGTAAGTATTATGATGAATTCGTTTAGTTATGAACGATTTGAATTATGACGCTATTTGAAGAATGATACACTTTAATGAACTAACGACTATAAAATTATTAAAAGCTGAATTATCTGAGTCCTGGAATTTCATCATAATATGTATAATGTATAAACTAAGATATGCGTCTAAAAGGGGTGGATTACGTTGACGAATGACAGAGGAGAGTGGAAGAAGAAGACATGTTGTGCCGACCCCACATAGCGTGGGATAAAGGCAGGAAGAATAAGAAGAAGAAGATGTATAATGTATAAACTATAACATCACTTGGAAATTTCCCCGTATGCCTTAATGTCACCTATACACAAGTGTTACTTCAGGTGTTACTCCTGGTCATTGTCTAAGTATTAGTATTTTCCGAGTGAAAGAGCAAAAATGCAAATATTCGCAATTATGATAATAGCCTGATTACCTCATTTTCACATACTGTAAAACTCAAAACATTCATCGCCATTTTAAAATGATTTTATCAACTTTACTTATAACTATCGGATATGCCACATATAGTTTCAAGTATTTAAGATTTGCATCAAATCATAAAGCACTTAGTAATACAATCGTAATGCATATTTATACAGATAGTTAAACGCAAACCTAACTTTTTGTTTCGTTATAGTTAGTTTTATTTAATCTAATTATGTTAAAACAATTTAAATATTTTATTTATAAAAAGATTTCAAACGTAACGTGTGTATATTATCTTTATACATAGGAAATAACAAAGATAAACCACTGCAGTGAATATAAGTCCAGACAAACAAGTGCTACAATTATTTTTTTAAATGATAATAAAATTAATCATCATCATCATCATCAACACAAACAAAAGATAACTTCTAACCTTAACTCTCGTCGGTCGTATCGAGTAGTCGTCCCACCGGAATATGAGTGTGATAAGGAACAGAGAGTGCACTTGTGTCTGCGCATACACTCGTGCACCATAATAGCGCCTGCTCAGATGGCTAGTTTCAATTAAATTGTTAAAGGTTTTACTCACACAGCACTGACGGTGGATATCTGCATCCTCGCGGGATGCCACTGGTCGCTGGACTCTATAGAGTCGAGCTGGTCTTCAGGCGCGAGGCCCGAGGCCGAGGCCCCGGTGGAGCCCGAGAGGCCTGCAGAGCTGGGCGCGGGGTCAGCCGCGGACACCGGCGACTCCAAGTTAATGAGAGTCGCCGTTGCCACTTCTATGCGATTTGCTTCATCTGTATTGGAGCTGGTCGATTGACTTGTGTCTACTGACTTTTGAATATCTGGAGACAATGTATTATTTTTTTCAAAACTCTATGGTATTACATGCTTTGATATGTAAATTTAAGATCTGTTATGATATTAAAAGATTGTGATTATATTTTATAACAATAGTAAAAAAAACAAAATTAGAATTAAAGAAGCAAAATAAAAAGGGGGTTTAATTGACAAAATGGAAGGATGGTAAAAGCAAAGACCTGAAACATGCATGTAGGTCAACCACTTCTTGAGCGGGCGGTTGCTGAACACTGGGAGCACGGGGCTCCTCATTGCATCTGCAATGCAACGAGCGTGCTTTTTACTAACGAAAACAAATGCATGCAAATCTAAACCCAAAAATCACGGCCATTACTTGGATCCGTTTATTTCGAGCATTAAAAAAATCTATTGATTATAGCGAATGTAAATTAAGGAACTAAAAAGTGCGTTCCAGATGTTTAGTAACCATTTGATGAACAATGTAAGAAACAAGAAAATAAGTGACAAAAGCTAAGCTCTAATGGATTACTAAACTAAGATAATAAATTGATAGGTGTCTTTATTTTTAGAGCATTCAGTTTTTCACTATAATTTGCAATAAATAATGAATACATATACGTATAATAATGCGTATGATTGTTTTGTATGACTGTGTGTATGTTTTACCCTGTTTGTGTTGCTTGTCGCAACAGGACGGGTGCGGGAGATGAGGCTTGTATGGCTTGACTCGCACGCGGTAGAAGCGAGACCCCCGCGGCATCAAGAAACGATTGCCGCTCTGAAAAATATTTTTAAGTTTATACAAGTTTACTTTACGTAACAATATACAAAAAATATTGATGGTGTTATATGGGAGATGATAAAGTATCCGACATTTCCTACTGGAAATTTGAACTAACTTGGAACAATAAAGCCTGTTTAGTCTGTATAACTCATAACAGTGTAGATGAGAGTACTGCCGATAGTAAAGTAATCTGAATTGTTACTGATAATAAAAGACTATCCAGTATCCACATTAGGTTTTAAATTCATTAAAAAAGTCTGAAGACGGTCAATAATTACCAAATATTTATATTTTCTTACATAAACTTAGGATTAAAAACATGATTGGTTCAACAGAATTATTACTTCATAAGTTTGCGACATCTAGTGGCAAAATAATATTATTAATACTATATGTTACCTTTTTCGCATAGCAGTACTCCTTGGACTCAACGGTAGCGATGGCGTAGAGGCGACGATCATTCTCATTCTTCACTTGTATGCTTAGATCGAGTGCGGAGAGACAATCGCTATGTACGAAATACATTATTGATGCTTCCTGAAATTAAAGAGCTAATTTAAAAATCGAAATTTTATTTTGTGGATTCGTCATATCTGTCTGTCTGTCTTCCGTCTGTATGTCACAGCCACTTTTTTCCAAAACTTTAAGAACTGTACTGTTGAAACTTGGAAAGAAGATGTATTCTATGAACCGCATTAAGATTTTCCCACAAAAATAGAAAAAAACAATAAATTTTGGGGGTTCCCCATACTTAAAACTGAAACTCAAAAATGTTTTGTCATCAAACCCATACGTGTGGGGTATCTATGGATAGGTCTTCAAAAATGATATTAAGATTCTTAATATAATTTTTTTCTAAACTGAATAGTTGCGCGACAGAAGAAACACTTAAAAAGTGGTAAAATGTGTGTCCCAAAAGTGTTGTGAAATGCTGTATTGAGCATACCTCGGGGAATACTTTCTACATATATACAGGTAGAACTATTCACTAAAACCTAACAGAACCTCCCCCATCTCCTTTCTATTATAGGGAGTCGCTGAATCGATAACACACTCAGTCAAAGCAGACCATTACAACCACGGGGTTGTTCCACAGTCTACTCTGCTATCAGAGAAGTACCCGGAGAAATTCACATTGCAAACCGCCATCGAGTTTCTTGGCTTCGAGCCCCTCTGGACTGCAAGGCGATAATGGAGAACCACAATATGGAGAATCACAATATGGAGGCCCACAATATGGAGAACCACAATTTGGAGAACAGCAATATGGAGAACCACAATATGGAGAACCATAATATAGAGAACAACAATGTGGTATATAAGGTAGCTGTACCTGCATGACAGTGTAGTTGAGGTGGGCGGGGTCCCACAGCAGCAGCACGGCGTGTCCGGGCAGGCACGAGGACAGGCTGAGCGTGCCGCCCGCCAGCCCCAGCGGAGTGTGGCAGCGCGAGCGACGCTTGCCCTCCTCGCGCTTTGGCGATGACCTGATGATGCACAGTAAAATCTGATAAACTGATTCTATTGCCATAATTTCACAGCCAAAACGTATAAACAGAACTGTTATTCTAAACTATTATTCGAAAAATGTGGCCAATATTTAATAAGAAGGCGTGTAAGCCGCAAAACATTACACCCCCCGATTGATCGGAGCGAGCGAGAACAACATAGAAAAATAATAAACATTCTTATTATAATTTAAAAGTGACGTACCTGCCATCACTATCATCTTCTCTACTTCTATCTGCGTCTTCACTCTTCTTTTCGAGTTCCTTCTTCAACTCTGTTACTTGTTGTTGCAATAACGCCTTCTCATTTTCGAGAGTAGCAAACTAAAGGAAAGTGGAATTAATCAATATTTTTGAGAGCAAATAGTCGAAGAGAAGACGAGTATCGTTACCTTAAAATATCTAAAGTGATATTGAAATATGATGTATATGCCATAACCTTTCCAATTTCACGCTTTATAAAGCGTCAAAGCCGTGATGTTATTATAATTACAGATGAAACTAACAACCAATATATAAAAAAACCTTAACACATAGCATATATCCACCTGCGTCTTAAGCAAGCTGTCGTAGTCGTTGGTCTCCGGGTCGGTGAGCTGTTGTATGGTGTCACGGTACTTGCTGCACTCGCGGCTCAGCGCCTGCTCGCGCTCGCGGAGCAGCTCGAGCTGGCGGTCCTTCTCGCATAGGAGGCGACGGGTCACGTCGTTTATAGTTACCTGCAATATCTATTTTTATTAACGCCAAATTGAACTATGGTCCAATGCACGAGTTTGTGTACGGATGACAGGCTTTAGTGAACACTATGAGCATGAAAAACAACGTCGAAGTGCGTAAAAGGGCAGGCTTACAGCGGTTCTCTTTAGCTGGTATAAACGGAATAACTCTCATATCACATATTGGGGTCACAGAGATCATGATCAATGGCACTCGTAGCTTGGTGGAGTGTCCAGGCCGTCGGGAAGAAGTGTTATATGTAAAGTATTAAGGCCAAATTGACCCACTACTGGGCACAGACTGGGAGATCTAAATGCATAGAAGTCTGTATCCATACAAAATTCTGAGGGGATCAGATCACACGCAGTCCATCAAGCTAGCCAAATGCGGGTCGAACACACACATCTTTTCAAAACTTGCTAGGCTCTCACAGACATGCAGGCTTACTCATGACGTTTTCCTTTACATTTGAAACGTTTATTATTTATTTTAACCAATCAAAATGAATCATTGTAGTGAATTAAATCTGTTAGATTTATGGATAGTATTTTTTCAAAAATGTATCATATAGTTAGAAACAGAAACATCGTTAGAATGTTCGAGCTTCCTTCATTATAATTTATTTTTATATGTAAACAAACTAAAAAAATATGAAACATCGAGGTGATAAACCATTCTAGATAAGATGTTATCGAGTAAAAAAACATTCAAAACTAAAAACATATTTTTCATCTCTGTACCATGCAAAGATAATATTAAAACTAGTAGAAATGTTATAGATTAACCAATAACCATTCTGTAAATGTAATATGAATTTCGCAGTGGGGTTTTAAAATCAACTGTTTTACAAAATCACATCTGTTTCACTCAATATAAAATATACATGAGAACAAGATTCCTTTTGTCGTATAGTCTCATCTACCATAATCTGTGTTGATCTACAGATTTACAGTCCTGTCAACATTAATTCCATTACAATTCAACTAAACTGTTAAAATAACATAGCTATTTTGTAAACAACTAGTAGTTTTATAAAATAGCTGAACTTTTAATCATGCTCATTTACATACCTGTTTCTCCGCTTCATACTTGGCTTTGATAAGCGTCAGTTCAGCGTTCAACTTCAGCTCCCACTCTGCGCGGCACTTCTCCACTGCGTTCTTCACCGCCTCCTCCTTCTCCATTTCCGCATTCTGTTTGGTCTGCATCACGATAGCATTGTGGTTACTGATCTCTATAACATCAGTCCGCTCGATCTTCTCCAGGCTGGATTCCGACGGTGATCTGTCCATATTCGTTAAAGCCACCAGACGGAACCTAAAATTGACAATAATCATAAATTTAATTTTCCTATAAATATTGTTAGAAAACTGCATTTAGACTTGTTTGAAAACATACCTAGATCTCAAAGAATCGATTTCGGCCTTATATTCTTTGTGCAATTTTTCTTGCATTTCCTTAATATCTTTTTGGTTCTGTACATCTGATTCTTCCATTTTCTTCTCTAATATTTTTAACTCTTCCCGAGTCTTTTCAAGTGTTTCTTTTGTGTTTTGGTGATCGTTTTCACATCTTTCTATCTCTTTCTGATGTGCTACTTTCAATTCTTCCGTTTCTTTCTTTAAATTACTTATAATGTTATCTTTTTCATTAAGGGCTGCTTTGATATCACTCAATTCTAATTCATGATCTACTGTCAATCTCTGCGTCTGCTCACGGAATTTTATATTTGTCTCTTCGATGTGCTTCTCCCAAGCTTCACTAACAGACTTATATACATTATGAATAAACTTTTTTTGCTCTTCTACATCATTTTTTAATTTCGTTAGTTCTTCTTTTATTAGAACGATACTTATTTTACACAAGCTAAACAGTTTAACTAAGAAGTCTTGTAATTTTTCGATGTTAATTTTATGAGTATCCATATTATCCTAAAAATAAAAATTACTGTTAAGATTTTCAAGTATAACAAAATAGCTTGTTTTTTTCTATAAAAAATAAATTAATAAGATATAAAAGATCTAAACAAAGCATGTCATTCTAATAAATAAAGACTTGAAAATACTATCTAATAACCACTCCAAAAACAAACTGAAGTAAAACAAAAATCCACTACATTAATACTAAAAATGGGGCCGTCGGAGACAGGAGCAAAGAAAAACAACTAGGAACGCGACCACTCAAATAAGCCCGTTACAATATTTAATGTCACAAACAACATCAATTATTGTTAAGTCTTAATTAAAACTAGTTAAAAGGTTAAATATATATAATTTGCAATTAGTAAAACCGACTTTTCCCATAACCACCACCATTTTAGATAAATCAAAATTATCAATTATTAATTATTTATATTTATATAAGTTAATACCCAAAATATCATATATTACTGACTGATAATCAAATATTTTATTCGATTTACACAAAAATTTAACAATTTTAATAAAATAATACACATTTTTTCGCGGATATATTTTCACTTTTGTTTTCCGACGCTTAGAATGCTTTACAGCAACCATGGTGACGGGTAGACTAAAGGTTCCAACGTCTCAAATGTTATTGTAGACAGCGGCTTTCTACAAGGTTATTTAATTAAAAAGAATAGAAAATTATCAACCAAGTACTAAATAATTTTAAAGGAAATATATCTCTTTATTTTATTTTTTTTACTTTATTTAGTAGTCAATTTTTCAATTGCATAATTTAGTGGGTAGATGCCGGACTAAAACCTTACTCTCTCCCGGAACCATATTAAAACATTTCAAACCAAAAAAAAACCGCAAAAAAAATCCATTTTTTTTTAAACCAATTACACTGATTATCCATCCTATAGAAATAAACTTATATGAGTGGTTATGATACGATATAAAGTGCACCTGTCCGCGGCCCCATTCCAAGCTGGACGGGAGGGACTCTTCGATATAGAACTCGGAGTGGAGGAACTCGGTCACCTCGGTCACCGTGGAGACGGCGGCGGTGTCGGGCGCGCACGTCGTCGACGTGTCCACCTTCTTGGACTCGCTCTGTCTGCCCAGCTTCTCGAAATCCGCGTCGGATTCGAAATCCCTATTTACATTAAAAAATATATTTAAAACAATATAGTAAAATTATATAATATCATGGTTATGTAATATGAAGGTATATTACAAATATAAAAAAAGTTACAAAAAGTACTTACTTTACAAAATCAACTTGCACGTTTACATCTTTGTCGTAGTGTTCAGACGCACTTAGCCTGTAACGAACAAGAATTTAGAAAAAAAAATTAAGTGAAAAACTAATAAATCATTTAGAACAAACAAATTATTTTTCTATCTATATATTACAATAACATACATTTAACACAAAAACAATACTATCGAAAAATAACATAAAGCCCTCTGAGCACTAAATTTATTTAATAATAAAAATATTAACTAAACATATTATGTATCAAACGATCAGCACCCACCTCTGTTGAAAAAACTTAACAATAATATCCATATCGTATTTAGGCACATCAGTGGCAAGGTCGGGGAAGGAGGTGGTCACGAGGTCGACATCCTCGTTGGAGAGTTGCGGCAACTTGACGTCGAAGGGCTGCGGCGCCTGCGTCGCGAAGGGCGGCGGCAGGTCCGTCATGCCGGGGAACAGGCTTTTGAGGAAGTGGTCATCGAAATGATTGTTGAACTCTTGCCGTCTTGTTACTTCCTCTTCGTGGATCTTGTAGAGCTTCTCTGCTAGATCCGTTGCCCACTAAAAGTGATATATAGTTGCATAGTAATAAATAAGTCAGTTATCTTCGACAAGCTTATATCTTATAAACATGAGATTTTAACTTCCTTACGGTCCATTATATTAATCTTTTAGCTGTACGTGACGTGACGACTTCATCTTAATAATGAAATAAAAATACATGAAAACCGTGAATACAAATAATATTATTCTTATTTATACTAATAAATAAATAATTAAATATGTTGGGATATAATTACAACAGCGCCATCTAGTTCCGTGGTAAGCTACGTGAAGTGCTTCTGTTACGGATACCAGACAGTTGATATAATACTACACATATAAATTTTAAATAAAGAAGAAGAAGAAGAAGACTAATAACTAAAAGGTTTCTAAATAACTAAAATAAGCTTTATTTAATACACATTTATCAAAACTATAAATTACAACACAAAAGTAGCTAAATAAAATACCTTCAAATGCGCGTCGGAGAAGGTCCTCCGGCGCGCGCACTCCCGCACGGCGCGCACGTACGCGCGCGGCGCGCGGTGCAGCTGCGCCACGATGCCGAAGTACCGCGCCAGCCGCTTGAAGCACTGGAACGACAGCATCGCGTGCGCGTCCTGCACCGACATCGAGTTCTCGATCATCAGCACCGCCCTACGATTGCGACCGTTTTAGAACAGTGGACAGTGTGCAAGTTTACATCTATACATACAGTGTAAACTCCATGTAACGTAACTCGATTTAACGATGCTCTATTTAACATTACACCCACTCTCAATAACGACAACAGTCAAATAATAAATAGTACTTTTTAAGTTGTCAAAATTACTAAAAATTCCGCCGCGCATTCAAGCTCTGGAAGTAGCAAAATTATTGGCAAAGTATTTTCTTTATCACCAAGATGCCTCAATATCGCAAGATATGAATAAAATAAATAAAAAAAACATTAAAATTACTAATACAGCAAAAGACTTCAGACGAATTTAACAAACTACACGCAATAGCGTTTTAATAAGAATTGTTTTTATGTATGTAATTACTAACACTAGTCTGAAATAGACATTTTCTTTTTCAGATTTTTATACAGATTTTTCTTCTCTCTATTTAACGACAACTCTCTACAACGTCAAAATATACACGGTCCCTTGAGTGTCGTTATATAGAGTTTACACTGTATATCAAAATTCTAACTGTACATTAAACGTTTTTTCTTTTCCTTCGCTGGAACCGCTGGACAGATTTGATGAAATTAGGTATGATGATATTTGTCTGTGTTTACATTTTAAATGAAAAAATGACATAATCGAGAAAGCTAAACGTATCTAGACACTTTACTATTCTAGAGAAATGTGACACAAAATGAAAGCAAAATAAATAAACAGATCAAAAAACGGAACAAACAATATAGATATGATATGGTACATAGTACATACTCATTTATATAAAAAAAAAACTTTTGAAAAATCTATTATATTTGAGACGACTCAAAACTAATCGAATGCGGAATGAGGCCAAAATCGATGGTCTTTTTTGCCACTGAAGATTTCCAGTATCCATTGCCACCACTTTTTAGCTATATTATGAAACAGCTTATTTCAAAGTGTTGTATAGGTAATATGAATTTCGAATATAGCACAATTTGTTCATAAGCTAAATAGATCAATTATTTTAAATATTTATTTATTGAAATGGTTTTTTTTTTTGATACTTTACGAATTAGATACTATAATATAGAGAATTTTTCTAATCGATTTTAATCAAGTAGTAATCGATTTTTACTTTATTCCTTATTATTTTGCCATTACAATAAAATAGTATTAAGAAATAGACATGCATTTTGACTTTAAGTACAGTATGAGTAGTATCATTTATAATAATTAATATTGACCAATTAGGTTACGGACAAGATAAGACCTATAGAGGGCAATCTTCCACGAAACGTATAATTATATATTTATATACAAAACTACGCATTAAATATGTAGATAATAAATACAATAGAAAAGGTTCACTCACTCCAGTCTAGCTTTTAAAATATGAGAAAGTTCTTCCTTAGACTTGGCAATGCGTCGTCTTATATCGACCAAATATTGGTGACCTTTCAGCAACTTCTCCAACTGACGCCAATGAGATTCTACGAGCGTTGGTAGCACGGAGGAGTCGCACACAGAGTTAAGACGTTCACGTGACTAAAATATGAATAATAAAATACATATATCAATTATTTTTAAAAGCAAAACAGTAATTTCATGTAAATTTAGATTGGCGTTATTGAAATGTTAGTATGTACCTAAAAATCAAAATTATCTTTTTAATAATTTAACACGAACTATTCTAGAATAATTCTTCATATGTGCATAGTTCTTTTTTTACATTATTTATGGAAAAACGGGTAAACGAGAAAACAATCTACCTAATGGTAGGTGACTATCATCGTTTATAGACAATATAAGAGATGCGAATACTTTGCCGGTTTTAATGGAACCGAAGACAGACTCATAAAGTCCTTATAGTGCTGGATGCACAACATCTCGGATATGTGGATAGCATCCCTATAACCCATTAGCTAAGCCTGCTATAACATACATACATAAAAATGTAAAAAATTATGAAAATTATAAAAAATTATGAAAAATTATGGGCCTATAATAAAATGTATTTCATATTATTACATACCTGTATAAGGGAAGCTGCTTGATTATATTGATCTCGTTCAGTTTTCTTAAGGTCATTCAGTAATTGATCTAGTCCGTACAGACGGTCCTCGATACCTTTGATCTGCTTAAGCCCGCGCATATTTGCATATTCCAATATGTGATATAGCTCTGCTTCACGCTCTTTTAGTGGTTCTGCGTCGATCTGAACAAGATAATAGTGTTTGAAAAATTTATATAACATACACTACACACATAAATGTATATAATGACAAAAACTTATTCTATAACAACTAAAATTAGTTTTTACTAAACTTATTCTTTAATAAAATTCGATAGCAATTTCAAAAGTATTTAGAACGAAAAACTCAGCAAATAAACATGGTTAATACTTACCAAAGCTAAGCCTTTCTGGCAATAATCAATAATGTCCTGTAAAGACGCCTTATTCCCTTGAGCTAAGATCCAATGTAACAGTGTAGGTTCCTCCTTGTTCTCACAAGTCGGTGCCTTAAAGGTAACACCTTCGTCAGACTCCTCGATGGCGTGACCTTCAGACGAAGTTGCGCCTTCGTTGCTAGTCGAGGCATTTCTTTGGTCAAACACTAAAATATTTATGAAAAAAATTAACAGGAAATAATATATGTGTTTGTAGCTTGCAGTCATGCTTATTTTTTTATTTTTAGTAATTTAATGCAGAATTGTGTCGTCAATGATTAAATTGTACACATCAGGAGAGACACCGCTTTGGGCGGAGAGTTTTAATAAAAAATATTACAATGTTTATTATTATCTATATATATAAAAATGAAACCCGTTTTCCGTTGTCACGACATAGCATGAAAACGGCTTGACCGATTTGGCTAATTTTGGTCTTGAATTATTTGTGGAAGTCCAGGGAAGGTTTTAAAGGTAAATAAATATGAAAGTTGTGCGGGGAAAAAAAGGAAATTAAAAGAAAACTTTATAACATTAATGGCGTTTGACGTATCATGTTATTACCGTTGCCATGGTGCGTGCAATGGTAATTAAATCAGCGAATACATACTGGGAGGTGCGAAGTAAATGTTGTTTTGCGAATGCGTAATAAAACATTTCACCGGGAGGGAAAGTTTATAAAAAATTTATATGTGGACAGAACAACGTCTGTCGGGTCCGCTAGTGTTATAATAAAAATAAATAACGAGGGACAAGAGAATATAATAAGCCTAGTCTGGTACATTTTGTTCTAATTGATAAAAATATAATACAGAGCAAAAACTATGGATAATTATGGAACGATAGAGTCAATATTGTTTACAAGAATAAACTCTTAAATATACCAAGTATAAAATGATTATGTATTACTACACTTTAATTTTGATAATTAAAATATAAATAAATCTCTTTCATATTCATAAGTTTCGTAAATTTCATCACATTCTAAAAATGTTATTGTACAATATTGTACTTTAATAATTATAATAACTGTTTAAACATAGGTAAAAATACTTTCAATAGTAAGTAAATAAAGTGAAAAATATAAAAAGCAATTTTTATGTCCATTATGACATTACATTAGTTAATTTATTTATGCAAACTCAATACAATCATGCATTGATTTACGGAAAATTCGCCTTTAGGCACTTGAACTAAATGCATTAGCATATCCAGTTCTACTTAAAACAAAAGAGTCATTATAATGAAGACTTCCGTTTTGTTAATCACCATCCATACAATTAAACCATTTCAACATGTAAAACAAGTAAACTTATTGAAAATAATATGATTTTTATAAATACTGTCACAAGCAGGTAATTATATATAAACATATTTTTGTTTGTTAAGCCTATTGCATTTTTTGTTGTGGCTACCTCTGTCTTAAGACAATAGAGAATAATGTCCCAACATATTTATTCATATTCGTTTTTCTGGTCACTATCTTTACTCCAATAGCCATTATATTAATAAGAAGTCACTTTATTTTTAAAAAGTTACACTAATGAGATACTAAATTAGAACAGGAGAATAGTGTCATACTTCCTACTATTTTGTTCTTCTTAACTACTTCTTGATGACTAATATGAAACCTCAAAGATACAATTAATAAATTTAACCCACAATTTATTCTTACCGTCTTCCTCTGATAGTTTAAATACTCCAACCCCAAAATCTGCAGTTCTATTTTCTGAACTGCTACCTAGTGGCTGGTTCACTCCATAATGGTGACCTTCAAAATCAGTTTCTTCAAACACATCGAAGGCAGAGAAACGGTGAGCTTCTGCATTTAGCTGAAGTGCAGGCAATATTGGAATCTTGCCTAAAGACTCTAGGACTTCATTCAACCTGCAGTAATTATGTACTTAGTAGATACCATGCTATTGCTATCATAAGAAAAACCTGATTCAAAACTATTTTACTGATAAATAATTTATGTACGCTAAAGATGATTCATACACAAATATGTATTTAACTTTTACTTAAAAACAACACAACATATTATAAATAATTTCACTAAAATATGCATTATGCAGTCCTCTCTATTATATATTCCTTAATAAAGTGTATGTTTAGAGATTGTATGGCACTAACAGTAAACAGCTTTATATACATACTAGCTGACCCGTGCCCACTTCGTTGGGCATAATGTTAATAATCCTGCCAAAAGGAGGGTTATACGTAGGTATTTTATTAATATTAAAAATTAAATTATCTATACTAATATTAAAAAAACTACTTTTTGTAACTTAAATATAAAAGTTAGACATATGCTGTTGTTGACTTTTTTGTAGGCATTTTCAAGTTGGAATCTTTTCTCTAGAACTCAAAAATATATCTTTCATAGTTCGTACGCAATGTTCGTAAGAAACGCTTTCATTCGACCGTTTTTTCTCCGATTCACTTTGCAAAACGGACTACCAAGTAAAAGCCTTTTTAGTTTTCGGTTTTTTATTTAACCTATGACACTCAGCAATAATGTGGCTTTTTATTGGTGAAAGAATTTTTAAAATCGGTTCAGTAGATCCCGAGATTACCCCTTACAATTTAACAAACACACAAACTTTACTTCTTTATAATATTAGTATAGATTAACATCCAAAACCTTACTTTTCCAATTGCTCTTTGTATTCATCCTTTTTAAGCCTGTGTTTCCTAAATGACTCTTTAAAACTCTTTGACCTTTCTGTAAATTCATTAAATATGTCTTCCAAATTAGCAACAACAGCTGCCCAGCCCTGAAACCAAGCAAAACCCATATAAGTTACAAAACAACTAGAAAAATATTTAATAAATAAAATGAATATCTAGAAAAGACATTCCCAAAATTTATTATTATTATTACATTTTACTGTAGCAATAAGTTTAACAGCATATTAGCAGAAATGGTAGCTTTATAAGAGCAAATAATGATTGTATTTACCTGATGTTGTAGATGTTGTTCATGTACTAACTGATCACAGCCCCGATAAACATCATGTGCAAGATCACTGAACTGCTTTGCTAAATTTGCACAGGCTATCACAGTGTCCATATTGCGTGGCAGCATACAACATTTCTCAACAGCAGCTCCTAATTCAGCTACAGATTTCCCATCAAATGCACTGCGACTATCACTTCGAAACTCTCCAGTACTTAATTCCACTATTGGGCTTAAGTCACACACTGAAAACATAAATTATGCCAATCTAAGTTATTTTAAATTTTATTAAATTTATTGCTTTAATAACACATTATTATTACCAAATCTAATAATTACTCTATACCAAAAGAACATATGCTTGCTATTTATCTTATCTTATATCTTATATATTTAAATGAGCAATTCTTGTATATATATATATATATAATATATATACATATATATATATATATATATATATATATATATAATATATAATATATATACATATATATATAATATATATACATATATATATATATATATATAATATATATATAATATATATACATATATATATATATATATATAATCTGAATCTCGAAAACGGCTCTAACGATTTTCATAAAATTTAGCATACAGGGGATTTCGGGGGCGATAAATCGATCTAGCTAGAATTCATTTTCGGAAAATGTTGTTTTATTCAAGTTTTCAATAATCAACTTTATCGATAATCAACTTAAACATAAACTTATAATTTTTTTTATTGAACGAAAATAACAAAAAGGTGGCGTTTGGGTAGCCCAATATTGCCACTTAAACAGAAAAATATGACTCTTCCCGATATCTATTGGTGAATAATAATAACATTTTTCTTAAAAATACCGAGCAAAGCTCGGTCATCCAGGTACTAATGTTTAATTTTAAACTTACTAGATTGTTGCAAATGACTTTCCTTAACTGATGGCTTGCTAAACATATATATAGGGTTTGTGTCTGTACCAGCACTGTAAGAAGACACCATATGATCTGACTGTAAGACTTCTCCCCCACTTATTAAAAGCACAAGGGATGATGCCGGAATCTTTGTTTTTCTTTCAATTGCTGCCTTTAAACTTCCAACACTAAAATTACATATTGTGATTAGACCTGCTATATGTACATGTTATAAAAATTGTTATTGTTATATTTTTTATAAAAGGCTATAGTACTAAATTATGTAAGTAATCAGTCATCTAATTTACTTACCTTTGTAAGGTCAGATTCATGTCATAAGTGGTCATTTGACCAGCATCCACATGGAATACGTAAAGCATGATTGTATCTTTTGCAAAACTTCTATTAATTATTAGTATTATGCTGCTCAATCATATCTATATTAATATATTAAATCTGCAAAAAAATGCAATAAATTAACATCCTACAACTAAATAATAACTACATGTAACATTTATGGCCAATATTTCAATGTATTATCTGTAATTTTATAAGTTATTCATGTATCTTGTGTATTAAATTTATTATCTGTTATTAAAATAATAATTATTGCAAATTTACCTACAGTAATCTTCTTTATCTTTGTGACCCCAAATAAGCAATAAATTAGACGAAAATGTAAATGTTTCAATATTTTTTTAATAATAACTATTATATAATAACAAATAAATAATCCATAGAAAGCAATTTCTATTGTTATATTTATGATATTTTAAACATTTTGGTTCATGTAATATCAAGCCACAATAATAAATATGCTGCCCAAAATAAACAGAGACGTCATAAGTATTGAACAAATGAAATCGATTGTACTTGCAATTTATGTAGAAGCAAACCTTTATTTCAATTATGATATGAAAAAAAATATGATAAAATAATATTATGCTCAAGATTTGGTTGATAATTAAAATAAAACTTGCTGTTTTTTTTTACATTCTAACAACAAAGATACATTACTTACACAAACAACGCGGATATCATCCTATGAACATCACATATCTACACTTGACTTATTATAAACGAATAAGAGAACTGTTTATATTCATTTTCTAAAATGTTTTATTATAATTTGCAACAACATAATGCACGACACTACTCAGATTTTCAACAAATTAAGACTTTCAATTAATCATAACACCATCATAGCTTGCACGACGTAAACTAAACTCAGCTGACAGACATCACAGAGACAGACCGCAGTATATTATTATAACCACAGATTACTCACTGACCTCTATAATACACTGACCTCTATAATACCACTGGACTGGCTGTTGTCAACGTGCTTGTGTGGCTGCTTGATATTCGCCATTTTGGCGCTGTCCGCCGCTGTCGGACGTAGCGAGAGTTCGTGGTACTAAAACTAATGATGTCGATATAAAGATTTTAATTTTTTTATTTTTATTAATCAATAACCGTATCATCATAATTACTACTTATGTTATATTAACAACGAAAATGCAAAATTACTTTACAATAAACAAACACTTCTCGCTGTCATTTGCAATATACGTGAAAATTAGTTCTCGAGACTCTCGCTAGTGGCGCTTCAAATGGACACAAAGTAATTGCTGTCAAACGCTTGGAACAGCCAGTCCAGTGGTATTATAGAGGTCAGTGCTATAATACCACTGGACTGGCTGTTCCAACTTCCAAGCGTTTGACAGTATTTGCAAAGTATGAAACATAAAATAATCTTTTCTTATTTTGTTTATGATTTTGTTGTTTCCAAAGGTTTAACATTGTAGTCCAAGATCCCACGACTGCCAGATTATTATTGTTTGAAAGAGTACATGTCTGGACATAGTACCTAAATGTACCTAAGTGATTAAAATTTAAAAAAATATTATCTAGATTCTTCTGGAACGTATGCATTCCCCTCGACTCTGGCAGTATATGCATGTGGATAATGTAAAAAACGCAATTAAAACGCGTGAACGGTGAAGCCGCGAACAACAATTGTTTAGATACGATTTGGTATATACGTACATTTAAAGACGTAAACATTTAACCCGCGGCTTCGCCCTCGCTGAAAGTACAAAAAAATAAGTATCTATGGCTTTATGCTATTAAGTCGATTGATATTTTATTCCTGAAAATCGGTTTAGTTTTTTTCGGCTTTTGGTATATACTATTACAAACTTTTATATAGGCCTTGTTAATACCTATAATTTTCAAATATAGTTTTGATTTAGTATTAGGAAGAGGTAGCCATATAAATTTGTAAGGAGGACTCCATATATAGAACTTCTTCATTAAAAAGTATTTTAAAATCCTGTAGTTCATGTTTTTTACCCCGTAGTTTATTTTTAACTATATTTTGTCAGTGGCTCTGCTCTCGTAGTAGTCTACTCGTACATTTGCAAGCCAAATTCTATGCGACATTAAACTAAACGTACACATCTGGATAACGGAAATATTCGGGCTATCGTGATATATTATGTAATCAAATATTCGTGAATATTTCCGCATTTTGGGCGAAGACGGAAGCACATCCCTCTTTTGTTGCTAAATTCTCGCAAATATCTTGCATAGCTTTATCACGATAAACTTCCCTTGCGCGGCCATATTCATTCGGTCCATATAGTTAGTATATACATTGAGCGTAGGTCTAGGAGTAAAATAGGATTTGCGACATATTTTCAACCTGGATCTGAATTCTGAATCGACATGGATCATTAATGTCGAAAATATTTATATAATAATTATTAGCGGCGGAAGTTGCTCGGAGCGACCGCGGCGTCCATTTTTGTTTTTTTGCGATTGACTATCTCGATAAGCTCGCATGACCAGAGCCCGCGGCGTTAGGACTCGATAAAGTGCTAGTCCTAAAAAAGGTGTCTTCTCCACTGCTTATCTAAGCCTCAACAGTTTCTCTAAAGTCACCTGTTCCTGTTCACTACATTTATTTATTTTCACTTATTTTATGCGACGCCCTGAGCCTTTACAAAATTTAGGACATTTACGTATCCAGCGCCCTGAGCGATTGCTCCACCTCGCGCCCCCCTAAGGACGGCCCTGCCTGCACCGATGCAATATGACATGACGCTCATGAACGCCGTAGACTGACGACGAGGTTTTATAGCCAATATACTATTGCAATGTATGTTTTAATAAAACAAGCCTTCTCTAGTCCAATATGAATTCCACTAAACATAAATCTGTAATTCTTTAGGTACACTTTTTTCTTCTATTGGAATTATGGGTAAATAGGTACTAGTAGTACCTACCTACTATAAGTAACAAACGACGACGTGGAACATTACGACTAAATATATTTATCGTTCCTGGCAGACCAATTGTTTTTTTTTTTAATTCTATTTTATGGAAGAAATAACTCTTACAACAAAAAAATGAACTGTGAATTTTTTATAAGAGTGTTAATCGGATACATAAAATAACTTTCAGTTTTATCTGCATTTGGTTTGTAACTATCTTAAACTTAATATTATTTATTATATAAAACTAATATGACTCATAGAAATAAATGATATAAGTTTAAGCTCCTATGTAAAATCTGAAGCAAGTGAAATGCGAGACTGCAAAAATATTACTAGTCTTAATAACCTTTTTGTGACATAGAACAATAAAATTGAAATAAAGAAAACTTATTGTAAAAATTTTGCTTTGCTAATAACTTCGAGATAATACGTAATTAGAACACAATATTTGTTTAAAAACAGATTTTATTTCCTTATCTCTGACTAAGAAAATAAGGTAGCCGGCAAGTAAGTTCCTACCTATAGAACGTTCGCCAGAAGTTAAAACAGATTACATCGGACAAAAAACATAAAAATTATGTTTCTGAGCGATTTCTTAAATGCAAAAACTATCATAATATCCTTCTTATATTAAATACATTAAACAAAACAAACTTTATATTTTATAATATCATTTTTGATTTTATTTACTTTCATCTGCACGCTTCATCAATCTTTTTCGTCTCACGTTTTTATACAGTAGGTATTATAGTTTTCGCCAATCTCGCGTATCGATACATTAGTATAATTTGAACTTTATAAGTGCACAGCACAGCACTAACGCAAATATAAATATGTTATTAAAGTAACGTTGTTATTTATTACTTTTTCCTATTCGTATAGTTTAAATAAATTTATTTGCAATAGGTAAATACTGAAATCAATAGAATTTAAAAATTAATAAGCATACATTTCATAAACAAAGATATAAATAACAAAAGTTGAAAACAACAGAAAGTAAGGAAATACCTAAACGTTATAACAAAAATAACAAAGACGTAGTTAAAAATGTTGTTTTCGAGTGTAGCCTGTGTGTAAATATGTCATTTATGTACAAAACTACAAACGACAAACACACCGCAGCGCTACAATTTTTTATTCTAATCGCTGCTAGTGGAAAACAGAGGGTCCAGGGTGGATTCGTCTTGTAAAGTCCCTTGCGCGTCTTTTCCGATACCCAAATTTCGTTACTAATGTTTTAGTTTTGGCATAAGCGTATATCGACTTACTTTTACGATATCACTCATTAGCTAGAAGTATGACAGTATTATAAGATTTCAACACTACTCAAAGATAGTTTTCAACTTCTTTTTCGTCATTTTTGTAGTCATAAACTATATTTTCGAGATAAATATTGTAATAGAAAAATCATAATAGATTTTTAACTCTTATTAATAACTATTTCATGTCCTACACAGTGAATAATTGAGAATATTAATGAATTAACAAACAACGTAGTTAAATCCAGTATTTACTTGTAAAAATATAAGTTTTGTATATACCACAAATACCATTAACAACCATTGATATAAAAATATAATAATTATTATTAATTAAATCAATAATAATCATATAAAAAACATTTTTCTTTCTAACTAATGTTACAAAAATCTGTGAATCCTCACTAGTTATATACTCAAGAAAATATTTTTTTCATCATAAATAATAATGCTTACTTAATTTTTACATCAAAAAATATATATTTGTACATATGATACTAAAAGTTCTTGTCATTTTTTTTTAAATACAATATCCATAATGTTAAGAACTACATAATATTATGTAAAATGCATCAGACCTTAGAATAATAACACATAGAAGGTGAGTAGGTCCAAGCGAATTGAAGCTATTTTTTGGCTAGATATGGCTAGATACGTTTCCCATCGCGTTTACTTAGTTTCTACTCCCGCTTTATTTAAAATGGCTTGCTGTGCAGTGAAAATAACTTGCTGTGAAGAAAATCACATTTCACGAGTTACACTTAAAATTTTAAACATTAGTCTAAACAGAAAATTAATTTGTAATCAAATAAACGCCATTACGATAAAAAAGATTTCAGCTATAATAGTAAAAATATTATATTGTATTTTATATACACTTTTGTTAATTTTTTTTATATAAATTACACATACTTATTTATACATATAACCATGTATATGATCGAAGCATATAACATTAGATCTTATATTTTTCTTTTAACTGGATATGATATGATTTTATTAATAAATACTTTTACAATTGTTTAATTGTTACTTATAATAACATATTTCTTTTTTTGTAAATGTCTGAAATAAAGAATTTTTTTATTTTATTTTATTTATTTACACTAATACATTTCGAGGTAATCTATTTGGTTGTATGTGTAATTACATGACACTTTAAGAACATTTCATATATTTCAATATTGAGGGGAATTATGTATGAAACTATTGTTCTAAGTGTTCTTATTCTAAGCATCAGGCCTTACTTTTTTATATCTTGTTACAATAAGCAATCTTAAATTTAAAAATATGTTGTTTTAAATTAAGTTTAAAAAAAACTCAATTACATTTTGTCCCTTTAATGCTCCAACCAATTAACAGTATAATTATTGTGTTTTTAAACAGAATAATTTTTTTCATTAAAAATTTGTAATGCAATATTTTATTAACAGTTCATATAGATACATTAATTAGGAACTTGCTAAACAATTACTATCACAAATTTATAATATGTTGTATTTCCAAAGTATATGATACTTCATAATATAATAACTATTTACTGTGCCATTTTTATAGATTATTAGATAATGTTCATACCTACCATGGTAATTAATACTTCATGTGAATGTAATCTATGATCAATCATTCAAGCCATGATAAGCAATAGTAATGAAGCAAATTGAATGTTGCTTAATCATTGCCTACAGCCAAGTATCACAACATAATATATATACATAACGTATAAAATAAATCAGGTTTTTTTAAAACAAAACCAATTTAAATGTAACTAAGGCTTAGTTTAATAATATCTTCACTTTAATATATAGGAATTAATGAAAGAAAGCTACAATAAAACAAATCAGTACATTTGTTTTTCAAGGTGAAATATTTGACCTCTGCATAATCAATGTAAAGTGGCAAGTAATGCATAAACTTTAATAACAAGGATTGTACTGTGACCTTTAAATCTTTTAAAGTGAAAATAACATATTCTATAACTGTCAAAATACTAATTTAATTTTTAGTAGCATCCAAATATATATAATTATGTGATTCTTGTTTATAGAAATGGATCAATTTGACCTTAAAATGACCTTAGTTAAAATATACAACATACTAGTAAAAAATGGAATGTTAGCATAAAATTTACTCTCTTAATCTATTATTATGTAAAAAAAACATGCAAAAAAATACCTACACCTTATATAAATGCTTTAACTCAACAAACTGTTGGTTTTTGCCATTTATAAGAACCTGAATATTTGAAGTCACATTTAGCCAGCCTATCATCAGCTTCAGAAGGACCGCGAGAGCCATATATGTAAGGCAAAGGTTTTATATGGTGCTCCTCTAATTTTTTTAACACTGGTGTAAATATGCGCCAAGCTTCTTGTAGTTCATCATTTCTAACAAAATGCATTTGAGTCCCAGTAAAAACATCAAGTATCAATCTTTCATATGCATCAGGTACATCTGTCTCTTTATATCTTAGGCTGTATGTAAGATCTAACTCAGTTTCTATTAAATCAAATTTCATTCCAGGGGATTTAGACATAAATTTCAAATACAATGCTTCACCTGGTTGAACTCTAATGACCAATTCATTTCTCTTTGTTTGTCCAAATATATCTCCTGGCACATCTTTAAATTGAACTCTTACTTCTGCTTTTCTTTCATTGAGAGCTTTTCCACAACGTAATATAAATGGAACACCCTGCCATCTTGTATTATTAATATACATAGTAGCTAATGCATATGTTGGAGTAATGGAATTCTTAGGCACCGTAGAATCATCTAAATAACCAAGTTTCTCTTCTCCCTGCCCATTAGGATTACCAACATATTGTCCTACTAGTAAATCATCAAGCCCAATGGGCTTTATATGCCTAAGAACCTTAACTTTTTCATCTCTTATGTCGTTTGGATTCAATGTTACTGGCTTTTCCATAGCAACAAGTGAAAGAATTTGTAGTAAGTGGTTTTGCATTACATCCCTTATAATCCCAAAATTATCAAAATATCCACCTCTACCTTCTGTACCAAAAGGTTCTTTAAAAGATATAAGAACAGAAGCAATATTTTCCCTATTCCATGATGGGTTAAAAATTTGATTAGCAAATCTAATGGTCAATAAATTTTGCACCATCTCTTTTCCAAGATAATGATCGATTCTGTAAATTTGTTCTTCTTTAAATAAACTAGCTAAATGATTATTCAATTTCTCTGAACTCTCAGCATCTCTCCCAAAAGGTTTTTCTATAATAACTCGAGTGAATCCTTTAATTGCCAAACAAGCATTTCTGATGTTAACAGTTACATCTTCAAAAACGTTGGGCGGAACTGCTAAATAAAATATTCTGTTGGACACTGGGTCCGTTTCATACTTAGATATGTGTTGGTTAAGATGTTCATAATCACTTCTTTTATCATAAGAGCCTGCCATATAAAAATTGTCTTCCCAAAACTCTTCAAGTTTATTTTCGTCGCCGGGTCGCATTTTAATATATTTTTTTGAGTTTTCTTTTATATCTTCTACAGTCAACTTTGATCTGGCATAACCAATAAATCTGGTATTTTTTGGTAAAAGATTATCGCGATACAAGTACCAAATGGTTGGATAAATCTTCTTCTTAGCAAGATCGCCGGAAGCTCCAAGAAGGATAAAAGTATGAGGATACTCGAAATCACCTTTGTTTTCCATTTTTAATGTATATAAGAATTTTATCTTAAACTTTCAAACACTTCTATTTTGAAGATTAACTAACGTATTTAAAATAAATACACACAAAACGTTAAATCAAAAGCCGTGCGCCACGAATGGATTCAATTCAATGATTCAGTGACTCTTTATAACGTAGACAGAGATAGAGAATACGCTTTATAATTATTGTAGAGGTGAGTGATAACTGATAAATGAATACTTAATCTGTGGTGATAAATACTGTCACAGTGAAAATCACCGTGACCTGCCTTTTTGGAATGTCACATAGTAATTAATACCATAGATGAAGATTAATACTTAATCTCAAATCTGTGAATGTCACGGTGAGCTATTCCAAAGTAACAACATTTTAAAATTAAAAGTAGTCACTATGAGTTGTGACACTGTCAATGTTACGTGCAGTGACAGACTATAGTTCCATAAAGCTTCGTTTAACATAATATGAAAAGTAACCTTATTTGAATAGCCATACAACTCAAAGTTTAATTTATTGTTTGAAACAATTTGTTTTAATATTAAACACAACACTTACTATAAATATTATAAATGATATAACATTAAAAACCATATTTCTACAGTAATAAGACTCAATATCAAATGGATTTTGGACTAAATTAGATTCTACTTGTTTATAATATTGTAATAATTTTGGCGAATTGAAAACGTAGCCATTTTATTCGTGTTTTTACAAAACAACGAACCGGCAAGTATGAATTTTTTTTGTGTTGTTGACATATTCGACATCTTACATGATACAATACATAATATTTATTTAATTTACGCGCACAATCAGACATTAAATATTATATTTATCTTATGAGTCTTAGTTAACTCCTAAACTATAACTTATATCAACTAGCCTTTCCCGCGGCTTCGCTCGCATTGTTGCTCCGCTCCTATTGATCGTAGCAGGATGTAATATAGACTATAGCCTTCCTCAATAAACGGACTATCCAACACAAAAAGAATTTTTCAAATCGAACCAGTACTTCCTGAGATTAGCGCGTTCAAACAAACAAAGAAACAAACAAACTCTTCAGTTTTATAAATAGTATAGATTACTAACAAGCAAAATATATTTTTTGACTAGCGACTGATCCTTGCTTCGCTCGGGTCCGTCCCTAGATGTAGCGCGAGCGAAGCCGTGGGTGTCACTAGTTAGAATAAATTAAAAATCTTACTCCTTTTAATCATCAGCTATCTGCGAATGATGTTTTCAAAATTAATATTTTGTATTAGTATCGTATAATATACTTTCAAATGCATTTTTAGTGAAAAGCTGTTAATTTGAAATTAAAAACAGACACTTCAATTTTATTTATATGTATAGATGTAAGTACTATATATATTTTCATATGCGTTTAAACGTACGGTCATTTTAAAAAAAATATATTACATCTCTAGTTACAATTAATGTAACAACTAACATAAAGTTAATGTAGTTATCGAGTATCACTGTTATTAAAGGAACTATCAATACATTGGAACCGAAGTCACAAAGTCACGGTGATTTTTATGGAACTGTAACGACAGTAGTGACTCACTAGTCACCACAGAACACTTTTACTCAGGAGGTAGTCACGGTGACAACAAAATAACGTTTTCCCCATCTCCATTTAAAAATTAAAAGTTAAAAGTTAACTATAAATTATAAAAATACCAAGTGTTGCCAGTTGCTATCAATTCTTTATTATTAATCTCAGAACAACTAATTAAAGCATAGAAGGCGCCAAAGGGTATATAATATACTGGAAGGCGCCAAAGAGAATGTAACGGAGTTGAAGGCGCTTTACGTAGACAGAGAATACTATACTCTCTCTACGGCGCTTTACGACATTTGAAGTGTACGCTGTCATAGACAAAAGAGTATTAGCTAGTGATGTAACTATGCATAAAAATAAATACCGATATCGATTTCTTAGTTTATGGTATAAAAATATAACATCCAAAATTCATGCAAGCAAATGTCGAGTTTTTTAAAAAAATGACGAAGAATTTATATACAAATATATTCATTGAAAGAAATGAGCATCAATAGCTTGCTCAAGTATTACGGGCGTGCGATGTAGTATGCACCTGCGCTTGCACCCTCATCTTTAAAAAATCATTACGGACGAACTAAACGATTCATCAAAGATTTGCTTACATACGATTGATCTTTTTAGAACCTAGTTGGATGGGCCTCACAAGTCACAAGAAATGGAGCATACCACACGTGGAACGTGACGTGGTTGAGTGACACACGTGAAATAGTTTTTTAGATTAGTTCACACTACGAATTTACTTCGAAAATTTTAATAAAAAAATTCTAGGTTTAGGTTAGATTGTAGGTATAAAATAGGAACAGATACAGAGTGAATATTTCATTAATTACGAAGTAACAAGTCACACTCAAATAAGCCCCCCAAGATATACCTGTGCGCAAAAGTACTCATAACCCGCGTTACCTTGCTGAACGGCGATGGACAACCTCTGCGACAGGTAGGTCCCGGAACGGGCGTCAAGCCCCCTCTCTCGCAAGTAATAATTATTCAAAAAAAATTTTTCTTGTGTGTTACGTGTGTTATAGTATATTTCTTGTGAGTTGTGAGCCCCACCCAGTTAAGTTATAAAATACAATTTTCTGTAGTTAAATAAACAGTATATGCTATCTTACTACAGTGCACTGTCATTTATAATGTAACTAGTTCCTAAAAATAATAAAATACCCGCTAGCTTCAATCGTATGTAAGCATACTTTTGATCAAAATATATTGAGGCGCTACTTAGCTTCACGTAACACCTTAGATATTGGACAAAGAAATAGGAATAAATATCTGGCAATAAATTGAAATAAGCTAAGGTGAAATAAAGAACTCACTTTTGTCTTTCAACTCATTTATTTATAAACACGGCATACATTATTAACAAATTAAAATAAATAATTTTAAAAGCTCGGTTGGCCTTGGAACGAGTAACAAAAAGTTAAAATCACTGTCCTTTAAAAAAGGATAGTGATTTAAATTTTTTTTTTTTAGTTTTTGTTAGGAATGTCCTTACTGTAGTTTTCTACAGGAGAAGATAATTCTTTTGCGATATAATGAATTCTAGGACTCCTGAGTAAAAGTGTTCTGTGGTCGGGGTTTGGACACTGACCTCTATAATACCACTGGACTGGTTGTTCCAAGCGTTTGACAGCAATTTTTTTGTGTCCATTTGAAGCGCCACTAGCGAGAGTCCCGAGAACTAATTTTTACGTATATTGCAAATGAGCTGTCATTTGCAAGAAGTGTTTGTTTACTGTAAAGTAATTTTGCATTTTCGTTGTTAATATAACATAAGTAGTGATTATGATGATACGGTTATTGATTAATAAAAATAAAAAAATAAAAATCTTTATATCGACATCATTAGTTTTAGTACCACGAACTCTCGCTACGTCCGACAGCGGCGGACAGCGCCAAAATGGCAAATATCAAGCAGCCACAAAAGCACGTTAAACAACAGCCAGTCGAGTGGTGTTATAGAGGTCAGTGGGTTTGGAGGGTAGAGATAAGGAGCGCAATCTCTAACTGACAAGATTGTCCGTCGAAATGCGTAAAATTAGGGTGGCGCCACATTGCTGATAGATAAATTTTAAAATCTTATTCGTGGTGGCGCCACGGTGCAAGTGGGCTAAACACACTTCACTCAGTTTACCGCTGCTATGTTCATATCATACCTTTTGCTTCACTAGCGCCATTCTGGTGGGTTTTTGTACTGTTTTTTACCGCTTACAGGGTGACACTTTTTCAACTTTGCTTCTGTATAAGATTGCGCTCCTTATCTTTACCCTCCATAGGCCGGGGGTCCCGGATCTCGCCCAACGCAAGTCGGTGATTTTTAATATGACGTTATGTGTAGCAAAAGTATTACAATATACAGCCTAACTTTTGACGTGGCTGCTCATGCTGGTAATCGTGAGGAATTGTTTTTGAAGTGAAATTACAATATCATTAGTATTTATTAGTATCCTTAGTCTGTGGTATTTATACAGTGTGTACACAGTGAGTTAATTTATAAATAAAGAGGTTTCACTTCTGACATGTGTACTATGTACACACGCACTTTTTTATTGGTAATTTTGGAAGAAATACTTTTGTAGGCTCAATAAGACAACTTAATAATTTGAGACGCGACTTAAAACTTTTCCAATTGACAAAATCATCTGATATGTACAATGTACATTTATGCTCAATTCTAAAACGTTGAGGAGTTTTGGCCGTAAATATAAATTTTTATTGCGTTTATATTATGTATTTAAATTGCTTTGAAAGTTAAATAAATAATTTCGTTTACATAATTATAAAATTTATAGTTGATATACCTACATAGGTCTGATTTCTGAAATGTTAGATTGAACTGACGTTTGGATGACGTGACGCTATGTTTTTAGTTTTGTCATTTGCGGGATGAGAGACTATGAAAAATTAATGCATACTAAATAGAATCAGTTACAATTTTAATGTATTATAACACTAATAAACTTTAATATTGTGTTCACCCTTATTTATATGAAGTTTTTTTAACAATAGTGTCATTTGCATTTGTAGGTATATTTAGTTCAACGACCTTGTTACTGACAGGTTCATCGTTGTGACTGAATTATTATATGAAAGTGGTGTTGTAGGAGATAAATAAATTACGGGCGAGGATGGAGCCCTCGAGAGAACCAGGCAAGTGCAATTATTTAGTTTTAAATAATATAAATAATTATTTTTATCTCTTTCGTATCTTCTATAAGATACTAAAACATCATATCATGACGACTCTTTGATCACCAATCATACAAAAGTTCTGTCATCTTCCGAATTGAAAGTAAAATATATATTAAACATTATAATATTAAAAAATTTAATTCTATCAATGTTAATAATATAAATGAAATATATTAACTAACGCATGCATACACATGATGAGAATGAGTAGTGAATTTTTTAAGATAAGTAGAAATAAATAAAATGGCTTAATAATCAACATTATATCAAATTTTTGAGATAAATGATTATTTAATTTAGAAGTAATTTTAGTATATCTCTAGTTTACATTGGTATGCTTTTTAAAAACAATGTATTTGTATACTATATAGTTGAGTTTATTGTCTCTAAATTGACACTGCCATTACATAGTGACCTGGTCGCAAGATGTTACAAAAAAATATATAATAAAAGTTTTTTTATAAAATTAATTTTATAAAAAAACAGTTCCATAAAAATATGTCATTATTATTATTATGAGAAGTAATTTACATTTTATATATGTAATAAATCTAACCTATCAGTATATATTTGTAGCCATTAATAAGAGAATTGAATTGAACAGTATATAGGTATATAATCTACTGCATAAATAAGTAATAGAATCAATGTAAAGTAGGTATTATGTTTTATACCTGGATCTAAAAATTAAGAAAAATTAATGTAATATTTTTAAGTATTACATTTATCTATACATTTTATCTTGATATTTCTTATTAAACAAAAAATATTTGGTTATAAAACACTAATTAGTATTATTCTTTGTTATATTTTAAAAAATAAATGATAAAGGATAGGGAATATCACAATATTTGTTGGTTTTTGTCTTGTCATTGCCTTTTTTAATTACTTTGTTTATGCCTAGTTTATTTACATATATTTAGCCATGAAAGTTGCTATAAATATTTTTATCTATGTTCCATACGAAAAGAATTATGAATGTTGGTTCCATGTCATTAAAGTGTGAAGATTATTCAAAAATTACATAGTTAAAAGTTACTGCATACCTTGGTGTCAATAAAAATATAATGAAACTTGAACTCTACATAGATGTTTTTCTCTATCTATTATTAGGACATACCCTTCTCTACCTGTATTCTTTATTTAGTGAATGCCAAATAATTAATAAATATTCATTTTCTCTAATTTTCAAGATACCATAATACACTATTATATAAATAATATGTTTTAATTTTATTAATTATTTTAATAATAGAGTCTTAATGATTTAAGTGCAAAATAAAAAAAAACATTACTTAAAATATGTTTGTATGTTTATTACTATTATATTAAAATGAGAATATAGTAAGAGAAACTTTTATTTAAGCATAAAATATTTAAGTACTAACATAAAAAGTCTTGAAATAAAATATGCTTCAATTATTACTATAAAATATATTTAGGACTAATACTATTAAATGTTATTTGTCCTAAATAAATTTTATTTTTTAGGTATCACAACATAGATATATTAGCTTAGTAAGATGTGTGATACATAGATGGCGCTATAAGTATGATAAATTCACTTTGAATTGTACAAGCAAACAGTGCTATTCCTAAGTCCTATTGGCTATTACACATCATATAATGTCTATCTCTATCACAAGCATGCCTTCAGCAATTAAGTTTGTATACTAACAAATTAATTGTATGTACTAATAATAGCTTTTTTATTACAGAACAAAAAAATTGTCATACCTATTTTTAAAAGAATAGTTAAAAAGAAATATTTTTTATCATAGGGATTTTTCATATTATAGCAATTATAATACAATTGTAAAAAGAAATGGAAAGAAAAATGGATTTATGGATATTAAAGTTTTGGTTACATATTGTGAGGTCTATAACTTTTTTTATGCTTAACCAAGACCGAGACATTAACATTTAGCATACTAAAATAATTCAAGATAATACCGATTAGCGCGGCGGGTTTATGTTAAGCCAATCAAGCAATCAGAAACGTACACGCGAGTAACGTTCATTTAATTCTCCCACTCGGCGATAGATGGAGCAATAAGGTCCAAATTTAAACACTACTTATTTGTCCGACCAAGTCTGCGTTTATAGGTCGAAAAAAAATAGTTTTTGTATTAGGTAATAGGTAGCCCATTTACGGAGGATTCCATGTTGACCGTTAAAACGTAACATAGTTTTTGTAAGTGAACCTTACACATGCTGTCGCAGACTTTTCTATTGTACTTTTAAGGCCTTCAATTTTCTAATATATACTTTGTATTGTATAGGCTCAGATGAAGTAAAAAAACCTAGATAACGCATTTAGAGTAGAAAGTGTAACCACTTTTTTAAGTATGTGTGCGTGACTGATGTGTTGCCCCTTAAAAAAATGTCCCTTAAATAAGTAATATGCAAATAAATAAAATAAAAATTGGATGTATATATAAATAAGAATAAAATAATGTTTTTATTTACAATGAGTTTATAAATACATAATAATATGTAGGAGGCGTGTAGGCACACTTTATAAATACCTAGCTTTAATAGATTGGATTGTCTTGGGTTTGTTAGTAGTGAAAAAAATACAACACAGGTAGTGTAAACTGTAAAGTGTATTTATTAAAAAATTACAAACCAAAAAAAATACCGAATTAATGACTCTTGACTTTTCTATGAAAATTAAAAATATACTTTTCTAGATGAAATAAAAAAGAACATTCCATGGTTTTTCATCAATCTAGAATCTTTTAGGTTGTATGAGTTTCCTAAATGTTTGGCGCTTAGAACTCAATGTCATTGTCAGTGTATGCATTTTACAAGTATGATGTAGCCTAATGTTCAAATATATTTCAATAATTATTATTCGTATTGAATTGGAGGATGGCTGCCATTGTGGGTCATTTCGACTCAGTCTTATAGTAGGTAGCTACCCATTCATCTATTATTAAAATATTCGTTAGTCATCTACAACCAATAATATATTTTTGTACAAAACTTGAAGGTACTGGAAAATGTAAAAATAATTAATTAATAATAATTTAAATTACGTGATTAAAAAAATAAAACTATAATTATGTCCACTTATACTTAATTATTTTGCTATAAATGTACCTGCAATTTACTTTTCCACATTTTTGGACCAGTAGTATGGAGGGTAGAGATACCCTCCATAACCAGTAGAAATACGAGCTCCTGTCATCACTCTCCCGTACGTCATTTCGGGACATTGTCATTATTTATGTCAACAACGGCAAAATTGTGTTGGAATAACATAAAAAATATAGTATTGTGTGTACTTACTACTTATATGTGAAACAATATTCCATCAGACTTTTTGTGCACTTTTGAATTGTTTTCTAGGTGAGTTATCTAGGTTTTTTACTTAATCTGAGAATTTAAATAACTTAATTTGTGTGTTTTTGATATTTTTCTAATTAAGTACTTATCACTTCTTGTGAAAACTATGCCACAAAACTGATTTGTCAAAAAAATATATAAAATATACTTGTCGAACACAATCATGAATACGGTCACTAAACGATTACGAAGTGCGGCACGTAATCCGAGGGAAGGCAGCGACCAGCGTGTTCCGCACTCGCGTCAACTCTCGGCTAACTTTGTGCCACGATTTACGACGGAGTCTAGGCTATGAGGGATGGGAATTGCCTTTGAACCCTGCTGAGGATCGGTACGTTTTGACTAGAAACTATTTCTACTATTTCTCGTTTCGTATTGCCTATACGTGGTGATAGTGAAGTGGGAAGTATGTGGTTATGTACTACGGTATTATTAATATGGTAGTGACTATCGTTAGTTTGAATTTTGAAATGCGGCTTACCCCCGCTACACACGTAACGATATATCGTAGGCCGTAGCGATTTCAAACTGTGCAGATAAATCGAACGTTCATAGTGTCTCCACACGCCTCCGATATCGACGTCGATCGTCAGTTCTCCGTAGAAGCTCACGCAAGAAACATGTCGTCCACGATGGAAGATGATGACGTACTTGCGATATTAGGCCTCGTTATGTGTTTAAAGAAAAAAAATAAAGCGAACGAACGAACGCGCTAATCTCAGGAACTACTGGTCCGAATTAAAAATTCTTATTGTGTTGGATAGTCCGTTTATCGAGGAAGGCTATACGCTATATTACATCCCGCTATGATCAAAAGGAGCGGAGCACCAATGAAAAATGTTGCCAAAACGGGAGAAAAATATTCCTTTTGAGAGCTTCCGTTGCGTGCGCTGCGTAAACGGTTAAAGTTATGCACAAATTATGTATGACGGAATTGTTCCTCTTTAAAAGTTCTAAAAAATAGTCGGCAATAGCATATGTCTATCTAGCTTAGCTATATAGTTTGACTCGCTATAACATTTTTTATTGTTATAAAATTTGTTTTAAGATAATGCATTATTTGCGATGGTGTTTAATAAAAATGATATTAATCCTTATCCAAATAAATAAGATGTTCATCACAAGTATTTAATTTTGAATAAAATTGCTCTTGGAATCATTTGATTTCAATGAATATCTTATGAGATATCATAGTCTTACAATAGCTCCGCAACAAAATAATTATTATAGCGTTGAATATGGGCGGACGTGCGAAAGAATTTGATTTTCAGACTTTAGAACGCAAGGGAAGCCGCGTGAAAGGCTAGTTTTTATATAAAGCGGGAGTAGAAACTTTTTAATTGACGCGGCGGGAAAGTATATAGCAACAAGCGAGCACCTTGAATACTGGCGCGAACTGAGCGATCTCCATCCACACGTGACGATAAAACTGTGCAAACGCAATCGACAACGATTTATTGAATAGAAATTGCAACTGCCACCGATGAACGATAAACTGCAACGATTTACCATACACACGATCGATAAATCGACGCAAACCAGTTTGCGCAGTTTTATCGCTACGATATATCATAACGTGTGTAGCAGGGGTTAAATTGCTGTTCTTTTTTATAGGACTTTTAAGACCTTCAATTTAATTTCAGGCCTTTATTTGAAGCAACACTAACCATAAAGCGCCCACTGTACCCGTCACTATACAATAATGAAAAAAATATTGAAATAATCAATGTTGCTTCCATTTACATAATAGGATTTAAACGTGCGCTAGCCAAATTTAGCTTGGTCTTACTCCTCCTCATCGAAGTTGAACGTGTACCATGGTATATCAATGCCCTCTAATATCTATGCTTGCGACACGAATATTGTTCCATGACGTTTTATAAAAACATGGTACATGAGGTCCTTTAGTGACAAAAAAAAAATAGTTAAATGAATGTCACCAGATGGTATATGTATCGATTTGTAGGTAATAATATTATGTACTACTATTATTTGTAGCGATTGCTTAAAAGAACTGTGGTCTTATCGAGTTTTTTTCGGTAATTTTCAGAAATAAGGCATTTACCTATCTAAGCGTTTGGTGTCTTCAAATATATATATATATATATATATATATATATATATATATATATATATATATATATATATATATGTGTGTGTGTGTGTGTGTGTGTGTGTGTGTGTGTGTGTGTGTGTGTATATTAGGGCGCTTGTAGACGCTAAGAAAACTCACCGTGTCTAGACAAGAATCTTTTCGGATGTAGCCCCGAAAATTTTCTTATCTGCTTCAGACAAGAAAAATTGATACGTGTACACGATAAGAATATTTTCGTACTGTCGTGCGTAGGGTTTGGTAGGATGCACATGTTAATTGGTTTGTGAGACTGGGTGGATTATATTGCGCGGTAAGCTTACGTTAGATAATACAGTTAGAATCACAGATTAGATAAAGAGAATAGATTGGCCCAAACGGGTAATTTGTATGGGAACCACTGTCGCCACTTTTCAAATAAACACACATACGCAGCTTCTAACGCAGCCCTCTGATTGGTCAACACACACATAAGCAACAAACGTTAGTGGTTGACAAATGAAGAAATATTATGTTATCGATATTTTTGTCGATAATTTATTTAAAATATTTATATAATATTTGTTTATTTTATAAATTTATATTATAAATGAATTAGATTAGTTCAATTATAAATAAAATAAAACAACGTTTAACTTCTAATAATATAATAATAAATATTTTTTAATGTTACATAATATGTAGTAGGTGAATTCTTAATTACGTTTTATAAAAAAAATGAAATATGCAATCGCCCACCAATTTATTATTTTAGCAATATGTTTTCTTTTAAGAAAACAACTTTTAGCTTAGATTTTTGGGAACCTAATAGTGACTTTTATATTACCAAATGTTCAGGAGATATTTTTAGGTATTATAGGCATATATAAGTTTATTTATTTTTATTTCTAAATTACCCTGTATATTATTTTATATTGGTCATAGAAAGCGGTCAATTACATTATTAATCAATTACATACAAAAAAAAAACATTTTCTTATCGATTATTTTGTCTTACAACAAAAGCACAACACTAATTATAATAGGCAAATGCGAATGAAGGTGAAGCTGTGTGGGTTTCGTAAAGGACGCTATTCATTGCGGACAACGATGGCGCGTTGCTTTGAATATGCGCATGCAAAGCAAGCAATGTATATTGTTTGTTTTAGCTTATTGTAATAATATCGTTTGTAATGAATTTGGTAGTCGTTATATTTTTGTAACTAAAGGTATATTATTGATATTTTTGACCTATCGATGAAAGGGTTATGTACTCCTTGGTCGATACTCGAAGTCTGACATTTAGTCTTACAAGTAATAATAGCACAACACGGCATTATAACACTATTTATCGGAGCTCCGTTCTCGACGCACTCTAAACGCGGACTACAAGCGGTGATCGCCTGAATCGGTTGAAGTATGATTGTTTAATCATACTTGCGGCGCGGCCGTTACGCTTACATTACCGTTCCATCTTTTTTTACCTATTCCGTGGTTAGAATAATTTTTTGCATTTTAAACAAAGCTTTTCTCGTGTGAAATAATTATTTAAAAAAATATAGAAATTATATAGTAATGTTATAACTTTTCGAACAATTTCTAGCGGTAAAGTTTATCCGTAGTTTTTTAGTAGTTAAATTAAGTTTCGTTCGTTACTTTTTGACGAGTCCCTTACACGAGTGCGAGCTGTTGCCGTGACAGAAGACCGCTGCTGCACCACTGTATTCCCAATTTACATATCATATCTTCATAGTTCATACAATTATAGGTACCAGAATAAGCGGTAAAAAGCGGTTACAAAAAAATTGCGTGTGTGATGTGGTGGGGGTAGGGGTGGCGAATAAAAAAAAATTCTGTAATAACTCAGATCCGAGCTACTGACCGACTCGCACATTACAGTAAATCGCATGATGCGGTCACACGATGCGACTTGCTGCACTGCAGTAACTCAGCTCGCACAGTGTAACCAGACCGGCTTCTAAAACCCAGAACGACTGCTTTAAGCTGTTCCTATATTTAATATATTTCATTTTATCTATATTTCATATTGTAAATTGCATTAGATTGTATAAGATAACCCGTTTATCAAGGTAGGCTATAGGTATACTTAATATATAGGTACTTCATACTGACTGACCGTTAGATCGTAACCAGGGACACGAGCCCGAGCGAAGCGAGGGTCAGTCGCCAGTATTATATGAAACTAGCGACTCACCCTCGCTTCGCTCGGGTTCGTCCCCAGGTGTAACCTCTTTAGTATAGTTTAAAAGATTTTCCCGCTTTTCTGTTGAAATTTTTCCTGAATTTTCTTTGCTATAAACTCACGGAGCCCGAGACCTTTCCAACGAATGCAAAACCGTGGAAATCGGTTCGTGCGTTCTGGAGTTATAGCGTCAGGAAGGAAAACCCGACTTATTTTTATATAGTAGACGACTGGACCTTTTACAATTAAACAACGTTCTTATAGTAAGGGTATTATTTTTCTGAAATAGCGTCAAGTCCCGACCCTGTATATTTTTAATTAATAATTCCTATAAAGACTAAGAAACCGGCTTTACCAAATTACCAAACAGATTTGCCGAAATTGTTAAGATATGGAACCTATGAAAGAATCAAACAGTAGGTAACTACCATAAAAGTACCTGATACTGTATTTGCACGTTCGAAAAATGCGTTATACCTACCTAAACTTTTTAGCACAGAATCATTTGTGGTCAAATTGCATGATGCGTTTAAGGGAGCTTTAGCACGTGTGATGGCATGATGGCACGCCGCGACAGGCAGCGCGGGTGGATAGCAGGGTGAGGGGTGGGCAGTGGTGTGCAGTGGACCACTCGACGTCGCACAAGGTCAAGGAGAATGATTAACAACGAAAATACAGCAAAACAAACGGTGGAGCGGGGGAGGGCGGAGACGCGGCGCGGCAGTCAGAGCAGTGACGCCGCTCGCATCCGTCGCGTGTCCGACGCCGGTCGCGACGAATTTGAAAAATCGATGTACGATCGGTGACCGGCATTCAACACTAGTCATACATCGTAAATTTTGATCAGTCTTGATGACCTACGTTACGGCGGCACCCATGCGCCCTCGCCATTTGACTGTGAATGCACCGCGCATACCTTTCATGATCCATCGTACAGAGTCTTGTATTCAAAGAATCCGCAAACTTAAAACTGTGAAATTCTTTAAATGTTTTCTTGCTCAACATTAATTACAGAACTGTTGAAATAAAAATAACTAAGAATTGTAGAATAAGATATTGTAGCCGTATGTTTTCGGATGTTTATAAAATATGTGTATTATGGTGGCTGATAATGTTGTATGTAACGTTATAACTTATAACTACGAATTGTAAAGCGGAACAAAAAGCATTTCTAATAATTGTCTTAAAATTGATCGATTTTACTAGTAACAATATGGCAGGCGATAAAGAATTATTATGATAGCGCTGCTAGCCACGTACTTTAACTAGCAATGTTTTTAGTGATTTTACGCCCTAAGTCTTTATCTGACATAAGTCATAAAGAACGTTGCAAGGTTGCCAGTGTATTGACTCCATTGGAGTGAACACGTTTATCTTTTCTATCGTTGTAGTTATTGCATTTCCATAGATGTGTATCTTCATTTTTTACGAGATAAGACATTAAATTCATTCGTCTGATACCTTGACGTCAGGATGATGTAACGAACTGTCGAAGCGTGCCAACCGGACCATTGATGAAGCTGGGTACCTTCAACGGAATTTTAAACTGCAAAAAATTCATTTTTGTTTACCTTGAAAATTTGACAAGTAATGTTCAAATTTATCTTTACATTTGCTGATAATTTTAAATGTAGTTACACTATAAATCTAATGCGGTGTAAACAGATTTATTTTAAAAAACCCACGTGTTTCGTAATGAGACGCATAATTTATGTAGTTGTTGAGGCGAATCTTAGCAAAATTAATGAAATCCCTTTATATAAAGACAGAAAACGAAGATAGCAATGAAATAAACTTAGACTATAAGAATCTGTTTGAGTTATTTTTATAGGAAGCAATATGTCTAAAACTAGAGGGTAGTATCGTACCTATGAAAAATGAATGCATAGTGCAATCGGTCTACTACCACATTTTTACAAGTCAATTTTGCGGAACAAAACGGGTGGGGCAGTCTACATCCAAATGGCGTTTTGTAGTCGGGACATCAATTTCATTTTCAGGGCGTGTCTATGTTAAAAAATCTCGTCAAGTGCGAGTCGGACTCGCACACGAACGGTTCCGTACCATTATCTATAACAATTAAGCTAGTTCTCTAAATTTTATGAGCGCCCATACAACGCAGAGGACATCTTAATTGGCGTCAACTATGTATGTATGGGACACCGATTAATTATCAACTTTTTTAAGGTTTTGTAATGTTTCTTTTATTTGTGCTGTAAGACCTTGCTTTTTACCAAATTTCAAAATTTTAGGTCGACTGGAAGTATCCTTTAGGTTTTGATTCCCTTGCGAGTACCTGCGAGTTTCGAAATATGCGGCTTAAATTGCTGTTTCTTTTAATTTTGTTAACATAGAAGTTTGATTTTGTTACAGCTTAAAGGTATTATAGGTAGAGCTAAGTACCTATTTAACATTATGAATTTCAATTTAATACCTCTACGCGTTCATGATGAAAGGGGTAGTAGGGTAGTTTAAAACATTTTAAACAATTTTTCCTTATCTGTGCTATAAGACGTTGCTTCGTACTCAAGATTCAGAGTTTACGGGAAGTACAGGGGTAGGTTTTGATTCCCTTGCGAGTGTCGAAAATTTGCAGCATAAACGGCTGTATCTTTTGATTGCGTCGGCTTAGAAGTTTGATTTTTTTCACAGCTCCAAGGGACAGTAGATCTGAGTATTTGTTATGAATTTCAGCTTAATACCGCCTCACGCTCCTGAGAAAAAGGGTCAAACAAAGGGTTGACAAACGGACAACAAAGTGATCCTAAAAAGGTTTCCGTTTTTCCTTTCGAGTTACGGAACCCTAAAAATATATTATTAGTAATTAGTATAAAATAAAATGGTACATTTATATCTTATGCCTTGAATTATTGCAAGTCGTGATTACACAAGCAACTGAATTTCCATTATTTTCATGCATGAAATGAAATGCAAGGCAAATATTATGACTATTCAATTAGCGTATTATTATTGTCGTGTTCAACCAATGCGAATCAAGGCCTAGATTTTAGTAATTACAAAAATAACAATATGTACACATTTAAATGCATTTAATATGGACTAGAGTAGCGAATCACTCTCTCTTCGCTCTGGTTAGTTCCTAAATACGATTTGATCATCATAACCAGCTATCATCATACTAAATTACGCCAAAACTTTTCCAGCGGTTTTTTAGTGATGCGGTCACAGACAGACTGACAAAAATCTAAAAACTATAGATTCCGCCTCTGTATCGATGATAACTACTATTTTAATACGATTAACCAAATAATATTTAATGAATTTGACTCTTTTAGAATTTTATTATATGTATAGATTATGGAAAATACATAATATTTTCACATTAATGTAAATAATAATAAAGTTAAATTAAAAAAAAAGGAGAGTAAATATACTGTAGGTACTTGTTTGTATCAAGCGTCATCACATTTGTCTGATATCTCTGTTTCTACTCAGAATCTTCGGCTTCGTCCTACTATTTCAAACAAAGGCCAAACGCGAAATATAATAATACTTTCGATATTTAATTAATTTTTTCCATTGATTACTTTTTTGTTATGCCAAAGAACAGGTTTTCATTTAATCACTATCACTACATATTATAAAACAAAGTCCTCTTCGCGCTCTATCTGTCTGTGTTCGCGAAAAACTCAACTACTGCAACCGATTTTCATGATGTTTTCATTAATAGATAGAGTGGTTCGAGGAAGGTTTATTTTTTGTAGTGTTTATATAATTTGTCAAGTGTTTTAATTTGTTTTGTATAAAATTTCAACGAAAACGCTGCCTTAAACGCTTTGAGATATAACAAAATTATGTGTGGTGGAATTGTGTATCTTAACTAGGTCTACAGAAAAGTACACGCGTAGTACCTTTTTGGTTTTTGGTTTTACGTTTTTTAAAAAGTTATTTTCTCCTAACATAAAATGAATCTTTGATCCCCTTATCAGTAAAATAATATTTTAAATGTTTACAAAGTTATATTTTGATCGATGGCCTGCTTATCAATTTAAGCTTCTACCTTTGCACTTAATCATTGTATTTGTTTATACATAAAATTTATATATTTTGTAAACCCTTCTACAAGTAAAACCATTTTATTGCATCATAATTTTTTTGAGCGATTCATGTTATAATTTAAAGCGAATATTATATTTTAAGTGAGCGTTAAAACAAACCATACGAGTATGTAAGTACCTGGATATATAATATATACTATATAAAATATTTTTACTATTTGTATAGTAGGTACCTACATATAATATAATAAATTTAGTTTTTAGTATTTTGATGTCAGTTTTTATTCTTTTGGGAGGAGAGGCCTACCTCTGGCAAAATTTCACCATTATTTCTATAGTTAAAATGTTCTAAATCGATTGTGTACTGTACACTATTTGTTATAAATTATAGGTACCTACGCGATCTATAATGTTACGAGTTAGAAATATTATGTTGACTCGACTTCATTAGACGGTTATTCAAGAAGATTGTATCATTGTCAAGGTCTTCTGGTTTATTAGAATTCGTTGCCGCCCTCATGCTAACTTACATTTGGCATACTAATACACTGTTTAAATTTATTTTATGACATATGTTAGGTAGGTACTTATTAGCTTTACCTACGTAGTCACGTGTCCCTGTTTAATTGCTAACTTCACTTCTTTTTTTTACCCAACTGCGTCGAAGCACGAAGCAGCGTCGTTTATATTTACTATTTATAGGTATAATGTAGGTATGTATGATTACAATAATAATGAAGTTTTTAGATTCGTCTTTAGATTCGAAAACGCGAGTGCTATAAGTGATGTACGTATAGTTATTGTATACCTATATGGATGTTATTAAAAATTAGAATGCCAGATTTTAGGCAAAAAATCTTTTCAAATTTATTGAGTGTCTAAATATGTACATATGTAAAAATATGGTACTTACGTACTAATGATGACACACTTTTATTTTGCTTTTATTTTTAATGTGCTTATATCGTAAAAAACTATTTTCTTTGGGTTTTCATATAATAGGTTCATAAGGTTAATTTTATGACTCTTTTTCTTTCTAGGTTGGTTAGGTTAGGTTAGATATATGACCAAAATATCGCACGAGCCGAGCGAGCGCAGCGAGCGTGCCGCGGCAGCGGCCGGCGAGTGCCATAGACATGTCATATTGAATCTATGTTGAATTTAATATCAATCCATTTTCCACCACATAATTCAATTGACTAGTATTTAACTACTTTGTTTTTAAATAAATTTTTTGATTTCAAAAGTGTTTTTATGGTAGTTTTCATCATATGGTCATATATCTAACCTAAACAACCTAGAAAAAAAGATTCTTAAAATTAACCTTATGAACCTATTATTAAATTTTGACTATGGCACTCGCCGGCCGCTGCCGCGGCACGCTCGCTGCGCTCGCTCGGCTCGTGCGATATTGTGGTCATATATCTAACCTAACCTAACCAACCTAGAAAGAAACATTCTTAAAATTAACTTTATGAACCTATTATTAATTTTCGATTTAAGATTTTACGATATAAGCACATTCACACAAATCTATAGAAAAAATAAAAGTGTGTCATCATTAGTACGTAAGTACCAAAAATATATTATAAAACTTATATGTTTAATAAAAATATCAGAAAAAAATGTATTTTGAAATAAAGATCATGTCTGTTACAAAAAAATTTACTCTTAAAAAATAAAATACAGACTGCGTAAAGAGAAATACCTATTAAGTAGGTATGCAATCGAAAGTATAAAACATACATTTGTATATTGTACAGTCCGAGACACATAATCGGTACATACTTAAGTGTAATAAAACAGTAATTTAGCAAAATCACTGAAAATGAAAATGTTGTCATTTGGGAATTGGGAGTGATGACTTGACTCAGGTCAACATATAGGACACCTTTTACTACAGGAAGATCTGTCATTCACTTGGGAAACAATAATTGGCTCTATCAAGTCATCTTTAGAAATTTAAAACAATAATATTTAGTAAAACATCGTAGGTCTTCTAATAAGCCTACATGAAAATCTGCAATAGATCCTCTTTCTCTTCAATAAACGTGTCTGGTACCTTTTTCATAATTTTTTTAATTTTGAATAAACTCCTCGTCAAATATTCATAAATGTGTAGTTATGGTCTTGAATTTTTTTGTGACAGGTATATTTTATAACTTATAACAAACAAGTGGCGTGGCATTTGCATACCTAATGGTCTTTGAAGCCACTTAATAATCGTCTAAGTATTAGATGACTTTTAATCAGATTTATTTATTTACTTGCTCTGTCTTAAAGTGTATGTTGATCGTAGGGTCCATCAGTCCACTTGGACACCCTCGGTATGTTTTTTTCGGCCACTGGACGAAGAAATTTCTTTTCTATCGCTTAGAGCTTATTTTCCTTCTTCAATGTCAGCGTTAAGCTCATAGAAAGAAAATATTTAGCCCTTTTAGGGTCCAATAATTTTGACCTTCCACAATAAATAATCAATGTTCGAAATTAACGTTAAGGTCAAGGTTTAATGTCGTTCAAACAAGCATGTTAGATTGTTTTCATAGTTTTCAAGGGAAATCCCTTAGACATTCTATTGCTATAGATTAAATAATAAAAAAAATTATTTCGGTACCCTTTGTTTTAAGACAAGCTGGTCTGCTGGACTGATCTAGCTGATTACAAAATTATTGACATAGTCTTCTGAATATTATGTATAAGAATTAAGTATTATACATAAACTATAAGTAACCTAACATTGTTTATTGGGACCTTTAAAGCGTCTGGTATAAGTTACCGTAGACTGAAAGTGTCTGGCAGTATTGATTATAAATTTTTAACGATATTCCCTAAAACGTACTTATGTTAAAGTAAGCCCTGAAGCTTTAAGGTACTATTTTGACTAAGCTTTAGCACCGTAACTTTCGGCGGAAATTAGCGGGTATGCAAACAATCAAAGACCATTCATAAACTACTTAAATCCCGTTGATTTGGTTAATGAGTTAATGACAAACTTGATTATAGGGCTTGAATTTTAGTAACTATTTAGACATTAAAATAAAAAACTTCAGAAAATCCCATACTCCAAAGTATTTACTAGAAGCCGTTGAAGAGTTCCAATATCTCCCTGGAACTTTTCAACAGCCTTCTCCTTCTGGCTTCAACATCAGATCAGTTCCATGAGACGAAACTATATTATCTATGGGATCTAACTTATAAAGTTGCAAAATCTCACAAACTGTTTCCGAGAAATCTAAGTACATAAGTTCATTAAAATATAATCGTAAGACAACATTTTTTTTGAAGTCGGTTGAAGGTATTTTTATAATACAGAACTAAAAGGATGATCCTCTTATTTCTCTGGTAGGTACATCAACTAGTAACTGTCTACATGTTTTAATATGGTTTATAAGTAAAATCGCAAATATTAGGGTTTGTTTAATTTGTGTACCTACATCGAATGTTATTAAAATGTAATCGTTATCGTCGACGGCTAATCGCGGGCGCGAGTGAGTCGCGTCACGCCTCGGGAAGTGTTGCTTGGTCACGGCCAAGGTCTCTTCGCTGTCGACATTATATAACACTTTGCTATGTTATGTGTAATATTTACTGTCGCGTTTCTAACACATACGTTTTCAGATTTTACATAATTGTTATTATGAGCATCTCAATCATATTATTATAACTTATGCTCTACATACTCTTAAATTCTCACAATGGCTTTACCCCTATAGTCGATAGTAACGTCAAAGTATCATTTTTGAAAATGGGTAGCTAAGAAGTGGTCAAAACATCGTCTAGTCTGCAAAATTTAGAAATCCGAAATATAAAGAAATCTTCTTCGTCTTTAATCTTATAAATGAACTACCTACATAAAACTGAACGAATAGTATCAAAATATCATATTGCATAAAAGGATTACTTAAATATGTAGATTAAATTGGGTCTGATTTCATAAGTAATTTGGTGTTTCGTACATAATCTTCGTGACTTGAGAATAAAAATAAAGAATCTTTGTTCGAAAAAAATCCGGTTGCAGTCCCCTTCGCGTCTATCAACAGTTCCAGCGCGTAGTGAACATTGAGAGCCGGCGATCTTGTATTAGCAGAGTGCAAACAAAAACCACCTGTAGTCGTCAGAGAATCGCCAAGGTCACAGGCCCCTGTAGCTCGCTTCTCTGCGTTCCGTTTACCTATATCTCGCGGCAAATGCACGCGTCGCACCGCCCCCGCGCCTTTGACTCACCGCACCCGCTACCCGCGCTGCTCGGGTCAGCTCTAGGACAGACGTCTGACCTTGTTTTTAACGGCCTAGTCAGACCTTTATCTGCTTTTACGTCATTATTTCCTTAATATTTTGAGAAATTCTCCACGTAAAAGAGAGAGTGATAAGCTGGTCGGACGAGTGTGTTCGATGTTAATAATTGTATATGTACATAGTTGGTAAATACGTCAAGGTCGCATCCGATCGATACTACTTGCCGGGTGTCAAGCTAGCTGTTTCACATTCTCATGCAACGAACGTTGCACGTTTGCATTCATGATTATTGCTTGCATTAAGGAAAGTAAAGAAAGTGGAAACATTCTTGCTTGCAGTAATCTGGGATCGCTAAAGAGACCATTACTGAATAATGCGAATGCGATTTATTAAGTGAAAGTAGCCGCTCATACGAACTTGAATAGACTATAGTGGAGACAGTTTCATAAGACAATTGGGTTACAAAAGTAAATTACGTATTTTATAAAGTAATGCACACATTATATATTATGTATTTATTTTTCTATATATTCGACCTGACTTAACTACCGATGCAAAAAGGGGGGTGTCAAAAGTTTACCATGTTAATGTGTGTCTGTCTGCCGCTTCATAGCGTCCAAACCAATGACCGTTAGTTTTATACATCATTGGTCCAAACGGATTAATCGATTTTAATTTAGTTTTTTTTAACTAACAGGAGCATCCTGAACAGATCTCTATTTCAAGCAAGCTCTTAAACACCCTTTCATTAATTTGATTAAAGAACTTGTTAATGGATATAATCTGTGTATACTATATTGTTGTGTTCATTATAAAAATGTTAAAATATTTAAAAAAGTCGATAGTTTCATATTAAGTAGTAAAATTACGTAGGTATCTAATGAAGTAATTTATATTAAGAACTCTTATCTTCTTTTTTATTTCTAATCAACCTCTCATTTAAAATTCTACAAGATATATAAACTACTTATATTGTATTTAATTAGGTACGTGAAGAAAATACCTACATTCTTAACTATCTTAGCAAAGCCTTATATCAGACACAAAATTTACTTGGAGTCTGAATTATGGATTTATCCAAGTTTGGGCGATATCGTAGAGAATTTCCTATTTTTGTTTGTTTACTTCACCTCCTACACAATTGGGTTGGCCTTTTTTGCTTTAAGTTTCAAACCGTAACAAAAGCTCTCACGGGGCTATCGGTTTCATAGGGTCGGCTTGTCAAAAATACTTACCACTAAATGATGATCACAAACATAATATTAAGTATAAGTTATAAAAATTGAATGTAGACTGAGGATAACTAGGGCATTAAACATATTTTCGTTAACGTATGAAGTACCTATATAATCATATATGTGCTTAATAAATCCCTTAAGAAATCGGTTAAGTAAATAATTGTTTAAACATGTATATCTATTTTTGATTATGATGTAGCTTAGTAAAATTTAGTTATTTATTTTTGATAAACACTTAGCCACGTGGAGGCGTGTACGCACTTAATCGAAGGTCGGCCGTATGTAGGGTATGTGTGAACTGTGAAGGAAGCTAAATATGATATAAATAGTTGGATGATAAATGAAGTGTTTAAATAAAGCATGCGATTGTCTGTTTTTATTAGGGATGCCACGATACGCCTTTTTGCCGATACGATACCGATACCGATATTCTTATAAAAATATCGGCGATACCGATACCGATACCGATACGCTTATTGAATTCAAAAATTAATGAAGGTAAAATAAATAAAACACAAGTCAGGTTGTATTTTTAATTAATATAAAAAGAACAAATAACAGGACAAACTAAATAAAATCGTTTAAAACAATAGACTGAATGAGATTAGTAATTAAAATTAACATTAATGAGATTTTTGATTAAAAAACAAAGCATTCTTAAGTTTTGCGGAGAAAGGCGATTTCGCAAATCTGTTTGTATAAGACCTGCGGTGGAAAATAGTCTCTCAGAGGCGACAGAAGTCATTTGGTAACTAAAGTACTTCGCGCCATTTTTTTCAAGTTTGGAAATAAGACGTCATTGCGCCAGAAAACGAACGGATCTGCGTCTATCGATATATTAGGAGACCTTAGGTATCTCTCGACTTCTTCTTTGAGAGAATTACAGCTTAGAGTAGACAGGGGCTCATCTTCCTCGGACTCTCTAATAATGTTTTCACAAACGCTCCAAAGACCGACACTCGTAGGCATCTCAGAACTTACAGTTACAGTACTAGGTGCAAGTGTGACCGTGTCCTCGTTTGCAACGCAATAGACGAGACAACACGCGCGTTTACATTACATTTTTATTAAAGCGTGTAATTTGAAAAGTATCGTTGAATCGGCCATAAAAATATCGCCGATGCCGATATATCGGCAAACTTCGAGTATCGCCGATATATCGGCATCGGTATCGGTATCGGATGCATCCCTAGTTTTTATCCGTACAACAAGTTTTATATATTTTCCTGCGCATATTTGTGTGGCGTATCTGTAATATATTCATAATTTAAATTATTGAGACTTCGTAGTAGTAGTATAAAAAGTTTATTCTTTAAATAATGAATAACGTAGGTAGTCAATATACATATATACCTACATAAAATATTGAATTTTATGCTGCATGTCATGTCTGCATGTCCGCTATGTCTGCATTAATAGACCTTATTTAGGTACCTATTATATTTTATTTTGCTCTTAGTATATTAATTATATCGTGGCTTTAGTACTTGTTCGAAAGTACAATACTAAGCGGATTTGTGATAAGTGGTGATAAGAGCGCAATAAATATTCGTAATTACTTTAATTCTAAGTTATATATTAATTTTGTACTTTTCAATTTTATACGGCGGTATAGTACCTACTTATAAAATTAGCATTGAAATCAGCAGAGTGACATAGCGAAAAATGTGTTAGAGGCTAGAGTGGGGTGTTCATTCCATGAGTGACGCAAAACTTAATTACAACAGCAGCAACGATTACGAAGGCCAACTGCTAACAAGTCCAATTATTCAGATGATTCCTATTCTAATACCATTATAAAATATCTAAAATATAACTCGATTCATTTCTGTATGTCGTTTACAATTCGATAGCAAAAAAAAATCGATTACAACAACTTGTTTTTCGACATAAAATGAGATTTATTCACGTATGATTGTATGCGGACCTTGAGCGAGCCTGTTGAGTTGAAACCTTCATGCGGTAACCGCGCGGAAGTCGTCGGGTACATTTTTTGTCAATTTCGAGCTCGTTGAATTTAAGCGCGCATTAGTCACAAGCTAACCTTCACTGCTGGAGCTCGCGACGCATTGTTGACGCAGTGCATTGCGATATCGCCAACGGTGCGTCGGCGCATCGGGTGCATTAACAGCCGCTATCACAATGTCACTACGTCTGCTTTGTCCCCGGTGTTTTTGACGAGCCGTCGTGACTCGCGCAGTGCACTTGGGTATTTGCAGACGAATTAGTGTTCACTTTTAATTAAAACTTGTTCAATAGGTATTTAACTTCAAGGTTAAGTTCGAGACCGATCACTATCGCCAATCATATGGGACTTGTTGGAAAAAATTGTGTAAAGTTGAATTATAGTTGTGTCAAATAGAGAGTAGTGCAGTGATGTGAGGATGTTAGTGCGTGGCCATGTCTAGCGTGGCGAAGAAAGACAAGCCGACAATGTCAGTGACTGCGCTGATCAACTGGGCGCGGCCGGCACCTCCGGGCCCGCAGCAGCCGCCGCCTGCGGCGCCTGCGCCCACTGCTAATATGCTGCAGTCCCTCGGTCCTCCTTCCAATATGTCAACAGTTGACTGCTCTATCGACATGCAATGTAATTGAACATTATTTTATTATCTACGCAATACCATACATTGATACTACATACATAGTTCAAGAAACATCATTTGTCTGTAAATACTTACAATATACCTACATAATTATTAAAAATGGAAAATCAGTTCAAAAGTTATAGTAAACTATACCTATATAATTTGATGTTATGAATGTAGGTATTTTTTCTAGCCTCCTACTTATTGCTCATAAATTATAATCGATGTTATTATGCGTAATAATATAGATACCTACTATTGTTTATAAACGTCTATCTCAAATATAATGTTAAAAGTAGGAGACTGCTGTTATTAAAGCAAAACCGCAAAAGTTGAGAAAATTATATTTGTATGCTCGATAACAATAATTATTGACTAGTTTACTCCTTTCTCTTTTATTTTCTTCAGTCAACACAAGACTAGTGCAAAAATATGCATTATTTATATAGAAATATGTTCCTGATCTTATTATACCTACCTATTTGTTATTCGTTTTTCTTATCGGATTTTCTTACATATACTTCTTACGTAGGTACATATTTCGCTGCGCTATCCGGTTTGAGTCTTCGGTACTTATAACTTATAGCTACAATTGCTAGTAGGTACATACTTTAAATTCATTAAAATTAAAATAAAGCATTGGGTCTAAGTATAAAGTAATCAAACGTCTAGTAGGTAGGTACTACTCATTTTTATTCTTAGCACTTCTATTACTGGAGTTGATTACGTAAATCTCGTATTATTATTAAGATACTTATTACTTAATATTATTTTATTTAAAATATTAAGTATTTTATACTAGCTTTTTTTTTTTTAAATTTGGGAAACCCTATTACGGGTACCCCGACTTCCCCTGGGGGGTTATGTGGTGACTCTCCGGACGCATCCGGCATACCCACTAAAACCCAACTCCCAAACCCCTGCCGCCATGTATGGGACGCCACGGGATCGCTTTCGCATACAACCGCGACGCCCCGACGGTTGGCCGAAGCCACCACCATGAGGCCGCCCTAAAAAGGGCAGCCCCATTATGGGAAGAATTACAACAACCATGGACTGCTCCGAAGTCCACCCCGACCATCCACAGGCCAGAGAAGTGCCCCAGAGCAGCCTGAGACCACGAAAGCCCAAAAAGGGGCACCACCAAAATAACGGTACCCTAGGAACCCTACTCCATGTAGACCCCCTAGGGCACCTACCTCCCAAACGTGAGGCTGCTCCCAAGTCCACTCTGAAAACAGAGAAGTACCCGGAGCAGCCCCACACGCCTGAAACACCGCCCACCGAAGTGGGCACCCTGCAATAAGAAAGGGGTGTATGCGTATATAAAACTATACGCATACACCCAAAACCGCCCACCCAAATTGGGTCGCCCGAAGGCCCACCAAAAATGCCCGAAGGCCCGCCAGTTTGCCCGAAGGCCCGTCACAAACGGCAGCAGGGGAAGAGGATGCGACAACGCCGACACTCCCCTTCCCCTGCCGCCCCGCCACGTCCGTTATCAAGCGGTGACGGCCCCGCTGGGGCCGCGGAGGGCGGTCAGAACTGTGAATTCTTCCCGTCCCCGCGGCCCCACCCCTACTCCCCACCGAAGTGGGTACCCCCCCAAAAACCTAACACCCCCCATGGCACAGAAGGGAGGAGGAGCGCACCCACCCCCCAACGTGCCAAACCCCTCACCAGACGCAGGACCACCGAAGCGGCCCCGCTCCAGCCGCCGCACCATCGAGCTAGCCCCGACAGCACGGCCCGCGCAGTGCCTCCAACCGCGGGTCTAACGGCCAGAGACACCGCGCTCCCTCACGAACCCCCCACCCCCCCTGGCTGTTGGTCCGCGCCGGATTGCTCCAGTACCACTCGCGCATTTCCCCCTGCAAGAGTAGGCCTACGCCAGGCATCTCAGGGGTCTTCCCCCCTGCAAGAGTAGGCCTACGCCAGGCATCTCAGAGGGTTTCCCCCCTGCAAGAGTAGGCGCAGGCCAGGCATCTCAGAGGGTTATTCCCCCTTTTTTTTTTATAGTTGGGAAACCCTGTTACGGGTACCCCCGACTTCCCCTGGGGGTTATGTGGCGACTCTCCGGACGCATCCGGCATACCCACTTAAACCCAACTCCCAAACCCCTGCCGCCATGAATGGGACGCCACGGGATCGCTTTCGCATACAACCGCGACGAGGGTTATTCCCCCTGCAAGAGTAGGCGCAGGCCAGGCATCTCAGGGGAAGCAGTTTGAGTGGCACTCCCCTATCCGCCACCCGGGGACGCGTCCGGTAAGAGTCAGCCTCTCCCCCGGAAATTTTATACTAGCTACCTCATCACTTATTGCTTCAAAATATTAGGTGCATCCCATTAAATGTTATAAATGCAAATTGGATGGATGAAGCTAGATGAATTTGATACAGAAAGAAATAGATTATAACCACATGTCACATAGGTTAACTTTTATCGACGAAAAAGGCACGGTTTGGGATAGATTTAATTTCTCTAGGGTCAATTTCGAGCGAAGCGAGGAAGAGCCGTTACAAATAGAGTCATTATTAGTTAAAGATTATATCCTTATCCATCTGTAAACAAGTCTCGATTTAATTAAAGGTCGTAAATGGAATTACGCGTACTTTACGAATCAATATACGTGTACTATATCTATAAATATAAAATATATAATAATATATTATAATACCTCGTGATATTTAAAATCAATGGAGATCTATATTTTCAAATAAAAAAAAAAACCCACTAGTACCTATGTTGTTAATATTTTAACGTTTTTAAAGTTAAAGTTTATAATTAAATTTTTTTTCAAAGTTATTATAACTAAATGTATTTACACTGCTAGCAATATTTTCTGCTGTAAAAATAATTTCTATAGAAAATTTGCCTATAAGATCAGCGATATCATTTTTTTTATTAAACTTAATTCTCATTTCTCGATATATTAAATTAAAAAAGAAAACGCTCTCGTAATACTTTACACATTCAAATTATTTAGAATGAACTAAATAAGTGGCAATTACTTTATTAATTATTTACCTTAGTTATGTAATTTTTTGGACCAAATGATGTATCACGTTTTCCTTTCATACTTCAGTTAATCTCCTAAAATTGTAATTAACCAGTGTTAAGGCTAAAAGAAAATTGGATTTTATTTTAAGATCAGTCAGTCACCTCAATTTAGGCAGATTGGTACTTTGAAGTAATAAACGCGTTCAACTTAGTAAATTTTAATTAAATGTAATTGAAGCATAGATTATTTTTTCTTCGTGGGTGTCATAGTGTGATGTAATAAAGTTAGTATGCAAAATACGAAAATTTTTATTTGTTGGGTATTATATAATACCTTGAGTAAAACTTTTTTGTAAAAGTATTATTATAGTAGATAATTGCAAATACATATATTTCCCTCCTTCATTTTTTATATAATGATAAACATTTTGAGAACACCTATTAAATGTTAAGTACAATCAACAATATACTTTAACTGATCGATAGGCTTTGTACCTAACTTCAGAAATTTTCTTACAATATGTATATAATCAAAGGGATATTCTAAGACTTCACTAAATATAAATTTCTGTTTGTAATCAAAGTAAGTATTGTTTCTCTTGTACTTTTTTGTTATAAATATTATAAATTTTCCTTCAACCGAAATATGTTCGATTAATATGTGAACCATTCTCTCAACAAATAAATATACAAAAAATGTGATATCAATAAAAAAATTCTACATTTAGATTCATTTTTTCTCTTAAGGTTTTAATCACACGATTTTAATGGCCCATCCATTAACGCAATAGGAAGACGTATTTGTACACAAGAAATTCCTAAATATTGTTGTTTTTTTTAATGCTTACTGCTCGAAATTCGCTTCAGTAGTTTCGCTGTAGTCTAATTCGGAATAGATTACTTACCCATATTTATTAAACCAATTTTAAAGAGCTTGGTGTCGTAGATCCGTCGTGGATCCGCGGCAAGGGTGAATATAAGACAAAATTCTATAGAACCTAATATAACATACATATATGTAGGTCAATAAGCGTCTCGTACTGAGGGAGGCCCTTGCCCAGCAGTGGTACGTTAAAAAGTGCTAAAGACAATAAGCGTATTTTAATATGATTAATCATAATTTATGCTCTCCCAAATCCACCATCTTACTCTATCCCATAGAGTATATTGCTACATATAGTATAAACTCTATCCTGAAGTTCACAAAGAATAGACATAATACCAAGGCAACAGTACAAACAGATTGAAAACTAGCTTTAACATTAATTATTAATTGAAAAATAGAAAAAATGTGCATAAATATGTTTTTTTATTAAAAAAAGCTATCCGGTGTCGGGTGCTCGATAATAATGATTATTGCCTAGTTTATTCCTTTCTTTTTTATTTTCCTCAGTCAACACAAGACTAGTGCAAAAGTATGCATTATTTATATAGAAATATGTTCCTGATCTTATTATACCTACCTATTTGTTATTCGTTTTTCTTATCGGATTTTCTTACATATACTTCTTACGTACATATTTCGCTGCGCTATCCGGTTTGAGTCTTCGGTACTTATAAGTTATAGCTACAATTGCTATACCTACTTTAAATTCATTAAAATTAAAATAAAGCATTGGGTCTAAGTATAAAGTAATCAAACGTCTAGTAGGTACAACTCATTTTTATTCTTAGCACTTCTATTATATGGAGTTGATTACGTAAATCTCGTATTATTATTAAGATACTTATTACTTAATATTATTTTATTTAAAATATTAAGTATTTTATACTAGCTACCTCATCACTTATTGCTTCAAAATATTAGGTGCATCCCATTAAATGTTATAAATGCAGATTGGATGGATGGATCTAGATGAATTTTATGCAGAAATAGATAACCTGGAATATCACATAGGTAAATTTTTATCGACGAAAAATGTACGGTTCCCGTGGGATAGATTTAATTTCCCTAGGGTCGATTTCGAGCGAAACGAGGAAGAGCCGTTACAAATAGAGTCATTATTAGTCAAAGATTTTATCCTTATCCATCTGTAAACAAGTCTGGATTTAATTAAAGGTCGTAATTGAAATTACTCGTACTGTACGAATCAATATACGTGTACTATATCTATAAATATAAAATATATAATAATATATTATAATACCTCGTGATATCTAAAATCAATGGAGATCTATATTTTCAAATAAAAAAACACCACTAGTATGTTGTTAACATTTTAACGTTTTTAAAGTTAAAGTTTATAATTAAATTTTTTTTCAAAGTTATTATAACTAAATGTATTTACACTGCTAGCAATATTTTCTGCTGTAAAAATAATTTCTATAGACAATTTGCCTATAAGATCAGCGATATCATTTTTTTTATTAAGTAATTCTCATTTCTCGATATATTAAATTAAAAAAGAAAACGCTCTCGTAATACTTTACACATTCAAATTATTTAGAATAAACTAAATAAGTGGCAATTACTTTATTAATTATTTACCTTAGTTATGTAATTTGTTGGACCAAATGATTTATCACGTTTTCCTTTCATACTTCAGTTAATCTCCTAAAATTGTAATTAACCAGTGTTAAGGCTAAAAGAAAATTGGATTTTATTTTAAGATCAGTCAGTCACCTCAATTTAGGCAGATTGGTACTTTGAAGTAATAAACGCGTTCAACTTAGTAAATTTTAATTAAATGTAATTGAAGCATAGATTATTTTTCCTCCGTGAGTGTCATAATGTGATGTAATAAAGTTAGTATGCAAAATACGTCAATTTTTATTTGTTGGGTATTATATAATACCTTGAGTAAAACTTTTTTATAAAAGTATTATTTTAGTAGATAATTGCAAATACATAATATATTTCCTTCCTTCATTTTTTAAATAAAGATAAACATTTTGAGAACACCTATTAAATGTTAAGTACAATCAACAATATACTTACCGATCGATAGGCCTTGTAACTTCAGAAATTTTCTTACAATGTATATAATCAAAGGAATATTCTAAGACTTCACTAAATATAAATTTCTGTTTGAAATCAAAGTAAGTATTGTTTCTCTTGTACTTTTTTGTTATAAATATTATAAATTTTCCTTCAACCGAAATATGTTCGATTAATATGTGAACCATTCTCTCAACAAATAAATATACAAAAAATGTGATATCAATAAAAAAATTCTACATTTAGATTCATTTTTTCTCTTAAGGTTTTAATCACACGATTTTAATGGCCCATCCATTAACGCAATAGGAAGACGTATTTGTACACAAGAAATTCCTAAATATTGTTGTTTTTTTTAATGCTTACTGCTCGAAATTCGCTTCAGTAGTTTCGCTGTAGTCTAATTCGGAATAGATTACTTACCCATATTTATTAAACCAATTTTAAAGAGCTTGGTGTCGTAGATCCGTCGTGGATCCGCGGCAAGGGTGAATATAAGACAAAATTCTATAGAACCTAATATAACATACATATATGTAGGTCAATAAGCGTCTCGTACTGAGGGAGGCCCTTGCCCAGCAGTGGTACGTTAAAAAGTGCTAAAGACAATAAGCGTATTTTAATATGATTAATCATAATTTATGCTCTCCCAAATCCACCATCTTACTCTATCCCATAGAGTATATTGCTACATATAGTATAAACTCTATCCTGAAGTTCACAAAGAATAGACATAATACCAAGGCAACAGTACAAACAGATTGAAAACTAGCTTTAACATTAATTATTAATTGAAAAATAGAAAAAATGTGCATAAATATGTTTTTTTATTAAAAAAAGCTATCCGGTGTCGGGTGATAAAATCGGGACGACGGAAATAAAATACTACATTCCTATTTCCTATGTCAGAGTACCAATAATTCTCGTAGTCTCACTAAGACTGACCATGGGATATATTATAGTAGGTACCTAGTACTAGTTGCAGTACATACTGTAGAAATTTGCGTACAAGTACAAACACACTATCTATTTTACGAGTATCTCTATAGGTATATTTCTATTATGTTCACGAGTTCTTATATCCGAAAATCGCGATTGAACAGATTCAGCCAGCCTTTATCAAGTAATTCGCGATAAATAGCGCACCCACGGACGCGTAAATATTAGACTGTATAAAATCTATTATCTTCGTCACACAAAGGCTTATCTATTGAAAAATATATTTCCTTCAGAACTGACAATGCTTACGATTTGAGCGTTTTAACATATAACCAAGTGATTTATTATATTTATTTTTACTCTGATTTTTCATATAAAACATTACCGCACTCATGTCGCCTGTCATTGTTAACTCTTTGTGTTTTTGTCCACGATTTGCTTTCTTGCGTATCGGTTACAGTTTATAATAATAGCCTTCCTCAATAAATAAATTGACGAATTTTAGAAATCGTACCGGAAATACCTGAAATAGCGCGCAAAACTAGTTTTTATGTGCATGTACAATAAAGTTTACAAACACTTTTTATTGCTAATAACAGCTAATAAGTAATAAGCACGAAAGAGTAATGATTTTCGAAATGGAATTTACCGGCTTATATTTAAAGTATTTAACGTGAGCTTAAAATAGCGTTGGGAAAATTATGTTAAAGCTTTTGTACTCTATTGTCAGTTATCCTACCTACGCTTAAAGGTTTTCGACACCACTTTATTAAATATTTATATTAATTTAATTTAGATACTAAAAAAATGGTCAAATCTAATCAAAATATATAATATAAGCTTAATATTAATTGGGATATAACTAAACTGTAATTTAGTTATCACCTAAATTGCCTGTTTTAAGCGGATAGCCGTGATTACTCTTTGTAGTGAGTCCGCTTAGTTCTTTAAAAGTATAAACTTTGTCATATCAGTTTATTTGTATGTTATAACGAAACTGTATTTTTAAATTAGTTTATTACTATTATTAAACATTATAATAGTCAATAAAACCAAAAACATCAAATTTTGATACATTCTTTTTCTACGATTTTGAAAGTACCGTGAAGTGGCGTGATTTTTACTTAATTACTTAAATTAAATTTAAAAACAAATATTTCACGGTTTTATCTACATGAAAGGCTAAATATTTTATATTGCAACAATATAAAAGTATTATATAAAAAATGGTAAAGTGCCTTCTTTTTAAATTTTGACACAGGACTCCTTCGTAAACTTGGCGCTGGCGTTTATTTTTCATCACTGCATAAAGCAACGTTAAAGTCTCCTTTTGTCGTGGTGCCTCTGAATCGTGTTTTTCATTTGGCAATTATAATTTATAATGTTGAATAATAAAGGTCTATTACCATAAACGGCTTCCTCGTGTATTCAGCATAATCTTAAAGCTTTGTACTCTTAAATGACGTCTGTGAAAATTATTTATGTGATTCTGATTAAAGCCTTCGTGGTGTTTATATTATCTGTTCGTATAAAAGTAGTTTTAAAAGTATTCTTTTGTGATCTCGTGCTATGATTTTCAATTTTGCTTTAGAAACTAATACGCGACCAAATGACGCAGTGACTTTTTCTGGATATTTTTGTTCCTTACTTAGAATTCATGTGTTTGAATTAGGTTTGACATTTGATGAAGGTTATTTTTCTTATTTCACCATGTTAGTTCGGAATATATATGAATGATAAACATGCAATATTTATTCATCTATATAATATAGATAAATAAAATTGAAGGGTTTGATTGTAATATCGTAATAACAGCTTTTTACTAAATGCCTTTGCAATTATTCAGGCAGGTACTTATAAGAAAAACCATTTTTAAAATTTTCGTCCGCAAGTCTGTCCGTTTGTTCCGGTTAATCTCCGAAACGGGTGGACTAATTATGACGGAACTTTACTGGCAGTTAGCTGATATTATGAGGAGTAGCTTAGGCTATTTCAGAGATTTATATTTATATTTCATTTTAAGAGAAGAACTAAGGTTCCGCCATAAAAAAATAAAATGTACCTAGGGATGCACACGAGCGAACCTAGGGTAAACCGCTAGTAGTATTAAATATAGAATATTATATTGAAATTTTATATAGAGGGGTGCCGGTTTACTTATTTTTACGCGACCACGAAGCTGAATCCTCGAAGCCATGGACCGGTTTGATCGGGTTTTTCTGATTCATCGACAACATTTCTGTTTATTTTCTACCATCGCTATTATTTATCGTGATGTACATTATACAGCATAGATAGATAGTATAGGTACAATACTTATGTATAATGATAGAAAATGATCAATGGATTTTAAATCAAAATATCACTTTATTTTCATTTCATTGTAACTTAATAAAAATATACCAAGTTTTCTCTTAGCTTACAGTCACATTTTGTGAAAACATGTTATTATAACATAATTCTTAGAGCAAACGTTGTTTCAGGGCTGAACATCGAGGCGGGGTTTATGTCGCCAATGTCTCCGCCGGAGATGAAACCGGACACGGCAATGCTAGACGGCATGCGTGAAGAAGCTACCTCTCCTCCTTCTATGAGGAACTTCCCACCCAATCATCCGCTCAGCGGTTCCAAGCATCTGTGCTCCATATGTGGTGATAGAGCCTCAGGAAAACATTATGGAGTGTATAGGTAATTATTTTTTATTATTTTCAAATTACATGTTATACATCATTGATCATAAATAGGTAGGTTATTACTAATTATATATTGTTAGGATATATAAAATTTTTGAAAAGTTTTTTTTTATATCAATATAAGTTATTAATAAATGGCATAACGTTATTACGCACCTCATACGCGTACAGAGACGCGTGAAAACTGAAAAGTCTAAGCTATAATCAACTGGTTAATTGCACGTCCTATTAGAAAAAATGCCAATAACTTAAATAAATTATACTGATTTCTCTGATTAAATTAGTTTCTTATTTTACGTCCTAATAATTATATGCACGTAAATTCGGAAAAAAACTTACTTGTGTTAGTATTTTTTATAAATTATAATAATATATTGCTTGTTTTTTGTAGTCAAACATCAACTAAAATTTTTTAATTTATTTTGATTTAGTGTTTTCAAATATATTTATGTGTATTTTAGGTACATTAATTTAAAAAAAACTCCACAAATTATAATAAAGTAAATAGTCTACTCTCTACATGCTTTACTGCTGAAATAGTATATAACTTCTATAAATGTAGGTACACATAGCCCCGTCTAGACTTCTAGACAGCAGCTACACACCAGTTATATACAAGTACCTATCTACGTAAATTCTGTAGAGCTAGAGAGAGTATACTTTATATTTTATATGGGTTGTTAGTACGTTGTATGTCACTGTCGGTTGATAAATAAATATTGAAAAATTAAATTATTATTGGTGTTCAAATCTGAACGGTTTCAACAGTTTATTACGGCTTCTAATGCGTGGGAGGCGACGTGTACATACGTTCTGTACTATTCCACCTTTATATGCTCATGTATTAGTGGAACAATTTACAATTCTATCGATCGCCGACCGGCTGTAATGTCATACATGAGACAAAATGTCTCATTTTCACCTTGAATAAACGTTAGGTTGAAAATTATTCAGACGAAGGCAGGTAAATCGATCATGGGTATAAATTGATTTTGCCTAACTGGATTTACATAGTATCTACATATTTATGAATTATTTTTTTGTCGCTCACGTTACATTTATAAACTAACGCATTCAATAGCGATCGCCAATTTTACATTTATATTACGCAAACATCAAACATACAATGTTATATATTTATATTAATTATAAGTACCATATATTTTTAGAAGCTATAGTTATTTATAGGGTTTTTTGTGGGGGCACGCGAGGGCAGGCAGTGCGCCCAAAGAGAATATCGAAAATATTATAAAATAGCATAATAAAAATTTTGAAAAAATTGATTAAAACAAAACACAGTGGGGCAAGGGGTGGGGGAGGTTGTACAAAAATTATGGACTTATGGACTTTCGAGAATTAGTGTGCCCAAAAAAAAAGTGACAAAAAAGGCCTGGTTATTTATATTAGGTATTGTTTATTCTAAGTAGGTATAGTCAATTACATCGATCCATAACAAAAACTTTAAAGTTTTGAATAGGTAGGTACTTTGTAACTTTGCCTTTCTTTTATGAAGTCTCGAGTCTTATAATAATATACACATACGTATATTTAATATTATGTATTAAGGTATCTAGAGTCTCAATAGAACAGTCTCATATGTTATATTTTAAGTGTTCCTTAAATACCTGGATCGAAACTGGTTCCGAATTGGTTTTGTCTTTTCATTTTATAGTCTCGGTAAGAAAACTTTTCTCTTTTTAAATATACCTTTTTTCACTCGATGCATAATGTATACGGTGCATGCTGTGGATGCTGGATACTTTAAACCGCGAAATTTCAATGTAAATATATTATTTTTTACTGTACAGCTATAATTTTTTTTAAATGACAAGGTGAAAGTGGTATTATTGCTTATGCTCCTATATACCCAGATTGCGTATGCAATTTGCATGTTCAGCACAAAAAATAACATTCTCAGATTAACTAATGCTAGGAAGAATTTGTGTAATATCTTTGTTCTTATTTTCACATAATTTAATTTTTTTTGAAGAAGTACATTTATCATTTTTTTGTATTCAATAAATTGAATACCTAAATATACTAAAACTACATATTTAACCTACAAGTTTAAATGTCCAAAAGTTTCTTTCGTTTCTCTGTTAAATGTTTGCGGTGTACATAAGAAATCAGCATCTAAATAACAAGTATACATCCAAGTTACAAAAAAAAACAATTAAAAATAAGACATCATCAAAAATAAGTTTTGAATTTTTCATAAAAATTATGATAGCCTTTGATAAAAGAATTTACTGTGTTGTGACTTTCACGAAATATCGTTTTATCACGTTGTATTTAAGCTTATCTGCAGCTATCAATGCGTATAGGTGCACCTTTATGTAAACCGTATATTTATAATGGATTAAAATATAGCTAATATGTAATTTTGCATTCATAGAGATCTTATAGTTTCACAGAATAAAATGTAAATATTTTAGAACATTTATTTGCTCAAAGTACAGGATAGAGCACTATTGGTAGTCACATACTCGTACCTAAGGTGATTCGTGTCATCCTCGTAGAGTAATAACGTTATTAATGACTTAGCAGAGGGAATTGCTTAAGTGCGCACTTTCTTGCGAGCTGCGACTCATTCGTTCGTGATTACTCAGAATGGAAGACGATATAGATACCTACATACATCTTGTATTACTCAACTAAGCAATCACTTTCATTTTTCTTTGTTCTAAAATAAATACAGGCGAATTTAACGTGTTTTTAAATAAAGTTATTATATAGCGACTCTATGTACATTTTAGAGGTTAGCAAGACCACAGATAACATAATACTATACTAGGCAAGACATACCAAGGAAACCGTATATTTTAACACTTTAATTATATCTCTGTGCCAAATTTTATCCAGATTCATTAAAGCCTTTCTGGCTTGATTGAGTAACAAACATCCATACGTCAAACTTTCGCATATATTATTATTATATTGGGGTTAATTAGTCAAATTTATTATACTATAGTATGATTCTACAAGGCAAATATATTACATACATGTACTACATATTAAATAATTATACACATACATATATATTGTATATAATCTCATCATGTAGAATATCTCGTTTTTATTGTGTATAAAGATTAATATCAATGCTTCTATATCTGAGACAATAATGATAGTTGACTTGTATATTTGTTCCAAGCCAATTAATTCAGTTAATAAGCTTTTTCTTGGGTTTCTGAAATAAATTTCTTTGTCAGGTAGCGAATACAATGTTAACCATATTTGGCACCGACAATTGAACATAATTTTAAAATAAGCTCGCCATCTTTATGGTTGACGTCATTTCAGCAAAAACGGTTTTATGTCGAAATTTTTATAATTTTATATAACTTGCAGTCTGCCTTGACTGAGCCAGGCTATTCTTTTTTCACCCGAAAAATATGTTTCATAAACAAACAAGGTTTAGAAGATATTTTTTATCAGTATCAAAAAACTCAGACCAAATTCGGTTATATGTTTTTTTTTTATTTATAAATAAGAAACTTATCTTTTCGGATTTGGTCGCGGATTTATTTTTATTTTTGGCTCTCAACGTTTGAAATGCTTTACAGCAATCATGGTCACGGGAGATACTGAATCTCTAATCCGCTTTAGTTATTTTCATTTATAACGTCGAATATTCGCGTAAACCTAAGAGAGTATTTTTTTTATCTGCTGTTATTACCTTTTAACTATTTCAATATATTATGTATATTAGTAATATACAGAACAAACATCTCGTTTTGACCTGGGTCGTGTCTTTGTGTCACAAAGCAAAATATAAAGCGAAGAAAACCTGTAAAATAGATATTTGCTAGTTTTACTAATTTTATTTTTACATAGGTATATAGACGAGTTACTCGTATTTTCTATACTTAAATTATGTCGCCATTCACATTTTAGTTACGTTATTATTTGCAAGACTAACGATACGTTTTAACTGTTAGTACGTGCCTATAGATATCTCCGAAATGAGATATTTTCCTGCAGTAAAAAGTATCCTATATGTTGGCCCGGGTAACCATACTAAATTTCATTTTAACCTGTCCAGCGCCTTTCTCGTGATTCGGTCTTTTAAAAGGTCTGAATCAATAATATACAATGTACAGATTTGACTAATTTAGAATTTTATTTTATGAATAGATTAATACAAATATTTTAAAAAGAAAATTCGATCGAATTGAAAATTTCCTGTTATCAAAAATCGTCAAACTTTATTATGTGTGAGATACGCGATATCTTCGCTCATTGTGATATTTAATATAGGTACGTATTTCTTTTCTTATCGAGTACGAGTGCTTGAGGGTTTTTATTAGATGAGACAATCTTAGTATATTTGAGAAATGTGGATTAAATGTATATATTAATATTATTTTGGAATTACAACTTTAATATTAATTAACGAACATTAAAATACGTCGTCAAACATCATGGTAATATAAAGGGTAATCACATCACCACCTATAAGTACATATACTTTACATGATACTTGATCTATCCGTTATATAACATAGTATGTATAATATTGTAGGATGTAATGATGTTGCAAATCAAATTAATACTAAGTTAACTCAAGATTTGCGTATTTTTTTAATTTTAATTTCGTTCCTGTTATTCTGCTGAACCAGGCAGTTCATCAAAGTATTGCGTTTTATTAAGAGTTGAGTATATAATTAATGTCCATTTTCACTTACAGTTGCGAAGGTTGTAAGGGTTTTTTCAAACGGACTGTACGAAAAGACCTCACTTATGCATGTCGTGAAGAAAGGAATTGTATAATAGACAAGCGTCAGAGAAACCGTTGTCAATATTGCCGCTATCAAAAATGTCTCGCATGCGGGATGAAGCGAGAGGCGGTGCAGGAGGAAAGGCAAAGGGCCGCACGAGGCGCGGAGGACGCGCACCCGAGCAGCTCAGTCCAGGTAAAATCTCCATTTATAATTCAATATTTATATAGAGAGTATATAATTAAATTTGTGTCAGGCTAGTGAGTTTTGTTTCTTTATTTATTAAGCACATGGAAAGATATGGAATATTATAATTATTACATTATTTTAAATGTGTGTTTTTAGTAGAGTATCGAGATTAATAATTCCATTAACATAAATACTTTGTTTGATGAGAAATATTGCTTTATAACTTAAATAATACAAAATTGCAATTATATAATATATAATATCACAAACACCTTATTTTGGATTTAGTTAAAAATTACCATTAATTAACAAAAGGTTTCAGTAAAATTTATAAAATTCAAGTTGAAAAAAATGATTCTTTTAACCAATATAAAAATGATTTTTTTATACTGCCCTATATTATAATTTTGTAGTTGTTTTAATGCATCCTACTATAGGCTGCTATCATCGCATAACAGTGCTTTTAATAACTTAAATAAACTAGACGAGTATTAACCACATTCGTTGGTTTGTTGGTTTGACCTTCCTGACAGTAAAGTGATAAGAGCTGCGTCTGCTACTAGAGAGCTTGGAGTAGCACTAGAGTTTAATTTTTAAGTCTAAGATAATTTACAACACCTTTCAGCCGTTTTATGATATTCATTGACCAAAATTTTATACTATAATTAGGTAGAGTACATTTTTCTGGCAGTTATATGCATTTTAATAAATATAGTAATAAAAGTCAATTATTTAGTTGTAACGATCGGTATCTTAAACCTACTTCAAAAATATTACTATAAAGAACAATCCCCTATAGCAAATAAATAAAATCTCGGCGAAAATCTCGGTAGAGTCACAATATATTAAATGCCTTTTCAAGCTCTTTCTAAATGTTTTAAACTTAATAAAATTATTACTTAAATTTAATTGACTGGCAAAACCGGCCCGCTCGTAAGTCTAAGTTAAAATAAATTAAACGATTTTTATTATTTTTATTTACTAATAAAATAAAAGTAGTCTTATTTACTAATTATAGCATTAGCTTTCTACGAGTGATACTCCCTTCAAAATCGGACCAGTCGTTTCAGATATTAGTCGGAACAAACAGACAGACAGTCGATAATTTTAAAAATTGTTTTTTTGATGTCAGTACCGAATATACAAAATGTGCAGTTACAAAAATAACAGCTAATATGAAATAAATAATTATTCCACATTCAATAACAAAACTTATTGAAATTTTAAGTTATAATCTTTAAAAATAAAATTAACAATTAATGGAAGGAATTTGGTGCCATTTATATATATTTTTAATTCTTTTTGATAATATTATGGGTAAACTCTGCAACACCTACACACAAATATATGCCTTTGAGATCTCTAAAAGCTTAGTCTCTCCTGTGATTATGACCGTTATACAGCATTCAAATCGTCGGGAACAAAAATCAAAATAAATCCGCGAAAAAATCCGAAAAGATAGGTAAGTTTTATTATGAATGTCTTTTATTGTAGAAAAAAAATACTAACTCAGTTATTAGAACTAATAAATAAATTATTTACTTTAAAATAGGCAAATGAAATAGATTATATAGGCCATGTACTTAGTAGCGTTAGATAACCAAATAAAAGTTGGTTACAAAAAATAATTTATGAGCGGCGACGCGTGCAAATTTCCTCGTTCATTACTTGCCTATCAAATTTATTTAGTCTAAGTGCATGAATATTAATTGGTTGTTAGTTATCTTTTAGCAAAATAACAAAGCTCAGTAACTTTATTCATACGCAAAAATAATTTTCCAAATTAAACTCTACTTAATTACGACTTAGTAGAATTTATTTACTATTTACTTATTTTTATATATAAAAATAAGATATAGGCACTTCATACTGAGTACTTTATAGTGTCCCATATTTTTGTATGATTATTTAAAACGAGGTCATTGATGTGATGTTATCATATACAACGCCTAAATATGCGCGACGCGCAAACTCGCACCTTTTGTTAGACCAGCTGCCACTTCCGGGGATGTTTAAATGGCTTCTAGTTTATCAGATTTGTTTAGTTACTAATATTGTTATAGTATAAGCATTCGCACTTTATAAAATTTATCGTATATTTGTACTCGTTTAAAATCACATTCGATTTAAGCAGTTCAAATAAAAGTGTATGATGTAACGAAAATGAGATACCTATTACCTGAAAGGTATTTATTTGACACTAGCAAACCCAGCCCGCGTCGCTGAGCGTAAAAATTAACGGTTTTTTCTGATAAAATGAAAGTACCCTAAGTTACTGCTTATAACATTAGCTATCTGCGAGTGAAAGTCCCGTCAAAGTTGGTCCTGCCGTACTAAAAATTAACCGGAACAAACAGACAGACAGACAGACAAAAAAATTAAAAATTAATTTTTAATTTTTTTTTAATTTTTAATATTTGATGTAAGAACCGTATATATACTTTCATAAGCTTTTAGTGAAAAACTGTATAACCAAACCCTTAATTTAAACCACTTATAGTATACATGAATATTAATTATATGTTATAGAAAAAAATATATAAAGAACACGATCATAAAATACCAAGTGATATTAAATTCAAGTTGCTATACCGTAGTCACTAGTAAAAAACAATCAATACACAGACGCCCTTACCCATATAAGTATAAACGATGCTAGCTATAAAATATATCATGTAATTACTAATGAATGTGTGGAACGCTACATTTCTATTGGAGGGTTACAACTTAGAAGTCCAGAGGTCATACTTTTATACCTAAGTGTTTTAAAACGTTAGGTAAATCTTTATATTATCGGTTAAGCGAAGAAATGACTTAGGTAGGTACGTCAATTTTTATGTAAAATTCCTAAAACCACAAAAATTTATAGAAGAAAATGTAAATTATATTAAATGGAATACTCTGATTTATAAAGTAATTTATCATCTTCGCACTGGCTATACAAATAACAAAGATACATTATTCTGACGTTGAGATAAATAGTAGGTAGGTATATCGGATATCGTTTAACGCTTTACACAATAATAATACCTAGTGGAAAATAGTATTTTTATAAGGAAATTGTTATTATTGTAATTGCTTAATATTATATTTGCGAATTAAACTCTTGAACCGTAAACAAAAAAATGTATATTATATGTTTTGTTGGTAAAAGTAAGGAAAATAATTAGTATGTAAATAAACGTCGAGATTTGGCTCGTACCGGATTAAAACTCCCGACCCAAGGCACGGTGTAGAGTCCACCATAGAGTCACGAAGCCATCACGCCCTCTTGTCATGTTACACTTATATCAACTACATATTATATTATATAAAAAAACATAATACTATACAGCAAGTTAGACCTTGTTTGATGTTTTATTTATACTAAGTATATAAAGGTACCTACTTTATATACTTACATGACTTATTAATTTCACTTCGTTAATTTTATCAAGATTATAAGTTTAATTTATTCTATAGCCTTGACACTACGTCCTTCAAAGTACAAAGAATATAATATTACGTAGCTGTGTTATAGTTCCTCAGTTTTACCTTGTTAGTTATTTGATATTATATTTAGTAATAAAAATATAGTCTATGTTTATATAGACGTAGGTTAATAAGTAGAATTTATACATTTACTAGCAATTCCCGCGGCTCCGCCCGCGTTGATAGAAGGGTGAAAATTTATGGTTTTAAGTATTTTTTAATTAAAAAAAATCTAAAAATAAAAACTCTGGAGAGGGCCACCTAAATCAAAGAGGATTAAAAAATATCCTATGACCTATTCTCAGACCTACCAAACGTACACAAAAAATTTAGAAAAATTGGTAAGGCCATAACAAACACTGTGTGACACGAGATTTTTATAAATTAGATTATTTAATATCAAGCTATTGTTATTTATGCTGATGATGATTCTGATGAAGTACTAATATATAATTAACTAGATATCTTTTAACATAGTATACATTTCTCTATACTTTTCTGAAGTAAAAAGGTATCGTAAAATATGTTAACCCGGATTATCTATCAAGTGGTTTTCTCGTGATGCTTTTTCAGACGAACAGATAAAAATTCTAAAAGCTATAGATTTCGCCTCTGCATCGGTAATAATGACTATTTCAATAAGATCTTCCAAAAAGTATATAATGTTTTTTTAAAGATTTAGTACTATGCTAAAATATAGCTAAGATATAGCTTATAAGTAAATTATATTTTCAGGAGCTGTCAATCGAACGACTTTTAGAAATGGAGTCGCTTGTGGCGGATCCAAGTGAAGAGTTTCAATTCTTGCGAGTGGGACCTGAGACCAACGTGCCGGCCCGGTACCGTGCACCCGTCTCTAGCCTATGTCAGATAGGTAAATAACGAAATCTTATTTCTATCCCTCAACTGATTAATATTTTAAATACAGATGCACTTAATATGTTTACATAAATACCTTTAAAAATATATATATTATCTTATCTTTTGGAAAATTTGGCAAAAATAGTAAGTAATATCTCGTTATGTTAATTTAAATTAATTATTCGATATTTTTTCAACAAAGTAATAAAGACTTATGCGCAGCAGAAATCCTCCATATAGTAACACGGGCGCTAAAATTCACAGAAAAAATATGATTGTCCTTAAACCACACGAGTATTAGGTTTCATAAATGTATGATAATTTAAAGGAGCATGCTTATGTCATAATCTTATTTTAGTTGAATTCAAACAATTCAGTCATCGCTTGTTTAAACACTATATAAGAGTTTTGAATTTCAACTTTATTTTTGTTCTTAATTTTATAAATAAAACAAGAAAGTCTTGATTATAATTCAATAACAAAATATTAATATGAAAACACATTTGATAAATATTTACCAACCAATACACCGAATGTAATATTATGCATAATTATGACCAGTTTGGAATGTGGATTTATCTTCTGTTTTGAACAAACACCTTCAGTAGACTTTTTGGAATAAAATAGATGTTAATAATAGAAATATGGCATTTATCTAATCAATTATAATTTAATACTAGACATTTTGTATCATCATTAAGTTTGATGAAGGGCTTAATTGAGGTGTACCTCTACTACATACTATTCGCCCTCGTTTCGAGGTAAATGTTTAATTTATTCTTTGAACATTGATAACCTATACGTACATGGATAAGATTCAATTACACTGTATTTGTCTTCGCATTTTTATGGACATAAGTTAAAACATTGTTTATAAGGCTCAAAAAATTAATTAAATAAATACTTATAGAATCGTCTTTGTGTACATTTGTCGAGTATTTATTTTATAGACGATGTTTAAACAGATATAAAATCGGCCTGGCTGTGACATAACGAGATTTACATAGGAAACTAAAAATAAATTATATAAAGTAATATAGATTTTTTGATACGAACCTGCCGAATATAAAAGCAATTAAAAAACAAATTTATATTTCGCATTACAGACAAAAATATAGTATATAGTAAGGTGGAAATTTAATCTTTTAAAGGGATTCGTAAGCTATATTCTGTACATTTAATGAACGTTTTTATCAAATTACATAAATGATTAAGTTTTAGTGCCATGTTAATTAAATATTCGTATGCTAACTTATTTTTCATTAAATGATTTAAAATTCACAGTATAGCTGTTAATTTACATATTAATTGTTTGTTGAATAATTTACATTTTACTAGGAATTGAGATAAAACGTTGATTATATTTCATTACATTCAGTTCCTTTAAAAATAAAGGTAATGTAAAGTATACAAACCCGTTCATATTGGTGACTCTACATTACTTTTAAAGTCAAGCATAGTTAGTTTTAATGGAGTTTTTACATCGTTACAAAATTACACATTTCGTATAGGTGCTAAACGAACCGATTAATTCAATTTGTATCAAATATTCAAATTGTTCAATATATTTACCATTAGTAATTTTAATCTGCATTGTGAGGACAATTTTTATTTGATAGTGAAAAAAACAAGAGCTGATGTAATATATTTGTGATATGTAAAAGTATGTTTTTGTCGATGGCACTATTGCATCATGAATTGATTTGTGCTAAAATTTTCCAAGCTATTTAGTATGTAAAAATGTATTTTGCTAAGATTGTTACAAGATTTGATTTATCAAAGTAACAAATCTGAGGCTACGAACGTTTCCGTTTTTATTATTATTAATGATTTGATAAACTATAAGAAATAGAAGAATGGAAAATTTTCCTGTACAAAGTCAGTACAAACACCTATTCTGTATAAATAAATATCTAGTATGAAGATAATTTACTCGTAGGGTAAGATGCTAATTTTTGTTAATACCAGTACCGATATTTTCCAATGGCGACGTAGAAAATATTTTCTGTAATTTCATTATTTCAGTTAAAAAAGTAACTACTTAATACCAGAATATATAGAAAGTTAACTAGTTAACCAAATATTAAATTTTCAATCGCAAGAGTCGCAAGTTCTGCGATCCTGCAAGGTTTCTACTGGATTGTAATGAGAAAAACCGCAGTGGCTTTTAGCCCATTACCGGTTATAAGAATACTGAATACGATATAAGATAGGAGTGTGAATGTACACACTGTACGAGATACATACTTGTATGTACTCACTGAACATATGTACTATGCTTAGTAACATACAAGTATGTAGCCTCCTTTTTTATGCTATACTTATGTATATATAGACATGATAGGTTTTTCCAACGACATAAAAAAGCTAAATGATTAATAAGTAATATTGCGTAATTCCAGGTAATAAGCAGATCGCGGCACTGATAGTATGGGCGCGCGACATTCCACACTTCAGTCAGCTGGTGCTCGAGGATCAAGTGCTGCTGATCAAAGCCTCTTGGAACGAACTCCTACTGTTTGCCATCGCTTGGCGCTCAATAGAAGTACGTAGTATATATTTTATATTCTTATAATATTATAATATAAAAATATGGGTAATATTTACCACAGTGTATAGAAATTTTATAATTTATGAAAAGTTAATGAAGCATATAAAAGCGTATATATTTACATAATGTATTATTAATAACAATTAAAAAAAAAGTTATTTGTTTTTTGTCTGTTAGCATTAAGCAACTTGTTAACAGATTTTTTTGTTACAATTAGGTGTATTTCATTGCACAATAATTTGGCAATGTTTAGCTGGACAGCTAATTCTATTACCGCAAAACTTTATTTTGTGCCAAGTTAAAGATAGGACATTGTTTACTTTGTTTTTATTAATTTTTCAGTCTCTTTCATAAATAAAACATGAAAGTAGACATAAGTGACACAAGCATACTTTATTTACATTATGACTTTGGACACTTACTAAACATACTTGAGTAAACGAACAAAGTACATTTTTTGTTACTTAATACAATATTTCTTTAAAGAAATTTCACATCAGTAAGAAATTCTTTGCTCTTTTAACGCTTTTGTTATATAATTTCAGTATTTGGAAGACGAGCGAGAGAACATGGACGGCACGCGCAGCGTCGCGCCCCCGCAGCTCATGTGCCTTATGCCTGGTAACTAACTAACTTACCTTACCTATACCAATACCTAACAGTAGCCTACAGAAAGATTATGACCTAGGCACATAGGTCTGTATGTGAATGTGTGCGATTAATATATAACATGATTACCACTTGTCTTACGGTGAAGGAAAACATCGTGAAAAATCTGCATGTCTGAGAGAACCCAGCAAGTTTTCTAAAGACATTTGAAATCCGCTAACTGGTGGATTATGGCCTGATCCTCTTGTGTTGAAGAGAGGTTTGTGCCCAGCAGTGGGACTTCTTCTTCTTCTTCTTTGCACGGCTGGTTTCCGCACTTAGGCAGTAGATGCCCGTTGTGCGTGAGCTTGTGCTGAATGCGTTAGTCTGTCCACCCCAGGGCGTCCCAGTAGTCAAGCAGGCTGCCGGTGTCCTGAATGATTTCCTGAAGAGTCCTTCTGGGGCCTAGTTTTTCTTTACGCAGGCGTTCGAGCTCGCAGCATTCTAGTAGAATGTGGGCCGGTGTTTCTTCCCCTTGTAGACATGCTCTACACAGGGGGCTGTCGGTGATACCTATGTTAAACAAATGTTTATTGAGTTGGCAGTGTCCTGTTATTAGTCCCACCACCGTTTTGAGTTTTGTTCTATTTAGGCGTATTAGTTTTGCTGTTAGTTGTTTGTTTGTTTTAGGGAAGGCTAATTTGCACTGACGACAGTCGCTATTTGCTTCCCATAGTGAGATCATTGTTTTAATTGTTAGTTCGTGTAACCATGTTTTGTATTCACTAAATGGTATTGTTGTTAGTGGAGTAGGTACGGTTAGTTTTGAGCCTCTCTTGGCTAGTTCGTCTGCCATTGTGTTGCCTTTATTGTTAGCATGACCTTTAACCCAGGATAGGGTTAGTTTGTTATTCTTTGAGAGACGTTCAAGTGTTTTGTGACATTCCAGAATGTATTTGGATTGTACAGGGGGATGGTATTTACTTTTGGGGAGGTAGGTGCTTCGTCGTGTCCGTCTGTGTGTATGTCGGAGGGGATTTGACTGTTCGTCAGCAGTGGGACGTTAAAAAAGTAAAATACAATATTATTATCATGTAAAACATGTCATAGGCGCTTGTAACAGTACCGTAATACAATTAAAATATATTGTTGAGAACTAACTACCACGTAAAAAATAATGATATTGTCAGGGACCATGAAGGGTTAAACTGTTGATATAATGTTAAACCCAGGGCCGTCTTTAATTTACTGTGAATAACAGTAGATTGATGTTAAGAGACAGAGCACGAAGGGGCCCCACCACTGACCTCTATAATACCACTGGACTGGCTGTTGTCAACGTGCTTGTGTGGCTGCTTGATATTCGCCATTTTGGCGCTGTCCGCCGCTGTCGGACGTAGCGAGAGTTCGTGGTACTAAAACTAATGATGTCGATATAAAGATTTTTATTTTTTTATTTTTATTAATCAATAACCGTATCATCATAATTACTATGTTATATTAACAATGAAAATGCAAAATTACTTTACAGTAAACAAACTCTTCTCACTGTCATTTGCAATATACGTAAAAATTAGTTCTCGGGACTCTCGCTAGTGGCGCTTCAAATGGACACAAAAAAATTGCTGTCAAACGCTTGGAACAGCCTGTCCAGTGGTATTATAGAGGTCAGGGGGCCCCACCAACCGCGGGGCCCCGTATCCAAGCGGAAAGGGGGCCTAGTTAAACCTATGTCGTGTTGTGTGCCAGGCATGACGCTGCACCGCAACAGCGCGCTGCAGGCGGGCGTGGGGCAGATCTTCGACCGCGTGCTGTCCGAGCTGTCGCTGAAGATGCGCGCGCTGCGCATGGACCAGGCCGAGTACGTCGCGCTCAAGGCCATCATCCTGCTCAACCCCGGTCGGTACACTTGCTTATACGATATAATAAAATTGAAGTGTCTATTTAATTTCAAATTAACAGATTTTTAAATTTTTATCTATCTGTCTGTCTGTTTGTTCCAGCTAATCTCTAAAACGGCTGGACCTATTTTGACGGGTCTTTCACTCCCAGATAGCTAATGTTATAAGGAGTTTAGGCTACTTTTATTTTATTAGAAAATAATAAAATTGTTTAATTTATTTTAACTTACGCACTTACGCCCAGCGAAGCGGGCCAGGCTTACTTGTTATAAGTAAAAGTATACTTGCTAGTTGGCTTGAAGTTAGTTAGCTTTGGTATTTATTTTTTGATAAAGGTTTGCTCGCGGCTACACTGTCCACTCATGTGGTGGTTTCAATTTAAAATTAGTACACAAATATGCAAAATTATTTCAAAAAAATAAAATCAATTTTACACGAATGAATAGGGCATGCCACACTTTAAATATAATTTTGTAAGATACATAATGTACCTATTTGAAATATTTATGACTTACTTACTTTAACCATAATATTGCAAAACAAATTAATTTTATAAGGAAATTTACGGATATTTTAAAACCTAAAAATGTTATAAAGAAAACTAACTAAAATTTTATTCTTAAATATTGCAGATGTGAAAGGACTAAAAAATCGTCAAGACATCGACGTTCTAAGAGAGAAGGTATATACAAAATATAAACATATAATGAATATACATAAAATAAACATTATCGTAAGCACAAAAATGAAATTTTGGTAAAACTTTGCAGATGTTCTCGTGCTTGGACGAGTATTGTAGACGAGTGCACAGCTCCGAGGAGGGCAGGTTTGCCTCCTTACTGCTGCGACTACCCGCACTACGCTCTATATCGCTGAAAGGATTCGAACACTTATACTTCTTCCACCTCATCGCAGAAGGAAGTATCAGCAAATACATACAAGAAGCGTTGCGCAACCACGCGCCGCCCATTGACACCAACTCCATCATGTAGGCTTGCATATATGCAATATCCGGCTCCACAGGACCAAGTTTGACGATAGGTAAACAAATGTGATTGGTAGCCATTTTGGTTTTAGCGTTAGAACTACGAAATTAAGTAATTATGAATAACTTATAGGGTTAAGTAAATCGAAATTTGGTCCTGACATTAGATTAAAGTAAAATAATATGACGTTAAATGGTATTTTATCGTATAAAGCTCATAAGCGATTAGGTGAAGATACGATGAAGAACAAATTAGATTTTGAGGCTTATTAACGCCTTTGGTGTTGCCAGTGCGGCGAGGCCGCAGAGGCAGGGAGAAGGGTTAAATTAATCGATATAAAAACGTATGGACTATTTAGCTACGACTATTTTTTATCGTCATTTAACAATTTAATTTACTATAATTATAACAGTCATACTGTGTACAGATCGTAATCGTGACCTGAAGTAGAAAGTACTAAGGAATTGTGCCTACATTACAATAAATGCACATGCCTCACTATATACATTATATACAATGCTGATTGTTTCAATACTTTTAAGTATAAAAATATGATGTTTAACAATTAATATTTCAAAATAAAAACATTCAGTGACATTCTTCATAGATTATTTGGTTTGATAAATCGCAATAACTTTAGTAGCTGTTGCAAGGCAATGTTGGAAACCAAAGTTAGGTTTTAACTTCTACAAAAGAAGAATTATAAAATAAATTTAAAAATTCGGATTGCCTATAAAATAATAATTTTAAATTATTCGAAGTTGTCCATAATCGGTATACGATACATGAAATATTTATCCAGTGTAGCAATTGCAGCTTTACCATTCCATCTTGTACAGACATCACCTCACTTGACTTGTTACTATAAGGGCTAATTATATATAATTAGCGTAGGTTAATTAATATAATTTAATTTACCGTCACTTTATTGTTTTGCCTTTGTTATGAGATATGTCGTAAGTTTCCATAATATATTTTTATATATTAAGCAGTAGTTTTGTTATAAGGTTTCATTTACAATATTAACTTGTTGTAAGCTTCAATCTACATCACAATGCTTATTGATTTAAAATATTTATAAATATAAGTTGACTATTTTAAAGGGCATTTGGATTCTTAAACTAGAAATATGATTGGTTTTTGTTCTGATGTCATTTTATGGTTTATAGTTTTTAAATATTTCAAAATGTTTCGTTACTTTCGAATATTTGGTGATCGATAAACAAAAATAGCGAGCAATTAAGTTGAAAAAGATATGTTAATGTAAATGGGGCCGCCTCTTCTATTATAATGTATTTATAACAATTATTAAAGTTATTTGTCGTCTATAGAAATATGTAATTATTAGATGTTCTTAGTGGCATAATATAAGATTAGGTAATTTTAATGTTATACCAAATCTTTAAAATACTAAAAAGTAGCATTATGTTCGTTTTATTGAGGACATCTTTTAAAATACTACGGCTAGAAGCTATTTTACATAGTATGTGAAAATTTTAAGAAATGTACCTAAACTAAATTAGTTTTATTTTGGCAAAATTATTTTTATAATGATCGTTATTATATACATCAGAAAGATGCACATACATATGTGATCTTTATACATGATTGGTCTGATATATTTATTAAATTCCATATGATAAACTTATACTATCGGTGCTTTAACATGCATTCCAAAATGCATGTCAGATGTTGTATAGCAGCTTTCAAAAATCTTCAATGTTATATTTACAAAAATAAAGTGTAAATATTAAATTTATCTTTGCATGTACAATTAATTATATGATTATAGTTACTGTAATTTAATTATAATTAAATTATAAATCTGAATTATATCGTACGTTTTATCGTATATTTCAGTAAGCTCTAGAGACGTGACATAGGTATGATGAGATGGTGTCAAGGGCCTATTTTATCGATATTGCAATGTTAATAATTATTTTTAGGCCAATATTTACACAGTGAAACACTTTAAAGGTAAATGAAAAAACCAGTATTAAATTAACAAATCAAAACCTTACAAAATCTGTTTTTGTTTGTATAAATGTGTTATAGCATGTGGTGCTTTGTAGTGGAGAGCTCAAATAGAAGGCAGATACTACTTTCAAGAAAACTGGTTAAATGTGGTCAATAACCTCTGTTCTCAATGTTTTGTTAACAGATAGAACTGTTGGTATATATTCATGGGTATATAACGTTATAGGATCAATGTTCTATGGAAAGTTTAGAATTTTATATAGGAGATGTTGCAGCGGTTGTGAGATGATTTATTGATGTTCACTAATCTGACTATATTTAAGTTATATTTTTTGTATAGACCTAGTTTTAAGATGAATGGTGATTAAAATAATATCATCAAAACGATTAGAGTTTTATTTTATTATCCGAAAATAAACAATTATAAATGCAATAAATCAACTTTCTGGTATAATAAAGTAAACAATTTTAACATGCAGTTAAGGCACAGCTGAGCAGAGTTCTGTAAAGTATACCAATATAATACAACATTTTGTAACTTGAACATTATCAGTAGGCAATTCAAAAAATAACATAATTACACTTAAACTAAGTTTGAAAATAATATTTTATTTTCATTTCTCAAAATCCTTTTAAACTTAATTATTAAACGGTGATGCTTCCATGGACTCGTATGCATTTAACTCGATATTAATTCTGTAAAAGAAAGATTTTTTGTAAATAAAGCAAAAGATAAAAAGTCTGGGAAGTCCAGAGTGTTTGATGTTGAATTTAATAAATTTATAAATAATTTTTATTCATTGTAGTGTCATGAGAAAATGAAGGGTTCTCATAGGAGTTCAATTAACAAAATATACAAAATAGATTGAAAATAAAATAATAGGTAATAAAAAAGATAGAAAAGTGCATTATTGTTTTAAAAAAATATTTAAAGTGATGAAAAATGGAATACCGATGAAGATGAATGTTTACCATACATGCACATATTTATATCTGTGTTTTATATGTATCATTCAAACTTGTCATTTTTACAGGAGATATTTTAGTGCATAAGTGAGCAGATAGACACATGTGGTCTCTATTCCTATCACTCATACTAATACTACTCGACTCGACCAGTAAGTGATAATACCGACGCTGTACGCGCCCAGAAGCATGAGGGTGAAACACAGCCAACGTCCCAACTCCGGGCTGTTACTGAGAATTTCTTGACAGAAATACTGACTGAGCTTGGCCCGACCCGGGATTCGAATCCAGGGTCTCCTGAGACCGTTCATGCTAGCTAGACCCTGCATATACTGACTTGCGGAAGGCGGCTTGCATTTCGGCCACCTTGCTGGGATGGCACACGACGGCCATGTCGACGCGGTCGGCGAACAGGCCCGGCAGCCAGCGCGCCGCAGCCGCGTGCGCCTCGCCCGGCGTCACCGCCGCGATCGCGCACACTAGCTCCCTGGATAAACATTTAATTGTTTTCATAATGATAGTATACGTAAAGAATTAGAATAGGCAAACTATTTATCTTCGTTTTGTTCGGTTGCATCCGTAAATCCTCGACAGTAGTTGATAAAATATTAAGCAACCTATTTTTTGACTTTTCGAGTAATACTTTGACAATATGTACATTCAAAGTCGGTTTACAGTTTTACAGATTGCCTCTTCAATATATGTATGTATATTTACAAACTTAGATTAGATTCTTTATAATATTAGTGTAAATATAAAAATGAAAATTGTAAAATATAGTCACAGATGACATACATATTATGTTTATACAGCGTTATTGCTTTGAAAAGTATGATAAAAATAAATGGAGTTAGCTAACTTAGTGTTGACAAGTAATAAGATCCATTTACGAAACACTGAAATGTTTTGGAAACCCAGTCCTAGCGGGACCTAAGTCCTAGTAGGGCCTAATCACAAACGTACTTGTTGTAAGTCTCCCCCGCGCGCCGCACGTAGTTGATGAGCGACTGCTTCACGACGTCGGCGGGACACTTCTCGTTCTCCACCACTTCGAACAGAGCAGTACTTTTTGCTGAAGCGAAAAGATCTTCATCGAACTTGCCATCTGCTAGATATTCTTCCTGAAAAGGGACAAATTTATTATTAGGGTCTGTTTTACAGTTAAAATTTTAAGTAACCTAAAGTACCTTTAAGAGAAGAGTGAAACATAGTGTTGATTGAAGACAAAGTCAGATAATAAGTAGTTTTTTTACTTTATCACTTTGCCCTTGGTGTTGAAGGCTTTGTGTTCATTATTTCATGTTAACTGCCTTTGTAATATAAAAAAGAAAGAAATAATTGTAAAAAATTTCAAATCTGCTATTTCAGAATATATTATGTTGATAAAGTGCTATACTACATCGCATATACTTGTACAAGCACTTTTAATATAGTGAATTTGTCACAAAGCTATCATTAGCTGATAACGTAGATCTTCTATGTAGAGCTTTTTTAAAATTTTGAATCTAATTATTTATTATTGTTATACACAATGTGTTACAAATTACAACGTCTTAATTCCATTAATAACGATTCTAATAACTTCACAAAGCTGACATACATACTACATAGCTAATCTATCGAAGCCTAAATACCTTTACTGTTCAATAAAACACATGATGTCTTGTAAGTGTAACAATAGGTATAGATGTCTCACCACAATGCTCTTGGCCTTGGTGTAGGCGGCGACGGCGTTGGTGGCGCGGTACAGCGAGAACAGGAGGCGCGCCTCGGAGGGCGCGGGCCGCACGCCGTAGCTGTACGCCAGCCCGCAGCCGCGGATGTGGCGCCACATCGGACCCTGGACATCACTGTGTTTAATACGTGATTTTTTATACGAGAGCTCCAAAAATCTACAATTTCTGGTATAAAAATATGTAATTAAAAAGTATCATACAAATATGGATACTTTAAGTGCCAAATATTTTGGAGGGATTGACGTGACGATAAAGAACATGGTAATCAACAAATTGATAGGTCTAGATTGCAAGCCCTAGTCTTGACCACCACTATTATAATAAATATGCTGTCATTCGTTCTGATCAAGAAATCAGATATTTTTAAAAAACAAATTTTCGTCTACAGTGATAATACTGGACACAAAAAAATACCATGCCTTCATTCCGACTGCTGAGGCTATCCTAAAGCGCACCAGTATCAGTGACGCTTTTAAAATTGTAAAAATTTGTAAATAAACATTTTTCTTCAATATTTCTGTAAGCTATCGCTAGCGGGCGGCGGACGCGGGCGCCGCGGCCCGGCGTTGCGACTGGTCTAGCTCACAAACTACTTCTAGGCCCATTATGAAAGTTAGCAAGGATTATCTGTACACTAATACCTATTGTGAGAACAGTATTTTTTTTAATTTCCAAAAATACAGTTAGGAAGCCTATTAAGTCAAGTATACATTCCACTAGTTTGTTTATTTAATTATAACTTGAAAACACTTGATACTTGGGTCTAAAGCAGAGCATACTTGTTAGTTAGTGAAAATTTCAATGCCCTATAACTCGTTAAGTTTATTTATTTATTTATTTATTTATTTATTTATTTATATATTTTACATCTAATTAGAACGGCGAAGCCACTTACACTAACTAGATTATTATATATTATAAGTTATTTACAAACGTATAAGGAAAGAAATGACAAAAAACATAAAATAAAAGTAAATACTACTTGAGTTCAGGAATATAAATGAATGAGTTATTCAATATTTTCCGCATATCTTAGTAATTCAATAACCAAAGTTGACCATTTGGTATTGAATGGGTCCCATTGAGGATTGTTGTCCAAGAGCGCGTTGAATGATGCCAATGAACGCGGTATAGGTGCCATGGTTCGGGCAACAGTTCGATAATACGGGACAACAAAAAACTCATTTTTTCTGGGGCGAAGGTTATTAGCAATTATTGGGACTTTAATATTACATAGTTGAACATGAAGATCCGGAGCATCAACGTCTCCTCGCAAAATTCGGCACATAATTTTTAGTTGGTCGCAATTTCGTCTGACTTCCAAAGAGTTGAAACCTAAGCAACCTAAAAGAAATTTGGTTGGGTATAGAAAAGGGTAATATCCATAGCAACGTTTATATAGGTATCTTAGGAAGGCCTTTTGTACTTTTTCTAATATAAGTCCATACTTTTTCTCGTATGGGTGCCAGACGCAGGAGCTTGTTTCCAGTTTACTTCGTACTAGAGCATAATATAGTAACCGTATTACTACATGACTACTAAACTCCCGAGAGTTGCGCAATACGAACCCTAATCTTCGAAATGAATCGGCTGCGACAGAGTTAATATGGTCTCGGAAGGTTAATTTGGTGTCAAAGTTTACGCCTAGATCTCTGATATTTTGCACTCTCGGAACAGGAATGCCATCCATGGTATACTCATGAATCAAAGGATAACGAATTCTACCAAATGTCATCACTGAACATTTGTCATGATTGAGCTCCATTCTGTTGGCTTCACTCCAGTTACATACAGCTGTTAGATCGCGTTGTAACTTCAGGCAATCTTCGACAGAAGTAATTTCGAGTATGAGTTTGAGATCATCAGCATATAATAGGCATTTCGCATGTTTTATACATTTCGGAAGATCGTTTATCATAATTAAGAAGAATAAGGGTCCCAAGATGGAGCCCTGACTTACACCCGATCTCGTATGATATGGTTTTGACTCATACATGCCATACCGAACGAATTGCTGACGATCACGGAGATAATCGGAAATTAAATACAAAAGCTGAAGAGACAAACCGATAGCATTAAGTTTTCTGAGAAGGATATCATTATTCACCCTGTCAAAAGCTTTACGGTAATCAAAATAAAGAGCGTCTACTTGATGACCTCTATCCAGACAGGAAGATATATAATCAGCAGCTGTTAATAAGTTGGAATTGACAGATTTTTTGTTCCGAAAACCATGCTGTTCGTCACATAGTAAATTACTGATTTGTCTACTGATTTCTCTATGCACAATTCTTTCGAATACCTTGGCCGGCGTTGAGAGAATTGCTATGGGCCGAAATTCCTCAACAGATGTTGTACCGGTTTTCTTAGGTATCGGGGTGACGCGTGTCAGTTTCCATTGGGAAGGATATTGTCCTGTCTTTAAAATTAAATTAAATATATGACAAAGAGGAAGGCTAAGATATTCTTTACACATTTTCATAATGCCTGCCGGGAAATAGTCTGGCCCAGTTGCACAATTGATCTTGAGTTTATTAATACTATATTTTATGTCAGCTACTGAAAACTTTGGAATGGAGATGATAGTACCGTGTAACTTATCATCATTTAGACACGCCTCATCTACACTTAATTTTGGTACTTCAGATAGGAATACATTTGCAAAATAATTTGCAAATACTTCAGCCGCATCTATTCCGGAGTGTATACTACCTTTATATACTACGTTAGGCTCAAATCCCCCTTTAACCCGCAAGCTACTGATGTAGTCCCAGAAATATAAAGGATTGGTTTTAATATTACTTTCAGCGCGCCTAATATAACTGTCATGCGCTTCTGGGATGCAAACCTTCAAATTAGACCTAACTTCTGAGAACTTAGTATAAGTCTTAACACATTTCGTTTTAACCCATTTAGAATGTAACTTTAATTTCAATTCTATATCGCGGATAATATCGCTTGTAAACCAAACCGGATATCGTTTTATGTGACCTTTTTTCCTTTTCTTTTTAGGCATGCATAAGTCAAAAAGATCATATATGATTTTATAAAAACAATTAATAGCTGACCGTACATCGGTTGCGACCAAAAGACATTTATATTGTACGTATGTAGGTATAACTCAATCGAATATAACTAAAATCGAAAACATCGACATAATATTTTGCCTGTCCGCTTCACGTGGAATGCCCCATATGCGAAAGTCAGTCTGCATGTAAATATACCTAAGTGGTCATCCATTAATCACGTGATGCTCAAAAGACGGGTAGGGGGGGGCACTGACCTCCAGCTGGGTGAAGTAGTTGAGCGCGACGGCGAGCGGCGCGGCGGCGGGCAGCGCGGGCCCGCGCGGGCCGGCGCCCGCCTGCACCAGGAAGCAGGACTCCACGCCGCCCACGCCCACCAGCGCGCCGCCGCCCGCGCCCCGCATCAGCTCCGCGTCCCACACCAGCCCAGGCCTGCGATTAAGTAGTTAACTAAATTTTAACATCATTTTAAGTGATTAAGTGGGTGTAAACAGACAATTTAGTAGCAAGTCCCGAGTTAGAATTAAGTTAACTACTAAAGTAGAATGTTTTCTATTTTTTTCGATTAAGTAGGTGGGCGGGGCTTGTCTCTGGATCGTTTAGACAGTGTAAATCGGCCCTTAAGCGATCATTTTATTTTATACTACTTAAGTTAAAGTCCCAGTCGTGACGCGCTTGATTGGGTAAATGAGTGATGCGGGTTCAAATCCGGGTTTTGCCTTTGATATTTTCATGAGCAGAGCATTTCTAACATGATTACTACAGGGAAGGAAAATATTAAGGAATGCTGCATGTCTGTGTGGACGTAGTAAATTTTCAAAAGAATCCATTTGCCAACCCACATTTACTGAGTATGGTGGACTATGGACTGAATCTTTAAATTAATTTATTTATGTTTATATTTCTAATGTACATTAGATAAAATACTTATTTTGCAATATCTTAAACTAAATAATCTTATTGATCTATAACAATCACCAAACAAAAACTACTAAATATATAATAATAACCAATACAACTCACTCTTTAGGTGTATCTTGACCATCTCTTGCAAATTTCTTCCACGGTTCTGCACTCAGCTTGTACCTCTCTAAGTCGGTGGAAAGATGAAGCCAAGGGTGTTGTGTTATATTTTTCAAAGTTTGCTTAGCTTCCTTTACAACTGCTTCTGCAGAGTCACCGCCTGCATCTAACTTTTCTATGAGATCCTTGAGGAATTTTTGTTGGCGAAGGACGGAACACCAGTGCATGTTGCTGTCTTTACTGTACAGTGAGTCTCGGAGGATGTCGTATGCAATTTTGTTACCACGTCTTCTTACCTATGAGAACATATTATTGTTTATAAAATTTTAAATGATACTGATATTTATTTATTTAAACACTTTGTTGCACACAAAAATAAAATGGAAACAACATATTTATAGAAAAGTGCAAAGGCATCATTATTACTAAAAGTGTTTTCTTGTAGAGAACTACTAGAAGGATACAAAAATACAGAAGGGAGAAAAAAGGCGCATAAAGTGCAACTCATTAAGCTTAAGATAAATAAACATACATAAAAAGTTACATATATAAAATACTATTTATACAACAAATATTTTATTGTATGAATACATAAACATACATATACATAATACTATCAAAGCCTATGAAACATATAGCCGGCCAACGGACGTGACAGGACAGCCCAAGCTGCCATACACTCGCTTGGGACACGTCAGCCAGGGTTGACGCTTTTTAATTTGATTGTTTCGTTTGAGTTGTACTTGTTTATAATGGTTGATACTACATGTGCTGTGAGATGCTGTCATCATCTCGTATAAATAAGAATTTAAAACATCAGTTTCCACACTTATATAAAAAAAGAAAAAAATACTAAGACAAAAAAAAAAACAAAAAAAATATATTAGTCCCGCTGAGTTTCTTTCGCCAGTTCTTCTCAGGTCAGTGGCTTCTTCCTTCCGAACTGGTAGTAGAATCATGACGTTCAGTAAAAAATTGTAATAATTTAATGCTGAATAAAATATTTTGAATTTGAATATATCAACACTTAAAGAACATTAATTTAGTGTATGTTTCATAGGCTTTGATAAATAAATATAAATAAATAAACATTCATTGACATATTTTTTTATAAGCTGTATCATAATGTACTTGAGCTACGTCATTGAGCAGCCTCTGAGCGAACACTAGCAGTCGCTCTTTTGTTATCTCCGACATGTAAAGTACTTCATACAGATGATCCACTACTTTTTCATAGTCCTCTGGTTCACACTGAAATATATTAAAATAAATGATATATTTCCATATTTGAATAAGACATAAATGAGTAGTTATTAGAGGATTTATATATTTATTTAATGCCACATACTGTCCTCTTAAAATATTAAATACATATCATCATTGATATACTAGGAAAAAAGGTGTAGATAAGTCATACGCGCTCAAAAAGCGGCACACCAAAACTAGGCTAATTGGCCCACCTGAACATAGTCACGCGTTGACGACGCACTGTCGCGAATTATATTTGTCTCTTTTTCACTGGCGATACTTGAATCATGCCATCCTATTTTGACGACTAATCGTAATGTGGTGTGTTATTGCAATATTTTTAGTTATTCATGTGTGCGTTAGTGTGCCGTTTTTGAAGGTAGAATGTCGTTTAGGTAACGTATCTATACCTTTTTACTTATAATATCATTGCATATCATCAATATAAAAAATGTGTTTAGTTAGTTTTTTTTTACTGTTTGTTGGACAGTGCATTAGTTCTTTGTATGGCTTATTTGAATGATATTAATTAATGCAAATATTTTTCATAAAATTGACATTTCACTTAGTGACTAAATGGAACTAATTATGTGACCCATACATTCATTTCGTACAGTGTCTCCTATCAACTCATCAGTGTCATTTCAAAGCGAATTGTATAAGCTAATACCTATTAAAATTAACGAATCCACCCCTTACACTACATACATTCACAACTTCTTAAAAAATACAAAAAATTCCAAACTGTTAAATTCCTACTACAAATACCTACCCTTGTTTCAATATGAATGAAGTTCCCAAACTGTCCCACGGAGAAGTTTCCGGGGCGATCAAAGCCTATATTATTGGAGAATGTAACAGTGAGCTGTTCCGTGGTAGATATGACCACATCGTGAGAGATGAGTACACCGTCACGCCACACGGGGCACTCGCCTAGCGCGTCCAGCTGTATGGGCAGCCACTTGCGAGTCACTTGGTCCACTTGAGACGTGTCTAGGATTAGGTTTATCTGGAAATTTAGATAAAAATATTTATAATATGTGTTATTTAAGAAAAAAACTGAGCTTATATTAAATTTGGAATTTATTGAAAAATTTCTCTTTCTGTATATTCATTACTCATTAGATCTAGATCTTTTGTATGTGAGCGTAAGACTAACGGGCAATCTAAATGATCCAATTTTCCAACTGAAAGCTGTTTCAGATAAACAAAAAATTTGGGCCAAGATCTGGGTCTTTTGGACCTACCAAACACCTAGACACATGTAATAAATACTCACATAGACAAAGTTAGTGCTAAGCGAATGCAGCCTGGTGTAGATAGGCACGGCGGCCAGGTCGAAGAGCGCGCAGTCGTCGCCGGAGCGCCAGCTGCGCAGCGCGTGGCAGCGCAGGCGCTCGCACGACGGCACCGGCACCGCCGCCAGCGAGCCCGCCGGCGGAGGACGCTGCGGACACACTGGATATAAGTATATGGAAAAAAAGTGCGTGCGTATGTCAGAAGTGAAACTTCTTTGTTTATAAATTTGACTCACTGTGTACACACTGTATAAATACTAATTATAGGTAATTTCACTTCATTATATTATTATTAGATATTCCGTGATGAGTGGATACGTAATTGGATTGAATTCAGACTACTTTAATGTCATACAGCTGGGCATAGGCCTCTCTACGAAGATATGAAGATCATGCCGCATAGTCAAGTGCGGGTTGATACAATAAAGAAATTCTTTCACTAATAGGAAGCTTTATTACAGCTGAATTTTTAATTGCTTAAAAATATTATTATTTTTGTTTTGCACCTGTCAAACATTATAATAATATTAACAAAAAGGAGAAATAGATTGGCTATTGAGTTATTTACTTTATCTTAAATGCTTAAACGATTTGAAATAAAGAGAGGTCTGAATAAAAATATTTTTATAAAGTATACTTCATTAAACTCCATCGCCTCTTCCAGTTGCTTCGCTTTCTCTGCTAGACCTTTTTCACCTAACTTCGCTCTTTGTTCTTCTATTCTCTTTTTTTCTTCTTCAGCCATTCTAAAATCATAATTTAGTTATATATACAACTGTTAAATCAAACATGTATTATGTAGCTAAAAACTAGAAAATCATTGTACACAAATAATTGTAATCATCTTTAAAAACCGTTACATAATATAGATTTGGAAACTCAATTTAATTCAGGATTTCAATTTTCTTTAAAATTACTTTTTTAATTACAAAATAATAATAAATAGTTAGTCCATCGAGTTGGTGAATTGTGACGTCACAGTCTGCTATTACTACACAAAATATATATGGGAATTGAGTTTTGTCAGCTCATAACTACAAATTTATGTGAATTGATTATGTTAACTACCCCTTGTTAAAATATAGTAAAGTAAAGGTGAGTCGTGAATTTTCGTTAATCGTATCCTCTACTTACTTGGTCTGCAGTTCGATGCTCGGGGTGCCGACGATTATTACAACATCGTCCGTAAAGTACTTTTGCAACAATCCAAGCCAGTATTCCTCATGCTCTTCTAATAGCTCGTGTAAAATATGTTGAGGATTTACACGAGAGATGAACTGAGAATAAAGAAAATTTAGTATCATAAAATACGTTAAGAATATATTGAATTATGTTATTGCCATTGTTTTCACTTCGACATTATTTTTTGTAATTGTGTAGCGTTTCAGTTGACATTTTCCAATAGCTTAAATCTATGCCAAACATACTTAAAAACAAAAAAAACCCGGCCAAGTGAGAGTCGGCCTCGCGCACGAAGGGTTCCGTATCTATAAAAACAAAAAATTACGTTTGTTGTATGGGAATCGCCTTAATAATTAATTTGAATCTGTTTTTTAGTATTTGTTGTTATAGCGGCAACAGAAATACATCATCTGTGAAAATTTCAACTGTCTATCACGGTTCATGAGATACAGCCTGGTGACAGACGAATAGACAGTGGAGTCTTAGTAATAGGGTCCCGTTTTAACCCTTTGGGTACGGAACCCTACTTAGTGAGTAGTAAGAGATACTTACATCTTGTTCATTCTGGGAGTAGAGAGCATCACCGATACATCTGAAGGCAATGGCGTGATGTGGGTCCGACTCGAGGCTGGCCATGCTCTCCCTCAGCTGCTTCCTCAACAGCCGCGTCATCCGCTCCATGTCGATAGCTACTTCACCGGAAGTCATGCTCTTTAAACATTTGTGGCCTTCGTCCCGAGCCAACTCTAAATTCTCTATGGGCACATTGTCGAGCTCTATCTTGATGAGAGTAGCTAAATTTTCTCTTATGTTGTATGATACCTTTAGTGGAAAAACAGTTTGGATTTAGAATAAGATGTATGTATAGTAAATGTTTTATTTTATAAATTGATATCATTCATAAATATGAATGATATCAGTTTATGAAATAAAAATTAGAAATAATGTCTCATTCATTTAATGAAATGTAAAAATAGATATTCAAGTACAAAAGTACATAATATACATATTTTATATTTGAAGAAATTTTTATATAAACTAGTACTTTATTTGAGCTTCCACACTCGGCATATTAAGGTCCTCCTCACTTTAATGTCGATCACGGTTTGTTCTTGGTCCAATCTCGGTATGGTAAAATATTATCAAGTAAAAAATATATGTATGCACTTACACTATCAGTAACAGTCAAGTTTTATTCCACCTCATTCCAGTCATGATCAATCTCGAAGTAATTTTACTCCAATCTATTCGGCAGTACTGTAAGAAGTTTTCTTCATCATTAATGAACCGTGAACTGAGCCAGATTGCGTAATGTAAACATGATACGAATTTACAAACCGACATCGGACAAAGAACAAACTTTAACCGGCATATTAACAGTGGATCCCCACTTACTACTCGGCCTTTAGGGCCTATGCGCACGGTGACTTTTTAACGATCTATACAAATTCTACGACGACGCGTGTATTGAACGTCTTCCTATGCATTGCGTTCATAAAATAATATATTTCTTGTGTTTATCGACACAAGCGTACGACGATTTTGGGTTAAAAGTCATCGAGTGCCAAGACCTTTACACACATTATAATTTATATATGAAGAAAAGAATAATATTCATCCTAGTACTAAAGAGGCTAGAGGTAAAGAGAACCAACATGTACCGCAAATATCATGTTAAAATGTCCACCTGTAAGCGTAATTAAGAGTTCAAAAACCCACCCGAATGACGCTATCGTAAATAAGGAGTGTGATGTATTTATGGGTTGGCAATGGCAGTAATGTGCGCTCGGTTGAATATAGTATTTTTGGCAAAACCTTATCTATTTACTTATCTTGCCATACTCAATAATGCCATGCTATATCAGTTTTCAAGGGACACTTTAACCGTCAGAGATAGTTCTCCTTGCCTCGACGCGCTAGCCGCAGTACTGTACTGACATCGCCGGCGAGCGCGACGTCGCGCTCCACGAGCGCGCGCTGCAGCGGCGCGGCGGCCGTGTCGCACAGGTAGCGCAGCAGCACGGCGCACCCCGTCAGCTCCTTCTGCGACGCCGCCTCCGTCAGCAGCGGCCCGCGCCACCCGAATAGCACCTTTATGCAACCACACATAGATACTTTTATCCAGTCAACGGACGTAACAGCCGGCCCTAGCTGCCATACTGCTTGGGACATTAATGTATGGCAGCATGGGCTGTCACGTCCGTTGGCCGACTATGTTTCATAAGATTTGCTATTATCCTATATTAAAAAAGGAAATGTACCTAATTAGGGCTTGTGTCACTACACTGCTTGCCCCTAACTCAAATTACGGTCTGAACAAAATTAACATATTATATAATAACCAGTGACTTTGCATTGCTTTTCGCGCGCATTGCTTTTATTCTATGAATTGTTCCAGGTTTTACAAGTTTTTCATATTATGATCATTGTTCAAATGAAATGAAAACCAAGTACCTACTCATCATTATTATAAATGTAACTATTTTTTCGGATTTTGTCGCAGATTTAATATTTGGCAATATCCGAAAAGATAGTTTCATTTATAATGTCGAATATTCGCGTAAACCCATAAAAGTATCTAGTACTCATTATTTAAAAAATATATTTTAAAAAAGAAAAGATATAAAACATTTTGACAATTATACATATTTTTGAGTAAATACCTATATTTTACGTAAAAACACCTTTATTTTATTTCTAATTTAGGTTAAATAAAAATTTGAAGTACCTGCCCACAATCTTCAGTGTCAGCGGGCCACTGTTCCTTTAGCTCCCCATAGGTGGGTGGTGGGGGGATTGTTTGCCATGGCTTAACCCATGGTTCTAAAGGCTCTTTCTCTCTCTGAAACACCAATGCAATCAAATTTTTAACACCTTAACAAAACTCGTAATAATACCTATATGTATTTTTATTGACTTATAAATTATAAATTAATATATAAATCTATAATAATTAATAAGTAATTTTTGAAACAATATTTTGAAATATGGTATATAGTATATACTTATAAGTTTTACTTTTTAAATTGTCTTTTAAATTGGCCATGGCATAATCACACATCTGTTATAAAAACAATTATTATGTTGTTACTAAAGTAAAGGAGGTTACACTTATATACTGCATAATATTGTATTCACCTTTGCAATGATGTCATCCTCCACAGTAGCCAGTGCCTTAAAAACATCTTCTGCCTCAATCTGCCCTGTTAAGATGATTGTTAAGTTTTCAGCTCTGTAAAATTTTTTGTGAAAATCTCGCACCTGCAAAATGTTATTGTTTTATAACCACTCTATTAATCTACTATATAAAAATAAGTCGGGTTTTCCTTCCTGACGAGTGACGCTATAACTCCAGAACGCACGAACCGATTTCCACGGTTTTGCATTCGTTGGAAAGGTCTCGGGCTCCGTGAGGTGAGCAAAGAAAATTCAGGAAAATTTTCAACAGAAAAGCGGGAAAATCTTTTAAACTATACTAAAGAGGTTACACCTGGGAACGAACCCGAGCGAAGCGAGGGTGAGTCGCTAGTTAAACAATAAAATTAGCATTTACAAAGTAACACATTTATTTGCAGGTAAACTCAGTCACATATGTAGGAAAGTTAAAAAATGTATCGGATATTAAATTAACACTGCCAAACTTATATTTTTTACAATTACTTATTTTCATAATGTTTTATCTTACAAAACGCTTCTCTAGTAGTGCCGTGAAACTTAATATTTATACTACAAATTACAAAGCCTATCTGAAACAAATTGGATTAAATTTTTTTTACACCAAGTTGCAGTTTTATATCACCCACAAATAATATAGAGATCTCTATAAAAAGGAAAATACGTAGTTTTTTTTATGAGTTACAATTTTTACTTACAATAATATAAAATTACTAAAATGTGAATATTAATATGTGCTTTATATACTTATTTTAGTATTTTCACTTAGTTTTTTTTTGTTTTTCTTTTTGTTAGCATGGTATTCTCTGTGAAGTAGCCAGTAATTAAATATGATATTTAATTACTGGTATTCCACTGTCTATAGACTCTAGTATTGTCTTTTAGTCTTGATGAAATTATCCCGCTTATCAAGCAAACATGAAATTTGAATTTGTCTATCATACTAGCTACAAGTTCATACCTAGAAGCTTCTACATTGCCTAAAAACTTAGTCACATCTTCTTGAAATATATCTAAACTGAATTTTCCTTTGTACTTATGTGGCGAAACATACAAAGGAGTTTTTATGTTATTGTTTCGCCAGCCTTTATAAAAAGAGAAGCAAACTGTAATGTCAATATATATTTTTTAGGATTGAGAGAGGAATACGATTTGTTACGAATTAAAATATTAAAAATATCTCAAACTCCAAACTTATTGTTACATGGAATGTTGGAATTGAATGTCAACTTATGAATATTTAGGCCCAAAAACCCTTTCAATAAGTTTCAGATAAATAAAGAAACCTTCTGATCTGACACAGATATTTAAAACAATGACGACAAAGTTTTCTCAAATTGTGTCATCAAGCACAAATTTATTATTTTTTGGGTGTTTTATAGTTGACTATTAAAAAAATATATTTGAAATTGGCCAAAAGTTGGCAGAGAAATCGGTGAACATAGATAAATTAAATAATATACATATTATAGTTATATACAACGTGGAACATATAAGCCCTTTTTTTCGGTTCGGTCGGAAGTCGGTTAAAAAGAGCAGTACGGAATCCTTATTATCGGATTGCGGCGAAATCCAAAGAAGGATTTCGCCGCATATTATCTTGAATGATCTGTTGTAATTACTACACATGGCTTATCAGATTTTGATAATTCATTTGTCGCTATATTTCTTTCAATAAAATGAGCGTCATTGGAGATTTTTGATGATATCAACATCATTAAAAATAAAAAATGATGAGTGCTAGGCCCAAATTTGTGTCTTGAAAAAAAATGTGTGAAAACATTCAAGTAGGGAGTCAAAATTGTCCCCAAAATCGGATCTGTCTACATAATTTTCAGAAATGAAACTTATATTTTACCAACATATAAAAATCTTAACAAAGATTTAATATATACAGACAGTCTTCACATAAACTGTAATATTCTATAAGTGTAGTATTATCTGCAAAAAAACTAAACAAGTTATACATAACTAAATCAAATAGCCAATTAAAATGTTATGTTACACATTGCCAGGCTAGCAGGTACTCTATACGATTTGTATATATTACTACACAGGTAAAATATGCAAGAGAATATTTTTTTGTTAATTTGGCTTCAAATAACAACCATTGAAACATTTCATAAAATAGAAAAATAATTAATTAATTAATGTGTTAAGATCCTACATTTGGATCATAGCACATTAAATATATGAATGTCACTATGAAATTTACCTTAGTATTGTTTGTAGAATTTCTCAAGTTTTCCATTATACCACCAGTTTCAGCAGAATATCCATTATTTGGGTACATTGCGCGGAGTAATCTCAGGTCACATCTATTACAAAAAGATAATGTCGTTTTAAATTTAAATTAACTATTTAATTTTACTATATAATACTTCATGACATATGACCTGCTATCTGATGAATTCTCTCTTCCTTGCATTTCACAATATACAACACCTGCATCTTCTCCATCACCATCAATGTGATGGACTTCAGTTATAAAACCCTGGTCAGTGAGAGTGGGGTTTAAGATATGATCAAGGTAAATAGGCAACAATGTCAGCATACCAGCATCACCTGCTGTATAGATGGTGTAACAAGTATGATCAGTATCTGTCCATGCGTTAGTACCATGAGCCAAACATCTATTAGCCAACAAGTCTAAGATACCCTTGTAAGGGTAACGTTCTGATCCCAAAAATATAAGGTGCTCCAATGTATGCGGTAAGCCATCATCATCATGAGCCTCTGTAGCTAAAAATATAATTTAAAACTAAGATATGTTTACTGTGTCACATTCAAAAAATAAATGGAAAATAACATACTTACCAAGACAAAAAAATCCATTAACCAAAGGACCCTCGACGTTTGCTATTATTACCGTCAATCCAGTTTTTTCGGATACATACTTATTAACAGGTATTACATCGGAAGCTTTTGTCGAAGATTTTAATTTAAAATGAGACATAATTCAAAATAACCTGTAGGGTTTATAAAAAAATTAAAAATAGTGTCGTAAATTTAATCTGTTTATGAACTGTCTACCGATTACGGAATACCGGGCTTACCAGTATATTATCTATACTCTTTGGGGCTTACCGGCTACCGGCAAATCACTTGAACGAATAGCAACGGTAAATCAAATTACTGAATAATATTATTGCCCTTGGATTTGCAAGTTGCAATTGTCATACAAATATGACGTCACCTAATTATTATTGCCATTCGACAATGACAGCTGTTGTCACTTGTCATTATTAGAACACGAGTATCGACTATCGATAGACGCCGCCATGGAGATTAGAAACCAGGAGAACCATCGCTTCATACTAAACATTACCCGCCTGTCTCTGAAAATGTGTAGAATTTACAACGCGCTGCCGTCGGTAAGTAGTATCTGTGAAGTTAGCTATTTATGAGTACTGTCACTATTGTGACAACGTGAAGTTAGGCATTGAGACAACATAGCGATCGCAGCGCCTTCTTGGTTTGACAATATTTCTGAGACACTACATTCTAGGGCCTTGGTCCTCCTGGTCTCTAATCTCCATGGACGCCGCTATAAGCGTACACCTGAGCAAGACCTCTATAAAGCTGTACAATTTTAGCACCCCATCGAAGGATTTTTAAAATCAAAATGACCTTAATCGATAGGTCTACGTTCGATCTGTATAGGTCTACTATCATTTTTGTTAGGCCACCTGTAGTTTTTTTAATCAATAATTTTTTTTAATTTTGCAAAAAAAAATTGCAACTTAGCACCTCATTTAAACGGAAACTGATTAATCTTTATATTTCTACATTCTTTATAGTTAGGTCAGTATTGGTCTCTATAGTTTTTGCTTTTACGACCCTGAAGTATGGAGCATGGAGATTAGAGAACCAAGGCCCTAGAAAGTAGTGTCTCAGAAATATTGTCAAACCAAGGAGGCGCTGCGATCGCTATGTTGTCTCAATGCCTAACTTCACGTTGTCACAATAGTGACTGTACTCATAAATAGCTAACTTCACAGATACTACTTACCGACCGCAGCGCGTTGTAAATTCTACACATTTTCAGAGACAGGCGGGTAATGCTTTAGTATGAAGCGATGGTCCTCCTGGTCTTTAATCTCCATGGTTATATAACTACCTATTACAACACTGACCTCTATAATACCACTGGACTGGCTGTTCCAAGCGTTTGACAGCAATTTTTTTGTGTCCATTTGAAGCGCCACTAGTGAGAGCCCCGAGAACTAATTTTGATGTATATTGCAAAAGACAGCGAGAAGTGTTTGTTTACTGTATAGTAATTTTGCATTTTCGTTGTTAATATAACATAAGTACTAAGTAGTAATTATGATGATACGGTTATTGATTAATAAAAATAAAAAAATAAAAATCTTTATATCGACATCATTAGTTTTAGTACCACGAACTCTCGCTACGTCCGACAGCGGCGGACAGCGCCAAAATGGCGAATATCAAGCAGCCACATAAGCACGTTGAGAACGGCCAGTCCAGTGGTATAATAGAGGTCAGTGTATTACAAACATCTGGGGTTGGCAGACTGGTCCAAACTATTTCCCCTGATCCGTAATTACCCTTTTTATATTATGATACTTTTTATATCCCATGTAGATCCTGTTTGTATTTTAGAAAGATAAATTAATTAGCCACGTATGATTATAGTCCAATTAGTTCTTTAGCTATTAGTTTTGTTATAATTAAAAAAACTTAGTAAAATTCTCATTTTCAAAAGTCTCCACAAAAAATACAACTATAGGTATTTTTAAATATTTGTTTTAAGAAAATAATAACTGTTATGGTTTTGAAATTGTTAAAACAAAACTTTTTTATGATTGTAAGTGGCTGAAAAAAAAATCATTTTTTTTATACTACCCCTGGTACCCCCTTTAGTATAAGTTTTTTCTAAACTTTTGTTTTTTTTCTTTTATTACTATTGAATCCTTCCGTGTGACTTATGGAGTATAAAAAATAAAAATAAGCCGAATTGATCGAGCCATTATCGAGTTTTGCGCTTACCAACATTTATTTTTATTTATTATTTTGGCGCCATACATTTGGGCCAGAAAAACATTATACCACTAATTACCACTATTCCTTTCCTCTATCCTCACTTCTCATCCCTATTCTCTTTTCCATACTAGCAATACTTGTTTTAATTTGTAATAACTAGATGGCGCTGTTGTAATAATGTCCTAACATATTTATATTTATATTATATCTACGAGTTATCTTCTGTGGACTTTGCAGAAACATCCTGCAAAGAAATAGTAATACAACTTGATCACTTGCACTTTAATGTATTTTCAATCGTAAATAAATTATTTCTACAATAATTTATCATTATTGTATACTGCCTTATATACCTAGACAGTTTCAGTTGATTGTATGGATTATTCTTTTTTTTACTCATATCATAAAATGGAGTTTATTGAGTGTTGATTATTGTTTGGGTGCCTCAACATTATTCACAAATTATTTATATGTACTTTTTCTGAATCCTAAAATTATGTTATGAAGGGTCCAGGTTTAAGTATCGCTACTATGTTATTTCAATTTTGTATTGTAACTAACCTGCATAAAAAGCTTCAAAAAAGCACAATTTTAAAGAAAATTGACATTTAGCTTTCCGTAACTACTAATTCTCAAAATATATTGACGGAAATCATTAGTACCTACTACTAACTTGATCGACTAGTAGATTAAATCCAGCGATTTCTAATAATTGACCTTTTGGAAATTTTTAAATAAAATACTAATAAATTTTCTGGAATTACTTTTAAGAAACAAAAAATCAATGTAAGGACTACTTCACGTTACAAATAACCAAATTACCATGAAAATGGAAAAAAAATCTCATCACTGGCAACATTAAAACTCATTATAGTCATTACCAGGGCTGCCAGATTGTATAATTGGATACAAAAAGTGTATAATATGGTTATCTTATGTATCCAGTTTGTATAGCAGATTGCCTCGTATAATTGGATACAAAAATAAACATTCAAACATGAAGTAAATTTTGTGCGTTAAAATACCGATTATTTGAGATATAGAGAGATCGAACGTTTCTTAATCGTAGATGGTCGTTTCTTCGTCGTGAAGGCCCTTGTCGCTCTTTCAAAAATTACTCCAATCGAAATTAGCTTACCGGGTAATATTAGTTAGCATTACAAGTAAGCGTAAAAGTGACTTTTAAATCCAGCGCCATGTTATAATTTTTTTCTTTGAGGCTAGATTCATCACTTAAAATTTTTGCAATAAAAAAACTTTTTTTAGTCAAAGTGACTAAAAATAAATACTTGTATTTTTTACAGACTTTTTTAACAATTTAGTCGCTTTGTATAATAAGATTAGATTCTGTATAATTTTAGTGACCGAGCGGTATAAAATGAGTTTGTTCTACTGGCAGCCCTGGTCATTACAATTTACAACTCTGACAAATGTTATGGACATTTGACATTGTTTGAATGCGACTCCAATATTATAAGCGGCCTTTTAAATATAATCCGTCTTATACTTCGTTGCACATTAACCTGAGTCCCTGATGTAAAACAATACTAATTTTGTGTACGCAGAAAGGGATGGAACATAATAATGTTGTCCTATTTTTCCTTAGTCCACTTACATATGCCTATCTCGTTCCTTACAATGCTTTAGTGTCATTGTTGATCTATACATTCTCTATTCTATGTTATTAATCATGAAATTCATCCCTCTAGATTATAATTACAAACCGTATACAAAGTACCTATATCTATAGAAGTCCCGATTTTGACGGGACTTTCACTCGCAGTCCGCAGATAGCTATAATGCTATAAGTAGTAACTAAGGCTACTTTTATATTTTAAAAAAATAATTAAACAGGCTGGGTCAAAATTAAAATCGGTTTAGTAGTTTCAGAGATTAGCCGGAACAAACAGACAGACAAAAATTTAAAAAATTGATTCTTTGATATAAGTACAGTAGGTATAATATACTTTCTTATGCATTTAGTGATTACAAACAGATATTTCAATTTTATTTATAGTTTATACTCGTATGTGCAGATACTGATGTTTAAAATTAAATGAATATGGAATTCTGCCAGTCGGGACTTCTTTATTCGCAACTTCCTCTTCTTTAAGGATTTTTTTTTTAATTCTTTATTAATAACTAGCGACTCACCCTAACTTCGCTAGGGTTCGTCCCTACCTCGTACTCCCTTTAGGGTACAATTTTTACAAACTTTGAATGTCTTACTTATTTATATCTAGTCAAAAGCCTAAAAAATAAGTTTCAAGCTTCTAAGTTTAAAAATGACGTAATTTCAATACAAACTTTTATCCTCTATTTCAACCCCTTACATCGCTTTTTTGCCTTTAAAAGTAGCTTATGTCCTTTATCAGGCTCTAGACATCTGTGTACCAAATTTCATTAAAATCGGTCCAGTAGTTTTTGAGTTTATTCGTCACATACAAAAATACAAATCTTTACTCTTTATAATATTAAGTATTATAGATAATTTTAGAGTTTAATAACGAAAACCTGAGTACCTATCATTTTTTTATCTTATTTGCTATTAATACAGCCGCAATTTTTTATGTGTTCACAAATGCTGACTCTGGAGATACCCTTTTCTAGACGTCATTTCGAAGGGAATAAGGTATCGCAGGAATTTTATTTTTTAATTTATTATTATGGCTCTGCAGCATTCGAAAAGTTGCATCATATTTTTAATTCGAGGTCACAGGTTCCAATCAAGCTTGACCTTCACATTAAAAAATTTGACTGCACTGGGATAAATTATTTACTTCATTTGCTTATACTTTTTAGAAGTTTCTACTTTTTTATGACTTATAACTTTTTACTTGATATAGGTACCTACTTACAATCAAGAGATAAAAATAACATTCTAATTACGAACATGTACCTACTACCTACCTACCTACCTTCCGATTCTATTTAAGTATTTAGGTACAATTATTTTTAACAAAAAAACAAAAACCGACTTCCAAACTTAATAAATCCATACTAATATTATAAATGCGAAAGTAACTCTGTCTTTCTGTCTGTCTGTCTGTCTGTTACCTTTTCACGCCTAAACCACCCAACCGATTTTGCTGAAATTTAGTATGTAGATAGTTTGCATTCATGAGAAGGAAATAGGCATATTATTTTTTGGAAATTCAACCCCTAAAAGGGTTAAAAGGGGTGGCAAAGTTTGTATGAGAAAAATATTTTTATTGCACATTTTTGCATGAAACTTTGAATTAATGCTTTTTAGTACAAATGATGAAACACGTATTTCAGGGTTTTTCGAAATTCACCCCCAGGGTTAAAGGGGGTGGCTAAGTTTGTATGGGAAATTTAATTCTATTGAAATATTTTGCGTGACACTGAAATAATGCTCTGCAATACAAATTATGAGATACATATCTAAGCGTTTTTTGAAAATCAACCCCTATGGGGGTTAACGGGGGTGGCACAATTTGCGTAGGAAAAATATTTAACAGTAATTTTTACCATAAGTCCATAACAATGAACCTCGTACATCAGTTTATCATTAACGAAAAACACACAAAGAAATTATGATACACATAGTAGCAAAATTGGTTAAAAATAGGAAAGTTTTAGAAAGCGCAGCAGTGGCGGTACGGCAGGATGCTACACAGTAGTTTTCAGAAAAGAGGGCCAGAACTTTAAATGGGGAATCAGTCCTTGGTACATTATAAGTAACAGTATATAAGCAAAAATGTTTATTTTATTCACTCTTAGCGCGAGCGAAGCCGCGGGCACCGCTAGTCTAAACTAAAAAGTAGAAAATAATACTTTTAAGGACTTTGTTAGTTTTGGAGTCGGTGCCAGCCAGGTAATTTGATTATGTTTACAAATTTATAGATTAAAAAATCAAATATGTATCTATTTAGGGTTATTTTGCTTTGGCTGGCAGTTGGCACCGACTTCAAAATTAACAAAGTCCAAGTCGGTTGAAAAGCATAATTAGCTATACGTTATGTGTGATAAGTTATACAACAATTTAATGATTTTATCATATTATCTTATTTAATTGGAGTTTTGTCATTTTACGAACGCAAAAAGATTAGATTTGTTTTCAATCAAATCCATTATTGATAGTATTAATAATTGTTATGTATTAGCAATATTAAGTGTATATGTACTTGAAATATTTAAAAGTACTTTATTCATTAAAAATATTTAATTTTTGACTTTAAATTCAATATTTAAAGTCAGAAATTGTGATACTATTAGGTACCTACTCTTAACAATTCTTATAGGTAGGTACGTTGCAATTTAATTTATAAATAGCTTAGTACAGGTAAACTTCATCCTTTTCGTGGAATGAGGAAAAAATAAACATTAACATTTAATGAACAATAGGTAGGTACCTTTATTCTTTGATGTATGAACTAGCAATTCCCGCGGCTCCGCTCGCGTTCTAATCATTTAAAAAAATAGGGTTTGGTGGTAAAAGAATGAACATTTAGGGTTATAGGTATTTTTGATGCCAAATCATAAAAAAATAACATTTGGCCTAAAAAAACATGGAGCGGGCCACCCCTATCACGTAGGGGAATAAAAAATAGCCTACGACCAATTCTCAGATCTACCAAATATACCTACCATAAAAAATAAAAATGTCAAGGTGGTCAAGCCGTTTCGGAGGATTTTCGTAGTTTTTTATATATTAGAAAATTTATTAGATTTATTTCGGGTAAATAGGTAGGTCCTCAAACAGCTGCTCGCCAGCCAAGAAGTTTTATCCTACCTTTGCAATGAACATTCCGTATTTTGATTATGCTTACAAATCGTTAATCGATAGATTAATCGTATAGCTGTGTATTAAGATTATTTTGCTTTGTCTGGCACCAACTCGAAATTTAATTAAGCAATTAAAATGATTACTTATTTTTTACTTTTTAGATTAGGTTTGTATAGTTTGGAAGTTGGTTTTTTTACACGCTTTTTATTAGCTTCACCTGTATGTTTGTATATTTGTATGTTTGTAACCGACTTCTTTGGGCGCGATTTTGACCTACTTTAAACGGCCAGATTTCGTTCAAACTTTGTAGATTTATCGAGGACCGATGACAATACACTAATTTGATATATAAACCAAACTAAAAAGTAGAAAATAAATAATAGTTTAAAAAAACTAATTTACAAACAGCTCCCTCTAGTATTGTATATAGATTACATATTGTGTTCAATAGATGGCGCTTTTTAGAAACTAAAAAGTAAAAAATAAATAATAGTTTAAAAAAACTAAAAACACGCTTTTTATAGAAAACCAAACTAAAAAATAGAAAATAAATTTTAACGAATTTAAATTAATTATTTGATTTTAAAAAAAGCGTGAGGTGCATGGTGTCAATAGTTATAAATATTTTATTGACAGATATGAGTAGAGTGATTATCATTTTGATAATATCTTAAAAAGCACCCATAGAGAAAAGTAATATATACCTAAATAAAAGCACCCCACACTCAGTAGCGTCCGGCAAGCCGGCCGGGCGAAGTCAAGAAACGAGTCACTTCGGTGGGCGTTGTGTTACGCGGGTTGCTCCTAGTTAATTCTCTGATAGCAGAATGGACTATGGAGCAACCCTCTTGCCTGTGTGGCCTGTTTCGGCAGTTGAATGCGCAAGCGATCCTGCAACGACCCATTAAGACGGGTGAGGTCAGTTGGGTTTTAGTGGGTAGTACTGGCTTTAGGCCAGGAATACCTGTTTCCTACAGGTGGTATTATTCGCATATAATTTAAATATTAAAAGTTGTTATATTAACAAAATAAAATATTGCAAAAAGTTCAAAAGTCGTCTTTGTATTCATCATATACCTAACATATTTGCAACAAATCTCAGTCGCCCTTCACGATCGAGAAACCAATATTCATAAATCATATAAGATATTTCCTTGATATGAGATTTTCATGATGATTTAATTTGAATTTGAATAAATATTAAAATTAGATGCATATTAATATTTTTAAAATATTGGAATTTGGAAGTATCCAGCAAATACACGAATATTTTATTTTATCCAACTTTACAGCATATACGAGTAATTTATTTTACCAATACTCTTTTACTCTGTCGGCAGACCGCTCGACCATTTTTTAAACATTTTTATTTACGTATCTTCACAATAATGTTTCACTTATTGTTCTTTTGTTTATTTAATTTTAGTTCTGATACATCGATCATTTCAAAAACATACACACACACACTTAGCCTTTACTATATTAAGAGCACGGAGGATTGGTATTATGTTTCAGGGCAGATATTATTATAATTATTGTCTACTATCGGGACCCGAGGCTTCGCTCTCGCTAAAACTTCTATACTACTACTCTATGGAACCAGCAATTTTTTACCTGTGAGAATAAAATATTTTACTGTAGTAGGTACCTAAGATAGTATAAATATTGACCCTAGTAATAATCTATCACTACATAAAAATTAGTTAAAATTCGATTAGTTCAGTACTTTTTGTGTGAATACGAACATCGATTAGCTAAGATATTGTTTTTAATATGCTTAGATAAAAATGGTAATTGCGAGTGTACCTTAGGAGACACATAGTTTTATTGTAACACATAGTTTTAATATTTCTCTTAAGTTTTAGCAAGAGTTAGCCATATTTTGTAAGGTCCCCCTTATCTATATCGTTCCACAGAACCATTTATTGGGTTTTCCCGTAGGAATTAAAGATTTTAAGTTTAAGATAATCGAGATATTCATTAGCATTTTTGAGCTAAAATGTCTTCATGGTACTCCTAAGATATATATAATGCAACGAAAGTGCATATTGTGCGCCGTAGCCCGTAACCCATAATACAATTAGACTTTCCATCGTGTACCACCTGAGGTTTCTACACGTTTCGTGAATGGAGAGATGTTGTTTCTATCTCCCACGGCTTATCAGGCCAGACGCTACAATCTCGTACCCCACCGGGCTCCGTCTTCCGTCCGACCACAGTTCGACGCACAGTCGGTATCGCGCCTCGCTGACGGCTGTGTTCGCTTTCAAAACCGTAAACAGCACGCGTTAAAATATATTTACAAATCAGAGAGTTTTATCAAAATAGTAACCTTTAATTCCCTTGATATTAAAGGTGAGTTTTTTTCTAAAATATTATTTTAAATGATTTTTTAAAGGTTTAATTTTTATTGTTACCTACTTTACGAGTACATAAAAAATAATTAATTAATTATTCACCTCTCAGGTTGTGCATATGTGTCCTACACAAATAAACAAAAAGTTTAAATATTACTTAATTACATGTCATCTAATTATTCAATGAGTACTTTAGTTATTTTTTCAAACATAATATAAGTATTGTACTTTTTTAGATTTACGGGAAATTCAAAGTACTTCACAATACTTGTCAATTTTAAAACATAGAATATTAAATTAAAGTTTTTTACAATTTAATAAATCATTTAAAAATACATGATGTTAAATTATTATTTGTCTTTTATTATTGTGTTGGTAAATCAATACATTAAATTGAAAGAAGATTTGCAAAGAGAGAAACAAAGTTGAGAGAGCTTAATTTTTTTATAGTACAATATTTTTAATATTTCATTAGCAGTTTTCACTTTTCATACCTAATATCATAACATAAGAGTGGATGTGAAATCTTAGAATATTGCTTAAAATAGGAAGAGAAAGTAATATCGGTTACAACGACTCAAATAATAATAATTAGGTATGTTAATCTATACAAATAAATATGATCGAAGTGTATGTTTGTAAAATCAACAAAAGAGCTTATTATTACAAAAACTTTATTTAAAGATTTTCGTTGATCTGTCTGACCGTGTGTTTGTTCCTGTTAATCCCGGAAATGGCAGGACAGATTTTGACGGAAACTTCATTGGCAGTTGACTGATGTTATTAGGATTTAGGAGTAACTTAGTCTATTTTTATTTATAAAAAAGAATTAGGGTTCTGCTAAAAAAATGTACTTTTTAATGTTGGGAAATGCATTAACGCATTACCACAAGTGGTTACCGTTATGTGGGAAACCAAATAGACCTCACCCCTCTTAATGGGGTGTCGCAAGATCGCTTGCGCATTCGACAGTGGCGCCCTGACGCGGACGGCCCTCCGTCTTCCGGAGCAGACCACACAGCTAATAGGTTGGGGTTGCTCCCAGCCCACTCTGCTCTCATAGAATTACCAGGAGTAACCCGCCTGATACAATGTCCACCGAAGTGGGCCCTTCTACGCATTTCTTGGCATCGCGCCCGGCCGGCTTGCAGGACGCCACTGAGACACTCCCCCCGATTATATGACAAGGTGAACGCACGTTGGGGAAAAAAACTTACGTAGACGAACCCTAGCAAAGCGGTAATTCGCTAGTAATAAATCATAATGTTATAAACAATCTTATATTTACTTCTAAGCTAATGGAAGTGTTGCAAAAAAACTGGTATTGAAAAGTGTATCAAGGCGCAGTCTTCTTTGGGCTTGCTCAATATAAGATCAAGGAGACCAAACCTTATGTTACGTTCACGAGAAACGAATATTAAAGAACTGACTTAAAATTTCCATAAACCTTGATAGAGTCTTATTCATATTTATTATTTAAGACGAGAAATTCTAGGAATTTTGTTAAATGTTTGCTTATAATTATCATAGTCAAACTTAGCGAGTACCTATACATGAACTCGTATGTTACGTTACTTACTTCTGGCATGGACGCTAGATAAATATTTTTCTAATTAAGTCTCAATGGCAGAATACACAAATGGCAAAAAGTTAATTTTGAATATCTTGTCTTGTTAATTATTTCGTAATGAAACAATATTTGTTACTATACTTCAGTACAAGATATTTCCGTTTATTTTATCGAAATAAAATATCATTAACCTTCAACTTTTACATAAGCTGTGATAAAAAATATAATAATTTTATCTGCAAAATTTGGCGATTCGTTATAGGTTTATTGATAGGCTAGATTAAGTAAATAATTAGTTCTATCATACATAATATGTAACATACATAGTAACAACATTATTATAAAATATATACGTAGTAGGTACATTCAGTATATTTAATATATTATGTATATTAATTATATCATTAACAGTCCTCACGGGCGTTTTATTTAAAAACAAAAAACAAATTGCCTATTAAGTCAGTAGTTATTATTATTTCTTAAAAGTGTTGCCAACGAAGAAGAGTTAAACCTGTACGATAGGCTTTAATTATTTTCATCTTAACTTAACCCTAGATAGCTAACGTTCGTCATTTTGACGAACATCTAATAAATATCTTCTTCTCTCTTACTAATGAGTGTACCTACATACTTATTGTTTCGTGCCAACTTAGTGACTACTAGGCTACGTCGCGTGGTAGATGCGTAAGCCGGTAAGTACTTTTGTTTTTGAGATACCTACTACATGCTCGTCAATTTGACGAATGATTAGCTTATACGTAACTTTTAGATCTGTACTTTAGTTGTTTTTTATTATATATTTTATTAGTTATAGAGTTCATAGTGAAGAATGGCTGCTAGGTTGACAGATGATGATATTACAGTTCGTTCGTTAGGTGATGAAGGTGATGAAGATTATGTCGATACAAATGAAGTTATTTCTGATAGTGAGAATGAAGATGGCTTATTGATTGATGGCGTGGAAAGTGATAGTTGAAGAAGAACAAGGAAGGTCTACTTCCGATGCTCTTCATCCCAGTGAGAATTCTTCATCAGGTTCCAACTACATTGTTCACTTGACTCAACCTAATATTCCAGGCAAAAATCGTCACATGTAGGCGACTCACAAAGGACATACTTCTTCCCGAATTACTGCGCTCCTTTATAACTGATGAAGTATGTGAGGATATTTTGCAGTAGACTAATCCTGAAATAGCCATAAAGAAACATAACTATGAAACTATGATGCCAACAATGCCTAGAAGAATCAAATATAAAATAAGAGTTGTATTGGGTTTGAACCGTAAGGAACGCGCTGAAGGTCAAGGTCAAATTCTTGGGTAATCTAGTTCTTGAAGTCCCCTGATACCTAATAATATCTTAACAAGGAAAAGGAAAAGCTGCAGTTTGTGTTCCTATAAGAAAAGGCGCATGACGAAGAATCACTACAATACTTGCAGAGTTCCCATTTGTGGCCAACATAGAGTCGACTTTTGCCCAACTTGTGCCAAAAAAGTGAAGGTGATTTGATACTTACGGCTAATTTTAACGTTCTTTTTTTAAATATTACCAATAAAAAACGGAAAATTAAACCAATAGTTCCTAATTTAGTCTTTGTAAGATTTAGTGCCTTATTGATCTCAAAGAAACATGTGCCATTTACGATTTTTGATTTACTACTTAAAAATTAAATAAATATTCATTTTTGCAACAATTATCTTTAATTTATATCCCATATTTCCTATTCATAAAATAAACCTGATCAAACTGAAATAAAATCTTAAAGAAAAAAGAAATTTTAAAAATGATCAAAAAGACGAATGGTTAGCTTATCATAGAAGTTCGGGAACGTTAGCTATGTAGGGTTAAGACTCTTAAAATAACAAGCCATAATCATAAAATAACAAGCCAAGACGGTTTTTTTTATTTATCTTGCCTTTGCAATGGACTTTCGAACGGTATTTTGATTATGTTTACAAATATAGATATAGATTATTTGCTTTGGCTGGCACTGACTTCTAAATTAACGAAGTTCTTAAAAGTATTATTTTCTACTTTTTAGTTTAGATTTGTTTAGTTTTGAAGTCGGTTTTTGTTTTTTGTTAAAAATAATTTATTTTCAAATTTTTAGCGGAAAGTAGATACTTATTTTGTTTATGTACAAAAAAGAATTTTCCAAATCGGTCCAGCCATCTTCGAGTAATGGGAAACATACATAAAAAAAAGAGCCTGAAAGAATTTAACTATTGGTCTATAATTACGTATAATATTGAAAGAATTTTCTTTTAACTCCTAACCGTTGAGGAGTTGTACCTTCCATCATTAGCTCAACCACAGGAGATGATGATAATCAGACGCAAATACTTAAACAGCTTTAGGAAATATATGAAAAACGTGATAAGTGCCTATAAAATTTGAGAGTCTGAGATCCCATCATCAGATCGTGACTTGGTGACTATGGGACCAACTGAAAACTATACCCTTTCAAACAAAAAAAGAATTTTCAAATCGGTCCAGCCATCGTCGAGTAATCGGGGAACATACATAAAAGTCCCCGACGAATTGAGAACCTCCTCCTTTTTTTGAAGTCGGTTAATTAATCATGACATTGTTTAAAATATTAAGAACTATAAATATATATATATATATATATATATGTGTATATATATATATATATATATATATATATATATATATATATATATATATATATATATATATATATATATATATATATATATATATATATATAATCTGAATCTCGGAAATGTAATTCGTACTTAAATATAATTTATATATAATTTCTAAAAAACACAATTTATAAAAAAATATGTACCGGGCAAATCGGCAATGGCTCCAACGATTTTCATAAAATTTAGTATCCTACTGGGGATTTCGGGGGCGATAAATCGATCTAGCTAGGATTATTTTCAGAAAATGTTGTTTTATTCGTGTTTTCAATAATCAACCTTATCGATAATCAACTTAAAAATAAACTTATTCTTTTTATTGAAAGAAAATAACAAAAAGGTGGCGTTTGGGTAGCCCAATATTGCCAATTAAACAGAAAAATATGACTCTTCCCGACATCTATTGGCGAATAATAATAACATTTTTCTTAAAAATACCGAGCACAGCTCGGTCATCCAGGTACTAACATATTATAGTAGGTACCTGAAGGCCGAGATTGGTGACAATGACAAATTCAATGGTATTATCGGCATAATAGAGAAGACATTCATTATGTTCCCCATAACGGTAAAGCAATGCCAATGTTTACGATCATTGATTGCAAAGCACCTTTTAAAAACTCATTGTTTTTTATTATTTTAACTGTGAACTTTTTCCATCGAGCTCTGGACATACTCATTAAAGTCGGTTGGGTAGTTTTGGCGCTACAGGGAACATACAAACATACATACATGCACACATACATAGACTGCCCAAATCATTACCCTTCCTTTTAGCTTCGCCGTAGTCACCTAAAAAGGACTGAATATATATACATATTAGATATTATAAAATATTTTCTTAATATAAACTATAAAAAATGAACGAAGCAAACAATTAAGGCACCTATACCTATCTATTTATTTTATAGCTTCTTAAAACAATAACATATATAGATCACATCACATTTCACCATTCACAAGTGGTAGTGCCATGCTTGTTACCTTCGGGTAGCAGCCGAATGGGCCGGCACGCCCCGTATAGTACCACTCTCTCACAGGAGACCGGCGGCGCGGCGTGAAGTAGCAGCTATGCTGTCGCGTTTCGTCCGGTAAGTGAGAGTCCGGGAGGCCCACTTCCCATCCCTCCTCCCGTCCTTCTCCCTCCTCCCTCCCTCCCTTTCCTGAAAGGCCGGCAACGCATCTGCAAGCCCTGTGGTGTTGCAGATGTCCATGGGCGGAGGTGATCACTTACCATAAGGTGAGCCTCCTGCCCGTTTGCCCCCTTTGTCCCACAAAAAAAAAATATAGATATATGTTTAATAAAGATGTTGATATCATTAAATAAGAATTCTTATCATATTAATAAGAATTTAAAAATGATAAATGATTTGTTATTTTATAGTAAAAATAAAGTACTCTCAATATGATAATCTCATATGATACCTACTAAGTATTATACACGAAAAAATATTATATTATATATACTGTAGATAATTACAGAAATACCTATATTTAAATATATCGGGAACTTTACATATTTTCCTGTTATATGCTAAAAAGCCTTGAAGTTCATTTGTTGAAGAAAATGAAAGACTTTTTACATCGTGGATTGTTATTGCATATTATAACACATTAGGTACACGTTAATGAGATCAGATCTATAATAAAGTATTTTTATGTTTACTAGAATTGAACAAAAATAGTCAATGTTATCCGATTCTCATAATAAACCTACTTTTAAGCGAGTACGACTCGTTCTAGACCGATTTCAATAAGGAGGCAGTTCTCAATTCAAAAAAACTAAAATATTGTATATATTTTTGTTTGTTACCTTATAACTTCGTAATTTATCCGATTTGGAATACTCTTTTTATCAAAGTAATAATTTTATTTCTTAAATTTGAAAGGTCTCTTTTTTTAACCTACAAAGATGTCTGGTATATAAAATGCTAAGTCTAGTCTAATACTAAGTCAATTCAAACACCAATTAGGTAGGTATTAGGTATATTGAGGTTAGATAACCCATTATATAAATTTAAAAATCAATTTTTAAATTTGTTTCTTGATAAACTTGAAAAAGTATCCAAAGATACACATAAACTATATTACTATTACTTATATCAACTAAATAAATAAGTAGAATAATACATGTTAATTACCAATTTTAACTACACGCAGTCGAAATAGTTATTAGTTATTGTTTATATTTAATATATAGATTTTAGTTTAGTATATTTTTGCTGCATTGTACAATATATTATGTATATTCTATACCTGATTTACTGCAAACATTACGACTTGTCAAGTCGTAAGTACCTGTGTTAAACGTCAGATAAAACGCCGTTTCCTCTTCTAGGAGAATAAGCACCCTCTGCTCGTCCTCGTACATATTAATTATCAATAGACCAGAAATGGTCTTAGTTATAGCCGGAACGACTAAACGTAAAAATACAAATATAAAGGTTAAGTTATTACTTCGCAAAATTACCTAAAATGTTAAGGTTTACTTTCAAAATAGGTAAGAAAAAAATAGTATTTTTTTTATAAAAAATTATAACAAAGGCTATAAATTATATACATCTACAATGTAATACATTATATGCACGTTCTCGCTCGATCAAATGATCTTTATTCTTTCAAGTTGCATGCTCTTAATAACTGTAAGAACCTAATCTCAGTGTTGCAGTAATTATATTATTATTATGTAGTAGGTAGGTATTTGTGCTAAGAAGTTGAGCAAGCGCATGTACGCTTATGTCGTCATTTTTCATTATTACATGTACTTACTACTTAGAGCTATTGTTAACGCTATAAAAATAATTTTGTACAGTGTAACTACGATACCTATATTTTACATAAGTACGAATATATTCGATATTTTGGCTCTGTTTTTCCGATTATTAATTCACACTACAGATTTTGATACAGGTTTCACTAACGTTCACTAACTTGGGATAAAGTTTTATATAGGTAATTCGTAAATGTTCTGTACAAAATGATTAATTATAACCGATTTTTGTTATGCTAAAGGAAAAGGCCTACAGAAAGTCCGCAATATCATAATGTATGTATAGACTGTCTTAAGGTCTCGTTGGTGTAGTGGCTAGCAAGTACAGCCACTCATCGAGAGGTCCTGGGTTCGAGTCCCGGGTCGGGTCAAATTTAGTTATTGAGCGTTGCTGTTTAGTAAACCTCAGTAACAGCCAGGAGTTGGGAAGTTGGCGGTGTCACTCCCGTGCCTCGGAGAGCACGTAAAGCCGTCGGTCCTGTGCCGGTCGTGTCAAGTAGTCGTCCCACCGGAGTATGAGAGTGATAGTAACAGAGAGTGCACTTGTGTCTGCGCGTACACTTGTGCACTATAATATCTCCTTTGCAATTGGCTTGTCTCATTGAGATTGGCCGCCATGGCCGAAGTCGGTCGGAGAACGTTAAGGTACACTGAAAATAACAATTTTCATCTTTATAAAACCTAGACGCGAGTAAAATCCTAGTAGTTATTTTACAAAGCTTCGTGGACATGTGTACCGAACAAACAATATTAAATTCACTATTTTTTAAGTCCATAAATGTTTTAAGTAACGCTCACCGTAAAACAGGTATAGTTTCTATGGTAGTAACTAAAATTTTAATTTCCTTGACTTTTAACAACCGGTCCGACTTTTGTAATATAGTTACATAATTATTGCTTCGGTACAATCATGACCCACCGCTTACTTTATTCACCATATTATTATTAACAGAAGTTAACAACTCAATAGTTATTTACTCTGCAGTTGATAAATTACGAGCTTTAACAGAATGTTGCTAGAAATTGTTAAGGTTGTAGAAAATTTAAAATCGTAAAAGTATTGTATACCTTACACTGTACGAGTATTGAGTTTTTTTGGAAACTCTCCGTCCGAAAACTCCGTGGTCGTCTCATAAGTCTACGGTAACTGAAAGATACGGTACGGGTTAGTTACTATACAGTATAGAGTTCCTGTTTCTGCATGGATTTGTCCCTACATACTTTAGTAGGTATACATTTCATAGAGCTGAGATATATTCTTGAAGTAAAAGTATCCTAAATGTTGACCAGAAGTTTTCTCATGATGTCGTCACAGACAGACAGACAAAAGTTATAAAAACTATAGATACGGCCCTGTATCGATAATAATTAATAATGGCTATTTCAATGACATTTTCCAAAAAATATAATCCATAAAATAGATTTTTATTATAAGTAGGTATACTTACTCGTAGATTGCTGCAAACTAACAATAAGCCAACTTTACTCATGTTCCTATCGTAAAAATTTTCAGAATGTAAATCTATTTTTTCAGCTCTTACGTAAATGACCTGTTCTTTAAATGCAATTTCAATTACAAGTAATTTATATTAATTACACAATTATTCGAACTTAATATTTAATTCTTTGACCTGAAAAATAATCTATATGAATAAAAATGAATGTTGGTAAGCGCATAACTCAAGAATGGCTGGACCAATTCGGCTAATTTATTTTTTTGTATGTTACTTAAGGTCCACGAAAGGTTTTTTAATACAAAAAAAAAATAATTAAATGACATTCAAAGTTTGTAAAAATTTTATCCTAAACGGGGTACCTATGGACGAACCCGAGAGAAACGAGTGTGAGTCGCTAGTATAAAATAGAATTAGATTTAGAATATACGTAAGATAATTAATAGGTTCTATACCCTACCTATGTAACGTAGGTATGATGTAGATAAAGTCATAGGTATATTATAATTTATAAGAAATTGCTTTTTTAATAGGAAAAATATAAAAAAGCGACGGTTAATATTTGAAAAATTATAAGAGAGTTGTTATTTGACTACATAGTACCTACCTACCGTTACTCCTCAGTTTACTATACTCCGGAAGCAAATACCTACCATCACGTGTCGTGAACTGAATGTAAACTCGTATGACGTATCTATTAAAGCAGAGGAAATTGAAACATTTTTTTCAAGATGTGCTTAGTAAAAATGTCAAGGAAACGTGAAAAATTATTAAATATTAAAATTATTGAAAAAACTTTATTACAAATACAAAACATGCTCTTTTATATTGATTGATTTTATTGCGTCTAAATAAAAATGATCTTTTGACTCTTGTACTTGCAAAAATCATCTCTGAGTTCAAAAACTTAACAATGTCCATGACACATAAATTACTGTACTTGACAAAGAGGCGTTTGACTCAAGAGAAAGATACTTGCCATGCATACGAATGAACGGACTCCGCAACATGTGAATAATCCATCAATCTGCCAAACCAAAAACATTAACAGTATAGCATTCCTTATTATCCGTCTACTACGACTTAATTATTAGATTTGAAATATATTTTACTAGCTATCGTTCTGTGATTGAAAGTTAAAGCGCAATATTCGTAGCTGAATAGTCCGGCCCGCTTCGTTGGGCGTAAGTTAAAATAAATTAAATAAATGATTTTAAATTTTCTAGCCTAAGGAGCCTAAGTCACTCCTTATAACATAAGCTATCTGCGAACGAGTGGAAGTCCCGTCAAAATCGGTCCAACCGTTTCAGAGATTAGCTGGAGCAAACAAACAGTCAGACGGATAAAATTTTAAAAACTTGATTTTTGGTGTAAGTACCTTTAACCGTACCTAATACCTATATACATTACTTTCATAATATGCATTTAGTGAAAAGCTGTTAATTTGAAATTAAAAAAATACACACTTTTCAATTTTATTTATATACGTACTGACGATTTATTGTTTTTATGCATTTAGGTCTTAGAGCATTAAATCAGCTTAATGCTCTAAGATTTAGGTAGACCTACCTACCAACTTGTCACACTTAAATTGTATTCGCGGTACACGAGACTGGTATCTTTTCCCTGTCTTCACTTCTAGTTGTGACGAATTCTTTTTGAAGAGTGTTTCATATTTTTTCCAATCAGAGTAGGTACCTACTTTCTTTATAACTGTCTAACTTTTCTAGCCTTTGCTATTTTGCCGTAAATATGTTTGACACTCGCGAGTCGCGACTCGCGAGTCGCAAGTCGCAACTCGCAACTATACGATAGGTATTTTGCTTATATTCAAATTCAAAATATTTTATTCAGCATAAAATTATTACAATTTTTTACTGAACGTCATGAGTCTACTACCAGGTCGGAAAGAAGAAGCCGCTGACCTGAGAAGAACTGGCGAAAGGAACTCAGCGGGACTAATATATTTTTTTGTATCATAGAATGGATACATTATATATTTTCTGTCAAAAACCTTATTCTTGTATCCCTCGAGCGGTCAATTGTTAAATTAGTTTCTTATAATATTAGATAAGCACTCGATGTGCTGAAATTGCTCTATGTAATGTATCTTTCTTGCTGTAGAAAATAACTTTGTGGAAAAATCGACGTTGACCGTTGATCTTCGGATTAACCGAAAAAAACCGATGAACCTACAAGCGTAGTAGATTATAAAGATATTCGTTGTTATTGTTAGTAATTATTCAATAAAACTCTTCCTTATCCTTTAACATAGCTTCTAACAATAGTTATTGTTTATTAAATGGTACTATTGATAAAGAATTTATTTACAACTTGGTTGTTTAATTGGTATTAAATTATTTTTAGCGTAGCGTAGTATATTAGCATTTAAAAATAAATTAACACTTAAGAGTTTTCGTTTACGAGACAATACATTAATTAGGTATGTACCTACCTACTTTCTTTGTTACATAATAAATAAGCTTACGTTACGCCGTTAATACGAATAATAACTGTATATTAACGTAAAAAAAATTGTAAGTAAGGACCAATTTAAAAAAAATATTTCAAAATGATTACAAAATCAATGGCCATAAACTTACTTGCTCTGATTTAAAACGTGTTATAGCCTTCTTAATACTGAAGGTTTTAATAATTTACTAAATATAGGTCTACTATTTCAATTTCGCCTTTTCTTTATAAAAAACATTTTATAATTCATAAAAACGCTAAAAACAATGTCCAAGGTCAATTAAATATTAAACTTTATTAAAATGTATATTTTTAATAAGTATGCGAAAACAATTTAAACATTTTATCTTAAGTATAACTTTATTAAATTTTAAGCAATAAAAACAATTTTCTATTAATAACACCAACTAAAAAAATATAAGTAGTCTAATTAGCTCTTAATGCTTTACTTTTATAATCGTAGATTTTGCCTAATTGAATCTTATCTATCTGGAAGATAATAGATATGTAGACCGTATCGGTATATATTTTGATTTAGCGACTTAGGTACGAACTGACCCCTTACTGTAGCTTCTAGCGAGGTCAACGGGCTGCTTGCATAAATTAAAGGTACAACGAATATTCACGCATCGAGCAAGTTTTTTATTATCAGTACAAAAAAAATTAAAAAAGTAAATTGAAATTAAATTAATTATTTATTAAAGTAAATAAAATTAAAATGTTTGTTTGTAAATTCAAATTAACAGATTTTCACTAAATGCGTATGTAACGTACATAACGATAAATACTTACATAAAAAAAACAATTTTTAAAATTTTTGTTTGTCTGTTTGTTCGATCCGGCTTATCTGTGAAACGGTGGACTGATTTTGATGGAGCTTTCACTCGCAGACAGCTAATGTTGTAAGGAGTAACTTAGGTTACTTTTGATTTATTAGAAAAATCTAAAAAAATCTTTTATTTTAACTTATGCCGGAACCGAGGAGAGGACTAGGAGATATTATTTAAAAATAAGAGAGTTCAAGATTTATTCTGCCACTTTTCCCATGTTTTAACTCCTACGTGATTTACGTCATATAATTTATATAAATCGTTAGGTATCGCCTATTGAAATATTTATAAAGCCTCTCTGGATCACCTTTAGAATTATAAGTACGTATCAAGCCGTAAAACATCGGAATATCAGTAAATAAATTAAGTAAACGAAAACGAAATCATTTATAGGTTATATTGAATGTTACAATGATATGCATACATGTGTAGATAGTTTACATGAATGATGAAGTGATATCATTGCCATATAATATTAATTATTATTAAATTATTTTATTTTATAATTTATTACTTACAATAATAAATAATAATTAAATAATACTTTTATGGGTCCTTAATTTAAACCGCTATTACCGCTTAAAGCATTATAAACACATTACATTTAATAATTTTATCTCTACATACCTATTTTATAAATCTAATATATAAAAATCTCGTATCGCAGGGTTTGTTATCCGAACTCCTCCGAAACGGCTTGACCGATTTTTATGAATTGCTAATATATTATAAATATAAACCTTATTTACTACCTATTATTCAATAGCAAAATGCGGCTTACCTACAAGAAAAAGGTCTTAAAAAATATATTCGCACATTAAAACAAAAGTCTCCGAGGCACGAGACTTGAGTTTGTTTCTATATTTCGCTTTCAAAGCAAGAGTATTTAGGGGATGTCTGCGTGGATACTAAAACTTATTTTACGTCTGTTTGTGCGTTAATCTGCACTCCGTGATCACAATTTAGAAGTAATTTAATATTTTTATGATTTATCTATAATATTTCTCTAGCATATTATATATAATATTCCTATATAATATCTAGCTTAGCATAACTACGATAATATGTTTTTGAAAATTTAAAGAGTCACTGTTGGTTAGATAATAAAAAAGAACCTATATACTTATGTATATATTATCATATGAGTAACTTATAAATAATGTGTGTATGTTTCAGCCCTTTTTAACTTCCGGTCCCACTGCTGGGCACGGGCCTCCCTCAATACGAGGGCGATGAGATCATAGTTCAACACGAGAGCCAAATGCCTTACTAGGTTCTTTAAATGTAGGTTTTCCTCTTGAAGTTGTAATCTTGTTAGAAATTATTCGCATAATATGATAATATTAGAGGTGCGAGATCCGGACTCGAACCCGTATCACTCGGTTATAAAAGCGAGCGCATTACCACTCGGCTACCACTGCCTAATATTATAAGATGTACTGTTTGTAAGTTTATCTATGTAGGTAGGTATGTACTGATTTCTAAAATTGTAGAGATTGACATTAATTTTAAATTCTATATTTTTATAATGTAAAAATGAGGATTTAAAGGAGCTTGTAAAAGTCTATTTGAATAAAGAATATTTCGATTTTGATTTTTTGCTTATCTGAATACCTTTGAGTCTCTATATAAAAATGTAATACAAGTACGATACGATATACGACAGTACAAAATAATTAGCTACTTAATGTCATCATACTAAATTTAATTGAAATTATTATCGGTGAATTCGTTTAGGCTCGAAATAAAAAAGCAAAATGTATGGTGGCGATGCGAGGTTAAGTCACTTGTCTCTACATACTCGTAGTAGAAAACAAAGTCGCTTTCCGCCCGTTCCCGACTGTTCGCTATAGGTAGGTAGATCTTTTACTGTACGCGTGCAGTTTCTTAATCAATGATAAACAGAGTGATTATCGTACAAAGCCGGGAATTTCATGAAAATAGTAAATGTTTTAAGGCTACTTTTATTTCAGAAACAAAATAGGATACTGCTCAAAACCACTAAAACGTAATAAGCGACGAACCCGAGCGAAGTGAGGCTCAGTCACTAGTCAATGACAAATTGAAGTCGCTTGTATAGTTACAGCCACTACTTACTAGTAGATATTCTCATAATGATAGTAATAAGTTAATAACACTCGTAATATCTTAGAAAGATAATGTCTCAAAAGCTTTCTATTTTATAATTGTAATGTTTTCTAGATAATTTATTGAAACACGATGCAGAAAGTAGGTACCTAGATAGTTAGAAATCTTTACATTTACGTTACTTAATCGACGAATTTAATTTTAAGTATCTTCATCCTCGTAATAATACATTATTTTATACCTTAATTTTATATTTTAAATAGGTACCTATTTTTAAATATGTAAAGCGGAAAAACATAGGCGCTCTCACGGATAGTGTGTTTGAATACGAAGACATAATATTTACTTATTTCAAAATTTAAGCATTTTGAACTCGCATTTCTGATGATATTTAAACAAAGTTTAAGTTATTTGCGTTACTTAAGTAGGTACCTATATGCGTAGATTATATTACGTGGTAGTACTTAGTTTGTAATTTTCCATTATTTTAAACCATTTTCTAATGCTATTTCTAATATTAATTAATTTTCTAATATAAAATAAGTACCTACATGTATTTTAAATTTATCAATTATTTGATCGTTAGTAATTATCTTTTTATAATATACATAAGCACATGCATTATACATACTGGTTATTGAAAAATTACTCAGTTATTTACAAAAGAAAAACCGAATGTAAATAGTAGGGTAAGTAGTGAAGACATTCTATAACATTGCTTTCGCTCTCTACAATATGAAATTATAAGAAAGGTCGTTGACACTCACTTTCCTTTCTCAAATTGCGTCGGAAACGTCGCGTGAGTGCTTTTATTTCTACCTGCTTCCTTTGCGGCCATTCGTCTAAAAGTGTTACGGGGCTTAATTAATTTAGCCTAGTTGCCTAAAAATTAAAATAGTGCAGATTGAATTTAATAAAATCATTCTAACATTTTTTGGTTAAAATCACAATTAATATGTTCCATAGATTTTTAAAAGATAGATTAGTTAGGTATATGAATGAAATAAAGTAAAATAAAAAAGACTGACTTATTGCTCTATAGGTAGAGCCACATTAAAACCAAGCCCCAACTCTATATTTTTGTTGCCTTAAGACAAGTCACAGACAAATTGTCTGTGAGACAAGTGGATGTTCTCAAGCCTATTTCTTAAATTTAACGAAAATAGTTCATCAAGAATAAATAGCACTTATGACCCACCACCCACGATTTTAAATTATTAGAAATCCGATGACGTAAAATCGACTTAATACTTAATCGTTTACTCTGTAATCTACATTAACCGAGAATACTATTGAACTTCAAGGAAGTGCAGCAAATAAACTAATATTTTTTTTAGATTATGGTTATGCTTATTATGTCTTAATTTAAGTTAGTGAAATATGGTAAATAATATAGTAATGTGTAGCACGTGTAGGTATTATTTTGATGCGACCTTTTGGAATATTTTCTCTTTCGTCAGTAACAAAAAGCAAGGCTCACAGGTACCACATAATGATGTAAATACTAGCAGCATTCCTTTATTTGATTTAGGTAATAAATTAACAACTAAGTATTAATGATATTAGGAGTTAGGACATCGATAATAATATTTAATAGCCGATATGTACATATCTCCCATTCCAAATTCTTAAGTAGTTACAATGTAACAAACACTCTCACTAGTCACTCGTTCACGCTTTCGAATTTATAATATTTGTGTGATATAAAGTTTCGCCATCGAGGTCAATGTCATCGACATGTTAAAGATCATTTTGGTAATTATACTTAGTTCACGTTACTCAACTAACGTATTACGTATAAATCTCATTTTTTAACCGACTTCAAAAACAGGAGGAGGTTCTCAATTCGTCGGGGACTTTTTTTTTTACTCAACGATGGCTGGACCGATTTGGAAAATTCTTTTTTTGTTTGAAAGGGTATAGTTTCCAGTTGGTCCCATAGTCACCAAGTCACGATCTGATGATGGGATCCCAGGGAAATCGAAGGCAACTCTCAAATTTTATAGGCACTTATCACGTTTTTCATATATTTCCTAAAGCTTGTGCTTTAAGTATTTGCGTCTGATTATCATCATCTCCTGTGGTTGAGCTAATGATGGAAGGTACAACTCTTCAACGGTTAGGAGTTAAAAAAAATTCTTTCAATATTATACGTAGTTATAGACCGATAGTTAAATTCTTTCAGGCTCTTATTAACCGACTTTAAAAAAAGGAGGAGGTTCTCAATTCGTTGGGGACTTTTTTTATGTATGTTCCCCATTACTCGAAGATGGCTGGACCGATTTGGAAAATTCTTTTTTGTACATAAACAAAATAAGTATCTACTTTCCGCTAAAAATTTGAAAATAAATTATTTTTAACAAAAAACAAAAGCAAAATAACCTTAAATAGACACATATTTGATTAATCTATATCTATATTTGTAAACATAATCAAAATACCGTTCGAAAGTTCATTGCAAAGGCAAGATAAATCTATCCGTCTTGGCTGGCACCGACTTCAAAATTAACGAAGTTCTTAAAAGTATTATTTTCTTCTTTTTAGTTTAGATTTGTTTAGTTTTGAAGTCATTTTTGTTTTTTGTTATAATTAGCTAGGTACGCACATTCATATGGAACTACTGTAATGTTATTTAAATGTACATTTGAAAAAGTGGCTTTGTTTGAGAGAATTTACATCTACGTAATATTTTTAAATATACAAAGTTATTCAGACACATTCATTAGTGACCTTACACTGAGTAATTATAATGAATTAAAAAAAAATCATTGAAGATGTTACTACAAAATTAAATTAACTAAAATATAATACTTTTTTTATTGCACTTTAAGAAAAACGGACATCTTATAGTTTACTTAGTTTACGTAGTACGTACTACGTACTAGTAACTATATACTTAGTTTTATACTTTACTAGCATTTCCCGCGGCTCCGGCCGGGTTCTAAAGAACGGAAACCAATTTCTTTCACCAAATTCATTTCACATAATATTATATCACGCGATGTTTTATAGCCAATTTGTAAATTAGATATTTTCTAGCAGTAAAAAAATATCCTTTATCTTGACCCGGATAACCATCCATCAGCAACCAGCTATCATCATGCCAAAGTTCATCAAAGTCTGTCCAGTGGTTTGCTCGTGATGTGGTCACAGACAGACAAAAATTCTATAAAGTTGAAATTCGGCCTAAGTATCGATAATAATAATTACCTACTATTTCAATAAGATTTTTCAAAAGATAATCAATGTACAGATTCGACGAATTAGAATTTTATCATATGTATACAGTATAGTTTAAAAAACTTAAGGTTACAGTTTTTGTATTTGATTTAATTTCATACTTTGCTAATATAATTAAAGCTTTGTCTTTGTTTCAGACAACACTCTGAGATCCGGAGGAAAAAAATGAGTGAATTCGAAGAGCAGTAAATCTAATCAACATATTTATAGGCTGCAATTAACATTTACAAAAAACATTGCGAAGATGTCAATTGAAACCAACAATAATATGAATAAAGAAGTGAATCACAAAGAGGTAATAATGCAGTTTAACAACCCACTCTAGTAAATGCATATTATGTACGGTTAACGGTACTTATAATTAAAATACTATAATTAAATTTGGAATTCCTAACCAATTGTCAGATGTTATTGAACCAAAGGTCAGTTAAAGAAAACGATGTAATGCATATGTTGCACTATAGCTACATTGTATAAATTTGTGCATTAAACATTTTTGGAGCATATACCTATTAATTAATTTTGAAATAATTATTATATCTATCATCGATAAAGAGGCCGAGTCTTTAATTAGGAATTTTTGAGTAAAAGTCTGGGATTAACGCACGCATCGAGAAAACCATTGGACAATCGAAATATTTTGATTAAATTTTGTTATATCGATTTATTTTAATCGATATAATAATAGCAGGTTATCCGGGTCAACGGATAGGATATTTTATGGTAAAACATAGGTAATAACGACTAACGAGCCCGAGTGGAGCGAGACTAATTCGCTAGCAAGTAGCAACATACCTATGTTTATTTAATTAATTTTATTGAAAGTAATTTAAATGAAAATTGTACATTTTCAACGCTGTCTTTTTAAATGTTCATTGCACAATACAAAATATATTTAAATAATTATATCGACACCAAAACCAGTACTAACCCAACAAAACCTCCCCATTCTTGATAAGGCGTCGCAGGATCATTTACGCATTCAACCGCGACCGCGCCCCAACGACAGGTCTGCCGAAGCAGACCATACAGCCAAAGTTGCTTCACAGTCCGCTCTGCGAGCAGTGAAATATCTGGAGCAACCCGCATTGCACACCGTCCACCAAAGTGGACCACCTCTATGTGGGTTTGTTAACTACGCGCCTGGCTAGCTTACCGGACGCTAGTTGCTACTGAGCGCCCCACTAGAACATGGTTATCACACTTTGGTGGGATCACTTTGGGGCGAACATGAGCGAAGCGAGGGTCAATCGTTAGTATTAAATTCAAAGAATAGGGAAATAAGTTTTACATTGAATGATTTTTTACTAGTCTATGACGCATGAAAATGATTTATCTATTTGAAAAGAATGGTGAATGTGCCGTAGTTTATTCAATAGTTTGTTAAATACTTATTGCGAAACTTATCTCATAAATTATGATAGGTTTATATAATACTAGTGTTGCTCCTTGCCAAATTTAAAGTTTGTAGCACAAAAATCAGTCCCATAATTAATTTAACTTTAGTTAAAAGCTGTTAATTTGAAATTAAAAACAGACGTTTCAATTTTATTTATGTATGTATAGATTTATGTAACTTATCCTCACTTCACTTGGGTGCGTCCGTAGGTACTCTATAAATACTTAGATATACACACCTAAATGGTTATTTCAAGTTTATTTTGAGGCTTATGACAATGTTTTACGTGTCGATCCCCAGCTCTGTCAAAAATAAATCTACCCCACGGGGACCGTAATATTTTTAGGAAAAATAGTAACATAATGTGCTATTACAGATTCAGATTTATATGTGCGCAAACATCCAGATTTATTTTAAAACAAGTTTTTGGTGATGAAAAGTCCCCTAAATATCTCCGAAAAAAGGATGGTACTGGCATGCCCTTTTTGCAACTTCGGCGGGGGCACTGCCGTAATAATGATGTAATATACCTGTATAATGTATATAAATTAACATTTTGAAGTATATTAGAAAATTATATGCAAACCGAACATATAAACATGTTTAAACGCTCCAACAATTTTGTTATTTTCTTATCTAATCTCATACTCGCCAGCTGATAGTGCGACGCACGAAGTTGTTATAAATATTAAACAAGCGATACAAAATATACATGTCTTATTATAGGAGAAACAGGACATTGAAAAGGGAAAAAGTGGAATTATTACGAGTTTTGCCTTACCCTGGGGATACATCATAGTTATGGTGTTTGCTGCAGCCGTCCTGGTGGCGGCCTGTGCGGTAGCGTGGGTGTTCTTCAGCTGGCAGACTAGCCTAATCGTGTTTGCAGTCCTCACAGTGGTGTATTTAATAGCGTATTTTTCAAGTTGGTTATGGATCGCTATACGAACTGCTCCTAGAGATTTCAAGTTAGTATGGTATTTTTTATCAAATATTATGATCTTTTAGCAAGATTAATTTTCTTATTTATTTTATATTCTTGTTTTTAGTTTTCTCTTATTTAGTGAAATGAATAGTAAATATTATAAACTCTAAAAAATATACTCATTTATATCTTAGTAGGTATAGCTTTTAATTGATGGTATGTTTATCATGAAGTTAATATACATAGTAGATACCCAGTAATCAAAATTGTAGTTTGTAGTTCAGTAGTTCTTTTACTATACACTTTATTTTAAATAAATACATATATATTATTTTTTAAAATTCCAGGGCCTTGTATTGTTACATCAAAATTTTGATACTATCAAAAAAATTTACGAAGAAGAACTGGTCTATGCCTGATATTTTTCACGAAACTGTTAAGAAACACCCAAAGAAAGCATGCTTTTTATTTGAAGATGAAACATGGACGTTTCAACAGGTATACACATTTTTTATTATTTATGACATATCATCACTACATATTATAAAACAATGTCCTTTGCCGCGTCTGTCTGTCTGTCTGTTTGCGATAAACTCAAAAACTACAGCACCGATTTTCATGCCGTTTTACCAATGGATAGAGTGGTTCTCGAGGAAGGTTTTAGTATAATATTTGTCAAGTTTTTGTATACATTTAATAGCGCAATCCACGGCTTCGCTCGCGCTAAATTTATCGCTAGTTTAGTATAAATAATTCATATTAGAGTAAGATTTTGAGGTCTAAATAACGTGTTAGGCATGAAATTATAATTAGCAGTCGGATCTTTATTTATTTTATGTAAAGTTTTTTATGACAGCTCAGTCCGAGAATAGGATATAAAATGTAAAAATTTATTCTTATTAAAAATAAACTTTCAACAAGACATAATATTTATATAAATAAATAAACATTTTATATGACAATAAGTCTTTATATATAACATCTTATTAAATTCAAATAATAAATTAAAAAAATACACACATATTAAAGTTTTTTGCATCATTTGAATTCGAATAACTAAAGGTCACACAGTCGTTTAGACAGTTCACATACTATACTATGATCATGTGAAACGAACATAAATTATAATTTACATTTTACACGGGTGCTTTAACATTTTAGCCATGTTTGTTCGATTCGTCAATGACACTGTAACCTGTAGGTACCTACAACACGTCAATTACAGAGATCATTGTGTAACATTAACATTGTATTTGTATGGTGTTTATTCTTGTAATAAGTATTTTATAAAATTCTGGTAGATCTACAGCAACATAGTTGATACAAAATATGAATATTTAACTTAGTATAATATTAAGTATATTGTGATCTAAGTAGTAGGTACCTGCCTACTTCGACATAGAGGTCCACTTTGGTGGGCGGTGTGCCATGCGGGTTGCTTCTGGTAGTAAGTCTGTTAGCAGAGTGGACTGTAGAGAATAGTGATGGTCTGCTTCGGCAGACCACCACTAATAAGTTGCTCCATCAGGGCGATCTTACGACGCCCCATTTGGATGGGGGCGGTATAAAAAAATTTATTCTATCTAATTTTTTGTTCTTTTAGTTTTTTCTACTTTCCAAACATTAAAAGCTTTTGGTTAAAAAGAGTCATAATCAATGTATTTTGCCGAAATAAATGTTGTTAATAATATTTTTTATATAATATTACCAATTCATATAAATATACAATATTCATAATATCATTAGTACTTAGTTATAAAATTGTTATTTATTTCTTTATATTCAGATTCAGCTTTTGATAGTGCTTTAATCACATCGACATTTCTTTTTCTAGGTGGAAGATTTCAGTTTAAGAGTTTCGGCAGTATTACGTTCGCAAGGAGTAAAACGCGGCCACACTGTAGCCGTTATGGCAAGTAATTATCCAGAAATGCCAGCTATCTGGCTTGGCATTACGCGCATTGGAGGTATTGCCCCTCTTCTCAACACGAACCAAACTGGCAATACCTTACTTCACTCTATCAATATTGCCAAATGCGACTTTGTGATTTATGGCAGCGAGTTTGATTCTGGTATGCATAATATACTTATTATCTTTTACTTAAATAATTCTTTGTTCTAGGCACTAGCCAATATATTAAAATAATAATTCACTTCACTATTGTATGAATATAAATATGTACAATTTCATTCTCCACGACAATGATTTAAAATGTTTTTATATGCTTACGTAGGATAATAAATATCATTATAACAATGAGGTTTGATCACTTACATCCGTTATAATATGTACAGTTTTAAATCATAATTACTAATGGTCGAAAATCTTAACAGGTGAAGTTGATTTGGAAAAGTATCCAGAAATAAATTAGTTTTTTGCAGTATAATATAAAAATAAGTTAAACCAAAGCTCGCACTCCCAATATGGCAAAAAACGGTTTTCTTTTCTCGTAGTAATTATATTTTTCCCAAAAAACATTTCATAATCTCTCAATGCATACGCAGCGGCAAAATCAGTAGAACAGTAGGTTTTATTTCATTTCGTCAGCCATGGGCGCCGGAAGGGGGTGCAAAGGGATGGACTTTCCACGAAGAAAAATATATAGAAAAAATGAAACAAATACAATGAGATGACAAATTAAATCCCCAAAAAACGATAAAAAGATATGAACAAAAGTTATAAAGTTAATCGTTTAAAGTTTTTTAGTCAGTAGTTTAATGTGGAAATGATGTCAGCTATTGACATTAATTATGAAACTAATATTTCTTTGTTCGTAATAAGACCCTATGGTAAAACTAAATCATAAATTAATTAATGCATTATAAAATATTAATGTTTATTTTTTATTTTATATTTACCATTGCAGCAATACAAGACATTAGAAAAGAGCTAAAAGAAACTATAAAGTTATTAAAATTTACTCGTCGTCCTTTGAACACGTCCAACGACAGTGTCCAAGTGATCAATTCTGATGTCGATTTTACGCATTTACTCGAAACTACACCGCCAGCTTCTTGGTCTTTATCTGAAGGAGAAGGCTTTACTGGCAGATTATTATATATTTATACGTCAGGGACAACCGGACTGCCAAAAGCAGCCGTTATATCACCATCGAGGTAATATAATGTATTCAAATGAAATTTTCTTATATTAATTACATATTTTTTAATGTTCAAAATAATATACGTTATTATAATCTATAATTGTGATTATTAAATTTATAAAACAAAATGTCTAATTGAATGATAATTTCATTTTTTATAGGATGGTTTTCATGGCATCAGGGGTCCATTATCTCGGTGGATTATCACCTAAAGATGTAATATACTGTCCTATGCCTCTGTATCACTCGGCCGGTGGAGTGATAACAATGGGGAACGCGTTCATATTCGGGTGCACAGTAGCTTTGAGATTAAAGTTTTCTGCCTCTTCATATTTCCCTGACTGCATTAAATATAACGCGACGGTAAATATTTTTAAACTTTTCATAAAAGTGTCGTGCAGGTATTTATGTTGCACTCAACAGTGTTTATTATATGATAGTATTTATATTTCACTAGATATTTTTGACCAACTTCGAAAAGAGACACATTTCAATAGTACTACCTACCTCGAGGTATTTTTTATTTTGGAGACAGGTTTGTTTCAGTACAAAGATAGGTTTATTTAATACATTTCCTTTTTCTCTAGGCGGCGCATTATATCGGCGAGATGTGCCGCTACGTGCTGGCGACTCCACCTTCACCCACCGATAAGCAACACAAAGTCCGAACGGTGTATGGAAATGGGATGAGACCGACGGTATTTTATTTCAATTGTTTCTTAAAATCATGCCAAATTATAAACAAAAATAAATTAAGTAAATTAAAGTCTGAAATGAATCTAGATAATTCCTAAATATTTACGGCAATACTGAAAATTGCAGTTAGATGAAGCTTTCTTTGTCAACCGATTTTAAGAAAAAGAAGGTTCTCAATCCAGTTGTATTTTTTTTCACTTCCAATTTTTGTTTGTTATTTATTTCCGATTTCGAATTTTCTTTTTTTGTTTGAAGTATAAACTTCTAGTTTGTTTGGTTAGTCGCACCCATAAGTGTTCAAAAATTATTAAATTTTCAACTACATATCTACAATAAAAAATAAAATACGATAAATAAAAAAATAATAATCTCAACTTCAAAAAAACACTAAATAAACGTAAGAAATGACTTATTGTTGTAGTTTACGATTACTATAACTTATAAGTATATACGAGTTAAAGCCAAATTAGTAATTACAAATTATTATCGATGAACCTATAATTCGATTACTACTTAAAAATGAATAATCCATAAAATACTAGAAGTTCACGAAGATGCACAAAAATCTATAAGATATGACGCCATGCGTATTGAATTTGATTGTAATTTGATTGTTTCAGATATGGACTGAATTCGTGAAACGTTTCGGAATTAAGAGAGTAGCTGAATTTTATGGAGCTACAGAAGGAAATGCTAACATAGGTAACTATAAGGATTTGTCTTATTTATTTATTTATTATTTATTAGGGATTGTGCACAGCACAGAAAAAGTTATTAAAAAAATTATGAAGACGAATTGCGGCCATCCATCCGTTTAAAATTGAAATACGTATATTATAGAACAACGTGCAAATAAAATTAAAAAATATACCAAATTAAACTTATCCCTTTGGAGTATGGACTATAGTCCTTTGCCTTTCCCTATTGGGGATAAATTTTAAAAACAACAACAATTATCCCTTTGGAAGTATATATTACGAGTATAAATATTTTTCTCTATATTTGAAAAGTAATATACATCATATTTAAAAATAATAATAATAGTAGACCGTACATACGTACAGAATATAAAATTTATATAATAAGACGTTCATACAAAAATATATTTAAAATATTTTATTAATAGTTACTTGGTGTTTTTATTATGTTTGTTTTAAATAACTATTAACTGTCGTTTGATTTTATTATTAAATGTATTAATATATTTTTATTTTTTACCCAGACATGTATTTTATATTGATTGACCTATTTTCTTTCTGTCAGTGAACATCGACAATAAACCTGGAGCAATAGGATTCGTTTCAAGAATCATACCTGCTGTATATCCCATTGCCATCATAAAAGTTGATGAAGACACTGGTGAACCTATTAGAGACTCACGAGGACTTTGTCAGGTATTTAATTTTGTTAACGCCGGAAAAAGCAAACTTACTAAAATAAAGAATTAATATTCATTAATTCTAGTATTTTTATAGTTTTGATTTTCGATATTTTTTCCAGCTTGCACAGCCATATGAACCAGGAGTATTTATTGGTAAAATAAAACCGAACAACCCTTCGCGTGCTTTCCTCGGATATGTGGATAAGGAAGCTTCTGAAAAGAAAATTGTTAGAGATGTTCTTAGTCATGGAGATTCTGCGTTTATATCAGGTAAAGTTTGATTTTTTTATAAAATTGTTAGTACACCCAGCACATATTATTATTATATATCCGTATACATTATCATGAAACCTCGACTGCGTAGTCTTCGCCCTATAATATATATATTAAAAAAACAGATTTATCACGTGACCACTGCGTATAATTTAGCTGCGTGTAAGCCTTATAAAAGTAAATGTACCTATTATGTAGTTGTTTAATATAATAGTTTTAGGTACTAATAATATTATGCATGTTTGTAGGGGACATCCTGGTGGCGGACGAGCTCGGCTACCTGTACTTCCGCGACCGCACCGGCGACACCTTCCGCTGGCGCGGCGAGAACGTCAGTACAACTGAAGTAGAAGCAGCTATTTCTAGAGTAGCTAACCAACGCGATGCTGTTGTGTACGGTGTAGAAGTAAGTATAATTTAATACTGATGATGAAAATCAGCGTGTTTTAAGTATTTGATCCTATCCAGCAAATATTTTTTTTAAATATAGATGGAAATTATACATTTTTTATGATAAAAAAAATTAATGTTATGGTACTCCTAGTCTACTTAGTTGTAGACCCTCTAGACTAGGAGGACAATAACGTAAAAGGAACCTAAATAAATACTGCATCTAAATTTTGAATTTTTATATTTTTGTAATAATACTTTCTAAGGTTTACGCGAATCGATATCGATATAGGTTTACGTATATCGGTTATTTACTATCTTTATTATTAAATAATATTTTTTTCATTAATAATTGTACTTTCAAATAATGTTTTGTCATGTTTGATAACATTCTTGTTAATATTATATGTTTAAAATTTTAACTTTAATACATACTTAATAAGTATTAAGTATATTAAGCTTTTACACTTTTATCATTGCACAAAACAATTAATAATTGAAATATTACTTAACTTTTTGGACTAATTATTTTTTTCAAGCAAGGTAAGATACTAATCTTAGTTATTATAATTTTTTTATTTGATTTCCGATAATATATTCATAGATAATAAATATAATTTCGGACGAAAAAACGTCATTATCTCTTTGTTTTAAGGAATTATTTTTGGTGTCTTACTGTATGAAACATAAAAAATTGGCTTGAGCGCTCCAAAGTATATCATTATATGTATATATAATAGTGTATCATTATACCTTCTATGTAAAAAAAGCATCAAAAGATGCCCAAAAGGAGAATTTTATGAAATATCCTTGACAAAAACAAGGTTTTTACTGATTTATGAAAACAAATTGTAATATTCGTTTAGAGCGCTCCCGAGATAAATAATCGAGCTTCGTCGTGCATATATATTTTTTTAATTTTGTGACCATATCTAAACCATGATCACGCATCAAAAATCGAGTTAAACAGAGTCAAATACGAGAAAAAATGTGATAGCACCCTTAAGAAACATCATCCTGATCCAATATTTTTATATAATATTTCCATTTAAGTTGATAATGAAAAAAACCAAACTTGTGGTAACATTTTTGGTTTAAGCTAACTATGTTAAGTCGAAAAATAATTATTTTTCATTCTTTATAGATTCCTAATACGGAAGGAAGGGCGGGCATGTGTGGTATTGTTGATGCCGACGGAAGCTTGGACTTAGATAAGTTAGCTAAAGATATCGCCAAAGATCTTCCTAAGTACGCCAGGCCCATCTTTATTAGGGTTATGTCGAGTATGGATATGACTGGTAAGTAAATTGAGAAAAAAATCTATACTTCCATTACACTCTTTATCATTTTTGTATGTGGTTGGGTCGCAGAGCAGAAAGAAATTCGAACATTACCCTGTTATTACCTGTCCCTGTCACTCCCACGTAAATATAATGCGGCTCGCTCAAACAGATGCAATGGCTACCATCCTCAGAGAATGTAAATTTTTTTCCTGAGACTGTAAGGTTTGTTCTTATTTGTATGGTTTTTAGTTGTTATCTAGTTATTTTTTTTATTTCTGCCAAATTAGTAGTTGTAACTCGATTTTTATAACTGTTTGTATATGTAAATCAAAATATATAAATTATCAAAAATGTTTGTGACTACTGTCAGTTGGCAAAGAGGTCATTGTACGAAATTCTTCCTGCTCCGCGAATTCACTTTAGGAATTAAGTATAACAGCTGATAACATCTATACGTATATAATTTTAATTTGTTACAGCTACCTTTAAACTTCGGAAAGTTGACCTCCAGAAAGAAGGATACAACCCTAACGTTGTAAAAGATAAATTGTACTATCTTGATCCAAAATCAAATACTTATATTAATTTAGGATATACAGAGTACGAAAAAATAATATCGGGACAAATAAGACTGTGATTTTTATTATATTTAGTTATAATTTGTGTGAAGTGCCTTAATGACATTAGAAAGTATAAAAAAGATGTGATTTTGTATTAAAGTGTACACAATATAAAATGTAGACTGATTTATACGGGGCAGGTATTTCTTTGAATGGTTTAAATGTTAAAATTAGGCATGTGTCCGTTATACCAAAACGTAGCTAAAAACCGATACACACCTATAACTTATCGTATCGATATGCCCTTGGATTAAAACGGATTTCTAGTTTTACTAAAACTTTGTGCTAATGTCATTAAAACATCGAAAAAATATCGAAAGAAAACTTAACAAATATAAAACGATAAAAAACCATTAATCGGTAATGGCTTAAAATTCGCCGCTTCTCTTTCCAACTAATGACACTGTCGGTAGAAAAAGTGAGACAAAGCGAATATTAGCTATATTCGCCGCCAGCAAGTTTTAGTTATGAAGAAATAATAATCTAATTTAAACTTTATCGTAAAAGCAGTAAAGTCGGTGCTTAATTGTTTTTTTAGTGTAAAATTGTTATTACTTTTGTGCATGACGTACAGCTGTTTGAGTTTGTTGTGTGTAAACAATAATTCGCGCCAATTTTTAATTTCATTTAAGTTTTGAACTTAGTGCTAATTAAGTTTATTTAGGTATTTCTTGTTTTGTGCAGTGTGAATATAGTGAATAATACGTAAATTGTACTGTGTACTAATTGTATATAATAATTCTTTAACTCTTAAAATAAAAACTGTGGACCTATATTAGAACAATAAAATAAGACAATTCTGTATATATATATTTAACGACAAACGTTTTAGTATCCGTCTATTTCTTTCAATTTTAAAATTGTAAATAGCCCCCGACGGATATCCTTGGTTTTTTTTATCTCGCATAACATTTATTTTTAAGTCGGGGTTTTTTTTATTATTTTATCCTTTTTTAATAACAATTTAACCGTCGCGTCGTGGGTTTTTTCATAATTTTTAATTTTGTTTTTTATTTTAAACTTTTTAGAGAGCATAAATATTATATACATAGCGCACCGCCGCGCCCCGGGCTTTCGCCCGAATGACACTATGGAAGATATGCCTCTGCCACAGTAGTATGTATATTGTATATTAGATAAGTATTTGGCAATAAACTTCTCCCGTGGCTTTGTTGTAACTCAACTCGGTATTATAACGTAGAATGAAAATAATAAGTAATGATTTGCACAAGTAATGTTTGCTGCAGCGCCACCTGGTAAGTGGTCACCGTAATACCTATCCTAAGAACATGCAGCAATCTAATCCGAACCCATAACTGAAAGTGCATCAAAATCGGACTAGTAGTTATGGAGAAACATGTCTTTAATATAATATAGTAGCTAATATAAAATATATTACTCCAGCACCCTCTAGTGAGTTACTACCGTAACATCTATTTAAGAACCCTCACTCATCAACCACAAACTGCATCAAACTACTAGGACTAGTTTTGGTTCTGCACTAACAGTAGTTTACTGCAGCGCCCCCTGGTGAGTTGTCACCGTAACAACTATTTAAGAAAATGCACGAATCAAACCTAAACCCATAACTGAAAATTGCATCAAATCGGACAAGTAGTTTTGAAGGAAAATGGCAACATGGATTTGCACTTATTTGTGTTTGCTGCAGCGCCCTCTAGTGAGTTGTCACCGTAAAACCTAGCTAAGAACATTCACCAATCAAACCCAAACCCATCACTGAAAACTTCATCAAAATCGAACTATTAGTTTTAGAGAAAAGTGGTAACATTGATTTGAACAAATAATGTTTGCTGCAGCGCCCCCTGATGAGTGATCACCGTAATACCTATCGAAGAACATGCAGCAATCTAACCCGAACCCATAACTGAAAACTTCATCAAAATCGGATCATTAGTTTAGAAGATAGGTGGGAACATTACTTTTCACATGCGAACACACAAATATCTCTCACCCTAAACGCATATACCGTCTCCGTTCCGTCGTGGGTAAAAAATCAATACTAACAACTTATAATTGTGCAAACGGTAAGCTAATAGTTCTGCATATCGATATCTGAAAACCGTTTTTCATATCGATATGAAAACTTAATATCGGATATGTAGCCGATATGCGAAATAACTGAAAACGCCCATGTTAAGTTAAAATTTATAAATGCAGTTTGTAATGAATGCGCAGACTATTAAATTATAGTTAAATTTGTATTTTTATAATATAAGGCTAATTGAAAAAAATATATTTTTAAAATTATTATTTTTATTTTCTTTTATTTTTGTAAATGAAATTAATATCCGCTTATGTAACCTAATTAGAAGATTAATGGCTAACTGTAAAAGAAATATTTATTCAAGTGCAAAAGATACGTAAATATTGTTTTACTCATAAATTTCATGAATAACAAGACAAAAATCTTAAATATATAGATATTTAAGGTAGGTACTAAAAATGTTTTAAAATCGGTATAATACGAATATAAAATCAACAACAGAGTCACAACTTGTTGATTTACTGACATCTCTAACAGGATGAATCGAAGAAAAACTTCACCGACCTCTATAATACCACTGGACAGGCTGTTTTTTGTGTCCATTTGAAGCGCCACTAGCGAGAGTCCCGAGAACTAATTTTGACGTATATTGCAAATGACAGCGAGAAGTGTTTGTTTACTGTAAAGTAATTTTGCATTTTCATTGTTAATATAACATAAGTAGTAATTATGATGATACGGTTATTGCTTAATAAAAATAAAAAAATAAAAATCTTTATATCGACATCATTAGTTTTAGTACCACAAACTCTCGCTACGTCCGACAGCGGCGGACAGCGCCAAAATGGCGAATATCAAGCAGCCACAAAAGCACGTTGACAACAGCCAGTCCAGTGGTATTATAGAGGTCAGTGATCTCACCAGTATATTATCTATACTCTTTGGTTGAGTTGACACTTGACAGTGACGTTCAGCAATACGACTTAGACGGTCGTTTGAAAATATCGTCAATTTTTAAAAAATATTATTTTAAGTTTAGTGCAATTTTTATTATTAAGAAATATTTTATTCCTTATAAAGAAGTTAATCACTAAATTGGCTTACAGTATCAACTTATAAATTACGTATTAACGTAGTATTTAAAAAAAACAAACTGTTGACATATTTTTGTTGACTTAAGAAATTAAATATTTAGCATCGACATTTATGACAATATAGTTAAAAAGAATCATAAATAATAAAATTTCAAAGTACATAAAATACAGTAAACTTGCTTGCGGTAATCACGTTTTACCGTCGGCGATTTCGTTCTTCAGTCCGCCGCGTATTGTGGCGCAAATCGGTTGCAATGATTGCGGTGATTGGTATTATATCGGCAATATTTGCCGTGTGGCTGTATGTTGGTCTTTTGGAAACTGTTCTCGTGTGTGTAACTGTTAGTTTTCTTTATGTTGTGATTTTTAAATCAAGATGGTGCTACGTAGCTTTAATGACAGCGCCACGAGACCTCAGGTAAAGTTGACCTCATAAGTATTTAAAAGTTTTCCTCATAACCATACATACAAAGTTTTTTATTCCATCATGATTGACTATTGAATATTTATTAATTTCTAATACTACAAAACTCTGTAATTATTTTGCCGATTGTAATACACATTGTGTCAACAATTTAAAAAAGAAAAAACATAATTACTAGTTTTGCACTATGCTAGCAATTTAAAGATTTGTGATTTATATTATTACTATTTCTATTTAAGGGCATTATGGTGTTATATTAAGATTTTGTGGACTGCAAAAAAATTTTCTAGCAAAAATTATACACTACCAGATATATTTCATGAAACAGTAAAGAAACATCCAAATAAAAAATGTTTTTTGTTTCAAAATCAAATTTGGACTTTTGCTATGGTAAGAACTATTCTTAATTATTATTTATTTATTCTTGTTTTTCTTGATACAATCTGCTATCCTGTGACAAAAAAGTATTAATCTATAGTATTTTATCCCCTCACAACTCAGATATTGATGTATTGTCTGAACTTAGTCATTTTTCACTCTATTTAACTTCATAATAGAAAAGAAAATTCAATAAAAAATTTTTTGTAATCTTGCAGCAGTTTGTAAAAATAGATTTCATTACAAAGATCAAATTATGTATAACTAGAAAAAGGAGTAGCATGTTCATCTTAATAATTTCTGTTAAAACTATTGCAACAATATCTATATGATGAGATACTTATTTTAAAATTGATTATTTTTCTATTACATACCCATTTGGTTTCCTTAAAAAAAGTTATTTTGTTAAAAATCATGTATGCTTAGTTAGATTTTATTCTGAAATATAATACAATAATATTTTTATTAACAATTAATATTGTTTTTGAGTATGACCAGGCCGCCATAGGGAGACCCAAGCAATGCATGTAAATTAGGGGCGCATTCATACAAATATTATCATGTTTTTATATTCCTTAAGTACTTAATGATACTTATATAAATGACATAATAAATGGGACTGTAGATACTAGATAGACAAATATTTTATTAAAGAAATTCAAATTTCAAAGTCATTTTTAAATTTATTTGTAGCATTTTATATCTATTTTTATTAAATTTTATATAGTGTCTACCGTATGAAGAATGTTTGTAATAATTAATACATGTTACTATTGTGCTTACATATTATATTAAAAAAAGTTCAAATACTACGTAGGTACCTACTATAAATACTACAGTATTTTTGCTACTGATGTATTTAATTTACTCATATATTTATTTAGGTTCTAGTTTCAACATACTCTATACTATACCTGGTTTCGGCTTTTAATTATTTTGCATAAAAAGTTAGATAATGACATGCTATACAATAAGTTTTCAGTTTTATTCAATATCTTTTTAAACACCACGAAATAGTACACGCCACTTTATTACGTCATACCGCCGTGCAAACAAAAATAAGTAATTTGTTCGGTTTTTTTACTAGAGATAAAACGGATATCCGGCAACTATCCGGCATCCGGCCTATCCGGCCTTACTTTCACTATCCAGCCGGATACCGGATAGTAAGTCAGTATCCGGCCGGGCCGGATACCGGATAGTAAAGTAAAAAATATGTCATTATTTTACACGTGGATAATCATAGCACACTAGGTTTTGGACACCGTTTATTTTTGTAATCGAACGTCAAAAATGTTTGTTTTATTAATTAGCTTAGTACTCAAAATTGATAAGTAGCAAATTGTGATGAATAAATACTAAATTTTCCGCATTTGTTGGTATAAGGCGATTCCGCTTGGCTTCATATTATACTGTAAATAATAATAATGCAGTAAATAATAGGTACTGCCAGGTGCTGAAATATAAATTCTAGCAAAACTTGACAAGTGCGGGTACTGATTTAAATTAATTGACCACCAAATGTTATGTCGTGATTGCGATCGATTCGAGATGCCTTTAAAAAAAGTATACCTCGTTAGCAATTGGATTTTGTTTTTCTTGGTCGCGATAGTCACTACTATTGTCCTTTGCCAGTTCATTGAAACAGTTCCAAAAAGTGTCATGAGTGTCACGTGTGAAGTCGAATCCAGATTCACCTTCATTCATTCGTTTAGCAGGTGATAAAGACGGCGATGATCTGTTACTGTCAGAAGAAGATTTGTCGTAAGAGATATTTATAGTCTGTGATGATTTTCTGTCGGGCTTTTTAAGTCTCTAGAACTCCTAAATAGTCTAACTTGAATCTTGGGTCTAAAAAGATAGCAATTAGGTAGTTTGGATTCTCTCCTAAGGATTTAAAACGACTTTCCAATTCAGTTATCAAAGAAGCTCTATTATATAAACGGCCGGATATCCGGCGCTCCGGCCTGGTGGCTTGCCGGATGTTCACTATCCGTTTCATCTCTAGTTTTTACACCAGTATTCTTGCGTTCAGGAACAACACACCAACGATAAGTAGAATAATAACTCATTTTTAAACAATTATCAATTTCATATAGATTATTATCAGCGCTTTTTCATCAAATTATTTGTTAATAAAACCAACTGACATAGTGACACACAAGAGTAATATTGGCGTTCACTGTTCACTGCGTTCAACGTTTTCGACCAATGAGGCGCTAAATTTAAAAATGTAAAAATTTAATTGTATTTATAACACTAATTATCGATTGAATAAAAATTTTAGTGTTTTTAAAAAATATTTTTTCAATTGTAGGTACCTAAGTACGTGTTAAGTGTTCAAAACTCTTATGCTACCTACTATGTAGAAACACATCATTATTTATTTTCGCTAAAAGTTTTTAAAATTATTTTATGTGGATCCTTTTTTATTTATTAAAACTTGTCTGCAAAATCACGAGTATTATAGAAAACTAGCCTTTTCCGCGGCTACTCTCGCGTTCTAAAGGATGCAAACCAAATTATTTCGTCCGTCCGCCCGTCTTGAACGCGGTGATCATTATTTTGCTGCGGAGTTATAATATCTCGTAAGATATTCATTGAAATCATATGATTACAAGAGCAATCTTGATATCATATGATTTTTGCATAACTTTAACCGTTTACGCAGCGCACGCAACGGAAGCTCTCAAATGGAAAATTTTTCTTCCGTTTTTGCAACATTTTTCAGTGGTGCTCAGCTCCTATTGATCTTAGCGAGATGTAATATAGCCTATAGCCTTCCTCGATAAACGGACTATCCAACACAAAAAGAATTTTTCAAATCGAACCAGTAGTTCCTGAGATTAGCGCGTTCAACCAAACAAACAAACAAACTTCAGCGATATAAATAGTATAGATATAGATTGTCTAACTTAAATACCTATTACTTTATTATACGTACTGTAGGTATGTAAACAATTGGTTCACTAAAAATAATCAAAATAAAATATTAGTTATTAATCTAATTAGTAATTATGTAATTAATTAATAAAGTACTTATTTACATGACAACATTAACAGATAATTAATATATAAACAAAAATAAAGTAATGTATTTATTTAAGTGATAATATAAGTTGACATAAATTATTACATTTTATTATGTGTAGGTAGGTATATGGAAATACAAAACAAGAGATTTAACTTCATACTGTAGCTAAGTAGGTAGGTAGGTATGTTGCTGTGCGTGCATTTAAAATATTTACTCATTAATTTATCCCTAACGTGCTAAAAAAGTATAACTTCAATAAACAGAAGTTGTTTAATGATTTACAGACGCTAATATATAAAAAATATATTAGACTAAGACTCCTAGAAATATCGTCGAAATATTTAAAAGCGTAAGGTCACTCACTCATCGTCACGCTTGACGTATGAAAATGGCAGGGAGCTAGTGTATAGTTAGTAGACATCCGCTAAGAACGGATTTTGCGACATTAATCCGGCCCGGATTAAGGAGTTCGGCCGGTTGTATGAGAGTCCTTAATTTTTTTATGCTACAGACCTTAAATTTGGCAAGGAGCACCTAGGGACCCGAGCAAAGCGAGGGTGAATCGTTTGTCATAATATTATATATATTATATTAATATAAATAATATTACACACCCACGCTAAACATATAATTCCAATAAAAGAACTTTTTATTGAACTACTTGACAGATTAAACTATATATCATAATTATGATATACTCGTATAAGTAGGTATGTATAAAAATTAAGTCAAAATAGGTAATTAAGTTATAAATTACTTCATCCATCAAAAGTTAATCGTTAACAAAATTAAATTAATAAAATGACTTATACACTTATTTTTAGATTAATAACACCTACTCGTACCTATAACGTGTAACATGCGTGTAACAACTAACAACATTTCGGATGCCATTCAAAATTACATAGGTCTATAAGGGGCCGTCCATTAATCACATGATGTTTTTTTTGGCACATTTAACCTCCTCTCCCCCTTGATGATACATGGTGATGTTTAAGACTACCAAACACACAATATCACGTGTATTTTGTAGTAATCTACAAAGAATCTTAATTTTTTGGTTTAGTATCGCGCGTTTGCCGAAAAAATAAATACACGTGATATATTACTACAAAAATTTTTTTTTGTTGGCAAAAATGGAACCACTGAAAAAAATACATATTTAATAGGTAGGTATAGTAAATATAGATATTTCCTAATTGGAAAAAAAGTTTATTTATTGACGGTTAATCTAGTCAACAAGTAGAAAAACATGTTAAGACTTAATTATCTTACTCCACATGAAAAACATTCTAAAAATATATTATTGAGATAGCTTAGACAAAAATCAATCAATCAAATATGTATCATTCCCCGCGTTTGTTTTTATGTAATAGATATAATTATTAAATACTTGTGAAATAATTTCGTGACAGAAAACAATTGAAATTAAACACAACCTATAATCTTGAAGGTGGAAACGTTTAGTTTACGCGTCACTGCTGTACTGAAAAATCAAGGGATCAAGAAAGGCGATATAATTGGTATGCTCATGAACAACTGCCCCGAAATGCCGGCAATATGGCTCGGTAACGCACGGCTTGGCGCTATTTCACCACTCATCAACACAAACCTTCGTGGAAATGCGCTAATACATTCGATTAACGTTGCCAAATGTGACGTTCTTATATTTTCCGATGAATACCAATCAGGTAATACTTATTTATTTTACTTACATTTTACAATATCGCTAGTATCGTGGTTATACTCGTTACCTCAATTATTAAGTTTTGATCAGTAAAAAATGTTCTCCTACTGATATAATAGATTGTACAAAAAATTAAATATCCTACACTAGGAAGTGTAAAAACCAAGACTAAATATTATTTGACGCAGTTTGCAAAGTTATGGAATAGCACCGTTTGTGTGAAGTTTACTGGTTCGATTCCGCACGACATGAAATTTACATTTTCTTGATCTAGTAGTTTTTATCTTGAACTAGTTTAAGTAGTTAATGCGTCCATAACAATTGCTTACCAAACGAATTTAGTGATGTGTCATTAATCATTATCTGTGCGTTAGGAAAAATAAGTTTACAAAGGGTAATGTTATTATTATTTAACTATGATAAACTACATTCGTTCATAGCTTATTAAAGCAACTGTTATAATATTTTATAGATTTACGGTTAATTTATGGAATGGTTCATGTCATTTATAAATATTTGAATTATTTTCATTGTCTATAGGGCATAGGTACTGTATGAATATAATGCAATTGGTCAAATGTAAAAAATACACAAAAATACATCTTACATTCTGTGAAGATAGATAAATAAAGGAAACACTATTGTATTAATAAAAATAAACCGGAGATTGTGTACATTAAATCATTAAATTCCAGCAATTGAAGAAATATCAAGTCAATTAGACCCCAAAATAAAACTACTCAAGTTTACTCATAGACCTCTGAATGCCAGTAAAAAGGAACAAAATGCGAGTGGGGATGGAATTTCTGACTTTACTGAGTTACTGGAAACCACTCCCCCAGCTCCCTGGACTCTGGCTGACGCCAACGGGTTTCAGGGAAATCTTCTATACATTTATACTTCGGGAACAACCGGACTTCCTAAAGCAGCTGTGATATCAAATTCAAGGTAAGTTTCAATTACAAAACATGCATATATAAGGTCAGTGGCTGATATTATGGTATTGCGAACCTTTGTTGGCGTTTTTTTAGGTTAAGCGATCGTCTACGGATGACAGTAAGAACGGGTTATTTGGAAAAAGTAAAGTACAAAATGAAATATTAGAAAAATGCAAACATCGGTTCAGTGTTTTTATCTGAAATTGTTATAGGGCTTATAACCTGTATTTTATACAATATATTTAATTAATATGTATAGTTGAGGATCTACTAAATATTATAAAATCATAAATAGAGATGTTTCGTTAAATATTTTTTTAAACCCTTTAAAATGAAAAACTTTATAACGAATACTTTTACTTAACTTATATTGCTCCATACTTCAAAGTAGCTCTGCTGTTATTCCTTTACTTTCACTAGATGTTTTTGCTTTCTCTAGAGTGCTGCTTAGAAATGTTAGAGACTAGATATATAACAATTCTGCGACATAGCTAATTCATTTTGTTTTTCAAATTCTAAAAATTCTATATACTGCACGAGTTTAAAAGGTAAATTGATGATAATTTTATAAATTACTGGCGACTTCCCGCTTCGCACGGGTTTCGTCTCTACATTTTAACGGTTAGTAAAGACGTTATCAAGACAGGCAAAAATTCTATAAACTATAGGTACTGTCTCGGTATCGATATTCGATAATAACGACTGTTTCAATAAGATTTTCCAAAAAATAATGATTATACAGGTTCCACTCGGCCAGAATTTTATTGTGTCAATTTTTTCAATTTTTCCATTTAATTGTTATAATTATTATAATGCAATACTATTATAAATGCTAACTCTCTATTGTAAATGTGAGAGTTTGGATGGATGTATCTTTGTTACTCAAATCGTGCGAGAAGGGCAGAACGGTTCTAAAATATCATTCCAGATATCATAAAAACATTCTGTTCCTTTGGAATATTTATTTTCACAGACATACGAGTAGGTACTATTCCATACTAACCGTTATCTGATGACGAGTCCGAGTGAATCGAGGGCGACTCCCTAGTTCCTAGAGCAAAATATTTATTACAGCGATAATTCGTTGCTATTCCTGTGCACATCCTACTTCATACGCGAACACCGTTCCATTCTTTCGCTTGCTAACATTCTTATACTTGAAAACTATATGTTCTTAACATCAGTCGCTTGATTTAATGAGACTCAAATGACTATCTAAAACCCACAGAGCCTATACTTAATAATAACTCAAAAAGTGCTTAGTTTTCAAAAGGTTCAAAAAACATAACGTTGACCGCTCTCTATATATTATGAGAATTTTCTTTACAGATTTGTATTTATGGCATGTGGTCTCCACAATATGAGTTTAAATTCTTCCGATATTGTGTACTGCCCCTTGCCTCTGTACCACACGGCTGGTGGAGTCGTCAGTGTGGGCCAAGCTTTATTATTTGGATGCACAGTGGTCCTCAAGCCCAAGTTCTCAGCCTCACAATATTTCCCTGATTGCGTAAAATATAAAGCAACGGTATGTATCATTACATTTTTAATTAGAAAAGTAAGACTAAAGTACATAGTACCTACTTAAAAAATAGTTTCTCTTTGACTAGTGATTGAACCTCATTTTACATTCGAGATTGTTGTCTATTTTTATATACTAAATTACATCCTAAACTGTTCAAAATATACTAAATTGCATCTTAAACTGTCCAACATAAAGTAACAAGCAAACATTCGTTATACATAATAATGATAGTTTTCATACTAAGAATATGTTTACTTGAATTTAAATCAAGAACGTAGTCTTGATAAATAATACGAGTAGGTGTGTATATTATGTTGATTTTAATTAAATTTGAAATATGGGCATTCTGAATAGCTCACTACTGTTTAATGTACACAAAGGAAGACAAAGACAATATACTGATAGGCAAATTCAAAGTCTAAACGCCTATGGCTGATTTGGTAAAAATTAGAATGGTTACAGGTTACAGGTTATATCCTAAATTACAACGTGTTTAAACTTTTTACTTAAGTACCCACTACATAATGTTCCTGATGTCAAAGTTCACTTACAAAAAATACGATTAAGTTCGAGGTTCTGCGTTAAAATTATTAATATACACGTAGAATATTCTAGTGTTTCTTCGGTTATTACCTATTATGTCACCACAGGCAGCTCACTACATAGGCGAGATGTGTCGGTACGTGCTGGCGACGCCGCCGTCCCCCTCCGACAAGGAGCATAGTGTCAGGGTCATATACGGCAACGGATTACGACCGCAGGTAATAAGATTGATATTTATTATTTTTATCTTTTGCATACTATGTATTTTTTATGACATAGTACAGTATTTTTAATACCTAATTTTATAGATAATAGACTGTAAAACAGCAAAGTTATTAATGTATTATAAACTATTTACAACATATACCTAAATTTGTTATAAATTGGCATTAGTTCTTGTTTATTGATTTTTTTAATTATTTTTGAGTAATAAATTTAAAAATAACTTATGTCGAATTACTCCAATCATTTCTGCAAGTCATTGTAATGTTATTTGATAGGCAGTGGCAGCCTATTGGTGTCGCGCTCGGTTGGGAAACCGAGTGAAACGGGTTCGAATCCCGGTTCTCGCACCACTGATGTATTCATGTGCGAATCATTTAAGCAACATGATAATTGATAACCACTTTTCTTACGGTGAAGGAAAACATAAACCTGCATGTCTGAAAGAACCTAGCAAGTTTTTAAAAGACATAAGGCCAGCATGGTATACTAAGGCGTAATCGTAAGTGGGAAAAATGCAGAAAACATACTTTGGTATGATGTTAGCTCATAGCTGGTCAATAAATGCGGATTATGTCACAGCGTAAAGAAGTTTTACCTACCTTTGCATTGTATTAATACTTTCATTCTATGTTCAAAAGTTACATAAATTTATATAAATTTTACATAATCATTAATTATTTATAATGAATATTTTAAAACGTACAATACATGTCAGCAAATCTTGATTTTATCGATGTTATAAGGTTATTATAACCATTATTATTGTAGAGTAAGTATAACATGTGGGTATTTATTTATCTTTCACACATATTAAATTTGCTTGTATCATTAATGAGCTGTAAGCAGCTTAAGGGTTAAATAGGGATAAAGCTCGTAATACAAAATCTTACAAAGGAATAAGCTACGAGCTTGTACATGTTATTTTTTGAGTACTCTATAACAGCGTAAAAGTATAATATTATATAATCTTAAGGTAAAGTACATTATATTATTATGTTTGAAGGTCAAAGTTTATAAGAATCAAGTTATTGTAAATATCCTGTTTCCTTCACTCATAGTATATATAATATATGGTATATATATAATATATAGTCATACATTCTTTACAAAAAAGGCAGTATTCCATACGATCTATCGTATTTTAGATAGAGCGCGGACGAGTGAAAGCGCTTAGCGGCGGTAGGTATGTGTTTGTAATGTATGTAGAGTATCTCTTTTTGTAAGTGATTACAGATGTATCATATCTTTAAGAAAAGTGGTTTACTTATTCTACGAATAACTTTCAAATAATTTTAGTTTGCCTTAAAATTATATTCAATTGTTTAACTTTGAGATACGGGTTTTTCGAATAAATAGGTATATAAATAGTCTAGGCAACAAGTGCCTTTTTGATAATTTCGTTTATTAATTTTTTTTAGCAGTCTCCGAAAATTATGATTGTCATTCGATTCGGAATAGCATCTAGATGATTTTTGAAAAAATGAAGTTCCGCTTGCAAAAATTGCAAAAATTATTAACAATTAACTAAAAAAGGGGTTTAGTTTCTTGCAAATATCTCAAAAACTAATAAAGATTTTTCTAAAAAAGATTCCAAAAGAAGGGGAAATTTTATTATAAAAAGTCTTGACTCCCGGAACTATAGGACCAATATTTATAATTTTCCCAGAGGGATAGAGGAGAGATCTTAGAGAGGATAATTTTTTTTAACATTTCCAAAGGCGATCTATACTGCCTTCCAAAAATTGCGATATAATATTTAAATACTCCTTTAAGTAAAATGGAAACCATTATAATACATATTATATTATGTCAAATTATGCTATAATAATATATATAAATATTGCAATTTAATGAGAAGGATTTTATTATTTACTCTAACAAATGCATTACTTGCGTTGTTTGTAGAGTCAATTGTAGAGCAAGATCTCCATTCTCCACCCATACCCTTTTACTACTGTGCTCAAAGTATGTATGCGTATTGTATTGTTTGTATGATGGTGTAATTTGTGAAGTTTTCTCATAATATTGTTATGAATTTGTAATTTATTTTTTTGTTATTCTTTTTCATAAATTAAATGGGAGGGGGTTACATGTTACTTCAAATTTATTGCACAACCAGCTTTAGTAATCGGACGAATGATTAAATTTATCCATTCATTTAGCAGCCGGACGACTAGAACTGATAAAAATATATATAATATAATGCGGTGCTAATACTCCATTAACCTTTGTACTAATTGTTAATTAAATGGTAATTTCCATTTGTTAACATTTTCTTGGTAAAACAGAACAAATCATTTATATTTATTACTCAATTGTATTTTAATGCTTGTCATCATCAAAAATTATTTGATCTATTATTGTAGTGTGTATAGATAATCTACATGAATGTAGAAATGTGCATTTTTAGAATTAGAAGTTGATACATTCCACTGTTTATTTCAAATTTCATTATATTTTATTCTTGCCATTTTTTTAAATTAGTAATAATTATTATTAATTAACAAGTAAGTATCCATCGTGGTATTAAAGGTCGACCATTGACGCCATTGTGTTATTTTTAAAAAGTTACGCAAATAAAACTATCGTTTTTTTTAAAATATTATAAATTTAAATTAAAAAATGGGTGACGTTCTTCGCCAGTCGCTTAATTTAAATTGAATTGATGGTGGATAAAAAATATGGTCTTATCTACTATTCATCCTATTCATATACTTAGTTGGACTACCTATCAAAAAATTTTTTCTACTCGACATTGGCGAAGTTAACTGTGCCCAACTGGCACTCCTGGAAGCCATTAAAGGAAATAATAGAATTGAATTAAAAAAGTTTTTAAGTTACTTTATTTTCGTTTATTTTTCTGCTTCGAAAAATCAATAAATTTGAAAATACTTAAAAGTTTAAATTTAGATATTGAATGTTTTTCAGATTTGGGTAGAATTCGTAAAACGTTTCAATATTCAACACGTCACTGAATTTTATGGAGCAACCGAGGGAAATGCTAATATTGGTAAGACAATTTCTTTCAATTTATTGAACTAAAGTTTTAATGCTTCAATATAGTCATCATAATATAATTAAATTCATTATTTTTTTTATAAAATTATTTAATTTTTTTAATTGGCAACAGTTTTTTTGCTATAACATTATATAATTTAAACTGGTAATAAATATCAATAAAAAATGTTGGGACACATCAACACATCACCATCTACTTAGTTCCATTGTAAACTATGTGGCTTGTGTTATAGTTATCAGATAGCTGAACGGCCCAAAGTGTCGTCAGCATTTATTTGTTAATTTGGCCAAAGAAAAAAGAAAAAATTTGTGCAATATGCAAATGTCCAACTACGTGCTGACGTACGTGCTTAACTAATGAGAATTTTTTTAGGTAGTAGAAAAATTTAAATAACATATTAATTAGGCATGTCTAGACGGTAGACATTTAAAGACAAATGTACTATTTATAAATGTAAAGTAGATAGTCTAAGTAAATGTTACCGTGTAAACCCAATTTAGTTTGTGTATATGTCTATTCAGCCCTTTTTAACGCCCCACTGCTGAGCACTGGCCTCCTTTCATATCAAGCCATAGTTATCATATATCAATCATAGGATCAAGCCATAGTCCACCAAGTTGGCCAAGTGCGGACTTCACAGTTCACATGTCTTTCGAAAAAATAAAAAAAAATATCAAAGTCTAAAAATACCCATAATAAATATATAATTACATAGTTGTCAAACGATTAAATAGTGTAGTAACGTCCTAGGCCCATTTATAAAACGTAGTATGTATAAGGTCATATAAGTTTAACCAGCACAGTATGCGCATCGTCGATGCATTTTGACAGACGTTTGGCTCAGTTGGTAGTGACCCTACTTTCTGCGCCAGCGGTCGCGGGTTCGAGTCCCGCTAGGGGCATTCATTTGCTAATCACGAATGTTTGTACTCCAGTCATGGGTGTTTATATTTATAAAATATGTATGTATTTAAAATTTATATGTGTAGTATATGAACTATCTGATATCCGCAACACAAGCACTGCACGTTACGTAACATACTGCGGAACTAGATGGCGCTGTTGTAATAATGTCCAAACATATTTATTTATATTTATTATTTATTTATAAAACGTGGTAGTTTCATAAGACGCCTTTTTAACAAATATTTTTTTATTTCTCAGCAAACACTGACGGCACGCCGGGCGCCATCGGTTTCATATCAAGAATAATCCCAAGTGTATATCCTATAGCTATCATCCAAGTAGATCAGGAAACCGGCGAGCCTGTAAGGGACTCGAGAGGACTCTGTCAAGCGAGTATAATATGAGTATAAATAAAAAAAACAGTTACAGTATAGATAATGCTGCTTCATGCCATTTCTATCATTTAAAAGTTCTGCGAAATTAAAATCCTTATTTTATTTCGAGTAGTCTTAATTTTGGCTTAATAAATAAGTAATTCAGTTTAAACAACTTGGAAATTCTATTTATAAATTATATATAGGTACTCTACTATGATATAAAATAATTGTTATAATAATAATAATAAATATTATATTAGGTCGCTAAACCGGGAGAGCCGGGAGTATTTGTGGGCAAAATATCCCCAAACAACCCTACGCGAGAGTACCTCGGCTACGTCGACAAATCCGCCTCCGATAAGAAGGTTGTGCGAGATGTGTTCAAACATGGTGATTCTGCGTTTATATCTGGTAAGTGTACTTGCTTTTTACATAAGGGTTGAATTATACATTTTATAGACGTACGTACGTACTAAGCGATTTAGTTTAATTTTAAATTACATCAATTTTAAAGTCTAAAAATTCTTACCCAACGTAGCATAACCGACTACCATCAGACAAAAATTTTTCAATAAAGAAAAAAACCTATCCTACTGGTTTCACTTTGTTAGCGAAATAAAAAGCAGCTTGTTTGTGCCATTCAATATTATAAGTCTTTATAAGTCAATTCAATTTAATTATTAATGGCTTCAATGCATCCCATTTGAGCTCAGATCTCTGATTTTTACACACACACACACACACACACACACACCGTCGTTTTTGCGTTGGGGGTTAAATTGTTACTCCATTTAGCCATTAATTGATGAAAATGCTAAACAACCTATTAAACAGACTATGCTATAATGTTAGAATAAAGGATAGGATAAATACGAAAAATATTTGATTAAATTACCCATCGGTCTGATATTATTTTTACTTAAGTTTCCTAAATAAGCAAAAAAACGTGAAAACTAAAAACTGAGGAAACTACTTGATTGTTCTGTTTTCATATTTCGTAGAGTGTGAGAATTATACATATCTATATTAATAATTCCGTGAAGGGTACGGTAGACTCGATCGAAACCTTAGCTGAATAATAAAACATGAAAAAATAAACATTTCGAGTCGACAACATATATCCGCAAAATTCGGATTGTCGAGTATTTCATTTAATTCTAATGGTGATAACAGACAAATCGCAGTCGCCATATTGGCCACTCAAGCGAAACGTCACTGACATCGGATGACACCTGTGTTGCCAGAAGGTTACATTTCTTACATTTTATGTAACTTTTAATAAACTAATAAAGTGCAGGTCACATATTTTAATAAAAATATTTAGAATTTAACTTAATACATTTTATGTAATAATTAATAATGTAATAATTCAGTTTGTTTTTCATGTTTATTATTCCTTAATTTGTGTTTCAAGTGAAATTATGCTTAAGTTATTTTAAAAGCGTTAGGTAATTTAACAACCAATATAATTTGAAATATAATAAATAAACCCCCCTATCTACCTATTTTACGTTTAATTTAGTAGTTCACTTGATAAATAAATAATAAATCAATCTCTTCAGTAAGATGAAGTCGTTCAAACAGATGTTAACAGATGGCGGTATTTTATATATAAAAAATCCTTAAAACGTATTGTACTTCGTTTGTAAAATATACTGTTAAAAATGATAATATTTTTATTATTCAATTTGAGTAAGTGTTAATTGTATTTTGCTATAATATTTTATATATATTATATATATTTAAAAAATAACGATAATTGCCTTAATATGAAAAGGAATGATATTGCTCATGGATCATTGGAAAATATGATATTGCTCATGCACTATACTCGTACTTAGTAGCTAAAAGTCGTAAGCTATTTTAAGTTAGTAGTTTATTGCTGTCATTCTTACAACCAAATTGGCACTAACAGATGTGAAAAATAAAAATGTTAGCATCGCTCGATTGTGATGTATCCTAAATCAAGTATACTTTATTGCAAATGGCTTTGACAAAAACTTTAGAAAACTCAATTTAAATTTGTAGATTAAAATTAAATATCGGTTTTTAGATCCGTGAGGAACTTACCACCGGCAGTTCTGTTAAAGTTAATACGGTACTAATAAGGAAAAAAATTAAATCTATGTTTGCTTTTTCCGCCTTATATCCAAGACGGCTAGACCGATTTTAACGGGACTTATTGCAGGAAAATAGATGATATTAAAAGGGATAAAGACTACATTCGAGAACAATACGCGTTTAAGATAATATTATTTATTAGTTAATTTTTAAATATAGTAATCCAAAATTATTTTGGATTACTATTAATTGTTCTTATCCTAAGTCAGTATCAACTGATAGTTACGGCACACATTTGCATCTTGAAAGTCTAGATAGAATAATACTCTTTAATGACATTTTGTATTTATTTTTAAAAACCATGTTTGTAGGGGACATCCTGGTGGCGGACGAGCTCGGCTACCTGTACTTCCGCGACCGCACCGGCGACACCTTCCGCTGGCGCGGCGAGAACGTCAGCACGAGCGAGGTCGAGGCCGCCATATCGGCAGTCGCTGGGCAACGCGACGCCGTTGTTTATGGTGTATTGGTAAGTGAAGTATATTGTTCTAATATGTACAATTTAAAAAGTTTTTAACTTACTGACAATATTATTCTTATAATGTTGTCAGTAAGGTATATTATGTGTGTTACGTAAATCGCCGCTTAAGCGTCGCCCTACAAACCTCGCGTAGCGACGACGAGACAAGGCCGCCGTACGCAGGTGCAAGCGCAGCAGTTACCTAGATTTAATCTATGCCAATACTGCAACTTCCTATAAGAAATGCAGTATAAAAGGGCATTACTGGTTCCCTTCCGGACTCATTGATCTAACTTTGATCGATAGTCACTTAGGTAGACTATAGTAGTTCCTAAGGACTTTTAGTTAATAAATTAATTCTAAGTAGATTTGAATTTCTCTGCATCCCCTGGCTGCCTCCAAACGTAACTTGTGAAACAGCATGTTTATCAATTGTTTTTAACTTTTGAGGGTTTTACCGATAATTGGTCCCGGATATGGTGACGGGTATACTATATGTATGTATATGTATATTTGATAGTTTTCTAAAAGGTGTCTAAACGTCAATTTTTATTATTAATTTTATGTATTTAAAATAAAAAGTAAGTTCATTTTTATAAAGTAAATTTTTGAAAGTCCAGTTCAGTTGAAAAGAGCCAACAAAAAACTCCGGACTTGTTCTTGATATCTGATTAAATGGTGCAAATAGTTTAGTGTCTAGCTTGTACAGATTTTTTTTAAAGTTGAGTTATTAAGTGTACTTGTATTTCTGTTCACTCACATTTTTAAACTACAATATCTCTTGCGTTAGTGACAACCTATTGTAAGTGAACTTCAATTGCTCAGAAACTATTGACATTAATTATGAAGTGTGGGTTCGACTCATGAGTGCCTAACCTGACCGGATTATATTTTTATTTTATGTTATTTATTTTATATAATTTTATGAGTATTATATTTTTTAATAAAGACCTTTATCGTAACTTATGTCTAATGTCGGTCATAACTTAAATTATCTAATTATTATTATTGAATTGCAATTATTAATTACTAAATTATATTCATCTAAGTTTTACATTAATAAAAGTTACATTTGTATTTTTATTGAAAATACAAAATATGTATATTGAATATATAATGTGTGTCCAGGTCCCGGACACCGAGGGGCGGGCGGGCATGTGCGGCATCGTGGACGCCGACGGCACGCTGGACCTGGACAAGCTGGCCAGGGACTTGTCGCGCCACCTGCCGCCCTACGCCAGGCCCGTCTTCGTGCGAGCCATGAGCAGCATGGACATGACCGGTGGGGATCATGTTTATATATTCCTTTCATATACCAGCGACTTTGCTTTCCAATGTCGAGGCAAAGAGAACAGAATATAAACAGTTACAACAGCCCATTGCTGGGCACGAGCATCCCTTCAATACAAGGGTCATAGTCTACCATGCTGGCCAAGTGCGAGTTGGCGGACTTCACATGTCTTTCGAAAACTTACTAGGTTCTCTCAGAGATGTAGGTTTCCTCACGATGTTTTCCTTCACTTTACTTGGAAATGATTCGCACATGAAAATATCAGATGTGCGAGACTCGGATTTGAACTCGCATCACTCGGTTAGCTATTTTGAACATTTATTATTTCGTCCAGCCGTTTTAGAACTTTCGTTTTTACACGCTTTTTATTAGATTCACCTGTATGTTTGTATGTTTGTAACCGCCTTCTTTGGGCGCGATTTTGACCCACTTTAAACGGCCAGATTTCGTTCAAACTTTGTAGATTTATCGAGGACCGATGACAATACACTAATTTCATAAAATAAATAAACCAAACTAAAAAGTAGAAAATAAATAATAGTTTAAAAAACTAAAAAACACGCTTTTTATAGAAAACCGAACTAAAAAATAGAAAATAAATTTTAAAAATTATTTGATTTTAAAAAAGCGTGGGGTGCTTTTTAAGATATTATCAAAATGATAATCACTCTACTCATATCTGTCAATAAAATATTTATAACTATTGACACCCACATTGGGGTGCATCCCCACGCTTTTTTTTTAATCAAATCATTTTTTTTATTTATGTTAGTAGAATGATTATAGTTTTTTCACTGTTATTTCTTAGTTATTGTCCTATTTTTAAAAAACAAATTTTAAACTTTTAATAGTAATAGTTTTCTGATGAATGTATATTTTTTATACACAATAATAGTAAAAATTATATATTGTAATACAGCATGAAATGATGTTATGGAAAAAATAAAAATAGTATTTCAAGCTTTACTACTGTACCTTATCTTTAGCATACTCTGTTTATTATTTTTTAACCATGTGTCAGTATTATATTATTGTATATAAAAATTAATTATCATTGTTGATAAAAGTGTCTGGTCACAAGAAGTTATACAAACTTCTTTTGGTCTAAATTGAAATCTAAAAGATAATAATATTTGAAAAAGATAATAATATTAGTGGTAGCCCAGCGGTAACGCGTCGCTTGTATAACCGAGTGATGCGGGTTCAAATCCGGGTCTCGCACCTCTGATATTTTCATGTGCGAATCGTTTCTATCCTGATTACCACTTGTCCCACGGTGAATGAAAACATCGTGAGGAAACCTGCATGTCTGAGAAAACCTAGCAAGTTTTCGTAATAAGACATGTGAAGTCCGCCAACACGCACTCGGCCAGCGCGGTGGCTATGGCCTGATCCCCCTCGTACTGAGGGAGGCCCGTGCCCAGCAGTGGGACGTTAAAAAAAAAGGGCTGATGACGATATGAAGATTTAATTCTTGATTGTAGAAATTATATGAAATTACTGAATTGTAGAGCATACAATAATACTCTTATTGAATTATCAAGACAAAGAAAACAGGGTGTAAATAGTTTTAATTTACTCAGTCATTTTAACATCCTACTGCTGAGCACACCCTACCTTCAATATGTTACTTCAATAATGCTAGGTTCTCTCAGACATGTAGGTTTCCTTACGATGTTTATCTTCACCATAAGACAAGTGGCAATCGTGTAGGAACATGATTCGCACATGAAAATATCAGAGGTGTGTGGATTTGAATTTTGAACCCACTTCGCTCGGCTGCTGGGCCGGCACTGGGCCATCACTGCTTATCCCATCACAAATAGTTCTAAGAATTAATTATTATAATGACATGCGCTTTTCATTATTTTATCATTTTCTATTTCTAGTTTAAACTATCTAATGCTAACAGTACAATTTTGACAGGTACATTCAAGATGAAGAAGACTGATCTGCAAAAAGAAGGTTTTGATCCAAGTTTGGTAAAGGATGATAAACTTTATTACTTGGACTTAAAACAAACGAAGTACCTTCCACTGGGACCTGAAGAGTATCAGAAAATTCTCAACGGACAAATTAGACTGTGATTTGTAATCTCATTACTTTTGTAGAATATTTTCCTACTTTTTCTTTCTCTTACTGTTAAGAGTTCGGAGTTAGATTCTTGGTAATAAGAGTATATAATGTTTCAAGTATATTTTTATAATATCTACTTTTATCACTGACCTCTATAATACCACTGGACTGGCTGTTCCAAGCGTTTGACAGCAATTTTTTTGTGTCCATTTGAAGCGCCACTAGCGAGAGTCCCGAGAACTAATTTTTACGTATATTGCAAATGACAGCGAGAAGTGTTTGTTTACTGTAAAGTAATTTTGCATTTTCGTTGTTAATATAACATAAGTAGTAATTATGATGATACGGTTATTGGTTAATAAAAATAAAAAAATAAAAATCTTTATATCGACATCATTAGTTTTAGTACCACGAACTCTCGCTACGTCCGACAGCGGCGGACAGCGCCAAAATGGCGAATATCAAGCAGCCACAAAAGCACGTTGACAACAGCCAGTCCAGTGGTATTGTAGAGGTCAGTGACTTTTATTCATATATCAAGTCAGAATTGATTTATTTTACAATGAAAGCCAAATCAAATTGAGGTATTTTGTTCCCAATTCTCCGAGCATTCACTTATTCAGTAGGACTATAACACGGGAATTAATGAAATAATGATTATAATATGTATAAAAGTTGTTGATACTTTTTTAAATTAAGATTAAGCAAAAGGTTTGTGGCAATTAAGTAATTTTAAAGAATATAATATTAAAGTTATATTTTTATTTGTTTGTTAATTTTCTTAAGGTTTTTCATAGAACTATTATTACAGTAATTTAGTTTGTTCATAGAAAGACAGATGTTGTTAAATAATTTTAAATTTTATATTATTATTTTTATTTTAGTATGAACGGACTCTGTACTCGTTGTTTTTTAAGGAAAATGAATTACTCAGCTAAACTAATTGTGGCATTGGTGTATTAAAGTGCAAGTGTTTATAATTTATCTAAAAAATCTCTTAGAATCTCGTTGACTTTTTAATTTTTATGCTTATATAATTTATAATAATTCTATATGGAGGCACAAAAATCTGTACCAAAATACCAAAATCGTAATAAAATTTCTTTGTACTCAATAATGATCTTATATTTTACCATAATACTCTAATTGATGAGGGGCCGTTCATAAAATACGTCACACTAAAATCAGCTTTTTTTGACCCCCTCCCCCCCTATTGTCACGCTGTGTCACACTTTCTGTGACCCCCCCTAGAAATATTTCGTCACAAACACTAAGACCCCCCCTGCTAAGTATGATAAATTCTAAATGATAGTACACAAATTCTGAAAATTAAAAATATTTATTTAGTTATTATAATAAAATTTAAATAAATTAATAAATATCTTTCATAACGAACATAAATAATAAATAATATTTCTATTATTCAGAAGTCCAAGGATTTTCTAAATGGGCCGAAATATCTACAATCGGTATTGCATTTTAAAAACGGTATTTTATATAACGTTTCCGAGCCTTGGGCGAACGTCACGTTGCCGTATACCCTCCGTCCCCCCTTGTCACATCTTGTCACACTCAGCCAGACCCCTCCCCTCCCCTTGTATGCGAACGTATTTTATGAACGGCCCCTGATTGAATTATACAAAAATTATTTATGTCTAAATCCAATATAAAAAAATTATACACATGTACTGTCTATTACGAATAATACAAATACCTACTTTCTATTTTATTTACTTATTGCTGTTACTATTTTATGTTTAACTTTGTCATATTGTTTCTATTTCTTCCATTACATTGTAAACATTACTTCCAATAGATGCTGTTATTAGATATTTGTTTTATTTCAAGTATTGTAAATAAGTCTACTTGATCAAACCGTCTTTTATTTAACTAACCGATTTGGAAAATACATTTTTTTTTCATTTGAAAGTGTATACTTCTTGTTAATATTCCTATTTAAATTTAAAATAAATTCCACCCCTAACTCGAAAGTACCAGATGACTATACTGTCACTGTATTTTCACTCGAATTCAGTAGGTGACTATATAGTCACCCACTGAATTTTGAAAATACAGCCTGTACACTAAAAATTAATAAATATAAAAACTTAAAAAACCGACTTAAAAAATTAAAAAAAAAATACTGATTGGTAATTTTCATTAATTATACTAGCAGAACCCGCGGCTTCGCTCGCGCTAAAAGTACGACAATAAATTTGGCCTTATCTACCCTGTAAGTTTTTTTTCCTGCAGTAAATATTGACCCTTGTAATAATCTATCACTACACTACGTTTAGTAAAATCGGTTCTGAACTTTTTGTGTGGACGCGCACATCGATGACCTGTTAAGTTACGATTTTTAATATGATTTTTTTTACCAAACGCTTAAAAAATCACCCTTATTATTAGGGCGAACGAAGCGAGTCCAAACACTATCCCACAATACGAGTATTTTGCGGTACAGTTTACTCAACTTTACTGAAAAACTATCACGCCTTAGATATGTGCTTTAAATAATTTAACTTCATATTTAGATATTGATTGAAGACACTAACTTCATATCTGTCAAAAAATATAATTATATAATAAAAATTAAAGTTATAAGATTTTATAACCATTAATTAAAATAAATGAACGTTAATAAATTTGTGTTCATTCATCATTCGATAGAATGTTATTGTATTACTAACGCCATCTGTTAGAAAACCAAAGAATAAACATCACTGTAACATTATTACCCGTTAGAAAAACTACGTGAGCCCTAACAAAGCTCAGCTTTTTGCTAGTGATATTTTAAAGGATAATAATTATTGTCTGGCCAGTCGGTTATTTTTTGCTTTTTAGTATTTTTTGTGTATGAAAAATATATCTAATTCATATATACATTTTGATTTACATAATGTTGGAGTCAATTTGAACGAACTTCCTTTATTTATTATTATTAAAAGATAGTCTCATGGTCTTAAGTCTAAATATGTTATTTTTTGTTTATCCATTAAGTATATTTCATTGTTTTTACAGTATATTTAACAAATGCACAAAAAATGGCGTTAATCACTTTTTCTAGAAGCTGTTTACTACGTAGTACATACAATATAAAAATTAAAAAACCGTGACGATAACGATTTTAAGAACTTGATTTGAATCCCAGCCCGTATATTACACATCCATACTAATATTATAAATGCGAAAGTAACTCTGTCTGTCTGTCTGTCTGTTACCTTTTCACGCCTAAACCACCCAACCGATTTTGCTGAAATTTGGTATGTAGATAGTTTGCATTCATGAGAAGGAAATAGGCATATTATTTTTTGGAAATTCAACCCCTAAAAGGGTTAAAAGGGGTGGCAAAGTTTGTATGAGAAAAATATTTTTATTGCACATTTTTGCATGAAACTTTGAATTAATGCTTTTAGTACAAATTATGAAACACGTATTTCAGGGTTTTTCGAAATTCACCCCCATTGGGGGTTAAAGGGGGTGGCTAAGTTTGTATGGGAAATTTAATTCTATTGAAATATTTTGCGTGAAACTGAAATAATGCTCTGCAATACAAATTATGAGATACATATCTAAGCGTTTTTTCAAAATCAACCCCTATGGGAGTTAACGGGGGTGGCACAATTTGCGTAGGAGAAATATTTAACAGTAATTTTTACCATAAGTCCATAACAATGAACCACGTACATCAGTTTATCATTAACGAAAAACACACAAAGAAAATATGATACACATAGTAGCAAAATTGGTTAAAAATAGGAAATAAGTTTTAGAAAGCGCAGCAGTAGCGGCACGGCAGGATGCTACACAGTAGTTTTCAGAAAAGAGAACCAGTCCTTGGTACATTATAAGTAACAGTATATAAGCAAAAATTTTTATTTTATTCACTCTTAGCGCGAGCGAAGCCGCGGGCACCGCTAGTCTATAATAATTATTAATGTTTAATTTCTTGAAAGTAGTTTACGAAATGTCTAAAATACTTTTTGGACCACTACTTCATAGATAATAATGTTAACCAGCATAATCGGCTCTTAGCATGCCAAATCTCATCAAAATCTGCCCGAGGTATTTTTGTGATGTGGTAACAGACATACAGGCAAAATAAAACTAAAAACTATAGAATTGGCTTCTATATTGTTCATAATTACTATTTCAGTTAAATTTTCCTAAAAAATATTCAACGTTGAACGTAGGGCTGCCAACTTTTTTTGTCAAAAATAACGTATAAAATGGTTTGAATAGGCCAAAAAATAAAATATGTATTAAAAAAAATACAGTATTTTTAAATTTTTTTATTTAAATTTAATAAATAAACAATTCATATTTATTTAAATTAATTGACGCTCTCTCTTTCTCTCTTCTCGCCACTTTAGAATTTAGATTCCTTACTGAAAAAACTCTTTCCGTGAAAGCTGAAGTGGCGGAAACAGAGAGTAAATAAATATATAAAAATATTTTTTTACATTTGGTATTTATGAGAGTTGAGTGAGAGTCGTTTGGTAGCTATGAGATGCATTTTTTAGAATTACTATAAATCTTTTCCTTAATCCGCTCTAACTTGTGTGTACCGTTACTGAGTTAAGTACCCATAATGAGTGTTTTGTTTTACGCATCACAGTAAAGGTTTAAAATAAAGTATTTTCATATACTTTATTTGTGTGCAAAAGTATAAAGTATAATAACCAAAAATAGAGTAGGATACGTTATTATTGGATTTGGTTGCTTGCTCACATTTTTGACTTTTGCTTTGTTTTACTGGATTTTTGATTTTTCTTTGTGATTTGGCTTTTTGTTGTATGTTTCTTGTTTTGTAACGTTTTCTTGTGTGTTTTGAGTGTGTACCGTGTTGGCTGAGGAGTCATTATGGACTTCGACGCCGGTGCGGAAACTGACTGTTCAGTTGGGCGCAAGAGGACGGCTGCGGCGCCTCCGTTGCAGAGTTCTGGCTCTAAAACGGAGACGGAGCAGCGCGTTAGTGCGAGAGACCAGAAGGCGCGTCGTGGGCGCTCTGGTGGTAAGGGTGGCACGGGTCTCACTCGTGCGCGCGCGCAGTTGCGCCAGATGGAGGGCGAAGCTCGGGAGCAGGAGTTCGCCATGGCGCTGGAGGCGCGGGCTTTTAGGAAGGACTGCGGTAAGGCAGTCTTAGCCTCTTGCCCGGATCTCTCTAGCGTAGACTCTCCGGCCCCCACTAAAGAGCCGTCGGATTATACGGCGGCCGAACTAAGGGCTCTTGCCTATGCAAGTGTGGCAGCAATATATGAGGTGGCCCGAATTTCGAACAATTTGAAGGGCACAATGGTGAAGCAACTTAGAGATTCTGCTACAGCACTGCAGAAGGTAGTGGAGGCCTACTCTGAACGTACGGCTATGGATGAGAATAGCCGCTTGGAGAGGGAGATCTCTCGTCTGCGCCGAGAGAACGAGGGACTGAAGGGGGAACTCAAGGCCCATCGCCAAGAGTTTTCCTCTATGAAGGCGGAGATTGCTGCAGCCAAGTCTGGCCCTTCTGCGGATGCCCGTGGTGGTGACTGGTTAGTGGAACTTCAGGCCTCTCTTGTTGCCACCATGGGCAACATGCTAGACGCGAAGCTGGATTCCAGGCTCTCCAGCATTGAGGCTAGGCTTCCTCCCGAAGCGCCGGTTCGCCGACCTTTGGCGGCGGATAGGCGTAGGGAGGCTGTAGTCTTAGCCCAAGCCTCAGCTCTTGCTTCGCCGTCAGTGGCTCCTGCACCAGCTGGCGCAAAGGAGGGCCTAGTGAAAGAGCCTTTGCGGCGCAAAGCGCCGAACAAAAAGAAGGCAGCTTCTGCTGCGGTGACACCAATGGCCCAAGCCCCGCCTGCACCGGTGGCGGGGCCCAGTCACGCTGCCGCTCCGCAGGAGGAGACTTGGGCAACGGTGACCAGGAGGGGCAAAGGAAAGGGGAAGGAGGCAGTCTCTTCTCCCCAGGCTCCTAAGGCCCCAGTGGCGCAGGTCACAAAAGTCGCTCCGGCGCAGACGAAACCGAAGGTCGCCCCTCTGCCGCGCACTGCTGCGGTAATTATTACAATATCGCGAGAGGCGGCTGCGAAGGGGGTTACCTACGGACAGTTGCTAGAGAAAGTCCGGCTTAACGTGGACCTGACGCAGGTTGGCGTTAGTGGGGGGCTCACCAACAGGGTAGCGGCGACGGGGGCGAGGGTTTTAGAGCTCCCCGCGTCCACCGCACCTGAGGTGGCGGACAGGCTGGCGGAAAGGCTCCGTCAGGTCCTGGACGGTCTGGCGACTGTGGCCAGGCCGGAGAAGAAGGCTGACCTGGGGATCTCAGACCTGGACGACTCGACCACCAAGGAGATGGTGGTTGAGGCGGTTGCGCGTGCGGGCAACTGCCCTGTGTCTTCAGTCCGGGTCAGCGAGATCCATACTGGAAGAGGAGGTTTGGGTTCTTTTTTTTTTTTTTTTTTGACTTTTTCCTCTGAATTGAAACAGAGACTTTGGTTACTATTTCGTATTTGACTACAATTCAAAATTTTTAGTATAGAATTTACAATTTTACTTAGCGTTGGATACAATTTTTAAATGGCAATTTTACATGAAGTATTTTAAGAGGAACATATTTTTGTTAACTTATTTCTATGTGATTAATGTTATATTTTACTATAAGTGTTATTCTAGGTTACAACTTTATATGCTTAATTATTCTATTTACATAAGTTTAAACTTTTATAGACATTCTTAACAGTTGTTTACTTATTAACTAGGTATAATATTATACTTATCAATATAAGTATGTTATGCCTGTTTCTTGCTAATTATAACTTATTTTCTATGGTACTGCGTATTTTTTTTTTGCAGTACTTACTTTCTACTACAAATAGTGTACTAGTTAAGATGCATGTCTTTTATTACTACTCTTCGTTATATACATACAAAAAGATATAAATAATGTGCTATATTGCTTGTCTAAAATTAGTCTGGGGAAATTTTCTATTGTAAGTCTTATGTTGGTCTGGCTCTCTAGGTCACAGCGTGCCATGCAGAAATGCGGACATTCTGTTATAAGATGGATAATAGTTTCTTCAGTTCCGGGATCGCAAAGACACCCGGGACTGGTGATGCATTTAAACCTGGCTAAGTATTCTGCATAGCCGCCGTGCCCCGTGAGAGCTTGCACTAAGGTTGGGTTTAAATTTGTTTGTTTCGTTAATTTATAAGCCGAATAGATAGTAGGGAGGAAAGTTTTAGTTATTTTACCTTTTTCACTATTTACGTAAATTTCGTTCCAAATTTCAATAGTATGTGTCCTAATTAGGGATTTAAGGGAGGATATAGGGATGGATTCGTATAGGTGTGCTGTTTTATTGTTTTGAGCGGCTGCTTTCGCCAGTTCATCGGCTTTTTCATTCCCTTTAATACCCACATGCGGTCTTACCCAGAAGAATCTAACAGTTTTTTGTTTCTTACTAATGTTGTATAGTGTGTTTTTTATGGGGAGCGCAAGTGGGTGTATTATATCAAATCTACGAAGCAGGTCTAATGACGATTTTGAGTCGCTTAATATATCAATCGAGACCTCCCGAGAACCAAGAGCAATTTCTGTGGCGCGATGGAGAGCGAACATTTCGGCCTGAAACACCGAGCAGAAAGGCGCTAAGCTAAATTTCCTGCTCAGCGTTTCTGCCCCGTCCTTCCAGCAGGACAATGCCGCTCCCACCCCATCACAGGTTTTGCTGCCGTCCGTGAAAATGCACAGCCCGTTTAGGCTGTGCCTTTCCACGGTCTCCGGACTTAGGTCCTCTAGGGAGGTGTACTCGATTGACATGTCTTTTGCAGGGTGGGGTAATTGATGAAAGGATACCCTACTTTCCACTTGCCTTCCTTTCAGTAATTCCATTGGCTTACCCCGCTTAGCCTCTTATAATGTCGCAGCTTCTTGGGCTCTAAGCTCGAGAGGAAGAAGTCTCGCAAGTGCCAGAGCGGCCTCAAAAGAGACCGTTCTGTACGACTTGCAGATCTTCTGTGCAAATCCTCTCTGTAAGTTGTGGAGCTCTTTTTTATTCACCCATTTCCTCGCCTCCTTCGCCCATACGCTACTAGCGTAGAGGATTATTGGCTCAGCGACCGCCAAATACACCGTCCTGACTATCTCGGAGTTTAGACCCCATGTTATTTTGGCAGCTCTTGCTAAAGGTTTATATATGTTTGCAACTTTTCTAATTGTGTTTTTAATATGCTCGTTAAAAGTCAGTTTGTTATCGATTAATAATCCTAATATTTTAATTTTATTGACTAACTCTATGGGTTTCCCGCCCATTTGTATACGCGGGGTGTCGTATTTTAATTTCTTTGTTATGATCATTGCCTGGGTCTTGTGCGGCGCGAATTTTAATTTGTTGTCGACACCCCATTTATACACATGGTCGAGAACCTCTCTCGCCTTAGTTTCAATTGCTTGGGTCTGTTTGTCCGAGATGATCAGGACGATGTCATCGGCGAAGGCCTGGACATGAACGCCGTAGTCCTCTAGTTCGGTCAGGAGTGGCCGTGACTGTCGGCCGAAGTCACGAAGGGAAAGACGGCTCAACGGACCGGGGCCGTCGTCAGTTCTGGGAGCCGCCAGGTTGAGGCAGCGGAGATGTCATCCTAATGGACGGATACACCCGCTTCCTACAAGCGAATTTGAACCACTCGGCCGGAGCGCAGGATCTTATGCTGCAGTCCATGGCCGAGTGGGATATTGGTCTGGCGGTGGCCTGTGAGTCCTACTACGTTCCCCCTCAACCGCACTGGGTGGGGTACCTAGAGGGCTCTGTGGCCATAGTGACTGGGAGCAGCACCGGCCCCCGCCCCTCGGTTATCGAGAGAGGCCCGGGACTCGCTGTGGCAAGGTGGGGGGAGTACACCACTATCGGTGTGTACTTCTCCCCCAACCGCACTCTGGCGGAGTTCGAGGATTTTCTTGACAACGTCAGGGCTGCGGTAGGCCGGCAGTCGTCGAGAAAGATTATGGTCCTCGGCGACTTCAACGCGAAGTCCCAGGCTTGGGGGAACCGCACCTCGAACGCTCGAGGTCGAGCCGTCCAGGTGTGGGCTCTACTCTCCGGCCTGTCCCTGCTGAATGTGGGGACAGCGTTCACCTGCGTGCGGCAGCAGGGGGGGTCCGTGGTGGACCTATCGTTCGCCACCCCTGCATCGCGCGCAACGTGATAAACTGGAGAGTAGAGGTGGAGGTGGAGACCTTATCGGACCACAACTATGTCCGGTTCGAGATCTCCACCCGTCCGGTGCCGGTGGCCAGCCCTAGTGGGCCAATTTGGATAGGGCCAACGGGGTGGTCGGTCGGCGACGTGTCGACTGCGGGGTTCCACAGGGGGCCGTTTTGGGTCCGGTCCTGTGGAACCTTGGTTTCGACTGGCTCCTGCGGTGTCCGCTTCTTCCCGGGTTGGGTGTCATTGCCTACGCTGATGACACCCTCGTCACAGCCCGGGGTCGTTCCTACGACGAGGCGGCACGCTTGGCCACAGTCGGCACTAACCTTGTCGTCGACCGGATAGGGATGTTGGGCCTGAGGGTCTCCGTCTCCAAAACGGAGGCTCTCCTTTTTCATGGCCCACGGAAGGGTGCCCCACGCAACGCCTGTCTGCGTGTCCAGGGTAGGATGGTGGAGGTTCGGGCCCAGATGAAATATCTGGGCCTGACCCTGGACAGTCGCTGGACGTTCCGTGTCCACTTCGCCCAGCTCACTCCGAGACTGATCAGCGCCGCCTCGGCCCTCGGTAGGCTTCTGCCGAATGTCGGGGGCCCTGGATCTCCTTGTCGGCGGCTCTATGCCGGCATTGTGAGATCCATGGCACTGTACGGTGCCCCCGTTTGGTTCGACGCCCTCTCCGCACCTAACAGGGCCCAATTGCGCAGAGCGCAGCGGGTCCTGGCGGTGAGGGCGATAAGGGGATACCGTACGGTGTCCTACGAGGCGGCCACACTTCTGGCGGGCGATCCGCCCTGGCATCTCCAGGCGGAGCTGCTCACCGAGGTTTATTGGTTTCGGGCAAGTGAGCGGGCGCAAGGGGAACGTCCAGCAAGGGAGGGAATCGCTCGGATCAGGCGCCTTTGTGACGAGGCTCTGATCCGGCGATGGGAGGAGGAACTGTGGGAGCCGACGGCTGGCCTGGCGACGGTGGGTGCGATTCGTCCGCACCTGTCTCGCTGGGTCAGGAGGCCACACGGTGTCCTGACGTACAGACTGACGCTGTTACTTACCGGGCATGGTTGCTTCGGTAGGTATTTGTGTCGGGTTGCGCGTCGGGAACCGTTGCCCGTATGCCACGAGTGTGGTGCGTCCGAGGACACCTCGCACCACACCCTCGCGGTATGCGCCGCCTGGGCACCCCAGCGCCATGTCCTGATGACGGTAGTGGGTGGAGACCTTTCGTTGGGCAGTGTGGTGAGGGCCATGCTGCGTGACGAGAGGTCCTGGTCGGCGATGGTCTCCTTCAGTGAGACCGTCATGTCACTGAAGGAGACGGCGGAGAGGGTACGCGAGGCTAACGCTTTGCACCCTCTTCGTCGCCGTCGGCTATGGGAGAGGAGGCGCCGCTATGCGCACCTTCTCCCGCCACCCTAGAGGAGCTACGGCGGGGGGGTCGCTCACCTGACCCCCCTGCACGTCATTGGGACGGTCGGGATGCCCTGTGAACAGAGGGCATCCTGATTTAGGCGAGGTGGCCCGCGTGGTTCGGGCCGTCCGCAGGGATGTTACGGTCGAATGCGAAAGCGATCCCGTAACGTCCCATTGCACTGCGGCGACGTGTTCCGCTGGAGGTTTTAGTGAGTAGGAGTCTCACAGTCCCCACCGGTTGACGGACCGGTGGGACCTCATGATGAGTTTCCTCCAGCGATACCAAAAAAAAAAAGGATACGTTATTATAAAGTATGGTTGGCAACCCTAGTTGAACGTACAGCTTCGAATAAGTTAGAATTTTATCATAAAATATGTATAGATTGTTTTAAAGCGTACAGATTAGTCTAAAGAGCCTTAGACTATAGGGTCACAAATTAGGTCACTTTTTAACTGACTTACAAAAAAGGAGTTTAACTTTATCTGACCTATTTAATTATTATTCTAAAATATTTTAACAAACAGTAAAGTAACACAATTCTAACAATTCTAAGTCACATCAAGCAAATATTGTAATTAATTTATTCTTATATTCTTTAATCACAAAGGACGTTCAGTAATATTGTATTAAGCTTAAGAAAAATCGAGCCTTAGCAATCGGAATTGACTATTTACCAAGCATTAGTGTATTTGCTCTAACTTCTAACGAATATTTTTTACTTTGAATACGTTATTCGTTACGTTATTGTTTCCAAAAAAAATAAATGTACATAAAATTCATTCCTATGGGCTATGTTGCCATGGTAACCTTTGTTAATGTCTGACAAGTATATAATACTCGGAACAATGGAGATATAATATTATTTTCTTTATTCTTTAAATATGTGATTAATTATTGGTTTGTTTGCGATATTTGCCAAAGTAGTTTTACTTCAACCGCGCGTAAAGGTTACACGCACCCATTTTGTTTTTTTTTTTAAATTAACAATAACTTGATATTATAATATCAGTAGTTTCCTTATAAACTATATTTGGTAATTTTATTTTATGCAATGGGTTCTTAAAATACTTTTTTTTTGTTGAATTATTTTTTCCTTGATAATAACTTGTACATAAATGTTGATGTTATAAATGTATCTTGCCGGTTTTAAGTAAAATTAAACTTGTAAATAAAACAAAGTTAAATGTCATTCCAGTCTCAATTTGTATGATAAAGTGATTTTACTACTTGTTATTAAAAGAACTTTGTGTAAGAATTAAAGGTAATGGAATGCTGTTAAAAATGCTTATGAATAAAATATGTTTTACAATAATCTATTACTTTTTATTGTTACAATAACCCTTTTTCCTCTGAAACTTTATTTTTTACTAGTGATTTCTCCCCTCTGTCTCTCTTTCCCTTGGCAGGTATGTTTTTAATAAAAATGAATATTATTAACAAATTATTTTTAACAAAAAAACAAAAACCGACTTCCAAACTAAACAAATCTACAAATCTAAACTAAAAAGTAGAAAATAATACTTTTAAGAACCTATTTAATTTTGAAATTATTTCAGAATTTCCAATTCACTCAACAATTGAACAAATAATTCGATCGTGGAGTGGACAGTGGAGACGTAATGTTATTGTTTTGAAAAGTTTTAACAGACGGTTTAAGATAAATAGAACTATTGACTTGACTTTTGACATAAAAACAAAAATATTTTTTCAAACAAACAAAAAGAAAATTAAATTAATATGTACTTACATAGTAGTCCAGTCAAATAAGGTCTGAAATCAAAATTTGACTTACAACTTTGCATTTTTGCTATGTTGTCGTTTAAACGATACAAAAACGTTGTGTAAAGGTTTTAGCGTCAGCAACTACCAGCAAGCGTGGAAAAAAACGGTAAAATATTATTTTCGCAAATACTCGAAAACTGTACAAATTAGACAAAAAAGTTTAAATAAAAATTTGTAGAGCTAAAATTTTACATAAAAAATATATCATGACTTTTTCCTCCGGTCAAAATTAATCGAGTTTGGGAGGTTTTAAGCGTCAGCGATGAACGTAATTTATAAAATATTGTAGGTATTAGAAAAATAGCTAATTTTATTTCTTTTTTTAAAAAAGAGGCTTAAAAGAATGTTTTATTTTATAGATACAGTTTTATTTTGTTAAAAAAAATAATAATTTTCAAATTAGAGTTTTAGTATTTCAAAATTAAAGAGTAATTTATTTTTTGCCATATTTAGATTCCTCGTGAAATTTCCTTAATTGTAGGATTGAAAACATTTTGACATGGTATAGATAGAATGGATCAAAATTCACTTTGCAGTATTTGTGAATCAAGCTTGCATTATACATTGAGTTATGTATAACATCATTGGCATTATAACAATGATGTGGTTGTTACTGCCAACGTCAAAGTGATTCAAACTTTAAAAAAATAAGTATTAATGAAAATGACAAGATGAGAGCACAATTGCGGGAAAGGAAACAGGGCTGGATCTACCATATGGCTTTTGGGCTAAAGCCCAGGGCCCCGTGCGTTCAAGGGGCCCCCAACTAAGTCAAGTCAAAGTGTCAAATAGACGATAATGCGAAAAAATCCATAGTTTTATTAAATTAAACAGATCGTAAGGTTTGCAGCCCTAAGCGAAATAAGACGTCTTGGAGAAAGAATCATTTCTTATCCAGATTTCTTATTATACTGTATAGGAACTACTCCAGATCACAATGGGGTTGGCTTTATTGTTAAAAAACATCTCTCAAGTTATATTGAAGGGTTTATAGGAATTTCGGAGCGCATTGCAATGATGAATTTAAAGATGCCAGGATACAAAAATCCATGGTCTATTATACAACTATTATAACCGGCATATTTAGCGGAACATAAAATAAAGGTTTGATATCAGTATCATATAAGGTTGCTGGCTGGTTTATACGTCATTCAATTTAAAGATAAATATTTTCAAATTAAGAAAACAACTGACCATATTAGTGTTGCAAAACCATCGATAGTTTTAATATCGATAGTTGACCTCGAAAACTATTCAGGATATCGATAGTTCTAACGATAATATCACCATGTGACAATATTATCGATACTATCGATTATATCGATTACTCACCATGAACAATACTATTGATAACAGCGATACTATCGATACTATCGACAGTAATGCATTCGAAAGTATCGATAATATCGATAGTATTGTAAAAACCATTAGTTTTTACCAAAAACTGTCGATAGTATCGATAGTATCGATGGTTCCATACTTTCGATAGCCAATGAATTTGCAATAGTATTGCTTTATAAATCTACATTACTTAAGTAGCTATGAAGTCCTTTGTATCAGTGTACATGTTGCGATTGTTTTCTGGGAAATTTTGTGTTCACTTTTTGTAAAATGAGCAGCTATTGCACATATACCCTGATTGTTAGGTGAAGTCCACATATCGGTAGTGACGGCAATTTTTTGCCCCATATATCGGTGACGATTTTGTTTTTATGCAGGATAATGCTCGGCCGCATACCGCTCGGGTAACTCAAGCTGATCTTAATGATATGAATATGAAGCTCGGAATACATCAATTGGATCAACTAGAAATCACCCTCAGACAAAAATTTACAGATTTTATGGAAAAAAACAAAGAATTTAAAAACACAAGAAAAATATAACTGGATAGAGAATACCATTAAAACGCAGACACAACTCATGGCAAACACCAAAGCTTCACCAAGAAAATGGCTATCGACTAATACTTTAAAATTGCTAGAACAAAGAAACAACTTAATTAACGCAAGAGATGTAAAAGACAAAAGATGGCATTTAACAGAAATCAGCAAAGAAATTAGAGAAAGCACTAGAATGGACAGGAAAAGTAACAGAATGGAAACTATCGAAAAAGACATAATCAAAAGTGGAAGTGTCAAAAAAGCTTACATTTTTTTTATGCAACAAAGGGGGCAAACGGGCAGGAGGCTCACCTGATGGGAAGTGATCACCTTCACCGTAAGGCAAATGGTAAACATGATAGAAATGATTTGCACATGAAAATTTAAATATCAAAGCTGCGAGACCCGGATTTACGAGAGCGCGTTACCGCTGGGCTACCACTGCCTATTTTAGGAGTAAGATATATAAATTTTGCAGGTTATAATTGACTCCTAGAGTTTTCTAGTACATTGATTTTCGCAAAGTTTAGCCTTGGTAGATTTCTAAGAACAACATAATCAAACCAACTCTGTGTTTTCCTGTGGAAGTGAAAGATTTACCCATATAAAAAATGTCCTTCTTATAATATTATGTTATCATTTATCAATATACAAAATTTTGTTAAAATCGAAAAAAAAATATTATTAACTATATTGTTTTGGAGTCTACTCGTATGTTCTGTACACAACATTTATTGTTTTTAAAAAATATTTCATGTACAGATTTCGTCACGTGACTGTTTTATTATTTACTAGCAACTCACCCTCGCTTCGCTCAGGTTTTTCCTTAGATTTAGCGCGAGCGAAGCCGCGAGTTCAGCGTACGCAAAATAAGTAACTTTTCTGGTTGATTTTTTACATAAACTGAAATTTCACAAAAACCCAAATAACCCGGAACCCTATTTTTTTCCAAAATAAAATATAGCCTATGTTACTCGTGGATAATGTAGCTTTCGAATGGTGAAAGAATTTTTAAAATCGGTCCAGTAGTTTTTGAGCCTATTCATTACAAACAAACAAACAAACAAACATACAAACAAAGTTTTCCTCTTTATAATATTAGTGTAGATATGTGTAGATTTTTATACTGTACTAGCAATTCCCGCGGCTCCGCTCGCGTTCTAATTACTATTAAAAAATAGGGATTAGTGGTAAAAGGTTGAAAATTTATGGTTCTTTTTTGATGCCAAATCATAGAAAAATATAAAATAGGTAAAAAAAAATATTTTTTTATTTTAAAAAACTACATAAGTAACTAAGTCATTCCGTGCACAGATTAGATGAAGAGAATTAGATTGGCCCACACGGCTAATTTGTATGGGAACCACTGTCGCCACTTTTCAAATAAACACACATACGCAGTTTCTAACGCAGCCCTCTGATTGGTCAACACACACTTAAGCAACAAACGTTAGTGGTTGACAAATGAAGAAATATTATGTTATCGATATTTTTGTCGATAACTTATTTAAAATATTTATATAATATTTGTTTTTTTTTTTAATTTATATTATAAATGAATTTGATTAGTTCAATTATAAATAAAATAAAACAACGTTTAACTTCTAATAATATAATAAAAAATATTTTTTAATGTTACATAATATGTGGTAGGTGAATTCTTAATTACGTTTTATAAAAAAAAATGAAATATGCAATCGCCCACCAATTTATTATTTTAGCAATATGTTTTCTTTTAAGAAAACAACTTTAAGCTTAGCTTTTTGGGACCCTAAAAGTGACTTTTTATATTACCAAATCTTCAGGAGATATTTTTAGGTAATAGGCATATATAAGTTTATTTATTTTTATTTCTAAATTACACTGTATATTATTTTATATTGGTCATAGAAAGCGGTCAATTACATTATTAATCAATTACATACAAAAAAAACATTTTCTTATCGATTATTTTGTCTTACAACAAAAGTACAACAATAATTATAATAGGCAAATGCGAATGAAGGTGAAGCTGTGTGGGTTTCGTAAAGGACGCTATTCATTGCGGACAACGATCGCGCGCATGCAAAGCAAGCAATGTATATTGTTTGTTTTAGCTTATTGTAATAATATCGTTTGTAATGAATTTGGTAGTCGTTGTTATATTTTTGTAACTAAAGGTATATTATTGATATTTTTGACTTATCGATGAAAGGATTATGTACTCCTTGGTCGATACTCGAAGTCTGACATTTAGTCTTACAAGTAATAATAGCACAACACGGCATTATAACACTATTTATCGGAGCTCGGTTCTCGACGCACTCTAAACGCGGACTACAAGCGGTGATCGCATGAATCGGTTGAAGTATGATTGTTTAATCATACTTGCGGCGCGGCCGTTACGCTTACATAACCGTTCCATCTTTTTTTACCTATTCCGTGATTCCGTGCATTATTATAAACGCAGTAGTAGTCCAGTGGTAACGTGCTCAAAGTGAACGAAATCGAAACTAAGTGAAATGGTTAATGGGGTCAGATTTGAGTCTCGCACCTGTAATATTACTGTATTACTTATCATGTGCGCACTTGTCTGATAAAGGAAATTGGAGGAAGGTCCGCGCATTGCAATAGCCCTCAGGTGGCAGGCCCCAGCTGCGGGATGTTAAAATGCTGAATGCATAAAATATGTAATCTAGCGAAAGCGAACAAAACGAATTTCTCAATGATCGACAATATGGGTTTCGCCGGAATCGGTCGACTTCGACGGACCTTCTAGTGTATGCCAATCACACCTTTGGCGAAGCTCTTGAGCGAGGCGGGGAGGCGATTGCCGTTTCTCTCGATGTCTCAAAGGCCTTAGACAGGGTCTGGCACGCTAGCCTTATAAGCAAGCTTTCAGCCTATGGCTTGTCTTCTGGCCTGATTGGCTGGATTAAAGACTTCCTGAGCGACCGATCACTCAGAGTTGTGGTTGGGGGTTGTTCATCACAACCCTTATAGACCAACTCAGGAGTTCCTCAGGGGTCTGTTCTCTCTGCAACCTTGTTTCTACTGCATATTAACAAATTGCTTATACCCGGTATCCGGGTGCGCAGACGACAGCATTGTTGTAGATACCTGCCAAATCCTCGGGCCAGTAGAGATCAAATTTAGTCCGAAATAGAGGCCATGGTAGAGCGGTTGAATCTCACACTCAGGTCAGTCTCCACTTGGGGCGATGCCAATCTTGTGAGTTTCAACGCCACCAAAACACAGGCGTGCCTGTTCACCACAAAAAGGAGTCCTTTCACCTTGACTCCTACTGTCCGAAATGTGCCTGATGATTTCCGGGGACTTCCACAGGTTAAAATGAGACACCAGAGTTCAGAAATCTTCCAGGCTTTATTTCCTCTTCTTCTTTCTAGTCGTATGAAACCGAATGTAATGAACGGAATGCCAACTCGTTTCAAGATGCGTAGGTCCGTAGCTTTGAGCAATACCTTAACGAGAGCCGCTGCATTTTGACACGAGTTTTACAATAATTTTCACTATCGTATTACAATATTTTCGCGTCTAGCGCCTAAATTATAAAAGTTACAGTCTTTAAAGTTTTACATAAATATAGATTTTAACGTGTTCTATCTATAAAGTATAAACATTAATTTTACATAAGCTACTTATATACTTTTTAAGATATTTGTACATTTCTTTGAAAAAGGGACAAGATTCGGTACTTGCCGTGGCAATTTCTCTCAATTACATAGACTTATACTTATCCTAACTTATTTTTCTTTGCTTACCTACTTACTATCTAAAGGAAACACACGAAATTTCAAACTTTATTCACTAAAATAGTAAATTAAAATATATAAATAAAGAAAATAACAAATATCAAAGTACAAAGCTTAGCCTATGTTCTGTCCTACTCTAATGCTTATATCTACGTATTTCGCCATCTCGCTCGCGCCGGCCGTGGTAGTTTATCGTACTTGTGGCGTTTTCTCGCTGTCTGCAACAGTCTCCCCTCGACGAAGACCAGTCGTAGTCCCATTTTCTCCAGCAGCAGCGAGCTTCTGATCCTTCTCTCCATCCACCCGTAGCACGGCGAGTCGTGAAGTCGGTCTTCTGAAGATTCCTCCTTGCGTGCGGACGTCAGCACATCGCACGCCTCCATCTGGTCCCGGGTATACGCGCTCGACGACTCCCCTCGGCCAGGTGTTACGGGGGAGTGTGGAGTCGACCACGACCACCAGGTCTCCCTCAGCCAGGACGCGCTCGTTCCTTGCGACGTCTCTCCTCGGCACCAACGTCGGCAGGTATTCCTTGAGCCATCGGCGCCAGAATTCATCGGCCAATGCTTGCGACGCTCGCCAGGCTCCCTTGTCGGTGACTTCGCAGGGTCCGGTGGTGGGCAGGCCCGTGGACGAGCCGATCAGGAAGTGGTTCGGTGTGAGCGCCTCGGGATCGTTGTGATCGACCGAGACGTGCGTGAGTGGCCGGGCGTTAATGGAGTACTCCGCTTCCACCAAGAGCGTCTGGAGAACTTCTTCCTTCGGAGACTTTTGGTTGAGGACCGCTTCCAGCGCGTTCTTCACCGATCGAACTAGTCTCTCCCAAGCTCCTCCCTGGTTCGGTGCTCCTGGCGGGATGTATTTCCATTTTAAGTGATGCTGCAACCCCAGGTTTTGCAGGGCTGGTAGCCACTCCTTGTATGCCGTCTTCAGCTCGACGTCTGCGCCGCGGAAGTTCGTCGCGTTGTCGCTAAACATGATGGCTGGCCATCCTCTTCTTGCAGCCATCCTTCTCATCGCCATCAGCGCAGAGTCTGTAGATAATGAAGCCACTGTTTCGATGTGGACTGCTCGTGTGGTCATGCACGTGAAGAGGGCTCCCCATCGTTTTTCATGTCTTCGCCCGATGGTCACGTTCATAGGTCCAAAATAGTCCAGCCCGCAGTTGCTGAAGGGTCTCAAGTATGCCCCAAGTCGCTCCTTTGGGAGATTGCCCATGATCGGCGGTCTCGGGTGGGCTCGTCGTACTCTGCAGAGGGCGCACCGACTCATCGCTGCTTTCACCGCTGGTCTTATTTTCAGGATCCAATGTTTCTGTCTCAGGTCGTTCACGACCCGTTCCTGGTTCGCGTGACCAGCTGCCTCATGTTCCTTGGTGATCAGCAGCATGACGTAGTGATGTCTCCCGTCTAGGATGGCCGGTCTCTTCATCTCCGATGGCACGTCCGCAGCCCCGATCCTCCCACGTAGCCGCAGCACTCCGTCTTCAAGCACTGGATCCAGCTTGCGTAGTGGGCTTGACTGCGGTAACGGTTTCCCTCTGGACATCAGGTCTATTTCGTTCTGGAAGCTGTCCTGCTGGGCCTTCCGGATCCAAAGATCTTCAGCTCTCTTCAAGTGCTCCACGTCCAGCTTCTCAATTTTTTTGTTCTGGCCTTTTCTTTTACAGTAGTCTGCAAATTGCAGCACCCGGGCCGTCGTTCTGATCACGCGCTGCCACTTTGAGAATCTCTTGACATCTGGCAAGCCTCGATCGTCGACGGCAGCCTTCCCCACGTGCAGCACCAACTTCTCCTGGGGATAGTAGTCTTCCAGGCATTCTGGGGTCTGTGGCCACTCCCTCTTTGGTTTCCTCAAGAATGTCGGCCCGTTGAACCATCGGTCATCATTCCTCGGAACGTAACCTGGTCGAGTAGCAAGGTCGGCGACGTTTTCATCCGTTGGAATCCATCTCCATTGTCTCTCCGACGTCAGCTCTGCGATCTCCCCAAGGCGATGAGCTACAAAGGGTGTGTAGCGGCGGCTACCATTCTGGATCCAGTGGAGTACGGTCTGTGAGTCCGACCAGTACCAGGTTTCCGTGACGTCCCATCGGTGTTCCTTCCTTATCGTCTCGGCGAGTCTTGCTCCGATGAGGGCGGCTTGCAACTCCATCCGAGGAATTGTCACGGCTCTGAGTGGTGCCACTTTAGCCTTGGCCCCAGCCAAGACCACATTCGTTTCCCCATCTTCGGTTTCCAACCTCCAATATGCAGCCGCGGCGAAGGCCTCTTCGCTCGCATCGCAGAAGATGTGTAGCTGCCTGTTGGTTACGTGCCTCCCCTCGTAGCATCTTGGAAGGCGTAAGGTCTTGATATTTTCAAGCTTCGCTAGCCAGGTGATGAATGACTCGGCGACGTCCGTTGGGATTGGCTCGTCCCAGTCTATCTTTCTTCTCCACAAGTGTTGAAGAGCCACCTTTGCTGTGATGGTGTAACAGCTGAGCAGTCCCAGTGGATCGAAGATGCTCATGACGGTGCTCAGAGCTTCCCTCTTTGTTGGCGGTCGCTTCAGGCTCTTCACTTCTTCTGTCACCCTGTTCAGCGAAGTGTTGAAGGTAAGTACGTCGTCTCTGGCGTTCCATAGTAGCCCCAAAGTCTTCTCGAACTTCTCGTCGTTCGCCAGAGGTTGTGTTGGATCTTCAGCCTTAAGTTCTTGTGGGATTTCTCGTAGTGCAAATTCAGAGTTGCTGTTCCATCCTCTCAGCACGAATCCCGCTTGTTGATGCACGTAGTCCACTTGCTGGACAGTTTCTTTTGCTTCATCTTCATTTTCAAAGCTGTCCACGTAGTCATCCATGTAGTGGGCTTCCGTGATGGCTTGCAGGGCCTTCGAGTGAGTTGCAGCGTGCTCTCTCGCATTCTTGTTCCTCACGCTGTGCGCCAGGAAAGTAGAACATGACGCTCCGAAGATCATTGAGGTCATCTTGTACTTGCGAGGTGCTTCATCTTCTTCGTTTCTCCACAGGAACATTTGAGCTGGCTGATCCTCTTTTCTGATTTTCACACGAAGAAACATTTCTTGAATGTCTGCTGTGACCGCGATGACTCCTTCCCGGAACCTGAATAGTACTCCCTGCAGTGATTGCAGCAGGTCCGGACCTTCCAGCAGGTAGTCATTGAGGCTTCTCCCTTGTGACTTCGCAGCAGCGTCGAAGACCAGTCGAATCTTCCCGGGCTTATTAATGTTCTTCACCGGGAAGTGTGGCAGGTACCACGCGACAGGACTGCTATCTTCGCTTCCATCGCACTTCTCTGCGTAGTTTTTTCTCAGCAGGTTTTCAATTTGTTCCTTGTATTGCTTCTTTTCATCGGGGCATTTCTTAAGCTTCTGTTCTAAGTTGTTCAGCCTTCTCATAGCTTCGTTGTAGCTGGCGGGAAGCTTGGTATCTTCATGACGCCAGGTGAGTCCAACTTCGTAGCGTCCATCTTCCCTTTTCTTTGCCGTCTTCTCGAAGATGTCTTGCGCTCGCTGATCTTCAGATCTGATCTTTACTTTCGTTGAGACTCCCAGGGCGTCGATGTCGAAGTGTTGCTTGACCATTTCTTCAATTTTCTGGTCTTGACTGGTGGTGATGTGTAGGATTTCTTCTGGTCCCTCGGTAATGATTCTCCTTGGGACCGCTCCATGGATCACCCACCCGAGCTTCGTCTTGGATGCAGCTAACTCTCCCTTTTTGCCTGTTCTGATTTCTCGGGACACGATCAGCTCCCAATTGTCTGTCCCTATTAAGAGCTGGGGTCTTCCTCGCGAGTAGCAGAGTTCTTCCTTGCTTAGATCCTCAAGGTGTTTCTTCCGCAGCAGCTCTGGACCCACGGATTGAGTGGTCAGCTTCAGCTTCCCAACCGTCCTTGCCGCGATGTTGAACTCCTCGCTGCTCTTCCCGCGAATGCCGATCCTCACCAAGCGGCTCTTGTTTTCTTTTCGGCTGGTGTTGATCCCACTCATGCTCATTGGTTTCAGTGGCCCTTTTGCTCCAACTCGTTGTGCGATTTCTTCATCCAGTAGTGTTACTGTAGATCCTTCATCGAACAACGCCAGGGTTTGAGCTTCTCCATTGGGACCGCTGACTGTCACTGGACACATCTTCAGCTTGATGCCTTCTCTCTCCGGGATTACTGTCGCCGCTACCACTTCTGAGGCGTCTTGGTCTTCATTCTCAATCATTGCCACATTTTTGGTCGTGGCTTCAGGCGCTCGAACCAGGTGCAGCATCGCATGGTGTGGTCGCCGGCATTCCCCAATACCACACGTCTTGGCCTTGCAGTACATCTTCCTGTGCCCTTTGGTGAGGCATTTGAAGCAGAGTCCCGATCCTTTGACTTTTCCCCAGCGGTCTTCAATCTTCATCAGTTTGAACTTGGGGCACCTTGGTACCTCGTGCTCCTTTTCACAGATAAAGCATTTGGTTTCAGCTTCTTTTTCTTTTCGCATTGTCTTCTGCTGAATCTCGTCTGTCGTTGCAGTGAAGACTGTCCTCTTGTTTCTGACGGCTGGTGTCTTGAGGCTGGTCTCTGGTTTCAATGCCTCCTTCTTCCCAGACAACGTTGTTCCGTGCTTCAAGGCCCGTTCAGCTTCCTTCATCAGGAACTCAGAAAGCAGGATGATCTCTGGAACGTGCTGGTGGGCATCGGCGTAGTCGTACCACCTGGACTTCTGGTGTGGGCTCAGCTTTTCTAAAATCTCTGCTTTCAGAGCCGGGGCGGCCAGGTGCTCCTTCTTCAACTGCAGTAGCACGGTGACGGCGTTCTGCACTTTGACTGCGAACATATTGAATTCAATCGCTGTCGGTCCCGGCCTAGGCAGGCGCTTCAATTCTTCCAGTGCCTTCGCTATCAGCACTTCCGGTCGGCCGTAGCACTACTCCAGGGTCTTCATAATCACGTCGGGGTGTGTCATCGTGCTCAGGAGAGACGATACGAGTTCACTCGCCTCCCCTCGTAGACAGTTCCGCAGGCGCGCCAGGTTGTCCCATGGAGTGATGTTGAACCTCTTCGTGGTGTATTCCATTGCGGCCTTAAACCGCATCCACTCGGTCGGTGCTCCGGAAAATGTTGGCAGGTCTGAAGATTGTTGCGTCGCAGGCCTCTTGTTCATCATCTTCTCAATTGCCTCTGCCAGCTGTTCGAAGTCGGTTCTCCCAGCTGCTGGTGAGCGCCCTCTTCTTCTTTCTTCAAAGTCTTCATGCCGCTTGAACCTTTCCATAGTGGTTTCTTCTCTTCCCGGCATGCAGGCTTCTGGGTTCCGGGTTCTGGGTTCCGGGTCCCGGGTCGCAGGTGCAGGTGGCTGTGGAGGCCTGATGAGATTATTTGTCATCTCTCTTCCCTCCATACTTCTATCCAGCCAGTCGGTGACCCGTCGCGCCACCTGTTCAGGTGGTTCATCTTCCTGGCTGTCGTCGTCATCCAGAGCAGCCACTTCAGCGGCGAGCTTCTTCCTGATCAGCTCTGCTTCTATTTCCAGTTGCTTCTTCCTGATGTCTGCCAATTGTTGCTCCGCTTCATACTGCAGTTTTGCTCTGGTGCTGGCGTTCGATCTACGCGAGCGGACTGAGGGGGCGGATCTGTTCTTTCTTCTTGCTCCGGTTCCCAAGTCTTCCTTCCTCGCGTCGTCAGCTGGCAAAATTTCATCCGCAGTCCGCCCGAAGGTGCGCCTCTCCATGGCAACACTCGTAACCGCACTCGCACCCGCACCCACACTCGTATTCACACCCGCCGGGGTGAGGTAGCAGCGGAGTGAGGGGGGGCGTGCGGGTCCACGAGCTCTGAGGGCACGCTTAGCGTCGGCGGCGTTGGCAGCACATCGTAGCTTCGTAGCCCCAGTCCGCTATACCTCCTAGCACCGGGGGGGGCGTCGGTCCCTCCCCCCGCCGCTTCTCTGGACGGGGGGACCCGTAGCTCCGTCGTTGATTCCGTCCTGGTCTCGATTCCCGAGGGGGAGCGGGGGGGTTCGTTGAATATCAGTCTTCCGTCTTCTTTCCCCCCGCCCTGGCTTCTGGTGACCACCATTCTGTTGCTGTCGAAGATCCGGCTCGAAGGACCAAAAACTGATGATTTCCGGGGACTTCCACAGGTTAAAATGAGACACCAGAGTTCAGAAATCTTCCAGGCTTTATTTCCTCTTCTTATTTCTAGTCGTATGAAACCGAATGTAATGAACGGAATGCCAACTCGTTTCAAGATGCGTAGGTCCGTAGCTTTGAGCAATACCTTAACGAGAGCCGCTGCATTTTGACACGAGTTTTACAATAATTTTCACTATCGTATTACAATATTTTCGCGTCTAGCGCCTAAATTATTAAAGTTACAGTCTTTAAAGTTTTACATAAATATAGATTTTAACGTGTTCTATCTATAAAGTATAAACATTAATTTTACATAAGCTACTTATATACTTTTTAAGATATTTGTACATTTCTTTGAAAAAGGGACAAGATTCGGTACTTGCCGTGGCAATTTCTCTCAATTACATAGACTTATACTTATCCTAACTTATTTTTCTTTGCTTACCTACTTACTATCTAAGGCGACGTCCTGCGTGAGCGATCTAGACGCGAACGCGAAGCGGCGCGGCACGGCGCGAAAACAACAAACATTCGAAACCTATTGAAGTGGCCTATGTGACCAAACGCACGTGGGGTGCGGTGCGGAGCGGCGCGAATTGACGCGAACGCGATCAGTTGGCTTGATATTTTCGCGCGAAGTGGACGCGTCGGCCATATTTTTTTCAAGCAAAAATTGTTGTTGAATTAATGTCGGAAGTAGAACTTCTTATTAATGCTATCCAAGAACGTCCTACATTCTGGGACAAAAGGAATAAAAGTTATACACTTCTTCAATATCTCATATTTAAGACTAGCTGTGCCCGCGACTTCGATCGCGTGGACTACAGAATAAAATCAAACTATGATAAAAATTATGATTTGTTTTTTTCTACGTATTTTTCCAGGATAAAAAGTATCCCATTTTATGCCCAGGATAATAAAGTATAATTATACCAAGTTTCATCGAAATCGAACCGTTAGTTTTCACGTGATGCCTGAACATACACACAGACAGACAGACATACAGACAGACAGACAAAAAATTTTTTAGTCGCATATTTGGGTTTGGTATCGATCCAGTAACACCCCCTGCTATTTATTTTCTCAATATTTTCAATGTACAGAATTGACCCTTCTACAGATTTATTATATGTATAGATATGAAATTTCCAACAACATTAGCTTCCGTCCGCCCATGACAAATGTTTAATGTTAACTGAACTGAACGGCGGCGGAGGGCGCGGAGGGGACGGTTCGCGCGCACGTAGGACAGAGTAGCCGCATCGCTCCGCACCACATTAAATTCGCATCGGATCGTTTCGCAATCGCGTTCGCGTTGAGTCGTCCACGTAGGACACTGTGTAAAGGAAACACACGAAATTTCAAACTTTATTCACTAAAATAGTAAATTAAAATATATAAATAAAGAAAATAACAAATATCAAAGTACAAAGCTTAGCCTATGTTCTGTCCTACTCTAATGCTTATATCTACGTATTTCGCCATCTCGCTCGCGCCGGCCGTGGTAGTTTATCGTACTTGTGGCGTTTTCTCGCTGTCTGCAACAGTGCCTCTGGAACTACACTACACTACAGTCTACACTGACCATCTGCAGTTACTGGGGATGGACATTACCCCCAACATGAACTACGGGCGGTTTATCGAATCTAAGACTAATGTAGCAGCGAGGAAAGTTGGCATACTTGCAAAGGTCCAACAGTATTTCACGCCGGGACAGCTTCTTGTTTTGTTGTCATGCGTGGAATACTGTAGTCACATATAAGCTGGTGCTGCGAAATGCCATCTGTCAGCCTTGGACTTGATTGTGAGGCGTGCGCAGAGGCTTATTGGTGACCCTACGCTAGTAAAAGCCAACTTACAAGGCCTCGATCACCGACGTAGGGTTGCCAGCCTTTGTGTATTCTATAGGTTACATTTCGGAGAGTGTGCACAGAAATTACACGACTTAATTCCCCCATCCCCTTTCCATCATCGGAAAACCCGACGAACGGCTGGCCTCCATCCTTATGTCGTGGACATTCCACTCGGCCGGACGAAGCGTTTCGCTTCCACATTTATTTATACGTGCGACTAAGGATGAATGAAGCCTGCCTGCGTCAGTTTTTCCGTCCGAATACAATGTAGGAGTCTTCATAGCAAGAGTGAATAGGTGGCTACTGATTTAGTTCGACTCCATCTACGACTGCGTTACCACTTACCATGAATATAATTAAATTAAAAAAGCTCTACGAAATACTTATGTATTTATGAATATTTGTAACCGACTTTAAAAAGGAGATGGTTCTCAAATCGTATACATTATTTTCCAGATTTGTCACCTCAGAAGTCAAAATTGCCGGAATTCTGCTTATGAACCGATTTGGATATATATTTTTTTCCTATGAAAGCATATACCTACTTCGAATCTGGTCTGATTTTACTGAAAATTATAATCCGCCCTAAGTGTAGTGTGTGTAGTGTGGGGATTGATTTTTCTCCCTACCGATTTATTATTTTAGGCGACACATCAGTACATACATATAATTTCTTAATAAAATTGAAGTGTCTCTTTGTAATTTCAAATTAACAGTTTTTTACTAAATGCATATGAAAGTATATACGGTACTTACATCAAAAAGTCAATTTTTAAAATTTTTGTCTGTTTGTCTGTTCATTTCTCCTAATCTCTGAAATGACTGGACTGATTTTGCCGGGACTTTCACTCGCAGATAGCTTATTTTATAAGGAGTAAATTACACTACTTTTATTTTATTAGAAAACTAGCCTTTCCCGCGGCTACGCTCGTGTTTTAAAGGCTGGGAACCAAATTCCTTCATCCCGCCCGTCTTGCACGCTTTGATTTTTATGCGAAGTTAAGTTAAAACTGTGATATCTCGTAAGATATTTATTAAAATCAAATGATGTCAACAGCAATTTTGTTCAAAATTAAATACTTGTGATGAATAACTTAACTATTCGGATAAGAATTAATATCATGTCTATTTAACACCGTCGCAAATAAGGCAATATCTTAAAACAAATTTAATTACCATAAAAAAAGTTGTAGCGAGTAAACCTTAAAAGATCGACATATGTTATCGCGAACTTTTTTTAGAACTTTTAAAGAGGAACAATTCCGTCATACATGATTTTTGCATAACTTTAACCGTTTACGCAGCGCACGCAACGGAAGCTCTCAAAAGGAATATTTTTCTCCCGTTTTTGCAACATTTTTCATTGGTATTGATCGTAGCGGGATGTAATATAGCCTATAGCCTTCCTCGATAAACGGACTATCCAACACAAAAATAATTTTTCATATCGAACCAGTAGTTCCTGAGATAAGCGTGTTCAACCAAACAAACAATCAAACAAACTCTTCAGCTTTATAAATAGTATGGATATGGATAAAAACCATTTAATTTGCACATTTTAACTTACGCCTAGCGAAGCGGGACGGGTTTCGTAGTACCTACCTTTAAGTAATAAAAAATAAAACGTTAATTGTAAAAATTAAATAGAGTAAAGTTTCAAAAGTGATCCCGCAAGATATTAATCATATGAACACGATAAGACTTTCTGACTTTACAGGCAGAAAACTTAAACTTTCGGAAAATTCCGAAAATATCAGTACATGATATAGATAAAATTAAAGTTTCAGTTTTTAAATTCAAATTAACAGTATAACAGCACTAAATGCAGATGAAAGTATATAGGTACGGTACCTACATAAAAAAAAAACTATTTTTAATATTTTTGTCTGTCTGTTTGTTCCGGCTTTCTCTGAAACGGCTGGAACGATTTTGACGGAACTTTCACTAGCAGATAGCTACTGTTATAAGGAGTAAATTAGAAAATTATAAAAACCGCTTAAAGCCGGGTTTGATGGTTTTTAATAAGTACTAATCTACATATCACGTCATCTTAGAATTTGGAATTAATCCAAACATGACGGACTGCTGTCAATAAAGCTTTACAAAAACAGTCCCTAGCCTCATTTTTTATATCTACGTATTTCAAATTCATTGTTAGACAGCAGTTTTTTGTATAAGCCGACCCTTCGGTTCGGGGATCAGCTGTTCGCGCATGTGCATCTGGCGCCGAGCCTCGAGGCCCGCCATTGACGGTATGGCGGGCGCGCGGCGCACGTCCTTGCGCATTTACTGAAACCGAGTCATCGCGGATACACGTATTTACGCGTTTACGTATTATCAGTGCGTTTGTTGACTGTGTCTAAACAAATCTCTGAGTTGCGTTCTACTGGGCTTTTCGCCAGCATGGACGCGCTATTGGCAGCGCTCGTCGCTCTAATGGCATTAGCCGCCGCGATGGCCGCCGTGCTGAGCACGCTCTCCAAAGCGGCAATATTCGCAATCCTCGCAATCGCGCCTTGCGTCTATCGATACAGGAAACGGATTTATGTGATCGTGAAAACATTGCCCAGGGATCTGAAGTAAGTAGTTTATAGATCTTTGGCAAACAAACGAAAGAATATCTCAAACATTACGTGAATAAAGTAACATGTTGTTGACTTACCATTATCTTAAGAAATTGTATTTAAATACGTAGTCTCAAAAAATACAATTAGAATGTTATTTATATTATATCGAATGCGATGACGATTCAATTATCAATATCTTATTCCATAGCTTAGCTTGCAGCAGTTAGTTTTTTTATGATTCACGTCACGTCATAAATGTTATACCTACTTCCTATAGGCTTATATTTTTGACTGTAGCCACTTCCACTGTACCTACTTAAACTGTGTAATTATTCAAACTTCAAAGGTGAACGAATCTCAACTATTATAATATAAAGAGCACAGATTAAGGAGACTAAATAAAGAGCCAACGTGATAACCTTTCTAGCATAACCGTTTTTTGGTTTGGTGGTGTATGTCGTTTTGAAATGTTATAAGTAGGTAAATTTACAGTTTTATTTTAATGAAATTAATTGAGAAAATCGAAATTTTAATTCCTATGCGTCTACATCTTTATATTTTTAACAGTAGCCAGTGGGTACCTATAATAAAATTATGGATAATTAACGTATTTAATAGTTATAAATAACAATGTTTTGTTTTTATTTATTCTCTAATTATATTCGATAATAAATTATTGTTATACATTTTTATCTACATTACGTATTATTTGTTTAGGATACCAGTACCACATCAGTGCCTACTGCCTAGGTAGTAGGTACCTAGTGTAGCATCGGGTCTTTTCGAAGTTAGTTTGTGTATATAATATATCTGCATTTTGCTAATCTCAGAACCACAGAAATCTAAATAGTAAGTTAGATTTCTGTGCTCAGAACCTACTTATCCGATTGGAAGAATTGTTTTTACATTAGATTAGAGAACCTCTTTACTGAGGAAGGTAATATGCTATAATATTATACTACTAGCGACTCACCCTCGCTTCGCTTGGATTGTCGTCCTAGTAGGTGCTAGTAGGTGCTCCCTGCCAAATTTAAAGTTTGTAGGTATCTGTTTGTAGGTAATTAAATTAAATAAAACTTCTAAAATTAACAAAAAACAAAAACCGACTTCAAAACTAAACAAATCTAAACTAAAAAGTAGAAAATAATACTTTTAAGAACTTCGTTAATTCTAAAGTCGGTGCCAGCCAGGACGGATAGATTTATCTTGCCTTTGCAATGGACTTTCGAACGGTATTTTGATTATGTTTACAAATTTATAGATTAATCGAATGCGTGTCTATTTAAGGTTATTTTGCTTTGGCTGGCACCGACTTCAGAATTAACGAAGTTCTTAAAAGTATTATTTTCTACTTTTTAGTTTAGATTTGTTTAGTTTTGAAGTCGGTTTTTGTTTTTTGTTAAAAATAATTTATTTTCAAATTTTTAGCGGAACGTACTTATTTTGTTTATGTAAAAAAAAGAATTTTCCAAATCAGTCCAGCCATCTTCGAGTAATGGGGAACATACATAAAAAAAGTCCCCAACGACTTGAGAACCTCCTCCTTTTTTGAAGTCGGTTAATAAGAGCCTGAAAGAATTTACCTATCGGTCTATAATTACGTATAATTTTGAAAGAATTTTCTTTTAACTCCTAACCGTTGAGGAGTTGTACCTTCCATCATTAGCTCAACCACAAGAGATGATGATTATCAGACGCAAATACTTGAACAGCTTTAGAAAATATATGAAAAACGTAATAAGTGCCTATAAAATTTGAGAGTTGTCTTCGATTTCCCTGGGATCCCATCATCAGATCGTGACTTGGTGACTATGGGACCAACTAGAAACTATACCCTTTCAAACAAAAAAAGAATTTTCCAAATCGGTCCAGCCATCGTCGAGTAATCGGGGAACATACATAGAAAAAAAAAAAAAAAAAAGTCCCCGACGAATTGAGAACCTCCTCCTTTTTTTTGAAGTCGGTTAATAAAAGCAGCCTAAGCTACTCCAATAACATTAGCTATCCGCGAGTGAAAGTCCCGTCAAAATCGGTCCAGCCGTTTCAGAGATTAGCCGGAATAACCAGACAGACAGACACAAAATTTTTTAAAATGGATTTCTTGATTTTAGTACCATACCTATTTACTGTTATATGCATTGAGTGAAAAAGCTTTAAATTTGAAATTAAAAACAGACACTTCAATTTTATTTATATGTAAGTACCTATAGATAATAATCATATAGGTATATGATATAATATCTATTCTATACAGATCGTTAAAACGCACGGAGGTTAGGTAGGCTATATTCCATGTTATGTTATTAAACCAATTTGACCTAGCTTTTATGATTTTTTTTGATTAAGAATTTAAAAGGAAAATTACAAAGTTGGTATCTAGTACCTACTAACGTACCTTACTTCTTACTAGGGAAGCACCAGCTTTCAAATAAAAAAAAAGAATTATCAAAATTGATTCACCCAGTCGAAAGTTCTGAGGTAACAAACATAAAAAAAACATACAGACGAATTGATAACCTCCTCCTTTTTCGGTTGAAAATTGTAATTTAAATAATACGTAGTTAGGTAGGTGTCTCTGCTTACTTACCTTTTTTTTAACGTTGGGAAATTCATTAACGCATACCACGAGTCGATATGTGGGACTCACTGGCCAGAAATGCTAGTTCTACCCATTAAAACCAATCGCACTTCATCCGTCTTAATGGCGCGTTGCAGATCACTTGCGCATTCAACCACGACGCCCCGACGACCCGGCAGGACTGCCGAAGCAGACCCACACAGCTAAGAGGATCGCTCCACAGTTCACTCTATCCAGAGAAGTACAAGGAGCAACCCGCATGGCACAACGCGTTTCTTGGTTTCGCGCCCGGCCGACATTTATGGACTTTTTGAAAAATGAAATTCTCATTAATATCGATGCCTAATCTATAGATTTATGAAGTTTTGTTAGTCTGTTTGTCTGTGAATGCATCATGAAATTTAGTACCTACCTATAAAATAGCAGGTTATCCGGGTTAAAATTAAGCATACTTGTATTGCGGGGAAAATTTCTAATTTATAAGAATTTTCTATACTAATTGGTAAAGTGTACCCAGGGACGAATCCGGGTGGAGCGAGGTGTTTTATATAATACAGTAGAAATGCCGCAGCTCCGACATAGCTCGACGACGTAACATGTTTTCGATCGATGCTTTTCTACAATACTACTACTAAAACTAGGTTCTAATTCTTGTGCACGCGACAAACTAAATTTAGATTTAGATTAAGTTCTTACAGAAACGATTAAGTGTATTATGTATATATAATTTATCCTGTCCGTTTGTAGGATACAAATGAAATAATTTATCCTATCCATTTTTCGATGAAATAGGATTATAATTAAAAGCATCCCTTTAATTACACATAATTGGATACTATCACCTTGTCGTGGTGGAGGGGCTCAGTAGCTTCCGGCAATCCGGCCGGGCGTGAAGCAAGAAAAGCGGAAGGAGGGAAGGGCCCCAATCGGTGGGCGGTGTGTCATGCGGGTTGCTCCTGTTGCTTCTCTGATAGCAGAGTGGACTGTGGAGCAGTGGCTTTGTACTCTGTTTCGGCAGACCTGCCGGGTCGTCGGGGCGTCGTGGTTGAATGCTCAAGCGATCCTGTGAGGCCTCATTAAGACAGATAATGGGTGCTCGGATTTTAGTGGCTAATACTGGTGAGCTCAACACACATAACCACCTGTTTTCTACAGGCGGTATGCGTTAATGCATTGCCCATAGCCTCATAGGTAACCTTATATCGATTTACGTGTGACAAATAAGTAAATAATATTTTGCCTTGAACCTGTCCCGTGCCCTTCATAATATTTATATAGGTATAAGAAGGTAAACCACCCAATTTGAACAATGAGATCAGATAACGATATATAATCTAACGCTATTGTTGAAATTTAATGCACATTTTTGATAAAATATTAAAGTCAATCAGTAAGTACATCAGTTTGAAGTGTCTGTTTTTAACTTCAAAGTAACAGCTTTTCTCTAAATGCATATGAAAGCATATACATTATACGGTACTAACATCAAAAAAATCTATTTGGAATATTTTTGTATGTCTGTTTGCTCCGGCTAATCTCTGAAACGGCTGGACCGATTTTGACGGGACTTTCACTCGCAGATAGCTAATGTTATAAGGAGTAAATTTTATTTTAGAAATTTTATTTATTTTAACCGCGGCTTCGGTCGGAAGCGAGGTTGAGTCGCTAGTATAATATAAATTGACTTACACACGACACAAAATTATGCTTTATTTTATGGTCGTTTAAACTACAACCTTTTTGTCTACTTAAGACTTCTTTAATATTATTCCGATTTCAGGTAAGTTACAAAAGTAGTAAAAAGTGTATTCATAAATCATGAAGTAAGTAGAACACGTAGTTAAAACAATAATATCAAATAGGTACTTATTCATAATAATGATGAGTATTGAGTCGTATATAATTATCGTGTTGATTCAAAACTTGTAAGGATGTAGCTGTATGTGTTCAACAGTAAATTTTATACCATCGAACCAATTTGCTGACGGACCAGACTAATCTTAAACATTACAGTTTAGTATTTTACTATAAAAAATATATCTAAGACATTTATATAAAAATAAAAAAGGCGTTTAAATGTCCTAAAATAGGTACGCATCTTTAAATTATATAAGTCCCGCTGAGTTTCTTTCGCCTGTTCTTCTCAGGTCAGCGGCTTCTTATTTTCGTACTGGTAGTAGACTCATTTTATGTTGAATAAAATATTTTGAATTTGAATTTATAATAGAGAACTTCAGTACATATATAAAAATACAAACTTGTATTTTACGTACGTGCGCGGTGCGTACATACGCACGTAACACTCGCAGTGTTTGTAGCGACCATCATGCTAAATTTAAATTTGAACTTTGTCCGTAGTGCGGTGTATGCGAAACGTAATCTTTCACTAAAGCATTACTTTTTTATTGTTATTTAGGTCAAGAAAACAAAAGATAACAATAAAAAGGTATATATGGTATAGTGTTAGGTATAGGTGAGTATATCTACAGAGTACAAATAGAAGACAAAATTATAAGAAAATAAAATTTGTTATGTCCATGATGAATTTTAAAGATATTTCTAGATTTTATTCAAATGAATTTATTTCTAGATCCTACGCTCACAGAAAGAAGGTAATTATTAAATTATACCGCACGATGTCATAATATGTATATAAGTAAATGTTAATTCGTAAAGGGTTCAAGTGTTATAATTTTAATTACATGGTGCACAGTTTGGAAGTTAACGCATTGTAGTGCCATTTTGCGGCACGTGACAGATATACTCGACTCATCAAACCTGCACACGTTAAAAGTACATACGCTTCGCACGTACTGCGCATATAGGTAGAGCGTTACATACGCTTTTGTTACTTAGACGCAGATGAGTGTATGGATTAGTAGACTGTGGCTCTATCCATCTCGATAATACATAATATTTAAAGTTCACTTACAAAGTTCTTAACCAAAACAATTATTAGAAGTATCCATCCACTAAGTTTAAGTACCTATCTCCTTTTATTATAAAATCGGTTTAATATCAAATAGGTATGTGGTGTAAACTTCGCAGTAATCGCAACAATTTTGAGTGTTCTATTGAAACTGTACCTACTAGATAGAAGATACCGTCGGCTAAGATAAATAGATAAACATGATATTTCTGTATCTAGTGTTATCTTGAAATTCATTAAAACTTCAACTTTTTGAATAATGTACAGGTTAGTTACCCACTACGTATAGCGCTAAATTTTGATGCTGTTTTTTAATACTATTAAATGTATTTTTTATACCTAATTACGTTTAAAGGCAGTGGTAGCCCAACGGTAACGCTTGCTTCTAAAACCGAGTGATGCGGGTTCAAATCCGAGTCTCGCACCTCTAATATTATCATGTGCGAATTATTTCTGTGATGATTACCACTTGTCATGTCTGAAAGAACCTAGCAAGTTTTCGTAACACATGTGATGTCCGCCAATGCGCACAAAGCCAGCGTGGTGGAATATGTCCATTGTCCTGATCCCCTTCGCACTGAGGGATGCCCATGCCCAGTGTTAAACGACGTTAAAAAAAGGGATGAAGACAATTCGTTTAATACAAGCTCTGATTTATTAAGCTATTTATGTATTATTACGTACTTTTATTTATGCACTTTTACGAACAAGAATGCAAGAGGCTGCTTCAGCAAGGTTACGTGTTCATTTAATTAAGGGATTACGATAAAGTCTCGAAAGCATACCAACTGCGAATAATGTCGTATTTTTATTTGCTTTATAGGTATGTCACTTTTAAGGTACTTTTAAAAGATAAACAGACCATTAATGATAACTGTGCTGAGTGCTCTTAAGCTTTTTTTAAAAAAAATAACTTGTTTTCTCAAGGAAAAGAAACCAAATAGGTGCACCTTAATTACATCTCATGATATACTCAGGTGAATTAAATCAGATCTGAGATCCGATCTGATATTATAAAGCAATAAACATACATTTAACACACTTATAACGAAGCTTCCATATGACATTTTTCGCACGTTAATATTTTATATGAACATGTCAGTAGAACCGACATGGGAAAGTTCACTGTAATGAGTTTATCGATCTTTGATGTCAGTAGTAAATATTGGTGATGATCAAATCAAATCAAAATAATCTTTATTCAAATAGACTTTTATAAGCTCTTTTGAATCGTCATTTTTACATTATTAAAGTTTCAATTAAATATCAGCCTGTTAGTCTGTGAATAAGCTACCACCGACTCGGAATGCCGATGTGATGAGAAGAGCCGGCGAGAAACTCAACAGTTGCTCTTTTCAAAAAAAAAAAAAACGATAACAATATTCATTGCAATAGGTACAATATATACAATTTACAATATTTATCTATTTATCCTACGGTGATTAGTGAATAAGTTTAAAAATAACTCTTAAATTAAAAATTAAAGCTTAAGCCCAACTCCTTTCCTCATGTATTATTATTATTAATGAACATGAACAAAGGTGTTTAGGTTTTTTCTCTGTAGTAGTTTACTTATATCTTTGGAATTATTAATATATTTTTTTATTTAACACAAATAGATTTTTTGTGTCAATGGTAATAAGCATTTTATTAGCATCCACACAAAATTACCTCAGAATTGATTGTTACTGTAGTAATAAATAATTAGTTATTTTGAATTAGATTCCTGTGGCGGTACGCGACTGGAATGATACGGTTGAAACGATGGGGACGCAACAACAGCACTGTAGCAGAGTTGTTCACAAGACGTGCGCTGAAAACCCCCAACGCCCCTTGCATCATTGTGGTTGGGAAGAAAACTTGGACTTTCAGAGAGGTATGCTTTCATATGCGTTTAAAATATTTTTAAAGACAACCTGATAGAATACTGAGAAACAGTTTGCAGAAGAAAATTCTTCATAAAAACTATTTTCCTTAAGGTTCTACTGACATAATCTATATATATTCACATAAACAACATCTTTCTATATCCATGCTCCGTTTCGTAGATCGCGAATAGCTCTAATAGAATCGCTAAGGTGATGCAAGAGCACGTGGGCTTGAAACGAGGCGATGTGGTGTGCGTGTTTATGCCTAACTGCGCTGAATACGTGTGCACGTGGCTTGGTATGGCCAAGCTGGGTGTCGTGTCAGCACTCATCAACAGTAACCTAAGACACCGCCCCCTCCTCCACTCCATACAAGTTGCTAAGGCGAAAGCCATCATATTCTGTAATACTCTAGCTGACGGTAAGAATTTAATCCTAATAATCTCTTTACAGTTTACGTAACTTCATAATATTAAGAACATTTCTTTACATTTTAGAGTGCGGTATAGCGCGTATACAATACATATATTATGCATATTAAGAATATTTATTACTATGTTTATGTTGATAATATTTAATAAAAAAAAAGAATACATGGAATGTTGTAGTATGAGATTGCAGGTAGTATTTGTAGAATGCAGTCAACTGCAGTAAGCTTGCCAGGCACGTTATGTCATTGCGTATGTTCTTTTTCTTTTTTAAATCATTACACATTGATAATTTTTTGTAAAATCTTATTGAAATAGTCCTTATTACCTATACAGAGGGCGAATTCATAGTTTTTAGCATTTTTGTCTGTTTGTCTGTGACCGCATCACGAGAAAACCACTGGACAGATTTTGATGAAATTTGGTACAATGATAGCTGGTTATCGAGGTCAAGATATAGGATACTTTTTACTGCTGGAAAATATCTTATTTACTTAAAAACCGGCTTTAACGTCACACGGTATACCTAATAGATATTAGATACGTGTTTCCGATCTTGAGAACGCGGGCGCGGCCGCGGTAAATGCTAGTCCAATTATAAATAAATTTTTACTTTCAATTTTAGGCTTTGCTTATAAAAATCTGTACGAATATAACGATTGAATAAATGTTTTTTCTAGTTTGAGCTAATAGTCAATTAGGTTATGTTAGATAGGTACTATTCGAGGTTACTACGAGGCTAGACTATATTATTGATTTCCTATACATATACGTCGCTATAATCTTGTTAACATGCTTGCTATTTATATTCATGAGGATATGATGTGACGAAGATTGCGCGTTTTACGATAGCAAAATAATTTTTAAACTGCTTAAAAATAATGAAAATCTGTGTCAAGTGACAAGTCCTACATATTTGATTGCTATAATTATAATTGAATTAATAAACATATTTGTAGCGATTGCCGAGGTGAGAGATCAGCTTCCTTCAGAGCTGAAACTCTACCAGCTATACGGCCTTTGCGCGCCAGGAGTAGTGGCCCTAGGACCCGAAATGTACAAGCATACATCAGAATACCCCATAGTGACCGACAAACCCCAATTCAAAGACACCCTTGTTTATATATACACGTCGGGTACCACAGGAATGCCGAAGGCTGCTGTAATACCAAATTCCAAGTAAGTCGAATATTTTATTGTTCCTTCATTTTTATTAGCTTTTCCCTCATAACATTGAGGTTTTTAGTTATACTCTGATTATTTTCGATATTAATTTGTCGTAAATTAACTTATTACTGACTAAAAAAATGCACTTTTATGAATTTTCGTATTCTATCACTAGTGATATTTGATATTAATGTATATAACCAAAATGTATACATATATCTTCAGAATAATTAAAGCCTTTAAAATAGTCTTCCTTTATTTTGTTCTTTCGTTACAGCGTTTTCTTTTCAAACCGACGCGATGTTATTTTTTGACTTACTCGGTAAATATTACAGTAACTTTAATTCATAACAAACATTTGTACCCAGGTATCTGTTGATAGTATTAGCAACAGTCCACATGCTGGGCTTGCGGTCGTCGGACCGCTTGTATAATACGCTACCCATGTACCACATGGCGGGCGGGCTGGTGGGCACGGGCGCCGCCCTCGTGGAGGGCATACCCACGGTACTGAGGTCAAAGTTCTCGGTCACCAATTTTTGGACCGACTGCATTAAATATAACTGCACGGTGAGTTAACTTTGTTGTTTTTGCTAGGATTTTGAGAATTAGGTGTTGTTATATTATGTAAACACAATAATATTTATTCATTTGTAAAAACACACAACATATATAATATGGATTTCTTTAATAAACTAATATCATAATAATATATTTTATTAGCCAAGTGTACATAGCACTTACTGATTCATAAATTAAAAGTGCAAAAAACCATGACCAAATAAAAAATTGCAAATTAAATTCTAAATATAAGAAGGAAATATAACATTAAGGTTAATTAAATAGTAAAAAAATATATAATAATAAAAAAATAGTAATTAAATGTGATCTAATGACTTACATGTAATTAATTATCTCGAGACGATTTTCAGTGTAACTAATATAAGAATTGAATATGTATTAGGATTTAAAATATTCCTTTGTTTATAGTGACCTAGTTGTATAGCCTACTTACGATATCTGTATCGTTTTTATGAATACTTAATAGTGTGACTAAGTGTGAGTGTATAACAGGTGGCGCAATACATCGGCGAGATGTGCCGCTACCTCGTGTCTGCGCCGCCTAAAGACACAGATTCCGAACACAACGTCCGCATCATGGTGGGCAACGGCATGCGACCCGCCATCTGGCAGCAAATTGTTGATAGGTACGGATCGAATACTATTTATAATAATATTTATTACTTAACTGCCTCGGTGGTGTAGTGGCTAGCGTGTACGGTATACATCGAGAGGTCCTGGGTTCGAGTCCCGGGTCGGGTCAAGTTTAATTATTGAGTCTTTCTGCTTAGTAAGTCTCAGTATTAGGCTATTACTAATAGCCCGGAGTTGGGAATGCGGCGGTGTGTCACCCCCGTGCCTCGGAGAGCACGTAAAGCCGTCGGTGCTGCGCCTTAGCTCTGACTGGTCGTGTCCAGCATTCGTCCCACCGGAGCATGCATCTACGCATGATACCACAAGTGGTTATATGGGACTCGCCGGCTAGAAAAGCCAGTATACAGTGTATTACCCACTAAAACCCAGCATACCTCCCCGTCTTAATGTGGCGTCGGATCCACATCGGAGATACACAATTCAACATTTTTTCAATTCATAATATGCAAGGATAATAATGAACCATGGTGATGCGGACTATGGTCTGATTTTCCTTGTAGTAAAAAACACGAGTGCTCATCAGTGGAAAGTTGAATAAGGCTGAATCCATACAATTTAATCAATGTTTATATAGACTTAGATATTATATCATTATATAGAACTTATCTAGAATAGAAAAGTGGTAAAGACTCAATTACTGCATTCTGCAATAGATAGCTTTAACATTCATTCTAGTTAATATAGTAAATGTAAGTCGATATACTAATAAATATATGTAAAATTCCTAACAATATAAATAAATAAATATGTTGGGACATTATTACAGCAGCGCCATCTAGTTCCGCAGTAATCTACGTAACGTGCTTGTGTTGCGGATACCAGATAGTTGATATACTACACATATAAATTTTAAATACATACATATTATAAATATAAACACCCATGACTGGAGTACAAACATTCGTGATTAGCAAATGAATGTCCCCAGCGGGACTCGATCCCGCGACCGCTGGCGCAGAAAGTAGGGTCACTACCAACTGAGCCAAACGAGTCGAAATAGGAAGCCAATCACTCGAGACTCGAATTTATTTACCTCCAATTTTGTTTACGATATTTCTAATCTACGAGTATATAATATCGTAAAGGATAAATGGAGGTGTGTGATAGAAATATATTATCATTGAACGTAAATATTATACTACTAGCGGTGCCCGCGGCTTCGCTCGCGCTAAGAGTGAATAAAATAAAATTTTTTGCTTATATACTGTTACTTATAATGTACCAAGGACTGATTCCCCATTTAAAGTTCTGGCCCTCTTTTCTAAAAACTACTGTGTAGCATCCTGCCGTGCCGCCACTGCTGCGCTTTCTAAAACTTATTTCCTATTTTTAACCAATTTTGCTACTATGTGTATCATAATTTCTTTGTGTGTTTTTCGTTAATGATAAACTGATGTACGTGGTTCATTGTTATGGACTTATGGTAAAAATTACTGTTAAATATTTCTCCTACGCAAATTGTGCCAACCCAAAATATACATTCAACCCTATAAAAATTTGTTTTAATATAGTTATAGTTTAAATAATTAAATGATTTCTTTATTTAGGTTCAAAGTGCCACAGATAAATGAACTTTATGGTGCTACGGAAGGAAACGCGAACGTTGGTGAGTCCTAATTACCTACTTTATCTAAACGATGTCCTCGCATTGTTTGAATCCACGCTCTATAAACGTGTTTCAACATAGACTGATAATACAATGGACTGTGACACGAATAATTAGACATTATTAGAATATTGGATGATACATTTCATATATTATATACAAATATACAAGAGTTTGAAAGTTTTCATGACATAAAACGTTTTTAGTGTTTCCCTTGAGAAATTTACTTAAATGATGTAGTCGACTTGAAAATTAATAAAGAGTATGTGCCGCACAAACGGACGGATATAATATTATGCGTTCACGTATGTTATCATATACTTTGACGTCATATTCGGTACTGACCAATGGCATTGCGTTCCAACCAATTTAAATTTACAATTTATTTTTTTATATCTATTTCTTAACCAAAAAGAAAATACAAAAAATATTTATATAAGCTCCATTCAAACTCGATAGAGATTTCCTTTATTTAAATTACACACATATTCGTCAAGTATATATGCAAATGCAATGTAGAACTGATCGATTGTATTCATCTAAATGATATTCATTTGGATGTAACTCAAATACTTTGCCCGTACAGTGAACGTGGACAACACGGTGGGCGCGGTGGGCTTCCTGCTGAAGCTGCTGCCGGAGCGCGTGCAGCCGGTGGCGCTGGTGCGCGCGACCGACGACGGCGAGCTCGTGCGCGGCGCCGACGGCTTCTGCATCCGCTGCCAGCCCAGTCAGTGCTGTATTTTACTACCATTTCTCGCGGATCCGCCCGCGGAAATTACATTTTTAGATTTCATTCCACTGTCGCTTAACATCAGGTGAGCTGAGCTGAGCATCTTGATGAGCGACATTAAAATAACACTTATTTCATATTTAAAGGCATAGTCATAGGCAATGCGACGAACTTCTTTAGGACCTAATCCGTGAAAAATTTGCGCTTTAAGCAATAGTTCCGTGAGACTGGCTTTTTGTTCTTTGTTAAATATCTGCCTAAGTACCATAGCCAAATCTCAAATTGATATAGTGCCGCGCTCAGATTTTCTTTTTAGTTACGCATTCTGAAAGAAAAATACTTATAATAACCAATATTTTCATTATGGGTTAAAAAAACAATGTGGGCGAAAAGTCCATTGGACCTTTTTACCCCTAACACGTTTAAATGCTTTTACACGTAATAAAAAAATACTGCATAAACTAGCTTAAAACTAGTAATAAATATTGATAAACAAATAAATAACGTATACTTATAAACGATTTTTTTACACATCGTAAGCGAAATAACAACGCTCGGAACAAAAATTAAAAAGAATGAAAATTTTTACTTACGTTAACATTTTACTTATATTTTACGAACAGAGGGCCTAGACATATGCCATTTCTGTTAGCATTAACGCCAAACGCCAGCTAAAAAATGTATGAAAATGACATTGTCTGCGGACGGACCGTTCCGCGTCTGGCGTTTGGCGTTAATGCTAACAGAAAAGGCATTTGTCTAGGCCCCCAGTGTTGTATCTCCCGCTAGCCTCGGCCCTCGATTGTCAACGATATCTCGTTGCGTTCCCCGCGACCTGCTCTGTTCCCTCGTATAGTTTAAAAAAAGGACATGTCACTAGTTCTCAAGATATACATGGTGGACCTTTATACCCGCGGTTCTTTAAGCCCCACTACCTTACGTTAACATGTTTAACAGTTGCAGCTGGTTAATGCCCTCGGAAAATTCTTAATATCTACAAAAGCATTTTTTGACGAATATATTCAAATATCTATCTTAATAGACTTTGACAATCAAAATAATTATTATTGGAAACAGAGATGTTGTTTCTGTGATTTATGTATATTTAATTTTGCTCTAAATAGTTTAAATTAATATGTGATAAACTTTTTTTAAGAACAGGATGTATTCAGTATTTTTGTGTTTCTAGTATGAATTAATGTAGTCGGTGACCATGAAACAATACATATTTTACCTTTTTTAGATATGGAAGGTAAAATACGTATGCGAATACATTTAATTTTTCATACGTTTCTTTATCACTGATGAATATTTATGATTCAAGTTTAGGAAAAATAATGTAACTAACACGTTCACTGCGGATCACACAAAATCGACCCGATAGGGTACTTTCCGCTAGTGCAGTTCTGAAAACCGTGACTTACTCCTGGTAGGCTAATGTGGAGCAAAAATCTTTGGTATTTGTAGGAGTTGGATTGAGACAAACATACTTAGATTTCGGCTTGTGGTTACAAATATAATTAGTATTAAAACCTTTTTGACGGCCATTTTTTGGCCACTACGTCCCTCAAGCTGAAAATAAACAATAGATATATGTTTATTGAGAATTACTGACCCTACTTTTACACTATTAATAAAGACGACACGTTTGGCGCATTTGTAGTGACCCTACTTGCTACGCCAGCGGTCACGGGTTCAAATCCCACTGGGGGCATTCATTTGTTGAGCAACGAGTATTTGCACTCCAGTGTGTTTATATTATAATATGTCTTTAATTAAAGTTATATAATTTGTAGTGTATCAACTATCTGGTATCCGTAGCACAAGCCTCGTAGCTTAACACGGAATTAGATAGCGCTGATTGTAATATTATCCCAACTTATTTATTTAATTTATTTATTATTAATAAATAAGTTTAAACCTCGAGAGTAGCGTAGATTTGTATTTTCTTTATTTCAACTAAATTTTGGCGCAAATAATTCATGTAGTGAGCAAGTTAACATTGATCATGGAAGTAAATCAAATTAATCTCGTGAAAATTCCTACTGTACCTACGTCATAGAATAGTGTTCATGTGAACGTAAATAATAAAGAGTTCAATAATTCAAAACCGCGAATTTTGAAATATACTTATAAGATAAGGTGAATAAACCACTAACTTTTGTAGGGCATTCCGCACTGTATGTCTGTTTGCTGTTCGAATTTAAGTTTAAAAAACCCACGAAATATATTTCTTGCAAATTGCCATAAAAATTACTAAATTTTATAATTGATTTCCTCAAGTTTTTCTGGAAAAATCATATCAAACGAAATCTAAGCTATTGCAATAATAAAAACTAAATTACCATATTAATAATTTTATATTTTACATGAAGTTTCTAATTATACTTCATTACTATCGTGATTTATATGTCTTGTAAAAAAATGGTAATTACTTACCGAATTAAGTACCTACGAGTACATATTAACGAAGTTATTTTTCATATTTTATAATTTTATTTTCGTTTGCATGCACACCCGACGTCATAATTAAATTGCGTTGTATGATTATAAAGAAAACTATTAATTATAAGGTTACAATCTTTGCATGCTAATTATTATATCCTATAAGAACGTGCACGAACTATAGGTGGCAGCAAAAAAAAGAGACACTATGCGGACAGTAAAGGAAACTTATCACACCCTGTCATCGTGCTTTCAATTATTTAAACAAAATTATCCCGTGAATTATATTAATTTTGAATACGATAAAAGTTTTAAAATATAGCTTCCGGTCTATCAATAATGATCGTCAGCTTTACCAAAATACCAAAGTTCAAAAGCTCATCGAGGCCCGCCATGTATTGGAGGTTGAAGAGATAGTAAATTAAGAAAATGAGGCGATGGTAACGGGCAAAATTGTCGCACAAATTAAAATATACCATGTTTACGACGTGAAAATAATGGGAAATAATTTTCTGAATTATTGCGTTTATCATTTTTTGCGTTTTTATGAGAGTACTATTATGTGGAAAGTAATAAAATTTTACGCTATTTGATTTATTTTCGTTTTTAGTGGATGTATCGGTCATCCTACTACATCCAGAAATCCTACTAATATTATAAACACGAAAGTTTTTAAGTATGGATGGATGGATGTTTGTTACTCTTTCACGTAAAAACTACTGAATGGATTTTAATGAAACTTTACAATAATATAGCTTATACATCAGAATAACAATATGAAATAAGTAAGACATTATAAGTTTGTATGCTAAAGGGGGTACCTAGGGACGAACCCGAGCGAAGCGAGGGTGAATCGCTAGTGCAACAATACATTATGATTAGCTAGAATAATAATTTTCAATCATAAAATTACTCGTTTACTTGTTATAAATGTCGATGACAACTACTAGTACAGTACAAGATTCGTATTGGTGACGCCAGTCGGCAGCACCTTCGTTGTGCACGTTCCCTATAGTTAGACTAACTTAAGTCCATAGGTTCTTAATCTTTTATGGACTACCACACTTACAAGAAAAAATAATCGAACGCCCCTATTACATACTAATTAATTACACCAATTTTATATTTCTGTCCACTATATATTACTTTGTTACAACAATAATTATTAAATAGTTTGTCTGTTTGTATGTTTGTCTCTGCTTCTTTGCCTGTTTGTATCCCAGACCAATTTTTAATTGGTCTGAGATTATAGTGCACGAGTGTCTTTTACCTATTCCGTGGTATGCGCAGACACAAGTCCAATCTCTATTCCATATTCCGGTGGGACGACTACTCGACACGACCAGTGAGAGCTAAGGCGCAGGACCGACGGCTTTACGTGCTCTCCGAGGCACGGGGGCGACACACCGCCAACTTGCAACCGCCGCGCCGGGCTGTTACTGAGGCCTTGTACTTTATGAAAATCTTTAAACTCACATGAATATGGTTCTATAGAGTAGAACTTCTCATAAAATAGGGGTGGAGTTTTAAATGAGGAATCAATCGTTGGTAAATTATCAGTATATAATAGCATAAAGCCAAAATATTTTTTGTACTTTTAGCACGAGCGAAGTCGCGGGTCCCACTAGTATTTTATAATAATTTAATAAAATACCTACGTCGTCAGCAATGCATTGTATATGTGTTGATATGTGGACAGGTATATGGGTAAGTTAAATGATATTAAAGTCAATTTGTATTCCAGACGAGCCCGGCATGTTCATCGGGCTGATCTCGCAGGGCAACGCCTCCCGCGAGTACTACGGATATGTAGATAAGGTAGGGCTATAATTGATTGAAACGACAAATTGTACGTACTCGTATTTAATTTAATTTATCCTTGATTTAAAACTAATTAATATTTGATAGTTATTTTCAAAGTGGATAGATTTTTTATATATATGCGGTACATATGCGATAAATGCTTAAATTTCTTAATATCTTCATATGTCTTCAGCACTTTTAACGTCCCACTGCTGGGCACGGGCCTCCCTCATTACGAGGGGGATCAGGCCATAGTCCACCGCGCTGGCCTAGTGCGTGTTGGCGGACTTCACATGTCTTAAGAAAATTTGCCAGGTTTTCTCAGACATGCAGGTTTCCTAACGAAGTTTCCTTCACCGTAAGACATGTGGTAGTCAGGATAGAAATGATTCGAACATGAAAATATCAGAGGTGCGAGACCCGGATTTGAACCCGCATCGCTCGGTTTCCAAGTGAGCGCGTTATCGCTGGGCTACTACTGCCTCAATCTTTATATACTTCTGAGCAAATTCTTATGAAATATTTATAAACTCGCTTTGCTCAGGTTTCTCTCTAGTAAAAATAAAAAACGGGTGTCTGTGTGCTATTCCAGTCTATTATCTATCTCTGTGCCAAATTTCAACTAGATTCATTCACTCGTTCTTGCGTGATTTTTTTTTCTCATTTTATACTAAAGATGTAGAGTAGTATAGAAGTATAGAAGACTAGTAGATATAAAAGATTTCTTCTTGTAAAACAGTAATGTACAATAGCGGAGATTAGTGTCAGTAATCATAAAAATGTACGATCAATTTCGGCCATGGGGGATTAACTACAGACATTTATACAGCACCGAATAAGTGTTTATTTTATGTAATTTAATATCCAGGGACTCAATATTATAATAAATAATAATGTACAGAGCCAAAGCAACAAGAAGTTGGTGCGCGACGTGTTCCGCAAGGGCGACGCGGCCTTCGTGAGCGGCGACATCCTGGTGGCGGACGAGCTCGGCTACCTGTACTTCCGCGACCGCACCGGCGACACCTACAAGTGGAAGGGGGAGAACGTCGCCACCGCCGAGGTGGAGGACGCCGTCAAGGCCGCCCTGGATCAGCGGGATTGTGTCGTTTATGGAGTTTCCGTGAGTGCTTACATACAGTAGTATTCAGTAGAGCTTCGCTTTCATAGGAATCTGATCACAGTATTAATTATTGTCGTTCAGAAATTACAAATTTTTATTAAATAATAAATATTTTTAAAGATTCAGGTGCAACATATCTTCATAATTAACGTCGAAATGTTGAGAAAAAGTATAGGGATTGAAATTTGATTAAGAATTCATTACAGCGAACTCTATTATGTCGAATTTGCTGTAGTCGTAAATCGTACACTATGGATCAGTAAAGTACCTGTATATGTGAACTCGTGCTTCTGAGCCTCGCATTGCATGGCCCAGCAGTGGGACTAGTAAAGACTGAACGAAGCGTGTGCGCAGATCCCGATGGCGGAGGGGCGCGCGGGCATGGCGGCGGTGGCGCGCGGCGCGCACGCGGCGGCGGACGCGCGCGCGCTGGCGGCGGCGCTGGACCGCGCGCTGCCGGCGTACGCGCGCCCGCTCTTCCTGCGCTTCGCGGACGACATCGAGATCACCAGTGAGTCTACACATGCTATTGTAATCACACTATTTGTCCATGAAATCTTCTATTGAAGGATGTATGGGTAATTGTTAGGGACTTTGGAAACTTTTTTACTCGACTGCGAAGCTCAAATGAGAGTTAAGTTTGAATTGTTTGTGAGCCCTTGTAATTACTGAACTTCTTTACCTCAAAGTTTAAATTTGACTTCATTCTCCTTTCATAATGCTAATTAATCCTACTAATATTATAAATGCGAAAGCTTGTGAGTATGGATGTTTGTTACTCTTTCACGCAAATACTACTGAACCGATTACGATGAAATTTGGTATGTAGGTAGCTGAAGACCCAGAATAACATATAGGCTACTTTTTATCCCGGAGTTCCCGCGGGATTGACTCCTAATATTTAAAAAATTAACGCGGGCGAAGCCGCGGGTACTGCTAGTAGTTCATAAGCTATAAAAATAATTCACTGTAATTTGTAAATGCCAATATGTTTTTAGTTTTCTTTCTTCGAAACCTATCGAATTATTTATTGATACCAGTATCACAATTAAGATATTCATTTAAAAACTAATTCCAACAATATATAATCTATATTATATTTAAGAGTAATTCAGGGTAAAGAATAACTTAAAAAACGCAATGTCTAACTGGCTAAAACCAAAAAAACTACAAAAATAAAAATACACAAAGTACAAAACCCAACATTATTTCGTTATGGATGGAATGGATGGATTAGAATTATAATGTATTATATTGTTACAGGTACATTTAAGCTTAAAAAGCTAAATTATCAAAAAGAAGGTTTTGACCCCGACGTGATCAAAGACCCGCTGTTCTTCAGATCCGGCGAAGACTTCGTGCCGCTCACCGCGCAGCTCTACGACGACATCTGCAACGGCCGCGTCAAACTGTAGGCGACAGACAGGCGCACTCATTATTATAATATCACATAATACATCATCGGACATACAGAAATCGGATTATCACTTGCAAAGTATTAAATTTAATATTTTTTAATATCATTAAATGACATTTGTAAGGTGATAATTTAGAATGGATTCTCATTTGGTTCTGATGATGAAAGTTCATTATGCAGATGAAATTTTTTGGAAAGTGTTGAGAATTTCTGAAAGTATACATAAATTGACCCAAAGGGAATTATTTGCTTAGTATCGATAAGATCAAGTCACAATTTTCTTTTGCACTTAGGTTTTTGGGAGAGGAATCGGGTTACTGTATAATATTAATAATTTTCATTTTTGTATAATAATTTAATTAAAAATTATTATTTAAAATAATTTATTGTTATTCTGCAATATTTTTATTTAGATTGAGTAATTGGCTGGTTTTTATATGTAATTAACATAATAAAATAATTATGTTGTAAATTGTAACAAATGGCTTGAAATTGTAAATTCAATTCATTATTACAATATTAACTACAACAAAAACCGTTGAGTGTGTATAAAGCAGTATTTAAATTTATTATTAAATTTACATAATATATATTATTATATAAATAATCTTTTTAATATCGTGCTGTGATGAGTTTAATGTGAGGATTTAAAATTATTATAATAATATATTTAATTTCTATTTGTTGCTATTTCTTTACAATTTACTTATTGGCAATACGAGCGCGAGTCAATTGTGTACATCGTCATATCATTGTTTTGTTTTATTTAGACACAATTTAGATATAATAATGAATTTTTCAATTAGTTATAAATGCTTATAGTTCTTTTTTATATAGGAAATTGAATCAGATCTCAATTGTTTAGTCATTTTAATGATTGCTATGTATTTGAAAACGTGAATGGATGTAGGTGATGTTTCGAATTTTCGCTGTTATACGCATAGATGTCGGTGTTATGTCATATTTATGACTATTATAGTTCAGTTCTTGCCACTTGACAGCAGACAACCATTTTATATACATGCGCTTAAAGTTTGTGTAGAACTTTAAACTTAATTCTATCGAAATTAGAATTTTGCGATGCAACTCCTTCATCCAATCATGTCTTTACTTGATACTAAACAATTAGAAGTACTTAGGTACAAATATTATTCGAGTTCTTAACATCAAAATTTAAATTTTAAAAATACAGACAATATTAATGAACCCAGGCTTAAGATGTTACGAACTTGAACAAGTTGTTACACTCAGTAACAGCGCACTTATAGCTTATATTGAATAACACCCATCGGTAGATCGAAAGATGTAGAAGACATTCCGTGTACTAACTTAATATTCCTAGTGTTCCTATATTCTTTTATCTCGGCACACATTCAATATCATTGGTTTTGGATACTTCATTACATACATACTATGAATAATAGTTTTTTCGTGCCTTGCTGCAAAAACTGCATGGCAGAGCTCTACTGACTGCTCCAAGAAAATAATATAAGTTGTAAATAAAGATATATAAAAAATACGTTTTTATATTTATTACATCCTTCCGAATATCCTATAAAAAATAAAACAATTGAATTATTAATTTAAAAATATCAATTTATTAAATTAGAACAAAGTAATATATTTGAAACAAAGAGAATGAATTCAATACCAAAGTCCAAAACATACTTAATACTGTAGAAAATTCGATCATAACTAAATGGAGACTATGACTAGATTCAAATAAAGATCTTTTAAATATACAATATCTACAATAATACAATTTTTACATATTCCCAGATCACATTTTTATGTAACACGACTCGAAAAATCATTTGATAATGGTTTATTTTATTAAGTACTAAATATTTCGAGCATTAAAAACGCAATTGTTAAATGTTAATTTACTCAAAAGCATTACTATTTCTAGCATTCACAGTACAGCGGCAGTGTTCGCTTTGACCGGCTTTAACAATCTAATCGCCGCGGGATAATCATTAAACGCCCTTTTTTAGCGCCCTTTACCTTTCTGAATGTAAATTACTGAAATTCTCCTATAATATCTTTTTCGGCAGGTTTCCATTAAGCTGGAACAGCTACCGTTGTGTTTTAGTGGTTAGTACTTTTCTATCCCTGCGAGTCTAACTTACAGGTCGTAGATATGCAAGTGGTATGCGTAAATTTATTTCTTGAGTGACTAGATATGCCAAATACACAAATGTACTAGATATTCAAAATTAAATATTTAAGTTACTACGGGACTAACCGGTGGCGCATTCGATGCTCTCTCGATACCGGCGAAGTACCACACCCACTCCCCTCCTCACATCTACTAAAGCCGGTTACGTTGATAATACCAATAACAATTTCTTTCAAACGCATACAAATAGTATGTACTACAAAAAGCTATATTTTACTTTATGTAATGTTTCTTAAATTAACTATATCTAGTTAATATTTCAGCCCATCAGTGCAACAGCCTAACCCACATATTTTACGATTTAAATGATAATGAAAATAAGGTACAACGCAATAAAAACCTTGAAACTCGAGCTAACCTAATGAAAAAATCGATTCACCTAGAATAATTTCTAAGGTACATACATAAAAAACAAACAAAAAATACATTCGATTTGAAAACCTCCCACTTTTTTGAAATCGGTTAAAATATATGAGAATATTTAACTGCCATTTTCAACTTTACTGTCAGTGGGTAAGGCAACTTGTTGACGGCTTCGAATCTAGCTTCTACATCTTACTTATGAATTAGCTGTGATCAATTTTATAGCTAGTAAAAATTACGCTCGAATAAGTTTCCTTAAAATTATAACACTACTCGAGCACTATTAAGGCAACATTATAACATATGTATAATACTATATTAGTTAATACAAAAGTAAAAAACTTCACACAATACGTCCCACAATCATAATATATTACAATTTACAATAGTAATATTTGTTATACATTTGTCTGTTTGTAAATAACGAGGGAATGTAAAAAGTATTTGGATATAAATAGTATGTAAATAAATTTGAAAGTGAATAAACAAGAATAAATTATAATGAAAAAAAAAAATAAACATTTAAAGTTTTTAACAACAATAAAATGTACTCCGAATAAACATTTTCAGGTCACAATGATTTGTTGAAATACAAATATCACCGAACTAAAAGCAAGAAGGGCCCTACAGTACTCCGATCGTTCTAAATTGTACTCACATTGAAAGGTGTGAGCGCACACCATTCTCCATTGAAACAATATTCTGTCATTTTGAGTGAAAGAAAGAACGTTTAGTTTTACTCAGGAGTAAAAGAGCCAACATGTATTTGTCGGTATGGTTGTGTAATCGCAGTTTTGCCACGTTTTTCAAGGTCAGGGCCCTTCTTGCTTTTAGTTCGGTGACAAATATTGAAAAAGGTGTTCTTTTTACCGCTGATCACATTTAATGCTTCACTCTACTAATAAGTAACATTTTCAATTCCATTGTATGTAGTTTTCATACATTATTATTGCTCTTTTTCGTCACTGCCAATATAATACAGTACTTATAAATCAACAAACTTTAAGATTTCATACAATCTTAAATAATCAACTTTTAAACCTGTACCAGTAAGCATTTACATATAAATTAGCATCAACATTCGCCTAATTAGGTTGCCTATTCGATTCTTAGTTGTGACAAATTGTTTACATTATTATTTGTACAGATGCTACATGACTTTGTAGAACAATGTAAAAACTACGTGCAAATACTTATAATTTAGCTTTAAAGCTAAAGTTTGCTAACACGTCGTTAAAGGCCACGTCACCACTTGGAACTATAAAACGCTACATCTCTATATATTACAAAAAAGACTTAACTAGTAGCTGATGTGTCAAATTCCAGTAAATTTAAAGTGACATATGGATAACATTTTATGTTCACATTGTGAGGCTCATAAGGGTTGTTTAGAAAGTGCAAGTGCGTTTTGGAGGAGCAAGTGCACCAAGCGGGTTGCTCCTAGTACTTCACTGATAGCAGACCGTGGGAGTAACCGATTGGTTGTTGTGATCTCCCTCGGCTAGTTTTCCATCGGGGCTCGTGGTTGAGTGCGTAAGTGATTCTATGATGTGTTGGACTTTTTTGCCTAATGTCAAAATTTTTTTTAATAAAAAAAAAAATTTTCCTGTCTATAATTATTATGCATGTGCTGTTTATCATTGTAAGTTGTTAAATAACATTGGCTATATAATTGTGTAGTGTATCTATAGTAACTAAGATAAACCAAATAAATAAACCTCTGGTGACTATTTCGCTTGTAATTAATATTAGACCTTAAGTCTTTATGTTTAAAGATTTTAACCGAAAAACACACTTTTTCTAAGTCAGTTAAACGCACTACGCATTAGGGGTCTCATGATAAGTTGAGTGATCATACTGACTGACTGACTGATCCGTCACCAACTGTATGTATCCTGTCGGGCGCTCACGTGAGGCCGGGCAGCCAGGCGGCGCGCGCCTGGCGCGCGGGCAGCGCGGCGCGCAGCAGCGCCTCCTCGTGCGGCGCGAGGCGCAGCAGCGCGGCCAGCGCGCGCGTCAGCTGCCGCGCCTCCAGCTCGCGCGCCGTCAGGAACCGCAGCACCACGTGCTTCAGGTAGCTGCAACACACGTGCTTATGTCACTTATGGTTACGGTTACGGCTGATTTCCGCAACTCGACGTCTAGCGCCTATTTTGCGTATGTAAACTAAACTAAACTATCTAGTTATTATTGTCACTCTAACTCCTCCAAGAATCCTAGCAGGCTCTTCGTCTTGCTGAAGACCTCCGGAATTGTACGCGGGGTACCAAGATGTTTATGTTACTTACCCGCTAGTAAGTACTTACTAGCGGCTCATTCGTCCCAAGGTACTTTTTACCAGTTAGTGTGGACTATGAATTAGATAGTTGAGTAGTTATGGGTTGTGTGTTCACGTGGAAATGAGATAATCTCCCAGGGAAAAAATGGAAACACTTTGTTTTGACGTGAATAAAGGACAAACATACAAATACACTTTTACTTTTACTATTATATTATTAAGTACGACTATGTACTTTTCTGTGCGTGACAATTCTTTGTTCCGAGTGTAACCCGCAGGTTATCATAATAACAAAAAAGCAGAAAATATTAATTTTATTTTTATATAAATATAAATAAAAATCCTTAAAACTAAAGCTTTATTTTAGAAATAAAAAAAAACTTCCTACTGTGAAGACAAAAACATTAACAATTTGGACTTAGGCGACGGTATCTAAACAATGTAATCATTTTTGTAAACAGTCAAAAAACTTCTTCCGTAATCATCATCATCATCAGCCCTTTTTAACGTCCCACTGCTGGGCACGGACCTCCCTCAGTACGAGGGGGATCAGGCCATAGTCCACTGCGCTGGCCTAGTGCGTGTTGGCGGACTTTATATGTCTTTCGAAAACTTGCTAGGTTCTCTCAGACATGCAAGTTTCCTCACGATGTTTTTCTTCACCGTAAGACAAGTGGTAATCATGATATAAATGATTCGCACATAAAAATATCAGAGGTGCGAGACCCGGATTTGAACCCGCATCACTCGGTTATACAAGCGACGCGTTACCGCTGGGCTACCACTGCCTGACTGTCTTCTGTAAGTTTAATAATATTAAAATAGTAATATATCACGACACCACGACACTGACCGTCTACTTATGTCTTGCTCCTCCGCAGACGTTAAGTCTGACTTACTGCTTTGTAGCTCTCTTTGTAAAGTTTTCTTCATATCAGCTATCCGATTATCTAAAGTCTTTATTTTCTGAAAATACCACAAGACAATATAAAATTAAACTGATTTTGGTAAATCACTTTTGTAGATAGATAACTCACAGCATAATCTCGATTTAATAAATTATTATTTTACTTCAAATTTGTAATAAATATATCAAGTAAACATAGTTAACATTTGTATTATTTTTTTGCCTTTATTATTAATGTGATTCACCTCATTCGTACAATTTATCAAACGATTACGAAATTGTTTTATACAATTTAAATCTAAGTAGGATTGTACCAACTACCTTATTTTTATCACAGATGTCAGTTTGTAAGTCTTGTATAGTCTTATTGAGTGCAGTCTCCGTGTCGATGAACTTGTCTATGCGTTGCTTCAACTCCTCCATTTCTTTTATTCTTGCTAATTCATTCTGTTTTATAATCATGCATTCAGCTTGGTTCTAGAAAATGGTTAAAAATGACATCAAAAAAAAAAAGTGTAATAAAATCACTACATATTTTAAACAAAGTCACGTAACATCTGTCTGTTTGTCTGTTCGTGACAAACTCAAAAACGAATGAACGGATTTCATACAGGTTTCACCAATAGATAAAGTGCTTTACGATAAAAATATGCACATGCTTGTTAAATTTGTCGGAAAAAAAAAATCATGCTGACATGGAGCTTAATAACAATACTTTATGCTTTATTTCAGAGATTTTTATTAGTATCTGTATGTAAAATCAAATATCAAACCTCTTTATGCTGCGCAATAACGGCTTCCAGCTCAGATATCTTTGCCTTGAGGTCCACTAGCTCCGACTCCAGGTAGCGCACGTTGCACTGACTCATCTCTATGTTCTGAGACATGTGCGCATTCCTCAGTAACGCCTCGTCCTTTTCCCGCTTCTCCCTAAAAAGACACCGTTAGTTAAAACTAAATCTGTAGTGTAAATGTGGCCTAAACTAAAAAAAGTATCAAAACATTTGAATTCCTCAATACTTCTTGTATACCTATCTAATGCCTGCTTATCTAAATAAAATCAAGATAAGCTTACTATGTACCTATACAAATATTTTTAGTTCATAATAATAAACCTTCCAAATATAAAAAAAAATGTTTTAAAACCATTTTGATTTTAGTACTTACACATTAAGGCCTAATTTTTCAGATTTCATATTTAACGCCCATATTCCTATATATAGATACATATAAAAACAAAAATAAATACTTACTTATCAAACTTTTTCTGTATATCCACATAATCTTGTTGCATGTCGCTCACGACGGAGTTAAGTTGCGTCACTTCCTGCCGCTGCTGGTCGTAGAGCCTGTTCGACTTGTCCACCTTCTCCCGCAATATCTTCACTAGCGTCCTTTCGTTCTCCAAAGCCTCTGCCAGGCCACGGTTTTCCTCTTCTAACGCTTCTATTCGACTCACCAGTTCCGCCGTCATGTCCTGAAAAGTTGGGTATTTTAACACAAAATTCAAGTAAATCCATTCAGTAGTGATTTTGTCATGGAGAAATTAGAATGGTAACACTTTTTGGTTCAAAATTAATGTATAAATTGTTTATCTGTGATTATTTGTATCATTTGTCTTCTATTTTTTTAATATAAAACTACAAGCTTGAAACTATGATTCAAATCTACTTTACGATGCATATTACTAAATGCAACATCTCAAAAACCATGCAATGTAAATAGGTATGTTAAAATGTTAGCAGTGATATAGTTAGTAAGTCAATTGTTATTAGAAAGAAGGATAAACTAGGCTAGAAAAGAAAAGATGCGCCATAAAGATAAAAAGTTTATTGAAGTGACGAAAAAAATATAAAATATGTTAGTCTAATCTAATATTAAGACGTATACGTTATATACAGTATTAGTTTTAAGTAAGTTAGTGCTACAAACACATGCTAGCTGAGGAATAAATAAAAAATACATTAAAACGAACATATAATTTATTTGTATATAAACTGTTGTTATTATAATAATAAAAAATATATAAATTCCAAACAAAATAAATTTTAAAAATAAATCCTACATAATGGCGGCGAAAATAATAAAAATAAGGAAAAAAACTTACATGCAATTCAATTTTTTTTTAATAATAACATTAGGCAAACAAATAAAACGCTCGGACCGTTCCGATGGCTCACAAACAATGTCATGTGATACGTATCCTATAGTATCTAGTACACAGTCTTATTAGATAAGGTATCATTATCACGGAAATACATCGCGGTCTAAAGTGGGCGATAAATGTATGAGCAATAAAACCGCAGTTTTAAACCGCGGACGGCTCCTAGGCGTTGACGACACACGAGAATTTATAACTGTCTTTTAATACTTATTAGTCCTCATAATTCTACGTTCTCATTGCTTATAATTTGCTTTAAACTAAGTTTTAAGAAACATTTTAATAAGAAGCTTTTAAAAATGTTCTAAAAAGATGAAAATTTACTTTAAATGATGTAAAACCTAGGCGGTGATAACCCAGTGGTTACGCGCTCGCATGTGAAGCCGGGTGAAGCGGGTTTAAATCTCAGGTCTCGCACCTCTGATATTTTCTCGTGCGAATCATTTTCCAACATAATTACCACTTGTTTTACGGCTAGCAAAAACCTTATAAGGAAAAGTACATGTCTGAGAGAGACTAACTTTAACTTGGTCAGCCTCGTGGGTTATGGTCTGAACGTCTTCATATTGATGGGAAGCCCGTGCTGTACGTGTTTTTTTAAGAATTACTATGTGAAGTTACATATTGTATTCTTATTTCTTATTTCTCTATAAAGTTGCAAGATGTGACCCAAACAAACAAACTTTACTAGTTAACTAAAAGCTTGTTAAAATACAATGGATTCGGTAGAAATTCTAACGAAAAAGAGAAGATATACATTCATTTTAGATTTTTTTAACACGCGTTATTGCTTGTACGTCTTTCACCTCCTTTGTACGTAAACGTATTAAACCACCGCTTCATAATAAGGAAGATATTTTAATTTCTTCTCCAATAAAATCTAAGTAAGTATACTAATTAAATTATTCATAATTTAAAAAAGAAATCTTTATATAGGTATCACATGAGCTCGAGCACGAAACGTAGCTATTTATCACAATTTTAACTCAATTTTGTGCTAGTTCTAGGACCATCTACATATCCATCATACTTTCTTTATATCTATTTGGGTAAACACACAAAAATAAGTTAAATATATTAAAATAAAAATGCTAAAATATTATAATTTATTTTCCGTAAATTGCTGACCTCTAAATTCAAGCATATGTTCCAATTCCAGTGAATGATTGTCTACTTTTTGTTTAGCATTTTTCCAAACACATTTATTTATTTAGAGATCATAAATTTAAAAACTAATTAAGTACTTAATAAGTAAGTAAATATTAACGGAATGTCGAGAACAAAATCTAGGAACAATCAGCTACCATACGTACTACAATAATAAAAACAAATGAACTACGAGACTACAATAGAATGCTCAATTAAAATTAAACATATAATTACATAATATATTTTTATATATTTTCACTAATTTATATATTAAATTAATCAATTATAAGTCGGTTTTTGGACGAAGCAGTGGAATGCTTGGTAAATACAGGTGCTCGCTGTGAAAAATATTTGCAAAGCATATAATGTACATACTACACGTATGTATTTTTGAAGTTGTACTTTAAAAATTTGTTTTATAAAATAGCAACCCTCATATTAAACGTAAATAGTTATTGTAAGAACATTTTCATTTTTGTTTTAATTATGCGTAACGTACAAAATAATATCTATATTTCAAACTTTGTATACATATCTCTCTATATATATTATATCTCTATAGTCTATAACATAGTATAATTATTAAAATTCTAAAGCATATTAGCGTGCATAAAATTTGCTGTGCTTGGGTGAACTTTGGCGAATGCTCGAAAGACACGCATTTTTTGATATAAAGAAATTATCTTAATAAAACATAACTTTAAATAATATTGTAATATTATAATAAAATGATTCACTCGTGTAAAGTCGGTCTTGCATTCGCCGTAAAACTACTATAATCACGTGTCAGACCAGACCAGGCAAACATTTTAAATGTTTATTCGCCTTAAATAAATAAGTAAAATATTTTTTTATTCATTACAAATGCATTTTGATTATTTAAATAATTGTCTGGACTGGTAGTTAAGCGTGATCAGTATAGCCCGCGTCAATAATTAGTTTTTAACTAAGAAAAGTACCTTACAGTGTCTTAAAATCACTTTAAGTTTTTTAATTGCATTAAAGGTTTAATTTCTTTAGATTAATAGGAGGTACCTATAATCATTTCAAAGCGAAAATGGGATTATGAAAATCTGTTCTCACTCACATGACATCCATACACATAAAATACATTTAATTGAATAATTCTCCCTTTTTAAGTCGGTCAAAAAGGAACTTACCAAGTATGTAACAAAAAATATTGGCTAAATTAATTTAAATTTTTATCACTTCCCATCACTACACTTGGTATTCACTGCACCATGAAATACATCTGTATGGTAACAGTTAATGTAAACAGTTGTATAAACTCTTTGCAATAGTTGGCGTTATTGACGTCTTTTGATTTTTTCAGTTTTACATTATAGTCGTACGCATACAAGCATACGTGTCAATTTGACGGAACTAAATTGATGACATTGCTAGTTGACATTCAACGTTTTTCAGAGGACAAAATTGATATTGCCGTTTTCAACAATAATAACAATTATTTTTAATACCTATTTATTAAAATGATCATAAATCGAAAAACACTAATAATACTGCAACACAAAACACCACAATCCCCTGCTTACAGTACCCCCTATTTCTATGTCGGTTATCGATATGAATACGGTCTACACTCTACAGATACTATGTTTGCATACATACTCTAATACATGTACTACGCTAGGACGCGGGCTACACCGGCGTGCGCGTGCGCAACTCGCAAGGCCGCTAAATGCTGTAGAGGCTGGGACTCACTGCGGCGCGGAGGGCGCGCAGCTCGCGCGCCTGCGCCTGCGCCTCCGCGCTCAGCCGCGCCACCTACACACCCGCGAGAGTTAGCGCCTTGCATTGTCACCTTTGGGCAGTGGTAGCCCGGTGGTAACGCGCTCGCTTGGATAACCGAGTGATGCGGGTTCAAATCCGGGTTTCGCATCTCTGATATTTTTCAAGTGCGAATCATATCTAATATGATTACCCCTTGTCTTACGGTGAAGGAAAACATCGTCAGGAAACCTGCATGTCTGAGAGAACCTAGCAAATTTTCGAAAGTCATGTGAAATCCGTCAACATGCACTAGGCTAGGGTGGTAGACTATGGCCTGTTGTCCCGCGTTATGAAGGAGGGCCCGTGCCCAGCTGTGGGACGTTAAATGGGGGTGAATCCATTGTTACCTTTCTTGTATACCATACAGGGGACTTAACTATGTGGTTTAGCGGATAGCGTGTATGGTTGCACATCCAGAGGTCCAAGGTTCGAGACCCAGTAATAACAGGAGTTATGTTAGCCGTTCTAAGCTCTTGAAAAATATTCTGGGCAGTTGGCTAGTCTCAGTGAGGTAGACTGCTGTTGCGAAATCGTTTGCAGGAAAATTTGCAATTGTTATATTTTTTATTTAATTCTGCGTTACTTTTTGTATAAAAATCTAAGACAGGATTTTGAAGTTTGTTTATGTTTTAAGATGCTTTTTAAATAACAACTATTTATAACATAAGCGTTAAAAGACAGTCTTAATTAGAGTAACTAAAATTAAGCTATACTGTTACAATACCTACAATTCTTGATTCAATCACAATAATAAATCACTGTATAGTACTCAGCAAATAAATAGTGTGAAAAATGATCAGTTTTTGTGAGGAAATGATGTAGCATAGAGCACAGATAAAAAAAGAGTAGCTATTTTTATTGCTGTATAATTAGAATAATTTACCTTAGCTTCACTATTGGCAAGATTCTGTCTAGATTTTTCTAAATCGGCCGCCATATTGTCTAATTTCTCTTGCAACTCTTTTTTCTCTGTTTCAATCCTCCGTCTCTCCGCACCCTCCTCCCCCGCCTGCCGAGACACTCGCGCTACCTATTGAACCATTACTATCTTTAGATATAAAACTTTACTATACAAATAATAAATAATAAAAATTGCTAGGTAATAGTGTAAAAAAAAACAAATTATACTATTATTTTTTTAAACTTCAATGGGAAAATGTGTTAGTCATAAGATTTTTAAGAAAATCTATAGGTTTTTGTTTGATATTAGTTAATTCAGAAGAAAGATACTTTAATGCACATGCAATTATTATTATCTTAAATATACTAAATATGTGTATGTGTTATTAAAATTATAATAAAAATGCTTACCTAAGTTCACATGTTGTCTTTCTTTCAAGACACCAATATATTTTTAACTCATTTGGCACACTTTGAAGCCATTAAAAAGAGAATTGAATTGAGTTCTTTATTTTTAAACTATAAAATACATATTAATGACACTAAATAAATAAATGAAACAGTAAACCATAACACAAAACATAACTTTCACTATACCGTGCCTAATATTTGCCATAATATTATGTGATATCAATATTTTATGTTTGGGAGAAAAATCCCTTAAATAAAAGAGGTCTTATAATATTAAGATTAATGTTTGTATGGAAAATATTTTCTTAGATTTACGCGAATATTTGACATTTTATATCAAAGTATCTTTTCGCATTTATTTGGATTTATTTTTAGTTTTAGTTCCCGATGTTGCGAATGTTTGACAGCAAGCAGAAATATATTTAAATAAATTATATGATAACTTTAAGAATTCTAAGACATTAGTTTCTATCGTGGCCAAAATTGCTGCAAAATTTTATATGTGGAGAACAAAAAATCAAAATAAATCTACGAAAAAACACAGTTATGTTTAAAAGAAATGGGAAAACAAAAAAAAATCATGGCAAGAGATCTCTACTTTATTTGTGTTCATTAATCTAAAATTTTGGGAAGAGCTTCACAAATTATGTATATAAAAAAAACTGTTTCGTACTTGTTTTGTAAAAACTATTATTTCTACGAATAATGTTTTATGTCGTTGTTTATAGCTTATAAAAGATTTCTATTATATGTACATAAACTTAAAATAGTACAAAATGTTATATACCTGAGTTTCCAAAGACGCTATTTGCCCACTCCAAGAAGTTTTTACATCAGCTAGCGCCATCTTAGCCTCCTGCAACTGTCGCGTGAGCACCGCTTTTTCTCGACATATTCTGTCGTAATCCGCACAACCAGTTGGTGTTAATTCCCGCTTGTCTGCACAAATATTAAAACTTTAATTAGAATCACATAAATAATAATACAATGAATTTAAGAAGTCTAAAACCTTAGTTTATTATAATCTATCTTAAATACATCTACAACCTACATGGGGTTGACTGAAAACAGTTCTATTAAAAAAATATTAAAGAATATAAATTATATTTCCATCCAGATTATTATTCAGTTTCTTAATTCTTAAGAAATAAATGATCTTAAACCTAAAAAAATATTTTATAATTTTATAATCAGTATGTAAGATGAAAAACTGAACTAGTGAAAACTAGTGAAGTACCAAAAGTACAGCCGTATCACCACTATACATACCGTCATCGTGCATGTGGTGGTGGGGGTGGTCGGCGGGCAGCGCGGCCTGCAGCAGCTCGACGCGGTCGGCGAGGTCGCGCGCGCGCGCGTCCGCCGCGCCCAGCGCCGCCGCCAGCTCGCCGCGCTCGCGCGCCCACTCGCGCCTACTTTGCTCCACTTCTTCCTGGGTCGTGGTGATACTAATTAAACTCAAACTCAAATTCAAAATATTTTATTCAGCATGAAATTATTACAATTTTTTACTGAACGTCATGAGTCTACTACCAGTTCGGAAGAAAGAAACCACTGACCTGAGAAAACTGGCGAAAGAAACTCAGCGAGACAAATTTTTTTTTTGTCTTAGTGTTTTTCTTTTTTTAATTAAATTGAAATTAACAATAATTCTATAGGTTGAAACAGCCTGGTGGCGATTACATCATTCCCAAGGCATACTGTCTTCTAAAAAATCATTAATCATATAATATCCTTTAGTACACAAACATTATTTAACATTTTTTTTTAATTTAAATAAATTGTGAAAGGATGATCAACTCTTAAACTAAACTCCTACTGATACTTGGATATTACTGTACGGAGCTGACATAATCATGTCATGACTCAAACTACCATGTAAGAAATAAGACACTTGGAGATACCGAGTTTTTCTTTGTTTGTTTTTTTTTAAATCTAATAAGATTACAATATATTCTAAGCTCCCTTATATGCTAGTGAAAGTTCTGTAAAATCTGTCAGTTCCTCATAATGGATGTGTTGCTGACGTGTACTTTTTAATTCAAATAATGTTTAAGAAAAACAACACAAACAATCAAGAAAAAATAATACTTACTATGAGGGCATCTAACTTATCCTGCGCATTCTCCGCAGCTGCTAGTCTCGTTCTGAACTCACTGAGCTGTTTCTCGGCCGCATCTCTAGCTATTATTGCTTTTGATGCTTCAGCTTGAGCTGTTCGAGCTACTGCCTGTGCTGCTAAGGCCTCTTCACCTACAAGTTGTTATAAATATAAATTATCTATGATTATTTTTGGCTATAACTTTAGTAGAATTACAGTTAAAAGTTTAGTTTTTACTTTTTAAACAGTCAAGTCCCTAAGAGATGGAAATTTATTGTTAATAAAAAAAATCTTTTCTTCTGACCTTGTACTGTTGCTAATGACAGCTTCAACTCTTCAATTTTCTGTTCCCAATAAACATCTCTATCTCGTAATTTAGCTTCTAACTGTTCAGCATATTGTTGTTGGAGAGCTGCCTGGTCCACTTCACCTCCAGTCCGATCAGATAAGTAAGTGTGGAGTTGTGGTGAAATGGACTGTACAATAAAATAGATCAATTTGCTATTATAGTTATATAAAAAAATACTATTAAGCCCCATAACTAACCCTATAACAAGCCCCATATCATGCTCTAACTATGGTTCCACTAATAAAAATTATTTTATACTTTTTTTATATATTTTTTTTTCACCAAAGGTCTATAAGAATTGCTCATAGCAATACATTCTTTACTACACTGTGAATAATTGTGATTATAATGGTTTCTTATTAAGACATTTTAAAGCATACAAAAGATTTTAATTTGCTTTAATATTATTGACTTCTTAAAAACACCAAAGTATTTCCATATTTTATAATGTTATGTGCATCATATTTTTTTCCCTAGAATTAAATTAGAATTTAGTAAGCAAAAAAACTAAGATACTTGATACTCAATAAAAATATAGGTTTCTCTTTCATTGAAATGTTGCATCGAATTCCAAGGTCAGCAACAAAAAATATTTCTTAACTTCTTTAAGTAAGTATAAGTTATTAACTTTTTACCACCACCTGATATAAGAATATTTTAAAATAATGAAGACTAATTGACTTTTTGATAGGATAGATTGGATAGAATTAATCAATGGCATCACTTACATCTGATGTTGAATCTCCAGGTCCTCCAGAAGTTGAAGGACTTGTTGTTGTCTGAAAATAGTAAATCAATATATGATAAATACAAAATTGGCCGTAAATAGTGGAATTAAAATGAATTATAAAGTAACACATATTTTTATTTTTATATACAATAAAAAAATTTAACAGAATAATTCTTTCTACTTGTCTATATGAAATACTAATATGTAATAATAAATGTGCACTTTTTAAGAGCCATTTAGTACTTTTGAACTACTTTTTTGTGAAGTGTCAAAGAAAATCAAATAGGTACAAAAATTAAAAAGCTTACGGAATCATCTCTTAAAGATATTCGACCCAGGAAGGCACCACTTCTCCAGCTACTAGTTAATTTGCTGATATCACTACCGGTTTCCTCTTTTATTTTACTTTTAAGGCTTGCAAACATTTTTATCTGAAAACAGACAAACTACGATAAAAAGAGATAGCCAAACTGGTTCACTAATTATTATGATAACGTTACTTTTCTTGCCTTATACTCGTTGACAATCACTTTTAATTGTAGTATTGTATATAATTAAATGAACTTTCATTGTTATAACTTTCATATCTCTCACATTTCAGACAGAGGCCATATTATTATTATATATTAAGTATATAAAAATATTAAATAGCTAAACTTCTTTTTAAAGAAATACTGAATACATAAAAACCTGAAAAATGTTGAATGAGGAAATGACACAATTGACAGTTGACAATTGACAATTCATATAGAGTATATAATTTATATATGTAGCAATATACTCTATGGTATATAATATATAGGTTTGACATTTAAATGATAATACTATGCGCCCACACGATAATGATGTATTGGATGATCATAGAAATTTATCTTAAATACGATTGAAGCTAGCTTAGTATTTTTTAGAAACTACTTACTTTATAAAATACAGTGCACTGTAGTTAGATTGCACATGTGACCGTTTATCTTAATCTTTGACTACACAAAACTGTATTTTATAACTTAACTGTTTTATAGCTCACAAGAAATATACCAAAACACACGTAACACACAAGAAAAAAATATAGGTACGTCGCACGCCCGTAATACTTGATCAAATTAATTCAAATTAATAGCTTTTCAGTCCATTCGCGTTAAGATTTTAGTTATGAGTGCAACTACTGGGTAAAGGTGTATTCACAGTGGTCTCAAAATTAAACAAATTATATTTTCAACATTAAATTTAATAGATATATAAAATAACTTTTAACTGTCTAAAACCAAAATAATGGGAGGTCTCCTTTCCTTTTTTTCACGTAGAATTAGTTTGGATTCTGTATGCATGCGCATTTGTTTATATTCTGTTTTATATAGCCATTCCTCTGTGAAATATAAATACTAATATACCTAGATGACCGAGCTTTGCTCGGTACTTTTAAGAAAAATATTATTATTATTCGCCAATAGATGTCGGGGAGAGTCATATTTTTCTGTATAAGTGACAATATTGGGCTACCCAAACGCCACCTTTTTGTTATTTTCTTTCAATAAATAAAAAATAAGTTTATGTTTAAGTTGATTATGGATAAAGTCGATTATTGAAAACACGAATAAAACAACATTTTTTGAAAATAATTCCTAGCTAGATCGATTTATCGCATATAAAAATCTCGTGTCACAGACAACAGTGTTTGTACTTTGTTATCGAACTCTCGATAACGGCTTGACCGATAATTAATTAATTTTTATGCTTTTTTTTGTATATTTGATAGGTCTTAGAATATGGGTCATAGGCTTTTTTTCACTTAGGTAATAAGGGTGGCCCTTTCCAGATTTTTTTGTACCAAATTTTTATTTTTTATTGATTTGGCATCAAAAAATAGTTAATACCCTAAATTTTCAATCTTCCCTATTCTCTATTTTTTAAAAGTAATTAAAACGCGAGCGGAGCCGCGGGAATTGCTAGTTTTACCTATATAAATATTTTTATAATTGTTATATAATCTAAGATTGTTTACTACTAAATATTTTCACTACTTCTCAGCTTAATTAGGAAAGAAAGAGCGTCATGAGTCACAAATAAGGAGTTCTATTACGTTCGTCGTTTACCAATTAAGAAACAACTAGGTCAAGGACTTAAGTTCCGGGCCCATTATTGGAGTCCCCATTTCTTTATCATGTATGAATGGTTTCTACGTAATGTGCAAAACAATTATACCGACAAGGATGTTGGTAGGGAATAGGTACAAAGCATTAAAGACGTACTTATTGGTAGATGGTAGAGTTATCGTATTACAAGCAAATACTCTAGTTGTTTCTATTGAACTATCGACAATTTATTTTTCTTGAATACTATTGCTCTTAAGAATTAATGACTAATGTCTTTTAAAAATGCTTTAAAACATTTTTACGCCTACTTACAACAACTTTATAAAATGGGTAAAATTTTTTAACTATTTTTTTTAATCATGCAAAGAATTCATTTTGAAAAAAAACTACACACATTAAATAATGGATGCAATGTAATAAATTCAATTCATTGTAATTATTATCTTTGTGTATAATAAAATCGCTAAACTGACAATCTTGTTTGTGTAGGTGGGATCGGGATAAGGATAGGCAGTTATGTAATCAGGACCAATTAAAATGAAATTCCCCTATAAATAAGACCTATTTGAAAATATTTTATCACATTAAAGACAGTGTTGTGTTGAAAAAACAAACAAAACTTCTTTTTCAGTTTAATTACTTGTACCAAATAATTTATTAATGAATATACGACTTTCACTTCACATATTGAGTTAAGTTATCACAAGCTTTTAAGTTAGTTTCAAAGTATAGAATCGATCTATTATTAATTAAAAAAAACTTAGTTATTAATATTTAGGTTTTTAGGTTATCCCATAGTATTTTTTTATCACTATTACACTATTACAATATTGAATGTATTTAAATCAACAGTTCTTTATAAAATTTATATAAGTGTTAATGTTCTTCCCCATTACTTATTTAGAGGCATATTTGAAGGTTTTATTAAAATATAGGAGGGTGAAAGGAAATAAATAGCCAAGTGACATATTCAGTTGTTTATTATCTATACTGTACTCAAAATTGATCCGAAGATCACATCACATAGTAATTTCATAAATAATATTACAATGTCATGTACTTTCTGTGATTGCTCATGAATAAAAAAATGTTCACAATATTATCAATACTTTGTTCACTGGACCGGTTTACATTTAGTAGTCTGCACCTACTACATAACATACCATTAGGTATCGAAGAACTTACAGTGTAATCGATGAGAGATATAATAATAATCAATAATTATTGTGTTGCAGTTCATTTTTTTGTTAATATATTTACAGTTTTACATTTTTTTTTGTGATTTACAAATAAATTCTTGAATATTATTTATTTATTAGGTCTTCATTATTCCATTTGGATTTATAATAACAGTACTTTATAGTTAAAAATATCACAAAAATGAAATATATTATGTGTAAGACACACGCAACATTAAAAATACAACAAAAAGAAACATATAAAATCCACTAGAAACCTTGGGCCAGAAGAGTCCCTTCTAAAGAGGAAGGATACTTTCGATGTTCAATATTATAACGGCAATTTGATACCATAATAATTATTATTATCACACTAATTAATTATAAAAGTAATCGATTGTCTTACAATAAATGCGTCAAATCATAAAATTTCGATAATAAAAATTAAAGGCAACAAATAATCCATGAAACGATAAATTTCAACAAAAATAAAAAGACAACTTATGTATTTAAGAGTCATATAGTGCCGTATTGATAAAAGCGAACCGTCCCCGGCGGCCCGGGCGCTATAACAACCAACGAAAACGAACGCAACCAACCAACTACCCAAACGACCATCTCCTCGACGAGTTTAACTCCACCTTCCGCTATTCATCTTTTATCGATATGGCATTCCACTTATATTATACGACAATAAATATAACGCACTTACACATTAATCACTTCTTTAATTCCGACGCTAGGAATTATTTTATAATATATACCTAAAAATATAATCACGGCACAAGTATCCCTCCGACTAAATTACTAACGTAGTGTCACTTTATCAGGATTTAGAATCAAATATGTATTATGTATCTTAAATATTTCATTATTAATATATCATTATCAAAATATCCACTAAATGGGAGGAATAAATCAAATTATTAATATTTTTATTCTAACATTAATCGCATGACTGATCAACAAAAGGATATGGACTAGGAATATAACCAGGCGACAGGCGTCCGTGCCTCGCAAGCGCGCGGCGGCCTCGGCCTCTATCCGCATATCACCTCTACATACATACGACGAGATAAACTTGCTCGAAAGTTAATACTGTTATGTCGAAAATAATACAGGGGATCTATTTCTGTCGTGGACTCGTTGACGCGGACGGCTCGACCGGACTCGATCGTCGGGCGCCATTTTGTGCATCGATAGACGGGAACCGATCGGAAAAAACAATGATTTCTAGCAAAATCTATCTGGAATAAAAGCCGACGTTCTATCCTATAATTTAGGTAAATAGCTTGGAAGTATGCCTTCGTTTCAATATTGTCCGACAACATTCATTGTATTCTGTTCGAATGGTTAGTCCGCTATCACTCTACGAGTGTGCTCTATTCTAGGTGAGGGAGGACGCGGCGCGGAGCGGCGACCGAGCGAGGCGTGTCGCGCTCCGGCGTCAAAAGTATCGGTGCCGAAGGAGAAGCGGCTACGCTATTGGTGTTTCGATATCGATTCTTAATCTAATCTAAAAACTTGTCATCTATAAAAACATAAATTCATAACGTAAATAAAAATAATATAATTCTCACAAAATGCTCACAGTAGGAGTGGGGTGGCGCAACTTTCGACCCCGGCCTCGGCCTCGGTAAAAGCTGCTCGCTCGCCCTACGGTACCTCGCTTATATACAACAAATCTCGCGGCGCGAACCGCGTCGATCTTTACAGGAACTCATATCGTATCTTAAAAAAATAATATACAATAGTAATAAAACATTTGAAACCTCACTAACTACTATTCGAGGATCTCGGTACGACCTCGAAAAAATCATACAAACGGCTCCGGCGTGTCGTATTCTATCATATCACAATCGCATGACCGTGCCTGAGAATCATATCCCGCTACTTATGTACACACTCTTCCCGGAGGCGCGGGCGGCGCGGGGCCGCCCGCGGGCTCCGCCTACGATACATCACACCTCCGTCGAGAGCGACAGTGCCAGCCGAAATAAACCTGTCTTTCCCGAGTGTGTCAGAGGCGCGAACGATATGGTTAACGAGGGGCGCGGGCGTGGGAGTGGGCATGGAGGTGGGCGTGGGTGTGGGGGTGTGGGGGGTGAGGGTGGGTGCGGGGTGAGTGAGGGTGTGGGGGGTTAGGGGGGGCGCAGCGCGGGAGGCAGCTGCACGGGGATGTGGTAGTAGCGGCAGGCGGCGCGGCGGCACGTGCCGGCGGCGGCGTCGCGGCACACCACCACGCGGCACCCCACCACCTGCAGCCCGCACCCTGCAACACACGATATATTGAAACAAATTCATCCCCTTTCTGGAATCTCTCTATCTCTGGTCTATTTACAACATCGTCCTTAAATAACTATTTAGTTGATAATATTTTTTTACTTGATAATAATATAAATTCACTACGAAATACAGTGGAGTTAGTCGAGACGGAATTATCATATTTCAAATGTAGCTAGTGATGATGAACTATCTAATAATAATTGTTATTGAATAAATAACATTATTATGATCTAGTAGCGTAAATCCAAAAGACATAGAGTCACAAAGTGTTTCATGTAAATGGTACTAGATCTATAAAAACTTAAGCACATTATACATACGCTATAACCACTACTACACTTCATAATATATTATCTGAAATCACTTATCAATCCCGTCTCACACAAACTACCAACATTAAATAAAACCTCAAGGGTTGCATTCAAGAAGAATAATACGAGTATACTAATTTGAAATGTAAATCTACTAAGATTGAACATTTCTAAAACATCTACTTTTGATCTATTAAAAATATATGTTACACACATAACTAACAATAAGACTATTTACAACACTACCCTGTTGAAAATCTAATCTAATATGAAGATACATTACTATAGACGTTTTGTTCTAACCTACGAACCTGAAACAAATCATGCACTAAGAAGGAAATCTGCAGGAATTCGGATCAACATTCATGCAGGTTTATACATCATTAGTAACATTATATTTGTCATCATTGTTTCGAATAGAGGGAGATACAAGTATTAAGTTATGAAAGATAGAGTCATCGATATTTAATAGATCACAAGTTTAGTTATGAAATTATGTAGAGCTACCGTACCTTCACGAATATGAACGAATCTGCAGGTAGGTCTCGTACATCCTTGTCGATTAAAATCTTGGCACACCGGGAGGGTGTCCAGTAACTGAAAAATATAAAAATATTCATAAATATTTGATCAAATTTATTTTTTACTTGCATTCAAACAGTTTTCGTACACATGTGGTGTGGAATACGTCGTAGTACTATATGTCCTTGTACTGCTTTTATTAGATTTCCCCGCAGGAAATTATTCGATTAATATCTTATCACGTTATCGCTACATATATAACATTATTCTTGTTTTAATTCTGTTGAACAATACTTGTTTAAAGAACAATCTTCACGTAAATAAGTGAACTGTTACACTTTTATAGTAGATTTAAGGTATGGCAATCTTTTCGGATAGCAGTAACGCTCAAGGTTTTGCGAATATTAAAATTTTATTCCACACACATTTCTAGCGAAGCTGTTTGAATGACAACAACTAGATAATCTACTTCATAAACAGTCAAGAAATATTTAAAAATGCTTAAAAAAATGTTGACTTCAAATGTAGTGTATAAAGGTTGTATGTAGAGACATCTGACGGTTTATGAATTTGTATTATGTTAATGTGTTAATGCTAACTCTATATCACTTTATGAACATCCATACATCTGACACTGATAGTATCCTCATCGCACAGCCGTCTGAAAAATTGCCGAAATAGTTGTTGTAATATCAAAGAGCAATTGTTACCGGAACATAAAGACGATAACGACTACTGTGGGTACTTCGCGATCTATAGTTTTACGGTCTCGATCCGAAATTGATTAAAATGTTATAAATATTATTCGAAAAATTAAACCGTATTTAATTAAGATTAGATTTAAATAAACGATTAATTAAACCGGGATTATAGTAATATATGAGTTCTGCTTTACCGAATAAATAAATGCGTGTGTAGTTTCTCAAACGCTACAGTATTATCATAAGGAACAAATAGAAAACAAGACACACGGAAGGCGAAATCGCTCCAAATCAAATCTTGTCGCTGCTTTAATATTACAATAACTTTACAAGATTTGTTGCACAATATGATTGTACCTTCCAAGCATTCTTTGAGCAAGGGCGCGCTGACTGTGTGTCACCTTTATATTGTAGTAGGGTCGAAGTAAGTACGAGTAAACACGGGTGAGAGAGCCCGGGGCGTCGCTAAAGTTCCGCAACCGACAGTGTTAAGGTACGCTGCACTATGCACATAGTAGGTATGAATATATATCTAAATGGCATGCAGAACGCTTGAAATATAATCATTATTGCGCAGCCAATCTTATTTAAGCGTGACTATATTTTACAAAAAGCTAAAGCATGATGCTATACAATTCGTACCAGGGCGAGGGCGTTCTATAGGTTTTTAGCGTCCAAAGTATACCCATAAAAACCAACGGTCGCTATAATAAGCTTAAATAGGCTGTGTGGGGAGGTTTGCGAGATGTGTCGTATCGGCTGTCGTAAGAGTCCTTTGCGGTGCTCCGTGGAGCCGCGGACGTCATGCTCTGTTATCGGTAGGTAGGCATGGTTAAATGTAAAAAAATAAATTTATACCTTTAGCTTACATGACAGTTCTGGACGTGACATGTTAGTGGTAGTACAAACTGCAACATAATGACCATTAGAGTGCGGTTACTGTACGACAAACAAAAGAAAACCAAGTATATTAATTACGTCTACGGTGAGTACTTAAGCGTCAGAGAGGTTTCGACGAGTCTTAAGCGGGGACGGCGAAGCACTTTAAGCGTTTACGAGAAAACTCAAAGTACTTAATTGGCCCGAATACAAAGAATGGAATAGCGATTGCGTCTCGAGATGACGAATTAAGTAAAAAAATTAAGGGCTTCACTTTGATTTTTCTCATTTCACCACCGTCATTTCAACTACCAACTACGCATAAAATTATATTTACTTTTAGAAAGCGTTTAGCTCAATATTAGTGAAACGTAAAGACCCCCTTTTCGCGGTTGATAGTTGACACTGCTGGAGGTGACTTTCTTCCGAGGAGTTGATATTGCCTTATAAAAATACAGTCTATTTATATTAAAATGTTTATTGCAGTACAACATTTTTTTTATTTAACAATAGATTAGGTCAACTCATAGAAAGAAACCACTGGCTTCGTTGTTTTTATTAATAAAATTAAGCCTTTACTGAAATTACCGCAAACAGCATATATGTATATAGTATATAGTAAGTATTATTTAAATAGGAATATGAACTGGTTTTGTTATTGGACATGCGATAGTATAGCGGCGTTTCAGTAGAGGCGACAAACAAGAAATCACTTATATTGAGGATATTAAAGTAAGCTGATTATATCTTACCAGGTGTAAGCAAGGCAATACTGTAGAGTGACTTCTTCCACATTTGAAAGCAAGAATGTTTCACTATACAAAAACTAAAAATCATCAACAAGTAAGTTGTAGCATCAACTGTTTGACAATGTATAAGATACAATTACAGCACAATGACTAAATGATTGATATGGCGGTTTTGACACATGATGCCTTGTAAGCGATGCCATCAGTTTCACAGATTAGGAAATACCACAGAGTGTCCATATAGTCTGTGCTCAACTTTTTATACGTGGCGGTTATTTTTGGGCAGCTTTCGTTAAAAAACGCGTTCCGACCGGCTGCCAAGCATAGGATAGATTAATTTGATTATTTTTATTTTTCGCTGTGTGGTGTCAGACCGACATAAAGCTTTATCAAGCGCACCTCGACCGTTTGTTACTGTAGCTCCTGTAGGCTACCACACTTTTAGCTTAGTCTACTTTATATCGCCTAAAGCAAAAACTAAATGTTACTACGGAAGCGAACTTACGAAGCAAGCTCAGATAGTGGTAGTTATTTTGCAAACAGATTGAAATGAAGTATTTTATACGGAAAATTGTTGTTTGATGGCAGAATCGAAACATTGCTTCTAAATTGTAAAAATTGGTCGGTATGTCTTTAATTTGCAAGAGAAGAGGCTGAGGAGTGGGTAGAGGTGATATGCGAGTCTGGTTAGAGCGAACACACTTGAGCCCGTGATCGAAAGTGCGAAAGCCGTCGAGCGATACTCGGGAAGGGCGACTATAGAGTCGGGAGTGAGGAGTTCAGGGGTTAATAAGCTACATGCGGACGAGTCGCCGGGAGCAAGCGTGCGGTGCGCGTGTGGGTGTGCGGCGGCGGCGTGGGCACGCACTCGTTACCTGTCCGCGCTCGTCGGTGTACTCCACGTACGGAGCGTTGGGCGGCGCACAGCCTGTCCGTCCCGAAACAAAAAGCGACAAAAGATTGCAATGCGCACGACAGCCGAAGCAGTCATTCGGAAGGCATGTAACAGAAAGCGTTAAAAATAAATAGAAAGAAGTGCGACTCAAAAGAAAACGCGGAGCGACGCGCGTCGACTCCGCGGCCATGATGACACGCTGCACACTTAGCACACACAGGAGCACTAGAATAATGAGTATAATACCTGATGAGCCAAATGTATATAGGGGGTGGTGGGTTCTATCCATGCGAAAATTAGAAGGCGGCTGTGTTAGGTGCGGGCTCGCTGTCGCAAGCCGTATTCGCTAGGTACTGCCGACACTCGACACAATGGCCAAAGCGCACCCGTGCGGAGCTCCTCCGAGAACAAGCGTGTACGTAGCGGGAAACGGGATCGACGGACCAAGCGTTCAACTCTCAGTACGACGATACTCACGGTAACGACGATCGACAAGAGGTAATAAAAAACGTACAGTCATGCATTTCAAGCGTTATTATTACCGGGATCGTAGATACGAGAAATATACACGCATAAGATAAAAACGGTAAGTGAGTAGATACATAATAGAATAGATATAGCGTAAAACTACCTAGACTTCCGCGATACGGAGACCGTTCGCTTCGTCCTTACAATAATACAATACAAATGTGACAACACGCCTAGCGCTAACGCCCCGACAGGCCGGGGCCACACGACACACGTACGAGTCTCTACGCGGAGACCCCGCGCCCCGCGCCCCTCCGGCCGCGGCCCGCCCGCGCGCCTCTCTAAGTCGTCTTCATTTTTTTGTAGGGATTTACCGCGGCCGCTGCCGCTGCGGCCGCCGCGGCGGCAGCGGGCGGCGTCGGCGGCGGCATCGCGTACATGGCCGCGTACGGCTGCTGGTAGAAGGCGGGCATGTGCACGGGCGGCGCGGGCCAGCCCGGCCGCATCATGAGCGGCGCGCGCATGAGCCCCGGCATGGCGGCGCGCGCCTTGTACGCCTGCTGCGTGTAGGCGGCGGCCGCGTGCGCCATGGCGGACTGCTGCGCCGCCAGCGCCAGCGCGGCCGCGTAGTTCTTGTGCGCCACCTCCTTGGCCACGGCGGCGGCGTCGGGCGCGGGCGCGTCGGCGGGCGCGGGCGGCGACGCGGGCGGCGCGGGCTGCGGCGCGGGCGCGGCCGGCGCCGCGGCCGGCGGGGCGGACGAGGCGGGCGCGGGGTACTCACATGACACGGGCACGAACGGCTGCTGCAGCTGCATCAGTTGCTGGTACGTAGTCGCCGGCTGGTACACGGGCACTCCGGCTTTGTCGGCGGCGGGTCGCTTGTAGGGCACCACCCCGGGAAAGGCCTGCAACGGGAGAGCGATCGGGTTAGTTTATGATGTCGACTCGCAATGGGGACTCCGATCCCCGTAGCTGTAGCGTCACTTGGGGATGAGATACTTACGAAGTTATCGTAATAGAAGGATCCGACGCTTTTCATGTCCATCTGAAAAGAGAAATGAGACGGTTGAGCGGGGTTCGATGGGCTCGTAGGCGGGGGGTTCGAGGGCGGCGGGGCGCCGGCGGGCGGGGGCTGCCGGCCCGCGCCGCGCCGCCCGGGAGGGGCCGCAGGGAGCGTGCGGGCGGGAAGGGGTAGGGTAGGAGAAGCGTGCAAAGCTGGCGGCTGTACCGGTGGCGGCTCGAGCTCGGCGGGCGCCGGCCGTTTCTTGCCCGGCTCCGAAGTCGCGCTCGCTGCCGGCTGCTGCGCTGCGCCGGCCGTCTACGTGAAGCGAAGCGTCGCAGGACGGGACAGAAACAATAACGATGTAATAGATGCACAGATTACACCTAAAGCTCGGCAAAAGGTGATATTATGCGATAGATAAAAAAATTAAAAGTGAAGCGTGAGTGCGACGGAAGCGTGACGCGGATCGACACCGCGGCGAACTCAACAGAATAAGCTCTGCGAACAAAAGCGGCGTCGCGGCGAGCGAGACCAAGCGGAAGAATGTAAGCGAGCGCGAGCGAGCGAGGCGAGAGCGTGCAGCCTGGTGGCGTACCGCGCCGCGCGCCTGCGCCTTAAGGTGCGCCTGCAGGTGCAGGGGAGGGTGGAAATAGCGGCAGGGGTCGCGGACGCAGCGGCCCTTGACGGCGTCCATGCACACCGTGACACAGCCGTCGTCGTGCGCGGCCACGGGCGGCGGCGGGTGTGCGAAGCGACACTCGGACTCGGGGCGCTTGCACGCGCCGCGCTGGAACTCTCGGCACACCTGCACCACCACACACCAGCCATGTCGCCGCTCGCGCTCCAGTACCCATTACTGATCGACTACACCGCACCGGCCAACTACCTATTGTAATCTTTCGCGCCTACTTATCACGTTAGATTACCATTTTGTTTGACGATTATTATTACAGGCTGTGTAGTTATTTCGCGCAGTAGATTATATGTACGTAGCAAGTACATTTTTAATATTTACTAGTAACTTACTTATATAATTTATTAAAAAAACTATTTATTTTTTTAATTGCAATATAAATTAAACAAAAATTTATATTCACCCGACGCCGCTTTACAATTTAATCTTTTATTGTGAGCTATAAAAGGACAACGCATCCGTCGCATCATCTGTTTAATTTTTGATTATCTAATTATTGAAATAATGTACTTCATTGGTAAATATAACCTATATAATTAGTAACAATATTTTCTAGACACATTTTTTATAATAAAATTATTTATTAAAGACTAAGGAGGCGGCAGCTTCTTGATATGGGTATTAAAACCTATGTTTACCACAAAAGACTACTTTAGAGTATTAAGTGGCGAATTTAATATTGTTAACAAAGCATGGCAATGTTGCCGACATTACACCAATAGTGTAGGCCCTTCACCGGGAGAGAGTAAAGCGAGTGATGCTCGCAAAGCACACGCGCAGACGGTTGGAGCCAGTGCGCCCACGCGCCACATACACACGGGGGCAGGTATAGGCTGCATTGCCTTTACATTGCACAGGAGACCGACACTACATAAAAATAATTACAAAGAAAAGCTTTGTAAATGTGAAAAAATGATGCCTACCAATGTTGATGATATTAATTAATAATTCTGTTTATTATCTCAACCATTTAAAAGAAAATTGTGTCGGTCCCCAGAAAATGGCAACATCAGGAAGCGCTACTCGGAGAGAGGGATGTTAAAGTCAAACGGGTAACGTAATGTTCTTACCTCGAGCCGATCAGTGCGAGGCAGTTTCTGCTGCAATACTGGTTGCTGCATGACGCCCAGCGGCGATGCCGCCGCGGCAGCCGGGTCGTGCCCGAGCATCGCGGGCACCAGCTGCGGCGTATAATATTGGGCATATGTGGACCCAACGCCTGGCACTCCCGATAGGTACGGGGAAGTCGCCTAAGATAAATATATATGAATATTAATTATTTTCTAGTACTTAATTCTCCTTTATGTTAGTTTCACTGATATTAAAAATATGAAATTTAAAAATACTATAAGCCTTATAATTTTTACAAGCATAAATAAGTAAAGACAGCTCAAAATTGCACCTACTACACCTGTTAGTTTAACATAAAGGTAGCAAGTTAAGCTTTTTCATGCATTATTATTGATATTGGAAATAGGAATTTAAAAAAAGCATACGGTCTTTCCGGTTTAAGTACCTCTACCAGCCAAGATAAGGATTAGGGTTAAAGGGTGTTCGCTGTAACAAATTCTAAGCACTGTGATGTACACTTTAATGCACATTCGGATAGTTTTGGAAAATAATCGGGTAAAAAGGAAGGAATACAGGAAGTTAAGTCGGGTAGTGCGAGGGGCCGGCAGCGGCATGGCGTCGGTCGTTACCTGCGGAGCAAGCAGGGCCAGACTGATAGGATCCAGCGCGGCGAGGTGGCTCGCAGCCATTCCCGCTCCGCTCACGCCGCCCACCTCAACACAAAACCACACAAACACGCTACTCATCGTGCGGGGAACAGCCTGGACCTTTACCCCTCGACGTCGCTCATCGCACTATATACAATTCTACTCAAGCACAGCCTTTACACATTATGGAAGAATTAGAAGCTCCTGAAGGAGAATATAGAAGAGGCGTCGGTGCGAGGAGGGACTCCGAGGAGTTCGGGCCGTAATGTTAGCATCAGTGTGAATAGTGAAGGAACATATCTCAGTGATTCAAGTTGCATTACCGCTTATACCCATTTAATAAAGATGTGAATAAGTTTCAGAATAAACATGCCACTTAGGAACGAATAAAAATGTACAATACAAACATGCTTAAGCGGTGATGAGCGATTGGCCATCGGCGTGTGAGTTTAAATTGTACCTGGTTTTGAAGGCGTCAACTAATATTACTATTTATATTCTGAACATTTTTGTCTATATACTTTTAATGACAGAGAATGTTAACATTTAAGAGAAAACATATATTTACAAACTTATTACAATCGATTCCTAGTCCCTTTTACTTTACATAGTTACGTTTTTCATACGTTTCGTATATATAAGATATTATTTTGTTTGAGTAAATTGAAAACTTCCAAGCACAATTTAAACTAAATACTTTTTATTTAACTACATGTAAAATAGTTATTACAGTTATGCTCGAATATTACGTTATAGCAAATAACACTTAAAGCTGCTTTTGCGTGCACATAGTGCCTACTTAGGTACATATTGAGGGCCGATCGCTCAAAGCATTAATTTAAAGTTAACTAATGTACAATTAATAATGCCTACCACAGTAGGAACTTGGCCAGGTAGCACCTGGCCTGGTGTCAATCCCATCTGCTGCATCAAGGCGTTCTTTAGTGCTAGGTGATTTCGACCGTTGATGAGAAGTTGATCTTTAAGATGCTGCGGGGGATGAAAGTACTTGCAAGGCGGCTTCTCGCGGTTACACCGGCCCTGGAATATTTGAAAACAAAGTATAGTTAAGTTTAATTTCGATGTAAGAAAAAATGTAAATCAATCATTAAAGTTGTCTCTAACACAAAGACATTGATATTATTAATAGTTAGTAACTTTTATTAAGCGTAAAGCAGTCTGACTACAGTTTATTTTTTTAATTCTTGCAGTAAAATGAGTAAAACGTTGGGTTTTACGTTTTGCAACATAATTGTTAATAGAATCGAAACCTTCCACTGCATCCGCCTATGATGATTTATTTAAGCTCGCGTAATTAACTGTCGCACGACGTGACAGGAAGAGCTTCGTCGACGTTTTATCTCTAAACGCCGAGCCCCACGCCATATTTTATTCAGTGAAAAAATAACGGAAAAAGACCTTATCGCTGGTTTTAAAGAAAAATATTTAAACAAACAAACTTCAACTGAATACCTAAGTAATTTAGTTAGAAACTCGGGTAACTGATAATGTCTATAATACGATATAATCTTACTCAGTCTTTTATAAATTTTGTGCGAGTGAAGTTTTAAAATATTTTATTCGTTCGTTAAAGTTCAAGAGTCACAGCACTTTGTAAATTTATTTAAGAAGTGAAACAAAGTTTCATTAAGTTTCTGATCTATGGTAAAGTACATCGTAAAGTTCATTCAAGGTTAAGAGAATTTACTTTTACTGAACAAAATGTCTCAGCACTGAGTTAAGTTTTTTGCAAAAATAAAATATTGTTTTTAAAATCACATGTAGATTTTGATGTAAACTTAGGTTTATCAGTGCAAAAATTGTACTGGGGCAAATTGTATAGAAAAATTGACATAAACAAAATAATAGATATACATACGTATGCATTAAGTACCTACCTACTTGTAAAAAAAATATTTAAATTCGCAGTTTAAATTTATTTCCTAATACAATTTAGAATTCATAATTTACTGACCCTATTAAGTATTAAAAAATTTAATAAAATGTTGTATAACTTATTACAATTTTTGTATTTTCATATGTTGGCGGCGCAGATCTAATGGAATATTAAGACGTAGCTGCTATTGTGTAAGTCATGGCATTTATTTCAGTTAGTATATCATAGGGCATTCTTAAATTACAAAGGTATTTATTACTCATACAATGCACGTATAATATTCACGTTTCATATTATACTTGTTATTGTTTAAAAAATTATAATATACTTGGCTCAGTACATTGGACAGGACGTACTTAATGTGTAATGTGTTTCACAAGTTTTCCCTCATCTTTATTAAAAAGTAGGTTAAATTAATAAGTAGGATAAAATTTAGTAGAATAAAATATACATTTCATACATCAAACTAATGTTTACTTCTAAAGATTTATAATCACCGCCACGTATAAGAGAAATATAATATAAAGATAAATATTTTGACAACTTGTTAGTTGTTTGTAATATTATATCTTTATTCTCATATTTTACTGTTAAAAAAGACTGTAATACGAACAACTCTTCAAATTATAATGACGAATTTCAAACATTAATTTGTCTATGCCACCACGAAAATCAAAACTTTAGGGCACACTCCGCGATCAAGCTTTAAGCATCACAATAGCGAATGAATCTAAGCTCAACAGTTGAATCTGATGCGGTTCCAAATTTTCTCAGTTATTAAACTTCGGCGATGCGTGCTAAAACTAGCTAATGCAAGCAGTCGGTTGCATTTAGATTAACTTGTTACTGGCAGGCATAATGTTAGTTGGACGGTCCTCTCGCAGTTTAGCTCGGGATAAAGTTATTATTTCCCGTTACGCTGCGCCGTCTACTTAACCGAGTTTCGATTCCTAGCAAGCCGTTTGTGAAACTTGAATGGGTGATCACGTTCCTATCTTAACTGAGATAACTTGGTTTGCTCTATTAAACTAGTATTTATTAGTAGGGACAGATTCGACAATTAGTGCCTTCAAACTCATGTTCTGCATATACGTGTACAATATACATTTGTATTATGTACTATTAATATGTATTACTTATAATGTTTAGTTACTTGTTATGTAATTTAAAATATGAGTAGGTACACTATTCTATGTTAAAAGAAATGCTTTTTAATTTTTTCTCTACTTTGTAAGATAGTGTCAAAGACAGCATAAAAATATTTGGGAACTAATTTTTCTTTTAATAATAAAGCCTCATTCCTTAAAAGTACCTACAAACTGACTCCAAATTTTATTTTGATAGTAAATAATATTATATTTTTATGTGCCAAAATTCAGCGTAGACAAAAAAACAAAAATTGTTAGCTATGAATTGAATAATTTTAGTTGGAGCTTTTATAGGTGGACACATCGATTAACGTGACAGATGCTCGCCGTGACATATAGCCGACCGCCTCAAACTGATGGTCATCGCTCCACCCTCACAGCACTTTACAATGCTTTAACCAATATGTACAATCTCTTTCTAAATAATTATTGATTTTTAAATCTTGTCTATATTTTTCTCTTTTTATGCTCTATAATGCTATTTCAGTATTAAACAACATTGTAAATATATTATTAATATTTACAGTATCTTTTGTTAAAAAAAAGAAAAGGTTCATAAAATAGACATAATATTGTTATTTTTAAGAGTACAAAATTAACGTGGGTTGTGTTGAAGCACTTGTAATAAGATATATGCGCTGCTTTTAGAATTAAATTGGTTATAGGGTGGCGTTTGAACGGTCAAAGTATACTAGTTTGGGTGGAAGTGAAGGGTTAGCGGTCGCAGGGTGGACAATAACCATCCAAAACTAATAACATTTTTGTGATAGTAGAGGCTAGAAACGAAAATGCCTCCCTTGCCGTATCCTTTATGCGACGAGTGTCATCTACATCGTATCATTTCCAATATTCAACACGAATTGTCTACAGAAATCAAAAGTCTACCATACAGAAATGACATCGTTTACTAGTCTAATCATGTTAATTTTTATTCAAAGCTCAAAAAGACCATCTCCTTACAATAGCTTCTTCTTAATTGAGATACATAAAATTGCAATACGTAATATTTATCCATTTTGTTTTATTCGTATTTAAAAAAATGGAAACTTGTTATAAATATAAAGTCTTACATAATATTAAAGCATTCCATAATAAACTGAGCGCACAGCTAAGGATTTGCGGAACTTCCTGAAAGTGTTTACCGCCGTGGAAAAATGACATCAATGAAAAATGAACGAAGGCGTTTTTGTCTCGTGAAGTTGAGTAAAGCGGCCGAGTGCTCTTTAAAGCTGTAACGCGTATAACGAACGGCCCTCGAGAGCCATGTAGTGCAATGCAGTCATTGCAGTCGGGCAGCCGGCACGCGCCGACACCTTCGTTACTGCCGCCGCGCTGATGTCGGTGTCCCTCCGTCGCGACTAGCAACTATATACATCCTTATTTGAATATTATGCACTAACTGTTTTAAAAATATTTTGAGTATATTACTTAAAAAGATATAGCTTTTAAATTTATTTATAAGGGTGTAGATGAAGTTTTTGTTTCAATTACAACATTAATTAAAAGCAACTATAGTAAAATGTATAAAAAGGAAGAATCTAGATAACATTGTAAACATACTAATATATATACAGCAAAACAATAAACCTATACAAGGTATTGTGTTTTAGAAGCACGTGGCTGTCGATTGATCGTTTGCAATTGATAAATTGGCGACAAGCCGTCGGTAAAATATGCTCGGTCGTACGCGCATCAGTGTACTTTGCTGGTTTGCAATTGGCTGACCCGCCACGCGTCGCTGCAAATCGGCACACGAGGAAAACAATGACTTGACGATTAGATGAATGACACGCTTACGGCTAGATCCTAAAGCCCACTTGTACGCACGAAAAGTAGGTGCCAAAATGGTTCATGATGTCGAACAGGGACGGGAATAGAAGCGTTCGCTGAGGCGTGCCAACTTTTGTACCTGTGTATGTAGTGTGTCGGTATCCGAGGCACGTGGCCACGTGCCCAGTCCACTACATTTTCTCTACTTGCTAACTCGTTGATATTTGTGAGCACATATATTTAAGGCGCTAACATAGCTGTGAAATTTATTTAGAAAGAGGAAAATAAAATTTAAATTATTGCAGTAGTATTTAAAACGTGTTGCAGTTCTCGAAAAAAGTATTTACAACAACAATTTTAAACTTTTCAGTATATTATTCTACTAGTAGTTACAATGTAAGAATGATATCGTTTAAACAATTACATTCTTTAAAGTTAATAATTGTCGTTAGCATTTTATTCGACTAAGTAATTGATATCTGTCAAAGGCTGGTTAATTAAAGCACAGATTGCACGAATAATTTTTATACCATAATAGATGGAAGGTAAATTCTAATTTGCGAAATTTTGCGGCTAAAACGAAATTAGGTAAACAAAGTCAATTCTGAAAGTAAGTAGAATTTGAATTTAAAATGATTTATAGAGGCGCAAGGGAGTGGCTAATGAGCCGTCACGCGAGAGGGGCGCGTATTTACGCCTCACGCTCGTGCTACTTTTTTATTTTCAGTTTGGGCGGCGTCTAGAACTACATTCGAATTGCTCTCAAGTCACGTAACGTTTTTCATATATAAGTTACGTGCTAACTTGCTTGTTAGTAGTTAGTAACTAGACAAAAGTAAAACATTTTAATTATAATATTTAAATATTTTTACGGAACTTTTACAAAACTAACAATGATGAAAAAGAGGAATTTCTTGTTAAGAAATTTTAAATAAAGAATTATTCACATTGGTGAAGTTCCAAACAAGTTTGCATCGTGGTGCCGTAGCTTAACGTTTAAATATGCATTCGTGCGCGGAGTTATCTTGGCCACTTTTGCCGTTGCCGCCAGCGGGCCGTTGGTCAGCTGTTTATGCCGACTTTGATATTAGCTACATTTAAATACTAAAGATAGGACCACATTACGTAAATAAGTTTCATCTCAAATTATCTATTATAGTGGTTTTATATGGCCTGCCATAATCTAGCAGGTATAATGAAATATTTTGGAAATAGTTATAATTATAACATTAATTCACATACATAATAAAATTTTATAATTACATTTATGACGTTTACAAACGTAAGGCTTGTCTGAATGGTAAGAAGTAGCGGCAGACGGCTGCCGCGGGGTACGAGCAGTGAGATTAATGCAACGGAAGCAGGCACGACCTCTCCAGGTGTTTCATTAAATTGCGCGCGGCGCCTCGACCGGCTCGTACGGCCATTATGAACGCTGTAAGCTTGAGGGCCATTCGCTTTAAGAACGACCGTGCTACTTTGTAACTGCCTTAATGAATCTTGTTACTTATAGGCTCGCGTAAATTGCCTGTTTTACGTATCCCCGAACCGGAAAAAGCATTGGGCGTTGCTTTTATTTATATGGGGATTATTTTACGTAATATATGAGGAATAGTTCATTGTGGTTCATTATGATGAACTTTGCATTCATTTAATTTTAAGTGTAATTGTCACCATTATCATCTATTTCCCCTTTTTTTAAACTTGTTAATGCTCATGTAATTAAAAGCATACTTTAAATAGTCCTATAAATACGTTTAGTGAAGCGTGGTTTGGAGAAAATGTAGCCAGGTAGGTGAGAGCGGGTACCCAGCACGGCACAACGTACCTATATAGTGTAACCGCTGGAAATTGCTGCAGTAATTAGTCTAAGCAGACAAGCACTGTTACGGCATAGCTCGCTTGACACACTTCGATTCACTAGCTTACTTCAGTCATTCACTCGAGTGACACACTCATTCCATTATTCAACTGTGACCCATTAAATAACATTTTTTTAGTCTCGTACTGGTTATCTATTATAGAAACCAACAACAATGGCTCCATCTATCTCACTAAAGATTTCACTTTGTAACGTATTCTGAAACGGATTCTAAAGAGCCACATTACAAAGATAAGTCTTAGTTTTAATATACTCGTTCTTTAAATTTTCGATTATTTACAAATAGCTAGATATTTGAACAAAGTTGAATATTATGCAAATTGTTATTCATGTCGCAGATTCGTTGCCGGTCGGTTTGCAATCTATTGTATCGTAGAGTCGAAGATAAAAGGTGATAATTGCGAGGCGGACTAACTACAAAATAAAGAGCTTTTAGTAGGTACGATAAGGGAAGTTTAAGGGGAGTTTTCGGGTGCGGGTCGGACCAATAAATTGGGCGGCACTTAATTATGATCTCGAGCGGCATCTTGCAAGCGGCTAATGTCCCGGAGTCGTTTAATGCGCGAACTTGTAGTCTCAGCTCCGGCGGGCGTGATAAATTTCCATCTGCGTCCCGTGTCTGACCCCAAAGGTAACATCAGTTCAGTGCTGTTCCAGACGTACGCTATCTAATTTGTACACCTTTACTCACATAGGTTACGTCTAATAGACACAAGTAAACTTTTTAATAACACTACTACAGTGATATTAAAAAGTTAAAATATTTTGAGCTTGAAGCCAACAAAATGTATAGTATCTTTATCCTGTATATATATTGTGATAAATAAAAAAAATTTAGAACTTCATCAGGCCACTGCACTGCAGAAAAATGATTTCTGTTTGAATAGACTTAATGTCTATATTGCACCCAGCGTTTTCCCACTCCACATCGTTTTCAACTCACTAAAACCCGAGAACTTAGTAAACATGCTCGCATAAATCAATTTTCTTTACACAGTCAAGTTATTAACGTTCTGATTTACGATGGTAGGCAGCAGCTTCTTTATATTCTACTTTCGTTTGTGTTCTTTCAAGCGATGAAAGCTTTTGGATTGTAATGTATAACAAAGAATATAGTAACAGTAGTAGACTAGACAACAACAAATGGTAAGTTTATGTGCTCTAACTTCCTATTTCACCAAAGTTAAAGTAGTACAAGACAGAAAATAACTAAGGTTTCGGAAACTCCGTAGTTGCGATAACATTCAAGTTTACTAGAGTTGTATATGAGATTTTGAAGTAATTTATCGGTACATTAAAATATTTGTAATTTTGTTTGCAAAGTCGAAGCGCGTTCTGAATTTATAGTACCCAATAAAGGGCGTTATGTACGAGTCAGTACATTAGAAGGTGCGAGAGTGTTATTGCTTCATGTTGGGTTAATGTGGGGGGCTCAATGTAAAGTAAGGGGCGCTAGGCAGAGCGCACGCGGTGCCGGGTGCTATAGGCATAGAGATCATATAGGCACCCGTAATTACAGCGGCCAAGACGCCGGCGAGACGTTACGCCGTCCTAACGACTTTTATGGCGTATGTAACATTGCCGGCACATAAAATAAATGTGCCGCCTCCAGCGTCTCGATATAGCACGAGACTGCCAGATTAATAGCGCCAAAATGTTTGCTCTCATACTATATTACTGCCATTATTCCCAATTTAGACTTATTGATTGGATACGTGCAAACAATACACTCGATATTTTTAAGTTAACTTCGTTAGAAATTTAAATGGAAAATCAAAAAACGCTTGTTGTTGCTTTTAATAATAAATCATTTCAGACGTATGTAAATAACGCACTTATATAAATAAAGCTTAGGAAAGAAGATTAACTTTTCTGTTTAAGTAACAATATCGTAATGTTATAAGTTATTAATTATTTTTTCACGGAGAGCTGTTTATAAATATATATTTAATATATGTTGAAAGTAATTCTGTATAAAAACATGTATTGACTATTTTATTCAGTAAAAAGATAATATTTGGGTGTACTATAATTAACTGCTAGTCTATCTAAATTTCCTTGTAGCTTTAGGTATGTTTTCCCTGAAAATACACTTAAGCGCGATATCCCTCAAAAGAAAAATATTCTAAACAATAACAGCTCTTCGTATCTCAATCCCCAAACATCCATAAAGTCTTTCAAGTTTAGTCGATACTACGGCCGTCCTGACAAAGCCTCAAATAAAGTAACGCGAACATATAAATAAGCATATTTGATATTTTATTGAGTAGAGGAAATGTGAAGGAAATAGTTTCCCGCGTCATTACGCCACGCATCAATCAAAGTTCAACCCATGAGTGTATAGATTTGGTGATGACTGAACTCTTCAATATTAATCGTACGATTCCCTTTCTACGTTATAATTATATTTAACGAATATATACTTAATGATATTTTATCTCAAGATAGAACCAAAAATTTCAAATAGTATGAATGTTAAGAAATAAACAAGTGTAATGTACATTAGATAATAATCATAAACATAACATAAATGAGAACACGCAAGAGTGGCGAAAGCTAAAGTTGTTGTCGCTTGAAGGTTTATTTGACGCATACGCGTCTTGAGTAACGATTTCCTGGTGCTATAAAATTGTGTTTTTGGCAGCAACTCGATAGGAATCTAGATTCTCGTGGACGTAAACGGCGAAAGCGCTAAGGTTGCGGTAGCGTTGCACGATATCTGCATTGTGGGACGGCGTCGCGGCGCCGGCGGGTCTGGCGACGCGGCGGCGGCGCATACATCAGGCACGCGACGCCTCGCGCCCCATACCTCTCCTACCCCTCTTACACCCACCTACTACAATTTTTATTATTTTTGTTTTGCTATTACATTTTGAGGTAGGTAAATATTCAATTTACATTGCGAAAGAGTTATTTTATAGGCTCAAATAATTATAAAAATTGAAGCTTTGAATTAATGATTACACTATATAATTTAGTATTGTAATTCTAAAATATTTGAAAATAATAGAAATTTCTAATAAAAAGATTAATAAAAGCCTCCTATGCAAAATTATTTTTACCAAAAAAACAAAAACCGGCTTCCAAACTTAATAAATCTAAACTAAAATGTAGAAAATAATACTTTTAAGGACTTTGTTAATTTCGGAGTCAGTGCCGGTGCAGATATGAGAGATATAAATGTACATTGTTCCTACGTTAATAAAGCCAGAAAGCCTATAAATTGTTTCTACGTGAAACTGTGTGAAATTCTAGTTAATAAATAATAAAGTGAATATAATTTAAATTTATTTATTTGTATACCAACGTTAATTTTCCATGAAAATGCAGATTTAATACAATCAGCGGAAAGGTGTGTCATTGAATTCACTACGCGTCGAAAATACTTGTGACGAGTTGTCAATTACGAAATGAAGCTATTTAAAGTTTTATTATTTTATTAGTCATTACCGCGCCTTCGCTCGCGTTCTAAAGGCTGGAAGAAACCAAATTCTTTCACCCGTCCGCCCATTTTGCATGCGGTGGTTTTGTCGCTAAGTTATGTTAAAACCGTGATATCTCGTAAGATATGTATTGAAATTAAATGATGCCAATAACCAAAAAATAATGAATTAAGAACATAAAGAACGAACGAAGGAACATAAACCTCTGGCGATATTTCACTAAGAGTCTAAGAGGGTCAATAGCGTGGGGCAGTTACCACAAGCGAGCTGTGAATTGCATCGCAACGCTTCCATTATCCTATGCAAATCCGGATTTCCCAAATATCGTGTTATGCCTCGGGCTACCTGCTATCGCGGCTATTAATAACCCGCCGTATTACAAATATGAGTCTCCGAGCTGAACCGTTTAGCTGTCGACGAAATAAACTAGCAATATGTTAAGTTACTTTATATGCCCGCGCTACAGAAAGATATATTTTATACATTATGCAAAATTGACGTGATAAAGCGGCGTATCAAATCGCAGACTGGATATTTTGCTGAACGACAGAGTGAACGTGTAACATCGATAAATACAGATTTATCGCTGAAAAGCAATTTTGATTTTATCAAAATATTCTGCATGTAGCCATTGTTTTTTTTAAAACGTATTATTGAAATCGTCAATATTTGATAATGCGTGGATTTGATTTATACTAATATTACATAATATTATATAAATGTAGCTAGTGTTATTCATTCTTTCCAACAATTTAGATTTTAAAACTCTGTAAAATTATAATTTTATAAAAGTTTCGACGTAATATGCATATGGAATAATATTGTACGCGCAGTTTTACGCTACAATTTAATGACACCACCCGACGACGAACTAATATTATTACACAGAAATAAAATTGCTCAATAACACACGAAGCTTGCATTGTGAGCTAGTACTTTAATTTGTTCATATTTAGTATAAGATACACACTGATAGTAATTTAAGTCAAATTAGTTTACCATTTAGATGTATCATAATTTAATTTTTTAACAACGTACACTTAATAATATATCATTAGGACTTTTTTCTAGACTCCGACGTACAAAATTACGAGTATTTAGAAGCGGTTATGCTTTCATATTATTTAAACTTCTTTCGTTTTCATCATTATTCATTATTTAAAAAAAATTGAACTTTGACATTTTTATTACTACATTTTAATTTATAGATAAAGAGATACCCACACCCTGAATTATATTGTAAGTGTTCAGTACTGTCAAACGAGTCCATAAAACGAAGGGGCTAGAACACCTCGAGGTCAAAGTTCCAGGTCGTGTCGAGCGTAGTTGGAAACTAGCAGTAATCCCTTCGTTTAGGGCGCCTTAAGAATAGGTAATAACTACGTCTATAACTCGTCATATACGATACGATATAAGTAATGAAAATGAAGAAACGCAATTATCGTGTGGGGAGAAATGTTATTTCCCCTTAATATAAGGGTGAGCACTTACAAGCGTCGTAGTAAATTAGTATTGGTCAGACAAAGCTTCTAGATAGCGATAGAATGCGGTCAAATATAACTTTACATCTTTACGATATTATAAAATTCCAAAATTACACTATTAAAAAACAAAAGATACATTTTTATTTTTTTATTTTGTATTAAACTCAATTTATTTAATTACATATTTAAACAAATATCTTGTTTAACTTTTACATAAGCAACAAGGAGATTGCACGTACGATTGTGTACAGAAGACTCAGTTTAACAGCTTATGTAAGCAAATAAATGAAGCATAAAATAAAATTTAATTAATACATTACACTGACTGACTAAGATGTATGTGAACCCATAAGCATTTTCATTAGGCAACCATACATTAGATTATATATTAGGTTTTACTTTGGATCTCGGAAACTAAATAATGTTTTCAATTGCGATGTAAGTAATTACATTAGACACATGTGTATGTACTGGCACCGGTCAAGGGACTATTAAATATGGCTAAACGGTAAAACCTTAACTCTCCGAATCACCGAATAACGTATAGAATTGTTATTAATAAATCCTTATAATTTTTTAATAAATAAACACATTCATTTTTATGATACCTATTATAAATTTAATTAGTCTAATTTAATTAACGAGGATGTGGGTTTGAAATAAGTGGAATATTGATATTTTACTTTAAAAAAATATAGGAATATTTTAATATCTCACCTGAATATGTCCAAAAAAGATGATGTACAATTAACACATAAAAAAAGAATATAGTAAGTAGAGTGCACAATGGCAAAAGTCCGAACAGGTAAGCCGCTGGACAGGGAATGGCCTATACCGGGGCACCTACAGCTACAATTTAATTAGATACGGCTTCAGATTAACTACATAAGGCTTCACACAAAGTGTAGTGTTTCATATTTTTTAGTAGACTAATTCGCTTTAGATCCTCCATTTTAATTTATATGTACTTACTTTCTAGTAAATCAATATAAATCATATTTGGACCCTTATTACCGTCGGCATGTAAACGTCATTACCTGAAACAAAAAAGTACTCATTGATTATTTGAATTCATCAATATTTAAGTAAAATTTAACAATTACTATCTTTAAAATATAATGAAGTCACACGAAGTGACGAATTAAAGTCATTGTGGTGCAAGTCTTGACTCCTACAATAATAGGTTTCGCGGAAGCGGTGTGAGGCGCGGGGTGTGGGGCGCGGATGGTTGCGATTGTTTCCGATGATAAACACCGGCCGCCCGGCCGCCCGGCACCCACCCAGCTATCCAAGAGTCGGCGCTAATTAAACAACAACGAGGAAAATTAATTTGATTGTTTCGAAACTGCACCTCTTTGTTTCGAGATTCCGAACGAGTTACCTTGGAAAAATATTTGATTGACACCTCCAAAACCCTCCGCGCTCTATTTTACGAAATTTGATGCTAACAAGACTTGATTTTTTTTATTAAAAAATACAAACGCTACAATGAACGAACGAGCGTCAGCTTTGACAGGCAAGGAAATACTGAGGTAAGCTAAGACTGTAGACACCTCTAGTGAAAGCTTCTAAGTGCTACAAAGTAGATTTTATGAATGAATAAGCTAATTTTAAATCTATTGTATAAAATTTATTAAAATACAGATATGTACGAGTACAGTATCATAATTGAAATTAAGCATTATATTATGTGTGATGTAGCATCATAACAGTGATTTTGCATTTAGTAACGTTCCTATTAATAATTATAGTTTATCATCCTAATTCTTAAGTACCTAATGGCAAATATGGAGATGATGACAAATGGTTATAGCATGACGTTACGGGCGTACTAAAGTTGAGCTCTTACCTCCCACGCTACAAGTTGGCTTATTGGTCGACTCAGTAAATAAACTACATCGTCTAATTAATTGCTTTCACAGCGCTGAATTATTATTACTAAGGTATTATCTGGCACTAGGAAAATGAGCTTTGATTTACTTTAATTTTTACTTTATGTTTAATTTAAATTAGAGGAATTAACTTACACTTTTGTAAACAACCTAACTTCTTCTGTCAAACAGAAGTTTTTATAACACGTTTTCTTAAATCAAGACAACTGCTGATTTGTTTTGAAAAAATCTATAAAGTAATTATGTGGAATAGTTTCCCAAACGTAAACAAAGTCTAATTATATAAGTATTTGCGTTCTTTAAGTGAATGGGTTGTAAAATTGAATTCGGAAAATTAACTGTGAATAGGTATGGGTCGCGAGCAAAAACTTAAATGCGTACTCGGAAGGCTGTCGGTGCGAAAATGTGGAATTACAAGCGGCATCCGATCCGGGCAACTCGTTCCGAGAGCGTGAATTATTCACGCGGTGCCGAATGCGGGCGTAACCGAGATAGATTGGAGCGAAGTTTTGTTTACGTACCATGAGTGCTGAATTAGTGCACACAATGGAACGTCGATATGAATTATGATATAATTAAACAATAAACAACATTAATAGGGCAAAGAATGGAAATATTTTGTGTGAATTTGTTTCTAAGAAAGTACCTCTCTGAAACACTAGAACCTATTAATCATGTCCTGCAAAATATTAGCTTGCCAAAATCACTGAGAAAGCGTCTCAGTGATAGTCTACACACATCTAATAAAAGTAGAAGGGTAAACAATGAAGGTTTATTTGGGGCGGCAGGAGGGTGGTGGATCATTAAAGGATACGCGGTTCGTCTCATTGGGGTTAGACAAAAACGGCCCGCTGTCCGTTACGGTTTTGGTTGCAATTAAACACGAGAACGAGAGACCGTTCATTGGAAAAGCGCTGAACAAGTGAACAGTACAACAGCTATCTAATTACTTTGTGCCTCCGCGGTACCAGTTGTTTCTACAATGTAACATCACTGTGTAAAGTTGCTTGTGGTTTTATCAAACACCACCACTTTCTGTTTAGTTCAAGCAATCCAATTTTAGAGCTTCGTAGTTTAAGTAATTTTGTCACTCTATTATTTTGAATACACTCAATAATTAGAAACAATAAGGATATTCATATTCTACATAAAACATTACAATTACATGAATAATAATCTATTCTGTATTTCCTTATGCAATGAAGAATTCTAATTGGTTAAGGAAATATGAAATATTAATTATATTGAAGTCATTATTATTACGAAGATGCTTCTCGGCATTTATATTACTTATACAAATGATAAATTTGATTGTTTATTGCAATATAATGCATAAAATAAGACTTCGAAATCAATTTTATTATTCATGAATATAATTAAAGATACATTCGCTGACTAAACTTGAACATGTCACCGAAATATGAAACAATCCTATAGTACAATAGTACGGAGAAAATGATTTGAATTATCCGATTTGCGGTACTTTCAAAAAAAGGATTACTTCGTTCTTTTCGGTCATTAAGTGAGAACGTTGGAGGAACTAAATACAATCGGAATCAAATTAAGTTCATTCAGTTGCGGCACAGGCGGCGGCAGGCGGGTTAAGTTGATTCAGCAACGGAGCGGACACGTGCGCCGCCCTAGCGCTCGTTCGCAATAAGAATAAGAAATGAACCGATAAATTCTATACAGAGCTGTCTTATAAGGCGAAAGAATTTATAACAGTTACGGTGGACGGTTTCAGACTCAATTGTCAATCTATAATATATATTTTATAAATATGTATTTGAAAATATTATACATTAATTTAAAGCTTGTAGTTACTCGTACTTAAACTAGCTTATTCAATTAAGTTATATTCTCAAAGTCTATATGAAATTAAGAGATATAAAATACTCGTATAATACCAGTCAATATTAGTGGTAAAAATTGGATTAAATTGCATTGCAAGTGGTATATGATCGAAATGTGAATAATGTCAAACGATGCGATCTATGTTATGGCGACGTCACGTCAAGTGCTCGTTTGACAGCGAGCGGCCGGGTAAGCTAAGCGATGTGAAGTTTCACGTCGGGAATGGATGGTCGAATTAATTGAAATATAGAGTCGCGTCGATGCGCGTTCGTGCGATGTCGAATTGGGGATTAAAGTTGCAGTAGGTAGTGCGGCGCGGGAGCAGGTGCGGCGGGGAGCACCGGCTGCACTGCGGTTGCCATATCGGCTTCCCAAACACGAAATCGAAGCGTTGAAAAATTGCGCTGAGCGTCTTGGATACGCCCTCCGCATCGGCGAGAGACTGAGCTACATACAAATAAGCCAGCAGGCTGCTCGAGTAACGCCACCTAACGCCATCATAGATTCAAGACTCGTATAGATTCTGTTAAGCGCATTTTCCAAATTATAGATGTGAAAGAAGTATTAATGCAGACAAATGTTGTGACGTTGAATCCACATAGGTAAAAATAACGAAAGGATTAGTTAAAATTATATAAATAAAAGTATTCGTTAATATTTATTAGTTTTCTTGATTATTACGAAGATAAAAAATACTTTACAATTAAGCCGGCAGATGATTAATACTTATATAAATGTCAAATAAAAGAAACTCAACCTTAAATTGTGCAAATAAAACAATAAGCATAACAATTAACAATTTTGTCCGAAATCTTGCATCTGAGAGGAATCTCAAAGTTGCATTTTATTAACAAAATACTTTTCAATCCTTTAATTCCTTCAGATCGAAAATAGCAAGTTTTATCTCTATGCAGTTCTCCGTTTTGCGAAATATGAAAAAGTATTCGAACGCATAGGTCGCCGAGGAAAATATTACAGGAAAACTTTTGCCTCGATTCAGCAATTTTACGTCGACGTCTTGCGTTGGCTAAACCCTCTTAAAATATACAAATAAGATTTATTTTGCCTAAGCATATTTTTACGGTTAAGGGACAAATATGTTACATATAAAACACTATGAATGATGATATTACTACAGATATTAGTTTAAGAACTGTGTGTTATTATTAATGTCTACCCCATAATTAATATAACTAGGTATATTATACACGTATTGTCAATTATCTAAGTTATACCCATTTCGCAGGAATGAAAAGTAAGCCTTATAATGGTAGAAGACATTTAATATTATTACTATACCGTTGAGGGCTTAAAGTAATAAACCAACATAAAGCATACTTAATGACAAACAGTAACAGTTACATATTTTATAGTGATACATCAATGCGCACCTCATTTACAGCTGGGCGGGCGCCACATTGTCGGCTGGCTTTCTGCATTGTTAGTGCAACAAACATCTTTCGAAATGAATAAATTAGTTGGGAATTAAGCCTCTTAGGAATATTTGAACTACATTAGGAAGTAATGTGATTAAAAACAAAATTCATGTTTATTCAACTAGCCTTTTGCTAGCCCTTTTATAATATAATTTATAATCATATAATTTACAATTTCAGGGGAAATTAAAACTACTTATAGATAAATACAATTTAACTTGTAATTCGTTATCTCATACAACCTTATATAATATCCGCATGTACTTCTAAAAGATATTGAAATATTATACAGCATCAATTTTTGAGCTTTGATTCTTTATATTATACATTTAAAATTAATACTTTATGTCTACATAACACAGTATTTTTTTATACATTTCTTATCGAATAGCCTTTGTTATAGTGTCTCTCAAACAGAAACAGACAGGGATTGCTTTGTTAGTGGACAGAAATAACTACACACTCTCCACGTGAAATCAAATTAAATCGTCTGAAGGACAGAACACGACTTTAAAACTGGTGTTATTTTAAAAATAAATGTTAATGGCGACATTTAGATAAATATGTTTTGATATATTTATACGACAAGAGAACATGTAAATCCCACGAGTTGAAATGGGTCCTAACTCCTAAGAGCAGTCTATAATGCGCAAAACGTTTTAACAATTTAAACGTGAACACGACCCCCTAAAAACGAACATTTAAGCTAAATCCTACCACTGTCAATCATCAGAGCCCGACATTATAGAGTGGGTTCGTTTTTGGTTGACAGGGATTTAAGTCGAGATTGTGTGTTAGTGTAAATTGGATTTTGCAGTATTGTTGTTTATAACTATAACACTATAGAAGAAATACAAAAAAAAAACATGAAATGATGGTTGAATTCTTTGCTTCAAATTATTTAAAGAAGCATTTAATTTTTTGAATTTTTTGTATTTACACGATAATATAATATTTTTAAATGTAGAATTCACAGTGTACCAACCGCTTAAGTTAGGTGTATGTAATCATGATGGGCTTTCAATGCTCATTTGCGTATCTAAGTGAGTTCGTGGAGGCCATTAGCCAACCGCCAAAGATGACATTATTCGTGGCGATAAGAAGACCCTGCCTTGAGACACCATCCCTAATGATAAATATCGCCTTGAAAGTGGACAAAATACACTATAAAGATTGCATAGATTTACTTTAAAATGTGTACACTTTCAAAAATATCCATAGTTTAAGATTTTAGTAAAATTTAATTTTAATGCTTCTTCTTTTATATCATTTTAACTAATTGGATAAGTTGTAATATACTCAAACAATCATTTCAGCATAAAATACTTAAGGAGTCAACTCTAAAACTCAAAATGATGTCTATATGAAAAAGTATGACAGGAAAACGCCATTGCGGGATTTCGTCGTAGATTTTAACGAGATTGCTAGTTGCCGGTGCTGCAACATCGAACTCTTGGCGAGCGTTCTCCCCAACTTAATAACTTATCAAAGAATCTCTATGTCTGTATTTTTCACTTAATGTGAGTTTAAAAATAACATAACAAAATTTTATATTCGTCTGTTGAAAGACGGCAAGTCAATAATTGGTATGTGCGACGAACGTATATATTATCGCGTAGTGGAGTGTGTGTGTAAAGATAAATAATTCAAAAGACACATCTGAAGTGCACTTTATACATAGTAAAACAGTTGTCAAAAACATAACAATTACCATGTGTAAGGAATACTTTTACAAAAAATACTAGAATAGTTTCGATTTTTCGATCACTTGAATGAGTGTGAATGTTTATACATATAAAAAGGCCGTCAGTGTGTGAGGGTGCAGTTGGATTGAAGTGGAGTTAAGTATTAGTGAAAAATAGTACACAGGGACCGATTTAAGTGTAAAAATTGCGTGTTGTTGAATCGCCATAAGTCGCTCTGCTCTTATTACTTAAAAGAATTAAAACATCCGAATATATTTTCGTATATAAGTTCCGACCCCAAAGTCATACAATGTATCCATATTTGAACGTGCGAATAATGTACATATATAATAGTGAAGAATACATTGCATAAAAATCCTCGAAAATGGTTGAGCTTGAACAATATATGCCAGATCAATGCAATTAAATTAAGTACATTAAGAAACTAAGTCCGATATTTTGATTACATTGATAACACCTTTACAATGTTTATAAAGTTATTCTCATACGAATTCGTTAAAAGTATAAATCTTTTAGAGATTGCTATTGTACTTTTTCGTAGATAATATAAAAAATAAAAGATCTTTTCAGAAACAGCACAATGAATTGATTAGAAGTTCAAAATTCATTAGCTTCGAATTCACAATAGGGTCACCTATGATCCTTCAGGGTCTAGCACTCGGATATATGTTTTATTCAGACGTAGAGCCGTATTCGGTATAATACCGTACCGCGCAGCCCGAGTCCGTTCATTACAATACGAGCGAACGCTGGCGCCGACTCGGCGGCCAACTTCTACGATGGTAGACAACGCGACCGATTAAAATTTCATCTCACTTTGTTCGGTACCCGAGATCAGATCGATACGCGCCGCTAATATTCTATCAGTTCCACTACAATCGTTTACGATACGAATCATCGATTCAATTATTGTCTTGTTACATTATCTACTAGCTTTTTTAACCTATATATTATACGCATACTATGTATTTATTTTTACTGTAATTTATAAGCCAGGATGAAAGATTTACATAATATCTATAAAATTAAGGAAAGATGGACGTGAAACGAGATTGTGTTTACAATGTTCAGTCTCTGCCAATTAAAAGGACCCTGATTGGAAGCGATTCTCCAGTGAATAGCAAGACGAATAAAAAGGAATTGTGAAAAGTGCAACCGTCTCACGAAACTTATCTCAGCACAGCTGCTACTTTCTATGCATTTAAGAAATAAAAACAAACGAGTGTAGAATTAGAAGCTATACGAATATTTATGTATACAAAAATACTTTTGTATCATGATTCGATTAAAAATAAAGCTATCTGTAAAGTATACGCTATGTAATAATATTTTATACATCAGTTTTAAAAACAATCACGGTTCTGGTGATCAAGCAATCCGAATCCATTTTTATATAAAAACAATATGCAATACAACTTTAATTATGATTTGGTAACGCTCTAATGCAGTGTTTGCATAAAAATGAGAGATGCCTGATGCATAAGTTCCATTATATTGTTCGCTCTACCCCTAAACAATGATGCGGTTAATTTGTAGGAATAAATCAAGCTTGCTTTATATTCCCGTCAGAGACGACGGAGGAGCCTTGGAAGCTATTACAGTAGCCGTAATAGGATATTGCGGTCAAAAATTATTTACGGACAAAATCAAACGACGCAGGAGGATTCTCAACAAAACAAAACATTTAACATTTTAATAATACCTAACTGATATTAATATGTACCTATCAGTTTACGTACGTAGTGTTGACTATAATAGCCGACACGCAAACACTGTTTGAACAATGGCGTTGGCACCCTATTATTTATTATTATTTTTATTTCTAGAGGTGGGTGATGATCGATCATGTTGGGGGTTCGTACAATCGGCAGTCTTTTGTTTTGAACTGGATTAATCATACGGGGTGTATATAGCATCAGAGATATTCATTCTAAGGATCCATCTAAAATTGGTATAGCTACTACTAGCCTGCATTGTAAATTAAAATATACTTTATAACAATCGTATTCTTGATTGTACTACAAACATTGTTTTTTATATTGTTTTTTTTTAATATCTTAATAAAATTAAATCTTTGGATTTAGGTAACAGCGACACCACATTGCAATCGACTAAGGGATCGATGTGACATTTTTCCTGCACACATTGTAAAGGTTACAGTGAAATAGACTACTTTTTTATTATTATTCTGATATTCAAAGCGGTTTCCGTTGGCGTAATAGAAAAATGTTCGCCAATGTTGTAAACACCTTTCAGTGACTAACATGCTAGAACTGAGTTATGTATTTTTTTTAAATGTATTGTATGTTATGTTGTTGGTATTTTTCAACCGACTTCCAAAAGGAGGAGGTTATCAATTCGTCTGTATTTTTTTTTTTTTTTTATGTTTGTTAGCTCATAACTTTGAGCTGGGTGAACCGATTTTGATGATTCTTTTTTTATTTGAAAGGTGGTGCTTCCCATGTGGTCCCATTTTAATATTTTCCAGTTCTGATAATGGCATCCATGAGAAAACCATAAAAGTCTTAAATTTGCATTAAGTATCTGCGCGACAAATGGACGAATAACTCAATATCACGCCAACCGATTTCGATGATTCTTTTTTTAATGGAAAGGATATACTTCAAGGGTAGTTTGATGAGAGTTTGGTAAGGTTCTGATGATGGGATCCATGACAAAGTATCAGAACTCTTCAATTCTTAGGAGCAAATTAACGATGCTCGGCCTAATCTTTTATTGGCTATATGGATATTTGAGTCACGTACCGTAACTGATGATGGAAGGTACAACTCCTCAACGGTTAGCAGTTTAAAGAATCTTTTTTCAATATAATACGTGATTATGAACCGATAGTTGTATACTTTCAGGCTATTAGGTTTACCTCATAATGGAAGGTAAATTTTTATAGTCATTAACACAATACGTATCTACTTTCCGCTAAAAATTTAAAAATAAATTATTTTTAACAAAAAAACAAATCCGACTTCCAAACTTAATAAATCTAAACTAAAAAGTAGAAAATAATACTTTTAAGGACTTTGTTAATTTTGAAGTCGGTGCCAGCCAAAGCAAAATAACCCTAAATGAGAATGATAAAGATACATTTGATTAATCTATCAATTTGTAAACATAATCTGGCTGGCACCGACTCCAAAATTAACAAAGTCCTTAAAAGTATTATTTTCTACTTTTTAGTTTAGATTTATTAAGTTTGGAAGTCGGTTTTTGTTTTTTTGTTAAAAATAATTTATAATAAATAAAAAAACTACAGGAAACTTTGGGGTGTATGTATTCCTGACCAAGGAGAGAGCCGACGTTAATTAATTATAATGTAAACACAATTAATAGTAATTTAAAGGTGACAATATTACTAACATAAAGCTAAGACTCATTCAAATGAACTATAGACATTCAAATTGTATTGTTTATCGGTACAATAAATAAACTAAAATGTACATACCTTACGAACTCTTAAGCACATTTATTATTTGTAGTTACTTTGTTATAGCTACTACTAGCGATATTAACGTCTAGAAAGTACGTTTTAACAGTTGGAATTAGTAGGTGTGAAGAGTTCTTATAACGTATCGTCTCTTGCCATGCAAATGATATAGTCCAATAAATAAAATGGCTGGTGGGTGTCGGAGATTGTAAAGTATTCAATCTCCGACACTCACCAGCCATTTTATATGAAAAACCACGTTTTCCGGGTCAGCTAGTAATATTATATTATTTCGTAGTTCAGTACTTTTTATAATTTGACTTGTAATCAGTTTGTTTTGTGACATAGTTAGCACACTATAATTTCCAGCAAGCAACATAGTTCGTCGCTGGGCCTGGTAACACAATAGCGCAAACAAACGCTCGGACACCGCGCCTCACGATGTCAATTAAGCTAATTAAACATACAGTGGGGGAAAATGGACTGTACCCGTACTACTCATTGTCACCCTTTACATCCCACAACTGACGTATTATGTTGACAAAAAAGCGGAGGCTAATATAACAGTAATATGATAGTACTCGTAATTCATTACATAAATTCCTGCATATAACATATGCCCAATAGATTTGCGAAGAACAAAGAAACTCGTCGTTTAGTGGCGAGTAATCACTCTCCGATGAAATTATGGAAATGAGCGGTGAAAAGACAAATAATAGAATGAGTGCTAACAAGAGATAAGACACGGCTTAATTAATAAAGTTTGCAAGCTTGTCTAAGGGCGAAGCGCGGAAATCGTCAATGATGCTGGATACAGATCGGATAATCGCATTGGGGTAATTGAGCGTTAGATTGACGCTATCAGGACATAACAGTCTTGGAACTGTGTTCCTCTACCCCGAGCAGTTGGCATGAAATTTTATAAAAACATCTGACAATCTGTTGGTGTTTAAAAGCAACTAAAAAGTTGACGATGGTAAAAAAGCACAAAGGGTTGTAGAAGTGCGTCAAATTACATAAACTTTTAACGAGAGGGACGTCCATTTATGGGCGAAGTGTTGTGCCTCAATGTACTTCCAACTAACACTGACTACAATTACGTTAACAATTTCATGCAACAACGACAAATGTTTACAGAATTCTTTTTAAAAGGTGTGCGAATACAATTTTCTACGATAACTATAATATGAAATCTACTAAACAAATATGATATATATAATGAGTCTATAATTAAATATGAATTGTATTATGATGATTTCAATTATCATATTATACGGTATATCAGATTTATCTGTTAAAGCTTACATCAATGTGCTGAATTTTGGTGACGGGGTTGTCACCAAAATTAGTCGTGAAGAAAAAAGTGAGGCGTCCGCCACATAGATCAGGATTATAGACTCTATCAAAATATTTGCAAGAAACTTACTAATATCAAAATAACATTAGTACAAGAAAAAAGAATGTGTAAAGAGCTATATAATATACGCATATATACTAACATTATTTATAATATGTACGCGTATATATTTTTGTCTGGTTAAGTTAATACTTGGTAAATAATCAGGATAGAAACAAACTGTAACTTGTAATTTCAATTAGGCTAAACAAAAGTTAAGCATTACGATGTTTAATCATAATTAATTATATATAAATAATTATTTCATATAAAGTAGAGTAAATTGTTCTCGATTTTGTTGAACATGATTATTAAACAAGTGTTTTCAGCATTTACAAATTAACTTCTAACCCGACTTGTTTTAAACGAGAATATTTGTTTACATAATTGTTTACTTCTTCTGGCAAAGCACCGAAATGTTTTGAGTCGTAACAAGGATAGAATTATGGTAAAATATTTATATTTAAGATGAGATCTCCTGTTTATGCTAACAAATATTTACAATAATTATTATGTTATATAATATATACCTATGAATTTTGATCTGACTAAGAATAATCTCTGAGAAATAAACAATATGCTTTGTGAATGTAATTTTCAACTAAGAATGATCTATCTAAATTGCAGACTAAACTTTTAAGCTATATTTAGGATATAAATTGTTGGCGAAAGTACAGAAAAAATGAGACCTTTATTAAAGAAGTCGAGTTTCAGATAACCAAGGAGTGCCTAAGAATATTAAGGAAACTGTATTTACACCCGACCTTACGCGGCGAGCGGAGAAACTTTCGTTTTGGGCGTTTTATGGGCGGAAAAATTGGAAAAAGTTGGAGCGTAACGGCCGGTGGCGACGACGAAGGAGCTTTTGACGTAGGCGAGTTTAATATAATATGTAAATCGAACGACAACGCCGCGACCTAACGCTTTTCATTGGCAAACTCATATCGTGTTCAGGACATATTACTGTGGAAGTCGTAAATAATTTTGCAAAAGGCAAGGCAGCAGTTTTACGCTGGCGCCCGGCAGATGAGCCTGCAACGACCCACGAGCAAGGGTTACGAGCCTATGAATGCAAATGAGGCACGCACGAGCGAAGGTTGTTTTATCGGTTGCTATTTACATAAAACCCTAGAAGATAAACTGGTGAAGGCACTCACCGCCTCTTCACTACGATCTCACGATGATGACAAGTGTAATTACCTGCAAGAATATATAATTATTTTGAAATTGTTCTTTGATAACCCTTTTCTTACATGAATTAAGCACTACATAGTATAAAACAAAGTCGCTTTCTCTGTCCCTATGTATGCTTAAATCTTTAAAACTACGCAACGGATTTTGATGCGGTTTTTTTAATAGATAGAGTGATTCAAGAGGAAGGTTTATAAATAAGTTAGAGGCTTTAAGCATTTCATGCACATTATATTACTCTTTCACATCAAGTAATTTAAACGAATATCTTAAGAGGAATCGTAAAAAAATTGCGGACGCGACCGCCGACTTACGAATCGCCTACCGCACCGCCTAGGGATGAGCCCGAGCGAAGCGAGGGCGAGTCGCTAGTTTACAGTAAATTATTATTAAAATTAATGTATAAAGTACTAAGTATTGCTGAAAATGATGGTGTTACATAAGTATAAGAATAAGATTCACACAAATCATCTCATAAATGCATGTATACTTTATTAATTTTTACGCTTTTAAATTTTTTGCTTTGTACTTTATATATTTATTTCATTTACTATTTTTTGTGTACAATAAAAAATATTTAATTTTATATGATAATATGTTTTACAAGTATTATATTATAACTTCAAAACTTAAAGAATCTTACTTCAAGCCATAGAAAGTATTTGAAAGTTATAACTTTATTAACTTATATTTTCTTTAGCTTTATTCATCAATCAAGATAGTATTGTATATAATTACTATCAATCTTTGTTACCTAAAGTCTTGACTGATTTATTATCGTCTACACCAGAAAGCTGGACTAAGAGGCTGATATTTTGACAACTATTCCAATAATGAAACAGCGTCCTTCGACTCTTTTTGATAAGTGTTAATTAATAACTTAATCTCGAGTAAGACTTGGTCTCGAATATAGAAAAACGTAGTACGGTAAAAACACCTAGGTATAAACATGTTTGAATGGACTGTATGTTCTAGAATATTTCCTACTATAATATTAAATTTCCTCGACTTTTTCACGACTTTGTCGGTTTAACTAAATATCCCGTCCCGAGACCCTCAGGAAAAAGGATACTTAGTGTATAGTGTTAATCCTGTTCTATTCCCCATTTGAAATATAAGATTGCATTGAATTGGTCGTTTCTTGAGCAAGAGCTTCAGATGTAGATGAAAGACTTGTAGATGAGTGCTGATCGGTTGATTGTTGTGTCATTGATTGAGAAGTGGATGAATGATGTGCGGTCGTTGATTGTGTGTTTGATTGTGATGTGTGTGATTGATGTAATTGCGATGGTCGTGTTACAAAAACTGTATCTCCAAGTACCTTGCTAATTATGGTGGAAGAGTGTAATGCTGCTTGTTTTTGGAGTATATGGATGTTAATTTTTGCGTCTAATTTGTCACAATACCGCTTAAGGCTCTTCGTCACTGCACCCGTGGCTCCTACGACAATCGGGATAGTTGTAACGGTGGTGTTCCATAACCTGGAGAGTTCAACTTTTAGCGGATGATATTTGCTAATTTTTTCTATTTCCTTAGCTCCAATGTTATAGTCAGACGGTACAGAAATATCAATAAGGTAAGTGTGGTTGTTTTGTTTGTCTATATAAATAAGGTCTGGTCTGTTATGAGTGATTGTGACGTCAGTTTGCACGGGGATTTCCCATATTAGTTTAGCTGTACTATTTTCTTTTAAAGTCGGTTGCTTGAGTTCTTCCTTCCACCATAACTTGTCGACTTCGATTTTGCTCTTTTTGGCCAAGCACCAGAAGACATATTGAACCAAGTTGTTGTGTCTCTTTACAAAATATGTTCCGGCGAGTTTTTCACATCCTGCTAGAAGGTGTTGGACGGTTTCGTCTTTATTCGCACACAAGCGGCACTTGCCATCTGTACTTCTTTTTAATATATCGCGTTCGTGCTGGCGCGTAAGCACTGCCTGATCTTGTATTGCAAACAAAGACGATTCCAATGTTGGCGAAATAGGTTGTTTCTTCAGCCACTTAAAAGTAAGCTCTTTATCCACATTGGCAAGGTCAAGTACCTTTTTAGGGAATTGCCCATGCAGGTTCTTGCTTCTCCAGGCATCGTTCTGCTTCTTTATTATACTATTTTTTATTTCTAATTTTGTGTGATCTTTTCCCGGCGTTAATCTGAGTTCTTTTTCTATTTCTTCTGCTTCTTTGTAAATTGAATATTTTCCTCTGTTCTGATCATGTTGTACTATTGCTTCTATTAGGTAATCATTTTTCTGTTCTAAATATTGTCTGTACTTCAAAATATGAACTTTATACAAATTTTCTAAATTAATTAATCCCCTGCCACCCATTGATATGGGTAAATAGATTCGGTCCACATCTGCCTTCTGTTGGTGAGCCTTCTTGATTGTTAGCAATTTTCGTGTCTTAACATCGATCCTTTTTATATCACTATTTTTGTAATTAATCACCCCAAATGAATACATTAAAACAGGTACAGCATATGTATTAATCCCCTTTATTAAATTTCGCGCATTTAAGTAAGAATTCGTTATCTTTTTAACCCTCCTAAAATATTCTTTCGTTAATTGGTCTCTAATATCGCTATGATTTATCTTGCCAGATTCGTTTATCCCTAAATATTTATATGTTTGGTCTAATTTTAATTGTTTAAAGGTGTTTCCGTTCAGTAGTATATGCTCGTTACCATCTGTATGGTTTCTATGTCCAGCAGTTATGTGAAGTACGTTACATTTATCCAGCCCGAACGACATGCCTATATCTGCAGTAAAAATTTCAACACTGTCTAATAGTATTTTAAGGTTAGTTTTATTGTTTGCATACACTTTAAGGTCGTCCATATATACTAAGTGATTAATACATACACCGTCCCTTAGATGATATCCTTTATTTTGATATTTCCCTAGAATGGTTGAAATCGGATTAAGTGCCAAGCAGAATAACAATGGAGATAAAGAATCACCCTGAAAAATGCCCCTCCTAACATAAATCGGTTCAGTAGTGTAAGAGTCCGTAGAACCCTTAGCCGTCATTATAACTTTCCATTTGGGAATTGCTCTTTCAAGGAAACTTTTGATAACCGGTGGGCACCTATAAACGTCTAACGCGCGAAGCAACCACTCATGCGATATACTATCAAACGCCTTCCGGTAGTCAATCCATCCCATGCTCAAGTTCTTCTGAGCCTCGTGTGCATCTTCCAATATTGCTTTGTTTAACATCAAATGATCCTTGCATCCCCGCGCCCCACGCCGACATCCTCTTTGCTCTGGGGCCATGATATTGTTTGTTAAACAGTGAGTATACAATTGGTCTGATAAAATAGATGTGAGGAGCTTGTACATACTCGGTAAGCATGCGATTGGGCGCCAGTTCTTTGGATTTTCGGTATCCTCATTCTTTGGTATTAAGATCACTTTGCCAGTTGTTACCCAGTCTTCTAATGGTTCCTCCCCTTTTAGAACTCTCGTATATATTATTGCAAGGTGGTCGTGCAAATTAGTAAAATATTTGAGATAATAGTTCTGAACTTTGTCTTGCCCTGGCGCCTTCCAATTTAACATTTTACTTAAAGAGTGCTTAATCTGTTCGGTAGTTATTTCTTCGTATGAGGTCGTGGTGATATTATTATTAGATTGTTCTATGTTCAAAATCCATTTTGCTTGATGATTGTATCCAACCGGTTGTGATAAAATATTTGTCCAAAACTCCTCTGTGTTGTGTTTGCTCGGTAACTTAACGTCTATATTTCCTTTTTTACTGTCTAAACTTCTATATAACCTATGTTCATCTTCTGTAAACATTTTATTCTGTTGTTTTCTGTTATTTATTTCTTCATATCGTTTTATTCTTCCTGCGAGAGCTTTTATTCTTTGTTTGAGTATTTCTTCTCTACTTTTATGTTCTATTTCATTCTGTATGTTATATTTTGTGTATAGTTTATCCCTGATCTTTATCATTTTTCTCGTATTAACTCCTCTTGAAATTTCTACCATCTGTCCTAATTCTTTTCTCAAATGTTCTATCTTTACCTTTATCCTATTTTTCCATGGTGGGTCTGTATGCGGCCTTATTGTGTTACTAGGTGAGTAAGGGTTTTGTTTGTTGTTGACTATTAAAGTTCTCGCGGCGGAATAAACAATATCATTAGTGTCTCGAAGAGTGCAATTACTTGCCAAAATTGTTGGTAAATAGTTGTTAATTATTGCTAAATTTTGTAAAAATTGTTTATTGATTTTGGCTTTTGGCAGGTAATCGCGCTCCTCGATAGGTATTTCTTTTGTTTCGGCTAAACATTGTAGGAATTGGACGATTAAAGGGTTCTGCTCTTCGTCATTGTCATACGTTACAGGACATTGTGCCATTACTGAAACGGTTCTGTTGCTACTTTGAATGTCTTGTTCGTTGGTTTCTTCTATGTTATTATCTGAACCTACAGTTAAAGTTGTGTTTGTGTGAATGTTTGTATTGCTGGGATGAGGTTGTTGCGCTTCGCTTTCAGCATTACGCTTGATTCGGTTTAGTAGTTCTTGAGAAATAAGGTTTTGTTTTAAAATTCTGCGTGCCTGGTTAGATAACGTATTTCCATTGAACCTGTGAATTTTATCATTGTTTGGGTTTCTCTCTTTAAATAATTTTTCTAGTTTACTAATGTACTCTGTTCCCTCAGATTTTGCTTTAAAATAACAAAACATTAACTCTTCTTCTTCTTGGTGCGTCCATCTTCTTCTCCTGTCACCGTAAAATATTTCAGTATTTTGGGTTTTAATGTAACTACTAGTACTTGGTTCTGATTGGTTTGTAGATTGTGATTGAGTCACTGTTGTGTCAGGGTTTTCTGTGGTTGTTTGTGATTGATTTTCTATTGTTTTTTGTATTGTGTCTAGTGTGTTTCTCGGTAAAACATTCTGTTTAATTATCCTGCGTGCCTGATTCGAAAGTGTATTGCCATTGAATTTATGAATTTTAGGGTTATCTGGGTTTCTATTGAAAAAAAGTTGATGAAGTCTTGCTATGTATCCTGGTCCTTCTGATTTGGCTTTAAAATAACAGTAAATTAACTCCTCCATTTCCTCTGTTGACCACTTTTTTTTCTTATCCTCGTTTATGTAGATACTCGTGGTCTTAACAGATGAGCCGGCAGAGTGTGTGGGAGTGGATTCCCTACTCTGCAAAGCATCACCCGTTGTCCCCCCTCCCCGTTGTTCGGCTGTAACATGTTCAGGTACCCCGACTTCTGCCCGCCTGCTCAGCAGAGTGTCACTGACGGTCCGCATGCTGTCACGCCCAGCGTCAGCTCCAGGCGTGCCCCGGCGATCACCCCCGGGTAGCGACCCTATACGTGTATTCCTTAATTGTCTCTTCATATTAAAGGTGCTGCTATAGCTCCGTTGGCCATCGATAAGTAATCGTCTGATTTACAGACTTCGATGTTCCACCCCTCACGTGGCATAGATGTTGTAGCCGGACGTGGAGTTAGGCTTTGAGGGGCCTACTATAATTATTATATAACAAAGAAATTTTATAGATTATACAAAGGAAAAAATGTAAAAAAAACCCTCAGAAGATACATTGACAAGACTTCATTGTGACTCTTACCCTTATAATGTGATAACCTATTTCGTTATTAAATAAATAATACACTAGATTTAAATGCTTATATTATTTAGTACTTTTATATTTAAATTCAGTAATATAAACCTATGTTACTGTATTTCAGCAATTTCATTAATTTTATAGCCATAACTAGCGGTGCCCGCGGCTTCGCTCGCGCTAAGAGTGAATAAAATAAACATTTTTGCTTATATACTGTTATTTATAATGTACCAAGGACTGATTCCCCATTTAAAGTTCTGGCCCTCTTAATTTGTATTGAAGAGCATTATTTCAGTGTCACGCAAAATATTTCAATAGAATTAAATTTCCCATACAAACTTAGCCACCCCCTTTAACCCCCAATGGGGGTGAATTTCGAAAAACCCTGAAATACGTGTTTCATCATTTGTACTAAAAAGCATTAATTCAAAGTTTCATGCAAAAATGTGCAATAAAAATATTTTTCTCATACAAACTTTGCCACCCCTTTTAACCCTTTTAGGGGTTGAATTTCCAAAAAATAATATGCCTATTTCCTTCTCATGAATGCAAACTATCTACATACCAAATTTCAGCAAAATCGGTTGGGTGGTTTAGGCGTGAAAAGGTAACAGACAGACAGACAGACAGACAGACAGACAGACAGACAGACAGACAGACAGACAGAGTTACTTTCGCATTTATAATATTAGTATGGATTTTTTAATTTGTGTACATACGCAAGGAAGCTACGAGTACCATCAACTCGGAAAACAGTGATATTGAGGAAAGAGAAGACTAGACTATAAGATGATTCCTATATCTTACTTACTTTTCGTTTTTTTTTAATTCATTCCTGTCGGCCAAAATCGTATGTCATGTATACAAGAATTGTAATTTTTAAATAAAAAACCTGTACTAAATTATGGAATATAATATCATGATCTTTATCTATTTATAAGAAACAATTATTTGCAACTGTTGAACTACTTTGAATAGACTTTAAAAAAAGAAGGGACTGCTTGATTTGGTTTTCATATTTCGTGTGTATGTTACGCTATATTTTTAGTAATGGTAAACCGATTTTAATGACTTTTATTTGAGTAAATAGGTTATATTCAGGTGTAATTCCATATAAATATCATCAAGAAAGAAGTCTTTTTCGAGGGATTAAAACGTAATTATTTGAGGCCTATTTTGTAAAAAAAATAGACCTCAAATAATTACGTATTAAAAAACAAAGTTTTTCTTTTGTCATAAAAGATGGTGGATAATAAAATGTTGAATAGTACGTTCCGTACATAATTTTATTTACAAAAGTCTTCGTGTCCTATTCAAGAGCACAGTAGAAGTAAAGTAAAGGGAGGAGCATGAAGAGGATTGCCAAAGGGCGGAGCTTTACAAAAGCAGTACTTATATTTCAACTCTCAAGAAACTGTTAACGGACGTAAAATTGTTGGTTGCCAAGAGACACTCGGTTGTCTTCATGAATGTTCTAGCTATTTGCTCTGTATACTTATTTCATTACGTGCCATTATAAGTTTTAGGATAGGAACAAAACGAATTCGTGTCACATAAAAAAATACATCGTATGTGAAAAGCTTTGTTACTTGAAACATAACTATCAGGTTATTCTATTTATATGAAGTATTATCAACATTGCCTTATTAAAGTAACAAATAGGTAATTAAAAGAGCCTAACGAAGTGAGATAAATTATTTCAAAGCAATAGTGATCCATTCTCACAGACATGCGAACACCCCGCCCGTCTAATCCTATTCCTGCGACAAATTAATATGCTCATCGGCAGTCGCGTCACTAGATTACGGCGCATTGAAAGCGCGATTGTATTTTAAGTGTATTATCCAATTTAGTGGATATTGTGCGTGTGATAATCAGCAGTTGTGGAATATATCCGAATAGTCGCAGGTTGTAGCGATGCTACACAATGTCTGCATTATCGTACGCTACCATGGAGAGAGCTAGCGAACTTAATAGATTTTGTTGGCGTAGTATCCGAAGCGGTCAGCCTATTGCGAGCTAACGGGATTACCGGTCGAATTTGCGTTTCGTATACGGTACCGGTACGGGAACACATGTTGTTCAGAACGGATACCATGTAACATGGTACGTAACAATTCATCTGCATAATGTTGTGTTCTTAACCATGTAGCTTATCATAAATAATCCTGAATGTGTTCATTAGGAGAAGGTTTGAGGAGCACTTCCTCTCGTCTCTCGAGCTGGTGAACGAGGACGCGTTGAGACTTTCAGAGCATCTCATTACGTTGATGTGAGCACAAATGGCAAATTTTGAGTTTAAAAGGGAATATCAAGCTATAAGGAATATTACGAGCAACGAATTATACGAAAGTCTACGCCGCAATGAAATAAAAATAAAACGTTCAGTTACTACCTAGCTATATATGAATTGTGTGACTTTCTGTTAAAATCCTACTTGATATAAATTCAGGAAAATAATTAAAATCGGCGCAAACCATTAAAAGAACAGTTTATAATAGGAGAGTGCACAGTTGAGTGTCCTTCATGTAGGCAGTTAAAGAGTTGGAGGAGCGCACTCGAGCACGAGTACTGTAGCGGCGCCACCTCGTGCCGACTAACGAACCTGCCGACAAAAACTCTCCTGCGCTCTGCACCATGCACCTCAACGATAATAATAATCGCACCACCTTATTTTTGTACTTATATATGGCGCACATAAGCAAGCAAGCTTTAAATATAATTTATCTTTATATGTGACATATTTATAACTGACAGTCGTTCAAACTTCATTAATCTTTGCTGCGAAAATATAGAGACACCAGATTTAACTGAAGAGCTATACAAAATTAGTTTTCTTAAATGTCAGTGTCAATAATAAGTTTAGACTCGGTATTTTTTGTACATCACATACATTTTTTATCATACCACGTTACAGATTACCATTACCATAATTTTACAAGAAGCCCATGTTTGCATAGCGTATCTCAAGTTTTCACGTCGGACTGTCAATTGCTTCCACATGATCACACCTTATACGTCTGTACAGAATTGCTAACGAGCAAACTACGAGCTAATGAGTTGCATTTTTTTCATCTATGTAAGCTAATGACTTAACAAGAGTATTGTTTGATATTCGTTAAAGATATTTCTAGTATGTTAATGTCAATGATAAAAAACTTGTTATTTGATAGGCACATTTGCTAGATATTAAACAAAAATTTGATAGTTTTTTATTATATTTGTTTTAGACCTTAAAATGTATTAATGTATATAGTATTTTACATAGCATACTGTACAATATATAGAGATTATAATTTGTATGTATTTAATGTTTTTTTTTATATTAGTAAACAATACTAAACATTTATTTACAATAAAGGAAATTACAAGTAACTTAACTATATATACAAAGCAAATGTACACTTAATTATTACTGTACAAGTCGTGTCCGCGTGGAATAGTGGCAAGAATGCTAGCTGCATTCCCCCGTTGAATGGCAATGCCGATTCTTTGGGCGAAAAATGAGCCAGGCAAAAAATAATTTACAGTCATATATGTGTAGTGTATCAACTATCTGGTATCCATAACACACGTCCGCCTTGGAACTGAATGGTGCTGTGTTAATGTTCCAATATATAAAATATTCAAATATATACTTAATAACTATTGAGTTATAGATAACATACATATAAGCACCACGTGGACGCCATTATACTTGTGGTATAATCACAGTGTAAAGGTATAATTATGTCTACCATAATTTAACAATGACGAAAGTTTTTCCCAGTTATTGATAAATAAAAAGCTTAAAAGACACTGTCGTGGTCGTACAATTTCGTTGCTATTTGAAGTTTGATCAATAACTTGGCTTAGATACGTGTGTCGTATGACAAGCCTAGCGTTCTTGTGGTTTTCCTGCAAGGATGACGGGATTGTGACATGCTAATGTGGTAAGTTAACGTTGCAAGAGCGATAGAGACGGCAAAAGGGTTTTCAAGTGGACAAAGAGCACGATGCGCAAGGAACTGGTTATACTTGTTTATTTTGCACGCATTCCAGTCGATCCGGTCGGGATTGAACAAGCCGTTCCTGTGCGGATCAGGATCTCGATTTCTCCGCTGTGTCTTTGGCCTTGAATTCTAAGCACTTCATGAGGTTCTAAATACTGTGTTTTCGTAACTTATAGTACCGACGAATAAATATTGGAAAAGATGTATGTTACATATACATAGCATTTTAAAGATCAATAATTATTTGAGCTTTCTAGTCATATAAATACTAAAATTTTTCAAGTTAAGACTAAGTATTAGCTTTAAAGATTCATGTCAGGCTTTGTACTAAGGTAATAAGGTATCTTATAGTTTAATTTAACATTTTATACAGACATAAGAAAGTTAAAGGCAGAACATAATAAAAATTACGGCAGTAGAGTACACTTTAGGATCGGACGATACGAGTATTTGCTAAACTGTAATTTTGTTGAGATATTGTTATGGGTCTAACATTTCAGCAAAATAACGGCATACATTAGCCAGCTTTGTGATTCGTTTATTTGCATACATAAAAGGTCTTTCTAGGGTGAAAATCTCTTAGCTGCGAAATTATACTGGTTTCGTGTCACGTCTACAATGAGAATTTACTTTAATTGGCAAATAATACGTAGGGCAATTAAGGATGCTAAGTTGGGTAGCGGCGCGCGTGACACGACTAGTGAATGTAGATATTCAATTATGCAAACGCAGTCGAAAAGAACACCCAAAGCTTCCCAACTAACTAATTTACTAGAAGATTTGTTGACCCTATAGAATATTCAAGTGAACTTTAGTTATTTATGTTCTCATGAAGTGATCATACTTTTTATCGATATCAATGAACTCTATCTCAAATATTTGTATCACAGTTATCCAGTAATGAAAGTCAAATTAAATTACTTCTAATTCTCGTATTGGTTTGATACAATCAAGTTTATTAAGAGTTTTTTAGTCTTATATTCTTAGTCTTTCAAACTACAATTTTCGATATATTTACATTGTAAAGCTAAAATACAATTCAATTGTTCGAATTGAACTAAAACACAAATTAAATTTGCATTTGTTTTAATATAATAGTTAATACATAAGTCGATACATATGGATAAAGGATGACAACAAGAGAAAGCTGTGCTAAAGCACTCGAGTGTCTCAAGATATTCGCCTGGGGACACCGAAATTGTCATGTAAAGCGTCGTAGGAGTGTGCCATGAGAGGAAGTTATGCCTCCGGCTGAAAATGCACTTTCATGAAACGATTGAACGTCTATCTAAGTTGTTCAAATTCGTATGCCGCCAACCTGAGGAAAATTTTCAGTTTTGACGCAAAAGTAAATATAATGTCTTTCTCATGAGAATTCGATCGTTATTTAATTGAAATTCAAAGCGTGATTACATTTACAGAAACATTTAATAAAAAAATACCTTTCCCTATATAAAATGTCAAAGAATTCGCTTGTTAAATGCTTTAACAAAATGTATGGTTTTATTGAATGCACTTTAGGAATAATGTGATTCCTCGAGGATTTTTCAATGCACAATTACGTAAGTATGTAAAAGTATTATTAATACAAGTGTAACTTGTAAGTATCTAATAAAATTCCTAAAAAGTAAAAAGATGTATGATGTATGTGAATGTAACGCCTTCTATGATACAGTGGTTAGGTTAGGTTAGGTTATTTTGATATTCGATTCGATTCGATTCGAACGATATTCGCATACCCCTGATAGTTAATGTTATTGTATTAAAAAAATCTTAACAGCTTTCGCAGCAGAGTTAGGAAATTGGCGGTAATTTACTCCCCTATCTCGTAAAGTAGGTACATATGTAAAGCCAGTCCTGCACTTGGTCTCTGGAATGGTTAGATTGGATAGACGGGACTGAGCAAAGGGAATAAACTTGTCTTTGCTCACTAAATCTATACAATATAATAAAATAGAAAGCGAAATGTATCGTTTATATATTTTTTAAAATCAATAACTGTTACGTATAGACATAGATACAATAGTTGTTTATTTTTTTTGTATATTTGTTTGTATGTAGGTAAATAGTTGTGGGTATTTCACGCAAAAAGTACTGAACAAATTTTTCAGTAGTAATATATTTTATTATTCTGGTCAACATTTAGGATACTTTTTACTGTACAGAAAAAAACCGTGATCTCTCACAGGATTAAGATTTTCCAATGTACACTAGCAATAACTATTTTTATCGCACACGAACAAATCGATGGTAAATCACTAGTGTACTATAATATCATCTGCGTAGATTTCTAGTCTCAGTGAAATAGGCAGGCGTGATTAAAATCGGCCAGGTCTTAGTAGGTATGTCAATATGTACAAACTTTAGCCTATAAGCTTAAAAAATAAAACGTTATAAATAAATGATTGAAAGTTAAAAAAAAATGTTCTACTTTCATTGAGACTATGTTTTTAGTGGCTGATGCAAACACATCATATTATACAATAATAGCAAAATCATAACAATAGTATAAAATTCATTCTTTTTAACGTGTCACATCTGGACGCGGGCCTCTCTTCTATGCGGAAAGGATGAGGGTATAGTCCACCGGGCCAGTCAAATACGGGTTGAAACTTGAAAGACGTAATATGTTTTTCGTGAACTATTTATATTGTTACACACATGTAGTTTCTCTTAAGATTCTCTTCTTAACATTTATTTACCGTATTATTAGGTAGTAATGACTTTAAAAATGAAATTAACACCTGAAATATAAAAAGTGAGAGATTTCCAATAGGTAATCACTGCACTTTACTTTATACTCGTATGTACGTACTACATGTTGCATACATTGTAAATAGATTGAAGTAAGTCATCGACACATCGTGGCTAGTCTGCTATCGGCAATGAATTCTATACGTTTAGCATGATGCAAGGTGCCAAGGTCGAGGCTGATACACTTCGCATGCAAATGAGCAGATAATGTCGCGCTCATTACGCTTGACACTCGTCGACGAAGCCTACTGCTATTACGGGCCCTGTTCGAGAGTTTTATTTTATTACGGATGTGCTGAGAAAGGAGGTTAATGTTGTTAAATTACACGCTTGTTTCACCTTATCGTTGCTATGGAAACGAATGTACCAACTAAATCAAATCTCTAGTCAAATTAAATAAATATATTTGGCGCTTATAATACACTTTTTACACACAACTAAAAACGCATTCGAAAATTAGTTTTAGACCAGGTATCTCCAGTTTGAAGAAAAAATATAATACTTATTTGATTTGAAAAAAGATAATTTATGAAGATATAGATAGAAATGTGATAGTATTTTTTTGTTATAGGTGTTACCTATGCATGTTTTAACTTCAGAGCTGTTTATGTGATTTTCCACGTTCCTAGTGAAGACGTGTCTCTCGGGCCTCACCGTTTAATTAAAGGGCAAGGGGAAGGGTAGCGCGGGCTCGAGGAGCAGGGTATAATGGCGGCGCAATATCGGATGGAAATGCGAGGCATGTAGGAATGCGCCGCACGCCACCCCTCCCCATAGCAAACGATTCGTGGTATTTTTTATTGACGACTCTAGAAATACTATAGTAAAATAATCAATGTGGTTCCTATTAAGAATTAGAAGAACTTATAAATTTATTATGAAAATATAATACAATGCATTGTGACTCAAAAATTAGTAATCATTTAAGAGTATAATAAGTACCTACCTATGTAGTAGATAATAATTATTATTATCAATAAATAACTCAAACATATTCATAATATATCAAAAAGAAGGGAAGATAATATCAGTTGAATGTAAAATATAATCTACAAAACCGTGAGCACTGTCTAAAAATACACTTTGCCTAATGGACACGGCACGACAATATTTTTCATCCACGATCTGCTCTCGGTGGAAAGATTAAATTTAGAGTCTAACGTTTTTAGAAAGTAAAGATTTCAGCTCGCGCGTCATTTTTCTTTTGAAAATTATTTTGAAATGGTAGCATTTGAATTGCGTACGAGAATGATCATACTAAATAAAAATAACCACAAGCAACAAACAAAATATTTTTTTATTTCCAAGAATGAAGTGGAATTAACTTGAACAAAGAATAACATATTGTTCAGATGTTGTAATAGCAAATTATCGGCTAGTGCAAGGAGCGCACGATTCCAATCGGAGGCCAATTTAGACGGAGAGTGGCGAAACCGGCGAGTGAACGAAACGTGACAGTCTACTTATCACGGTATGTGAAAGTCACTAGATTTATTAAATTTTTGTATTGCTTATGCATGTATTAAGAAAAATACTGTATTGATATCATGAACAACAAATAGCCATGAAATTAAAAGGATATTAAATTTTTATTACAAATGAATACTTTTTATATTCTTTCAAATAAATGACATCGAAAAAATAATAATAGACAAACAGTGATCTTGTAACATATTGTAAGCTCTTTTAAGAAAAACATGTACGATACATAAATTGCCCTGAGGTTTTCTTTGATCGGTTACTGTAGCATATTGTTCGTCCACGTGACTCTATCGCTCTACGGGAACAATGAATAGGCGGATAGAGAAAGAGCCATCAATCGGCGCGGGAGGCCAGGCACGCGGTCGGCCGCAAAGTTCGCAACCTGTGAAACAACTCTGGCATACCGAACAAAGCGCAACTCGAGATTACTGGCAGCTTTTAAATGCTCTGAATGTTCTGCAGCGGAACACTTGGCGGCCAAACTCTAAAAATACTACAAAAAGGCCAAATAAAATCGGACCTATCGATTCGCAGGCTGCACTTAGGTTATTTTTCCCCTTTTGAATGTATGATTCATTTTTAAAGACTAGTAGTGGATTTCGTGACGATCGAAAGGTGTTTTTTTTTTTAATTATTTGTATCATTATAAGCCAACAAGACGTATTATACGTAGTAAATATAGTAATATATCATCTGCAATTAAAATAATAAATGAGTAGATTGCATTATAAATACATATCTAAATTTAGTTTTTTCTGTGGCGTTTTGAAAGTAGATGCGTGGGTAGGTCAGTGTACGGGTATTTTTGAGAGGTAAAGTCGAGCAGTAGGTATTAATTTACCTATCGATGCCATTATCACAAAAATGCCGAAAAGTAATCAAAGCAATATTTTTTCCATACCTATTTACAATTGTGTGTGTATATTATGTTTGTGCTGAATTTCAAATTGATTAAAAAATAATTTATTTTTCTCTACCCTAGTAATAACTCTATGATAATGTAGGCATAATGCAAAATGTATAATGCCATGACCATGATTAAAGAAAGGCATTTCGAATGTCGGGAAACAAAAATCAAAATAATTTCGCAAAAATCCGAAAAGTCAGTTTTACTTAAAAATTAGCTTTAATATTAGCACGGATACGACTTGTACAGTAATAATTAAGTGTGTATTTGCTTTGCTTATTTAAGTTTGCTTATTTATTTGTATAGTTAAGTTTACTTGTGATTTCCTTTATTGTAAATAAAGTGATATACATATATGTATACCTATAATATATTATAAATAATACATTTAAATATAATAAATATATGTTATAGTATATTAGCGTATTACAGATAAAAAAAAATATTAAGGCAAATAAATTATATCTTGTGTATTTGCAAAATCGCATTCTATTTAATATTAGGAATTAAATTTGCTATTAATATGTTTTGCCTTTGAAAAACACAATACGTATTAGTTAATAAAATTGTCTCAATTTTTCGTTCTATAAGGAAAAAGATAAAACATTACAAGTGTTGGTTAGCGATGATGTCAGTGTCTGGTTGACTTAACAAGTAGGTAGTTGGGTCTGCGTCAAATTCGTGACACAATCAACGCTCCATTCTTTTGTCAATTATATCATTGAATTATAAAACTTGTCTTGTGTAACATTTTAAGAGCTGAGCTTACATACTCGTAATCGTAAACTGACAAACTTATAGATATTAAACACCGACATATTATATAACTAGCAGTTCCCGCGGCTACGCCCGCGTTTTAATCACTATTAATAAAATAGGAATTGTTGGTAGAATGTTGAATATTTAATAAGTATTTTATGATGCCAAATCAAAGCTATTAGCTAAACAGTAGGCAAGACGGTGCGGGGTAGTGTCGACGATAGTATCAACGCGGCGCTTGAAGCAGTGTTTGCATTTTATTCTCGCGCCCGTATTTTTTTGCGATTATTCGTTTAAATTATATGGTGTAAAAGAGTAATGTGCATGAAATGCTTAAAGCCTCTTAATTTATTTAAAATGATAATTAATTTGCGTAAAGACAGATGCGGCGGAGGAATTTGTTTTATAATATTATGTATATTGTATTTATAGATTTCATTTCATAAACACCAAATTTATAACATAAATGCAATATATTTTTTGTACATTAGGTAGCTCTGATGCGCCTGTGGCATCGTCGGCTTTCAACGTTTAATGTCTCCCAGGGGAAGCTTACAGAATATCTGCATGCTTTATTGTCCATGTTATCAGTATTGCACACGGAAGAGCAGACACAATGAACAAACACATTCATATATTTTAAATAATATGTTAGTAGTTATATTAATATTTAGTAATCAATTCATTCTAATCAAAATTTAGCAATAACCAATATTGAAACTAGCTATGGAATAACGTAGGCGTTTAAAATATAAGTGTGACTGTTGCGTTATCCATTGAGCTCGTCAAATTTGGTCAATGATACACGGTCAGTTTTAATGTCAAATGACGACACTCCCAGCCTCCTTAAATGCGTATGCACCTATATGAAATTCTCGTTTGGTGAAGTTCTGGTTAGAGGTGTTCACCTTAAGCATGGATAAGGTAAGTGAATAAGGCAATAAGCTCGTTTTAATCAACACAACACGTAGCCTAATCAAATATGACCCCGTCGTCATATCGCGTAATTGAAGGCTTAATCACGAGAGACGTTTTCGCGTCGCGGCGGGATGCGGGCGAGGGCGGCTTGTTTGATCAGCTCTCGATTGCGTTTGGTACATGTGGTGACAATTTGCACTAAGATGGCGGACTTAATCGCAAATGTATCAGCTCTATTTATAGCTGGATTGACTAATACCTTTGCATTTGATGTGTAAATAAGGAATGTAATAATATACATATAACAAAGAAAAATGACGAAATGAATTAATAATATAAACAATTCATAATAAGTAGGTTACAATTACATAAGTTTATCATCATTATAATAGAAAAAAATATTTTAGTTTTAATTATTGAGATTAAATTAGCAGGAAGAAATCAAGATAGGACCAGAGAGTCAAAGATAAGTATCGGTGACTGCACATCATGCGCGGAGTCTGCGGCGAGTCCATTGTTGTACGGCGATACTACGATGCACAAAGCCAACACAATACATTCTGCTTTAGTCTATTGTTTAACGTCTTGGGCTAAACAGGACTATTTTAAAGGTTTGCGTTGATCATCGAACAAAATAAAACAATCAACTTCCTATATAATAGAATGTTATGTAACAGTTACAACGTCTTTAAAATAAAAAAAGGTATCTTCCGTCTATATCGTAACATTATATGTAGGTATATTATGAATCATATTGTTCTCATATTGCTGGTGGTTTTTATCTGGCTTAGAAGGACTGCAAGATACATACTACTCGCCATAACTCATATTCACGCGCATCGTTAAGTAGACAGCTTCCGTTGATGCAATGGGTGGTGATAATTATAAGATCGTTAAATTTTAGATACAATAAAAAAGTGAAAGTAGTATAAACGAGCGTCGTGACGAAAGTTATTTAGAATTTTGTCAGTTTCGCTGGTGTCTTCTGCCGCCCACAGACAATGCGGAGGAGCTGACAGCCACGCAAAAGGTAAAGTTACGGCGCACCGAACGACTTATTGAAACACAGTGCGGACAATCAAGACGACAGCCGTGGAAATCGTGCCGAAAGAGCGTTCTTCGCTCCTACTCGTTGCCTCTTATCTCTTGATCGCGTTAGTCAACCAAGCAAGAAAAGGAAAATATATGGTGATATATAACGAAAAAAGCTTCTGTTAGAAGTTATTTCTTTGTTTACTTTGTATCGCAAAAATGTAAGTTTGATACTTATTACTATAATATTACATTTATAATGCTCTGTAAGATGATTTATCCGCTTAAAGGCATTTATATTAGTTGAAGCTATTTTATTGCATGAAACATGCAACAATATCTACATAAATTTAAAATGAAGTTGTAGGTTACGTAAAAACATTTTTTATATTCGTTAAAATAAACATATTACCACGTCATTCATACCAACTGATAACACCGTATCACAGAAAGCCCCCGCACAAAATGGACGATAAAGTAATATTGTATAGTTTATGGTTGATAATGTACCGATTTACTTTTTAAAAGATAAAAGTTTGATAATAAAATTATGTTGCTCAGTAATTTAATAAATTAGGCTCAGTTACCCAAAAGATGTGAGAAAAGTGATAGATTAAGATAAATACTTGAATAATAAGCAACAATCAAAATGGTTGCTAAATAACTAGCACATAACAAGCAACTTCCGAATACATAGATAATAAAGACTATAAGAAGTCAAGGCGCCGCCGAGTCATCGTCCTGTTCATTATGTTAGCCCGATGCCAATTCCCATACAATGGTAGACGGTGGTTACGGTGGGGCGGATGACGTCACTCCAGGCTAGCCTTGGAATTGAGGTCGGTGCTCGAAATGGCGGCGATGAAAATGTAGTCTCAAGCGTTGTCTAATTCAAGCAGAAAATCATTGTTACTTTTAAAAAAAAATATATGATCTTCGTTTCATTTCAAACAAAAATATTAGGAAGTCTTTATTGAGTGGACATTCAATATCAAATGTCTTTTTCTATAGTTTTTGGAATGTTCGTCTGTCTGTGATCGCATCTCGGGAAAACCACTGGATAGATTTTCATGAAATTTGGTATGATGATAGCTGATTATCCAGATCAACTATAGAATACTTATCACTTCGGGAAAATATCACATTTCTGAGAAATCTATAGGTACTAACTGTTAAAACTTAAAACGTACCTAATTAGGGGACGAACCCAAGCAGAGCGAGTCTCTCGTCAAGGTGCTGATTGCGTATTTCATCATTTAAGGCATTATACATTATAAGGCTTTTGTTGTATGATTGTAGTATGTGGATACCTATCTAATCACCTTTTGATACTACTCGGTGCATTTATTGTCGCGATGTTGTTCGTCGTTAGTACTATATCTACCTAAACATTTACGTATTTATATACTTATTATATATGATAAAATCAATAACACTGCATATTTGTGCATCACATTTCTTTTATAATTTTATATTTTAACACTATATTGTTCATACAATACATAGAATTCTAGGAAACCTATTGAGAAGAAGAGAAAGAATAAAATTATAAATTTTTCTTTTTCCTAAACATTTCAGCATAATGCTGAGATTTCTGCATTGTGTCATTCTTAGATTTGTTGAAATTAGATTTATTACTTCTTTCATTCCATGTAGATGATGTAATATCTTTTTGATATGATGTCAATTTAAACTAAATATATTTTAAATATTGTACTTCCGTTATTTAAATACCTACTATTAAAATATGTTTAAATACAGAAAATTGAACACGTTATTTGCCATTAAAAAAATTAGCGAATTTATATTGCCCATTTACCTAATTGTAATACATATATAAGCGCAGGACGGCTAATATCAGAAGTAGGTCGTAGATGTGGGCGTGATCGTTAGTGTCTTTTGGGAAACACAGTGCATAAATTGCTAAATTTAACTTAACACACTCATAACTAAGTACAACGTAAACACATTAAAACATTATATTATCAATAATAGTTCCATTATTCGGATATAAGTAATTCGTCGATGATACGTGGTGCATCGGCGGTCCAAATCTGACATTCCCCTTTTTTTTCTTTCAAATAGTTCTCTAATTTAATTTCTTTTTAAAACATGCCAGTTTGTATCACCTCGCTACCATCGCTTCGACGCTTTACAAGAGTGCGCTGTCAAAGCTTGATTTCACACTCTTATCCGATAAGCTTACCCAACATCTCCAGATGGCGCACTGAGTGCGCCGTCACGGCCGGACTGACATTCGACCGTCCTCGGGCGATCATTTATTGAAGCCATTGCAAAAGCAGGAACGACGCTCGCCCATCCTGTCACTCAGGAACAATCTAACTCTCCGTTATATTCGTACCGTACGTAAATACAAATTTATTATGAAAGCATGTATCCTTTCGACCATCTCAACTTATGGACCGGATGACATCTTTCCAAACCGTGAGCGTGGACCGGACGAGTGTGTCCCTTCGACTATCCCAAAACATGGGCATAGACCGGACGACACTGTCCCTTCGACCACCTCCAAACCGTGAGCGTGGACCGGACGAGTGTGTCCCTTCGACTATCCCAAAACATGGGCATAGACCGGACGACACTGTCCCTTCGACCACCTCCAAACCGTGAGCGTGGACCGGACGAGTGTGTCCCTTCGACTATCCCAAAACATGGGCATAGACCGGACGACACTGTCCCTTCGACCACCTCCAAACCGTGAGCGTGGACCGGACGAGTGTGTCCCTTCGACTATCCCATAACATGGGCATAGACCGGACGACACTGTCCCTTCGACCACCTCCAAACCGTGAGCGTGGACCGGACGAGTGTGTCCCTTCGACTATCCCAAAACATGGGCATAGACCGGACGACACTGTCCCTTCGACCACCTCCAAACCGTGAGCGTGGACCGGACGAGTGTGTCCCTTCGACTATCCCAAAACATGGGCATAGACCGGACGACACTGTCCCTTCGACCAGCTCCAAACCATGAGCGTGGACCGGACGAGTGTGTCCCTTCGACTATCCCAAAACATGGGCATAGACCGGACGACACTGTCCCTTCGACCAGCTCCACCACTAAAACACAAATCGGGCAGATGTGTCCCTTCGACCAGCCTCGTACAAAGGCGTGGACCGGACGACACCGACCTCTAAATTCAAATTCAAATTCAAATTTAAAATATTTTATTCAGCATGAAACTATTACAATTTTTTACTGAACGTCATGAGTCTACTACCAATCATTTTGTAACCACGAAATTATCACGAACAATTTCAATTCTCAGTGTTGATTTCAATCTCGTAGTGTATACTTGTATGTAAAATTTGCACTCTTCGACCACAACTCTTCATAATCATTAGTCGCCGTCACGGTTTCCTTATCATTGTTGGTAGTAGCTTGTAAGCAAATCATCGTTTCTCTGCGGTACTTACGGTTCATTCTACCTCATTCCCGACTTTACTTGCGGTCGGGCCTTCTTATGCATCTACACTATCATGCCACGAGGCTGTTAGTCTGCCTCTACCTCTTTTCTGGTACCAATTTATAGCACTTTTTTTACAGAGCAGTTCCGCCTTATCACATGGTCGTACCACCTGGGCTTGCCCTCTCTGAGTTCCTCTGTTACCGGGGACACGTTGAAGGATCCCTTCACATATTCGTTTTGCACTCTATCTAGAGGCGTCTTGACGCTTGCCCAGCGGAGCATCTTCATCTTCACTGTATGCAGTTGTAGTTCATACTTTTCCAAAGTTGCCCAGTTCCAGTTCAGAGCCATACAACATGGTAGGTCTCACAACTGTCTTGTATCACTTGCTTTTGGTTTTGGTAGGCATTTTAGGGTCACACAGGGTACAGAATACCAGACAGAGATCTCCACTTCAATCGCCTCAGACTAACTCTGTGATTCACTTCATCATCAATGCGAGAGTCAACAGTTAGTATTGATCCAAGGTATCGGAAACCGGACACCTTCGGTGTAACAGTGCCGTTGATATTGATGTCGCAGCCTACCTCCGCAGATCCTACCAAGTCGCACTCCATGTATTCTGTTTTCGTGTAACTGATATGTAAACCGTATCCTTCAATCTCCGCCATCCACACTGAAAGCTTTGCTGGAGTTCTGAATTACTTTGCTCTATCAATACAATGTCTTATGCATATAGAATATTTCATGGTATATCCTTGTGGAATCTTCAGGTTATATGGTAGTCCATTATTAAATTCGGGCTCAAACGGATGTCTGATGCACTTAAAACCACTCACTAGAAACGGTTCACTCACACCTGCAGGGCTACAAAATTGTGTGCTAATGTCGTTATAAATTTCTTCTATCAGAGAGATATAGGCTCAAACATATAACTAACACTTTTAAATAGAGAAGAAATAACAGTTTGATTCCACTCGCTATTTGTAATATAATAAAAAAAAGGCATAAAGTCCTTTGGAAAATTACTAAACCGTATTGCATATTACTGATATCAAAAAACGTTATATTTTATTAAATCCCGAGTAATGCGCTCGAGTAGCAATTATTCCGCGCGTAATTAATAACAGCCGATTTTTTTACTGTAAAGTGCTAACTAAATATTATTCAGTTCGTTCCATATTTATTATTATTTACAAATTAATGATTTACCAAATTATTATTATCTAACTTGTCTATAATAACCTTTCTACTAGGTATTCCGTAATTTTAATATTTACTTAGTAAGTTTAGAAGAATTGATTTATCCTCTTTATTTAACTCTATATCATTCGAGGACATGTTGTTTTTTTTTTAAGCTTCGCAAAAGTTAGTCGTTATTCTAATATCAAATATAAGATTATCAAAGCCTGACCCGGGACTCGAACCCAGGACTTCCCGATATACAATCGTAATAGGCTAGCTGCAACACCGCCGAAGCAAATAAGTAGCCGTATAATATTGCCACTTGCTTTTTTTTTACTTGGTTAGAAATTACATTATCAGACATGCAAGCAAGCTTTTCACAGTATTTGTAATTTTACTTGTATTTAGAATCTGAGTAGTGCATTTAACTTTATTACTTCCAACACCAGTGAGATATTAAATTAAACGTTTACACGCAAATCTCTTTTAAAAGGGAATAGACAGATTTACTATAAAATAGACAAAGAATTTGCTCACCGAATGATATTTCTAAAGTAACTCTCCACGTTCGCCACTCACACCTATTGATCTCCTACCTCGCAGCACCAGCATCTATTCTCTTGGCCGTTTGTCACATGTAAGACACATAACACTTGTTATCATACCTTGATAACGAATTAAACTACTCGGCCGTATTATTTCTTAACGCCTTTTTTTACAACCAATCTATTTTGACCAGTGGTTTCTGTTCATGCCACACCAATGAAATGTTCCAGCAAATCTCATCTCATACCTTGTCCGAGGCTTCTTACAATAAGAATGTTGATGTCGAACTTTGTAGCGATAAGATTTCGTAACATTAGTACTCTAGTAATAACGTCATAATATGTGGTTAGTTCTCATCGTGCTACCTTTATAACATAGTACTAAACTAATTCAGTTATCACTTCTTCAGGTAACTCAGACTTAGTTATTCTTCTAATCAATTTCTATAATCGAACCACGACCTTAGCCGCAGATTTTCTTCGAGCTCTAACTTAAAATTGTAGTGCTTGTAGCTCTCTGCCCGTGACATCCTAAATCCTCTCACTAAAGCCTTCATATCATTTAAAACCTTCGTCTGAACATCAACCGGTTTCATTGTTACGTAGTAAGGTTCTTCCATATCTATACTCTTTGGGTTCTTCTATCCCACTTCTGATATAAGCGCAGGACGGCTAATATCAGAAGTAGGTCGTAGATGTGGGCGTGATCGTTAGTGTCTTTTGGGAAACACAGTGCATAAATTGCTAAATTTAACTTAACACACTCATAACTAAGTACAACGTAAACACATTAAAACATTATATTATCAATAATAGTTCCATTATTCGGATATAAGTAATTCGTCGATGATACGTGGTGCATCGGCGGTCCAAATCTGACATTCCCCTTTTTTTTCTTTCAAATAGTTCTCTAATTTAATTTCTTTTTAAAACATGCCAGTTTGTATCACCTCGCTACCATCGCTTCGACGCTTTACAAGAGTGCGCTGTCAAAGCTTGATTTCACACTCTTATCCGATAAGCTTACCCAACATCTCCAGATGGCGCACTGAGTGCGCCGTCACATATTATAAATTTATCAGGTAAATGTATCAAGTGTTATAGTAAAAAGAACCTTACCTTGATACTATCGTAGCAAGCGGTGACTCTTCCATTCTGCACTTCAACGGTGGCCGGAGGATGCGCGAACTTGCACTCAGTATCGGGTCGCGAGCACTTATTGCGTTGGAACTCGCGACATACTTCGAGTTGCAGCCAACGTGAGTCTTTTCCATTCAGGAGGCTATTCATGTTCACCATGGTTGCCATTGTTGCCACTATGTTCGGGGGTAGGAAGAGCGCGCACAGTTACGCGGAGCGAGTGCGGCGCATATGCAGCGGTGAGCGAGCGCGCCTGCGCGCTCCTAGCATACACTTCCCACTTTCTCGCTGTAAGCCGATTCGTGACCACTTGGCGCTCGCGCACCCTTCACAACACACACTTCTTTCTACACACGCGCAGGAACACGAAACACCGCAGTGATAAGCACGCGGTACGACCAAATATTAAGTGCTAAATTATTAATCTTAAAATTAGGTTAGAATCAAAGACACCGACGTTGCAAGCTTATTTAGGCAAGTATTAAAATATTAATATCACACGCGTTCGTATCGATGTTGACGGTTGATTTTAATAGAGGGCGAGCGGTGCTTGGTGCGCGAGCATGGCGGCGGCAGCCGGTGCGGGGTCTGGGCAGGCGACGGTAGGGCACGGAAAAAGCGAGATTAGCGGCCCGGCGGTCAGCGAACAAGCCGGTGTGATGCGGGACTCAACTCTGCGAACAACAAAACACACATGTTACTCTCCGGAGGTTCACCCCGGAGCCAAGCACAAGCGGCTACCGGGTTAACAAGCAAGCGCGTTGACCGTTCTTAGGCCGGCGCTCTTTACTTATTTTAAAGTAGTTACAGTTACATATAATATAGTTTGTAGTTTTTTCAGTTTGATGTCACAATTGCTAAGTATTTCATAAATAATATTTACTACAAATTTAGCTTATACACAATTAATATTAAATTACTTTAATATTAAACACAAAATGAAAACATATATTGTGTCATTGTGAAAGTTTTGAGGCTAAAGTATTTATAATAATTAAAAAATATAGGTATATTAATATTAGATGGAAATTGTTTATCTTATAAATGTTTCTATAATTCTAAATATTATCTTTTATCACTGTTCTGTTTTAAGATCGGCAGTGGCAGCTGACTGAGAGTAAACATGAGAATGGTGAGCGCGTCTAAGACAGGTGTCGCACCAATAATAACACAAGCCAGTCTTAGACGTAATCGTTTGCGTCATAAGTGATCATCAGATTGCAGACAAAAATTAATGATTTAAGAAAATACAACGTGTATGTACGTACCAGAATTTATAGCGTGTTTGGTAAGGGAATAATAAATAACAGCGTGAGAATGCAAATGCTTGAGGTACAAATTTTCATGTGGGAGTTGAGTAGAAAACGTGAATGTCTGGGGCCGGTAACAGGGAAAATCTCGTGAAACCAAATCCTATCGTAATGTGCTATTTAAAGCATACCCCATTTGAAAATAGCTCAGTGTGAGGCAACGCAACGTCGCGCTCTTCATCGGGCATAATCTTCAAATTTTATTTTATTTAAATATAAAACAACGTGTTGATATTTTTATTTATTTAAGGGCATGGTATTATAAAAAAATAAAGTTCTTTTTTTTTTCAAAATACATCTTATGATTCCACATACTTATTATGGTTATAGTAGTAAAGCCGATACAATAATATCATAAAAGTTGGCGTGCATGTATGTATTCTAGGGCTGAAAAAGGCGGGAGTAATTTTAATGAAATTTTCAGGCAAACTTCAGATTTGCCCATCGAGTGATCCTTCGAGTTTTGCAGCTAACAAATTTGGAACACGGGCGAAACCGCACTTACCTCTTTATAAAGGTAGTCTTAAAATGGTAAAAGTTAAATTCTTAAATTCTTAGTTACATTATTATTATATACTAGCAAACCCGGCCCGCTTCGCTGGGCGTAAGTCAATATAAGTAAATTAAACGGTTTTTAATAAAATAAAAAGTAGCCTAAGTCTTTATAAAATTAGCTATTCGCGTGTAAAAGCGCAGTCAAAATCGGTTAAGCCACTTCAGGGATTAACCGGAACAAACAGATAGCGAGACAAACATTTTAAAAATTGATTCTTTGAAGTAAGTACCGTATATACATTCGTATGCATTTAATGAAAAGCTGTAAATTTGAAATTAAAAACAGAGACTTCAATTTATTTATATTACTTTGAGTAGCTATTTTAGGTTTATTTTTTAAATATTATTAGTCCTAATCGTTTTAAAATCAAATGTTCTTGTTTTCTCTAAGCTATCTTGGTCTGTAAATAGAAAATATATTCAGTTTAGTATGTTAAATAACTATTACAATTTCACATTTTCCATTTAAAATCGTAACATCAGTCGGAAAAATCTAAAAGAAAATAAGTTGAAAAATGAAAATATAATCCTAGTATGCACACACCAGTATACGAATTCAAAGCAAATGGACAGCGTTTTCTGTAGAGCATTAAACAAGAATCTGAAAATGGTGGCGTCAAAGGATATCAGCGTCTGATTCCTTTCATAGCAGTGGCGCCGCTGGCTGAGTTTCTAAGATGCTCGACACGCACGGGGAAGACATTCAATAACCCAGTGAAAAGATTACCAAGAGCAATCAGACGGAAGCGAATCTAAATAAGAATCTCGTGAAAGCGGTCGGGCACGAGGGTAGAACAGAGGGGGACGGGAGGCAGAAAAAACAGTTGGGCTGAAGCCTTTGTGATCGGCAATTCGATTAAGTTGTAATCGAGAAATACGTTTATGAGGTAAGCAAGAGTGCGGCAAAATGTAATAATAATGGTTATAGATTAGCTTAAATCACTCTTCGCATTCAAGGTCTTGACCGGGACTCGAACCTGGGCCTCCCACCGCCACGGAGGGCGCTCTCACCTCTAAGCTATCAAGACAATTAGAATGTGAACAGTGTCCATGATAGATTTATAGATATTATTATTTATTATTAATACATACTGCATATTATTTAATGATTTTTTAAAGAAACGTATTTGTGGACACGATATGTTTTTATACAGATTACACAACGACGCCTGAGTATACTTGTAAATTAATGTATAAAATTACCACATTCAACCGCAACTCTCGCTTTCTGCAGTTGCCCACGTAAGAATGAACTTTGCAACATGACATTTTTGTGATATTTCATATTTCGTACTAGCAAACCCGGCCCGCTTCGCTGGGCGTAAGTTAAAATCAATTTAACGGTTTTTATATTTTAATAACATAAAAGTAGCCAAGTTACTTCTTATAACATTAGCTATCTGCGAGTGAAATTCCCGTCAAAATCGGTTCGGCCGTTTCAGAGATTAGCCGGCAACAACAAACAGACAGAAAGACAAAAATTTAAACATTGAATTTTAGATGTAAGTACCGTAATATACTGTTATATACATTTAGTGAACAGTTGTTAATTTGAAATTAAAAACAAGACACTTCATTTTTATTTATATTGGTGTATTTATTTTACTAGTAACTAAACCTCGTTTTGCTCGAGTGCGTCCCTAGGTACGTGCACATGGCGCAGCTAAAGTTTAATAGGAAGATATTTTTAAGTATTATAATTCTGTTAAACGTTTTTATATTTTTAACTCAGGGGACGCCAATAAAGCTCATAGTCAGCATAATTTTTCCGACATCTTTAACAATCACCGTCATATTTCAGCCAATTTAGGCAAAACCTTATTAAATAGTACATCTTAACGTTACTCATGAATCACTACATCCATCTATTAGTGAAAATCGAATGAAAATCCGTTTTTTTTTTAATTTATCGTCTTTAGACAAGCAGGCAGACAGAAAGAAGCAGCGGGGTCTTTATTTTATAATATATAGTGATTATTATCAACTAGTTACTAGTTCTTTAATCTTGAAATGTAATAAGTATATAAAAATCTCGTGTCACAGTGTTTGTTATCGGGCTTCTCCGAAACAGCTTGACCGATTATTATGTTTTTTTTGTGTTTGGATGACCTTCTCCAGATTTTTTATTTTTAGACCTAATTTTTAATTTTTACTTTTTATGATTTGGCATCAAAAGATACCTATAACCCTAAATCTTTATCTTTCTCTACCAATCCTTATTTTCAATAGTGATTAGATCGCAAGCGGAGCGGCGGGTATTGCTAGTAATAATATAATATTATATTAGGGGTAATTTAACCGTGTAATCCAATTAATATTATATTTCGCATGAAAGAAAAGTGAGTAAGTTAAAAGGTATATATTTTATGATCCTAACATAATTACAGTTACTTATATTTAGGTTCGGATGAAATTTAAACTGAATTATAGTAAATTTATAATAATAAAAAACTTGTATGAGTATTGTAACAAAATTGGTACAATGAATACGACAAGGAAGTATTGCATTAAAATTGCCATTTACCTCGTTCAATGTAAATGTAACACAATCGACTTCAAATTATTTATTTGCCCACAAAAACCAAATTGTTTTACTTAAATTTATATTCCATTGTTATTCTAGCTTGTAGTAGAATACGGTAAGAAAAGTAGAGTGAGATAAGGTTGGATGGTACAAAGTGTTCCTGGACGAGTTTATCAAATTATTAAGTGGAAAATAAAGCAGACAAGAGCGGGAGACGACCTTGGGCAGTGGTGTCGCGCTTCGTCGAACCCAAGCCGGTTGCAGAAGTCGGCGCCGTCCACGAAAAAACCATCAACGCTTACGATTACCTTCGTTATGCTCGATTGAAACCTTGACATATTTTAAACACCAAATGTAACGAAGATTGCCATAAATAAAATAATTTGCTTAATCAAAGAACTACATACTATGTTACTACTGGAATGACTTTAAATATTATTTTTACAAAAGATGTGTGCAGTATAAAGGGACTTTTCTTTTACTCAGTATATAACTAAAAATGATTAAAAAAATCGTTTACTACAACGAAAATCTCGGAATTACATTACATAGTTTAAAAGCTTATAATCGCAGAGTTACTTAGTTAACAGAGAGTTAGAGTTAGTAGAGTAACATATTTAATACTTTTGATTTTGTTAGAGATGGATTTACTAAACCTACTACGACCTTGTACTTATTACATATTATCGTCTTTAAATCCAATAACTGTTACTAAAATTAGATTTTTTAGGATGATGTATTTGAAATGTAGAGTAAATGTGGTAGCTGTCGTTTTTTGATGACAATATGCATTTCATTACAGCAAGTTCAATGTAAATTACAAAGATATAATTACCTATATTTATCTTAATTCTAACTTATTGAAATGAGTGAATAACAAAACCGCTGCAGCTGGCAAAAAGTTTTTAAGATATCTTGTATGCACTAAGAACGGATATTTTAAATATATTTTTTAAAATAAACTGCGATATCAAAGAATAGAATGCAAAAATTGCTTCAATAAAATACAAAATAGCGTTTTTGAAAAAAATTCCTTGATTTAACAAAAAATTTGGGAGCTACACAGCTAAACAGTGCAGCTAAAATGAAATTAAGAAGGGAAGAATTCATAAGTCACTATGTCGTCATCGATATGGATCGTCATTGGTTATTCTGCGCACGGCTCTACATTCGCTGGCCACGCGTGTTGTCTGACTCAGAACTTGAAATCTTTTCTGGTTATTGTTTTGTTCATAATTTTATATTTTTCCTTAACGTTATATTCAAATGTAAAGACTTAATTCGTACAGTAAATAATATTGTGAGTAATTATTTACCAACAAGGATTACAATAACTTTATTAATATAATAATGAGTTACCTAGTCTGGACAAATTCATGCAAATATTGTGCAAAGCAAATCGAATTATTAGTTGAGCACGTAGGTCAGTTCCGGCAGTCAAAACAAAGGCTATTGTTACCTGCTCGGAGCAGATTGCAACTAGTCCTGCTCTCGCATTCGGGACATGTACGAAGCACATTAAGCAGCCTCTGGGGATGCCAGCAGACTAGTAATTAGCAAGAGAGGCGAAAAATTTGCGACGGTTTAAAATTTACGAGGCGCAAATTACACGATTCCGTCGCTATCGCTGCAGCACAGTCGTTAATGTGCACGCCTTATCGAGCATGTTGCGACGATTGCTTGGGAACTTGAGAGCTCCGTGTAGCACGCTGACATCAAGTAATTGCGTCAGAAAAGATAAAAGAAACACTTTTTTCTGAGATCTCGGTAGTGCAACTTAGCTTTTTTGATTTTATCTGTACTTAAAGTACGACGTATACTTGAAATTTTTCGTAGTTTTAGAACTGACCAGTTTGACAAAAAATAACACTTTGCCACAATGTAAGAAACACTACATGTAAATTTTAATTCATTAAATGACTAGTATAGGATAAAGCAAGGTTTTCCCGTACTACGTACTTTTATAGAAACATATTATAAACGTCTTATCAGTGATTAATTTGGTCAGGTAATCTGCAACTTAGACTAGGGTGTCATATCCGTTTATTTTTTACAGAGATAAGATAAAAAAATCTTTGCTGTAATAGCGTGAGCGTACGCTCGAAGTCTAGTGCATTTTGATAACCATTACATTTACTTAAAATCAGTGTGATATGGAAAATGTATGGATGTTAATGACAGTTTTATTAAACAAAGTTTAGTTTAATGTTACGTATACTTAGCACAATACTTTTTATACCTGTTACAAATAATTTAACTTAATATCTTTTGCAGTCTTAGTGGCAGTAATTTTAAAATAATAAAATAAAACAAAAATATTATAGTAGAACGAGCTCTATTGACAGAGGTTTCATTGTTGTGAGCAGGTAGCGGAGCCAGCTGTTACCCCGTAGATGAAACGGTGCAAACAGACCATTGTGAAGCTTAGCTGATCCAATATACTGAGAATTTTAAAGATTAACCCACGCACCATTTGTAAAGTTTTAAAATTATTTATCTTGGTCAGTTTCGGATGTCTTTTATTGGCATTTACATATCAAATAACCTTATTTAACTTGCTTCTTTCTGTATATAAATCTTTATATGCATTTTAACATTTAAAATATTATGAAACCTTACTTTAAAGAATATAGGTACCTATAATTAAAAATATGGCAGAAATAGAATGTATCATGAGGTTTTACAACCATTTAGCCAGGTCGATCTTAGAAGTACTGAACAATTTAATATGGAAATATGAAATTTTAGTTTACAATTTTGTTATATCCTAATATTAGTAACCTGCAAAGAATAACACGTTCTAATAATTACTTAATAACTTTACCAAACATTTAAGATAAATCAATAACAACTATTTATACATGTTAACTTTTTTTTATATCTTCCTAAATTCTTTTGTTTCAAAAAAATAATTTATTTTTGCCTTATGGGTTTTTACTACTAATTTTATATTGCAAAATTTTGGATACTTGATCGTTATTTTCGCAGAGGTGCTTTACAAGTTTTATCATAGTTTTAATGCACGAATGTTTGCAAAATTATAATATTAGAGGCTGATATTTGATAAAACCTCGTTTTAGTTTTTTGCGTTTTTAGTATATATATACATAGGTATACAATTTTAGTTTATTAAAAAAATAGAAAAATGTTTATATTAAAGTGACGTAACAAAATTAATGGAGTGTGTTTTGAAAAGATCTAAATGTGGATTTTTAGCGTTCTACTTCATATTAGTTATTGTCACTTAGCGAATGATAGAGAAGTTAAATCCGGGCTTCCGTGCATATGTGCGAGTCGGCGAATTACCGTCAAGTCCAGCTACCCAATACGAAAGCTCTCATGCGGGGACACAGTCCACGTCAGAGTGCGATTGTCGAATTAGCACATATTGCCACTCTTTAACACTAACCGCGCTACTTATTTCTAATATTCCGTCGAATTTCGGAAATCGTCACCAATTTTCCGGTATCACATCATGCAAAGACACAAGTTATACGAAACACACGAGATTTATCTTAGCATTTAACACTACTCTTTATTCACAAACTTTCACGATGCTCACTTTGACGCGAGTTCCGAATTCGACGATTACGTACGTTTCTAATATTATGAGCGATAACACTTACATGATGAGGGATAAACAAGCCGGGTAAGGGAGCGTAAATGTTCAAAAGTCAAATCATAGCAAGTCGCACGTAAATTGGGAGAAACTAGTCGCCGGTAGCGTAGAGTTCGCGTTCGCGGCCACAGCAGGGCGGCACGCGTCGTGTTCGGAGCACGAGTGCGGTGCACAGAGCGGCGAGTCACACAAGCACAAGCGGAGTCGGCGGGCGACTGACGGGAGGCGAGCGGCGCGGCGCGGGACGTCGCTGCGCGCGCACCCCTCACCCCTCTGCACGCCCCCCGCTCACCCCACGCCCCGCCGAGCGCCCCCCGACCCCCGACGCCACCGCGCGACGCCAGCCGGCTGCCTTATCACGCCGCGCGGCGCGCCGCTTCCTTTCTCCTCATGCAGTTGCGAGCTTTTCGCCACTGCCACACTTCCGGCCGCCCCGGTGATTGTCTTCAATTTTAACCGGTCAACGTATGTTTTAATACACTTTATCGAATAAAGTGACGAATGGAATTTTATTATCTTGAGAGAACTATACTATATTTTACTCTAAATGTCACCCCGCTCACATGAGACAGCATCACCGATACAATTCGATTATACCATACTAAGCTTTAAAGCTCTTTTAATTAATAATAACTGCAATATTAATTTGTAGGGCTTGGATTTACAAAGGTAGACTTTGACTCGCGTCTAAAATTATAATAAATTATAATACTTGACATACAAGAAAGAGATTACAAGGAAAAGGGGTTCTATTCGACGTGCAAGCGAGCGCGCGAGATTGGCGCCTGGTGAAGGCGCGGGCGCAAGCGAAGCCTGGTGAAAGTGTGCACAAACGAGTTTTCGTACTGCGCGTGACCTGTCCGAGGACACGCTAAACGATCACTTTGCAATATTGCGCTGAATCCGGAATGGGAACAGAGAAGAGCTTTAAAATCAATTTCACATTGATTAAGTTTAAGATTATAATTATAAGATTAAATAAAACAATTACTTATAATAACGATAGAGAAATATTGTCATTAAATGAGTAACGAAAAAATAATAAATAAATGTAAAATACACCTTAGATATTAAAATGATTTAGTAATTTAAACATATTACACCTATAGGTATTTTAAAAAAATATATTTTTTATATTTATCCGTTATGGTATAAAAAAAACTAAATAGCCACATGTCAAAAACAAATATTAATTTCATTTAATCTGTAGTACCAACATTTTAAATCAAAATAGTGCTATATAATATCAAAGCAAAATGCAGACTGCACTTAAGAATACGGGAAAGCCAATACAAACAGAATAGAGAACGAAGACATTATGAAATCGGACAGGATCAGAGAGGGTATTACATAAGGTGAGCAGTATTGACTGCGATACCCAACGTATCTCTCTCTCAAGGAATCTGCGGTGTAAAAGTCAAGGAGGGTTCAGTGTTATTTTTCGTCTGAAAACAGCAAATTGAGAATGATTTCTTTACCGGTATAGCCAAGAGTGTACAAGATAATGCAGGCCGCGCCGCAGTCACGATGACGACGTGAGTTCGTTTTTGTTGAGCGTCTTCAAGCGTGACATGTAGAAATTCGTTCAAACTGTTTCGGCGATCGTTATATATATTATACTAGCCTTTCCCGCGACTATGTTCGCGTTCTAAAGGCTGGAAACCAAATTCTTTCGTCCCGCCCGTCCGCCCGTCGTGCACGCAGTGATTTTGTTGCTAAGTTATTTTAAAACTGTGATATCTCATAAGATATTCATTGAAATCAAATGATTCCAAGAGCAATTATATTCAAGATTAAATACTTGTGATGAATATCTATCTATTTGGATAAGGATTAATATCATGTTTATTAAACACCTTCGCAAATAATGCATTATCTTGAAACAAATTTGATTACAATAAAAAAGGTTATAGCGAGTCAACCTTAAAAGATAGACTTGTGCTATCGCGGACTTTTTTTAGAACTTTTAAAGAGGAACAGTTCCGTTTTACATAATTTTTGCATAACTTTAACCGTTTACGCTGCGCACGCAACGGAAGGTATCAACATAAATATTTTTCTCCCGTTTTTGCAACATTTTTCATTGATGCTCCGCTCCTAGTGATCTTAGCGTGATGTAATATAGCCTATAGCCATCCTTGATAACCGACTATCCAACACAAAAAAAATTTTCAAATCGGACCAGTAGTTCCTGAGATTAGCGCGTTCAAACAAACAAACAAACAAACTCTTCAGTTTTATAAATAGTATAGATATAGACTAGCGACAAACCATCGCTCCACTTGGTTCGTCTCTACTCCCGATGTTTTAACGGTTAGTAGAGACGAGATATTTCCCGCAGTAAAAAGTGTATACTAATATATAATACTAATATCATCTAAATCTGTCCAGTAGTTCTTTTGTGATGAGTCAAATCTATCGCAGACTGATAGAGTCAAAAATTCCAAAAAGTAAATGTGACCTCTGTATCGATAGTAATCACTTAGACTCTGAATTTTATTACATGTATAATTATAGACTTTACTACTCACATAATTATTATAAATGTAAGAATCTAGGCGAGTGATAGTGTACGAAATTCGTTTGTTACTTCTCAGATTCGATTTAACTGAATAACTATATAGCTTGTAACTAAGTATTTGCAGATTAACAGATAGGTTGCAACTAAGTATATAAATACAAGCGAAGTCATGGATTATTTACGAGCATTTCACGACATCGCGTACAGAAGTACGTAATGAAAGGAAAAATTATATCACGAAATTTAATAATATATAAATAAGGAAAATAAAACCATTCAACACACTCAAAGTTTCAAATCAAAACAACTAAATAGAAGTAGAGTAAAAATTCCGCGATTTGATTACAAAGTAAGTTACAAGTAAAGCTTAGAAAAGCGTTTAAAATATACATTCATTATATATTATTTTAAATTCAAGAAAATAAGTAGTTAGGATTCATGGTGCGTATTCTGTTCGTTTGAAGCCGCCGCCCGCCTAGTGTTTTAGTCTAGTCCGTCACATGTTTTAGCCGGATGAATGAAATTGAATAAGCACTGCAAGAATCATGCACTATATTATTTAGAAGTGTAATTCTCAATGTTATATTAATGCTTATTATGTCAATGCAGTTAATTTTAATATCACTAGCCCTCTTGCATTCCATAATATATGTTACAGTTAAAACCCGTTCTCGGTTACAACGCGTTTTAACTACTCAAAACTAGTTTAGACGAAACGTCTTAGTAAAAACTAGAATTGATTAGAAGATTGTAACAGAAATGTAATTGTCGATAAATTATATAGTAGGCATGTTGGGTACATAATTACGCACTATACTTGACGTGTCTATATCGACCGTTCCTAATAATATTTTAAATACATACATATTATAAATAGACACCCAAGACTGGAGTACAAAATTCGTGGCCAACAAATGAATGCCCCCAGAGGCACTCGAACCTGCGACCGCTGACGCAGAAAGTGAGGTCACAACAAACTGAGCCAAACGTCTAGTCAACATTACTTAAGTATATGAATGACTATTGTGTGAACTTTTTAAAATGATATATAATATATATAATGTTAATTTTAACATTAAGTAAGATAACAAATATCCCTCAGGGCAAAATACAAAGAATTAGCAAAATACAAGAAATTTATAAAATTTAAAATACTTATTTCTCTTAATTATTTCTAAAAAAAATAGAAATGACGTTTGTAAAGCAAAAAAGTAATTAGTTGTAATTTAAAAAAGATTCGCTTCGTTGGTGAATTTAGTGTCCTCGAGACAAGCAATGAAGATCAACGACCTTCCTTACATCTTATGCTCGCAAAAAATGCACTGTTTCGTCCCACGCCAAACGCAGCACTCATACATTCACATAATTAGTATAGCCAGGCACACAGCAATACTTCGTTTACCAATCGCGGGCAAGCGCAGACGGCGCATTACAACTCACGCCTTCTTCAAATCTTACTTCCTAGACATATAGTAGAAGAGATTCCTTTTATTTACACGAGATTTAAACTACTTATAAATATTAGATTTATTTAAATTAATGTATGTTCATATACTTATTACATTATTTACGGAATGTAAAAGGAACACCAAAAAAGTCCTTGTTCCTTATCTGAACGCTAAATGACCAATTGTTGAACAATAAATAAGTCAGCGGGGGTGCGCCTACGCAGCTCATCTTGACATCAGTTCACTACGCACGCGTCAAGTTTCCTGTATCATTCATTAAGATTCATATGCTTCAATAATATGTACACTTACATGTATGAAGGCATATAAAAGGTAATTTTTAGGATAGTTAGAAGTTAGAACGCGAAACTTAAATTATTAGTATTATTCTATACATGTAACAAATATTAAAATTTATTGTTACAATATTAATAAGTTCATGTAACAAGATTTTTCGTTACTTATCTAAAAATTTTCGTTCAACTAACTAGACTAGGCATACACCAATTACGTTAAATTAAATGTACGAAGAATTTAGAAACTAGTTAGTTTCCTTGAAGCGCATCGCTGTAATTGACTTACCCGAGTTAAGAACACGAAGGCATAATTTATGATTTATTTATGTACCATTTTTCTCGTTTAGATACTTCCTTAGAAGGTACAATCTATGTGTATAATATATTTCCGCGTTTTTATAATAATTAAATTGTTAAAAAAGAATTATATAACTTGAAGATAAGAATAATGTTGAATTACAATGATTAATCCTATTTGGAAACTGATATTATAAGGTATAATTCAAATTTTAACTACTATTAGTGGGAGTCAACAAATATGTTTTATTTTGAGTTGAGTTTACTTGAGTTTTTCAACGTTAACGTATTAATATAATAATTGGAAGACAATATTACATTATGACTTTAATTTTTCGTGTTAGAAATTGTTGTGAAATCATTTATATTTTATACTACTTATATTGGTAACAAAATTATGCTTGTGAACTTATTTGTTAGTATAGGTATTGATTATAGTTTATGTTCAGCGATTTACTGTGTATCAAACAATTTACTAGTATCAATAGTATACATTTAACTTGTTACCATTAACGTGGAATAATAATAAGTTATTTACAATTCCAGTTGCGAAAGTTTAGATAGAAGTAAGATTTCTACTATGGGTGGAAATTTTTCCTACGGCTACAGGAGTTTAAAGAATGAAAATGCAAGAAAGCTCAAATCTATACATATAATAAAACTGTAGAAAAGTCGTTTTTGTACATCAAAAAAAAATTACAAAAAAATAGCCAGGGTGTTAAAGGACACCCAATAGAACCCATTTCCAGCATTTTTAGAATTTTTGTCTGTTTGTCTGTTTGTCGGTTTGTCTGTTTATTTATCCGGGCATCACGTAAAATGTACGAAAGCAGTGTAGATAACTTTTATACACAACGATTGAACGTAACTTGAAGTAACATTTAGTTTTTGTTTCATTGCAATCGGTTCAGTCTATCAAAAGATATTTGAGTTTAAAGTGAAGAAGAAGAGAAATTCCAGAAGTAAAATTAGGGTTATGTGAATTTGGTCTCACTCATCTACACACCTGAGTGTAAATATGCATGCACAGTTAGGAGGCTGCGAAAATGCATAGGAGTTTTCCAATTTATTGTTACAAATAGGCGATGGCATATACCCCGTACAAGAAGATGAAAAAGTTATTTTGATTGATAATGATTTGAATTGATGGTTCCACAGCTAATGTTGTTTATAAAGAAGCACTAGCATAAATAAATATATTTTTTTTAATATTAGTATAGATAATTTAATTTTTAATATTAATAAAATACCTACGTATAACCCTCCTTTTGGCAGTTAGAAATTAAAACATAACACTCTGTACTAAAAAAGGATTATTAACATTATGCCCAACGAAGTGGGCACGGGTCGGCTAGTGATAAAATATATTTCTTGAACATATCATACATCATTTTCGTAAGAAATTGAATTTTTATTTAATCCAAATTACTATTACAATATAAAAGAACCAGCATGTGGCACTGAGCGTACTGTATGCTAAGTGGCTTTTAAGGTCGCTTACCTCATCTCACCGCCTAGTCCGACAATCTTACTGTTTATGCACGAATTTAGTACGATGCTTGCAATGTTTATTTAATCAATTTCTTTAGTAACCTTATGCTCGTAACTAATGAATTGTTAGTTTTAATTTCGAAACACGAATTGTGTTGTCGTAGTTTGTGCTCTTTTGCCGTTTAGTTGAATAAATACAGATAAACGAAACATCTACTTTAATATTAATGAAGTTTAAAAGATGTTGTGATAAAAATAATGTATTATAAATATTTTCTTTTGGAACTATGTATGTCTAATAATTTATTTATTAGGACGTTGGGGATGAAAATTGCTATAAGTTTCTACTATCTAAAGTAATGATGAATTTACTGACAAGGAATTTGTTGTATACAATGTTCTAAATAGTTTTTGTTCGTATAAAATATAGCTGGACTGTGTAGTGCATAAGATCGCGTGTATGTGGTTCGACCAAGCCGCCGCAGGTCGTAAATAAGAGCGTCTCTTTGCGGGCCATTATTAATGAATGCGCTGCAACCCCGCGGCCCGCACACCCCTCATCCCGAAAGCTAAATAACAGGTGCGTGTAACCTCATTCGCACAATCTATTTTCGATGTCTTATAACAGTACAGAGAAATGTTGAGCTCTTCTGCTCTAAATATTCATACCATATGCCAGATATTGAGATTTGTTTGGGCGTCATCTGCTCGATGTCGTCGTTCTAAATAAGCACCGTCTTTTGTTGGCTTTACAAAGTTTCATTAGCTTTGTACATGCAAACTCTTACCCATAATTCTATTACTGCTTGTCACTCTCCAATAATATTTCATGAAATGAAAATATTATTTAGTAAGGTGTGTGTAAGTATTACCAGTTAGATATCTAAATCGAAATATATTTGAAAATGTAGGTATGAATTGTGTATCGGATCGTTCAAATGAGAGAGTAGTAATGTATGAGCTCCAGGTAACATATCTAAAGTATTTTTTAATCGTAATTTTATTCAAATGAATAATGATACACTGGCATGAAAATGTTTAGTGCCAACTTTATACGAGTATGAAATGTCAAAATCTTTAGCCATAGTTGCTTAGTCTAAAATATAAAAATCAAAAGAAAAATTTACTTGTTATGTTAGCTTCCGACTGGCGTTCTATTATTTAGCCCTCGGAAAATTGCTTTTCACATCAGAAACAGCCCCTTGCTACCAAGATGTACAAGGATGGAGCTACCGTTGCTACATTAATGCATTAGCTCTATAAATGACGTAATCATAATGTTGTTAATTGTTGTTTAAGCTCAGATTTCAGTTTACGTTATTCTACTAGCAATTAAACCTCGCTTTGTTCAACGTTTTAATATTTTTAACAGAATCACTATTATTTTTCTAAAATAAAAGTATCATTAGTTACTCCTTACGTCAGCTATCTGCCAGTGATATTTCCTTTAAAATCTGTCCAAACAACAAACAGGTACACAGACAGACAAAAAGATAAAAATCTTTCAAATGATGTTTTCCTATAAGTAGTGTGTTTCATATGCATATTGTCATTTGAATACTATGTTTATTTACTATATAAACAATGCTTAAATATTTCTGTAAAAGTAAACATTTTCAATAAGTTAAACCTTTAAATCACAATTTAATTTTAAATTTGTATGGCCGGAACAATCTTTGTCTGATAAATGAGGCGTTTTATTTAGTTTCGAGGTCGGAGTCAAATCAGAGCCGAGACTAAAGATCATCTACGAAATTATGAATATTGAACCAAATGTCTGAATCATAACAGAGTGACGTAAGATAGTGAGGAAGTTACCATTTGTGTGAGCACGTCCTACGTGCCTTTATGAAAATTACCTTCTATTAGTCGCTTCATCATTTTGTAACACAAAAAATATAACTATGAAACGGAGTTAATCTTATCATATAAAAATTACAATGTAATTATTAGTAGACCTAGTTCGAAATGTTGTTCGGTAAAAGATTTTTTTACATGGTCGTTTTCTGGTTATAATATTAAATTTTAAATATTTAGATAAGAATATAAATATTAAATGAAATAATTATATTCATTCGCTACTTTAATTAAATATAAATTATTAATTAAAGTAACGATGTACTTTGTGCTATCGACACAATTTTTATAAAAAAATTACTTAGTACGACGACATTGCATGTAACTTATGCAAGGTAAAGTAGCACTTCTTAACATCGACTATTATAATCGGCATAATGTTAATTAGCTTGCTGTGAAATGACGTCACCCATCTAATTTGAGCATCCTGGCCAAGGTCGTAGCAGTTAGCATGAAGTACGGCAAGCGAAACTCTTGCCGCACTGATCCAGCAATCAGCATCCTTCCTATACAGTAATACACGTGCTCTGAGCAATACGATTTGAGCACTGATTAAGGGGTCAATGTCATTTTATTATTATTATTTAAAATATCCAATAGTTCACTCGAGTTGATAGACTACTATTAAAAAATAAAAAACTATTGTACCAACAATTGAATTTAAAACGAGTTAATAAATTACATGATCATAAATTTATATCATATTCGATCACTTGAATATTTAACGCAAAATGTGTAATGGGGATGGTTGAAATTGTACATATTATATTAATTTGTTAATTTTAAAATACATTTTTCTATTGACGGTCATATTATAGTTTTGATGTATTTTAAAAAGAAATAGGATTCCGTTAAAATTTCCCACATAATATTAAATGTCGGGATCATGTGAATAATTTGAATTATAAAGTGAGATGCGAGTGCATACGAAGTGCATAGGATACCTTGGCTATGTAAATGAAGTAGACTCTGGTGATTTGATTAAAAACACCTGGAGGTCACGCGTTTTAGGGTGACACATTTTAACGGCATCATATTAAAAATTGAGTTTTGACAATTGACATTAAAGAGTCCGTGCTTGTACCGTTTAGCAATGTTTACAGGAGTTAATACAAGGGTGTATTAGTAGTTTTAACTTTCGATTCAAAAATAATTATATATATTATAAGTCGGATATTAATAAAAATGACATAATAGATAAAGCAATTAAATTTTTATTGCAAATTATTTAAACTACTAAATGGAGCGGTTTAAATTTTTAATTGTATAAGATAACCGTTACAAAAACCTAGGGCCGTTTGCTTTGTTCCCTATCTTATTATACTAATTTATTCGTAAGTCGTCATACAATTCCAAAGTAGAAATAATCGAAGACCAAATTATATATGCGTATTAACGGTCAAGTCATAGTTCAAAGATTAGGGCAACGGGCAACCCTTTAGGACCGAGAGGTGAAGAAGTTTCAAATTTAATCGCCTCACCCCGCGGCTCACTGCACGCTTTCTCTATTTGATATTTAATATTAAGCATGACCCTTTGTTAATTTAATGATCGTGTCTGTATAAACGTGTAGTGCGATGTAATACACTTATAAAAATTACTTAAGTGTATCTGTAAACATATCTGTTAGGGCTTAATATATTTAGCCGTGTTTGTACTGGCAAAAAAGTAAAGGATACGGAAGTGCAAAATCTTATCGCATGGCTATGGAGTGTCGGTAATCGTCACAGGCACGGGCGGGCAGCCGGCGAGGCGGCGCGGCGGCGCGTCGCGGCCGGTCAGCGTCGCGTGTGGCGCCGCTAATGGATATTGATGGCGGTGGCGCAACTAATTAGACGCCAACTCTATTGCTGACTGTGTATGGTTTTTACAAGAAGAGTAGGTTTTTGGTACGTTGATGTTTGGCATGTTGATTTAACTAAAACACGATTTCTTCGTAACGTACGTTGTGGAACTTACTAAGTTACTTAGAACGAAATGATATAATAGAACAGTTGCATACATTGGCAGTGCAGAATATTATGTCGCTATAATATATATTCATGTATACAATGGCAATTATTTATTACAAGCAGCATGTTCGGGCGGCCGGGCGGTATCAATCACCGTGGGCGGGCTGTGCGACATTGGACTTCAATTAGGCGGGTGGCGCGTATGATTGCTCACTCCTCTACACACCAAAGGGTTACTTGACCTACTTATTATGATCGTCGTACGCGTCCTCACTGGTAGAGAAGCTTGAAATGAACTAGTAATATAATTTTGCGCAGGGGTTATAAATTATAATACTATTACCTATTATTAAAACAAACTTTGAAATTCAGCTTACTTAGAGTTGTTGAAGATAACCTTTTATGAAAAGTAAGTCGAATGAAAAATCTCTAAAAAATACTACTTACATTAATTTTATCTATAGACTATAGAGCAAACGCTTTCTTTATGATAATGTCAGACACGATTTAATTTACGCTAAGTACTATTAAATAAATAATTATTATTAGTAATGTAACAGTTATTATTATATTACGTTTTTGACTATTATTTGGTTTCGGCTTTCAAATACTCAACATTGCATCGAGTAATAATATATCCTTCTACATCCTTCAGGTAAAATGTTAATTATAATAATAATAATACCTACTATAGCTAAGGTAATATTACCTTAGCTATAGTTAATATTTTTATCAACTTCAGCAAGTGTCTTAAAGAGAAGATAATTAATTTCGGTTGGATGATAATTACATTGCGAGCAAATATTAAAAACAGGTTTAAAATTACTTACCTGAGGTTTGAGAGCCTAGCGTGCTTGACCACAAATAGGTCGCGGATTAAATAACACTGTACCGAACCGACCTGTGTAGGTTTCTAAATATGTTCATAGCGACACTGTGATAACCACAGGTGATTTCGTAATTCGCGTATTGGCTGCATATTGCAACACTAAGTTAGCTTGTAGGTATATCAAAAGTTCGAACGTCTACGGCATTCATGAAGGTGTATGGATATTATATTACATATAATTTTTACGTAATCAGATAATATTTTTTAAAATCTTTATGAACAAACATATAAAAGTATTTTTATATTGAATTTGAATAATAATACGGCTTTTATACGAAATGCTAGAGTCCCATGCCTTATAATTTTATAAGTAAATATAAATAGGCTATAGGCAAACGTTTTATTGAGTGTTTCAAGTTTGGTTACTAAATAAATAAAAAGCAAAGTCATCACTACCTTGAAGTTATAGACATATATTTCAAACATATTTATAATTGTAGAAGTATACATAGTGACACATTACCTATATATCTAAACCGATAAATCTAGGAATTTAATTAAAGCATTGGATCGCACAGGCATTATAGAGTTAACGGCCTAAACTATTTTACCACTCTTTAGCAATACAAGAGGGATGGGGATAAAGGCATATTTTACGTAATACAAATTTTATTGGTGAATTAAATAATAGCTCTAAATTTCGAACGTTATTTATGAAATATTTAGTGTAAGCGGCCAATATTGAAACCAACCTTGTTCTAATTTGAGTAATTAATGCAGCCACTTTGAGCAGTTCCTGAACTAAGTTAGCCTCTCGTAAGCTAGCGTGAAGTGTGAGTCTCTACCAGTTATTCTAAGACTTTCATTATGATGAACATTAAGAACTGCAGTGAACGTGAAACACCAAAATTGCTTATTAATATACGACATCGTAATTCATATTATTTATTTCAAATTAACTTGAAATTGTAGTATCTTTTTGATTTATATAAGTAAATCTTGACAACCAATGGAAATAAACAAAAAACAAAACTTTAACATTTTCGTGCTAATTAATTTTAGATATATCAGTACAGTAGTGATTTTCTACATTTGAAATCTATATAACTTCCGATAGATAATACTTTTAATTATCAAAGATTAATTACGGAGAACATGCCGCGGTGTTATGATAATATTCGCATTGCTAAATGCTTCAGAAATCTATGATAGCGGGCCATCGTTATTGGATGTCCAGAGCAAATATTGAATTTCATTTATACAGAAACGAGTTTATGGTTTGTTATTCAATTTCATCTAAAGTGGACAAGTGAACTACAGTTGGCCATGTACATAGTTGTGAATAGTTAGTGAGAATTTTACTAATATATTTATAACTATTTTTGTTTATTAATATACAAAAATAATTAAATACTTCAATTTTTAAATTTGAATTAGAAATAAGCTACCTATATAAAATGTTTCAAAATGTTCAAAAGGTAAGCAGGCACAAAAAGACAAACGAAAAAAGAACATTTTACAATTCTCAAAGACGTTTTGACCAAATTTGGCCAGTCCATACCAAGATCCGCCTAATTTAATGGATCTATAAACATTCAACATTATTGCGTGTCTTGATATTTTTAGCATATTGCTTTGATAGAGTTATCAAAAATATAACTTTATTATAAAGTTATTTAAACGAGCCCGAGACAAAATAGTGATAAAATTGAATGCTACGATTAAAGCAGTTTTTAATCAGTTGAGAACACGACTCGAGTTTACGAGTATCGTCTTAACAGTTCTTTTTAATTGCCTCTCAACGGGCCCGGGCCGTGTAATGCGCAATTTAATGATCCTTCAAAATGTAAAATGCATTACTGCACCATCTTTATTTTACTGCTTTTCAAGATGATGCACAAAAAGTAGGTGGCGCTGTTGCAATAATTTGTAAATGAAGAGTTGTTTTAAAACTTATTACGTGTGTTGGACAATTGGGATTTAAAAAGTATATTGAGTATTTTAAACTTTTGCATTTTCGTAATTGTGCTAGTATAAATAGTAATATTTATTTCTATTTATTACTTTGTATTTATCGCTTTTATAAAAATTGTAAAATATTATAGATAATAAAAACAATTTCACTTCACTCCTATAGCTCACAGACACACAATACTAGTCGTTGGCACACAATCATAATGTAAATATCTAGCGGTGTTTTACAACTGACCTAACCCATTATAATCATAGCAATAAAAGTTATGGCACAATAGAAAGTATTTTAGAAGCTCTGAAAACATAAGTTCTGACTAATTATGGTTTTCAAAATAGGCATTTTGTAATTAAAGTAAATTTGCATCAGTTTCTTAAGATATAAAAATATTTTTATTTATAAATAATAAATATGTGACTTCAATATTATGAAACCGCACACATAAACGGAAAAAGTAAACTAAAGTAAAATTAAAAGTGACCTAACCGGTTCATCGACACTATTAGCTCATATCTCCCTATTTTTACAAACAAACAGCAAGTATAGTGTGATAGTGCAAGCGGCGCCACCGGCGACGTCAGCTTCATCTCAGCCATATGGACGGATACATGGTACAATGAGCCCATACAACCGGTTGTAGGACCGTTACAGATGAATCGCCGCGCCGGCCGTGAATATGCATGAGTTGTGACTTGACCTCGCGTTATTAGACCGCGGGCGCGGAGCGTGGGACCTTTAAGAACAATCGACATTTGACATTTTGGTGACAAGTAGTATAATGTTTGGAGCGATTTTAAATAAATTAAAGATTTATTTTCTTTGTTTCCTGTTAAATTATTAAAATTAATAAATTCTGTTAGCAAAATGGAAATATTGTGCGGATTCAAAAAGTGACTGAGTGCACCCGACCACCTGTCGCACCCGCCAGTTAGCAGCAGTCGCTAATCAGTCACTAAGTCAAACCAAATCTCAGTCTGACAGGGGGACCGCGCGGTGCGGCTAATGGTATTTTGACGAACAAGGATATTAGGCTCCAGTGATGTGGAGTAAAAATATAACAAAAATGTTTGCTCGTTCATTTTTGCATATTTTTAACTTTTGACCAATGTGTACACAGTCAGTGTGTAAGATCTTACAAATAAATAAATTATAAGCGCATATCCAATAAGAGAAATTCTCGTATAAAACAGCAGAATTTATGAAATAGCGGTAGCTTGACATTCGGAGCGTTGGTATCGGTCTGGCAGGCGGCGAGCTGTGGCGATTGCTGTAAAATTTCATCGCAATAGTGAATGTACACGCGAGTCTAAAAATAAACACGGCGGTCATAGCGGGCGTAGCCATGCGATACTGAGATAACTGCTACAGAGTATTTGCTGCATCAGCGCCACTCGCGGTGTGACATGCGAATGTGCGTCACATGCGTACACTTAATTAGTCATTTAATATTTTATCTGTACGTTGATGACATTGAAGTTGTTTAATTTTGATAATGACTTTATAAAAAATTTACTTATGCATAGTTATTACAACTTTTAATATAATAATTAAAATTAATACCGCAGACTATATTTCTAACCGAATTCTAAAAGGAGGAGGCACTATGTAGTTTTATGAATGTTATATATGCATCGTCACCTACTCTGAACGCATTTTAAAGATATTATTATTAATGAAGGTTATAAGCTCAAGGATGGTATCACATAAATATCAAGAAAAAACTCCATCCCAAAAAGGAAATATTTATATTTAAAGTGATATTAAGGTTAATGTATATTTTTAATTACTATATTTATTAAGTAAATAAGCTACAAGATATTAACTTTATAGTGTGTAGGTATCCATCCATACTAATATTATAAATGCGAAAGTAACTCTGTCTTTCTGTCTGTCTGTCTGTCTGTCTGTTACCTTTTCACGCCTAAACCACCCAACCGATTTTGCTGAAATTTGGTATGTAGATAGTTTGCATTCATGAGAAGGAAATAGGCATATTATTTTTTGGAAATTCAACCCCTAAAAGGGTTAAAAGGGGTGGCAAAGTTTGTATGAGAAAAATATTTTTATTGTACATTTTTGCACGAAACTTTGAATTAATGCTTTTTAGTACAAATGATGAAACACGTATTTCAGGGTTTTTCGAAATTCACCCCCATTGGGGGTTAAAATGGGTGGCTAAGTTTGTATGGGAAATTTAATTCTATTGAAATATTTTGCGTGACACTGAAATAATGCTCTGCAATACAAATTATGAGATACATATCTAAGCGTTTTTTGAAAATCAACCCCTATGGGGGTTAACGGGGGTGGCACAATTTGCGTAGGAAAAATATTTAACAGTAATTTTTACCATAAGTCCATAACAATGAACCACGTACATCAGTTTATCATTAACGAAAAACACACAAAGAAATTATGATACACATAGTAGCAAAATTGGTTAAAAATAGGAAATAAGTTTTAGAAAGCGCAGCAGTGGCGGCACGGCAGGATGCTACACAGTAGTTTTCAGAAAAGAGGGCCAGAACTTTAAATGGGGAATCAGTCCTTGGTACATTATAAGTAACAGTATATAAGCAAAAATGTTTATTTTATTCACTCTTAGCGCGAGCGAAGCCGCGGGCACCGCTAGTATTGTATATTTCGACATAAACCTCCAACGATGTCTTTTATAAACGTAAAATTTCTACATCTCTGTTTTTGTAATATTTATGTCAAATTTGACTGAAAACCGTTAGTCATTCCCGAACGTTATATTGGAAGCGAATCCTTATGGAGCTATGAGATATGGCGGCAAAGCGAATGGCATAAAATGTAATGCATCTTATACGTCACAGTAACAAATGGGAGTAGAAATTTTTCAGTCGTCGAGGAAAATCGTGTACATTGAAACAGAAAATCATTTCAGCGATGATAATACGCAAAGCAGGAAAGTGTGACGAGCAGAAACAAACTAGATTGAAGCGAGGAACGGAGCAATAACGTCGGTGAGCTTCATCTCGGCCAGATCACATTCGTAGAACAAAAGGAGAGCGCGGCGAGCCGACAGCGACGAAACAAAATAATAAAAAAAACCCGCGTTCAAATGTAGCCTTTTCATATTTAACAAACTCTATGCAATGTGAAACGCTCTCGAATGATGCTACCTAGCTAACGTTTTATTCGAAGCCTTTTCATTTAAGCTAACTTTCATAAATCTTATTTAATTAATTAGCCTGAATTTTATTGCATTAAAAATGTGTGTGCAATTATAACTGAAGGCAGTTATTCAAGTTGCAATCCGTTATGGTACAATTAATATATAACAAAACATAATTACAAACTATGATCTGCCTTAGCTTAATGTACCTATTCATTATCCGTATTAAAGAATTTATTAATTTCTTTCTAATAGTCAAACTAGTTTCCCTCTCATGTGTAGCATTTTTTTGCGAAATAAACTTCTGTTATTATCAATCATTTTTAATAATTCAAGTGTGCAACACGTTTTAATAAAATATCGCGTGTGCAATAATTAAAATCGAATGCTTGAAATATAGAAATCGCATGAACCTTTCATCACACGTTGTTGTGAGCTTTCAAAAAGCTCTCAGAGCTTGATCGTTCCTGATATTATGATAGCTATTATTTGATTGTGTATAAGTGGCGCACAAAATATAAGTAGCGTAAGTAAAAGTAATTATAATCCTTGCTAATATTTTAAATATTAAAGTGTGAATACTTTTTTTATACGAAGCGAAAGAGCCAACTGATCGACGTTATTTTAGGAAACATATTTTACGGACCTTTTATATAAGTCAGATAAATGCCAAATTGCCTGTCTGGTATGTAGATGATGCCTAAAATACGTTTTGCATATATAATATAATATTGTTTTTGTTCAATATTGAATATAGGTTTAATTTAATTTTAAAACAGAACGAGTCGGACTACTATTAGAAAAGCGAAAGTTTGTGCATGTGCCTGTGCGTATGCTTGTAGCAAATCGAATTCGAAATTCGAATAAAATTTAATAATAAAGTGTTCTTAAGATACCTCATCTACAGTTTTATTTTTTTATGCTTATATTGAAACAAAGACTAACTTAGAAACTTAAAGTCAAATTCACAACAGTTTTAGGGTTGCAATAAAAATTTGGCTGAACATGATGGACACTGCCGTCGAAAACTATGCATTTTAACTTACATCAATCGATACGCGGTCTGACGCGCACGTGTGCCAGTTGTTTATAGCCGCAAAAGCCGCGAAGTTTTGCACGACTGCCAAATGTGAAACTTTACTTCATATAAAGTGCCTTTTAGGACTTCCCAGGAGAGAAATAGGGTGGTGTTATGTTAGACTACTATACAAGGGATGAGCTTCCGCCGTAATCATCGTTACAGCTCAGTAGGCGATGCCAATTTGACCGAGTGTAATGAGTTATGTGGCGGTCGCGGTCTCTTGGCTCTATTATTAAGCCCTTAACTGTTTAATTATAAGATATTTTTATTAAGATACATGCTAATTAAAATTGTACACAGTTTTTTCAATTTATAGAATTGACATTAGGTACCTACATGCTTGTAAATATTCTTGTTTTAGACGTAGTGGTATTATCAATGTATCATTTGATATTTAAAATGTATTAATCCAGTATTTTTAACATAACATTTTTAACGTACTATTAGATAATATTGATTTTGGTATAATGTTAAGATAATAATTGTTTTTGTGTTGCTTTTAATGAGATGTTTTAACAAAGAAGCTAACGCGCAATATTTGGTGGTGTTAGTGATGAAAGCGAACATGACGTGAACATGGCATCGGAGAAGGGGACTTGGTAAGGTCGCGCTACGCCGTTTGAAAGTGAGATGCGAGGCGCCAGGAGAGCAACAAATTAAGTCCCCGCGGGGAAGGCCCGCCCACGCCCGCTCGCGCTCGTGTTGAGAGCCCACCCGCGATAACGTCTCGCCAAAGGGAAAACTTAAATATTTCCTACGAATTACGTAACCAAATTCGCCAAATAGATGTTCACATACATGCGTGTTATGACGACTATCAGACGTTCTTAGTGCTAGAAACTTTAATTATTCACATACATATCTGCAAAAACTTTTTAAAATGTACTTAATAGATATTCGTACACCTTACAAGCTGAATAATATTGGTAAAAAAGTTGTAAAAAATGTTACAAATAAGGAGACATATTTAAGTAATTGTTAATCTATAAATTTAAAAAAAAATATCATTTATAGGAAGAGAGATTATAAATATTAAATGGTTATTTACTGATTTAAAGTAACAAGGGCACAATAATAAACGATACAGTTAATGACGAACCTATAAAAATAAGAAAGTAATCTGCCAATAGCAAAGCAAGCGAGGGTATAAAATTAAATGGGTAGAAGGCGTTTTTACAAGTTTATCGAGCGTTCCACATCGGGCAGACGTCTAATGGGCTAGCAGGCGCCGAGCACGCTGCCTGTCTGTCTCGGTGGCTAGTGACGTTAACTCTATGGCCAACCCGAATATAAGACCTTAATGAATTTAGTAATTTTATACATACCTAATAATATATTAATGTAGAATTTGAAGAAATGATCTAAAAGAAAATCTATATTTATATGTATTCAATATATGGTAATGGTAAGCTTAAAAGCTCAATAATATCTCATTATAGATAAATATTAAATACTTTTAACAGACAATTAAGCTAATACTGAATGTTTTCGTAAAAAAAATATTTTCCTAAGAAGAAGAAGGAGATCTAACACATAATACAATTTAGAGTCGAGTCTGTACATCAAATGTTTTTTGGAAAATCTTATCGAAATATTTATAGTTGTAGATAGATTAGTAGAGATGATCATCCCGGTTCGCATAAACTGACTACAAATCGGTAGAACGTAGAAAAATGGTTGGTAAACTCCATAATTCTCTAATTATGCTGTCTTAGGTATGATCTTAACTTATAATTATCACACTAAGCCTCTAAGGTATACCTTATTCCTCTCATATTGTTTGGTTTATAATAATTAATATAAAACTTTTTCTAGTCATTTATAAAATATATTTCTGAAGTTTAACCCAATACTTTGTATATACATTATACACTCTTCGAATTTTTAGAATTGAACATTTCCTTAGAATAGCAGTGTTCTTAAGGAAGTGGAGTGATTCCGAGCCGCTTACACTGGCACCCGTACTGAGACTGCATAATACATTGCAGTGAATGCACCGCAGTTTGATCCCTTTCTAGACAAGGTAAGTACGACTGGAAACTTCTCATGATGTTACCTCCACTTTTCTGCCAAGTACGGACATGAACGACTAAGTCTTTACGGTCTCCACGTAAATCGACAAAGTTTTAGGGATGTCATCTCTTTGTCTTCTTACACGGGAATATTGGCTGCGTTCAATTATTTATGACTAATCGCTTCGCAAACTTTGCGAGAGCTAAGTTTGTAGAAAGTATAAACGGCTACGATTCCAGGGATTTCAAATTCTTCTTTTCTTTTATTCTTGTAGTAAGTATGGGAATTTATATAATAGTAAATAGTGAAACGTATATTATGTATGTGGTCAAAATTGAATTATGTAGTGGATTTATCACTACTTACTTGTATGTTGCGTAAGACAACAAAAAATTTAAGTAGAATTTCTCTATATAATATTTGTGTTTATTTTAAATTTATATTTATACATATGTATATATCTAATTAAATGAAGCACGGATATAATTTTAGTTTAGATTTTTTACAAAATTATGAATTAAAATGTCAAGGACGCCGGGTATTAATAAGTCAGACGGATGTTCTGAATCATTAAATGTATCAACCACTAAAACAATGTGGAATTAATATTTCTTGTTACAAAAAATCCAGATTTTTAACACTTATAAATTGTAGATTCCAGAGCCATTCAAGAATATTTAAAATTTAATAAAACAAAATACCTACATTTTTAAACTAACACTGACAATCTTTTTATGAACTCGTCGTGTATAAAAATAAAGGAGCCACAATTAAGCACAATGAGAATTGAAAGTAACATGAAGGCAATCCAACGTTTAATAATGCGGATTGGTTCGGTAACTCGAAACAATAGCTTATGTTTCTTCGGGACTAGACCGCTGTGAACCTGAGCGTGCTCACTGGCAGGTAAATGACTATCTGCATTAGCAATTCAGACAGGACCAACAAACAAAACAACTACTTTCTCTTTCATAAATGTCCGTACCAGAACAATAGCACTTGGGGTGTATCGTTGAAAAGTTTGATATATGATGATTCGCTCTTAAATAAAATGCTACGAATAGTCTTATAAACTACATATGGCAATTTGAATTTAATCATCGTACGAAGCGTTTGTATTGTCTATATAGGAAAACGTTTGTTTCGCTCTGTTTAAAAGGATAGTACGGCGTTTGGAACCGCCACGCATTGACCCAAATACATTTAAGTGTGTGGAGAGTTGACTGAGGAGTCATTGTTCACTCTACATAGTCCACAAGAGACTACAAAATAAGAAATGTATTATAGAGATCTTATTGTATACGCAGAATATCAATTTATTAATGTTTGGCATGTAACTGCAGCAGTGTAAGAAATTATGATGCATGATCGCTACCATTACTCAGGTTAACCCATGATACTCGTATTATATGCCGTCTTGTTTGTATTTCTTTCTTTTAAACATGAAAAAACAACATAGTCTAAATGTCTAATAAAATCACAAAACTTACATAAAAGGCGAGCTCCAAAAAATGATTCTATGACTCCGAGCCAAATCTGAAAAGAAACAAAAAAGATGATTAGTAAGTAGTAACTAATATTGAATATTAAGAAATATTAATAATAATAATAAATCTTTATTTAACAAATATGCGTATACTCATATGGTTAACGACGAAGATCAATAATTTCTTCATACCTAAGCGATATCATTTAAGTTTGTTCAGCACACATTGCTACGCGAATATAAAACTAAACCAATTACAAGTTTTCCAATATGCCCGGCAAATTATAGCAATGTTAAACTCGCAATAGCCTCTCAGCCTGGCTTCTTGTCGAGTTCTGCTAAAATTGAGCTTCAGAACGCGTATCAGCGGCGCCCCGCTTCATTTACGCACACAGTATTGATTAATCATCACGTACGATCAATCGTCACTGAGATAATAATATAATTGTTTTTTCTACATGTATAAAAATATGCAACACAAACTAGTACAGATGAAAAGAGACTCGAGTTGCAGTTGAATAGCGGCTCTTGCCATTCTATGAATATCTTACAAACACTTTGAAGGTATTTAAAGGTATGAAATGTGCGGAATTCATTTAATCGTGAATTGTATTCCATTTTACCAACGATCCAGGACATTAGACGTATTGTATTGGGAAAATTACGTTTTTGGGATATATGTATAGTAGGTACAAGTCACCCTTTGTACCTGTACTTCATTTGATACGCTCAATGTAACAGTAAAGTTTTTATCTTAATACATCGAGCCAGTCCTGAGATCCATAGGTAACCTCTTGGGAAATTTTTGATCTCTTCAAAATAGAAATATCAAAGATGTTGATAAAAGGGTTTCCGTGTAAAGCTTTTTCTAAATCACAACGTAAATTTATCAAACGATTTATCAAAATATATATTTTCATTGAAATTATAAAGAAATGGCCTAGTTTCAGTACATAAGTGTAACTTTAGTGAGATAGACCACTCATTTACGCGATATTTTCAGTCGAGATTAAAAACAATAAATGAGGTTACTATAGTATTTACTGTGCAATCACGTAGCTGTTCTAGTTACATAATTCCCTTTTGCAATTCGAAGCGAAAAAGCTGCGCTTAAAAACTCCATTACGGGGCGGCATTCGTTTCGCCGTGTCACAATACGCGTTAACCGACAAAATGAGAGCGTCGTAGCTAGTTACGGAAATAAAAGGCGTTATTATGAATCTCCATGACTGTAGCGCGGCGACAGGCGGAGTCAGGTAAACACTGTTATTTGCTTACCCGCCCGCCCTTGCCTAGGATTTGTGACATCCGCCGGTAAGTTGAGTGTTGGGAGATGTGAGCGCTGAGCTTTTGCTTTATATCAACTGGCTAAATAGATGTCCTGTACAATATGCTTTTTTAATTTGTATTATAAATTCACCAATAAATATAACGTAATATAATCTTTAAATAAGACAGTAAATAAAAATTGTTACGAAACAACGTTCCTTTAAATCCTATGTGAAGTAAAAGGATTTCGAATATACGATATATTCGAATATAAGTAGAAACTAAGTAAAAAAAATTAAGTGAATATAACATGCTATAAAAATATATACTTATAAGAAAACGAAACTTTAAACGAACATTATAATGTATGGAACAAGTAAATTCAATAACAAGTTTTTAAACCCAACTTTGATTATTCCTCCACGACCGCGACACGCTAATCACTTTTGAAAAGTGACGTCTGAAATTTTGCTTTTACGTGAGCGTCAAATGTGAACGTAGTTTTTTTTTGCTCGCGGCAGTTTAATTCTTTCTTCTTTTTAGTAAACCTGAAATGGCAGAAATGAAAAGCAAACTTCTAGAGTACCTATATGATTAGATGGAAGTCTCGAAAATGTTTTTTTGTTACTCGATATAACAATTTTATTAGAAAACTTTTTTAATTTACTGAGCAGATTGGACTCTTTACTGTATTGAAATCAATATTTACATTTATAGACAGTTTTATTACCTTATAATTATTTAGATGGGCTTTTAAGATTTTTAGTCTACAAAATGTACCTAATTATTTAAATACGTATGTATTGTAACACGTTCAAATGTGTTATAAGTATAAATATAATATAGCAATATTTTTTTAATCTTATAAAAAGTTCAAAACAAGAGTTTGTAAAAAACTCACGCTTTTAAGACTTAATCGAAGTGCGTGGCACGTCGTGAGTAAAACTCGACAAAAGTATGACAAAAGCACGCGCGCGCCCGAACCTTCCAAACTTCCCGGAGGACGCACTGGTGTTATATTTAGGAGCTGCTTTGAAAGGCAAGGTGTGTCGTTTTAAGCCCCGGGGAGTTTAACTATTCTTTAAAGCTAGTAATTTCCAGCGAGTTTTCAAGATTTTTCCCATTTTCATTGGATTGTTAGGTCTAAAGACGCAGAGAAAGAGAACTGGATTTCATTTTAATCAAGTCAATGTCTTGTTGGCATTGTAAAACTTAAAAGTTTCAAAATGCAAGTTCAGCTTAGAGATGTGATATGGACGATGAGGTTGGATAGGTTTAGATATTTAGTTCTGTAATGGAAAAATTGTTTATTTTAACATGGTAACAGGGCGTAGGAAAAAGATAAAGTCATAAAACTGGCGCCCACCAACCATCAAATAAGGCCAGCGTGGCACCGACGAGCCGCGCGGCGTCGTCCTTGACTCCCGGCCAAATGACATAAGTTGGCCCATGGGTGCGGATTTTTGACTAATCGATAGTCATGGCCTAACGTTTGAACAAACCAAATATAACCAACCAAAATAGCCGTGTTGCCCGGCCTACATGAATCGATAAATTTATACGGTCATCGTGAATCAATCAAGCAAGCAGAAAGAGTAGCTGTACCCTATCACAATGAAAATGATGTCATTATTTCTAAACATTCGAAAGAAAACATTTTTATATGAATAAATTTTACATTGATATTGGAAAAAAGAGATTACGTCTTATAATCAATTAGCAAATGTGACTCACCGTGCTAGGTCAATTCAATAGTTTGATAGATTTGCTCAGTGCGTTGCATTATATAATTTTCTTGCCCCTTTAAAGCCCTTAAGTTTAGATTAATTCTTAAAAGCCTATTTTCCCTTTACATTAAACTACTTTCAGTCACTAATTAGTAACGGATGTATTATTACGAATTTGTCCTTATTTAATGTAAAATATATAATAATAATCAATGAAATTAAGTAAAATATACAAAACTTTTTATATTAGCACTGAATTCTAATTTATATCTACATCAAGTTTCCTTTGTCTTGCAACATATAAAAAAGGACATCAACTTAAACGCTGTATGACCTTTACGTTTTAGAAAGATTAGGCTAGCTAATATTTAATTATTATTTGTCATCTGTACTACTTTACATACTTATTTACATACTAATAATAATAATTTTGAATTAAACATAATTTTTAGTATATGAACGCTCCAGTGGTACTAATTCCATTTCTCAATATTGCTGTGCATCATTGAAAATTGAAACTACGAACTCAATGTGCTAGAAGTTACCAGTAAGTAATAGAGCGAAGTTAACACTAACATAGGTACGTAAAATAGCTCTGGGTTTTATTAAATAAAAATGCATTTGTTAATGAAAACAATTATATCCGGCGATCGGTAAATATGGGATTAGCATGCGTCGCGGCAGTCGTCGCACTCAAGTTCATTGGCTATAGCCCACGTGTTCGCCCCCACCGCTACAAAAGGTGACTGACTCTCAATATGCTCTACAGCCTACATGTCATATATGGAAGCATATAATTAGACCTGATTACATATTATATCCTTGTATATTGCTGCAGTTACTACGAAGGAATTTTTATTTCATCTATAAGTAATTTCTTCCTTTACTACCACATATTTGAACATGTACTGTTATTGCGTGGTTTATTAGTCATTATATAATTTAATGGATTAACAGATGGAGTCGGTAGCATTAAATGCTATTAGAAAAGAAATAAAAGAAATTAAATAAAAGAAGAAGCCGAAACATGGTATTTTAATAGATTTAAACATCTTCCAGATTCAAGATGATGTTGCAGCATCAGGTCAAGGTTACCATATCGTTGCAATGCCATTGAAGTAACGGGATCCCAAGTTTCGGATCGATTAGATCAGAGAAAAGAAGTCATCGCCTGCTAAAGCTGAACTGATTTTCTGATTTATAGTTAAGAACACTCTCGATCAAATCAGCTTTCAAACAAAACAAATTTAATTCAAATCGGTTCACCCGTTTGGACACTAGGAAGATATATACATATAAATACACTTTAAACTTATAACATAACAACCCTCGTTTTGTTTCTGAGATTAAAATGGCAGAATTAAGCGAAACTTCTGCCTAGTAAACAATCAAAGAACATTTAAAAGGCTTCTTTCTTTAACTTATTTTATAATTTATGTAATGCAGAAAAAGTTTCTTATAAGGATTGATGTAATGCAGAAAGTTATAAGTATAGAATTTTACTTCTGCATTTTTTTGGTAATAAAGACAATCACTTTTTTATTAACTGACTAGCGGACCCGACAGACGTTGTTCTGTCCACATATAATTTTTTTATAAACTTTTCCTCCCGGTGAATTGTTTAATTACGCATTCGCAAAACAACATTAACTTCGCACCTCCCAGTATGTATTCGCTGATTTAACTACCATTGCACGCACCATGGCAACGGTAATAACATGATACGTCAAACGCCATTATGTTATAAAGATTTTTTTTAATTTCCTTTTTTTCCGCACAACTTTCATATTTATTCACCTTTAAAACCTTCCCTGGACTTCCACAAATAATTCAAGACCAAAATTAGCCAAATCGGTCAAGCCGTTTTCATGCTATGTCGTGACAACGGAAAACGGGTTTCATTTTTATATATATATAGATGATTTTAATTTTTTTTACTGTAGCTAAATTGGATTAAATATTGGAAAAGCATTAGGAGCATAAGCCGGCGAATTCTTGTATTCCTTTCAGTTTAAAGCAGGTATTCAACATACCTAATACTCTATCTTAGACAGAATAAGTATATTCAAAATATAGAAAAAATACGCTTAATAATATATAAGAGATAATATTTATGGCCCATGGATGATTTAGTGATCAATAAGCGAACAATACGCATTAGCGAAGCGATTGTTAAATGTCCACTTCGATGGTGAGCAAACACGAAGGCGTAATCCGCCAGGCGGCACTTAGAGAGCGCCACAAGCACCACACTCTAATTGCACGCCAACTAATCTGTTTGTGAAAGCATCACATTACCAATTTGGGCTTCACTCCGACTAGCTACGTTCGCAGCTCATTAAGCTATAAAGATCCAAAGAGCATCTATTTAAAATTTTCACGCCTCGATAATTTCTAACGATTGACTGGTGTTTGCCTCTTAATCTCAGCTAAGTACAATAACATGTGTAGTGGCTCAAGCATAGAAAAAAAGCATACCAAAACTTCCAAATCTTTCTTTAACAATTTAGATAGTACCTAAACGATAAAATATATTCGTTGCACGTCAATTGTTTCCTGTCTTATTTCATTTATTAGTAAAAACGATATACAAAAATGTTATCTCAGTCGTAATAAGACTTGAATGTAATAGGAAGAAGAATAAAGCAAGTAGCAACTGCAATATTTTATCCTAGCAATATACGCACCGAAGCGAATCGTCTGACAAAGTTACCGTTAATATTTCTTAACGAAATTTAATCGTACATTTATTTTAAAAGTTGTTTTTATACGTTATTAAAGTTACTTTAAGTATTGTACATTTTAAAAGACTAAATCAATTATCATACATAAAATAGATGAAATTGAACGTTATGTTTCGTACAAAATAAACTATGAATAACCAAATTTAAAATAAAATTGTTTTGTACTAAACCATTTTTAACATTACTAATTTTTTTTATATAATAGTCAAATTGTACAGTCACGTTAATTTAGTGATTGAATTTGAGTGCAAACTATTCGACCAGCCAATATTATTTGCTACACGCTTCAATTGGCCATGAGATTTATAATAGCCAAAGTATGAGTCAGAACGGTCAATTTAATATAACAGCTATTAAGCATAGACATTTCCTTCTTCTATTATTTAATGCTAAACATAAGAATACTTTACTTAAAAAAAAATGATGCAAAAAATAATGATTGAAAAAAATAACAGATTGATATTATTAGCTTCCAAGGCTACACATAGTAAGAAAGGAGCTAGGTTATTGCGCGTACACTAGAAAGTAGTATTTAATCTGGTGCGCGAATGGAGGTTTTGATCATATCAAGCTTCGAGTTCGTTACTCCTTTCATTATTGTCTCAATCACAATAAAATAGCTAAGATGTAAGATAGTCTTGTAAAATTCAAAGCCGTTAGAACTATATAAAGTTACATTTTGTTGTAAAGATAGTTACATTTTGTTAAGTACATTTAATAATTTAGAAAAAAATAATATGAATCTTTAATATATTATTATTACACAAAAAGGAAAAACATTGAATTGGTTTTCAGCAACAAAAAAGGTGTTTGCATTCGAGATGTCCTTTAATTTCAAGTCTTTTTACGACCACTGCCACAACTTGCAATAAATTAGCCCTTTACGGAAAAATGGACATCTGTTCCTCTGAAAAAAAGCCCTCCTTGGAACTTGGAAGTAAAAGGACAAAATTTACGATCCGTGTAACCGTGGGTAGGCGGTGCTCGCTCATGAGTCGCATGCAAATAGCTTGATTGGAGAAGATTGCCGCTATAAGATATCAAAGAGGATTAGTGTAAAAACACCTTGAAGCTTGATCAGTTTTCTATTCTGACAAAAAACTGAAGTAATCTTAAATAAAAGGCTTAAACTTCAATATAAAATTAATGTTTATTCTCAGCTTTGTTTGGAAATAAGTTATTCTTGGGAAAGTTGGAACGAGAGTATGCAAGAGCAGCAATTGTTATAATTTTTCGAGAATTCTGTGTAGACAGCTATTATAATATTCTACAAAAACATACACAGCACATTTAAATATTACGTCATATATGTGAATAAAGAAATTTTAAAAGAGATGTTGGGATCTGTAAGAGTAGTATCAAGTGCGACTTATAAATAGATATCAAACATGTATGTATGGACAATGAGGCTACATACACCAATTTATAACTTTCCATACAAAGGAATTGCATGGGAGCAATAAAACTAGTAAATTCAGTACTCGTCTCGCCCACACGGCAGACTTCAGGCGCCCCACGCACACACTTAGTTGCTTATATTTGTAAGACGGCAATAATCCACGTAAGTTCCTCTTGTTCTATTTATGATGAGACAATCTTGCCTTTTGATGATTTGTATAACAATAATTTATGGTAATCGCAAAAATAGTTTAAAGTTAGTGTAAATGATAAGTTGACAAGTATATTAACAAAGTTACAAGGAAAGCATATTATTAGAGTTTAAAAAGGTAAATTTTAATAAGATTTTAAAATATCAATTTTTAAAGATACATACTGTAATTTAATAAATTACCGTACACAGTTAAATCTTATGTGGCAGCATAATGTTCTGCTTTTGGAAAGTAGAGCATTGGTGGTGCACTTTCTCTTGCCGGAAGGCTGGCGACGGCGCATAAGCCGTACAAATTACGAAGTAAAAGTAATCGTCCGTGGATATACAATTAATCGGGTCACTCGGATTAATGCAAAAATATGCAGCAAGATTTTTGCTAAAATATTTGTGCATACATAATCAATGGTATAGAGTTATAATTGGTTTTCATACACACTAGGTATATATTTGGAACATAATTTGTAATATACCTAAACACTTCATGTTTAACGGCAGTATCAAAGAGGCAATGTAAATAAATTGGCATTGTTTGTCAGATTTCCTAATTGTTACTGTTACCTAAAGTTAACACGTACCTACCTAAATCCGAGCGAAGCGAGCGTGAGTCGCTAGTTTAATTATAAAGCTATATTAGTAGTATAAAGTACACATAATATATAGGATATTCTCGAAATACGTTATAAAAAAACAATGTTCCCTAAAATTTTTGTGTTGCTAATAACATTCATAGTATACTTTCAAAACATTTGTTAGTAATTACACCGATTTAATTTGACAATTAAACCGGGTGTATAGTGCGAGGGGGTGAATGTAGTGGGGCGGCAGAATGGCGTGCTCTCACAAACCAGTTTGCAAAAGAGTCCTCATACCGAAGTTGGTCGCTAAGCAGCACCGGCGGCCCAACGACCGGTCCATTAGCCAGGTCATATGCCTGTATGTAATGCATTAAACCAATCCTTATAGACAAAACGAAGTTTTAAGTTAAAGTGCAACATTAATATATTTTAACATTTTTTTTGAACGAATATATCGTTACTAGGTCATGTTCAACGCCTATTGTGACTGAACCACATTACATTCTTGACAGCATATTGATTACTTTACAAGATTTTGCAATACCGTTAGTTAAATGGAACAGTTTTTCATCTCTGTAAGACATTACACAACATAGTATATCTAACGCTGTGTTACGGCAAAGTGCAGTTAGTAATCTTTAACGTTCTACTCATATATCTATGATTTATATTATGTTTTACTAATGTCTATATCAATATAAACGATTAAAATGAAATATTATTTTAAATTTTAATTCTATGTCACATTTGATTACTATGTTGTAAATTACTTAATTTATTTTGTAAAATGTATTCGTTTTTTATCTAAAATCGTTTTTTTGTGTTGTTTTTATTTCGGGACTTCACAATAAATTGATTTTAATATTTATTGTAGATTTTGATTGCAAATACAATGGTTAATTAAGTTGTTTATCCTATTTAGGAATCAAAATAATATTATAAATTTAAACCTTTGCATAAGAACTATGTGGGTATAAAATTACATTTAGCACTTGCCTTAAACCGGATTTGCTTGAATAAGAACTAGGTACTTTCGAAGGCGTCATTGGTGGATAGAACGTTATAATATCACTGAATTACCTTGTGTCGGCCAAGGCAGCTTGCAAAGTGAATGTACCTAAAATGTTCGTTGATTCGATTTCATCGAGTGGCTTTATAGAGGAAGGTCAAAGTGCAAACGAAGTGTAATTTCATAATTATGAAAACATGTATTATATATTCTTTATTGCACATGAAAAAGAAACAAAATATATAATTATAACAGAAAATTTGAGGGCAAAGGTGGACTTATCTCTAACAGAGATTTCTTCCAGTCAACCTATGGGGTCAGAAAGATTGTCACTTAGCAGACCAAGAAAGTGCAAGATCATAAAAAAGATAATTTACATAATATACAGAAAACACAAACAATCATATAAAATACATAGTTGTGTATGTTAAATACAATATAAACTTATACTGTATATATTATATTTTATATATACAATACATACATACATACATACATACATACATATATACATACAAACACACAAAACATAATATGTATAAAGTTGATGTATGTAATCTTATAAAGTTTTTATTGTTACACAATAATTTATCAATATATTGTATAATACTAAATCTTTTGTATAACTAAGATAACGCGACTTAAATTAGAATTATATTACATCATAGCACGATGTTATAATTTATCATAATAAACATAAAGAAAATTTATAAAAGTCTATGGGAAAACAATTTAATGACAATAATTAATTATAGGCTGCATTTACATTAAAAGGTAGCAGACTCGATCAAGATATTATCTGTAATTTTTAATACTCGCATAATATGCAAATTGCAGCTTTACTATTTTATTATTTTCCAAAGTGTAATTGGATAAATTTTCTTTACGTGTTTCTGTCGGGACAATAGACTATTACAAAAACAAATTGGTTCTTTGCGGCTATTGAACTCACGACGGTATCGTGTAATTTCGTTTGCATATTCCCTAATAATTAAAAAATGCAGCACGCCATAAACACGGTATATCGAAGATTTTAAGTTACGATATCGCAAAAAAATTAACCCTTCGACGGATATGACTCATTACGGGGACCACCAGGATATGACATTAAATTTTCACGATGGCGTTTTACGTTACCCGCGCAGCCGGTTTCGCTAGTTCATGCATATTTATCAAAATAACAGTGCCGATTGAAAGGCTGCATATAAACACGCACTGAATTGCAAAATGGTGCTAGGGACTGAAGTATTAAGAGTTTAAATGTAATCGTTTTGAGGGTGTAATTTCGCACGATGCGGTGATTGCATTCAGCCGGTGCGCTAGGCAGCACGACGTCGCTGTCCGACAGTCATTAGCGAACGCACCCCCTCTGTTGTGTAGAGGGTTAGCGAATTCCGCGAAACTCGCGTCGATCGACAGTGACTCAGTGCGATGGCGCGGCGCCGGGAATACGCCGATTGTCCACTCTATAATTATGCCATCCATTTATAGAATATTGTATTTTTAAAATGTTGACATGAAATGTTGAGGAAAGTGAACTAAATTGTCGTTGTAGAGCTAATATTTTTGACTTATAAATAATTTATAAGACTTTATAGTATTTAAAACACAAACTATAGAAGTCGCCTAAATCACAATAAAAAATAAGAATCACATGCCATCCTATTAATTTATAATAAATTAAATTAATGTTGCATAAAGATCAAATATGGATCGATGTCTGTTTCTCAATCACGCCAGAAATATGATTCATATAAATGTTTCGATATAAATGATATTATAAGCCTCCCTATACTGTGTTAAAGCAGCAAGATATATAAATTAGGTGATAAAATCCATACTTGTGAGTAATCAAATGATCATGGGCGTACCCAGCTTTTGGCCTAGGGGGGGGGCAAATCTGAAATTTATTATACCAGCCCCCGCACTTGTTTTACTCTACATACTACACAAAAACACTACACGCAACATTAGGTGTATATATTATTATGCTGGTCACTTATTCTTCTTCCGAGAAGGGCACCAACCATCCCAAGGTGGTGTTAGATTTTTAATCCATAAGTAGCGTACCTTGTATTGAAAATAGCCGAAACATACTTCTTGAAGGTGATACAAGTGTATGCTACCTAACACCTACTACACTATTGTTATGGGTGACTTCAATGCCAAAGTGGGAGTACAAGAAGATGGCGAATCGAGGGTTGGATCATTTGGTTATGGAGTTGGACTGAGGAACCATCGAGGGCAAATGTTAGTAAACTTCCTCGAGCTGGGCCTTTTTCTGATGAACTCATTTTTTCAGAAAAAGCCTCAAAGGAAGTGGACCTGGCAAAGCCCCGATAATACTACAAAGAACGAAATCGACTTCATTATATCCAACTAGTGCTACATATTCAGGGATGTCTCAGTGATTAACAGGGTTAAAACCGGCAGTGATCACTGACTTGTAAAGGGAACCCTGAATATGAACATCAAAATTGAACGTGCGCGGCTAATAAAGTCGACTCTTAGACCTACACCACTCCAGATGAAAGCTGGCTGCGAACGCTTCCAGCTAGAACTACAGAACCGATTCGCCATGTTGGAAACCACTCAGGACATCGATGACACCACCAATAGTCTGATGCGTGTGATCCGTGAGGTGGGACAAAAACATTTTAGACCTAGGAGAGGTAGACAAAAGTCGAACTCTCAAGCGAGACTCTGAACGAGATGGCGAAGAGACGCGAGGCTGTAAATACCACTCAGTCTAAGCGTCAGGTACTAGACGGGAATGTGAGAAACCTAATAAGGCGTGATCTAAGACGAGCGAATACCCGAAGTATTGAAGATGCTATTGCATTCAATAGGGGCTCGAAAGTCTGCGAACTCTCACAATTCCCGTTGTCACCTGACAAAGCTTAGAACCGCACAAGGTACAACCGTCTCCTCCAAACCAGAGAATCTCGCTGATGTCGAAAGATTCTACGGGGATCTCACATACACTTCCACCTGAGTCCCACCACGCGGAGGATCCACGAGCCAGACTTGTACGCCGCCAAACAGATGAGCTTCTGGACATCGACGTGGACGAGATTAGGATAGCTATTGGACAACTAGGAAACAACAAAGCTCCGGGTGAGGATGGAATTACCGCAGAGCTCCTCAGAGCGGTAGAAACACCGGTTCTATCAGAGCTCTCAAATCTCTTTAATTCTGTCCTTCACAATGACACTACACCGGAGGCATGGAGTAGGAGCTTAGTGGTATTGTTCTTTAAGAAGGGGGATAAAGCCCTTTTAAGGAACTACCGACCTGTGTCTCTTCTGAGCCATGTGTATAAGTTGTTTTCAAGAGTTATCACAAACCGTCTCGCCCAAAAATTTTATGACTTCCAACCCGTGGAGCAGGCTGGGTTTCGAAAAGGCTTCAGTACTGTAGACCACATACACACACTTAGGCAAATTATTCAAAAGACCGAGGAATATAATCAGCCTCTATGCATAGCGTTTGTGGACTATGAGAAAGCCTTCGACACCATCGAAACCTGGGCTGTTCTACAATCCATGCAGAGATGCCTTATTAACTATCGGTATATCCAAATACTACGGTGTTTATACCAGTCTGCAACGACCTGACCATCCAAGTACAAAGGCAGAGCACAAGACCAATCCGATTGCACCGCGGGGTAAGACAGGGGGATGTTATCTCCCCGAAACTGTTTACCTGTGCATTGGAGGACGTCTTTAAAACTCTCGATTGGAACGGACGAGGCATCAACATCAATGGAGAGTATATAACACACCTGCGATTTGCCGATGACATAGTCGTCATAGCAGAGACTGTGATGGATTTGGAAGAAATGCTAAACAGCCTTAGTGATTCTTCAAGACGAGTGGGTCTCAGGATGAATCTTGACAAGACCAAAATCATGTCGAATTGTCATGTATCCCCGAGACCAGTGATCGTGAATGACGCTGTTCTTAAAATTGTGCAGGAAAACGTATACCTTGGCCAAACTATACAACTCGGCCGGCACAACTTTGAGAAGGAGGCCAACCGAAGAATTCGCTTGGGCTGGGCTGCTTTTGGGAAGCTACGTCATATTCTATAGTCGTCGATCCCACAATCCCTTAAGACCAGGTTATTTAACCAGTGCGTCCTACCAGTAATGACATATGGAGCCGAAACGTGGACACTCACCGTAAGACTGGTCCACAAATTCAAGGTCGCTCAGCGAGCAATGAAACGCGTGATGCTTGGTGCTTCTCTGGCAGACAGAATTCGAAATGAAGTTATTCGCCAGAGAACTAAAGTAACCGACATCGCGTGCAAAATTAGCTCGCTGAAGTGGAAGTGGGCCGGTCATGTCTCCAGGCAAACTGATGGTCGATGGAGCCGAAAAGTGCTAGAGTGGAGACCGCGTTTAGGCAAGCGTAGTGTAGGATGCCATGCAGCACGATGGACCGATGACTTGGCGGGCAGTGGATGGATGCGGACTGCCCAAGACCGGGATGGTTGGCGCTCATTGGGGGAGGCCTTTGTTCAGCAGTGGACGATGATAGGCTGATTGATTAAATTAATCATAGAAAATACTCACAAAAAAATTTTTATTTAGCGGACGTTTTTTGTTATTGTTCAACAGAATGCACCAATGATCAACCAGATTTTTTAAAATAGTGTTTGGTGTATTTACGACATCATATTAGAAACCTCTAAAATTATCAGTGTTTCTCTACTATATTATGCATGTATTATACATATAAACCTTCCTCTTGAATCACTTTATCTATTAAAAAACCCGCATCAAAATCCGTCGCGTAGTTTTAAAGATCTAAGCATATATATGGACAGACAGGAAGCGACTTTGTTTTATACTATGTAGTGATAGTGCATTCTCTAACGACAAATATTGCTAGAACATAAATATTATGTCTTTTGGTATGTGATTAACATGATCTAGATGAGGTACTAAATAAATAAATAAATAAAATAATAATAAAATATTTTTGTTTCGGTTCACCGGTGAATATTACACCAAATCCAGGGGGGGGCAGCTGCCCCCCCCCTGCCCCTACCTGGGTACGCCCATGCAAATGATGGCTCTTCAATATGTTAATGCTTTCAAACACTGAATATAAAAATGGTTAAATAGAAAGCCTTTTAAATACTAATATGCTTTAACACAAGAAAGAAAAGATATACAAATATTTTTGTAATAATAAATGCGAAATGGCAGCCATTAGAGAATAACAAACTTGATACGACAAAGTCATATATAGCATGTGGTGCGCTGTCCACGAATTTTCATAATTGGCAAAAAAACTTACTACACCCCACGTAACATTTTTTCATTGTGTCGGATTCCCGAGCGCTTGAATAAAACAGAGGTCGGGGACGAAGCAAGTTGGCGTTAATTTCGCCGGAAAACATATCGCGGCTCGGGCGATGACTAAGTTGTTTATGTTTGACCCTCAGGCAAAATGACATTTAGGGCAAATTGTTATTCAGATTTTCAAGATAAACAAAAGACAAAGTTTTTAATGCAATCACATTTTAATTTCATATTTTTAAGTTATTGTGCTAAAGTTAAGCTTTTGTCCATATTGCTTATGAGTTAAGTTTATTTTAGGAAAAAGTAATTATTGGTTTTTAACAATGAGCTATTAGGTGCATACACAATTTGAATTTGATCAACTATATCAATATGTTAACTTGAGCTAAAAAGGGTTTTTAATTTTCATATTGAAGGTAACTTTTTTCATCATCTAATAAAATAAAAAAGTTGTATTATTATATACCATAATATACAATGATATCGTAACAAAATGGCAGTGGTACAACCGAGACCCTTAAGATCCAATAATACAGTTCGTCATCCAATTTGTCGCACCTTACATTTTATTATCTATCTTATTACTACGCAATACAGACCGAACACTGCGAAATTGCTTGATCCGTAGCATTGTAAAAGCCTCGCTCTCATAAAACTCCCACATATTTCACGACAAATAAACTTCTCATTCTATGAAATTTTCTCCTCGGGAAGCAGTTCACTGCAGGTAATATTTCAAAACATGTGTCATTCATAACTTTCGCCTTCGCAATGTCTGTCGATGGAGCCCGGGCGAAAAAGGTCTCAATAATAAATTTTTCGTAAGCCCACTCCGTTATCCCCGCGAGCGAGCCCAGGTACGTTTTATGGCCGCACAAGGGAAAATAAACGAAAAATAAAATAAAAGTCAAAATGGCAAACATAAAACAATTCGCTCAAATATACCACGTCGGGAATGCTTTCAAAACATGGAAACTAGGCATAATAAAAAATATGGTAATGTATCATTAAAGTCATATGATAGATATACCGTATTACAAGTTTATACTTTATATATTTTAGAATCGTTAAATTACTATAACCGGCTGGTTTTTATATACCTACACAGGGTACCTTAAGAGAAATGTTATTATATTACTGATTACCTATAATTTATAGTTATTTTTCCTTTTAATTAAGCAATTTTAAATGCAACAAAGAAGTCTCGGTTTTCTGAAACAATAGAACGGCCTATATAAGATTTCTCGTCGAATACTATAGTTATCCATAACTAATGAAAAGCACTCAATCCGCAGTCTAGGCTTAGTAATGTCTAATGTAAATGTCTTCGATCAGCAATCTGCGTTCCGCACTTAGTTTGAAATTTGTCAAATGCCGTGTCAAAGTCGCGTGATGAGACGCATTAAGTCTCGGCGCAAGTCACCGAGCTGCGCCGTGTGCCAGGCGACCTGCTTCGCAAGTGATAAACTACTCCGGTTAGTTACGTATAGTTACCGAACTAAAAAACCTTGAGCCTAGTAATTAAAATAATCCATAGTGTCCAGACTTCCTTTGTGTGTAAATTAATTGTTGCCCATACGAAATAATATAAATAGATACGTTTGTACCTACTGATACCTATACGTTTGTAGAATACTATTAGTTCAAAAGTACTTTCTATTTCTGTTTAATCGGTGAAATAATAAAAGTAAATAAAATTCTTTATGGAATACATAAAAATATATTGGAAATAAAACACAGACACGTTCGCATTTAAGCTCTCCGTAAACCAGGTAAACTTTTTATAAATAAAATGTTGTTTTTGGTTCTTAATACTCATTTTAAGCGTATTAATCTGCGAATATTTAGATTCCCTTTTTCATTGTCTAATGCAAAAGCACTACTGTACTAATGTATAAAATAGTCAATTATTGAATTAAAAAAATATTTTTTACTACATAGCGTGGGCGACATTAGTAAAACGAGCTTCAGCTTTCAATAACATTATATATTCTCTATAACTCTTATTTTAACAATTTCTTATATTATCTTTTCAACATATAATATCTACGCATCTCAACTCCTCGCAGATCAATCCCCCATTCTTTGTCCTGTCATTCTTTTTATATTAATTTGAATATCCTTTATTTTTATAATAATTTTCATAATTTTGACTGCCAGATTTACAAACTGGCTAGTTTAACATATTAAAAACTATTTTATTTTTTCATTAAAATAGCGAAACCTTACAATAGTGAGCGATTTTTTTGATTTAATTTATAACTAGCGGTGCCCGCGGCTTCGCTCGCGCTAAGAGTGAATAAAATAAAAATTTTTGCTTATATACTGTTACTTATAATGTACCAAGGACTGATTCCCCATTTAAAGTTCTGGCCCTCTTTTCTGAAAACTACTGTGTAGCATCCTGCCGTGCCGCCACTGCTGCGCTTTCTAAAACTTATTTCCTATTTTTAACCAATTTTGTTACTATGTGTATCATAATTTCTTTGTGTGTTTTTCGTTAATGATAAACTGATGTACGTGGTTCATTGTTATGGACTTATGGTAAAAATTACTGTTAAATATTTCTCCTACGCAAATTGTGCCACCCCCGTTAACCCCCATAGGGGTTGATTTTCAAAAAACGCTTAGATATGTATCTCATAATTTGTATTGCAGAGCATTATTTCAGTTTCACGCAAAATATTTCAATAGAATTAAATTTCCCATACAAACTTAGCCACCCCCTTTAACCCCCAATAGGGGTGAATTTCGAAAAACCCTGAAATACGTGTTTCATCATTTGTACTAAAAAGCATTAATTCAAAGTTTCATGCAAAAATGTGCAATAAAAATATTTTTCTCATACAAACTTTGCCACCCCTTTTAACCCTTTTAGGGGTTGAATTTCCAAAAAATAATATGCCTATTTCCTTCTCATGAATGCAAACTATCTACATACCAAATTTCAGCAAAATCGGTTGGGTGGTTTAGGCGTGAAAAGGTAACAGACAGACAGACAGACAGACAGAGTTACTTTCGCATTTATAATATTAGTATGGATAATCAAAAGCGCAATTGTAATAACTGTTTTTATCTATCTAAATGTAAGCGAGGGGTAAGACAGTTGTAAAAAATAAAGCATATACTGCTCAAACCATAAGGCTAGATATGTGAAATAATGTCTGTGTCAGAGGGCAGGTCGGAAGCTCGCTGCATTTTACTGAAAGCAGACTGACGGCAGAGACCCTTGAGTGACACGTCCTTCCGCAGCTCTACTAACGAAATAATCATGGTAATATCAAGTTGCTATATATTTTTTGAATAGTCTTTAATATAAGTATAATTAAACATTTAATACTGCGTGTGTTTGGAATTAATCTATTAATTATTATTATCAATAACATTGTGTATTTACAATATTATAATAACATTATTTAAAATAATTCCATAAAGTCCATTGAAAGGGAAATGTTTACACTTTTTATGTTATATAATAACGTCACCATGTTTTATCAGTATAAAATGAAAGTCGTGTCGCGAGTCCTACGCTCTAATAAATATGTAGCTTAAATGCGACCCTAACCGAGAAGGCAAAATAGCAATAATACAGGGAACGTGATATCAAATCGTTTCAAATGCAAACATAGCATGAATGATAAACAAAGTTAAATCATTACAAGTTGACTTTGAATTAAAAAATCATAGCTTTTATATAATTGTACATATAAAAATAAAATGGGCTATTTCATTGTTTCATTAGACTCGGACAGCAGCTGGTTGAAGGGATACGGCGCTTATCTGACGCCACACCTTTTGTGTTGTCGTTGACCCAATTCGAATGGTACTCGACCGCGACCATGCTGGTCTTCGGACAAATAATTTAGATTCCTGAGCGTAATCCTGACGGTTCAAATATTACATCCATATATATGTGAAAAAGCATAAAATACACTTATTAAAGCTATGAAGATAAGTACCTAATAATATTTAAAAACCAGACATTACGTCCAGGTTTTTTTAAATGTTGGGAAATGCATTAATGCATACCACTTGTAGACTAACAGACAACCATGTGGACCGGCTAGAAAAGTTTGTACGTACTATCCTCTACGTCTTAATGGGACGTCGACGTCGCAGGATCGCTTACGCACTCAACCACGACGCCCCGACGGCAGGTTTGCCAATGCAGACCACAACCATGGGGGTACATGGGGTAACGGTTCAATCTGTAGTCAGTGAAATAAGGAATAATGAACGACTCGCATGACACATCGGCCACTGAAGTGAGTTTCTAGCCTGCACGCCTGGCAGGCTTGGCAAGGTGACCGCTCGTGGGAGGAGGGGGTCGAGAGTAGTATATTTTAGGAATAAAACAAATAAATGTACGCTTGCGTGATCGCCATTCCCAGGTCCTTCATAAATAAGAAAATAACCTATACCTGACGAGTGAGTAGAGGTAGAGTAGAGTAATAACTTTTCCTATATTTTATGCGCAAATGCAATGTTGCGGCAAGTTTTACGTGATTAGAACTGTAGTAACTTTTGCAAGGCCGATCGCCAGCCTGATATTTCACGGGGTCAAAAATAGCAGGCGAGGCTCGTACCTGGCGCCACTGTGTTCAATGTCAACTTTTAATTATACCGCGAAAGAAACAGTCAGGTTATCATTTCTTTTACTTCGTGTCTTAATATTAATGTCGCTGTAAATTAGACTATAACGATAATTATATCGTATTATCGATCTCGAATTGACTAAACGCAAATTCAATTTACGGTTAGAACGACGGCGTTACATAGTGATAATAATTGTCACAATGATACCTATTTGTAATATAAATAGTATTATTATATACGCTGATTTAGACGACGAAACTGGAAAAGGTTTATAAAAAAATAATAAAAAACCTTTCTGTTGTAAAGCATCCAAACTAAGTAATTATTTAGTCGATTAGAATATAAACGTGGAGTAAAGTAAAACTTTTTGCTAGCCTTTTTGCCCTCTTTGTATACGTAGAAGCTCGCAAAGCCTCTCCTCCGTGCCAACAGTCGCTTTGTCAAGCGTCGGGTGACATTAGCTCGACCTACTGTCAGATAATTTGGAAAACAAATAAAATTATTCCTAAGCTTATTTCCTAAAATGTTGACAAATGAAGTCACTATATGACTATGCGGCGAGAAGATAAGAACTTAACATTTTTATGTTCATTTAATACCTTGTAGGTTATTAAAACTATTGAAAACGTTAGGTATGTTTCAATGATTAGTATGGAACAGGTAGGCGAATCATTGCTCTGCCTACAAAAAAAAAGAACAAACAAATCTATCCCGCGGGAACCATATATTTTTTCGGGATAAAAAGAAACCTGTGTATTCTAGACTAAAATCTATGTCAGTGTTAAATTTCATCTAGATCCGTTCAGCGGTTTTGACGTGATTGAAACAATTCCTTGGGTTGACCTAACGTCTATTCAATCTTTCGCATCTATAATATTTATATAAGAAAATGATAGCATCCATACCAACAAAATAACTATAGTATCATTAGTACATAGTCAAAATCAGTACTTAAATAGTTATATAGTACAAATGATGTAAAACTAGACCCTTTGAAAAGGGACAAGATGAATAAAAAAACAAAGATAATAAAATCAGCATTAAAAGCATTTTAAAGTGGTTTAAAATTAAAACATCAAACTATTACATATATAACATGTACTAGATTATAAAATTAATCTGTAGTATTAACGTTTTATAGTAGCTATTGTTAGTCTATTAAGTATAATGAATACTTGCTTAAACTTGAGGGTAGTAAAGTTTATTAATGGCTCGATTACAAGCTCGACCCGTGGTGCAAAGAAGTGCTATCAATCAGTCAGGTGTGAGACGGGGACTGTTGCCATCTACTCTCTCTGTAACGCTAATAACAAAATTCCGACGCCCTGTTTGTTTTCCCGAAAGGGGTGAAGATGAATATCCTTAAATGTTGTCCTTCGTAATCAAAATCTTATATATGCATACATGTATTTCTATCAACATACATTAATCGGAAGTGAAATATTTGCCTATTATTTTCATAGCCGTTTGTTACCGTATGGTCCCAAATTACTCGCTTCGCATGTAAGCTTAAAATATTTTTTTGAAGTTTGCTTCTAACATCAAAAACCTGGTTTATTATGTACGGTAAGGATAAAAACAATAAAATTATTAATTAGATTTTGTTCGCTTAACTCATTTATTAGTTAAATAGGTACTTATAACTTAGCATCGTTTGGCTTTTCAGATTTCGATATCTCAAAGATAATACAAATAAATCATGGGAGAGCCGCAGATTAAAGATAAAATGTATACGATATTACGTGAAGAAAAATATATATTTTAACACGCAACAAGGAGTAAAGATTACTTATAACGTTTAATCGTGTGGGTGGTAAAGTAAAGGGGATAAAATAAAACATACATGAATACTAAGCTTATTAAGCTCCGAGAAATTCTTGCGTGAATAACCCATTTATTTTATAGAATATTTTACATTTACAAATAGAAAATTAAATATGTAATTCATTAAAACCACATTGCTTCAAATAAGTTAATTGTAAAGGTGCTGTAATGTATATTTAAAAGATTTTATGTATCGCTACAGTTATTAGCATCAAATTCCACGTTCCAATTCTCAAACACGTATAGGTGGTAAAGGGAGGTAGGGATTAAAACCATGTATAACTAGAAGAAAAGCTAAAGCGAGATTATCCTGTCAAGTTAATCTTCGTACACACTGAAAAGTGTTAGACTTAGGATAGAAGCTGAATAGCCAAACTACGGAGGCAACAGAGCGTCATACGCTGCTGTCCGAATAGCTCAATTACAGTTAATTCGCAACGCACACACATTCAAAGCGAAGTGCATGCATGTGCGACGTCCACATTAATGTATGTAAATGCATGCGACCGGTCGCGGCCGCCCGCCGACGCTCACAATATTGCGACATTAAACGGAATATGGTTGACGAGACGGGCATTTCGGACAAAAGTCGACATTCGCTAACGTTATGTAGCCACTCATGTGCACTTAACGTTTCGAATAACCATTAGCAGCGATTGTTCGTATAGAGAACGATAGCTTAAAAGCTATCGTATCGCGACTTTTTCTTAAAAATACGGAAAAATATAAATTTATTCGACTAGTAAAACAATGTTCTATCGTAAAATAAAGTTATTCGTTTTGACGAAAAATCTTTTAACATAATAAATCCCAATATAGCAGAGATCAAGTGCCTTGAGCTATCTATATAAACTTTACAGCCTATAGTGTACGTCTAGGCGGCGGGCAAGCCAGCCTTATCCTATAAGTATTTAAGTAACCTACCAAGACATCGATCTACGCTAAAAAGCCTTCTGTAAACTTTTCGTGATATTTAATTAATTTTGTGCATATACATAGTTTTATGTCTCTTTTTGCTTTTTCGTGCCTAATACTTATAATTTGGAATATAGTAGCACATTTCTCTTAACATTGTCTTCGATTATTAGAATCGATTGAAGACAAAAACTAATTAGCGTTCGTGCGTAATTATACTATTATATACACGAGAACCATGGTACGGTCTTGATAATCTTAGAGTATATGGAATATAAATAATCTATATATTAGGTAAAATATCATTATGTTGCCAAAAGTATTAAAACCTGGCCATTATAAAATAATTATTATGCTAATTTACATTAAAATCCACTTATTAGTTTCCTTATATGCAATGACAAAACTACCTATAATGTGTAATCTCCAGTTCGTGAGAATTCACAGATAAAATATAGAGTAGCTCCGTCTTTAAATCGTAGTTGACCTCTGCGCCAAATGTCATTGCGACCGGTGCCGTAGTCTATAGGTGTAAGACACAGACATACATACACTACGATACGTAGAATATACGTTTCCGATACAATTAATTTTATAAGGTCGACATTTTGGCATACTATATAAGATTATGTATTTAAAAACATTAGGTTGTAAAATAGACTTTACCTTCAGGTAGGTTATCGTGTTAGCAAAAAGAAGTTATCTTAATTTCCAAAAAAAATAGTACCTATTAAAACTAGCTTGTGTACATCGAGTTTGTTAGAACAAAAACACACTTTATGGCCCAGGTGTTGTAAAATAACTTTTCCGACCATCCCTGTTCTGGAAAATGTTGTTCGAAAATGAAAAACATTTGTTTTTATTTGAAATTTCTGTTGTATGGTAAAATGAACCTAGCGGCTTATAAATTCTACAAATTTATTTTCACGTGTTTATATGTCATGAAGTCACGACTGTCGTCTAAATTTTTACGGGGCCCTTATTTAGTTTTAGTTGGTTATTAAAATCTGAGGGAAATGCGCGATGAACAAACAATTTATTATTCAACAATAAGTAAGTTTATTACTTCATTTCCAATATACCTATAAGTATAGGTATTATATTATATAGAAACAAAGTAAATTATGTTTTAAAGGTAACTTTGTGTTTAAATATTTTGGTAAGTATAGTGGAGGGGAAACGAAATTTTCATCGACTAGATTGTAAATTGGCAGAATAATACCTAGTGATTACAGAATACCTTTTTATTAAAAATACGCAGTTAGTTAGAACTAATAATTAAATTAAATATACTACAAAACAATGACTTAATTTAAAATAATATAAAAAAAGTTATTTGTAATAAAAAAAATAGTAAAAAGCAATGTGAACAATAAAGTTTGCATTTCTCTGGCGCATAAATACTTCATTTCAATGCTCACTAGCGCCTCCTATGGGGCTTACATACAATGCCACTGTTTTATCAAGCTGGCATTGTCATGGTGATTCACTTTATGTCAACATTTGCTCCATATTATATTATTACTACATAGCAAGAGACATTATGTGAATTTTCACTTATAGAATACTACACGTTATAGTCATAACCTAAAGAATTTAGAAATAATAAAATATATTGCCTTATCTGTCACAATGCCACTTTACTTCCTTGTAATCAAATTTTACAAGTCAAACAACAATGCTTTTCTATATCTAATGTAAGTTTACTAGCAAATATAGTAGTTATAATAACTTAAACTGTAATATTTTCAATATAATGTAAACAATCTAAATGAATACTGTAAAATTTAGTATGAAATAGGTTATGTTCACGACAAACAAAAATATTAAGGCGTTTACCTTGTTTTATCTGATGTGTGTGTGCTAGCTCCACTATTATACGGCACAATATCTTTCACATTAACGAAATATATAAATTTTAGTTAAAAAATTGGTTTACATCACAGAAATAACAAAATAAAACAGAAAACATTCAAAGCGGGCAAGAAGCGCGATACGAAACAGCAAGCTAAGCAGCAGCTGACTCTGAGCGCATGCCCGGTGTGGCCTTGTAGAGGCGTGTAAAGGTCAATTAATTTAGTTTTGCATTGTTATTATAATATTTTTTTCGAACTTTTTATTTTAAAGTAAGAAAATCCTAATTTTAAAATAATTAAATAATTATTTTATATAAAAGTATTGTATTTGACATAGATTATATATACTTTCATCCATAGTAATATTTGCAACGTGAAGAAATAAATAAATGAATATAAAAAGTTTCGATATAAAAAACTTAATTTCAAAGATACGGTTGTTGCATACGCAATTTATAATACAAATATCCGAATGTTTTTCGACGTCCGTACAAAGTTGAATGCGTGGATGCGCAACGTGGAGGAGTAGTGTGGGCGCGCACCGGCGGCGATGGTATTGCACTCTAGCGGGCATATTGTGAATTATCGATTCTCCTTGTGCCGCCGCCCGCTATTGGCTCTGCTTCGTAATTGGTTTATGTAGCCCGTTCGTAACATGAATTCAAATTTAGCGCTCACTGGGGCCCTCGAATGAACAGAGCCGCGTATTTGTACAGGGAAAATTACCCGTTCTAGATAATAAAATCTAGTAAAATACTATTGAAACTTTGTTTCACTCTCAGTGCGATGTTTCGAGCAAATAATACACTTACTTGTCTGTGAATATCGTTTTTTCTTTCGTTACGGGTTCCTTTATAGTATTATTATATTTTCTCATTATATTTTTTTTAGATAATTCTAGGTAGACATGATATAGCTAGATTTTTGTAATTAATTAGCGAAGACTAAAGGTATAAACAACTGTCGTTTTGTAATTACATAAAACTACTTTTTTATTTATTTTATATTGGTTATAAAAAATATCTAAGTATATTTAATTTAAAAATATCTATATACATATATAATATTTTTCCATCTTTAAAAGTAAATTTAATCCATTCTCTAATATTATAACTAATTAGTCAATAATACTGCAAGCAAGAACTAAATCGGTATATAATATTTATACGGGGTAAGTTGATTTGTTTGAGCGTCGTCTTGCGCCAGTACTAAATTGGCGAGGAGGGGAACTGATATTTATGAATGTTAATAAGAAGCCAAGCTTCAGACACAGCCTACCTTGCGTTGTACACAAAATTAATGACTATAAAACTGGGTTTTACGAAAACTAATATGAGCACCGAGCACGTAAATTTATATTATGATATACGGTTTTCAATTTTCATTATTGATTTTCTCAATTTTATTAATTCACTTAACCTTACTTCACTTCATACATATTTTAATCTTTAGCATAAATTAAAAATTTATCTACATATGTAAATAATACAAGATCAATATAAATTTTACCCTGTTTTATATAAAATATTTCATTGTTCTTAGATCGGATTTTACGTACTTAGGTGTTATTAGATGGTAAATCTGCTCCCTTCAAAAACAAGCGGTAAACCGATTGTCCAAATCAACTTGTCCTCGTTTTTATATGGACGCGAACTTTTGCTTTCTTAATAATTTTTAATTTCTTAGATTTACGCGATATTCTATTTTTATCTCTTTGTGTTGTTGTGAAGCATTTGTAACGTCCGCGCGGAAACAAAAATCAACATCATCAAAATCACGAATGTATCGTGAAAACCAAGTGAAAATATATTTTTACTCATTTATATTTTTATTTGTATATATGTTTATATCTTATAGGTACTTATAGTAAATATAATTAATACTTACTTGAAGTCTGGCTCAAATGTGTTACATACTCTTTGTTCTTCTATTACAAACGATGACATCCTTTTTATTATATATTCTTTATTGCACAAAAAGTAAACAGAACAGTAATAATACAATTTTAATTATAATTGAAACATTTAATTTTTAACATATTAATTATAAAAATTATTGTTTTGATATTTTGTATTTAGAGATGTGCATATTTTAAATTTAGAGATATTTAATATTTTATCTACGGATTAAGCTCCGTTATTTACAATTTATATGTAGCTGCTTATAAATGAGTAAATTGAATATATGATATTCCTTTCGAATAGACTTGTCACTTTATATCCCTACAGTTTATTTTCTAGAAGTTGTTTTTATTTTTAAGCACTTTGTTAAGAAAATGTTTTGTGCATTTCCAAGTTTTGTTCCAAGCTCACGGCGCGACGCTAAAACTTTGGCACCTTGCATAATGCAATCTTTAAAAGATTGCAGCCAACTCTCATTATGTCTAATTAACTAGAATAGCGCCCCTTAGGGATGTAGATGTATTTTGTTGTCAAGAGTTCTAAATGAAGTTCAATTAAAATGTGTTTAAGATGCTTTGTACATATGCAGAAATATGTTAAAGCAACAATGTTGGGAGTAGCATTAGATGAGATGTAAGCTAGTAAATTATACTAGAGGGTAGTTGCGAATTTTGTACTGAGCGCTGCATTATGCGGCGCACGTAGCGCGCTGTCTGCACGCGGCGGCAGTGCGGGCGAGGCGAGGCAATATTCCTGTAGCTGACGCTTGCGTGGTCTTCTATCACCGATTCTCATTTATTATTAACGTCTCTCGTGACGAAATGTACCTATGGTGGCACTTGGGGCAGGCTTTTCTAGGTAAGCCTCTTCTGAAGAATTTACATTACATTTTGATCTCGTGATATCGTAGCTTCAACTCGGTCGTATACTATCGAATATACCTAACGTAAATTTAACTTACAACTGGATTTTAACCGAAAAAGTAATCTTCAAAGAGGCAACGGGAAGAGGATTCCGCGAATATTTATTACCGGTCTCTAAACCGTTTCTCGGGTAATTCGGTACAAGCAAAGCGACATTATTTTTGTAGTAATTTCACCGAATGTCCTTTAAAATATTCAGAGCGCTATAGCCGGGCCCATTAACGTGGCCGGGCGCAATTCGGTATGGAGACTCGTCCGCAAATGGCGGCGATATCATTAACTTGACCCCCACAACTATCCGTCGCCCACAAGTTTTTCCCAATATTACACCGGAGACATTCGTGATACAATACAGACACTTTACCATATTTTGTTTACAACGTGGACAACTTTAACAATAACAGCATCATTAATCTTCTCACAATGACTAAGGTATCTATAAATCTCAGGCTTTATTTTTGTCTATAAAACGTGAAAAAACCTAAATATCTACTTTAATAAAATAGTCTATGAATTATTTCATACAGTTCAGAGCTTTATATCAACAAAAAGTATTGAGATAATATTATGTCAATATATTTGAAAATTACAATCAAATAGAACATATTGTGCCTAACAGTCGTTTTGCATGTATTACCATACAAAATAATAAAGAAAGAATAATAATAAATGAAATACGATGAAATTGGTGTTTTAAAACTATAACATAAAATATGAATATCTACGACTATCTTATTGACCTTGTCAAATTATTTAGTTCGCTTAAAAGTAATAATTATTTTTATATAATAAAAGGAACCCGGTTCCTATTTTAATACTTCACAGTATATGTAGCGCGGTACAAAACTACATAGATGTTCTGAATTCCTAACTAAACTCGCGAGGGGACTTTTCAGCCAAAGAAATAACGGTGAAAACTCAGTAGCTTTGAACAAACGGAGAGTGGCGCGGTTCTTTCTGATATGCAGAGCAAATTATAAGGCGCTCCGTGAGCCACTGCGCAAATTTAAATTTATGAACTTTTAAAACGACTTTATACTCTTTTGACTATTAGCTGCGCAGCCTTGAGAAGATATGCATAAAATTGCTTCTAGATACTGGAAAGAGCTAATCTCATTAATATTAAGTGAGGACAAATATTTTTCCAGATATCAAGGATCTTAATTATTCGTATAATACTTATAAATACTTAGCGCTTTGTTTGTAGGTAACTTTTTACTCACGGAAAGACAGCGTGTGTCAAAAAACAAGTAGGAATCTATGACGATTATATTGCTTAACTAAAGGCGCTTGTCGCTAATCCTGTATGAATTTTACTGTAAATAAATTATAAGTATGATACAAAATATTTTAATGAAAATGATAAGTTACGTTAGTCTTAAATTTCATTTGTTAAACGGTTAACGGATTCATTCCACGTAGGCGTTATCCGAGATGATATACGAGTATATGGTGCATAGCGGCTCTCCTGGTTTAATTATAATTTAATGTACTTGGCGGATTCAGTTTCATTAGAAAATCGTTCGGGACGGTCACAAACTAAGAACTGTAATGTCAAGCACGTTATACATTAGTCCAAGCAATTTAAAGTTAGTTGTGGGCTTGCAAATAAGCGAGGGGTTCGGACCGCAACTTACTCCGCCCGCCAAATTACAGACTGTCAACTCGACTCAAGTAACCTGTTGACACCATGTTAACTTGCGATATTTCTTAGAGGCTTTGTTTGCTGTAAACATAACTTACATCGATGTTCCATAATTTTAGTCAAGGCTTATCTAAATATGATATAATATAAGTGATAATTTATTTTTAATACATAATTTTAATATTTGAAGCTACACTTATTTCAATTACACAAACAACACAAAAATATACGGCTAGAGTAAACGCTAGTTTATATTTAAATTCATTCTCAGCCAAATACAGTCCCAGTGCTGCCGGTTTAGTTTGAAATTTCATTCTTTCCAACGCATATCTCGAATGCATCCGAAATCTACTTTACATTTTTCATCCTAATGGCCATTGGGAGAAAATTGGAAAAGAAGTTTCGAATTCTTGTTCTTGCCTTTTAAGATAAGTCAAATAAAAATCATATCGATCGGTTAACGTAAAAAGCTCATACATAAGTATGAACTCTCCATTTAAAAAGTATTATGTTTTCGTACTTCGTACACATAAGATCATTATTACATACGTATATAGATCCAATACACCGGTAAAATATTGCGTGAGTAATTTATGTGACAGCTATAATTAAATGTAGGTATCCTGTAGGGCTTTTGCTATTAAATGAGTCATTATTAATTATAAAACGAAACACGACAGATTCCATTTTTAAAATACTAACTGCGGTTAGCAACCCCAGGTAAAATTAAAATTATGTGTGCATTTTTTCCTAGAATTCCTAAGGGGTTGAAAGGGCATAATGCGTAGCAGTCTTTCTGAGGGGTTCGACCACGGATGGTGCCTGTAGTGCCGATGACCCCCTATCGATTTATCCCATTCTATAAATTGACTACGGCAATTTCGTTCAATTCGATATCTGAGAATTCACAAGAGTGTAATAATAAATAAATAATGTTCTAGCCTTTAGAAAAACAGTAAAAATTATTTTACAAAATGAAGCAGTACTTACTGATATTTAAACAGAATTTATTTTAAAGTTTATATTTTCATTTGAGTCTCAAGAACGGACGGCAAAGGAAGGGGCGTGGCTTCTTGCGTCCGCGCCTGAGGTTCCGACTCGTGGTCCGCTTGTCTTAATTTAGACCGGAGTTAACCGCGGACCGCAGTTTGTATTCATTACCCACCTGGCCACCTCATTGTAGAATTTAATACCGAGCAAAATCGCTGCTCTCATTTACTACTAATCAAATATTTATTTAATTGCTGAGCTATGGAATCCTTAGATTTCATTTGCAGCGCATAGCATTATTAACCGACTTCAAAAAAAGGAGGAGGTTATCAATTCGTCGGGGACTTTTTTTTTTTTTTTTTTTTTCTATGTATGTTCCCCGATTACTCGACGATGGCTGGACCGATTTGGAAAATTCTTTTTTTGTTTGAAAGGGTATAGTTTCTAGTTGGTCCCATAGTCACCAAGTCATGATCTGATGATGGGATCCCAGGGAAATCGAAGACAACTCTCAAATTTTATAGGCACTTATTACGTTTTTCATATATTTTCTAAAGCTGTTCAAGTATTTGCGTCTGATAATCATCATCTCCTGTGGTTGGCTAATGATGGAAGGTACAACTCCTCAACGGTTAGGAGTTAAAAGAAAATTCTTTCAATATTATACGTTATTATAGACCGATAGTTAAATTCTTTCAGGCTCTTATTAACCGACTCTAAAAAAAGGAGGAGGTTCTCAATTCGTTGGGGACTTTTTTTTATGTATGTTCCCCATTACTCGAAGATGGCTGGACCGATTTGGAAAATTCTTTTTTGTACATAAACAAAATAAGTATCTACTTTCCGCTAAAAATTTGAAAATAAATTATTTTTAACAAAAAACAAAAACCGACTTCAAAACTAAACAAATCTAAACTAAAAAGTAGAAAATAATACTTTTAAGAACTTCGTTAATTTAGAAGTCGGTGCCAGCCAAAGCAAAATAACCTTAAATAGACACATATTCGATTAATCTATATCTATAATATTTGTAAACATAATCAAAATACCGTTCGAAAGTTCCTTGCAAAGGCAAGATAAGTCTATCCGTCCTGGCTGGCACCGACTTCTAAATTAACGAAGTTCTTAAAAGTATTATTTTCTACTTTTTAGTTTAGATTTGTTTAGTTTTGAAGTCGGTTTTTGTTTTTTGTTAAAAATAATTTATATGCTAAGAACTACGTATCAAATTAATATTACAAACGGGAGTTTGTGAGAGAGTGTGTTTGTTTATTTATAGTTATATTAAAAAGAAAAACAAATTATGAAATTATTAACTTGATGATCTACGATACCGATATAAAGTAAAGGGTATCGTGTTCCAAACAATTAGTATACATAATTTTTCATTATTCAAGTATCGCTTCTTGGTGTTGTATGCTTTTGATATTAATAATTAATATTTGTTGGCATCATAAAACATATACCGATATATGTAATAAGTGCTTATAATTCGTTGCATAAACAAACCTAGCACAGCTCGCAGCTTAAGAGAATTAAAATATATTTGTCTACGCTGTTTCCAACTTCTCGGCACCCAGAGGGCACGGAAATAATTTAATTAGGAATTAGCTGTCACCTTTCTGTGAAAATTAAAAACAAAACTGTTTATTTAAATAGTTTTGCAGATTATGTTTTACATTGTTTCTAGGATTTTAATATTTCATTGTTTTATTACCTCTTTTTTTTAATTTTAATACGCTGAAATTTTCGTAATTAAAAGAAGAAATACCCACTCAGTTACATTAAGAAATATCTTTTTGCATTTTCGTATTTATTAAGGATTATATTCGGTTACATAACGATACGTCCCTCGGGAGCGAAGAAATTACGTATCCATACTTAAACCTATTGATTCATGTTGACATAACAAAAATAATATCTGTATAGTACTAATATCGACAAAAACTTTCGTCAGCATGTTTAGAGAATAATCTGTACATAGTAGAGAGTGCCCTCTGAATATTCTTGATGTAGAATTTTCAACGTACGAACTCACGGCTTTGACTTTCGCTGAGGACAAGCACTTGAAAAATCGATTAGATTTCGGTTTGATTCTTTCAAGGTTAAAGCTTATATAAATTCTAAGATATTTAGTATTCCTTTATACTTCACACAAATCACTTTTTTTCTGGCATTACAATAACCTCTAACGAAACATTAACATGATAGTAATTATTTTACTTTTCACATTTACGATATTTAACGTTTGGAGTCACTTGGGTATTTCGTATTGTTTATTTCGGGCATACATACACTGATGAAGCAATTGTCCTTGGCCACTGTAAGTTATTTTATAGCGGGTCGAGCCAGGGCGGTATATTTACGATAGGGGACAGTCTTAAACAGCAAGTTTGTTTATTTGTAACAAAATTATCTCTACTCTCTAACTATATTATAAGTAAATCTAACTCTCGTTTAATCATTAAAAGTAAACATAAAAACAGTACGGCGTGCTTTTTCTGTTTTGTTAAATGAACAAAGACCAAATATAAATTAAAAATGTAAGACTACCAGACGTCTTATTTTATGCTGCTTGCCTTTTTATTGTTGTTTAAAAAAAGTACTAAATATTGAATATTACTTTTGCCTGGTTTTTTCGCGATGGCTAATTTCACTAAGATTAGGTACATATTGAGGATATGTAATCTTCTGTACTTACTAAAGGTGAAGGTTAGTCAAATATTTTTTTTTTACATTTTCACATGTCACCTTTTTACACTTTATCGAATAGTTTTCTATGTTTATTTTTAGGACCATATACGAGTAACTTATAAACGGTGCTTTTACAGGATCCTCTCTAAATAAATTGATAGACTATGTTGAGCACGATAATCTTACTAGTTCGAGTATGATAATGTGTAAATCCACATTTTGTCGTTAAAATGAAAAAAATAATATGTCTAAAAATACTAGGTACATACTAAAGTTATAAACACGATATAATATTACATTAGCTTTCACACTAAATTCACACAAATTACTAATAGGTTTCAATAAATTCAATAGGACTAGCTAACAGAACGGAGCTTTAAGCTTCGCGAACTTAATACAGTTTTACACATACTATTTGTAACTATTAATTAGATAGACTAAAAGCGTTATTTACGTACTCACTACTAGGTTTATAGGGCAAGCTTTGATAATAAAAAACATTGAATATATTAATATTCTTATTCTACTTAGTAAAATAAAGTAGATGGTTACCAAGAAAATGTAAGATTATTTATTACTCACTACTACTTTTCTAGTGGTTCTTAAATTGCTCTTTAACTAAAGCATCTTTAAGAGCTTTAATTTTCATAATAAACATACCATAAACTTATTTATACGTAAATTTTATCTTAGTATTAGAAAAAAACTTTCCACGACCACTAGCTATTATTCTTAGTGTTTTTTCCTTTATGTGAATAAAGAGATTGTATAGAGGTTTTTGCAAATAATTACAAACCTACTTTCCGATTCATATTAATGATGCACATAATATAATTTAATTATATTGATCTATTTCGTAGTTTATTTCATTTGTTTATATTTTTCATTTCATCTTTATAATAACTTCAACTACGTTCATAATTGAAATAAATTATTGGTTGTATTTAAATAGCCTGTAATATTTTTATTCATAAATCATTGCACAAAGAGCATGCATGAGTTCTAATTAGGGCATACCTAGCTTTCTAGATTGTGAATACTAATGAAGTCGTTAGTATAATACTAATCTAATTTACAATATAATTATGTCGCAATATATATTGAATGTTTATATTTATAATCCTTTACACATATATTAAATTAAAGAGTAAAAAACTAAAAAAGTGAATGACTAACGTTGAAATTTTTATCTGTTTGTCTGTATTTGTTTGTTTTTCACGTAAAAAGTCCATACGGTATGGATTCTGCCTAAATCGAAACTAGCGTCAATCTTCAGAAGATATTTTAACGTAAAATGATTTCTTATTTCCACAGAAAATCCAAATAACCCTAAATAAAGTATAAAACAAGGTCACTCTCTGCCTCTGTCGGTTTCTTCGCTTTCCTCGATTTCGCTTGTAAACGATATACAAAGCATTTTGATACCGTTTTCATTATTAAAAAGAGCGGTTAACGAAGGTTTGTGTGTATGATTTGTAAACTTATCCATGACGGTGTTTTGTCAAATAAAAGCTGTTTGTGAAGTATATACGAGTACATATAGGTTATATAAGTTCTATCTTTACGAATATTATAAATTCGAAAGTAATTCTGCCTAGTGCTTGGCTGTCTGTCTGTCGCGCTTTCACGCCAAAACTACTGAACCAAGTTATAAGAAATATAGTACACAGATTGTCAAGAGCCTGATAAAGGACATAGGCTACTTTTCATGGCGAAAACAGGTTGGAGTAAGGGGTTAAAAATTTGTATGGAAATTATGTCATTTTTAAAGCTTAGTTTTTACGCTTTTGATTAGATATAAATAAAAAAAGTCATTCAAAGTTTGATAAATTTTATCCTAGAGGGGGTATCGGGACGTACCCGAGCGAAGCGATGGGAAGTCGCTAGTATTCTATAAATTTTACAATGTAAAAGACTACTGCATAGGCTAATTGAAAACAGATAAAAAAATGTCTACGGAATGAAAAATTGAAGTTTTATTTCAAACGGAGAAAGACAATAGTGCTAAAAAGTGCAGGAAGAGCATTCTCAAATATATATCATAGCAAGCAGATCTAAAATATATATCATGCTAAGCTCCTATCAAGTTAGAAATAGAAAACTTAAAATAACTCTTTTCTAAACTGCAAAATACCTAATGAAAGCCGGGCTATCATGCTTGTCAATCTGAATATTTTGTAGTAGTTGTATGCAATTGTAGTGCTCTATTGTAGTTGGTAAGCAGTTTCGTCATAATTACTTGCACGCGAAATTAATTTTTGTTTCAATTCATTGTATTTGAAAGTATACTAAGAATTTTAAGCTTATTCTACAATATTATGCCTATGAAGCCACTTAACCTCCTAATTTTCTCAAAAGACTTCAAGTGCTGCTGTTCTTCATATAATTATTTCTATAATGGATTCATTTTTTATATTAATAAATAAATATAGAGATATACCTAGTAGAAAAGTTTTATAATGGTATATAACAGTAATGTGAAAGTATAAAATTTTATATCACCGAAGTAGAGGCTTTACTTTATTATTTTTATCAATATTTTTTACGAACTAGCGAGCTACCGAAATGTACCAGGATCCGCCCTCTGGCATGCCGCTAACACTCCTTATAAATACTGGTAAGCCTCCGGCTTTTGTGGCTAATCTTTCGCGTGAAGATCGCTATTATACCGCTATTTATTATTTTTACCCGTATTTTTCTTTTCTTAAGTCAAGTGTTTCATATCCTTGAAGAATTTTTCCAAGCTCCCGTCTTCTTGGTAAGTGCTGTTGAAAGATTTAAAATTGCTATTATGTATTGAATTTGATCTGATTTTCACTTATACTAACCTACACTAAATATTTATTTAGTTTACTAAGGTTTATTTATTGTTATGGGGTCGTCCTATTACCTGATGGTCGTAATAGTTGAATTGGTCTTTAATTTATGTTTTTGGATTTAGGACTGGCTATTAATTTCAACCTTTCTCCGCCTCACAGTACCCTCGGTTGTAAGCTAAAACTATATTTATATCGTTTATTGTAAATTATTAGTTCAAAATATTTTCATAGTACTATCGCGTTTGTGCTTCTTACGACTATGCTTGAAATAATGTCGCGATAAGATTATTTGATGATAAATTTACATAAAAATATATTAAATTTCGTGAATGAAACAAAACCACGTAAAATAATTTTCTTGCTGGAGCTTGTAATTAGTACTTTAGGTGTGATGTGATGAGATTTTAAGTACTCGCTTAAAATATGCTGCAAGCATAACTGCCATGACTTTCTTCTTCGTTAACATGTTGTGTTTAGTTAAACTTTGTAAAACTCAAAACTAGAGGTAAGTTGAAGAAAAAGTCGCGCATACGCGTTCCTACGGCCAAAACGGGGTACCTAAGTTATGACAAAGTGTGGCGGTGGTCTGGGGAGTTAGTTTGCGACGCACTCCGCCTCCACATTGAACTCTTAAATTAGCTGTAACTTACACCACTTAGCTTCTTTAACTTTTGTTTGTAGACACCGTAAATATTCTATGTTATGAGCGTATAATACGACCTAAGTTCTAGCTCAATTGTGTCAAAATATTTACGTAATTCAGCGAAAGTATAGGAATTGCCATAGGTAATCACAGTCAGGATCGAAAAACTAATTAGACATCATAACCTTCAAATGTCAAAATTGCTCAAAGGTTTTTGGTGTACATAATTTAATTGATTGATTGATTAAAGAAATTAAAAACATTTTAAAATAAAACGACCCACCTTGTCGGTTATCTTTACGGATTTATCTTCAGTTAGTTCCCACGGTTGGTGTTTAAATATAATTAGCTATAAAATTAACAAATAATTAAAGGTGATTAAATTACATGTACTAGTGTTAGTGTACCTATATGCTGTATTAACCAAACTGCATGAAGAATAATATTACTGGTATTGATTACAATTTGCAATTGATCTAGTAATTTCGAGCTAACTATACCCGTTGACCCAACTGGAACAATAATTGGAGTGCGTAGACGTATTGAATAGTGGTCGACGGGCCAATAATTCGATTTAGCGGTTATTTTAGCTCATGTAGGTTGTGTGGGACGCAGGTGCTTTCTCCAATTGTAATAATCAAACTGAACAGTGCTGTGCATTCAACGTACGTACACATAGGTACTGTACGTATGCACTTAAATAAGTAACAGTAATAATAATACTCTATAATTTTCATGTATTAGTTCATTTTTGTTAATTTTTTCACACGTTTAATTGAACTTTGTCTCACAGTATTCGAATTATGATGCAAATCGTTGTTTAAAATAAAGGTTTTTCTTATTCTTTAAAATATATCTCCAATTGAAATGTAAATTGATGCCTTATTTCCGCGCGAAAGGATTTTTTTTGTTAAGAAGATTGAGATGACTAAATAAATTTGAGAAGTTGGCTTGTGAATTGTAATAAGTGTCAGAAATAAAATTCACAGCAATAAAGCCTCAATAATATTCTTAAGATTTTAGCGGTTTTGTCGAGACTTAGAGGAATACCTGATTCCCAAATATCCTAAGTGAGAGTTGAATTCGTAACATAACTAATTCTAGAATGACATTAAAATTTAGTAGTTAACTCACTATATAGTTTATCCAGCACCAAAATAAACAAATTTCTTTGAATTTTCAAGTTAATTAGCCATAATGGCCTGCATATTTTAGTTACAAGGTACAGGTGCGCTTTTCACTGCAACTTCGATTAATTCCCATAACGAGGTAGGTCCATCACGTGCGCGCTCGTTTGTCTCCGGACCAGCTATAAATACATCAGCGCACTTGCAATTTAATCCGTTCCGTTCCGCTCCCATGAAGCTGTGTTAACACTACTGCATCTAAAAGAGGATGGCCAAAGACCCTGTAAGACCTTGTATATCCTATCCTCAATGTTAAAAAACTCCAAAATATCTCCGTTTGTGTACATGAAATATAAACCAATACGTCAAAATAAAAAAAAGAAATTAATATAATATTTAGAAAGGGTTCTTTTTATGCCTACAAACAGTATCTACACCCAGTTTTAAAATTATACTTAGAAAACTGGCAAATTTGGGTGCAAAGCGCAAAGCACTGACAGGATTGTCTTTGTATGCAAATATTATTACAGGAGTCTATTTGAGGGCCAAACTGAACTTGCCTATTGAGCCCAAGTAAGTATCTACTATAGTAGCAGCAACGGTATCGTAATAAGAGAATGTAGCTTGGGCTTTCACATTAAGTATGTAAAATTTTCTAGGAAAAGGTTTTTCTTAGAGAGATCTTTCAGGAAAAGGCTTTTAGAAAATGTACAACCAATTTTTATTTACATGTTAAGTAAACAAGTTTTATAATTAAAAGTGCATGCACAGTGTCTGTGATTTCAAACTATTACGTCTTAATGTGCTACAGCTAGTTCATTGTTGAAGTCTATTGAGCAGAAACTCAGGCGAATAGCAGAGATAGTAATTCATAGGCAAATCTGCTCCTAAGCGCGTTAACACGGCTCAGGGGTTATTGCGACCATACTATACATATGCTACGTATATCACGTCTTATGCAATCAATTGAAGTACATTGTGCATAATTTCATCGATAGGTATTTGATTCCATACTGGTATTATATTTTTACTTGAAATATTTTGTATAATTATAAAACAAAGTCCTCCGCCGCGTCTGTCTGTTTGTCTGTCTGTCTATCTGTTCGCGATAAACTCAAAATCTACTGCACCAATTTTCATGATGTTTTCACCAATGGATAGAATGGTTCTCCAGGAAGGTTTTAATACATAATTTGTCAAGTTTTTGTATAATTTGGCTAAAATATAATGGAATCTGTTGGAAGTGTCGGAAAAATATAAGCCGTCTGGGAGCTTTCAACGAAGACGCTGACTAAACCTTTTGAGATATAACTAAATGATGTATGGTGGAATTGTGTATCTTATATAGGTCTACAAAAAAGTCCGCGATGGCATATGTCTATCTCTTAATGATAACATACTATATGGAAAAAAGTTAGGAAATTTAAAACAACATTATACAATTAAAGGCGTTTGACGTATCATGTTATGACCGTTCAACTCAAATATATAGCGGGTGGTGCGAAGTAAATATATACAACACGTACCTAGGGGCAAACCCGAGCGAAGCGAGGGTGAGTCGCTAGTTTTGTATAATTTCAAATATGTACAAAAATATACTTTTTATCTTTTTACCCACATTTTGTACTTGTAATTTTGTGAGCAAGATCTAGGTACAAATTATTTGAGTCGAATGGCTGGTACATTTAGGCTAGAGATATAAGACAGATTAGTTAATTAAGCGCGCAATTAGAAGTGACAATGTTTGGCGTATGTAATGAGGCACACGGGTCGACTAAGGCACGCGACGCAAGCTCGGAGTGTTTTCTGATAGCGTTCAATCACTGGCAACACACACTGTGTTGGCAGATTTTTGAAGTCGACCTTATTCTTGTAAAATGGTATTGACTTGTACATATTAAAATGTATCTCATCGTATTTTTAAAAATTATATCTGGCAACAGTTATATTGGTACTGATATTTTAAGGACTCAAATTATGCGTGAATCCGTTCGGACCTTTAATTCGGATCCCACCATATTATTATACACCATAAACGTATCTAAATTTTATATCCATAGCACGACCGGAGCCTGCTTCACTTATTACCTCCGTGCTAAAAAAGAATAACACCATTTTGGCACTTTTGACGCGTATTCCGGATGTCTCCGTTCATATTGTGAGCTGTTAATATTCTGCGCGAAGCATCCGACCTTTTTTATTTGTATCTAAAATTGAACATTTTGTCGCGACAACGAGCACGCGCGGTACTCCCCTTCGGCAAAGAAGCGATAAAAATACGAAGATGCGACTGTGCGGCAATCCCGCGCACTAACGACCTCATGGCCGTTTAATTCACACATCTGCTGCAAATTGACATCGCTCGCGCTCTCCTGTAGCTTACATTTCGAGTAAAAATGAAGTCAAGTAACTTAAAGCACGTACAGAGAAAGAACAAAATGCGATTTAATTTAGTTTAAAGGAATTTTATAAAACTTATATCTTATGCACCGTTCAAAAAACAATATCTCTTTATAGTATCAAATCCAGAGGTGAGCCAGACTTTTGTCTTGAAGAGAAAAGGATAAAAACTGTGCTTAAAGTCAAAAGTTTCATCAAACAAGAAACAGTGGAAAGCGAAAAAGTAAAGTTCACAAAACAATAAACAACAGACGCTTTCATTTACAATATTTGGTTTCCATTTATACAGCTTACTTTCGCATTCATTATTTAAGCTGTAAAAAGTACTCACTGCTAGAAAAATTAGAAAAAAGAGGATTTCCTTCTCAATATGATCTTGCAAATTTGCTGAAGTCGGGTGCCTTTATGCTGAAGAGGCGAACTCGCTAAGATAAGGGGAGGAGCGGACAAATTGTAATAATTGCGAGACGAGATAAGAAGTGACACCAGAAAACAAATGAAGGCGGGCGGGAAGCGGGGATGGCGACGCGCGTGACGTCATCCCGTCTAGAGCCCATAACCTTCGCAGCCGTCCTATCAGAGCGCGCTTTAGCTAATACTACACGCAGACTCATAACAATAAAGTCACAAAAATATTACCGTTTGTTTGAATAATGTCAACTACAAAAGAACAATGTAATTGAACTATATTTTCTACACAAAGATTTCTGAACTACATTTTTCTAAGAAGATTCTTTGAACTGAGTTATAAATAGTTTCATTTTATCCTGTTTGATATGAATTAAATTTTCCTTTAACTAACAAAGCATAGTTTATGAGGAATTTTTATTTAAATAGAGGTCGCAAGTCGTAGACCCCGTGGGAGCGACATTTAGGCTCTTCCAGCTACTTGCCAAATTAAAATGATAAATCAAAATCCGTCAGCTACTGCACGCACGTAATTATTTTAGCAAACTTGTATTTTCTGAAGAATTTTGAAGTATTCTGATTCAGAGTGTACATAGAAAGAATATTTAGAATTATATTTAATTATTTCTTGTACGGAATTGCTATACAAAATGATATCGATATTTGAATGTTCCGATCTAACCATTTTATATATAATTGAACTTTACGCTTAGTAAATAATACATATTAAAAGAGGAAAGAGGCTTAAAGTAAAGTTGTTTTAACTTGGAATTAAATTACAATAAATTATATCAAAAGATAGTCATTATTTTTTGTTAATTTTTGTATTAAGAACTGAGTCACTTGGGTGATTATGTTGCTCAAGTAGGTTTAACAATTATTCTTTTCTAGATACATAATTTATAAGATTTTATCTAGTTTCGTTTGCTTATTTTGTGTTTGCCTATATAATACATAGTTTGGTTAAGTAATAAGTTTACCCCTTCTTGAAAACTTTATAATATTGATGTTTCTGGCTCGGCACAAACTATATAATTTTTGTAATAGCTTAGGATAAGGCAATCCGGTCGAAACGTCGGGAATAAGGTATTTATTCATACCATTAAAAAACACGCGTTAAGTCCCGTTGTACGATATATGATATAGTTATGAAACCCGAAAGCTTAAAAATTTATAATAACTTAGGATAAATCAAAAAAATTATATCAATTCTATAGAAATTTAGCTTAGAAAAACAGAAAAAAAAAGAAAAACAAACTAACTAACATATATTTTCATATCATAATAACGTAAAGATAAAGAGGCGTTTTAATAATTTTCATAAGAATGTTAAGGTTAGATAATGTCGAAATTATACTGGAACAATGAGAAAAGATAAAAATGACTATCGTTATATTCTGTTACGCAATATTAAGCTCGATGATTCTATGAATATCATTTATAACGTACTTCGTAGTCGTACTGTGTTGTAATGATATTGAAGTCTACCTATTACCAGTGCCTTCAGTCGCCGGTTTTTATAGAAACTTCACATTACACATGTAAGCATCCGGATACACTGAAGTTCGATATTAGAATTGGTCGGCTTGTGATTAGGCAAGCTTTTTCGTGACTAGGAGGAGGGTAGATACACCATGCAGAGGCAGGATCGTACAGAGCAGAGAGAATTGTTATTTATATGCGATATCACAATAGAAATAAAAAAATAGTTAATAGATATTTGAGTGAACTTTAATGGTAGTTGATTTTACTAGGATTAAGTTTATAAGTCATCGCTTATCTGTTTATTTTTTAAATTATAACTTGTAAATGGCTCGTTGGATTTCAGTGAGTCTTCTTCTAACACAATAATTGTTTAAATTATATATCATTATGATTGTTTAACCTCTACTTTAAACAGACAGTGTGTACCATTATATGTGAACTGGTCGCATCGAAGTAGAATAATACATACTCGTACACATAGATATGGTATTATTAGTCTAAGCTCGTACATATATACTGTTTGGGCAACAAGGAAAACTTCAGAAATTTCTTCTTATAAGTTTATTACTTTGCTTAGTACAATAAATGCCTTGTTAAATATATATATAATTGCTAACGTGCGCGTGCGCCGGCTCCGTCTGTCTCAGTCGTAAGTAGTAAGTCGCGGCGGGCCCGGGTTCCATTCTGTCCCCCGCGCCCCGCGACCTATCCTCTCGCCTAAGCGTTGCATGCGTGAACATATACGATTAAATGCATTCAGTATATTAAGAGATCTAAAGAAAATTAGGTCAGTTTATGATATTTTTGTAATTGCTATGCATAACTCAAATTTTATTACACTTAAATTAATAATGTTATAATGATTTTTTTAACGTATTAGATTTAAACAATAAAAACAAAGTATAAGTATCTAAATTCTAAACAGTATTTGCTTTTCCGAAGCACGAATAAACCACAGCAGTGTAAAATGACATAAACATTTTACTGGAGTTATTTAATCATAAAATAAGATAGTATGACGAGACAAAATCTAAACCTACGTAATATCTAGACAGCCGTATTATAACTAAGAGGTTTCCTCCATTCTTTTAAATTGAATAACCAACTCTCGCCGCACGTTCATCGAAAATCGTTCTTGAGATAACCATAATGTTTTATTAAATGTCATCCGCAATATAATGAGGTGCGAGGGATCTAACATTTGCGAGAGAGGCGCTACAGAAATATGTGCGAAGTATTATGGAGTGCCGTTGTAAGTCAATGAAGCGGCAAATGGGGTGTTCTCGCCGCTTCGATGAGGGCACACTCTAATAAATAAAATTATGCCGCAGAAATTACAAGAATACGCGGGCCGCCAGCGATCCCGCGAGATTGGATGCTGAAGATTTTCACCAATATCCTTCGATAATGAATATTATATATAGAGCTTTAAGCTCTATCGTTGCCCTGTTAATTATAAAAAGTTACAGCTTTCAAGCTACGTCCTCCACTCGGAGGACTTTAAAAACTATTTTAAAAGTTCATATTAAAATGTAGATAATGTATATTGTATACATGTTAGCATCAAAAGATATTTTTATAAATTATATTAAAAAGTGACTTTTATTTAGACATAAAATTGAAATAATAATAAGATAACAGAAGGAGATACTGGGCTTTGTAATAGCGTCACACTAATGGCCTGTTTAAATTTTAAAGTAAACAGTAAAAATACGTCAAAATTAGCTTAAGATTATCGGTAGACACTTTTTCTTTATATTCAGTACAGTTCATATTTTTATCGTCTTAGACAAAATATGTAACAGAAATAAAGAATTTTGAACATTACAAGGGAATACAAAGACCAAGAGTATTTTAAGACATATTTTATACAAAGCTAAACTTAGTGCTCATTGTACAGGGGAATGACTCAAATTCTGACTAACGGACTCGTTATATTAGCTTGATGAGCAAAGATAAAGCCACGCGCACTAAAACAAAAAATAAAGTAAGAAAATGGTCTTGAGGAGACAAAAAGTATCTCACGTTTTTCGTTTTAATCTCTTCGATACTCGTTTACTTCATCCTCTAGTCTCTATTGCTGGTACACAGAAGGACATTTTATTTAATACTCTGTTAACTTCTGAAACGAACATTTTATGCAATCAGCATATTAATATAGTATGAATGCGAATTCTTTAACCCGTTTGTAAATGCTAATTATCTATAAATAACATCTCAGTTTTAAATAAGGTTTAATGGAAGCTTATCCTAAAAATAATGATTTGATGGCGACGAAAAGTATATACATATTTTAACCAAAGAGGAGGGTTTTTATGCGACCACGTTGATTGAGAATTGAAGTATAATAAATAACCCGATTACAAGTATTAAAGGTAATAGCATACTCAATGTCAAATGTTGCAAAAACCGGTTTGTGGTTGTTTCAAATTACATTTTAAGACAAACATTGTAGAGCATAAAATATTTAGAAAATATCATGTTATATGATATTGAATACAATTAACCGTTCTTAAGAGCGCGGAGAGAGAGGTGTTTTATTATTTATAGGACTAGCAAACGCGGCCCGCTTTGCTGGGCTTAAGTTCAAATAAATTGAACGGTTTTTATAATTTTCTACTAAAAGTAGCCTAAGTTACTCCTTATAACATTAGCTATCAGCGAGTGAAAGTCCCGTCAAAATCGGTTCAGCCGTTTCACAGATTAGCCGGAACAGACAAACAGACAGACTGACAGACTGACAGACAGACTGACAGACAGACAAACCAAAATTTTAAAAATTGATTTTTTGATGTAAATACTGTATTATATATACTTTTAAATGCATTTAGTAAAACGCTGTTAATTTGAAAATAAAAACAGAAACTTTAATTTTATTTATATCTACTGATTAATATAGAGCAAAAAATATATACTTGTTCATAAATAAATTTTATAGAAATACAGAAATGATATACAAATTACTAAACATAACATAAATATTATTCGTAAAGGTACATTTACGCAAGTTTGATAATAATTACTGATTTGATTTGTTAGCAATAAGAAGATAATATAATACTCGTATGTAGCTGTTACTATGAAAAAAAAATTTTATTTTATAGTTTCAATTTTATTTTTGATAAATTTTTAGTTTAATTATTACGGAATAGCTTACATAAAATTCAGCTTGTGTAAAATATAGTAATTGTTTTTAACCGTGTATATTGAATCTTTATAGTTTAACTTTATATTAGTAAAAACTTTGTTCCAATAGTAAGGACTCAGTTGAAAATTTTACGGTACAGTGTTTTACGGTTGATTTTATGGCTGATACTTTTCATTTTATAGTACTAAAATATCTATTTCGATATTAATTTACTATATAACTAAAAAGGTTATATCGACTTCAAAATCACTTAGATTTTATTCCACCCATGGGAATAATATTTTTTGATAAAATGTGTCCTTTTCCCTGAAAACGAAACATCAAATTGCTTCACAATTAGCGAAGGTATCGCGTAACATTGTGTGGGTATGTTTAACCTTTATTGAATTAGGTTAAAAATAGCTTTTACCAAGCCGGAAAAAGAGACTATTAATACATTAAGTTGAAATGTTTCTTTTTTGTTTTAACGCTGTAATTTTTGAAACTGTCGTTTTTGATGACAGGTAATAACTATTACCTGTAATAACTAGTTAAAGAATGAGGTTACCTTTAGGAACTCCGAAAAATAAAACACATAAATAAACTTCACGGAACCGCTGGTAATATGTATTTTATTTATATTAATACAAGAATTGCAACAAAATTAGAGAATCATCAGCAAAATATATTATGTTAGACGACTTTTATTGGGGCTAATACTTAGGTAATGAACAGTATTTTTAAATATTTACATTTTAAAAATCGATTTTTATCAGAATTATTACAATTACGAATTCAAAATATCTGTACACAATCTAGTGTAATAGCAATTTAATCGACCAATATTGTAGATATTATGAGCTCTGCACGTGTTACCAACGCATTTTGGTCAATATTAAATTCCTATCTATGATTAGCATATTAAGTAAAATTTCATATTAAAATTATGTCAAATAGGTATTAATTATTGAATTTATAAGGTACTTGGATAAATTTTGACCCTGTAATAATAATGTTATCCTGTTTATTGTGTTCTTAAACTTGTATGTTGCTTTTAAGAGTATGTCGACAAAAGCGAAGAGTATGTCGGAAAAATTTTTCAATAAAGGCTTTAGAAGAAAATACTATAAGTATTAATGGAGAAGGAAAGCGATAAGTTTTGAGTAGTTGTATAAAAAGAACAATTTTAAATGAGACCTATCAATTCCGCAGCGGCAAGACGTCGAGATTAAAACGCTCGATAAAATAGCTAATAAAGGTTCGATCTCTTGAGCTTTGATAAGAACTAAAGTTTTTAACTTTCTAATACGATTTGTTCTATTTTTCTATTAAAATGTAAGTGACATGCTAAGTTTGAAATCATTTTCTTGCTAATATTGCACATTTTTGGAATTTAACTATTAACGATAACTACGCTTATTTAACGATAACTATGCTTAATGTTTTATGATTTTGTCTTAACTTCCAAGAGTCTTTTTATTTTCCTACAAGAAAATATAAAGATTTCAACAAAGATTATAAAACAATTCATTGCCATCAAAGAATAGTATGAATAATCCTAAAATAATTGTTATTGTCCCAAATTAAAAAGTAATTTAAATAGCTCTCATCTTCACCCAAATATTGCTTATACGGTTATTATTAAGGCGATACGTTTCAAGTAAATTAAGACCAATTTGTGGAGGCTTTACAGCGAAATGTGGAAAATTAATTTATGAACGGCGTGACGGAAATAATGTGAGTGAACGCTTAATGAATGATTTTAATTTAATTTAACAGAATGCGATTAAAGAGATGTTCTCGTTTAATGTTTGCAATTGCCTATATGTAGTTGTTTTTGCAAAATGACTATTGTATAGTGAAAATTAATATTACCTACTCCTATAGTGATTATTTAATTCAGTGGCTCTTAGAAAATTGATAAATGAATTATAACGATATGCGAATTCAATACAAGTGCAGATAAATCAACATCCAGGGTTGCTGAAGTCCTGCGGCGGAGTTTCCATTATGAATCTAAATTTACATGAACCAGACTGTTTCGTGTGAAAACAACAACTGTTTTGTATTTGTTTTGCATATGATTGCGTTATTTAGCATTCGGGGCGAAATAAAGTCAGCAGTCCCGATACGACGATAGGCGATGATCTCCAGCCCGCACCTACTCCCGCATCACTCACGATAATAGCCGGGTCCGTGTCGCGACGCTAAATGTAAATCGCTCTAATTTATATGCGCGATAACGTCGCCGTCCTGCTGTTAACTGTAATTATATTACCGAGCGAGGACGTGTTGATCAAAATGTCTGATTAAAGGTACGTAATGCTAACCGAGAAAAATTTTGTCAGTTCGTTTTAAGTACTAAAATAAGGCTAACTCTGTTGTATCAGACCACGTTTGTACTTGTATATGTTGCGATCGTAAAAATAGCCCATTTTGGGTTATGTTTTAACATTTTTATTCCAAGTGAATAAGGTAACTCAGTATCTTTTAAAACGTTAATTTTAATAAGACGTGCTGTATTTTTTTAAGTAAATGTTTTACAAGAAACGCAATTAAGGAAATTGACTTGACTGAAAGCATAGAGACGCAATTAAGGTAAGTGGTTAGTTAGAAGACAGAAGTAAAGAACTATTTTTGTGAAGTAATGAACTTATAATGAAGGACAAATTTCGTACGAATGCTTAATATGCAAGTCAGTAACCTTCCTATATTACGTTTGAAGCACACAGAGACAATGCCCCAATGGGCAATCTATTTGAGTAATTATCCGCTAAGGGCCATTGTCCGCCATCTTGTGTGCGTGGAATGAGCCTTGTTCACTCCAATACCTTGTTATGTACGTATGTTTAGTGATCGCTTAGGCAGCATATCTTAATACGTCGCTCAATTGTATTCAGAGAAAGCGATTTCATATTAAAGTATGACTAACTCGAAATGTCTGAGTAATGTTACATCGTTCTAACGCCTAGCTCGATGTGCAATAGATATTAGCGAGGAATGGAACATTAAACTCTGTTTAATTATAACAGCAGATAAGTTAACAATCTCGAAAGCGAGTCTGACTGCGGCTTATCAGGCGCCAAATGTTTCAAAGGAACTTTTAACGAGTTTAAAGTTGGCCAAGTGTAGTGCACCCGCAGCGAGTGTGGCGCTCGACGCTTCGTAGCTTAAGATTAATTAAACAATTGCACGATGGCTCCTTGAAAACACTCCGACATGTCTCGGCCCGTCGTCGCCAACCTTGCCAAATTAAAGCCATAAATCAAATCCGCCGACCGGAAACAGTGAAACGTAATAATGAAGACTAACCTGAAAGTTAAGAACCAGATTACATTCTAGCCGTAAGATTAATTTATTCTTGAAGGCTAATAAAATTGTAAGGATATATTTTATTAAATAGAATTTATAAATGTTTTGTACAGTTTTAAAAATGTTAAACAATTTAAATGAAATATAATATGCGAAAATTTACAGCGAAGGGCGAAGGTAACTTTGTATTATCGAGTTCGCTGGGAGCGGATCGTAATTCAACTACAATTTATGTGCGTGCGACTGTGACGCGTTAAAAGATTAGTCTCTAGCTGAGAGCAAAATAACTACGCAGTTACTCCACTTCGTGCTCTCTATATGTCTGCAAATGTGCTTACTTTGCAATTTTTTAAAATGAACGCTGTATTTGGCATCCATTTCAAAACTTTTACGTCACGATTTGTAGCGTCAAGACGTTGCGGAGGGGTATTTAAAGCATACTTAAACCGCCTCGATACTAGTTAAAGCACTCGCTAAGTAAAGCGAAATGGTGAAAGTTTATAGTGTCTAAATCAGTTGTTAAAAACCAAAGTCTCAAAGACTGAGAAACGAACGTGAAAAATCACAGAAAACTTTACTACAGTGAATAAAGTTTTTTTAATTGCCTGCACTTAGGATTAACAAGAGAATGTAAACACTTGATTTATATATAGGTACATTTAATTAATTTGTTTTGACCGGATTTTCAGATGTATCTGAGTGAATTGTATGGAATTGGAGCGAATTGCTTACGTGACGTAATCGATTTATGGGAGCAATCACATGCAACATTTTAGACGGTCCTCCGAGAGTCGCCAACAAAACGCTTCGATCGTTTCCCATTTGACAACTTGTTTTGTACCACGATAAAAATTTTACGCAACAATGTATGAATACAGTCATTTTAATCATTTACATTTTTGAGTTCATAAATAAATAATGCTTCATTTCTTACGGTAAACAATTTACATGTGGCACATATATATGAAAATAAACATTTATTTACCAACCTAAATTAAATTTTAATTATAAAACAACTTAGTTTAGTTATCACAAACAATGTTCTGTATCCTTTTTATCATATTAGTAGTATACAATTCTAACAAAATTAACAAATTAACTCAAACAAAGTGATAATTTCATATTTGCGTCGGAAATTTTTAGCTCGTATATATAGATGTGGTCGAATTCATTACCTTATGGGACTGTAGTTTGGTAGGCGAGTGGCGAGTGGGAAGGGGGCGGCCTACATGGCGACAGTGCTCTGCCGCCGGGGACGGGAATGTAATATCAGTAGAGTAGTGATATTGCGGTTTCTAACTTTTATGACCGACCGTGGAGCTGTTATTTGCTAAAACATATTGATAATTCAATTGGCTCGCAAAATTTAAAATTACCTTTAAGTGATAATAGCCTTGCCTGAAATTAGAACTTGATCCAATTTGTGGTATTAAAACGTGTTCAAAATTTGATATGATATTCGATGTTTCGTAGTTTACTGAAATAAACTATTTCGTAAAAAGGTACTACCTACCAACTCTTAGCAAAAATATTATAAGAATATTCTTGTTATATGTGCATATTCATTTATGATTTTTATAATATTATAATATTTTTCGTTAGTTTTTTGTATTCCTTGCAGATAGTAATCAAACAGCAAATATTCGAACAAAATTTAATGAAGATATTTTATTTTAGTGAACGTCACATTCAGATAGAGTTCCTTTAATACCATTTGCTTAATATTTATTCATCAATCTATATAGGTACATAAATATATGACGTTGTAAATATTTTTCTTATTTCTTTCCTTGAAATTATATATAAAATCTGCAAAATAAAAAACAAAATAAGTATTGAATTATCGAAAAACGACATGCAATTTGATACACAAATAATGCAAGAGACAATTTTATTGTTTGCATCGGCCCCCAAAAACGTCGAGAGGGGCACGGCGGCGGCGCGACTTAATTGCAATGTCCTCGTTATCAACAACTCGATTTCGTGGCTACCTGAACATTCCGACTGAAATGTTCACATCTACTTTTTATACTGATTCGTTAAGAAAATAATTGCATTTGTTCTTACTATAGAAAGACTTTGTCTAAAACCCAATATGAAAACAAAAGTTGTTATCAAAGGTATTCATGTTTTCTGTGTAATTTACTTTCTAATATACGGTAATAGACCTGCTGTCGCTTCGCTTAAGCTCATATAAAACTTCTGCCCACAATCCCGTGGGAACCTTCTCTTTTTCCTTGGAAAAAAGTAGCCTTGGAACCGAACCTTGCCAGTAAATATCCTGCTAAATACGGCCCAACTGTTACAGACAGTAAAGGGTAGCAATATATTATATAGTAAAAAATTTAAGGGATATTTGGGATTTGGTTTCAAACAGATACTTTAAATTCATTTATAAGCGGAAATATCAATCTGAGTTCAACTTTATCAGGAAGTCATTCTTTGTATTAATATTTACATTTTTCATTATTAAATTCAGAAATCCTTTTTTAGGTATAATATACAAATAGCATTTTTTAAATTAAAAAAAATTTACAGTTTAATAAATTTAGGCTGTATTTATCAAATTTTGTGACTAAATAATTCGTTAAATTATATAATTAGTGACAGCAGATTTATGGTAACTCCTAAAGTAACTTCTGATAGTGGGTATTTGGTTCATTAATTGGTCAGTGGTCACGGTCAAAGACATCGAATTAGATCAACATACGCTATGGTCGGTCAATTTGTTAATTTACTTATAGTATCAAACTAAACTAGGCACAATTCTAGTTAATAAAGTTTTATTATTTTAAGACTTCACGTCAGAATAAAGGCAGTTCACGGAGAGATGGCACAATTACTCACTTTGAAATCCTGTTTAATTACTATGGGTAATTACTAGTAGGTAGTTTTTAGAAATATAGGATGGTGGTTTTAGATTTCCGTATATATATTCCATTAAAATTGGACGCTTCACAGGATGACGCACGTTTGTGTCTATTCGTCCACCTGTTAAGTCCATTTCCTCTGCATAGCGGAAATGAATAAATATTATTTTATATTAAATATAAATATTATGCCCTCACTCAGAATCAATTTAGGAGGGAAAAACATGAAACATCAAATCAAAGGGTGCATTATGGATGATATAATACATATTATTATATAAATATATATATTTTTTTGATTTTAAAGTAAACTATGAAAGTTCTGTTATTTTTTAATAGTTCGTAAATTTTTTGTATAATTTCAGAACTTAATGGTCTTACTAATTTGGAACAGAAAATGGGAATGTAAAACTTAATCTCCTAATATCTAGTGTACTGTTGAGTCCTTTACTTTGAACTTGGAATCTTAGTGCATTGATGAACCTAGAAGAAATGTGTAAATACCCCATACTAAAATGGGTGTGTCTGTTTTAGGAATTGAATCATCGAAATGAATTCATTGAAATTTAACATTTAACAACGTATTTTAACGTATTTAACAACGTATTTTCAGACTTAAAGCAATAAGTTAAGCTTTATTTTATTTTACAATACAGTAGGTTCTATATATAGATAGAACATAAATCCACTTTAAAATATATGCGTTAAGTGTGCTCAATGTTTATCAAAAATGTTGTTTGAGTACAGATGACTTTGAAGAACTGAGCTACGAGTATGTGTAGATTTGATATAACGCAAGTATGAATCAATTTTCAATTTGTTATTTTAGCTACTGCTCAATGCTCATCCTAAAAATTGTTCAGTAAATACTCTCGTGAACATTCTTACGCCGTTCATTCCAACTATAACCAAATAACTACCAAAGGACATGAGTACAAGACCCTTGAGTAGATTTTATTCTGCTTGTACTTCATAATATTATGTTTTTGCGCGTACTTCATACCTATTATATTTTTCATCGATTAAAAGAAGTTAATATTGCTTTTGTTATAAGTCAAACAAGTTTTAAGCGCTTGGTAAGTATTCGAGAACTTTAAATCAAACTCTTATTTGCGGTGTTACTAAGATAATAAAGTAATAACATTTGAATATTGAATGAATTTCCAAATATTGAAATAACAACAGTATTCTGTAACGTTTCAATATTCATAAATGTCAGAGGCAAAATGAAAGGATTTCGGATCTGGATATTCCCGGTTTAAGCGATAAACGTTGCGTACAATTGCCTTAATTCTGGCCCTCTTTTATTATAAGTTTTATTATCCTAAAGTACTTTAATTAAAAATAACAATGTTTTGAAAAGGGAAGATTATGACAAGCTAACAACTTGTCATAAACAAAAAATCAGGAATACGTTTTTTATCCATTAGGGTTGTAGAAATAAAACGATAAGGAAACACTTAGAACTTCCTTAGACTTCTCTAATTAGAATTAGTTTAAGCACTCGGAAGTTAAAAAGTTTTAATTTAATTCCGTTGTTTGATGACCTGATTGAGTTTTAAATTTAAACCATTGACAGAGAGTTTCTATTGAAATGTATAGATGGGAAATCCCTCGATTGGATGAGAGGTGAGCTACAATACAAAAGATTAGATTTCTTAGCAAGATAATGTATTAGATAAAGAAGATAACATTTTACAAAAGCTTATTTATCGCAGAGTAATTGAAATATTATTTAATATATCTTATTACTTATACGAGTATGCGTATAAGCTTATGCTATTGCTCATTTTATTTTCATTTCAATCTTTTTATTAAGCATATGTTTTAGGGCTAAAAAACAATGTTACGCACTTAGTACTAATATATTTGCTCTCAATCTCATTTTTTTAATATTTTTGACGACTTCTTTCTATTTCGTTATCTGATATTGTGTATATTTTATGAGTAGTATACTAAAATAGTTGGTACATACATTTCCGGTTTAACTTTTAATAGTTCTTACTTATAAAACACAAACGTAAAGATGCCAGCATTAAAATATTGAAGATTTCCGGAACTGAACTGTTGGATATTGTTTTTTGCATTAAACGGGGCAAGAGCGTTTTATACATTTATTTCAATATGGTTCCAGTTTTTTCCAAGACCGCACAAGAAGGTTAATGAAAAATCGTACCTAGCTATTTGGTGTGGCAAGCACTTGCCTTGAATTGTCCTTTTTTTTTAAAGTTTTTGGTAAGGATGGTCTATAGCGTTCGACTGGCGGGTAGCTGTCGCTATTACGGCGGGGGGCGCTACTCACTACTACCCGCACACACCGCTCATTACGCATATAAATGCCCGCACTGACACGGCGGGCCACTACTCCTTTTATTCTCTTAACGAAAACTCCACGGTGAAGTGCTAGTAAACTGTCAAGGTGGCCACCACGCAAGATCAGCGAGCTGCACCAGGTAAGCGACTTGCTTTTATCCCGCATAGGTAAGCTATTTCATCATCCGCCATATACTTTATTAAAGGTTTTTTGAGGACAGTGTTGGATCCACGCGTATCCACGCGCTGGATCGTAATTTTGTTCCCACACCGCAAGGAGTGCACGGCTATTTACACGCCTGCCACTCCACTATTAAATACAGATTAAACTTGGTATTAGAATTCAGATCGCTTAAAATAACGAATTTATTTGGCTCTACAGTTTATTTAGATTGAAATTATATTGGATCATATGCTAAAATACTATAGCTATACCAATTCGTTTAATCGATTTATTTATTTCGTTTAGTTGTACGATTATTCTAAGAATTTAGTTTTTGTATCTGCAATTGCAATTATGTATTGAATTTACGAAAATAAAGGTTAACCTTAAAAGTAACTTAAAAGCTAATTCATTTTACATTTCAATCCTATGTTTTTCCCAAATAGACAGAATAGAGTCAATTTGTTCTTCCCTTTGGATGTCTGGAATGATTCATTTGAGGTCATAACAGCCAACTCTTTATATAATACAAATATGTTTTTTTAGGAAAAATCAGGTTCAAGTTGCGGCTTATTAATACGACAGATCCGTCAACAGTCAGTCAGGTATTACATTCTAATAACATAAAATGAAATAAGTTCAGAATGTTCGTGACCTAAGTAGTTGTTGGGAAACACTAAAAGGTGCGCCTACCCGTCCTGGCTCCAACCCCGCGGTGACTCGTTCCACGAGATCATTGTTATTTATCTCGTTGCCACCCTGCTTTTATTTCGTTCGTGTCCGCTTAGGTTTATTTGTCTTCGGGATCTGAGGGTACATTAACGTATTTTTCTTCTCTATTAGGAAAACGTTCTTTGGCTCACCTTCAAAGTTTGGCGTCCAAGTAATCCGAACCCCACCGATTGCTGGCTTGTTTTTTTATTTAGAATATAACTCAAATAAAAGTTGACGATTGATTGCATTGTTTCAAAGTCCGCAATTAAGAGTGTGGGGGAGTTAAAAAGCGGTAAGTCGACTGTGTTTACAGTTTGCCCATTGTGGAGAGTGAAACTGCTAAAGTTTAGTAAAACAGTTTAACTATCTCTGCGGTTTATTTAGTTCTAAATTGCAAGGTCTAAATGTAATCAGAATAAATATAGCTGTAGGTTATGTTTGTTTGTCTTAGATATAGTAAAAATAGAGTTTATTAGATAAGGACGTTTAAAAGAAAAAAAATTGGTAAACCTTTAAAATTGGTCAAGTAGTTTTAGGGATTAGCACATAGACTCACAGATATCTTTTTAACAAAAGGATGGTCTTCTTATTGCGCGAAATAACCATATGATGAATAATGTGATAATAGATTCAATAATATTTTGAAATAACTAATACCTATATTACAATTTTTAACACACACAATACACTTCAATTTTCAATTTTATTCATAAGTAGGCATTTAAATACAGTTGAAAAGCAATATTTTTAGATATGTAATATATTTCCAGAGGTAATTACTGAAGCCAAAATTTCATACAGCTGTTGTGTAAAAGTATTCAAATGTGGCTGAACCGCGATTTATGTTTAATACATAAAAAATTGGTACTTTTAAATTTCGTAATATACACGAACGCCAGCGCTGAGAGGAAAACAGTGTGAGTCATGTAGCCGTAAATATTTACACTATTTTAAGACGTCCTTCGCACAATTTTAGAGGGCTATTAACATAGTTTGATATTAGTCGAACTGATTTTAAGCGTAGCCACATCATTTCATACATATATTTACCGTAATATACTTAAATAATTCATTATATAATATAAGTTATGACTGTTATATTTAACTGTCGTCATCAAAAGTATGTATTTAGTCCCTTTTAACGTCCCACTGCTGGGAACGAGTTTATTTCAATAAAACCACGCTAGCTAGTGCGGATTTACGGATTTCACATCACTTTCATGTAACTAAAGATTAAGTATTAGTAATATTAACTAAAGGGTAAGTATGTATTAATTACAGTCGTCATTTAATGCTTCTTTTTTTCAACGAATGTTTTTATAAATAATTAAATTTCATGAAACGATTAACACAAACACGGACTAACATCAACAACTAACAAACTAAGTAGAACAAATTTCTTGTTAATGAGACACATATTTCCTCGTCTATTAAGCTTACAAAGCTCGGCGCTGAATATAAATATTTAAAAATACAAAAGCTGGATAGCTTCAAAGCTCGATTAGCTCTTTAAATTAAATAACTCGAGCAATACGCAAGAAAGTTAGGAGCAAATTGCCAGAAAGAATAAATCCGTTGTTGCGGGTCGTTCGCATGAAAATTGCAACTGCGGGGCAATAGCGGTGCGCCAGCGAAGCGCGCAATTATAACGAGAGCGTATAAATCAGTATGAGTCGTGGCATGTTATTAGGACTATTGCAGTAAAATACGAAGACACTGACGATACTACAGTCGTTAACACAACTCGATCATATTCATCAACTTTGGAACGTCAATTATGTGAGGAACAAAATGATTGTAATTTTTGTCGGTGCTAATTGCAATATAAAAAAAAATAAAACGAAAATTCGTTTTAAGAATACGATACAAGCAGCACTTGGATGTTATTTTATATATTTGCTATTTACGATGTGGTTTCGATTTATTTATTTTTATCTAAAATCAAAGGCTGAATTATTTATTTAACAAACTAAATATCAATTACTAAATCACCTTTAACATATATTGATAATGAAAAAGAATCTAAAAATGTACAAAATTTAAAATATTCTAATCATAATAATTTGCAATAACTGTACCTAAGTATAATCTGGGTTGATATCGGATAAAAACGATAAAACGTTGAGGACCTATATAGTTCGGTGCCTAGCCTCACGCTCGTGAATACAAATTGATGTTTAGGCCTCGTTCACTACACATATTCGTACTACTGAATTTTGCGGCCTGAATAACTAGCATTATATCCTATTTACAAATGCTCTTGTATAAAAAAGATTTATACCCACATTCTTTTAGGCGACAACAGTAAATTACTATAGGTTACTCCCTAAAATATATAAGCCTTCAAACTTTCATGGTCACTGACAATATTATATTATGATGTAAAGCGACATGGATATTTATCATGTTTGTCACTTACTTTTATCGGTGTGCTTAGTAAAATTTTTCACTACAAGTGCTTCTTTAATTAGGTTTATAATTATTAATCAATGATTTCCATAGTTTTTCATATAGAAGGGACTAAAGACATAAATGGTGCCGTATCACAGTCAGTCAACTCCACGAAAATAGCCCCTAATTTATTTGTTCGAACACGTGTTAATGCCTGAGCAAGGCGAGAATTCGACAGTATTTAGATTTAAATTCTATTATTTTATTCATTATAAAACCCGGTTCAATTTAAACGTAAATATGATTTTACAAAAGGGTAATAATTATTTGGCTTGCTTAAATAATAACAATGTGAAAGCATCATTACCTTTTCGCAAATTATCACTTTGACACAAGGCGGCAGCGTAACCTGCAAACAACGTTGTAAGTCATTAGTATTTAAAACATTTCAAAATCTTTTATAAGCTTATCTCATGTAAATTATTTATTAAAATGTTATAATTAACACCATATTGATATTGAAGAAATCCATAATTGTCGAATAAATATTATGCTAAAGCATGTTTGCATCGATATTATTTACTGTACGAATAATCCACCAAAAATATTATCTTAAAAATATTAATGCATAAAAGTCTATAATAAAACGTGACGTTAATAGTACTTAGTTGCAATTTTTCAGAGTAATTTAACTGGAAAACTAAGCGATGTAAATGCCAGCTTCTAAAGCAGATTATATATTTTCCAATATCCTATCCTTAAACCCTATTCAAAACGTATTTCACATTATTTCTTTGTCTTTTATACATAGAAATTTTGTAAAAGGATTTTGCTAAAATATTTGCCTCAACAATAACTGCGTATTTTAATCATGAATAATAAATACATTATTTATTATAGCAAATGATGATCTTATATTTTATCATTAATATAACTCTCATCAAACAAAAATATCTTGCTTATCACAATAACAAGGATGAAGAAATTTATTTATACTCGTATATTACAGCACTTCCTATTCCGGCATTCGAGGCGAAACCCCCAATTATAGCGACATTTCGTCCTAGTTTACGAAATCGTAAAATATGATAAGCATCAGGCAATGAGATACAGACAGAATCCTATTTATTTTATATTTACGCGTAAATTGAGCCTTGACCTGGGGCGAATCGAGATGTGCGAGTGCTCTGAGATATAGATAAATTCAACGTAAATACGACGACGAGAGAATTGTCAATAGAGCTCTTAGATTAAAATAGACGATTGCACAAGTTAATTCGATGGCATCGTAATCACAGGGCGCCTAGTTCCCTGTCACTGCCTAGCGTTTGATGCGGGCGGGTATTGCCGGTCGCCGGTCGACGGTAAACAGCACTCGGCGGCAGCTGCGCTCCTGCACCCGACGCGCAATATCCCTCTTACAAAATAAAGGAATTCTTCGCGACGACAATTGTTCGCCTTCTTTACCCTCTTACCCTTACTCGAGAAATACAAACGCACGTCTCCGAATGACTTTACAAAAATTTGCATAGCATTGGTGTTTTTTTCTCTATATTTTCACGTTCAGAAAAGCAATTTTTGTACGTCGTTCGCGATACGGAACGCGGGAAATTGCACTCGTTCCTCCTACAGGGAGCCGGGAGAACAGTGCGAATGGAGCCAACCATACGGAGTATTGTGTCAAGTTCGAGCGAGCGATTGCTTCGCGCCATTTCGTCTTTCTATTATGAACGTTTGAATATATTTTATTCAGCAATCATGTTTACACGTGTCTTATTGACTTAAAGCCTTTTTCACACAAACGACATTTAAGCTGCCAAAATTCGCCGAATCTATTTGCTATCTTTTTGCAAGAAAGATCTTAAATTATTCAGAGTAATATAAGACGACAGCGCAATTAAGCAACCCTCCAGTATTCACGATTTACAGAAAGAGTTTCACTGCAGTCGCAGTTATTTTCCGATGTTGTGAAATTCAATTAGCTAGAGACATCCCGCCCGCTGCGTCTCTGTATACCAGCAAATTATGTTCATTACGCGCTGGAGGATAACAAAATAATTGTTAATTACTTTAAGATGCTACTCGCTTTTTTGATCGTTATCTCAAAATACCGTTAAAATGCACATTGGTACGTTGAACTATGGAGTAGAATCACGACAGACGATGTTATCGTTTTCTTAAGAGCTTCTCAAGGTTTTAAGCTTATTGGAAAAAATAAAAAAAAGGGACACTTAAGCAAAAAGAAATATTCGTTAGTGTTAGTTCAAGGGATTAGTTACTGCTGCGAAATATGAAAAAAAATCATAAATGAATTAGAAATCACAGTATAAGCTCTCATAGTATATTTTTATTTGTGGTTCCCAGTAAATTCTTTTAGACAATAGCTATTATCTATTAAGCTCGGCTTAGAAGAAGAACGGGAGTAATTAAGTAATTGGTGTCGATTAGACGAGGCGAATTAACTTTCCGTGACAGATATACTTGATTCACCTTAACGTCGTTTCAATGTCACGTTGATTTAGGATACCAGGTGTTGCCTGAAATGATATTTACTTAAATATAATATGAGAATTTTGGATTGGCACTGTCATTAAGAGTGACAGTGTCAAATGTTTTGCTATATTTTGTTTACTTTCAGAGTAATTATAACAAATAGGTCGGCTTGCAAATCTTGCCGGTGTTAATAATGGTGACGAGGTTCTACACCGGCATTAGAAATGATTTACGAGGTGTCAGCGTTTCATCAGCCGGCGGTAATGATGCCAGCCGCTTAACTGCACTCCGATTTATTTATTGGCTTTCGTTAGTCGCTTTCGCAGCTTAAATGGAAGGTTTGTAATTACTACCTAACAGCTTGTATTAAAATATTTTTGTACGTCGTAATTATTATACTGTAACGTATAATTAATTTTTAATTTAAATTCTCGTGCACTTTATTAAGAGCTGAGTTTCATATTTGTGCTAAAATTTATGCAATATGTGTTTATATCTGTATGTGTTACTTATAATTAATTAAATCTAACACGTTCAAAAAATAATATAAGTAGAGAATAAAGAGTTGCCTAGCCTGCAAACTGAGTAAAAACCGTAATATAATAATATTCCATATATATTAGCTTAAGATATCATTACCCGAGCGACAGGCGTATAATAAATTCAGTAAAGTTATTAAGTCAGCGGTCAACAAACAATAGAGTAAGTTATTGGCGATACACCCCCTGTTCTATCAGGCTATAACATCAACACCCTCCCACTCCCTCTCGTGAATCAAAAGATAGAGCAATCGGAAAAAGCTCGGAGGCAAGAATACACCAATTAACACGGCAAGGGGTAAGGAGTTAAGAAGCGATGATACGAATAGCTTTCAATAGAAGGTTTTGATGCCTCCTTTGTAAATTGCTCAGCATTGATTTCTATTCTAATAGTTTACCGTGGAAATAGCTTTTAGTTTTCTGTTATTTAATATCATTTCTTTTATAAGTATATTCTGACACTCGTTAGCAAAATTAGGATGAAAAATAATACCGAAAAATATTATTTGGGAGGGCTTGATGTACTTTTGTAATATGTGAAAACAAAATAACTTTTGTCTTTTTTTTAAACATGACTCACGCAATGGCAATGTCTGTTTTAAGGAAAACACGGGTTCAATTATTGTATAACAAGTTGACCGCCCTCGCTTCGCTTCGGGTACACTTTTAAAGTAGCCTTTGTTTTTCCCTAGGCTCTAGACTATCTGTATACCTAATTTCATCAAAATCGGTCCAGCGGTTTTCATGTGAAAAGGTAACAGACAGACAGACAGACAGACAGACTTTCGCATTTATAATATTATTAGTATGGATGGATGGATGAATTTAATTATATGAATTGGCTATTAAATTTGGTTTGCTTAAGGCATTATTGGAATTCGTTACCTACTAGAAAATATGTGAGTTGACGAAGCCAAGATATAGAAAGAAAAAAATTAAATCTTCTGATTTACTAATAATACGCCAGGAAAAGTTCAAACAGAACTAACTACTTATTAAGTAATATGTAAGATATGCAGGTTTTGAATTGAATTTACTCGAGCGAGAATATTAAAAAGTTTATAATTTTGTTTCTTCATCTGGTGTAGTAACCATGTTGCTGTTAAGAACACACTCTTGATTATATGAACTATAATGAACATGAATAATTTTAATAATGTGATATAATAAATATTATGGGTAATGTTGATAAATTAAGTAAAATTTAAATAATTACATTAAATTTAAAATTCTTTCTACTTTAATTATATTAATATATACCAATAAGCCACGTGTATAATGTACAATATCAGGTGACCGAGCTTCGCTCGGTTTTTTTTGAAAAAAAATAAAAAAAGAAAAAATAATAATCGGACTGGAAACACCTGGATTCGAACCGAGGACTTCTAGTTAGAGACCGCCCGGTTTCCACTGTCAATCAATCTGAGCTATATAATCTTGTGGGTGACAGCGAAATTTACCTTCGTATTCTAATGGTATTGTAGCTTTTTTTTTCATTGCCTGAAAATATTGATAATATAACGTTTTCTAGAAATAAAACCTAGCTAGATCGATTTATCGCCCCCGAAACCCCCTGCATGCTAAATTTCATGAAAATCGTTGGAGCCGTTTCCGAGATTCAGATTATATATTTATACAAGAATTGCTCGTTTAAAGGTATAAGATATATGTCATAGTTTTAACTTCAATCAGTTGTTACAGTTTATAGTCTTCAGATATAACGAGTCAGCTTTAACGTTAAGTAATCCTATTTTCTACAATCTCAAGTAGTCAACGACTTAAATGTTATTTACATGGTATTGAGGCATTAGCGCACCGATCTCCCGTAATCCACTTTACGAAAACACGATTACCTATCGCATAACAATGGACATGAAAATTGATTGTGCTCTGTGAAAATGTATAAACAAGAATCATTTTCCTTGAGGGTATAGAATAGCTGAATAATAAAAGAAAACAATGTACCGTTTATTTTTATTGCATCACTAAAATTATAATACCAATTTGAAATCGAGTATGTAAAAGTTTGCCTAAAAATATAAATCTTATGCGACATTAATTTGAAATATCTATACTATTAATTTTAAATATCTTTATGTAGTATGGTAATCTAAGCGTACCGTTAAATGTTAAAATGGAATAGTTTCTTTAATTTTATTTATTAGAGCGGCGCTCACTATCTTCAGTAACGCTATAATAATTCATTATGCTTAAAGAATTCGCGCGCGCACAACGCGTGACGGGAGCTAGCTAGTTAATTAATCTATTTACAACAATTGTATATATGATATACACACAAAATGGTTAAACGTGCAAATATTCTTGGATTCGGCCCAGAAACAAGCTATTCGAGTGAACGAATACGGACCCAATCTAACAAAATAGCGGCAATTACAATCTGAAACTAGACGCCATCGAACGTAATGGCCGGCCTTCGACAACAGATAAATAAAAGAAGTTTTCGTAACGTTCCGCTTGTAATAGTCTAAATATCGTTCAATAATGGACGAAGCGGGAGAAAGTGTGGAGCAACAATAATGGGTTCGAGGAGTGGCACGTATCTACGAAGACGCAGAATTAATCAGTTAGTCACACTTGTGCCAAACTAAGGAAGAGTCGATTAGGAGGGTACCTTGAGGATTATTGAGACATCGGTGGCGACTCGCCAGCTGTGGCCGGCGAAGTTGCCGATATTGCCGTCGCGGACAGGGCTGGCCTCAACTTGTTACAACTGCCCAAGAATTTCTAGTTCTACTTAAACTTCATCTTCTAATCGTCGTTATTGGACGCAATCACATCGCAAAATTTTCACATTTTGATAATATTCTAATATTAACAGATTTTGTGGAAATATGACAAAGTTTAATATTATGATATTATCAATTTATTTACGGATTGATATTACAAAGAAATTATATCGTAGATATATTCTATTATGGATACTTATTATCTTCAATGGTACGTAACGCAATTGTAAGCCGTATTATAAACTAATTAATTCCGTACAGTATTAGAATAGATTGCAGAACGACATCTATATTAATTATGGAGATAGAATGCGTGCATTATTTAGTTAAATAATCATATCAAGTTGAACATCAATATCAGGCCAGTGACTGTTATTGCGACGTGTAGATAACGTTGAAATTTATAAAAAAATATACTCGCATTATAATTAAATTAATTAGCTTGGTAGACGTTTTTCTGACCGTTCCGAAAAATAATACGGTTTTTTCAATCATATTGCTACATATAGAAGCAAGATTTACTAATTACCGTAATTAGCTCTACACTATAATATATTGCTGCGAGATATGCTAGACAAAGGCTAAATTTTAAATGATTCATTTTGTTCCTAATAATTGTATTTGTTTATATCATGTCAGGTTCCAGCATAACTCTGAGCTATCGTTATGACGAATTGAATACATTATATGAATAGAACTTTAATAACCTTCAGATATCCTCCGGGCGGTACTCGAGCAATTACAGAGATAAGTTTTTAAATAAATAATGTTTTATTTAGGCTGGTAGTTTATTGATATGATAGTTCGCATACTTTTCAATACGACATTATTTAGTTATAAGCTGAATCGAGCTCTGCATACGAGCCCCACACGGGGCACTTTACGTATCGATAAATTTTATTTCAATTCGTGCGTGCCGTTACTGAGGGTCGTTCGCAATTTTATGATGACTATTATACTTGTTTTCCTGTAATAAATTTTAAATTGACTTAGAAGAGTTACAATAATGATGGTACTGTAGATTTTTAATGTTGCTTAAGTTTTTAGGCAGAAATTGGGTGTATAAAACATCCATAAGTATATGTTACAAAATATTTAAATTAAGATATAAAAGAAATATTTATTGGTTATATAACATATAGTACTTATCATTATTAGATAATAATGGTTTCGGCCGCAGCGGCCAGTCTCATTGAGTCTAAGCCTGCGAGGAGATATTATAGTGCGCAAGCGCAGACCCAAGTGAACTCTCCATTTCTCTCTCTTATATTCCGGTGGGATGACACTAAACATGACCAGTGATTTTTAAGCGCAGGAGCAAGTTGTTTCTGAGAACTTGAGTTGAAGTTTCTTGACAGAAATAGTCAAGGTCAGATACTCAAATCTAGGACCTCCAGATCTGTGACCGTTCATGCTAGGTAATAGATGACGGGGTATATAAATAAATCCAATAAAGTATAGCTGGACTTTCTATAAAGAGTTAAGGAACAAAGGAAAAACAATATTCATCTTTGTGCTTCTTAAAACAACAAATCATGCGAATGCTGGATAATTCTGGCAAATGTATTCTTTCTTTTTTTTATGAGTGTATAAGTAGTATTGCAATTTTTATTTCCTGAAACGACCTTAACAATTTGAAAAAGTTTTGAGTGGTACTCAGTTCTTTTGATTTGTTTGCTTTCGTGTAATGATCTTTTTACTTTTTTCAAAAACCTTCGTCTCTAGGAAAGCTTGATACAGAAATGAATGAACAATAAATTTTAAATGATGCCATTATACTCTTCAACTATAACGTTTGTATAACATTTTTAACAGATTGGTGAGAGACCATTTTCGATAGATCGAGAAAAAGAAGAATTAGTTAAAATTTAAATGCAATAAATATATTTTCCTATGTCAATTTAAAAATCTGCCTTGTGACAAAACAATTCGACATTTAACTGAGCCATCAATAAAAATAAAATAACTTCTGCGAGCGTATTTGCAGTGAACGGTAGCAACGTGTATCATAGCGTACATGTCGTATCGTTTAAAGGCTTTTGTTAAGCCAAGACCTCAACTACGTTCGTCCATTTCACGTGATATACCGTCAAGTGAATACAACGGATATATGCTCGGATGCCAGCAACGACTGTCAATCACAGAACGCTGATTGGATTTCGATATAGCACCAAAGCTGACGTCACGCGCTATCCAACCCCCCACATACCTACAAACGCACACAAACTTTATTCGCGTCATCACTCGCAAATGGAATTGAAATAAATACTTTATCGGTCTTTATGGTCTTAGTTATGGCTACGGCCGATCATAAAGTAATCTCATACACATTCGATAAAAACAAAACTGCGACACAAATGTGAAAGTATTCTATAATATTTATGCAACATCTATTAGCAACTATTGCGTTATAAATATTGTAAATTGTACGCTTTAATCTTTCAAGTTTTATTATTCAGCAAAATAATTAGTTTTCAAGCAATTTCATAAAAAAGCAAATTAAGGCGATTGAATTTTCTTGTTAATGGTTTTAAAACTACAGCCGTCACACTTGTAACATTGCTAGGTAGTAACTTTTTTATTGATATATGGAGTATGTTATCTAGTAATTAAAAGTTATCAATTAATTATTAAGGATTAATGTGTGGTATCTTTGTTAACCTTTGTGATTCTGTATATATATACGAGGATGTTCATATTATATGAAAATAACGCTTTAGGTAAGCAAGTATTTCCCTTTGCACCTTATTTTTTGTAGGCGGTTAAAATAGCATAAAACGTTGCCTGAAAAGGCAAGAAATAAAAACGTAAGTGAAGTGAATTTTCGCAGGTCCAGACTTGGTTACAATTACAGTTATATTATTTATTTATCGTACGGCAACGGGGCTCCGTCCGGGTAAAGGAATTGATTTCTGCATAATTTAGTAGCGAAAACACCTCCCTGGGATCTCTGTATAGTACGAGTAATAAAAACAAAACATTCGTTTGTATTTTACTACTTTCCCCTGAATAAATGAATGCATTTTTCATGTTTTTCGCCATGCCTATGTAATCAGTAACTATATAACTTTTCTAATTTACGCTTCCACTGATTTTCGCTACGAAATAATGAACACTTGATTCTCTTTGACAGTCCGTATCTAATATTTTATTCAAAAGAAGGTTTCGTTAACATAATAATTAAATGCGCTTTATGAATACAAAGTCTCGACTGACGCCTCGTAAATAACCTAACTTTTCCTACTATTCAGCTCGATACACATTGCGCATATTAATTACTTACTTTTGGTACCGAAACAAAGTAGCTTAATTAAATTTTAACTGTGTACAAGAGTATGGCCGAAAAGTATCTGCACCTTAAATTATTATACGTCGCTCTAAACGAACTTTGTTTAAAAATAATGAAAACCACTCCGATCTTGACGTTCAATTAAAAGTTCAAATTAGAAATTACAATATAAGGTGAAATGGAATAATTTGAGTAATAGACTTGACAGGAGTGTAGAACGAATATTAATAAAGATATATTTTTATCTCTGCGATTGAAATAAAAGGGGAGAAAAAGGGAGCTTATGTAAAATTTGGGTTGCGATGGAAGTTGGTGTATCTCAGATTCCTGTAGGTAATTAGCGTAGTATTATAAATTAGGGTGTTAGGTCTCGGGTGGGGTGGATCGGCGTGGGGTGTTGTCCAGGCTCATTGCGGATGCGGCGCACGGCGGCTCAAGGATGCGGCGTCCAAACATTGTCACTGCACCGCAACTCCAGCTGTGTTCGCTAGTTAGTGCCGACACGACACAACGTGTTGAAATATCGTCAGCTACGCAGGCTATTAGAACAACTACTATGCCCAGATTATATTCACATAATAATACAAGTGATAACTAAGGTTCATATGTGAACGAAATGTAAGGGATTTATGGTTTGTACAGATGTTTATGTCAACTTTTAAATAGTAAATTAGAAATTATTAGAATTACGGCGAATATGGCAACTACATATTAAATTATATTAAGTTAAATTCAACATTCAGAACAGTGTTATATGCTAAGGAATGCGCAGTAAATTAAACAAGTTACTGCAACACTCGTAAGCACCTAATTTCAAAGCAGCAGCATGGTAGTGTGATACATGTCAGGTCGCTCCGACCAGGACTGCAGGTAATCGTTCGCTCACGTATCTGATGGAGTTTCCAAGCTCCTAAACTAGTTGGGCTGTTGTCGGAAACTTTCGACGCTCGATGCAAGGTGCATGTACAGACTTATTTCGATAAGGAGTAGGATTCGGTACTAAAGCCTCACGAATTCATCCGTACTAGCTAAACGGATGAACTTTAAAAACAATTAAAAGTTTAGTATCTTATAGATGGATTTTTGTGAATTTACTAAAGTTAATAAGATGTTGTAAGTTATCGTAGTGCGCCATTTTTACAGTAGTAACAGCGGCTACGGAAACTCGAAAATTCATGAAACTTGGTCCATTTATTTGAACGTTTTATTGGTACGACAGTGTCACGTGTGAGTGACAAAGCGTTATTGTTAACTATGATATTGGAGAAAACTTCGCCACTTTAAATGGCGATCACGACATGGCACATTCCAAAAGTCGGGGGAAGGGGAGAATATCGCGTGTCGGCGGCTTCGTACATCTTGAACGATGCTGAAGCTATGGGACTTATGAGGATTACACGAAAATGCGTATTCGATGACATTTTTCGGGGCCGTAGAAAAAGACGAAATATAAGGAACGTGACTTGAATATCAAGCAAGGCGCCACCTATTACCGGTCTGTGCGTTCTTTTCGCGGTCGGGCGGACGAGCGCCGATGAAACCGAGCGTGACATTCCATTCCTGATATAAAAATGTAAGTATGAAAAAGCTTTGCTTAACGCGACTCGGCTTCACCGAAGTGGTAAAGTTTGAAGTGGAAAACTTTAAATGGAACAATCTTTGCGAAAAAACGATTAAACAAGTCATTTGTTCTGTTTTGGACGTTGAGTGTAAAACGTCTCATTCTCTGAAGTACTTGCAACTAGCAAAATAATATAATATAATTGGTGCATGAAAATCTTTGTAATATTATTACTTTTCTCAGACAGGAATAAGAGGAGATTATTTAATGAAATAATTAAATTTATGAAAGTGTGACGGACAGTGAACGCAAATAGAATCTAGAACAGGAAGCGGCGATTTCATTTGGACTCCGCAGCATCTTAAGTTAGCACGTGACTTTAAAATCTGGTTAGCGTTTTGCTTAACTACCGCACTTCGTGAATTTAATTACGTAATATAATGCTTCATGTTCTTTTAAAGAAAATATAATTAACGAAACACAAGTTCTTTGAAAACACCTTTTATTTTAAATGTATAAACATTTTATACCTTGTGACAAAAGATCAATGCAATATAACGTAACAAAGTTACATGCAATGACAAACTGAACCGTATATGTTCTGTATTAAATTATGCAGTACATTTTTTTGTTTCAATATTCTTTTGTGTTAAGTTCATTTTATTCTGTACATATTTTCCTTTTTATTTTAATATAAATAAATGGTAAATTAGTATGTAAATTTTCGATAACCTTCGTTCCGTTACAGTAATTAATGTATTAATTAACAAAATGTCGTTGAAAAGTTTTTTAAATAAATAATAAGATATTTTAATTATTATTAGAATAAAGAATAACAACGCGTGTTAATCAAACTTAACTTATTATCAAAGTTATGGCAAGATGTTAACTTACAATGACACAGCGTTATTTGACAACGATAGGATCTGAAAATGTGCTCTTTCAAGTAAACCTTTCTAAGTTTTACAAACTAACTTCAAATTCGGACCCTTGAATTAGTAATCACTTCTGTAGCAAGACAGAATTGTGCATAATTAATACAAGTTACTACATATTTAATGAATCCAAATGACGTCGTAAGGTGAATATTCTCTAACAACTCGACACTTATTATTTATATTTTATATAATTATCTCAGAAATTAAGTTTTTCGAGTGGAATCGTGGACATGACTTAAAGTGCATTGTGTAATATTTTTACGTAAACAACGAAATTGTACATAAGAAACTCCTACTACTTACTAACAGTCTTGTACGCTGTCAGGTTTTTGAACCGACACGTGAAAAAGAAGAGGTTCTCTGCTCGTCTGTATGTATTCTTCTATTATCTTTAATTTCGCTAATTTCTTGCATGTTTTAACAAAACTTCAATAGCTGCAATTTAGTTCGATCGACCATTGCTGTATAGTTGAATCAAGAAAAAGGTAAGTAAAAATAAAATCAGTACAGATATTAGAATTCAGTGCACGTCCCGTATCGAAGGTTTTGGTGGAAGATGCGGCGTTCGCTACCGCAGTGCGCTCGTTCGTCCGACTGGGAGATAGCCACTATTCGTACCTGTTTTAAGACAATTACCGCTACGTAAACGGAAAATTGTTCTCGAACTCTACGAAACGTGTTTTCTAATCTTTGGCGAGCTAGATTGAGAAGAGTAAAAATCCTCAACTTTAAAGTAAAACAAACACTAAGTATTATTTCAGTTTTATAATTTAGACGCTAATTATTGTGGTCATGAATAATAAAGATATACGAATCACATGCTGCATGCAAAGGGATGAAGGGGTGGATACGAGTGTCATGAACAGTTTAATATCCAACACAATATTTTCCCAAAGTTTCGTTTCGGAGCAACATGCGCTGTCTGAAACAAAGTGAGCTTTCTCTAACGAGTGTTTTACTTTTGTTGAAATTTTGGAAACTAGTTCGACAGGAAAATATACGAGTAATTTATGATTTTCTATGAGCTTTTATCCAATTTAACTACATATTATAAAACAAAGTCCTTTGCTGCGTCTGTCCGTCTGTCTGTCTGTTTGCGATTAACTCAAAAACTACCTATTTTCATGCTATTTTCACCAATGGATAGATTGGTTCTTAAAAAGGTTTTAGTATATAATTTGTCAAGTTTTTGAATATATTTACTAGTGGAACCTGCGGCTTCGCTCGCTTTTAATCGCGCTAGTTTATAAAATAAAATTGTGCAACATTTTTAGTATATTTTTTAGAACATAATTGAATAAGTAGTTAAAGTTGCAACTCAGCTGTTGTCGTCTGGCAAGTCCTTGCTTCGTTAAGACTAATTCAAGAACAAGCAATGCCATGATCAAGACGAACTTAGGATTCTTGACTGCAGTAAATATAAGCTGAGGTGCGTTTAATTAATAATTTATAAGAACTGCTATCGATAAAAACAGAGTTTTGTCTTACGTTGGATTTGGGTTTTTTTTGTGGTTTATTAGCGATAGTAATTTGAAATATTTTGTACATAGAGCCTTTGCCAAATTACTATCTCAAGTAAGAGAGTTTTAATTACAACACTGTGAGTTGTAGGAAAATAATGTGATTTCGAGTTTAACAAATACGCTTCTAAAAATGTTTATTATATGTTATCGTATAGCGTATATAATATGTAATTTAAAAAATCGGACGGAGTTTTTAGCACTTCTTTATTAATATTGTTCAATCCATGAAGTTAATCCTTTTTGTTTAAATTCTGATATTTTTTTCAAGAACATCTGTCGCGTAACATATTGTTAACGACGAACTATTCCTGTGTCAGAACTGCCATTGAATAATGTAGTAGTATTGCTGAATCGATTTAACATTGATATATAATGTAAAATAGCTCTGAATGTGAATCTATTGAGAGTCCATATATAGATCGTAAAGCATTAATATTGAGCATGAGTCGTCACTAATAATATACGTTTCCGAGATAACTTTACATGTCTATATATACGTATTACATTGTGTGTTAGTTAGTATTGGGATGTTTATAGTTTAAATGTGTGTCTGATTGTCTAAAGAAACTTTTCTGTTTAATTTTGGAGCGGCGGAACCGGTAGGTAAGTACCTGGTTGTAATTACTAGGTACTTATATTTAAAGATATTATAAAATTTTGCTTACTTAACTTTATTAATATTATGAAAGAATATTAGTTTTTTACTTCTTCATTCAGATCCTAGTTTCAAGTTTGTAGGAATGATGCTGTTTAGCAAAGAATACGCTTTAAATAATAATTAAAAATAAAAGTTTTCATTCTATAAAATCCGTACTCGCATGTTGTAACGGAACGCTACAGTGTAACGAAACGTTAGTGTAATTCATTGCGTTTAATGTCTGGCTAAGGGCAATTACCGATAAATCCTGCTATTTGCTACCCCTCCTTTCTAGTTCCTCCACACCCGACTGACGTTAATCAGCTTCCTACTGGTCTAAATTATATAAGTCCGTCTAGATATTCTTGTTTCTTTTGTTTTTCTACAACGCGGGTCAGTGAGAATACAATCGCTTTACTTACAACAGTTCAAACTTGTTATTCAATTAACTTGAAAATTTGTCTTAGAAGACTTATTTCGTGAGTAAGTGATAAATAAAATATCGTTTATTTACTCTATCATTTTTTTTAGTTTTGATATTTACTACCGTGCAATGAAAATCTAATCAAAATCTGTTTATCTCAATACTACGCACTTATTTCATAAAATCCATAATATTGAAAATTCACATATATTTAGATTTTTTTATCTTGCCCTCGTTTCGAGACAATAAGAGCTACAGAGCTGGCGTTTTATGAAAAATGTTAATATGAACTGTTACTATTACGTGTCATTTTCACGACGTCGTTAACTTATCAGCTGAGACTAATTTTATATAGTTCAATAATATACCTTTTACAACTTGTTTTAAGCTTAACTTATTTTTTCATGGCGTCCTTTATTTCTTTGAAGTACTACTTTGCAAGATTACTTTATCGTAACTGAATAGTGAATACGTTTGATTCTTAAATGATATGAATCAATTCAGTATCTTAAATAGGTAACGTGAATTTCTCTTTTTACAAAATCTAGATTATGTAAATCTAATCAAATTTGCTATACCAGTATATTTAAATCTATTAAATCAAGATAGACCAAATCTCCGCTAAGCCCGTCATTCTCGTATGATTACTCTGATACTGATACAAAATTTTCCTAAACATATTTTTGGTAGGTATTGTAATTTTATATAGATACATACATATGAATTATAAATTAATTTATATATAAAGCATAGCTATAAAGGATATGAAATATTCGAAATGTTAAAGCTCCATATTAACTATTACAACAACACAATAGTGTAGCTTTCTTGTAACAGCATATCGTAATGCGTTATAATAACGCGTATTTTCATAAAAGTACAATGGTTTACATAAACCAAACGTGAGATGGCACAATTCGGTATCATGTATAGAAAGCGTCTTACCATTCCGGTCACGTTTAATATTTCTTATTTCCTTCCTCTCATTTGTCCTCAAGTCAGAATGGAATCAGCTTTTTCCACTGTTTTTTGTTTCAATTTCATGAAAGCTCCCTCATATTTTCCTTTTAAGCCACTCTTATGATGTTAATTATATTTTAGTATTATATCTGTTAATCTGTACTTTAAAATAGATACTTCTTTGGATATAAACTTTTGACTATATTTAGAATGGGCTGGTGCGCATAATTTTTGTAAAACCAAAATCGATTGGGTAAGTAAGTAACTTTATAGTTGTTCAAGTAATTGTTTGAGGATTAAAATTTCAAATAATTGGTATGATTCAATTAATATTTATATTTAATTTTTGATTATCGCAGCTGAAGAGTTTGTTTGCTTGGTTAGACGCGCTAAACTCTGGAACTACTGGTTCGAATAGAAAAATCTTTTTTGTGTTGTCCTTTCATCGAGGAAAGCTATAGGCTATACAACATCACGCTACGACTAATAAGAGCGGAGTATCAATGAAAAATGTTGCAAATACAGAAAAATAATGTAAAATTTAAGAATTTGGTCTTCGGTCCTTAAATCGCGGGTGAAGCCGCGGGAAAGGCGATATATAAATTATTTTATCCAGTTCATGCATATTGTATAATATATATATCTAACATACTATTTATGCATAAACAAGCGAATAATTTACTTAAAATGAAACAACTGAATGTTAGTTCTCCGCTTATAGAAGATTTACTGCAATAGTGCATTAAAGTTAGCAGTTTCTGAAGCTAAGTTCGGTTAGAGAATAACACAAGACCGATGAATAGACAAAGGTCCATACAAAACCCTTTGGGCGTAATGCGTCGACGAGTTACGGTTGGATACAAGCCAGTTAATACCCAGCTATTATATCTCTTTGAGATTATTATTTGCGACCAAAATCATATTCTCAAGCAGATTTTTTAATTACATGTATTTCTAATCTTAATGTGACCATTTTATTTAAATATTAAATAAAGTATCAATCCATATAGTTTCGTTGTTATAATTATTTATTATGTATGTATGTATGTATGTATGTATGTATGTATGTATGTATGTATGTATGTTTGTATTTGTGTATGTATAGATGTATGTTTGTAGTTTGTACCTACACCGCGCTTAATATTCTCTATTATTTCCTTCTCACGCTAAAGTGTTTCTGGTAGAAATCTCTTAAAGAGATAAGTTATCCTTTGTAGAGAATTTTAGTTAGTTTTAGTTAGTTAGTTTTAGTTTTGTGTGGTACATAAATAAATAAATAAATTTACTTTTGTAAATTATTTCTAAAAACATTTCTTGTAAGTTATTTTCGTATTAAAACACTAAAGCAGACAGTATTTTAACCCTATCTATAGTAACAGATACTGCTAGTCAGAGACTTGCGACATCACGACGGTCGTTTATAATATACCACAGATGTTATACTACTATTAGTCAGTAGTATCATAAATAATAAAGTGAATATTTTGAAAATGTATTCAATGAATAATTGAGATATTACTAAAAAAGCCAAAATTCTTAGCAAAAACTGGACAGTTCTTGATATCATTTTTATTATACACATTTGTAGTAGTTCGAACGTGAAAATTTCATGCAGAAGAGCTTCAATATTCATATTTTATCAGCTTTCATTCGTTGCAATACACATCGTCTCTCTGTCTGTCTGACCCTTCATGAAACCGTATAACCAAACTTTGTTTTTATTGGAATCTTCTTTTTCTTGGTGATTTTTGTTTTTGTTTCGAAAGATAGCTCGGAGTGTAAAATAGTGGCATAAGTTTCAAAAGAACGCGCTCTTGAATAAAGCTTAAGCGAAGTATGGGTGGTTCGCTTGTTGTATAATAAAACTAGCATAGTAATGCTTTTTGGCTTAATGTAAATTTTATCACGCTAAAAATGACTGAAAGTAGAATTTTGGTAGAATGGTGTATCGTTTCATTGTCGATCTTTTAACGGATTCTAGAAACCATATTATAAGGCAAGCGGATTCAGTCCTCAGTTAACGTTATTTCTAAGTGTATATATAGGTAATACGAGTAAACGCTTTGTACATTTCACCGGTATCGCTACCATTTGATATTGGATATCAATTTATTTATCATACATATTGCGCAGAGCGGGCACCGAAAGTCGCTACGAACGCGTCTTCCCTCAACGAAATCAAGAATCGAATACGTGTGGCGAATTCCTGGTGGCCTCATGTCTCGTTGAAATAAATCCATTAGTAAAAGACTTTCTTGAAATTGATATAGGTACCTACTCAATTTTTATTTTCCTCAGACTATCTGTTTAATGTCTTACATAATATACATAGGTATATTACTTATATTTGTTACAGTTAAAACCCGTTCTCAGTTACAGCGCGTTTTAACTAGTCAAAACTAGTTTACACGAAACGCCTTAGTGAAAACTAGAATTGATTAGAAGATTGATGGAACAAAATTTGGTATTCTTGACAATTTTTTTAGTAAATACTTAAAATCTCAGTTACTTTTTATGTAATCAGTTATTTACATTTATTTTAGGCATTTAAATAAGCTCGTTTATTGTGATTCTTCAGGTAAGAATTCAACAAGTCTCAAGAAAAATTCTTGCTAGTTGATGATGTTACAAAGACAAATTTATCTTTAAGAACTGTTGCTAAGTCTAACTGTAATAAGGAAAAGTAAAGGTATGTAGGCTATTTAGAACTTGCCGTATATCCGTGCTCACGATTCATACCAACATTTGTAATATTTTAAATGGCGAATTATATTTAATGAAAATAATTTTCATAAAAAGCAACTCATTTTAAGTATTTACCCAACATACCTACTATATAATTTATCGACAATTATATTTTTGTTCCACTCTTCTAATCAATTCTAGTTTTCACTAAGGCGTTTTATCAAAACTAGTTTTAACTAGTTAAAACGTGTTGTAACTGAGAGCGGGTTTTAGCTGTAACATATATAAATTAACACATAAATAACCACATTGTAAAATGTAAATGTACAATATATAGGTAATACTTAGAATATATTATATTAAACCTGTGAAAAATCAAAACTGTGTATGATTCCTACAAAAACCGTTTTAATTATCAATTGTTCACTTAAAAAGGCATGGCAAAAATATTTGTTCCAGTAGTAGAAGAGAATAGCTATTTTATAGATAAATATTCCAAAAATCACAATACCGTACAACGATGAGAACTTTATATTATTTCCGATGACAAAACAGCCGTCTGCGAAATGCAATAGCACTGCCCATATCGCAAGTAGATATTTCGCTTCAAGTAAAATCTCATAGAACTCGAAATCAAAATAGCCTGTGCCTGTATAAATGTTTCGATTCGCGGTGCAGTATCGATAACACGGTTTCATTTAGAAGGATGCAAATGTCTTGCCGGGTATGCTCCACTGCTCCCGATATTGCCTTCGCGGTACCACCCACCCCCTTCTCCCCCTCCCTTCTGTACTATCTCCACTTTTAATCGGACTCTCGGGAATTTATTAAAAATCGCGCTCGGTTTCAAATCGAAACCTCGCAAAAAATAATTTATTGTTTACTTTATTTAGCGTCTTTATTTATTGCGGTACATCCCTAGTGAGCACCAAGGAAGTATTGACAGCTATATACTTATTTGCATTTATCAATGCCTTTACGTAGAAGGATTGCTGGTGCTAATAAAAGTTCTTGTCTATTCACTTTATCCACACTAAAGACTACAATATATATAAAAAAACTGTGAAGAGGTTTTTAGTTATTACCTTATTATTATAAAGTATAATTAAAAATAAAAATTATAAAGAATAAAGCAGTATATTATTGCGAGAAACAGAAGATCATCACTAAGCAAGTACTATCAAATAAGCCAAGGATTAGTCATTCCAGTTACATTCATATTGCCAAAAAAGTAATAAAATGTCTTAGTCAATTGTTGTGGTTTAGTTTTTAGACAGAAAGTCAAGTGCGGAATGCATAACGAGATATTGCCTAACCATATAAAAAATACAATTTTGTTACACTCGTATTAATAGTTAATGATTGATAAATTTAGAGGTAAAAATGGTCGAGAATTTACGTTTTTAACATTTGTTCATACTTATGTATGTATTCGAAACCGAATTGTAAACATTAAACGAAAATATTATAACAATTTATTATAAGCAGCTACAATAGTAACCTGAGTTCTTTATTAAGAATGTAATCAGTTGCAAACTCAGAGGTTTGCGATTATGATCAGGTAGGATTAGGTCATTATATAATAATCGACCTCAAGGAATTGGGTCAATGTTGTTGGACTAAAGGCCACCAATTATTAAGAGAGTGCCTCATTTTACTCTGATTTTGTTATTTTTTGACTAGCACATTAAGTATTAAGACTTAGTACTTACCAATATTTTTTGGATTTCAAATATAAAAATTCCTATTATAGGTATTGATATTAATTTATTAGTTTTGAAACTACTTGTATTTAATAATATAATATAAACATTATTTTATTTTATGTTTTATAAGTAGTATATATTTCGAATTAAGAAATGAATTCGACAAATGTTAGCAGAAGTATTTAGAAGTACTTCATAAATATCATTAGTTTATCGTCTTTGTCTAAGTCTTTGTTCGGGTGGCAGTAATTTAGGGAGTTAGCGGGCGAGAACAGTAAAGTTGTAAAAACTTCATTTTGAACATTCCACACATTCTAAACCAAAGTTGAGCTTAAGTTGAAATTTATGCTGTGTTAGAAGGAAACATGTGAGTTAGCGGGCGTACATCACGGTACGTGGCATATCGCGACGCTGCGTGTGCAAGCCACAAGCAGCAAACACAAGAGCATTATAATGCTAAGTAAATGGACTGCAGCCGTAACCCCTCGCAACTTACTTATTGCGATACAGATGGATAACGCAACCGCTGATACAAGGAATGCACTTTGATTAAAGTGATGCTCTTTCATTTTAACTCTGGTTTACTTGGAAGAGATTACATAGAGAGACTATTTGCTTATTTGCTATTGACGTTCGACTTAATCTCCGGTAAACGTTTTGATGGTAGAATTATTTTCCTGTGGATATTATCGTGTATTTGTCGATATTATTGTTTATATATGTTTTTTTTTAATTAATGTCAGAGGACATCAGCAATTTGTCGTTAGTCCTTACCTACTTACTGGTTGAAAAAGGTAATGCAAAAAAGTTATATAATATAATATTATATACCACCTGTACCATGCGTTTGCATATTTATTTAATTTTATTTTCATTGATTATGAATTGATATTATTATCATTATTTAGAAGATAGTACGCCTTGGGAATGATGTGATCGCCACCAGGCTGTATCAACCTATAGAATTATTGTTAATTTCAATTTAATTAAAAAAAGAAAAAAAAAAACACTAAGACAAAAAAATATATATATATTAGTCCCGCTGAGTTTCTTTCGCCAGTTCTTCTCAGGTCAGTGGTTTCTTCCTTCCGAACTGGTAGTAGACTCATGACGTTCAGTAAAAAATTGTAATAATTTCATGCTGAATAAAATATTTTGAATTTGAATTTGAATTGCCCTGTAGGATCGTAGCGTAGTAGAATATAACTGACTTTTTGTCCTGTATAAAAACAATCTTATCATTGTAATATTAATGTAAATTGATGATAAGGCCGCCATTATTTGTCAATGAATTCAGTAACTTCAATATAATGTGTTAAAGTATTATTATAATTGATAAAAATAACCACTTTTAAAATACTTTATATAAGAAAAACTGCTGTAAACACAGAACGTTTATTCCATTACTTTCAACAGTGCGTGGGAGAGATTTTCTAACTTTGTGTGATTTTTCTTTTATTTCTTGTTTCACTTCTTTCCCATTCCCGGCCCGAATCACTCCCGGGCTTCGTTAAGGAACTAATCGGCTCATTGTGCAAGAACTGCACTCTGACCTCGTTCAACTAACGTCAATAGATAAATGGGAATTCAATTTCTATTTTAACAAATTCTTTGAGAATCTCGCTGTTTTCGCCTCAGGGTATTGGTTGAAAATAAAACGCATAACTCATAAAAGTTGTCAAAGTCTTTACTGTACCGAAACAGTCGAATACGACTTGTAGAAGACGTTTTTGGCGCTCAGTTAGTAATAAAAACTTTTGTAATTGCACTCATTTAGGGCAAAGAACCAGCGTTGACGCTACGTCGTGCCAAAAACGACAATTATTTTTATAACACGAGCTTAACAAGTTCTTCGAAACTGCAAGTCTAGTTTGCCTAGATCTTCTTTTCGCAAATGAGCCAGTTAGCCACTGTAATCTTGGCTTATAAATGTATAAATTGTAAACTAGATATTACTTGTGTCTTTAATTGCTTCTGTATTTCTCTTTAGTTCATTCTGAATCAAGAAAAAGGAGTCTTAGACTGTTTTTTAGATTTATTTACTCGGTTTCGATAAATTTTCGTCACACATATATCATAATATGTACCGCAAATAATCAATCGATATCTACCCAAGTGACCCATATGAGCGATGTGCGGTAAAAACTAAATAGACAATGTAAAAAAACATTATTATTAATAAATAAAAGCATAATCGCGACAAATAATATTATTTCAATGAAATTTGTTAGGGGTGAAGAAATAAGATACAATTTAAGATAATTTATCATTTTAAGTAAGGTTAATGTATGCATGTGTACGTGCGATATTTTTGATATATTACTGCAATTTTGGCACGGCTAGAAGACATGTGGATTAATGACAACTCACTCTATGTCATACAATACCTTAAGTATAATTTACCTTGAACAAAAATATTCTTATAAATTAGATTAATACGAAATGCGCTAGTAAGCTTGTCTTGGATGGTTTACAAATTATCAACACGTTGGTCAAGGGCCAAGCAACGATGTAAAATTAATATTTGTATTTTAGTGTGAAGGAAATGGATTTGAGTGCTGTCATTCATTATATTACATGTACGATGTAATTCAATTCAATTATGTACCCTCATGCGTAATGCGCGTAGAGTAAAATATGAAAGCTAGAGTATCTTTTACTTGGTATTTTCAAAGTCTTATCGGTGTTTCAAGCCAATGAAACATAATGTTACCAACTTTAGATATTGTTAATATTTAATAACGAAACATGCAATATTTTTATTATATCTTATTTTCTTTATTGATATATGATTTATAAATATTAATTATATACGGATTTTGACCATAGACTAAAAGAAGTCTATGGTCAAACCAAACGAAGGCGGGAAAAACGAGTGATTCGGAGGGGACGAACTGAGCGCGAAACATAGAAAATATATTTTAAAGTTGAATTGTACGAACGTAATAACAGAGTGTTTAATAATAAGTTGTTTGAACTAGACACTAGTTTGTGTTAAATTTTAACATCTTTGTAATAAATAACGCTGGTTTTTATTGAAGAGGCTAAAAATAAGTATCAAAATTGTGAATTATGAAATCATTAATAATAATTTGTAAATAATTTCTTTGGTGAAATTATAATCCGCGTCCGGATATGAGGGAGCCGTGTCAGGCGGTGACAAGCGACGACTTCGTAGAGCCCGCTCGTAAAAACTTTTCTAATTATATATGTACATTTTGTAGGTAAGAAGCTTAGGCACTTTCGACGCATTAACTTCCTAGTTAATTTCGCAAATTTAATGTTATTAAAATCCAAGTGTCATTTGACTAAAATTCGGCTATTTTTGGCCAAAAATTCGATGTTATTCGACATTTTTTCTTATTCAGCAAAACGTTTGTGATTGGCGTACAACTTTCGAAGAACTCTTATCATACGTTACTTTGTTTCCTAAAATACGTAGGTATGTAGAAGTTTTATAGGATTCAGTCTGTATCTCAAAGTTGTGTACAACATTTGCAGGAGGTCCGTAACGGCAGCGTCCACCGTAAACGAGAGTGGTCTTGCTTTTTACGTGATACTTGTTTCGTTTTTCTCACATTTTCTGAGAATATTTTACAGCGGATGGACCCATTCGTCTCAACGATGCTGTGTCTGCATGAAATAGAGAACTTTTACGTGTTTTCACACAAACATTTTTAAAGTGTTCTGTTATATTCTTACACTTTTGAAGTAAAGTTTAAAATTTATTTTTAGGTATTATATTGTGTACTACGAGCAAAGTTTTATATATCTATGAAATAAATAATACTGTTGAATTATGAGAACATTAAGTATGTATTTGTGAACTGCTAAATAACATTGTTTTCTCTCTTGAAACTTAACATTAAATACTAAACTAAAATACGGATAATTCCTGAGTGAATTCAAACAAATGACGAGAAACTTTACTGTAAAGTCTATAGCGCAAAACTTTTGCAATTATTGTAATTATTAATCAACCGAGGAGCATCCAACCTCGTCATATTTCCTACTTAATCGAGCCGAGTTTGCGACAATGTTATAAATACATCTATTTGCAAACTCACTCGAAAGTTATACGTACAATATGTATTTAAAGTTTGCAAATAAACCCACGTGATATATGAACACACTGTGAACATTAGCCACCCAATCCGTGTGATCAATGCCGCTGCCATTTAAAACCGTCCCATAAAAATGGGTGCACTTAACGTATTAAATTCGCAAACAATGACTCATAGGCGGAACGGCGGCCGTAAATTACTCATCTTAAAAAAGCGACGTTTAAATCTCCCCCTGTAATATGAGTAACGGCTTATTTGGAAATAAATCGGAGTACGTACAGTCAAATGACTTCAATGAACGATGCAATCAGTTAGAGTATGTTCTCCAGCAAACAGTCTCGCTACAACGATAACAAACGAATGCCGTTAACGAATACTGAAATAAACTTATCAACATAGTCGACTTTAAGTTTATATTGCTTTCTGTTAAATATATGATCTATTACGATTCTTAGGGAAATGACTTAATAAATCTTCTAAGTCAGCACGTTTATTATTAACCTATTTAATGGTAAATTATTATCCAATTATTTAAGATATTGAATATCAAAGATAACTTAACTAAAGAAAACTAGCTAAAATTTATAAAACTACTAGAATTTATTTCGTATAAACAATATTCAGCAAAATAATGTACATCTGATAGTGTCTACATGATACACTTTTGTTTTAAATCTCTATTCACTCTGCAGTTCGTATATTCTTAGGGGGAGTGCAGACTAGCGAGAACTTGTGGGAGTTTTTGCATTTACTAATTAATCACAGAGCGATGATTAATCAACGTAGCCGCGGGCACATTTAAAACAGACTTTAATGATTCGTTTGTCGGACGGCAGTATTCCTCCAGTAGGCACGTGCCGGGAACGGCTCGAGCCTCTTGTTTAACATCAGTTCGTTCCTTTGATGAATTGAATAGGTCATTTTTATAATTTTCGCGGAACTTTATGTTTAAACTCTTTAATTAAGGACTTTTATTTGCATATGATAAGTCTTCTTAAATTAATTATTATCGTAATTGATATACATAATGTGAGTATTCCTAATGTTTTTAATAAAATAAAAATATTTTAATACTATACCTATTGTCATGGAAGTCTTACCTGTAACAGAAATATACAATATTAGTTAAAAATTAATATATTAATTAGCAAAATTCTCGAAGACACATTAACTAGTAAATACTGTTTAATAACACTGCGTCTATTGAATAACACCATTCAAAGTTGGATGATAAAAGAAAAACATGGGGTGGGATTGCGCTTTTATTGAAACCAATCTCACCACTTGCCTCGACTGACTGCGCTCCGGGCTGAATGCACGTAATTGCTTCGTCATTCAGATGATCGCAGCTTTGCCCGCTTGTCTTGTTGACTGTACTCAGAGGCCCTCACTTTGTACACGCGGCCTTACGTTGGCTGACATGTGCCATTGTCTAGGGAGTTTCGTCGCTCGCTTTTATGACGGCAACAAGTTTCTGTACGCGTTTTTAACAAAACACTTTTTTATATTTTTCCGAGCTCCGTAAAAACCACACTCAAAATAGCCTAATTCCTATTGGCTACACCAGTTTTGTCTATGAAAAATGTTTAAAATAACACCGGCATAAAAATGGTATCCGAAATACGGTCATTATTTTTAAAACCTTCCGCCATGTTTTTTGATGAAAGAATTAAAATGGGTGAATAATTTTAATACCTTAATTAACTGGCGACGGTGCTTGGAATTTCTTATTTTGTAAGAACCTCGACATCTACTTTTGTTCGTGAAGAATTTTCATTTGACTTGAGGTATAATTTTTTCTTTGATGTTATTGTTTTTATACGATTTTTTCGAGAGATGTTCATCAGACTAATACAAATTTCGTTTAAGCTAAGCTTTATGCTCGCAACAGATGTAAACAGTTTTATTTCAGTCATTAGATCAACAAAAAACTGAAGTATGTAAATTTTATTTATTAAAAGGTACTCTACGAGTTTCTAAAAGATCAACAAATTTATTATAACATTATTTGAAATGTTATTTTTTAATTTTGTAATAAGAACAAGAAAAGTAACAAATATTCTACAATCGTTCTTATTTTCATTTTCATTTCTGAAATCGCGAGAAAGTGAACGTTAGGGAAAAAAGATAAAATGAAAGGAGAGTCTGTGTTTTAATGGGTTAATTAGCCGACGATCCTCCGGTTGGAGCTTTAATTAAAATGAAAAATTTTCGTGACTAGACTGAGAGAATTAATTGCTTCCTTTCATGAAACTATTCAGGTGAGAAGAGTATAAATAAAGCGTCCACGCTGACCGCCGTTGCGATTGTAAGTATCGTATAAATTGTATCATTCAAATTAAAAGCCTTGGCCTAATTCCAGAGTTATATTATAGTATTTACTGTCTAGTTTACATTTTAACGTTTAACATATATAATATATATACATACATAGTTGTAATATGTTGTAGCGACAATCCGAAGAGATTTTTATCTATTCTTGTTCAATATGGAATAGGACACGTCAAGATCACTTTCCTCTCTCAATCTATCAATATTGATTTAGCAATTAGGGCTTTACTGCTGCTCATCTCTGTATGCTTAATCAGAACAATAGGTTATTTTATATCAAGCCCATGTCCTCGATGAAAAACACTGTAATTTAATACTACAATATATTTAAAAAAAATGTTCAATTAGTATCAAAAAAACTTAATCGTTTTATTTATTACGAAACAATTAAGAAATGAATAGTAAATGAATGTTTTATCGCAAATAAATGGCGGGCGAGCTCTGTAGTTGCTGACACATTAATATTGTGGGCAAAATCCGAAGCAGGTCATAAATTTAGTTACTCCTTACACAAATTGCATTCTTAACTTGCAATATACTATGTAAATTTCGCAATTTAAATTACAAACAACGGGACATCAGGACGAGAATGGCGGTGTCAGCGTAGGTTGTTAAAAGTAGTGTTTTCAGTTGCAATGGCATAGTAAAAGCCGCTTGTAGTAAGTTATGGGTTATTTTTTTTTCTTGCAGAAATGTAAAACACGAGTTATGTTACTCGTGTTAAAAGTTTATTTAGAAAAGTTATGTTTGTGATCAAATATAATAGATTATGGCTATAAAATAATAAGGGCTAGGGGTTTTTTTGTATTTAATACAAAAATAGCTGTCGGGGTTGCTCTACGTCAATCCCGAGAAAGATTGTTACAGTCGATCTCGATTTAAGAGTTTAATGTTTCGTACATAACTTGTATTATAGCTGGTCTTTAATCTGTAATAATAATTTTTAGATTATATGTTTTATTATGACACTACTAGGTAAAAAATAAACAATTCATTTATAAGATATAGTACAACGTTTTTACCCTTACCATGATTTATACATAACTTTTTAAATAGATTTCTTTTACCGTAACTACCTTATTCCAAAAAAACTCAGTTATGGTTCTTTTTACTTTTAAGTACATTAAAGTGGACTTACATTTTTGAAATAAAGTTATCAAAAATGATACTAGGCTACCTGACCTAGTTGTAAAACCTAAGATATAGATTTTTAACCTAGTTCAGGTATATCCCAAGAAAATGTTGACGCTAATTTATCTTTTCAACCGACTTCCAAAAGGAGGAGGTTATCAATTCGTCTGAATATTTTTTTTATGTTTGTTAGCTAAGAACTTTGAACTGGGTGAACCGATTTTGATGATTCTTCTTTTATTGGAAAGGATGTACTTCAAGGGTATTTTGATGAGAGTTAGGTAAGGTTCTGATTATGGGATCCATGACAAAATAACGGAACTCTTCAATTCTTGGAAGCAAATTAACGATGCTCGGCCGAATCTTTTATAGGCTATTGGATATTTGAGTCACGTGACGTAACTTATGATGGAAGGTACAACTCCTCAACGGTTAGCAGTTTAAAGAAAATTCTTTCAATATAATACGCACTTATGGACCGATAGTTTTATACTTTCAGGCTATTAGGTTTACCTTATTATTTATATATTTACCTTATTATTTATTTTTATAATCATTAAATAACACAATACGTATCTACTTTCCTAGCCAAAGCAAAATAACCCTAAATAGATTCATATTCGATCAATCTATTAATTTGTAAACATAATCAAGTATTATTATCTACTTTTTAGTTTAGATTTATTTAGTTTGGAAGTCGGTTTTAAGCAAATAATTATGTAATTATTGTGATAACAATATAATAAATACATATTATTATTAAACATTTTTATTATCTATTCAGTAGACGTAATACATAAACTTGACTTTCTCTAAAAATATTATTGTATCAGTTAAGAAGCAACACTATTTGAGCCAAAATATTCACATTCAAAATTCATCGAAGCAAATAAATTTTCATACAACAGTCTTTATTCTTTCAAACCATAACACTTAGTCAAAATTTTATAGTCATGTTCATAATTTAATTTACCATATAATCCACGAGCTCATTTCTGTATTTTATAACAATACAGTGTAAACGCTTACCCTGTAATGAACTCTGAAACAAATATTTAAATATCGTAAAGCAAATAAGTCGGAACTTGTGTTTAAAAATACGTTTTCAGTTTAATAATGAATTTGCAAGTACTTTAAAATTATCCGCTTCGTAAATATAGGTAAAGAAATGGTAAAAATGTGTAGATTTAATTATATATATAATTGAGTAGATAAATATTTGATGAGTAGATTGTAGAAAATTAGACGTGGAGTGAGCTTAAACTTCATTTAGCAAGTATTACCGTGTTCGCAGTGTTGTTTTAGAAGCATTAACTAAGTTGAGAGGAGGCCAAAAACGAGAACATTTACGCCTGCCTGCCGCAATACTGTCCTCGTGACGGATATTATTTCCGTAAAATATGATCACAGTAATAGCAATTTAAAAGGGCAATAAACTTTATATTTCTCTTGGCAATGAGTGTATTAATATTTACTGCAGAATACGAGTATAACATGGAAACATCATGGAATTTGAAAGTACCAATATAGTTAAAGTAGTCAGTAAAATGATAAGCATTTTGTTAAAAAATGCTATAAAACCAAAGTGCTTTACAAGTTATATATATTTGTACAACGAAAAATTTGCTATCAAAGGTATTTCATTTGTATCGTTTATAAGTACGTGGGAAATATGCTCTATAAAAACTAGAAAAATAGGTAAAAATCGCGATTCTACGAAAACTTAATCTAGTAGACATCACCATAATACGAAAATGTAGAAAGAGCTTTAAGCTTCTTATAAATGTGCTTTGTAGTTTTATTGATTTATATTCATCCTTTTAGTAAAAAGAAAATAACATTTTCCTTTGAAAATCTGTTTTCTTAAGTATAAAGTTACCAGTTGTATACATATACAAAACGTGGATGTCTACAGTTCAGGCTCGCAACATTAGTTCGATGGCTATCTTGTTTGCTTTTATCCTTATAGAAAATTTTGTGCAGCCCAGGATTATCCACTGTAAAACGCTGTAAAATTGTCCTCGGTTTTCTTGAAAATAAACCTAATGCTGTTGTTATAATGTTTAAATTTGAACAATGTTTAAAAGAATTTGTATTTTGCCTAAATATTGGTAACAGATTGGCGCGGCTCGAGTCGGTAAGATAAGGGGTGGGTGCATAGTGATGCATTGAATGGATTACGAAGTTTGGTCTGCTTTGTGAACTCAAGCCCACACGAAAAGGTTATCTCATACTAGCACTTAAAGTATTTCGTATTTATCGAAAAGAAAATAAATCTTAAAATATTGTTTCATTTTTAAGTAAACATCTTACTTAAATGTAGAAATAAAATATTAAAGTAATACAATACAAAATGGCCGTCAATATTTTTGATTACCATAACACCAATTACTTATGCATACGCATGAAAAAGTCAATAATACGCAATATTGGTAAAAGGAAACAGCGAACTGGTCTAAATTTCTGTGTTTGCTCGCACATATTGAAGCGCTATATGCATGAGCCAGCCGGCACTAAGCTGCGATCACATTGTCTTATGAAATGTTTGCGATCGAGTCGTCGGGACTAGTGTATATTAAATACTAACTTATTCTGAACTGGAAGAAAACTCAAAGCATATATAGCTCTGTACTTGTAGCAATTTAGTTAGATTACAAGCAAAGTAGTTTTTTTCTAAGCATTTTTATTTTTTCTATTCAATAATTATATAATACACTCATTATAATTATTTAATTAAAAAATGCTTGTGAAAAATAAAATAATATTTATTTCTACTGTAGATTACATTTAGAATAAGAAAACTAAGCCATTAGCCATGGTAGATGCCATGTGATGTAGTGTGAATATAATTAATTAAAGTAACAATAATTAATTTAAGTAACTTGTGAATCTACTGCTGTTTAATAAAAGGTTAAGCAGATGTTATAACTTCATTATAAAATGGTACATATATTTAAGTACGTAGTATTTTTAACAATCCACCAACATTACACGTTTAATTATATCGTACGACAATATTGTTTTCTTTCTATGAAAGTCATTGAACCAAGAAAACCGTAATTGTTATAGGAGTATTAATTAACGCGAAATAAGATATTGAATAATAACATTCATTATAGGTTTTATCTTTTGTTATCACTTAATTAACTATGATAATTTATTAATTAGATAGCAAAATATTATCTTTAGGGGTGCGACTTCAATAGAATACCAAAAGAACGCATATAATCATTGCCTTACCAGCATTGGCTTGACAGCGTGTAATGGATTGTTTACCTCCGCGCGGACGTCCGCCGCCGCCGTCGATCACTGACACCGACCTAATTACATGTAAATAAATACAGGGCCAATCGCCTGATTTGAGCTCCAGTCAACCCTCTCGGTACATTACGCCGTTTGACCCTTTGACGGCCGATCTCTACGATGAATTTTTAAGTAAGCCGAAGCTTTTACAATATCAGGCGAATTTATAATACTAATCTACATATATTATCTGTCATATATACAACTGAAGAGTTTGTTTGTTTGGAGACACTAATTTTCAATGTTAATGAGTTTTTATTGCTAATCGTTGATAATAATCTCTTATACGAATAGTATTATTGCGTGGCCTAAAACTATATCTAAGTAACGATTTTATCATTCAAGGTTTAATTTTTGCGTACTAACATTTATTTTGCAGACGAAGCCGCTCGCTAATAGTAGTTACTTATTATAAATACAACTATAAGGTCTAGTTTATTTTACAACCAATACTGGAGATTTGTGGCAAATAAATGGAGCTCTATCTTTAAAGCTAATCAACCCAAAAAAACCTTATTTTTCAATATTCATATATAAAATGTAGTACCTAATATTAAAATAAGTCCAGCTGCACTTGAGTCCTACTAATACTTGTTACTTTGGCTATAGAAAATATTACATAAGTATATTTTATTACATACTTGTATGGAACCTATTCATGTTAATAAAATTAAAAAAAATATATACTGCGATTGTTAATAGTAACTTTAATGGCTATAGAAATATTAGCACAGAAAATCATGATATGAATGAATGATAAGCAAAAGAAAAGTTTCAAGTTAATTTAACTGGATAGTTATAATGCAGAAAATCAAAAAAGTAAAAGCGTTGACGGTGTTTAGTGGGGCTGTCGCTTGATCCTAGCTTCGGTCAACCCTTTCAGTACATTGAGCATTATTGACCTTGTTTAATCGATAGCGATAACTTTTGCCTTAAATGATTTAAACTGTCTATGTAAGAGTATAGTAATAATAACCGTGTGATACATATTTTTAAACAAATTCTTCTTCTTTCTTTTTCTTCTTTTTTTCTTCATTCTTCTATTAAATCTTCATAATGTTTTATTACAATGAAAAGCAATTTTACCCTCGCAAAATGTAATAAGCTTTATACGAATCTTATATGAATGATGTATATCCATTTCCCCAATTGGTTTTCACGACTAAATGGCAAAACTTATTTTGATGACATAATAAGTGATTGACTGTACTTGATACTTTTTGAAAAAGAAACTGGTGAAATAGGGTGACAAAGAAATTCGTAGAATCTTTTATTTGCATTATGAAAAACAATATTTTTGGTACTATACTAAAAAGAAATAAATACGTTTTTTATCAATTTAAATAACCAATTAACTCAATCTATGTTACGGTCCTTATATATCCACTGTCTAAAGATTTTCCCAACATTCTTTAAATCTTGGTACAGAAGCGCCAAGTGAATGTCAATCGGCAAATAAACAAATTTACAATATAATTTTAAACAAATATAAAAGGAAAATGGCAACAATTTTGTTACACAATGTGTCGCAATATCTATATTCATAATTATATCGATAGTTGCGCCGATCCCGAGGGTGCATTAAACTGACTGGTTCGTTGGTAGCTGCGATATCGACCCCGGGCCTCGCGCTCGAATTCTCCTGTGACAGGTGAATTGAGCCGCCATTATTTGGACTCTACTATTTGACCTCTCTGACACTAACAGTGCAGTATTTTTTAAATCGGCAAAAGTCAATTTAAGAAAATGGGAATCGAAATGCGTTCATTGAATAGAAGTTAATATTTAGTTTCTGGTATTTAAATAGTGTTCTTGTTTAACAATAAATTAATAATACTGGTATATTAAACCAGATATAAAAAAAATGGTTGGCTTTGTCATATTTATAAAGCAAATATAATGGCATTGATACAGATAGTACATAATTCCTGCTTTTGGGAAATATAATAGTCAATAGAGCGTTTGTCATTATTTATTCAACTTGTGTTAAAGAAGCTTATTCATTTTATTTATTGATCAATTTAGTTACTAAATTACAAACAATTATGGCAAGTGTTTCAAGGACATGTTGTACTATCGATTTTTCAGACATTCAAGCCAGAGTCAGACATTTCATCATCCATATTTATTATTATATGTGATAATCTTTGGAGCTATGAGTTCTTAATTGATATTTCTTTATCCACTTTATGTAAATCAATTGATGATGTAATATAATAGAAACATTTGCAATATCACGCTACGCCTCGCAGAGCACTCTGCGTATAAAATTACTAATTATTAGTTAAATATTGATCTTACACTGAATTATTACTTCTAAAATTGGGTAATTTATATGGTCTGAGCATTATGCTACGAGCTATCTTGTTACACTTGATTAATGGTGACAGTAAAGTTGGCATACTGAATACCTAAACGGTATACGTAAGTCATATATATTTATAAAGATTGTTATAAAAGGGAAAGCTTTTTTAGATCTTTAAATGAATTGTTGGAACAATATTCACACATGTCCTACTTAGTTTTTGCTACAATCTAAACTACTGGACTGAAACCCACAATTTATGTCCTGAGATGCGAAGCGGCTTTCGTAAATTTTCTGTTTTATAGGCTGTAAGCGCCTGATTGCATGACCAACCAGCAAGCTCACTTTTTAATTTATAATATTAGTATAATGCTAAACTTTCGTAAAAACTGTTACAATCAGAACTATATATAACTTGAACAATACCTTTCTTGTTTGCTATCAATGCCAATATACTGACAATTCCGAAGTTCCCTCTCTATGGCCAAACTAACACTTAAGAAACTGTTCAAGTTGAACAGACTAGCTAAAGTTACTTAATCGCTTAACAAACTGCAATAATACCCGGGAATTTCACTTATGCTTATTAAATTTCCCTGTTAAAGACAAGAAAATGTAAAGCCAGTTTTCACAGAGGACATACAACAAGGCTCAGCCGCGCGGCACATTGGCTCGACACAAAATATTGTGCAGCCTGGGTAAACGCGCTCTAACTTCCAATACAATATAAATTGCACTTTGAAAATGTCCTGTACTTCAAAGACTCTATAGAATATACAACTTTAATGCTTAACATGAGAGCACATTTCGGAGGAACCCGTCGGAACGCGAGGCAGCACTATAATACCGGTAATGTGGTGTCGCCTTTCTGTGGCGAGATAAGGGTACGCGACATTGACTATTCAAAGGGTTGCGGTCTTCAAAATTTACGCTCAATAAGTATAAAATACCTATGCTCCACATATGAGATAGAGCGAAATGTATCTCCGATCGCAAAGCTTTACTTTTATAAGTTAAATAATTTCAGTCTCATCTCTTTGGAAGAGTGGTTTTTAGGATTATTTGTGTGTTTCTAATTTGGCATGGGGTTGCGGAAACTCGCTACAATGTTTAATTTTGCGTATATTTTGGGAGAGCACAAAATATTTGCTGTACAGTTCCAAGTGCTAATTCCGACGTAATGTAAACGTTGGAAATAAGAATTTTTGTAACTATGAATCCATTATAGTACAAGTACAACATAAAGGAATATTATATGTGATAAATTCTAAAGAATTTGATTTGAATAAGTAACTTTTGGAAAACAAAACACAAATACATCAATTGAAAAAATTATGTCGAAAAATTTGATACGCACTTTAATGGATTGTAAATTATGAGGCAAAGTAGACAACATTTTTATTATTTAAAAATAAATCCCAGGGCTCATTTCTGAAACCACAACTGTATAAAATATCCATTAGGGAGCAATCAAAATGTCCGTCACGTCTTTTTACGAAATATTTTAAAGCTTTAAAAGTAAGCCTCGCATAAAATAATATTAAAGATATTTTAAAGAGGTTCGGTTGCGAACAATACAATTCTGAATACACTCAATATTTTACTGAACCATGAAGTAATACAATTACGAGTATATTGTCAAAAATACAATATTTATATTGTTAGTAATATAAAAAATACGAAGATTATGTCTACATTAACTTATTTAATGCGACTTAAGATTGTTGAATTTGATTTTCTTATTTTTAATCCATATTTTTAAAATACAATCTATTACAAATGTTTAAAGATGCTTAATTATAAGAGGTTTTCGATGCCACATCCCATGAAATAAAAATTCAACGTGCTTACCACTTTTGTGGTGTGTAATTTATAATCCATGAAAGCGAATAATGATCTTAATTGAAATAAAGTTTTAAGTACTGATATAAACATAGTTTTATTATATAGGTATATACTGTATATGAGTAAAACGTCATCATCATCATCATCATCATCATCGACGACGCTGAATGCTGATCTTTTCTTTGAAAAATATGAACTTATTTTTTTAATTTAGATACTATGTACATATTAGTATATTTTACATATTATAGTAAACACATAAACACGCTTTTCTTTCACGCCGATGCGCCAAACAAAACAACTTAACGATTTTTAACCTGCCTTTCTGTAGAGGGCTCTACGCAGCCGTAGCTTTAGAAGCAATCATTTTAATGTTTTTAAGAAACGCATGCGCCAATATATTTATTTTGCAATTTGTAGGCTATCGTTTGTAAGGTACCTTAATGAGGCAATAACAATAAATAAAGACCCGAAAGTTTTCTAACCACTTCACCCTCATGTCGGTGCGGACCCTTGCAAGGAACGCCGAATTAATCCCGAATATATTATTACCCAAATATTTCCTTCTCGTACATGAATATGTTCTTATGAAATTTGCATTTCTCAATAGCTTTATTAAAATAGAAACTGAGTATAGTATTATTACTTATATACGAAAATTATGTTAACCTTTTAAGTTAATATGTATTTTGATAACAAAAAGTAATTTAAAGTTTATGGTAATTACTATGGTACAATTTAGTTTCAAACAGCCTTTATTTCTCCTATTAGCAACTTTATTGTTATCAGTAAACATATTCGGAATTTTTTTTAATAGGTAAATTCTATTAATATATATTTTCCTCAAATTTTCTATAATGACACAATTTACACTAATTGTATGTAGATAAAAACGTACTAGAAATGTAATATGTATTATCTGTCTGAAAATAGTAGATATTTCTCGAGTAACAGCAGTGAAACCGCCTTTAATTGAGGAAAGTGGTTTTTGAAATACAATATCGAAAAGTCATAAAGAAGGGTGCGGACAAGGATTTAAAATTATGTAATTTCATCGTTAACATTTTAGATCGATTAGTGTTAGAGTAAAATGACATGGTGATTAAGTTTCTTTTGGGGAAAATGAAGTATTAACTTCATTTTCCCCACAAAAGTTGTTAATGCATAAGTATAAAAAACTTTCTCGCTCAAACAATTCTGTAAGCTCTATTTGACTTTTAGAATATTCTTTATTGCACAAAAAAAATACATGAAGAAAAAAAAATACATAGAAAGTGACGTGGACAAAGGTGGACTTATCTCTATAAGAGATCTCTTCCAGTCAACCCATGTGCGTGGGAGATAGTGTTGCATAGCGGGACAGAAAGAAAAAGTGCAAAGACAAATTAAAAAGTAAACAATTTATAAACATTAAAAGAATAACTTAAATGTATACTTAAATATAGAAAAATATACACTACATATACCTACATAATATACGAATTACATAAATACATAATAAAAGTATATAATATAGACTAATACATACCAAAGTACATTATTATATATACAATATATACAAATATAAATATATATACATGATGCAAACAGAAAAAAAAAGTATTGTTCAATGTTGTGCTAGAATGAATTTTTTTATGTTGGCTTTAAACGCGGCGGTAGAAGGGCTCTCTTGTAAGGTTTTGGGGAGTTTGTTCCATAACACTGCAGCACGTACCGAGAATGAATTTTGTAAATACTTGGTGTTACTTCTCGGTATCTCAAGCATCGATGTGATGCAGGGCCGCCTGGAACGTGTCGGAGTCGGAAGCAGGTTGAACCGGGAACGAAGGTAAGAAGGAAAGTTGTGATTATGAAGGATATTAAACAGAAAAGTAAGGATGTGCATATCACGGCGAAGGCGGATAGGAAGCCATTTTAATTGAGCTCGGAAATCGGAGACATGATCATACTTCCGCAGACCATAGATAAAGCGTATAGCGAGATTTTGGAGACGCTCAAGCTTATTCAATAGCTCCTCAGTCACATCCAAATAGCATACATCGGCGTAGTCGAGAATGGGCAGTAGCAGAGAATGAGCAAGCATAATTTTGGTTTTGAAGGGTAGGAAGAATTGGAGACGCTTCAGAGAGTGGAAAGTGAAGTGCATACGCCTACTAACTTCGTTAATATGAGGTTCCCAAGTCATTGTGCAGTCCATAATGAGGCCCAAGTTCCTTACCTTATCACAGTATGGAATTGGAACTCCGGAGTAAATAATAGCAGGTACTGAACTCCAATCCAATTTGCATCTTAACCTGCTGCTACCAATAATTATCGCTTGGGACTTGTTAGGATTTACTAAGAGACCGAAAGATTCGGCCCAAGTTTGAATAGCGACAAGATCTTTATTTAAGGCGTCAATAGCATCAGGCAACTCGCTCAACGCACAATGTCGATAGAATTGCAAATCATCTGCATACAGGTGGTAGGGAGAAGAAATGACGCGGGAAATGTTATTAATAAAAACAGAGAAGAGTAGTGGTGAAAGAACGCCGCCTTGGGGGACACCAGCCGTAAGGTCCAACCACACCGATGAAGTGTCATTAGCTCTCACACACTGGCGGCGCCCGAAGAGATATGAGTGAAACCAGTCTACAGCCGCAGGGGAAATGTTAACTGCGCGAAGTGTGCCAAGAAGAATGTCGAAGTCTACAGAGTTGAATGCGCTACTAAAGTCAAGAAGTACCATTACAGTAAACTTGGTATTATCCATAGCATACCGAATGTCCTCCGTGATGTTCAGCACCAACAGTGCTATGGAAGGGACTTTTATATACCTATTATAATATTATTATGTTGTTTTGTATGTCTACTCGTAACTTTGTCGTCCCAAAATTGTTCGTACGGTTATTATGAGGCGTTATTGATTTTTTTGAGATTAAACCTAAGAAAGTATAAATCTGACGAGGGTGGTGCGTCATTCAAATTCATTAGTTAGAACAAATTAAGTACAGCTAGTAGCTAATTTAATATATATGTGCACATGTGTGCCTATTTTTGTCGATGCGCAATATCATGTCATGGTATGTAATATCTGACACATTAACCTGTAATGTAACGATTGATTTAACCTCGCTTCACTTAAAAGCGTCCCTAGATACCTAACAGTAGCTTATATGCTAATCTAGTCCATAGTGTCTATATCTATATAGAATTTTTAGTTTTAGCGTGTAGCAGGAACGAATACACGCAAAAAGTTATTCATTTGTTAAGTTGAAGAAAGTCTTTAAAATCGGACTGGCTTCAAACATGGTTTTAATAGAAACAATGGCTTTATATAAGCAGATACATGTAGCCTACGTGACATAAAACAAAAATACACGTTCATGTAGAATCAATGTAGCCAGGTGCTCCTCTTGTCCCAGGAGGACAGTAAACTCTCCCGCCTTGCGGTGCCCCTTTGCCGTAACCTGGATGTATACATATACTTTTACATCTTTCTACTATACATTAAGGCTTAGGTGAATTGTTGAATAAAAATACACAATATTTTTTGTAAATGTTATATAAATAACAAGCCATTCCCGCGTCTCTGTCCGTATTCTAATCACTATTAAAAATAGGGAATAAGTTTTGTTTGAAGCCAAATAATAGAAAAATAAAAAATAAAAATTTGGTCTAAAAATAAAAGATAAAAATTCTGCCATTCTTATCACCTAGGGGAATAAAAAATAGTCTACGATCTATTCTCAGACCTACCAAATATACATAAAAAAGTTCATAAAAATCGATCAAGCCGTTTCGGAGAAGTTACACACAAACACTGTGATACGAGATTTTATATATTAGAATAGTACATTAGATTAGGTAATTCATATTGTAATAAGCATTCATATCCATATATTTGTCTACAATAAATTTATATGAACCGAAAACATAATACCCAATTTAGTGTGAAACTGAATTGTAGTTATTAACGTCCGCCTCACAAGTTTCGTTCATAACAGTGAAGTTTCTTATTATAACGATACAAACGCTGTTGTTTTTTTTCTGCTTGATGCGTGGCCGTTACTTGTATTATTTTGAGATATTTGATTTCTGTAATATTATTAGAAGATATTGTACTAATGATTTATCCTCGTTTCGCTCGAGTATCGTATATATGCGTAATTCCAGATCACAGTTACTGTGTTGGTATTGAATTTTTACCAAAATCTCGTGAAAGACTAGCAACAATTAAACAAAAAATCGCAGATTTTATGGATGAAGTAGAAAGGCAATATTTTTAACCAAAATATATATTATATTAAAGAAATATATTTTTAATGTAGATGTAGAATGTAGAGTCGAGCTTTTTAATGCAGTAAATGATAGCGTTTCTGACACAAGTGTAAAGGAGTGTACATCCAGTGAAGTGAAAAAGCCGATTATTTATTTATGATCAATACACATTTGCAAAGCGTATGAGTGCAACGATCGTAAAAGTAATGGCAGCCACAAATATAGTACCTCTATGCGAACCAATCGCATGCTTTGGTATATTAGTACTCGATATAATAAAACACGCCATTGCTCCATAAAACGATTCGACAGTGTTGTAAAAAAAATCAAAAATGTTGATCTCGGCAATAGCTCGCAGCCAGAGCAGTTTGTTTGCTTTACCATTCTATTTTTAAACAACTGTCATTGATGTTTACTTTCCGTTGCACGGTAATAAAATTTTCGTACATATTTGTAAAGAATGAGAGATTTCATTTGCGTTGCATTATTTTCGCTTTATAAAATTATATTTTTTAATATAAGCCTTATTGAAATGAACTGAAATTGACTGTTGTTAAATTTTATAGTCATAGCAGCAAATGAAGAGCCAATTGGTACAATAAATGCTTTACGGGAGGTTCATTACAGTAATATACGGATATTCTATTGCTATATAATATAACTGTTTTTGTTGCCGGGGCGTTGCAACGCAAACCGCAGAATGCGACCGGCATTTCATTACGAATACATTAACAAATACTGTTCTGCCGATTAATGTTTCACAATAATGCATAAAAAATATACCAACATTTTACAAATTTTAACAAAAATTGGTGGCTTTGATGTCGCAAATTGCAATCCTGAACGTAAATTATTATGTGCTCATAATATGTGAAAATAGTCTATTAGTGGCATTGTTTATAATATCAATATAGTTATTGGATTCGAAATTTTTCAAAGAACATTATTTCTTTAATTTGTTTTATTCAATTAGGCAAGAATAATAGTAATTGAAATAACAGAATGATGAAGTAAAATAAATTAGCTTGTTTTGCGATCTTAATGCATAGTGAATACAAAGGAATAGAGTATATAAAGAGAGATAGAGTCGGCAATGATATAGTGTCGGGCTGGCGGCCGCTCCCTCAGGAACGATAAACCCTTCCCGCCGCTTCCCGTCTACTCTTCTTTATGGGAAGGCCGGAATGGGCAGCCCAGGTGAACAGGTAGCTAGATTGCGAAAGTATTTTTAGAACATCTTGTCGGTCGTTCGGTGTTTTTCCTTTGTTATCAAATGTTTTTGCTACCTTCGATGCGGTTATAGGTGTCCTTAATATGTCGGCGGCTTTAGCAGCTAAGAGTTACTTATATGTACGGCTCGAGATAAGAAAATCTTTTAGCTTAATGTTCGTACCTTGGCATATAGATTTTTACGGTATATTTGACGTAAAATTTTAGCTTTATGAAATGTAGCCAACATTGTACTGCGATGTGAATGATATATTTCGGCGTTCGCGAGGTCAGTGAAGCTAGAATAGACAAAATCAGACATTCATTTGTTATTTCCATTTCGAATGGCACAGGTCTTTTATCGCATGTTGTAGCGAACGTTTGTTGTTTGATATCTTCCTAGCTTTATTTGCAAATCGCGTGCTGAGTGTATACGTTTACACTAGTAATACTTACTTGTTGAATTACTGTTTTTAAAGTTAAATTTACTTTAAATTGTTCTTTTGTTTTAATTTAAAACCAATGTAAAGCTGTTTCTGTTTGTGAAGCTGTGAATCGATTTACTATAAATAGTCAGCATAGTTTCATATAGATACAGCAATGGGGTGAAAGGGTGAGAAACCTAATAACTATAGCTTTAAGAGTGCTTGGAAATAAAGAGAGAGGTATGATCGTTTCGTTGATCTTAATGCCGTTCTCAGCATCCCCTTAAGAAATTTAATATAAGTTGCAGGAAAAATAGATTATTTCGTCGCGTTGTAATAACACTCATATTATTCTCTTATTACCTGATCTATTTATAAGTTCACTTTTAAACGAAAATATAGTAAATATTTCTAATTTAGCCATTACTATAGCTAATTCAAACTTACGTAATTATTGCATTTTAGTATTTCGTTATCAACCTTAAAGGTGAAGGCCCATGTATATCGTTAAATCTATCTTCACTACCGTAGCTTAGTCCTTGACCTCCAGCCTTGATAGACTAAGCATTATCATAGTTAAAATTGTTTTTATTTTTCTATCTCTAAAAGAATAATTTAACATATCTTTGCATATGTAGTCATAAAAAGGGGCTTATATTAGAGTGGCGGCATGCAGTACACTCGAGGGTAAGTACATCCGCATGAGGTATGAATTGGTAATGAGGAGGTGCATTTTGAAGCCACAGTGCGCGCGATTGCGACTCCGGGTCGCGTTCGCGTAATTCTTAGTAATAGTTTTACATACTGAGTGTACTTTATCGTTTCACTTACAGAATCTAATAGTAATGTGTTTAAGTAATTTAAAAAATATATATATGATTGGATGTCACTCAAGTCGACATATTTGAATGTTTAGTATACAAAAGGACTATGTGTTGGAAAATGGAATACACCATAGACTATTAAGTTCATAATAAATTAAATAGCGAATACATAGGCTTCTGCGACTCAAAAGGTGGCGCTCTCTGCATATAATATTATAAATACCAAAGACACAAAGGGAAGCACCCGAGCGATGTGAAGATAAGTCGCTACTAATTAACAGTGCATGTAAGTTTTAATACATACTCGTAGTAGAAAACATTTTGTTTTTGCACAATTTCGTATAAGCGTACATTATAAATGAAACTATCTTTTGGGATTTTGTCACGGATTTATTTTGATTTTTGGTTCCGAATACTGTACAGTCTCTCCAATGACCATGTTTGCTGTAAAGCATTCGAAACGTTGGGAACCAAAAATCAAAATAAACCCGCGACAAAATACGAAAAGATAGTTACATTTATAATGTCAAATATTCGCGTAAACCTAAACCTATTCGAGTCCGAGCGATGTTAATTTATAAACTTTGAAAAATTGGATTTTTTACCTTCAATAAATCAAATCGTGTTTGACATATTGACAAATACCGCATTTACGTCAAACGTGACTAGTATTGAATCCGTAAAATGACTAGCCGCTTTATGAAAGCTAATTTGTTTAAAACAGAAAGCAAATTCCTAATTACTATGCAAATTGATCGTTTCGATATTAACCGCAATAATACACTAGTTCTCTTTAAATTTAGTGCGCCGCCACACCTCATGTTGTTTCATATTTAATGCACTTGATTATATACTGTATTAAGGATTATTTTAATGCATATTTATGTTCAATTTACATAATTTAATATTAGGTGACGATTTTAAAACTTGCCAGTATTACAATATTGATAACAGCACTTTTTAATTAAAGCAATTATTTCCCATCAACCACAATTCATTGTAGGTATATTTGATTTATACGTATTTTAAATAACTATATGAAATAATATTAACAAATATGTAATATTTCTGTATCCCAAGTAGCAAACGCGGTCGCTCGGAAAGTCACAATAATTAGTAAACTTTTGCAATACTGTGCACGTGCCACAGTACCTACGACTGCTTATAGAAAATAATTACTTCTTGCCCAACGTACTTACTAGTAGAGTGTAGTACAATCAATACACTAGAAGCCTGTAGAATATGAGCGGAACAGAGCCCGATGTCAACATTTACTTAGGCGATTTTCCTCGAGGGACGGCAGAAAATGACATGCGCACTTTATCCTACTTTCCTCGCTCTACGATGCAATTGCATACGAATTTCTGTGAGACGTCTTTGAGGTGGAGCTTATGTTTTTTTTAAGTAGTCGACTTAATTTGCAAGTCATTTGACTTTAGTGGTTTTTCGTTTTATTTTTGTTAGCTACGAGTGCTATAAAAATGCATTTTGAGATAAAGATATGAAAAATGAAATAAATTTTGCCCACAAACTTGTTATTTTTCATTTTCATAAATTCATTTCTTAGGTTATTCATAGCATATAGCCTTACTATATACTATACTTATTCTGTTCTAGAAATCGATACAAAAATGTATACTACTCGTAACTTAGAATAGTAAAGTTCAAGAGCAATACTAAAAATAAACCATTCACATTGAAAATGGAATGGAAGCTAGATATAATAATGAATGTGACAAACGAATAAACTGTACTAAAACCTAGATCACTTAACTCAATAATGATTTTTAAACTATAAAGTAAAAAGGAGAATAGTAAGTGCGCATTATAGTAAAGTAAAGAGTGGAGGCGCGCGTCACCGACTCATTGCCGGCCGAGGAAGCAGAAATCACGGCGGCAAACATTGACTTTAGAGTTTTCCTCTTTTACTCACTTAGCCTAACTCTCGGTGCACTGCAAATCACTTCGCTGCGACAGGAAAAGTTTTATATATTCTAAATGTTTTAAAAAGTCACTCCTGATTCAGTCTCAGGAGTCGATTGACAGAAACACAATCCATTATTGTATTTCTAGTCTCTTTCAACTTTGCCTTGTATTGAAATTTTATGTTCTTACTATTACTATTTTATTTGTATTTCTTTCTTTTATATTTATACACTGGAGCTGCACAGAATTAGATTTTTAAAATCAATTTTGGCTTTTGACCGTTTCATACTACACACAAAGTGAAACGAAATTATTGATTGCAGTATAATTATTATTAAAACGAGATTCTTTTTTAGTTACTAATAGATAATATTAACTATCTACGTGAACTAATGTATGGGTATTAAAAAATAAAAAGCAATTATTTTCAATTCTCTTAAGTAATATTCAGATCAAAACTACTATCAGCAAAATCGTACCGCTTTCTAATCTAAACAAACAGCGCAAAAATCTTGTAGGCGAAGATTGCACTTCATAGTACCTGACCGAATGAAAAATGGTTTGCATTTAATCTTTTCAGACTTCAAATATTCGCTCATTAACTTGTGTACCCACTTCAGACATCGGTGATTTGTTACTTTAAATCGTGGCGATAGGATGAAAGAGCGCTAAGGTTAAAGGAAAAGGTACCTATTTTCAACACGGTTATTTACCCTCAGCGTTTCCCTCTAAGCGTAGGTCTGAGATATTTTCTTATAAAGCCGTTCAATCAACTTGATGTACAAATTTTAGTTAATTAATCAAATTCTTTACTTTTAAGTGCCAGTTTTCAAAAATATTGTAGATTTTGGGGTTAAGCTTACACAATGAGTATTATTTTAATTATTTGGAAAGAGTTTTTGGCAAAAAAAAAATTGGTCTCATGATTTGTTTCAGGTGTTATTTTGTATAATATGACGTAGAAAGTTTTACTTACAACGTTTTTATATCTTGTTGGAAAACAGCGGCTTTTCATTTGAGCTGGTTAAGTAGATTAAAAATTACTACAGGATTCTACATGACATGCTCTCTTACTACAATACTCTTACATGTTCTTTCCGAAATATGCGACATATAATACAAGGTGTATTAGATATGAACTGCCACTTATAAATCAAAATACGAATTATTTTATAAAATTTAAAATCTTTATCTTCTATATACGTATATAAAATCAAAATTCACTCATACGAAATTTCGTATTTTGCGACAATGTCAGATTAAGGAGGTCTGCGAGCTCTCGCAAATTTGTATGGAAAACCTTCATTTTTTATGCTACAAACTTTAAATCTGGCAGGGAATCAGGAAGTATAGGGACCAACCCGAGCGAAGCATGGATGAGTCGCTAGTACTTTATAAAATCCAAATATTTAAACCCATTACATCTTAGTTTTATCAGCTTAAATCCCAACAACTTCCATACAGTGTAGTTAATCGAGTCCATTATACAAATTGTCTTCGTTACAGTCTCTAAGGTGTGTGTCTATTAAGTTAACAAACGATAAATATTTGAATATTTTATCCCCGAATTCTGATAAAGGGATGTAAATGACTACTCGTCCAATTTGCATTGAACAGATTAACGTCATAATCGGAGCGATTCAATCAGCGATCCCGAGAACTCTGGACAAAGGGGGAGGCGGGGAGTTGGTGAAGGTTTTCAACGGCTCTAATCTTTGGCTAAAATGCTAATTTTGTGTTCATTCGATTTTGGAAAGAAGATAGGCCAGCATCTTAACTAGTTCAATCTAAGATAAGCTGAAAACAACAATCATTACTACACTTCTTTAAGAGAAGACATATTTCATTATCGGACTACGATTAATATATAATATATATGTAGGCAAAAGTTTGTATGGGTGTGTGTTTGTAACTTTTGGATGAATTTCGATGAGTACACAACCTATTGGTTGGCGTTGCCTACACATATTACAGGTTTTTAAATTCAAAAGTCTACTAGGAATACAGCCGAGGAAAATATATAAAGGATAAATATAAAAAAGGTTAATTAAAAATATGAATTAGCGCTGTTTTTCATAATTTATTCTATAAATTTTACAGTTACTTAATAAAGTCATTTTGAATTCTTTTTAAATTTTTAGCTAAAAATAAGTAAGATTAATAGAATATTATAAGTCTTGACTTGGTTCTCTATACTTTGTATTCGGATTACGCAATCTTTTCTGCTCTATTTGAAGAATGTTCAGTGCGAGTGTTTTCAAAGGTACGATAAAACGGTACGTGCTTGCTGCTGCGACCATCGGACTAGCTTTGGTAGCTTTTGTACTTAAGAAACTATTAGTGTTGTGAGATATTATTCGCGGAAGTGACTGACTCGTACTGAAATAACAAGAGTATTGCGTTATATTTTAAGTAGTAACGTATTGGGTGCTTATCTGTTCCCCCGTTATAATAATATGTATATTATAATTTAAAAAAAATCACCAAATTCGCTGTCTTAGCGTGAAGGAAAAACAAACATACAAATACATAAATACAAATCAAAAAAATAAAAATCGTGCGTGTATTTCGATGATAAATCAATGTAATTTTAATCTACGTCATATATTATAGGTGAATCCTAGATACGTAAGTAAAACTTTGTATTTGACGTAATATATGTAATGTCAATGAAGTATTCCGAAACCTTGAAAGTTAATTTTTTTTTACGTTTGGTCTTTATGATTTTCTCAACTCTCAAGTCTCAAGATTAGAGACGCTAACAGTATCATATGAAGCTTAGTATAATAACACAGAAGGATAGTTTCATACATAATTCCGCTCAATATTGAAGCAACATTATAAAGAATGTGTTCTTAAGTGTCACGTAATTACAACCAAAGGCACTTACACATACAGCCAAATAGATTTATCTCGAAATATATTAGTGTAATAAATACGAGCACAATAAAAAATAAATAAAATAAATCCTTTTAATATGCTATTAGTAAGAATTAAAACAATTTTAAACGTATTAATTGAGAAACCTTTCATCTCTCTGTTACACACAGAGTATTATATAACAGTATAGTTATTCTAAGATATAAAGTATAATTAATTAATGTAAAATAAATTATCAGGATTGTAAAATATAACCCGTATTACTATTTAAATAATTTTACACCCCTATTTTTTATTAATTAATATATTCCAAGTAAAAGTACGAGTATTAAAATCTTAAGTGTAACAACTACAACTAGATTAATGTTCGGTAAGTAAAACTCTGGTTTAAGTTGAGAAAACTTAGCGGAAATTCAATTTTGTATTATTTTTAACGAACCGAAGTACATTCAGAATTCATTAGCTTTAAAAGTAGTGACTAACGGTCGACTTCAAATATGTTCTTTTCAAGTAGAAGTTTCCGCTGATTTGTTTTATAAATGCTCTCAACTTTCAGCCAAGCCAATGGTTGACGTTTATAAAAGTTACAATATAAGACTAGTTATACTTAAAACTTGCCTTCGCTTATTGTTTTCTTATGACGCATAGTGTGTACTAATCACATTATATAATTTCTCAAAAAGCCATAGAAACCATAATGTACGGGATAAAATTAGTCTGCATCACTTTTTAGCCTATACCTAATAATACTAGTATAGACTATAATTCTGTAATACATGTTGTTTTCATATAACTTTATCAGTTAAGGAGGTGTACGCCAATGAAGCTCTATGTCAGAATGACTTTCAACATCTTTAACAATCATCTTCATATTTCGGCGAATTAATAAAACCGTTGATAAATTATACTACACCTAAACCTTCCTCGTAAAAAGATCTATCTATTGGTAAAAAGTTTTTGGGTTTATCGCGAACATACCAACGCGGCGTGGGTTTTTTTTATATGTGGTGAAGTATAAAAATAACGTCGCTTTAATATTACATGGCAGTGGTAGCCCAGCGGTAACGCGCTCGCTATTCGATATTCGAGGGATGCGGGTTCAAATACGGGTTTCGCACCTCTGATATTTTCATGTGCTAATCATTTTCTATCATGATTACCACGTGTCTCACGATGAAGGAAAACATCGTGAGGAAACCTGCATGACTGAAAAAAACCTAGCAAGTTTTCGAAAGACATGTGAAGTCCGCCAACACGCACTGGGCCAGCGCGGTGGACTATAGCCTGATCCCCCTCGTACTGAGGGAGGCCCGTGCCCAGCAGTGGGACGTTAAAAGGGCTGAAGATGAATATTACATGTAAAATGATAAATCAATATAGCTTCCAATCATTCATGCTAATCATTGAGACTATTGTGAACTGAATCATTTTATTAAAAGGTATTATATTACTTAGATTTTATTCTATCTCTATATATCAGTATTTTTTTCATCAAGTAAATAAAAATTAAATAAAATATTCTATTTAGTAATCACATTCAAAAAGTAACATTATGCAAGTTCTGCAAATGACCTCGTATCATATAAAGCGGTATTATTTGTAAAAATAGTAAAAAAGAAATACAACAATAGCATCTGCATCTCTCACAAAAACTCGTGTAAATCGTAATAAGTAAATAATTAAATTCATATTATTGCCTCTACAAGATTTACTCTACAATGTGTATAATGCATGAACTAAACGCAAAGGTAAATCTTGTCAGAGTCAATTGAGTTAAACAATATAGAGCCGACAATCCGATTATATTAATATCATACCACTGTTGTATCAGTGATTAAGAAAGCGGGGAACTAATGTAGAAGACAAGCACAATTTTGCATAATGTCCTTGCGGAGTCAGGCAGAAGAGAATCGGTTCTCATTAACCAAATCGGGTGGCGTTAGCGTATCCAATTAGTATAGTCAATGTTTGGTTACTCAATCAGTCGAGATCTGCCCGTCACTCAATTTAAGCTTGCGGTTAAAACGTCTATCAGTTTGATTTTTGTTCCCCTTGGAGTTAAATATGATTACAATCACTATAAACGGTTGTGATGGACAAAAGCTTTTTAATTAGTGACCTAATTATTATTTTCTATAATTTCATATGATATTTGATTTTAAATGAAGTTATGTTTTGGTAATCTAGTATAAAAATGTAATTAAATACAAATGTTGGTAAGTTTAGTGATCTTGATATACACAAGAAGATAATTAGGCCGCTAAAAAGTCAGGTGAGTCAGAAAAAATATCCAAAACGCTATTACCCTAAAAGGCACATTTTCCGGCAACTTTATGAAAACGTTTCTGTAGATTTATGAATAAAACCTTTCAGGGGAGATGTGAAGCCGCAATGTAATTTAAGGCGTATGGAGGAGAACCGCAGCCTCCGAAATTAGACCGTTATCATTCCGCCGCTGTCGCCGCTCAGATCACCAGTTATGTGAGCCAATACACCGAACGAACAGAATAAATTTGCTTTATATCAGACAGTTGACCTTCATATCCAATATTGTTGCTTTTATACACGAAAATATTTCGAGAATTTCCCGCGTCCGCCTCCTTCGTATTCCGGCCTTTCCCCTGCATTTACTTTTAAAGTTATTTTTTATATTGGGCGTTATAATATAGCGAAATTGGTAGTCCTTAAAATAAGCAATAATGGAAATAGGTTGATATAATATTAGGTACAATGTTTATTTTATTATTCTTTTGCAGAAAAAATACTATTGCAGTAATAAGGGAAGCGCGTAGCGGTGTTATTTTGAATGTTTATTACGAGTTCACGTAGACCCATAATATGATTGTATATTATTTTTAAATATAGTAATATCATTTACGGTATGATGTTATTCATATATATTTTCATTATATTTAAATATTATGTACATATTTTAAGTTAGTACGTATTAATTTTTTTTTGTTTGGTATAGGAAGAGTTTTCGCCCGTGGATCTACGAGTATCAACAAAAATAGGATAATTTACTTCAGGATAGTGCAGGTTTAAGGGTAATAGTTGAGTTACACAGTAAAAAAACAAAAAAAATGTATATTATATAATATACATCGTCAGACAAATAACATGTAATATGGGAAAAAATATTATATATTTAATAAGTATGTTTATCCTATTGGAAGGGAAATAACCGTTATTAAATATTTACTCCAAACACAAAGTTATTTTACGAAGTATTTTTTCAGTTATTTGTACGGAGACGGATTTTGCTAAAGAGTGAAGAAAATATAATATTTTTTTCATAGTTTACCATAAAACATTATTTATATAATGATATGATGTGAGCTATTGAGCTTTGAAGATGAGAAGGAACAGATAATATGGAAAGAGCATTGAAAAAATCTAGTGCTATCGTAGTAAAGAAATGCTATTAAAATTATAGTAGCAATTAGAAATGGGTTGTGAAATTAGATAATATAATATAGGCATAATTATACAAAAGATCATTCAATTATGATTGTTACGAGTTGATATTTAACGATGGTCCAACGTTAGATTTTATTTTTTAAATTATTATATAATATATTTTATATTACACATCAAAAATAACTTACTACAAGTACAAAGTAGTGGTATCTAATATCTATTATAGTTAAGTATCTACACAAGTAGATTAATGCAAAACAGTTCATTTGTTTTTAAAAAAAGGTATAATTTATCCATACTCGTATACATGTTTTTTCTCAATAATGATTGTGGTCGCATCTTGACCACTTTAGTTAATTCAATGCATATTGTTACTTCAAGTACGCGGATTTAACTTTAAATAGTATGTAATCGCATTTGTAGTTTACAAAGGCTGTCGGTATTTCTTAGCTGAGCGACTTAAATGTGAAATAGAAAAATTTGCATCAATCTTGAATTTTTGACGAGAAAACTAGAATGACGTGGATACGATTATTAAGGAAAATTTCTTAAACAAGGTATTTTAACAGAAATAATGATATGTGAATAATTCGTGTTTGAATTAGTAAATAATTGATGTGTTCTATTGTATTTCTTAATGCAATAGCTAATAATAATCTTTAGAATTTAAGTAAAGCTAAGATTATTTTGTGTTAGCGGATTCAAAGTTACTTTAACGCCTAATATTACGCCATGTTACCGGTACGTATTAAACGAACGAACGAAAAACGTATTAAATTGAATCACATAATTTATTTACAGCTCAGTCTTTCTATAATAAGTTTAAAAAAACATAATAACTATAAATAAAAAGAAAAATTAAAATCAGTTTAAATAAAATAATTGTACAAATTGTATTACACAAATTCCTTCGTAAAACGTGCCAGTTTGGCAACTCTACTCATGTGCGACGTGTGCGCAACTGGTAGGCTAATGTAATATTAATTTTAAAAATATTTCAAGTACTAGGTATTTCTATGGGTTTGCTCACATGGTATGGCAATGAAAATACTCCATGTTACTCAGGTATGGTATAATTATAAGATAATATAAGTTATATAATTATAAGTTATATAGTTATAAGTTGCTCCAGAAATCATCTCCAAAAAAAACCTTAAGTATCACAAAATGATCCAGCATTTAATAATAACATGTAGTGCAGATGAACGAAGTCATACTCGTAAATGACATAGAATAAAATTCATTTGCACACGTATGTTGGTGATACCACACGTCACACACACAGCATCGGATCGTAGCAGCGCGGTGGGCGGTCTTTGTCTTCATCTACCCCTTTGTGAACATTTCCAATTAACATGTCATAGTTTTTGTAAAAAATGTATCGATTTAAAGTTAACTTTGATACATTTTATTCACTATTATTGTTTATGCATTAGTTAAATGCTTGTGATGTATACTTAGAGTTTTTTTAAAAACAATCAACCAAAATAGCTTCATGTATCAAGATAATACAAATAACTAAACATAGTTAAAATAGTTGACTTAAAAATAGTAAAGTAAAGCTGTAATTAAATTGATAAGTTTCAGAACATTAGGATGCTCTCATGATAATGTAATTTTTCTTTTCTTTTGCTTGTACTGACCCTTACGCTACATTGCTCACTCATTGTCTACTTTCATGCGTAATTCATAGCAGCTGTGCGACGCATTTTAAATGTAATTCTTGAACAGACCACTACACAAAACCCCTGGTAATATTGGAATTCAAAGTTTAATTAACAAATAAAATTATTCGCGAACACAATTAGCTACTTACTTGCTAACGACTTCGAACGGAAAAGGATGTAAAAATGAAATCAATTGAAAGGGACTTTCATTAATAAAAGATCTCGGAAGAAAGAACGGCGTGTCTTCTCTAATTAGAAGTCGCGAGCCGAATTTTCAATGCCCCCGCGTCGCTCCACTAATGGTGAACTAAAATAAAAGTTTATATTTACGGTGCGTGGGCCTTCCTTCAAATGAATATTTATACATTCTCTCTTCACGTTATTCACCTCAAAGCCAACAGCGGCTGAAGTTTTTAAAGGTACACTTTTTGTAAATTAAATTTCTTTGACATTTCTTCGTATTCGTAAAGTTCAACACGATTATATTCTTTTCACTTAACTTCTTTGTCGCCAGGTAATTTAAAAGTGTTGTTAAATTTTGTTTTCTTCATACCTCAATACATTATTATAACAAAAAGGAACGATTTTCGTAAAAAACATTAACTCTTGAGTGTCAAATTTAAAAATAAATCAAATACGAAATATGATAAATTGAAAATCTTGGTTTCCTTGTTGTCTATCTTAAATTGACTTGAAAATAATAACCGTGACTTGTTATTTGTCTTAAGCTGTGTTGAGTGACAGAATACCGTCCTCTGAAGCAAGAAATCATTTGTTACGTACGTAATAAGTCGTGGAATTAGCAGGCGTTAAGAATGATCGCGACAAAGTTCCAATAAGCCACTTCTTCCTGTATATCGAGCCTCGCTTTACAAGAGTAATGATGCTTAATTTTAATGACGCGTCGCGACCATAGTCACCCGCGACGACGCCCGCCCACCGCCAAGAGACGGCCCCCGCGCGTGACTTGACTCGCCAACTACCTTTCATATTAGAGGACTCTGCCTCGACTGAAAGTCTGACGATAAATTTAGTTATTACTTGTGAAAATAGACGGAAGGAGATCGCTAACTTGTCCTCGAGAGAAGATAATGGATCATTTCGTGGGATGTTTTAGTCGTTTTACGAAAAAGATCTCTTAAAGCCCCTTTATGCGAAGAGTTTTCGAATTGTGTGGAATATGTTCTAGAGTCATTTTTCGTTTAGGAAGTCTCATTAGGACCCCGAAACATTGAAGCTCACTAAAAAGTTAGAAAGAGCAATTTATATAATCTTATATTAAAAAGTTTTAACTAACATTATTTCGTGGCGAATTTGCTTTTACTTAAACTTTTTAAGCTCATTGATTAGTACTCTTGTGTCATTTACATCGTGTAATGTTTGTTACGTACTTACTCCATTAATTGTAGCCATAATTAAACAGCTTCATAGATTTACTGGAGTCCATTGGGTGTGTTTAATATTAAATCATGTTCACGTTTCAGTTCAGTTCGTCCAATGAAATAATTTGGAATGAAATATTTCAGCGCGAACAGCGCAGTATATAAAATTAAAGACATCCGCAGGCGGGTAAACCATCTACCCATCGGCTATAATACCGGCGAATATTGTTTACAAATGCACCGCATCTATCATCAAATCGTTTGTTGACATGACGGAACGGACTCTGCACATTGTTTATTTTATAGTTATATTTTATTACATCAGTTACTACGTGATATTTTATTTTGTGATGATATATTTATATGCAGTTGGAACAAAATATGTTTATATAGCAATTAGCATTTACACGTCCCACTGCTTGCCATGTGCCTCCATTAGGTACCTACGAGAGTGAGCATGCCATAATCCATCACACAGACCAATAATTCTCATTAACAACATTATTTAGTAACGTAATCGTTTAGTGCTTAATTCTAGGACTTATTTGGTATAAGGCATTTATATTATACACTACAGTCCTTCAAAATAAACTTTTCGGTTCATTTCAAAGGGTACAGTTTACATTACAACTACTTTAATTCAATACAGTTGATATTGAAGCTTTAATAAGAATCGTGATGAAAATATTATGTAGAATATGCTAAATTTTTATTGCTATTGTTTTAATTTATGTTGTGTGTTAATTACTCTGTATTTTTAAGAAGATCTTTTCGTCATTCGCTTCTATGTTTTGGTACTCTAGGTTGGTTTATGTTTAGGAATTAAAATTCAATGAAAACGAAAGTTAAGTAAATAGAGCGCCTTTTGATATTTCATCTTTGAAAGTCATAATAAAAAAATTTGAAATATTTATATAAAATACGTTTTTGAAGTTACACTTCTTTTGGCGCGTTAGGGAAAAATGATGAGAGTAAATTTTTGCGATGTGCGCGCACACCGTCACGAAAAACCGACACCCTGAAGTTAGCTATAGTCACCATTTTAGTTTTTCAAATAAAGTTACCAGCAAAGTAAAATTAAGAACGTCAACGTGTGTTTGCGTGAGAACTGACAACTGTATTCACGTTTTTTTTTAAATGAAACTTAAATATTTCTATCCCAATCGTGACTTAAATACTATTTTATACGTCATGAATATAAATGGAATATTTTGAATCAAAATATATTAGATATCATATGATAAAAATATTTTTCTTTATATTGTATGAAAACTTAAAAAAATGTATGGAAATATAAATGCTTTTATTAAATAGGGCTTTAAATATTGTCATCGATAACCGGTTCTTTTATGAAAAAACAAGCGAGCCTATATCAATTTGAGTATTGACAAAGATGTCGGAATTCGGATGAATATTGGATTTTCCTTTTCCACACGAAAACAAAAATATCGAGCTGATTTGTTATTCTATGAAGTTGGTTGATCTACTTACTACTCGGGTACTTTAAGGATCAGTAACTTGTATATTGATATTTACTAGGCAATGTTTTAGATCATATATTTATAGTGCACATACTAATATTTACACTAGAAAAGTTTTCGTATAAAATAGAGTAATTTATTATTTCGCTGTAAGCTTTGGTAAATTTTATGTTTATTTTTTTGAGGAAATGTTAACAAATTAAAAATGTCAGCAGTAGATCTAATATAAATGTTTTTTTTAAATTCAACTGCTGGCAGCCTGATATACTACATTACTATTCTTCTGCTACAAAAATTATGAATATTATATTTTTTTAGTTCCAATTTTCAAACCAAATATTCCAAATAACATGAGATAAAACAAAATTGTAAATAAGTCAAACTTAACGATAGAACGTTAAGTAATGTTCAAGTTTATATTAGTTTTACTAGGTATCACTGTGGGTGACATTTTATATTGACACAGCGTTTTTTTGGCACTTATATTTTATTGAAACGTTGATTATTTATAGGCTTAATTGTAATAGTTATCTAGGTAGATTGATCGCGTTATACTCGTTTCTATTATTATCTCGGGTTCGTCCCTAGGTACCTCCTTTAGTATAAGTTTTTTACAAACTTAGAATTTTTTAGTATATTGAAAATATAGGAAAGACATTAGAAACACAAGTTAAAAATTACATTTTTTAACAAAACATTTAGTATTGAACTTAACAACATTAATTGTTGGTATTACGCTTTCTGCAACAAAGTTTAATTAAGTTCAGTAAAATTATCTACGAGTATTTCTAAGAAGAGAAACGAAAGTAATGAGTTAGCTAACTTAATACCCCTTGGTGTATCTCTTTTGTCATAACGGTAGATATATGTGAAGAAAGTTTTCAGCTATTCCAATAAACTTTCCTGCAATGAGCTGAACACAAAATAAGTTAATTATAAAAATATTATAAAAGGCATTTGAATAAGAAAATATTCTACTAATTTCATGTTTTATTTTGATACTTCTAATAATTTTCAGGTTGTGGTAGGCCAGTGGTAACGCGCTCGCTTCACCGAGTGAAGCGGGTTCAAATCCGGGTCTCGCACCTCTGATATTTTCATGTGTAAATCATTTATAAAATTATTACCACTTGCCTTACGTGAAAGAAACATTTGCTAACTCGCCGGGCCCATGTCCAGCATTGGGACGCTAAAAAGGGCAGAATAATTAATAATTCAAGTTTTTATCGTATAAGGACGAAAGCTATTTCGGTATTATATGTAAATTATCGCAAGACAAGGGATCGCGCCAATAAAAGAGCAACACGGCGGCAGGTAACAATATTTCCCGCGCCAACAAATTGAATAAACACATCAGCGTTCGCCTTAAACGACGAAAAGACAAGTCCAATAACGTTGGGCCACGAACGATAAATATTCCCTACAACGTCTTACACGCGCTACGTGTTTATCCTATCTTAGTTCCTCTACTAGCTCGACTTTATATGACGTTATTTTCTTTTTAGTGTAGTTATTCAATGTAAGGTAAAGGTCGGAGAGAGATAAGCGTAATTTATGTTAATTTAGCATTTCGCAATATATTTAAGAATTTCTTGCACTTGGCTAAAGGAGGCGTAAGTCGCGCAATTTTTCACATTGTTAGGTACCTACATATTGTGTTGGTGCGTAAATTTCTCTCAGGGTCACGTATGGCTCCCTCTAATACAATTTGTTAGGAGACGTGTGTTCTCCGCGGAATGCAAAGCAAGCGCCACTTCATAGCGCGAGGCGATTATAGGCAATTTGTTGTCTAGACGCGTGAGATGCTAAAATTATTTACGTGTATTGTGTTTACGAAATGTTGCTTCTATTCTTCAAATATCACGTTGTTAATAATAATGGTAAGCCATTTGAATACAAATTTCATATTTATTACTTGTAAATACATTCATGTGCGAATCATTTTCTAACATGATTAACACTTTGACTCACGGCGAAGGAACACAAGTTTTTGGAAGACATGTGAAGTCCGCCAACCTGCACTTGGCCAACGTGGTGGACTATGACCTGATCTCCCCTCGTATTGAACGGAGGCCCATACCCAGCAGTGGGACGTTAAAATGACTGAATCCAATACAAATACATTTAGGTACATAATATGTCATCAGACGAGCGTTTCTTACTTATAGAAACTACTATATAGGTACGAAGATGAAATAAATTCGATGTTATTATTCATTCCCATAAACTATATTTGAAATCACATCCACCCGTTACTTCTGTACTGCGTTTAGGGAGGAGAAACTACGGAAAGCCTTTGCGAATTTATTATATACTAGAAGGATTAGAACAGTATTTTTTTTCACATGCGTCGTAACATCGATTGGCAAATAAAGAAAAAGGCTTATTCTTAAGACCTAAACGAAATATTAAATATATATGACTAAAATTTTCAATCAATATAGCAAAAAAGTGAAAAACTAATTTTATACTGTTCGCGTCGTGCACACTCCGACATTGTTTGCTTTCATATTACACTCGAATTATTAAGTCTTGGCGGCGTTTACCCGCAAAGCAAACACATGAATAATAGCCGTGAATATAGTAAACTACGAACACGATATGCACAGTCCAGGGATTATCGGAATTTATGAGGCACGTATGTATGTGACGCACCTCCTGCTTGTTTCAAATAGGGGCCGTCGGCTCGAAGAAAAATATTGTGGGCCGAGAGCTTAAATATTGATGGATTTATGAACGCTCTTAAAATTATGACAGTCTGAGCCACCGCCAACTTTATTGAATCTTATCCTGCGGCTGAATTTATTGGCGACTGTATCAAGTTTGGGGGAGAAACATTTTGTTCGCCGTAATAGGTACACCTTGTTATTGGAATGTGGCTCGTTATTTTTTATACATAAGAAATACTACGCTCGTGAACGGTTATGAGACGCATTTTATTTTATTAGAGGTTACATTTTAAATAAGAAACTCCGTTTTTCCAGTCCTTTGAGGCTTATATAGTGTATGAATCAAAATATTACATTGCGTATAAGTTCTACCTACTTATATGGATCGAGTGTAAGAGTTAAGACCATGCTCTATGGTAGTTAGGAGTAACCATTTGGGAAGTTTTCATAGAATCTGTATACATACAAAAATACATAGTAAATGTGTCAAGTAATAAACCAATTCAGCATTTTTATTTATTTTGGCCTACTTCAAAGAAGAATGGTAGGAAGTATGCTATTGATTGTTCCTTCGTGGGTATGATATCTTCAATGTGTTGTATTTAAAATTTAATAAATTTAGCGATTGTTAACTAATAGGATTAGAAAGGATTGAAACCAAAAACAGTATTTAGTAATTTACATGGCAATTAATGGTAACTAATTTTGGTGATAATATGATTTTATTTATATTTATGAGGCTCGCGTTTGAAATATTATAGTAAGTATATTTGCAAATTGCACCCATATATCTTAATTAAATTATATTTATAATTTATGTAATATAAATGTGTTAAATCATGTTTGACCGCCCATTACCTTTACCAAAATTTATCGCGGTAATATGGACGCATTTGACAATACACGTGAACGTGTAGCCGACCGGCCCTAAGCTTTGGTAAATTTATTGCTGTACTGATGCGATAACGGCGCTCAGTGATAAAACAAAATTGACAACAACAAAATAAGCGACACTTCAATACATTTAAAAGCCTCTTATTCGAATCGATCCTATTGAAATCTCAGCAACGACGAGTCAGCCATTGTACATTCATACGTTTTAGTTGAAAAGAAAATATTTTCTGAAGTACATCCAAGTAAATCATTTAAAGTAAGAATATAAGTTGCGAGTAGCAGACAGATGGCGTAAGTTGAGGTGCAAATAAAGTTTGAGTGGAAAAACTTATTCTTGCTCCGCAAATCCTGAGTGTGCCCGAGTCTATGCCCCCGGGATACCTTTAACAATTTGTAAGTTATTTATTGCTGCCAAGAAATATCATTAACCCCTTTAAAATTTACCTCTTTCACGAAACAGGTAATACGTTTTACTCGCAGATTGTGGAGCGTCTGGATTTTGTATTTTGATCTAAATTTAAGCGAAGATGTAAATTTTAAGCTTGTTTCTTCGCTGCGGTTTAAGGATAAAATAAGATTTAAGAACACAATTTGTTTATTTTAGATGGTTTTTTAGTTTATATTCTGTATTATTTTGTTTTTAATGTTCTATACAAAACTGTTCATTAATTATTATTCTTTTTCTTACGGAAATACGATAAATAAAACCCAAACGTGTCAGGATCAGAGACAATAAATTATTTTTCAAAATTAGAACAACAAATCCCTAAGTCAGGCAAGAACCGTTTATTTAAATTTTAAAGTATTAATGTCTACTTTAGGAATACTCGAGAAACTTTTGAAATAATTTGTTACGAATCTTAATAATTTCATAGTCATCGTCAAGTTCGCTCGTTTTGAAGAAAGTTTGTCGGGTTATAATGGCTAAGCTAAACTATTAGTTATGGAAACTGAGTTGACATGCAAATCTACCCTATTCCACGGCGCGGATGCTCCGCTTATCGGGACTTCGTACTATCCGTTACCAAAGGCACTTGGTATACAGCAGTTGATATTATATCATTAAAAATTCATGACTTCGATACATATGCTAACGTCGTTCTATAAAAAGTTTACTACGTATATTATTTTAAAATAACTTGACTAGATAAGGAACGAGAATTTTCAGGGTTCCATAGCCAAAAGCCAAAACGAAATTCTTAAGGTTTCATCCGTCTGTCCGTCACATGCACTTTATTCTGAAACGCTGATTTGGTAGGTTGGCGTTTTATTAATAAAATAAAACGCTTAGTTACGAAGTAGATATTAAATGAAATATTAAGCTAAAAATTGTGGCTCGATTAAAATTTTTAGGGGAATTGGTAAAAAGGCGAAATATCACGTTAAAAGTGAACGAATACTTTTCATCTTTTTTTATGTAGATAAGTATGAAATAAAAATAAAGTAACAATAGAACTTGGTAGGTATATTGCGTTTGGGTTCGCGCATCGAGGGTGCCAACGTAACTCTTATAAGGCATAATATTTGTTTAGCACACTTCGCTAGTATTTTGATTGACGTAAATAAAAGTTAATACAGGTGTATGTTTGTTTAATAAGTTCTTTTTTTAAATAATAATATTTTGGATTGTTACTTTCCACAAACGTGAAAGTCGCGTTTTAGAAAAAACCCTATTTATAATGACAAATGACTTGTATATTTTTTTGATTGAAAGTACATATTTTCATTTATTACAAAATGTATTAATTATTAGAACTTATATTTTAAGCAATCAGTTTAGCTATTAAATTAGTGAACAATCTCTTATCACAATATCTCAAATCAACAAAGTTCGAAGATAAGTGAGTTTAATTGATCTTCAATAATGAACCAGTCAAGAATGCGTAACGTAAATTGTTGACTGTTGTTCAATTAACTGGAAACTAATAACTTCGTTATAAAGGTGAATTTTAAGTAAATAGATTTGTTGGAGACTACGAAAATCTTATTAGGAAGTAAAATTTCTGTAACTTTTGAACAGTACTGGTTAAGAAGTGAATTTCACAATTTTAAATTTAAATGAATAAGACTTAACGCAGTTATGTCACTGCCGTCAGAGCATTTTGTGGTGTATTTAGTTACTATTAGTACAGAAAAAAAGCTTCATTTTTCCATATAGGCTTTCTTTTTCATTTTTATTAAAAAGTTACCTTCAAAGGCGACCGCCGTCATATATTACCTGTAAAAAGAAGACAAAGTAATTTAGCAAATATTTTTTAATTAAAATCTTTATTGAGAAATCTTCTTAGTATTTTTATTTACTAATAACTGTTCTTCGTATACTTTTATGACTTGGCGAGAGCCCTGTTTATACCATTGTCTATTTATTCAAAGAGAAAATGTTATCAGAATTTGGGCGCTAGGCCTGTCCATGTCAACATTTTATTTTTTTATTAAATACGCCCGCTTCTCTCGGGCGCTATGATGTGTCTAACAGTAGCCTGTGTTCAATGAGTCCTTTTTTAAAAGTCAGTTTTCCTTTTTTAAAAACATGCTAATATGAAACTAAATACAAGGAAATTGTAAGAACATAATTAGAGTAACAAAGATTTTTTCCTTATCGAAAATAGGACTATATTTATGGCACCGTTGCCATCGAGTACCAATATTTTCGTAAGTATTTCGAATTTTTCTTAATAATGAAAATACATATACATATATATTTATGTAGGTACAATATTTGTTCATAGTATAATATTTAAATTATGTTATCATCAGCTGTTTATGTATATTTTTTATATATAAAAGAGATAGAGATATAAATAAATATAAGAAGAAAAATGTTGTGAAGATACAAATAAAAAAGGTTTTATTAATAATATAAATATCAATTAAAGCACGTAGGTACATAATATATACGACTTTCGAATGCTTGGGAATTTGTTAAATGGAGCTTAACTACTGTGTGTTTAGCCTTGATGAAACACAAAGGTCAAGTGGCAATTAGAATGAGTCCATTACGTGTCGAAAGAAATAATTCTAATTGTATTAACATTTTACTTTAAAATTAAGGTAACAAGCAGAAAAGAAAGATTAAAAGAATTTACCGTCGCACTGTTGAATGTTTGAAACTAACGAACCTAACTGTTCCAAAGTTGAAGAAAAATATATTTACATCTAGGTTGGATTTCTTATTTATCTTATCTTATCTTATCTATATATCTAATCAAAAGCCTAAAAAATAAGTTTCAAGCTTCTAACTTTAAAAATGACGTAATTTCCTATCCTCCTATATTTTCATCCCCTATTTCAACATCTTACAGACCTTTTTTCGCCTTAAAAAGTAGCCTATGTCCTTTCTCAGGCTCTAGACTATCTGTGTACCAAATTTAATTTAAATCGGTTCTGTAGTTTTGGCGTGCAAGCGCGACAGACAGACACACAGGGTTACTTTCGCATTTAAAATATTAGTAAGGATCAAGAATATAAGAAAAGCTTTCAATATAAGCTAGTGATAATATAAGGATGTGAAGTTAAAATACCTACGTTTATAAAAAAAGTAATTGTAGATTAGAGATAGAAACTGAAGATAAGATATTAGAATAATAAAGGTCATTGGTATGTGTGACAGAAGGCAGAAATCTCCGCGTCAAATGACTAATGGATACGAGTTTTGAGTAGAAATGAGACGGGTTGGCTTATTACGACAAGTAACAATACCCAAACAAAAATTGGCCCGTACGTCTGACGTCCCATTATTTCAGAAGATTTATGTTGATGTAGTGCTTTAGTTTCCATAAATGAAATGTCATCATATTCCATTTCTTATCTGTTACAAAATTAAGACCACTTTGATATGATAATTTTATATGAAAATGTATGTTTCAGCAAATAATTCAATGTTGGCTGAATAAAAAGTATTACGTAATTCATTTTATTCCAATTACGTAGCTGACTTGGTTTAAATTCATGCATTTTTATTTCTTTTCTATATTTAATATCCAATCATGTGAAACACGATTATGTTTAATATGAATTATTATAGGTACAGTCTTGAGGGCAAAAAATTGAAAATGATTTATTGGAAAAACATTCTGTTTTTCATTTATGAGGCTGGCGTTCAATCGACTAACAGATTATAATCTCATTTTAAAATAGAGGCAAAATTTAAAATTTAATTATAGGCTTCAGTGCTTCCTTTCATGCAAAATAAATAAAAAAAAACTATCTCATCTTCCTATCGATCTTTTTCATTTTCTTGGCCTAAATCGTCACATTTCCTCACTATTTAGTGGGGAACTTAAATGTTAGACCAGAATTTTAGTTTGGAAAATAGAATGATAAAAGTATCTGAGATGGGACATTAAAAGTATTGGTGAAGTGTAAAAGTTTGTGAAAGTGGGCAAGTTTTAGGCCGACGGCGGTGGCCCGAGACGCGATAATGGCGCGTCACTCATCCGCTCTGGATGCTACAGATTTACATTTGCGTGATTTATGACTTTTTCATAGAGAGGGGAAAATATACAGGAAAATATAAGGGGTGGAGTACGCGAACCCCGAAGTAATGTGAGCATGTTTGTTACAAAATGGATGCATTATTATAATACTTTATATTATGAAAATCTTACCTAAACGAGTCTATCAATGATTTATCTTAGATTTATTGTATTATAACTTAAAAGAAAATACTTCTTTATACTTTAAATAAATAAGTGCGTATTAATCAATAGTTATAAACATAATGTGCTATATAAACCAAAAATATTTTATTAAAGTCTACATTTAAGTGTAAAGAAAGCATCTAGCTATTCCAATTCCAAGGAGTACTGTTATTAATAACCAAGTCACCGTGAAAACGGTGTGTATACAAAAGGTAAGAACATTATGTGATATGCTTCAGTCGAACAAAATAGAAAAAGGATATTGAATCGGCAAGAAAATGTCGTAACTTAAGAAAATGTCACCCTCTATCAACCTTTTACGTGTTGCTTTGTGTTGAGCCCATCTTGATACGGTTACGGAAGTCTATGAACTTCTTCAAAGAAAATATCGTTGTAATTTTTGTACAAAATTATAATATCAGTGTTGTTAATTTAAGCATTACGTGGAAATTAGGGATTGGGTCACAATGTAGAAAAGGTCGTCCTTGTACCTCACAATTTGCAATTTGAATACGCAGACAAATTAATCCAGCAAAAAATTAAGCAAAAGAATACAAAGCCGCAACACGCTAACAGCGCTCTGTTCCAAAATATGCGAGTGAGGATAACATTACCACCGTACTGTGAGTACGAACTGAGGGATATTGCCAACTCAACTTTGTAACATTTTTACGTTTGTTATTGCGTGTAGTTTGGGTATATTCGGTCCATGTTTTTAATATGCTATGCGGAATCTGGCAACAGTACATTAAATTTACTTGCAATCTGCAACTTCGTCTGCAATATAAAGTTTGACTTTGAATTGTCAAACACTATCGTGAGTGTCACCACAGTAACCGAGTTCAGAGTCTTTGGCATTCACAGCGCATAGTTCAATTCCAAGGGTTGTTTGTTATTCCCTAACAATGAAAATCACGCGTTGTGTTCTAACAAAAACAAGAAATCTTCAGTAACTAATTTTCGTTTCTATTCTCCGGTGAATAACCGGGAACGTGTGAAAAATATTAGAGGATTCTCAGCGACTTCGGCGCTCGTTGGGAGATAATAACCTGTCTTGTTTCCCGTTGTGTTCGTCAACCGTCATCCATCCCTTTGCTTGCTCGAGGGACGAAAAGTGGAGGCTACTTTGTTTTGTCACTAACGAATCATTTGTACTGTTTGTAAGACCGTTATTGAGCTTGTTTTGGGCAAACTGACTAGCGTATTGCTACGCCTTACGCTTCCAAACTTAAATTAAAGAGAATTTTGCCCTGGAATGGTTGGCTTTATTACAATTAACGGTCTCTGTTTGCGCAACTGACAAAATACTGGTATTACGACTAATTACCCAAATGTTGTGATAGCTTTGATGGGGGTAAATATAATTAAAAACAAAAAGCTCAGGTTTAAATTCATATGAGATAGGAATATACAGAAATTAAGCTTGTCAATTATGTGAAGAATATAATATGTTATTTCGTTTAACTACGCATTTTTATTTATAACTAGCAACTCATCCTAGCTTCGCTCATATTTGTCATTAGGTACGTTTTAATTTGTTTAAGCGAAACGCTAAAAATTCTATTCTAAAGTAGAAGTAGCATTATAAAAAGGTATCTTCCAGTGAAAGCCCCGTTAAAATTGTACCAGCCGTTTCGGAGATTAGTCTGAACAAACAAATAGACAGACTGACAAAAATATTATAAATTGTTCTTATATGTAACGCATACAATTTCATTGTTATTTTGACATTACAAACATACACTTTAATTTTATAATATATATTATGAATCAAATTAAAATATTTGAACGAGTTAAATAACACAATACGTACTAATCAATTTGGACACAATTTCCCATGAAAATCTCGTCCTGCGCTTCGCACGAAATGTATATTAATGGGTATCCCGAACCGACATACCTAATATTGTTTTCTTTTTATATCCCACGACCTCGAAAGCTTTTAGTAGTGTCAACTATAATACTGACTTTTTATGGTTTAAGTAATGACATTACTGAATTATGATTGTTTGAGATCTTTCTGAGATAAAAGGAGCACCTTTTTTATTATTTGGAGAAACAATGAACGGCTTAGTTAGTAAGAAAAGAATGAAGTATTTTTTATATAAAAACTAAGATAAAGGCTATTATAATTTAGAAATTTCTACTAATTTGTCATTTTCTGATAATACGCTATATAAGTTTGTATGGCACCTTAAAAAAGTAGTATCTTGGAATACGAATATCTTGTAATACTTACATATATTATTCATATAATTTAATTTCCTATTAATCCAATTCAATTCAATTCTCTTGTTAATGGCTTCAAAGCGTGCCAGTTGAGCACAGATTACTTCGCCAGTGTCACGTAAAATGGAGAAAACACGAAGGAGATTGGTCGGTAATTTCATATTAAAAGACTAAATTTATAATATCAGCATATATAAAAATGTATTATGTATGGGTTGTTCTAACTAAAACTATTACAACAAAGTTCAATGCTAAGCAAATTCCAAGGTTGATAAGTCAGGTGATATATCCCTCATATAACTTAGATAAACTTATATCTAACAACGCCGCCCGTACTTTTAGAAAGTTTGCGAGGACAAAGTATAACAGATGACGTTCTTAAGCGACTTGACAGTTCTCATTGATACAATTCATTGTAGAAGGAAATAAAGATATGATTCAAACTTTCTAGAATGTTATAGAAGAAGCTTCGATGACTTCTAGATGAAAGCTTCGAGGAATTAAGCCGTTATTATATGTTTATGGAATGTAATAAAGTTGATAGAAAAAAAGTAAGATAAATTATTAATTAATTATTTATTACAGACATAAATAGAATATTATATATATTTTAATAAGATATAACAATATGTACTTCTATCTATAAATAATAGGGTTTTCTTATCTTTTTTGAATGATAAAATTATAACACAGGTTTTAATAATTCATTTAATGCAAAAAGAATAAAAGTTAAAATCGGTTCAGAGAGAAAAACAGGATAACAAATAAGCTCTGTATCTATTTCTCAGCAGTTAAAATCTTTCTTTTAAAGGTAAGAAATAGGTAATAAAAAATGACTAAAATAATAGCACAAGGTCCACGGAACTTTATTATTTACTTCAAAAAGGTAGTTATTCTTTTCGAAACAAAGTTCGAATGTATTGAATTTTTCTCTGTCTTCTGTTGGTTTGGGAACGCATAACGGTTAAACCACTCGACAGATTTTGATGTAATTTAGTATGATGATAGCTGGTCATCTGGATCAACATATAGAATAGTTTTTACTATTGCAAGAAAATCTCTCATCTCTGAGAAATCTAACCGATAAAACCTACCTAGGTAGTTTTGAACCCTAGCGGAGGCAGAGTGAGTCTCTACTCTCTAGTAAAATATGTCGTTTTGGGACTTAAGTATGAGATTATTTGCAATTGCGAATCATAGCTTAAACTGTGTTGATATTTCCTTTCAATCTAAAATTTGGCAGATTTCCAATTATACGACTGCCATCTTCCTTGGATCATTATAATTGAATATAGCTTGAGCTAATTAGGCGAAGAGTAGTAGCTAAATTAGTAATGTGCATAGATCAAGTTAACCATCAAGTAAGCGTCAGCTTAAACGCAAACAGTTATGCTACGACTAAGTTACTATCTTTGAAATATAACACAGTAAACTTTAGCTTAGAATCGCTTAGTTCAGAAATGTCCGAGGCACAACTTGTATTTATAATATCTGGATATATCAATCAAATCCAGTGAAATGAATAAATAAATATGTTGGGTTCGATGGTAAGCTACGAGGCTTGTGTTATGGATGCTAGATAGTTGGATACACTACATATGTATTTAACATTAAATATATTTATATATAAATTTTAACACCTTGTGGCTGGAGTACAAAAAATAGTACTCAAGTAATAAATAAGTGCCCCCAGTGGGACTTGAACCCGCGACCCCAATCTCAACCAAACGTGTCGTCATCGACTGTTGCTTTTAAAATACGTTTACAAATTTTAATTATAGTTTAAGTACCTACATTGTAAATACGAATTAACCCAATATTTTAATATATATACAAAATGAAATAATAAAAGTTTATTTTATTCGGGTCAGACCGACCGTGTTGACGTAAGAATGTTATTACCAACTGTAGCTGCGCATCACCACCCCGTGCTTCCCCTTTATGAGGATTAACATGTAATCCCATGGGATGGCCGTTATCATTCATTAGAATGCTATTTCCAGACTTATTATTTTTCCCATATTTTTGTCGGTAACAGAGTGCAGTTTAATTATTTTTCAAGTGATTTATGTAGAGCACGGCTAGCAACAAAACTGATCCTGGAAAAATTCGCTGTCATTCACTGATATATAAAATTTGATACAAAATGAATAGGAGCTTTAAGAGGAAAATATTCTATCTTTATTAGGTGAATATGTCAAGTCTGTTTGTCATTTGTTTAATTTTCACATCTAAATTATAACATTACTTTTACAGTAACTCGAAAATTTAACATAAATATTAGATCAAGGAGGCGATAAGGCTTTGTGTTTCATAATCGTTTACTTACATTACTCGCAAATCTGGAAAAAGGTTTTTCAAACCTTATCCTTAATAATAACGTAAATGCGAAAATGTGGCAGTCTGCCGTACTTTTTGTTGTTTCCACGACCTGTTTCAATGAAATTTCGTATAGTGAAACTAATTTGTAATATAATATTATGTGATATAGAAATTAGTTATAATACATATGTATATACTTTCCCACTAAATATTTATAATATAGTCTTATACTCATGTATTTGAAGATCGAGCAAATTGCTGCTATAATAATAACTGCTGTTTCAGTCATACGTCGAACTTAAAATTATGTCAGTTTGTCTTTTTATATAATGCTTGTCTCCATACTCAAATCGCTTGAAGAATTTGTATGTATTAATTATGATGAAGTTTTCATTACATCCATAAGTATATTATTTTCAATATTTTATTAAGACAGCGATTAGCAACTATGTTTCTCGTAATCACTTACATTACTCGCGAAACATAGTATTAATGCAAGGACATCGTGGTAGGGCAGGCCGCGATGAGCCGTGGTATTAAATCTAGCTTACCGTTTGGCGTTTCCGCTCCGTTTGATAATCAACGGGACTATATTAAAGCTATCAGTCACGTGACGCATGACAGGCCCCGTGACGTCAGGGTACACTCGCAAATCAAACGTAAATTGTACGCCGTCCCGTCCGACAATTAGGAATTCATATGACTTATAGAATAGTATTAACACGATTATAATTTTTTCAATATTAAGGCGTTTTAAAATCTTAATACATTTAAGTTTACATCTAAAGTATTAAAGGTAAAGAAACCCATTACATATTTATTTCTTTATGTTCTGTAATTATTATTTAGTGTTCCCTTATAATACTGTTTGATGAAATTCTTAAACGCAATTTGTTATACACAATAATAGTAAACTCCGTCGTCGTATAATAAAACAGTATAAAAGTTGGAAAGGCATTGTAATTTAAACTGGACCTAGACGAAGCTATTAAATTTTTAAGCTCGCAATTTTTCCGTAAGCAGCTTAATCCAAATCGAATGGGGAAGTTAAGGGGCCACCATAAAATATGATTAGTGGTCGAGTGGGGGCGTCAACGGCCGGCGCCGGCGACGCCTAACGCAAATATTGTCAGCCTACACAAACATGAGTCGTAGGGAAAATGGACCAACGATTAACAAATATTGTTTGGTAAATCTTGATATACATAACAAAACATAACAGCCCCATTAATCACTTATTACGCTTGTTTTCAGGTTTTGCCATAACTCATCAACTCGCGAAACTCCGCTTGCATTTATGAATTGAAATAATAAATCGGAATGAATTTATTCCAAACTATACTAAAAGACAAATAGCATAACTAATATCGGTGACAAACTTTTTATTATCAAAGTTTTAAATATAGAACTGAACAATAGACATTTATTTTTATCATGAAGCTATAAATAGCTTCCACAATGAAAATCCATTACCATTTTAATACGATATTGATTTTTACTTCTATTAATAAATATAATAGTTGATATTATGTAATATTACAAATTATTGTAAACATAGGCATTACATTCGAATGCACTGAATTGATGACTTTTGATGTCTGTGCATTAATTGGCTTCAGTAATCATGGTATGAAAATGTACATATTGCGATATTTCCAGGTGACTGGGCGCTTTATTATCTACAGAATTCGAGAATATGTGATATGATGCGAAAACCAATCGCTCCAGCCCGTGATCAACATACGGCGCGGTTTGTAATCCTTGGCTTGAGCTGAGAGCCAGTTGAAGCGAAATAATTACTAGCTAGCTTACATTTACTTGTACATACGAATGCCTCGCATTATACTTTTGTATTATTATTCCTCTTTGAAGTGTATTTTTGTTGAATACTAATACTTAAGTTTCTGTTATATTTTTGTTTGTTCTACAAGCGCAGGGGTGGCGTTTCGATAATGCTAAGGACGATGGCATTAGGCAGTTCGATTTTCTTTAATGGCGGTCTTTTTATTAACTACAATGAATAGCCTCTATTTTACATCAGAATGCTATTATGAACGTGTGTTTGTTAATTCCTTACATTTAATACTTTCTTACGTGGCTAGAAGGAGTTTGGAAGGGCGGATACTAATAACACGTAACTAGGTTATTGTTACGGATCTAAAGATGCACCCAAGTAAAAAGGGGTTAAATCGAAATATATCTAGAATAATCAAGTAGTAATTATTAGACGTATTACAGAAAAAAATTACATCACTTTGCTGATATAAACCGATTGTATGAACTAAAATTTATATTGATATTAGTTAAATAAATCTCTTCATGGAATAGTTTAGGTGTTTTAGAAAAATATTTAGGTAAACCAAACCAACCAAAAATTTCAATTAAAAACTAAAATAAAGCACTCTCTGTATATCATAGGTTTATTTTAATATTTTTATTTCGCAAATCTACCACAAAACGGATTTAAATAAATTTTGGGTTATGGTTTGTGAACCAACTTAATACATATTATAGTGAACTAGCGGCTTCATAGGTATTGTTTATCTTTTGGTATAGATTTTTCAATGATGAAATATTTTTCTGCAATAAAAAATATCCTATAGCTATCGTTATACCAAATTTGTATAAAAATCTGCCTAATAGTCTTCTCGAGATGCGGTCACAAACAGACAAACAAAAATTCTAAAAACCATAGATTCGGCCTCTGTATCGATAATAATGATTATTTCAATAACATTTTTCAAAAAATATTTAATGATATAAAAATATGAAATATCATATTATCATCATAACAATGAACAACAGTGTTTAGTACTTTAGAGACTATTAGACAAATGAGCACATTAATCGCGAACAAAGATCGACGGAGCGTATCGGAAGAGCACGGACCCGACTTCTGCTTTGCAATACTAATTAATCTCCGTGTTAATTAGTGTAGCCCTCTTTTGCTTGATAATATTACCGTCTTTTTGTTCAGGTTTTTGTCGTTTCGAATCTTTCGGTTTTTATTCTATATCATGGAATATAAAAACGAGATAATCTGGCGTCAGGAATTGATTAAGATTTTTATTGTTCTTTTTTATTTTATAATAAAGAAAGTTTTATATTTCAAATTTACGGTTTTCAGAGGGTTGTGATAAGATGACATTCTATAATATCGATAGAAATATAAAAAAAATGAGGGGAATAATCTAATCTACTGATTTACAAAATAATAATTTGATATTTTGTTACGATTTTTAATTTTTCAGTCCTTGTTAGATATATTCGTTGGATACATTATACTAAGTATTATACTTTCCATACACTTATCGAAATTTTACAAATAAGAAACATGGAAAAAATATTTAAAAAAGACTTTACACTGAGTAAAGTTTTAGTGGAACAGTTACAATGATAAGATTTAAAATGCGAAATTACATTTGTTATGTTACAGCAAGGCCATTAAATCAATTGAATTTCTCGATTAAATTTAATATAGGCAATTTTGTATTCAGTAAGGGAGATCCTAATTTGAGCAACATTTAAATTCAAAGAAAAAGCTCAACTATTTTAGTCCGCGTAAAATTTATTTATTAATACATTAAGTACTATAAAATCTTTCTCAGTATTTACGTTTGAACTTACTGAAAAAATATATTAAAATGATTTTTACTACTAAAATTCATCGCATTTATTATTCAATCTACACTTCTGACACTTCGATCGCTAGGCGAAGTGAGGTGATTCGCTAGTTTTAAATAACGATTATTATTAAAATTAATTTTAAAGATGTATTATGTATTTCAATACACTCCACAGGTACTGAATGTAGAGGACAATGGAAATATAACAGATTCAATTAACAAAACGTTTATTCCAAATATTAGAACAACTCAGTACATTTGTGCGAATGTTATGAACATCTCTGCATTTCAGTTCACGGACCGCTTGGGATATCCAAATATTCCATATGGACATTGCTTTCGAGACACACGACGATAAACAACGCTCAACATTATTAAAAGTAGGTATTGTATTAAGGAAAGGAACTTTGTAAAACTTACTTTAATTTTATTTTAGTAATTAGTAAACTTTGGCACTCACATGGAATATAAATAGTAAGTAACTAGTACAATGTGATAATTACCCGATTACCAATACTTAAGATGTATAATGGGAAAAATCAGCGTAATGTCCGAAAAAAAAATCCAAATTACTTAAATGAAATATGGTGTATGTAATAATATATGATGACTATTTAATTTATATTAACCTATTTCTATGAAATCCACACTAGTTTGTATAAAACGATACAAACATACTGTAAACATAGAGAAGAAATAACATTTGAAACCGTTAATTTAGATTCTAGTACATTTCAAACATCTGTCTAACCCAAACTTTGCTCAACTTTGACCTCGTTAAAATTTTATTCTGCGAATAGATAATAACGATGCAGATAAGGAAAATTTCGCTTTATCTATGTTAAAATGAAACGAGCGAAACGTTTAAGAATTTGCAATTCTATAGAGAATCCTCTCGTAGATTATGAATCTATATAAATAGGCAAAGACAATCGTTTTTCAACCAATTTCCTCTTTTTAGGGCTGCTTTTTTATAAAGATAGAAGAATTATATTTACACATGTTTTTCTCAAATAGGATTATCTCAATAGAATCTTAAGAGCGATTATAGTATAATTTCGACCTCAAGGCAAACACAAATGGTATTAATAAATTTGTTAGTTAGATATACGACTCACGCGTGTGTCACATGTGCTACCTGAACCAAAACTATGTTTATTACGGAACGTACAGAAGTTTTACTCGTATTATGATGAGAATTTCACTTATGTACATACAAATATTAATAAAATATATTTATATCTGATGTACTTTCGTGTTTCATTTAAAAAGTACGCATAAAGAAATTTTACAAAAACAAATTATAATGCATGATGTATCTACCTATTTATAAAATGAAGACAAGGGCAATATTGAATATGTAAAAAAATATATTGCGACATCTTTAAACAAGGCGCCTAGTTTCGTGGTGAGTTACGAGGCTTGAGTTACGGATACCAGATAGATGATACACTATACATATATAACTTTGAATACATAGGTACATATTACATATTATAAATTCCTGCTCACTAAATATTCCTAGCGGGACTCGAACCCGCGACCGCTGGTACAGCAAGTAGGTCCCTACAAACATTAAGATTCTGTACATTAATAAAAACCTGTTTATCTGTCTGTCTATGTCCGATATGGAACTAGGTGACCTAATTATTGATCTATACTACACATATGTACATAAACAAATAACAAAATCGTAGTATTTATGGGCTAACATAGAAAATTAAAACAATATTTTTTTATAAACATCCCTTACCATTAAAAGGAAAATATATGACAATCGTGAGAAATATATGAATTCTCGTAGAACTTAATAGCTTTTATTTTTCTATTACACACATGTATAGAGAAGATTAGATAATCTAAAAAATATTAACCATTTATAAAATATTTAGTCACAGTACGCCGAATTTCCTAAAATTTTTATCCAAATAATCTAATATATTTAGCAAACGTGATACGCTTGATAAAATTATTATCGATTTATGCAGTCGGATTAGAGCTACCGAACTTGATGCAATCAATTAAAACTTGCCGGCACAACTTAGTAACAAATTCATTAACCGCAATAATAATATAATTGTTTGGATTTATGTCTAACATTTAGAAAATACTATATAGCTATATAATGACACGTTTGGCTCAGTTGGTAGTGACCCTACTTTCTGCGCTAGCGGTCGCGGGCTCGAGTCCCGCTGGGGGCATTCATTTGTTGAGCACGAATGTTTTTACTCCAGTCATGGGTGCTTTTATTTATAATGATGTATGTATTTAAAATTATATATGTTTAGTATATCAACTATCTGGTATCCGTAGCACAAGCCGCGTAGCTTACCACGGAACTAGATAGCGCTGTTGTAAAAATGTCCCAACATATTTATTTTATTTATTTTTTATTTAAATACCGGCCGTTGTGCTCGCTTAGTAAGGCAAGCGAAGCGGGTTCAAGTTCTGGGTGCACAGATGAAATTATCAGACATGCGACACTTTTCATCTGCATATCCTTTTCCAACGTGACTACAGTGTTACCGTAAAAGAATACATTGTGGGGAACCTGTATGTCAGAAAACACTTGCCCTTAAACAGCATGGTGGACCTCACCCTGATCATTATTGAAGTGAGGTTTGCGCCTCTTTACCATTGCAAGAGTTTTGTCGTATTATAAAACAAAATTTCACGCCGCGTTCACGTATAAGTTCAAATACTACTGAGCGGCGGATTTTCATATGGTTTTAATAAATGATAGGTTAATCCTTAATAATGTTATAAAATGCGAAAGTAACTTTGTCTGTCTGTCTGTCACGCTTTCACGACAAAACTACTAAACCGATTTAAATGAAATTTGGTACACTGATAGCCGAGAGCCTGAGAAAGGACATAGGGGGTTGAAATAGGGGATGAAAGTTTGTATGGAAATTACGTTATTTTTAAAGCTGGAAGCTTGAAACTTATTTTTTAGGCTTTTTATTAAATATAAATAAATAAAAAAATATATCCTAAAGGGGCTACCTAGGGGGGACAAACCTGAGCGAAGCGGGGTGAGTTGCTTGTAATTCATAAAAGTGTTCTGTTAATTGGCTGAAATATGAAAATATACAATCGTTGAAGATGTCGGATAAATTCATGCTGCTATGGAGCCTTATTGGCGGGCGTCGCCCTAATAAAGTGATAGGAAAACAATGTATTACATCATTCCTCTTAAAAAACTCTTCATACTAAACTGTAGCAATGCTTTTAGGGTTTTAACACCTTTTCGTCATAAATTTAAATTTCGTATTCCCTTTTGCCACATTAAACAACCTGTGGAATTTGTAAGGTTAATTGGATGTAAAAAAATATCATAAAATAGTATTATTATTCTACTTGTAAATAAAATAATCGTAATTCTAATTTAGTGCACTGTACGATCTCAATTCTTTCTACTCTTAAATTTTGAAGGCGCTTACATGAAAATTTATTGACGCAGTCACGTTGGATTCGAGAAGCTACTCTGTAGAACATTTTCTAATCAACATTCAAGGAGCGACGGCTGAGGCGCTGTCTCCATAAATTACGTATCAAGTATGTATAGATGCTTTATGAAAAATGTTTTCGCTAGCTTTTACTTGTACGGCGGGTACTTGCGGAAACTCTGCGTACGACTCTACTCCCAAGGTCCGCATACTGCTGTGTAAACGAAATACATATAATCGTCTTTACTATAATTTTCTAATCGAGCTGTAATTAATTCATGTGAAAATTTGAAAGTGCTTATGTGTTTTTGGATAACTCCTTCATGACGAATCGCAGAAACGAGGGTATATAACCGGTATATTTTAATTTCTTTGTACGTAATTGTTGTTGGACTTTATAGGAATATCACTTTCAAAAAAAATCTATCATAAAATCTGCTATAATATGTGAGCGGGAGAATCATTATCAAGTACGGATTTAAATTGAAACAAAATTTAACTGCGTTTACAGATACTCTAAGCTTAGCATTGAATTTAAGCGAGTAAGCCTGTAAAGGTAGCGGCGTGGGCGGCAGTTTGAATAACAAACATTTCAATAGTGAAAATGTTTGAAAATAAATTACATTTGACCAAAACGTACTTTAAATATTTTTAATCAATACATACATAAAAATAGAAATAAGGTCGCCTTCGCATTGCGTGGGGAATGATTAAAAAAATGCAAAACAGCAATATTTTATTTTTTGACCAGATGAGACTAAATTATTTTAGGTACTACATTATTGTACTAAACTATAAAAATTTTCTAAATAAGTGATTAAATAGTTACTTTTAAACTACATGCTTGTGAAAAGAAGAACGTATATCATGTAAGATTGAAATTAAATTATAAAGTGTTAATCATTCAATTGATTTATTTATCATAAACAAAATCTAATAAAACACTACACGTCGAATCGAGAGTTGTACGACTTCAATCCGCTTTCAATTTACAGACAAAGGGAAAGTTTGATAGAATTGGATCATCAAGCTTAAGACTTGGACATGGTTGACGATCTAGGATTCTCTTAGAAAAGTGCTCTTATTCGTTACTGTAAATATCATTGACTAAAGTGTATCATAGCAATTAGATTAATATTTTTTTTAGTTTTCTATTACAAATATTTGTTACTAATTTATTTATTTAGACAAATATTAGACATACATAAATAATTAAATATACATATTATTTAAGGCTGTCGCTAGTCGTCCGGTAATCGGATGAATAAAGAAAATATTATTCGTCCGACAATTGTCGTATTATATAAATATCTAACACTTTTTTGCTTTCTAATAAAAAATAAGTGAGTTGTAGGTGCAGGATATATGCAAAATATAAAAAGAAAATAACCTTAACCTACCGAGCTGAAAATTTATTATTTAAGATTTCACCGACTTTTAACATAACATAAACATAACATAACTCTCTCAAAATTATTTTTATGCTTTATCACACGTTAATAAAACTATTTCAACAAAATATAAGAAACAACAAAAGTCTCAGTCACAAAAGATCAAAGACCAATAGTCGGACGAATATTTTTTTTTAATTCATCCGATTATCGGATGAATAGACACTTCGATTATTTAATATATTTAATGCGGACTGTAGAATGGATTGATAACTAAGCGACGCTCGGAAAATCGGCAGATATGAATTTGTTTTATCGGTTCCCGTACATACGAGTATAACAGAGCCTTAATCCTCGCTGGACGGGTACAAACGATATCGCCAGGTGATGTCAGATGAAGCTGTGACGTACTTGGTATGGATCACTAGGGGATTGATGGTGGAGGAGGGTATATTCGATAGAGAAATCATAAATCAAACCCTTATAAATACTTTCATAGTGGTATAGTAATTAATAATAATAGGGATATTATTACAGGATTATTAGTTTTAAAAATATACATCAATTTCCTTGTACTATATGTACAGTTAAGTAAGGGATGTTAACCAATTAGCAAGAAACTGATAAATTAATAGCAAAAGTCAGCATTTCCTTTAGCTTTAATGAAAATAGATTGCTTAAGAGATCTGTCCATTTAAGACTAAAGCAATTCACGCACTAGATCACGATTGTCCTACATAATTAATACATGACAATAACAATATACCTGCTTGTATTCATTCGTTAAATTAAAAAATAAACGTTGCATTGTGTTTAAAGATATTAAAACGCTTTCAATTAATTAATGAGCAAAGCCGTGTCTGCATTATTCATATAATGACAGTTAATAAGTGTGTGGGTCATAAAGATAGAGTGAGCGCGGTGTAGTGGCATGGCAGGCAACACTCATCAAGCTCTCGATATTTCACCGTGCATTACAAACGGTGCGGCGGACAACTGAAGTTAATTGGATGCGCTGGCCACAGCAGGGCTGGGCTATGAAATATAAAACAGGCCGAACGCTATTCCAGGTGAGTGCAGACCCATTATTCCTGCTGTACCCAACGTAACGTGTCGCGTCTCGTTATCGTGGCGTTTGCTTAACGGAGTTACCGACTCCGGTATGCGGAAATTTTGTTGAAGTGACAGTTGATGAGTCGAAAACGTCAAGCTTGTAGCGTAGTTAAGGGAAGCATGCACTTCTCGCCTCTTACACTAACGTAGGAATATACTGAAATCTAACTCGGAACACGTGTCTAGCGTGGATATTTACTGAGAATATGGCACACAATGCCGTTCAAACGGACTGTGTAATAATAGCCCATCAAAATTTCCACGCTAGAGTTGTCGAGCCGATCGGAAAAATTCACTCGACTCTACTCGAAAGCGGTGTCGTAATCCGCGTGCGCCGCTGTGTGTGAAATTGAAATTAAAATTCTATTAATGTGGAAAGATTGAAATAGATCGCAGGCACGTGGGAATCGTGTCTGGTATAGCAGTTATGAAAAGTTATTTTACGAGTAGAACTCTCTTAATTAAGGTTAGAATTCGCATTTTATTTCCCAATACTGGTGTGTGGCGGTTTATATTGGTTCAATTAAATTTGATTAAGAGTGTCTGCAAAATTTGTAATACAAAAATTGACAAAATCATACCTTTATTATTAATAGGTTTACTAATAAGTATTTTATAAAAAAATGCTAAACTTGAAATATAAATTTGACTTATTCATTTAAAACCATTTATATTTATATATTCGATATTTCCTATTAATGTACATACTCTTTAAACAAAAAAATAAATGCGATAAGATGCAATAGTAATAGTTTTAAATGAATTGATGGAGCTTTAAGCTGTGAAGTAGCTTTTAACTCAAGTGCCAAAGAAAGGTATTTACCGATTTTCCTACATAGTTTGCGTAAATTGAATTGAATGTACATTGTACATTAATCAATTATCGGATTCTAATTATAATAATTTACAATATGTGTGATAACCGAAAATGTTTAAACAAAACTATTTTTTCCAATATTTAATTTTTTCAACATCCCCTAAGTAATGCCGGCCATCGTCGTTATTGTCTACAAACGGTATGAAATTGCCCGGGTGTAAGAACATTCTCGCTTAAGCCTCGATTTATTGTGATCGTGATAAACCGGCCTGCAGAGCACCATTCGTCCATTAGCTGACGTGGCTTGGCTTGTAAATGAAAATGCTTTTTGTCCCTGTCAATCGCTGCAAGAAAACAAATCGGGAATTTTTCACTCTTTATTCCAAAATGTCGAGCTTTAACCCGAACATAAACGCTGAAAAGAGACGTGTCATATAAAAGCTATAAACAACAATAGGATTTAATTGATTGACGATGTTTACATATGAATGTTAGAAAGATAATGTTATATATAATAATAATAGCTGTTTTTCTTGTATTGTATACTAATATGGAGACCGATATATATTATTATGGTAACATATTTAGATTTATTATTACTATGATGTTTCATCCAATTTAGTCAGGACAGAGTAGCAAAATATGCGAAAAAGAATAAAAGTAATAAAGTGCTTCAATATTTAGTGTTTACTTCTCAAGGGAAATGACGTAAGCTATAAAAATTCTAATAAACAATATTATAACACCATCTAATCATATAAAAAAGCAATTAAGTAAATTAAAATAACCAGCCCGATCCCCCTACCCAAATTAGGCGTGCTAACTGACCCAAGCGAAACTAATAACAAAACTAAACCGATACAATATGCCGTCAAAGAGGCTTCTATATTTCTACTCGACTTAACCCAACATTTTTATTTTCTTTCACTAAAATTTTTGCCAAACAATTAATTGGACAAAATAATAATTTGAAAGGCGTTTTTGATAAAACTGACGTTAAAATGGAATAGACAGACTATATATACATACTACATAATATGTATAATAATACAATGCCTAGCCTCCCTGGGCCTGCCTAGAATTTTTCAAATCGGATACGTAGTTCCTGAGATTAACGCGTTTAATAGTAACAATTAATTATATAGATACAAGAGCTTAAAAATTTAAACAGAAATAATTAAAAAAGCTATTAACTATAATGTTGAGCTCATATTACAACAAATAACCAGCTTTGAAACTAATTATATATATCGCGGTTAAATCCACACTGGATGCGAAGTTTTTGATGAGATATTGCACTAATATGCTTATGAGTAAGTGTGTGTTTGTTATTTCTTCATATAGTAACAGCTTAATGGATTTAACGAGAATAGAGTATTTATTATTCATTAAAGCCACGAAATATAGTTCTTAAGAATACTAATATTTTATGTGGAAATAGTTACGATTTATTACAATTGGTAATAAGTAAATGGAAAGTAACAACTTCACTTCTTAGTACTTTGTAGTCCGATATAAGGTCATTTAAAATTTTAACTTAAATTTAAGTTGAAATGAATGGGTGTCCGAGTCAACAGGTACAAACCAGTATATAAGTGTATAATCTATGGGTACAAACCAATACCTACTTCATATAGTTTTCCTCGTATAAATTTTTCAATCTAATTATATTTTCTATTGAATATTAAAGTTTATAGCTTAAGCTTTAAGCTTTATTTCTTAGTTATAGAAAACATAACAATTTCTTCGCTGTTTCTGTAATAAGGTCCAGTTGAAAAGATTCACTTACATAGTCACAAAGGAAATGGAAACCGCGCTTCTATAGTTATATCAGAGAAGCCTTTAGTATCATGAGTAAAAGATAATTCATGAATGATCAAACAAAACGTAGTATAAAGGCTATCGACTCCATATTTCACAGAAATTAGCTTATTTGCCAGATATGTATATTAGGTAGTCTGGCTGGCGCCGTCCTAGTTCTATCGAGCGGAAAATTTAGTTTTCATAAGGAGTTTTATAAAAGGTGGTCTATCATCTTATTATTGGCAACTGTCAAACTGAGTACAATGTCGAAGAGATATGTTTATAAATATATACATACACTGGTATGTTTATTTAGTATTTTTATGTTATAGTTAAGTTTATGTAAGTAGTTACTTATAACTTGTAAGTTATAACCCTATAAGCTAAAAAATAACCTCCTTTGTGATTAACTTAATTTTAAGTTTATTTTTCGTTTTCATTCCAAGCATTTTCTTTAATTTAAATAGTCATAAGCACGAACTAGAATTGTAAGAAATAAAAAAAATTGTAGAAAAATAATTATATTTCAATGCGATTATTAGCGAGATTTTGTTATTCGGGGAAACAGAAGAATTATTTATAGGTATTTTAATTCAGAATGTAAAGGTTGAGTACTTTAACGAAATATAATAATATTTAAGAAGTATAATAGATGAGAAATGGCTTTGGTCAAATTCGTCTGGGGATTCAAACCTTAGGATAGGTTTGCTGTATTTCGGACCCAGTGCTAGATTTGAATTCTGGATCGAGCTAGGTAAAGTTCTCCAGTTTTTTGACAAAATATCTACTATAAATTGGCCGAAGTAGGGAAGTTAGCGATATGACACCTTTAAGCACTGCAGAGCTGGTAAAAGTTTTTAGCTCTACGCTTGACCACCTCTCAGCAGTCGTGTCAAATTGTTATCCCACTGAACATCGATGGTAAAAGAAATAGATTTTTTTTAATTCTATGAGACATCTGTACTCAACTGGATGCTTTAAAGCTCTATTTACAAGGAAATTGAATTAAAAATTAGGGAGTGCACTTTTTTTGCGCCTACACTTGTGAAGAAATAGGCTCTCGTAGTAGGTACTCTTATCTGCGCAGACGCCGTAAATGGACTGGGTGAAATTGACTCGTATGAAGAGGGGAGAGGGTGTTATTATTATTAGATAGAGACAGGTAGATAGCAATACCACATGCTCCACGGTTTATAGCGTAAGTTTATTCTGGAGCAGTTTAAATTGTATATGGCAGAAGAAATGTAAAAGTAACATGAATTAAGTAGAAAGGTCATCTGCAAAACTGTGTGGAACCAGTTTAACACTAGAATCGACGACAAAAATTATAAGATATCAAAAACGATAGGAAAGCGAATAATTAGAAGCGTTATTCCAAATAAGAAAATTTTCCTGCTCCCAATAGTTGCTTTAGTAACTCAGAACGAATTATTAATGCAAAATGGTCGATCTAATGGATTATTAATAAGATCTATGAAGGAAGTTTCAGAGAAAAGCAAAGTAGGGTAAGGCTAAAATATTAAAGAAAAGGCAGGTGAGGCAAGTTGGAGCACCACCGCGGACCATATGACAAGAGAAAGATAATTTTATGTAAAGGTTTTTTTTAGTTCAATATACTCTCTTGTATCTCTGTGTTTTTCATTTCGTAGATTTTGTGACTGACATTCATCCTAAGGCAACAGTATATTTTTCGAAAAGAAGCCTATGTTGTATTAGAGATTATAACCTATGTTTGCCAAATTTTTATGCACATTTGTTTTGCGGTTCTGATACATTTTTTCACCATAATCAACAGTTATTTAAATTATCTGAATCCATAGATTCATTTTGAATAATCATTGTGAATAAATTACTATAGTGACAAAATTGTTACTATATTTTCTCACGAAGTGAATTTTCCAATCTGAGAACCACCTCATTTGGCTATCGACTGTACATATATTACTAATCAGGGCGGTAGTTGCGCTTACGTTAAATTCCATGGAGGTAAATCCTTTTCATAGTTTATCAGGGAAGATAAGAAAGTTTTTCTTATTAAGTATCAAAGGAACTGTAGTAAATACAGAAATTAGCGAGAGTATCATCTCTGGAGCAGTGTGTAAACATCTAAAGTTTGAAAGTGGCGTCGCGTCGCCGTCCCGTCGAGCAATCTTGTCGACCCGCAACGTGTAACTTGCTTCCTTATATTAGTCCGCTATATAAACTTTAGTCATATTAATTTTACTTCAAAACTTAAAGTGTCCACTTCCGTATACTTATGGCCACGATAGATAAATCCACGAGCCCTTTTTATTAAATTTGATACAGGATAGAATATATATTTTATAATTTAATAATTTTATGTACATAATTTATGAACGGTGAATTCTTAAAACAGAAGTTTTTAAAACCACATAAATTATATTATGGGTAAAAAGCAAAGATAATAATTTGAGAGTGCTATAATACTATAATTCGAAGGTAGACGAAAAAAAAACAAAGAATAAATAACCAATTCATAAATTCGGTTCGTAACTTCACTATTTTTTAAAGAGGAAGAAATGAAATTGTTTTATTATAATAGATCATCAAGCAATCAAGTGATTGGAAAACTAGAAAAGTGGGCTCCAATCCCGGGTCTTGTACCTTTCATATTTTTATGTGTCAATAATTACTAACATTATCACTTGTCTTACGATGAGAGAAAGTCTGGAAAGCTAGGAAGTCTGCATAGGCTGCCTGCAGAATCTGATAGGACCTAGTAAGTTTTTGAAAGACATTTGAAGTCCGCCAATTCAAACTGGGCCAGCGTAGTGGACTATGGGCCATTCCACCTCATATTAAAATAAGACTCGTGCCCAGCAGTGGGACGTCAAATAGAGTTAGGGCGATTACAATAGGTACGTATCTATAAAGTCAGATGGATTTTGTAAAAATGGAATTCGTTTAGCTGATGAGGCAACGTTTTAAAAATTGTTATTACGGTAAAGTTTGAAATAATGTCAAGTATTCAGCGTTTGTCATTTGTTCAAAGCCCTTCTGATCGTTTGTTCCAGACTTTGAAGTTTTTTTATATAATGTCAGCCCGAGAGCCAGCCTTTCTCAAGGATGAAACTTACGAACACTTGTAACCAATAACCATTTTTCGTCACATGTATTAGCTGATGTATGCTTTGGTATAGCTATGTTGTGTAGAGCTTTAAAGCTAAATACATAAAATGGTTTACATAAATATTTATTTTATGCTTTACCAAATCCTTCAAGAAATCCATAATAGAGCAATCGTACAGGCAATTTCTATCCTGGTATTTAAAGTAGTTTCCGATTTTCCGGTACAATTACCGGCATGCTATATTTGGGAACATTTTACAAAACATATAATACAAGTACAATGAGAAAGATCTGAAACGTAAGATAGCTGCAAAGAATTCAAGGGCTCAAATAGTGTTAGCTTTGAACAAGATACTTCGAGTGTGTATTTAGAATCCGTGAAAAACAGGGATAATGAAGGCAAAGGTTAAGAGGATATACATGTATTTGAGGAATTTAAGATATATGGAGTTCATGTAATAAAATGGACATTAATCATAATGACCTCTAGTAGTAAATGTGACAGACAGGCATGTGGGTTTAAACTTAGATATCTTGAATATTAGTATTAATACGGAAGTGTGCCTTTTTGTTTTGTGACATTATAATATAGTGAAGCAACTACTTCGTGGAAAGTCTATAAAATGGTTGTTTTTGAAACAATTGCTGATAAATTTAGCCCTTACGAAACCTATAAAGAAATATTTCATATTAATAGTATCTATGGAGTTCCAATCGAAAACATTAATAAAAATACCGCTTTAATTTTTATCAACAAAAAATCAAATTACATGATAATATTAATTAGAATATTCGTATTATTTTATTGGTCGTTGGGTCGGTCGTTGTCTTTAGCCAGGGCAGGACGGACAGTGGATATTCTGTTATTTACTGTTCCGCAGAGGACAACTTTTTAATGGCGCGATAACAGACCACCCGAGAGCGAGGCTAGCGTTAAATCTCAAGCTCATAAATACGTTATGTAAACCCACCCTAATAATTAGTGGCGGTTACGGCGTATAGTTAAGTTTTATGGAGCCCGTGGAGGCTCTAAGTGGGAGAGAAAGCTCGGAAAAATGTACTTTAATTTGTCTGCCTGCGAATAGAGGCTATGAAACTGAAATTGTTATACTTATTCGTAAAAGTCTTCTATCAACAGCTACCCTTTTATTTTTCCGCCGTTTTAATGCGATTGGATTCCCGTAGATACTCGTAGCGAGATCACATTGAATATGTGTAATTTAGTCTGATTCTGTGCCAACCTTCGCTTTCATTGCCCTTAGCTTTTAGAATATTGAGAAAGTCAATTTGAGAATACGAAATTACGTTTTAGGTGTATTAAGTGAATATTTATAGGATGAAAATGATATACTACGAATAACTTATGAATTATGACCTTTGTTTTCTTTATACTAGGTACTACATGAAAATTTTGCAGCTACATACGAAATATATATGAATTATTATGAATAATGAATTAACAATAACTCTTAACATGAATGAATAAGAACTAAATAATAGATTGCATATTTTGTATTAACGTGCCTTACTTATGTATAATAATATGAACTAGCATTTGTCTTATATACGACTATCATAATTATTTTTGTATATGAATAATACGAAAAGGTAATATGTATATTTTATATTTATACTTAACATAGGTAAAAGAACTTAAAATTAATAAAAACATATGAGTTGTGCGATGGATGGTACATAGTGGGAATAAGGACGATTTTGGGCATACGACGTGTCATGTCTAGGAGCACGTGCCGGTCGCCTTGGAGGCGGCGACGCGGCCAGAGCGCGGGAAGGGAGCGAGCGGCGTGGACACAGTACCTGGCACTGTCGCTACACCGGCACTCCTCACGCAAACGGCTCCCGCAACTATTCACAACTGTCGTAGCAACCGGCGTAAGCTCGTGCGAATGCTCGATTTACAACGTGTACGGCGACGAAGCGAGATACGGAGTCATGCGGTCAGCCAAAAGGACTCAAACCTACTGGCGAGCTGGGTGTTGGTACGCGGGCGGGGCGGCGGGCGGGGGCGCGCCATTGGCCCGCCGGGGCACGCCTCCGACGACGTCGCTGCCGCCGCTCACACCGCGCCGCCGCTCCGCTTCACGCCGCACGAAGCCCGCTCTCACATCGAACATTCTATCACACTCGTAGCTCATACATCCAAAGCGGTTGAGCATTAGATGAGATTTGATTGAATGATTCTGGTCGATATAGGTATCATACATTTTCATACTGCAAAAGAAGAATTTGCTAATAAGTCAGGGCGGTGACTTAAGCCTCAATATTCAGTACGACTACGATATAAGAACATCAAAATTTTCAAAATATACTGTAATAAAGTACTAGACATACATTATAATGATAATCTTAGTAAGACATTTAATAGAGAAAGTTTCTCTATATCATATTATTGTCAGTTACGTCTGAAACAGAATAGTTTTAACGATGCTTACATAATATGTATGTAGTTGTAGGTACATTATCATAAATAGAATATGATTACAGATAAAATTGCACATAGAGCCATTGTCGAACTAAAGCCTTTTAAATTGAAAAAAATCGAACATTTAATCCAACATCATCATGGCACAAAGGTCTATTAACGTCGGAAATGAGGCTACGGCGCGGGAATTCGAACGAGTGCACGAGCGCACTGGGTTTAAGCAATTCGCTCACGTGCAGATACAAAGTAACTTTAGCCTAGCTCAGGCCTGCATCAGCATTGGACCCAAATTGTTCGGTTTTCTAACAAATATAATCTGATTATGTAGCCAACTTTATGCTGTTATATGGAGCGTGCTGTTTTAGCTCGAACATATTTTGTTACTAGATTTTGTGTAGTCTTCCCTAAGCTTACATAGTGGAGTTAAATAAATAAAAGGTAGCTTACCAAAATCTTATTTGCCTATGCTACAATAACGAAGGGTATTAGTCGGTTATTTTCTTCCATTTAATAAGCAAAAATTATTAAATGTAGTATAAAATAAATATGTGTCAACGAGAGTATCTAATTAATTAATATTGTCTACTAAATAATAAACTTATTTGTCATATAAGTTGTATGGAATATCATTGGCTGTATTCCGACACATATTTAATCAGGCAATAGCCTTATTAATATTGCTACGCAGAAGCTCGTAGCAAGTGACATAAAATATCGAGATTACGTATACAAGCTATATACCGGAAATATATTTTATTGAATTACTAATACATATAGTCAAGTGGAGACTTGTATGCCATTGTATTAAGTGTAAGTGCAATTAGTGTTTTAATGAAGTGTCTCACGGCGTAATCCTCGCAACACCGTAGCGACGATCACGTAGCTGCAATGGCGGACGTCATTTACATTTCAACTCATTATGCTTTAGCCTATATGAGCTTAAGATCATTGTGCGAAGATTGCACCTGGCTATTATGCACACGCCCTTACTGTTAAAATATTTTGTGTTTAAATAGTATTAGACATATATCATATTATAATAAATTCCAAATGTTTTTGTTAGTCTAAATTATTATATTAATAAAAGGACAACTTTTTTATACGAACTAAGTATACAAGTTCTAATTTAGACTATTGCACACATCATATTCCACATTCCACTCTCATTAAAACAATAATACTTTAATTGCCTACGCTTACCTATTTTGAAAAGAAGGCTTTTTACTGCGAGTATGTTAGAAAGCTTCATTCATAAAAGTAAAATTTATTTATAAGAACTATACATCTATACTAATATTATAAAGAAGTAAAGTTTGTGTGTTTGTTAAATTGTAAGGGGTAATCTCGATCTACTGAACCGATTTTAAAAATACTTTCACCAATAGAAAGCCACATTATTGCTGAGTGTCATAGGTGTCAAATAAAAAGGCTTTTACGTGGTAGTCCGTTTTGCAAAGTGAATCGGAGAAAAAATGGTCGAATGAAAGCGTTTCTTACGAACGCTGCCTTAACTATGAAAGATATATTTTTGAGTTCTAGAGAAAAGATGTGGAGCTTGAAAATGCCTACAAAAAAGTCAACGACAGCATATGTCTAACTTTTATATTTAAGTTACAAAAAGTAGTTTTTTTAATATTAGTATAGATAATTTAATTTTTAATATTAATAAAAAATTTAAACATAACACTCTGTACTAAAAAAGGATTATTAACATTATGCCCAACGAAGTGAACACGGGTCAGCTAGTAATATAATAAAAATGTCCGTTTCGTGAGAGAAAAGTGTAGAAAGTAAGCTAGCGTGTTAATATGGACTACAGATAGCGGATTCAAATTGACAATATTTTCAATACAAAGTTAACCAAGTAAAAACAGAGTTTCTTTTTTAATTTCTAAAATGGGGAGAAAATCATGTATTAAATATTCTCATAACCACTAGCAAGTATCTACGTAATGTACCTATTTGGCTTCTTATCGATGAATAAGGAAATATTTGTCATTTTCATTTTACATCCGCATTTGTTTTTATTTTAAAAACATTGTATAGTCTAGATTATTATATATTTTTAAAAAGTTTTACATTGAAACTTGTTTGGTGAGATGGTGCGAAAGCTCTTTGAAATTCCGTTCCGTGTAAATTTAAAAGTTCAAAAACTGTGATCATACTTTAGACTGTTTTACGCGGTAGTTCTGTACTGTCTGCTTCGATGATATATCGTACGTACTGTTAAGTGGCATGCAAAATGTATTTATACTTTGTACTTCCTTACGTCGTTATGGCAGACTTCCAAGTAAAACAATCTTCCGCTGGCCGACGATAACAGCAGTTGCATGACTTTATGAAGTGACACCGTCATAAAATTAAATAAAGTATTAGCTTATTTAGCTGCATTTAATACACTCATGCCAATTAAATCCAATAGGTTTAACAGCGTTACACAGCGGTTTTCGGTTTTTTAAATACAAGTCGTAAATAATAATTGAACAGGCTATCGGCTTTATCCGATAATCATAATTTATTTCCTATTATAAATTCGTTGAATAAAAAACAAGTGAATGATTTATGCTAGTTTAAGGTGGCAGCTATACTTAACCTGTAGTGATTGTGTATGGAGAGAGAATTTTTAGCAGGCATAAATGTCTCAAAATGAAAATTTCAAGCCCGAGGTTCTATCTTAAGATAAATGTTTTGTTTTATAAACGGTATTTGGTTCTGTGCCATCCTTTGAGTTAGTCTTAAGTCAGATGCACTTTGATCTCTTTCTAGTCCCGTTAGCTTATCGTCCCATTAGACTACGGAGTAGAAGAAATAAGAAGTTCACTAGTATTTGCACATATACTTATGGATTTTAATATCTTGCAAACTGGTGAATGATTACGGTGTTATTGTTTTACGATGAAAGAAAACATCTTGAGGAAACCTGCACGTTTGAGATAACATTGAAAGTATTCGAAAGAAATATAAATTCCACCCACTGCTCTTGTTCAGCGTAGTGGATAACCTGACTGACTGAGACTGAGTAGAGAAACGTTAAATGAATACTACTTATGATCAGTAGAGGCATTAACCGAAAAATGGCAAAGGGAATACGAATATTATAATAACTATTATAATATAACTAAATTATTATTGGTGATATAAGTAAACTTACATCAACAAGCTTACTTATTGACGGCATCATGCGCTCCAAGATTCATATGAAATAAATTGCCTCTGAGTCGATATTCGGGAAGGGTCAATGAGGCGTGACTTTGACGAGGGTTGGCAAGTCTGGCAACAATGAACAATATGCAAGGAAACCGTCTTGAAGCATGTTTAACAAGAAGCGATTCAGGTGAATTTCCGTACAATCGGAATGCTCTTAGTGAAACACTTGTAGAAAATGAAATTCATAGAGGTTGGATTGACATGATTGGTGACCTTTTGGCTGTTTGTATTGCCTCTCAAAAGTCGTACTTTCATTCACAATGTGTATTGAGTCGTCCTATTTTTTAATGTTTATGAAGATTTTAGTTTTTATAGTACGCATGTACATTTTACATATTATTTAACTATGTTTAGGAATTTAACAACTTTTCTTCTACTACTTTACTTCTTTTTCTCTCTTTTCTTTTCCTGAAAATAAAACATTTAAAAAAAAGGTGTGTGTGCGATTCACACACGATAGAAGTGAAACTTCAGTAAATCGACAAAAGAATGAGATGAATAATAACATAAAAAAAGAAATGTCAAAAAATAAACAACGGTTACCATGGCAACATGGGAATGTATTTTATCTCATTCTCTCCGACTTAATCCTATACTTTTATGTTTCATCGAGTTTCAAATCACAACGATTCTAAAGAAGTTTCACTTCAATAAAGTGCATTGTGAACTAAATGCGAAATAACATATTATGAATTAAAAAAAAAACATTAGAAAAACTTTATTCTTAATATTATGATAACTGATAAACTAGATGCAGCATGTATTTTCACGGGGGACGCACAGCTTTCAACCCTTGTCACTGTCGCCGCGTATTGTCTGCGTTTATATTGAACTGCGATGCATTCACCATTTTGCTTACTTATCTTTAGGAATTGAGAAAACTCATTTTTCAAAGGAATCATGCCATGTTTTAACCGTATGTTATTTTATGTGTCATTTACTAATATATTATATTGTTAAATTAAAGCTGTGTCAGATTGTACTGGTCAAGTCACGGCTTAGTCTAACTTATTAGAAGTTGCAACGCTAAATCTCCTTCCATATACTATTTTATAAATTTTCATCAGATAACATTGTAACAAGTTTATTACTTAAGTTGAATAAGCAAAATAAGTATGACACAACTTGGATGTAATACCAGCGAAATGTGCAATTCTTTGTTACCGAACAGCTCTTCAGGAATTTATTTTGTTTGAACTACGTTGTTATAAGAATGTCTATAAATAAAATTTAAATAACTGTTTTGTATTGAATTTTTACGAGTTATACTTATTTGCATGATACTAAAAATATAAATTTATTGTTGTTGTATTTGTAAATAAATTGTGTTCATACAAAGTTTTTTATTCTTGTAAGTTTAAAGGTCTTTAAATCTCTACATATTATGCTAGACCTATCGTATCACAAAAACAACGCATAATTTATTTACATGGCTGTTGCTTGTTTGCATATTTTTATGGTTCCATTAAAACTTATTTATTAGTTAATTAATTTAGTGAAATTGTCGTCTACACTTACCATAGTTCCTATGAGCGCTACACGGTCCAAGCCTGCAAAGTTTCTGCATTAAGATATACCGGTATCTTCAGGTTTACTTTTTCAAAGGAATTTTTAGCTTTCTTTATAGAATCTGAGATCTATATGCGACGTGAGAAGATCAGCTTTGAAAATGGACCGTTGAATTCAGCAGTCAGTAAATCTTAAAGAACATTAGTCTAAAATATTTTTTACGTATCGATTTACTGTAGTAGTATTATAATTATGCTTAAATAAATAAATATGTTTTTAATAATTGTCTAGTAATATTCGTATGTCTTAAAAATATGTAATAAGTATTTGGATACCATTTTTTTTGGTTACCGACCGAAGTTTTGGATGCTTTACAGCAATCATCATCATGGGAGAGACTCTCACTATCACTCTCTGAAATATCAAAAAGTAGCGTTAGTCTCAGAAATTAAATGTGAGCCATAAGCTAAATATATATAGAAATTAACCTGCATCTTTCTATTAAACTAACTAGGCTAAACAACTTGCTATAAACAAAATCTTACACTTTAGAAACGTAACATTACGCTCGCCGTGATAGTGTTTTAATAAACAAGTTAGTAATATAAGTAGCAACTACGTAACGTCTACGGTACAGCAGAATTTTCATTAAACCTTCTTTACAGCAGCCTCACATAAAAGAGCAATTTTTCCCAGTTGGAAAATTTCGATGCAGCCGCATTAACGCTCTTATTTGCTTTGTTACTCGAAAAAACTTATTATTCCACTTCTCTCACCCAGCGAATTACATTATTCTCTAGCATTTTTATTTTAAAGAAACCATTTAACGGTTACCTTCCATATTGGTATTCCCGCCGGCACGTCATTTCCTCGGGATTATATTTTAAATTCCTTATTCAAAATTTTAAATTACGATGTCGGGGATTGTCAGGTTTTTAAATATGTTATGTTAGCAGGTATTGAGATATAATAACACTTGGGTTTCACAAATACGTTTTATAAGCCGAGAGAATACTAAAATAGAGCTACCAGTTCTGAGTATTACAATTGATTGACTCTCACTGACAATGATGCTGCTGTTTGTTCGCACTCGTCATCAATGAAAACTTATCCAAGTTAACGTAGATCCACTTAAATGAGAATGCAGAATGAAATGCCTCTCAACGTTTGTTGATTTTCTTTCATTTTATCATAAGTGTCAATATTGCCATTGTGAGTGAAAAAAATATATTCCAAACGAGAATAATTTATTAAATGAATATCAAACATGGATACTCCATATTTAATGACATAGTGTTTGTATTTGTTACTTACTCGTACTAGCGTCTTGCCCATGCTTCGTTTGTCTACATACTTATTATATTAAGATCACTATATTTTATCCAAATTGGTCCATCCGTTTTAGCGTTAAGGATTATAAGAAAAAAAAACTCATAGGTACTTACACAAAAAAGAACCTTCACTAACAATAATGTAATAATATTTTTTCTACATCAATACTATTATTATAAATTGGGAAATACCGCATCCTCTTTGGTTTTACGGTTAGATGAATAAACCAATATCGATAAAATTTCATACTAATTGATATAACTTTATTACTTCAGGCTTTATTTTTCACTTATTTGTTAAGAGGCGAGATGGAGTATTGTTTGTAATTAAAAAATTGAATTATCCTTTGTAGGTAGTGTATACGAGTAGCATCTTTATATTTGATTTATGTATGAAATGATAAATAAATGTATAAAATAAGAAACGAATTGAAATAAATTAATATAAAAAACATTTTTACAAACAAGTTTATATCCTACTAGCGACTTACCCCTTCTTCGCTCGATTTCGTCTCAAACACGTTGTAGCGGGTAGTATAGATTTTTTAGTAATTAGATATTTTCTCGAAGTAAAAAGTATCATATGTATGTCCGGATAACCAGCTGTCATCATACCAAATTTCATTAAGATCTGTCCCATGGAGGTTAGAGACCAGGAGAACCATCGCTTCATACTAAAGCATTACCCGCCTGTCCCTGAAAATTTGTAGAATGTATAACGTGCTGTCGTTGTCGGTAAGTAGTATTTGTGAAGTTAACTGTTTATGAGTATTGTCGCTATTGTGACAACGTGAAGTTAGGCATTGAGACAACATAGCGATCGCAGCGCCTCCTTAGTTCGACAATATTTCTGAGAAACTACATTCTAGGGCGATGGTCCTCCTGGTCTTTAATCTCCATGACCTGTCCAGTAATTTTCTTGTGATGCGGTCACAGTCAGACAGAAAAAAACTATAGATTCTAAAGCTATAGAATATAGTTAAATATTTCGATAAGATTTTTCAAGAGCTAGTTTGTAAATAAATGTTCAGATTCGATCCATTTAGAATTTTACAATACGCATAGATTTACAATTTTATTATATGTAGGTAATAGATAGCAAAATAATTTGAACCTTATCAAATAATTTACCGTGTAATAATAATTTGCTTAATTTAATCTGTAAAGCTTTTAATTACGATATTGTTTTGTTTTTGCATTCCCTTTTATTATTATAACTTTCCTTGACTAGAATAATATATACAAACAATTTTCCTCCGATAAGCCATACAAAAATACCCAACACGGTATGTTTATCTTTTACGCAAACTCCAAAACAAATATTTGCGTACACTCTGTGGCATTCGTTCGGCTCGAGGCGGACATAACTATACGAGGGTTAATGTAATTTAAGTTTCAATTACTAAACCGTGTAGAGTAATTACAAAAATAATCAAGGCTGTATATTTTTTATTAATATTTGTACTATTAAAATAACTTTATTCTCTATATCTCAACAGATAAGTCAATGGTAATTGATAGAATTTATTAGAAGTATGAAGGAAATTACAATAAGCACTAAGCAGTAAGCAGGCAGGCTTCTATAAAATTCATATTTTTTGTGCAACAATGAGTGTTTTTTTAATCTTTTTATTTGAAAAGAATGATTGTTATAAAGTTTTGCATAGTATAAATTGATTTAAAATAATCGATTTTGGGATCAAAGCTTATCCCTAGTATATACCTAATATTTGTATCAAATATGCTAAATTATAATTCGGCGACACAGATTCAATCATAGTTTAGCTTTCAGATCTATGCACTCTCATGTAATACTGAAATTATTTCATCTGGCGATCATCAAACTAATTAACAAGTGCGAAAGTTTGTGAGTCTGTTTGGTAAATTATTCACGACGTGTGGGGTTTTGGGAAAAATCTAAACAGAGGATGGATTTAAACCGAATTTACAGAGTTTATTACCTAAAATTATTTATTTTAAGTTGTAAGGATTGAATTCGCAATGAATTGATTGTTATTTCTTTGTATTAACGCATAGAGTCACTTTCAAAATTGGTATAGAATAAAAATAAAAATATTGTTGTCTTCGTAACTTAACCATGAAGTGAACATAATTTTTTTTTATTTCCGTTCTTACATAACGTTGTACATCTTAATATCAATATTACCCCTACTTACATTGATATCTGTTTCAACTTGAATAATGAATAAATTAAGTAAAAGTTGTTATTATTGTTTATAATTTTTGTTACTGGCTATTGGCGTTTTAATATATGTTTGGACATTATTACAACAGCGCCATCTAGTTCCGTGGTAAGTTACGAGGCTTGTGTTACGGATACCAGATAGTTGATATACTACACATATATAACTCTTTAAATACATGCATATTATGGATATAAACACCCATGACTGGACTACAAACATTCGTGCTCAACAAATGAATACCCCCAGTGGGACTCGAAGCCGCGACCGCTGGCGCAGAAAGTAGGGTCACTACAGACTGAGCCAAGCGTGTCATTAATGGCATTTTAATAATTTCATATTTCATATTGACAACCCTGAGTTTGGTACCCACAAACCGGAACGAATAAGCACGTACGTAATGTTTGCACAGAGGTCAGATTTAAATTAGATCTACACGTGGATATTAGTTGCTATTTTTAATCAGACACGAATAAAAAATACTCAACATTTTTATTTGCTATCTTACTAATTAATTACAAGTCATTAATATAAATTTAAGTGAGATAATATGAAAATTATCCAAACTCTTAAATTTATCAATTTGCTGAGCTGAAGCTTGGGTTACAATATAACCCAGTGTAACAAATTAACAAACACAAGCAAAGACAAGTAGTATCCCAAAAATTATCTAAAATCATTCAAATGATCCTTCTTTTATACAAAACGAACCAAACGGTGCCTCTCTTGAACTCCCATAATGTAATAGAACTGTTGAGTTAACATGGAAACAAGCACGTGAACCCTAAACTAGAATTGTAAAACACAATGCTTTCACATCTTTACAGATGCCTCTGTTACGTTGTCCCGTAAACACAGTGCCATTATAATAATATGAAACATACGGATGAGTCAACATAAAAAGCTACTAGATACCCAGATTTATTACCAGAATAAAAAGAGGAGGCGAAATGGTCTAAATTAAAAAGCAATGCCTTGTCGAGACAGAGCGAGCGGAAACAAAGCGCTGGGAATTCATCAGGCTCTTTTGAACCCGGAGCATTGTGGTGCCGTATTCAGAGACCATCGGCGGAAAGAAAAATCTTCAAGTAGATCGCCACTCTTTGACGCCCGATGCAAAAAAATTAATCTCTTTCCCAGGAAAATCCCTCTTCATTACTTTGTACGTCGGTCCCACATAAAAGTATTGAGGAATTTGAAACTGAAAGCAACTTGTTGAACGCACCCGCTTTTGAATAGTTTTAACGAACTTAATTAAATGATTTATATATTATCCTTTGAAGGCCGATTATATTAATATTCAAAGCTTAATCGAAACGATCCCGATGGTGGGCGCTTTTAAAACAGAGCTTTAAGCTGTATTGCGTTATAGTTATGGTTAGTAAAAGTGCAAGTACCTACAAGTGGCCATGATTAATATAAAAAGATTATAAGTACTTATTATAGTCAAGTATGTAGTAAATTAATTTTTTTAATATTAAAAAAGTATTATGTATTTAAATAAAATGACAAAAAATTCTGGACAATTCGTTTCATGCAAAATTATCATGGTTATACTAGTGATAGGTCTGTTCCATGAAGTTAGGCTACCATGAAGTTCTTTTCATACACAAAAACGAAAGTACTTAATCATTTAGGGTGTACATGTAGGGTGTACATTTGGATATAACATCATTAATATCACGTCTGTATAATGCTTAGAATAATATAGTGCACTATTGGTTATTTAAAAATTATCGTAAAAATATGTTTAAAATTAATCTTAATTTATTTCTAAAATAAAAGTAGCCTAAGTTACTACTTAACATCATCTATCCTAGTGAGAATCCCGTCAAAATCGACAGGAACAAAGAGATAGACTGATAAAATAAAAAATAAAAAATCTTGTATTTCTTGTTTGATTTGAAAAAAAAATGTAATTGTTATTTAACATTACAAACTGACACTTCAGTATTATCTTCATATTTATCTGTATATACATTATTAATACTTACTTGGTTACTAATCTTAAACATCCTTAATTATTACCATAATTAAATATAAAAAAGACAGTGTCTTAATACTTAATAAAACGACTACCTATAAAATGCAGAAAAACCTCTATAAAGTAGACTAAGTAGAATTGGTAATTTGAATAAAAAGCATTAAAGCGCATCGTTGCTCTATCGTAATATTAATATTTTTTATTAAACTATTGGGCTACACCAAATTTACTGTAAAATCATCTATTATATTATAATGGAATTCTATAGCATTCGCTTATGTTACTACAGGTGGGGTCCCGCGTGGTTTCTGATCAAGATTGATGCATTTGGATTCAAACATACATAAACTATCCAGATTTCTAAAATCACAGTGTGACATGTTCGACATGTTCAGAAATCAGAAGGGTCATAAAAAATTTAAGGGAATATGTTGAAAAAATACCAAGAATAAGTTGGAAATGATAAAATTTACTCGTAAATATATCAAGTAAACATCGCATTGTTTTATATAACTCTGCAATCGTTTAATAACGACACCATCAAAAAATATAGGAATGACATAGGTATTAAGTCTTCCACTCTCTTAATATTGTAGATTTATTGTAGTCTTAACTTTGTAAGTAAAAAGAAATGTTGCATACGATTTTCTTATTGCATTAGTGGGTACTAAAACTCCATACTAATAGAGAAGTTTATACAGAAACTATTATAGTCTTTATTTTGAACACTAAAAAGTAAAAAAATAATTGAACGAAGGATTTTATTTACTAGATATATAATCAGCTAGTAATATCTAGGTAAATATGACAAGGTATCAATTTCAATTATGGTTAAAATATTATACATCAATTTATGATGTGATTTGTTCTACGTCGGTGCTAGTTTTTGGGACCACCTTGGGATGTATCTTTATACGATATCGTTTAAAGTATCAAAAACGACCAAGTCATCTCCCAAAAAGCGGTGAACATACATAAAAAAATAAAAAAAAATCATACGGACAAACAATGAAACTTCTTTTTTTGAAGTTGGTTTAAATAATGCTAAACATTATTTAGAGTAATTGACAATTGATCCTACATTCAAACCATCGAATGAGCTATTATATTATCGTTAGTGCCGTGATAATATTCATAGATATTCAGTCTGTCAAAGTAAATTATGGTACGTAGCCGGTATGCTACGCAGGTACGCGATATACGCTTTCAGCCAACTGGAAAAACAAGCTTCCAAAAAATTTGGAAAATACTACGAAGTAAGAATTTGCGAACGAAAATATAAATATTTTTAGAAGTTACTGCTAATCAGTTCAAACAGTTTGAAAAACAGCAAAATTCCTTTTCACTTTGATGCCATAAAAATATTACAATTTAAAAAAAAATTATATAGATTTTCTAGTACATTGAAACTATCCCGTACAAAAATATTGAGAAATAATTCATAAGCTCGTTGAAACTTAATTTTGAATAAATAAAAAATTATTAGCGTTGGGCGGTAAAAGACATTTATTGTTTAATAAAAGTAGGTACCAAACTGAAATGCAACTGATTTTTAGAGAAGTAATTCCGTTGTAAAACATAGAATAAATTCGTCATACTTAATGATCGGAAAATCCTGATTTTATTTATTAATACAGTCGTTTGCGGCGCTTGCAGTTCATCGACACTGTTTCCGAGAATCGCGCGCATGGCGTGTCTAGCGGCCCCGCAGCGACCACTTAGGGCTCAGCTTGTGTTCTATAATATACATACATCACCCATGTACGTTAATGGTCGTTTCAAAGTGCTTTGTACAAGCTATAGTTTGAAATAAATATAGTTTTATTGGCATGTGCCACTCGTCTTTGTAAATGTTACATGGTTTTTATACATATATACATATCTGTAATATAATTTATCCTTCTACTATATTCAATAATATAAAGATGTTGTTCTTGTTTGAAATATTCGATTGTAATTAGTTAGTAAGTAGGTAGGTCTTTAACTCTAAATAGAGTTAAAGACACGGCTATTGACTCCACGGAGTAGAGCAGTGTTATTATTAAAATTGACGTCTGTCTATGATTTTAAAATACTTGCCCAAATAATCTGAATTTCTCTTTAAAAATATTCACTTCTCTTGTATGCCTATTTGCACTTATATCCAGAAAAATGTAAAGGATTTCCGCGAAATAAAGAATCAGACTTTGTGATGATTTTGCACGAAGTACGATGTTGAAACGAAGCGAAGCGAAAGATGTTATCCTATTGCCTATTAAATACATATATTATGTTTAGTTGTTATTGCACTCTAGTTAGATTTTCGGTAAAATAGGTTCAAACAGATATGCATTAGAATTATATCAAGCTATATAAAGTGACATAAACGCTGCACAATTTCACAAGTGCAAAATTGAATAGAAAACAGAAATTCTAATCGTTTGGCACATTTTAGTACAAAACAAAGCAAGCAATCAAAATAAATGGATAAAATACGCGTATACAGGAACTAATAACAGTTCTATGACTCGTGTCCACCGAACAGTAAAACCTACACCGAAATATGCCATTTGTCACTCAAAATGTGGAGTATACAATTGCATCAACGTACAGTCGAGGATTGTTTGCTGAATTGAAATAGTCGCCAGGTAAACGATTATCGTTGTAATAATAGTTCCCCGAATTCGTTCGTTATAACACGTACTCGTACTCCTGTACCCCGACACTGCAATTACAAGCCGTTAAGCGAGCGGGCGCTTGTACGCCAATCCACGCCCGGCGCCCAATGAACAGCCTTCCGAAAACAAATTTCTGTTATTGTATAAAACTCCCAATGCCAATTTTCCTTTTCATCCGCAACACTGTAAAACATCGCATTGTTTTAAATAAAATACCTGCACTCGACTATAAAAGATACGTCTGAATCGTAATTATTTAAAATGAACATCGGAATGAACCATGAGGAGATACAGTAAGCTTGTCTTTTAAAAGTTACTGTGCATCATTTACTATCGATGTTACTGATACGTACGACCCATTAAAAGCCTATATCAGCAAATAAAACTCGTATGCACGGATATAAACCGGCAATCGTAAAATTCAATACATTCACTTTGTGGGATGCGGTGAATTTATTTAAAGCTTTGACAGCGTGTCGAAGAAATTATATATTATGTCACCTAAAAACAAGCAATATCATTATTTAGTTATTAATGTTATTTCTCATATGAAGGGTACAGTGGCAAAACAAAGAATGTCACATAATCATTTTTTTTAAATTACCATTGCATTATATAATACGTGGCAAAATCTTAATGTTCCCATACTTTTCAACTATTTGAATTTTATGTGACATCTCTAGTTTTACCCCTGTACCCTTCACTATGTTAGAGCTACTGTGGTAGTTTGCATTGTCATTAATATGAATATAGCGAGTTCATTGTTGTTTATTATAAATAAAAATATAATTATTAAGCGCTTGTAATATGTACTTAAAGTATTTAGGTGTTTTTGCTATTTAACACACATTTAAGCATATCTAAAACTATGAGATGTCAAAAATAAAATAAATTAAAAATAATAAAATAAAACATTTTATTACTCCCAAATAAATTCAAGTAACAATTGCGTCACATCTCAAATGTGAACAATTAAATTGCAAATTTGGCACCGGCCTACATCGACTTGTGTCGAGGGTAGTTCACAAGTTCTGGACACTCGGCCTCTTAATGAAGACGTGAAAGAGCTGGCACGCTTGTAGTGCAGCGACAAATGAGGTCATTACTAGTATTAGTCTCTTGGAAACTTAGTCGAAACGACCTGAAAATCCCTTTTCCATTTAATTTTTTCTTCGCGTTTGCATAAGCGTTATTTTGTCAGGCCAAATATGATCTATATCAGTGTACTAACTATCATCAATGGATATCATTCGAAATATCATCGAAGTGTAATATTACTGTTGTAATTAAGCAATAGCAAATAAACTGAAGAAACCACTTGTACTAATATTAAATCTAATGATGTATAAAAGTGCTACGTTACTATCAAACCATTTCCATATAACACAAATTCTATTTGATTTTCCGATATGATACAGTCCTATAGTATAATGAATGAGAAAATAATCTACTGTATGTTCAATAAGTAAAAATATAATAATGAACACAAAACCACAGCACTAGTTATTATTATGAAAACGTACCTACGATTCACAAATAGTTACACTTCGGATCAGAGATATTAGTTGTTCACGGTCGTATACATTATAAATTGATTGAATAGGTTAGACATTTGCATAATAAGCCATTTTGATTTTGAGTGGCAACATAAGCCTTTGATCCTGATAGTCGCAGCATGCACCGTTTAATCGTCAGTAGGTACATAGTTAATTAACTGGAGAACGTTATTTTAGCTTGGCTTTAACACTGCTGCTTAATATGCAAACAGGAGTCATATTAAATTGTAGAATAATGTGGATAGAACAAAATTGTAGGCATATGCTCTACGTAAGGTTAAATACGTATTTTGATTTTAATATGCACACGTAATATTATTTAGATAAAAAGAAAATTGAGAACAAGAAATGTAGAGGTTAAAAAGTCTGACATTGTCAGCAGTTAGCACAACATTCTTGTACATTCTTGTACATTTTCTCCACGAAACAATTTAAAGTCACATTTTCTCGCTTAAGATGCATTGGCCTATTCGAGACATAGGATTTAAGGTCGGTTCGGGAGGCCGACACCAGTAAATGTAGCAATTCGCAGGCGAGTCGTCCCACAACACACATTAGCACTAAATGACGTCTACGAAAAATCTTCGTGAAGTGAAGATAAGGAATAGGGGAATAAATAGGTTTCTCCGCCTTTGACACGAACTTTCATGACTCTTATACAGTAAGGGGACGAAAATAAATTTTAAATAAATTTGTTTTAGTCCTTTTAAATGGAATTTATTATAGTTTGTTTGGACGAATAGGAAATATTAATTAATATTATGTTTATACTATCTCTTTATTTTTTAGATTATTTTAAGAAATCGTCATAAGTTACAAGTTGAGTGAGAGAGAGACTTTTTTATCAATTTTTCTTTCATATCATTAAAAAAAGAATAGCACTATTGTATAATATCAACAAAAATACTTATCAACAACCCTAATTTTAAATTCCAACCAACCTACTCAAAATAACAAAAACAATTTGCAGAGTAAGTACTGTGGATTCGTTCACATATTAAATAAAGTAATTATAGGCCGTAGACTTCGGCGTAGCTACCCCATGTTTTGCCTGATCATGCTAGATTTGTGTAGTTCAAAGTTAAATTGTCTGTATTTCTAGACAGTATGTGAGTCAATGTCTGGCGCCATAGCCTGGAGTACATGAACAATGTTCCAAGAAAAGGCCTTTACCCCCTCCCTCTAGCCTAATGGAAATAACAGACAATTATTGTACAATGACTCTAAATCGAAGCGTTTTACGTTGTTTATAATGCATGAACCAAAAATATGGACTATAAAGTGCTATTTCTGTTTAAAGCTTAACAGAGAAAGCTTTTAAGCTTTTAAAATTAAAGTTATTTCTTAATACGTTAAGTAATAATAAAATATTAATAGTTTAATTTATAATTACTGTAGTATTTTTTAGAAATTCAATTGATACCTTTACTATAAAATATTATAAAATTTTAATACCAACTCTGAATCGGGTCGTAAGAAGTTTTTAAGAGCTTAAAGCGTTCTTATTTATTACTTTGCAATGTTGCATAAAATTTCAATACAAAAACTGTATACTTTATCTGTTGTTTAAAACAATGCAAATTATTTAAACATTTTATTATTTTCTTATTAAGGATAGGACAAAAACTTAATAATATTATTTTAAATCGATTTAATCAGAAAAAAATTATGAATAAGTATATGTATACGTAAAACGCTATAGCTAACTGTAATAGTGCCTAGTTTCAGGTGAACTAATCAGAGATTGGGCGTTATTCTGATCCTACATCGTCTCGACCTATAATTGCAAATTCGAATATGTCCTCTAGATAACTACTACAAACGTAATTAGGGAAACTCTATTAGCCAAATGAAATTTTATGCATGGAAGAGTTATGGCAACAGTGACTGATTAAACTAGCGAAAGGTTAGTAAACATGACTCATTGCATCATTAACGCATTTGTTCCACGTTAAATTATGGCTTTTGTTTCCACATGCACATTCCAATTGTGAAATGGGTTAGTGAAATTATTTTGTTGTTTATTGGACAGTATTTTATAAATTTCATACACTTATGTATTTTTAACTGGAAATTATAAGAATATAACGATCAATCTACTGATTTTCGTTAACGTTGGAATGATGCGTGATTATTATAGTTATTAATACATTTGCTTTAAAGTAACTGTAAAATAAATGAAACTTGTAAAAACTTGGCAAATATTGCAAAGTTTCAATACAACGGTTAGATGTAGGTAAAATAAAGTTTCAATACGTAGTTTTGATTACATACTAAGTTTATAAATTAAACTAACTGGAAATTATAAGAATATAACGATCAATCTACTGATTTTCGTTAACGTTGGAATGATGCGTGATTATTATAGTTATTAATACATTTGCTTTAAAGTAACTGTAAAATAAATGAAACTTGTAAAAACTTGGCAAATATTGCAAAGTTTCAATACAACGGTTAGATGTAGGTAAAATAAAGTTTCAATACGTAGTTTTGATTACATACTAAGTTTATAAATTAAACCTTATAAAATCAATTTCCTTTGATGCATTAGCCAAAATCGAAAAGCGTTTTTATTATTAAAAAGTGCTTTTAAAAAAACAATTTGTCAAACAACGCATCAATTTTGATGTACTCGTAATGTTAAAAAATTACACGCCAGAGCAGGAATGACTTACTAGATTTATAGGCTTACAATATTTGACTTGTATCGTGTTTTAGAAAACCGTGCTTTTCATCGTCCATGACCGACAACAATTAGGAAAACCTCCGGCAGTGCAAGTCGCAGATATAAAACTTTATGTACGCATATAAATTTGGATGTCGAGACATGTTTTATTGTACAGTCGTAAAATTTGGGGTCGGAAAAGACCGATATATTTATTAAATACGAACAAGGTCGTAAAGTTGAATGCACGCGTCTTCGTGGCATCGATAATGTTACGATCAAACTATATCTGATGTTCTCCAGTTGATTATTTATTGATTAAATTAGAAAGTAAGTAAGCTCAACGAAATCATAAAATTCAAGGTTAAAGTAACTTACATAGATATTTAAAAGTCCTACTAATAATTTGTGTTTGTAATAATTTTTTAAAAAAGGAAATTGCGCAAAAGTTAGCGTATGAAAGAGATATTCCATAAAAAATGCGTAAATCCATCGGTAGCGCTAACTAGATTATAAAATGGCTACGACGATACGGGGAATCGGTTTAACATTTCGCTTACTTGGGGCGGGGTGGGAAACCCGGTGACGCAGCCGCGATCATCAATAGCTTATTTACCCCACGCGCTGATAAACTGAATATACTCACTCCCGAACAGTGACAACCGAGAATTTATGTACAAAAACTATTGAAAGTCTGTAATTTAATCACAAATGTTCTGTTATTACCTTTTCGAATTTATAGCTCAGTCAGAAATAAATTCGCCCAACAAAACCTTACAGTATGTTCCTGAAAACACGTCTACAGGTAGTTGGCAACGATCCAGTTCTTACCTGAGAAGACAGATATGTTTCACATTAAGCTCTGCACTGTAGACAACAAAAAGTCTAATGAGGCTCTTAAGTTTTCCGCGCTTAAAACTTGACTGTACTCGATCGACCTTTGTGTGTTACTTTTCAGAGAATAGTTTCGTATTCTATAGGAAAATAGTTTTATAGAAATATGTATTGAGCTTTGAAAAACAACATTTAGTTTTTGTTATTATTGATACTGAAAGAATTTACGAAAAAACACATATGTACTTAATTATACAAAATGAATGTACTTTTAATTATAATCGTACACAGTAACGTACGTACTTCTCAACAAATATTATGAGAATCTAATTAAAGTTTTACAATTACTTAGAATACTTTTCATAGATATCGTTTAATATAGTAGTATGTCAATTATTACAAGAAGCCTACATTAATTCATGTCTTTATTTTTAATTTTGACTCAGATCCAACAGAGTTTTTAAAAACTTACTAACTTCAAAGCTTAATAACATTAAGGCGAAAAAAGAATTATAAATATATATCCAACTTCTGTAAACTGTAACTTATTTGACAGGTACAATATAAAATTCGATGTTGGACTATAAAACTATAAATAATAAATATTCGCGGTCATAAAATTTTATGCTGTTAGGAGCGGTGGGGCTTCATGGTGTATATCAATTGTTCGTACACGCCCCTTACCCACAGCCTGTACGGGAATCCCACTTTTTAATAGTAATTGGTAAAATCTACTCATGAAAATTATTAGTAAATTAGAAGCAATCGTTGTCCTTTTGTATATTGTATTCTAGATGCTCATTTAACTGTTAAATAATGATCAATTTGAGTAATAACCTATTCGAATTCTGTTTTAACTCAAGTAAGGACCTTTTAAAAATTATAAAAATTAAACTTACTTCTGCGTTAAGGTAAAGTATTCAATTCTCAATAATTGTAATCACTACATATTATAAAACAAAGTCATCTGCCGCGTCTGTCTGTCTGTTCGCGATAAACTCAAAAACTACTGCACCGATTTTCATGCTGTTTTTACTAGTAGATAGAGTGGTTCTCTAGGAAGGTTTTAATATATATTTTGTCAAGTTTTTGTATACATTGGTTAAAATATAGTGATATCTGTTGGAGGTGTCGGATAAGAACAAGCCGGAAATAGGGACGAGCCCGAGCGAGTCGCTAGTTTACTGATAAAATTGAGACCTTCATACTATCTTCATATGAAAATTAATACGAAAAAAGTATGTTAAAGGCTTAGGTACTCTGAACTAAGATGGCGTAGTAAAGCCTTCGATGCTATTTAAGTTAAATATGTATTCATTTATGCATAACAGCATCAAGTAAAATCTATTAGAGCTTCCTAGTTATACTTATTAAGTCTGCGAGTTTCTCGAAATTACTACAATTACGTAAGCCATTAGAACTTAAAACGAAAGCACAGAGATTGATATCTTCGGCAATTATTGTGAATTGATTGATGTAAAGCTTTAGAAAAAGATTTTTTAAATAAATCTCAAGGACGAAGTCATGAAAATTTCAAAGAAAAATCATCGTCTGACGAATTATTGTATTGTACTGTAATTATGTCGATGAACATTTTTTGGTATAACTAAATATTATTAATGATACTTTAGCTTTATAGTACTACGAAATTTGCTTAATCACTAGAGTAAGACATCGCTTCACATAATAATATACTAATAATTTCATTATAAATTCACCCCTTGAACCCACAACTAATAATCGTACTAAAATATGTCATTCTACGTCATGAAGCAAAATAGGTATAGGCACATTAAATAATGAAAACGCGTTCAAAGTTTTCGTAGCCTTGTTCTTTGACATTTAGTAGAGCTCGAACGATGCTTTATAGCCGCCCTGCCCTCCTGCACAATCTACTTCAACCCAAATATATAGATTATTAAATTTAAGAAATCGAAGGAAGACGGGTTTCTGTATCCAATATTGCGCTGTTTTTACCTGAATTCGACCCAGAAATGTGTTTATTTTTTATTGTATTTATTTGTTTCCTTTTCAAAATGTAATTGAAGTTATTGCGTACCTTTTATTATAAATTTATTGCAAGCTTTTATATTTTCAAGGGAAAAAATAGTAAATGGGTATTTTTTGTAGTGAAAAATAGTAGTTGTAGTAAAAAATGTTATTTATCTTTTTAAAAGGCAGAGGTAGCTCAGTGGCTAACAGCTCAGTGGTCAACGCGCTAGCTTGGGAAACCAAGTGAAGCGGGTTCAAATCCGGGTCTCGCAACTATCATATTTTTATATGCGAGTTATTCCCATGTTTGATTACCACTTCTTCTATCTAGCTGTGAAAGAAAACATCGTGAGCAACATCTGTATTTCTGATAGAACCCAGCAAGTTTGCGAGAGACATGTGAAGTCCACCAATCCGAACTTTGTCAGCGTAGTGAACTATGGCCTGATTCCTCTCGTGTTCAAGAAATTGAGATAGGCCCGTGTCCAGCCGAGAGATTTAAAAAAAGGGATGAATACAATTTTATCTTTTTATGAATGAGTTTTGAAAAAAAAATTGGTGAGAAGTCTATTTTTAGTGTACTATGCAAATTATTTAATATAAAATGCCTTTAATTATACAAATAATTATTCTGAGTAAGACTAATAGGACAGGGAACGGAAAATACATAATATATAGGGAAATCAAAGAGCAGAGTGATTTGTCATGTTCCCTGTACATTTTGACGACGACGTCGCAGTGAAATCGATGACAAATAAACACCAAAATCAACGTATAACATGTAAGCACACATTTGACATTTCGTTTTATTATTAAAATATCACGTGATTAGTTACATGTATCCTAATAGATAAGTTTAGCATTTCCCGCGGCTCCGCCCGCGTTCAAAGACCGGAAACCAAGTTCTTAGGTATAAAATGAGATATTTCCAGCAGTAAAAAGTATTCTATACCTGACCAGGGTAACCAGCTATCATCATACAAAATTTCATCAAAATCTGTCTAGAGGTTTCCTCGTGATTTAACGACAGACAAGCAGACAGACAGTCAGACAAAAGTTCTATTAATAATGACAATTTCAATGAGATTTTCCAAAAAATATTCAATCTACAGATTTGAATAAGTAGAATTTCATTATATTATGTATAGTTATTCAATAGCAATGAAAATTAAATGAAAGCAGTAAGTGTATTTCGCTTTTAAAGCCAGTAAGTTGTATGTAAAACCAGTCCCATACAGTGCCCGCGTCGAAGCAGTGGACTTTTTAAATATTCAGTGTCCTCTGAGCCTTGGAGGTCAAAAATATTTTCATCTTTTCACCAAGTTCGTTGCGCTACTTGAGTGCAGTAAAACTCTACATTATCTATTGCTTCGGGTTTCTTATAGAATATTTATAACGTATTAAATGTTAAGAATCAGCCAATGTACTGACACACAATAGTTTTTAGACACACACAATAGTAGATTTTAGGATTTATGCATATTTATTTATACATAGACTAGCGAATCACTCGAACTCTCTCTATCGATCAATCTCTCGATTCGTTTCGTTTCAACGGTTACTACAGTTTTCTTAGAGATGAGATATGTTCTCGCAGTATAAAGTGTATGTGAACTGTGACGAAATTTAGTGTAAAGGTATAATAATAACCCTGTATGTTATTATTATACACTAAATTTCGTCAAAATTTCTCCAGTGGTCCTCTTTCGATGTTTCCCTAAATCGATGTACAGGCAGACAGCAATCCTAAAAACTGAAGATTCGGCCTCTGTATTTTCCGAAAAAAATCTCAAAGGTATAAGTTCCGCTCAGATACTATTTACTTTTTATAATAAATCGATAAATGTGTTAATTAATTCGTAAAGTCACTGCCACTACACTATTTCCATTACTTATTCGTAGACATCGTTCGACACGTTCAACATATTGGGTGAACGCCAAAAGATCATTAGTAGAGTAACTTTTTATTTCATCTCTACGTCTACATCTCTACATTTAATTAACCAATTTGATATAAAGTAGAGCGTAAATGTAAAGTTGTAAGTATAATGTAACACTTTGCAATTTTTTTGAACTAATGTTCCATAGTAAATAGATAATTGAAAGTAGTAAAATGTGGTCTACACTACTCTTTAGCACATAAACTATTCGTCTGCACAAAAACAATTTAATCCATAGCTTCGTTACTGAAAAATAACTTGCAAACAAACATTTTATGTATTTTTACCCGACTATGGTGATGCCAAAAGGAAGGGTAATGACCCACTCCGTGTTTACTATGATACAGTGACGACTACGTCTGTCTTGACCATTTTTTTACGATACTTTCCTGGATTTCTATTTGAATTAATTTCTTGTTTCGTCCTTTTGAAACCCTTTTTTACGCAGTCGGGTTAAGGTTTTTTAACTCTATTATCAATTTAGAAAACTAGATTCTCTATCATGTGACTCAAATCGACATCTTTAAATTTGTTGTTAGTCTCCGAATCTTAAGTTTGTGAGATAATATTTTTTATATAAAAATAACTTAACTAAATATCTATTTCAAGAAAGTTAGAATATAATACGCATACATAAAATACACTCATGTAGAATCATTATTTGTGGACCAAACAGAAATTCACACAGGTGATGACGTTGGAATCACAAGATATTTAATAAAGTAGTAAAGGTTTGCCTCGTTGGTGTAGTGGCTAGCATGTACATGTGCTAGATCGCACACCGGAAGGTCCTGGGTTCGAGTCCCGAGTCGGGCCAAGTTTAGTTATTGAGTCTTTCTGTTTCGTAAGCCTCAGTAACAGCCCGGAGTTGGGAAGATGGTGGTGTTTCACTCCCGTGCCTCGGAGAGCACGTAAAGCCGTCGGTCCTGTGCTTTAACTCTCACTGGTCATCTCGAGCACTCGTCCCACCGGAATATGAGAGTGATAAGGAATAGAGAGTGCACTTGTGTTTGCGCATACACTCGTGCACTATAATATGTCCCGCGCAGATGGTTAGTCTCAATGAGATTGGCCGCCGTGGCAGGAATCGGTCGGAAGGACATCATCATAATGAAAGGTTTGTTTTGATAAGGAGCTTTCATTTTGATTAAAAATTAAATCAATGATTAGGTCACATATTTACGGATAAAATATTAAATGTATATAAAAAAATATATTCGTTAACATACACAGACACACAATTACACAAAATTATGTATTTATAATATTATTATTGTAACACTAAATTACACTATAAGCTCAAGCGTGATACGTCATGTATGACAAGTTTAAAAAAAGTAAGTAGATTAAATACGAAGAACGAATGAATAAGCACATCAAATCTACATATACCTACTACAAATAGATTTCAATTTAGACTCTTAAATTTATCCTCGTAATAAGTTTAATTTAAGTTATACACCCGGGAGCAAACATAAAGTATCAGGCACTTACAGAAAGCACTTAGCAACAAGCGATAAAATTTAATTTAAAATTGCCACCACTATAAATTTCATCTGAAAACTGTAACTAGGTGAAAACTCGTTCACACTTAAATTCTCATAGGATTCAACTCATATCCTTTTTTTAATACATTTAAAATAAACGGGAAAGAAAAATTGAACGCAACTTGCTTTAATGTATAATGTCTTTTTGAGGTGCATATTTGCCAATTCTATTATACAAATTAATACTTGTCTACATATGAAAAAAGAAGTATTATTACAAAATCTACGATAAGACGAAAATTTAGCGAGTTCGTATATAAAATACTCGTAATAATTTTAAAACTAAACGAAACCTAAGCTGAAGCTGGTTAATAAATATGTCATACATATATGTTTGTACATATGTACGCATGTACGATTGTACATTATAAAATACAAGCTGTATCAGCATCGGAAAAATACCAATATTGTGTAGCTAAGTCTCACGTATTAGTGCACTGTTCACAGAGGCTTAAGAATATTTTAAACAAAACCTTTTTTGAAACAAAGGCGGTTCAGAGGTTATCGAAATCTAAAAATGTCGAGAGGAAATCTAAATGGATGGGCAAGTAAATTGTGAAGCGACACAGCGACGCCGTTAAAACTCCGGGTAATTAAATGAATGAAAACGAAACTTCAGTGTTTTCGTTTAATTTAGCCACTGTCTATACTCCATAGTCTAATTTAGTCAACACATTCTCGTATACGAAGTGAGCTTTGCTCATCATCAAAATTGACTTTTGCGACTTCGAATATTTCGACGAATGTGTATTCTAATGACTTAAATATATTAGTTATGTAGTAATAAAAAATAAAAAAATAAAAATAGCCTTTATTCTCTGATAATGTTTATACATTACTTAATAACTAGCTGTATTACTAATTTTCCTATTGCTAATGTTTTAATTTTTTTTTTTTTTTTTAAACTAATTAATTCTAAAAATTGGTAACACCAGCACTAACATCTCGATCAGGTTGTCCTCCTTGGACATAGGCCTCCTCTAGAATTCGCCATTTTTGTCTGTCAGTTGCTAATCTTCGCCATCCTTGTGGTAGGTCGTCTTCCCATCTTCTTTGTGGCCGTCCTCTTGTTCTTTTACCATCTCTGGGGTACCAGGACATGACCTCTTTGGTCCATTTTTCTTTAGGTGATCTTACCACATGACCAGTCCAACGCCATTTAAGTCTCTTGATTTTCTTTGAGACATCTGTCACACCAGTGATCTTTCTAATTTTTGTCAGTCTCCACTTGTCTTTCAGTTTGATATGTAGCATGCTTCTCTCCATCCCCTGCTGGCATACCTTTAGTTTTTGGCTGTGAGCCTTTGTCGGGCCCCAGGTTTGGCACCCATATGTAAGTATTGGTAGAATGCACATGTTGAATACTTTACGCTTATTTGGCATTGGAGTGTTTTTGTTTTTCAATATTTCCTTCAGCGACCAGAAGCGAGCCCAGGTGTTATTTACTCGTGTTTGCAATTCTTTGTCCATCTGCAAGTTTGGTGAAATTATTTGACCTAAATAGACGTAGTCATTCACATACTCAATGTCATGGTTATTTACACAGATTTTTTGTTGATGTCTATTGGTCATAACCTTTGTTTTAGTTGTATTCATGGTCAGACCAGCTTTTTGACTCTCTGTTGCGAGTTGTTCAAGCATTCCCTGTAGAGTGACTGGGTCCTCGGCGAACAGTACTAAGTCGTCTGCAAATCGCAAGTGTGACAGCCTACATCCATTGATATTTATTCCACACCTTTCCCAATCTAAATTTCTGAAAATTTCCTCTAATACTGACAAAAAAAGTTTGGGAGACAGAGGATCCCCTTGTCTAACTCCTTTTTGGATTTTAAATTCCTCCCCATTTTTTTCTAATTTTACTTTTGCCGTGCTATTGGTGTATATATTCTTTATAAGTCTAATATACTTATTTTCTATTCCTTGATTAACCAAAGCTTTATATATGTAGTTATGAGATAGGGAATCGAATGCCTTATTATAGTCTACAAAGGAAATATAATATGGTTTTCTGTACTCATTGTATTTTTCAATTACTTGTTTTACCACATGGATGTGATCTACTGTTGAAAAATCCCCTCTAAAGCCTGCCTGTTCTCTAGGTTGTTCTGCATCTAGTCGGTTAGTGAGTCTGCCTAAGATAATTTTTGAAAAAACTTTGTATAAATTTGTCATGAGGCTGATGGGTCTATAGTTGTCTATTTTGTCTTTATCACCCTTTTTATGAATCAATATTATAGTTGACTTTGTCCATTGTTGCGGAATAAATTCACTATCTAGGATTTCATTGAATAGACTTGTTAGTGTTTTAACTATTGCCCCCAGTGACGCTTTAAGCAATTCATTGGTTATTCTATCTTCTCCTGGGGCTTTGTCATTCTTTTGTGATTGTATGGCATGCCTTGTTTCGGTTTCTAATATGTAAGGGACTTCATCTTTGTTGTTTGAGTTTTCGATTACTATTGATAATTCCGATGAACTGTAGAGGCTTTTGTAGAAGTTCGTTGCGATTTTACTGATCGTTGTTCTTTTTGAGGTTGTATATTCCTCGTTTTGTTTGTTTCTTCCCTTCATTTCCTGTATCCAAGACGAATGATCCATAAGTTTTTTCAGTACTCTCTTGATCCCTCCTGTTTTTTCGATTTCAGATTGAATGCTGTTGAAACGTATTTCCTTCTTATGGCCTCTTATATTTGATGTGATCTCTTTACTTAATGCTTCGATCTTTTTAATGTTCTTCTTTCGGTCTACAAACAATTTTCCTCTTTCTTTTATCAGGGTTCTTGCGTTTTGTCCTATTTTGTCCATTTTGTTTAACTTGCACATGTGCCTCAATTCGTTTCCTAGATTAGTTAATATTTTTTCGAGTTTATTGTACTTTTCCTGAATTGAATTATTGTTTCTAATTTTTTCCATCTGTCCTTTCACTTTATTAAGGATATTTTCTGGAATCGGAGTCGCTATTTGATCTGATCTGCTTTTTATGTGTTTCCTTGTTCTTTGTTTGTTTGCGATTCCTAGAGTAGCTCTAACCATTCTATGGTTTGTACTGAAGTTTAGCTTATTTACTATGCCTACATCATAAAATAATCCTGGAGTGTTAGTTATTATAAAGTCAATTTCATTTTTGATTTTTCCATCAGGAGAAATCCATGTCCATTTCCTGCTTGTTTTTTTCTTATAATAGGTGTTCATTATTCTTAAGTTGTTTTCGAGAGCAAGATCGATTAGTTTTTGTCTATTTTTATTCCGCCTACCTTGACTGTAGGGTCCTATGATGTTAGTTTCTCCATATTGTTGGCTACCTATTTTGCTGTTAAAATCTCCCATTACAATCTTATTTTTGTTGGTTTCTTCAATAGTTTCTTGTAGTGATATGTAGAATAAGTTTTTCTCTTCGTCGTTTGCATTCTCTGTGGGCGTAGTTATGTAGTAGGTTTATTTAAATCATTTAATAAATTTTTCAGCTTTTTTTCCTTTTTTTTCTATGTATGCTAAAAATCAAAGTTTTATCTACTAATAAGAATAAGTTCGGTGTAAATAAATAAAAGATTTGTGACATTCTCTATAAAAGATTCGTGAAATCGGAATCCAAATTACGTCAAATTCTTTGGCCATATATCCCACTATTACAGGCACAGGTCACAATGTCAAACGTTGCCGCCTCGACACTTCAACCTTTTTCACCTTTTATAAAATCATTATTTTCTTCGAGGCTTGAAAGCCTACAGCTTTTATACTTGTTACCTTCACAAATACATACTGTAGTGTGCTGCCGTATTACTAAAACACCAGTTTAATAACAACAAAATCGCATTCATTTTACTTAATAAAGGCTTAAAAATTACGTACATGCCCAAAAGTGTTTATAAAATTGTTATAAATATGAATGGCAATAGCATCGATCATATAGAATAAAACCATTGAGCGTGTTCGAAAAGTCATTTAGTATGATTATCTGTCTCGCAGAGCACATCACGGCGGGCGGCGCGGCGTCGTACGTTAATTAAATTAATGACTGCGCTCGAGCCGATGTGAACAACGGTTTAAACTTTGATATTATCCATTAATATCTTCATTATTCTATTGGATTATAAGGATTGAAGCTTCAATTGCGGTTGTAGATATATTGAGATAGTTGACATTGTACATACATTACTTTAAGGCCTTTGCTTGTGTTTTGTTTGCGTAATTTATTTATTCATTTTGCTCTTTAGATAGGCTTTTCCTGAATTTCCTGAATAAAGAAGCTATTAAATGCAAAATAAATTGACGGCTAGCGAGCGATTAGCATGTTAAAATAAATAAAATATAAACCATTTCTCATTATAATATTATTATTGGATAAAAAATAGTAATATTAAGTCAATTGACCGATTACTTGATATGTCGTTATGTACTTAATCATTTAAATACGAGTACATTAATCAGACTTTTGACATGTTGAGTTATGTAAGTGTTGTAACTTCTATTATACCAATAATATAATCAAAGCATGGTGCTTCCTAAGCAAAATAATAGAGCTAAGATCGGTTTACGCAATAACAATATTAAGACGTCATAAGGTTAGTCAAACACGTTCCATTTACTGACAACTAAGTTGAAATGGTCAAAAGCCATTTAGACATCATTGGGTACATTATTTCCCGCTGCTCAGAAGATGTTAGGATTTGGTCAGCTAAGTGTTTATCCTCGAGGGAGGGACGCCCTTAACTCCTCAATTTACGCGGCCACCAGGTCGTTAAGATTATGAAATTATGTTACCCTATACCCAGATTTGTTTACTGAGGTCGCCGTAACTTGAATAAACCTGACTAATGCCTTCTAGCTTGTACATTAAATGTACATTAATTTTTGTTTATTACATTTTTGGCCAATAATAGGTATATTAATTAGCCAATAATATGATCTGTGTTATGATCACGCTTATCGGTTCGATTTCTACTTGGGATGAAATTTTATATTCACGATTACTCATAAATGTATTAAGTTTTCCACTTTCTTTGAAGTCAAGTGCAGTATTTTTTACCGTCGAGCAATGTCTGCAAATTCTTAAAATAGTGAAATACGAAATATTATAGTATTTTTACTTTAAACTAATGGATATATTAAAATGTAGTGTTTTCAATTTACTTATCTTTTTTATTTCTTTATATTATATCCTATATAGCTTTAAATTTTACTGTTTTTCTAGAACAATGTAAAAGCAATTTAATATGGTTAAGTCAGATACTTAATAAAATATGATAACGGGCAATACCTCTAATTTCCATAACGTGCGATATCCCCGTTAGATGGCTAATTAACCAACACTGTGCACGAACATCATCACTTACTTAAAGTAATTAATGAAAATTTATGTTATACATTATCATATATTATATTTATTATTTTGGGTATTTGTATAAGGCTCTGTTCTCTGACTTTATCTATTTTTTCCTTGTTACTGATTTAATTTATTAAAATATTTTAAGTGGAAACTTTGCTTTTATTTTATATATAATTAAGTATTATGAATACTGTACATACATATACTGTACTGTATGTTTTATATATTTATATTCAGTCTATTTTAACGTAGCACAGCTGGACACGGGCCTCCTTTCAATAAGAGGAGATCAGGCTATAGTTTGCCTAATCCATATTTTAAAAGCTTGAGATAATACGAGAGCTGGCTTATAAACATATTCATTTTTATTTTATTAAATGGAAAAAAAATGATTTCTTTCTTAAGTATTAGTCAATCTAGATAAGTAGTAGGTAGGTACGGTAGGTACAGCTTAACAATAAAACAATTGATTTTGTCCATTTTTTCTTAATATATTTTACCTTTCTTTTAAAACTAAATATATAATGATGACGACACGTTTGGCTCAGTCGGTAGAGACCCTACTTCCTGCGACAGCGGTCACGGGTTCAGGTCTCGCTGGGGGCATTCATTAGTTGAGCACGAACATTTGTACTCCAGTCATGGGTGTTTATATTTATAATATGTATGTATTTAAAATTTATATGTGTAGTATATCAACTATCTGGTATCCGTAACACAAGCTTAGCTTACCACGGAACTAGATGGCTCTGTGTGTAATAATGTCCCAACATATTTATAATGTAAGTAAAATTCTTTAAAATATTGCGTTAGTAATCCTAGAATTATCTTTGATTCCACCAGCAACTTTATGCAAACAAAGAGCAGTCTATTAGCTTAGAAAATTTTATTACGCGCCGTAACTATAAAAGACTGTTACTTGTACTTATTCTTAATAAGTTATGTACACGATATGATCATTTTGTTTCCGTATTTTTATTCAGAAAAAAGAACCTTTTGAAGTAAAATCACGCACCCCAAAATTTTTTATCTTAGAATCCGGTCTTTGTATCATTTTGAGCATTAATAATTTCTCAAGATCGCTCACCGGTCGGAATTACGGATAAGCCACCGCTGTTTTCCCGTACACTGTTGGGATGGAGGATAGATTTTATTTTTTACGTGAAGTGAATGTAATGTGTGATATAAGCAGGTAATCTTTTAAAAACGTTATATTGTAAATGCTTTAGGCGATTAGGGTTTATCCATTGGATTTATGTTTATTTATCTTATTCTAGTGATTAACTGTCGTCATAATTATTATAGCCTAAGAGCAAGGTAATATTAGAAATAATTATTTATTAAACAAATTTAATTCAAAGTAAGAGTCTAAGTTTAGATTCGCTTATGAAAACTGTTGAAAGTAATTCCGCTTAGTATTGGATATGTGTACTGTAGATATGGTAAGTTAGTCGTTCAAAATCTGCAAAAACTGATATAGTTCAAATACTACCGCAGTGCGCCTCATGCAGTGCCGTTGACACTGTCGGCGCCGCGGGGTCGGCACGCGACCAATTATTTAATACCACTCGCATATTTCTACCACCGTCCCACTGACCCAGTGCAGCGGAATTTTAACTACACTTAAGTATCGATGAACACCATGGCGTGCCAAAACTGCATAGCAAAACTATAGTATTTAAAATAGTATACAAAATACTCGGAATTAAACTAATGGGGATCACTTAACTAATGTTAAGAGTATACTTGTAACAGTATAATTTTTTTTAATAAGAATAAAATCACTAAAAGTCTTCTCTTATAATATTATTTTATACACATTTGTTGCTTTTGGTCTTTAATTGTTTTTTATTAAAAGTATGTATGTTTGACATTTTATAAACAACGTAGACACCCTTTAGTTTAAATACACCTTCACATTCGATAGTACAAACATTATTCTTAACCTAAATGAATATTAGACAAGATCGTTTTTTTTAAATTTCGTGAAAAAATTCGTAAAATTTCGTAAAATTGGATTTTCCGAATAGTTAAGCCCAGTTTTAATAACATTAAGTAAACGTATTAACGCAAGGAAGAGTATCGAAAAAAGATTACATTTAAATAATATCGCCCTGGTGATCACTTTCGCCTACGCGTGAATGGCAATTGGTTTCATGAAATCTGGCCTCTAGGGCACTTAGTAATCAACCCGAGGATGTTCGATTGCAACGCAAGTCCCTTTCGTAGGAATAAAAAGATCCTTATCGCGAAACTGCCAGAACGACGAGATTGTAATTTGTGATGACGCCAGTTTAGAATTAGCAAAGTGCGAACGTTTGATTTTATAGTTTGGATCATTTTATCTACCGATTTTCTGCACTAAGATATTCTTATATTAATATTACCTTTATAGTTGTATGCAATAATGTGTAAGAAAAATGTGCGTAGAAATGTATGAAATAAATATTTTAATAAGTAACATATTTTTATTTCCCAACCACTCAAGAAGGGTGATCACTTTTGACGAGTAGTTGCAGGGTTTGTCTATGGTTGTTTCGTACATGTACGAATACGTATATATATGAGTATCTATGTATGTAATTTTTTTTGGTACCCTCTGTAACCTAAAGGCCTCGATATAATATTATGCGAAGTAACTTAGTAACATAATATAGGTCTATTTAAATGTTTATAACAGCCAACACGCACTGGGCCATCGCGGTGGACTATGGCCTGATCCCCCTCGTACTGAGGGAGGCCCGTGCTCAGCAGCGGGACGTTAAAAAGGGCTGATGACAAATGTTTATATTCATTTAATGTTATTTTTTTTACTTCAATTAATTTTACTTGGACTAAAATGTTTACACATTTTTGAAAATCTGAAAGCTGATCTAAAAATCTTTGAAAAGTGATCACTTACATAAAATAATTTTCATACTCGTATAAATAAAGAGATAGTTAGTAAAAGCTTAAGATACGTAGAATGAATTTAAAAAACTGGCCGCAAGTGTTACTAACATGATAAATAACATTAATAAAAAAACAAGTTTGATTTTCTCATGGCTCTTATTTTTCTTTAAGGGACTGTCTGTAGACCTGTGTATATGGTTTTAATTTCAAATCGATACCTAGACGCGTTCCCGAGATAAAAATTCTTGACAGACAAACGGACGTATTTAATCGTATAAATATAGTATCATAATGTATATATACATTTATGTAGAGGTCTGCATTTTTCATGTTGATAGTAATTAATCATAATAGCTTTATATTATTATAAGCCTCTGAACATTTTTTTAACATTTTGAATTTTAAACATAATTATTTAATTTTATAATAGCTTATTTAAACTAACTGAAATCCTAAATTATCTGGTAAATTCCAATTTAAAAGATCACTCTCATAGTAACTTGGAAGGTTCATTGTAATTTTTAACGCGATAACCTAAGTTAAACGGTTCTATCTCAGACAATTTTATAAGGGTAAGGTGAGAGGTAAAAAAATGGAGGGCTATTTCGTCTGCCGCACAAAATACCCAAATTTATACTTTTCATCGCTGCTTTAATGTTCCTTTTCGTTGCGTTTACATAAAATTATATTACCGAGATAATTTCTACAACAGAAGTCAAAAGAGCAAATGATTTTATTCCAAACAAGGTTTTTTTTTAAACATCTCATTAAAGGTTAAGAAGTTGGAGTTTTACAAGTAGCCTCGTTGGGAAAATGCAGTAAGTACGTTAAAGCTTAATTAGGTATTACAAGCAATATTTTTATACTTTTGTAAATCCGAAATAACGGTTTTACGATTAAAAAACATTGAGGAATGTATTTATAAATGTTTACGCATATTTGTAACGATCGAATGAATATTCTAGTAAAAGACAATATATCACAAATAAAAATACACTGGTATAAAAATAGTCGAGTAAAAGTGTATTACGATACGCTTAATTTCATGTATAGAAAGAAAGGTCTCTCTCAACGACAGTAATATTTTATGAAAACCCATCAGGTATCCGTTTCTCATAAAGCCTACTCTCATTTTCGTTACAATGTTAATAAAAAGAAATGGAAAAGTTGTTCGTGTACGCGTCAAATGAAAAAGTTATGGGACGTGATGATACTGCAAAGACAGAAGCACCTGCTGGTTGGTAACTAATTACGAACTCCCTAACTTCCTGAAACACTAAAATATTCTCCCAAAAACGTCACCCTGTAATGTACACGCGAGGAATGATAATTTCAGAAGCCTATTAGTCAAAACACATTTATAAATATTATGAAAGAGATACCATTTCGCATTAAAATGGACTCGATGTCCAAGTCCAAGGTGTCCTTTAAAGATATTTTTTATTCGACCATTTTTGTATCATTTCTTACGTTGTGTAAAGAAGGCAGAATGTAAGCTCGTTTCTTAAAAAGCCTTTTCTATGTATTGTGATTACATAATCATATAGTTTCATTATTACTTACTTTACGTTATGTTAAAAAATATTAACTGCTATTAATCCAATTCGCAATTCCATCAATTCCGTTTTTCAGATCTAAATAGAAATAGTCTTTAAAAAACCGTAAAGAGTTTTATAGCAATCAAAGTAATGCTTGCATGCGCAGTGAAAACGCTGCTTATTCTTTAACTAAACATATAAAAAAAGTTACTTTGCATGTGGGTCACATTATACGAGGCATATTGCCTTATTACATTCATTTATTTATTTAACGTGATATGTTAAGAAAAAAATATTTTAATGTAATAAATACAAATCTTTCTTTCTATTATTATTTTATTTCTCCCTGTTGTAAACCGATACATCATTTGGCCAAAATACGAGTAATCTTTCTAACAAAGCAATATTTATTTATCCTAATGTCAATTTAACGATACTGATCAATTTAAAAATAATGAATTGTATAAGCGTAAGTTTTTCTTCTAATCTACTTTGACTTATATAATGAGATATATTTGAAGAAGTTATATTATTCATCTGACGAGTATCTAGCGATGAGTTCTAGGAAAGTCCCAACGGTCGTGATCCTTGGAAGTATGACGCGAGGACTGCCCCAGAGAGCTATGATTCACGGCAAAGATCTCATTACGTAGTGTTATCTGAAGCCGCTCTCTAAAACATCGCTATTTTTAATTAAAAACTGTTTAAAAATATATTTATATACATAAGAGTTCTAGGTTAGCTAGTTCAATGTAGAGTTTGAACAAAATGAACTTCGCCTCCATTTCGCCAGTTATTGGCCACTTGTATCCTGAATTGTCCATAAAACGCAATATCCTAGCAATGAAAAATTTACTGTGCGCGTTCTGTGTTTTATTTGTTAATAATTACAATATTTTTTATAATATTTAACAGAAAACATTAGTGTTATCTTTAAGCAGTGACTTAGAAGTATTGTCAATTTGAGGCACTTTAAATTTAAGACTCATTTATTTTACATTAGCAATGACCTAAGTACCAGGATGTTTCATATAGTCGAGCATTGAGCAAGGAGTCACTAATGTTTGTCGGTCGAATGACTCAGCTCATAAAACGATATTGCAGTTTGATAGGCCGCCGGGAGACCGAATGTGCGGCGGACTGGCACTTAACTGCATTATTACTTATCTTCCGCCGTTGCCGACCGCCCATGCCGCAGCCGCCCGCCGTCGCTTTGATACTGGACTTCTACAGCCAAATAACAAAAATATTGGATCACTCAATTATATTAAAATAAAAATCTTTATACTACGTATGTTTAAAGTCAATTATTTTTAATCGCCTTTAACAAGCTTTTGCATTCTTTTCTTGCTTAAACTACATGACGTATTTTCGTAACCACTAACGTTTATACATAACTCAATATACTACAATTTATATATTGAGTCACAGCTGCTGCTTCCATTTGGTTCAAAACAAAACGTTTGCCTTGCATGGGACAAAATTTGTGACCTCCGACGTAGTCATTTCATATTATGTAAAATTGTAACGCGAAGTTCAACACGAAAGTAATTAATACTTTAATTTTCAACTTATTTACTTAATATTATGTTTTATTCCAAGCAGGTTTTAGTTATATAAAAATACAGCTTATATAAATATTATTGGGCTGGGCATCCAGACCGTATAATGAGATTACGTCCCAAACTGTAATAGCAATAATATCCATTATTTAAATCCAGATTCTGTGGTATGATTATGTAGTACATGATTAGGGTATTTTAGGTGATGGTTAATTCAATTTGTTATTAACATATCAATCGACACAACACCCAGGTTGGGGCCACCCAACCTGGGTGTTGTGTCGATTTACTACTACTCATGCCAATGAGTTATGAAAGACATCCTTAACATTTTATTATATTCTTTGCACGTAAAATATAATATCCCTACCCACACTCAGTGTACACGTTGCGAGCAAATATCTAAATGTAATTTCCATGCGTTGTCCCCGCAATGTTTTCCCAGAAAATATTAACATAGAAGGCAAGGGGCTGAATCTCTCCTAAGTAAGTTGCAAAAAATGTACGTGATTTTACTTCAAAGTCCCTTTTGTCTTTATGGAGGGAAGGCATAAAAGTACTGGCACGGGAATGGCACATACGAAAAAATTACGCAGCGTAATGATGATGTGCCCGCACTTTCTTTGAAAACAAAATATTTTCTTTTTACAGTGTCTAAAATATATTCAAGGTGTTACAGCGAGTTTTACTGCGTTTTAATAATCCTCAGTGAGAGATGTACTGCCATTTACGTTCTCATTACTAAACTAATATTTTTCTTTTTGAAAATGTTGCACTTTATGCTTTTCGGGTATAACTTTTAATGGAAGCACCGATTTAAACTAGCTTCTTAAAACTTTTACGTATAAGACGTAAAACTTAGTTGAGTTTACCTGATTTTATGAGAGTGAGCAATATAAAACTTTATTATTTATTTAATCAAGTCGACCCTTAACTTAGACATTTGTTTACATAATCTTTATAAATAATAATAAATGTTGGTAAGCGCATAACTCAAAAATGGCTGGACCAATTCGGCTAATTTATTTTTTGTATGTTCCTTAAGGTCCACGTAAGGCTTTAATACTAAAAAAAAAATTAAAAAAAAATAATGTTGGTAAGCGCAAAACTCGATAATGGCTGGACCAATTCGGCTAATTTAATTTTTGTATGTTCCGTAAGTCACGCGGAAGGTTTTAATAAGAATAAAAAAAACAAAGTTTGTAAAAAACTTATACTAAAGGGTACCTAGGGACGAATTCGAGCGAACTTAGGTGAGTCGCTAGTATTAAATAAATGAATTTAATGTTATTGAAAAGATACATTATATTCTATCTAACAATTTTGTGTTGTTATTATTTTTATAAGTTATGTACATCCGAGGAATATACTTAAGAGGAAAATACAATTATTAGACGGTTTCGGCGGGCGGCCCCTTTAGATGTGTTTCTCACAGATGTACCGGATATTGTTTAATCCACTTATTCTATCTAACAATAATACGATCTAATTTCCCTAAAACTATTTGTATGTATTAGATTTTCATTAGCTGCAAAAGTAGGCATATTATACGTATATATAACATAATTTTTAATGTACATACATATGTTCTGTATTAAATTAATGTCAGTCTTTCAACTTCAAACACAGCTGGATTCTCAATGAATATTCAACCTAACCAAAGTCACTTATGATAGTAGTCTTCCGACAAATTGTATGTGAGAATTATAATTACTTTAATTAGAGTTCCAATTTAGGCAATTTTTATATAAAAATAGCCTAAATTACTCCTTATAATATCAGCTATCTGCAAGTGCAAGTACCGTCAAAATATGTCAAGCCATCTCATAGATTAACGGGAACAATCAGACAAAAAAGTTAAAAGTTGTGTTTTCTTATGAATACCATATATTATATTTACATAATAATAATACTTCATAATAAATATGTTGGGACATTATAACAACAGATAGATGATATACTACAAATATATAAATTTTAAATACATGCCTATTATAAATATAAAAGCCCATGACTGGAGTACAAACATTCGTGATCAACAAGTGAACCAGCGGGACTCGAACCCACGACCGCTGGCGCAGAAAGTAGGGTCACTACCAACTGAGCCACACGTGTCGTCTATACGTTTAATTAATAGTTGCTGAGTTGATGTCACAAACACTTTAATTTTATCGGCATAGCTACCGTCAGACGATAATATACTAAAACAAAAAAAAATACAATTCGCAATTAGTGTTTAAATGCTAAAGGTCATAGGTATTCACTATCGATCCCTAGCGGTCATGGGATTAACCCACTGTGCCTTAATCTGTTGGCCGGATTGTCGCTGCAAAGCCTATGTTTATTTTTATGTTAAATCAATAATGTTGTATTTGTTTTGGAGGTGTATCAAACGGATTTACAAAAGCGATTAATTTTTTGTTTTTTTGTGAATCTAAAGATCATGGTAATAAAAATTATTAGTGTATTCGTATTTGATACTGTGATACGGTTTTAAGATGTACTTCCTTTACTCAACTATATACAACATAGATACAATGTACTAATTATAATATTAATATTCAAAACAATATATTTTGAACTCATAACATAAAAATATTTAGTTGGATTTTATTTAAATCGTGAAGAGAAAATGATAGGCAGAATCAAAAACATAGTTAAATTTTAACTAAATAAATAAATCATAAACATTTTGGGACATTATTACACAGCATCATCTACTTCCGTGGTAAGCTACGAGGCTTGGGTTACGGATACCAGATAGTTGATAAACTACACATAAAACTTTAAATATATACATATTATAAATGTAATCATCCATGACTAGAGTACAAACGTTCGTGCTCAACAAATGAATGCCTCCAGCGGAAATCGAACCCGCAACCGCTAGCGCAGCAAGTAGGGTCACTACAAACTGAGCCAAAGTAATACTGTAACTAATTGATTCAAATACTCAGCTTTGAGCGGGTATGCAGGTACATATACAAAAATATTAAAGAGCACGGGTCATCTTAAACGATTGTTAATAAAATCGAGATACACTGGTGAAACTATTATTATCAATTATCAACAGTTATTATCTAGTTAATAATATTAAATAAAACTATCTCAAAATATAAAAATGATATTAGTATAATGAATTCATGTCAGCATTACAATTGTACAAAATATAAAAACTCGAAATTCATAAGGCTTTAAAACTACAAAGCCAGCGTACTTCTCCATACAATATGAGTTTTGCTAACAATGTGTATCACACAGTAGTTAGACCGGCAGGTCAACCGTATGCCAGACGCTACAGTGAGCCTTGTATAAGTTTACGACCGTGCCTCTGACTTTACGACACTCACTGCTGGGACCTCGGAGATATAAGACAAGAAAATATTTCTAATATTTATTCGTATAAGCATTTTTTTATATCGTCCCTTTTTAACGTTTTACATTTGTTAAATTTTAAGTGAAGTATGCGTAAACTAATTTATTCCACAAATCTCTTCGAAAGTTACACGAGTCTCGCAGCTGAAAGAAATACTGAAGCTACTTACTTTGTATTTTTAAAATGGTTAAACAACTCGGCTTATCCTTGGCACGGCTTACTTTAGCGTAGAGAAGTACGTGTTACAAAAGTATGATTAATGACGTCTTCCAACATTTTTGATGAAAAATATTTTTTTTATTTTTATAAGATTATCGCATTACATATTTTTATCTTGGCAATATAATGGAAATAGTTACGTAAATGCTTGAATATTCTTTGTTCAACAACGATGTTATATTTTCATTTTACTAAAGCCCTATTTGAAGACCTAATTACGTGAAGAGGCAAGCATTATGCGAAGTTCGAGTGATTGTGACGTCATTAGTATGCGAGGCGCGAAATGCCAGCAGTGGCGATAACGCAAATTCGTTTTGCCGAACATCCTGTTAATAGAGTTTCACTAATTTATTAGGCCGTTAAGCCGCAGCTAGAACGGCCCTACGTAAACTGTCCGCGGTGGACGTAAAAAGGATTTCATCGTAGACCGCCTTACATATTTGATGGAGCTCAATTTCTCGCTCCGGCCAAGAGGCAGTACGTTTAATTATGAAAGACTCCTGTTCAATTTTACGAATTGTTGCTTGCTTTATCAGGGAATTTTATTTCGTTTTTAAATTAATGTTTAACTTACAAAATTGTTGGTCTCAAGTCTTTCAATCCTGTAAAAAAGGTAAGTCTGAAAAAAATGCATTATGACTGACATTCCTAATTAAAATCTCGATATACTTAGAAGCCGCATGCCGACGATGTGCACCTGGGGAGCGTTAAATTAATACGAAAAAATGTTCATACCAACGAGGCAGAGCCGTCGTAGGCTACTTCTACGCTAACTGGCATGGTACATGCATGTGTGAAGAATAAAATTGTTTCCGCTCCGTGACGTGGAACTAACAATCAAGTTTAAGTGCAGTAATAAATTTGGACACACAAAACACGACTGAAAATACGCATTGTGTTTCATACAGTCCAAATGTGATTAACAAAATATCTGGCGCTATGAGATACAATCCTATTACGGAATGTGATTGTGCATGAATATTTTAAGTATCATTCATTGATTTCTGAAAACGATAGTATAAATTGTTTGTCGAAAAGGTTTATAATTTGAGTTTAAAAACATTTCAGCTAGAAAGGAAAGCAAGTACCTAATATTGCTCGAAGGCTCCTTTACAAGGATAATGTAAAAGACTTATAAGAAGGCCTACTCTTGACATCAATTTTGTAAAATTGCGGTCTTGGAGTCAGATTAAAATAATTATGTTTCAGTAAAGCGTAACGTGACGGTAAATATTCATAATTTATTTAGAAACATGAGGGCGAGCAGATCCCGCGTTCAGTTAGCCCCAGTGTCATTATATCGTCTCAGGCTCTTTATGTCACGAGAATTTCATTATAGAGGGTTTGTTCTTTCCCTAAATTATGCCTAATTCGCTCAACCAAAACCCATGATATATTTGGACAATAATGTTATTTGAACAATAATTTGAACTAGAAAAAATATATTAAGAATTCAATTCAATCAACAAACAAAATAATTTAAAGTAACGCAAAAGTCTTATTTCTCTGGATTTTCCTCATAAGTCCTCCAGCTGAAGTTAGTTGAGCAAGTTAGAAGTATGGAGCTTATTAGTTTAATCCCACGTAAGCATATGTTCGTGCTGAGGAGCCAAGCGCATTTTACTCAGTACTTTATTTTATAAAATTGACGGCCTTCGGACGCCGGCATCCGGAGAAGCGTGTTCTAACTCGGATTTATATCGTGCAGGAAGCGTCGTTAAAAGTGCTCCGGAAATCGCATCAAGGCTCTTTGCGGGTTCCGCGGAAGTAAGTTTTAACGTAAATACCTTTATTTTTGTTAGGTATTAGACTAAATTGTTTGTTATTCAATAAAGAATAATTGTGAAATATATTTGATTTAGAATTGTAAATTATTACAGTAAAACCCAGACAGATTCTAATTTATTTCATGGGCAATTTTTATCTGTAGACTTCTAACTAGACTTTAAATAAAAACTTGTGTAGGTAGCACACAATGGGATTTCAGACTAATCTATATAAGCCGCGTGCAATAACGAGTACGTCGTAGGCGTATAGGGACGTTATTACACACTGAGGATAAAAACTGCCACTTTTTTTAGGAATAATCCGACGTAATTACATATCTTTTATATTTTCTTTAATTAAACTTATTTTTGTGAACGTTCTTTTATTTTGATTTAACATCGTAATCCTAAATAAAAGTTCCAATACGTTTTATATTTAAAACAATTTTATTATCACACATAAAAGTTAAGATCCATTCTTAATTAAGTTTAGATTGCGAAAAAGTAGGTACCTATATTAAAAGAAAATGTTCGACAATCCAAAGCAGAAAGCTTTTTTATTAAGGGTAAAACAAGGCGCTTGCGAGAAATAATATGCCATATGAATTATTGAAGTACATCCAAGCAGCTCATTCCTTGGAAACATCTTAAAGAGGTCAAATGTCAGAGTTATTTCTATTTTGTTGTTCGAATTGTCATTACAGTGAGGTGGTGCCGCGTGCACGCAACGGCGTTTCACTTCGATGCTCCGATCTAACATCACCTTCACCCTTTACTCCAATAGTTCGATTCACCTGTCTCCCGATGCTTTTACTTGCCTCTAATACGAATGCCGTTCTAAATTCATATGCCAGGGAAAACATTTGTGTCCGGAACGCTTTTGCCTCCAAAATGCCTGCCTCTGTTTGTATGAAACACAATTGCGCATGTTTGCATTTTTATCTACTTGTTTTCGTGGGATGAATGTGAATGCAGTCTTTGTCTGGACGTTGCACAGGTGAATTATTAATAACGGACTGAAATTCTGTTTCAATACATTTTATAAGAAATCGCTGTATAATGATACGAAGAAAACATGTTAATTTGTCATAATATTATTTTGACTCGCAAGATGTATTTCTTTACGTATGGCTTATCTTATCTCATGATTTAAAGATTTAGTTACTTTAATATTCCAACTGGCAACTTATTATTACAACTGTATTTCAAAATTAAAGGCATATCTAATATCGATATCAATATTAGCGGTTAGTTTCATCATTTTATTAGTTCAACTATCGAAAGTTTGTTTTAAAACCGTGCGTTGTATTTATTTGTAGGACTAATAATTTATAAGCAAATTATAATATTAGTAAAAAAACTTGGCTATATTTTATACCTATTAAACATTCTTTTTAATACAACTTGTTTCTATAATATATTTGATTCGTGGAATAGGTAAATGTATATTAGAATAAAGATATGAAAAGGAAAGAACCTGTCGTACGAGTTAAGCCTTTTTTATTTTTTTTTCCTTGGGAAATGCATTGACGCATACCACCTGTAAACAGGTGGTTAAATGGGACTCACCGGCAAGCCAGTACTACCCACTAAAACCCAAGCACCCGTCACTCGTCACAATGAGACGCTTACGCAATCAAATACGACGCTCTAGTCCAATCTTCTATCCAGAGAAGTACCAGGAGCCATCCGCCCCCTCCCTGCACCGCCCTTGGCTTCGCGCCCGGCCGGGTTGCCGGACGCTACTGGGCCCCCAATCCACGACAAGGTGAACGTACGTTTTTGTACGAGTTAAGTCTGGGTAAGTATTACCTACTTATTGCTGTTTACTTCATTACATAAAAATAAATAGAATATTACAATAGAATACCTAATACAAAATAAAGTAGTCCTTATTTAGATCTGAAGTAGATTTTATAATATAAACTTGAAATCGATTGAAAACTATGTCATACGATTTGTTCCGTGGGTTCCGCACCGCGCTGATCAGACGATAGTTCGCCTGCTTTGCATTTCTTTTCCAATCTCGCCGGATTCATTTTCCAGAATCGAGATCCAGCAATTCTTTTACTGAATACGAATAGTTTTTAAAATGGAATTGTAGTCTCTTTGTTAAGTATCCTGTTTGCTTGAACATTATTCGCTAACTATGAGTAACCTTTTATGCATCTTCATATTTTTGAATTTTGAATACTAAAATATGTATTAAAGTTAATCAGCGTATGATTTCAATGAAGTTTAAACTAGCACATAGGCTACTGTTAGTAATATGATTGCCAAATGTGGCGCTGCTAGTAACTACATAAAGTAATAAGTACAAGTCATTTAGAGACGCCATCGAATGACGTAAGAGTAAGTATCTAATATGATAAAGAGAATATAATTTGTAAATTTGATAGCTCACTTGTTTTGAATTACTTATAATAAAATGATAATGAATTATAACCATAAATTCAGCAATAAGAAGTAATTAAGAGCTATAAGAATTGAGACGTATGAATTATGTATTTAAGTAAATATTAACTTTACATCTGAATGAGACAATATTTAAAAATAAATAATCACATTATTAAAATTTTAATTTATTAATAAAAATATAATATATTTATAAGACCAAAAGTTACCAACTAGTGACAGAGAGTATTATAAATAACTAAACCTAGAAGGCGTCCAAATAAGATGGAATGCATGTATTATAACTGCCAGACAGAATAGGAGATGTCACGTCCGCGCCCCGGCTCATGCAAGTAATCATAACATCATAAAACTTTTGCACTTCGCTTAAATTTCTTCCATCTCCCGGCAAGATGGCTCAGAACTCTCGTCAGGTAATCATAAGTTAATGAAAAGTGCTCGACCGTTACGCGGGTATTCCCAAAATTTTAGGGGTCACGTAAAATATTAAAGAGACGAGATGAAGTGGCCAGAGATTCATTGCTCTTCCGTGTTTTTATTATTCGTAAATAAGACACCCCACCACGTTTGTGTGTTCATATCATAAAACCGGGCTGCAGTAAAGTTCCTCTTCAACGACTCCGTTGCTCTCGTAAATGTTTAGCATCTGAGTACGCACGTCTGTAGATACGTTTTATTTGTTCAAAATGGTGCCGAATTACCCCTGGGACTTAATATTTCATGATTCCTATGCCGATTTTTTTAATTTGTTCGTGCTTTTTGTCGCAAAAATTCTCGCAGCTATCAAAAATATAAGGTAAATAAAAATATTGCAATGACTTCCTAACATAACCCGTTTTCGTAATATCTTATTCCGTCTTCAGATCAATTTTAATAATGTTTAAAGTACACATGCTTATTAAGAGGTCGAAATTAATATATTGTTTATTTTATACATTACTAACATTTCCCGCGGCTCCGCCCGCGTTCTAATCACAATTAAAAATGGGGATTGGTAGAAGGACGAAAATTTAGGGTTATAAGTATTTTTTTGATGCCAAATCATAAAAAAGCAAAAATAAAAATTTCGGTCTATAAATAAGAAATAAAATATTACCCTACGACCTATTCTCAGGCCTACCAAACATATACTTAAAATTTTATAAAAATCGGCCAAACCGTTTGGGGGGAGTTCGATAACAAACACCGTGACACGACATTTTTATAAATTAGATATATTTATATTTTATACCGATCTTCTTCTAAATCTAATAGTGAAGTCAAGTAAGATTTTACGTCGATATTTTGTCATTTCACTTCAACCAATTTTTTAATATGATTTTTGAAATTTCATTTCTTTATTTACAAAATAGTGAAAAGTAGGATTATATCTTCAAAATTATGCAAATGTACAAAATATATAAGGATTAAGTAGATAAGTAAAACACTGTCAAAAGTACGACTAGGAACTAGCTCCAGTGTTAAGATGGTTTTACAATTTAATTTTACATCTAAAAATATTTTTCTCACAGTAATAATAATAATAATTAAAGTAATCTTTAACGCTCCTTTATTAGAGATCTAGGAGGATCATTCCGTAATTCTCCATACTGGCCAACTGCTGCGGAATTCCGACGTCTTGAGAACACTAGTTAGGTACTCTTTGACATGCAGGTTTCAGTAAAATGCTTGGTGTCACCGTATTAACAAATTTGATGAAAAATAATTTACCCACGAAACTTCGCTTTTGCTTCTCGTACAAGCTAAATATGTATAATGAAATCCTTTAAAGAGATGAAAGGATGGGAAGCTCCTTTTAATACCTTAATAAGGTCTCTAAGTATCCTTTTCAAACGATTATTATCTATGAATGTCGGACACTTAACATTTCTCTAGCTCACTAGATCCTAAGAGTTGACCTGGGTGATATAAGTGCTGCACAAGCTTCGTTGCTTACCACGAAACTAGATGGCGCTGTTGTAATAATGTCCCAATATATTTATTTATTTTATAATGTATTAGTTAATACAAACAACTATAAACTATATCATGATTATTTTTCCAGAAAACAAAAAGTAACCAAAATAAATTGTAAATCATTTCCCCAAAAGGAAAACTTTGCCAAAAACATCTGACTACTTCGTTTTCGCAGACATTGTAGTATAACAAAGCATGTTTAATATATATGGCCTTGTATCCTTATTCTACTTTTCAATTGGATCCTCGTCCAGCTTCTAGTTGTACTCTCGCCAAATCGCTTCATATTATTCCCACAGCCTTCTATTTTTGGGCAAAATCCAACAAAAATGATTAGTGCCTAATCTGCAACAATACAACACAAGTATAACATATTTATATTAAATAAATTCGGTTAGGAACTATTTTACTTACTCTTTTGTGAAGTAGATGAAAAATTATAAATATATTATTATTTTATAAATTAAACGCTCTAACCTGTAATTTATATTGCCTTTGAGGTTCTCTTACTATGGAATTAATTCATGTACTAAATTCTAGACTACTATTATATATAGAAATATCCCAAGCTAAGTAATTGAAAGCCTTAGAATAATACAATCGTTAGCATTGCGATTAATATGAAATGTGGTAAGTAATGGCTATGGAAAGAAATATTTTCAGGCATTTAAATAAATAGTATTAGGTGTAATAATAACTTTTATTGTAGCAAGTTTTCTTACATGGCAGATTTTAATCGAATTCTACCATGAAATATGTATATTGTTTTCTTTAATTTCCTTTCAAATCATTGAGTAGCTTTTGAGTGCCGTATTCATTTTTTTCAATCAATAAATGGAGTTAAATTACTTAGGGGATATTCATATTCAGCTCTTTGACGACACGTTTGGCTTTGTTGGCAGTGACCCTACTTGCTGCGCCAGCAGTCGCGGGTTCGAGTCCCGCTGGAGGCATTCATTTGTTAAACACGGATATTTGTATTCCAGTCATGGGTGTTTGTATTTATAATATATATGTTTATAAGTTATATATGTGTAGTATATCAACTATCTGGTATCCGTAACACAAGCTTTGTAGCTTACCATGTAACCAGATGGCGCTGTGTGTAATAATGTCCTGATATATTTTATTAAAAGCTAGGCTCGGACCTCCCATTACTATACAAGGAGGATCAGGTGATAGTCCACAATGCTGGCCAAGTACAGGATGACAGACTTCACTTGTCTTTTATATACTTGTTAGGTTCATACATACAGGTATTTTTTCGTGTAATATTTGTATGTATACCCATTGTAATGGTTCTTGAGAAATGCTCAAGGAGACTGTCGAAGCTAGAGTGGCTTATATATAAATAACTACCAGTAATCCTAAATAATATATTCACCGTGGATGTAACCGTGACTGTAAACTTTTCCCGCCCTACTTGCTTAATTGATATCGATAAGAATTGGCAAGACCGAAATTAATTACTTTACTTATCCCCGTTTTCGATGCGCGACTTAAAGCTAACGTCTGGTATAGAGTGGAAGGTACCTTAAAAAAATATAACCAACTCTCAGATTTGATCTATTTTCATTCTGAATCTCTTAAAATTTATTAATCTACTGCAGAAATCTGCTTCGATTTGCTTAAATTTATCTCTAACTGCCCATCTACACAAATAATCTATCAGTGTACTGAATTTCATCGAAATTCATCCAACCGGTTAGCTACACGCGTGTATAAACGTGTGTGTAGCATTGTTTCCTCGCCATGACTTCTACGTCTGAGATACTCCTAGCAAGCTCACAAAAGTAATGTATTTAAAGTATACGTTCATGTTGCTTGATGATGCAAACGATACGGCGAAACTTCTGAGTCTTAGCCTGGTTGAAAAGTAATAGAAAAGTAAAACTAGCAGACGTGTACCTAGCTTAGTTAAATTATTTGGTCGTAAGTCTCGCTAAAACTAACAAACTGCTGGACTTATTTAAACAATTCTTTTTTTTTTTATTTTGTTGGGGGTGCCAGGGATGGTATACATATGTATAAAATCAAAGCCCAAATAAAACAGCTGGAAAATTGATATTTCATAACTTTTTATTTTGTATAAGACTACGACTTCAAAATATTTTTATTAGTTAGCAGTGGATATCGATCAATATTTGCTTTTATAGCATTAGCAAAGTCAATAAAACATATAGTCAGCCAACGGACGTGTCTAGACAGAAAAATCGTGCAAGGTTTGCAGGGGCGGTAGACGTACCGAGCTGCCATACATTCCGCTCGGTACGCGTTAGCTAGGGTTGACGCTTTTTAATTTGATTGTTCTAAGTGTTTCGTTTGACTTGTACTTATCGATAATGGTTCGTACTACATGTACTGTGGGAGACTGCATGTCATTATCTCGTTTAGATAAGAATTTAAAATTTCACCAGTTTTCACACACTGAAAAAAGGTAAAAAATATTATCCCAGCGTTATTAGGCTAAATTATGCATATTATTGTTTACTAGATTTTTGTCTTTCCTGAGAACTATTTTCGGGCCGATTACAAATATGACAATATATTTCAAATTTCAAGATGGTGGACGCGATTTTTTTCGCGTGACTTCAAACGCGTTGACCCACTGGATCTATTCTTTACACTGTGGAATTAGTGTGTTATACAATAATTTGTGTTAGTTGCATAATTTAAATAAATATGAATAATACATTTACAGTAGGTAAGTAATATTCTCGAATCTTAAGTAGTAGACTGAATTAAATGATTGGGTGCATGCACGAAATAATGAATTTTCAGCAATATTACAGCAGTTAACAGTATTTCATAGCTGAAACGTGTAGAAACGGCTAGCTTTAAAACAATTTTATTTGATCAATGAAAATACCTACTTAATTTTATTGAAATTTTACTATGGCGTTGAACTAAAATGCTTTCAACTATAAAGTAATAAAGAGGACCTTAACCCGAAAACAATTTAACGTAAGTTATTTCAGACGCAATAAGTCCGGGCCTTACATGGCGTATAATGGTAGACACGACAAGCAGCTTTAAGTGTGTAAAATATGGAACGTGACGTCAGCCAAGCGAAGCTAGACTAGACTTCATTGTGAAGCCTGGGTTACGCCGGATGCGAAGACTCGGCCGACTTGAATACCGCCACTGGGCGTTCTCGCAACTAAATGGTATTAAACAAAATAAGGAACTAAGTAATAAAATCAAATAAAATAATAATAAATACGCATAGTAGGTACATATGATACATAATACATAAAATAATAATTTACTGCGATTGACCGGTGAGTGAGTACGTGTGCCACTAACACACGTACACCCATAGTACTTACTATTGACGCGTCTCTAGATAGCTTTTTAGAGCAGACCAATATTTCACAGAAAGCTATTGAGAAAGTGGAATAAAAGTAACCTTTATCACTTGCCAACTCAAACTCTTTTTATGCAGAATATATTCAATCTTTTGCTTAGTTTTCTATAAAGAGGAAGATCAATGTAACAATCACAATATAAAAATTAAAATATTTGATAGTTAGATATTTTTCATTTCCGTATTTTTTAAAATGTTCAAGTGAATAATTTTAGATTAGATTTACGCGAATATTCGACATTATAAATGAAACTACCTTTTCGGATTTTGTCGCGGATTTATTTTGATTTTTAGTTCCCGACGTTTCGAATGCTTTACAGAAATCATAGTCACGGGAGAGAATGGAGACGGGAGAGTCTCTCCCGTGACCATGATTTCTGTAAAGCATTCGAAACGTCGGGAACTAAAAATCAAAATAAATCCGCGACAAAATCCGAAAAGATAGTTTCATTTATAATGTACAAGTGACTTTTAAATGTCTCAAGAAAATAACGAGTGACGCACTCGCTTGAAAAACCGAGTGAAGCGCGTAAAATCTCGGGTTTCACAAATATGATATTTTCATGTGCGAACCATTCTAACATGATTACCACTTGTATAATGGTTAAGGAAAACATCGATGTTACAGTAATCTGCATGTCTGAGAAAACCTAGCTAGTTTTCGTAAAACATTACGACGTCCGACGTTTCGCACTTGGCCAGCGCGGACTATGGCCTGATCCCCCTCGTATTAAAGACCTGTGCCCAGTAGTGGTACAATTTGCTATTTGGGTATTACAAACTAATACTTCAATTTTATTTATACAGAATAAATTGTTAGAGGAGAAAATTATACTAAAATAAAAAAACGAAGATAGCGTTTTCATTATTTTCTAGTGTCCTAGTCTTTATTTTCAAGAATTAGGTCTGTTGTAGAAAACGTGACCCAGGAGAATTTTCTGGCTGACTAAAGTGGCAATGAAGGAAAAAGTATATTTTAGGGAAAACCGTTCAAGAGACCTATTCATTGTGATTACTAAGTTACTTATTTTAGTATACAATTTACAAGAAGCAGGTCAACTCTATTTACAGTGCTCGGCACGTTTACAAAGAAATAAGAAATGTTCACGCAGTGTGCGTCTTAGCGCGCGATTTATGCGCGGGACATAGAATGGGATTTAGATAAAATAAGGCGTAACTGGGTCTCTACAATACATTGGAATTCGTAATTTACATACCTCCTTATGATATGCCGTTAACATTCCTATAAAATTTGATATTTGCTTCTTTATACAACAAAAGTTATAAAGGGTTTAAATGTGATCCGAGTAATTCAAAAATTGGGAGAAGAATAATAACAAAAAGAATATCCTTTTATACACTGGTTAAATGAAATTTTAATCATCTTATTAATTAAAACCATTGCTAAGTTTGTACATAATTAAAATAAGTAATGCTGTAGGAATAGCAGATCCAAAAACATTGATGAGCCGGAGTTCTATAATTCAGACGTATTGTGAGACAATGTAAGGGATTTTTAATTTTTGTGGGTAGGCTGTCTATAAAAACTATGTATGTAATGACTTTGAGACCTCTCAAATCTTACTCTATCCCGTGACCATGATTGCTGTAAAGCATTTGCAACGTCGGGAACCAAAAATCAAAATAATTCGCGAAAAATCTGAAAAGATAAGATTTATTTAAAATGTCACATATTCGCATATATCTCAGGATGTATAAACAAAAAAGTATGTTTTCACGTTGAATATAGTTTTATATTTTATCTTCATAGCAGCTTTGCAAAATGTTTTCCTTTTTACTTTCTTTTCAATATAACAATATTATCGAACGTAAGCTTGTCCATTCATTCACTCGAAAGTTGTCGAGAATTTCCATTTCAGTAAGTTTCTTTTTAAGTAACTTTAAAGGTACACTGTCAGAATATAACACATAACGTGACAAAAATACTGCAGAGAGATACGATAGTTAAAGCTTGATAAATGCTGAAATGCTTATGAGGGAGAGAAGGCACAAATTGTGTTTAAATCTAACCCTTGTTTAGCGTTATCATAACTTGCCACCCATGCAACTTGTTTAGGGTACTATCAAACAATATTTACTAAAAAAATATATATTTTTCTAAAATAAAACTCCTATAGTAATGTGAGTCAGTTTATTGCTTAAAGAGAAAAACTACTTTTCTAGTTTATTAAAAAGGGTCTTGCCATACACAACTCACATAAATATTAAATTACTTTAGTGGAGAAACATTAATAATTCTTTCTTACTTTACCTAATACTAATCTGTACATTACATATTTTTTGGTAAAATCCTATTGAAATAATCATGATTATCGACAGGCCGAATTAATAGTTTTTTTTAGTTTGAGCGCATCATGAAAAAACCATTCGGATTTTAATAAAACTTGTTTTAATGACAACTGGTTATTCGGGTCCACGTATTGATTTTTTTATTGGAGGAAAATATCATATCTCTGAAAAATCTATAATTACTCTTAAAACGCATCTATTTCGCGGGTTCGCCCCAAATCCGAGTGGAGCCAGAGTGACTCACTAGTAAGCTAAATAGCTTAAGTTTTGTTTTCGTAGAAGAGATATAAATGACACAGCAATCATTAAAAGTCCATTGAATAGAAGAGTTTTGTATCGATCATACATGATAATGGAGTGACGTAACTAAGTTTACGCATTCATCAAAGGAAGGCAAATAAATAGAGATTACAAAAAACTATTCTTTTTCTAGATTAAATTTATTACTAACTAGCTACTGACCCTCACTTCGCTCAGGCGCTCCCTGCTAAATTGAGAGATTGTAGTAAAAAAATTTAAGGACTTTCATACAAACTTGCCAGAACTCTTAGACCTATCGGATTAAGGATTTGACTCTGTCGCAAAATCTGTTCTTAGCGGACATCTACTAGCTATAAACCACCTTCCTGCCAAATTTCATCTGTATACCTAAAGCGGTTTTCTATATTTCGATATTTGATCAATGAGTGACCTTTCTTTTCTTTTCTTTTATATACATTAATGGCAATACTCGCGTTCTAAAGACGTAAATGCAAGCGTGGTTTCATTTCTAACCTTTTTGTATTTTTCTCAGAGATGAGATGATGATATATTCCCGCAGTAAAAAGTATCCTATATATTGACCCGGCTAACATCATACAAAATTTCATCCAAATCCGTCCAGTGGTTTTCTCGTGATACGGTCACAGACAGACAGACAAAAATTCTAAAAATAATAAATTTGGCATCTATATATCGATATAGAGGCCAAATTATAGTCTATTTCAATTAGATTTTCCAAAAAATATTCAATAAACAGATTCGACTCAATTAGAATGTCATTGTATGTATAGATTTAGATATAGTGGATTGCAAAGTATTTCATTTAGACGAGGCATTGTTATTTAAGAAGAATAAATATTAATTTCGAACAATAGGTGAAATCCTTGTTAACTATGCAGCCCACATAGTACTATTATAATAAAGTTAGGCATTTCATAATTGCACAATTGCTTTCTGTAATATCTCATTGTCGAGCTATTTAAACAATTCCTAGCCTCACGATATTGCGAAACCTAATTTACATAATATGCTAAGTAGAAAATAAGTAAGGGATGGTGCTCAACTTTTGAAGAGAATTATTTGAATGCACCGTAATTATATATAATATTTATTTCTTCTAGAGTAAAAGCGGTTATCCAGATTCTAGCGTATGTCTATTTATATCTAGGTGATCTAGCTATCAGCATTAAAGACTTTGAAATTATACAACCGATTTACCCCAAACCAGACCAAAATTTTATAACTTAAAAGTGGTTATTTTATTATATGACAAATTTCCGGTTAAAAACACTAATGTAAATAGAAAATCGAAATTCTGTTTATTGGTCAGCATATCACTGAAAGATACCGAGATTTTTTTTTTTGACCTTATACCTTTTTTCTTAAAAATTTATTTATTTATTTATTTATTTATTAGGATTACCAACAGAAATAACAACAGTAATACAAAGGTAATAAATTACATAATAAATTAAAATATAATTGTATTTCTTTTTATAGGTAATCACGACATGCATAGATTTTTTATAATAGAAGAATAAAAAGGAAATTAAATGTTAAAAAATAATAATAATTAAATTGCATGTTAGGAAATTGATATAGATTATTTAAAAGTTATTTAAAAGAAATATAATTATTTGACATTATTATAAATATTTAAATTATAAGTAATACATTGAATTTTTAACACATTATATGGACAATATCAAATATATTATATCAATGCTACATTAATCAAATAAATAATTCATATTTTTTTTTAAGAAATTAACCAAATTTAGTTTAAAGGCGGACAAACTATTAGAAGCAATATCGAGGCCAGAAATCTTTGAAGACAGATCATTATAATTGCGTGCTAGTCTGGCTAAAGGGGAGTACTTTCCCAAGTTGGATTTATATAAGTTTACATTGAATAAAGCTTGCGGTTTCCTTGGCAGTCTTGATGGCACATTTAAATTAAATAATTGGACTATTGCTGGACAATCTATATTGTTATTAACTACTTTGTACAGAAATATCATGTCTGAGATTATTCTTCTCGATTCTAGCGATGTGATATTATATTCTACCAAGTTTTTTTCATAGGAGTTGTTAGGCAGACCGCTATTCGAACGGTACCTGAGGTGACGTAGCAGTATCTTTTGTAATTTTTCTATTCTAATGCAATGGGTCTTGTAGTGAGGATTCCAGATTTGACTACAGTATTCTAATCTGCTTCTTACAAGACTACTAAAAAGTTTGATTGTAGTAGATGGCTGTCTGAACTCTCTGGTGTTCCTCAATACAAAGCCCAGTAACTTCGTAGCTGATGTGACTATGCTATCGATATGGTCTGTGAATTTTAATTCGCTGTCAAGTATAACGCCTAAATCACGTATCGTTCGAACTACAGTCAGTTTTTCGGTTTCAATATGGTATTGACTCTGTACGTAGTTATGTTTTCTAGTGAACCTGACAAGGTGACATTTTTTGGTATTAAGACACATTCGGTTATCATAACACCATTGTATAAGGCGGTTGAGATCTTCTTGTAGTAGTTCAACGTCAGAGTTATTTTTAATGGTTTTAACTATTTTGAGATCGTCAGCAAATAGATAGATCTTCGAATGCTTAAATATCGAAACAATGTCGTTTATAAAGATATTAAAAAACACTGGTCCTAAATTAGAGCCTTGTGGTACGCCGGAATAGGCAATGTATGGCTGCGAGAAGTATCCATCTATCACCACGGTCGAGGACCTACTTTCAAGGTATGATGCACACCAGCTTAATAGTGTCCCATTTATACCAAATGACCTCATTTTATTTATAAGTAAAGCGTGATTTACTTTGTCAAAGGCCTTTGAGAAGTCTGTGTATATGGCATCCACTTGTAGTTTGTTATCAACGTTCTCAATTAAAAAATGAAGAATTTGGTCATTACAAGGTCCGTTAGTTATAATTTACAAATCGATGTAAAGGTGACTTTTTTAATAATTATTGTTGCAGTATTCGACACTGCTTATTTACGAATACTATCGGATTATACGGAAAGTTTTACAACTGAAATTAATATCGACTACGGCGTTATTAAACGGTATATCTTCATAATATTTCCTTCCGCTACGGTGGTAAGTGGTAAATATACACTTAAACATTATAATATCTCCTGCGCAGATAGCTAGTCTTAGTGGGAGCCAGTAGGTGGACATCATCATGGTTTTCAAAACAAATAAATCACTTCTTTGGATTTTGACTGTAGTAAAATAACATTATTCACGCTGATGTATGAACAAGCTGTCATATAATTACGCTTATTTATAGTATGTTCTATCTTAGAAAAGCTTTTAAATATTTAAAATGCAACTAAGTATTTATAATGTTTGAAATTTAAACCAATATAATGATATTATTTTGTTCTCATTAACTGATTTTTATTATATGTGTTAATTACCTATATAAGTATATACAAGATGGGCGTAATAAGAATAATAATCTCAGTTGTTTTTTTCTTATTAATAAAGACAAGTATATGAGTGGATTTTTTTCCAACTAGAAAGTTTAGACTAAAGTAAAGGCTGATTTACACGTATTAAGTGAATAAGTAGTTAACTAAATTTTAACTTAATTTTAAGTGATTCCGTACGTGTAAACAGAAAATTTAGTAGCAAGTCGCAAGTTAAAATTTAGTTACCTACTTAACTAATAAATTAGAATGTTTTCTATTTTTTCGATTAAGTAGGTGGGCGGGGCTTATTTCTGGATCCGTTTGAAAAGATGCAATTTAGTAAAATGCATAAGTGTTGATGCGCCATTTTTTGAACTGAAACTTCTTTAGAAGTAGAACGAAAAAGTAAGTCCATAGAGACACAAACACGTAAATCAAGTACCAGGCGCTCAGAGACGGGGAAGAGTTAGCGCCACCAATGACGGCTGCTCATGCTGGTAATCGTGAGGAATTGTTTTTGAAGTGAAATTACAATATCATTAGTATTTATACAGTGTGTAAACAGTGAGTTAAATTATAAATAAAGAAGTTTCACTTCTGACATGTGTACTTTGTACGCACGCACTTTTTTTTTGAATTGAACCCTATTTCAATTATTTCCGTAACGTCGTGAGCTTATAAATATTATTCATTATTGATGAATTATATTATGATGATGTATTATTGATTTGGCGCGAAGGCAGTCGAACAAATAATTAAAAGTATTCGTTCGACATACTCACAAGAGCCAAAAAATAAAGATTTATTAAAAGCGGTCTCTGGCATCGATTATATTGAATCTTTAATTTTTTTATTATTTGAGTATGGTTATTTCTATAATTATTTCATCTTTTATTTCGTCCAAGACCTCACTAATAGCAAATTTAAGCACAGAATTTACGACTTTATTACGTTGTTGATTGTCCATCTTGAGTGAACTAAAGAACTTAACTACTTATCTACTTAAATACGTTTGGACAGCTACTTAAATATAAGTCACCAAAAATTAAGTTACAATTTAGTTAACTACTTAATCACTTAATACGTGTAAATCAGCCTTAAGTTTAGTAACAAAATAGCTTTCCTATAAATAGCGTCATTAAATGTATGAACCCTGAAAACCGTACTGTAATATTAAATATACCTTAAATATTTCTTTTACTCTGATGGATAGAACACACTTTTATTATCAGTCTAGTAATTCTAGGCACGAATACGATTTACGGTGCCTTCGTTACTTACCCTTCAACATAATGTGCGTGTAAAAAGATACTGCAATCATAAAGTCAACATTACTTACTAAAAATAATTTAAGCATTATTACTCATTTCTCTCAAGACATTTGGTAGTAAGGTGGAAATAAAAGTAGAACATGACACAATCTAATGGATTAGAAGAATTTCCTTCAACCGTAAAGCGAATCAGAACCTATAATATTGAACTTAATACAACTTCGCAATACTGGGTAATTGGATATGTATAAAACATTTAATTTTCAGGCACATAACAGATATTATTAAATTATTAAGTCGATCATAACAATATTTCGATGCGAATTTTGAATATCTCCATTAAGAGCTCTACGTATCAAATCTATAGTGACTTCACATAAAAATGCTATGTCGCTATAACAAGTTTCTGTAAGTCCTCTTAGATCTTCCTAATATAAAGATTTAGAATCGAATCCCAGGCGTACTGACCCATCTTCTTTTTTGATCTAGGTCATTTGCCGGCAAAAGTGTCCCAGGCGATTTATTTCCACTTTTCCTGCAATGGCAATGGGCCAATATAGAAATTTTCCATTTACAAATATGTTTATGTGAATGCACCTCACATCATTTTACAACAGATACAGAAATGAAAATATGTTCATATTAATATTAGAAGTGACTATTGAAAATTTTAACGGATTTGGCAACATTTGTCATATAACAAAATACTTACACTGTTAATTCCTATTAATGACAATACAAAGGTAGTCATATGTTCCAAGAAGTAAGATTAGACTTATTATTATTAAATGTAAGTAAAGCTAGTATAAACCAATCTTACAAAATATATAATAACGTGTATCATTTCAATATCTAAAACAGATTTTAAATAAATAAATGTGGCAATTTTAATAAATTTTCAGTAAAAATATGTCATCATAGAAACTTAATAATTATAATTTTATCATTGAGAACAATGTTCACAACATTGCATGTTCCGAATACAGAAATAATATATATGATACATAATTTGACGGCGTAGTTACGTAATTTTCAGAAATTCGTGCGTGGGCTGACTTGCAATTAGCCAATTTTCAGCTTTTATCCCTACTAATATAAATGTGTATATAAGTTTGTTTGTTACGCTTCCACGCGAGATCTACTTAACCGATCATCATGAAACTTTGTACACTTATTCTTGGAGGTATTAGAAGCGAGTAAAAGCTAGTACGAGTACCTATGTAATATAGTATTTTACGACGAATGACATTATCTAGATCAAAGCTCATAAAGAGCTTTTGGTTTGCTGATGAGCATGAGGGCTATTTAGAATAGTGACACAGCACACCAACATTCGTAGACATTGAATTCTCGTTAGTCACATTATAAAAGGAGAGGGCGTTAGTCATCTTATCTACGCTAAAATAAATGTTGAAGCATGTCTTCCATTAAATTGCCAGTTCTTAAATTAATATTAACGATGGATTATATGACAAATACCCAAACATCATTTGTTACATTCCTTATTCTTAGGCTTCAGATTTCGTTCGCGAACATAAAGCAGTGGATGGTGTATTCAGTCTAGTTCAACTCATAATTTACACGTTTTCTTACACTACGCTGTTATCGTCCATATACGTATTAGTGTTAAGACCATTATATTTCATAGTTTATAGTATTTTAGGTGGCCGTAGCTTACCGCTTCGTACGTGATATAAGTATGTAATTTTATTTCTAGTGTCATGCTTGTGATTGTAAAAAAGAAACGTCTCCTTTACTTTCATGATACTTACTTTAAAAGATATAAAAGTAGTAATGTAATTGAAAACTTAAAAGCATTATAGAAACTAGAAGCTAGAGATTAGAGATATTTTGCTTAGTTATTAATTACTAACTATAATGCACATAAATTGCCTCTGTGGTCTAGTCGCTAACATGTGAATCTCCAGTCAGATTCAGAGGTCCTAGGTTTGAGTTCCAGGTAAGGGTTCCAGTTCTGTCCAGTCAAGAAATTCTGAAAACCTCACCTTGTCGTGGTGGGAGACTCAGTGCGTGTGGCAATCCGGCCGGGCGCACAAAAAAAATAGCAGGGAGGGCCCACTTCGGTGGGCGATGTCTTGCGGGTTGCTCCCGGTACTTCTCTGAATAGCAGAGTGGACTGTGGAGCAACCCCGTGGCTGTGGGGTCTGCTTTGACAGACCTGCCGGGTCGTCGGGACGTACTGGCTTCAGGCCGGTGAGTCTCACATAACCACCTGTCTTCTACAGGTAGTATGCATTAATGCATTTCCCAACTATAAAAAAAATCAAGAAATTCTCACTAACCTCGACTATGGAAGTTAATGATGTTTCACCCCCGAAGAGCATGTAAAGTTATAACTTCTAAGCATTAAGTCTCACGGGTCGTGTCGAACTATCATCCTATTGGACTTCGAGAGTTGAAGAAAAAGAGAATGCAATTGTGGCTGTGCGAACACTTGTTATAGCAAATTTGGCATCTCAGTGAAATTGGTTGCTGGGGCTGAAATCAGTCAGGAGGCCAAAATAACTATTATAATTATTTTTTAAAATAAACACGTTTAGTCCAGGGAAGAAATCTGTTAAAAGAAACTTGACGTTTATATTCAGTTCATCTTAAGAGGGAATAATTAAGACCTGAAAGACTCATTTAAATCATTTGACGTACAAATTAAGGAACAGAAAAAAGCAACTACGACAGACTTGAGAAACCGCTTAAAAAATGTATCTTCGACCATCGTCTCAGATAATAAACTATGTTTTTATAAGAAAGTTCATTCTTTGCCGGAGCGAGCTCATCGAGTGGAACTAATGACATTTTATTTCTCTGGAGAAATGCATTAATTTCATTTGTTAGCCCATCGGTGCCGGCACACCATCCCATCCCTCCCCATTGCGTCCAAAGTAGATTTTCTATAAGATAGGAAACCTATTAGTTCTAGAATACCAATTACTGTTAGGTGAAATATAATTTTATTACTTTGTCTTATAGGATTAGAAATAAGACGGTGAATATACTGTGCTACAATTTCTAAGAAATTGATGTTTATCGCTTTTTATACACGTTAACATACACTGCTGAACGTTAGTACTATTAATTTAAAACTCTACAACTCAAGACGTTAAGAGGCTTAAATATATTATTTATTATTTATTTATAAAATTATAAAAGATTATAAATGTGATGTATAATAAAGTAAATGTAAAAAGTTTATATTACATTCACACAAATACATATAAATGACTTTTTGTTATTAATAACAAGGCTCTTACATTAAATTATGAGTACTATAAATTTAATTATTCCATGTAGAGTTGTCTTGGCGTGATTAAGAGCAATTCGGCAGAGAACAGAGTAGGTAACATTTGTACTATCGGAACGTAGAACTTTTAACGAATAGTATATACCAATTTGGTTCGTAATGTGATGTATTTGCATATATAGTTGCATGCACAATTTTGACAATCGGTAAATAGCTCGGTTGCCGACTGAGTTCGAGCATGGTGCCTGAATTATAGAAAGGCGGCGCGACACTTGCCAAGGAGCCAAGTTGCCACTCCGCCGCGGTCTCACCATTCTGAATAAGTAATTTTCACCGTCTGCGCAATTTTACAAACAAATTAACGACTTAATTTTGTTATTTTAATAAAAGTTGCTTGTTAAGTTTCACCAGAGTTCCATTTTTACGACTGTTGTGGCATTGTTTATGTTTTCAAATATTACTAAAGAACATTAAAACTGTTTCATCTATAAAAATACATCAGATTTACTTTCAGTTGTTAAATAACTTTCAACCACACAATTATACAATATAGTTATTTATTTTAAATATAATAAATTAAATTCTTATCTTATTAACTATTTATTCGGCAGATGTTATTATTAAAAGATCTCTATACGGACATATTATACTTATAGGTACAATTGTTGTATCCCTTAAATGTATGAAGACGCTGAAATTATTTTAATCGAAAATTTTGAAACTAAAATAAATAGTCCCGATTGTCTATATGAATTTTCCCACCTTTCTTTTTTTTTCACCTTCGTACAGATTTTATTAAAAAAATATTTTCTTAGTGGTGATTCAGTAATTTGTGCTTGACACTCGATATTTATACTGAATAAAAGGACGTTATAATTTAGATCATTTTATCATTTAATGTTATATCATTAATACGAACACATTAAAAGATTTTTATTTAAAATAAATAAACAATCCTATTTTCGAACAGGGCATAGAAAGCCTGCACCTCTTAAAACTCCTTATTCTAATTTATGGTCGCGAGTATTGCAATGCTTATTACTTCTCTGCAGTTTCGGAACTACGTTCCATGTCGTTGTAAACCATGAGCGTCTTAGCATAATTGCTGTTACATTAAAATTAGTTCACCCATAAATAACGTCCTTATGCGAATAGATACGAGACTTAGTGTCTTGCTTTAATGTATTTCGTGTATGGTGGTTGCAAAATCTGATATATTGATATTATATTTCATATATCAAATCGATCGAATTGTATTTTTTTTTAATTTTGTACTTAACATGAAATATGTTACTGATAAACTCTTTCATATATCCTATTACATATTATGTACTAAATACTAATATTATGATTCCATAATACTGTGCATAATACCATGCACAAAATATCGAATTCATAATTCACTTATCGACACAAACAACATAACAGCCGGACGTAAAAATTTAGAGACCGAAGAGGATTCCTAATGCAAATGTTAATTGGGCGCCGCAACAGATGGCAGCGACGCGACGCGCCAATTGTCGCGCCAAACATTCGTAATTTTAAAAGCAAAATGAAATAAACCGCTCGGTCGCAGTACATAAATTACATGTTTGCCTCGGCCGGCGAACTGGCAGCGGATATTAATCAGCGGATATTGAAATATGTTGTTTTTTGGGCCGATTGATAAACGGCCCGTTTCGCGTGCAGGATTAAACATTGACGCCGCTCGCTCAATTATTACGATCGGTCACTGCGCGTCAAATCAGGAGCTCAAAGCATTGGGTGTTGAATTCAAGTAAATGAATTTCAAACGGATTTTTAAATGGCGACGCAAATCAAAGTGGGCATCTCGCTTCTATGGACTGGTGTTTTTAATTGGTACATGCTTTGTATTTGTGTTACCAACCAATTAAAATATTGCAGGATGCATTTCAAGCATCTGAATTTAATTAAAATTAAATCAAATTTTGGAATCAAAAAGGATAACTTCACATCACATTAAAATATATGTTGCGCATTCTTAGAGGACAATATGAAGGACCTATATTTTTTATAAATTATACATCGTAGATTCTTTGATCAAAAAGAATATAATACCTGCGGCCTATTTAAGATTCTTCACGTTGTGTTACATTAGCTGGGGCATATTTCTCAAGCATAATAAGTTCATGATGTTTTGTCTAAGAAAACTGGTAATATATACTGCTTTAAAGAAAATTAAAGTTACCCCGCGTTTTCATTAAATATGAAGGCGGTACGAACGGGAATGCAGGTTGTCGTAGAAGCGTTTGCGCTCACAAGATTTATGATGCGACCAACAGGCGAATATTGAAAATCTAGTGCACTCAGAAGCTACAAGATGCAGTTTAAATACAGACAGTTTAGCAAATTGTCTCTTGTATTGGTTTATTAATATTTAATGTTGTTCTGAAATAAACAAAATTTTAGTTTTTTTACGGGATTCTAATGATTTGAGTCATAACAAATATATAATACTCTTTTTAAAACCATATACAGGTCAATAATATCATTTAGTATTTAGACATCATTCATACCTCCTAAAAAACCTAATAACTCCTAAATTACTTGATATAAATAGCCAAAATAATTAAAGGGAAAACAATAAACAAAAGTAATGATCCATTTATCAGGCAGGAAGGCGGAATTTTTTTATAAAGGTGTATTTAATTATCTTTTGTTACATTGTCATCGCATCCATTTCTGTCGGAGATCAGGGGACGCGGAACAATATCTCATTTACTTATGATTTATTTTTCGATTGCCAATTCCTCTCCTCTTTCCAATTAAATGTTGCATGCTCATAATTTAAATAAATCGTAAGACCACTTGGTTTAGATATTTTCGGTTTTTTACCGACTTTATAAAATGCTAATGAAAGAAAAACGTTAAAGATTGCACTAGTTATTTTACCGGGTTGTACCTATGTTTTTTTACGTGGAACCGCTTTTTTATATCAAATACCTACAACAATTAGTATTATTCCGCGGCTTTACCCGTTAAAGTGTGTTTAAATAACAAAGAAACAAATCCTTCAGTTTCCCATATTCGTAAATTTATAAAAAGCCGAAATGATTTTCGAAAGAAATTTTTTCTAGCTTCTTGAACTAAACTTTAAATATAAAAATCGTTCAAGTTTCTACGAGTTTAAGTAGCGCCAAAAGCGCACTGAAGGTTTCAGTTTGCGTTCCACCAAATACTACATTGTTTTACATAATCATTATATAGATTTTATCGTCTGCAAGAATAAAATATTTTATATAGATAGTTCTGTAAACAAATTTAATTATGCGGTGCCATATTTCTTTTTTTCCTGTATAATACTTTGTGTCGAAGCTTATAAGATAAGAGTTAGAGAAATATAATATAATTATATGGATTAATATGTACAGTTAATCAAAGATGTATATATTGATATTTTGATTTAAATGTAAGTATTTATACATACATGTTATGTAAGCAGACCTCATCAGACTGGTACATAACCTTCAATATTTAACGTTCAGAGTAAAACTGAGCAAACATTTTTTTTAAATACTATCGGCCACCAAACTATGTCTCACAGTTTCGTTCTCTCGGGCGGAAAATCCAAAACTTTTACAGGATAATTCGCGCGTCTGTCTAGGCATATTATATACTTACTAAGCAAAAATAGCTAATATCTTGTATGTTAAATATAAAAGATAATGGTATTTACGTCAAATTCCATTTAATTCCGTTATAAGAAAAAAAAACCTTGATGCGTAAAAGCATTAAGCCGACGTTGCAACTGGCTGTTTTTTACATTTTACTTTCCAGTAGGCACCAAAGAGAAAGTAAGAGGTCCTTTTGTCGAGTGCCTCCGCGCCGTAGCGCCGGTATCGCATCATTAATCTCAGCGCAAACACGCTCGCCTAGCGCCGTATCGAACGCTGCAATCGCATCGGAGATTATCGGAGAGTTATTTATATAGGACCATATCGAAAGTGGCTATCATTTTCACCTCGTTCTATTTGTAAACACTCGACATTGATATATCTCTTCGACTTTCTAAATTACGCCGAAAGATATTGAAATTTCAAGAATCATATGTCAATGTCTCTTTGTCTATATTTTTTGTTATTATTATTAAATATTCGATGGTGCAGAAATGAACCAGCTCAGTAAGTTAACTAGAACACTGTTTTAATAGATACCAGTGCACTAAAACTGTCCTGACAGCAATTAACATATAACAGTAGAACAACATTTTATAGGTACTTACAAACATAATATGATTTCAAATGTAACTATTCTATCAAACCCCTGATAGAAAAAGATATCCAAAGGCAAAGTCTTAAATTAATTTTTATACAAGCGACAAACCCACGCTTCGCTCGGGTGCGCCTATTCGATAAACTAATTTAAAACCCATTTCAGTACTTTTTACATTAAAATAAAATAGATAAACCGATAAATAAAAAAATAAAAAACTATAAAAATGTGGCAACATGACTGTCAAACCGAACATCACATTCTAATAGTATAGTGATTAAGTTACCCTAACTAATAGCAAAAACATATTAAAAATAACCAAATTATTCTGCTTCTTCTTCTTATCGAGTCTTTCTGCTACTAATGCAAGATAACGTATGATTATGTTTAGAAGTTAAACGAATGATTAAGATTAAAATGAGTTTATAATTAGAAAATTGTGCCAAAGTCGGCTTATTATAATATGACGCATAAAGTTATTTATTGAATCTGATATAATGATTTCAAAGGTCTAAGTAAAGCCAGATATCAGTACATCAGTACATAGAAAATATAACTTAAGTGTCTATTTTAAGTAAGCAACTTTCCACTAAATGTATATGAAAGTATATGCGGTACTTACATCAAAAAATCAATTTTTAAAACTTTTGTCTGTCGTCTGTCCGTCCGTCCGAATGTCTATCTGTCTGTCCGTTTATTCCGGCTAATTTCTGAAAGGGCTGGACTGATTTTGACGGGACTTTCATTTTTGAGGACTCCAGATTTTTTTTTATGATTTGACATCAAAAAATACTCATAATCCTAAATTTTCATCCTTCTAAAATAGGGTATTTTTAATAGTGATTAGATACGGGAGGAACCGCGTGACTCGCTAGCTTACATATAACATAGTACAGTACTTCATGGTTGCAAACTAATACGAGTTCTCGTGTGCTCCTATTTTCATAACGCTATAAGTTAGTAATACACTATACGAGGGAATCCAATCATACTTTGAGCTCTCTACAACAAACACTACGGCCAATTGTTGAGAAATATCATAAAACATAAGCACGCCAGTGTGACAGAAGAAAAGACGAGAGGGGTCGCTCATTTTGACATACTCATATATTTCATCTTAACATTGTGACTTTTACTTAAGCCTTATACAGTACATTTATATTAGTACTCGTATTATTACGACATACATATAACAAAATAGCCATAAAATTTAACTAGCGCTCGACCTCGTTTCACTTATGTTTTAACTACATTCTGTGCGATGAATTTTTATGTCTTTACGAAACATTGATATCCCACGAAAATTAATCCATGTATGCTTCATAACCTATGTCGTAAACTTTTCTCCATGCAAAAAATACCGTCAATTATAGCATGCATCACATGTGCGCTGTAAGAAGACAGACTAACAAAACATTTAAATGTAATAGAAACGAAAAAATCTCTCAATCTAATTCGATGATGGCAGCCTATCGAGAGTGCACTCCTACAAGAGATAGTACAGTACACATGCAAACACTTCTTGTCATTTTAAAGGATGGCGAACGACAATTCGCCACTAATACTGAGAGAACCGGTACAGAAACGAAACGGCTTACGTGCGCTTAAAATTCATGAAAATTCACCGTTTTCAATTCCCCAACTCACAGCTGCCATGAAATATTTCTTGATAAAAAAACTAATAACTATACTTTGCTCAAACCAGGATCAAACCTAGAATTCAAACATTAAATTAATAACATAGACCCTAAAGTAAAATATATTATTTAAGTAATTATTATTATTATACTCTATACACCCAACAGTGAACTTTGTTTCGAAACTTTTTAACAATTTATGTTCAAAGTTATCAGGAAAGAAAGTATATGAAAACACTAAACGGTAACGTATTTATTTGTCCGTTACGCCAATAGTGAAGTTTCCATTTTGTCCGTTGTGTCACGTACGTGACAAACGGCTCGTCTTAGGGATCGCCAAATATCGTTTAGTACGTGCGAGGAGAAAACCAACCCACTGGGTAAATAAAATAAATCAAATATATAAGTAACAGGCTGTTTCCAAACGAAAATAATTCTTTATATATTTAGCAACAAAAAAAGGCTGTCAAATTTCCAATAACAATCTTAACGATCGCTTCATATTATATTGTACTTCTTTCTTTCGGAATTTCGCTTTCGCAAATATATAAATTGTGTAATGATATTTTGCTTCTATTTTATTTACTTTGTCTACACCAGAATATGCGCGAACTTCGCTTCAATCACTTTATTCCTTTTTTCCTAAGTACTTATTCGAAGTAAGTATTGCTTCGCGCTATTTCCCTAGGGTAGAAAGAGAGGATAGTGACAACTCAATCAGTCCTTATAATATATTTTATATCTTCTATTTATTTACCTTATATCGAGTATACAAATGGACTTAAGTCCCTGTAATAATTATAATTTAGCCATATAAGCCAGAAGATAAATATTCGATTCTTATACAAATTATATTTCTTAATACTGGTCGTAAGAAGTCAATATCAAAATGACTCTGAATAATTAAAAGTGATTTTTGCACGACACCTAGCGAGAAATTTAATAGCGTCGATTTGTATTGGTTTATTAATTATTTTTTTACAATTTTCTACAAGTGATTTAAAAAAATGAACAAAGAAATTTGAACTAAAGATTTACATACTTTTTGCAATATCTCTTAAAATAATATATACCTATAATAAAAAATAATATAACATCTTAATAATATCTTATAAAGTAAATTGAGATAAAATTGGCAATTGTACGAAAGTGTAATAGGAATTGACAGTAAAATATTCATCGAACTTCATTTTTAATAAATCAATCTGGTTAATAATACAATTTGTTACTTTTCTAACGTGATCAATATTTAGCAATGTTTTTCATCTTTTATTCAGAAAACATAAAGCGAAAGCAGAATAAGTAGAATATATTTTATATTCAACGAAACAAACACATTATTACATCAGCGTCACGATGTATGTATCCTGAATGCTTCTTAACTTTTTGAGGGAGCTTTTTATATTTAATAGAGATGAGGCTTTATCCACAAATAACATTATGTGCGCACATCACATTAACTGGTGCCAGCTAGCAGTAACAACATCATGTTCCTTTGTAGCGGCGTACGCTGACCCCATACAAATAAGGCCCTTATCTAGTTTTTCAAAGATGAATCGCGTTAACGCGTGTTTTGAAGCCCGGATAAACTTTATGAAGCCTGTAACGGTTCAAATGAAATTTTGCCACGCTGGTCCCGGTCCGCCCTAAAGGCGGAAAATATCTGAAGTACTCAAGAAGCAGGTGGCCGATATTGTTTTAAAAACGACAATTAGAATTCGCTAAAGCCTATCTTTTGTTTCACATTGTTTTTGCAACTTTGATTAATTTCGTTGTATCATTATCGCATGTTCAATATAAATGGATAGATATTTATGATTTTAATCATTATAAATGTATACAAATAAATATTTGTAACACAATACTTCGCTATACATACATTTTACGTGACTGTTGAATAACATTGTTTTTATTAACAAGGTCAATTGCCAATTAACTACTCGTTTGGATAGTAGTATGAAAATATATTCAATTCTTTTAAAAACAAATTTGTGAAATGTAACAATTTAAAATCAAAACATTGAAACGTTCACTGTTCATAATTAAAACTAGCCTAGACTTCGTCCCTACGTACCTTTCATTTTTTGAGCGGAACCCTAATTCTTTTTCTAAAATATAAGTACAACTTACTCTTTATAACGTCTGCTCTCTGTCAGCCATTTCAAAGATTACCCGGAACAAACAGACAGACAAAGATGAATTAGTGTTTTTTTATATGTACCGTATATAGGTACTTTTATATGCATTAGTTAAAAGTTATTGTTTTCACATAACAGACAGGCACTTCAAATTTATTTATCTATAATATATTTATATATATATATATATATATATATATATATATATATATATATATATATATATATATTTAGTCGTTTAGTTGAGGCAGTGGTAGCCCAGCGGTAACGCGTCGCTTGTAAAACCGAGTGATGCGGGTTCAAATCCGGGTCTCGCACGTCTGATATTTTCATGTGTGAATCATTTCTATCATGATTACCACTTGTCTTGCGGTGAAGGAAAACATCGTAAGGAAACCTGCATGTCTGAAAAAACCTAGCAAGTTTTCGTAAGACATGTGAAGTCCTCCAACACGCACTAGGACAGCGCGGTGGACTATGGCCTAATCCCCCTCGTACTGAGAGAGGCCCGTGCCCAGCAGTTAAAAAGGGCTGATGATGATGATGATATTTAGTCAACCAAAAAAGTAGGAATCACATACTTACACTAAATTTTACAATAAAAATCTACAAACGTCAAATAAAAACTTAAAAAGATTGCAAACGCAATAAGACTGGCTTTGGCTATATAATTTATAGTTGAGTGCAATGAAAATATTTAATTTTCAATGTACACAATATAACAGTAAAATTTATATACGCTTATCATACTGTATTAAATGTATCTTTATCTAAAATCCTCTCGTGAGCTGCATAGTATGTTTTAAAACTAACGAAATGCTTTGATCATATCTGAGCTTAGCGAATATACAAAAACGTCAACAGGGAGTTTATCCAATTTACATGGATATTTTCGAGTTTATCGCGACTGTATCGATGCAAAAGTATCCGTGTGCATGTGCTTTAAAGGTTATTGCGTCGTCACGCGCCGCTAACAGGCACGCTCCAGGGCTTCGCGCAAATTCATTGAGTACTGTCTCGTCGCCAGAAATAAATGTATATTATTTAAAATACTTCATTATAACTTAGTTTACTTAGAAACATGACGAAAGGACAAGAAAACTTAAATATTTTATTATGAACATACAGGTTTTATTATAAACTCATTATTATATATACTATAATATTTTCAATTAAGATTAACTAATATTCCTAGAATACGCGTAGAAATCTTAATCACGCTTTTAAAAAATATTTATATTTTAAATGTAAGTTAAGTAAATTAGTTATAACCTTGATGGAGCGTTTTTGTATTGCAAGAACTATTAGGAAAATTAATAATAAATACAGTACGCCATTTTATTATATCCATGTTAGAACATTAATGCTAGATAAAAGTGAAGGTATGTGAGATTTAACGCTAGAGTACGTTGACAAACTTTCGATTCCAATTCGTTGTCAGGCGATATTAAATTAAAAGCACCCACGCATTCCTCCCGCGTCTTTTTCCTGTCCATTTGCAAGGACCGTGTAGGAACCGGGGTCACATCTCGTTCCGAACGCCTCTAAGCTGTACAAGCATAACGTGGACATCCTAGTTTCATAAAATGTTGATTAAATATTGCACTGTTTTATAACTAAATTTTATTACTAACATTTTGTCTTTGAACAGAATCCTTCTATTCTGAACAGTTTTAGCCACGTATAAAACGCTAACAAATTCGATAATTTCAGCTTAGAAATTAAAAGATTATGCTTTCCAAGTTATTTTTGTATTTGCTGTTTTTATAATATTTTTTATACCTATTGTGGGCTTGTCAATAAAAACTCTTTCTAAAATTGATTTCATTATTTCGCTAAAAACGCTAAAAACAATTTAATGTTTGATTGTTTTTAATTCTATATTAGTTACAGGCCGTCCCTTAATTTTTTCCCACAAAATTTATAATCTACCTCTGATTTAACTTTATTACGGGCTGATTTCAAAATAATATTTTTAAGAAAGTTATATCCATATAACATTACAGGTCGAAAGAGCAAATTTCTAGACAAGCGATTGAATGGCGACGCATACTTGAGTGATGGTGGACTTTTTTATTTGAATCGTGTGCGAATGCGACCCGTCGCCAGTCACCCTCAGACATTGCCAATAACCACGGCATGTATAAATTACATAAAAAGTAATATTTATTATAATAATTATATCATTATCTATCAGTATTTGAAAATTTTCATTTGTTAATTTCAACGTTAAGGTACCTAATACTTATTTAACTATCTATATAACGAGCTTTAGTTTCAAAGCTCTTTCGAGAAATTCAGGATCAAATTTACATACCTCCATTTTATGATACGTTTTCATGTTTTATTTAGAAAGTACTTTTATACGGACCCTAGAACGAAGACATGAAGGTGTATGACAGTACAAGGTCGCATGACTGTCTCTTGAATTTTAATGTGATACTCCCTTTGATAGTTGTAAAAATGATTTCACGAGATAGCTTCAAGTAAAACTCCCCGTTCACGTTCATACCGCATGCATGCACTTCTGTATAAGAATATCTTTTGGTTACTTTGCCGTAGAGTTTAACAAAGATTTTTGCTGCGAACAATATCTCGGGGCTTATACACTTTGTTCCGAGTTTAAAGTAATAAAAAATCTTTGTATGCGAAGAGGAACGACAATGAGCCACATCTTACGAGCATTATAAACCGTATAAGACGTGGGACTCACATCTTTTAGAAATATTATATGAGCATATTCCATGAAGAAGAATACAGACTTTTTTTCAGAAAATATTCCTACACAAGAGGTTTCTTATTGATCCTATTTTCTGGTTGTGCCTTTTTCACATTTTCGTTAATAGATGTGTCACTAAATTTGCGTTTTCAATTCGGAGTCGGTCGCACGGCGGCTGCGGCGGCGCGCGGGCGGTTTCAATCAAAACAGGCACGCACTCGTTCCACATCCTCACCAGCCTCGCCTTTTAGAATAAGAATTGTCTTTTTCGCAGTGCTCACTGCTAATGCTTTGTAAGTAGAGAAAAGGCTTCTTTTATATTATCTCATTGGTACAGATAACTTTGATGGGAATATTTTTTTTATATTATCAAACTTATGCATTTGATAAACTAAAGTAAAATCTTTAAAAGATAGTGAACGTAGTATAATCATTGAAAATGCAGTAGGTCATTTGCGTACACTACTTTTTTAATTAAATCGTAACAGCAGCACTAGCCATATTAAACACTATAAATAATATAGACAAATTTTCTTTCTATTTATTTATAATAGTTTATATTCTGTAAAGGTCTCCATACTTGCATGCCCCGTTGTCGCTCGGGGCACCGTGCCCACCCGCCATGAAATTAAAGCCGACTCGCGCCGAACGAATGATTGAATAATAAACGAAAGAATTCGCGTCCTGCCCTTGTATTACGTATTCATGACGACTGGCCCGTGGACGCGGTACAGGACAACGACATGCATACGAGACATCTGTTACGATCGCTGGAAATAGTTCAATTTATAAATGTTAAGATGAGAGATAAGCCGGGGTGGGAAATGGACTGGCACATCTAAAGTCATTTCAAATTGAATACATCTCATTGAAATAAATACTGTACTAAATTATATTTAAACTATTTCTTTAATCAAAATCATCATAGTACGTACGATATATACATAAGACATGTTTAAAATGATACGTTAGGTACATCATATACTAATGAAAGAAATTTATTATCTAGTGAAAGGCATCTAATTGCATTAGCAGTAAAGGTAAAAAAACATTTGCAAAGTAACTGCAGCCTCACTTGCATTAACACGGCCGATACTGATAAAAATATCGGTAGATCGAAACCAAAATCCCACGGGGCTTACCGTAGAGGAACTTAACCCGAAATTAAATCAGAGGGGTTTAACCAATCAGGCCGAGTGCTATCATTGAATCGGCAAAGGAACACTAAAATTACTTCTTGATGCGGAGAAACGAAGATTCATCGTAAAAGTGGTAGGTGTAGATGGGGAGAAGGGGGAAATGGGGTCGTCTGAACGGTTTTCCGTGTTTCACAGACGTCCACTGCCGGCGATTACGCCGCACGTAGCGACTACGCGCCGGCCCGGACTGGGCGGACCACTAGCTAATGTTGTGTTATAAACATGAAAAACCGTTCCGGTGATTTTGTTTTCTTATTGCTTCCATTTATACCCTCTTCATTTAAAACTTACTTTAAACGCGAGGTTTGTAATATTTAGTTAAAACTACCGTAAATAATTCGTATTATCTTATTCTCTGTTTTTGCGAACTAGTATATTTTAATGGTTACAAATATTCACCTTATAAATAGGTACTGTTATTATAATATATAAATTATATAAGTTATGTAATAATATACATACGTACATATATCTTCGCATTATAATAAGTAATTTCAAAATCTACAGTTCATTATATATTAAAGCACCTAAAACCAAGGCTAATCGTAAGTTATAAATAAAACTGTCATGATATGTTGTGCGTAGGGTCTCCACAACCAAAATGTAATTACTGAAAGTGAAGGTCTATATTACTTAAAGCAGCATCACTTTCATAATTAACGATAAAGCCAGCGCTCCAGAAAGACAAAGGGTCTACAATTTACGCGTGTTGGTGGTGCCACCTGGGTCATGTCTCCTTTTACTTTATACCGTAAAGATTAAGTTCCCCAAATTTTACCAAATACGTAGCGCCCCTCGTGAAGAGAGCTATTTTGCCCTGTTTACTAGATTAGAGGTTTTTATACGACACAGCTTTCTGAGGCGCGCGTGTTATGACGCAAATGTGCCATCATCATTTCAAAATCTGAGATTCTTTTACTTTGAAGAACTTTGGTGTAATATATCATATTATGTTAAGTTAACTTACATAGAAATATAAAAACTAAATCATAAATACAAACAAACTAGACTCTATTTTTGATATCTAGATAATTTCATTAATTTTAAGTCTACGTGTGTCCTTCAAAATGGGTCGGTCGTATAAACGCTCTCACACATAGGTATTCACTCAAAAGGTGAATACGAATGAAAAATGTATCCAGTTTGATGTTCGTTCAGCCGAGTTTATTATATCTTTATAGTCAGACATAGGTGAAGAAATTTCATGGTAGTGTAAGAAATACAACGGCAAATATTATTTTATTTGTTCTTTGGAATAGTATAAAATGTTTACTTCAATTTTGCTACAACATTGCAAATATAATAGCATTGTGTATTATTAATCCATGTACAATGTACATATAATAAAAATCAGAGTCGAAATTGAAACGCTACTTTAATACTTACAAACTTTATAAAATCTTAAACTATAACTTATAGTCATTAGTATCGGTATGTTTAAAAATTAAAATTAAATTATTTTTAAAATAAAAGTTAAAATGTTTATCTTTTTATCGTCTGTCTGTATGCATTAAGAGAAACCACTGGACAGATTTCGATGAGATGCTTCTCTGGACCAACTTATAAAACAACTTTTATTCAAATACTAACTAGGTTGAATCGCTAGTATTATATGTATTATATATAACATAATTAGTACCATTTCGTTTGTATAGAAATGAAGAATCCGGAAACTTTATAACATCATTATTACTTGTTTTCTCTTACCATATTATGTCAACCAACCAATCTTTTCATTTGTCTTCGTCATTATAAAAGAAATAAGCATAAAATATCTAAACAAACTTAACGTTAACGATTTAAGTCTTATCTTCTTCTAATATAGAAAAATCTCGTGTCACAGTGTTTGTTATCGAACTCCTCCGAAAGGGCTTGACCGATTATTATGATTTTTTGTGTGTATTTGGTAGGTCTGAGAAAAGGTCGCAGGCTAATTTTTATTCCCCTAGGGCCTAGGTTATAAGGGTAAGGGCTAAGGCCCTCTCCATATATTTTATTTTTAATTTTTACTTATTTACGATTTGGCATCAAAAAATGTTTACAACCCTAAATTTACATCCTTCGGGCGCGGGCGAAGCCGCGGTAATTGCTAATTTTATTCAAACATTAAATTAAAAAGTATTAAATCAAAATTTATGAAAGACATACCTATTCAGCTCGTTCATATAGAATAGTAGTTGCTGCAATACGTATTGTTTAACGTAATTTTTTCCCGAGATCTATTTATTTACCTAATTAAAAGCTTATGTACATTTTAGTACACCTAACGAAACAGAAATGGCCGCAGAGCAAGGCATAATAAAGCTCCATCGAACCACAATCACCGAAGTGAGCACAATTTAGCAGTTACGCAGTTCTCTCTCAATTACACTCCGCCACTCAAACCTCCCCTCTGCGGCGACTCAAAGGCGATGCGACATAAACAAATCAGCTCAATAAATAGAATACCACAACAATGCAATGTCAACACAAGATGCTTTATAATAAGGCTATCATTATAATAACGTTAAAGCTAACTCCAGAGTCCAGACTTACTTTGCCAAGTATAAAGTATTCATAGCTCTACTTTAAGATTAAGAGACGAAGATTTGTGAACGGAATAGTGGAATTGATTATCTTTTTTACCTCGTTGGTCACTTAATTTATTGAACACTAAGCTGAGAAGGACAACTGCAGATTCGCAGGGTCTGGATTCGAGATAGGCAATCACAAATATCCAAATCAAACTGCTTTACAGCAAGTAAAATGTGCTTGAATGTGATTATTTTCATAAGCTAATAAGCCATCAAAATTTATTTGACTGAATAAAATTTCAGATAAGAGAAGGGTTTAACTAACTTTAACGAAGAATGAATTAAAAAAACATAGGTTAATATTACGTCGTATCACGAAATGACGATAAGGTACGATGTAGGACGAATACTACGAGTAGAGGTATTTCGATTTTAAATTTTAAAATATTAATTTTACTGTAGAAATTATAACTTTTACACTTATTAATATATATTAAAAAGGTAATATGTAGCAGTATTTTATAACAAATTTTCATTTGTACTAGAATAGAGTTATGTTATCTACATCAAAATAAATATTACTACAATACAGTACTCTGCAATGTATTAGAAAGATGTGTAAGCCTGAAATTTTTTGAAGTATATATTTTTAATTCTTCATTATTGATGAATATTTTAATTATTAAAGAAAATGGTATTACTAATTTAAATGTATTAAAATTGATATTCAAAATGCTAATTGTGATAAAAACGCGGTCATTGTTACATTTGCGGTATGTCGTCAATTACAAATTCAAAACTATTTTAACCATTTTGCTTCCCGTCTCATTAAGCAAAACCAACATAAATTGTAATTTGTTAGTACCTCTGTATAAAAATATATAAGTATGTACGTGTTAAACTATAGTTTGATATGTATAATAAAAACATTTTTGGACCACCGGAACAAATGTAAACGCACTCTCTACTCTAATCAATCGCATACTTCTGCGACACGACAAATCAAAACTGGTGTATTACATTCAAAAGATTTGAGATTTTTTGCAGATTTGAGAAAATCTCAATAACTAAGCATGAATAGAGCCGAGACTCGAACCCAAGACTTTCGGATCTACAGTCGTACGTGCTAGCCGCTAGACGAGACAATCGAATTTTAATGTAGATATTTCACTATGGAATGTTATTAAGTAAAATCGGTATATTTGAAAATGATCACATCATAGTGCAATTTTGTTTATGTAGTAGGTACTATTTAGATGATGTAATAAAGAATATTTAAACAAGCAAAAAATATTTGAACTAAATTAAATTTTATTGAAAACTGTGTATTCTAAGATAATTAAGTATATTTAAAATACAATATTACATTTAATAAATACATAAATATATTGTAATAATATAACCACATTGTGTTTAAATATAATAATAAATATACGAGCGAAACAAAACACGTCTACAACTTGCAAGACATTCGCAGCCGCGTGTAAATAGCCCTTGAGATCAGCGCCCCAAAATCCAATCAACTATTGAATTAACCCGGTCCGTGTGACAAGAATACAGATTTACTCTATCCTCACGTCAAATGTTTATCTTTCATCTGGGCGTTAGTATAAGTGTGAGTACAGCGTGTAATGGCAGGGCCGATAGATCTGCTGAGGCCGCGTAATCAGGGATTAGCACTCACCCCTGTTCTATTGCGATGACAAATCGCGATACCTGATAACATATTCAATCTCATCATGCGAGAATAATTAATTATTATCGATACTAGTGTTGTAATTTACTCAAATATACCATATCGATTTTATTTTACAATTCCCAAAACTAGGAACAGATGAAAGAATCGAATTAGGTATATCTATGAATAAATTTGACTTGCAAAATATCATTAGATATCTCAAAAGGCGCGTCGCTTATATAAAATTATTTATTGGGCTGTATTGCTTTGCATCTTATAACGTTGCGTCTGGCACAACCAAAACATACATATTTTCCTGGTTATACTAAACACAGCAACCTACGGACAATATTTTGTTCGGCTACCGTGATATCGGTTTATTCAAATGCTTCATGTCCGACCCGACCTCAAAGAATCATCCTGAATAACATTATACATATTGAAATTCCCTTGAACATCTTCGCTTTATTATTGTATAAATATTTTGATCGAATGAAACAATACTTAATATGTTCTAATTTAATTTAAAAATGAAAACTAAAGACGCACGTCTTGCTTCACAAATTTCTATAAGCTCAATAGTAATTACAAGAACGGCTCAACTTTTAGCGCTGAAATGCAGCTAGCATTCTCAGAACCACTTCAGTCGGCATAATTGGTATAACTTGGATTAAAGAAACTTGAAAGAACCAGTGGTTTAAAGTTATGCTATCACGACCTTACAACAATCTACAAATATACTCTTGAATATTTTTACATTCTAAACTAATGAATGTCTTTAAATGTAACAGTTTGAACAATCTTAGATAAAATCTGGCCTATGGGGAGCAAAAATCCTTTTTGCAATAATTGACTCACAGTCACGTTATTCAAACAAAAGCCATCCCGATTATAACAGATGAGATCAAAGCCGACCGCCGCTGCTACAGCTTCAAAGCAAAATTTTATTGGAAGCATTTACATTTTTATTGGCGTCCTAGGACCACCGTCTGCTGGTTCCGTCCTATAACGTAAGTGATTTTGAATTTTCTGATGTATATTTTATTATCTGATTTTTGTATACTCAATATATGTACTTATTACCATAAATATATTACGATCCCATGTAATTCGTTGTTTTATGCTTTCTTTTTATCAATTCTTGGTAGAAATATCCAATAGCAAGTAAAACACTTTAAAATTCAACTAAAAATTTGGGTTCATTTCAAAAATTCTAAGAATAATATTTATTACTGATTTTGTTTTTATGAAAAACCCATTAGGAAAGGAGAGCTTTGTTTGTACAGATAGTACACCATATTTGGGCGGTTCGTGATTGATTCCAACGTAATTTCCATACGCGTGCTCTATTCGTATTAGCTACGTAGGCACTTACCAACATGAAAAGACCTCTTATTCCACTTTAGCACAGTCTATTATGTAAGGTAAACTAAAGTTCTTAGGGGTCACCATAAATAAGTCAGCGCATCTAGGACCACCCACACAATTGTTCGGCGAGGCGACCTCGCGGCGCCTGCCGAGTCACGCACATGTAGTTTTTCTAAACCTTAAAATATATTACTTATAACCTACCTATTATTTCCATTACTCGTTCACTTGGTAAAAAAAAATGATCTTATTATTTCTCATATATATACATTTTGCTTTATTACGCATTATAATATTAAAGAAATGTAAATATAACTGTTACCGAAGTTCACACGAATGCTATTGTAAAATACAATCGAATTACATATTCAGCTTATCACGAGTTTATTCAGCGTAATCACTGTGGATATGAAAGATAGGTGAAATTCATGGCGCACTGTCATGACACAATACCATACCAATTCCAATGACAAAAATTGGTAAATCTGTTGAAATTGAACGAATCAACACGGCATAAATATAATATTATCTTTTAAAATTTTAAACGTTATAGTAACTTAATCAATTCACCAAGTAATGAGTTGTTATTTTGGCTTATAAGAAAACTAGCAATTCACCCTACACTGTTACACGAATATTTCTCAGAGATGAGATATTTTTCCGTAACATTTATTATGATTCCAATTTTCATCAAAATCTGTCAAGTGGTTTTCTCGTCATACGAACAGAGACAGACAAAATTTCTAAATACTATACACCTAGACCTCTATATCGATAGTAATGATTACAATATTTTTTTCTAGGAAACATTGAATACATAATCTTCGACTCAGAATTTTATTATACTATATGAAGGTATGCAAATAAAAGACTTATCTTAAATAAATTCAACGCTTTATATGTATGCAAAAGTTTGTTGTATGTGTGCGGTGGTGGATGAAATTACATACATTACATGTACTACGCAGTAGGTACATATACATGTAACATAACAAAGGTTATCTAGCTATCTTGCATAATATTTAACACCACATTTTGTGAGCAGAGAACTTCCTCACAGTACAATAAGCAATCGTTAATATGAACTGTCCTGCAACATGGAATATTTACTCAATGTGAATGATTTTAATGCCGTAAAGCTATGAATTTGAAAGATCGTAGGAACTTTGTATAGAAACATTGTTTTCTGGCAACGTTTGTGATATTCAAATTATTTTCTGTAGCATAGACGAAGATAGTTAATAATTAGTTTTAATGGATACATGGTTATATTACGAATATGTTCAAACAAATTATAATAAATAGGTATATTTAGATTGGTACGATTTCTACATAACTATATAACTTAGTAATTCTTCAATTCAATTCTCTTGTTAATGGCTTCAAGCGTGCCAGTTGAGCACAGATTACTTCGCCAATGTCACGTGGAATGGAGAAGACACGAAGGAGATTGGTCGATATAGAGTCAATAAGTATATTTAAATTATAATTGTATAAGGGAAGTAAATTCTTACTAAACCTACAACAAAAGAAAGCACAGTTAGTATTTACACATAAACCTTTTAGTAATTCTTGATCATTCCACTATTTTTCTATGTTCAATATGTCATATAAATTCTACACAATAACAAAAATAAAATATTATTCCTAAAGAAGTTACTTAAAGAGTAGTAAATCATTTTACTCTTTGCTTATTATGAAAGTGAAGGCTTGCGAAGTTATACCCAGTACTATTACTTTATTTTAAATAATAACAGTGTATTTTTTCTGTTGAACACCTACAAGCACTTACTACATGAAGTACAAGAGATATATAGGCATCGTTAGAAAGCTTTTTAAAATGGCGTTAACTCTTATTGACCATTTTTCATTCGTTTAGTCTACATTTACTGTAATATCTAAGCCATACTGTGAACCACATCGCTAATATAAATTTATGTAAGTTGTAAGAAGTGCTTTGTTTCATTTATTACTTTATAAAATGAAATTTTTAATCAAAACTTTTTAATTTTACAAACTTCTTTCATCTCCTTGACATCTTTGTTGAGAAAAAGTGTGTGTATATACATACCTATATACATATGTAGGTATTTATGTAGTAATACAAATGTATATATCGATTGCGAGGCAATTTTGCCTAACCTATTGATTCAAAAAAATTGCAAAATCTTATTTGTATAAAAAATCTACTAAGGATTCAATAACCATATTTTATTTTGTACCATTTTCATATATTCTGTGCCCCAACTAATAACTTTAGTTAGTGTGACAGTAGCGACAGATATTGTCATCAATTTGTTTAGTTACTTGCCGGGGCTGCTTAGGATTCACGGCTCGATCCGGCCCGACTTATGGGCCAACTACCAATAAGAACAACTAAGTTGTCAGCCGATTAGCGCGGACTCATGTTTTCACATTTGCTTTTAATATATTTTTGTGTTGGATATGTATTAAAACATAATATTGAATAATAATTTATTAAGTATAATCATTTATTAATGGTATCTAATGTTAAAAATGATACATGTAATGCATAATTTTCATACTATTTTTTCTTCTACCCCATACAAAATAATTTCAAATAAAATGTACTAAAATAATTTTTCAAACCTTAGTAACATATAGAGGCATTAAGTATTCTGGAGTTTACTTTAGAAACGCAGGGCGTTAGGCGAGGCGAGACGACAGCGGGGTAGTAAGCCTTATTTGAGCCGCGCGCGTGACGGGAAACTGGAAACACGTCTTGTATGTCGCCGCCCGAATTCTCATCAAATCATCCCGCGACAATGTCGAGCCAAATCCCAGCGCGGGATCAACAGCATTAAAGCCAAATTGAAGCTAAGGAAACGGGTACATATCTCCCATAAATTACATATTGAGGCGAGACTTTAAAGTAGAATTTTAGATATTACTAGTGTCATACCCTCGCTTTGCTCGGGTGCTGCCCAGGCACGCGGGTAATTTACAAGTTCATGTTTTTTTTGCGCGGAACCTTCATAGTTTTCCCAAAATAAAAATTACTCTTCATACAGTCAACTATCTGTCAGGTAGGTCCCGTCAAAATCAGTTTAGGCATTAGCCGGATACTACTAACAGACAGAAAGAAAGGCGAAAAAAACAAAATTAAACGGTTTTTATATATTTATAAATGTACTTTTATATGGGTTTAAAAAGTTGGAATTTTGAGTTTAAATACATATGTTGGGACATTACAAACATAATATTAATTTGTTTATGTATGTATATATGCATAGATAATTAAAAAAATAATCCTTTTAGCTGCGATCGTAATTAACCGTAACGATGAAAAACACTTACTAAATGGGTTTTATGAATAAAGTAGGTAATAGATAGCCATTAAGGTTACTTTCATAGTAAACTTTAGCAAAGAATTTTACTCAAATTCAAAGTAATAAAATCAAAATCCGAAATTGAACCGCTGGCTTTAAATTTACGGGCAATTTGTTAAGATAACATTCAAATTGGATTCCTAACAAAGACCAGCACAAAGCCAAATGAAACAGTAACAATGAAAAGTCATCGAACCACCTGTAAAGTAATACCATAATACCTCTAACATTACACCAATGAATAAAAAGTGACGGGATAACACAATGAGATCCTTCGGAAGCGACAACGTCTTCGCGAATCATTAATTTTAATTCGCACCCTGTGATGGTGACTCTAATGAATTATTGGAAATCGGTGGAGTGTCTCCCTTTCATCGAAGTGTTCGTTCACTTTTTCTTTGAGACTTAGCATAATGTGAAAAAATGTTCTACAAATTCGCTGAATTCTAATTACTTGTTGTGTATTCTTTGGTGGAAGCAAATTTTCTAAACTTGGCGACCCCAAACGAGATTATCAACTTTTACTCTTCGATTACTTCACACCCAAAGTTTATTATCACTGGCTTATATTATTTTCTTTCATAATTCTGGAAACGTAGAAGGAAAATAATTAAAGGCAACATTAAAGTAGTCTTAAGTTCGCTACTGAATAAGGGACTCGAGCATAGCTGCTTGTTATGCACTAAATCTTTAGAAACTTAATGGAGCCTCATTCTTATTCCGAGTCAGATCACTGTAGATGGACTTGAATAATGGATATGAAATAATAATCGCTATTTTTCGGCATTTCAAAATACTCTTACACGTTTATTACATAATTAAGAGTTCTGTTTTGAATAACTAACAACTTCAAAAGAAACTCAAATTATTGATGATTATATTATTATATCATACTAATATTATAAATTTGATTTGAAAAATTATTTTTGCTTTAGATAGCCCGCTTATATATCATCACTAGCGACTCATCCTCGTTTCGCTCGGGTTTGTCCCTAGGTACCCCTTTGTTATAAAATTTTTACAAACAATGAATACCTTACTTATTTATATCGAATCAAAAACCTAAAAATAAGTTTCAAGCTTCTAGCTTTAAAAATGACGTAATTTTCATAAAAACTGTCATTACCTATTTCGACCCCTTACAGCCATTTTTCACGTTGAAAAGTAGCCTATGCCCTTTCTCAGGCTCTAGACTATCTGTGTACCAAATTTCATTTAAATCGGTTCAGTAGTTTTGGCGTAAAAGCGGGACAGACAGGCAGACAGATAGAGTTGCTTTCGCATTTATAACATTAGTAAGGATTACAGTGTACCGTATTCTATACTGGCTGATAAACGTACATGACAACCATATTATATATTACGTTATTTTTAATTTAATATTATTTTACTATATTGTTTAAAATGCATTAAAAACAATCAAACATAGCTGGTGTTACGATATCAATATATTTAATTTTGTAAAATAAAAGAGTGAACTAATATTTTTATGCTTGACATAATGTTTTTGGATAATTATATTTGAATTATAATAGTGTTTATATTATTCGAAATGAAATTCATTTAAATTTAAAACATCTTCAAAATTTATTAAATATTTATTTAGCTTTGAACTAGGCAAATCTGACTATACGGCTTCGCGCTTAGGTGGGAACGCTACTGATGCGTGCCCGTAAGTATGAGAGAAGAAAACTTGCATTTTTAAACTTTTGTCTCCGCTTAAGCTGGGGGTACAAAAGTTACAATTGTATTCCCCCTTCACCCCGTTCAATATGTGACCTGCTTACGTATTGGAGAGGCGACGGTGGAGTTCTCAGACAATATGTCGTGCCACCCATCCTAAGACACGTCGAATGGCCAACTTAAACAAAACACAATTTAACAACAGAGAAAGTGAACCCTTATTTATGGAGGGCTATTATTTTATTACGCTTTTTCTTATTCATTAATGTTATATAGGTACATAAGTAATTTCGGATTAAAATTTACAAATTTTACCCATACTTCTTTAAACATTTTAACCTTTTGCCTTTGCTCATTTATTAAAGTGAATTGTAGAATATATCCTTCATATTATAATACTTGTATCACAGTAAAAGCAAGATCTCAGCTTCTTTTAAAATAATACTAAAAATGTGATAATGTGACTAAACGTAAGTAGGTATATTTTTTTAGCAAAGAAATAAATTGCAAACTAAAACTGTCCATAATATTTCAAACAATACACTAAAAATATAAAGAAATAAGATGTTTTTAAAGAAGATATTCGCATGTAGGCAAAGACCACTCGTTCAGTATTCAGAGCGTAATCGTCATTAGCCGACCCAGACGTTAGATTCCCCAGCAGCAGTACGATTGTATCCACCCCAGTCCAACTGAATAATGATTAAATTGCATAGGGCTGAATTGGCATCTATATATACATACTGAAAACTAAAAACATGGTATGTCTGAAACAAATAAGTTAGTAAAGTTCCAAAAAGAAAGCCCTTCAAACCAAAACGTCTGATGCATTTAACTTTCGCCATTGTTTTACGGAATTCGGAAATTTAAATACAGAAACCATTTTGTGTTCAAATGAGTTTTCGGAATAGCCAATTAGTTGTTAGCGCCCGGCCGCCCTCGTTCGCTTTCATTAGGCTATATAGTTTCCCAAATATCTGGACCCCTTAAAGATATATCTCTTGCTTTCTTCCAACTTTTTCCTAGCGCAGCGTTAACAAACGTGTTAAAATTTTAGTGTTGTTTTGTGGTTGCTCCTAAACTGATTACGACGTGCAAATTTTTTGTATCCTACAATTAGACTAAATATGTTCATAAAGACGAGGTCCATAAATATTCAGCGTATTAATTAAAGTAGCTTATAACTTCTCAGACGTCTCAGTCGCAAGTAAAACGAAGAGCTAATAAACGTTTATAACATAATATCGCCATAACTAAATCGTTTCAACATTGTAAAATAATATATAAAAATTCAATTAACAAAACAAAGCTACACAAAAATAAACAAGAAAGTCAATCAAAACCGAAAGAATTAAAATATTTATCCTAAAGCGGAAAACGAGAAGCAACTCTTTGGAATGTGCAATTCCTTTCTTATTTCATAACGCAATCTTCCCGGCTTCTTATCTCACAACGAACATATCTCGCCCCCGCTCTCGAGGAAAATCATCCAATATAAAATCGGTTTAATTTGCGCTTTTCGCACTCAATGGGATGGAATAATATCAGGCAATTTGGTTACCGCGGGCATAAATATGGCGGGCCGCGCTGTAATTGTAACGCGAGCAATTCGCGCCTCGTAACGACCGAGGAGAGAAAACTTCGCCCGTTTCTAAGTAGGATGGCTGGGCCGAGGGCAAACGTCCTCCCTGTCCTCTCATTGCTTCATTGCCTCAGTACTTCATTGCTCAGTCCTCGCACTTTATGAAGCAACCATACCACATTCGCTTACCATTCAGAGTCAATTTTTTAAGATTCTGTTGAACAAAGTACAGAAATCCATATCAAACACCTATAAGTTATGTCTATATAATTCTTCACCCATGTCTATGATATGTTTCGACATAGTAAAAAATGATTTTATATTTTTGTAGCTATAACCATAAGCAAATATTGTGGTAGGCAATAAAAGTTTAAAAATAGTAATAAAATGAATTTTATAACCTATATCTTTAAAAAAAAACAAATTGCCAGGTATACATTAATTAGTAAGTCATTGGTCATATTTAAGACACGAAAATACCACTTATACAACTAGCATGATACTCTTTAAAAGCTTAGTTAAATAAGCTTAGCTTAGTAAAATAAATTCATCTATTATACTGGGTTTTAATTTTTAATATTCATTTTCGGTAAAATTCCTACGAAGCTACTCCTTAACGAGTTTAGAACCCTATAGCCCTCCTCGAGCTACTATTGTTGAATAGCTTCTTTAGTCCCGCACAAAAGTAATTACGCGCAACTCTTCTCCACTCCTTTGCTCGACGTAATAGAATAACGAAATGTCATTTTCTTTTACCCTGACCCTTCTGCGGTTCATGCGGGGAATGTTAAATTTCTGAAATTAGAGTGAATAAACCGTGTTGTAATTAAAACTGGGTACCGCGAAGCACTGCCCGCCCATCCTTCTTGCTTGGCCTACGAATTAAACACCGAATTGCTTTAGTAATTCGAAATAAATATTCGTGGAAGATCTTCCTTTAATGTAAATCACCTTCGCTGTCCCGATATTCCGCACTTAAAAGTCTAATCTCAGACAATTTATTTTCTTATAAGCTTGTGATGAAGATTTTGTTTGTAAGAAGATTTTGCTCGAAAGTTTTCGATTAAGGAGAAAATTGATGTTACTGCGGTTAGCTTCAGCCATTTCACATAAAGCAAAACTCTTAATAGGTTTGTAAACGCATGAAAACCGACTCGTGTCCGAGTTGAACATTGCCGGCGACAATCAGCGCAACAGTTAACTAGCAGTCGGCCACTTCCGGAGCAAGCCTCTCGAACTCGAGCAAACACTCCTCAATTGCCTTAGAGATGTGTATAATAATATATCCATAGATTTTCAATAGAAAAGTTGGTTGAATTGAATTAATTATCCATTCATTTATATTTTTATACTATTCATTATTTTTTTATCAATATTAAGGCACTGACAACATTTTATACATGTGAAATAACTTTATTACAATTCCTACTTATGTTGTCCTAAGCTCAAAGCGATATAATACGGATAAATATCATCTGAATTTGTAGGTAATACTTATGTAATATCGATATAGCTTTTATATTTTATCGAAAAATTTTACTTATAATGTATGTTTATATACCATAGTAAAAAATTCAAATTTTACTATTGGTAGTAATAACAACATATTTCAAGAAAAATTATAATAATGTAATATTAAAAATAACATTATAAGCCGCTGTTTATATTTAATAACATAATTAAACAAATACAGTCTAAGTAAGGTTCTATCTTAATTATACAAAGCGCCTTGTGGGAGATATTTAATTTCCCGCCTCACCGTAAGAGCATTTGAAACTTTAGTTAACTGAACAAGGAAATATGTTTATGTAATGAATGATTAAGCGAATTAGTATTAAACCTACATCAACAAATTTTAAAAATATAGGTAAATATTGTTAAAATATATCATTAAAAAAACCTAAACAAGCCAATTAAAAAAGTTTTGAATGAGCTTGTCTAAAGCTTAAAAAAATTACTTACATTGGTTCTTTAAGCTAATTTAAGATAGCAAAAGGATCGTAAAACATTTTAAAATACGATGATATTAACTCGAGGAAGTTGTCAAAAATACATATCTTTCTTTGATACATTGTTTCAATAAAGGTTAAAGCTGAAAAAATGACTTACAAATTATATTCTTGTACTTCGGTGCTATTCCTCTTTTCTTACAAATCATTGAATAATTTTTGTGAGTAATGACTATAACATAAAAATAGTAGCCTGAAAGAACTTCTTACTGCAAGCGTTTGCGTTAACGAATACCAAGAATAAGTATAAAAAAAGTAAACAGATATAGTTTTGAAATACTGAAACTATATACAAGTACTACTGGATTTATCATTGGATTAGCTCAATGGAATTTCACTTTTATAATTCATTCACACTATTTGTCGATTATCCAAGTATTTATTTCTTTTTTTCATGTTGGGCAAAATTGTTAAAGTTTATAAAAACTCAAAGTTCAAAGGATAGGTACTAACGGAAGCATAAGAAAGAAGTTTATATGGTAATACTTCATCATCTATTTATTTATTACACAGTTATAGAAATTTTACCAGACATTATTAAATACTTAACTGATAAGTACTTATAAAAATCGATTTTACACATTATAACAAATACATCAATGTTTCTAGGATACCTAGGAATGACTAAAACTTTTATATAAAATCTTGCACAAGTGAACATTGGAGTGTGCCATTCAATTCGAATGCAATCTAACAAACAGCTAGTGTCCAAACATAAGGAAATTCGCATAATGCAAAATAAGTTACAAAATTGAGTTGCCGAGAAGCGGCTGCCGTGTGAACTACCGTCTAAACTACATTTTCGAACTTACTAACACGGGCAATCGAAAAATAGAAAGTTCCCAGTCTAGGATCGAGACTAACTGTGTAACTGGCATTCTTCAAGAACTTGGTGTGAGCCGCGCCAGGAATTTATTTGGTTTATATACAACCGCCGGTTTGCTCACATTAAACGTCGAGTTAGTGGATAGCGTAGAGGATATATAGAGGTTGTCTATATGCAACATACTTACGTCATGTAATAACTATTTACTTACTTTCACGGTTAAATAGACAAATATATATTCTTTACACATAGACATATTATATACTAGCATACCAAGCAACGCGTCGCTGTGGCACATTAGTAGAATTTGTAGTAAGCTGCAACGGTTTCTCGGGTTCTCTCTCCGCAATTCAAGATTTGAAATCGATTTTTTTATAAAAAAAGAAATAACCAGGATAAAACTATCCTTTTAAGTTGGAAAAAAATCACATATTTAAAATCCCATAGGAGTTTCGAAATTCATCAAGAACCAATATTATAAGACGGAAATTTTATATATATCTACTCATTATATATCTATTATTACAAAATTAATAACTTTGCTGTAATACTAAAAATCTATAGGCATTTACTCGTACAACAAATTCTACATCGTAGCTGTTTTGAAATACTTAGTACTAACAGATATTCTATGAGAACCTGCTCTATTCTCTCTAATACACAATACGACAAGATGAATTTAAAATAGAAATTATATATCATAACGTATAAAACGTTTAAATTCACTGCATAATTTAATATAGGGTAATTGTTTCATATTGCTCTTGATAGGACTTGAGAGTTTCTATTGTTGCTGCAATGTATACAGTAAATACTACATTTGAACTCAAACTAATAATAATGTTTGATTCTGTTTAAATAACATTTTCAGCTTTGTAACAATCTGAGCTAATTGCCACCAACACTTCATTGTAATATGAAGCTCTCTAAAAGAACGTTAGTTTGCATCGTGTCTTTTAAAGCCTACTATGAAGTGCCTCTTAACGCAGCAAAAATAAGCTCACCTTCCACCGGTTAAATCCTGCCACGGCCTGATTTTTAAATGAATACAAGTTGACATTTTCGTTATAAATAGCACGAAATTTCCCTATAATTTTTGTTGTTCATAACAATGTTGATTAACTTAACGTATATTATGTAATGAAATGAAAATAAATATTTGGAATTGAAACGAAAATTGAACTGCTCTTGTAATTGCGAACAGATAGACTATATAATAAAGAAAAATATACATTAAAAACGCATAGCAGGCCTATCGCTAGTAGCGATCTCTATTATGCAGAAACCCTAAAATAGATCAGTATATGAATAGCAGGCGGAAAGTGTGATTCTATGACCTCTATATATTTGAATTTTTAGAACTTAGACTTAAAGACTAACTAGGAGTAACACTCGTGATTTTGTTAAGAAGTAAGTTTTGTAGGGACAAAACGAGCGAAGTAAGGTAATTAAAAAAATTAAAGTAATTAAGTATAACAAAATAATATTAGGTAGAATTATCTGTTTAGGAGCTCCACCCGATTAACAGAAATCCAGTCTTAAGCTACAAGACAAGAAGGCTACGAAAACAGGGAAAGTCCATCCAGACGGTACACACGCTTGGGGTCATTCAAGTTTCATTACCAATAACTCCAGTCTCATAACTGATAACTTATTCATTTAGGGGCCGGTAACACATTTTCACATTTTAATATTCAATTTGGTACCTGAACAAGAGTTATGATAATATATAAACATCACGACTACAAATACACTTATTCGATTTCTAATTACTTGCCACTTGCACTTATTACTCTGAAAATTTTACTATATAATGTTTGTGGGAGTGAAAACCATAATCTTCAAAGTGCAAAAGCTATCCATGTTCTTCCTAAAAGTTATAATTAGAATATACGTAAGTAATCTCATTGCCATTACTCTTTCACGCTGTATTTTGTTAGCACCAGCAAATACCGTATGTAATGACACCTAAACAAACGCGTAACTTACGTGACGAGTTCTCCCACTTTCAGCCCACATCGCTAAGGTAATAAAACCAAGAAAGTAGTTTTAAGTAAGCCCGCGACAGCCATTGCAGCCCCTTATTACCCGCTACAAAACCCTCCTTATTACACGAGACAAACAAGTTATTCGTTTCAAATTGAAAACTTTCCACCCTACTAGCCATAGTGGGGCTGTGGCCCATAAATTCCCGCCAATTTTGTTTTATTTCGCCATGCAGGCACGGTAATAAAAGTAAGCTGGACGTGAGACAAAGCCTCTAGCCGGGATTACGCGACCATCGCAATGGATCACTGCAGCCTGTGATATGGAGTCTAAGCACCGGTATCTGACTAACTGAACTCGTAATTTACTTTACACATTAACAAAGTTGTAAAATTTGAAGAACTGAGATGTAGCCATTTCTAAAGCTGCGGCCATATAAGCATCGACATTCCGACCTCGTTGTTACCTACGAAAAAAATCGTGAGCAGCTACATTTGCCAGCATTGTAGCTAATAGGGATTTTAATATTCCTGCCTCTTTAATTATTAAATTACGTACAAACTTCTACAATTAATGCATTTTGAAGTTGCTTTTCTTACTAAGCTAGCTGATACAAGGGTGAATTAATTATAATATTTATAATATGTATGTACAATGTGTATATACCTACCGTCTGTTGTTTTTGGTTGGTCCATTTGTCCATTAATTTTTTACTACCAATGCGCGCGGCTCCGCCCGCGTTCTAATGACCGAAAATTATGTTCTTTTATTTTACTTATACGTACCTACTAAAACCGCCACCGAAACACGCTGCATCCTATGATAAATTCCATATCGTTTTTACAGTTGGAACGAAAAAAAACGTCTCGCCATTTATTACTATTATGTTATGTGCATTATTTACTAAGAAACTTCAATACAATCTATTTCATCGTTGGCAATTGCGGCAAGAAGGCCGCATGTGTGATCTTCGCTGCAGACTCATTGTTCTAGTGTTTCCTATACGAAACGTGTTGTGTAAGCACAAGTGTACCGTTTCGTTAAAGTAAATAAAGCCGTTCGTTTATTTTAAACACTGTCTTTGTTTTAGTGTTTGCCAATTAGACAATAAGACTGCAAAGATTTTTAGGTTTATCTCAACTTGCAAAACCAGCACGTTCTTTAAAGCAATTACCTTCTATTCTTTTAGCCTTCCTTCCCTGTTGATTAGAAAGTAAGGTTCTAAGTAAAACTGGAAAATGGGCAAATAGTTCTCATCACTACCCTTGTAAGGTAAATAAATAGAAGAAAACTTCGTCCCTCATTTTTCGCTCATATGAAGATACTGCGTGATTCACTTAAGGCCATGAATCGGGATACTCCAAGAAGCATCTGTTATACTACAACAAAAGTCAAAAACCTACGGGTATGATGTTAAGTCAACATACATAAATATGTGTTATATTAATGTACTAATAGAGACATAAAATAATGTGGGATAAATTAAGTAAATAAAGTGTTACGTAAACAAAGAGTACACACTAAAAGTACAATATGAAATAACACTTTCTTGGGTAAAACAATGCCACGTTTACGGATGGGACTGCAAACATTTACCGTGTCCGACGGTTATGATCCGTCGTTTGAGCATCACGCCAAATTTGGTCCGCTCATAAAAATAAAAGCAAAACAGACTGTTAAAAATACGCTGTGGAGTCTTCTTTAAATAAAATATTTAGATAAATAACAAGAGTTATGCTGCCCAAATTTTAAAATTAACAGTTTCCCAATTTTCTGTATTTTAATAAGTTATTCTCTAGGCGAAATTTGTGTTCCTATAGAATCTACTTACTCTGAAATTATGCTTGTCAAGTATTAGCGAGCTCGGTTATGTTATTCACGCGTGTAATATGCTATTTTGTTAGTAGCATAAAATAATAATCCTTTAAACTAAACACAACATTTTTTTTGTTTTTTTTATACACACGCTTTTCACGCGTTAGTATACACTTATAATACTTTTTCAATTTTTTAAGTTAAATTGAAGTAGTACATAAAATATTCTGTGCTACGCCAGCGTAATATTTCTATCTTTAAATCTATAATATCCCATCCTTGGCAGGAGTCGGGTAAAAATGAATGTTGAAAACTCTCGCTCCAATTTCATTCATCTTGCTCCACTTTACATTTCATCTTGCTCACGTGATCTAAGTTTTCCCGGAATGTCGATGCAATTAATAAGTGAAATTCAGATTAACATAATAGAAAATTCGTCCACTTGTTTCCACTAACTGAACTTTTGAATTCTTCGCAAACCAGCTTACTTTTTCTAGACTACAAATTGTACCTGTGCAACCTCTTTTATACCGCTTCAATAATTTGATGGTTCCTAATTCCTATTCATATTTACAAAAATGTATAAAAATGTTACTAGCATTTCTCATAATAAGTACTGTTTAGATTTTAGACTCACATTTGCAAACTACCAAAATCTCTACGTTATATTATTATGAATAATGAGAACAGAACTCCAACATAATTCAACTGAACTTACCTGAAGCATGCAGTTAATGTATTTACTAACTTTGTACTGTATTTGCAGGTATAAACGGGGCTATTGTTGCAATATTTTGCTTGTTACACACAGATTATATCAACGTATGCTATACATATTAAATAACCATGATACATTTAAAGAGCTTTTTTGTATATATAATAAATGTAATATTCTTTACAGGTACTTCTGAAACTTATTGAGATAAGGAGATATTGAATAACCTCGAGTTGCTTATGCTGAAATAAATCCGTAGTAAACTGAACGGCATGTATCAGTGGAGTCAATAAATCAAAGATTACAGACGGGTGAACACGGAATATGAAATAACATAGTATATCAAGTTTCACGTTGTTATAAATACGAACTCCATTGAAATCACAGACGATAAAAAGAAATAAATACAATAAAATATCTAATTAACTTGTATCGTATCACCTTTATACACCTTTTATCTCAATAAAAACGGGAAATGGATAGGTAAGGCCAAAACAATAAACTCGCAAACGTAATGTGCGACAAGAAAGAGCGTAGAAGCCAATTAATTTTTGCTGAGACTACGGTTTATGTTTTCCCGGATAAATAAGGAGATTTAGCCACGGCGCCCGGGGCCGCCTCATAAAATGGCTGGCTCGTAACCGGCTCTGACCGAGACATTTACTAACGTTTCACGATGTTTCAAAACTCGAACAAACTTATAACAAGATTATTACAAATTTCATTTCTGTCTCAATTGTATTGTTATTCGTACTCGATGTCAATTTGTTTATAATGTTATCAATGGATTTCTGTAGCAGAAAATTGTTGCGCTGACTTTTACTGTTGAAGAAAAATGTTATTAAGTTTGCTCAGTTAAAAATCAATTTCTCTTTTTTATATTCATTTTTATTTTTATATTTCATTTAAGTAAATCGTTGTTTTATAAATAATAATATAAAAATACACCATATTTTTCGCACTTTCGTCGTAACGGCACTTCTTTGCTAGCACTAAATTCTTCTGTAGATCCATATAAAACTGCAGTGTAAGAGTAATTCAGTTGCATTTTACTTTTATAGCTAAGGTAGAGCGGCCGGGTGATGACTAAATAATGACTGGGATAACGCAGTTTTATTGCTGCCTCCGTGTTGCGAATATATAAATGAATTCTCGAGGGAGTGTTAAAGATGCCGCCAAAGAACTCCTGTCGAAACAAGTCGGGCTCAGAGAAATGGCGCCGTAAAGCTTCCTATCCGCAACTCGTCATTTTACGTCTTCTACATAATTGCTAACTAAAAAATAAGAAATATATTAACGATTATTTTTCAACGGAATTTGTTTAATTTTTACTTTTTTGTATTCAATAGTTATAACGAATATTTATAATTTTTTGAAAATTTATGATGTATCTAAATTATTCTTTATACTTTTAGATCATAGAAGACCGAAAATACAAGAATTTGAAATATATATCAATATTTTTTTTTATGGGACAAAGGGGGCAAACGGGCAGGAGGCTCACCTGATGGTAAGTGATCACCTCCGCCCATGGACATCTGCAACACAACAGGGCTTGCAGATGCGTTGCCGGCCTTTCAGGAAAGGGAAGGAGGGAGGAAGGAGAAGGAAGGGAGGAGGGATGGGGAGTGGGCCTCCCGGACTCTCACTTACCGGACGAAACGCGACAGCATAGCTGCCACTTTACGCCGGTCTTCTGTGAGAGAGTGGTACTATACGGGGCGTGCCGGCCCATTCGGCTGCTACCCGAAGGTAACAAGCATGGCACTACCACTTGAGATATATTTTTATTCGCTAAAAAGCACTAGTTATTACAAATAGGATTCTTAATGTATAAAAACAGTATGTGATATACAGACCTACTTTGATTTCCTCATAATTAAATATCATCTTTGACGACATAACATACCTACATGATAATTTAAATTATACGACACAAGGGACCTCACTTCTGCTGCTGAGTAAACACTATAATGTCGCTTACCAAAGCACTGTCAAATGGACCAAGACATTTCTCTATATATGTAAACTAGTACTGTTTTTTTTTATGGCAATAAATGATTATTATTATTATTATTATTATTATTTTTCCTGATCAGGCATCGTGTTTTTTAAATTGCTTCTTAATTTAATTAGCGATAAATTAATTATCTAAGTACGTGAAAAGCTCTTTCATATAAACTATTTATTTTTTGCTATGTTTATTTTTTATTTAACCTTTAGCCTTTTACATACATACATAAATACATAGGAATATTATAAAATATTCTTTATTCTAAAATTCCTTGTATAACTACTATAATATTCGTTGTACAAAACCCGTCAGAAGTCATAATTAAATATTAACAAAAAGCTACACATGTTTTGCTTATAATAAGAGACAGCTTCATTTAATTTTAAAGTTTTATACATGTAGAATATTATTATCAGCGAAAAAGATTTCATATGAAACTAAAAATTTGTAATTTACTCAAACAAGTAGTATAATGATCATACTCGAAAACGTAAGGTTTCATTGTTGTTGTTCGCTGTTTACATAAAATAAACTGTAAGCTTCACACGCATAATAAAACTAACTGATAACATTATAAGTTTAGATCTTAAATTGAGTGCTTTAATCTATGGTTGTAAATTAATTATACTATAATTATTATATGGTTCTGAATTATATACCATACTAAGATCTCATTCTCGCTACGTTCGTCCCTCGGTTCTCCCAGCCCAAAAGTTTCTTACAAAGTTGCACGAGCCTTCAGACCTCCTAATCCGGCCCTGTCGCAAAATCCATTTTTTGCTGACTACGTGATTCGGTCACAAACAGACAGACAGAAAGACAAAAATTCTAAAAACGATAGATTCTACATCGGTGTCGGTAATAATGATTATTTCGATTAGAATTTTCAAAAAATATTCAATCTACAGATTCAACTAAGTTAAAATTTTATTATATGTATAGATAAACTATTTCAATCCAAAGTTTGTAATTTTTGTAGAGAACCTTCTTTATGCGGGCCATGAGAAGAAAAAAAGGATTGGCGTTACTATTTTTGTTATTGAAACGGCTACACTGGGCCGTTACGTTACAGTAATATTTTGCAGAGCTTATAGCTGTAGCAGCATATAATAGCAATGAAAACTTATTTGAACGATTTTATTCTATGAATGTTAAATCACTTTTATATTTTTTTTATTTATTTTTAAATGAGCGATGGAATAAGTTGTAAATAATATTATTTTAATTTTATTAATGATACAAGTACAAATTGACAACCATCCACTCTTAACATAATAACTGAAGATCAACTAACGATAGTACTATTTATTAATTTATCGTAGTCTAATTTTGAAAGTCAATTTTAACCTAATTTTAATTACCGTAACAAATCTTTCAGATATCATCGAGCTTCTCTGATAATAATTAATGGAACAAGAAAGTAGATAGTAAAACTTTTAATTGAATACTTAATCTTCGGGCTTGTTTGATGCGATTTGAGGAGTCTTAAACTAAGGTACAGTTATTTGGGGTTTTAAGCTACATATAGGTAACTTTTTTCACTACAACCATTAAAATTGTCATAACCATAATAATTATAGGTCACCCAGTTTATAATATTATAAATATGGGTGACTTCAAGGCTAGAGTGAATAGGTGACTACTGAATTAGTGCGACTTACCATCTACGACTGCGTTACCACTTACCATCAGGTGGAACGTAGTCAAGCACTAATTAAGAATAGTATAAAAAAATCATACCTCCTATAAGTATGTAGAATAAATATATATGAATATTGTACAACGTTTTCATTTTAATTCTAGTCAGATATCTCGGATTCCGATGTTCCTACTAAGGCTTACATTATTAAAATTTTAATTGTATCCCAGCGTTCCACTCCATAACCGTAAAGAGACCGACGAGCTCTTTTGATACACTATTAATGCAATTGTTCGAAAACAACGCGGGGCAATAAAATTTAGCCTTCAGGTAGAATATTCCGCTCCACTTCGCTCCCTCAGCTATAATTTTTCGCATTGCGGATTTTAACAAACATTTTACATTTTGTTATTTTCTTTTGTAACAAATTAAGTGTTTCTAACCACACGTTGATTTAATCTTTGGTGTACATATTTCTTGGCATGCCTAGAATCATGGATGTTTTAAGTAAAGTTCCTAACAAATGAAATAAAGAATTCTTTGAATTAATTAATTTGAACCATCCACTAACAGAGACTTACGTTATTAATATTCATCACAAATTAAAAAAAAAGTAAAAAAAACTACGTATATATTATTATTTTAAGGTTTTCATAGAAAGATTTTTTTAACAAAACGTTAACTGACCTCACAAAACAGTAAATATATAATATTTACTGAAAATGCATAATATTAAAATTACTATTCACATGTAAACTTTAACCAAAATCTTCCCTCGCTGGACTGCAGTAACTTTTCGAGTACCTTACAAATAAGAAAGCTGTTTAAAATACACTACAGTAAATAAGGACAGGAAAATGTTCTAGCAAAAGTGTAGAACTTTATTCAAGTGCCATCGACAGGTAAAACGTGAGATTCCAGCAGCTGAGCCTAAAATACAAATGGCAAAAGTACTCGGGCGTCATCGCTTGCTATCGACGTAGAACTATTTCTCTTATTGGATTCACGAGAAAATTTTTCTCCGAACAGATTTTTTAACTGGAATTTTTATCGTTCTCTTGAGAACTATCATTGGTAAATCATTAAGAGCTAAGAAGTTAATCGGGCTTAATAAAAAACTTATAATTTATATAACTGACGTTTTATTAGTTAGTTATAATAAATCTTTAGATATGTACATCCACATTTAACTTCTATAGGTACATATATAATTTCACAGATAATCATATGTTTATTCATTAATTAATTATTTACAAACATTAACAATTATAACAATATGATCCATATATAATGACTCAAGTTACACTTAACATTAAATGGAATACCGACTATTACATACTTATCACATTCCTCGAAATATCGTTAAATTATATTATATATCATAGCTATTTTGATATTTCATTTAACTTAAGCTTAAGTTACTACACTTATTAAAAGTAATCTTCTTTGGAATTGTAATATTATTGACTATAATTAGGGATAAACTGTATCACCGTTTTTAAAAGCTTCATTCTTTCATGCTAAGAAATTAAAATATTGTTATAATTAGCATGTCATATGTGAAAAATATGGACTGCGATAGTACATCATAATTTAAGAGCGTATATAGCAGCTTTTTGGTACAATTTTGCTGCTCGTGATCTTTTTATATAATGCTATATGCAATTGTATTGCATATTTTAGTTGGCAAGTTTTTTGTTAAAAAATTAAGTAACATTTTCTATTTAGCTCAGCTCGATAGTAAAAATATGTAAAGAAATGTTAATAAATATTCATTTTCCGATTCCTTTCGATACAAGTGGAACGCGGTTACAGAAGTAAATTGTCATAGCAACGATAATTAAATGCAATTTTAGAGTATATAGCCAAATGGTTTATTTTAGTTACTTCCGAACAAAAATATACTTCAAAATCATTCACAGTACCACGTTGTTCTTCTGAATTTTTTATCCCCTGATCTGCGTACTTCGCCAGGAACACCACGGAGAGAATTATCTGAAAAGAAAATAAAATTTTACTTGTCATTTTGATACAAATGATGGTAATTTAACGAAATCAATTATGGATAGTTGATGTATCGATTTCAGTTACATTTCAGTCCGACATTTACGTGACTATTATAAATTGACAGTTATTCGATCACGATTTAACAAAATACAGCTCAGCACAATACAACTTATTATATTATTTCACCTAATTTACTCGAATTATAATAGCAATTACGTGATAAAATATCATGTAACTAATATTATCGTGTAAAAACAAATTTGAAAGTGAAAAAAGGGAAGTGGATGCACTGCTTTTATTTTGTCTGTTTTCTTGAGAATATAATGACAGTAACAGATTAATTCGTAAAATTAATTTATCATGCATTAGACTATACTCGTTGTAAGTAAATTCGATTTTAATTACTTAATAATCCCGATAAGCTATTAATTTTTCAACCACTGACACCAGTCCCAATAATTACATTTTACACATATATACATTATACATACATAAAATAAAAAAATAAACAAACACTACATATTCATAACGAGTAGGACGGAAGAGAAAACAAGTTTGTAACAATTGAGATATGACAATTTGAAAATTTACATTCTAACATACTACTTACTACATTGTCACGCGTCTTTGCAGCTACGATCTTTTACGAACAAAATAAAAGGCATAGTACGTAGACTAGAAAACAAAATTGTAATATTACATGTGGGACTCTAAATAATAATGAAAACTACTGGAAAGAAGCAGTGATTTCATTCATTTCAACATGCCATTCTACAATAGTTGAAGAATATCGCTCAATGAAACTACCTTTTCGGATTTTGTCGCGGACTTATTTTGATTTTTGCTTTACAGCTATCATGGTCACGGGCGAAACTCTCGCCCATGATTGCTGTAAAGCATTCGAAACGTCAGGTACTAAAAATCAAAATAAATCCGATACAAAATCCGAAAAGGTACTTTCATTTATAATGTCGAATATTGGCGTAAACCTAAGAAAGTACAATATCGATCAAAATATTTACAATACAACTTTTAAAATTTCTAGTCTTCAACAACTGTGAAATGACAAAAAAAGTCCTACGTTACATGTTACAAAAATATACAGGACTCAAATTCATAAAAAAATACAAGTAGACGTGCGTATTTACTCCATACTCATTATTACGTATTTACATTACTAAGTAAATATCTACTCCTCACTCAATTTCTAAAATAATAAATAAGTCTTTAACAATTTATATAATACGTAGGTACTCCATAAGATTCCCCTAAGCAAAAGCCACACCAATCCTAACCAAGAGGTATCGAAAAGTCGACTATTTGAAAAACAGCATGCAAATTATCATTTTTTTAATAATAACGAGTTTAGAACTAATGGAAGGCAGTAAATATGACTAAGCTTTTCTATGTCACAGAATTAACTCAAGGTAGTTTCCATTTCAACACCGAGTGCTACAATCAGCTTCAAATGCAAATAAGCATCATATGTAAGACTCTCAAGCACTAGTTTAGAAGGAATTTTAACTGCACCTTCTCCGCTCGACAAAGTGGCATGTAAATTTTTTTAAGCAGTTCCATTTTTCAATAGCGCTTTTGGATACGACTCTGTCCTATGAAGAGTAGGAAATGTAGCAATGAAAAAACCCAAATTAACAAATCTGGAAGCGTGCCTAAAAGTACTGACCTACAAAGCAACTCATGGATGAAACTTCACGTAAACGAAACCATCTAATATACCTGGAGGAAAGATTTGTACATTATTTATTGGATCTTATATAGTCAAAGCACCACGATTAGCGTTCACAATAAAAAAAGATAATTTGAAATAAGTCATAAAAGCGAACATGCTACAGAAGTAGACCACGGGAAAATTATTTGCAAATTGTACGTAGTAGAATGGTTAAAGAATAATATATGTACTTGTATTATTGTATGGTGCTGATACGTGGTGTTTGCTGATTGCGCGTGTATTATAGCATCGAGAGAGTATTCCTTTGTTTCTATTCTTATAGGTTTAAAATGCTTTCTTCTAAGAATTATTACTATATATGTACATATGTTATAATTGTTTATTAAAATAAGCCATACACTTATCGTCATTTCGATCAGTCTCCGTTGATTCCTGGCTATCCATGGACACCATGGATATCCTTTTCTTACGCTGTTGCAACAACAGTTCTGAAATAAAAGAAAATTACAATTTTAAACAAAATTGATAATAACTTTAATTTTTTTTTGTTTTTATATAGCAAAATGTTTTGATTAAGTTAGAGAGTGTAAAATATTCTAATAAATAATACGTTTACACTTCGAATATACCCTAACGTTTTACATTAATTTTAATAATAATAAATGTACTAGGTAGGGTGGTAAGGCGGTTGTACCCGAGCGGTAACGCGCTCGCTTTTATAACCGAGTGATGCGGGTTCAAATCCGGGTTTCGCACCTCTGATATTTTCATGAGCGAATCATTTCTATCATGATCACCACTTGTTTTACGGTAAGGAAACCTGAATGGCTGAGAAAGACATGTGAAGTCCGCCAACACGCACTAGGCCAGCGCGGTGGACTATGGCCTGATCTCCCTCGTACTGAGGGATGCCCGTGTCGACAGTTAAAAGTGGGACGTTAAAAGGGCTGAAGACAAGACAAGACAAATGTACTTATTTAGTAAGTACCTACTTCCTATTCATGTATTAGTCACATATCCACCAAGAGATATAATAATTATAAAGATAACGGAATTACCCTTGTCGTAAATGTAAAAATCTGAATAATATACTATAACCGTAGCATTTAATGATATCGCGAGGCCACACCTCAATAGAAAATGCTGATAAAACAAAAGATAAAGTCAAAGTCAATTCAACAATTTGAAATTCATGTGAATGATACTTATATGAATTATTAGAAAGCATATATTTACAATTTTATTCTTGCAAAAGAATATATTAACGCCCAACATTAAGTAAGAGGAACAACACGCCAGTCAATTTACTCTACGCTACCATATAGACCGGAGATTCAGAAAAATGGGACGTCGGAATTGTAAATCAGAAAAAGTTTTAAACAACTCGCATTTGGAGAAACTACTCGCACGAACTCGATACGAAACGACGCGGACGGTATCATTTGATTAAATCTAATATTAATTTGTAAAATAAGCTACAGTATTTCAAATTAATGTTTGCACCATTAAAATAATATGGCGTATCACTTATTGATTAATAATTTTTATATCATAGAGCTTACAGCATGTACTTGATTAGCACCTGAAGAAACGAATGGAAATTCGTTTGTTCAGGTGCAATTAGCTGCCTAAGACCAACCACTAAAGACGTCGAAGTTACTGTATATAGGTAAACTACTAACTAGTAACCTGGAATACAAGTCTATCGCTTTATTAGCATATCTGAACCACTTCATAGACGCTATGCTCTATTATATAGTGTGCTTGATCAAAGAGCCATGTGCATAATGTATACATAAGCCATTGTGAAAGTTAACTTTGAAAGGGAAATTATTAATTCGGGTTGGTTTTAATAATATTACATGTTTTAAGGTGAAGGCAAACTATACATTCACAAAATCGTATTGTTAAAAAGTAGTTTAATATGCTTGTATTATGTAATTTATATTATTTCGGATTTCAGATTGACCCAATTTCAAAGCTCACCTGTACGCAATAAAATTAAAAACAATGTTCATTGGTATTAAACAGATGGTCCATACCAAATTAACTTAATTATTAATGGCCTTGTTTTTTTTACTGATTCATTTTCATTATATCACCGTAGCATCAATATTTATAGTTATATAATTGATTGCTTAATTATTTAAAAAAAATCTTTATAGTAATCACTTTGAAGCAACGTTTGTAAGCTTTTAAGTACGTAGCTTTTGTGTGAAGTTTATTTAAGATACCTAAAAAGGTACAAATTAACACTGGATTCTTGACATTTAAAAACATATGAACATACCTACCTAATTAATATATAATGAAATAACTAGATTAAAAGATGATAACGGGGCTTTACTTAATTTTTAAGCACCTTTAACTTTTTTCGCGAATATATTTTAATTTTAGGTTCTCACAACCAAAAAAATTATAATATACAAAATAATATAGTATGTATTGTAAAGATAGTTTTATTTATAAGATAATAACAGTGCAATGACGCTTTGTAATGAATCGGTAATGTCAACCACAGTATGACTCATACATACAGTGACATATAGCTACCTACATTTTACTTTAGACAAAAGACTATTGTGCGCGGGGAAATAGCAATTGTCGTTTAGAGTCCTATGTACTAACAAAGAAACGCGAAACGTTTGCACCAGTTTACGCTTATCGATAGAATCTGTTTGAAAAGTACTATTGTGTGACGAAAAAAAACTTACTGAGAACCTTCTTTCTAAAAAGAAGGTTATATGTTTGTTTGTATGTTTATATATTGATGGCGACAGGTTGGCGTATTAAAAGGAAGGCCCGTGCCCAGCAGTGGGACCTCAAAAGAATGCTGAATACGTTTGGCCCAGTTTATTCTTTTTAGTAACCCTTACTCAGTTTGTATTTGTAGTGACTTACTGTGCCAGCGGTCACGGGTTTGAGTTCCGCTAGGGACTTTTTTTGGGTGATGAACACGAATGTTTGACCTGGAGTCAATATCATGGGTCTTAAACTTTAGACCATTTTTACCATGGAACTAGATTGTGCTGTGTGATGTTGTTTTAATATCTTTTTTTATTCTTAATTAATTACTATTTTAAAAAGCATTAAAAATTAAATGTTAGAATATGTTATAATATAATGTTACCCCGTTTATTCTAGTCTTTTCATTGCGTTTGATTATGATGCACGATATCTATCTATAGGTATATAATATTTTTATATGAACTTATTGTTGTACACACTGGTCGTGTATATTGAATACTAATTAATTATTTTTTTGTTGTTGTTGAGATGTTTTTCGAAAAATAATACGTTAAAGCATACATGAATGTGATTTGTGCACAATTATTTTTTTTTTAATTCTTCCTAACTTATAGATTGGAGGTATAAAATGAAGGTGCATAAAATGTATGTCATCACTGTCATGTAAGATGTATAATGTATACATTATGTCATAAATTGGCGTAAATTAATGAAAACGCATGCGTGAATTAATTAAAAACAAATAAACAATGTCAATAACTGCTTTTAATTTTAAAAAAAAGTTTATTTAATTAGTATGAAATATAATATTGTCATACTTTATGTTTGTACATTTATGCAATGAAACAGATAGCTTTATTTAATTCGCCGTTTCGTAAAAAACGATAGCGAGAGTGATTGATGGGAGCAAAAAGGGACTTCCTGACGTTCCCACAGAATGCACATGCAAGTCAACGCGGACCAATAAAAAAGCAGTCATCGACCCCGCGTGCGTCAGAAACGATAAAGAGCCTTGCATTTCTTCCGTCACGTATAAATGGAGAGAGCAGATGACGGTCAATTAAAAAGTTTGTTCGTATTAACTATGCGAGTTATCTCATCAGGACCGAATGCCAGATGGACTCAACAAGTTCCTTTTTGACTCAGACTATAATAAATTTACTTATGTAGATAACCAACACGTGTAAGGAAAGCATTAATGTTCCAGTCGATTCGTTTACTCGTATATTTTATTTATACGTTGATGTGTTACTTAACAGTATTGAGGCAACTCTCTTTATATTGGAACGTTTATAGTAAATTGAAGTGAGCTGTTTAAATTGTATGTTTCATAATAATTTGCTGTTTTGGAATAAAATATTTATAAAATCATGACGAATGAATGATGATTATGTATTTATAGTTGACCACTGAAAATCATGACGTAATCTATTATCACACAACACAAAAAAATCCAAAGTATCAGTGGTAGTCTTAACTTCGTGTAATATACATAGTTTGTCAACTTTATACTGTTACAGTAACATTACCATCGGTATATACTCGTATATATAAATAATATTGAAGTGTCTGTTTTTTAATTCCAAATTAACAGCTTTACGGTACCGTAAGTATATATTATACGGTACTTACATCAAAAAGTATTTTTTAATATTTGTCTGTCTGGCTGTCGGTCTGTCTGTCGGTCTGTCTGTCTGTTTGATCCGGCTAATCTCTGAAACGGCTGGACCGATTTTGACAAAATTTTCACTAGCAGATAGCTAATGTTATAAGGAGTAACTTAGGCTACTTTTATTTTATTAGAAAATAATAAAAACCTTTTAAATTTATTTGAACATACACCCGAACGGGTTTTGCTAGTGCAGATAATAAAAAAATAATACGCTACATAATGAGGTTTATTTACAATGATATCGAATCTGTGGCTACTTCGGTGATCCGTGAAATGAAGTTTAATTGGTTATAATTACTGAACAAATTAATCATGTGCTGCGGCTTTCGAATACAAACACAACATGAAATCTGGTGAATGTGCGCTATGATTTCAAAAGTGACATAATTCCATCGGACACATGACACCGCCGTACAGCATCCTATTCATCTCGCTGTTACTTAATATACTGTACGCATAAATAAATAGCACCCGCACAGCGTTCTGTTTACTTAAATCTCTACTGTAAACTGTTGTTTTATGTATTTATATAAGCCAATACTGTGGCTTTAATCTCTTTGTGTTTCAAGTCCTACGTTTATTGATGAATGTTGCACTTAGTTAAAATTATTAATTAACACTTAGTGCCTACATACACTTTAATTGTGAGTCATACAACTATTGTAGTACGTTCCGTTTAATAAAATACTGTCAGATTGATTTTTAATACTATTTTAAAAAGTTTTGTTTATTAAACACAAAATTTCTCATATAATTATAATAAATAAATAAATAAAATTGCATTAATAAATAAATCAACAGTTTGTAATATCCGTTTTAGCGTGTATCAATCATTTTATAACAGGTGGATTAATTTCAGTACTCTATTTTTATTTTTATTTATTCAAAATAGAAAGTTTCATTATGTATTAGTTTGAATTATTGCCTTTGAATACCTTAGTTTTATTAAAAATACTTAAGAGGTAGGACTTCGAATTTACTTTATAGTATCTAATGTTAGAATTTTTCCATTTCATTTATAACAATACATAAAAAAATATAATTGAGTATTCCTCATTTTTAAATTCGGTCAAACCCGTTACTATGAACTTGAATTATATAGTTAATTTACATTCGTAACTTGGAATTGGTGCATGATAACACTTATCACTATTTTAACTAAACTAGTTTTCATATCACTTTGTTAATCGATGATAATATCTAATCTTTTAATATCGCTTTATGCAAATAATTGTACCCATAGTAAAATAAGATAACAATAACAGCGTATCGTACTTACTCGTATTACTATGATACTTTTTTCTAGTCATAAGGAAAAAAGCCTAATTAGAAGATCGGATCAAATTAATCTAACATAAATATTATAAATGAAACTACCTTTTCGGATTTTGTCGCGGATTTATTTTGATTTTTAGTTTCCGACGTTTCGAATGCTTTACAGAAATCATGGTCGCGCGAGAGATCTTGAGAATAAATCCGCGACAAAATACGAAAAGGTAGTTTCATTTATAATGTCGAATATTCGCGTAAATCTAAGAAAGTATTATCTAACATAAATATTTTTTGTTACATAATATATTCTATAATACAAATAAAAATAGTTTATCTTTGTCATGTTGTTTTAAGTAAATTTATTATGCACTTTTATGCTGCTTACATTTATTTTTTAATGTTTTATTGGTTGTCTGTTTGAGATCAATTTTAGTGATAAGACAACCTTCGCATATCTTCGTTCTTTTATATATTTTTGGAATGTACAATTTAAATTTTAAAGCAATATAAAATGTCGTAAAAATTAAAAACATGGAAAATTATAAAGCTAAAACAATTCTAGAAAAATCTTCTCAGTATGCCCATAATTTTGATGCTAAACCGCTATAAAATTCAACCACAACACAAGGTGAATTTAAAATTTGTAATGCACGACGATACTGAGAGCAACGTTGTGCTCATAATAGTAAATAAGCTTAAATTTATACCTATCATTAGTATACCTTTAATTATACAAATTTACTCACATCACTTTAGCTAAATTTGCCATTTGCTACACAGTGCATTGAATTTTACATGTCGGTAATAGAGTAATTAAGTAACTACTGCTGTGTTCTAGTTGCTAGCATGTATGGCTGCGAATCCGGAGGTCAAGGTTCAAGTGCCGAGTCAGGCCAAGTTTAGTTATTAAATTAATTACTTAGAATTTATTAAGAAAATCACAGTACCAATTGACCGGGGGTTGGGATGTGCTTACATACATACATACACAACACAACCTATAGGTACTGGGTTATAAGTATTATTGCTCATTTACTCGGTTAGGGTAGAGACAAGAGGGTGCGTCGATAGACGACAAACAACGGTCAGTGTTACTTCAAGTCTATCGGTATACTAATTTTCATCGAATCTGTCCATCCGTTTCAATGTGGAGAAGTAATAAACATAGAAACATTGGTTAATGAGCTGGTCCCCACTGATTGACTGAGCTGAGCTGCAGCACTTTTTTTATGGGACATTATTACAACAGCGCCATCTAGTTCCTTGGTAAGCTACGAAGTTTGTGTTACGGATACCATATAGTGCACATATAAATTTCAAATACATATATATTATAAATATAAACACTGACTGGAGTACAAGCAATCATACTCAACAAACTAATGCACCCAGCGGGACTTGAACCCGCGACCGCTGGCGCAGAAAGTGGGTCACTACCAACTGAGCCAAACGTGTTTTCAAGCATTTAAAAATAATAACTTTAAACAACTACCAAACAGCTGTATGAGGACTGCGACAATGATATATTAAGGCTGTACGAATCCCTTTAATTAATTATTCTCGGAATGAACATTAATGAGGTATGTTATATGTATTTTTGTTCATTTTACAACAGTCATAACAATAAATAATTCAAAAGTACCTTTCTTTTGCATGGCTTGCTCCCAAAGTAAGGATGTAATTCCTTCGACCCATGTATTCCTTATCTTCGGATCCCTAGTCTCCAATTTGTATGACTTGAGGTTTCTATTCTTGTACCAAATACTGAATTTATATAGGTCGTGTTCTTTCGCCGTAATGCCCAGATCATCTACCGGGATATGATCTTTGTATATGAAGAACTCGACTGTTAATTGCTGAAAAACATAATTACACATATTTATACTCAATTTAAAAATAAATGAATGATATCTGGTGAGCTTTTAGAATTTTAATAATCCCTGTGTGACTAACTGTTGGCTTGATATAAAATTTGCTAAGCAAATTTTAACAGAATTCAAAGACCTATAGGACCTATAGGAATAGCAACCTTAGTCGCTTCTGTGGACTAATTTTTTTAACAGTATGTGAGACATCTATCTTCCACAGCAGTATTTTAATTTGCCAAATACCTGTTATATACTGATACACGGGTAGAGAAATGTTATAAAATAATCAAAGTTTTTCTACAGAATTGCTCCTACTTTGGATTACGGAACCCCTTAATTTATAAAACGTACTTACTCCCTATTAAAAAAAGTAATCTTTTACATTTACACGAAAAACCTATAACCATAGCCACTTTCTTGTAACAATTCACTGAATCGCAATTTATCAACGATAATATTACGGAAATTCTTTAAGGAACCTTTGATCTTGCCTTAACGATACTGAACAAATACTGCCTTTTATGTTAATATGAACTAATAAGTAAAAGGAAACTTTCGATTTCCAATTTTATTGCATTTTTCAATATTCCTTTGAATTAGAAGAATAATTTATAATACTTACTGCAAAAATAATATTGAGCGATTAATAACAAAATATAGTAAGCGTACGTAACATGCTTCCTGTGTCGTCTGAGCCAACCGCGCGTGGTCAATTAGCCGTTCCGCAGTATTAGCAAGGACAAACATTATTGCAATACTCATAACAAGTACTTAATACAATATTTTGACTTAATTAAAATAGCGATGTTCACTTTAAGTGGAATTTGTTTCTCTTTATCGACTTTGAGGCAATTGAGGTGTAAATTTTTTGATTTTCAAGTCGAAGTAAATAAATTATTAAGACAATTTTTATATGGAGTTTTTAAATCAAATCAAATTAATAAAACGATGTAGATTAGACTACTAAAACTGCTTATAACCTTACTTCACAACTTATCGTAAATAACACGAAAAATAAAGCAATGTAAGATAATAGAAAATATATTGTACACTAAAATTTCTAGATGTCGTATTTTGGCAATTTTAGTGAATGTAGTACATAGAATACATATAGGACCCAGAAAAGCTAGCCGTACGTAATTTCTCCGTCTACGAAATCAGCTTCCGACGCCAGTGAGGCGCGTCCGCGTAATAAACTATTTTTGTAATATCTGCCCAGTGTCTTATTATACGCTACGTTAAATGGAAGTGCTTTTTGCAAAATGAATTTTTTTATCCTTCACTTATGCACTAATTAAGATTTGATCATCTTATTAAATCATAATGACTTCTTTTGTTCTTCATTGTTACACTTAATAAAATAGCTAGATAACCTCCTAAATAATTTAAAATACGAATATTTATGCAATAAAAATGTATAAAGTAGTTTCATGTATTAATATTATACTAGCTAACTTTTAATATTATTTAGCCCGAGCGAAGCCGCGGGTTCCGCTAATTATTTACTAAAACCTTCCTCGAAAACCATTCTATCCATTGGTGAAAACTGCATGAAAAACGGTGCAGTAGTTTTTGAGTATATCGCGAACAGACAGACAGACAGTCACGGCAGAGGATTTTGTTTTATAATATGTAGTGATAAACATCTATATGAATATGACTGCAGCACTATAAAATGATATATTTTATAGTATCAACAAGAAAGCGCTAAGTACGCATCCAGGAAATGTGAGGTCAAAAGTCAAACGGTAGTCGAATGTCAACTATTTTTAAAACAGAAAACTATTAGTTTTATTTCGCCAAACAACCGTTATAAATATTAGCTTTAATTTTCTTTTTCAGATAAATGTTTTGTAAACAACTCTATCAACAAGCCAGCCAATATTTTGCTTCGCTCTACAATTTTGACCCTTTTTAGATTATTTTGTAAAATTATAAAACGTTAATAATTTATGAAAACGTTATATTAAAAAAATGACTGTAGTAAATGTGGTAATCTTTTAGGAACTATAATATATAATACATGAGTACCAATTTATATGACTAAAAGTAAGTTTTAAGGAATTTTTACATTATTCAGTGTACCTAACAACATACAGTGTGACATATACATAAGTTACATTCAACAAAGTAATTCATATCGCAATACTGTTATCTCTTGCCGATATATTGCAGGCGTGCCGGCGCGGCGCAAGCGCAGCAGCTACCACAATAATACGCAAATTTTTATTACGATAATAATATATAATGAATGTGACTCATTATATTATGACTCATTATATAAACATTTTTATAAGCGATAAAGTAATTATAAATTATTATATTACTATTTATTGGATTTTAATTTAAGTTTTTTTATAAACTTTATATATTTATAATGTGCAGATTTTGTATTGAATAATTTAATACTTTAAAATAAAACGAATGTAAGAGTAACCATTTAAAGCTGAGGCATGGTAGTCTTATTGATGATAACTGATGAGTCTTTCACATTGAGTTACTGCTAAAAAGTATTATTTTCGTTACAAATTGAAGAAATTACTTTCTAAGCGGATACTTGTATGATATAACTTTTATGATGCAATGCAGAAGTAAGCTGTTGAAATTTTAACTCTTCACGCACAGCGTATACGTAGCCTGGCATTTTTATAGGTACATGAAAAATCATTAGGCTTATGTTAAAATATCAATATTGTTTTACCATGTATTTAAAGTCTAAACGGATCCAAAATTCTCTTTTGCAGATTTTACGATTCCCTCATTAATAATATAAAGTGACAATAAAATGTTCGTTGGAACGTAGAGCATTTGCTTCCCTGCTATTTTAGCGTAATTATATTCATACGACATCCAAACTCAAAACTACTTAAATATGTAAAACCTAAATGTAACATGGACTATCCAACTAACTTTTGTAACAAAAGTCTTTGTTTTGAGAGTCTAACTAGTATCACTTCCTAGATAATAAAGAGTACTGATTTTTACTTGTAAATTTAAAAACAGCTCATTCATCATCATCATCATCAACAGCCTTTTGCAGTCCACTGCTGGACATAGGCCTCCCCCAAGGCGCGCCACTTCTTCCTGTCAGCTGCCGTTCGCATCCATTCGATGCCGGCATGGCTGCGCAGGTCGTCTTCCCATCTCGCGGGTGGGCGTCCCACGCTACGTTTGCCAGTACGCGGTCTCCACTCAAGGACTTTCTGGCTCCAACGTCCATCAGTCCTTCTGCAGATGTGGCCTGCCCATGTCCACTTCAACGTGCTAATCCGACGCATAATGTCGGTCACTTTGGTTCTCTGACAGATATACTCATTTCTGAGGTGGTCCATCAGAGAGACTCCGAGCATCCTCCGTTCCATAGCACGCTGAGCGACCTTGAACTTGTGGGCAAGCCCTGCCGTGAGTGTCCACGTTTCAGCACCGTAGGTCATAGCGGGGAGCACGCACTGATTAAAGACCTTGGTCTTTAATGATTGCGGGATAGGCGACGTGAGGACCTGCCTCAGCTTTCCGAATGCTGCCCATCCTAGCTGAATTCTTCTATTGGACTCCTTTTCGAAGTTGTTCCTGCCAAGCTGAATTATTTGGCCCAGGTAAGTGTACTCAGAAACAACCTCTAGTGGGGAGCCTTCCAGCATTACCGGTCTCGGAAGGGTATGTTCATTGAACATGATTTTGGTTTTATCCAAATTCATCCCAAGACCGATACGCCTAGAAGCAGCGTTCAGATCAGACAGCATTCCCTCCAAATCTTCCAGCGATTCTGCCGTGATGACAATATCATCAGCAAACCTGAGATGTGAGATGTGCTCGCCGTTTATATTGATTCCCCGCCCAGTCCAGTCCAGTGTTTTGAAGACGTCTTCCAGTGCATTGGTAAACAGTTTCGGGGATATAACATCCCCCTGTCTAACACCTCTTTGCAACTGGATAGGTCTCGTCTGGTGGTCTTGGAGCTGGACGGTCATCGTCGCGGTCTCATAAAGACATCTCATCACGCTGATGTATCGCCAATCAATTTGGCATCGCTGTAGGGATTCAAGAACAGCCCAGGTTTCAACCGAGTCAAAAGCTTTCTCATAGTCCACAAACGCGAGGCAGAGAGGTCGGTTGTACTCTTCGGTTTTTTGTACAACCTGCCTCAGCGTATGTATGTGGTCCAGAGTGCTAAATCCGCGGCGAAACCCGGCCTGCTCTGGAGGTTGAAAGGCATCTAACCTTGGAGAGATCCTGTTGGAGATAACCCTAGAGAACAACTTATACACGTGGCTCAGGAGCGATATCGGTCTGTAATTCTTCAAAAGGGTTTTGTCCCCTTTCTTGAAGAACAGTACGACCACGCTCCTGCTCCAGCTTTCGGGAGTTCTTCCAGAGAAGAGGGAGGTGTTAAATAGTCTCTGGAGTTCCTTCAAGATTGGCTTACCGCCAGCCTTTAGGAGCTCGGAGGTAATACCATCTTCTCCTGGAGCTTTTCCGTTTTTAAGTTGCTTCAGGGCCATCTCTATCTCATCCAAGGAGATGTCAGGCAGGTCCTCCGTGAAGTGGCGTGTTAATGTGGCTCTTGGATCTGCAGGGTCGGCATCTGTTCTGTTTCGGTGCGAACGGTATAGTCGGCCATAGAAATCTTCAATCTCGGAGAGAATTTCTGGCTTTAAGGTGACCATGTCTCCACAAGCATTCCTCAACTTCGTGAGGTGGCTGCGTCCGAGGTTTTGGGCAAATACGCGTGCCCCGCGGTTCCGCTCAATCGCTTCCTCGATGAGGAGCGTATTCCAGCGCCGCAGGTCACGCCGTATTGCTTTCCTGATTTTCTTATTTCGCGCCCTTTTTTCCGAAGGAGTAGCCAGTGGAGTTTCTCGTCGAATCCTCATCAGCTCGAGAGTCTCGTCCGAGAGTTTTGATTTCTTGGCGGCCGTCCGCTTCCTGCAGAACTTCTTGCCCTCGCTGCAGATAATTACAGCCACATTATCGAGGTCCTGGTCAATGTCGCAAGCCGTGTCCAGGGCGGCGAATCGGTTTTGAAGTTCCAATTGGAACTTTGTGGAACCCGCTGCCACTTGCAACCGTTCGGGTCGGAGCGTAGACTTCATCAGACGTCGTCTTTCCAGCTTCAAATTTATATTCAGGGTGCCTCGGACCAGTCGGTGATCACTACCGGTTTTAAACCTGTTGATCACCGAGACATCCCTGAATATGCGCTTCTTGTCCGTCATGATGAAGTCTATCTCGTTTTTTGCCTTACCGTTGGGACTTTCCCAGGTCCACCTCCGCTGGGGCTGCTTCTTGAAGAAACTATTCATCAAGTATAGCCCCTGGGATTCAAGGAATTGGACCAGCATGTGTCCCCTCGGATTACGGTTGCCTAGGCCGTAGGGTCCCACGACCGATTCTCCGCTCATCTGATTTCCGACTTTTGCATTAAAGTCCCACATAACAACGTTGTAGTGGGCCTTGGTGGTGGTGTTTAAGGCTCGCCCTATATCTTCATATAGGGCTTCTACTTCGTCATCAGGTTGTGCCGACGTGGGCGCATATACCTGAATCACCTTGATTCGGTACTTTTCGGTGAGTTTAAGTACGAGGTACGCTACCCTTGCCGATACACTGGAGACTTCAACAACGTTGTTACAGAGGGCTTTATTGACCAGGAAACCTACGCCACCTTGGGATTTGCGGTCTCCTTCCCGGAAGTAGAACAGATGGCCAGAGCTCAAGGTTATGCAGTCCTCCCCCTCTCTTCGGACTTCGCATAAACCCAAGACATGCCATCGTATCTTGCTCAGTTCTACCTCCAGTTCGGACAGATGTTCGTCCAGCCGGAGACTGCGTCCATTAAACGTCGCCAGGGTCAGTAGTTTTGGTGACTCGGTCCGCTCCTGGAGATTCTTCGCACCCCTGGCACCGCTGTTACCCCGACCGTCACCGTGGCCGGGAACAGCGGCGCCGCCAGGAACTCGGGGCCTTCCATTATTGGAGTGCTGCATGGGGGGTTATTGCCCATACTCACCACGCTGGGCAGGCGGGTTGGTGAGCGCAGTGCCATAAGGTTTTTTTTTTTGAGCCAGTGAGGCTGCTGCCCCTCACTGGCTAGAATTTAGCGCCTTATGGCTTTTACTGATGGTTATACCGCCATCCGTCGGTTGGATTGCCACAAGGTTCTGTTTTGTGACCCATCCTGTTCCCTTAGTAGACTCTTACTACACCCACGGGATGAGAGGGAGCAGTATTCTTGATTGCCGCTGCTCCACGGCAATTAATCATCACTAAAACCGAACACCATTGCGAGACTTTTTGATCTTCCTTTAAAGGGTAATATTTCTCAAAATCCGCTTTTAACGATGTTCTTTGCTTTCAACAGTGCCAAATAGGTAAGTTGTTGAGATTCGTTAAAATACTTATTTGAACACTTTCCTATATATAGCAGTTTTCATATTGTTATTATATTACCGTCTCCTAAGCCTAAGGTCGAGGATACATCACTTTTCTCGCATTATTTGTTCTTATAATACGCAAAGTGGTCACCACCTGTCATTAATTTTTTTTTTTATTTTAAATGTAAGTGTACGTATTATACTTAATTGAAACGTTCAAACTACGCTTTTTGATTCTTAAGAATCATTTTCAACGATCAAATAAAACTTAATTAAACAAGACAATAAATTAATTAGGAATATTAATAAAAAAATGGATATGAATTATATTTAGTTTGATTTTAATTAATAATTATAAGCCAAGATTTTGAGACTTTGGGTAAATAAATAAATTGTAACGTGTATGTGTGCGCCTTTATCTCGTTAAATATCAGTCTACTAAAGACGTCAAAGACATTATCACGTTCTAAACATAAATCTTATTGTAACTAATGTCTTGTGCGGCAATTAATTCATTATAATATTTTTGTCTGGTCTACTAAAATTGATAACCTTATGTTTTACTTGGTTTAAAAACAAAAAACAGCTTATTACTAAAACATATGGAATTGGGTATATACGACTTTTATAAAAAAATGCAATATTTAATGTCAGTTTGTTGGTTTCTGCTAATCTCCGAAACGCTTGAACAGATTCTCTACAAAGACAGAGTAATTTGGGCTACTTTTGTTTTAAAAAAAAGTACTAAAGAAGTTCCTTCAATGAAGCCGAACGAGGCGAGGGTGGTTCACTAGTAATGATATAAAAATTACCAGTTAATTGATAGTTAAGTAATGTTTAATGCTAGCATAGATAAGTAACTAAAGATGCCCGAAAATCTTAATAACTCATTTTCACGTTGCGTCAAGTAGTTACCTGTTTCATTCATTTTACAGTACTTTTTCATTAAAATCATTAATTCAATAGATAGCTTCATTTCAAATTTAATTCAAAATCAGCTGTTATTCTATGAAGAATAATCAAACTCAAACAAACATTCTCACTTAGATTTAGTGTGATAACTTTCATATTATCAAATATGTTTATAATTTCGCACTCGCGCGAATATGTTTTGAAGATTATGTACGAGCATCTCGATCCGTTATCTTTAGATAACGGTATCCAAAGCCGCGGTAACTGAGAGAAGCAACTGAATTATGAATAGTAACACTTTAATCTTATTTCACCAAGACAACAAATATTTACAATAAAATAATTAATGCCAATACAAATGTCATGAAAGATGATATATCTTTTATTTTACTCAGACAACGCGTAGTGTATACCATAATTACATTGATTTCTTCAGTATCTTTCAGTAAAATTCATACCGTATTAAACAAACATTCATTTAAATGATATCGTAAATTATATGGACACAGTGATTTTTTTTCCATATAAAGGTTACACTTACCATTTATTGTAAGGTATAACGAAAAAATAAACAGGAAAAAAAATTTAAAATCGCAATCCATCTCTATATTCTACATTTAATAAATGTCTAACTTAATCGAATCTGCTCATTGAATATTTTATGGAAAATTTAATTGAAATTGTCATTATTACGAGGCCGAATCCATAGTTTTTTAAATTTTTATCTGTCTGTCTGTGAATGCATCACGAGTAAACCATTTGACAGGTTTTTATGTAATTTGGTATGATGATATGACGATATTTGATATGATTCTTCGGATCAACATATAAGATACTTTTTACTGCGGGAAATTATCCCATCTCTTAAAATCTATACTAACCGTTCAAACGTACTGGTACATAGGAAACGAATGCAAGTGGAGCGAGAGTATATCACTAGTCAATAGTCATCAATAAAAACTACATATATGGATATGCCATAACATCATATGCCATGAGACATATGACGCTTGAATATTGATTGTAGGACTGTAGATATAGATATAGTAAACAGAAACCGTAGTAGTTACGTCATTTATCCATCTCTGGTAGACGTCAGCATTAGGATATTATATTAATTCGACCATAAAGGGAAAGGATACATTAAGATAAGTCGGATTAAACCATAGCACTCACATCAAACTCACCTTCCTATATACTGCCGTAATGAGAACGAGCTTGTCGAAAAGGAAAACTCGCATTAGCTGCCGGCGTCGACGAGCATTGTCCATGGCATAAAATTCATTCTGAAGCAGCAATCGACCCTGGTTAAGTAGGTTCAAATGTGCCTATAAAAGATAATTAATTTATACATTTTTTCAGCTTCACTTCTAACTCTTAAAATCACTGACTAACTTACGATGCAATCAAATCTTAGAGGTGATTATAATTTGTTATAGGTAACTTATAATTATATTATAAATAGAGTTCAAATAAGATTGAAGGGTTTTCTATTTTAATTTAAGTATGTATGTATTCAAATTCCAAATATATCTGTTTTTCATTAGGCACTTGTAATATGTTATATATTATAATTTACTTCCACTTTTGTGTGCGACAGTTTATAGCTTTCTATTATGGTTCAATCACATTGTAATATTCAAAGATAAGTGGGAGCTTGATACGAGATATACGCGCAACTGTATCTACGGTGCTAAACATGACTTGCGATTGAAATGCGACATCAGTTTCCTGTTTGTGATAAAAAGAAATATCCTACAATCATATCTGATTTTAAAGACTGATAAACTCCTTTAAACTACATATATAAGCTAAATTTAAAGTTTTTATCGTCATACTTATACGATACATTAAAAGTACTTAGAACAATTATACATTTTAAATTTACTGAGTTAATTACTACTCCTGGGTACATACTTACACCAGCACGTTGATAAGAAAACTGTTATTTTCATTCACTCATTAGGATATTACATTTTTATAATTCAACTTTTAAATGTACCTACCGTTGTTAGTGTGACATTTTACTTACCGGACAATCTGTTATGTTTTCTAGCGCCATTATATCATCAACTGCTGTTAAGACGCACTCAATCATAGTTTTTGCTAGCTTCAAACTTTCCAAAGGCGTTTCGTCGGAATCGGATGACTCTCCATTACTTCCACCCGTTTCGTCACTGTCTACACTTAACTTGGAAATTCTCGAGTCCGACTCACACCTCTCATTCTCATAATTAGTATAAGTTTTCACGAGATCGTCCAAAAACAATTTATACCTCGGTATCCTCTGAACGGGTTCTAATAAATAACTTGAAAGGTCTAACCTATCGCCTAGCTGTAATTGTCGTTCCTGCAAAACAAATAAAACAATGAACATAAATTAGGTTATAACTCTTAGCGTTATCGGGATTCTGTGAGCTACATATTCTGGAATTTATGTTAACACGATGTCGTAATGTTCGTAGATAAAAAGGAGGTGAAATCCTTTATCATTACAACGAAACGAAAAAATATGCTCACTTTACCAAATAGGTAACTATATAAGCTATCGTATAAAATGTAATGTAAATATAGTACCTACAATGTTATCTAAAATGAATATTGATTAGTACAAATATATTGCCTTTTACCAGTTTTAGTGCAAATTTGGGTCGAATGATATGTGATCACGATCGAGTAGGATTATTGGAGCAGAATTTCATCCGAATTACTAGACTGAGAAATTAGAATGGAAATGGCGCGAAACCACATATCAACTTTCACGTGAAAGGTGCATATTTTGAGCTAAGTGCATAATAAATAAAACGTAAGTACTAAGTATTCAGCGCTTTGTTACGTCCCACTGTTGGGCACGGGCTCCCTTTCAATAAAAGGGGGATCAGGCTATAGGGCATCACCCACCACGCTGGCCATGTACGAGATGGCGGTCTTTCGAAAACTTGCTAAATTCTCTCGCATGTGTAGGTTTTCTTACGATGTTTTCCTTCACCGTAACACAAATTATGTCGTAAATGATCGCACATAAAAATATCAGAGGTACGACACCCGGATTTGAACCCGTTTCACTCAGTTACCCAAGCGAGCACGTTACCACTGAACTACCACTGCCTTATGTTATAATGATAAGTAATAATATGTAGTCAATAGGAAGAGCTCGAGTAAATAATAATCGAGTAAAGCAACAGTTTAACTGAAATTGCTTGTGCACACAATTTAACCATATGATGTGGAAATACCTAACGGCGATCACGCTTCATATTGATAGAATATCGGTGACGGTGACGTTATCGACCATAGTTTTCACATAGCTTTCTCGAAGCGGGATACCAGGCGTACAAATATTCATAATGGCCTTATGTATGTACGAGTGTATGGATGTAGTACATAAAAGTATCTACATAATACCCGTGTAAATTATAGTCATATTATATAATAAAATTCATCATACCACGTTACTATATGAAGTACTCGCATAAGCAATTGATAAAAATATTTTAGTTTGGTTTTCCCTATCACAGATAAGCACCGGAAGTGTAATAAAATTCCCGATGTTTAAGCTGAAATATATTTTTTTAATTATAACAACATTACATACCTGAAAGAATAGTTTATTTTCATATACCAGTTTCGTGGCTCTCTTATTATTTCTAGAGTACATCACGTACATATTAAACCTTTGTTCCTATAAAATATAAATAAAAATTTCATTAAAAATCAAACAAAATACAGTCAGTTTTGTGAGAATATAAATTATATTACACTAGTTTTTGGCTGCGGTTTTTCTACAATCACTTCGATAAATTATAACGCAGCAAATATACATTTTTAATAACATTACATTAATTATTAGAACAAAAAAACTTATTTCTGTTTAGCTTCTCTTGTATTTTTCATTTCAACCTACAGAGTCCAGACTCACTATCAAATTTATTTGCTAATATACTAAGACTAATAAACGAATAGACTAATAGACTAAGACAACAAGATACAAATTCAATTTGTTCAAATTAATGTTATATTTTTTATATAATAATAAATAATTAATAAATTACTCCTTGAAATATTTGAAAATGCTACCCGCTCGCTAACTCTTTGCGAAAGTACGTACAATTAAATAATAGCATTGAATAAAGCTATCCAAATACGAAAGGTCTATAATTCTACTAAAAATGCTCTCATTGTCTTTAAAACTCGGAGAAAGAAAGTTCCATTTATATTGGACGGTAAACAAAGCATGGAATCACGCACCACACCGGACCGTGACACCATTTTTTAACGATTGCTGTAATTGATTATTTCGCTTACTGGAATTCTTCTTTAAAAATATAAACAAACGTTTTGAAACAGTTACAAAATGTATGAATCATTAGAATACTATTTATACACTTACAAATCTCCGAAAGCACTGGCCAAGTTTTCTGAGATCATTCTCGCAGTCCCTTAATGCCGGTAAGAACTCTTCCGCATGAAAGCGACATATCCGTTCAATATTGGCAAATATGTCCGGTTTCATGCCTTTAAGCGAAGGCGGTATGTCTTCCCTCATCATCTCTGGAATGTAATCTTCAACGACGTGTCTTAAACGTTCCACATAGACATTTTCCGTATGCAGCAATTCATTAACGCGCTCCATCAATCGTCTACGGAAAAATATATTTAATATACTAATTGTATTTAGAAATTAGACTCTACTTTAAATGAAATGCAATCAAAGCTGGTTTTGATTTTTGAAAACTAAACAACAATTAGTTATTCTTGTTTATAATATCAATTCTTTATGTCAATTTATTAAGTATTTATATACAAAGTAACCTTGGCACAGAGCGGCGACGCCTGCGCGTCTATTTTAAATATACAATGACCTCTGTGAGGAACGGAATTACGGAAGCTTCTATTTCGAATAAAACTGTTTGCATTGCATCATTTCTAATTAGCGTGTCAAATAGAATTCAAATAATATTATCTGTAATAATTTTTACTTTTAATCTATGACAGTGATATCTTACCCATCTACGGTTCTCGGTATACGAGATCGAAAAACTGTTGATTCTAGACTATGGTTTAAGATTGTTTTTTAAGTTAGACTTTCAACCCAGCTTATTCTCTGATGTCTCCATATTTTTTTAAACTAAAATTCGCATTTTGTGTATGTTACACGATATTTACACCAATAGTGAAATTCTCCTCTCCATAACTCTTTCTTAATGATATATAATTTGTATTTTAATGGTAGGTAGGTATTTGACTTACTAAAGACATGAGGAAATCTACTGTTTATTTTAAAAAAATAAGCCCTGACAAGGTTAGATGAGGTAAAAATGAATGACAATAAAAATGCAATAAAGTTGTGATTTCTGTTTCTTTAACCTTGTTTATTTTTTTTATGGGACAAAGGGGGCAAACGGGCAGGAGGCTCACCTGATGGTAAGTGATCACCGCCGTCCATGGACATCTGCAACACCACAGGGCGTGCAGATGCGTTGCCGGCCTTTCAGGAAAGGGAGGGAGGGAGGAGGGAGAAGGACGGGAGGAGGGATGGGGAGTGGGCCTCCCGGACTCTCACTTACCGGACGAAACGCGACAGCATAGCTGCCACTTCACGCCGGTCTTCTGTGAGAGAGTGGTACTATACGGGGCGTGCCGGCCCATTCGGCTGCTACCCGAAGGTAACAAGCATGGCACTACCACTAAGACTTGTTTAACAGAAAACCAAATTAAGGAAAGCCGACTACAGATGGAAGCTGGGTCATAAGCACTTACTAAACTAAAACCAGTATATATTCATTATCGTATTATAAAATTTAGTATAATAGTAAGAAAACCCCCTTACAGCAAGTTAGTATTTCAGTTATTTCGTAAATATTAATGAGTGCGGATCTGACTATCACGCTGAATATATCATTGTTAAATATTCATCGAGCCACATTAGAATCTCATTGCAATAAGTGCTAATACCATATTAACGTATGTGAATTCATGATTTATAATAATCTGTCCGGATTACGTAGATAAGTATATTAAGAGTTTTTAGATTCGGGATAACAAAGAATTCCCACGGGATAAGAACAGGAAAATTTAAATAAATAAATATGGATATTACAACAGCGCCATCTAGCTCCATGGTAAGCTAAGCTTGTGTTACGGATACCAGATAGTTGATATACTACACATATACATTTTAAATACATACATATTATAAATATAAACACCCATGACTGGAGTACAAACATTCGTGATTAGCAAATGAATGCCCCCAGCGGGACTCGAACCCGCGACCGCTGGCGCAGAAAGTAGGGTCACTACCAACTGAGCCAAACGAGACGTCAAATTTGACTTCATACATTTCATTCCGAAGAAAATTAAGAGCCTCCACGGGCCAGTAACTATTTTATGTATAATGTATTATGTAGTAAAATTATGATACATATATGTTAAAAATACATTAAAATTCAACTCAACATTTTTAGAATTTTGTTATATGTGCTTGTATATACATTTTATATTAAAAACTCAGCCAAAAGTTTAATTTACTCTCGTCTTTTGAGTATCACTTGAAAGCATTTGCAGGACAGATTTCACTGATTATAAAGAATATAGTATAAACTATAACAAAATTAAGTAGTTATTTTGTGTAAATACTAGTTGTTATATCAATAATAATTATTAGTTGTTATATCTTAATTTTAAGGTTATTGTTTTAGACGTAATGATTTACTGTACCTACACCGCGTGTTCTGATTTTACATATTATCTTACTTCTAATGGGTTTCTGGAAGAGATCTCTCATAGAGATAAGATATCCTTTGTCAACATTATATTTTTTTCATTTTGTGTTACATATTTTATGGAACATAAATAAATAAATAAAGTATCCCTTTCTTTGATAGAAACCTTAAGCCATACATTAATATCAACTAATCTCTTTAAAATAAACTTTATTATAAAGGCTGTTGCTAGTCGTCCGCCAATCGGATGAATAAAGAAAATATTATTCGTCCGACAATTGTCGGTTTATACGAATATCTATCACTTTTTTACTTTCTAATTAAAAATAAGTGAGTTTTAGGTGCAGAGTATATGCAAAATATAAAAAAAAATAACCTACCGAGCTGAAAATTTTGCAGGATATAAGCAAAATATAAAAAAAAAACCTTAACCTACCGAGCTGAAAATTTAAATTCCACCGACTTTTAACATAACATAACACCCTCAAAATTATTTTTATCCTTTATCACACGTTAATAAAACTATTTCAACAAAATATAAGAAACAACAAAAGTCTCAGTCGCAAAAAATCAAACACCAACAGTCGGCTGTCGGACGAATAAATTTTTTTTATTCATCCGATTAGCGGACAACTAGACACTTCGTATTATAAAATGTATTTTTAATGAAACTATTGATAGATAGTAAGCCATATATGTATGTATACAGTCGTGCAAAAACTACTTAACTTTAATAAATTTTGTAGTATACCTTCTCGTATTTACTCCAGTCTCCAATGAGTGTTAGTCAGATAGGCAAACAAGTTCGTGCTTAGTTAGGTTATACTTTAAAGAAAGAGTAAATAATATTTATAAATAAGAACAATATTCATGAAGGTTTACGGAGGAGATAATAATATTGCGATAATAACCGTTGACTGCAAATAAGCCAATTATAAAATCATAATACTGCACTAAGGTCTTAAGGCAACTATGGAAAACTTAAATACGTTGGAATAATAATTCTCTAAATAGTATTATTTTTGCTTGGCCATGGGACAAACATTATAAATGCGAGCTTCATGTGGGTGTACGTTTGTTACGACTTCACTCTGAAATGGCTGGACGGGTTTAGATGAAGTTTAGTACATAGAATACAAAAGGCATATGGGACAAAGATTTATGGAAAGTATAGATTTTACCAAAATAATAAACGAACGAATAGCTATGTTAAGTAACTATTTCGTCATCAGCCCTTTTTAACGTCCCACTGCTGGGGGTGGGCCTCCCTCAGTACGAGGGGGATCAGGCCATAGTCCACCGCGCTGGCCCAGTGCGTGTTGGCGGACTTCACATGTCTTACGAAAACTTGCTAGGTTTTCTCAGACATGCAGGTTTCCTCACGATGTTTTCCTTCACCGTAAGACAAGTGGTTATCATGATAGAAATGATTCGCACATGAAAACATCAGAGGTGCGAGACCCGGATTTGAACCCGCATCACTCGGTTATACAAGCGACGCGTTACCGCTGGGCTACCACTGTAACTATTTACTATTAAGTAACTATTTACGATAACACAATCACCCACGATCCTTTCAGGTTCATCCTTACGTACATTGGTATACATTCTAAAAGATGAGATATTTTTCCGCAATAAAAACTACCCTATATGTATATACGGATAACCAGTAATCATCATAAAAAAAATTATTAAAATCTGTCCATTGTTGTCTCGTGATGCCGTAACTAACCGGCAGACAAAAAAAAATAAAATCTTAAGTCTCTGACTGATAAAAATTTGAGCAGAAATTGCTGTATCTTTTGATTGCGTTAGCTTAGAAGTTTGATTTTTTCACAGCTCCATGGGACTATAGACTTGAGTAATTGATATAAATTTCAGCTTGATACTTCCACGCGTTCCTAAGAAAAAGTGTCTTAACAGACAGACAGACGGACAGCAAAGTGATCATACATTACGTTTTTTTCTTTTGAGGTACGGAACCCTAAAAATTACTACTTCAACAAGATTTCAAAAAATATATTCTATGTACAGATTTCACTTAAAAGTTTATTACAAATACCTACCCACATGTTTGACTTATTCAAAACAAAATTGTACCGACAACAATAGCTAATAGGGAATAATATAGATAAACGTTAAAATCACTTTCGACACATTTATTATCACCGTTAAAAGTACATTAAAACTGGTATGCTACTCATTATTACGTAAAACTGGTGTCAAATACGGCCTGTGCTGCCTGAAATATTTAACCAATGCTAAATAATGTAACAAATGATCGTCGACAGAAATTAGATTCATCATATAAAATTTCAGCGATTTGTAAAAAATAGTCATATTAAAATATACTAAAAAGGCAAAGAGAACCACATGTTATTACATCAATATGGTACAGGAATTAATTATCAACTTTATCCCTAACAAAGTAGTAGTAGGTACCATATAGATAAAAAGGCATTCATTATATTCATAAATATTATTCATTCATTATTAATTAATTATAATAATGTCCTCCTAACTGACTCACTGAGACGCCAGATGGTACCTAACGCTCAGGACACAAGTTCACTCCTTATTCCTGACGCTCTCAATTTTCGAAGGGACGATACTTCGATACGACCGATTTGAGTCAAGGCTCAGAACCAACGGGTAGATTAGTAGTTATGACTCTAACCCCTATCTAATCCCGATGCCTCAGAACCTACCAAGGGTGGAACCGGGGTGAAACATTGCCAGCTTCTCAATGTGTTACTGAGAATTTTTTTGTCAGAAATTCTCATTATCTGAACTTGATCCGACCCAGGATACAAACCCGGAACCTCCGGTACTGTGGCCGTGCATACGAGCCACTAGACCACTAGTCAAATTCAATTTCAATTAAAGTAGTATAATATATACAAAAAACATAAAAAAATTAAATCAGACCCAAGTCAACGGTCATTTTTCCTTGTCATAAAAAGTCACCATGTAATATTCAATGTTATATTCCAGATTTAATCTATTTCTGTGCCAAATTTTATCTAGTTCCATTCAGCCGTTTTGGCGTGATTGAGTAACAAATAACAATCCGTCCATTCCGTCATTTATAATAATATTATTACGTGTATATGGATAATATACCTACAATAATTTTAAAAATAATGCTCCGTCTGCTAGGACTATTTCCGCACAAAACTAATGTTTCTATGATATAGGTAGGTACTATAATAGCATATTAAATTTTTTGGCCTCATATAGAAATCGTAGCGAAACCGAAAAAAGTGAAAGCGAACAAAAAAGTGAATAATTTAGTCTACACTCTTTTTCGTTTCTTATTTGACCATATAATCCGTTACAGTGGTATATATAGGTAAACTTCTATAGCTTATGTAAAGGTTTAACCTTAATGGATTTGTGCAACCTTAACAATGTTTTTCAAGGGCAACGACCATGATCTTGAACTCAGAATTAAGTTGCTGTGAGTTAACGCTATAAATACATTTGAGTTCTTATACATTTAACTAATAAATGACGCAATACTTTTTGCACATCATAATATTTTTATTTTTATGTATGAAATATATATCTATAAATCAAAATCAATTGCCCTTTTTTAGTCTCGCTAGTAATTCTTTTTTTGCTTTATTAGATGTCACCTACATCTAATAAAGCAAAAAAAGAATTAGTAGGGTGGGGTGTTTTCAGTTTAAAAAAAAGAAAAGCAGGGGTGGTTTTGGGTATAAAAAAACTTTTTACTCTTTACTCTAGTATTCATGAGTTGTTGTACAATAGATAGAAATTAATTACAGGTATCTTTTACATAAGGATATATAATCCACGCCAAAATTTGCCTATGTCGCATCCAGCCAATCACAAAAAATATGTTTAGAGTTCGATTGTAATTTTATCAATATATGAATACAAAAAAAAACAATAATTAAAAAAAAAAGAGATGTTGTCTTACTTTGAAATATTAATGACAGCCCTTAAAAAAAACGACGAAAATATTATACTAGTGATTCAACCTCGCTTCGTTTGGGTTCGTCCCTAGATTTAGCACGAGCAAAGCCGCGGGTTCCGCTGGTTATTTATTTATTTATTTATTAATAATAATAATTTCTTAAGGATTACAATACAAAAAAATATAACAGATAAGCTTCACTATATAAATTCAACCCACAAAAAAACCATCGCTCAGCTGTTTCCTGACCAACGACACGCTTACACAATATGGATCAAATGAGTACTCTTACAAACATCATTAAAATCTCTAACTGATCGCACCATGTATGAGCTCTGTCTATAAATAGTAGATGCACTAGGAATATATAATGGTTATGGAATAAATAATAAATTATATACTTAAATCTTCTTCGAGAGCATGAAAATCGGTGCAGTAGTTTTTGAGTTTATCGCGAACAGACAGGCAGACAGATGCGACGGAGGACGTTGTTTAAAAATATGTAGTTATAGTGATGTGTATGTAGTTACTACAACTAAAATCAAACAAACAGCACCTCATCTGTTTAATCCCTCTATAAGTTTATGCTACAGAACTGACCAAACTCCCCCTGAGCCAGTCGAGAGCATGTTCAGATTAACTCTAGACATTTAACACTAGAACAAGGGTAATCAAAAGTTCCATATTATAAACATTTAAACATGTTTTATGCCAAGTCCAAGTATTTCCAATTAATCTGATACTCACACAGATTTTGATGACAGGTTTGGCGCAGCTTGCTCGCCAGCGGTTGCGGGTTCGAGTCCTGCTAGGGATATTTATTTGTTGAGCATGGATGTTTGTACTCCAATGTTTACTTAATAATATACATGTATTTAAACTTATACCTATATGTACATTGTATAGTGTATCAACTATATGGCATCCGTAACACAAGCCTCGTAGCTTACCACGGAACTAAATGGCGCTGTGTTTAATAATGTCCTAACATTTTTACTATTATTTATAGATCTGTACATAAAACTCAGTCAAAACTTTTACCTACAATGGATTTGCACGATTCCTGAAACATTGCAAGTAGGCAAAGAAATAATAAAATTGCGGAATAATTATGACAGAAATAGCTTTTCACTCACAATAAAACATGATTATCACCGAACAGCTACCGAATGTGCAATAATATGCGATAATTAATGTCCGAAAGTTTCAATGTTGTAATTAACTGTCACAATAATTGATATATGTTTGATTCAAATGAATATAAAATTCCTACAACTCCTAAATTATGTGACGAACTGTTATGTATACTTACTAAATATGTCAATAAAATAAAAAAATACAATTTAATTCTAATACTAACTTTATTAGTCTTAAATTATGAAAATAAGTGATCTTGTTCTAAATCTCATTTTCCTGATTTTAATATTCACTATTCTTTTATTAGTAACTATTTATTATTGTTTAGTTGCGGTTTTTAAATAATGTCAATTTATAGTATTGTTGATACTAAATATTAGTCTAAACAATTTTAAATCAACCCAAATTGAAAAGTAATTCATGCATCGAAATTCGGAATTTGAATCTACATGTGTTATTTAAAATTCTCCACAACAGATCTTATATATAAAATCTCGTGTCAGAGTGTTTGTTATCGAACTCCTCCGAGACGGCTTGACCGATTTTTATTTTTTTTTTTGTGTATATTTAGTAGGTCTGAGAAAAGGTCCTAGGGTTTTTTTATTCTACTAGGTCATAAGGGTGGCCCCCTCCAGATTTTTTATATTGTATTTTTAGACCAAATTTTTATTTTTTTATGGTTTGGTATCAAAAAATACTTATAACCCTAAATTTTTATCCTTCTACTACGAATAGAACGCGAGCAGAGCCGCGGGAACTGCTAGTATCTGTGTAAAAATCTTCTACTCGATAAAAATATAGTAGTGCATATTCTACCGGGAAGTTCCAAATTCACATAGATTTCTTTTTGCTAGCAAAATATAACATTGTGATGTCAGATACCTACATGGTTAGTTAGTGACTGAGTAAATAAACAAATCAAAGCGGGATAAAATAACAATCAAGGGTAGATCACGATTTATTCATGTGTATGACTGAAAAAGCAAAACTATTGCGTTAGTGTTTATAAACAATGCTCGTAGTATTCAACGTAATGTATTATGCAAGCCTTTTGAATATGTTCAGTGGCAGTACAATAACATAAACTGCTTAAAAATTAATAAGCATATTAATAGTTACTCGTTTTCAGCGTATTTTTCTACCACCATATAGGTACTAACACGACTTTTGGTTTACATGAATGTGTGAGAACTGAGAGGTACACAGGTAGGTACGATCTAATGCACAACTAGCAATCGTATAAGTACTGAAAGAAAAGTAAATTAGATACAAATACTAATTTATAAAGGTTGTATTGTAGTTCCTTCGATTTTTTCTTTATACTGTAAATTATGATTCTCGAAATAATGAACTAAAACTAATATAAGACCAAAATGGAGACTCCATTTCTAAATTAAGTGTGCATTAAATTTTACTTCATAATCACTAAATTTAATGTATCTACCTACACTTTTTATGTAAATGCACATTACGAAACTTCATTCTTATACATTAGTTTTAAATATTAATTATGTTATAAAGAAAGTTTAGAAATTCGTTAGGCTTACTTGTTTTAGGAGCTAATTAAGATTCTTAATAATAGTGAATCATCGTAGAAAACTATCAAAAGGAATATATTCTGTATTTCTAGCTTGAGTTTCTGTAAACTTTGCTACAAAATTAATTACCAAGTTATTCTAGAACAAGTTATTTAATGTTCTAAGCATTCTGTGTGTCTCAAAAATTAAAAATATTGAAGGCCAAAAAATAGACTTTGTTCGCTTTGAACAATCATATTTACGGTAGTAAAATAATATTATTCTAACATGATCTTATTTAGTTGTACAGTTTATAGTGATAAAAGAGGCAGTAAACTGCACATTTGATAAACGTTTCTAGTTCACAAGCTGAATCAATTAACTGTTATTAAGAGGTAGCCTTATTATTCTGTTGATCTATATTATGAATCCTTATGCGATATCTCAGTGGTCTTAATATCTTATTCATTTTAAATAAGTCTATAATTGAAGTAAATTCAACTGTGCTAACTACACCTACTCGCCTCGAACCATATGAATAAACATCAAGGTGAAACCTCATACGTAGCGAGTACGACAGCCGAGTGTGCTTGTGTGCAATAATCACCTGTCAACTATTTAAATGTATTGTGAATCATTTTAACCCAGAATTGCATAATTGCGTTTCAAAATAATAAATAAAATACATTTATTATGTTAATAGAGGCTTATTGAAAACGTTTCTTACATTTTAATGTTTTCAGTACTCCAACAAATTAGTAAAGATTACAAAATATTAGTCCTTCATGTATTTATTTATAGAAAATTGAACAAAGACGCACAAACGTATTATCACATTCATTATTATCAGCGCTCTCCAATAGTAGAAGGATGTTTTATCAGCTATCGATGTGCGACAATGCCTCGCAATGATATCTAACTATTTCTTATGATAAAAAACGTGAAATGACCTCACCTTCGATATTTCTCCTTTTTAGATTGAACTGGCAATAATACCGGTTCTGTGGACTTTGAAATACACCATTCGTTCACAGCACTAACAGTAAGGAATTCTGTATCTGGTGCATGGCACACCTCAGAGCCGAACTCGTCGGAAGACACTGTAATACTATCATACTTTTGATACGGTACCATGTCAAGAGATGATATAGATTTGATGCTAACATTGTCAAAATTACACTGTTCCTCAGAAGCAACAGAAAAGTTCTCCCCGTCATCACTTTCATAATCATTCATCAAAGTATCGGTAGATTGATCAGTCGATAAAGTGTCCGTTCTACCGTCGTCTATATTAACAACATATTCCTCGCCGTTTTCTACTTTTTCACTATCTGTTGAATCATCACTACTGCTTTCGTTTGTCGAACTCTCAGTACTTGTTTCTTCGTTAGCTTTTATTTCTTCTTCATTGTCCGAAGGTTCGGACAATTTAAGTCTCAGTAATTTCTCTAAGTCGCTTTGTTTTACACCATAAGACCAATGCGTTTCTCCAATTCGCACTTGACCCCCTATTGAAGTTTTCCTTCGAATAACGGGCGGTTGTCTTGATCGCCGCAATACTACAGGTGACGAGGAAGGCGTCGTGAAAGAGTAACGCCGTTCAATTTCTACTGGCTCCTCTGGTACTGAAGACTTACTATCTATCGAGGAGTCATCGGTAAAGGGCTCGGGTGGTGGGGGTGCTGGCCGATGAGGTCTTAGAGAAGATGATTTCCTATCCGATACAAAACCCGAAGAACTCGATTCACAGCTGATTTCCGACACGTTTGATAATATAGAATTCACAGACACATTCGAATTTCTGTCTTGAGATCTAGGCACTGGACAAAGATGATGAAAATGAAGATGTATGGGGTTCACTACACTAGTTAAACTACCTAACATATGTTCCCTTGTCCGCTCAAGGGATTCACTAGAACCACTGAGACTAATACCAGTCTTTTCAAAACGTAGTATCATATCTTTAACGCTTGTTTTGTCCTTTCTTAACTCAACTTCGTCGTCATCAGAGACATGTCCAGATGACGAGTCGTCAATAAAACGATTTCTAAGGTCATCCTGCGACATTGTGGCACCTGCACGTTCAGGTATTGCACAAGCACCAAGAAAAGTATGGAAACGTACACATATCAACGCGTAAAGTAACTGCGCACAGACAACACGCGCTCACTTTGATAACTAAACACGACTGGCAGTGTGACGGCGCTCGCGCCCCTTCACGCTGCCCGCAGTCCGCCGCTACGTCAGTGCATCGTGCCTAGGTGCTAAAGCGTATCGTTACCCAAATAATAAAATGTGGTTATGATAAGAGAGTTATTGGAATGCTATTAGAATATTTGGTTGCCTTGATGATAAAATAAGACATCAGGTAACATTTTTATCTAAGTGAAGATTATAATATGTACTTGTACTTCCTATGTATGGTATAATATTGACACATTTGGTATGTGTCAATATTATAGCCTACTATTATTTTTAGTATTAAATTATATTTTCGTATTACAAAAAATATTCAGTTTTATCAAATAAAATTAACAACATGTTACATGTTACAAAAAGAAAGTGATTAAATAGAATGATAAAATGTCTCTTTAGCCGTTTGCAGGCGCATATGGCTGCAATGAGTTTATTGACATAGGATCGTGTCATCGTGAGCTACCTACTTGAGAACTTACAAATGCAGGAACTAGCAGATATGTGTTTTTATCTCGTGTTTAATTCAAAGCATTTAACTTCTTTGAGTATCTAGTGTTCAATTGGAAACATATATTTGTATTTGAAAAAAAGTATTTTGGTACTCTAGATGAAGTAAAGATAATCTATCTTAATATATATATTTCTTGTGTGCGTGTGTATGTGACTGAACTCCTCCTAAACGACTGGACCGATTTTGATGAAATGTTTTGTGCGTGTTCGAGTGGATTCGAGAATGGTTTCACAATTCGGTCCACTACAAAATGTATATTTTGAATTAATTAGTTATTTATACATTTAGAAAATAAATGACATACTAAATTATAAATAAGTCGTTGCTAGGCAACGTTGTTTTGCGCATGCGTACAAGACAACGTCTGTTGGGTCCGCTAGTATTATATAAAGTAGTAATAATAAAAAAATAATAAACTGTCGATTATTATAATAGGAAATTTGTATTTACTATTTACTTATTAAATAGCTTCTTATTAAGGGTGTGCGAAGTGAGATCTAACACTATCCCACAACCTGAACATTTAGTGATATCACAAAATGTGATAACTTTTCAGTAAAAAATTATCACGCCTATAGATTTGTGCTTTAACATAGTAATTTAACTTTAACATTAAAAAAGAACATTAACAATTTTGTGTTCATTGGATAGAATGTTATTGTACGCCATCTGTTAGAAAACCAAAGAGTTAACGTCGCTGTAATATTATTACCCGTTAGAAAAACTACGCGAGCCCTCACAAAGCTCAGCTTTTTGGTAGTTTAACATCAAAACATAACACAATATTATTTTCATGTTCTGTTGTTGTACATTAAGAGAATAAAAGGATCCCTCCCTTTATTAATAAAAGCTAAAACATCCATTTGTAAAACATTTATTTCTTATATAATTTTAAGCAATACATCAAAGCAAATATTTTTATTAATTACAACACAAAATACTACTAGTTATTTAAAAACTGGTACCAACACCTTTGTATGAAATCATATATATATGTATAATATATACTATGTATAATACTTGCTATTCCCGCGACTCCGCCCGCTTTTTAATCACTATTAAATTGGAGTAGAAGGATTAAAATTTAGGGTTATAAGTATTTTAATGCCAAATAAAAAAGACCCTTATCACCTAGGGGAATAAAAAATAGCCTACAACCTATTCTCAAACCTAACAAAAACACAGAAAAAAAAACATTAAAAAATCGGTCAAGCCGTTTCGGAGGAGTTCGATAGACGATAATAAACACTGTGTCACGATATTTTTATATATTAGAAAGAAGATTATAATATTTTATCGTGCACAATTACATTTAATCAACCTGTAATTTTCGGAAGGAACCCTCGACTCCGAACAGCGTTTGGCTTGAATTAGGTGTACCCGGTCTAAGGGACTCTTCGGAGCGGACATGTTCCTCACGACTATACCAGTCGCTATAGCTTTCAACTTTCTTCTTCCAATAATCTGAAAATGATTACTTTTAGCTTAGTTCTGCAAATAACTAAATAACTGAACTCCTATATCACCAAAAAAAAAAAAACAAGAAACTAACCTAATGTAAAAATAAATTTAACCATTTTTGTGGGATCAATTTGGTGTGTTCTTTCTTTGTTTATTAATATTAAGAATTTTAATTTGTGATACAAATAACAATGTCAGTATGTACACCTACTGTATTTAAAATTTGTATATTACACAATATGACTATCACTTTCATTTTTTGTACTTGTGAGAGGTAAACTGTTTCTATATTCATTAAAAGTGTTAATATATCATCTTACTTTAAAAATTAAAAATATAACTAATTGTATTATACAAAGTATATTAATCCGTTTTTTAGAAACTAACTAAAGACTCGGCTCTCTAGATCTGTTTTAATATTTATGAGCTTATTTATTTTTCTAAAATAAAATTATCCTTAGTTACTCCACAAAACATCAACTTTCTGGCAGTGAAACCCCCGTTAACATCAGTTTAGCTGTTTCGGTTTTTTTTTGGATTATCTACGTGAAACAAGAAGATAGACTGGCAACAATTTTAAATACACATTACCTACGTTTTTTTATAATAATATGTACACTGTATTATATATTAGTATAAACATAAAGTAAAAGGTGTTATTTTCACATTAAAATTATTTTGAAATTTAATCAATATAATTATAGAAAATAGCTGGTCCAGATCAACATATAGAATACTTTTGATTGCAGGAAATATCACATCTCTGAGAAATCTACACAAACAATTAAATTGTACCCACAGACGAACCCGAGGGGAACGAGTCATTAGTAATATAACATTAGCAAGGCTACCTGTTAGTTGCTGAACAGATCCATTATCTCCACCATATTCCTTAGGTAATATATTACGTGGAATCACTTCGTACATTGCATCAAAATTTTGACTGTACACGTAAAACTGTAACAAAAACATTAAAAGCACTTAACTAATTTGCATCATTTAAGTTCTATCTAGAACAAAGGTATTGTTTGAATGCATTGACACATCATAATTTCCTATTAACGCTCAGTGAATACACTACGTATGATCTACATCTGTGTATTCCAATAATTATTACACCTCAATTAACTAATTAAATAATCCGTTAATAGCTTTAACTCTGACATATCTAAGCAATAATCTTAATGATTATTGTCAATATATTAAATATTAACCTACGTTGAGTGACAATCGTAGTAACGAAAGCACTACCACCAAAGTTCTCTCACCTTGGGATTTTGACAGGATGTCATTCTACATTCATTTAAATGATGAAATGAAAATGCATCGCTATGATTTCTTCGTTTGTTATAGAGATAGTGCTATGCCATTCCCGTATCATATTTTTTGGTGTTTCTACTATTCGATTACTATGGACCGACATTTCATCTAAGCCCTATGTTCACCTTATATATTAGTTATTTTTAGTATAACAAATATTTAAACTTTATTTAAAAACATTTAATTTAGCTATAAACATCAGTCATCCATAGTATCACTGAATAAGCTGTTTAATTCAAATAAGAAAGTAAATAACTGTGGTAGAGTCAAATAGCGCCTTCAAAGAAACAAAATAGAAATTGGTGGTACCTACTACTAACAAACTTACAAAATTGAAAAAAACTTTTAGATTTTTTTAAGGAACGTGGAAGGAAGTAGTTCAAACTGTAGATCGACCCACAAATCTTAAGTTAAATTATAAAAATCGGTTTTTATTTACATTCATACCAGGTATATAAAGTGCTATTTGAAATTGACTACAGTCATTTAATATATTACAAATTGCTCTACATAAAAAAGGTATAATATATACGCCACAAGTAAAAAGCAAGTGTATTTTTAAAATTGTATCACAAAAATTCTTTAATTAATTATGTTGTCAAATATAAGAAGTGCTTCATATTTCACCGTCTTCCAAAAATGTCAAATGAAAATTTTACGCACCTGTATATACTGCAGAGATTTCTGTTAATTTTTTTTTATAAAAAGTCTCAAGCTTACTGCTTGCCAAAGATTTTATATATTATATGAATACCAATACGATCTAGATACATTATAAAAATCTCATCTATCTATATAATATATGATTAATAATTTTGAAATAGTCATTACTGTCGATATAATCGATCCGAAGAAAGGTCCGAATTTCCAAGAAATCTCATGTAACCGTTAAAAACCGACTGTAAAACATGACACGGTTTGTGAAATCTGAGATTTAGTTTAGGGTCTTTAAAGCGCGGGCGGAGCCTCGGGAAATGCTAGTTAGTAATAAAATGTAATTTTTTATTTTTATTTTATCGATACCTACACTTTGTTTAAAGACAAATAATATGTTGTACTAAACTTGTTGTATAATATACATTAAACACATATTTTCACCTTGAAAATATTATCTATTTGTCAAATAATAGTTTAACTAACTTCACATTTTGCTTCCGAATTTTTCATACTACCTAAAAGCTACATAATTTAGCGCGAGCGAAGCTGCGATTCTGATAGTTATATACTAAAAGTTTCCCTGAGACTTCCACTCTATCCATTGGTGAAAACAGCATAAAAACCGGCGCAGTACTTTTTGAGTTTATCGCGAACAGACAGACAGACGCAGCGGAGGACTTTCTTTTATAATATGTAGCAATATGGTTATGATGTGGACATTTATATACGATTTACTTCTTCAAAGTATCACCAAAAAATTGTGTTTTTTATTGAATTGCGTTATTTAAATATATTTTGTTTATTGCTTTTCGGATAAAAATCTATTACATTTATACTCGTATTAGCTGATGCATAGAAGGTAACTTATAAAATAATTTCAATAGATTTTTAAATTGAAAAATAAATACTATTACATAAAGAATGAAGATATAAGTAAATAATACTCACTCTTTTCTTTAATTTTTCACTCAAAAAAATCCTTAGTAGTGAATACGCTGCTTCGAACCCATAGGGAGTATGTAAAATGTGACTGCTTTTCAATCTAATGGGTAAAGCTTTTTCGAAAATCGTTATCACTTTCTTAGCCATTGAAGGGGTCCATTGACTAAAAGTACTTATACCCACTCCCTTTAGATCTACCAATAAGTCCTAGAAATTTAGATGTTTAGGTATATTTATATTTTGTTTTAAAAAGTTTTAAAATATAAATTAATGTACTTATAAAGATTTTAAATTAAAATTTTAAATTATTTTTTCCCAAAATATTATTTTTTCCACTGACTCATGACTTTCGTTTAAAGCAAAAATCTACAGTTTTGATAAATTGTATGATGTTGATAGTTTTGCTTAAATTTTTTATAAAATATTTGCGTAAATCTATGAAAGTATTTAATAAAATTGAGTTATCGTACTGTAAAGACTAGTTGATGCTATTGTAAGCGAGTTCGATGTGCTCGTGGAGTGACAATGGCCACCATACGGTACAGTCTAAGGCTGGTAGATTCCAGTCCAATTCTTTAGCTTGTATTTTTTAATGTATTAATACAATTAAACATATGTTCTACTATTGAAAATTACTATCGAGGAATAACATCGTCCCTTAAAGTTTTTCTACTAATCAGTTTAATTTTTATAATATTTATCTCATTAAAATTAAAAAAATTGGGAATGTTTACCTCTCCAGCTATGACAATATTGTCGTCCTCTAGTATCATTATGTCAACAACCATAAAGGTAACTTTCATGAGGTCAATAAGTCTGTATTTCGAAGGATCAAAAGCTCCCATTCGCTGCAAGCATACTCTGCATGAATCTTCCGCATTTGTAATCGTAAGTGGAAGAAAAACTCTACAAATAAAATAGTAATTACGATCCTCCTTATTAGTATAATGTTAACAATAAACATTAAAATAGATGAGAAAAAAAATGAGATATTCTCAATGATATTATAAGTAAAAAGGTGTAGATACGTTACCTAAACGACATTCTATCTTCAAAAACGGCACACTAACGCACACATGAATACAGAATAACTAATTATAGAATTAAGATAGAAAACAAACACGATTAGTCGTCAAAATAGGATGGCATGCTTCAAGTATCGCCAGTGAAAAAGAGACAAATATAATTCTCGACAGTGCGTCGTCAACGCGTTGGTAGGCCAATAGCCTAGTTTTAGTGTGCCACTTTTTGAGCGCGTATGACTTATCTACACCTTTTTTCCTAGTATATCAATGGATATTCTAGTTAAAAGAAACAACTAAAACGTTAAAAGTTTTTAAAAAATGTTAGACTTCAAGGCTTCGATAAATAAAATAAAAATTAACTGAATGGAATTTTTCATAATATATAATATATACCTACCTAACTACCTACCTACCTACCTAATCAGCTGGAGCCAGCTAAGGCAAGGTACATCTATATAGATATGACTACAACATAAAACTTATTATATGCATATAAACGAGTACAGATACGTGGCAACGAGGTGGCTTGGGAAACCGAGTGAATCGGGTTCAAAACCAGGCTCAAACCTGTGATATTTTCATGTGCTAATAATTTTCAAAATGATTACCACTTGTCTCACGGCGAAAGAAAACATTGTGAGCGGGACACACACACACACACACACACACACACACACACACACACACACACACACACACACACACATGCACGCGCGCACTCATGCACGCACACACATACATACATACAAGTTAAATACATACGACTATTTATGATATTATATCATACTACATTCATACCCTAATTTTAATATTTCTTGTATGATGGGATCGAAGGGATCCCTATGTTGAAAAATCTCAGGAACTACGGTACGAAGAGTGTACCACATGTCTAGTTTCTTCTTAGTTTTTTCTAAACTATATTTGCTCCCACGTAAAAATGCTACTAGCCATTGATTACCTGAAAATTAACATATTTTTTGTTCTATTAATAAAATTAAGAATGCATATTAGATTTTATATAGTTATAGTTATATATATTATATATTATAGTATATAGTTATTATAAATTACTTTATGGCATCACCTATCGGATTCAGCGAGTACTCGTATTAAGTTATACAGTTAGAAAGAACCGAGTAAATAGTTCCCAAAGCTGTCAATAGATGGCACTGTGACTTTATAAATTTGTAAAAGTTATTAACAGCGTACAATATCAATACCATGTATGATGTTAGTTGTATTAAACATATAAAAACTTCTCATTGCTACAAGGATGTAGGTAGCACATTAATATGTATCAATAATAATCATTTCCAAATTATATAATGAAAATAATTTTTTTCCATAGCCTTATAATAAAAAAAATCAAGAATCTTTCAAAGTTATCTTTCGAGGAGGCCTTCACCAGTGGAGGGATTTTTGTGGAATATCAGATTTCACTTCAGTCTTAATTTTTTTAACTATGGAAATTACTAACACCTTTATACAATTTAGATTATACTTAGATAGATAGGCATTTTTATGATATAAATTATTAATTTAAACTAATATCTACTTATATTATCTTTAGGTTTGTACCTTACTACCTACATAATGTGTAAAATTAGGTACTCACAGGGTTTTATGGCCGCTAAATGTGGTTGCTTTTCAAACCATTGCCTTAGATCATTGATATCACCGGCTATCCTGTCTGGATCTTCATTATTTTCTTTGATTGCTTTTTCTTGCAATAATGCTGGCAATGGTCTAATCTCCATTTGAGAAAAATAAAATGTAATTTATTGAAACGCAAAACTATCACTAGGTAACACTAGGTGAAGGTGAACCTTTACTTGTGCTAGTTTTAACGATCTTTATTACTTTATTTAAACTCTGAAACTTATAAAATTCTTTTACTATTTTTCACCACTTCACAAGTTGAAGTGATAACATTGCTTTTTGTAATAACATTGAGTCTTAAGTCAGAACCGGTTTAAGACCGACTTTTAAGTACGTAGTGCCACAACACAGATATATGTAATATTATATATGTATTATAAAATAATTTTACGACTCAGTTTGTAGTGACAATACTTTCTGCGCCAGCGGTCACGGGTTCGAGTCCGGCTGGGGCATTCATTTATTGAGCACGAATGTTTGTACTGCAGTCATTTGTGTTTATATTTACAACTAGCTGTGCCCGCGACTTCGTTCGCGTTGATGTCGGAACTTAACAATGTATTTTTTTAGTGCGAAGCGCTGTTGGAGGATATCGATACAAATCATTTTTTTTTATTTATGCTAGTGTTTCTTTATAAACAACATTAGCTGTGGAACCATCTGGAGCGAATCGCGGAAAAGAGCTACGTATAGTTGACCATGACAAAAGCATCCAATACTTAGGTCCACCCCCGCAACGGATAATGTCTGGCCCTGAGATTTATTAATCGTCATGGCATAACAGAGACTGACTGGGAATTGCACTCGTTTGAAAGAGAATGGAAAGTTGTTGGGAATTATAGGTATTCTTGGAATAAAAACAATATCACCGGCGCCGCAACCGGTTAATATTTCAGCTTCGATTATGTATTATATTTCAATGAAAATCTTAACACCGCGATTCAGAAAATAACTTCACACGCACAACGCCATCTATCGAACAATACTGCACGCAGTTGACCTCTAGTTATAGTCCAGTCTAAGTTCGAATACGCGTAGATGGCGCTGTTTTAATATTTTACTTCGGAAACACTATTATAATTTTATTAATTTACATTTTTTATAAGGTGTGAACTGATTACTATGAAACAAAAAACTTAATGTTACTTCAATTTATGCACATATTGTTGTGTATAAAAGTTACGTGAAGTTGTAAGACCAAATGCACATAACCCTAATTTTACTTCTGAAATTTCTCTACTTCTTCACTTTAAACTCAAATATCTTTTGATAGACTGAACCGATTGCAATGAAACAAAAACTAAATGTTACTTCAAGTTACGTTCAATCGTTGTGTATAAAAGTTATCTACATTGCTTTCGTACATTTTACGTGATGCCCGGATAAATAAACAGACAAACCGACAAACCGACAAACAGACAAACAGACAAAAATTCTAAAAATGCTGGAAATGGGTTCTATTGGTTGTCCTTTAACACCCTGGCTATTTTTTTGTAATTTTATTTGATGTACAAAAACTACTTTTCTACAGTTTTATTATATGTATAGATATGTATGTATTTAGAAGTTATATGTGTACAGTGTACTGTGTAGTGTAGCAACAATCTGGTATCTGTAAAACATGCCTCGTAGCTTACCACGGAACTAGGTAGCGCTGTGTATAATAATGTCCCAAAATATTTCTTTATTTATTTATGTATTTATTTAATGACCATCAACGGCTTATTTATCTCCTTAAAGGAATGAAAGGAACAGTGCCTCTAATTACGTGGAAAGCTACGAGGCTTGAGTTATGGATACCAGATGGTTGTAGTATATACCACACATATATAAATTTTAAAGACATATACATATTATAAATATAAACACTGGAGTACAAACATTCGTACTCAACAAATAAATGCCCCCAGCGGGACTCGAACCCGCGACCGCTTGCGCAGACAGACGTGTCTTTTAATCATTATTACTTATTTAACAATTAACATAATGAAATGTCTTAACATTCCAAACTACTACTCAGCTTATCTAGTTTATATTTTTGGATTTACTCAAACGCATCAGTCAATAAAGATATTATATAATTCAAAGTATAAAAAAAACCTCAAATTTGAGTATATTTTTATATATTTACTAGCATAACATAGAACCCCAATGCTTAACAATTTTCTCATTTATACAAGTACAATATAACATTCTGTTAGACAACTTTTAGTCCACTTAGTTTTTCCTTAAAAATGTCCAATAATACGGAAAACCCAGAACTTCCCTAAAATACATGAAAGATCGCATATTTTTTAATATTTATAAATCAATACACTAATCCCTTTTTTTTCATTTTTACATGATCGGATACTGTTTTTGGCTTATCTATTAACTTAATTGCACTAATCGACTTCTAATTTTCTAAACGAGCCTTCAACACCGAACAGCGTAGATGTTGTCCTTGGTTTATCCGGTCTTAAAGATTCATCCGAGCGTTGTGTTTCCTGTTCCAAGAACCAATCTTTATAACTTTCAACTTTGGCTTTCCATTTAGCTAAAAAACAGACAGTCATGTTATTAAAATTCGTATTTCATAACTTATTAGAATAGAATATTCGCGTAAACCTAAGAAAGTACTATGATATAGGTTATTGCCGCTGAATATAAAGAACGTAACGACTATTAATTACTTTCTAAATGTTTCTATGGCATACCTTTAATATTTTGTGAACCTAATTTCAATATGAGAAGTAAACTGCGATTTCGTATTATACTTACCACTTAATTCGTCCAATGGCATTGTGTCTCCACCATAATCTTTTGGAAGAACTTCTTTAGGAAAGATGCTATGCACTGCATCAATATTTTGACCGATTACATTAATCTGTAAAAGTATTGCATTTAATTTTAAAGTACTAATTATTATTTCACATAAACTTTATTTTAAATTATAAATTGTTAGGAAGGTTATTTGAGGTAGCAAATATATATTTCAAAATATATACTATAATAGGAATATCATTTTCAATTACCTACTAATAATCTAATGATTATTTTGCTAGTTTAATATATTTATTTCATATGTGGCTTACTATTTAAAGGTTAAAAAAAACTTTTAAAAACTTAAATAATATAATTTTCTTATTTATTATCTATACTTTTAAATATGTAAAACTACCGACTCACACTCACTCGGGTTCGTTTTAACACTTAGTGTAGAATAGGAATTACAGACTTGGTTTATATTAGCATCCTTTTTTTAAGAAAGCAATGATTTCCAAATAGAAACCATCATCCAAAGGGGATGATCTCACAACGTTAAGTGATGATTTTCGGATACAACTTTCCTATATTTCCTAGGTCTTAAACTATCTTCATACCAAATCACATCTAAATCGGAACAGCAGATTTTTTGTTTTATCCATTTCAAATAAACATATTTTTGTATCTTTATAATGGTAGTAAAGATAACTGCAATTATATACATACTCTGCTCCTTATTTTATCTCCCAAAAACGATTTGAATATCTGATATGTAGTTTCAAAGCCGGGTGGGGTATGTAGTATGTGAGCACCCTTCATCCGAACTGGGTAAGCCTTTTCCATACCAGTTACCATTGTTTGAACTAACGTAGGAGTTATCTGCATTAAAGTGTTGAGTCCTACATCCTTTATATCTGATAATACCGTCTAAATATAAACGAAAACAAAGTTATTAAGTATGAATAAATATTAAATTCGGGTAGGTAAACTGGCATATTATATTTTTAATATAAAACATTAACTTAATGCGAGTAGGTATAAGTCACTTGGCGAATGAAAGTTAGGAAAAAAATAGGTATTTTGAGTTTGACCTTCAAGACTTATTATTTAGGTAGGTATTAAGAAAAAAGCTAATGGGCTATGATACTGTCTGAAGGGGTGCCCCCTTATGTCAACATCATAAGTATCAGGCGATTATATGTGTTAAAAAAATATGTTGAGACATTAACACGCAGCACCATACCATCGAGTTCCATGGTAATTGGTAAGTTACAAGCCTGTGGTATAGATACCAGAATATAGTAGATTCACTATAGAATATAACCTTAAATACGTACATATTATTATAAATTTAAAACAACTATAACTGCAGTACAAACATTCATGCTCATTACACACATGAATGTCTGTAGCCGAACTTGAACCTGCAACAGCTGGCAGGGCAGTAGGGTCACTTATACCTGGTAGGGTCACAAACAGAGCCAAACATGTCTTCAAGGAATGTAAACTTATAGTACCCGGCAATAATTATTGCACATCGACCTTTTAAAAGAAACCGTCGGCTAATTACGGGTTCGTAGAGCGTTATTTCATTCGCACGAAAATCTTACAGTCCGGTATGTATCAGGAGCTGTAAAACAATTATGATTTTCTATGTAATTGAATTTAATTAAATACGTATTTTTTTTCTACAAGTGCTGTCTTTAAGTTTTGGAAAAATAAATTAAAAAGATCATGTTTATGTACTTTTTTCTTCAAAATTTGCGTATTTTGCAGAGGTATTTAATTCGTTTGAGACTTATATCGTGCGTTTTCGATTGTTTTCCATTTTAGTGAACCGAAATCCCAACTCATGAAGTATTTTTATCAACGTCCTTTCAGACCAATTGTAATTAATAGGCTCAGATAATTTAGCTTTTGATGATTTTACAGTCTTCAGTTCATTAAATCGTAAATGAAAATCGCATACCATTCTTCAAAATTCAAATAGCATCATAATCAAAATCGTCCATAACTAAACCAAATTGCCTTTTGGGTCTACTTTTTTTCGGAGAGCTGAACACAATTGCAGTGAAAGATGTTTCATTACTAAACTCGTTTAATATAAGTTCTTCTTGAAATACCAGTGGCATTTGCAACTCGCTCTTTGAAATAATTACCTACATTTTCAATCTCATTTTTTTAATCTGACAGCATCGGTTACAAAATATTTATAAACATTGAAGATAGTTTCGCTTGATTGTTCCGGAAGGTTTCTTTATATCTCTGTATTTACTAATTAATAACGTAAGCATTTCTCGTTGAAATACCCTTCTACCGCAATATTTTATAAAAATGATATTATAATACGTAATAAATAGTTCATATTAGATGTTTGTGTAGCATAATTTTACCATATTTGTTTCAAGTTTTGTATTATGTTTTTGTATTAGTTGTAACTTAAAATCACGATGTAAGTAAATAATAATTTACTAGATAAAGTTTCTCATGTAGTGAATGTAATTCTTTTCAGAAATAAAGCATCATTCAACCGAAGGTTTACTTACCTCTTTTTCTTAAAAATGCCATCGTACAACTTTAACAACTCTATATTATATATTTTTGACTGAACGCGTCTGTACTCCTCCGCAGTTAAATAACGATTGACAAACGTCACATAGATATTGTGAGACAGAAATATCGCTCTACGAAACCGAAATAGGCCGATGGTTTCTTTCCAAAGACCGATGTGCAATATTTATTGCTGGGTATTGTATAAACCGAGGATAGACAACGACAGGTTTTTTTTTCTGTCGGGTATCAAACTACACGTCTTTTTTTGTAGTACATTGACCGACGATAGTACATTAGTATTTGGCATAATATAAATTTAAAAAAAATCTCACCTCTCCACCAATAATGTAATTATCATCTTCTAAAATGAGTATATCATAAATCATATACGCTACTTTTAAATAATCACTCATTTTGTGTTTCGAAGGATTATAACGCCCAAGCCTAGATATGACTATCCTGGAAGAGTCTTCTGGTTTGCAAACATCAAGCGGTAAATAGTATCTAAAAAAATATATAATATTTTAACATGTAAAAAATAATAAATACTAATAAATAATGTCCTCCGAACCGATTCCGGCTAAGGTGGCCAATGTCATTGAGACTATCCAACTGCTCAGGAGAAAATGATATATCCTGCGCAGTTGGCTTTCATACTCTGGTGGGATAACTACTCGACACGGCCAGTGAAAAGTAGGACGCAGTACTGCCGCTTTAAGTGCTCTCCGAGGCACGGGGGTGAATCACCACTGACTTCCCAACTCCTTGCTGTTGTTGTATTTATTAATAATTTAATAATAACTCCTTGCTATTAATGAGGCTTATTAAACCGATAGACTCAATAACTAAAATTGTTGCGATAGGCCTGTGTAGCTGATAGCTGAACTATCACATTCTAATTTGGTGAAAATATTTCTCTTGGATTACGGTTAAATATGACTTAACATCGCTCTGAAGTTATTACGCTATTAATAACGGTTTATTTCCAGTAACAGCGGCAAAAATGTATTGCATATTAAAAAAATCATTTAGTTTAATCAAATCAAATACTGTGGATTTTATTCAAATTTGCCGTTATTCCAATGTAATTACTATTAGTGGTAGTAGTAGTAGTGATAGCGAGAGACATCCCGGGCGCCCGCCTCACGTGGCAGTTTCAGTGCGCACCAAAATCATAATATAATATGATTAAAGAATATGAAAGCTGCTTCACAAAGTGCCTACAGTGCATAGGCCTGGTTGGTTCACAGTCGACTTGTAGGAAAAAGGCGTCACACGGACCCACATCAAAACTGAACTTGTGGACTCGAGTTGCCGAATTATTATTTATTAAGTTTTTGCCCCGGTTCAAAAAAAACGCAGATCTGAGTATGGTATTTCCATAACGGAACTCAGCTCAAAATTACTATACAAACACTTTTAAACAAAAGTTGAAGAGAATAAATTGATCTTTAAAAATGGTTCGATACATTTTATCGATTAATCCAATATTTTAAGACTTATCGGAAGATATAAAAACCGGTTAATTAATTATTACTTATTATTTATTTACAAAAAAATTTTACAAGACTCCAAAGATGCGAAATTTTATTGTCTACAATAATATAAGTCTCGATAATTTTGCCCTAAAGGCACAGTTTCTGAGATTTCACCAAAAACGCATTTTCAAGACGGTCCATCAAGTTCCACCAGAATCATTTTATATTCAATAATTAATCCTAAGTCTTAAAAAAAATGAATTTGAGTCGAAGATAAATCCTTCTGGCGCAGTCGAGTAACAGGAAAAGCCTTGGAGCTATTATTTCTTTAATAATTTAATTTAAGTAGTTCGTGTTATTTTTTCCTGAGAATTTTGTCTAAAACAATACCATAATTTATTTCTTTTATGCATAAATTTTATTATAAATTTATTTGTGATTTGTTATTACTGTAGTCATTAAAGGCGACCTTGGAAATAATGTTTAAATTGTCTTTTATATAATATATAATTTTATTTTAATTTACCTAAGTACATTTAATGTTTTCATCATATCGAACAGGCACCGAACTGTCTCAGTCATTCTCGTTCATTTGAAAATGAAAGGAATAGAGATATTTAAAGGTAGGTATCACTACATATTATAAAAGTTAAAACCAAGTCCTCGCGTATGTCTGTCCGTCTATTCGCGATAAATTCAAAAACTTCTGCATCGATTTTAATGCTTTTTTCACCAATGGATAATTGTTCTCACCAATGGATGTTGTTCTCGACGAAGGTTTTAGTATATAATTTGTCAAGTTTTTGTACACATTTACTAGCGGAATCCGCGGCTTCGCTCGCGCTAAATCCAGGGACGAACCGCAGCAGAGGAGGGCGAGTGACTAGTATTATATATGTTACAGTTACCGTTGTAAGTTTTAACTAGACGAAACTAGTTTAGACGCAAGGCCTTAGTAAAATCTAGAATTGATTAGAAGATTTGGAACAAACATGGTATTCTTGACAATTTTTTTAGTAAATACCAACTTAAAATCTAAGATACTTTGTATGTAATCAGTTATTTACATTTATTTTAGGTATTTATATAAGCTAATTTATTGTGTTTCTTCAGGTTAGAATTCAATAGGTCCCAAGAACTCTTCGGCTTTATGCGCTGGGTGCGTGACTCTAGCGCCATCTAACGATACAACTCACGGTGGCTCTTTTGAGAAAATATGCATGTATTGTATGCCAAATAGCTATTGAAAAAATAAAATAAACTTGAAAAAAAAAACATTTTTTCAATGTCTAATGTGATATATTACACAAAGTGTACATTAAATTAATTTTTTTTCCGTGGGTCAGCTGAAAACAGTAAGTAAAATAAATACATCAACTACTTGCTTGCTTTGGCCTTTGCGTCTATTTCAGACGATCTATAGTGCAATGTTCGAAGTACACCGCTTCTGGTGGCTGTATAAACCTATGCGAGAGCGACACGTTCTACCGCAGACCTGACAGGAGAAGTTTGCGACGGATGGTACTGAGTCGCCTTGGCGTCGTCTATGCCTCCTGTCAGCAAGTACCGCGAACCCAGTTTCATCACAGAACTTGCGACCCTTCACAACTCTATTGCGCCACTCCGTTCGATCTTCTGCGAGTCTTTCCCAGTGTCGGTGGTCAATTTTAAAGGCAGCCATGTCTCTCTTGATGCAGTCTTTAAAGCGAAGCAGTGGTCTTCCAACGCTTCTCCTTGCGTTAGCAACCGCACCAAAAAGTACACGACGTGGTAATCGAGATGGTTCCATCCTGTGTACATGCCCGAGCCAGCGCAAACGTCTCTGTTTGAGAAGCGCGGTCAAGCTAGGCAATTGTGCAATTTCTAGAACCTTCTCGTTTGTAACCCTGTCTCGCCATGATATGCACAAGATGGTACGAAGACAACGCATGTAAAAGGAGTTAATTCGTCGTTCTACTTTCGCATAAGTTGTCCAGGTTTCAGCTCCATAAGAGTATGCTTACAATGGAAGCTTGAAATATTAACATTTTGGTTTTGGTGTTTAAATATTTGTTTCGCCATACTCGAGTACTAAGCTTCCCGAACATGCTTGCTGCTTTACCTATGCGAATGTCAACCTCTGCATCCAGTGATAGATTGTTTGTTACGGTTGACCCTAGGTAGCAAAACTTATCAACTATCCTTAACAGCGTACCATTCAGTGAAATTGTTGGAGCCTCAGAGGTACCTTGTGCTAGCACAACTATCTTCTTTGTATTTACAGACATGGCGAACAAAGTACAGGCCTGTGAGAATTGATTCACCATACACTGGAGCTCACGTTCGGAATTGGCAACGAAAGCCGCGTCGTCGGCGTGGAGAAGACTATCAATGAAAATATCATCGCGGTTTCCTTTGGATTTTAGCAGCGAGATGTTAAAAATCCTTCCATCAGATCGTGTATGTAGATGGATACCCTGTGGATTATCACCAAATGCTGTGCGCAGTATAAGCAAAAAGTAAATACCAAACAGGGTAGGTGCCAAGACGCAGCCCTGTCGCACTCCTCTGCAAATATCAAACGGTGCAGATAACTGACAGTCAAAAACTATTCTGCCCTTCATGTTCTCGTGAAAATATTTAACGAGGCTCAGGAGCTTAGGCGGACACCCAATGCTCTTAAGCGCCGTGTACAAGCCCTTCCTGCTGACTGTATCGAAGGCCTTATTAAGATCAACGAAAGCTACTATTAAGGGACAATTTTGTTCTCGACACTTCTCCTGTATTTGGCGAAGTGTGAAAATCATATCTACTGTAGAACGCCCGGCGCGGAAACCACACTGTGTCTCAGGATAAACACGTTCAGCAAGCCTTTGTAGTCTAGATAGAACGACTAGGCCAAAAAGCTTGCCAACTATGCTCAGAAGAGATATACCACGGAAATTGTTGCAGTCGCCGCGATCGCCTTTCCCTTTGTATAATGTGATTATGTTAGCATCACGCATATCCTGAGGTACTTGTCCCGCTTCCCAACATTTGCACAGCAGATTGTACAGGATAGGCCTCACACAATTAAGTTTTAACATTTCAGCTTGAACACCATCGGCGCCGGGACTCTTACCGCGCTTAAGCCGATCGACAGCCTTGGTGAAATCCTCTAAAGTCGGTAGATCATCCAATACAGTCCACACATCCAGTTTCGGTATGCTCTGCGCTGCCTCCGGTTGTATGTTTACTGGACTTGAGTAGAGATCGGTATAATGCTCGACCCAACGATCGAGCTGTTTGTGGCTATCAATAATAACATTGCCATAAGCGTCCTTTAGAGGGGCTATCTTTTTAGGAATAGGTCCTAGGATCCGTTTAATGCCTTCATAGACCCCACCTATGTTTCCACTGTCCGCGCACAGCTGTATGGTGCGACCAAGATTTGACCAGTACAAATTTGCAAAGTACCGTGCACTTCGTTGAAGAGAGGCTTTAGCTGTTTGAAGTGCTTTATTAGTTGCTGGACAGGGGTTCATGCGGTAACGAAGTGCGGCATCCCGCTTAGAGTCCAAAAGAGGTTGTAAATGTTGGACATTGTCCTTAAACCAGTCCCGAGACTAGCTCCTCTCATATCCAAAGATCTCAGCGGCGCATTCAGTCAATAGTTCTTTTGCTTTATCCCACTCGATGCCTATTGGAGTATTAGCATCCCATTTAGCAAGTTCTTCATTTGCCAAGCACTCAAACTGTCGGACTTTTCCATCATCTCGAGTGTTGGAAAGATTTAACTTCCTCCTACCTGGCGTTTTGGATAAATGTATCCTTTTATAAGTTATGGATACTTGTGCTGCTACTAAAGAGTGGTCTGTGTCACAGTCGGCACTATGAAAAGTGCGAGTATGAAGGAAATCGCGGAGATCCTTAGATCTAGTTAATATCACGTCCAGTTGATGCCATTGGCCTGATCGTGGGTGCTTCCAAGACACTTTACGAGACTGTTTGCCCTTAAAGTATGTATTGGTTACGCATAGGAGGTGTGCAGAACAGAACTCTAATAAGCGTCGGCCATTGTCATTTATAGTGCCGATTCCATGATAACCAATACAATCAGGCCACGCGGTATAATCCCGTCCCACCCTGGAATTGAAATCACCCAAGATATAGAGGCGATCGCTATTGGAAACACTTTTAACCGTCTCAGCCAGTTGGTTATAAAAATGTTCTTTGGACTCATCCGAAGATTTTAATGTCGGAGCATAAGCGGCAATCATTGTCACATGACCATAACTGTTCTTTAGTCTTAAGACCATTATGCGTTCCGAAACACCACAAGGGGTTTCAATGGAGGAGACAATATCGTTTCGGACCGCAAAACCAACACCATGTTCACGGGCGTGAGAAAAGTCTTGAAACAACTAAAACAAGTCTCAATTAGTGAATTAGGTTGGCCCAACTTTTTTTGATTTACGGATTTTTTTTTATTTTTAATTATTTGTTCGTTCGTTCGTTCGTTTGTTCGTTAATGTTCGAATGTAGAAATTGTTTGTACGTCTTTTATTTATTTATAATTATTTAAACAAATATTCACCCTTAAGTTGGCCCCCTTTACTAGATATCTTTATTTTTATCGCTCAGATTAATTAATTTTGATCAATTATCGTTGGTTCGACGACTATTGGTGATTGTTCGATCATAAAAACAATTAAATTCCCAATTATTAATTATTTTATATCTAATAAGCAAACCAACACTTCATTGTCTGGCAACCGGAAACTTATAAAATTTACAATTACTATTTCTACTAGTATTTTTGCAATCGACTACACAACAACTCTGATGACCCATTTTATTTTATTTATTTAATTTAACTGACACACGTGTTATTTTTATGGTCATAAATAATAAAGAGCCACTCGTAGTTCTGTTTTGGTCCGCAGCGGGCGCTGACATCACTTTTGTTTCCCCCACCATGCCTTACGCACTCAGCGGATAAATAGTATTGATATAGATAAGTATAGATTATGTAGATACACATACTTAGTACTTACCCTAATTCTAAAAGTTCTTGTAATTTAGGATCAAATGGATTTCTATCGCGAAATATCTCTGGGACTACTGTTCGCAAAGTGTAGTACATGTCCAGCTTATCCTTAGCTTTCTGTAGACTATGCTTACTTCCTCTTAAAAATGCTACTAATAGTTGGTCCGCTAAAATAAAAAAACGTATATATTCTTATGATTCTCGTGATGACTGGATAAATAAAAACATAATGGATGAAATATGTAAACGCAATTGTCTTTGGGTAGAAGTAAAGAAGGAAAGTGAAGGAGAGTGAAAGAAACGAAGTAGGAATGATGATAAAAGAGGCGAAAGAGAAATATTACTGCAGGGAATTTATGAAACACTACATGAAACCGAAAGAAATGTGGAAGTTACTATATACATTTGCCTGTAATAAAAATAAAACTAGTAGTGCTCCCCCAGAACTCAAAATTAATAATGAAATTATTTCCGATGGAAATAAAATATGTGAGTCATTTAATATATACTTTTCTACAATAGGTCTAAATTTAGCTAAAAATATAACACAAAAATCTCAAAGTATTAAATTTACAGAAACACAACACGTTTCTCCTCACACACTTAACATACATCCCTTAACAAACAAACTAGATACATTTAAGCCATGTACTACAGGAGAAGTGAAAAATATAATTTGTAAACTCAACACTAATTGCAGTTCAGGAATTGATGGAATAACAGCGAAAGCAATAAAGTCTGTAAACAAATTGATTTGTAAAAATCTTTGTTTAAGCATTAATAAATGTTTAGAAAGCGGGATGTTTCCGAACAGCCTTAAGATAGCCAAAGTAGCACCTATATATAAGGCAGGCTCGAAGTGTGACCCGGATAATTATAGACCGATATCGGTGCTACCAGTATTATCAAAAATTTTTGAACGGATTTTACACAGTCAATTATACAATTATTTAAGCAATATACACTTTCTGTTTGAAAGACAATATGGTTTTCGTCCTAAATCCAATACACTTTCTGCGGTCATTGATTTAGTAACAAAGATTAAAAAAAACATTGATAAAAAAAATATTGTATTAGGTATATTCATTGACCTCAAAAAGGCATTTGACACCGTGTCGCATGATTTATTGCTACAAAAGCTGAAACATGTTGGCATTGCTGGATTAGCGTACAGACTACTAGAATCCTATCTAAATAATAGGCAACAAATTGTAAAAATTGAAAATTACTGTAGTAAACCATTAAATATTACCTGCGGAATACCCCAAGGTTCAATCTTAGGTCCGTTGTTGTTTTTAATCTATATCAATAGCATAGGTTCTTTAAATTTGTCCGGAGAAGTAACTTTATATGCTGACGATACATGTTTATTCTATTACTAGCTGTGCCCGCGACTTCGTTCGCGTGGATGTCGGAACTTAACAATGTATTTTTTAGTGCGAAGCGCTGTTGGAGGATACCGATACAAATCATTTTTTATTTATTTATGCTAATGCTTCTTAATAAACAACATTGGCTGTAGAACCATCTGGAGCGTACACAAAAAGTTTATTGGGGTTGTTTACGCGGGAAAGAGCTACGTATAGTTGACCATGAGAAAAGCATCCAATACTTAGGTCCACCCCCGCAACGGATAATCGAATTGCTGTTAGCCTCACTTCACGATCTTCTTCTGATTCCTGGGACCTACTTAGTCTCTTCCTTTTCGCATCTCGGCTACGCTGCGAAAGGTTTGTTTTTTTTCTAGAAGTCATTTTCAAAATAAAAACTGAACCAAACAAATAAAATATTGAACCAAATAAATCAACAATTTACAACAACACAAACTTTCAAAATGAGAATGAAGACTAATAAAATTTCAAACTACGAAGTAAATAAAACTACTTGACTCAAATTGCAAGTTATTATTTACTTCGCACTTCGAAATTAAGACCGAATCTAACTAACCAAAATTTTTTGAAAGATAAAACGAAATAATGAATTAACGAACGAACGATTTACGATACTATCAATTTAATTCAAGACCTTTACATAGACAAACCTCTTTAAAGACAGAACTTTAATGACTCCTACAAAACAAAAACCGACTTCCAAACTTAATAAATCTAAACTAAAAAGTAGAAAATAATACTTTTAAGGACTTTTGTTAATTTTGGAGTCGGCGCCAGCCAGCTATTTTGATTATGTTTATAAATTGATAGATTAATCAAATATGTATCTATTTAGGGTTATATTGCTTTGGCTGGCACCGACTTCAAAATTAACAAAGTCCTTAAAAGTATTATTTTCTACTTTTTAGTTTAGATTTATTAAGTTTGGAAGTCGGTTTTTGTTTTCTGTTAAAAATAATTTATTTTTAAATTTTTAGCGGAAAGTAGATACGTATTGTGTTAATGACTATAAAAATTTACCTTCTATTATGAGGTAAACCTTATAGCCTGAAAGTATACAACTATCGGTCCATAATTGCGTATTATATTGAAAAAATTTTCTTTAAACTGCTAACTGTTGAGGAGTTGTACCTTCCATCATCAGTTACGGTACGTGACTCAAATATCCATATAGCCTATAAAAGATTCGGCCGAGCATCGTTAATTTGCTCCTAAGAATTGAAGAGTTCCGATACTTTGTCATGGATCCCATCATCAGAACCTTACCAAACTCTCATCAAACTACCCTTGAAGTATATCCTTTCCATTAAAAAAAGAATCATCGAAATCGGTTGGCGTGATATTGAGTTATTCGTCCATTTGTCGCGCAAATACTTAATGCAAATTTGAGACTTTTATGGTTTTCTCATGGATGCCATTGTCAGAACTGGAAAATATTAAAATGGGACAAACGGGAAGCACTACCTTTCAAATAAAAAAAGAATCATCAAAATCGGTTCACCCAGTTCAAAGTTATGAGCTAACAAACATTAAAAAAAATACAGACGAATTGATAACCTCCTCCTTTTGGAAGTCGGTTGAAAACTCAAAGATTGCCGGCAGACATGGGCGAAGGTCATTCTTTCAAGGAAAATCTTAACACCGCGATTCAGAAAATGACTTCACACGCACAACGACATCTATCGAACAATACTGCACGCAGTTGATCTCTAGTTATAGTCCAGTCTAAGTTCGTACTCGTAGATGGCGCTGTTTTAATATTTTACTTCGGAAACACTATTATAATTTTATTAATTTACATTTTTTATAAGGTGTGAACTGATTACTATGAAAAAAAAAACTTAATGTTACTTCAATTTACGCACATATTGTTGTGTATAAAAGTTACTTGAAGTTGTGAGATCAAATGCACATAGCCCTAATTTTACTTCTGGAATTTCTTTACTTGTTCAGTTTAAACTCAAATATCTTTTGATAGACTGAACCGATTGCAATGAAACAAAAACTAAATGTTACTTAAAGTTACGTTTAATCGTTGTGTATAAAAGTTATCTACATTGCTTTCGTACATTTTACGTGATGCCCGGATAAATAAACAGACAAACCGACAAACAGACAAACCGACAAACAGACAAACAGACAAAAATTCTAAAAATGCTGGAAATGGGTTCTATTGGTTGTCCTTTAACACCCTGGCTATTTTTTTTGTATTTTTTTTTGATGTACAAAAACGACTTTTCTACAGTTTTATTATATGTATAGATGGGGACTGTGTACATGAATTAGTGAGAAATGCCCAACAAGATTTATTGATCTTAAATGAATGGTTTAAACAAAATTTATTAACTATCAATATTTCAAAAACATCTTATATGCTTTTTCATGCAAAAAATAAAATTATTCCTAACTTTACTCCTTTAACACTTAATCAAGTAGTTATTCGACAAACTCACCAAGAAAAATATCTGGGTCTTACATTAGATTCCAAGTTAACTTGGCAAGCTCACATAGATCAAGTTCATTCCAAAATTATCAGACTTAATGGAGCCTTGCGTAGATCTATATCTTGCATACCAATTAAAGTACGCAACATAATTTACAACGCTTTGTTCAAACCACAAATAGAATATTTAATAGAAATTTGGGGAAGTGCTGCTAAGTCTAATTTAAAACCAATACAAATATCTCAAAACAAATTTCTTAAAGCTTTATTTAATCTTGATTTTCTTACACCTACTAAAGAATTATATAACATCACAAAAAAATTTTCTGTAGAGCAGCTATACAAATTCAAAACATGCATATTAGTTAGAAAGATTCTCACTAAAGATATACATACACAAATCACTTTCAAAACAAAATCATATAAGTATCACACAAGGAACAAGTACAAACTAGATTTACCTGTTACTAGAACTAAATATAGAATTAAAACAATTGAATTTGAGGGAGCACAACTGTACAACAGTTTGCCAAATGATGTAATAAATGCTAGGTCTTTACCGGCATTTAAAAATAAACTAAAAAAATACTTAGAAGCTGTTTAACTAATTTCTTATGCTTATGTTGTTCTTTTGGTCACTACTGTATATGATTGTACCTAATATTAAGTTGTAATTTTAATCTCATTGTAAGTGAACTATGTTCTTAAATGAGTAAATAAATGTTCTTTAACCCTTATTCTTCTACTATCTGCATGACGCTTAAATTGCAGGTGTAATTGTAGGTACAGTACCTGACGTATTTCTATAAAGCCCACAACTACCAAAAATGAATGTAATAGCTTATATTAAGAGACTTAAGGTGTAACTTATACAATATAGATGAAGCTTTGATTATATACATGTGATGAAGTTACTCCGATTTAAAGCTATCTAGAAAATACAACAATTTTAAACAGAAAAGTTTGGCATTCCAATGGTTTGGCATATAACGGTTAAGGTAGCTGGAGCCTTTACTTAGAAGACAGAATAGGACTTACTTGGATTGACTGATTGTAAATGGGGCTGTTTTTTTAGCCACTCCCGAATTGCAAGTATATCTGATGGAATTCTATCTGGTTTTTCAAATAGTTCCTTCTCCGCTTTCTCCTGTAGGGCTTTGGAAAGTGGTCTTATCATTTTCTCTGCGAGCTGTGTGAAATAACAAACCAAAATTTAAAACAGTTCTGTTAACATGTATGAGTTAAGACTACAACGGATAAGCTTGTTAGTTAGCGTATTACGATTAATTATTTATTAATAAGAATATGTGAACGCGGAGCGGCTGCTGCCGCTGCTGTGACGCCAACGCGGCGCTTGCAAAAACTACGTTTTTTGGTGCTTTTTGACTAAACGATATTTTTTTCAACCGACTCCCAAAAGGAGGAGGTTATCAATTCGTCTGTATGTTTTTTTCAATGTTTGTTAGCTCAGAACTTTGAACTGGGTGAACCGATTTTGATGATTCTTTTTTTATTTGAAAGGTAGTGCTTCCCGTGTGGTCCCATTTTAATATTTTCCAGTTCTGACCGTGACATCCATGAGAAAACCATAAAAGTCTTAAATTTGCGTTAAGTGTGTGTGCGACAAATGGACGAATAACTCAATATTTTTCTTTGGCTGGCACCGACTCCAAAGTTAACAAAGTTCTTAAAAGTATTATTTTCTACTTTTTAGTTTAGATTATAAAAAAAAAGAAATATATTAGCTCTGATTACTCAAATATGTAGTAAATATGTTTGTTTGCCTAAGTTTTGTTTTATGATTTTACAAGTAATGTGATTTTAAATTTCTAAAATTCATAGACTTCTTACTTTTTAATTATAATATGGTATAGAGGTAAAAATTTTATATCCTTGGGAAATGCATTTACGCATACCGCATGTACAAAACTGGTGGTTATGCGAGGTTCACCAGCCAGAAACCAGTCTATACTCAATACTGAGTAGTGTTGACTGCGTTCTGGCCGATCTACAACCTAAGCATCCATCTTCCGTCTTAATGGCGTGTCACAGGATCTCTTTCGTATTCAGCCACGATGCCCCGACGGCCCAGCAGGTCTGCCGAATCAGACTACACAGCGAAGGGGTTGCTCCACAGTCTACTCTGCTATCAAAACAGTACCAGGAGCAACCCGCATGACACATCGCCCACTGAACTGGGCCCTCCCTGCGCGTTTCTTGGTTTCACGTCTGGTTAGATTGCCGGACGCTACTGAAGAAGAAGCTATCAAAGCCCTAGTGTTGCAACACTTTGCAACGCTCTTGACCTCATTACATACCTAATTACCTACTCTATACCCGTTAGGCTCAAATGAGTTAACGGATTTGGACATTACGGGTATTTCGCCAGATATTCTTTTTTGCGTTATTATATTATTCAAGTAATTGACATTTATTTGTGTAATATAATAAAATTATGTGTTCGAATATCGAACTCATATATTACACTCCTCCAAGCCTACTCTTTAAAATTAATGGTTTTCCTATTTGTTCTAAGTGGATAACGTAGATCAACCTGATGTGCACATTCTCGTCGCCAATTTAATATTTGGATACGATTTAATAAAAATCCATTCGCTTTTAAATCTTTTATATTAATCAAACAATATTGACATCTATTAACATACTAAAATATAAAATTTTGTTCGATTCTCGAACACAATATATATTACAATTTGATTTTATATGTTTATACTTTATTACATGAACGTTTTAAGAACGTTAATAAAAGTATTAGGATCATTTATGTCTCTAGGTATTTTTTATTTCAAATCTCCCTTAGTTTGGGCTTACGTCCCCTATACTAATATTATAATAAGTATAATTTCATTACAATAGTCCTAAGACTTTAAGGTTTGGAGACCCCTGCAATAAACTATCAATACCAACGGTCAAGATTAAAAAAATAATAAAATATTTTACTAATTCCCTGTTGTTAAAGTTACTTAAAAGACGCACGGTTTATCTTACTTAACTAATATAAAATATATTACTGTGTTTGTATTCAGCCCTTTTTAACGTCCCATTGCTGGGCACGGGCGTCCCAATACGAGGGAGATCCGGCCACAGTGCACCTCGCTGGCCTAGTGAGGGTTGGGTTGTCTTTCGAAAACTTGCTAGGTTCTCTCAGACATGCAGGTTTCCTCACGATGTTTTTCTTCACCGTAAGAAAAGTGTTAATCATGTATGAAAATGATTCGCACATGAAAATATCAGAGGTGCGAGACCTGGATTTCAAGCCGCATCGCTTGGTTATACAAGCGAGCGTGTTACTACTGGACCACCAGTCAATTTTTAATGGATCCCGACTGTTCAGTTCGTATGTTCCATTAATAGAATATATTTTATTTACTTCAATAGTATTTATTCAATAATATATTATAGAATTCTAGACCACCGGACATCTAAGTGCTTTTTTTTTCTTTTCTTTTTTTTATGTACGTACATCACTAACGTCTTTCCAAAAGTTTTAATATCATCCATTTTTTTTAAGTATTTACTACTAAATATAGGTCTTGCCAAAAATACACAATAAACTTAAGGATATTGTCTAAGTAATGTGCTAATTTGTTACACGATAGGGTGTAGATGAAATAGTTAAGTTCGAAATCACCTTAAATAGTGAAGCAATAGGTGCATAAAATTTTCTAAGTGGCTAATTAATAATATATATATATATATATATATATATATATATATATATATATATATATATATATATATATATATATATATATATATATATATATATGGCAATTTAATTATTTCCCCATGAATATTAGCCTTGAAAGTGATAGAATATTTTTTTGGTGGATGTACTTACATATTCTAAAAATATTGTGGAAAATTTTCTAGAAACACCGACAGTTCTTAAGCAACCTTATTATTCACACGTAATTTATTTCAACAAAAACAAAGAAACACTTGGAATAAAATAATTATAAAAACACATATGTATGTGTTACCACACTGACTCTAAATTAATATGAAAATTGACGATCTACGAGGATTATATATGTTTGTACTCATGGAAAAAAATATTTCTCACGCTATTTATTTAACAACCCCACGCAATTGCAATTATCTGTAGAAGACCTTATAGACGGTATTAAGGGTAGGTATAATTATACCATATGTGTATAATATAATAAATTATATTATTTTATAGGAAACAAGGTAAATAATAAAATGCTCATTCTTAACTTTTTAAAATTTTTAAATAACATTTTTGGCCTTATTCGTATTTAACTAACTTCTTCATCGTTCATCCAATACATACGTACATGCCTTTTATGCTTTATATGATTAAGGGTTGCAATCGTAGGTGTTAAGATGAGGTGCTAAAATCTATACCTCGATATTGATATTATACACCTGATGATGTGGGCTTGGATTATTTTTGTTTTATTCAGACGTGGTGATACCGTTGGGTTTGACTGGGTACGTTTTTCTAATCAGTTCCATAGCACCTGGATGACCGAGCTTTGCTCGGTATTTTTAAAAAAAATTTTATTATTATTCACCAATAGATGTCGGGAAGAGTCATATTTTTCTGTTTAAGTGGCAAAATTGGGCTACCCAAACGCCTACCTTTTTGTTATTTTATTCAATAAAAAAATAAGTTTATGTTTAAGTTGATTATCGATTATCCATAAAGTTGATTATTGAAATTACGAATAAAACAACATTTTCTGAAAACGAATCCTAGCTAGATCGATTTATCGCCCCCGAAATCCCCTGTATAGCCGTTTCCGAATTGCTCGTTTAAATATATAAGATAACGGCCGAAGTTTAGATTATATTTCGGATCTTAGAACCACATTCAAAACACAAAATTCAAAAGTCGAAAAAAAATATACATAAGTACTACAATTATTTTCAACATCTACAACATCACAGGTGTCACTGGTCGACGACGACTACACGACTTATCATCGTTATCTACAGATTAATTTATATTTTAGTGTACAGTCATTTGAAATAGGCGTTTAATATCTCAATCGAAAGGTATTTTTTTTCCTATTAATCCCTTTTAAAAAATATATATATTACATAAATAATTGAAGAGATAATGATAAAAATGATAAAAATACAAATTATTTACGTTGCAGTTCTAACTGCAATACCATTAACTGCTTTAAAGATTGGCCCGCCGAATCGTGTCAATACTTGTATGAATTGTTTACCTAAACATCATGCTAAAAAGAAAGGGGTAATAATTTATGCGTAGGAGTGAAAGAGATGGTGTTCAGCGTAACATGGCTTACGTCGTCGCTAGAGCTACAACAAATTTACGAGAAAAAAGGCGTAATAGATTTTTACAAAATAAATGATTGAATGATTACTTCGTATTAAGTATTTACATATCCATGTTTATAAATTTTTATTTCGGGAAAAGCGGTTAACGGTTTTATTGTTAAATTTTTTAAAGAAAAATAGAGTAAAGATGTTCGCCGATTTTTTATTTTATGTTTCATGAAGTAAGACCACGTCACATGACTTAATCTTTTAATAATTTACCGTACAATAAAGCTGTTAATGTCATTAAATATATTTAAATGATGACAAACAAATCTGAAAAAAATTAGAGGTATAGATTGAAGAACAGAGAAGCCAAAATCTAATAAAATTAAAAAGGGCGTAACCGCCGATTACCGCTTTATTGCCCGGGGCCGACGACGTTATGTTTTGAATTTTTGAGGTGATTATTGGTGGAAGGAAAACTTTATTAAAAACAATGATTTTTTAAAATTTGCTTTAATACTAGTTGTGGAAGATTAATGCCTAATATGGGAAACAATTTTAATTTCAAGGTTACATAGTACTGCACGTATAATGTCTTCAATTAGCATGGACAGCAATAGTCTCTCTTTCGTGCAAAATTATAAAATATTTCTAACGACATGTGATATCTCTACCTCATCCCCTTATATTAAGAGGACGGTGCCCAGCGTTCAGTGCTATGGAAAATTTATTGAAAACAAAACTTCAAATAGTCTACGTGCATTTACAAATTTTAATGATTTTACTGGATATTACTTTACAACACCATAAGTTTATTAGTACTAGTACAAGACCTATCCGCTGGGTGCGTAAGGCATGGTGGGGGAAACAAAAGTGATGTCAGCGCCCGCTGCGGACCAAAACAGAACTACGAGTGGCTCTTTATTATTTATGACCATAAAAATAACACGTGTGTCAGTTAAATTAAATAAATAAAATAAAATGGGTCATCAGAGTTGTTGTGTAGTCGATTGCAAAAATACTAGTAGAAATAGTAATTGTAAATTTTATAAGTTTCCGGTTGCCAGACAATGAAGTGATGGTTTGCTCATTAGATATAAAATAATTAATAATTGGGAATTTAATTGTTTTTATGATTGAACAATCATCTATAGTCGTCGAACCAACGATAATTGATCAAAATTAATTAATCTGAGCGATAAAAATAAAGATATCTAGTAAAGGGGGCCAACTTAAGGGTGAACATTTGTTTAATTAATTATAAATAAATAAAAGACGTACAAACAATTTCTACATTCGAACATTAACGAACAAACGACGAACAAATAATTAAAAATAAAAAAAATCCGTAAATCAAAAAAAGTTGGGCCAACTTAATTCACTTATTGAGACTTGTTTTAGTTGTTGTATTTATTTTACTTACTGTTTTCAGCTGACCCACGGAAAAAAAATTAATTTAATGTACACTCTGTGTAATATATCACACTTAATATTGAAAAAAAATTTTTTTCGAGTTTATTTTATTTTTTCAATAGCTATTTGGCATACAATACATGTATATTTTCTCAAAAGAGCCACCGTGAGTTGTATCGTTAGATGGCGCTAGAGTCACGCACCCAGCGGATAACAGAAATCCGTAAAACTGAACTTATATTTGATTTATTTCGTTGTCAAGCTTTAATTCGTTTAAAGAAGTCATTCGTTGAATCGTCATTCGACGATTTTTACTCAGTACTCAGTAGGCTGTTTTTGACAAATTGTTTTTCAATTAATTGTTGTTTCAATAAAAAATTTTTTCGACGAATTATTGAAGTTAGCAGTATTTGCGTTCCTTTAACACACCTTCAAAATAAAAAAAAATCCTAGTCGTAAACAAGGGGTCTAAAAAGACGGAACAAGAAAGTTGTATTTCAAATACATAGAAATCCAGAAATGCAGGTACAAACATTGTCAAGGTAGAGCCGTGGTCACTGGTCACACACATTTCCTTATGTACTTAGACCACCCTTCTCATCATCATCATCTTTCATACACCCCCATAAGTGATAGGCGATCATATTAAGTAAAATGTAGAGCTAGTAATTTTAATATTGGATTTTTAAATTTTAGAGTCGAATTTATCATATAATATCTTAGATACATTTGATATTTTTTGAAAAATCTTATTAATTTTTTTTTATAATGTCATGCTAATTGAAAAACTGTCCAAAATTCGTTATCACCTCTCTAGTTATTATATAATATTTGTTCCTGAGATAAGAGCGTTCAAACAACAAACAAACTGTGACTCTTTGATTTGATTTGATTAATATATAATAGAGGTAAGTATAGAGTTTCTTTTTCAGTCATACTCTATATAATATAAAACTAATTAACTGTTGGGTTTATATCTCCAAAAAAGGATTTCATGAACAGTTTTCTTTGTAACTATATAAACCATTTTTAATAACTTTATTTTGGTATTTTGTCAAAATTAGTATATTTTTTTCCAAGTTTTAAATAAAATAACACAAGTACACACATATTATATTGTCATAAAATATTACATTACCAAATTATAGTAACTTCGTAATATATAAATATTCGTTTTCTATTTTAACAAAATAAAAGGAAATAAATTTGTTTAATAATATGATGATTCTGATTCCCTTGCAAACATATAGACTACAGTTATATACATACTATATTATGTTTCAATTTAATCGATATCCAATTTGCGAAAGGAACCCTGATCGATGCAGTCTAGAGCAGATTTTTTTATTCGTTTGGACTCGTCAGTTCCAAATCGCATTTCTTCTTCTAGCCATGGCTGATATTTTTTCATTTTATTTATCCAGTACTCTGAAACACACATTGGAATTGTTAATATATTAAAATTTTACTCATACAAAAAATTATATACCTGTAGATAGGTATATAATACTTCATGGGTCTCTATTTACTTTGATATATTTGCCGGGGTTAGAATAGTAATAAATGTTTTAATACATAATGTCTTACAAAGTTATGGTTAATGTAATTTTTGTTCAAACATAAAAGTATATTCGAGTAGCGTCACGTTCGTCGCCTTGAACTGATGCCGTAAAAGCCATAAATTTTCCCTTTCTTTATAGCATTTGAGATATTGTTAAAGACATTATAATTTTCTTTTAAATTTAGTCTTTTTAATTTTAACGGGAATATAAAATAATACTATAAAATATATTACAGGGAAAATAAAAAAAATGCATAAAATATTATAAAAAAATATATCTCATTTTTGTGCATGTGATCCCCCAATTCATTCTAGTATTACCTATTATTTCTGCAATTGAACTTCCATTACCACCATATTCTACAGGAAGGACATCTTTTGGTATAAACTTCAGCAATTCTTCATTAGATTTGTGCATTTTAAGCTGAAAGTAAAATTAAAACCTATAAGCACACATATAATAACTTCGAACTTAAGCTAATCTTTATTATATTAGATATTTTTTGAAAAATGTAATTTAAATAGTAGTAGTAGTAGTCATTAGGCTTTTGTCTGTCTGTGACCGCATCACGAGAAAATCACTGAACAGAATGTGATAAAATTCGGTATGATGATAGCTGCTTATCCTAACCTTTTTGCTGCAAAAAAATCTATATATATAAAAATGAAACCCGTTCTCCGTTGTCACGACATAGCATGAAAACGGCTTGACCGATTTGGCTAATTTTGGTCTTGAATTATTTGTGGAAGTCCAGGGAAGGTTTTAAAGGTGAATAAATATGAAAGTTGTGCGGAAAAAAAGAAATTAAAAAAATCTTTATAACATAATGGCGTTTGACGTATCATGTTATTACCGTTGCCATGGTGCGTGCAATGGTAGTTAAATCAGCGAATACATACTGGGAGGTGCGAAGTTAATGTTGTTTTGCGAATGCGTAATTAAACAATTCACCGGGAGGAAAAGTTTATAAAAAAATTATATGTGGACAGAACAACGTCTGTCGGGTCCGCTAGTATATTATATTTCATAAATATATAGTTACTAAATGTTAAAAAGTACGAAAGGACGAACAAGCTGAACGAAAGTTAGTACCTACTTCTTAATAAAAGTAATATTTATTAATGCAAAATAAAATCATTGCTAAGCATTTTCACTATAGGTACGCTGTTCAACATACCAATCATCTTCAAATCAAAGTTCATCAAAATCAGTCCAGAGGGTTTTTCGTAACGCGGTCACATGCAGACAGTTACTGTTTACACAAATAAGTTATTTTTACCCTTTCTTTTGCTTTTTCACTTAATAATCCAGAAATAAGCTTAAAAATTATTTCAATACCAGATGGTACATTCACATGATGACTACCTTTCAAACGCAAAGGTAATGAATCCTGAAATCAAAATATTATTAGCTTATTTATTCATAAATTATTATCATATTTTTAGATAACATAATATGTATTTTATTTAAATTATAATTAAGTATCTATATAAAAAGTATTATATGTTAATGAAGGTGATTGGTAGGTACTTGGATTACATAGATCTTAAAAACATTAGGTGTTTTTTTATTTTTATTTTAAAACTATTAAAGACGTGGAGTTTATTTCTGCATAAGACGAATTACATACAATATTTACCACTTCAATATATATATGCCTGGTTGGTGTAGTGGCTAGCATGTACGGTCACACACCGGGAGGTCCTGGGTTCGAGTCCCGGGTCGGGCGACGGGCCAAGTTTAGTTATTGAGTCTTTCTGTTTCGTAAGCCTCAATAACAGCTCGGAGTTGGGAAGTTGGCGGTGTTTCACCCCCGTGCCTCGGAGAGCACGTAGAGCCGTCGGTCCTGCGCCTTAACTCTCACTGGTCGTGTCGAGCAGTCGTCCCACCGGAATATGAGAGTGATGAGGAACAGAGAGTGCACTTGTGTCTGCGCATACATTCGTGCACTATAATATGTCCCGCGCCGTTGGCTAGTCTCAATGAGATTGGCCCCCGTGGCCGTAATCGGCCGGGAGGACATTATTATATATATTCGAATTGTATATATCTATCAAATAGTTGAACTGTTTCTACAAGGCAAAATACCATAATACACCTTTAACATACAAGGCATATTATTATCGTTCTTGCGCCATAAACAAGCTTGGGGAAAAGCCAGACAACGTGTGGGTATTGCCTACCTACATATTATATATTATACTTAATAGGTACTTACTTGACTAACAGCTACCAATTTCTTGAGCATGCTTGGATTGGCTTGTGTTAAATGATTTAGTGTGACAGTTTGATAGTCCACTATTATTTTTGTCCCCATCACCGAAGCTATATCATTTTCAATTACTAAAATCTAAAAAAATAAGAATAAGTAATTTATGTTTTTTTATATTACATAATATTTTGTTAATCGAATCATTTGCGGAAACTATCGATAGATAAATTCTTTTGTCATTTATTCAAAACAAATCTCCAAAACTGTGCGCCGATTCCTTTGGAATTTAGACAAATAGGTACCTAATGTAACGTTACTTTACATACTTAGTGGGTTTTTGCAGTAACACATACAATAGTTAATAGATCGTCATTATAATTGGGATTATGAACCTGGGTAGGAATATATTATATAAGTATGGTGAGTATTTTCGCGCTTTCAATTTGTACGAGCCAAGCCTGGCATGGACTAGTAAACTATAATAAAAATATAGGTAAACATGTTTGTTATCTCTGAAATATATACTGTAAAGTTATAAAGTATATTAATTTCGAATTAATAAACATTACATACAATATTTGTATACGTAACCCGACTTCGTCAAAAATGGCTCAAAAAAGGACGAACCAAGAAATGAATTCAAATAGAAATCCAGAAATGCATCTGAGATACAAAGATGGTTTGGATAGAGCCGTGGTCGCACCCACTGCGTGTATAATGTATACTTATATTTAGTACTAGCAATTCCCGCGGCTACGCCCGCGTTTAAATCACTATAAAAAAATTGGAATTGGTGGTAAAACGTTGAAAATTCTTCAGAATTTCCAAAAAAGTCTTCGCTTTTTGTAAGAGTTATAAGCAGAACAGTACGCAAGACGGAGGTGTATTAAGATAGCAGTGTAAGGTTAGCAGAATCAATGGAAACATGCATGGTATTTTGTAGCTAGATAGTTGCTAAAACCCCGATTTTGTTGCTTCAACAGATTTCGAAAAAAAAGTTTCTGCTATCTTAACGTTAAGCGAATTGGTTGCTAATTTTTTTGCTGAAATATAGTTGCTGATAAATAGTGAAAGAAAATTAGATAAAACCCTACAATTCGTTAGACCTGTAGACCTGTAGCTAGGTCCATGCTATCTTAACAATGTGAAGGCATGGATTTTGTTGCTGATCGGAAAATACATAAGCACACCCGAGAGAGCCAGCAACAAAATAAAAACTAAAAATGTGCTACACCTGGAGACCTGTAGCCATGTTTATGCTACCTTAACATGTGGGAATTTAAAAAGTCGATGGCATGGATTTTGTTGCTGATTGGAAATGACATGAGCACACCCCAAAGAGCCACCCAAAATTTAGTTAAAATTTGTGCAGTACTTTTTGAGTAAAACGATAATATACAAACAGATAAACAAATATACAGACAAAAAAAAATATTGTGTTGGGGTCTATATGCAATACAAAATACGTTACAGTCATGGTTTTTAAAAATATTTTATGTACATGCCTTTTATACTTTATATTTTTGAGAGTGGCAATCGTAGATAGTATCGTATCGTATGTTTTCCTTCCCCATAAGACATAATGATAGAAATGATTCGTACTTGAAAATATCAGAAGTGCGTGACCCGGATTTGAACCCGCGTCACTCGACTATTCAAGCTAGCGCGTTACCGCTGGGCTATTGTATTCAATAATCCAAAAATGCTTCATATATTTTTTTTCAACATAGGTATCTTTGACCTGTCATAACGTAGTTATGGGTCATAAGGTAGTTAAATTCAAGGGAATGAGGTCAAAAGTGTTATTTTAAAACTAAAAAAAGTTAAAAACCGTACATGTTATTTCACTCGTTTTCCATGAAAAATCATTAGCCTCTATACCGTCGCTAAAGTCTTCTACCGTTTTCTCTGATAATTATAAGCAGTTTGAGAAAAAGCACTACTACAGTATATGACTTTTCCTTGTGTAGGTACCAGGGTCAGATTTAGAGGTCCAGAGGCCTCGGGGCACCAAAGGAGCGGAGGCCCTCGCCCCAAATTATTTTCCAAATAAAGTAAACATTTTTTTTCAGTCGAGTTTTTCAATAAATAATTTATTGTGAAACCAAATACATTACCCTTAGTATTGAACAAACACATATAAATATAAATGGAAACAAGAATTATCTGAACTTAAATTTTAGGGTTAACAAACAGAACCTTTCGAGCTTTTTTCGCCGAAAAATCGTTGATGATTTCGTTGAAATCCAGTTCTCGGAGTAAATCGCTTTCAATGCTCAGGAAAGAAAACTTCGATAGACGGTTTTGTCCCATCATGGTTCGAAGCCTATTTTTTATAATTTTCATTTCTGAAAATGAGCGCTCTCCAGTGCAATTTGTTACCATCAAAACCAAATATATTCTCAATGCAATTTCGAGGTTTGGGAATGTAGCTCTGCAATTTTGATTTTCGAGAATTTGGTAGTAAAATAGTTCAGGCGATTGATCTGTTCCATTATAGTCCTATTCCTATTTGTATGAGTCAATCAAAGATACAAATTGAACCAACTCATTACCAAGACTAGGCTTTTAATCATCCGGATACACTTTCAGCGATGCCTCTGCTGCAGCGTGCAAAGTTTTGTACTTTCCACCAATCACATGCAAAATAAGCTGCTTAGTACCGTCTTGTCCGCGACCAAAAATCTGAGTAGATAATGAATGAAGTACCGTGACAATGTTCCAATACAAAAGTATGAATGAAACACAATTCGTATGGAAACGGTAGGCTGCAATACTAGGTCCTATCGCGGCATTTCTATGAAGAAGCATTTTAGCAAAAAATACATTTTTGTTGATTTTGACTCTTTGTAGGTGTTATGTTATTTAAAAAATAAATATTATAATAAATTTATTATTATTTTAATTAGTAATCATTGATAATCATGTTAATTAAAAAAATAAATAAATATGTAGAATGAATGAGGCATTATTGGATTTTTAAAAGGTTTTAGTAGATTTTTTTTATTTAGATTTTTAGGTAGATTTTTAACGGTGGGAATCGTCTTGTATGAACCCTTCGCCACTACAAGATAACGATGAAAATACTCACGTCTTAACGTCTGTGGTCTGTCAGTAAAAATTCGCAATGATTTACATTTGTTGCACAATGTTCGCAAGTTCGTAGCTTCTCAGACGCACGAGAATGTATCAAATTCGGGGATTCCCTGCTACGAGCACGCCACTCAGCGGACACTTGTCAACGCTGCGACGTACGGGTCGTACACTCGTACAGACAAAAAACGGGGGAAACAGGAACCGTCGTTGCCGTCGTATCTCGTATCAACACGCAAATACGAAAAATTGGCTGAATAGGCTTGTAAAATCCGCAGAATATACTATAAATTCCCCATACGAACTGGCAATTTTTATTCTACTGTGGATTCACATGGACAGGCAGAGGGCAAAAAAACTCACACTCGCTCGCTGGTTGAAGAAAATAATGCTTTTGGAAAAATATATTAATAAAAGAATAGACAACTACATGAAGACAAAATTACGCACGGAAACTTCAATGGACACATTCTTTCCTCGATCATGATTCACGTGTCGATTATTAATATTAGCGTTTAACTCCTTGTCACGATGAGGTGGGTTTTGTATGACAATCGAAATCGATATTCTTCAATAATTATAAAAATAAATTATTATTGACCGACTATGATTTTTTTCAATTTCTCGCATGCAGTAAAGTTCGTGAATAATTGATGGCATTTAATTGTGTCACAATAATAATTATTTGCCTATCAAACTGCATACCTTGCTGCATAAAGAAATATAAAAAAATTACCAATTAGTCAATAATAGTTGATTTGTTCAAGAATTGAAGAACACCGATTGTTCATATACTGCAATTAATTTATATGTACATATATATAAGAAAAAAAATTGTCGAGACACGAATCGAATACCCAACCTCCGAGGTTGCGGGCAAGTACCACCCCACTCAGTCATTAAGCGATTGAGGTACTCCCTCAAGATTACGGTTGAGTGCGAAAGCGATCCCGTAACGTCCCATTGCACTGTGGCGACGTGTTCCGCTGGAGGTTTTAGTGAGTAGGAGTCTCACAGTACCCACCGGTTTATGACGGATCGGTGGGTCCCCATGATGGGTTTCCTCCAGCGACAACAAAAAAAAATCTCCCTCAAGATGGGTAGTGAATTGGAAGTGCTTATCAGGGTCATTTGAGATTTTAATATTTCACTGATTGCCTGATTGGAGTGAACAAATATAGATCAATGATTTCTGTTATTTAAGGTTAATATAATCAAATAATCATGTATGTACAAAGTACTGTAGGCTGTAGGTAAAGGTAAAAGAGCAAAAAAAAAATCAAAGGAAAAGATGTTTACTAGTGTTTACTAGTTGGAATTTGAAAGATTTTTTTTTCGAAGTCTATTGTGGGGGCCCCCCGTTTGTGGAGGCCCGGGGCTTTCGCCCCGGTTGCCCTCCCCCTGAATCCGGCCCTGGTAGGTACACTTGTGCGTATATAATCTTCGCCGATCGTCAATTTTCATATTAACTTAAAGTGTCATTGTGGCAACACATCCCTAATACGTAGTTTGTTAAAGCCATGTTTTTTCCTAATGTTTACATTTTATGATTTTATGGAAAAATATACGTGTAAATAATAATAAGGTTGTTTAAGAACTGCTGGTGTTTCTAGAAAAAAATACATAATATTTTTAAACTATGTAAGTACCCATATCAAAAATATATGCCTATTCTTAATTTTTTAAGCCTCCTTTGATATACATAATTTGAATAAACACATGGCATAAATATATCTTAGCTATTTAGACATAAAATGTATGTATTATTGAATGTAGTGTAACTACACGATGCTGTGTGTTGATGTCCCAAAATATTTATTATTGTTAAATCCTTATTTAAGAAAGTAACTCTGTTTGTCTGTCTGTCTGTCGCGCTTTCACGCCAAAACTACTGAAACAGCTTCATTGAAATTTGGTACATAGATAGTCTATAGCCTGAGAAAGGACATAGGCTACTTTTCAAGGCAAAAAAAGGCTGTAAAGGGTTGAAGTAGGGTGAATGAAAGTTCATACAGCCAACACATTCACAAACCCCTTCCCCCCCACCACCACACACACGTGCGTTCATCTTGTCATGGTGGGGGGTTCAGTTTCTTTTCCTTATCAAATCTTTGCAATTTTATAAGGAAAAGAATTGGCGAATTGTCAATTTGAATAATGTGCTAAATTTGAAAAAAAACCCATGATAATTTATATTTCCACAGACTAAGTTAGAATAAGCTACTTAGGTTTAAGCTGCCTCTTAGGCAATATGTTACGACCGACGCGGAAGTGTGTCGCGGAATTTGGGAGTACCAGTTGGAAACTTTTTTATTCAAATAAAAATTAGTTAATGCTATATACTTTATTTCAGTGAATGAATAAGTTTTGTTTCCTATTATAATTATAATTATATTATAATTTATTATAATTATAATTATTATAATTATTAAATATTACATTATAATTTTAACCTTCGTTGAGCTTAGATATAATTGTATGAAATATTATGTAAATTACATAAAATTTACATTCGTAAGAACTTAACTAAAATATTTTTATATTTTTTTAGCCTTTACCGTGTTGATGGTCAATTAAAATGAATTTATAATTATATACAATAAATGATCAGAAAAGTTTTAATTTTTGATGATGTTATTTGATTTCAGCTTGCAAAGAAAATGATAAGACCACTTTCCAAAGCATTGCAGGAGAAAGCGGAGAAGGATCTATTTGAAAAACCAGATAGAATTCCATCAGATATTCTTGCACTTAGGGAATGGCTAAAAAATCAGCCACATTTACAATCAGTTAAACCATGTAAGTCCTATTTTTAACCAAGTTCTAAAAAGGTGGAGGTTCGCAATTGTTTTTCACGTCATCATTCCACCATTTTTGTTGTTTTCTAGGTCATACTTCAGGTGATTAGTTGTAATCCCATTTAAATTATATCGCAATTCAGCGCTTTTTGAGATAATCAACAAAAAACAAAATAAAAATCACTTATATCGCACAAAAATTGAAAAATAGAATTATTTAAATTATTTTTAACAAAAAAATAAAAACCTACTTGAAAACTAAACAAATCTAAAGTAAAAAGTAGAAAATAATACTTTTAAGAACTTAGTTAATTTTGGAGTCGGTGCCAGCCAGGGCAGACAGGTTCATCTTGCCTTTGCAATGGTCTTTCGAACGGTATTTTGATTATGTTTAGAAATTGATAGATTAATCGAATATATAGATACATATTAAGGTTATTTTACTTTGGCTGGCACTTGGCAAGATACACATACTTTCCAATAAAAAAAGAATCATCAAAATCGGTTAGCGTGATATTGAGTTATTCGTCCATTTGTCCGTCCGTCCATAATGCAAATTGACTTATATGACTTATATGGTTTTCTCAAGGATGCCATTGTCAGAACTGGTAAATATAAAAATGGGACCACACGGGAACCACCTTTCAGATAAAAAAAAATCATCAAAATCCGTTCACCCAGTTTAGAGTTCTGACTTCTGAGGTAACAAACATAAAAAAATTACAGACGAATTAAGAACCACCTTCCATTTTGGAAGTCGGTTGAAAAACAAAAATCGACTTTAAAACTATACGTGTATGTATGTCTATAATGCCTATTTTCAATTTATAATCAGTTATTTTTGAAGTCAATTGCAAATAGATATAAATAGATATAAAACGATAAGGCAGTGGTAGCCCCGCGGTAACGCGTCGCTTGTATAACCGAGTGATGCGGGTTCAAATCCGGGTCTCGCACCTCTGATATTTTCATGTGCGAATCATTTCTATCATGATTACCACTTGTCTTACGGTGAAGGAAAACATCGTGAGGAAACCTGCATGTCTGAGAAAACCTAGCAAGTTTCCGTAAGACATGTGAAGTCCGCCAACACGCACTGGGCCAGCGCGGTGGACTATGGCCTGATCCCCCTCGTGCTGAGGGAGGCCCGTGCCCAGCAGTGGGATGTAAAAAAAAAGGGCTGATGATGATGATAAAACGATAAAGAACCTTTTGTTGATTTTCCTATAATGTTGCTTTTTAGTAATAAGTATATTATTTTTTTACTTTTTAGTTTAAGTTTGTACACAATAACACACAAACACAAGCTAAGTAAATTTTTTTAACTAATTTTAACTTAACTGTTATATACCAAAAACATGAATGCCAATTTTTAATTGTTTAAAAGTGTTGTTTTAGATATAGCTTCAAAACGGAGTGTGTTTTATAAGTTCTACCTTAAATGTCTCTATTTTAAACGCTATTTCATGCGTATTATGTTTGATAGTTGTGAGCTTTATTGAAATACATTATACAATATAGGTACATAGGTAAACAATACAAGCGCAGTTTAAGCGCAATGCAAATGCTGGTAGGAGAAACATAAACGGTTTTTTTAATTTTATTTCAGCGGATCAACTGTTAGTAGGATTTTTAAGAGGAAATAAGCACAGTCTAGAGAGATCTAAGGAAAAGCTGGATATGTTCTACACTTTGCGAACAGTAGTCCCCGAGATATTTCGCGATAGAAATCCATTTGATCCTAAATTACAAGAACTTTTAGAATTAGGGTAAGTATGTTAAAAATCTATCATTTGTTATGAGTACAGCTGAGACAGGCAGGGATAACCAGATTCACATATAGAGTACTTTTTACCTTGGGAAATATCCTAATCATTGATACGTACGCGGGGACGAATCCGAGCAAAGTGAGGGTCAGTAGCTCGTATATCATACAATTTTATTCTTTTAATTTCAAACATCCTTCAAATATATGTACTTCTACATCTAACTATCATCTATCTAGTGAGTTTACTTCGCTTCGCTTGAGCGTGTCCCTAGATAGGTTTTAAATAGAAATGGATAATTATTGGAAGAAGTACAGAAAAAGAGTATGCTACTGCAGATTTTTTTACATTTTACAATACAAGTTCATACTCTGTCTAATGTACACACTTATTTACTCTCTTTCCCTTTCACTTTCATTTTCCGATGAACGAGGATGACTAAGAGCCAAAGGCTATATGTACCTACTGTCTGCGAAAATAAAAAATTAAAACACTATAATTAATGTAAAGAAGAATTTAAATATTCTTGGCAATGATTATCACAGTTATAATTTTTGAAAACAAAATAACAATAATACATATAATTAATTTCTTGCATGAATTAAAAATGAAAATGTTAACTTAATTATTATATTATTTTATTAAAATACTAAATTATTTTGTTAGAAAATAAAATCACACGAATCACAAAAAAATAACATGACGTAGGTAATTAAAGGCAGTAAAAAATAACAGCTTCAACGCGTTTTCTTTATCAAGTGCTGTATTTAATTATTCAGCATATTTGATTACCTACATGTAGGTATGAATATTGTACTTTAAATATCGAGTACCTATTAGGTGATTGTAAAAGTAAATTTAAAATAAAGACATAATATCTCCAAAGTGACCCTAGTATCGTATAAATAATAGTGGGCGTTATGTTGGTTGTGTTGGTTCAAATAAAGAATAGCAATCCGATCCAAACACATAACTACATACTACATAGCCCTTTAGTATCATGTCGCATAGACAATACGAAACGAGAGACAGTTCCTAGTCAAAAGGTACTGATCCTCAGCAGGGCTCAAAGGCACTCCCATCCCTCATGGCCCTCTCCAAGTGCACTTCGCAATCGTTTAGTGCCTACTGCTTGTAATCATGACTGCCTCCAACATAATATAAAATCAAGTTTAATTCGAACGAAAATGCTAAATACATTATTATTTTTAGATGCTTTGATGGTATAGGAACTAGCTTATACAGCTGAACATCCGAAGTCCCTGGGTTCGAGCCCCGGGTCGGTTTAGTTTAGTTATCGAGTCTTTCGGTGATGTAAGCAACCACCAAGGATTTGGAAGTTGGCGGTGCTCCGCCCAATTAAAGTAGTCTGTCTCGCGCCCCTCTTACCGGTTGTACCGAATAATCTCCATAACCAAATAACCAGAGCATGAGAGTGTCAGGAATATAGAGTGCACTTGTGTGCTATAATATCTACTGCGTGTTGGCTAGTCTCAATGAGATAGGCCAACGTGGCTGTAATCGGTCGGGAGGGACATTATTTATTTTTATTATTTTAGATGTTAAAATTTGTGTTTTTTTTTAGAACATTTCTACCGCTTGATGTTTGCACAGCAGAAGACTCTTGCAGGATCATTAATTGTAGGCTTGGACGTTATAATCCTTCTAAGCAAAGATTAAGTGATTTTTTAAAAGTAGTGTTTATGATTTTCGAAATACTCATTTTAGAAGATGATAATTACATTGTTGGTGGAGAGGTGAGAATAATTTTATATAGTTAACGAACATTTACGACTATTATTTGTGGCATATATATACTTATGTAAAGTATTGTGGGTCAAAACCTACTACTACAAAGACGTGCCGTACACAGACACTACACACAGACCGACCGTACTGTTCGTTAGGAATGAAGTTACTGTCGTGGTCCCTTGAATTATGCATAAAACCCCGGATCTACGATTTTTTTAAACCGGGGCAGAAACTTCACAGTCTCTTTTTCAAACCGGGGCAGAAACCTCCTCTCTAATTAAAGGACGTCAATTAATGATACGACCAATCTGAAATCGGCATCTCGAGTTCACGAGTTCACTTTTTACCCGACGGCCAAGGAGCCAGGAAGGTTATGTGTTTCGCGCGTATCTTGTATGTATTTATGTATGTTTGTTAATTTCTTTATTACCTCGTATCGTTTTTTAATTTTTTTAATTTTGTTATTGTTTTTGCTTATATTTAGATGGGATTAGCAGATATGAAGGGTGTAGGACTCAACGCCTTCATGCAGTTAACTCCTACGTTAGCTCAAAAAGTCGTAACTTGTATGGAAAAGGCCTACCCATTGCGGATGAAGGGTAGTTACATATTATATACACCACCCGGCTTCGAAACTGCTTTTCAAATATTCAAATCGTTTATGGGAGACAAAATGAGGAACAGAGTATGTATATCATTGCAGTAATCTTTACTACTATTATAAAGATACAAAATTTTATGTTTATTTGTATCGAATTATCGAATTGAATCGATTTAAATGTGTTTTTGTATGAAGATATTTTAAGATCCCATGATAGTTTTTTTCCGAATCCAAATAAATTATCACTTAAGGTTGTGAGATGGGGATGATTGTTTGTATGGGGAATCGATCGTTTCTGAAGTAAGGGATACTAATATATTTTAAGTCTGTAATTTCTGCTCTACACTGACCGATAAAACGAACCCGTAAGGGTGAGTTGCTACTTTAAATATTTAAAAGTAGATTAGTTATGATAGATTTACTTATTTAAGTTAATTATTACGTAATTATCCTTTCAATAATACTTAAGCCCCATTTGAAATGATTTATAAAAAAAATTGAACTCACGAAGTAATCATGAGACCATTAGTAGGTATGTGTAAATACTATTCCTTTTATGTACATATTTTGAATTAATCTAAACAAAAATATATTCACAACCTCAAATGTATAATACCTAATAATTTTATTATTTAATATAAAGTTTGAGTGAAATAATTACTACTTTAACATTAAATGATTATTTTTACAGTTTCATGTAATCGGTCAAAATATAGAACAAGTGTATAGCGTCTTTCCTAAAGAAGTTCTTCCAAAAGATTATGGTGGAGAGGCAACGCCATTGGACGAATTAAGTGGTAAAGTATAATATAATTTTTCATTCACTTAGATATTCAAAAAATTAAAGGTATGCAATAGAAAGATTAAGAAAGTAACAAAGAGTCATTAGGTTCTTTATATTCAAAGGCAGATGCGGCTCCTAAGTCCTAATTTAGCCCTTTGTTTGAATTAGGTGAGATGTTTAGCTTAGTCTACACTTATATCACATCAATCACTGACAGAACGTCGTAAGCCTTACAGAAAAAACATATCTTTATTATTTCTGGGTCTGTAAAAATGTAAAAAGGGTAGGCCATTTCATTTCCTAAAGTTAATTTCATCCGGGCCTGCGGATGAAGATGAAGCATGCACGTGTTACTAAGAAGTATAAAATACTAAAAATGATATTTTTCTTTACAGTTATTAAATACGAATTTTAATAACATGACCGTCTGTTTTAGCTAAGTGGAAAGCCAAAGTTGAAAGTTATAAAGATTGGTTCTTGGAACAGGAAACACAACGTTCGGATGAATCTTTGAGACCGGATAAACCAAGGACAACATCTACGCTGTTCGGTGTTGAAGGCTCGTTTAGAAAATTAGAAGTCGATTAGTGCAATTAAGTTTCTAGATAATGAAAAAGAAAGAAATTATATTATGATCTTTGTTCTCTTAGGGAAGTTCTGGGTTTTCCGTATTATAAGATTTTTTTTTAAGAAAAACTAAATAAACTAAAAGTTGTCTTTACGTCACACAATCGAGATTAATTTAGCGGTATCTAACATAATGTTATATGTACTCGTATAAAATATGAGAATATTGTTAAGGATAAGCATTGGGTTGTACATTTGTAAATATTGTTATATGTATTATCCTAGTAAATATTTAACAACAAGCTTTGTATTAATATGTGTTATAATATACCTAATCTTAATTGTATAAAAATAAAGTTAAAAATTATAAGCCGACTACGTAAAAAAAGAGTCTAAAAAAGGCGAAACAAGAAAATAGTTCAGATAGAAATCGAATGCATAGGTTGTGACAATGACAAAAATGGTCAAGTTAGAGCCGTGGTGGCACTTACTGTATACCTACTATGATTATGTAAATGCCAGGAACCTCCACTAAACAGTCAGGTGTGTATAGTATATTTTAACTTAAACAATATGATCAACATACAAACTTTTTATACCAAACACGTGACACTTAATCAGACGTGAAACTGAGATAATTCTCAGTTTAAATTTTTTTGAAGTTAGAATTTTGGTTTAAATCCCGTCATATAAAGTTTTGTTAAAATTTATATATCCTATGTTACTCGGGCCATATTAAAATAGCTTTAGGAGTTTAGGCGCTATGGTGGAATATACAAACATACATAGACTGTCAAAATCATTTTGCCCTTCCTTTTGGCTTCGTCGTAGTCGAGTAAAACTAGGTACTAGGTAGGTACTATATTGAACGATTAAATTAAAGTTTGAAAACAAACCTGAACTAAATAATATAAAATGCACATAATATCTGCTACATTATACTTTGTAGGATCGTACTCTCCTGGTCTTAAAAGAATGACACAAGGGTGCAGTGAATTCTTTGACTGTGGCAAAATTATACACGTTCTGGAACAAATGAACGGGTAAGTAATTTATACTAGAAATAGGTGAAGATATAAAAATATCTTACCCTAGTTTCAAAAACTCAAAATACTCCGGCTCAGTCGGTTTAAGCCTTAACGTGACTTCGGGAGCTGTAGAGCGTAGCGTGTAGAATAATTCTAATTTTTCTTTTACACGTTCTAAGCTAAATTTACAACCTCTAAGCAAAGATACAAGCCACTGGTCATCTGAAAAAAAAAACATATTTTATATTTATTAGGTACGAACGTATTTACTGTTTACTTCTTGTTTAGATGGATTAGATTCACATCGTTTTCAACCGACTTCCAAAAGGAGGAGGTTATCAATTCGTCTGTATGTTTTTTTATGTTTGTAAGCTCAGAACTTTGAACTGAGTGAACCGACTTTGATGATTATTTTTTTATTTGAAAGGTAGTGCTTCCCGTGTGGTCCCATTTTAATATTTTCCAGTTATGACAATGGCATCCATGAGAAAACCATAAAAGTCTTAAATTTGCATTAAGTGTGAGCGCGACAAATGGACGAATAACTCATGATTTCGATGATTCTTTTTTTATTGGAAGATGTACTTCTAGAGTAGTTTGATGAGAGTTAGGTGAGGTTCTGATTATGGGATCCATGACAAAGTAACGGAACTCTTCAATTCTTAGGAGCAAATTAACGATGCTCGGCCGAATCTTTTATAGGCTATTCGGATATTTGAGTCACGTACCGTAACTGATGATGGAAGGTACAACTCCTCAACGGTTAGCAGTTTAAAGAAAATTCTTTCAATATAATACGCAACCTATGGACCGATAGTTGTATACTTTCAGGCTATTAGGTTTACCTCATAATAGAAGGTAAATTTTAATAAACACAATACGTATCTACTTTCCGGCAAAAAATTTAAAAATAATTTATTTTTAATTAATAATTTATTAGAACAAAAGGATTATTCCAGTCATAGAAGTAAAAAAAAAAGAAATACTTTGTGTAATGTTTTAAAATAAAAAAATGTTTAACTATTCATTCGCGGCCTCCAACTCAGAACCAAAAAAATATTGTTGGTAATTTTAAATGTTTAATTAGGTAAGTAATTACCAAAATCTACTGAAACGTTTCATTATATATGGAAATTTATATACTTGCATACGGCACATACCCCGGACCATTAAATTATATTATAATAATATATTTAATATTATACACTAGTAAAGTCCTTTAGTAACTAATACATCAGATTTTAACTTCTAAGTAAAACAAAAAAAAACAGAAAAAAATATTCCTGCGTAAAAGCCCAGTGTTTAATATATATGTAATATATCTTAATACATTTTATCTTAATATAATAATTAATACTAATGATTCACACTAGCTTTTCTCGAGTTCGTCCCGGATAACCAGCTAGCACATAGCACCAAAATCTGTCCGTTTTCTCATGATGCGGTCACAGACAGACAACCGGACAAAAAAATTTATAGACTGTAGATTAGACCTTTGTATATATATTATAAATTATAATGACTATTTCAACAAGATTTTTCGATGTATATTTATTGAATGTATAGAATTATTACTCTTTAAAGGTTCAATGTCCAAAACTGAAATAATATTAGGATAAAAATATTTAAAATATTAGAAAGATGCTTGCTTACCAGTTCTCGCTTTTAGGTGGGGTTGCTTTGATATCCATTCTTTCAGGTTTTGTAAATCAGCTATAATTTGCTTAGGATTTTCATTTAACTCTTTTTTGGCTATTTTTGCCAATTCTGGCGTCAATTCTCGTATCATTGAAATGCTCTGAAAAAATAAATTTTAAAAATATATTTTATGAACATAATGTTCCATGATTACAATGATTTATCAAAAAACGTCAACCACCTACATTATTTAAGCCCACTCTGTATATCCGACAATTGCTTTTTCACACATAAACCGCTAAACAAAAAAATAAAACTTGAGTATAAACCTAGCAACACTGCCACTTAGCCAAGCCGCGGGCATCGAAGTCATATTATATTTTGTAAGTATTAATTATAATTTATAAAACTGGTTAAATATTCTAGTAAAAATTATTAATATCTATCATTTATATTCCGACTGAATTTTATAATTATATTTTTGCCTTAGTTATAAGATAAGTTTTTCCTTGAATTTATATGAATGATAGTGATAACATTGTATAACTATTGTAGTCCACGAAAAGGTCAATTTGCAAGTTTAAACCAAATATGATAAAAGACCAATGATTATACTTATACATTTAAGAGCATTATTTAAAAAAAATGACCTTATAAGTAAATGTATGATAGGAGAAGAGTCGTGACGTTCAGCAGTAAAATAATATAATAATAATATAATTTAATCTTTATACTTAATAATAATAATAATATAACTTAATCTTTATATAATTACATATAATAAAATTCTAACTGAGTCGAATCTGTACATTAAATATTTTTGGAAAATCTAATAATTGAAATAGACATTATTATCGATATAATGGCCAAATCTATTATTTTTATAATTTTCGTCTGTCTGTCTGTCTGTGACCGCATCACGATTAAACCACTTTGGATGAAATTTGGTTTGATGTTAGCTGGTTACCAGGGTCAATATATAGGATACTTTATACTGCGGGAAAATAACTCTTCTCTCTTAAAATACGAAATAAAGTTAGAAATAAAACCACGCTTGCATTTACGTCTTTAGAAAGCGGGCGAAGCCGCGGATATTGCTAGTACTGAATAAAATAATTTAAGTTTTATACTCAATGCATTGATGTGTGCAGTAAAAAATCTAGGACAAGCAAATGTAAAACGACACTTAGCTAATACTATTGCAATATAGTTTAATTATAATAACAAGTATAAACATAATCACATACCGTTGTTAGCCGTCGCCTCTACAATTATTTAGGTCTGCTGCACAAACTTCACTGAGTCTACTGGTAATTGTACTGAAAGAATTTAACATAATTACAATTCATTACAGTAGTGTACTTTCAAGTTCATTTTTATTAGTAGTGACATATCTTCGTTTATATATTAGGTATAAAAGAATAAAAGATTTATTTACCAATGCTTTTCACACGACTCGATGGTTTTGTTTCAATTCAACTAGTAATATTGAAAACGACATTCGAATACTATCTTTTAACTCGTTCTCAGTAAGTAGTTATCTTTGCTATACATATACATAAGTTGTAATCTACCGTAAAACGAAATGGTATATTCCTGCCAAACTGTTTGAACGACTGTCTATACACTAACATTATTTTATCAGTTGAATCTTATCAGTTGTTGTACGTATCTTTCGAACTAGTTTTATTATAGGTACACTTAACACCGCGTTAAGTGAAATTAGTTTATTATTATTACCATATTTAAGTATTTTTATTATAATCAATTAAAGAATACTCTTCAGCCCTTTTAACGTCCCACTGCTGGGCACGGGCCTAACTCAGTACGAGGGAGATCAGGCCATAGTCCACCGCGCTGGCCTAGTGCGTATTGACGGACTTCACATGTTTTTCGAAAACATGCTAGGTTTTCTCAGACATGCAGGTTTCCTCACGATGTTTTCCTTCACCGTAAGACAAGTGGTAATCATGATAGAAATGATTCGCACATGAAAATATCAGAGGTGCGAGACCCGAATTTAAAGTGTATTGGTAAAATATTATTCAATTTAAATTCATTATACTCGTACTAGTAAAATATCATAAAAACCAGTATTTTTTTTTTCATATCATAGAACGTTCTTCACTTAGGCCATATTGTTTTTATTCTATTTTGTATTGGCTTTAGTGTTAACGAATTTATTAAAATTATATAACCTGAGATACAGGTTTTTAACCTAGTTCAGGTACATCCCAAGAAAATGTAGACTCTAATTTATCTTTTAAGCAAATAATTATGTAATTTTGGTGATAACAATATAATAAATAAATAAAAAAAATTAAAGGTTGCCCTCGATAGTGGGTGGTTGTACACATATGTCACTTTCAGTAAAGTTGCAGTGCATTAGGTGGGTGGACCATGGAAGGCCATGTTCCTTTGAAGGCCAATTATCAAAAAATCATAGTTATTGCCACGTGATAACAAATTCCTTTTACTTACACTAATACCTAACTATCTTAAGGACATAGACGCGGCGGCAAGTTCCTCACGCCGATATTATAAAGTTTTTAAGTAAATAATCTATTATTTTCATTATTTTTTTTTTGTTACTCTGAATTAGGAACAAGGGTTGCCTATAGTAATAAAAAAACATTACCATTTTATTATGATTTCAGTCCAAATATCGGTAGTTTTCCTAGAAAAGTCAATGGTTCCTTGTAAGGCCAATCAAAATAGGTCAGATATTTTTTTAATAATTTTACTGCGAGTATTAAGGTCCTTGAAAACTTATTTTTTATCAGTATAAAACTCATTAGTATTACTTTTAAAAACATTTCTTTATTATAATTTCTAAAAGATTCTTAGTTATACCACATATCACATAATACTATACTAGCTTATACAATTGTGATCAAGTTATTTTCGTTGAGTATTTTATAAATGGATATATAATGTTGAGCGTTTAATGTTACGTTATAATGAAATACCTTTGAATGTAGTTTAAGTATAAGCAGATATTTTGATAATCATAACGTTAGTTTTCAGTACAATGACGGATTTATAATATTGGCCTTATATGGAGCCCTGTTCCTAGTAAGGTCATTTAGAAGAGCTTTCCAAAACCTACGTTTATTAGATAGGTAGTGATTAACTTTGCAATAAAAAAAGTGTTTAATATGCTACATAATAAAACAAAGTGTTATTAAAAAATAAGTTTGTTTCATTTGTCCAGTAAATAAACAAATTATAACTGTTTATTTGTTAAGGTGGCCTTCTATGGTCCACAGACCTTATATTCAGATCTCGGATCCTTTAAAGTTTCGGCGGAGATTTCTCTATTAGGACTACATCATCTGCATATAGAAATGTCCATGGGGCCGGTTTTTGAAGATCTTTGAAGATGTCGATATTAAAGAGCAAGGAACTCAAGGTAGACCCTTGCTGAACTCAGACTTTCACTTCGAAGCTGTTACTAATAACAGCAGGTGGAACAACTTCGGTGATCACATTGTTATACATATCGCAAGTATGATGCTTACGTACTATTCCGTTTTGCCGGTGTATTCGTTCAAAGGTTTTTTTTCAAATCCATAAAGACCATATGCAAATCCATTTTAAGGGCTTTGTATTTGTCCATCAATATCCGCAACGTATGTATAGTGCCTACTCTCGCTGTAAGGCCACGCTGGTTTGATGATGTGGCTGTGAGTTAAAAACTAAAATGCGAAGGAACTCAAGGAACAAATTAAAATATTTTTATGTTATGTTGGGGGTGTGTCAGAGGTGGTTTAATTAAGTATAATAAAGTAGAAAAAATAAACAAAACCGCCCGAAAATTAGGTTTAAAGATATTTATTTCCCAAAAGAACAATAGTTCACTTAATTTAAGGAAAATTATATAACAAAAAACTTATGTAACTACCTAATCATACAATAGTGCTATTCAAACATATCTTTAGGCAGTATGTGCTTGTTTAATTTTTTCTTAAATATATCAATAGATGCCGCATCTTCTACATCTTTAGGTAATGAATTGTATAGCTGTGCTCCTTTAAAAAAGTATTGTTTTCATCCCGTATTTGGTTCTACTTTTTGGTAACTCTAATTTATTTCTACTTCTATTGCGATGTGAATGAGATTTGATTTTAAATGTGAGCTGTGAGTGCAAGGTGTTAGTTATTATTTTTCGGCTAAGTGTACATATTTTATATTGATACATTTGTTTTATTGATAATATTTTTGTCTTTTCATAAACAAGTTTTGTAGGTGTACGATAATCCATGTGAAATAAGATTTTGAAAAGCTTGTCTTGAGAAATCTGAATATTTTTTATATTTGTTTTTGCTGCGTTACCCCATACTTCTATACTCGTAAGATATTCAAGTTTAGGTTTAACTAATGTGTTATAAATTATATTTCTGACTCTAAGTGGAATATAGCTCACGGATCTTCGAAGAGCCCCAGTTAATGAAATTATTTTTGAATGTATGGAGTCTATGTGAGGGCGCCATGTCAAGTTTTTATCTAATATCAAACCTAAGTATTTCTCAGCGTTTGATAGTCGAATGCTTTCATTGTTAACTTTAAGTTCATCGTAAGACGGTATAGATTTGTTTTTAGCTGCAAAAATCATATAGGTATGATGTTTTAGAGACATTCATAGTAAGTAAATTATACTCGTACTGGAGCCATTCGTTTAAGATATTTAAGTCGTTTTGGGCAGTTTTTATAAGAGAGTGAATTAATACTCCGAAATAAAATAAGCATATGTCATCGGCATACAGTGATATTTCTCCAGAAATTGGCAATTGATTTATGTCGTTAATGTAAATTAGAAAAAGCAAAGGCCCTAGAATTGAACCTTGTGGTAAATTAAAAAAAATAAACCTTTATTTTATATTGTATAGGAATCTTTATCATTTAAAACGTACCTACCGGACCTAGCTTAGAGACAAACTCGAGCGAAGCGAGGGTGATTCTCGCTAGAATTATAAATTAATTTTAAATATTATATTAAAAAGAATCTTATGACATTAGATAATTTTTCTAGGCTACATACTCGTAATATATGATTGACGTATTTCTACAGATTTTTTAAACTATACATATATTTACATGTAAAATAACTAAGTAATTTAAAAGGCACAGATGATGTAATTTTGTTCACAATAAATATATAGCATATTTGAAGTAGAAACAAGTTTATAAATAACTCTACGTTTAAAAAAAAATAAAGTAGAAATCAAAACCAAAAGAAGAAACGTAAAAGTTCATAAACTCTAAATTCCAAATGAAGTCATAATAAAATTAAAATTTAAATCTGCGTAACCTTCAGTTAAAAGGTTTCGCAGGTTTCAATTTATGAAATTAATATTTTTATATCAATAACATACATATACTTAGTCCTTATAACATCCACATTAATACCTGCAGTGATAAATAAAAGCAATTATAAAGATATCACTTAGTGATATCATAGATAGGTAGGTGAGTGTTAATGATCGATCATAAATGTGGAAATAAATTATACCTTCACAATGGAACAAAATAAACTTGGTATGAGAGTACCATTTTTATAGAGGTACATCTTGTTACTTATTTTTAACGCAATCAGTTTCTTTATTTGTGGAAATCTTGCAAAAAAAGGAAGTGCCATTTTATTAGGGCGAGCGAAGCGAGTACTAACACTATACCACAATCTCAGCTTTTTGTGTTACACTTTGCTGAAAAACTATGACGCTTATAGATTTGTGCTGTAACATAGTGATTTATCTTCAAATCTAGGTGTGTTATTTGTAAAAAAAAAATCTAATTTTACAAGCAATGCCCGCGGCTCCGCCTGCGTTATAACTATTAAAAAATGGGGATTGATGTTAGAAATAAAAAAATACATTAACAAAGTCCTTAAAAGTATTATTTCCTACTTTTTAGTTTAGATTTATTAAGTTTGGAAGTCGGTTTTTGTTTTTTTGTTCAAAATAATTTATTTTTAATTTTTTAGCGGAAAGTAGATACGTATTGTATTAATGACTATAAAAATTTACCTTCTATTATGAGGTAAACCTAATAGCCTGAAAGTATACAACTATCGGTCCATGATTGCGTATTATATTGAAAGAATTTTCTTTAAACTGCTAACCGTTGAGGAGTTGTACCTCCCATCATCAGTAACGGTACGTGACTCAAATATCCATATAGCCTATAAAAGATTCAGCCGAGCATCGTTAATTTGCTCCTAAGAATTGAAGAGTTCCGATACTTTGTCATGGATCCCATCATCAGAACCTTACCAAACTCTCATCAAACTACCCTTGAAGTATATCCTTTCCATTAAAAAAAGAATCATCGAAATCGGTTGGCGTGATATTGAGTTATTCGTCCATTTATCGCGCAAATACTTAATGCAAATTTAAGACTTTCGTGGTTTTCTCATGGATGCCATTGTCAGAACTGAAAAATATTAAAATGGGACCACATGGAAGCACTACCTTTCAAATAAAAAAATAACTATTAAAAAAATGAGCATTCACAATTTTGAATTCATTGGATAGAATTCAAAATTGTGAATGCTCATTTTTTTAATAGTGGTAGTGCCATGCTTATTACCTTCGGGTAGCAGCCGAATGGGCCGGCACGCCCCGTATAGTACCACTCTCTCACAGAAGACCGGCGTAAAGTGGCAGCTATGCTGTCGCGTTTCGTCCGGTGAGTGAGAGTCCAGGAGGCCCACTCCCCATCCCTCCTCCCGTCCTTCTTCCTCCTCCCTCCCCCCTCCCTCCCTTTCCTAAAAGGCCGGCAACGCATCCGTATAACTGCAAGCCCTGCAGTCTTGTAGATGTCCATGGGCGGAGGTGATCACTTCCCACCAGGTGAGCCTCCTGCCCGTTTGCCCCCTTTGTCACATAAAAAAAAATGTTATTGTACTACGAACGCCATCTTTTAGAAAATTAAAGACCCGTTAAAAAAACTACGCAAGCCCGCACAAAGCTCAGCCTTTTGCTAGTTATCCATATTAGACAACGGTAAAACTATATTACACGGTAAATATATAATATGTTGGGACATTATTACAACAGCGCCATCTAGTTCCGTATTAAGCTACGTTACGTGCTTGTGTTACGGATACCAGATAGTTGATATACTATACACTTATAATTTTTTAAATAAATACATAGTATAAATAACAACACCCCATGACTGGAGTACAAACATTCGTGATTAGCAAATAAATGCCCCCAGCGGGACTCGAATTATTATTTATACTATAATATATTAATTATACTATCAGTCAATAGGCATGCCAGGCAACATGTCAGTGGTACTTCAGTGGTCGAACGCGTTATTTGAAAAACAGAGTGAAGCAAGTTCATATTCCTGCTCTCGCCCCTTTAATATTTTCATTTGCCAATTATTTCCAACATGGTCTTATAATGATGAAAAATATCGGTTCGAAAAGTGCATGTCCAAGAGAATCCAAAAAACTTTTCAAAAAATATGTGTAGTCAGCTAACACAGCACAGCGATTGCTCAGTGTGCAGACTATGCCTGACCGGTGACCCCTCATATTGAAGAGAGAACAACCAGCCTTTTCGTAAAAGTTTCAAATGCTTTTTAATACAATGTTGATCTATCTCATCATGAGGTATCACAGAAACTAATTCGTGTTCTATATGTTCAGCTAATATGTAATGTGCTATAGTTTTGTCGTGGAGTGTACTCATATAAGTAATTACTTAAATTAAAGCTTTTCAACGATTTTTCAACATCAAGCTGCAATTTGCAATTTAGGGTCATATAAAATGTGGTTAGTTTATAATAGAAATCAAATATTTCACAATTACATATTTAGGATTGACGCAGTATATTTCCATGTATTGCATTTTTTTTGTATATTTATATCGGTGCTATCGTCAATTTTGTTACAATATGCACACGCCGATGAAACCGCCTTACCAATTAAAAAGGCAAAGCCATTCTAAGTGGAATGTGACCGGAGCAACGCGTCAAGGCTGTTATAATTCAAAAACCGCTTGACTTATATATAGATGAATTTTGGCAGGGAGCACGAAGCGAGGATGAGTCGTTAGTATGATTTTATTTCCTTTAACTTTAAGTGGCTCACACTGTATCGTATAAATAAAAAGGTTTAAATGAAATTCTATTTGAATGGGCTACGAATGTCATGGTTGTTTAAAACTTCTAAGTTCTAAAACAACTGAAAGGAATTTTTATAACCAGACGACGTGAATGCATTAAGCAAATCACACTTAGCTCTCACACAGTGAACATAAACTTTCCTCTTTGTACAAACTTCACTGTGTTATACATTTTACTAATTTAGAACTCTGAAGCGTAAAACAAATGGAGATAAAGCTTATACGGATTCAAAAGTTAGACTCAGTTACTTTATGTTTATTTTCGATGTAGCTTAAATGTAATAATGTAGGCTTTTTATAAAAGCCCCCTGACAGGGCTGTAATACAAAAATGGCATATGTAATTTCCAAAAACAATAATATATATAATATTGTTTTAAGTATTTATTTTTTAGCGAAATTATTCATGAATCTGGTGCACTTAAATTCACAAAATATTATTCAACTCCAAGTAGGCGTATTTAACTATAATAATTAATTTAACATTATATGGTATAGGACATAGGTGCATTTGGATTCGCAGACTCTTATTGACTTATTTAGATAAAAAGGTAAAGGCTACTATAAATCCTGATTGTAAGCGTGAAATATTATAGCTATAATTATATATAGGTAACATACGTCAAATTGAGGATACGGTTCACAAAGCAAATATTTTATTTATTTATAGAGTTTAACAAAATAAATACAAATCAATCTGTTAGGCGGACCAGAAAGTAATATATTTTTTTTTAATTTAATTTAAATAAATATTTTATAACATTTTTAATCAAACACTGGTATAATCACCTTTCGTTATCTATTACACAATAATTTCTACATGCCGGATCGATAAAATTGATTGGTTTTTGAAAAAAAAAATATATAACGATCGGAACAAACAAAAATCTCATGAATGCAAAAACTTCTCATTAAGGCAATTCTTCATACTTTTTATAGCAGCATTGTGCCATAGCTATATAATTTTCATGCGGAGCACTTATTTTTTTTTTTCTTCAGGTTGATTATGCGGAGCCCACACACAAGAGTTCATCTGCTCTGTTCGTTAGCCTATCTGTAACAAATGTTCTTGGGTGATCAAACCGAGGTTGATAATAGGTACAGGTTCGTTTATTAACTGACACAAATTTGTTTCCACTTCCGCCCTTCTTAATATAGCAAAGAGGTATGTAAGTATAATTGTTAACTTAGATAAACATGGTAAATATTTTAAGCACCAAGGATTATTACTAAGTACATTTGAGTTAAAAGCCAGACATTTATAATCTTCTAGTTTTACCCTGCCATTTCACTATAAAATGATTAACAATTTTAATCTATTCAAATATATGAAATTCATCGTAAACTGGATTATTTACAAAAAAAAACATCTCTTTAACCTCAAAATGCAAACACAAATCGATATACGTACAAAAGCAATTACTATCTGGCCCCCCTTTATCCTTTACCAAGCAACAGCTTACAGTTTACAAGTAACAGCTTACAGTTTATTTTTTACTACTTTTGGTTATCCGTTTAGATTCATCACTTCTGTATTCTAAATCTTCTTCAAAAAATGTACTAAAATCACTCGCCTTTTTCTTCCAATAACCTATAAGTTAAAAAAGATGTATTTAATTAAATTTTATTGTTGTGACCGTCTGAAGTACACATTTTAGCTGTATAACAAATCTATTGCGCGCGAATCGCAGCTATCCCTTTACCGCCTACTGAGTGCTGTACGCTTGTCTCTTATATTATTAAATTAGCAATTCCCGCGGCTTCGCCTACGTCCTTATCACTATTATAAAATAGGAATTGGTGGTAGAACGTTGAAAATTCTTCAAAAAAATTTACGCTTCTTGTTAGAGTTATTAGCTAAACATTAGATAAGACGGTGCGGGTTAGGGTCGGCGCTTGCATCAAGCGAAGCGGCGCGGCGCGGCGCTTGAAGCAGCGCTTGAATTTTATTCTCGCATCCGTATTTTTTTAGCTATGAACGTTTAATTATGCCCCTGCACACAACTACAGTAAACATGCTATATCACATAAGCCAAAATATGGTAGGCATTTGTTTAATAATTAACTAAACCGTTTTTTTTACTATTACATAATAATATACAGTATCACATCATCACATGGCACGTGCCTAGTCTCTGTGACATTGACCGTCACGGCCTATTCAGGCCAGAATGATATCACTCTATTGTTAATGTTGATAACAACTACTTATTATTAAAAGATAATTTCTTTATCTTGTTCTTTAGTATTAATAATAATAAACAATATATTATATACAAATAAAGTCTTATTAACAATCGAATTAGCATAAAAATTTTAGTAAGTACAAAATAACGAACCTATACATTCTTGTACACTTTCGCCTGTTCCACCGTACTCTTCTGGTAATATTTCTTTTGGTACATACTCATGAAAGGATGCCATATCTTTATTGGTATGTACTGTTATCTAAAAATGTACATCATTTTTAATCCATATTCACTAAACGTAACACTCGTATTAATTATTATATTGGTACATGATTATAAGGCTGTTATAATTCAAAAACCGCTTGACTTATATATAGATGAATTTTGGCAGGGAGCACGAAGCGAGGATGAGTCGTTAGTATGATTTTATTTCCTTTAACTTTAAGTGGCTCACACTGTATCGTATAAATAAAAAGGTTTAAATGAAATTCTATTTGAATGGGCTACGAATGTCATGGTTGTTTAAAACTTCTAAGTTCTAAAACAACTGAAAGGAATTTTTATAACCAGACGACGTGAATGCATTAAGCAAATCACACTTAGCTCTCACACAGTGAACATAAACTTTCCTCTTTGTACAAACTTCACTGTGTTATACATTTTACTAATTTAGAACTCTGAAGCGTAAAACAAATGGAGATAAAGCTTATACGGATTCAAAAGTTAGACTCAGTTACTTTATGTTTATTTTCGATGTAGCTTAAATGTAATAATGTAGGCTTTTTATAAAAGCCCCCTGACAGGGCTGTAATACAAAAATGGCATATGTAATTTCCAAAAACAATAATATATATAATATTGTTTTAAGTATTTATTTTTTAGCGAAATTATTCATGAATCTGGTGCACTTAAATTCACAAAATATTATTCAACTCCAAGTAGGCGTATTTAACTATAATAATTAATTTAACATTATATGGTATAGGACATAGGTGCATTTGGATTCGCAGACTCTTATTGACTTATTTAGATAAAAAGGTAAAGGCTACTATAAATCCTGATTGTAAGCGTGAAATATTATAGCTATAATTATATATAGGTAACATACGTCAAATTGAGGATACGGTTCACAAAGCAAATATTTTATTTATTTATAGAGTTTAACAAAATAAATACAAATCAATCTGTTAGGCGCACCAGAAAGTAATATATTTTTTTTTAATTTAATTTAAATAAATATTTTATAACATTTTTAATCAAACACTGGTATAATCACCTTTCGTTATCTATTACACAATAATTTCTACATGCCGGATCGATAAAATTGATTGGTTTTTGAAAAAAAAAATATATAACGATCGGAACAAACAAAAATCTCATGAATGCAAAAACTTCTCATTAAGGCAATTCTTCATACTTTTTATAGCAGCATTGTGCCATAGCTATATAATTTTCATGCGGAGCACTTATTTTTTTTTTTCTTCAGGTTGATTATGCGGAGCCCACACACAAGAGTTCATCTGCTCTGTTCGTTAGCCTATCTGTAACAAATGTTCTTGGGTGATCAAACCGAGGTTGATAATAGGTACAGGTTCGTTTATTAACTGACACAAATTTGTTTCCACTTCCGCCCTTCTTAATATAGCAAAGAGGTATGTAAGTATAATTGTTAACTTAGATAAACATGGTAAATATTTTAAGCACCAAGGATTATTACTAAGTACATTTGAGTTAAAAGCCAGACATTTATAATCTTCTAGTTTTACCCTGCCATTTCACTATAAAATGATTAACAATTTTAATCTATTCAAATATATGAAATTCATCGTAAACTGGATTATTTACAAAAAAAAACATCTCTTTAACCTCAAAATGCAAACACAAATCGATATACGTACAAAAGCAATTACTATCTGGCCCCCCTTTATCCTTTACCAAGCAACAGCTTACAGTTTACAAGTAACAGCTTACAGTTTATTTTTTACTACTTTTGGTTATCCGTTTAGATTCATCACTTCTGTATTCTAAATCTTCTTCAAAAAATGTACTAAAATCACTCGCCTTTTTCTTCCAATAACCTATAAGTTAAAAAAGATGTATTTAATTAAATTTTATTGTTGTGACCGTCTGAAGTACACATTTTAGCTGTATAACAAATCTATTGCGCGCGAATCGCAGCTATCCCTTTACCGCCTACTGAGTGCTGTACGCTTGTCTCTTATATTATTAAATTAGCAATTCCCGCGGCTTCGCCTACGTCCTTATCACTATTATAAAATAGGAATTGGTGGTAGAACGTTGAAAATTCTTCAAAAAAATTTACGCTTCTTGTTAGAGTTATTAGCTAAACATTAGATAAGACGGTGCGGGTTAGGGTCGGCGCTTGCATCAAGCGAAGCGGCGCGGCGCGGCGCTTGAAGCAGCGCTTGAATTTTATTCTCGCATCCGTATTTTTTTAGCTATGAACGTTTAATTATGCCCCTGCACACAACTACAGTAAACATGCTATATCACATAAGCCAAAATATGGTAGGCATTTGTTTAATAATTAACTAAACCGTTTTTTTTACTATTACATAATAATATACAGTATCACATCATCACATGGCACGTGCCTAGTCTCTGTGACATTGACCGTCACGGCCTATTCAGGCCAGAATGATATCACTCTATTGTTAATGTTGATAACAACTACTTATTATTAAAAGATAATTTCTTTATCTTGTTCTTTAGTATTAATAATAATAAACAATATATTATATACAAATAAAGTCTTATTAACAATCGAATTAGCATAAAAATTTTAGTAAGTACAAAATAACGAACCTATACATTCTTGTACACTTTCGCCTGTTCCACCGTACTCTTCTGGTAATATTTCTTTTGGTACATACTCATGAAAGGATGCCATATCTTTATTGGTATGTACTGTTATCTAAAAATGTACATCATTTTTAATCCATATTCACTAAACGTAACACTCGTATTAATTATTATATTGGTACATGATGCTGAAGCTGAACCCATCCTATACAGTATCATCAACTTATACTTTTATACTACTGTTATAAAGAGATAAAAAATGTTCTTTTTTGTATGTTGGTAATGGATAAAATAAAAGTCTGTTGATCCGATTCAGATTAAATTTTGGTAAAATTGTAGTTTGAGTCTTGAGACCTTTGGAAAGATATAAGATAGTTTTAATCCCACAAACCAACCCTTAAGGGGGATAGTGGAGGAATGAAAGATTGTATGAGTAAAGAAATCGTATTTGAGATATAAATTCATCATTTCAATGTCTGTATAATGTATATTTTCGATACTGGTAAAACGCCCTAGCTTAGGGACGAACCCTAGCGAAACGAGGGGTGAGTCGCTATACTTTATAATAGTATTGATATTTTCTTTACATATTATGTTTAACGTTTACTATAGTGGCTTACCCTTTGCTTAATTTTGGCACTCATAAAAGTTTTGCAAAAGTTGAAAAAGTATCCAAAAAATGAAGGAGCATTAACAAAATGTATAGCTTTAATTCGTATCGGCAATGCTTCCTGAAATTAAATGAAAAGGTTATCCTAACGAGTTCAAACTTTGACTTTATTTAAAAGTAATTAAAGAAAACAAAGATGGTAATAGAACCAAAATGAGTGCAATTCCATTGTATAATCGACAGCTTGGCATTATCAATATTAAGATTTTACGTGCTGGTTATGGTGCCGAGGTCGGCACCATAACCAGCACGTAAACATTACATATACGTAAATATTACATCGAACAGTACTGATCCATTGTGACACTGTATAAGCGACAGCCATGCATAACTAATAAAGTTAATTTTCTTAATTCTTTCTCTTTTTAGTTAAACACTAAATATTAAGTGAAAGTAATAAAAAATCTATTTGATTCATGCCTTTTAAAAAGCTAGTTATTTTAAAGGATTCAAGACTGAAAAGTAAACAAGAACCACAGAAGAAGAAGCCACAGAAGGATTCAATGATGCTAATTATTTAAAATAAGAATATTTTAATGTATAAACCTGATTAGCAGCAATTAAACTCCTCACTTGTTTGGGAGATACTTGAGTATAATGTGCGAACCTACTGCCTGCCAAATCCACTACATGAATAGTTCCTGCTACAATAAAATTGTCATCTTCCATGAAGCAGATCTGTGAAATAATATAATAAAAAAATAATAATTTAACTACAAATAGTAGGTAATAAGTAGGAACACACTTTAAAAATAACAACAACAGAACATCATAATATTTGACATTTTAAAACTATCTTTTCGGGTTTTGTTGCGGATTTATTTTAATTTTTGATGCCCGACATTTCGGATGCTTTACAGAAATCATGGTCGCGGACACAGATCACACAATTTAAGAATATTTTTAAATCAACATAAATGCCGAAGATTGAAGAAAATCGAAATTATAATATGTCGATATTATAATCAAAATTATAATAGTGCAATAACTTAAAGAAAATCACCTGCTCTAACAATGTGAGAACTGAAAGTATATCCATTAACGTATATATTTTGGGATCATATTGACCAAATCTGTATAATAAAACTCTTGGATCGGCTGGATTCTTTGTTGCTCGTAGTATTAAAGTACACCTGTAAGCAAACAATTATTTAATTACTTGCGGACAAAGCAACTTTACACAAGATATAAAATCTTTAACTTTTTTTTCGTTTCAATTGTTTTTTAATATTGTAAACATTGTTGATATAATAAAATAGTGTTATATTTGGCACTAATAAGAAAATACATCAATAAAGCTCTCACCCTAAATCAAGAATATCCATAAATTTTGGTTCAAAGTATTTAACACTGTACAAGTATGGGGCCGTACTCCTAAATGAAAAATAAAGATCTATTTTAGTTTTGCTCTGTTCGAGATTGAACTTACATCCTCGCAAAAAAGCCGCTAGCCATTGATCATCTAAATGAAATAAATAAACAAGTAAAAATAAAAACAGTGCAAGAATTTTAAATAAACAAATTATAACAGGAATGCATAGATTTCAAATTTAATATTCAGATTTTGTATAAATAATAAATATAAACCATTTAAAACAATGTCAATTGAATACTTTTATCAATAAGGCCAATAGAAGAATGTTACGGTGTAATCTGACATTTAATTTAAAGATTATAATGTAAAAATGACTATTCAAAAGATCTTGTAAAAGTCTATTTGAATAAAGAATATTTTTATTTCATTTGAATCTTGAACTAGTAGATTAAGATCCCAGAGCATTCTGACATAACTTATTTTCACATGGATGAAACCTTCACGACTTAGTAGCGTCTAGTATACTTTTAAATACCTGCCTACTTGTGAAGCTTGCCCTGTGACACCTGGGCAGCTACCAGGTGAGAAAGGTAACTAAAAATATGAGTTATCTTACTTAAATTTGTATGGCTGATTTTTATATATATTTTGTAGAATATTATTCTAAACTAGAATTATAAAGTGTCAGACACTTTTCATGGACCAGAGCTTTTGTCAGACGCTTTAAAGCTCGACAAAAAATTAATGAACTTTACTTATTTTTTCATGTCTGACTTTTAAATATGTTATTCAAGTAACTATTACAAAGTTATATTTCATCAGTCAGACAAATTCGAGTGACCAAACATCCCCTAAACACAAAAATATATACACACCTGAAGTACCTACAGAATATAAATTAATAAAAATATTCGTAAAGAAGAGAAGATTCGTAAAGTAAAGCACCTACTGATATGTGCATTGTGTAAATATAGCGGAAACAATAGTAGATTAGAGAATAGGAAGTTAGAATTTAGCTTAAAATGAACACCTATGTTACTATTACTATAAAACTATATTCCTACCAACATATTCCCTCAATGCTATTAAATAACTACATGTAAATTAAAAATAAAATTAAAAAATTAAAAAACCTGTGCAAATTCTTATATTTATTTGATACACACAAAGTTAATTTTTTTGGTCAATAACCCCCGGCGTCCTTAGAAGACCTTACCAAAATTTCATCAGATAGAATATATAGTTTAGAAATGCATAAAGAACAAACATACAATCTTTTATTTATTAGGGCGAGCGAAGCGAGACCAAAGTTATATTTTATTACAAAGTTATATTTCATCAGTCAGACAAATTCGAGTGACCAAACATCCCCTAAACACAAAATTATTCAGCCGGGAGTGCGAGCGCGAGAGCACTATGCGCATGGGTCTCAGAGTAAAAAATTGAAATGTATTGAAAATACTTACTAATTTCAATCCAAGATTTTTGCATCCTTATTTCAATAAGATCCCTTATAAAAAAAAAAGATTTACAAAAGATTCAACCCATGCAAAATGTATATCTATATATTTATCAAGTTGAATCTTTTTTTCTTTAAAAAAAAATGTCAGTTTGACTGTGACTGTTTCACAAGAAAACCAATAGACACATTTTTATGAAATTGAGTATGGTCATAGGGGGTATCAGTACTGCAGGATTTGTTATTTCTGAGAAATCATATCAGTACTCAACAATTATTATGTAAAAAAATGTTCTAAAAACGCATTCTACACACCGGAAACCAAATTCTTAGATTGAAATTAAATATATGACTGGATACGTTATAACTCATAGTATATATTTCTGACAACTGAGATATTTACCTGAAGTAACGAGAATCCTATATATTGACCCGAATAACCAACTAAGATTATACCAAATTTCATCATAACGTGTCCAGTGATTTTCTCGTCACAGACAGACAAACAGACAAAAATTCTAAAAACTATATATTTGGCCTCTGTATCGATAATAATGACTATTTATTTATTTATTTACTTGTTTATGTAATGGATAAAAGAATAATATAATAAGATTTTTAATTTAAATATTTAATGTACAGATTCGAATAAATTAGAATTTTATTATAATACTAGCAAATCATCAAAATTGGTCCAGCCATTTCAGATATATATATTCTTTTGACAGATAACACATCTAGATGTGAACTTAGATTACTATGTTAAAGCATAAATCTATAGGCGTGACTGTTTTTCAGTAAAGTGTACCACAAAACGCTCTGGTTGTGGGATAGTGTTTGGTCTCGCTTCGCTCGCCCTAATAAATAAAAGATTGTATGTTTGTTCTTTATGCATTTCTAAACTATATATTCTATCTGATGAAATTTTGGTAAGGTCTTCTAAGGACGCCGGGGGTTATTGACCAAAAAAATTAACTTTGTGTGTATCAAATAAATATAAGAATTTGCACAGGTTTTTTAATTTTTTAATTTTATTTTTAATTTACATGTAGTTATTTAATAGCATTGAGGGAATATGTTGGTAGGAATATAGTTTTATAGTAATAGTAACATAGGTGTTCATTTTAAGCTAAATTCTAACTTCCTATTCTCTAATCTACTATTGTTTCCGCTATATTTACACAATGCACATATCAGTAGGTGCTTTACTTTACGAATATTTTTATTAATTTATATTCTGTAGGTACTTCAGGTGTGTATATATTTTTGTGTTTAGGGGATGTTTGGTCACTCGAATTTGTCTGACTGATGAAATATAACTTTGTAATAGTTACTTGAATAACATATTTAAAAGTCAGACATGAAAAAATAAGTAAAGTTCATTAATTTTTTGTCGAGCTTTAAAGCGTCTGACAAAAGCTCTGGTCCATGAAAAGTGTCTGACACTTTATAATTCTAGTTTAGAATAATATTCTACAAAATATATATAAAAATCAGCCATACAAATTTAAGTAAGATAACTCATATTTTTAGTTACCTTTCTCACCTGGTAGCTGCCCAGGTGTCACAGGGCAAGCTTCACAAGTAGGCAGGTATTTAAAAGTATACTAGACGCTACTAAGTCGTGAAGGTTTCATCCATGTGAAAATAAGTTATGTCAGAACGCTCTGGGATCTTGGTATATAGTAAATTATACGAGTATACTCTAAGATTCCGAATAACTACTGATAGAGAAATGTTCATGGTTTTGCAATAAAATGGTCAAAAATTTGAGGGCAAACCTGAAGGGTATGCACAGTATGCTCAGTATTATGCCAGTATAACCGAGAAGGCTAGGATAAAGAAATGATAATTAAAAATATAATTAACTACTTACCAGTTCGGGCTTTTAGGTGAGGTTGTTCCATAATCCATTGTTTTAAATGATGTATCCCATCTTCTAGAACCTCAGAATTCTCATTAAGTTCTGTCTTAGCCAGATCGGCTAATACTGAAGGCAAGAGCCGGACAGACATTACTCAAATTAAACACCATCAACTTAATTTTTAACTCAACTAGTATAATTTATTTTTAAAAAATGAAGCTAACATGAAATAATTTCATTGAATGAATGTTCTTATCTAAAACGGTTTAGTCAAAACATACTTTATCTGGGTATAGATATTGTTATCTTGCTGTTCCATATATATAGTAAATGGTTGATCGGTGCATATAAATAAAATTGAAATGTTTGAATTTTATTTCAAATTACCAGCTTTTCACTGAATGCATATGAATCTCTAGTATCTATTATATTATGATAGTAACAAGCGCAATCTGTGCATAAATTATTTTTCTAAAAAGTATTGTGTAACAGTGTTGTGCATCTACTGTACTTTGTTTTTGCCCTTTTTGTATGTATGTTTGTGTGCGTTTTATGTAAAAAGTACGAACTGATTTTTTCTAATTTTTGAGTAGTGGGATGGCACGTTTGGCGCAGTTTGTAGTGATTCTACTTGCTGCGCCAGCTGTCGCGGGTTCTAGTCCCGCTGGTGGCATTCATTTGTTGAGCGCGACTGTTTGTACTTCAGTCATGGGTGTTTATAAATATAATATGTATGTATTTAAAGCTATAATATATTTATTCTAACATATTTAGTAATAACTCGTTACCTACTTGGGTTAACATTTGAAGTAGCTTTATAAAAATAAACAAGAACTGCTGTCGAGTTACGTCTAAAAAGTCCAATAAGAAAACAATTAGCACAACTATGACAAAGCAGGGCCTATAGCCAACCGGCATTCGCTATGAAGCGATTCGATTTCTACAATCGTCATCGCTTAAACGCAGCGTATGCATCTTGAACTTTAAGTCACTAATAATTGAAATGAATGTACATTGTCTAGCATCATCTATTCGTTGACAACAGATCACGTGACATATCTAAGTCATATGTCAAACCCATACATTTTGGACTTTTCTACTATCGCTTTCGCTAATCGATTGTTACTTTGTCTAGGCCCTCAGGGCCTATAGCCAACCGGCATTCGTTATGAAGCGATTCGATTTCTACAATCGTCATCGCTTAAACGCAGCGTATGCATTTTGAACTTTAAATCACTAATAATTGAAATGAATTTACATTGTCTACCATCATCTATTCGTTGACAACAGATCACGTGACATATCTAAGGCATATGTCAAACCCATACATTTTGGACTTTTCTACTAGCGCTTTCGCTAATCGATTGTTACATTGTCTAGGCCCTCAGGTATATTGTGGTTGCTATTCCTTTTTATCAGGCGTTATTTTCGATAAATACCTTTTCATTATTTCACATAGCTGGGTGAATAAAAGCATTTATAAAGAGGGATATTAACTAAGGGTTTTAAAAATAACTCAGGTTGAAAAAAGTTTAAATAAAACGAACAAATGTTTTTTTTTATAAAAATATAAAAATAAAACGGACTACTTATAATAACAGTATTATGCAGTCGGAGACATGATCATACACATAGCACAAGACTCACAACAAAGACAAAATTCACTATATTTAAAAAAATTAACTGACCTCATCATATTACAGATAACTTACCTACGGTAATATAAACATGATCTTATTTAACAAACATTAAAATTAATTAATTTGTCCATCTCTCTGTTTCTACATAATAAGCAGTTGACCATTGAGTTGAACCAATGAAGATTTTCACTAGACGATAAAGAAGAAAGAGGTGCTCCGTCCTGCGGGAAATGTGACAGAACCTGTATGAGCTTATTTTTAGCACAGGATAAAAAGATGGCGGGTCGAATACATATTATAAATATTATAGCAAGTTCTTATTACAATTAAGCTGATTTGTAAAAAAATATTTAAAGCACGTGTCTATTTTTGTAATTTTATGCTTATTGCTATTTATATATTAATCTATTTCTATGCAACTAAAAGACTTGTCAATAGTAGTAGATCGCGATATTTCATTTCGTTTAGACTCGTCACTTCCATATTTGAGATCGTCTTCAAAAAACGAACTGTAGTCCCGCATTTTCTTTTTCCAGTAATCTGAAACATTAATATTTTTTTCAAAATAGAACTTAATATTGTATAAAACTATTACTTTATTAAAATTATTTATGTACATCATATTAAAAACAAACCTTTACATTCCTGAATACTCGCCGTTCCGCCATACTCTACTGGTAAAATGTCTTTGGGTACATATTCATGTAAAGATTCGATGTTTTTACCATGTACCATAATCTAAAAAGGTACAATTTCCTGATTAGAAATATTTCCAAATAATAACGATCTTTGATGCCTCTATTGCAACACTTAATCGTGTACACTGTATAGATATTGGGTACTTCAACATGCCAATTGCCAAGTGCTCATGACGTTTTACATCACTATAAAAGATAATCATGTTCGTAGTCATGATGATGATTACCACTGATATGTATAAGAATAAATCAGTGGCAATGGCAAAATATTAAAGAAGTATGTTACTACTTATTTTTTCTTATAGATTTAAAATTAACTTTAAATTTAGTATGAATACTTCCATCTCACCTTTTTTTTATTTTTTTCATTCAGAAATCTCCTAGTAATACTGAAAAATGTTTCAAAAAATGGTGGAGTATTAATAAAATGCACCCCTCGAATTCTTATTGGTACAGCTTCCTAAAATACATTTAAAAAAAATATTATGCCCAATATATTTATGAAAAATAATCTATCTACATGTAAAAATACATTTATTGTAGTATATATCTCTATTTTCATATAAAAATACATGTATGGTATATAATACAAATTAAATAACGATGAAGATTACCTGATTAGCACTAATTAAATTTCTCAATTGTTTTAGCGAAGTTTGTGTGTAATGGCCTAGCCTGGTTTCGGCCAAGTCGACCACATTAATTGTACCTGCCACAACGAAATTATCGTCCTCCATGAGACAGATCTGATTAAAGAAAAAAATTGTATAATAAATATATATTTGAATTCCAGTTTATTTTGTATTAATATTATTTGTTTAGTTACGGTTTTTTTTGTCCCGAGGGAAGCTCTAGAAAGGGGTTTTTATTTGAACTATCTAATGAGTGATGAGATGACTGCATCATGTTCCTTCGTCAAGTTGTTCCTATCTTTTTAGGTATTTTAATATGCAACAGCTAATAGCTATACAAATAAGCAGACAGCACGTATGAAAATCAATAAATAAAGAATAACTGTAACCAATTATGTAAATTTATAATGGTTAAATATTATAATACTTATGGACCTGTTGCTGAAGGGTTACAACGGACATTAGGTCTAATATAGTGTATTCCTTAGGGTCATATTGACCTATCCTATACAGTATAACTCGTGGATCATCAGGCATTTTGACATTATTTAATATTAATATTGCCCTGAAAATAAGGTAAATACATTAGTTAAAATGTCGAAAAAATAAAGGTATTAAATACAATTGATAAAGGTTGACTTAAAATGTTTATGTAATAATTAATAAATGAGAATGGCTACCACAAGCAAAAATAAGTATTGCTACTTATGAATACTATTTATAATATTTCGATAATTCATCAAATTCTTTTAATATGAATTTTATAAACAATATAAAAAAGCTAAATAAATTTCTATAGGTTAGTGTCGTAGGATGCCCGGTAAGAATGAAGTTCCTACGCTATCCGCCTTTGGATCATAATTTATACTCATTGTCACTACTATTAGAATTTTCTTTTCCAATCAAAAGTGCATATGACCTCCCTTAAATTAATACAAGTACTTTATATCCTTTCGACAGACCGACAGACACCGGGACAGGTTAAACTTAAAAGTTTTTCCACCACTATTTCCTGAATATATGGGATTTACAATGACGTCACTTTAGTTTAGACGTCACATTGAAACATCCGCCATATTGGATTAAAATTGATAAATTGGCACTCTGAACCGTTAACTATATTGTATTAAAAAAACAGCATTTAAATCTTGCATAGTTACGACTCACTACAAAAAACCTGTGTACCAAATTTTAGCTGGACTGGAAAATAGGTCAGATTTAACTTGCAAGATTTGATAACAGATAAACACTGGGATAGTTAAAGTCGATAAAAGCTTATCTTTCCATATTTTTTATTTATGTAATATTGTTAAAATCGTATAATTATAATCTATCTCGCAGGATTAAAAACTGTCCAATGATTGTTAACTGTAACATATTACATACTGCTTGTTATTTAACGCATTACGTTTCGGTAGATCATATTATAATTGTAAAATGGCATGCGACAGAACGCACCTCGCGCGAAATATCTAACGAAAAATAATGAATATACGAGTAAAGTATCAAAAAGCCTTCCAATTTTATTAAGCACTTGAAAAGCCTTACCCCAAATTAAGTATCTCCATTGCTTTAGGTTCGAAATATTTAACATTATATAAATAAGGGGCCGTGCTTCTCATAGAGAAATAAAGATCTAACTTTGATTTACTCTGATCCAATCTGAATTTGCAGCCTCGTAAAAAAGCAGCTAGCCATTGGTCATCTAAAAAAGCAAAGCAAAAATAATTACAGTGCGATTAATTTAGATTTATTTAAAAGATAGATTTAATATTAGGTTTTAAAATTAAATTTCGTGCCTTCGGTTAGCTGTAATTAATGTTACTATGAAACATGATCTAAAATTATTAAAATGCATTGCATGCATTTGCATATCCTTTAGTTTATTTTAGTATGTGCTCGAAGTGACTACTATTTTTTTAACATTACATTAACTCGTTAAGGTGCATAAAATTCTCTCTTTGGTTGTTGTCGTGACAATTTTAACGCGAATTCACTATCTGAAGATACAAAATGCAATAGATCGTTACCTAAACGAGTTGTATGTTGTATTAAAAAAATGTTAGCGATTTCGAACACCTACTAAAACAAATTAAAGGAACTAAAATAAATTTTAGACATTATGTTTCATAGTAACATTTAATGCTTAAGACCTACACAATCGATATTTAAGAAGAAATAATGTTAGTTTTATTTTTCAAAGCGTCCGGGTTCGATTCCCAAGCTGAGTACAAGTTATTTTTAAATGAATGAATGCATTTTTTTTTTGTTACTAAAATCGATGACATGGTACCTAAGAACAGATCTTCGTATATCTTATAGTTTCAGACTTCCTCACACTGACGAATTTAAATGTTACATGTACCTATACAATATACATATTAATCATACCTACTGTACACTGCCTCAATATATGTATATATTGAGGCAGTGATGAGTGACCACTAGACTAATGTGAACTATTGTGACACGCTCGCTTGGATAACTGAGTTAAGCAAAACCGGTGAAAGAAAACATTATAAGGAAACATGCATGTCTGAAGTACTCTAGCGGGTTTTTGAACGACATAAGAAGTCCGCCAACTTGCACTTGGTCAGTGTGATGAACTATTTATACTGTTTTTGGTGGTACTAAAATTAGGCGTTTCATAACTAATCGTAATAAATTTATCCAAATAGATATCATTGAATGAATCTTCTATCATCTTACACACATCAGACACTTTAAAAATAAGAGAGAGCAAAATATTACCTGTTCTTGCTCTTAAGTGTGGTTGTTTCAAAATCCATTGTTTCAAGTGTCGTATTCCTTCCTCTAGCCGTTTAGGACTGTCCTCATTTAGTTCCTTTCGTGCCTTCTCCGCTAAAGCTGGTGTTAGTGGACGGACCTGCATTTTGTAAAATCTGTAAAGTAATTAAACTTTTACTTAATGAAAGTAGTTTCAATGAAAAGTGTACCACTCACTGCAGTGCACGATATTTTTGTAAAAACTAACGTGGTAGATACTATAGTTAGTACTTTCGAAAACGGTACTCGTTATAAAAAAAAATCAGGTTAAAAAAAATTGTCGGACTATAATAGGTACAACAAAAAGAACGGTCGCTTAGTTCTAATATTTTGTGTACAAATATATTACAAATATATTACAAATTGAGAATTTGGCGATATGACTAATATAAAGTATAATAGCTTTTTAAAAGTTTTTAGCATACTAATATCTAAAATAATAAATAGCTAAAAATATTAATAATTAATCGTCGTAGGCAATTTTTTATTCCTATTATTTAGACCCTGGTGGGTGGCATAAAAATACTTAAGTATAACACTAAGTTTTCTCTAATTTTTAATAGTGATTAGGACGCGGGCGGAGCGGCTTGTAACAATTTGCAAATGGGTTCCGCCAGTTTTTCAACCGACTTCCAAGAGGAGGAGGTTATCAATTCGTCTGTATTTTTTTTTATGTTTGTTAGCTCATAACTTTGAACTGGGTGAACCGATTTTGATGATTCTTTTTTTATTTGAAAGGTAGTGCTTCCCATGTGGTCCCATTTTAATATTTTCCAGTTCTGACAATGGCATCCATGAGAAAACCATAAAAGTCTTAAATTTGCATTAAGTATTTGCGCAACAAATGGACGAATAACTCAATATCACGCCAACTGATTTCGATGATTCTTTTTTTAATGGAAAGGATATACTTCAAGGGTAGTTTGATGAGAGTTTGGTAAGGTTCTGATGATGGGATCCATGACAAAGTATCGGAACTCTTCAATTTTTAGGAGCAAATTAACGATGCTCGGCCGAATCTTTTATAGGCTATATGGATATTTGAATCACGTACCGTAACTGATGATGGAAGGTACAACTCCTCAACGGTTAGCAGTTTAAAGAAAAAATTTTCTTTATAATACGCAATTATGGACCGATGGTTGTATACTTTCAGGCTATTAGGTTTACCTCATAATAGAAGGTAATTTTTTATAGTCAATAACACAATACGTATCTTTTTTCCGCTAAAAATTTTAAAATAAATTATTTTTAACAAAAAAACAAAAACCGACTTCCAAACTTAATAAATCTAAACTAAAAAGTAGAAAATAATACTTTTAAGGACTTGGTTAATTTTGAAGTCGGTGCCAGCCAAAGCAAAATAGCCCTAAATAGATACATATTTAAAAATTTAATCTATCAATTTGTAAACATAATCTGGCTGGCACCGACTCCAAAATTAACAAAGTCCTTAAAAGTATTATTTTCTACTTTTTAGTTTAGATTTATTAAGTTTGGAAGTCGGTTTTTGTTTTTTTGTTAAAAATAATTTATTAAAGTTATACGTTTAGTACCTATCCTGAAGTTTTATTCGAAAAATTATATTTTATTAATTTAATTAAATTGTTATTGTTATTTTTAGTGTTTATTATAATACTTAAATATAATATAGTTAAAACTTTAATTATTATTATGCGCCCAGACGTGATCTTCATAGATATTATGATAGGTACATATCTATGAAGATTCGTTATGCTTCGGCTGGCACCGACTTCGAAAATATAGGTATATTTAGTGGAATTGCTGGAATTGCTAGTTTTTCTTCAAACTTGTTAGTATCAAAATAAACTTAACAAAATTAAGAATAACCTACTGATGCCCTACCTACTTAAATAATGACTTGAGGAGTTGAGTATATTACAGATTCCAGTTGACGCTGCAACATCAGTCCAAGGTATCGTTGCAATATCACTCTGAAAGATACCAAGTTCGAATGGATTCGAATGTTCTCATATCTTTTATACTGTCTATAAAAGAGGTGATAGAATTCAAACAACTGAATAAATTTCTAGATTTATAGGAAAAATACGATGTCGATAACCTTTCAAACGAAAAAACTAAATACAAATCAGTTCTTCCTTTTAGGCGCTACTACGTCACAGACACACACAGAACGCAAATACACAAACTTATAAAAAAGGGACCTTTGCATTGGGAGTTGAAAATCATACTGTTTTTATTAATACGACAGAAAGGAGATCGTCATTTTAATTAGATAAACAATTATAATTGGGTACCTACTTATTTGTCTACAATTTATCATTTATTTAAGTAGTATTATTTTATCGTTATCCACTATCGAAAACGTTACATTGTTGTGATCAAATATATGTATATAAAAAAAATCGAAGTGTCTCGAAATAAAATTTAATATTTTTGGAAACAAATTTACTTATCTATAGACTATAATACAAGTTAAACTTTAAAAAAGTCGATTTTCTCTAAGAATAAAGGTCAATTGTATAAATAGGTATTATTTTCTAAATACGTGTATTAGTGATACCTTACCGAACTACACAACAACATAAATTATGTATACATACATCTATAGGTATATATAAATAAAATTAGTTTCTTTATTAAATTAACAGCTTTTCAGTAAATGCATAGTATGTACCCATGTACGGTATTAAGATCAAAAATCAATTTTTAAAATTTTTATCTGTCTGTTTGCTTGTTCTAGCTAATCTCTGAAACGGCTGGACCGATTTTGACAGGGCTTTCACTCGCAGATAGCTAATGTTATAAGGAGTAAGTTAAGCTACTTTGGAAATTTTGTTTATTCTAGCCGAACCCGCGGTTTCGCTCGCGCTAAATCTAGGGACTAAGGATGTAACGAACATACATTTTTAGGCATTCGCGAATGCGAATGCGGATGCGAACATCTCCCTTCGATATTCGCGAATGCGAATGCGAGTATTTTGAATTTGGCGCCATCTATTATTTTATTTTGGCAGCTTCCTCAGCGCGCGAGTTACATGCACACATTTATCATCAATTCAGTAGTTAGTGATGACAATTTAGCATATATTTTGCTAGACTTAGCATATTTTCACGTTGTTTGTGCAAATAGCATATTTTTAGCATATAAAATAAAAGTTTAACCATGAAAACAACATAAATACGTACGTAATTCTTTCCATTTAGAAAAGATTCCTTTGTTATTTTTTAATGATCTCCATCATATTTCGGGGATTCCTCATCATATCTCATAGATAAGCATAGGTATACCATAGACAAGCAGCATCTTTTCGCTCCCTCCTTTTTATGTGAAAGAAGTGAGATAGAAGTAGAATATACTGTACCGCGAACTTATTGTCAATCAATGGGGTGTTAAATCAAATTTTGAAAAATGTCTCAATTAGATTCTGTAGTGATAATACACCACTATAAAAACACCAATTTTTATGCAATCGATAAGTGTTATAAAAATGCATTTTTAATTTTTAAATTTTCAAATTTCGCGCCTCATTTTTCAAAAACGATGAACGCATGGACGCCATTATTAGTCTGTGCTTCAGTACGACAGTGGATTTTGTAAACAAATGGGCTGATGATTTGTATGAAATTGATAATTGTTTATAGCTTAAAAATGAGTTATTATTCTACTTATTGTTGGTGTGCTGTTCCTAAATGCAAGAATACTAGATAATGGTAGAATACTACATTTGTGTACACGGCGGTATGACGTAATGAAGTGGCGTCTACTATTTCGTGGTGTTTAAAAACAGATTAAAAAAACTGGAAACTTTGAATTTATTTTTAAAGTTTATTAAACTAAACTAAAACCAACATTTTCCGAATGGTGCTTGCCTAAGCTATCTTAGTAATATATTTTTAGATTGGTTTTCGTGGAGTAAAATACCCTATTGTCAATCTAAACTAAACAAATAAAGTTCTTACAGTTTAAAAAGTTTTAACGTCATTTAAAAAAAATTGTTTGACTGTCATTAATATGTCACCCATGGAGATTAGAAACCAGGAGAACCAAGGCCCGAGAATGTAGTGTCTCAGAAATATTGTCAAACCAAGGAGGCGCTGCGATCGCTATGTTGTCTCAATGCCTAACTTCACGTTGTCAAAATAGTGACAGTACTCATAAATAGCTAACTTCACAGATACTACTTACCGCCGGCAGCGCGTTGTAAATTCTACACATTTTCAGAGACAGGCGGGTAATGCTTTAGTATGAAGCGATGGTCCTCCTGGTCTTTAATCTTCATGATGTCACCTAAATACAGTTTGTTTGATAACATAATATAGTCTGTTTTTTAATCTCAGAGACAAAATTAGTTTTTTTGCAATTCTTAAATATTGATGTGCCACCATCACTGACCTCTATAACACCACTGGACTGGCTGTTGTCAACGTGCTTTTGTGGCTGCTTGATATTCGCCATTTTGGCGCTGTCCGCCGCTGTCGGACGTAGCTAATGTACTGCTGCTAAAGCTAATGTAATGTACTAAAACTAATGATGTCGATATAAAGATTTTTATTTTTTTATTTTTATTATTCAATAACCGTATCATCATAATTACTACTTATGTTATATTAACAACGAAAATGCAAAATTACTTTACAGTAAACAAACACTTCTCGCTGTCATTTGCAATATACGTCAAAATTAGTACTCGACCCTCTCGCTAGTGGCGCTTCAAATGGACACAAAAAATTGCTGTCAAACGCTTGGAACAGCCAGTCCAGTGGTATTATAGAGGTCAGTGGCCACCATCGTAAATTAACGTCAATAAAATGAAGTATGGTTTTTTTATAATAAGTTATCCTGAAATAATGTGTAGGTGCTTATTTAAAACGTAATAATATGGCACGCCTGCCACAGCCACAAGCCACAGAATAAAGAACATTACGTAAAACCAATGCTGCCATCTCTGTTTACGTGTTGGGCACTAAATCAGTTTTTAATTTTCGTTACTTCCAATTTACCTCAATACGTCATACGTTTTTTCAATACGTCATACATTTTCAATCACCTGAATAACTTTAAAAACGTTAACTTTTAACGGCGCCACGATTTGACGAAAAGTACAATTTTTTTTCAATATCTCGCTTCTTTTCATGACATTGAGAGAAAATAGCTTTCATTTTTCGATTTCCAAGTATTTGTTAGCGTTTTAGAAGCAGATACTGCAATCAGAATTAAGAGCTAGCAGTTTTCTAATTTTTGATCAATCTGCTGCAGCGTAAAATTTAATTTTGCAGCATTAAATTAGCACTAAATGATCACTTCATTCCTGCAAAACTTTAAGTGTTCTACCCAATTGATCTTACTAGCTTTACATACGTCTTTTTCCGACGTTCATATTCGCAAAACATCCGCGTAAAATTTACGAATGCGAATGCGAATACGAATGTCAAAAAATATGCGAATATTCGCGAATGCGAATGCGAATACGAATATTCGTTACATCACTACTAGGGACGAACCCGAGCGAAGCGAGGGTGAGTCGCTATTTTTTAATATAATAACGAATATAGTATCCATATATTTTATCATAGTATATTTATTCTTAAGAAAACTAGCAGGATAAAAATATTGCAAAATTTAAAATAATGCTTATAAATAGGGAATAAAAATATAAAGAAGAAGACAAAAACAACAAAAACAAAAAATACAACTTAAATGATAAAACGAAACACTAATTATTAAAAATAGGGATAAATATCCACACATAAGAATAATAAAATTCTGAATCGAATCTACGGCCAAAACTTATTTTCAGAATTTTATCTGTCTGTGTGTGTTGGTATCATAAGAAAATGACTGATATTATAACTGAAGAGTTTGTTTGCTTAGTTTGGTTGAACGCGCTAATCTCAGAATGCAAAAAATTGTTTGTCTTTAAATTTGTAAAAAAAGTCCGCGATAGCATACCCATATTTATCTTAATCATATCATTTTTTTTTTATTCAAATAGACTTTTACTTTTGAATCGTCATTTTTACATTATTAAAATATAGAATTGAAAAACGTCAGTTATAAAATTGTCACAATCTATACATGTAAAGTGGACCATGGAAGGCCATGTTCCTTCGCAGGCCAATTATCAAAAAATCATAGTTACGTGATGACAAATTCCTTTTACTTACACTATTAACACTAATACCTAACTATCTTAAGGACATCGCAACGGCAAGTCCCTCACGGTGACATTATGTCAATGCGGTCTATCGATATATTGACTTCTCTTATCGACGTTAAAATTGTAAGTTTTTAAGTAAATGACCAATTTTTTTAATTAATTTTTGTTAGGTACTCTGAATTAGTAGTAAGGGCTGGCTATAGTAATAAAGAAAAAGTTACGTTAAGTTAAGAAAAAGTTTTATTATGATTTCAGTCAAAATATCGGTAGTTTTCCTAGAAAAGTGAATGGTTCCTTGTAAGGCCTATCAAACTAGGTCAGTTAATTTTTTATCAATATAAAACTCATAAGTATTACTTTTAAAAACATTACTTTATTATAATTTCTAAAAGATTCTTAGTTATACCACATATCACATAATACTTTACTAGCTTATACAATTGCGATCAAGTTGTTTTCATTGAGTATTTTATAAATGGATATATAAACGTTTATTAGATAGTGATTAACTTTGCAATGAAAAAAAGTGTTTAATATGTTACATAATAAAACAAAGTGTTATTAAAAAATAAGTTTCTTTCATTTATCCAGTAAATAAACAAATTATAACTGTTTTTTTGTTTCTTAAGGTGGCCCACCCACCTTACTAAAACATTAGCTTTAATAGAGAAAATCTGTATTTTTTAAAAACAACGTCTGTAAGGTTTAGGTGAATGTAGAACCCAAAACAAAAGTTATTAAATTGTTTGTCTGTTTGCATATTATGTTATCGCTTAACGCAAAACGTACTGCACGGATTTAACCAAATTTTGTGTAGCGATTACTTACCTATTACTCGGGTCGTGACATAGGATACTTTTTATTGTTTTTTTCCGACTTCAATTAAAGTCAGTATGGCATCTGACAATCAGAAGTACTTTATTGGAATAAAATAATTCATATATTATGGATTAGATAGGTGGCAAAGTAGCTTTAGTAGGAGTAACTATGTACGTATTATTAGAGAAACAAATGTCAGAATCGAATCCACTGATTTAGATATTATCACTTAAAAACAAAATTTTATCAGTTATACATAGCATTTTTATAATAATATGGTGTAGATAGCGTAGATTATCTTTGTAACCTTTACTCCAGCCTTCATATGTGAATTCATCAACACCTTACATATCTAATCAAACTGTTTGGCATATAGATAATTATATATTAGATGCAAACACACAATGTCGCCAGAAAATGCTAGTTTTCTAACAAATAAACATTATGATGGAAATATCATGAAAGATAAATATTTTTAATGATGATTAAAACGTGCGAGGAGTGGAATAAAATATTAAATATTACTGTTGCGTTCTATTTTTACCAGACTGCATCAGGGCCAAATAAGAGCCACAGGTTGATATTTTTTACTGTGCAAGGGCTGTATGTGTATATATATATATATATATATATATATATATATATATATATATATATATATATATATATATATATGTGTGTGTGTGTGTGTGTGTGTATTTTTATATTATTAAAATCAATTTAAATTTACATATTTATTTGCGCTATTATGTTGACATTATTGTCTTAAACTTTCTTCCATCATAGCAGTATAATAACATGGTCATTGTTACTATTCCTAATGAATAAAGTAGGTTACCCATCAACAGTATAGTATTATGTGATCTGTGCTATCAACGAACTATCAACTAAGTACTTATTATACCTACCTATCAAATTCGGCAAAGTGGCAACAAAAAGAACTGCGGAAGTAATATAATAATCCAGTTCTAAAGTATATTTATAAAGGCGCTATATTTATCTATAGACTATACATAGGTACTTATAATAAAACAGTAGCTTAGAAAATATTAGTAGTAGTAGGTAGGTACAGTCTACATTAAATATTTTTTGAAAACAATCACTGTAACGTATTGTATAAATGAAGGCTTCGGATACTTTTTAATGTTTTTATTGCAGATAAATATTTCATTTCGTATAAAAAAACAGTAACTTAGGGAATCGATGTGCGCGTTTCATTTCAAAAGTAGGTACCTACTGTACCGATTTATATAAAATTTTATATAGTGATACGTTACTTCACGTAGCATCATTTAAAATAGGTACCTTTTATTCATGTAATTTTTTTATTTCCTACGGGTAAACATAATAACTGGTTCTAGGGAACAATAACTTAACAAGGCCCACAGAAAAGAAAGCAATAGTAGGTATATGTCTGTCTCCTAAGGTACACTCGCAATAACTATTTTTATCTATACATATTAAACACTATAATATCTTAGCTAATCAATCATTCAATGTGCGTGTTCACAGTTCACACAAAAGTAATAGGTACCTACTGAACCGATTTTAACTAATTTTTGTGTAGTGATAAATTATTACTAGGGTCAATATTCAGACCAACTAAAAGGTATACAGATAAGTTAATCATAAAAAATATTTTATATATTTATATATAATGTATTTAATTATTTTTATTATTTTCTGTGTATAATTAAGTATTAATAGATACCTACCTTATTACTTTATACTGCTAGAACGTCTCACCCCTTAGATTTCCGAATTCATTTGAAGATCAATCAATTTTATCACTTACACTTCAATTTGCTTTGTGAATAAAATAGTTTGATAAACACTCGTACGCTTGTAGAACAAAACTACGAACTACTAGTGAATACACGTTTTATATAACAGTGACGTTATCTAAAAACTTAATATTAGCACAACATTGTACTTATATTATCTATTTTTTCGTTATTTAGTTTTTATTTTCCATATGAAATATAATATTAAAACAAAGCAAAAATTAATAACAACATGGCGAAGTCGTATTAAAGCAATGACTGTATTCTGTGCCATCGGTCGCATGACCTTGATTTTTATTTAAATGCTTCAACATTGTTGTCCTTGTCACCAAACTACGTTACCAGCCGGTAGTATTTGTTTGACCTATATATATGTATAAGTAATATGCTTTGATTATATACATGTATATATAATCAAAGAGTATATGTATGTATGAATGTATATATATGTATGAATGGATGAATGGTCCATATGTTCCCTCGTAATTACTAAACAACTTAACCGTTTCGATACATCATTAAATACCTCTATATAAAGCAATAATGTCATCTACAGTTATTAAATATGAAACTGGCAGAGCGTCAATTTATGGCTTCCTTTAATTTCTTTTAGTTAAGGTGGGCATTAAAAGACAGGTTTTTACAAAACTGCGGCGACGCCCAAAAGACGATAGCCGTCTTATGTTTTACCTAATAATACCTTTATGTATGTATACCTACTAAACACATGTGATATGAACGTGTAATACTGATTTACAATATTAAATATTTTTCAAAAACAATGACTGTAACATATTGTTTATAGAATAAAGACCCCAAAACGTACTGAATCCATATGATCCAATTTTTTTTTAAATATATTTTAGTAGTTAGTACTAACTACTAAGGTCAATCTACTATGACTCGACCTCGCTTCGATCGGATTCGTCCCTAGTAAAAATAAATAAGTTTTAATGTTAAAAATAAATAAGTTTTTAAAGTGGTAGTGCCATGCTTGTTACCTTCGGGTAGCCGAATGGGCCGGCACGCCCCGTATAGTACCACTCTCTCACAGAAGACCGGCGTAAAGTGGCAGCTAATAGCTATGCTGTATTGCTGTCGCGTTTAGTTTGGTAAGTAAGAGTCCAGGAGGCCCACTTCCCATCCCTCCTCCCGTCCTTCTCTTCCTCCCTCCCTTCCTTTCCTGAAAGGCCGGCAACGCATCTGCAAGCCCTGCAGTGTTGCAGATGTACATGGGCGGAGGTGATCACTTCCCATCAGGTGAGACTCCTGTCCGTTTGCCCCCTTCGTCGCATTAAAAAAAAGTTTTCTAAAATAAAAGTAAATTAAGTTACTCGTTACTCCTTATAACACTAGCTATCTGCAAGTGACAGTCCCGTCAAAAACGGTCCAGCACTTTAAGAGATTAGACGGAACAAACAGACAGACAGATAAATTATTTTTTTGATGTTAGAAAAATACTTTCATGTGCATTAGTGACATTCACTCGCAGATAGCTAATGTTATAAGAGGTAATTTAGGGCTACTTTTATTAGGGCGAGCAAAGCGGGACCTAACACTATCCCACATCCTGAGCATTATATGGCACACTTTACTGAAAAACTACCACGCCTATAGATTTGTGCTTTAACATATAGTGGAGTGCTGTAAGACATAAAAATTGCAAAGCCTTGGAACCCAGGGCCAGTCAATGAATCTGTATAACGAGTGTTTTACTGCATTATTAAAAGCTCAAATAAGAAAGTTAAAAAAAAAATTGGCCGATCTCGATTACAACAATTTTCAGGAAAACGAGTGGTGGAAGGGGAAACAAAATGTTTATAAGAAAGATTTCAATTTTATATTTAATAAATTATATTTGCATCGCAACTATAATGTTAATTTATTAGATTTTTGCAAAAAAATAATGATTTATAACAAAAAAAAAAAAAAGAACATTATTTACATTATTGTTCATTATAGTCGTCGTCGTCGATCTCGTTGATGTAGATTGTAGGTGAAGGAATACTGTCAGTGAAAAGTGGCAGTCATCGTTTTCTTCAATTTATTTGAAAATCTGCTCCACTGCTGCATCTAATTGTATAGGGTAGGGTAGTTCTTAAACGCATGTAAGAATCCGCGTGATACTTAGCTTCCTGAGCTACTAAATCTAACATGCCTACAACTATTTTATGGTACGACAATATTCATTTTTCTCTTCACTTATCAAATTTAAAATAGTTTTCTTGAAATCAAAGCTAGTTACGTAGCTGATTTGTTGCTTTGACGATTTGGACTTTCTTCTTTCCTTTATTTCATTCGCGTTTTTTTTACACAAAAAGCACCTACTTTTCCAATCAAAGTCGATTGAAGTCAGTCTTTCTGATGGTGTAAAAAAATATACAATACCGTAGTAAATTTTCTCAGAAAAGCTGCTACAAAGTAACAGGTAGTGAGACCAAGACACTCCCATTTTGAGAAAGTTGTAGTATCTTCTTTAAATTATACTAGCGGTTGCCCGCGGCTCCGCCCGCGTGGATGTCGGTTACCGCTGCAAAAAGCCTACCCAGGAAAGACACGGTCAGCAAAATGATTCCCAGGTCAATTCACAGACATCGACACTAACATTGACGACGCAGTCATTATCCGCAGGCTGCACAGATTGTCTTTCTGTGGATGTTAAAGTTGTTAATGAGGAAAATATTTAAATGTAATTAATACTAAGTTTTCACTTCTGCCGGCAGTTCCCGAGTGCAATCCGTTGTTTTCAACCGACTTCCAAAGAAGGAGGTTATCAATTCGTCTGTATTTTTTTTATTTTTTTATGTTTGTTACCTCAGAACTTTCGCCTGGGTGAACCGATTTTAATGATTCTTTTTTTATTTAAAGGTAGTGCTTCCCATGTGGTCTCATTTTAATATTTTTCAGTTCTAACAATGGTATCCATGAGAAAACCATAAAAGCCTTAAATTTGCATAAAGTATTTGCGCGACAAATGTACGAATAACTCAATTTCACGCCAACCGATTTCGATGATTCTTTTTTTATTGGAAAGGATGTACTTCAAGGGTAATTTTATGAGAGTTTGGTAAGGTTCTAATGATGGGATCCATGACAAAGTAACGGAACTCTTCAATTCTTAAGAGCAAATTAACGGTACTCGGCCGAATCTTTTATAGGCTATCAGGATATTTGACTCACGTACCGTAAATGATGATGGAAGGTACAATTCCTCAACGGTTAGGAGCTAAAAGAAAATTATTTTAATGTAATACGCACTTATGGACCGATATTTGTATACTTTCAGGCTATCAGGTTTACCTGATAGTAGAAGGTATTTTTTTATAATCATTAACGTCTGGGAGTTCGGTAGAAAAATGGACGTGGATAAATCTCCATTGTCTAATAACGTTTACTCAAATAAACAGTATATCCTTGCCGCAAAAAAGTTAAAAATAAATTATTTTTAACAAAAAAACAAAAACCGACTTCCAAACTAAACAAATCTAAACTAAAAAGTAGAAAATAATACTTTTAAGAACTTAGGTAATTTTGAAGTCGGTGCCAGCCAAGACGGACAGATTTATCTTACCTTTGCAATGGGCTTTCGAACAGTATTTTGATTAAATAATATTTCAGATTAAAATTAATAATATTTCAGATAAAAATTATTAAAAATCTTGAATTTATATATATATATATATATATATATATATATATATATATATATATATATATATATATATATATATATAAAAATTCAAGATTTTTAAATAAAAAAATGGTTGTTGTGCCTCACACGACATAGATAGGTATAGTGTGTCGCGGACTTTTTTGTAGATATTTATAAGTTTTATCTTATAATACACTGGATCTTGTTACGCCAAAGAAGTATAACTTCTAACGCGTGTACATAAGTACACACACATTTTTTTATTGATAAAATGTCTAAAGTAGATTTGGCATGCGAGAGCAAGAGCACCCGTTTTCGGCCGTATTTTCATCCCTGTGGGAAAATTAAAAATATTTTCTGAATTTAGTAACTAAATCATTTAGGTGATTGAATTTAGGAAGGTGTAATAAGCACGCAAAGAAGGGGCCCCCACCAAGTTTTGATACATTCTTTACTTTTCTACTTTCTCGTATTTCTTCGTAATCTTCACTTAATATGCGTAAATATAAAACATTCTAGTATCGAAAATAAATAAACCAAAATATGTGGTATTTGTAATGTTATATTATATTAAAAAAAAGTTAAATATATTTTTTTATCGATATCTAACGATAAAATCAATATTCAACCCTTCTACATCACTAATTGAGTAGCAAAGAACTTTCGAGAACGAAATAGCGATTCCATGTTGAATACAGTCAATCCAAAATAAACTTTATTTTAATTATATAAGGTCGACTTTTCTAGACATTCTATTAAATTATTAGTCAACTGAAATGAACTACGATTTTATTTAAAAACAAATTTTATCGTACTTATTGATGGTACGAAACACCTCCATTTCCAAGATTTATTCTCCTACTATCATTTTCGCACTCCAAAATGGAATACAGCGTATTTACGGAAAATAAATTTCGTCGTGAGACGACCAACTCGACAAGTTGTCAGAATACAACTGGGATAAATTGAGTACTAGAAAGCTTAATTTTGACGCGGGTGCCACGCCTACTTTGCACTTCCACCGTTTTTTCTCTTCCGTGGATAGAATGTTATTGTACTACTAATGCCATCTGTTAGATAACCAAAGAGTTAACAACGTCGCTGTAACATTATTAGTTATTATACGTTAGAAAAACTACGCGAGCCCTCACAAATTTTACAAACCTGAATACAAAAGAACACAATAAAACTAGGTAACCAAAATGACAACTAATACGCGAACTAAAATAAAATGCCAAATTTCTAACTTAGCATACCTAAAAAAACTGGAAATGCTTCAACTTTTCTACATGTTGTAAGTATTTAGATACGAGGTCTCCGACTGCATAGACTTGTTTCTTTTTAGTCATTGAGTTATTATTAGTAATAATAACTCAATGTTTTTAGTTCGCTTTCGAATTTCTTTGTATTTACGATTGTGAATAAAGATATAAATTAATAAGTATACTTACAATTATAAATCTATGGTACATATATAATATAAATTAGTAAGCATGATGTTGGCTTTAATGACGAACAGTTAAAAAAATAAATCAACAGTTAAATCATCATAAATGGGATTTTCACTAGCTAATGAAGAGGATATTGATTCCGTACGAAATGGGAGAAAACTTTTGTAATTTTTGTGGCACAGGATTTAAGAAGGGGAGTCGGGTATTATAAATAAAACAGCGTGTTCTTAATTAAACAATTTAATGCGTAACACTTTTATTAATTTAATCTATTTCTAATGCACCAAAAGACTTATCAATAGTAGTAAAAAGAGGTATCTTATTTCGCTTAGACTCGTCACTTCCATATTTAAGATCTTCTTCAAAAAACTTACTGTAATCACACATTTTCTTTTTCCAGTAATCTGAAATATTATTTATTTATCTAAATACCTTAAAGCCAAAGATCATTCACTCATCACGAAATATCGAAAACCGCTTTCAAATTCCGAAGGGAGCCCCTAGTTTATTAATAAAATACCAAAACAATTTCAATTTAAAATAGTATTTTTATGAAAATCCCATAAATATTATAATTATGAAAATGTAGATGGAAGATTTTTTCTTAACCACGCCACAATTACTGAAGGATCTGGATAAAATTTGGTACAGAGATATATTATTATAGTATAAAGACGAAAACCTAATTTATTAATATTTAAGATTTACATATTAATAAATTATTTGTAAAATCACTGCAACGTTAAAAAAATGGCACTACCTAACAGGGGAATTAAAATAGCCTACGAAATATTCTTAGACTTACCAAATATACACAAAAAAACACACACACACACATATATATATATATATATGTATGTATATATATATATATATATATATATATATATATATATATATATATATATATATATATATATATATATATATATATATATATATATATATATATATATATATATATATATATATATATATATATATATGCCACTTTACGTTGTAATTTTATAACTCGAGAACGGTAGGCTTATTACGTATCTAGCAATCCACCCGCGATAGCGAAAATTGTACAATAATTGCTGTCCAATCGCTAAATCGTATCTTTCTTAGTTTTTCATAAATTCATTTAGTATTTGCATTCATTGATTTGGTAATTGTTTGTATATTCTATTTATGGTCTTTTAAACATAAGAAAGCTAACATTTTATTAATTTAAGAATCAGATTAAGCATTCTTTTCGCATCCACTTCATTTTAAAATCAAAAGAGCTATTTTTAATAAAATATTAGTCTTCGTATGTTTAACAAAGCATTAATAGAATATACAAACAATTACCAAATCAATGAATGCAAAAACAAATGGATTTATGAAAAACTACGAAAGAATTTAATAAGTTTAATACGATTTAGCGATTGGACAGCAATTATTGTAAAATTTTTGCTATCGCTGGTGGATTGCTAGATACGTAATAAGCCTACGGGCTCACCTATCCAAACCAAACGTTTAGTAGGCTTTGTTCGGACTATTTAGTAGATGGTTTATGTGAAGTTTGCACAAAATCGGTTTGGTGAGCAGTTCTTCATTTTTCTCATAAATTTTGTAACAAATGAATTCAATAAATGGCGGATCATTTTGTTAATATAGATTTTGCTGTCAAATTGAAACTTTTTACAGTGTTGACAGTACAAGCATGTTGCTATGTATAAATAAGTAAGACATTCAAAGTTTGTAAAAATTTTATGCCAAAGGGGGTACCTAGAGATAAACCTGAGCGAAGCGAGGGTGAGTCGCTAGTAGCATTATAGATCATAGTCTGGAATAGCACATAGGTTACTTTTTATCCTGGAAAAATTACGGTTCCCGTGGGATAGATTTGAATTTGATTTTAATATCAAAAACAAATGTGTGTATAAAATTATTATTAATTGACAATATATTAAAAACCGACCTATACATTCTTGAATACTTTCACCAGTACCGCCATATTCTTCTGGTAAAATATGTTTAGACACATGTTGGTGCAAAGATTCAATGTTCTTACCATGTATCATAACCTAAAAATATATTTTTTAATTTACTATTACATATAATATTATGTGATATGTGATTAAAAATATAATAAAAAGTTTAAGCAGTTTATTTAGAATAAAACCTAGGTACACAAAAATAATGTTGTAATAGAAAATATTTTTTTCTAGTTTCGATGCTAAAATTGACCAGGCCTAAATTTCAGTTACAAAATGCAATATATGGCAGTACTCACCTTTTTTTTAGTTTTTTCACTTAGGAATCTTCTAGCAATATTGAAAAATATTTCGAAAAACGGAGGCGTATTAATAAAATGTAAAGGTCCAATTCTTATGGGTAAAGCTTCCTGAAAATATACATTATAGATAAATTATATTAAATATATTTTTATGGAAAAAACTACATTTAATCGACATGATAATTACCTGGTTAGCAGTTATTAAATTTTTCATTTGTTTTATCGATATTTGTGTATAATGCCCTACACTTGTACCGGCCAAGTCGATCACATTAACTGTACCGGCTACAACGAAATTATCGTCCTCCATAAAACAGATCTAATAAAGAAGGAAGAATATTAAGTTTTACCATAAAAAATAAGTAATTACTAATTATTTATTAATTTTTTATCCGTAATTGTTTTTGTTTGATGCGCGTTCCACCTTAAACCAAACCTTCACCTACCGCCAGCTTTGAGAGTGGCCAAGCGTCTACCTATAATGTATAAAAAATATATGGATGTATGATAGTCAGAAAAAAAAACTAAAAGGCTACAAAGTATTCCTACTATAAGGGTTCGTTTTTTTTCCTGTTGAGGAACAGAATCATATACCTACCTATTTAGATACAGTAAATGTTCTTTTAATATTAAAACATAAAAGATAACACTAGACCTGCTCTTGAAGATTTAGGACAGACAATATATCCAATAAAGTTAATTCCTTAGTGTCATATTGACCGATCCTATGTAATATAACTCTTGGATCCTCAGGTCTTATGGTTTTCCGTAATATTAATATTGTTCTATAAATAAAGTGATAAAAAGGTGAAATTTTTAAGTAAGTTGTATTCTGCTATAAATATATCATTCATTTATAAAATATCAAAAAAATACTTATATTCAGAAAGTCTTACCCTAAATTTAGTATATCCATAAGTTTAGGATCGAAGTATTTAACGCTATATAAATAAGGTGCTGCACTTCTCATGGAGAAGTACAGATCTAATTTTAATTTACTCTGATCTAATCTGTGCTTGCAGCCTCTTAAAAATGCTGCTAGCCATTGGTCATCTAAAAAATGAAAGCGAAAAAACAATATCAAATATAATATTAGACAACATACATGTAAAATTTGTATGTAAGTAGTAGTAGTTTCATAGTAGTAGATATAGTCGTTAATCATCCAGATACTTACTTACTATGTATAAGTTATTTTTTTAAAAAAAATTAAACCGACTTCAAAAAATCTGCACTAAAAAGAGAAAAATCTAAACTAAAAAGTAGAAAATAATACTTTTATAAACTTTGTTAATTTTGGAGTCGGTGCCAGCCAAAGCAAAATAACCCTAAATAGATACATATTCGATTAATCTATCAATTTGTAAACATAATCAAAATACCTGGCTGGCACCGACTCCAAAATTAACAAAGTTCATAAAAGTATTATTTTCTACTTTTTAGTTTAGATTTTTCTCTTTTTAGTGCAGATTTTTTGAAGTCGGTTTAATTTCTTTTTTTTAAAATAACTAATTTTTCCATTTTTAGTGTGCCTTTTATTTAGCTGATTTAATTATAGTAACTTACTATATGTCACTAATTTAAAATCTGTTTAAGCTTTATATTAAACAACGAGCATACCTTTTAACGTATGTAACGTAATAGTAATTAATTATCGGGTCTACCGAAAGGGGGGGGGGGGGGGGGGTTGGTGTCCAAAGAGTACTCGATCTACGACTACTGTAGCTGTAACTAAACTACGAGCTCATCTTTATGTTTACATTCCCCATACGAAATAGTTTAAATAAACCACGTCCATTATTCCACCTAACTCCTAGAGGTTAATGAGATTTACCTTCTATTATCATATTAATGTAATAGCCTGGAAGAACACAACTATCAGTCTATATGTATGATAATTTTAAAGGAATTTCCTTTCAACTCCTAGCCGTTAAGGAGTTGTACCTTCCATCATCAGCTTATCCACATGAGATAGTAATTATCAGATGCAAATCCTTAAAAAACTTTAGAAAATATATGAAAAATGTACTAAGTGCCTATAAAATTTAAGAGTTGCCATCGATTTCCCTAGGATCCCATTATCAGATCCTAACTTGGTGACAATGGGTACATCTTGGAAGTATACCCTACCAAACAAAAAATAATTTTTTGAAATCGGCCCACAATTGACGCATAAATCGGTGAACACAGATAAACAATAACATTTGAAGACTTCTACCTTCCATCATCAGCTCATCACATGAGATTACGATTTTCAGATGCAAATGCTTGAACAGCTTTAGAAAATATATAAAAAACATAATAGGTGCCTATAAATTTTGAAAGTTGCCCTGGATTTCCCTGGGATCCCATCATCAGATCCTGATTTTGTGATAATGGGACCCCCTCAGAACTATACCCTACCGAACAAAAGAAAAATTTTTGAAATCGGCCCACAGTTGGCGGAGAAATCGGTGAACATACATAAAAAAAAATACATACATCGGAACATATAACCTCCTCCTTTTTTGAAGTCGGTTAAAAATAGTGAATAGCAAAATAAACTAGTGTTGTAATTCAATTCAATTAATTTAAATGCTAAAATTGGCAGATATATTTAAAGTATTACATATTTATTATTAAGCATTTTCAAGTTTCAATAAAATAATTTTATATTGAACCGGATATTGAAATAAAATAAATAAATTGACTATTATGTTTAAGAAATTTCGACGGAAGTAGTTGCATAAAGTTATAAAAAAGTTGAATTCACATTTAAGGCGTGCTTTATAAAACTGGGATTCAACACTGTTGAGCATAGTATTGTGATTAAACTTAAGTTGTGATCTTAGTTAAGAGTTATAGTGTGGTGTAATTCTTATACTAATTATTAAGTTACCTGTTCTTGCTCTTAAGTGTGGTTGTTGTACAATCCATTGTTTCAAGTGCCGTATTCCTTCCTCTAGTCGTATTGGGTCGTCCTCATTAAGTTCCCTTCGAGCTTTCTCCGCCAAAGCTGGTGTCAGGGGACGGATAGGCATTTTTATAAATCTGTAAAGAAATTAAATGTATAATTTAGTTAAAAAAATGCAAACCATTACCGCATTAAAATATTAAGCACATTAAAATTATTTGCAAAAACAAAAACCTTTTAATCCGAGTATGGTGAAGTAATTTATAATTCTTAAGTATAATTTTTAACATAGGTAATATCAAATTAGCCTTTCCTCTTAAACCCACTCGCCAAATCGCCAAAGTCTCGCTCGCCAAGTATTATTTACAAGTGTATATTATAATAGCTGTTTTCAGTTGAAAACTATTATTATAATGTCATATACGTATCAAACATAACCATAATAAATTCATTTATTTCAATATGTATATTAGTTATTAAGTATTAATGATGGTCGAATTTCGCCCACAGGGCGACCACTAGTTATAATAATACTATGTTCATTTGTCAACTTATTTCCATCTTTTTAGATCGCTTATTTCAGTTTTTTATAAATACATACCTAATAATGTTCATAATGTTATTTTGAATGTTCCATAATATGATCGCAAACTTTATTGCTATAATATGTACTACCTTTTATTACTCTACTGTTGCAAAACCCACAGAAGGGTAGTGTTTGAAGTTTGAGCTGAATGTAAGCCGCGGACTCTACTAGTAGGCATATTATGTTTTAAGAATGAGTTTTTTCATAATTATTTCGCTATTATTTTTTCACGATATTTATACAAACTTAATGTTCAACACCACAGAAATATACTACATTTACGAGTACTTACAAAGGTATACATTTACTTACAACTTAAAAAAATCAATAATCACTGTTAATAAGTATCTATTTAAATGAAAACATCTTAAAATTCCGCTGCGCAACTTTACAACAAAATATAAAGACGTAGATTATTGTTTATATTTCTTTTAAATCAACATTCCACTTCAGGAACCACTGCGGAAGTAATATAAAACGATCCAGTTCTAAAGTAGAGTATACACACTTTATTTTACCTAAAGAAATGATGTGTGAAGGAAATCATTAAAATTATATTTATTTTATTATTATTGAAAAAATATTACCAAAAATTTAATTATTTTATCTATTTATTTCGTATTGACGTTTAATTATTTTTACTTACCTTATAAGAGAGCGTCCCACGTCTTAGATTTCCAGACAGTCACAAGCTAACTTTATCACTAAACTTATTTGAAGATAGAATTGTTATTGTCGCTTACATTTATATACCTATGCTTTGTGAATAAAACTGTAATAAACATTCGTACGTTTTTTATATATGTTGAATCTGTATACATATACATAATATATTAAATCACGAACTTAGCGAAATCTATACAATCTACATGATATTTTTAAAAGAAGCAACGACTGTAGCGTATTGTGGTGTACAGAATGTAGAACTTAGTTATTCCGATTGTGTGTATGCCTGTTCGTCTATTGATCTAAATCGATTAACTAAAACGCTTCGCTGAACCGATTTAGATAAAATTAGGTATGAAGATAGTTTAAGATCATAGGAAAGATATATTCATACCTTAAATTGATAAAAAGGGCAACGATCAATACTCAAATAAGTGTAGATTTCTTAAGAACTCATATACCTATGTATTATATACTATATTTTAATATTATATAGTCTATCTGTTTAATACTAACTATACCTCGTGACGAACCCGAAATAAGCGATGGTGAGCCACTAATAGGTACCTACTCAATTAAAACCTATCTAAAAACAACATAATAGTCCGTGTCATTTGCCAAATGACCTTGTTTTTTATTTTAATACTAACGACCTATCTTTACTTCGCTTGTGTGCGCCCCAAGGTACGATTTACTTCACCATGTCATAAATTTTAACTCTTTTATTTTTAAATCAATGAGTCTGCCAAAGTCCTTTCAAATTCGGTTTAGTCGTTTCGGAGATAGCCGTAACAAACATACAGACTGACAGAAAAAAAATTAAAATAGTTTTTTTTATAACAGCCATGAATAAAATTCACTGGTTGTTGAATAGGTCTTAAAAATATTATTGCTTTGTGAAAACAATTTTACTACGTTTGAAAAATTTTAAACTGCCGGCTAAATTGATGTTTTTAGGGAACTGAAAATAAGGAAAATAAAAGGAAAACAACCTAAGCTGTCAAGTTTTCGAGTAATAGTCGACCAACACAGCAATGTACTATGAGCTCCTGAAAACGTTGAAAATGTTCATAATATGAATTAACAAAAAGCCCTCTTCTTAGACGGCATCATTATGATGTGCAACTACGGAACCTACATTGGTTTAACTATGATATTTAATAATAAATGCATAGGGTATATATGGCACTTGCTTGATGCCTCGTATAGCTCCATGAACGTATGAATCTTCAAAATCTGTGTACCCGATCCCATGCTTCTTTGTTATTACTAAACGGTTTTAATAATTTTAATGACCTTTCCAACAAATCCATCATATACTGATATTATTTTTTTAGAATATGTGTGATAAAACACAATAATATTTTTTATTATTTATCTAACTTAGCTCTTTAATGACCTTACTTTCCGTTTTATAAATTTATATAAGATAGAGTGACTTTTATTATATAACTAGCCTTTCCCGCGGCTTCGCTCGCATTCTAAAGGCTGGAAAGCTGATTCTATTCGGTGTCCCTCCCCCCTCGCCACCGTCGTCTTGCACGCGGTAATCATTATTTTGTTGCGGAGTTAAAACGTTAAAACTATGATATCTCGTAAGATACTCATTGAAATCAAATGATGCCAAGAGCAATTTTGTTTAAAATTAAATACTTGTGATAAATAACTTATTAAACTGTCTTATTTATTTAGGTAATGAATAATGATCAATATCATGTTTATAAAAACATCTTCGCAAATATTGCATTGTCTTAAAACAAAATTGATTACCATAAAAAGGTTGCAGCGAGTCAACCTTAAAAGATAGACATATGCTATCGCGGACTTCTTTTCAGAACTTTTATAGGGGACCATTTCCGTCATACATGATTCATCTTCTGTGAGAGAGTGGTACTATACGGGGCGTGCCGGCACAGTGTATGGCACTACCACTTAAAACCACCCTAAGATATTCGTCTAAATTATATGGTCTAAAAGAGTAAAATTAGGTGCATGAAATGCTTAAAGCCTCTAACTTATTTAAAATGATAAGGATCAATACTGTATTTGTGTAAAGCTTTCCACTTATTGCTTTATAAACACCCATTCTCCCACTCATCATAAGACATAAATGCTATCGCGGATTTTTTTGTAGAGTGTAGACCTATATAAGACATCATTAATCATTATATTGTAGCCAATGTATACAAAAACTTAACAAATTATGTATTTAAACCTTTCTGGAGAACCATTCTGTCCATTGGTGATACCATACTGTTTGTGCGAACGATTTACTTTATGAAGAACGTACGAACGAACTTTTATGATGAACAGACAGACAGACGCGGCGGAGGACTTCGCGTTATAATAATGATTGTAGTTGTTTGTTAAAATTTAATATTATCAGTAAGTTTAAAGGTTCAATAACAGTTTTTTATCATGATGATGTTAATAGAAAATATAGGTACAGCAACTCTCCTTAAATCTGCTATACACGCTCCAGACTCGAAAAATATTAAATTATTCTATACGAATATAAAAATTATACTTTATTGAGTAAAGTAAATCAATCTATACAAAACAATTACCTACACAATTACATCACCACAATTTATTTTCAAGGAAAATTTCAACCTATTTGGATGTATTCTTGGGATCAGAATACATTTGATCTTTGACGTAGGTACTATACTTATCTGATGTCTATAGTTTTTAATTATTATACACACAGTGCAACTTCCGAAGGTTGAAAAATAAGATTATTTTCTATTCATTCATCAATAAAATACATATATGATGCAAATTACAAGTATTATGATTTTAATCAAAGTTTAACTGTCGGAATGATCCTTCAACGCCGAAGAGTCCGTCAGCAGTCTTAGGCTGTCCGGGCCGCTTAGACTCATCAGTGCCGAATTTCGAGTCTTCCTCAATCCATGAACTGTACTCGTTCTGAACCTTATTTTTCCAATATTCTAAAACAATTTACATTATGATTAATAAACGTTTAATACGACGTCAATATATTTTGTGTTACAAACTTACCAATTATTTCTTTTATACTTCCCCCATTCCCACCATACTCCACAGGCAGCTCTTCTTTGCATATCCCGCTTTGGTACATTTCCTCATAATTTTTATTGTGAACATAAAGCTAAAAAGAATAATTATATAAGAAATATATACAGATTATTTAAATGTTTATTAGAACAGAAAAGGCAGTGGTAGCCCAGCGGTAACGCGTCGCTTGTATAACTGAGTGATGCGGGTTCAAATCCGGGTCTCGCACCTCTGATATTTTCATGTGCGAATCATTCCTATCATGATTACCACTTGTTTTACGGTGAAGGAAAACATCGTGAGGAAACCTGCATGTCTGAGAAAACCTAGCAAGTTTTCGTAAGACATGTGAGGTCCGCCAACACGCACTTGGCCAGCACGGTGGACTATGGCCTGATTCCCCTCGTACTGAGGAAGGCCCGTGCCCAGCAGTGGGACCTTAAAAAGGGCTGATGATTATTAGAACAGATTATTTTAATAGAACTTATTAGTGAAATGTACTTATTTATTAGTGCTAATAGAAAATCATTTAAAAAAATGCAAAGACGTGGGTGCAAGTTTTACCCTTTTTCTATTTTTTTCGTTGAGTAAAGTCTTAATAGCGTTAAAAATTGTTTCAAATCCAGGTGGGGTGTTTATGTAATGAGTCCCTTTCATACGCATTGGCATAGCATCCTGCAAAATAAGAAAATTATTGATACAAATATGTTCTTCATTACTTTATATTACTTGTTCTTGCATTTTCAAGTTTAGCAAAAATGTGTTAGTCCTGAAAAAGCCGTAAGGAAATCAGCAGGACGACAATATAATCTATAAAACTTATATAAATAAAAAAATATACAGTGGAACATAATATAGCTTCCGCCTTTTTTAAAGTCGGTTAAGCGTTAACCATTGTAGTTGTTAAAAATAATTAGAAATATATAATAATAGCAAACTAGTACCCGCGGCTTCGCCCGCGTTAATTTTTTAAAAATTAGGAGTCAATCCCGCGGGAACTCCGGGATAAAAAGTAGCCTATATGTTATTCTGGGTCTTCAGCTACCTACATACCAAATTTCATCATAATCGGTTCAGTAGTATTTGCGTGAAAGAGTAACAAACATCCATACTCACAAACTTTCGCATTTATAATATTAGTAGGATAACCACGAACCACGTAACATTTCAGCTCGAAATGGCTACTGTAATAATATTTCGTATCCTAAAAAAACTGTAAAGTACTTACAAGATAACTTCTTCTAGAATTACTAATATTTACCTGTGAAAGTACTGTCATTCTTTTCATAACACTAGGTGTCATTTGCAAATAATGCGCAACCGTAACTCCTTCTAAATCCAGTATAGTCCGTATGCCAGCGATGATAAAAGAATCATCTTCTACCATTAAAATCTAAAAAAAATTATATATTTTTTTAGATTTTATTGTATGTTCGATCTTCATATTATCATGTCTTCTATATAATAATTTGTCAGAGTTACCTCCGCAAATTCAGAATATTGAAAATTAGGTTCCTCAAAAAGATATTTTTAAGTATTAATTTTTAAGTCTTCGTTCCATAACTTGTATCTGTTATATTATCACGAGTATAATAAAAATACCAAATGTTTTAAATTTGCAGGTGACACTTATATTTTTTAAACAATAAAAATATTTTAAAAGATTATTTACCCTTTGTATCAACAAAGACACACAAAATATATCAGTAATTTTAAATTTATCTGGACTATAAACACCAGGGCGAATGATTGCTACCCGTTCTGCGTCAGGCTTTGATGATTTCGGTAATACAATATAAACTCTGTAAAATATAAAATTTAAGATGTATAAACCAGACTACCTAATTATATTTTCAGTTGCGGTTTAGAATCGTTTGGCAGGACGATGGTGGTGGTAGGTGGGGGAGGTAAAGAGGGGATGCTCCCTATTATCCCTATATAACTCCCATTACAAGGTAATTCATAGTTCCTGAGAAAATAGTTTTTGAAAATAGCACTCGCCGGCCGCTGCCGCGGCACGCTTCGTTCAGCTCGTGCGCTGTGGTCATATATCTAACTTAACCTAACCCACCTAGAAATAACAAAAAATTCTTAAGATTAACCCGCAAAACCTATGTTATCCAAGTCGAAAGAAAGAAAGTCGGACTATGGCACTCGCCGGCCGCTGCCGCGGCACGCTTCGCTCGGCTCGTGCGTTGTGGTCATATATCTAACCTAACCTAACCTACCTAGAAAGAACTAAAAATTCTAAGGATTAACCTTCTGAACCTATGTTATCCAGATTGAAAGAAAAAAATCATCATATAACACTATTAATATCTTACAATAAAAACACATTCACCATTTAACATAGATAAAACATTTTTTTTTGACATAATAATCGTACGTAAATTGGCTATGTTCGCGGCCCTCTTCTAAGTGAAGATTTTTTTCACTTTGATAGAGGAGCATGCGCACGACGTATGTTTAATATGCGCGGAAATGAGACATGTGCATTAGTTTTTTATGTGACCAGCGGTATAAAAATAAATAATTATTAATATTTAAAATATTTTTACAACAGTTGAAATACTTTTTATACTAGTAAATATTATTATCACTTTTTAGTTAGAAAAATCACATTCAAAAAACTAATTGTGTATGTACAAGAAACTAATGCGCATGTCTCATTTCCGCGCATATTAAACGGACGTCGTGCGCATGCTCTTCTATCAAAGTGAAGAAAATCTTCACTTAGAAGAGGGCCCGGCCGCGAACATAGCCCTTGTCTAACATATACGAAATCACATTGTTATCCTACTCTAACAGTGATAATATTACGTTTAAGAGGTTAAAATGGCTGTTAAATTTTTATTTAATTTTCTCTAAAAATATGTATTACCTTCTGTTGTGATTATTATTATTGTGATCAGTGAATATAATATCTCTATCAAATATATAAATTTCAACCACCAACTCCTGCCAAACGATTCTAAGCCCAACCCATATTTTCAATTTACTAATTATGTAGTTTTATTTAATTTATACTACAATTATTAAAAATCCTTATTTTCTAAATTTTCACTTCTGTCGGCAGTGTGTATGTGTGTGTGTCAACCTACATGACTGTTTTTTTTTTTAATTAAAAAGTCTGTGTCTGAATAAACCTATTCTCTCTTCTTCAAATATACCTTCTATTTAAAAGTTATAATATTGCTTATTTCAAATTAATAATTAATAACAGTCAGAAATATCCTATTAGCCGAATACAGGGTATACCTACAGATTATGTATACAAAGAGAAGGTAGTACGTAAATCAAATCTGCAAACACTATCAAAGAATTTACAGATAAAAAATCATAGTGCAAACCTCTACATTAACTACAGATAATTACGATAATAGCATAAAAATCAGTGGTAAAATCTAATTAAAATATAGGTACTTACGTACTAACGATGCCGCACTTTTATTTTTATACAAATTTGTGTGATTGTGCTTATATCGAAAAAAAAAACTATTTTCTTTGGGTTTTCATATAATAGGTTCATAAGGTTAATTTTATGACTCTTTCTAGGTTGGTTAGGTTAGGTTAGATAAAATAAATTAAAATTAAAATTAAAATTCTTAAAATTAACCTTATGAACCTATTATTAATTTTTGACTATGGCACTCGCCGGCCGCTGCCGCGGCACGCTCGCTGCGCTCGCTCGGCTCGTGCGATATTGTGGTCATATATCTAACCTAACCTAACCAACCTAGAAAGAAACATTCTTAAAATTAACTTTATGAACCTATTATTAATTTTCGATTTAAGATTTTACGATATAAGCACATTCACACAAATCTATAGAAAAAATAAAAGTGCGGCATCGTTAGTACGTAAGTACTAAAATATGTTATGATCAGATCATAATATTTAGTAACTGCAATCTAAAATAAATAAATGTAATTCGAATAATATTAACTTAACACTCATATTAGTAAAGTAAGCTACCCCAAATCCATAATTTCTTTTAGAATAGAATCAGTAGGCTTCAATACAAACAGCTCTGGGGCTAGATTGCGCATAGAGTAGTATAAATCCAACTTTTCCTTTGTTCTTTCCAGGCTATATTTACAGCCCCGTAAGAATCCTACTAGCCATTGGTCATCTGAAAACAACAAATTACGAATTTTAACTAACTATTAGCCATATCTTACAAACAAGATACATATCGTTAAGAAAACTGAATCCCAATGGATTGTCTTTTCAACGTCCCCCTGCTGGGCACGGGCCTCCCTTTAACAAGATGATCAGGCCATAGGTCACCACGCTGGCAACGTACGGGTAAGCCCGCACGTTTTCGACAGGCATGTGCAAAGACATGTCTTCCAAATGTTGTTGTTATTCAAACTTGTTAAATATTCTCAGATATGCAGGACGACGACATTTTTCTTCACCACAAGACAAGTGGTAATTGTTTTCGCCTATATACCAAATTTCATACAGTGTGCCGGGGGTAGAATGAGCTTTTAAAAATTCACGTCAAGTGCTAGTTGGTCTCGCTCACGAAGAGTTCCGTACCATTATCTATAATAATTAAGCTAGTTCTTTAAATTGTATGAACGCCCATACAACTCAGAGGACATCTTAATTGGCGTCAACGTATAACGTATAACCAATGTATGTATAGGACACCTTTAATTTTTAACCGACTTCCAAAAAGGAGGAGGTTATATGTTCCGATGTATGTATTTTTTTTTTTATGTATGTTCACCGATTTCTCCGTCAACTGAGGGCCGATTTCAAAAATTTTTCTTTTCTTCGGTAGGGTATAGTTCTGAGGGGGTCCCATTATCACAAAATCAGGATCTGATGATGGGATCTCAGGGAAATCCGGGGCAACTTTCAAAATTTATAGGCACCTATTATGTTTTTTATATATTTTCTTAAGCTGTTCAAGCATTTGCGTCTGAAAATCGTCATCTCATGTGATGAGCTGATGATGGAAGGTAGAATTCTTCAAATGTTATTTTTTATCTGTGTTCACCGATTTATGCGTCAATTGTGGGCCGATTTCAAAAATTAATTTTTTGTTTGGTAGGGTATACTTCCAAGATATTCCCATTCTCACCAAGTTAGGATCTGATAATGGGATCCTAGGGAAATCGATGGCAACTCTTAAATTTTATAGGCACTTAGTACATTTTTCATATATTTTCTAAAGTTTTTTAAGGATTTGCATCTGATAATTACTATCTCATGTGGATAAGCTGATGATGGAAGGTACAACTCCTTAACGGCTAGGAGTTGAAAGGAAATTCCTTTAAAATTATCATACATATAGACTGATAGTTGTGTTCTTCCAGGCTATTACATTAATATGATAATAGAAGGTAAATCTCATTAACCTCTAGGAGTTAGGTGGAATAATGGACGTGGTTTATTTAAACTATTTCGTATGGGGAATGTAAACATAAAGATGAGCTCGTAGTTTAGTTACAGCTACAGTAGTCGTAGATCGAGTACTCTTTGGACACCAACACCTGCACCCCCCCCCCCCCTTTCGGCAGACCCGATAATTAATTACTATTTTCGTCGTTAATGGGTATGCTCGTTATTTAATATAAAGCTTAAACAGATTTTAAATTAGTGACATATAGTAAGTCACTATAATTAAATCAGCTAAATAAAAGGCACACTAAAAATGTAAAAATAAGTTACTTTAAAAAAAAATTAAACCGACTTCAAAAAATCTGCACTAAAAAGAGAAAAATAAAAAGTAGAAAATAATACTTTAAAGAACTATGTTAATTTTGGAGTCGGTGCCAGCCAAAGAAAAATAACCGTATATTCGATTAATCTATCAATTTGTAAACATAATCAAAATACCTGGCTGGCACCGACTCCAAAATTAACATAGTTCTTTAAAGTATTATTTTCTACTTTTTATTTTTCTCTTTTTAGTGCAGATTTTTTGAAGTCGGTTTTTAACTTTTTTATGATTATTTTTTTTGAATTTTTCCTTTATTTGTGCTGTAAGACCTTGCTTTTTGCCAAATTTCGTGATTCTAGGTCAACGGGAACTAGCATATAGGTTTTCAACCCAAAACCTATAGGGTACTTCCAATTGACCTAGAATTGTCAATTTTGGTGAAAAGTAAAATTTTATCAGCACAAATAAAAGCAAACTTCCGAAAAATAAAGTTGAAAATTAAGGTGGGTACTTACAAGTTTTCGCGAAAATCTAAACATACAATATCTTTTAATCGTTTTGACTCAGGACCTTGATTTTTATACACCTAATAGTGACTATAGATTTCAGTATCTGGTATAAATTTCAACTTGCTATGTCCACCCGTTCTTGAGAAAATCGGTGGTTACCACAGAATACTAATACTCCTAACGGAGGTGGTTACACTCGGACAGACGGGCAAGAGAGTGATCTTATAAGGGTTTTTTTTTTACCTTTTGAGGTAAAGAACACTAAAAAGATCTTTTATATGAAAAATTATAAAAGAAAAGTAATATTTATTAACTTGTTTTTGTTTGCCTTGTTTAATTTATTTAGGTACCTAATTACTTCGTTTCTAATTATTGTCGCAGTGTGTTGTTATGTGTTAGATAGTTTTTAACCTATATCACTGAAGTTTGTTTATTTGCATAATATTCAAGAACATCAATAACAATTAATTTTAATGAATTATGATCATAGATATTTGTCCGAAAATATGCTTCGTCAACTGCATAAATAACTAATTGTAAAAAACATTTTTCATGAACAAGCTTTTATATACAGGTACCTTAAGAATAAATTTTAAACTAATCAAACCCATCAATTTATAAAATTATGAATTTATATACCTATACCTAACTTTATATAATTAAATATTTTTATTTAATTTTATATTTGAAGGGTACAGGGGCAAAACTAGGAATGTCACATAAAATTAAAAAAGTTGAAAAGTATTGGAACATTATGATTTTGCCACGTATAGATTCCAATGTTAATAAAAAAAGAAAAGAAATGTGGTGTCGTGGGACACCGGATATAGGAACGAAGTTCCTTATTATAAAAATATTAATTTTAAGTTCCATTCGAGGTATAAAGAAAATAATTTTTCGGGTATAAATTTTTTATTTTGATTTTTTTATTGATAAAAATAAGTAAAAAAAACTACTTTACAAAGTTATCAATTTTATTTTATTTACAAACCAGACGGTGTAATTATCGAATGATATAATAATAATAATCGTCATCACGTAGAATATACATTACACACTGTATAGCCATCATATAAAGACTATACATAAATAATAAAAATCTCACGTTACGGACCCCGGAGGGTACCCCTCCGCATCGTCCCATAAGGAACCTCGTTCCAAAAAATTGTGACATTCCTTGTTTTGCCCCTGTACCCTTCATTTATCGTAAATAAATGTATTTTATATTTTATAAAATTATATTATATATTTTAATAACCCGTTTAGGGTTTGTGGCGAGATTTATAAACTATATTCAATATTTAGTTTCTTATTTATTTACACCACAAGGTTTCAAGATCCAACAATTTTTTCATTATTTTTAAAAACAAATATTTCGCTAATTAACCTGATCTAGCACGCAGGTGCGGTTGCTTTGCCAACCAATCCTTAATGTGCTGCACATCACTGGAAATCCTCTGAGAATCTTCATTGAGTTCAAGCCGAGCCTTCTCTGCCAGTTCCGGACACAAAGGTCTAATCTGCATTTTTAACTTGTTCACTTATAACGTCTACTTATTTCTCTTCCAAATCAGCACTGTTACTAATCCTATTTTTAATCAACGTAATGTGATTAACAATATTATCTTTGATAGTAATTTATCATTTTTATAAGCAGATAACGTTTGGCCGTTACAAAGTCAATTGAGTTTTGTACATTTGTTATTTGTACCTATTACTGAATATTTCAAGTTTTGTTTCCTGATTTCTTCTAATAACTTGTGTCAAAATATGTTACTACTCTTATCTAATTGTACATAATAGTCTAGTACCTTTTTCTTCACCTAGAAGCTATTTACAAACTTTAGTGTAATCATACTCGTATATCATTTTTTATATTGATCCGGCATAGTTACTGAACAGATTATAAATATAATTTATTTGAACGAATCATTTATTTGATACTGCTCATTGCTCATATCTTGGCAATATGATTGTAAGTAATATTAAAGATAACGCAAGTTGTACAAACACTGCACCCTTAAGCTGTTATTTAGAAGCACTGCTACGAATACGGTTAAAATAAAATTGTAAATTCAATAACTTGTAGCACTTATAGTTAAAGTACATAGAATAACAATATCAACCTTAACCTAAGAAATCACAATAATTTAAGAGTATGAGTTGACATTATTTAGTATAGACATTAGACATAATAAGCTTTATAACAATAAAAATTCACGTAAATAGGTTTTTTTTGTAAATAATTACATACTGATCTTGAAAATAACAAATAGGTTACTACTGTATAAAAGATACCTAGCCATGAAGAGAACTACCCCAGGTTTAACATAGACGTAACTGCACCCGATAGGTACTAATAATCGCCCACTTTTTTTATGAAATGGAAACCTGAACTTCGTTAATGTAAGTATTTCTGTTCGTAAAATCGCAAATTATAAAATTGCAAAAATCACGTAATTTCAAGGAAAATCACTAGTAGGTACAAAACAAATAATAGCACTAATCACTATGTAATTACTATCATAAATTATAATGCAGATTATGCGTTGAAACTTACACATTACTGTAAGTGTAACGTTAAGCCATGGCCCCTGACATCTACTATAATAAAAGTATTACAAAGGTAATACTTGAAAGACCAGTATGTGTTTAAAAAATAGTAATTAAGTTTTTGAAAAGTTTTTAATAAAAAATATATCTTCGTATATTTATTAAGACTAGTCAAAGTCCAATTGTCGGAAGGAACCTTCCACTCCGAACAAGCTTTCAGCAGTTTTTGGCTGACCGGGTCTTTTAGATTCATCCGTGCCATATTTCTCATCCTCTTCTAGCCAGGAACTATATTCTTTTATCTTGATCATCCAATTATCTGTAATTTAAAAGTAACATATTTTAAATTGTTATAATTTAAACACTACTCAGTTAAAATTATATTCATAAAATATTTCACCTGTTATTTCTTTCAACGATGCACTATCGCCACCATATTCCTGTGGTAATATTTCTTTAGGTATATATTTGTATAATTCCTCATTATTTTTACATACAAATATCTGTAAGAAAGGTAAACAAGAATATATACGTCGATTCTTAGTACAAAATATAATAATTAATAACTAAGTTGCTGTAGTAGCACAATAGTATTATGAACTTTTTTAATACTTTGACCTATACTTAAAATGAAGGAAGATTATAGGTAATACTAGTAATTCCCGCGGTTTCGCACGCGTTCTAATCACTATTAAAAATAGGAATTGGTGGCAGAACGTTGAAAATTTAATAGGTATTTTATGATCCTAAATCAAAGGTATTTAAAGCTAAACAGTAGGCAAGACGGTGCGGGGTAGGGTCGGGGATTGCATCAAGCGTAGCGGCGCTTGAAGCCGCGCTTGCATTTTATTCTCGCGTCCATATTTTTTGCGATTACTCCTAAGATATTCGTCAAAATAAATTAAAATAATTGACAAATTATATACCTCGAGAACCACTCTTTCCATTGGTGAAAACAGCATGAATATCGGTGCAGTAGTTTTTGAGTTATGCGTGCACAGACAGACAGACAGACGCGGCGGAGGACTTTGTTTTCTAATATATTGTATAGATAGATATTGATTGACCTTCAACTATACATATAATAAAGTAGTAGCAAAGTTGTACTGTACAAAAAATACATATTAATAAAACGAACAGATTAATTATTAATATTTAAAAAAAATAAAAAAACAATGTGTAGAAAAAAATTGATGTGTTTAATTTAATTTGAAACTTAATTTTTAATGTTAGTTATTCTTCTCAGCAAACTCTTTCTTCATTGGATGTGCATAAAAAACCAGTATGACTCTCTCATCTCTGGCAGTGCCATATTGGAATTAGACCAACGTCACTAAGCTCTATATAATATAGTCATCCACGCTAGTTGTTTAGGCAAACTTTTAGCTCAATCGGTTGAGGGTAAATTCTTTAAAATGCTGTTGCAAGATTTCACGCACAAAATAAAAGCTTGTCAACTGTTGCGTTTTGTGTACAGTTTGTATTATTATATTTTTTCCAAAAAATAAGTGTTGAAAGTTAAAAATACTGTTTTTATTATTCTCTTATGTTTGTTTATCAGTTTGTTTTTTACGTAAATATTATGGAACGGAATTTAACTAAGTTTAGTGATAAATGATTACTCAGGTCAATTTAGTGTGGCCAAATCATTTGATGGAAAACTTCACTGAACAAATCCACTGACTTTGAGTCTTTCTCCGCTTACTTCAGTTTATATATAATGTAGGTATAAAATAGCTAAACTATGATTGTATTTCGTCAAAAACTGACTACTGCTAAAACTGATTTTATTAGCTTACACAGCTAACGCTAACTACTTACACCAATAAAACAATGTATTTGAAAATTTCCCATCCATTGTCACCAACTTAGAAAAGGTCACCAATATGATATCGTTCACTCCTAATAAAGCTTATAACTTAGTAAACCATTAAATTATTACTACTAACTTACCCTATTTCTATTTTTATCATTCAAGAAGCTCTTGATTGTATTTAAAAGTGTCTCAAAAGCAGCTGGCGCATTTATAAAATGGACTCCTTTCATACGAAATGGTGCAGCGTCCTGTAGGTAAATATGTATCGTCATTAATAACTACAATAAGACCGATGGTGGGGATAATAATATTGTACTTATCTTTATGTAATAACACTTATATAAAAATATATAATTGAAAACATGACTAGCAGATTCTCCAGTTTGTCTAAATTATTGACATTTTATGATGATCGTTTGTAGGCATCGAAGATACTTTTTACTGCAGGAAAATATCTCATACCTGAGAAATACATAAGTACTAACCATTGAAACATAGGTAGATACCTAGGACGAACTCAATGCATATATAAATGCATAACTTCCATTTTTCTGACTATTTGTAATTTTATTACCTGATAGTAATTGATAGGACCAAAATACATACATACCTGTGAATGAACGGTCATCCTCTTTAATAATCTTGGTGTCATCTGTAGTAGATGACCGACGGTTACGTCTTTCAAATCAATAATCCACTGTAAGCCGGCTACTACCACTGTATCATCTTCGTTCAATAAAATCTAAAAATAATTCATTTTAATTTCATATCTTAAAAAAATGGCAGTCATGCCTAAGTGAGATCTGGATAACTAAGAAAACTGTGTATGTGATAATAATAACTGCCATGTCCCTACACTCTATCCCTCTAACTAAAGTCTAAATTGTCTATAACATAGAAACATAACCTCTATAAGAGAAAGTCGTTTTTCATTCGTGGACGAGTCATGTACCTTTAATTTTCAATAAAACGAATTTAACACCCATTTGTAGCATAAAAACTATAACTATTTTTGTTTCCCTAGATTTTGAACAATTAGTATTAGTCCCTTTTAAGTTTACATGAGAAATTCAAATTATTGAAAAATCTCCATAAGCGAGAAAATCATTGCGTTTCAAGTAGAAATACACTTTTACCCGCATCCGCATCCGTGCTTGTTCTATAAAGACTAGTATATTATATTTATATCTCGCACATTATTACACATAAATTATCATTACGATTACTTTACTAGATTTAAGTTTACCTAGTGGTTACAAATTACTAATCAAAAATTGAGCTATTGATCTTCGCACTACTTAAATTATAATCTTGATAGCTTAATAGTTATTACACAATTTTAAAACTTCACCGTGTGTATTACTGATGTGACAGAAAAGAAATCGCTCATAGAAAGTTTGTCGGGACTAAACGTTCCGGGACGACTTATTGCTGTACGCGGAGAATCAGGCGTTGATGTTTTTGGTAATATGACATAAGCCCTGCAATATTAGAAAATATGTAAAAATTTATAAAAAATAAATTTGGTTTAATTTATGTTATAAAGTTGTAAGTAATAAGAATATGCATACATACCCTACATTTAAAAATTCTTCCAAAATAGGATTATCATACTTAATATTAAAAAGTTCTGGTGCGAGAGTACGCAATGAATAAAAAAGATCTAATTTTTCTTTGGTTCTTTCAAGACTGTATTTACAGCCCCGTAGAAATGACACTAGCCACTGATCGTCTGAAAAATTATCACAATTTAATTAGTTAAGAGAAACAAAAACCTATAAAGGATAAAATAATATGACAGCACATACATTACAAATAAGTAGTTATGAGTAAAATAAAAGGAACTCACCCGTCCTAGCCCTTAGATGGGGTTGTTTTGATAACCATTCTTTGATATGTTGCAAATCACTTGCCAGTCTCTTAGGATCCTCATTTAACTCTAGCCGAGCTTTTTCTGCTAATTCAGGTGACAGAGGTCGTATCGTCATATTGGTGTAAATAATTTAAAAGCTTATTTATGGGCTAGAAATTAGAATATTTAGTGCATGACCTCCCTATGGCTTAACGTAGCGCAATACTAGATTTTAGTATCGGTTCACTTGACAGTAGTGTGCGTACATTATGTTATCTTTGATTGCCGCTATCTGATTATTCTTCGATAGCTGAATATTGGTTTTCTTTTTAGGACAGATTTGAAAGAGCTCGTTATTATAATAATATAAAATTTATTTATTGATATAATTTTATTTTGTCTACTGTATTTTTCAAAAAAAATGTTATTCACCAAGTACCTACCATGAAATATAAGCAGGTATAATAATCATATGGTTGTTTAAAAGTATGATGTCAAGTATTAGTGGTGCGAGACCAGGAATTGAACCCGCTTCACTCGGTTTCCCAAGCGATCACTTTGCCATTGGCACTATCTACGTGCGTATCATTTCTAATATGATTACGACTTGTCTTGAGGCGAAAGAAAACATCTTGAAGAAACTTGCTTATCTGTGAGAACCTACAAATTTTTCAAAAAAACCATGTGCACTCGCACTCGGCTAGCGGGCCTATGCCGTGGCCTAAGGAAGGTCTGGATTAGATACTGAACTTTCTTTTACCCGATTTATCACAATTATCGAATTCGACACAGAAAAATGATTGCTCTTCACACTGCTTTCATTGTCCTGCATAGGTACTACATACTACATTCGTGCTTTGTTTCTATTTCACTTCTATTAATTATCATAATGAACCTCGTTTAAATCAGCAAATGCTGACGGCGGCGCGCCGTCTGCTGTAGACTTAAATAAATAAACAACAGTCCAACATAGCAGCCCGTTTAAACTCTAAAACCAAAATAATTCCACATTTGAGTTTTATGAACAACTCGTTTCAAACGAAATGCCAGTAAAATTTATATGTACGATTTGTTTTTCAAAGAAATAAATCAAATTTAACAGCTCCCAACATTTTTTTTCAAACATTGACGTCTTCGTTAACGTTAACGCTTTTCTTTTTTCATCGGTGATTTTATCTTGGTAATGAAATCATTTATCGTTTGTTCATTAAAAGTTAGTCGAATATCGTATTTGAGGAAAAAATAAACAAGTAACGTGTTATACGATGAGACATTTATTTCGATTGCATAATTATATTATTTAATCACTAAATTTATACAACCCTGTTACATAAATTCGCTACTCTATTATTTCTATGTGACACAGGACACTACATATCAATGGTAAATTGTTTACAATATTAGTAGCCAATGTTGTCTGACTAACAGAGATCACGTTCAAAACTTATGGCGTAAAAATTATTTTTAACAAAAAACAAAAACCGACTTCAAAACTAAACAAATCTAAACTAAAAAGTAGAAAATAATACTTTTAATTTAAGAACTTCGTTAATTTTGAAGTCGGTGCCAGCCAAGACGGATAGACTTATCTTGCCTTTGCAAGGAACTTTCGAACGGTATTTTGATTATGTTTACAAATATTATAGATGTAGATTAATCGAATATGTGTCTATTTAAGGTTATTTTGCTTTGGCTGGCACCGACTTCTAAATTAACGAAGTTCTTAAAAGTATTATTTTCTACTTTTTAGTTTAGATTTGTTTAGTTTTGAAGTCGGTTTTTGTTTTTTGTTAAAAATAATTTATTTTCAAATTTTTAACGGAAAGTAGATACTTATTTTGTTTATGTACAAAAAAGAATTTTCCAAATCGGTCCAGCCATCTACGAGTAATGGGGAACATACATAAAAAAAGTCCCCAACGAATTGAGAACCTCCTCCTTTTTTTAGAGTCGGTTAATAAGAGCCTGAAAGAATTTAACTATCGGTCTATAATTACGTCTATAATTACGTATAATATTGAAAGAATTTTCTTTTAACTCTTAACCGTTGAGGAGTTGTACCTTCCATCATTAGCTCAACCACAGGAGATGATGATTATCAGACGCAAATACTTGAACAGCTTTAGAAAATATATGAAAAACGTAATAAGTGCCTATAAAATTTGAGAGTTGTCTTCGATTTCCCTGGGATCCCATCATCAGATCGTGACTTGGTGACTATGGGACCAACTAGAAACTATACCCTTTCAAACAAAAAAAGAATTTTACAAATCGGTCCAGCCATCGTCGAGTAATCGGGGAACATACATAGAAAAAAAAAAAAAAAAAAGTCCCCGACGAATTGAGAACCTCCTCCTTTTTTTGAAGTCGGTTAAAAAGTAGAGTGAAAACAGAGAATTTATCTAAAACAAATTACTTTCATAGCAAAAAAAAATTACAAACTACAATACAATTAAAAACAATTGTAAATCAGATTTATCTTTTAAAACACGAAAAAAGACTTAATTATATTTTTTTATAAAAGCGATAAAGACTGAATTATTTATATAAATAATAATTAACATATTCACAGGAACCTTTTTTGGCAACTGCGTAATGCAAGACATTTAATACACTTGGAACTTCAAAAATCCTTATCAATATATAATAAATAATTGATTGAATTAAAGTAAATATGTATTTTTTATAAATAAGAATTTAATACTACATCACATAAAGGTTAGTTATCTCGAACAGAAGCGTTGGAATTAGGTTGCCTACGCTACATTATATACTTATCAATATTTACATAAGAGTAGGTACTTCCTACAAGTTTCATAAGTTAAGAATAAAATTGTATATTTTATGTAAGTTATATAGATAAAAATCTACATATTACATTAGTTATAGGTATCAAGGAATACCAAGAGGTCTAGTTGTCATATAAAAATATTTTTTCAGTATAGTTATATATAAGCTGCCATTCACGACCATTAAACTATGGCAATGCGCCTGCTATTGTCACCGACGGACAACTCATATTTTATTAATTATATTTAGCAGAAGGCAGAGGTTTTAATTTGAACCATATCACAGAAAATACATTGGTTGGACAATTTCGGGGATAGACCATGAGAAATATAATAAATTCAATCTAACATCAATTCGAATATGTGAACAATACTAATTATTTATTTATACCGTCAAATGAAATATTACGACATCGGCAAATATCGATTGATATTGCGACCCATACTTTCACTACATATTTAGGTATTTCTATAATATTTTATAGAGATATTGTCTACCATTTTTATTTATTTAGTAAAACCCCTAGAATAAAGTGCATCAAAAGTTGGCAAAGAGCTTTAATTCATCGGGATCGAGGGAACGCACCGCCTTCCAATCAGTTTCAGGATACTCGTCAAAGTTAGAGGTGTCCCCTTCGTAAGACACAGATGGCACAATCGGAGGCTGGAAAAAGAATGGAAGAAATACAAAATTTTATTATTTTAACACAAACTAATAAACAATATACGATGAATTTATGATTACAGAAAAATGTAAAATAAAATAAGTAAGTAAATTTCTTGGAACATTAACACACAACACCATGTAGATTCACGGATATTACATACATATATGATACACTATATATATTTTAATTTATTATTTATTATAAAATATAAATATAAACAACCACGACTCTTTTGGCTCAGTTGGTAGTGACCCTAGTTTCTGTTCGTTCGTTGGTTCGAGTCCCGCTGGGGCCATTCATTTGCTAATCACGAATGTTTGTACTCCAGTCATGGGTGTATATATTTATAATATGTATGTATTTAATGTTTATATGTGTAGTATATCAACTATGGTATCCACAACACAAGCACGTTAAGTAATAATGTCCCAACATACAACATATATATTGACTGCAGTACAAGCGGGAGTCGACCCGCGACTGCTGGCACAGGTAGTAGGGTCACTAAGAACTTATCTTCAATCATGTAGTTTATTAGTTTCCGTCATTCTTCATATGGCGTATATGGAATATTATATAAAATGATAGTCTCATTGTTCTATCATATAATGGTATATTGTCCTTGACCTTGTTCATTGTCCAAGTTTAAAAAAAAATGATTAACATGCACTTATCTAAGATTTCTCCATTTTTTAATTTGTTACAATTATTTAATAATTACCTGTAGTTTCTTCATATAAACATCCGCCCAATCAATATGCTTGAACCATCTGTGCCGCTTGACATCTTCTGCCCCACACTGCAATTAATAAAAACATATTATTATAGACAAACAATGTAAATAATATTATGTTTAATTAACATTAAAAAGTGGCAGTGGTAGCCCAGCGGTAACGCATCGCTTGTATAACCGAGTGATGCGGGTCCAAATCCGGGTCTCGCACCTCTAATATTTTCATGTGCGAATCATTTCTATCATGATTAGGTACCACTTGTCTTACGGTGAAGGAAAACATCGTGAGGAAACCTGCATGTCTGAGGAAACCTAGCAAGTTTTCGTAAGACATGTGAAGTCCGCCAACACGCACTAGGCCAGCGCGGCGGACTATGGCCTGATCCCCCTCGTACTGAGGGGAGGCCCGTGCCCAGCTGTCGGACGTTAAAAAGGGCTGATGATGATGATGATGATTACATAAAAAGCTATAGATAACAATTACATCTTATGTATTTTTTTAATTTAATGAAAAAAGTATTTAGAACCCTATATCATCAGGTTTTTGTAACAGCGCAAAAAATAGATCTGTACCTAATACCTATCATAATATTTACTTACCGCTCAAAACTACTATTACTATGTACTAATATAATTAAAATGTATATAACCATTTTCAAATAATGTGCGTGTTTATACATAACATTTGCCTAATAGAAGATTTTCGATATAAATTTCATGTATTATTAAAGATTACATAATAATGTAGTACCTAATTCGTCGCTATGTATGAATTATTCTAAATATGGGTTTCTCCACAGATTTTAAGATAATATCTGAAAATACACTGAAAATACTGAAAATGTCCACCAAAATATACACAATTGTATTTACAAAACTATCCGAAATAAACTCTGATACGTAATTTTCAATCATAAAAGTGTAATCGCTTATCCATCAAAGTTACATCTCTTTCGTAAACATACTTACGTATCTATCAATCAATACCAATCTAGTAAGTAGATAATAACATTCAAATATGTAAATGGTTGAAAATTATTACAGATTTTTTATTATTAGCATCTAATTTATTTAAAGTTTACTCCAAAATTTAATGAGAAGTAGCCAATAGGTAGAAAAAAGAGCAGAGAACATAATATGTAAGTATTAAACGCTATTTATTATTTAAAGTGACGTCATTATATTTGAATACTTAATGGATATTAATGCTATAAAGCAACAATATACGAATCACAAAATAAAGTTTTTGTAATCTTCAAGTTCTTCTTGTCTGAGAAAACCTAGCAAGGCCCTTGCCCAGCAGTGGGACGTGTAAAAAGGGCTGATGATAAGTCTAATAGTCATCTTAATTTATCAAATTAATTTATTGTAATATATAAAGAACTTTATTATTTTCTTTGTTTCATTGAGCTTATCTTTGGAAATACCCTTCAATAGTCAAATCTTTTTCTGTATTATTTATCAAAGTTTGCTTTTGAGATGTAATATCTCGTTAGTGTTTACTTTTACAAGCGACACGCCCTCGTTTTGCTCAGACCCCAACTACGTACTGCGTGTGTCTCAGTTTTAAATACTAATAGCCAACATAAACCATAATATTCATATATTAAAAAAATACTCTCAAGCTATACTTAAGTGATTTTTCACCTTATATTATTGTAAAATGTATTGCCCAGTATTGTCAATATACGTAGTAATAAATAAATAATTATTCAGTAGAGCTTATTACTATAAAGCTCATAAGCTTATAAGCTCTCTAGAGTCATTACGGATAAATTGCTGATGTTAACGTGTGAGAATAATTTTTAGTAGTCTCACGTAGAATATATAGATAATAATTATTGTATGTATTACAATATTGTAAACAAATAGTATATTAAAGCAATTATTGAATATCTTGTCAGCTCTTCTCCACAAAACTAACTTCAGAGCCGGTAGTAGACGCATGTATCTACATGCTGATGATATAAATACAATTTAAATTTTAGGTGTATAAATATTGAGAATTCAAATTACTAGTAAAAGTATTTGAATAAAATATAATTTTATTAGACTAATAAAATTATAAATCAAACAACTTTTCTAAAGATTCCTCAAATAGGCAATAAAATGTAGAAGAAAATGCGCCATAAATCACTCGTCTTGCACAGTGCCTTCTGATGTCGCCGCTGGGCAGCTGACTGATAGCTTTCTAAACCGATCTCGGAGCAAAAAGCTCGGTGAAAACGCCACATTTCTAGAAACTGCAGCCGTCTGAACACATTCCTAACACATACACAAGACACTTTATAAAGTAATGTACCACATAACTACCTACTTAAACGGGGAAAATGTTGAAAGTTTTCTAAGGTTATATCTGAACTTATAAAAAAATATTATAATCTCTACGACGAGATATCAAGAAATACATATGTTAACATCATTTTAACTATTTACACGAGAAAATTTACTATTTTCTATACCAATAAATAAGCTTACAGATCAAACTCTAATTACAGAATAAGTATTTCTTATGGATGATAAAATGATAGCTTACTTAAATCTTTAATAGTTTCTGCCATGATTTGGATTGATTTATATTTAGTTTCAACAACGTTATGTAAAGAAGAAGCTTACAACGTAATAGGCTTAATGAAAGTATAAATATTTTATGAGAGTAATATAGAGCATTACTTATAATTGTTGTTCTGATCGTAAAGAGAATATTTACAGCAACGTTAATTTAACAGATGTAACATATTTTGAAAAGACAACTTTTATGTTATCTATTCTAAAATAGCGCTTAAACTTTGCAATTAAACGCTGTATGTAAATTGTCAAGTGTTAGATTAGAAGTTATATATATGGAAACATCTGGAAATCCGCCAACTTTAAAAGCGAAACACGTACGCCATTTTTTATAAGTATACTAACGAATCCAAGAAAATTGTATCAGTGCACTTGACGAAATTACGCCAAGATTAAAGATTTTATTCTAAATTGAATTTAGTATTATTATTGAAGAAAATACAATTATTGGAGGAATTATTTTATTAAATATACAATTTTTATTCCTATTATTACAGATATTAACATGTATATAGAAATAAAAAAAAACCAACAACAACAACTTTCCACTTTTAACTACTTTCGACACACTTTAAGTACAAGCTTAGTGGTAATCAGCTATAACTTACTTTCTGATTACAGACTATTACGTAAAATATAAGTAAATAAGAACATACCTTCATATTACCGAGCCTCTTAGTTCTGTCTTGAACCAGCAATTTCTTAATAATGTCCTTTGCAACAGGGTCCAAGTGTCGCGGCCAGTCTACACGACCGTTGAGGATTTTCTCATAGATTCCAAAGGGATTGTCATCGTAAAATGGAGGGTAACCCACTAGCATTTCATATATGAGCACTCCTGAAATTAAACAAAATAGAATAATTTAAAAATATATTAATACAGTCACATCAGAATGTTCGTGATATCCGATAATCCCTACTAATATAAATGTGAATGTAAGTTTGTTTGTTAAGCTTTCACGTGAAAACTACTTTAGTTTGTATTAGAAGTAACATAGGATACTTTTTATTAAAGAAAATTTACTCTCATCATTTTTCGCTAACGCGCCAAAAGAAGTATAACTTCAAAAATATTTTGTACGAAAGATAAAAAAAAATTGCCCAAAAATCTCAAAACATAGCTACTTTTACGCCAACTAGCATTCCAAAAATAAAGTAAATTAATACTTAATGTAACTTAATGTAAATTTATATCTTTTTAAACTGTTAAAATTCAAAATTATTTATTTTTGTTACAGAGTAATATAGTTTAACATTTGCTGTTGTATTTCAATAAAGTAGGTATATTTTAAGTTTTTGAAACTTCATTGTATGTAGGTACTTAGTAATATTTAAAAATTGATATTCCCAGCCAAGCAATAAAATAGTATAGTTATCATATTTATTCATTTCTGTTGTAATCATCTCTGATAGATACATATTTAATGGCTTCAATGCGAGCGAAGCCGCGGGTAAAAACTAGTACTAAGATAAAAGTAAGGGTTTTAGTATACTGTCATTTATTTAGATAATGACGTACGATGTAATAGACGTACGCAAATCCGACCGGATTTTAATGCAAACAAAGATGCAGATCTTATATGCAATAAACATAAACATTTATTAAGTATAAATACCTATTTCCTTAATCCTTCTTACGTTATGCGAACATTTTAACTGCGCCAGAGTATCACCAACGGATAAACATTGCAACAAAGTGGTCCAAATTAAAATACCAACGCCAAAAGTCTTAAGAAAATAGACGAAATAATTGTTATATTCCAATTTTATAAAAACAAGAGTATTCTTGTTAAAAAATACAGCGCCTGGTGGCGTGGATTCGCTGTGTCCAAGCATTTTTATTATTCTTACAATGTGCCAAAGTTCAAACTTGAGAGACAATCGTACACAAGTTTCTGAACTATAAATTACCCACCGCATTTATAAGTCTGGCACCAATAAGTGATCTGAATTAGACAGATGGAAAGATAAATCACTTCAACGTGAGATAATTATAATGTAAACATTACGATAAATGTCTAGACGCCGCAAAGGTGTAAGTACGTTCTACGCGGTAGAGAACTCTACATCGAAAAACAACATAGTGACAAAATATAGACTTTACTTGTAACAAAAATTATTGCTCAGAAATTGAGTACATAGTAACCGATGTAAAACCATAGCATTATTTTGATTTATCTATTTAGGTCATCGTTATCATATCATTTTGCTTAACGAACATACAAAATGATCTAAAGCATATATGTTAAACAGTGATAATTACCTAACAAAATAGTACATTAAATGTTTTATCAATTAATTGTCATAACATGTTGTTCGCGCGAAAACAGTGCAATAAAGGTCTTACACCGAGAGAGCATGATAATTCTGTAAGAGGCACCAATGCCGCTTATGTTAAATAAGTAGCCTAGTAGGCTTAAAACTTGATTTAAATGTGCATTTCTTCACCAACTGCTCGAATACATGCTATCCAAAATGTTTCTGGTAGAGTTGCCTTAAATTACGTGCTATAATTTAATATTTGTTAGTATTAACACTACATTATACCTATATCTGGATGTATACAGAAGTTCTTAGAACATATACTTTGAAATTATGACATTTAATAAAGAAATCTTACTCTACTAACCTAAAGCCCACCAGTCAACAGCTCTATTATGACCCTTGCTCTGTATAATCTCGGGCGCAAGGTACTCTGGTGTACCACATAGAGTCCACGTTCTGTCTGTCAGTTTTTTCGCGAAACCAAAGTCTGTGATCTTCAAGTGGCCATCCTTCGCCAGTAGTAGATTTTCAGGCTTCAGATCACGATACACAATGTTTCGGGCGTGGAGGTATTCTAACGCTGAGACTATTTCTGCTGCATAGAAATTTCCTATAAACAAAATAATAAATATATTTTATTCTCCTTTTCTGTCTAGATTGAATAAAAAAAAAGAAATTTAATTTACAGTTATGAGTATCGAAATACCTGAATTTCTATTACTAACTCTTGAATAAATTAGTCTACAAACGTTATTAAATATTACAAGAATTAATTTATATGCCAAATTACTGCTTTTACAAATTTGATCGCTCGTCAATGTAAAATGAGCGAATAGATTTTAATGATAATCTACAAACACGTCTCCTCCGTTGAATAATTATAATTTTGTTACTTTCTGATGAAGTTTTGGAATGAAAAATCTAGTAGTAATCATAAAATAAATGCGATATTTGATCATCATGTCTAAACCACTAAAACAAAACAAACAATTTGAATGAAGTTTAGTATCTCCCTATACACCATAAGGACCTTGAAGAAGGATATAAGATATTTTTTGTCGGGAAAATGAATAATGATGAACATGAAAGTTGTGAGATTAGGGTTGAAAGGTTTCCAAAGTTAAAGACCTGTCGTTAGGAACAACATTATATCGTATAATTTAGGTAAAAAATGAAGAATATTTTGCCGTTTATCCCCAATCAAGGTAAAATTGGATATGACTTCAAGTTCTTTTAAAGTACTATACCTATACAACTATGTATGAACATATTATAGTGTATCTTCCATACTAACCGTAAAAAGAAACCTAGATGCGAAACCGAACGACACGAGGTGAATCGCTAGTATTATATAGATGTATGTAACTTTCAACATTATATTTACTTATTAATAAATATGTCTTATAAAATTATGACGACGCTAACTAACGCTTCATTTTTGTTTACTGGACTGGACTGGATTTTCGATTCCTTGGAATAATAAGTGGACTGTGTAGTGGAGTTATGATTGTGTTGTTTGCTCGTAAACTTAAATATCTACTTTACTTAAGATAAAACTTGAAGAAAATACAAAATAAAGTTTATTTTTTGCATCCATTAAAATCAATGACGATTGCCAGCGCTGGACGATTTCGGGCGTCATTTTGTGTATTATTAGAGTTTGTGCTCGCACGAGAACTTGCCGTCTGCCTATACAACTATACAGCGAGTATTAAACTACTTTAAAATGCAATTACAGCCCACGCTTTATTTTGTACTATAAGCTGTCATAATTCTATGGCAAACAAAGCGCCGACTTTTAACAAAACTTATGGATTAATAGATTATGAATCAGATGTTTGTGGGCATGCAACGTTCATAATGCCTGAGTGCCGTTGGATGATATCATCCCATGTCTAAAACAGGCCCGCATGAACTTCAACCGTCAAATTAAGTATGGTGCCGAATACTTAATAACGCACCAAAATACTATGTAAAGTTCAGCACATTTAACCTGAAGCTACTTTGTATCGTCAAAATACCTAAGTATCTTATTATTTCTTTTCCTAGATTATATTGCATAAGTAAAATTACTAATTAAAAAAAAACATAGTAAGATTACATTTCGTAATTTTTACTAAACTTGTTCTCTCTTATCGAATCAGCACTTTAAATAAAATCCAATGATAAAACATCCGTGATAGAAATTCTTACCGGAAACTCCAGTAAATACGCAAGTTCTGAGTAAGCAGTAAGACAGCAGTTCTCTCGCGTAAATGATAGGTTACACATTATTTAATATAAACGAAAATAGAAATGGAACACCGCTTTCTAAAGTGGCAACCCACAAACACAATTTTACATACACGTATTATACATTTACGACCTATTTAAAAAGAATAAAACTGAGACGCCACTTACTTTTAGATAAAAACATTTATTTACGTTGTACGGCTACAACTCTACCAATACCCAGTTTAATTTGCATGAGACATATAGCTAAAGTGGAGGACACGCGTTTCAGGAATACAATTTTATATATTTTGCGACAAAAAATACTTTATATCGAATGTGACTAATTTTATAAATAATTATTTAAGTAGAATTTGATATTTACGTGCTAATGTTTGATACTCTTGCCGGTTGAATACCTCCGAAATGTACAATCGTTATTAGTTATTACTATTACTAGTGAATATACATATAATTTAAGTATACAAAAACTAGACTAGGTACACTAAGCAAAGTTGTTGCAACCTAAAATGTATGATAATCTAATAAAAATTACTATTAAATATTAATCTGTTTAAAATTTACTTGATGTATCACGTAATCTGACGCTAAATATTTATAAAATAATATTAGAATGGTGCGCAAGAGACAGGAGAGACGCGGGCGTCGCAACGTCTGCCAGAATCTTCAGACCGCGCTCGCTTTATTACCACTTACCAGGCGTTATAATAAATGATTCCAGTATTGTTCACCGAAATATAAGAAAACCATCAAACTATTAAGCCAATCTTCATTGAAAGATAACTGAACATAAGTGTTAATATTGTATATATATACATTATATCTAATATATAAAAATTTCGTGTCACAGCGTTTGTTATCGAACTCCTCCGAAACGGCTTGACCGATTATTATGAGATTTTTTGTAGGTCTGCGAATAGGTCGTAGGCTATTTTTTATTCCCCTAGGCGATAAGGGTGGGCCTCTCCAGTTTTTTTGTTTTTTTTTAGGATTTCTACCAGCAATGCCAATTTTTTAGTAGTGATTAGAACGCGGGCGGAGCCGCGGGAATTGCTAGTAATATTATATATGTTTGTTGTGCGTATATATTTGACAAACACGACTACACACCTACAAACATTAGACGCTCGCGTCATTGACCACTTATTTTGGTCCATGTCCTTTCTCCAGAAATACACTCCTATTCACGTCTGATTAATATCGTACGCTTTTCAATATCATGTACTTGAATTCAGTTATACAAATTTCTTCTACGCTTTTACATTATTTCGGTATCTTCTGCATTATTATAAAAAATCCAACATCTTTATCAAAACGTATAATTTCACCTAACGTATTATTTTTAGTTTATAAAGTATGCATTGTTCCGATATTTTAGTAACGAGCAATGATTTTCATGTGTTGATAAGATTAACTCGAATTATTTGAAAACCATTTATAAAAAAGAAAAAAAATACGTACAGTAGAAGTAAAAATTACGTATGCCTGCCTCGTAAAAAAAGTAAATATTCGTAGTATTTTTTAAAAAATTAACTTAACTCGGCTCCTCGACAATATAATGTTAAGAACATGTAAGATATCAATTGGTAAAATCAAAATATCAAAAGTTGGTGGCGGTTGGTTCGTTCAGTTCAAAGTTCAATTTTCCGATATTATGTTGCTTGCTGATATGCTACTTGCTGTTTATTTACTGACTAGTGATTCACCCTCGCTTCGCTCAAGTTTAGATAGATTTCTCAAAAATGAGATATTTAAGAACTTGAATTGAAGTAATTTAAAAACTAGTCGATAATTTATAGTGATAAATACTTCATTGTAGCACTTAAAATAGGGCTATTTTTCATAATTATTTATGTTGAACAAAAACGAAAATATGTTTATGAAAAACAACGTCTCTCGTAACACAGTTCTTTTGCCTTGTATTATTAAATTAAATTCACTATAACGAAACAAAGTTGGCACGAAACGAATCATGTGACGTCATTGTATCAATCACTGCAGCACGCTACTGTGGAAATGTAGGTACTTATCTCCTTGAAGTAACCCAATCATTGGTTTTTCTTGCATTTAATGTAAGTGGCTTGTACCAAATGAAATGAAATTACGTTTTTCAATAATATTTCGATTACACTTCTTAAATATCATTTAATTAAAGTAAATTAATTTATCGTCAGATTTCCACATAATTTATATGCAAAAATATTTTATATATATACAATTAAAAAAATGAATTACCAATACTATTGCTGAAGCGACCAGCGTTTCTTAAATAAGAAAATAACTCCCCTCCGCACACATAATCAAATAGCATGTAGATACAAGAGTCGTCGTGAGTCCACCATCGCCTGAAACAAATGCGGAATATTTATTATGCCTACCTGCCTAGTTAATTTCGCTGTTCGTTAATATATTTCGTCATAAAGAACCTGTTTTCTATTAAACCCATTAAACTAAATGTACATAAAAATAAAACATTTTTATAGATAAACAAAATCAAAGAAGATATCTTTAGTAAGATATAAAGTTATATTAAAGCAATTCGGAAAATATATTATTTTAATTGACGGCTACTTCCATATGTTACATTAGTTAGAAGCCGTATTAGATCGGTTGCTGTCAATAAAAATATTGACGGTGATGATTGCCAGGTATGCGACTGGGGCTCGCCGCTCGCAGCACGCGAGTTAACATGCATGACGTTGATACTCGGACCTTTGATTCATTGGCGTCTACGAATTTTATTTATTCACATGTCTAGTGTCTGTCCTATCTGAAAATACCGTATATTTTGTCTGTTTCAACTCAAAACAATAATAATTTATATTGATTATATCGTAGAAATGTCTTTATATTTAAAATAAAATAATTTTTAAAAGATATATAAACAACGCACAAAATTGCTTAAATTATTTTAATGCTTGAGCTTGTAAAATACAGCTTCATAAAAATTAGGCCCCAATAATTTTCTTACTTTATATCTCAGAATAGACATTTTGCAACAATACCAATTTATGTGAAAGTCCTATGCAATAAATTCACATTAAACAACACTAACATTGTCACATCGCGGACGTGTAATACGAAATACGAATTAGAAATGCCTACTAGAATAATTGGCTCAGAGCCGATGTTTTTCTCTTTTCAACTTACGTCACGTGTACCTTTTGCGTATCCTTACTACTTTAAATAATAGTGAATTTTTTATAAATAGGTTCATTAACATATAGAAAATTAATATGTTTACTACAGTGTGAAATGACAGTCGAAAGTAAAATTTCTTACAAATTAACAATAAAAGGATGGTTGATTTCTGCCAAAATGCTCTTCTCATTCATGACGTGATCCACTTGTTTTAAACGTATAACATCCGCCATAGAAAGAATCTTCATAGCCAAGTACTCGTCTGCGGCCTTATCTCGGCAAAGGCATACACGGCCAAAGGTTCCAGTACCTGTAGAAATGAAAAATTATATAAAACAAACACAACGACAATAGGTTCAGCTCAATGTAGGAGAATATTAAGAAAAACATATTTTTGTATACCGACGGCCAAAATATATATACTGTTATATATATTGGGTATAGGTACCTCAGATATTTATAATAATTTCTTTAAAAATTACATCTTAAAAAATACAAATTGATTATGAGCTTCAATACGAGTATAATGGAAATCACAAATTTTAAATGGATTATAATAAACGAAAACAATAGATCAAACAAGAAAACAAGAGATAGATAAATATTTTGTACAAGTCAGTTATTTATTTAAATAATGAATAAAAATAAGCGAAAACTCAGTGTAAAGTAGCGTCATCCTAAATTGTCTGAATAACAGGTGGTACATAGGAAATGGAGTGGTGAAACGTTTTGGCCTTGATTGACAAAAATACAAAGCTTAATTTATGGAGTTGAATTTCTTTTTTTTTCGACTATCAGGTTTTTACTTTCATACACTTTTATTAAATGATTAATTTATTAAAATTAATAGTGCAATATTAAGAAATTTAGGGTTTATGGTATTTAATATTTTCTAATATTTTTAATACAGATGTAATCGCTATTAAACCTTGATTATGGTGAAACACTAACATAAAGAGGTAAAGCGTTTGTAAATTTAATTTTTATCATAATATATAGATTCAGAAGATAGAGAGAAGAATATATTTAGTTAAATCATAACTTTATATAAAAGATCATTATATATAGACTCTTGACTTTGTTGTTGAACTTGAAATTGTTCTTAATCCCCTGAAGTAAAATTTCTGTAAGCTGGCTTTATCTTTATTTATTACAAACTATGCCGCAGCTACGATTGCGAATTTCCTAAGGCTCGTACCGTAATGTTAAATAACATGTCTCAATTAAATTCAAAATGGATTTACAAATCTAACGTTCAATTATATTACTGTAATACAATCAGCTAATATTAACATAGAACAGAGATAATTTGTTCTAATCATCATTGAGGCCGAAGAAGCCGACGTCTTTTATTTTTATTACTTTTTCTTAAATAACACATAATACTTTAATTTTAATACAAACAAATTTACGTGCTGTAAGCAAATGTGTTGCAGCCGTTAAGAAACGAAAAGCATAAAATAAGACGATTCATCCAAACATTTCTAAGTAAAGCAAGCATCGAGTTTTTCATCTTTAATATTTTATGAGTCAGCCGTCTCTCCACTACATTTAATCGGCTGACGCTAAAATAAATATTATATCATCGTCTTTTATTTTAAAATTAAAGAAAATGTCTAATACAAAAGTACTAATATTCATTGTCAAAATGTGTATGACCCTGGAATTAAAATAACTTTTATTGCGTATCCTATTATTGCGAGATGATAAATTGAGGTGCCACCTGACGCTTTCCATATTCTCTAAATACAATAGTACGAGATCATCGGTACTTAGGTACAATAAGGTTCTTAGTATGGAAATATTAAGTCGTTAATTAGGCATGATGTCACTTTCCAAAGGAGATAATATAACAATTGGTGCTGTGAGCTGTCTATGACATAGGGTCAACTTTTTACCTACCCTTCTCTGAGTCTTATGTCCTGAAAATAATAATAAATAAAATAAAATGTAACGTACATTACTTAATTCTTCTTTAAGAACGACTATGGATTAAATAAAATAATATAAAACACCTTCAAGATATGTCAAAACTATTATTTTAAATGATTAATTCTCACATACACTTATGGCGATACGTATTAAAAATGTAAATGTTATTTTGCGTAATATTTAAAAATTTCAGAGATGCCCGTGACGCGATAGCCTTTCGTAAGTCTCTACATCTACTTTATTTCTGCTGTATGTTGCGCAAGATGAGCAAAGATAGCACAAGTTTATATGTAACCTACTAACACTTCCACTTCTGGATCATCGTAATTAAAAAAAAACAAGTAGATACTTAAATCAAAGCAATAAGAATGATTTTACTTTCTTTATAAACCTGTTTGTAGACATGTACAAACCTAGCCTAAATATTTGATTATATAATAGTAATGGTAGTTCAATGGTAAATCAATTTCAATTAAGTCTTATGTAACCGAGGTTTTGAAGTGTCTTGTAATCTTAAGTTCAGCGAAAAAGGTATGAACGATTTTGTATGTTGTTGTTGAAAGTATTTTGTCTCTGTCTGTTTATATGCAAATGGAAAAGGCAAAAAATGATCAAAAGTCAGGAGAGATGGCACCTGATTGACTACTTTCACTATGCGCATAACGCACTTAAACGAGCATGGCACAACATTTTACAATATTATTGTATTCGTTGTCCGTAGCGTAACAATAACATTAATCTAACGCAAATATAATAATAATATTATAAATTTAATAATGAGATTATTGAATTTTATCAACTTAATGAAAAAATATGTTTGAATCATATATTTTAATGTAATGCTAAAAATATAATATGCCTAGAGCCTTAGAAATTCATTGGTTTTGATATTTTAATTAAAATAATTTATTTTAAGTTCTTCTTACGACGTATAATTATTATTGTGAGTACTCAATTTTACAGCGATATATTTATGGATCATAAAAGAGTCCCTTTTTATATTTTTATATAAAACTGGTAATGTGTAGTTTAAAGGCTAAATGTAATTTATCATTTTCTTGTTTTATATCTGTCTCTACAATTAACTATAAGAAGGACAAAACTTTACTGCCATTATAAAGTTCACAAATTAAGGGTTATAAAAACAATTCACTTCAAACGATTTATTTAGGAGTTTCTTTTAAAACAAAAACATACAACCTTGAGTCGTGCGCGTTCATGCGGCACAACCTCATCCTTTCAATATCTCGAGCAAATCGCTTTATTATTTATTGACATTGAATTTACTCTGAATTAAATTAGTATGTCGATAAATTTTTTGTCACGTATCGATTAAAAATATCAATATGGCAATCGAATAAAGTAATTTGTTTTCAATTATTTTTTATTTCATTATAAAGTTTCACATTATAAATTAGTTCAGGTGTTAGTAAAGTCCGTAGAACTAATTTATTATACCTACTTTATTTTTTTGTTCAACATAATAATGTATTTTGAAATTAACAAAAATATTCTTAACTAAGTAGATACAATTTGAGGGTTAGTACTTATAGATATCTCAGAAATGAGATATTTTTTGCAGTAAGAAGTATTCTATATATTGACCCGGAGAACCAACTATCACCGAATTTCATAAAAATCCGTCCAGTAGTTTTCTCGTGATGCGGTCACAGACAGACAGACAGACAATAATTCTAAAAGCGATAGATTCGGCCTCTGTATCGTTAATAATGACTATTTCAATTAGAATTTCCAAAAAATAGTGAAGGTACTGAATTAGCTAAGTTAGAATTTTATTAAGTATATACAGTATAAATATACACCAATGTCACAAATAACAATACGCTATTTGCAACAACGCAAATAATAAATCCTTTATAGGTGATTGAAACGATAACAAAAATATACTTCATTAAGAAGTGGGTACAGATATTTTAATAACCGCCATAAACCTCGATATTGTACGTAAAAGTCGCATGTTGATGAGAGACGGGATGTACTATAACACATTTAGTATCAAGTAAAGTGCGTTTTGGACAAACCTTGTTCCATATTCAAGCTGAAATGATGACTAAGATGATTAAACCGAATTGTGTTCTGAAGGTCACATTTCTATAATTTTCATAAAACTCTATGTAAAAATAAAAAAATAATCAATATTTACCCACTAGTATATATTTATTTTTATTAACATTGTATTTATATGTGGATTTTTATTTATTAGAAATTCTGCAGCTTTTACCTCGTTAGTATGCAGAATCTAAAACTTTCGGATATAAAGCTCTTAAAAATATATATGTAAATGTATCATTAGAATTTAAATAAAATGGAAATTATAAAATTTAGACTAATCATATAACTAACTAATCTAGCCCAGAATCTAGAAACTTTTATTTTATTTGCGAGACGACATTGTCCTATAAATATCGATATATTTGTCTACGGCGACATCGATATTATTTTATTGAGTTCGCAGATATTTGACTAACAAATGAATCTCTACTATTTTGTACATCGTATTCAGTCCATTCAAACGAAAGGTTGAATATATCGCGAAATCTATTTAAATTAAAATGAGATTGTTAAGCACAAACGTAAAGTATTTATCGATTTTATTCTTAAAAAGTTTAAACAAAGGGTAAACATTGGTAAACGCAAACTTCATTCAAACATATCGCAACACTGACATGAGACAATAGTAGCGCATTGGTAACGAGCTACCTTGGGTAACCGAGTGAAGAATCCGGGTCTCGCATCTTCGATAATTGTCTCATACACTTGTCTTATGTTGAATGAAAACATCGAGAAGAAATCTACATATCCGAGAAAATCTAGCAAGTTCGCGAAAGACATCGAAACTCCGCCAACTCACTCTTCGGTAGCGTAGTGGACTATTGCCTGTTTCCCCTCGGATGGAATGGAGACTCGTCCCACAGCTGGACGTATAAAAAAGATAATATTGAAAAACATGATAAGTATGAGACGAAGTGATGTGAGGACTGAGGACTGAGCAGTTTATACTTTTTCTGTCAACCCTGCACGGGAATGAATTTACAATACCATTCATGAATTATGAGAAAATCTTACCTATTTCTGTTCATGTTTATTTAAATAACTATAGTATATTTTTTTTATATCTACGTATAATTTAATATATATAATGTAATGAGGGCAATAATAATTTGTGTTTTCCTAGAAGTAATTACTTCGAAAGGAATTAGTATCGTTTTGCGTTAAGTTTTGCAATCATACTCTAAGCTGAATCACTTAATCAAAAACTAGTTATGAGATCAGAGCAACCATTTGCAACCTTCAAGGATAACAATCGCCAATTGTACCTAGAGGCAAAAGCTCAAATGACGTTACAGAAAATAGAATAGGATTTTTTACGACAAAACTGACTTACCAAAACGTCTTTACTTTTAATGACTTGAGTAGAGCTTTAGGCACAGAAAGATATACCTAGGTATAAGAGCTATCAGCCAAATTGTGATAGAGAATATAAGTAAGGGACCATTTATAAAACAAGTCACACTAAATTTCGCTTTTTGGGATATATCTCTCTTCTTTTATTACGCTACGACTCTATTTTAAAAGCTTTATGACAAAAAAATAAAAGCCGCATAGTTTTAAAACTAATAATTAAACATCTCGATTGATATTAATTATTAACGTAAACTGATGTGTTAACGTGAAATAAGAAGTTTTAAGAATTAGATGAAACAACCGTTTCTATACGAAGTGGAGTACATAAAATTATTACCTAAATAATATATTATAACCTGTTATATAAGCGACATACTGCGAAATATGTACCTACACTTTACAGCAGGTATTGAAATAGTGCATACTGTATACTTATATAGGTAGCTCTTTTATTAAAAATTCAAAATTCAAAATATTTTATTCAGTATAAAATTATTACAATTTTTACTGAACGTCCTAGTCTACTACCAGTTCGGAAAGAAGAAAAATCCAGTTAACCCACTTCCTTCATAGGCGAAATCCCATATATACGTACGAGTATATAGTCGTACATAAATATACTCATATATTTAGTTAGCTTTATTTAATTGCTTATAAGAGTTATATTCCACGCCAAGACAGACCGTTAAAAATCAAACATTTATATGCATTTTTTATTGTTTGGGAAAGATTGTAGTCATCGAAACGGAGACCGGAACTAGACCACTATTCACGTTTGAGGGTACCTACTATCAAAAAACAAGTTTAATTGTACTCGTGCAACTGGTTTTGGAATTATGTAATGAATTTACCTTGATAAAATGAAAGCTCGTAAGTAAGTAATTTATCTCCTATCACAGTGTTTGTTATCGAACTCCTCCGAAACGGCTTAACGGATTTTAATGATTTTTTGTGTATATTTGGTAGATCTGAGAATAGATCGTAGGCTATTTTTTATTCTACTAGGTGATAAGGGTGGCCCTCTCCAGATTTTTCCCTAAATTTTCAACCTTCTACTTTGACGTAGTGATCACTTTTACCCCTGCGTTTCACTGCGACGCGTGTCGCGTGCTCGGTGCTACACAAAGAGGTTATCGAAATATGCTAATTATTTAAAACTTTTCAAGAAAATACTTATAAATGAGTGACATATTTATTTTTCTTTATTATAGTAGCCGAGAATAAAGTGGGGCGAGACTATATTTCTCTACATTGTGAAATAAAGCTAAATCTTTGATAATTTTAACACAATTATTTGTTACAATACAGTTACGATAAATAATAATAATTAATAATATTATATAAAAAATTAAAATTAACTTTAGGTAAGACAATGTACTTTTTTCTATATTTAACAATCAATAACCTGTTTCCTCTTACTAAAAATAATTACAAAGAAAATCCTCCTCACGTAGCATTTTCAATGATAACGGAAACTGTTTTGTTATGCAGCTTGATGAAATGTGAACAATATATTATATAGTGTGTATTGAGGACATGAAATATTTTTTGTACTGAGATGCGTGGTTCAACGTACTTAAATAGTAACGCGTAAAATAATTTATCGCATTCAGGAACTTCTCAGCGCGAACTGAGTTTTATTGAAGTCACACTGGGAAAAATTAAAGAGCATTTTAGGGCTGTTTGTATCCTTGTTTCAATTTTCTCGTATTTTGATGAATGTCCACAAAAACTTTATTTTTTTTACATTTCTAGATTGACTGGTAAATAAAGAATAAAGTATACCGTGTCACCTGCCCTTTATTGGCCTGTTTTAATTTCGTGTAAATAAGATAAAAATAACAAATTTGAAATTTAAAAGTAGTTAAATTTTATATTGCTTATGTTCATTTTCACTGTTTAAGAGCAATAATAAGAACTATACATTTTGTAAGTACATATAACAATAACAAGAAGCAAAACTAAATAGAACTAAGTGAATTTCATACCCACAACTACGAATGTTTTATTACATTGGATTTAGAACCATTTATTCTTTGTTTCTAACTACGTTTAGGAACTTTACATAAAATGAAAGGATTCGTAAACATCACAAACATATTATTTCCATCAAGCTTGTGCAGACGGCACGTGTTGGCAGCTATCGATATACTAAGCTCTCATAACAATGTTAAATTTACTGATTTCTTCACTCCAGTCACAATATACATATCGTAAAAGTTATTGAAAGATACAATTCATCTCAAAACATAAAAGTATTGACGTAATGCAATAAACAATACTTCATAATATGTTGGTTGCCACTATGACACAAAAATCATATGCGTCTCTACTTTAGTTAGGTTGTAATTAAAATATATTAGAACATCTCAAAAATAACAAAGAATTTGAATAGGTATAAAAAAATCTAAATATATCAATGGAGATGTTTTTAGTGATAATATTTATGAATGACTTACATAATTTTCACTACTACTAATTTACTAGTTTTGAAATTATTTCAATGTGCGTTGTAATAATGTTAATATGTAAACTTTCTTAACTTTCCCAACGATTAAACCGATTATATTTCATTGATTAAGTATATTTATTATCATTAGGATATTTTGATAAATAAACTGAGTTCATTTATAATTACTACACAGAGCACTTTGTAAAACAAAACGTTACTTCACTGAAACCCAGATATTGTACACGCAAAATGTAATAAAAAACATGTACATTAAATCATGATGCATCTAAATATTTAAATTAAGTAACATAAATGTACACTAAATTAAAAATATTGTTGTTGTTTATGAGTTTATAAAAGTTATTGTTTTCAGTTTAAATTACGTGTGCGAGTTTTTTAAGTTCAAATTTAAATAAATTGTCAAAACTTTAACGAGTGTTTCCCAGAAGCGTGGGAGTTCCCAAGATACTCTGAAATAGGTCATTTCACTGGAAAAGATACATTGAGATCGTTTAAATCGCGTTTCTTATTTTTACTTTATAAGAAATATACGCACCTATATAACTAAAGTAAATATACAGAGAAACATAGAGACAGTTCGTATTTTATACTCAATATTGGATCCATTAATGTCTGATACGATTAATTTTGAGTTGATTTCATTTCGATCTTTCATAAAAGCTTTTTACCAGGCTTTATACGATTTGTTAGCGTCTCCAGACGTGAACCTACGCAATTTTAGCACGCTTTTATTTCACTTCGCTTGTTACTAGCTATTGGTAATAAAATCTTGGAATTCAATTTAAACCTACATTAAATCAAAACTTTACAAGTGCGAGTAATCTATATTGTAGTAGGTACAATAGTATCATATCATAGAGTCTGGATAGTCGTGGATCTAGAGTTACTGATAGTACAATCAAGATTTTGACGAATACCATACATATACAGATTTAATATTTTAAACCCTTTATAATTTATAATTCGATTAAAATATATTAGGTATTATAGCTGTAAGTATTGTTTTATCATACAGTGAATAAAGCTTTTAACTATACGATAGGTTTCGAAGGAACAAAGATATGCAAGTCACAAAATTGCAGCGTTTTATCCGCCATCGAGCGTATAATTTATATCATTAATTATTATATCCATGTACCCCTATGATATAACTTTATATTCGTATTAGTAAGACTTCGTCTATCTATCGACGATTTAACTATTTAATAATTAAGTGGGAATAAACATATTTTATGTCATTCACATAAATCACCTTTTTGCTTCACCGCAGTCAGGTAAATAGAGGCATTTTCATATACCACAATTTTATACAATACTCAGAGGGTAACAACCCTTGACCTTAATTTGACTATGGGCTTTTTACTGAACGTAAAAATGACATCTGACTGTGTAACATCACAAACATTAACTTTCTAATATTAGTTGTCGCATTTAAGGAAAGTGTGTCGTGTGTTATATAAATTTGTTTATTTTACTTCACTTTCCACTTTTTTGTTTCCATAGCACATTTACGAGTAGTTAAGACAGGGCTTGACGAGAACCATAATAAATTATCATCAATTAGTTATATAAGCAAACCTGTCTACAAGTAATAAATGTAAATTCGTTGAATTACGTTAAAGGTTTTGGGACCTATGAACATGAGACTGTATATAAAAAGCCATATTTATAGCACTAACATCACTCTCCGGAGAAAGTCTTATCGTTATTCGGATCGTATCTTTGTATCGTCGCTTAAGATGTTACATAATGCAACTTTTAAAGAATATATACGCTACAAGAGTAGTAGATATCACCATTAACTTTCGACTGCAGCGTTTAGTTTTATCTTTACTTTATTTGCATTACATATGTCGTGGAAAAATGAGGATATTAGGGATTTCACGAATCCTAATGTAGAATGCAAGCAAAATAATTCTTGGAAGCCACTTAATTGTATCAGGTAACATTTATTATCCGCTTATTCGTTATTACCCAGACCTTCACTGTTCACGTTTGCTACCCGCATATCCAAAGTTTTCATTAATCCCTGTTGCACCTATTATTAATAATCATGGAGATAAGTTACAGAAACTATGGAAGTAGGCCAAGGGTAGTGCATCGAATACAAGGTGACCCAAGTACAGATACAAAACAATGATGCAGGTCAGTTTGAGTTCTGCTGATTATCAAAAAACTTTATTATTCACACTGTTTATAATATACTAGCATTTCCCGCGGCTCCGCCCGTGCTTTAAAGAACTAAATTCCTAGATTTCATATACCGTGTGATGTTTTATGCAGCCAGTTTTTAACGGTTACTTGAGATTTCTCAGAAATGAGATATTATCAGCAGTAAAAAGTATCTTATATACTGAGCCTGATAACCAGCTATCATCATACCCATCAAAATCTGTCCAGCGGTTTTCTCGCGATACGGTCACAGGCAGAAAAAATTCTAAAAACTATAGATTCGGCCTCTGTATTGATGATAATGATTATTTCAATAAGAATTTCCCAAAAATAGTCAATGTACAGATTTGACTAAATTAGTTAAAAATATTATTCACATTGTCTTAAACTGAGTGTAAAAATAAACTGTAAAAGATTTTGTAAATTTTTCTTTAGGCTAAGATTTTAGAAAACTTTATCAATAATCTGTCTGTTCTAGTTCTAGTCTGTTTTTAACCGACTTCAAAAAAAGGAGGAGGTTCTCAATTCGTCGGGGACTTTTTTTTTTTCTATGTATGTTCCCCGATTACTCGACGATGGCTGGACCGATTTGGAAAATTCTTTTTTTGTTTGAAAGGGTATAGTTTCTAGTTGGTCCCATAGTCACCAAGTCACGATCTGATGATGGGATCCCAGGGAAATCGAAGACAACTCTCAAATTTTATAGGCACTTATTACGTTTTTCATATATTTTCTAAAGCTGTTCAGGTATTTGCGTCTGATAATCATCATCTCCTGTGGTTGAGCTAATGATGGAAGGTACAACTCCTCAACGGTTAGGATTTAAAAGAAAATTCTTTCAATATTATACGTAATTATAGACCGATAGTTAAATTCTTTCAGGCTCTTATTAACTGACTCTAAAAAAAGGAGGAGGTTCTCAATTCGTTGAGGACTTTTTTTTATGTATGTTCCCCATTACTCGAAGATGGCTGGACCGATTTGGAAAATTGTTTTTTGTACATAAACAAAATAAGTATCTACTTTCCGTTGAAAATTTGAAAATAAATTATTTTTAACAAAAAACAAAAACCGACTTCAAAACTAAACAAATCTAAACTAAAAAGTAGAAAATAACATTTTTTAAGAACTTCGTTAATTTAGAAGTCGGTGCCAGCCAAAGCAAAATAACCTTAAATAGACACATATTCGATTAATCTATATCTATAATATTTGTAAACATAATCAAAATACCGTTCGAAAGTTCCTTGCAAAGGCAAGATAAGTCTATCCGTCTTGGCTGGCACCGACTTCAAAATTAACGAAGTTCTTAAAAAATATTATTTTCTACTTTTTAGTTTAGTTTTTTTTTAAAAACTAACAGCTTTTCACTAAATGCATATGAAAGTATATATATTTATACGATACTAACAACAAAAAAACAATTTTTAAAGATTTTTTCTGTCTGTTTGTTCCGGGTAATCTCTGAAACGGCTGGACCGATTTTGACGGGACTTTCACTGGAAGATAGCAAATGATGTAAGAAGTAACTTAGGCTACTTTTTAACCGACTTCAAAAAAGGAGGATGATATATTTTAGATTTTTATTTATTTTAACTAGCGGAACCCGTCGCTTCGCTGACGCTAAACCTACGGATGAACCGGAGCGAAGCGAGGGTGAGTCACTAGTTTATTAATAATGATGTACAGCAGATATTATTTTAGGTATTGGAAATGTGCCGCCCTAAAGTAAAATGAAAATAGTTACACGGTCGATATACGGCCAAAACAGTAAGCTCTATTAACGTATAAGAAGAGCATTGTTCGACTAGTGGACGTTGAACCAGTTTCTGAGCGACAATATGACCGATAGAACGTGTACCATATTCGCATTTAGCCTACTTTTTCTTTTTACTTATTATTTTCAATAGTAAATATAAGAATGCGAAGAAGGTAGAGTTTACATGTTCTTAACTTTTTATTACGACGATACGTGATACCATCACTTGTACTCACAAAAGGCAAATTCACACATCCGAAATATGGGATGTTCCGCGTGGATACACCTCTGGTCGCATTGTTTTACAGACTTTCCTTTCTTAATCCGACAAACCTTGTTCTAGTAATGTGTGAATTATGATAGGAATCTGTAACTTTATTATTTTCCACGTCTATCGTATAACACACCGCATTAATAATTTAAATTAGATCATATCGCGGTTCAAATGCAATTTCCTAAAAATTATGATATATTTTACAAGGTACCTTGTACTCGCTATCAATAAAAAATTAATTGTTTACGAATCTACTGATCATTGGGTTGCTATCGAATTTCTTAAAGTATGTTTGCTTTGAGCCTACTTTACTATAGCACCGACAGTTAATAACATTTATTCTTATGCTAAAGTCACGTGTGGTTATAATATATCCAACCGCAACACTGGCGGTCAAATGCACGTGGCTTAGGTGTGTCGTGTTAATGTCAAGTTTTATGGAGCAAAATAATTATGAACACATATCAAAAAGCGACATTAATGTTATAACGCCAACGTTAGTACATGCTAAAATAAAAGCTCATAATAAGCTTAATACGGGAGAAGAGATTTAATGTCACTTGGCAATTATTCCATTGGCGTAAATATAGTGTTAATTCGCTAATCATATCAATTAAACCGTGGCATCTTGAAACAATTATTTCAACAAGATAATATCTCCAAAAGAGTAAGTGCACGTTACTTTCTGTTCTTCGAGTTTGTATGATTCGCTGACCCACATTCTCCGCAAATCACGCGTGACAATATCAACATGCACACAATACGGTACAACTCTTCATAAACTTAATAAGTTATATCCAATTTGTGTAATGCAAGTCATGAACCAAAGCATTTTGCAGACACTTCCTTTATTTGTTTATCTTTGTCAGATAAAAATACCAACCTTTATAATAATTTTAGTTGACAAACATCACAACATAAATACTTGGACGAGAGGCCTTTATTGTTAAAAATTATAGACGCCTCCATGGCGGGCGTATTTGAAGTCGCTGAAGTAAAATCGTGATGCAGTCGTTACAGTTTAAAGTAGGACGCTGAGGGGATAATAGGTAAACCAGATACTCGTACATTTACTGCGAGACGTTTTGTGCTCTGTTTCACTAGCACAATCGCTTCTGCCGACGCTAATACGTTCTCCGTGTTAGATTTAACAATCATTATTTACATTTAAATACATACATGCACCTGACACGACATTAATTATTTATAAAATATGAACTTTCACGATTCTTATCATAGTCATCAAATTCCCATAAATATATTTTTTATACATGTATTACATACGTACGTAAAACTCTTTCTTTTCTTTTTATAGAAACGATAGATAGATTTAAATACTGATTTTTTTGATCATATTGAATATTGTTTAAAAATTAGAATAAGCGTTATTATTGTAAGGTTTTAAAGTAAATGAGAAGGAACTTGGATACTCTCCCATGTACGCCTTCATTGAGTGTTTATATTTCAAAGGAAACGTCTCGCAGGAAGTAAATTTAACATAAAATTGAAGAAATATACATATATAAACAGTAACTAACTTAATATTTGTAGAAAAAATATATATATATAAGTAAATGATAGTACAAAAAAAATTAAATTTATTAAACTTTCTCTATAACTAATAAACGTTTAATGTAATTTATAGTAAGTTAATTACATAACAGAAACTACAACTGGGGCATGTCTTCACCTGACTCGCATATACTTACTTAAATTTTTATTGGAAATTCTCACAATCATGATGTTGAATCAGAAGCAAATATTAAAATAAATAAAATGTTTTACTCATCATATTTATTTATGTGAACCATCGCCTACAGTGTAGTCGCCTACTCCATAAAGCCATTTATATTTTTCCAGTCTTATTTAAGACTTTGACCTCGGTTGCCACAGCGCTCTTCTAAATATAAAGGATTGTTTCTTCTATTTTATCATTATTTAATGATTTAATAAATAGAGAGGCCTTTATTTGGTTTTCTGGTTTTCAAGTCTTGCCTTTTAAGTGTGCGTTGTGAAATTAAGCTGATTTGTGTCACGCCGGCGGAAATAAGCTATAATCGAAGTATTAATGGTATCTACTTTTACTAATATTTTTTATATTACTACTTGTGTAAATACTATTTGAACTGTCACGAATACTTTCAAATTCAAAATATTTTATTCAGCATGAAATTATTACAATTTTTTACTGAACTACATGAGTCTACTACCAGTTCGGAAGAAAGAAGCCGCTGACCTGAGAGGAATACTGAATGTATTGACACAGTGGTTGCTAAAATAAATAGTAGAATAGATTTTCGAAGTGACGTAGGTACCTATTCTCCCATGGTCGAGTATTGTGCGACGTTCACGAAATAGTTCACCAAAAGAACAAACAATATCAAATGTTGATATAAACATAAGACAATACCTACTACTTGAAATATTGTTTAGAAGATTTTTTATGTACAAACATATATAAATCGGGCAACATCGGGTGCAATGACTAGTCTATGTATAATGCTTCACCTTAGATATTACAAAAGTGAGGAAATTAGAATTGTAGTTGTACTTAGATTTTTTTAATTTACATTTGTTACTTACGTGTGTTTTTAAAATTATGTCTATTATTCAAAGTATGTATTATATAAGCATTTGTCCTGAAAAGCTACACTTTAGTTCGAGTGGCCTTGGCTCATGCCTCCCTAGTAAAATTAGGTCAAAGGGGGCTACGTACACCTTTCGCTGTGCAACATTTTGCGATGACATATTTAGATCAAGGACTAGATATTATTTTATCTCGTTCAAACCACTTACCTACGAGTTATGGATAGATAGAGCTGTTGTATATTTCACATCACTCAGCCGTTCTGTTTAATGCAAGTATAGATTTCTAAAATATTGTTCATAGTTTTATAAGTTATTGCCATGACTAGAACATTACGATGGTATTCATTATTCTTGAATATTTAATTTTCAATCAATCACTGTCACCTTACAGATACGTGCGAAAAGCTTTCGACGATAGCGAAAGGGTCATAAACATAAATGTTTTCACCGACGTATTTTTTGTTCATTATAAATCGTGTAATTCAATTTTATGACGATTGTAAGTAAAAGTACCACTACAAAGTGTACAATGTACATTTGTAACATAACTTCCGAAAATAAATTATTCACCAAATATATTTAAATCAATAAATTCTTAATGTTATAGTAAATAGAAAAAAAAAAATAAAAAAATCGAAGTTTATGTTGTTCTTTCAATTAAATTTACAATTATAACTGAGAAGACAAAATAATAATGACAATAATATATGAAAGATAACTGCAAAATTGGCCAATAATAAGTAAACGTGTAGAGTCAATTGTTGTATTTCCACATTTTAAATAAAGATGTTGTACTTTAATTGATATACGTTCGGAAGCAATGACTTACCGATGGTTTTAAGAATTTGAAGATCTTCTAATTCGTATTCCTTTTCCTCCTCGGAGTACTCTGAATCAGTGGTGGTAGAGTCCTGCTCTTCGGTAGAAGAAGCCATGGAGAGTGATCTAACATCAGAGCTAAGCTCCGAAGTACAGTCTCTTATCATTTTCGCACTGGCCATCATCATTTTAGGATTTGAAAATAAAATGAAATAAACAAAAACGGCTCAAAATTAAAAAATTAAGAACTTTATCATAACTTCAATTCGAAATGAAAATATCACGATTAAATAAAATAGAATAATTCACACAAATTTATACAAAAAAAGATACATAATTAATTTGTAATAAATGATTAATATTTTTATTATTTTCGTAGTGCGAACGCGCGATCGAGGTGGTATTTTGATACACGTTCACTCGTCGACGCGGTTTGATTCTCACTGGCGGAGATCAGTATCAAATGTAGTAGTAACGTGCGAAACACTTGTCCCAAAACAAAGTCTGTCAGAAATATTATTTTTAGGCCAATGCAGTATTTTCAATTACTGTCGGATTTCGGTATCTACGAAACGTTATTATGTAGCAAACAAATTATAAATCTATGCATATAATAAAGTTCTAAATGAGTAGAATCTGTACATTAAATATTTTAGTGAAAATCTGTTTAAAATTTTCAATATATTCGCTATAGAGGCTAATCTATAGTTTTTAGACTTTTGTCTTTCTGTGACCGTTTCAAGAGAAAACCACTGCACAGATTTTGATGATATTTGATATAATAATAGCTAGTTATTAGGGTAGTCTACTAGGGTCAACATTTAAATAAAAAATATACAAAAAATAAAAATTTAAATACACATTAAAATGTACGTAGAAACGAGCCCAAGCGAAATGAGGGTGAAACGCTAGTCTTGCTTATGCTCATATTTTTTTTATTACATTTCAATATATACAGACACGAATATCAACATCGATTTAATAATTACGAAAAACGAACTATATGCTGATAGTAAGGTAAAATGAAACCAAAAAGTCATTTAATTTAAAAACTTTATTAGGCAACAAGCATAATATGTAATCCCAATTTACTTACAATACGATGAATAATATATTAATATCACTGAAATCCGATATATGTGGTTGTATATTACATCTAGAAATAAATACATAACTAAAAGTAAAATTAATTTATACACTTAAATGTTTTACTTAACTTATTTTTCTTTTGAGAACTAAAATTTGGAAAAAAATTAATAGTTTAACACATATGTTACTGGAAAGGATGCACGATTATATATTAATTTAGAGCTACGGCTTTACAAGTTATTTATACTTATGTAATAGATATTAACTAAAGTACAATTAGTTACAATTATCGTTGAACAGCTAAGTGTAAAATGTAACAAACACTACTGCTATATGTGGATAGAACTAAATGCATCATTTTTGTTATATATATATATATATATATATATATATATATATATATATATATATATATATATATATATATATATATATATATATATATATTCATTATTTACATCTAGTGCTTTGGGAAAAAACCATCCGTACGGCTAATACGAATGTATAATTAATTAAAATTTAGCGGCTAATCTCATGTGTTAAAAAAGTCTCGCCAAAATACACTGCGTCACCATGGTACCAATTTAAACCATCGTCTTTCTAGTGTCGTTGAAATCTATCATTAATTTGTAATAGGCATGAACTCGACCGAAATGATTGTGTAGCCGCCGCCGCCGCTCCGCGGCGCGCGCGCTTACAAAGCTGGCGCCCGGCTCGTCTTCCCTGTCGAAGCCGCGCCTTTGAAACCATTGTCGCCGACGCATCACAAAGGCCGCCGCCAGTGCATCAAAAGCACCGCTAATCGCCGCCGCGTCGCGACATCGCGCAATGGCACGAATTCTCGAAAACTACGCGAGCAAATGTATATAAAAGGAGTCAGTGTTATTAAATAAAGATATTCCACATTCGGCACTCAACCCGACAACAAGTCTCTCATTTAATATCCTAATAGTAAAGTGGTGACTCCCGACTGAAGAAAGCTCAGCTAGTGGAATCCCTGCTCGCAGAATTTGTCAGACCAGCAATAATGGAAGCTAAGAACACCAGCGAATCCTTTACCAGCCAGTCCGCCGAGGTATCAAGCATTGCGCTGTCAATGCGCATCCCACCTTTCTGGCGTGAAAATCCACGGCTCTGGTTTATGACATTTGAAGCAGCCACTGACGACCTCCACCGAAGCTCATCCCAGCTAGCTCAGATGGTGCTTGTCAAGCTAGAGAAGGCTGACATCGAACAAATCTCTGACATTCTCTTCAATGTTACTAAAGAGCAGCAGTATAACGCCATAAAAGAACGCCTCGTATCTGTTTATGAAGAGAGCGAGAGCCGCCAGTTTCAAAAACTACTCGCTGAGATGGAACTCGGCGACCAGAAGCCAACGCAACTACTACGGCGAATGAGAAATCTGGCAAGAGACAAGATTTCAGACTCGACACTGCGTATGATGTGGACCAAGCTTCTTCCGGCCCACGTTCGCTCAGTCCTCGCCGTTAGCGAAAGCTTCAGTCAAAAGACGACCTTAGAAGAACTTGCTTTACTAGCTGACAAGATGCTAGAACAAGCTCATGAAGTCGCTGAAATCTCGCCACAGCCACCTATAACACCATCACTCCTGCCACCAGCCACGACGACGGACACACAGTTTCTCATCGAAGAATTAAAAAAAATATCATTAGAAATCGCAGAACTCAAAGCCAGACCTAAAACGTACCATCAACACCACCGTCAGCGTTTCCGATCCCGCCAACGAAGTTCTTCACGACAGCAAACTCGATCGCATGCAACATCACCATCGCCAGTATGTTACTACCACCGTCGATTCAAAAGCCAAGCCCGACGATGCACTACGCCATGCAGCTATATTAAGCCGGCGGAAAACTAGATCGAACGCTAGCTGAGGCGGAAGCAGGCGTTCACAACAGGTCATACCGCCTATTCGTCACCGACAAGAAGACGAAGTACTCTTTCTTGGTAGACACCGGGGCAAATATATCCGTCCTACCTCGAAGACCAGGCCAGAAAGCAACGCCACTGCCATTCAAGTTATATGCCGCAAATAATACTACAATATCTACATATGGCGAAAAAACACTGGAACTAGACCTTAACTTACGACGCCCGTACAAATGGAAATTCATCGTAGCCGATGTATCAAAGCCCATACTAGGAGCTGATTTTTTAAACTACCATCAATTAATTATAGACTTAAAGAATCGAAGATTAATTGACTCAGTCACAAATCTCAAGATTAAGGCTCCACTAAGTTCTACAGATGTACCTACCATTCGCAGTATCGATATCAATCGAAACTACCACGACATATTAGCTGAATTCCCAGGTATAACAAGATTAACTTCAATGCAGCTAAAACCTAAAATCAACGTCGAACATTGCATAGAAACTCAAGGCCAACCTATACACTGCAGAGCTCGACCCATACCACCGCATCGCTACGAAATAGTTAAAAAAGAATTCGAAAATATGATACAACAAGGATTATGTACGCCTAGCAAGAGTCCATGGTCATCGCCGCTACATATAGTAACGAAGAAAAATGGCAACTTACGGGTATGTGGTGATTACCGCAGACTAAACGCGATAACAATAGCCGATCGCTACCCCGTCCCGCGAGTCAAGGACTTCACGCATCATCTCTCAGGCAAAACAATATTTTCTACAATAGATCTCAACCGCGCATATCAACAAATAAACGTAAGGCAAGAAGATATAGAGAAAACTGCTATAATAACACCATTCGGACTATACGAATTCCCTCGTATGTGTCCAGGTTTAAAAAACGCCGGACAGACATTTCAACGCTTTATACATGAAGTTCTACTAGGATTAGACTACGTGTTTCCATTCATAGACGATCTACTTATAGCCTCATCGAACGAAGAAGAGCATAAACAACATATTAGAAGTGTATTACAAAGATTAGACGAAAACGGCATCACTATTAATCCAGCTAAATGCAACCTAGGCCAGTCGACGGTCAAGTTTTTAGGATACACAGTCTCACAAGAAGGTATAAAACCACCTGAAGAAAAGGTCAAGGTCATTAACGAATATCCCCAGCCTAAAACAATAGAAGACCTCCGACGATTTTTAGGTATGCTTAACTTCTACCGCGACCATATACCTAACGCCGCTACTATACAAGCGCCATTAAATTCATATCTGCATAACTGTAAGAAACGCGATAAAACAACAATCGAATGGACAGACGAAGCGAAGCAAGCATTCGATGCGTGTAAAGCAAGCATAACCAACGCAGCTTTACTCGCGCATCCCTCACACCACGCAGTACTCGCGTTATTCACTGACGCCTCAGACAAGTCAGCTGGAGCTGTAATACAACAATATATAAATGAAAAATGGCAACCACTCGGATATTTCTCAAAGAAATTCTCAGACGCCCAAACGAAATATTCTACATATGACCGAGAGCTACTAGCTATATACATGGCTACAAAACATTTTAGAAAAATATTTGAAGGACGCGAATTAATTATATTCACCGACCACAAACCCCTTACATTCGCCATGAACAAACTACAATCACCTACAGAGACGCCGCGACGTGCCCGTCAACTCTTATTCATAAGTGAATTTACTACGGATATACGACACGTAAGCGGGAAACAAAACATAGTCGCCGATGTGCTTAGCCGCATAGAAACAATATCCTGCCCTTCAACTATCGACTTCAAAGCCATAGCCGATGCGCAAGACAAGGACAGCAACATTCAAAATTTATTACAGCAAAATAATTTAAATCTCAAGGAAATGAATATACCTAACACCGATATACAACTTTATTGTGAAACATCTACATCTTATATTCGTCCATATATACCTTACGACTATCGCCGTGAAGTATTCAATAGTATCCACAATCTAAGTCATCCCGGAACACGAACTACGCGCAAGTTAATCGCAAGAAAATTCTTTTGGCCTACAATGAACAAAGACATCGCCCAGTGGACAAGAAGCTGTATTAATTGCCAAAAAAGCAAAATACAACGCCATACTCATAGCGAAGTACATACTTTCCCGCCAACCGACCGATTTCAACATGTACATATAGACATCGTCGGACCGCTGCCTACTACCGCTCAAGGACACCGCTACATTGTCACAATCATAGATCGACTCACACGATGGCCCGAAGCAATACCTACGGCCGATATATCGGCGGAGACTGTTGCCGATATACTATATACACACTGGATAAGTCGATTTGGATGTCCCGCTACATTAACAAGTGACCAAGGCAGGCAGTTTGAAAGCCAAATATTCAATAACTTGATGAAATTACTAGGAATAAATAAAATTAGGACTACACCGTATCACCCACAAAGCAACGGAATGATCGAACGATGGCATCGTACATTGAAAACAGCTTTGCGCGCGAAACTTAGTCATTCAACTTCGTGGGTCAGTGAACTCCCGATAATACTTTTGGGACTACGCGCAGCCCTACGCACCGACACCGGCGTGAGCGCAGCCGAACTTACCTACGGCTACAACCTTCGACTACCGAGTGATTTTCTGCATACAAGTACTACTACTTCTACTACTATGGACAGTACTTACGTCGAGAATTTACGATCTACCATTCAAAACAATAAGCCAAGACTACTTACTACCCATCGAGATAATAAGCACGTTTTCGTGCATAAAGACTTGCAAACATGCAGTCACGTGTTTATTCGAGTCGACGCAGTAAAAAAACCACTTGAGACTCCATATGAAGGTCCCTACCGTGTTATCGAACGAAAAGATAAAGTATTTACAATAAAATTACCTACTCGTCAAACAAATATTTCAATCGACCGACTGAAACCTGCATACGTATTAGAAGATTTCGAAGACAATACCAACCTTACCATACCTCATACCGAAGCATACCATGTCAAGAACCAGCTTCCCAGTGTACCAGAACCATCGAACAACTTGACACCACCGCCTATCCTCAAGCAAACCCGAACAGGACGTGTTGTCAAATTGCCGGTACGTTTCACTTGAGGGGGATTACTGTAGCCGCCGCCGCCGCTCCGCGGCGCGCGCGCTTACAAAGCTGGCGCCCGGCTCGTCTTCCCTGTCGAAGCCGCGCCTTTGAAACCATTGTCGCCGACGCATCACAAAGGCCGCCGCCAGTGCATCAAAAGCACCGCTAATCGCCGCCGCGTCGCGACATCGCGCAATGGCACGAATTCTCGAAAACTACGCGAGCAAATGTATATAAAAGGAGTCAGTGTTATTAAATAAAGATATTCCACATTCGGCACTCAACCCGACAACAAGTCTCTCATTTAATATCCTAATAGTAAAATTGTATTAAAGACACAGATTTCAAAAATATTTGAATATGGAAAAATATGTTTCTCATTGAGACCATTCAAGGTTCACGTTCCATTCAAGGTTACTTACACTTCTTTGAAGGGGACAAAATCGTACTTTCTCAATTTCTTTTTTTTTTTTGTTGACTGAACAAGGCAATATTTAAAGCAATGGGAGGCTACCCTCTTAATTAGTTAAAGCGGCTTGTAAAAGAATTGAAGTAGGTACATACCTATGTAATGACAACAAATTTATGTACACTCGTTATTTTTGTGTAGGTCTATGAAGTAATTAATACATTTCGTGTTATTCTTATAATAAATAAAAATAAAGAGCACGATTATTAGTTTACAAATTTTTATATTATGCACATAATTTAACGATTTTCACAACTAGAAGAGCCTTGTTTATGCGTACCAGTATATATTGTATATTCTGTTACTGTTCGGCTATTTCTTTAATTTTAGAATATGTATATAAAATATAATATAATAAACTATGGTGATTTTACTGTCATGATATTAGTGCAAAAGATAAACGTATAGCGTACAGATCCAAAAGCGTATACTTGGAAATATAGTGATATCTCGATGTTGTTTTAGGTAAGAAATATGAATACGGTATTGAGATAACATAAGATTTGTATCAGTCAAAGACAAGTTTATCAGAGTAAAGATAAAGGTTTAAAACCAGTTACTAACATTTGAAACAAGATAAATGAGTCAAGTGGGGAAAAAATCAATCATAAATAATAAAATAAAGTGCAAATCACTTCAATGATAAAAAACCCAAACTATGTAACTATTTTCCAACGTTACTGTAGGTATACACTGTAGGCATTAAAAAAAACTAAGTTGGAAATCCACATTTTAAATTTATTATTTACTTCAAAATTTGATTATTGCAAAATAAAAACATCGAACGGAGCCCTTTTTAACGTCCCACTGCTGGGCACGGGCCTCCCTCAGTACGAGGGGGATCAGGCTATAGTCCACCGCGCTGGCCCAGTGCGTGTTGGCGGACTTCACATGTCTTACGAAAACTTGCTAGGTTTTCTCAGACATGCAGGTTCCCTCTCGATGTTTTACTTCACCGTAAGACAAGTGGTAATAAGAATAGAAATGATTCGCACATGAAAATATCAGAGGTGCGAGACCCGGATTTGAACCCGCATCACTCGGTCATACAAGCGACGCGTTACCGCTAAGCTACCACTATCTCTGAATAATTTTTACTTTAAATATTTATAACCAGTAAATATGAGTACGAGCTTTCCACTCACAATGTTTATATACATCAGTATATACAAGAAAATTTGATGACATTTAATTTTAATTTAAGATACCTACAACAGTCACGTTGTACCCAAAAACAGGAAAATAAATCGGAATCGGTATACTTATTATTACACTTAACCGACATCTAGAAAAGGAGGATATGGCTTTTTTTCATTATCAAATATTAAGGACCAAAAATAAATACTATTTAATGCAGCGGTTTGAAATAGCTAGCTTAAATTAATTCCCAGTTAGTTTACATATTTATAAAAATCTATTGTAAAAATATTGTTTTAAAAAATTTCGTTACACATAAAAAGAATGTGGATACACCAATATCTCCGCGTTTTTGTGAACTAAGTGTTTTCGCTTATGAACATTTGATTTTACGTAACCATATCAATTCTGTAACACTGCCAAAAGAATCTCAAGAACACATAGTATTTTTAATGATTTATTTCAAATTGGTCCTTTAACATCTAGCTACAGAATTATGATCGATATTGTTGAGATATATACTCACCAAATCTTATATACAAATCTACACGTTTTAAATGAATTTACATATAATATATATACATACAATACGTTATATTTTAAAATTAACGTCGTAACCCTTTTAATATTCATCATTAAAACTATAAGTATTGCAAATTTTAATACAAAAGAAACACATGATCAGTCACTTCAACGAAGCTTATATGAGCTAAAACTAAGTACTACGACGAATATATCTAACATAACTAAGAGTTTTCAGTTCTACTGACACATTTTCAGCATAATATACAATACTATTGTATAATCTGATAATCTTTTATAAAAAAATAACACTAGATTCTGAGAAGTGTGAAATTATTAAAGTTAAAAAAATAGTATATGCGAAACTTCTATATTAATAATGAAATTAAGTTTCAGTATTCCTTTGATACATAATATAAAACCTTAGTCTCTCCTGTGACCATGATTGATGCATTCGAAACATCGGGAACCAAAAGTCAAAATAAATCCGCGAACTTAATATGTATTTATTAAATGTTATTAGAATATTGATCGTAACGATGAATAAATAAATGCTAATAAATATAACAGGAGACAAATTTTATTATACCTACCGAAAAAAATATAAGCTAATATTATGCGATATCTCTTCCGAGGGAAAGAGACCTAATGCTTAAAAACCACAAAACAATATAATAACGACACGTTTAGCTAAATTTGTAGTGACCCTACCTCCTGTGCCAGCATTCACAGGTTTGAGTCCCGCCGGGGGATTTCATTTGCACGAATGTTTGTACTCCACTCATCATGTGATTATAGTATGTATTTAAAGTTATATATAATGTATAGTGTAACAACTATCTAGTATCCATAACACAGGCCTCTTATATACCATGGAATTAGATTGCGATGTATGTTGATGTCCCATCATTTTTATTTATTTATTACGAAATAACATTATATTTGACTGGTTCGGTCTATACAATTTTATTTTAATTTTAAATTCCACATACATTTAAAAATAAATAACATCAGCAACGCCATTTTTTTCCAAAATCCGCCAAATTCCATAGAATACAACAATTAAAAACAATAACAGACCTAAATAGAATTAAAAAGACACACATACAATATACATACACGTTTAATATAAAAGCGTTGTATCATTTACAGAATTATAAGTAATTACTATGACATAACTATTTCAACATCCAGGTTAATTTGAAATAACAATAAATAATAACATCGTATAAAATGATTACAAACTATTTACATTGTAGCTAATTTAAAGCTATACATATAAAGTAACTATAAAATATGAATGGTCTTTCATACGTTTATAACGAAGACGAAGCCGGAGTGCGTCGCTAGTGCCAACTGCTTGTGATGTTTCGCAGACGGGTTGAAGGCCATTGAAGGGATGTCGGACAGCGGGAATCGTTCCGGACATTGCTCTCTATTGCTTAGATTTTGTATTTGTTTCTGTTGAGAACAATATTTGCTATATTAACATCTTGAATACTTTCTTAGGTTTACGCGAATATTTGACATTATAAATCAGTCTCTTCCGTAACCGTGATTGATGTAAAGCATTCGAAACACAGGGAACCAACAATCAAAATAAATGAGCGACAAAATCCAAAGAGAGAGACTTTCAATAATTATAATTAACATTCTTATTATTTTATTGACGTGTAATTTTTTTTATTCAAAATTTAAATACTTTAATATCGTATTTCCAAATCGGCTTATTTTATTTAATTAATAAAATTTTCAAAACAAACAAATTCTTTAGTAATTCAATAATAAGTATTTATAATGAATTGAGAACAATAAATAATAAATATTGATTTTTTTAAGGTGACAATATAAAATATGTTTTAATATTTATTTTTATAGCTTTTCAACCACTACGTTTAAGTATTGTTCAAATAAAAAACAATATTATATTTACCCTATCAAGTTCCTTTGCAAGTTTAACTTCAAGACCATACGTCTTGACAGCTTCTTTGTATGTAAGCGGCTCCAGTTTCACGGAGAACTCATCATTCTTTTGCTTCGAACGCTTTTTAGAGAGCGGCACCATGTGGATAATAGCTACCGTCTAGAAAAAATATTTTAATAATATAATTATATTAAATTAATTATCACCCTCGTACGTTCATGTCTTAATTAATCACTACTTGATATTTTTTTAAACTATTGAGTAAGTACAGTATGTAACATAGTATTTACATCAAAAAATCAATTTTTAAAATTTTTGTTTTGTCTCTCTGTTTGTTCCGGCTAATCTCTAAAACGGCTGGACTATTTTAACGGGACTTTCACTCGCAGGTAGCGAATGTTATAAGGAGTAACTTAGGCTACTTTTATTTTATTATAAAAATCGTTTAATTTATTTTAATTTACGCCCAGCGAAGCGGGCGGGGTCTGCCAGCATACTATATAGATTGACATTTATAATGGGGTATTTTACTCCATATGAAAATCAATCTATCAATCTTAGGCAAAAAATATTCGGAAAATGTTGGTTTTAGTTCATAAAATAACAAAATTTTGCTTCCCGAATGCACAAAAAACGGCGCATGCGCTGTTTCCCGAGATGTTTACGTTACGAACGCGCGACACTTGAGATTGAATGTTTTCGTTTCTGAGAACTTTTTGTTTATGTTTTAAAGTGTTCGAGTTACATTTCTCACTAGCCACTTATACACACGATAAGATGAAACATAAACAATATCAAATGGATGTTTTTTTAATTTACAAGAGGACTTTGTTTCGACCAAAGTCGAGTCTACCCGCACGATAAAAAAAAATAATATAAAAATACCCGCAACATGTCACTAGATTATTGTTTTAATCTAACACCTTCAATATGTCACTTTCACAACATACGTCATTATTCACGATTATATTTCAAAAAAATTCCAAAAAAAACAAAAGTACCGTTGTTATCCACGCTCTTTTTTTGACGCACCCCAAAAACTCCATTTGTCCGTGTGTAGTTATTGTTTTCTTTAATATGTGTCAGTGAGAATTATTTTGGTAATTCTGTAGTCTATGCTTAAGAATATGGTATAAATTTGAACAGAACAACGAAAAATAAAAGAAACGATATTTATTCAAATGTCTCAAGGTCGCTGGTCTTCTATTGAAGACTACGGGAAACAATGGTAATTTTTGCGCTGTCTTCTATTGAAGACTACGGGAAACAAGGGTAGTTAAACACCAAGAAATAGTAGACGTCACTTTATCACGTCATACCGCCGTGTACACAAAAATAAATAATTTATTCGGTTTTACACTACTATTCTTGCATTCAGGAACAGCACACCAACAATAAGTAGAATAATAACTCATTTTTAAGCTATAAACAATGGGGTATTACATAAATTTTTAAAAAGCGTCTCAATTAGATTCTGTAGTGATAATACACCACTAAATAAATTTTTACATTTTCAAATTTCGCGCCTCATTGGTTGAAAACGCTGAACGCAGGGGACGCCATTATTTCTCTGTGTCAATACGTCAGTGGATTTTGTAAACAAATGCGCTGATGATTTGTATGAAATTTATAATTGTTTATAGTTTAAAAATGAATTATTATTCTACTCATTGTTGGTGTGCTGTTCCTAAATGCAAAAATACAAGTGTAAAATGCAAGAATACTAGTGTAAAACACCGAACAAATTATTTATTTTTGTGTACGAGTCGGTATGACGTAATAAAGTGCGGCGTCTACTATTTCGTGGTGTTTTAAAACAGATGAAAAAAACTGAAAACTTTGAATTTAATTTTAAAATTTGTTTTGTTAGTTCGTGAACTAAAACCAAAATTTTCCGAATGCTTTTTGCGTAAGCTATCTTAAAAATATATTTTTAGATTGATTTTCATATGGAGTAAAATACAATACCCTATTATCAATTTCATACAAATCATCAGCGCATTTGTTAACAAAACCACTGACGTACTGACACAGAGTAAGAATAGCATCCACTGCCAGACTATTAGACCAACGAGGCGCGAAATTTGAAAATGTACAAATTTAAATGCATTTTTATTACACTTATCAATTGAATAAAAATTTGGTATTTTTAGTGGTGTATTATCAGTAGAAAATCTATTCAAAAATAGATGTAATACCCCATTGCGGCTTACCTCTTTTTTTTATTTGAACCGGGGGAAATTCCCCCCGAAATAACTAACTGGGTATTTATGAACCTGAAAGGTTTGAGGTTTTTGGCTTTTATTATTATTGCGTACATTGATTATGCGAAAGTAATACTATAGTTTTATAGCATTTTTTATCTACATTGTGCTTATTTCAATATTTACATAAGTAAGAGAGTGCATTATTATTATTATATATATCCTATTTTCCTTAACTATGCTAATTTATTATTAGTATTATACGTTTTTAGTAAGTTCTAGTTGGTTATAATCTGTGGTTTGCATGTTTCGACGGCTTACCTCCTTGCCGAGGTCGCTGTGCACCGGGTGCGGCCTCACGAGCTTGAGCGCGGGCGGCGCGGCGACGGCGAGCGCGCCGCAGTGCGCGCAGCCGCCGCAGCTGTGCAGCGCGCCCAGCCGCCGCCCCGCGCCCCACCAGTCCAGCTCGTTGATGGCTTGGTTCACTGGGTCACGGTTTAATTAGTCTCAGTTACAAATAACAATAATATTATTTTACATCTCTCATGTTCGGTAAGTAGATTCTTATTACCTTCAAATGGGGCTTGTAGGTGACTAATTAGCGCTCTAGGGTAATAATGTGGCTAGAAAAGCCCTAGGGCGGTAAGTAATTAAAAAAAACACTTCTTTCTACTTTTTACCATCTTTGAACTATCATACTGGCAATAGACATCATGCATTCAGCCCAAAGGCAGTGGTAGCCCAGCGGTGACGCGTCGCTTGTATAACCGAGTGATGCGGGTTCAAATCCGAGTCTCGCACCTCTGATATTTTCATGTGCGAATCATTTCTATCATGATTACCACTTGTCTTACGGTGAAGGAAAACATCGTGAGGAAACCTGCATGTCTGAAAAAACCTAGCAAGTTTTCATAAGACATGTGAAGTCCGCCAACACACACTGGGCCAGCGCGGTGGACTATGGCCTGATCTCCCTCGTACTGAGGGAGGCCCGTGCCCAGCAGTGGGACGTTAAAAAGGGCTGATGATGATGATGATGATAATGATTCAGCCCAATGACCAAAGAGATCGCTTTGCTTTTCAACATTGTCTTCGTGTGAGTATAATAGTCATCAATTTTAAATATCGAACGGCGAAGCTAAATTTCGATCTTGAAAAAAAAATATTCTTGTAATGCCGGTTTTTTTCTACTTACCTCACAATCGAAATGTAAAGCAGAATAGTTAGCTCGGGTGTAAGCATCAATTGCGCCCTCGAACTATAGGCGCCCTCGCACGTATGTTAAGCTAGCAATGTCAAGTGGGCAGAACCACATAACACACTTGCAGTAATTAAGTGCTCATTTAGTGCTAATTAATGCTGCAAAAAGTAAATTTTACGCTGCAGTAGATTTATCAAAAATTAGAACACTGCCAGCTTTATATTAAGCTAGCAGTGTCTGCCTCTTACAACACTAACCGCATAGCACATCATCAAATCAAACTGGTATTAATTTAGTGCCTAATTAGTGCTGGCCATTCGTGAAGACAAATATACAATTTAATAGTTTTTTCTACTTTTATAGAACAAAACTTGCAAATTTAATTTAGCGCCTGATTTTTCGAAATAGCAATTGTTTTTATTGTTAATAATATTGCCTTAATAAAATTAAAGGCTTTATGATATCTATACTAATAGTCTAAAGAAGTAAAGTTTGTGTGTTTGTATATTTGTTAAATTGTAAGGGGTAATCTCGGGATCTACTGAACCAATTTTAAAAATTCTTTCACCAATAGAAAGCCACGTTATTGCTGAGTGTCATGGGTTATATAAAAAACCGAAAAATAAAAAGGCTTTTACGTGGTAGTCCGTTTTGCAAAGTGAATCGGAGAAAAAACGGTCGAATGAAAGCGTTTCTTACGCGATTATATTATATGGAAATTACGTCATTTTAAAACTATACTAAAGAGGTTACACCTAAAGACGAACCCGAGCGAAGCCAGGGTGAGTCGCATGTTACTTAAAATGTACCAACGAATGATTTCCTATAAAGGTCCACCCTCTTTTATGAGGACTATTCTATAGAACCAGCTATAGTGTTTTCCTGTGAGAATAAATATTTCACTCTACTGTACCTTTTACATATTCTGAATATTGACCCTAGGAATAATATATCACCACACAAAGATTAGTTAAAATCGGTCCAGTACTTTTTGTGTGAACGCGCACATCGATTAGCTAAGATAATATTGTTTTTAAAGGTACCTTAGGAGACAGACGTATACTATTATCTATTGCAAACTTTTCCGTAAGCCTTGTCAAGACCAAAGAAGAAGATAGAAGAAGATAATTTTTTAACATATAGTTTTGATATATCTCTCAAGTCTCAAGTTTTAACAAGAGTTTTATCGTTATCGTTCTTTATCCTTATCGTTCCATAGAACCAGTTATTGTGGTTATAGGATGGTGTAGGAATTAAAAAACATGCTTCAATAAAAGGTATTTTAATCTAATTAATTATGTCACGGGGCAACACCCGTGAGATAACGTATGTTATACCTAATTTAGTTTAAATCGGCAAGTACAAGTAAGTAAGTAAGCTAAGAAACCTTTGGCGGTGTGTGTGTGTGCCTGACTTATTAAACTAATAATTAAAGATTAGCATCATCATGGGGTTGCAACTCGAACAAAAGTGAAATTAGTATTTAGTGCAATAAAATGAAAATAGATAGCGCTAATGTATCGATAAATTTTTATATTTATGTAAAGTTCAAAATACTAAATAAATAATATAATAAAACATATTTTCTAACTTCAGAAAGTTACTTAAAGTAAGTGAAAAATAAAAAGTGAATGTGTATTATTATGTATTAATATCGCTTTATTATTTTGGCGGAATTAATTTGTACTACGTTGTAATGGAACGATCTTCCCTTCCTTTTAATAAATAAGTAATATCGTATGTTAAAAGATGGCGCCCCTAACAACAACAATGATCATTTTTTTGCATTTTGATGTTTTGTGGAAATTCAAATTAAAATGTAGGTAATTATAATTGTTTTATATTATAAATTTATTTTGTAAACCTTTTCCTTTAATTACATATTCTATACATAATTATAACAAAATTCTCTGTCGAATCTGTACCTATTATATAATTCTTTTTGGATTTTTTTGAAATATGGTAGGTCTACTTATCGATACACAGGCCGAATCTATAATTTTACAAGCTTAGACAAGTTTTGATGAATTTTGGTTTAATGATAGCTGGTTATCCGGGTCAACATGTAGGATACTTTTCACTGTGATAAAATATAATGTGATCTGAGGAGTGAGGGCTGTGGCCGGTGGCATCATTTACTAAATTTCTACTATTTATATTAGGTACTAAATTTTCCTTTGTGCATTTATACACTGGATAACGCTAATCTATATAATATTAATACGTGAAGCAAAACCCTTTATTTGTACCTACCCCATTTGACGAAAATTGCGCGGACGGAGGAGCATGAAATTTCGCACACTAATAGTTTATATTATAGAGAAGGAGTGCAGCTTGCTAATATTTCTTTTAAATTGTGCATAAAAGATACATTAAATCAATAAAAAACATCACATACACACCATACGCATAAATATTATTTGTTTATAGTGTTACTGAATGTCAAATATAATCATAATTAATTCATTTATTGCAATATTATAGTATAGGTAGGTACTATATTAGTTAATAATTATGGTCGAATGTCGACCACAGGCCGACCGCTAGTAGGTAATTCTAATTACCTCATCAAAGGTCTTTGCTAGTATATTATAATCTAAGGGTCTTGTGCGTTTCTTAAACAAAAAAAAATCTTATCTTCTATCTATACTATTTATAAAGCTGAAGAGTTCGTTTGTTTGTTTGAACGCGCTAATTTCAGTAACTACTGGTCCGAATCGAAAAATTCTTTTTGTGTTGGATACCTAGTCCGTTTTATATCGAGGATGGCTATAGGCTATATAACATCACGCTACGACCAATAAGAGCGGAGCATCAATGAAATAAATAAGATATTCATCACAAGTACCTATTTAATTTTGAATAAAATTGCTCGTGGAATCATTGGATTTCAATAAATATCTTACGAGACATTATAGTTTTAAACTTCGATCTCGAAGGTTTTAAAGTAACACCGCAACAAAATAATGATGGCGTTGAAGACGGGTGGACGGGCGAAAGAATTTGGTTTCCATACTTTAGAACGCGAGCGAAGCCGCGGGCTAGCTTGTTATACAAATGGAAATTGGATTAAAAACTGTACTGTCGATTTGGCCAGGTCGATAAAGAATCAATAATATTGGCTATTTAAATAAAGATTTCTATAAATATGTGATGCCTAGATTTGAATTGTTTAGAATTTTATTACCATACAGGCTCAGATTATATAATAAGAGTATACGGGTATACCAAGAAACATATAAATTACTCTAGGGAGGTGGCGAGTGGCGACACTAATTGATAAACGTTCCTTCAGGCTTCAAACCACATATACCTACTCGAGATAAATTACGAGTTGAGTACAAAAAAAAACTAATTGAAAATATTCAATATTAAAGCCACAGGATTTTTTTCTCGTTTTAAAATTTTAACCAGCTTATGCTGGTATTACAATAATTAACAATTATTTGTTATTTTTAGATCTTTTATTATTTAATGAAGTCGGTTAAAAAATTTAAGTAATAACAACCTAGTAGGTACGCCGTTAGTTGGCGGCGGCGCGCGCGGCGGTGCCTTTGGTGTCAGAATTTGTCATTTGTACACCATAGAAGATTTTCTTTCACATCTATCTTTACAAATGAACAGCACTAATTAAGTACCTACTATATAATTGTCTAATCTTAGAATAATTAATCTAAGTGTCTAATATTATCTATACATATAATAAAACAGTAGCTTAGAAAAAATCTGTACATTAAATATTTTTTAAAAACGATGACTAACGTATTGTGTATTGAATATAGACCGCAAAACTATCACTATTAACACTTTTGTCTGTTTGCACATAATATGTTATCGTTTAACTCAAAAAGTAAAACACTGATTTTAACTAAATTTTGTGTAGTAAATAGTAAATAAATATGTTGAGATATTATTACACACAGCGTCATCGAGTTCCGTGGTAAGCTACGAGGCATGTGACGGATACCAGATAATTGTATTATATACGACCGTGGTAAATACACACCTATCTATATATTTATCTAACTATCTATCTATTTATCTATCTATATCTAATACTTGAAACGAGCAATTCTTGTATATAATATACTAGCAAAAAGCTGAGCTGTATGAGGGCTCGCTCGCTATTTTTTCTAAATTTTCATTTAACAAATCGAATCATACGCACTGACCTCTATAATACCACTGGACTGGCTGTTGTCAACGTGCTTTTGTGGCTGCTTGATATTCACCATTTTGGCGCTGCCCGCCGCTGTCGGACGTAGCGAGAGTTCGTGGTACTAAGACTAATGATGTCGATATAAAGATTTTTATTTTTTAATTTTATTAATCAATAACCGTATCATCATAATTACTACCTATGTTATATTAACAACGAACATGCAAAATTACTTTACAGTAAACAAACACTTCTCGCTGTCTTTTGCAATATACGTCAAAATTAGTTCTCGAGACTCTCGCTAGTGGCGCTTCAAATGGATACAAAAAAATTGCTGTCAAACGCTTGGAACAGCCAGTCCAGTGGTATTATAGAGGTCAGTGGTGTGCGTGCTTTCCATTGTAATTCCATGACAATATAAGAAGTAAGAACACTGTGAACACATACACGCTAACAGATGATGTTATTAGTACAATAACATTCTATCCAATGAACACGAACACGATTTTTAATGGTTATAAATTATATTTTTTAAACAGATAATGCATCTAGATATGAAGTTAAATTACTATGTTAAAGTACAAATCTATAGGCGTGATAGTTTTTCAGTAAAGTGTACCACAAAAGTGCTCAGAGAGTGTGATAGTGTTGGGTCTCGCTTCGCTCGACTTATAAATATAATATGATCTGATTCTCGGAAACGGCTGCGACGATTTTCATGAAATTTGGTATGCCGGGGGTTTCGGGGTCGATAAATCGATCTAGCTAGGTTTCATAATTCATTTTTAGAAAACGTCGTTTTATCCGTGTTTTCAGACCATGAAAAACTGCTACAATATCATTAGAATACGAAGGTAAATTTCGCAACATTTTATGTATAAAATCGTAATAGCTCAGGTGGGAAATCGGGTGGTCGCGAAACCAGAAGACCCCGGTTCGAGTCTAGATGTTTTCAGTCCGAAGTGTTTTTTCCTTTTTTTTTTTTTGAAGTTATACTTCTTTAGGCGCGTTATGAAAAAATGATGAGAGCGAAATTTTAAGAATCACTGTACCACAAAAGTAACAAGTTGAAGTTGCCTCTGATCACTGTTTTCATATTATTTAGAATTATTTTAATATTATATACCTAGTATCTAAAAAATATTATAGCAAAATACAATTGACATTTACTAAAATTAAATAATAATAATATATTATATACTATAAATACAATATTATAGCAAAATACAATTAACACTTACTAAAATTAAGTAATAAAAATATTAATAACGCCATCTATGAGAAATCATTATGCGTCATTTGATAAGTGAAAGTACGGAATTATGATTTAAGAGTTAAGACCACATTATTATATTATTCTTTTTTAAAAGTATATTTTATAACCGAAGTATACTTTTTAAGGAATTAAATATTCTGTATCCGTTTGACCGACTTCATCTTTCTTACTGCAGATATTGATTTACAACTAGAAAAGAAGTCTAACTTCTCACGCGCGTACATAAAGTACACGCACCCATATTTTTTTTATTATTTTTACCTAAAAAAATACCGAGCTCGGTCGCCCAAGTACTATAACTTTAAAAACATACATATTATTATAAATATTAACAATAAAATCAATTGCTATTTCGAAAAATCAGGCGCTAAATTAAATTTGCAAGTTTTGTTCTATAAAAATAGAAAAAAACTATAAAATTGTATATTTGTCTTCACGAATGGCCAGCACTAATTAGGCACTAAATTAATACTAGTTTGATTTGATGATGTGCTATGCGGTTAGTGTTGTAAGAGGCAGACACTGCTAGCTTAATATAAAGCTGGCAGTGTTCTAATTTTTGATAAATCTACTGCAGCGTAAAATTTACTTTTTGCAGCATTAATTAGCACTAAATGAGCACTTAATTACTGCAAGTGTGTTATGTGGTTCTGCCCACTTGACATTGCTAGCTTAACATACGTCGCCCTCGCTGCGCTCGTGCGCCTAAATATCTCGGGCTGCAATTGATGCCTTATAGCCCTTGGCTACTAATCTACTATTAATAAATAACTTGATGTTTTAAAAATCTATACTATATATACACCACACTGGCCGGTGTGGGTTGACGGGTTGACTTCACATGTCTTTCGAAAACTTGTTGGGTTCTCTCATACATGCAGGTTTTCTCGAAATATTTTCCTTCACCGTAAGAAACGTGGTAAGCATGTTAGAAACGATTCACACATGAAAATATCAGAGTTGCGAGATCCATATCTAAACCTTTATCACTCGGTTATCCAAGCGAGCGCGTTACCACTCGACTACCATTACCTCGCTTAGTCTCACTACACTATAATGACTTGGAAACATTTAATAGTCAATTTTTTATTTTCTTTTTTAAGAGACTTTTATCCTTCTCGGATATGTCAACCTCATCATATCCTAATCTAAGAATAACATACAAAAAAACTATGCACAAAGGATAGACGATGTTCAGCACATTCCAGCAGAAAAGATACTCCATAAAAATAAGTAAACAAGTACCGATGCTGTCGTTCTCCGCGAGCAGCACGGAGGGCCAGTGCGGCGCGTGGCGCGCGGCGGAGCAGGCCAGCGGAGTGCGCAGGCGCGCGCCGCCGCCGCCGCGCGCGCACTCCGCGCCCGTCGGCGACGCGCTGCTCAGCAGCGAGCGCGCGCTGTACTTCAGCGGGAACGTCGCTACACCTGTGGAAGAACCATAAATAATTTTATAGCTATAGTTTTTTTTACTTTTGGTGCTTTAGGCAAAACATGAGGATGTCATTTTTTTTTTATGATGCGACCAATTTAGACTACAGAATGAAGTTTGTTGTAATAATCACTTTAGTTTCAGCGTAATGGATGTGTTTAAGACATTTATTCCAAAATTTCTATATAGGAATACGGTTAAACACTCGTGAGGGCACGAATGCAAACTCAAAAAATTATTTTAAATCTAACACTGCAGTTATTTTTAAATGATGTGTATAAAGTATAAACAACATGAATGGTGCATAAAAACATATGGAATGAAATACCTTGCAAATAAAAACATTTGCTGATTAAAATAGGAGAAAGCATTAAAAAATATATAAATTAAATACGTATCTTACCTGTTACGCACATATTATGCGGCCTTTCATCATAATATGGATAGAATATGGTAACGTCTCCAAGTTTCTCTACTAGAAGAGGTGACTCAGATTGCAGATCATATAGAGCTAGACTGCCATCAGAATATCCCACCAAGACATTCGCATGGCCAGTTTGCTGTAAAATAAAAATAACAATATTTGAATAATATACATGTACAAAAAAAATAAACATTTATACTATTAAAATATTTTTTTCTTTTATGGATTTAAGGTGTGCCGGATTAAGATATTTCTTCACTGTTGTAGATAAGCGTATTATTTGAGAACTGCTAGACCGATTCGCTTATTGATTTTAAATATTTATTATAGTCCTAAAAACGTAATGAGATATTTTTGGGGTATGACTTATTTACTGCTCTTTGATTCAGAATTTTTTGTAAAATCACAAAACAAGAATTACAATTTATTGAAATTTCAGCTAATTTATAATAAAAATATAGATTTCGAATCTGAGTCTCGCGTCTCTAATATTCTCAATAATTTCTAACGTGATTACCAAATATTCACCGTAAGGTGGAGTAAAATATCATGAGGAAACCTGTATATCTGCAAAAACCTAGCTTTTCGAAAGACATAATATGTAGTCCGCAAACGCACACTTGGTCAGTGGTAGACTATGGCCTAATCCCGTAGTACCCAGCAGTGGGACGTTAAAAAAGGCTGAATACAATGAGAGGTCTCACTGCGAGTTTTAGCCGTTGGTGGCGGTACAAGCGCATAACGTAAACAACGTCAAGAATGTATGTAGTGTATGTCAAATTACTGTATATCAAATTTCATGTAATTTTTTTTAATTCAACAATAGTTAAAACACCGTATTTTTCCATGTTGTATTTGATTTTACAAAACTTAACTAAACTATTCTATAAAAATAAACGCGTCTGTCAAAATAGGCGGCATTAAGGTTTTCGTCAAAATAGGTGACATTATGCGCTGGTAGCGCCATCTGAGCTGAGCCTGGCGTGAAACCTCCCATTACTGCTTATGGCCAAATCCCCCTCGCATTGCTGAACCCAGCAGTGATACAATATAAAGAGCACAAGTCAATACTCACAGAAGACCAGCTTATAGAAGTAGCCTGAAACATCTCCCGATCCTTCCTGCAAAATCTCAACTCTGCAACTGGATGTAACTTGTACACTTTTCTATCACTGAAAATAGTATTAGTATTATTATTGCATGGAGCGCTAATTTTGGTGGATTTATGTTCATTATACCGCAGTTCGCAAGTTCAACTCCCGTTTGTCATTATGCTGATCTCAATCACGATTGACGAACCAATAAGGTCCGCCATATCAGTCGTGATAAAACATCGTTAGTTATTTTAAATCATGTCATTTCTATCAATACAAATATTAATATTAAGTATTTATCATCAACAACATTTAATTACCTGTCAGTTATTGTGGAAGGGTATGGCACAGATAATATATACGCGTGTCCATTAGAACAGGCTATGGCTAAAAGACCCAGTCTCGTGAACGCTTTTTGGTTTTGGTTTTTAATTAAAACATCCCTAGTCCCAGACGGACACCAATCCATCTCCCACACCATACCATATTCATGAGCTATTCCAAGTGCAAACTCTGGTGTAGATCTGTAAAAAACATCAATAGTAAGAAAATTGAATATTTTTCCATAAAAAATAAAGTATAATGACAACAATAATCATTCAATGCTATTTCCTTCTGTTAAAACTAGTTTCAGGTAACTTCTAGGAAAATGAAACCGAACGGAGAAAGGGAACATTAGAACATACCTAATATAATGTGAACAATGCTTTTCTAATTTTGAATTAGACTTTTAGAAATAATGTTTAAATTCGAAAACGAGTATATATTGTTATCGTAATAAAAGTATCACTGGTCCCAACTCTTAATGTTACCTATCCAAGGCAGCGAAGTCCCATATCTGCAGCATGTTGTGGCGCGCGTGCACGCCGGCGTCCAGCCGCGGCGTGTCCGTCGCGTTGTGCCCCGCCACCGCCAGGTACTGCCGGCCCTCCCCCGCGCCCGCCCACGCCACGCACTGGATGGAGCTGCCCACGAATATTGCGTAGCCCACTGGTAACAAACAATTGTGAACAATTCATTGAAGTATTATATGATCTTCCCCCCAATGTGCATTCACCTTTCGAGGCTCAGTAGCGACCGGCAAGTCGGCAAGGCTTGAAGCCAAGAAACGCGCAAGGAGGTGGCCCACTTCGGTGGGCGGTGTGACATGCAGGTTGCTCCAGATTCTTATCTGATCTGCAGAATCGACTGTGGAGCAACTCCATTGGCTGTGTTTGCTTCGGCATCTGCCGCGCCGTCGTGGCGTCGTGGTTGAATGCGCAAGCGATCCTGCGACGCGCTATTAAGACGGGAGATCTATTCTTGGGTTTTAGTGGGTAGTACTGGCTTTTGCGGCCGGTGAGCCACACATAACCACCGGTTTTTAAACACCGAAATCCACACCGAAATGTTCCACCTACAAAAACCAGTAGGTACTAACGGTTTAGAAACCTTTAAGTGCTATGCAATAATAATATGCTGAGTTTGCATACAGTATATTAAATACTACAATGTGATTTTCAAATAATTAATTATTAAATATATATTTAATTACCACTATCTCTTTTCGCTTCAAACTTTTTAAAAACAGACCAATCGCCTCTGCCTAATTTTAAATTACAAGACTCTTCTATCGGCGGCATATATTTTGATATTTGTTCCTCTGGTATTGCCTCGTATTTACACTCTCGCCATTGTGGGTAAAGCAGACTGTTCGTATGAAATGCTTTTATGCTGAAAAATAAATATTAAATAATTTATATTTTCTATTATATATCTGAATATATAAAAGCGAAAGGTCGCTCACCTACACAGTACAACTCACTCATCTCAAAATATCGAAAACCACTTGACGTATAAAGAAATTTAACAGGAAGTTTGTTTTTAGTTAATAGACGTCCGCTATGAACGGATTTTGCGACAGAGCTGGATTCAAGAAGAAATTAATGAAGCTTTCGTATGAAAGTCCTTATTTTTTGTGCTACAAACCTAAAATTATGCAAAGGGCAGCCAGGGACGAACCCGAGCGAAGCGAGGGTGAGTCGCTTGTTATATATATTTTAAGAATACTTATTTAAAATCCTCTTTTCTAAACCTATTATTTTACGGTTATCATTTATCATGTAACTAAAGTCAAAATTGATAGAATATAATATACACAGTATACGGACCTAAGCCGAGTGCTAAGTAAGGGGAGGTCGTGTCGAGACCTTTCGTACTAATCGGCACAATACGCACAATTTATTATTATTATTCAAAAATACTCACTATTCATGTCCAGCCTCCTGTAAATAAAGTTTTGGATTTCTTACATCAAACGGTATGCGTTTTATTTTTGCCGCAGCTGAAACTACAAGATAAATAAAAATTAGATAACTATGAGATGTAAAAAAAAATTTACAAAAAAAATATTTAATTGATTTTAGATTTACTTCATCTAAGATGGTTAAATATTTTTAACTAATAAAATCCAGACAGGATTTTAACAGGAAAGGCAGTGTTAACCATTGCTGACGTACTCGCTTGGTAAACTGAGTGTAGCAGGTTCAAATCCCGTGCCTCTAATATTTCCATTTACGAATCATTTCTAACATGATCATGTCTTACGGCGAACGAAAACATCGTGAAGAAACCTGCATATCTACGAGAACCTAGCAAGTTTTCGACATATTCGATCAAATCCAGCACTTGGTCAGGAGTCTAAGTTAAAAAGTTCTGAAACTTACAAGTGTCATTGGCTCTTTTCCTCCTTTCCCTCCTATCATCTTCCACGTCTTCAGATATATAGCTGTCGAAGTCACTCTCCTCCGTGTGTTCGCCAGAGCTTGAACTGGAACTGGAGCTGGAGCTGTCCTCGAGCTTTACAGACACCTCCGAATCGCTCAGATCTCCATACATTTTGCCACACTTGTGTTCCTCCAGTTCGTACTCCTCTTCAGCCCCGTAACCGCACACGTTGCAGTAATACTCGTACTATAGTAAAAAGAAAAATGTACTGTAAAATACTTTATTAGTGTACACTGTACAGCAACTAGTGCATACAACAAAGAATATATTATATTATATGGATTTCGATAATTTATTTTATAAATATAAGTACTTACCGATTTATATTTTTCAATGACATTACGAGCTCTGAAACAAAAGGAGAATATACTTTATAGAAAGAAATATAAGAATTAGGGGTTTTTTTACTTAATGATGGGTTACTAATATAATATAGTCTCATCCATATTAACCGTTGAAACGTACCTAAGGGATCAGCCCGAGTGATGCCAGGGTACTTTGCTAGTTACAAATAATTTATCTCAGAATCAAATCAAAGAATATTTTATATCAGATGTAAATACTTCAAATATATCAACTTCATAAATTACACAAGTTCCAGTATCAAATATGTTGGGACATCGTTACACACAGCGCCATCTAGTTCCGTGGTAAGCTACAAGGCTTGTGTTATGAATACCAGATAGTTGATACACTACCAAGGATAACTTTTAAATACATACATATTATAAATATAAACACCAATGATTGGGATAGAAACATTTGTGGTCAACAAATGAATACCCCCAACGGGACTCGAACCCGCGACCATTGGCACAGCAACTGGGGTCACTACAAACTGAGCCAACAGAGTATAATTGCAATATAAATAGAATAAGAATAGTGTCCATACTTTATAGCAGCCTGCCTTCCTTCACCGAGTATCTCCTCCTTGGGTTCAATGAGTTTCTTACATTTAAATGAAAGCTTGCATTCTTTGCTCAGCTCTTGTTCTTTGTGCATCGACAAATGCTGGCTCTTGTAGATACAAAGATATTTGGTGTTGCATATATCGCAGAAGTTCTTGTACATATCGATTTCCTGAAAAAAACCTTTTAATTAATATGCCTTTCTTTTATATAAAAACAATTATTATTTATTATTATTTCAAGGCGTAAACAAAATTTCAATAATATTTACTACCCAAATATTTGAAAACACTGCATTAAATATGATAATTAATAAATAAATATATACGTAGGTAGGTAGGCTAATAGTAAATAGGTAAGTAAGTAAATAAATAAATATGTCAGGACATTTCAATAAGATTACTATTTATTTTATGATAAAGGAAAGCATCATTAAAAAAACTGTGTCTGAGGAAACATAGCAAGACTTAAGTCTTAAGTAATAATAGTTTCTAATATGATTACTACTTGTCTTACGGTGAAGGAAAACATCGTGGGGAAACCTACAAGTCCCGGAGAACCTAGCAGTTTTCGAAAGACATGTGAAGTCTGCCAACCCGCACATGGCCAGTGTGATATATAGCCTGATCCCCGTCGTATTGAGAAAAATGGCGGTTCATGCTCAAAAGTAAGACACGTAATGAAGAATTTAATACACGAACATAGAAATAAAATCAGTATATATAAATAAGATTGAAGTGTCTGTTTTTAATTTCAAATTATCAGCTTTTCACCAAATGCATATGAAACTTTATACGGTACTTTCACTAAAAAAATTGTACAATTTTCATCTGTCTGTCCGTCTGTGTATTCCGGCTAATCTTTGAAACGGCTGGACCAATATTGATGGGACTTTTATTTTTTTAGAAAATTATAAGAACCCTTTAATTCATTTTTATCGGGTTTGCTAGTATTAAATATATAAGACGTATACCTCTTCCGTCTTGCCGCACTGCAGCACGTGCGAGTAGAAGCCGAGGATGGAGGCGCGCAGGAGGCCGCACAACGAACATACCAACTTTTTATGCAAATTTTTGTACTCCTTCAAATATTTCTCAACTACGTTGGGATTTTTGACATCCTGGAATAGACAATGACAATCGATATTTTCTTGTACTTACGCAAATATTTGACATTTTAATGAAACTATTTTTTCGGTTTTTTTTTCGTAGTTGTATGTCTTTTGATTTCTATCATTTAGCTGTACAGCAAACATGAAAAACGGGGAAGAACGTCTTTTGACATACTCGTAGTTGTCATAGACGGTATCCTATAGACCTACTAAATATTATCATTTCATAAATTCATTATTATCAGTATAAATTTGAAAAATTATAATTTTAAACTTACATTAACTATGTAAAAAAATTTACTTGTATTTTTTTAAATGTGTATATGTAGGTACGTACTAAAAATATTTTCGCTTTTCATATAAGTAAAAACAAATAATGTAATAAGTAAAAACAATAAGCCGTGACAACGTTTTAGAATTCATTTTTGTTATTACTAAACATTTTTGTTATATTAAACTATACTAATATAATATTACAAAATGATTAATTGTACTCACTATTGGGTTGTCCCCCACAGCCCACGCGATGTTGTAATGTTTCTTCATGGCGTGTGACTGCCAATCTTTTTTTTCAACGACTTCCCCACAAACACCACACTCACAAGTGCCTAAAAATATTAATATGATGCTAGTATAGCATTTGTACTAGAAAAAAACTATTATCTCTAATTTATAAAAAAAAAACTGTATGATAACAATACTTCATACATTTTCCCTTGCAGAGTGAATACAATAAAATTGTGTTTATTTTTAATATTTTAATAAATAATTGTATTAATTTCTATATAGTATAGAAACAGTATTTTATAATCACGCTGTATAGAAGAGCCCAAACTTTTTTCAATCGATTTAATACTTTTGTTGTGTTCAGCCCACCAGACTGGCCAAATACGGGTTGGCGTACTTCACATGTCTTTAGAAAACCTGCTAGGTTATCCCAGACATGTAGGTTTCCTCACAATGTTTTTCTTCACCGTAAAACAAGTGGTAATCATGTTTGAAATGATTCGCACATGAGAATATCAGAGGTGCGAGATCCGGATTTTAAACCCGCATCACTCGGTTATCCAAGCGAGCGCGTTACCACTAGGATACCACTGTCTTTCTTTTATTTTTCTTATTATAATTATATTAAAAAAGTTTATATTACATTATAAATAAGTTTTAAATTACCGTCATCGGTTAATCTATCTCCTGTGTTAGAATAATCTAAGAAACTAGTCGCTTCACAACTTTGTGTATGTGCGAGAAACACTTTCACGTACTTCCTTGTAAGTCCACATTTATTACAAGTAAGCCCGTCATATTTTTTGCTCATTGCGTATAAATGGTTATTTACATTTTCATCATTACTGAAGTCCTGTAAAACAAAGTTTAAATTTTAATATATTGCTATACAAATTCATTCATATAAAGTAAATGTTCAAATACTTATAATTTATTGTTATTTTATTTAATGAATATATCGATCATACTTTAATAATAATAATGTTCTCCGACCGATTGCGGCCATTTCAATCTCAGTGAGACTAGCCAACTACGCAGGAGATATTATTATGCACAACTGTACGTAAGTGCACTCTCCTATCACTCTCTTACTCCAGTGGGACGATTACTCGACACGACCAGTGAGAGCTAAGGCGCAGGACCGACGGCTTTACGTGCTCTCCGAGGCACGGGGGCGACACACCACCAACTTCCCAACTCCGGGCTGTTACTGAGAATTACTAAACAGAAAGACTCAATAATTAACCTTGGCCCGACCCGGAACTCGAACCCAGGACCTCTCGATGTATGCCCGTAAATGCTGGCCACTACACCACCGAGGCATACTTTAATACTTTATTGCTAAATAAAATTAATTTAAAACACTGTGTTCTTACAATGGGTTCTTCCCCCTCCTTCCAAGCCAAGTACGAATGTTCGTGCTGTATGTGGTTCAACCATCGCGTTTCCTGCATCTGTTGGTGGCAGACGCCACACTCTACGTTTTCATCTCTGTTATCTGTCGCTACAATACTCTCATTATTCGATTCATTTAGTGTGGATTCATTTAGTGTAGAGTCATTTTGCTAGAAATTAATTATTTATTAATTTGATAAATTAAACATCTCATGGATGATATAAAATCGATTTTATTTTATGTTGGTATTATAAAACTATAACCAAATTATAGATTTTATTTTTATATAAATAAAAAAGAAAGGCTGTTTATTAAAATATATTATATATACACACCGGCATATTTAGCGGAACATAAAATAAAGGTTTGATATCAGTATCATATAAGGTTGCTGGCTGGTTTATACGTCATTTAATTTAAAAAGAAATATTTTCAAATTAAAAAAACAACTGAACATATCATTTTATGCAATTGTTTTAATTTAATTCAAATACACCTTATCTGGAGCGAACTTCGACTATTGCTTCCTTATGAGTTTGATTTAAAATTTCATTGAAATACTGTTTTTTGTTAGTTTTTTTTTAATCGCGTATCTTTTTGGAGTTGAGGAATGAATTATGCCTGACTTAGCCCCAACGGAGATTGCCAGGGCACTCGAAATGCGAAGAAATGGTCAAACCTACAGAGTGATATCCAGAGATCTTCGTCGACCAGTTTCAACGATCCATCGCAGTATCCAACGGTTCAGTCTCCGGTACTTATGTAAGAAGAGCAGGACAAGGCAGAAAAAGACGCACTTCCAGTAGAGGTGATCGTTTCCGAAGCCGAATGGCTTCGTGTACGTAGGAACCCCCGTTTGACATCCGTCCAAGCCCGACATGAGTTAGAAGCAATGCGGGGTGTAACCGTAAGTGAGTGTACGGTATGAAGATGGTTCGAAGAAGCTGATTTGGGTTCATTTGTGCCCGCCAAGGCTTCAAGGCTCGAGGTATATCATCGTAGAAATAGGTTAACTTTTGCTCAGGAACATCGACTTTAGAACGCGGACAAATGGGGTAAGGCATTGTTTAGTGATGAGTGCAGAATTCTCTTAAATCAAATTGACGGCAGGCAAAGAATATACAGACGCAAAGGAGCACGATACATTCAGACAAACTTTAAAACTACAGTTGCATACGGTGGTGGATCAATAATGGTTTGGGCGGGCATTTATTTGGGAGCTCGTACAGACTTGGTACCTAGTGATTGACAGAGGGAGTCTGACTGCAGACCGCTATATCAGAGAAGTTTTAGAAGAAAATGTACCGTTCCGTACCGTTTGCCCCATATATCGGTGACGATTTTGTTTTTATGCAGGTGTAACCTCTTCAGTATATTTTTCCTGAATTTTCTTTGCTATAAGCCTCACGGAGCCCGAGACCTTTCCAACGAATGCAAAACCGTGGAAATCGGTTCGTGCGTTCTGGAGTTATAGCGTTAGGAAGGAAAACGCGACTTATTTTTATATAGTAGATAATGCTCGGCCGCATACCGCTCGGGTAACTCAAGCTTATCTTAATGATATGAATATCACTCTTATGGAGTGGCCGGCGAGATCACCAGATATGAACCCAATAGATCACGTTTGGGACTTGCTGAAAAGAAAAGTTAAGTTCCAGAATTCCAGCTCCTGCCAACGTGGGTGAACTGCGAATCGCCGTAGTTGAGGAATGGCGGAGACTATCCCAGGAGACCATCGATAACATCATTCTCAGTATGCCTAGACGGGTAGAAACTTTAATAAGAGCACGTGGAGGTAATACGCGATATTAATCCTCATTTTTCTAATTTAATTAATTGTAATTTTAATATTAATTTTCACTTTTCCCGGTTACATGAAAGTTCAAAATGTACCATTTTTCACAAATAGCCTTTACTCGCAAAATCTGTTCTTAATGTGATCTCATTTTAAGTAAAACAACTGAAACTTTAAATAACAAAAGAAGTGTAGTAAGTAGATTTTAAAATAAAACCATATTTTTTAATTATGGACCTTTTTTGTGTTCCGCTAAATATGCCGGCCGCCGTATATTATTATAAAATATTAATTGACCTGTCTTACCACCAAAACCCTAATACAAAAAGTAGGGCAACTTCGGCCCAATCCGCGATATAATTACCTACCGTAGTTGCCTGTCACAGGGTTGTCACTGTAGCAAAATTTTAATTCAGTGCTCAGAAATTGGCAAGGGCCGGGAAGTGTGTTATTAAAAAATATTTATTATTAATATACATTTAAGAATGTAAAACATTTTGTTTCTACATGTTTATGATTACTTTTATTAGGCCTGTAGTTACTTGCTTAACTGATATATCAGTAGAAAATAGAATAGATTTATCTCGAAATGTATTTGTGTAAATAAATAAAATAAATCCTTTAATTTCTTGCGTTTACAAAAACATAAATATGCTATTAGTAACAATTAAAAAAAAATTAATAAAATCATATCACACCCTATTAAAATAATAAACTAATACAACAAAAATAAAAGTACCTACATAAGTATTTCATCATCAAGTATAAATTATATTCTAGAATACCTTTCCTGTTCAGCAGGTAATCTGAACAAAGACAACTCTGGAATCGATGAAGAATTTAGACACCCAAACACACAGCAATAAGTTCTTCTACGAATGTCACACATTTTTCATATAGTGAAAAGCCGTGACGCGCGAAACTTGTGCGGCGTTAGCCTTGACTGGCGCACTGATAAACGGTTCAAGGAATTGTTTGAGTGTGCGTGCGGCAACGTAAATATACTATGACACACACATACAAGCCGCGTTTGTATGAAGTTGCCCTACTTGTCATTCTTTTTACTATGCTAATACTTTACACATTACCAAATCAAATGAATTTGTTAATGAGTGTATTTAATAACATCAGCAAATTAAACAAGGAGAAAAAAATATATTACTACAAACATCATAAGAATCTTTATTATAGTATTATTCAGATCAGCCCTTCTAATTTATTATAAAAAATAAAAATAAACAAAAGTCATAGAGAAGTAGCATTCGTTTCAATCTTACCGTGTCACCACCACAAGTTTTGATGTGATTTAAGAAAGATTTAACGTATCTTCGTCGAAGCCCGCACTTGGCACAAGTGAGGCCTTTGTTCGCCTTGGACAGTACATACAAGTGCTCGCTCAGTTCTTTAATGTTGTTAACATCCTGCACAATACATATTAATTATTAGAAATACATAATACATATTTTATTAGAATAATATACGATATGCTAACATAGATATAATAAACTTTACTGCTTCTTTTGTAGGAACTATGCGAATTTTCATGTCTCTACAAATATTGTTTAAATCAAGATAGATTGATTTACTATTACCAAAGCCTATGAAACATATAGTCGTCCAACGGACGTGACAGCCCAAGCTGCCATACATTAATGTCCCAAGCGAGTGTATGGCAGCTTGGGCTGACCTGAGCTTGGACTATACTGGGTTTTGCTATTACTGTGGATGGCTGGAAAGAAGTTGATTCTCATAACTTAATATCATAAAATTGCTCGTACTAATAATCAACAAATCATATTATGTTTATTCGTTGTTTTTTTTTACTTACACGTTTTGCGTAGTTTGTAGTGACTGGCAGTACCAGCGGTCGCAGGTTCGAGTCCCGTTGGGGGCAGTCACTTCTGTGACACGCACAAACTTCCAGACATGGGTGTTTATATTTATAATATTTATGTATTGAAAGTTATTACACATAAGTGTAGTGTATCAACTATCATAACACAAGCCTCATAGCTTGCGATAGAACAAGCCATACATATTTATTTATGTACTTACAATGGGTGTTTCTCCCTCCTTCCACGCAGCATAATTATGCTCCATACATATATGATTTATCCATTCAGCAGCATCTACGTCCGCTCGACACACTCCGCACACAACAGAAGCGGGTTCTGTTTTTGGAATTGTTACATCAAGGTCATCTTCAGGAACACTGTCAATACGTTTTACTGAACGTCTTTTAGAAGCCCTTTCGTTAATATTCTCATCACTTTTGTCGCCAACTTTCTCGTCATCTTTCGCTTGATCAGATGGTAGTATTTTCTTAAAAATATGTGTAATACTAGTTAATTAATTTTTACTATTAGTTTAAACTTAAATGATATGTAAGACGAAAAACAAAACCTACCACAAAATATTTAATATCTAACTTTTAACCTAACAAAATATTTTCATTGTCAAAAAATTAAAGCAGCATAATTGAGAATTTCCTCGTTTGTTGAAATTAACTTAAAGAAAAAGATATCCTACGAATGATACTTACAATATTAGCACATATCTTCAAATGCCTTATGTATTTATTGACAAATTTTCGTTTAAGACCGCAGTTGCTACAATCCAAACCTCCAATCGCTTTGCTAGTAATGTTCAAGAAGGTCGTTATTTTATCACTATCAGTTAAGTCCTGTGAATTAAAAAAAAACCAATAACAATGACTTTCAAGCAAGGGATTTGTGTAAAAGAGAGATATTACATCATTTTTTTAACGTACACACTCGCAGAATCGCTTATGGACTCAGCCTATTTCTTTTTAATTTAGTACTGAAACCCTGAACCATAATTATATGGTTATGATATTAATCTAAATTCACAAATAAAATAAATATAAACGGAAGAAACAATACCTTGTGTTTTGTATCAAAAATTTTTTTTTTCTTGTTAGTTAGCATTTGTTTTATTATTGATCATAGCGGTATGTACTTACCAAAGGCGGCTCGCCATCTTCCCAGGCAAGATAATTGTGCTCTTTACAAATGTGTTCTATCCATAGACTTCCTTCCACTGTACGCCGACAAACACCACATTTGATACAGCGGTTGGGATTTAACTGAAAAAACATTTATGGTCCTCTATTTCAAAAATAACATTGACACTGCACGCAGCTGCACATTTGTTGATATTATCGAAATAAAATTAAATAATGTTTTAAGAGCAAAAGTTACAATAAAAAAGCCAATGAGAGACAATAACGGAAAATCAACAGATATCATTAAGTATACTATTATATTTTGACTAATTTGACATCTTTAACAATGCATATTAGATGATTTTTCTCAAAATTGTATCAGTCCGCTTAAGTTTTAAGGGCAAATGACGTTTCATCATCGGTAGGTTATAGGTATATTGTAAGCAAATATTGAATGACTTACTTGTCTGTGCATACATAACTTGATATGATCAATAAACTCATCCATTGCAAATATTTCCATATCACAAAATGTACATATTATTTTTCCAGTTTCGTGTAATCTTTTATTTAATTTTTTAATCAACTTTGAGTCTTCTAAATCCTGGAAAGTATAAAATGTAATCTAAATTATTAAACACGGCAGCTTTTAGTACTATTGCTACTTTTTAAAAATGTGCCTAAGTAAGAGTCTGAAGTAGCACGTAAAGTCAGTCCTGCCTTAGGTCTCACGCGAGTGTTGAGTGTCGTTCCACCCGAGTGTGAGAGTGACAGAAATACAGAGTGCATTTGTGTGCATACTTGTGCACTATAATATCTCCTGCGCAGTTGGCTGGTCTCATTATGATTGGCCGCCAAGGACGAAAACGGTTAGGAAGACATTATAATTGCGAGTGATAATCCCACATGCAATTTCCGTCATACCTTTCTTAGGTACTCAGTACATTTATTAAAAAAAAGTAAACCTATTTTACATAAGAAATATAATTAAGAGTTCAGATAATATTCAAGACAGTACTCACAAGAGTATCACCCTCCTCCCATGCTATGAAATCATGTTCATTAGAAATATGGTCTTTCCACTCATCGCCAGCAACCTCATTTTTGCAAACACCGCATACTACTGTATCAGAATAAAAAGCCTTTTTTGACTCAGACTTTTCATTATCAGATTCAGTTTCAGATATTTTTCGTTTCTGTAAAAATATGAATCAAGTTATAATAAGTAATATTGTTCTTTAATTATTATAAAACAAATATCAAATAAACAATATATTATCGTTTATATTTAACTTGAAAGAAAATTAAAGCCATGACAAGTAATAAATAAATAATAATTAAAATTGCCAATTTAATTCGAAAAGTATAAAATTTAAAATTAAACTCCCAGGTCTTTTTAGACCAAGTTATAGAATGGTTACTTACAAGTGTTTTTTTAATACATTATCTTTATAACACTACAAAGATAAAGCATGCACACACATTGTTAAAAGCAACCTTTGGTGAGAGAATTTAATGAGACGTAAACAGAACGGACGTTATAAGTACGTATGAAATTGAAAATCATTTTTTCGACATGACATTTATATTAGATTATGAGTATACGACCTATAGGAAATGAATAAAAATAAAATAAATAAAAATATTCTTCTAAGGAAAAATATAAATGAGTCACCTTTGTCTTTTTATTAGAAATCACTATTTCATTCGATTTCATACTCTCATTAGCAAGGTTTTCCTTTTGTTGCCCGGTAGAAACACTTGTATCTGAGCTTTGACGTTTTTTCGACAAAATATTTATTGAATTCTAAAATGAATATAAAATATTTTTTTAATATTAAAAAAACAGGTTTATAAGGCTTATTTTATTTTAAATTACTCTAACAAATTTAAAAAAATCTTGCAATTATTACCTTCATTTACAATTTACAAAAGGTATCTACACTAATTATTAACAAGAACATTTATGTTGTGGATACATTGCACCGTAAACAATATAATAGTTATCAAGGCGATAATTTAAACACAATATAGTTATATCTAAAATTGTACATAGGCTATCGTGTACATATAGAATAGAGGTGCATGACATGCTTCTTGGCACAAAATATAGTTAATAATATTTTATTAAATACTATCTACTCACTATGTTAGAATACATTTCTCGGAGATGAGATATTATCCCTCAGTATATAACCTAGCTATCACACTTAATTTCATGAAAACCTGTCTAGTGGTTCTCTAGATACGCTGCTACAGACAAACAGACCAACAAAAATTCAATAATCTATAGATTTATTCCTAATAATAATAATGACTATTTCCATAATAATTACTATTTAATAACATGTACAGTTTCAGCTCCGTTACAATTTTATATGTTTTATATGTTTAGACTTACGCGTTCACTTGATGGTGTGTCACTTTTACTCGTTTCGGCAACAATGTTCTTTTCATCCATCAACTGACAATCTTGATTCATAACTTCAGCTTCATCGGTAATTTTATAATTTTCTAATACGTTATTTTTTTGATGAAGATTTGCGTTATCGTTGTTAGTATTGCAAACATTTTTATGGTATTTACAACATACAAATAAGCTATTATGAGAATATTCATGTTCTTCGCTATTATCTAATTCAATTGTACTATTTTCAATATAACCTATTTCTTCTTCACTTATTTGTATCATTTTATTATCTTCGTAAATACTAGTAAACAGCTCCAATGAACAAACTGGTTGGCGATCCCCAAAATGAATATGCTCGTAGTTTGCATCATACTCATAAAAAGAAAATCGACCAAAATCATAACACACACAGAAATTTTGCTCAATGTCCGAATAAGGTTTTTCTTCTACTTGTATATTTTCAGAGTCTTCATACGCTAAGCTTTTTTCTAATCCGTCCGATTTCGAAATATTAATATTCAAGGATTTCGGTTTCTTACTCTTGGAATATGTTCGCAGACATTGGATTTCCACGTTTTGATTTGTGAAAAGTTTGTTCTCTCCACCGGGTTTTTCGACTCCTTGTATACACAATTTTGATGTTACAAGGTTTTCTTTTGAATTAAACTCTTTATCTTTACAATCTCCTATTTTTTCTATAGCAAGACGAGTATCACTACTACAATAATCGAATTTAGTTGAAAGATTATCATCATTCTTAGCAGGCACAAATTGATATTCAGCATCCTTAACTTTAGAAGTATTCAAATGTATCTTTTGTCCGTTGCGATCTGCTATTTTATTAGATTCTTTATTTTCTTCATTTAATGGTATTATTTCTGTATCGTTATAATTATTTCCTATTTTATAATTTTCTCCAGATTCAAGTAATGGTGAATTAGTATTTACCATGTTGTTTTCTTGTACCTTGACAGGTCTTTCTAAGCTTTTTGCATTTAGTATATGACTTGCACTAGAAATTATTTCGGGTCTTGAAGAACTTAAAGAGGAACTTTTTTTGTTGCTCTTGAGTATTTTATTGCTGGTCAATAGTGTATCTACATTTACAGGAATAAGATTCCTTTTATCAGATGAAGTCAAATATTTTAAATTTGCTATACTATCAATCCCTATAATTTCCTGTGATATAATATTTATTTGATTTTTGGGCACAGAAGTATTAGAGTCGAGGGCTTTTTTGGACACGTTATCTAATGACGTTTGTATAGATTTAGATAATGCATCTTTAATTTCAATTTTACTACTTGAGTCTAAGGTTTGAAGATCTTCTTTTATAAAATCAGATTTGTTCCTCATTCGTGTGTTTGCATTATGTGTAACGTCTTTGTTACTTTCTATATCATATTGGAAAGTGTGCATTTCACATTTATTCTTATTACTAATACTACTAGTGTCTACCTGCTCCTCGCATGAATCTTCATGTTTATTATTATGAACCATATTTAATTCATTTAAATCAGGATTAGGTATTATTGTATGAAATGTTGGACTCAACAAAACTGACTCTTTCATTAAATTAGCAGTTTCTAAAAAAGATGATTTGATATTACAGGTTTTTTCAATAGATTCTTTATCTGTTTGTTTTGGTTGGTTGCTTTTTTCTGAAATAATAAAAAGGTATAGCATTATGTATTCAAAACAAACAAACTTATAAATATATTCTTACGTATAGATTTCCAAAAATAAAAAAAGTAATACCAATAAATATATTTTCAAATACAGTAAGAAAATTGGCCAAATAATCGTCGATCAGTCAAAATAATTCGTGTAATTTTGCAAGTTGGCTATTCTTTAAGGTATCGTAAATAAAATACATATGTAGCAATATACTCTATGCAGTAAGGTTTGAGATGGCGGCGGTAGGTAGCTCATATCTAGTAAACTGCATATTACTACAACACATATATTTACTATTCTAATAATAATAGAACGATAATGTTTGCTTATAACAACATAAGAAGATGCAATAAATTTTTCACAATCGCTTTATAAAGAATGTTACAAATAGTAAAAATACAAAATCTAATTGAAAGCTAAAATTTACATTCTTATCAGTCAGTCTTACAGTATACCGTGAACCGAGGATACCCAGACTAATCTAAAGAGCCATCAATACTCAGCTTGTATTATTAAGTAGTAACAAGAACCAAGCTCATAAAATATTTTTAAATTTGGCGCACTGAACCTATGAAATTGCTTTCCCCTAATAATATTGTTGCACACAGCGCATTTCTTATTAAAGACTTTTAAAGATCGTTGTTAAGATTCATGACATAATCAAAATAAAATAAAAATCTTTATTGGAAATGTTTTTTAAATTACAATCAATGATATTCTAACAATATTATATTAGAATATCATTGATTACAATATATAAAATTTTAGAATGCTTACTAGTTTCAACTTCCATAGTTGACTTTATTAATTTGCAGTCGCAAATCTATTCGCATATTTATTACTCTAAATATCCTGTAACTTTAAAGTTCAAACCGTTGGTATATAATCAAAGGTTCAAACTGTGGTGACTACGTCCCACATTACGCCTTATACCAAATAACGTTGTAAATAATGTATTTAATTTTAAGCTTGTAATTTAGCTGTACGAGTATTTCTCACGCCTGTGTTTTATTATAAGGCCGTAGTCATTAAGTTAGAAAATATTTTTACTTTGAGTTTATTACCATTTCTTTTATCTTATTCGACAATTATATTGTTTACCTTTGTATTCGTTCTTTGCAATGCCGACTATTTGTGTAAGTTAATATTTAAAAGTTTATTGTTTCTCATAACTCTGTACCCATGTACCATTACTGTAATTGCTTTATTACTTGCTTCACTGTTATTGTTTTATTGCTTTCTGTTTTGGGTATTCACTTTTGTCTTTTTAAGTTAGCCGACACCGACCGCTGTAGTATCTTTTAATTTTTACAAAGCTCCGTATTCTTGGACAGTTCACTCGCAACCACGGTCCGGGTCGGTTCACTTACACTACTCTTTGCCTTAATTGTTGATTAATATACACTTAATTAAGTCTACGACGTTGTCATTTCCTCTCCGCTAAAACCTTACGCGTATAGCCCAGTCAGAGCGCCGACATTGGTGACCCCGACGTGATCTTTCTGTTGTCTAACGTGCGCTTGGGTTTATTAGGATTTTGTTTCGCGCCGCGGAGTTATTATTAGTGAAAAAGACTATTGTATTTAATTGACAATTTGTGACATTTGTTTAAGTGGTAGTATTTTATATAATTTTAAAATGACTGGAATTAGTCAGCCCAAACTCGCGGAAATTGCAGACCTCGTCGCGGAAAATATGAGGCTGCGGTGTGCGAGGCCATCGTCCGCCGTATCAGCGGAGGAACGCTTGGGGCGCCTAGAGGATGATTTATCGTCAATTAAAGAACTCGTAAAGAACATGGTACAACTGCAAGCTTCCATTTATAGCACAGAGCGAAATGCTAGGCCGCGCTCACGCAGCCATGCACGCTCGCGATCATCATCAAGGACCCGACCAGGGGGCTGGTTATGTTGGTACCACTTTAAACACGGACCGAAGGCTAACAAATGCGTGCGACCGTGTGCATTTAAACCACACGCGCAGCAGGGAAACGCCAGTGGGAGTTACTAGCGGCGAGTGACGTCATCCCGCTTAATCCAACTCGTCGCATTTTTATAACGGACACTGACAGTAAGGTGACATATTTAATCGATAGTGGAGCGGATCTCTGTGTTTATCCGAAATCATTAGTTCATACGGCTCGCAAAGTCTCTGCCTATGAACTAGTGGCCGCCAATGGAACACCGATTGCAACATACGGTACTGTCGCCTTGACCCTTAACCTCGGACTGCGACGTGACTTCCCATGGGTCTTTGTTGTGGCTGATGTATCTACGCCAATCATCGGGATGGATTTTTTAGCACACTATAACCTAATGATCGACGCAAGGAACAAAGGCATTGTTGACGCTATCACTCAGCTTACGGTTAAAGGACACGTGGCTGGGTGTAAACAAACAACTGTTAAAACGGTAAACGGCACAACACCTTATCACGATCTCCTAGCAAAGTACGTTGATATTACGCGCCCGGATGGAATCGTGAAAGAAGTTAAACACAACACGAAACACCATATTTTAGTGACACCAGGGCCTCCTGTAGCACAGAAGCCGAGACGTCTGGCACCGGATCGCCTTATGACAGCTAAGAAAGAGTTTGACACGATGGTGAAGTTAGGTATTGCGCAACCATCTAAGAGCCCGTGGGCTGCACCGCTTGTCATGGTACCGAAGCCACCGGTACGCGGTAAGCCGGAGACACCCGCACCGTTCGCCATGGCTACACCTGGAGAGGCCACGACGGAGGAGCACCGGCCTTGTGGTGATTATCGCCAGCTGAACGACCGGACGATACCGGATAAGTACCCAGTGCGACATATTCAAGACTTTGCACAGTGCTTAAGTGGTAAAACAGTGTTTACAAAGTTAGACTTAGTGCGAGCGTTTAATCAAATACCGATCGCAGAGGACGATATACCAAAGACAGCTATAACTACGCCATTCTGACTGTTTGAGTTTAAATATATGACATTCGGTCTTCGGAATGCGGCTCAAACGTTTCAACGATTTATGGACGAAGTGTTACGTGAATTACACTTTTGCTATTGTTACATAGACGATATTTTAATCGCATCAAGTGATAAAGCCGAACATTTAAAACACTTAGAGACTGTATTTGATAGATTAAGACAATACGGTGTTGTGATAAACCCGGCAAAGTGTGTGTTTGGTCAAACCGAGATTGAGTTTTTAGGTTACCTAGTCTCAACGGTAGGTACCCGTTCGTTACCTGAGAGAGTAAACGCGATACGTACGTTCCCGCTACCTGCCACCGCGAAAGAGTTGCGACGCTTCTTAGGTACGCTTAACTTTTATAGGAGGTTCATACCTAACGCAGCGGCTAGTCAGGCCAGCCTAAACGACCTCATAGGTAGTAAAAAAGGCAAGACACCTGTTATTTGGACAGATGAGGCGAGGCGGGACTTTAAAACGTGAAAAAAAAAAAAAAGCCTAGCCAAAGCAGCATTGTTATCTCACCCGCTTATTAACGCCGAGTTAGCTATTTTTTCGGACGCCTCGGAGAAAACAATAAGAGCGACTTTGCAACAAAAGTTAGATAACAGTTGGCAACCTCTCGGATTCTTTTCAAAGAAATTTACCACAGCTCAACAGAAATATTCAGCATACGACCGCGAATTACTAGCGATCTATGCTGGTATTAAGTATTTTAGACATTATATCGAAGCGCGTCACTTCAGTATCTTCACAGACCATAAACCTATTACCTACGCCTTTAGGAAGAAAGAGCAACAATGCACGCCTAGGCAGTTCCGGTACTTAGACTTTATTGGTCAATTTACTACGGACATACGTCACGTTAGCGGAGAGCTGAATATACCGGCTGACATGCTCTCACGTATCGAATCCATTCATAGCGACATCGATTGGGAATCTCTCGCGGTTTCACAGAGAAATGACCCACAACTTAAGTCATTAATCGAAAACAATTGTTCGTCATTGCAGTTACGACTTATTCAATTACCCGGTAGTAATAAGCTTATCTATTGTGATGTTTCGACGCAGGTAGCAAGGCCGTATCTTACAGAGCCATTCAGAAAGACCGCTTTCCTTAAGCTACATCGGAATTCGCACCCGGGAGGTAAAGCCACTACCAAACTTGTGTCTAGACGTTTTGTATGGCCGTCCATGAATTCAGATTGTAAACAGTGGGTTAAAGCTTGTTTAGATTGCCAACGATCTAAAGTAAATCGACACGTCATTACCTCACCCGGAACTTTCGCGCCGCCGTCGTCACGCTTTGATCACGTACACATAGACATAATTGTAATGCCTTATTCTGAGGGATACCGTTATTGTTTAACTTGCGTTGACCGATTCTCTAGATGGCCGGAAGCTATTCCTATTGAGAACCAAGAGGCAGAGACTGTAGCTCGCGCGTTTTATTCTAATTGGATTGCACGGTTTGGCATCATGTTAAACGTAACGACCGATAGGGGTCGACAGTTTGAATCACACCTGTTTAGAGAACTTAATGCTCTAACAGGTACGAAACATTTTAAGACTTGTGCCTACCACCCTTCCTCTAATGGTATGGTAGAACGTTTTCACCGCCAGCTGAAGAGCGCAATAAAATGTTACGGTTCTAGGCACTCTAGCTGGACGAAAATTCTACCAACTGTGATGCTAGGTATTAGGGCATCGTGGAAGGAGGACCTTCAAGCTACATCCGCGGAATTAATATACGGACAGAGCCTACGCCTTCCCGGAGAGTTTCTAACGGCTGGTACATCGCGTAGTACGTCACCGAGTGAGTTTGTTAAAGAGCTATGTAACAACTTCAACCAGCTCAGACCTATTTCTGGTACGCAACACGGCAAGAAAAGTACCTTTATTTATAAAGACCTAGCTACAAGTAGTCATGTATTCATTAGAAACGATACGGTAAGGGCACCATTACAACAGCCGTACGATGGGCCGTTTAGGGTAATTAGCAGGACAGACAAAACCTTCGTACTAGACATTCGTGGCCACGAGACCACGGTATCTGTCGATAGGCTCAAGCCAGCGTACGTGTTGCGGGAACCGGAACATCATCCCGATAGTAACGTAAGCGATGATCCACTCGAATTTTTCGTTCATAGTAACCGGCAACCTCAGGAAGAAAGCATGAATCATGATTCGGATTCGAACGCCGTGCCTGAGACGATCCCTAATAGTGTAACGTCAGATTCATCGGACGTGAACCTACAACGTGCGGTTCCACGCCGGTCTGGTAGACGCGTTCGTTTTCCCGATTACTACCAGGCTGGTTTGGCGTGATTTTTCGTAATTCAGTATTTTCATATTTCATTACTATAGTTCGTTATTTTTGTATATGTTTGTTTATTATTTTTTTTGTCACCTGAATTACTGGTAAGGGGGTACCTGTGGTGACTACGTCCCACATTACGCCTTATACCAAATAACGTTGTAAATAATGTATTTAATTTTAAGCTTGTAATTTAGCTGTACGAGTATTTCTCACGCCTGTGTTTTATTATAAGGCCGTAGTCATTAAGTTAGAAAATATTTTTACTTTGAGTTTATTACCATTTCTTTTATCTTATTCGACAATTATATTGTTTACCTTTGTATTCGTTCTTTGCAATGCCGACTATTTGTGTAAGTTAATATTTAAAAGTTTATTGTTTCTCATAACTCTGTACCCATGTACCATTACTGTAATTGCTTTATTACTTGCTTCACTGTTATTGTTTTATTGCTTTCTGTTTTGGGTATTCACTTTTGTCTTTTTAAGTTAGCCGACACCGACCGCTGTAGTATCTTTTAATTTTTACAAAGCTCCGTATTCTTGGACAGTTCACTCGCAACCACGGTCCGGGTCGGTTCACTTACACTACTCTTTGCCTTAATTGTTGATTAATATACACTTAATTAAGTCTACGACGTTGTCATTTCCTCTCCGCTAAAACCTTACGCGTATAGCCCAGTCAGAGCGCCGACAAAACCTAGGAGCCTTTCAATAGAAAATTATATTATACATAAAAAATATTTGACGACATGTTGGCTCAGTTTGTAGCAAGGCCGAACCTGGACGGTAACCAATTTAGTTTTCGTCGGGGGCGCTCTACCATAGACGCCATCATGCGCGTGAGGGCCCTGGTGGAGGAGACGGTATCCCGGAGTGGGGTGGTGCTGGCGGTGTCTTTGGACATCTCCAACGCATTCAACACCTTACCCTGGAGTTGTATTCTGAAGGCTCTGAAATACCATCACGTGCCTCCCTACCTCCGCCGTACAGTAGGGGCTTACCTGGAGGGTAGACGCGTCACCTATCGGGGACGAGACGGTGCCGGTCGGCACCTCATGTCGTGCGGTGTTCCGCAAGGATCGGTCTTGGGACCGCTCCTGTGGAACATCGGCTATGACTGGGTGCTGAGAGGCGATGTCCCGTCGGGCGCCGACTTGACGTGTTATGCGGACGAAACGCTCGTAACTGCCCGGGGAGCTCGCACAGGGAAGCGACGTTGATAGCTACGGCTGCAGTGTCACAGGTGGTGAACCGCATTCAACGTCTGGGCCTGGAGGTGGCCCTACACATCGTGGTCAACGGGGCTCGGATAGCTAACGAATCCACCATGAAGTATCTGAGATTGGTGCTCGACAGATGGTGGGAATTCGGGCCCCACTTCCGGCGGCTGGCGCCTAAGCTGATGGGTGCAGTGGGCGCGCTTTCAACGTTGCTTCCCAACTTGGGGGGCCCAAGCGCCACCTGTAGGCGGTTGTACGTGGGAATCGTGCGGTCCATGGCCCTATATGGGGCCCCTGTGTGGGCGATGGACATGACGGCCAACACTCTTGCCGTTCTGCGCAAACCGCAGAGGGCGATGGCCGTCAGAGTCATCCGCGGGTATCGCACGATTTCCTATGAGGCGGCTTGCGTCCTGGCCGGATCCCCGCCCTGGGACCTAGAGGCGAAAGTACTCGCGTCATTATATCGATGGCGCGAGGAAGAGCGGACACGGGGCTTAAGACCGGTGCAGCGGCAGATCGCGCTGCGCCGAGAGAAGCTCCGTCAGGTCTTGGTGGCGAAATGGCGGCAAAGGCTTCTGAGCCCTACCGCCGGCCTCACTGCCGTCGAAGCGATCCGGCCAGTACTCGACGACTGGCTCGTGTGGTCGTGGGTGACGCAGGTGCTGTCGGGGCACGGCTGCTTCGGCAAGTACCTGTGCCGCATAGATAGGGAGCCGGACGCTCGGTGCCGCCACTGCGTCCATTGCGGAGAGGACACAGCGCAACACACACTCGCCGAGTGTGTAGCTTGGGAGGAGCAGCGCCGTGTCCTCACAAATAAAGTAGGAGGCGATCTGTCGCTGCCGGCCGTAGTGCGGAGAATGGTCAGTAGTGCAGGGCCGCGGTGGTGTCCTTCTGCAAGGACGTGATGTCGCAGAAGGAAACTGCGGAACGGGAGAGGGAGATCTCGACTTCCTTCCCCGGCCGCAGGAGGCGCACCGGGCGCAGGAGAAGGGCGGACAACGCCGTTTTCCGGCCCCCATGAATGGGTCCAGGGACTTGGGGAAATCCTCGCCCCCTATTCGATGGACCCGAGACGAGGTCCGAGACCCGAGGCGCGAGCATGCGCGCGCCCCTGAGACGATGCACGGGGTAGTTCAACACCTCACTACCCCGTGCAGGAGACGAGGCCCGGACAGATCCGGCCAGCACCAGTGTGGGGCTGTGGAAGAATTCGGATTCCCACGGCCTCGCGCGCACGTGCGAGGAGACACCGGGGTGGTTTTAGCCGGTAGAGTCCGGCACTCCCCTTCGCCATTCCCCAGGCAGAGGTAGTCCATAAGGATTTCCCCCCGTTAAAAAAAAAAAAGTTTGTAGCAACGCTACTTGTCTGCTGTTGCTGTCAGCGGTCGCGGGTTCGTGTCCCATTGGATGCATTCATTTGTTGAGCACGAATATTTGTACTCCAGTCAGGGGTGTTTATATTTATTTATTTATAATATATTTGTATTGAAATTTATATATGCGTAATGTATCAACTATCAAGTTTCTGTAACACAAGTCTCGCCGTTTACAACAGAACTAGAAGGGCTGTGGGTAATAAAGCTCCAACTTATTTTTTTTATTTTTATTATTCGTTTTCAACACCCTACTACGACTAGATCTCAAGAAAAAGCTGTACCAATGTTTTACTAACAACAATAAATATTTTATTAGCTAACATATTTAATTCATTTTCTTTGACAAACACTATGCAGGCAGTGGTAGTCTAGCAGTAACGCGCTCGCTTGGATAACCGCGTGTACGTGCGTGAAAGTGATGCGGGTTCAAATCCGGATCTCACACCTCTGGTATTTCTATGTGCGAATCACTTTCTATCATGATTACCACTCGTCGTCCGGTGAAGGAAAACATCGTGAGGAAACCTGCATGCCTTAGAAAAACCTAGCAAGTTTTATGAAAAACATGAGAAGTCCGCCAACACGCACTAGGCCTGCGTGGTGGACTATGGCCTGATCCCCCTCGTACTGAAAGAGGTCTGTGCCCAGCAGTGGGACATAAAAAGGGCAGAAGATGAAACACTATATAATATGTATTTACCCTTAGGTAGGTTCCACAAGAGTTATGTTGACCTAGAAATTTTTTTAGGTCAACATAACTCTTATGGAACCTACCTAACTGATAACTGAAATAACATTTCATGTTACATGATTTTGCAACTATGATTAAAAATTTCCTATTGTCTAAAAATTTTAGAATAATTTGATAAAAATTAAAACAGAAAATAAATACTCTTTAACATATTATTATTTAGATTATAATATAATAAAAAGAGGAAAAAAGATTTCTTTCTAATCAAACTCTAGCATTACAGTATATGATACTAAACAAATTAAATAGTGAAACTTAAATAAAACCTAATAAATATTCTACATACATAAGTTTAATTATTATACCTACCTAGTACCTAGTTTAGTAATGTTAGTATATAATAAATCTAAGAAATATTTTTCAAAATTCTTTTTTTCAACACATTAACATATCTCACCTTTAAAATTTTCTTGTGTTACATTATTCTCTTTTGAACTTTCAATAGTTCCCAAGTTTATACCTAATTTTTGTAAAATATCAGGTGGCAAAACTAGCACATTTTGGTTACCACTCTCTGTGTTTATATTATGCTTGTCCCGAGAAGATTTTTTAAGTTTTTTGGAACTCATTGTAACTCAAAACATTTATTTCAAAATTAATATCTTGGAATAAAATAATTGAGCTGAAAAAAAAATAAAATAAATACATAAATTCTGAACTTGGGATAGAACCAAGAACTTACAGAAAAAGTTTTACAAAAACCTACATTGTGCTCACTTAGCTGTCTCTGACATATAAGTATACATTAAAATTTTGATACCATTTGTAAATTGATGATAAAATTACAAAAAAAAAGGTTAAAGTATGTATACATGATTACAATTAATATCTTAATTCATTAATTTCAATTGTTTCTATAACATATATTATTATCATAAAAATATAAAATTTTATATTTTATAAACAAAATATATTTTAAAATATGTACACTATTATAATAAGTTCTTAACCATAAAAAAACAAAATATATAAATCACTAAATTGATCAGGATGGTGGAATCGAACCAACGTCACAGACATCGCAACAACACGTGCTACCAGTCAAAAAACTGAGCTAAATTTACAACTCCGCAGTTATCCCAATATTGAGATATGATATTGAAATTAATTATAATAATAAATGTTGTCTTTATGAACATGTTATTTTTTAAAACACTACAGTTTAAGTTTAATATTATAATGTACTTACGTATTTCTTAACATTCATGCTTATTTCACAAAAGATTTAAATAACACTGGTGAATTATTTATAGCTGCACAATTACTACTTGCATATCTATTAATATTATTATTTTAATTTTATCCAATATGTATTAGCTAAATTAGGTTATAAGTATAAAACATAATTCATAATTGCTCAATTTGACAAATGTCTATCTGCTATCAGTATCCTATTCACTATTGCTAAAATCTGACATTACAGAATACAGATAAAACTAAAATAAAAAATCAACAATCTTCAAAGGGCTCACTGAATTTGACCCAACTTGTTTTGATTTTCGGATTTTTTTTATTTTTAATTATCTGTTCGTCGTTTGTTCGTTAATGTTCGAATGTAAAAATTGTTTGTTCGTCTTTTATTTATTTATAACTAATTAAGTTGGACACCCTTACTAGATATCTTTATTTTTATCGCTCAGATTAATTAATTTTGATTAATCTTCGTTTGTTCGACGACTATTGGTGATTGTTCGATCATAAAAACAATTTAATTCCCAATTATTAATTATTCTTTTGTGTACCAAATACCAATGTAGTATGTACTCTGTGATGATATTCGAAAAGGAGCACAGTTCACAGATTACTATATACCAGTCAAAAAGTAGAGCATTATTAATAATGTTATTTTTTTACATATTATGCACTATGCATCGCTCAGTCGCCATTATACTGCTGTGCATGCGCAGCAAAGAGTATAGATAATATACTGATGCGCAGTGTAGGCGTGAAGTTGCTTATTAGATTTAAAATAATTAATAATTGGGAATTTAATTGTTTTTATGATCGGACAATTACCAATAGTCGTCGAACAAACGATGATTGATCAAAATTAATTAATCTGAGCGATAAAAATAAAGATATCTAGTAAGGGTGTCCAACTTAAGAATAAACATTTGTTTAATTAATTATAAATAAATAAAAGACGAACTAACAATTTTTACATTCGAACATTGACGAACAAACGACGAACAGACAATTAAAAATAAAAAAAATCCGAAAATCAAAACAAGTTGGGTCAACTTCAGTGAGCCCCTGTCCAGTGGTATTATAGAGGTCACTTGATCTATGGTTAAAATATGTATAATAAATGTATTATGTATTATCTATTGACTATTAAAAAAAGGTTAGGATTCATGGCCGGCTGTTTGTATTGACATTTCTCATTTGACATTTCTGTAACCTATAAAACATTTGTTTTAAGATCTATTCTTCTTTACATAATTATCTTAATTTATTCGTTGCCCATTGGTATCCCTCAGACTATCTAGGCATTACATAGACTTACATTTTTAAGGATTATATTTTATAACAACCATAATATTAATAGAAATAAATTGAAGGTTATTTACATTAAGAGAATAATAATCTCTTCATAAACAAATCAATATAAATATTAAAGCTTTATAAATATAATAATGGCAAGCACGACTAAAGCCTTATCGTTTACGGTACAATCGGAATGTACCATCACAAAAGCTCGTTCTGGCCTTATGAAGCTGCCACATTATGAAGTTAAAACACCAGTATTTATGCCGGTTGGAACACAGGTATACTTATATACATTAAACATATCATTTGTAATATTGAAATAAAACAACTTCATAATTTCTAAAACGTTTTAGGGAACTATGAAAGGGTTGTTGCCAGATCAATTAGAAAGGTTAAACTGTGAAATTATACTAGGAAATACTTACCATTTAGGAAACAGGCCTGGTATTGGAGTACTAAAAAAAGCTGGTGGACTTCATAAATTTATGGGATGGAATAGAGCTCTCCTTACTGACTCTGGAGGGTTTCAAATGGTTTCATTGCTTAAATTAGCTGAGATAACTGAGGAAGGTGTTAAATTTAGGTCGCCATATGATGACACTGAAATTATGTTGACGCCAGAAAAATCTATAGAAATACAAAATTATATAGGTATGTATAATGATAATAGTTCACAACAACTATTATAAATAAATGTTTAACATTTATTTTACTATAGCTTTTGCCCTTAAGTTAGGTACCAATATTTAAAGAAAAATCTAGTTTTTCTCAGTGTTGTAGTCTCCACAATCTACCTTGTGTAAGTTGTATAGTAGTACATTGCACAGGTTGTATGGATTTAAACTTTGAATTAGGTAGTCCAATGGATAGATCAAATGGTTTCAGAAAATTTGAAATTGCTCACGATAAAACATCTATAAAATAATGTGAGTTTAAAGGTATATAAATTTTCTTTTATCTGCAATGACAGTTGATTTTCATAAAGAGTACAGTAGAAATAACTTTAATTTTTTTTATAATATGAGGTAAATCTTTAGTATAACAGCAACATCATATTAAGTTGTTTCCAATTTTAAAGAACCATGTAGATAGTACACTATAAAAGTGTAGTATTTTATTTGAATTTCTAAACAAAAGACCATAACAGGTAAGCTAAAATTCAGATACAAATGTAAGTCTTTAAATCAGTTTTGTAGTTTTTGAAATCAATGATTAACAAACTAATTAAATTAGGGTGGATGCCCTGAATGCTAGCCCTGCTCCTAATATCAGCACATAGCAGTAATATCATGAGTGTGCTTTCTTAGGTAAATCCATGGAAGAGAGGAATGCTTTTGCACCCAAGAAGTGTGGGTGCCTAGTCAGAATTCACTATTGTTATAATAGAAATGTTTATGTGCTATATGTATAATATGAAATAAGATATGCTTTTTATATTGACATTTTTTACAATTATTTTACAAACCAAAATTAGTATCTATATTTTTATAATGTTAATCAATCAATACATTTCAGGAGCAGACATTATAATGCAACTTGATGATGTAGTACAAACTACATTTCAAGATTATGATCGCATCAAAGAAGCAACAGAAAGAACAAGCCGATGGCTTGACCGTTGCTTAAAAGCTCACAAAAAGCCAGATGAACAAAACATATTTCCAATAGTGCAAGGCTTATTAAATCCGGAACTAAGAAGACAAAGTGCTCAAGAACATATGACAAAAAGTGTTAATGGTTTTGCAATAGGAGGCCTTAGGTAATAAACATATTAATTTTAGTAAATATCTTATTGTAGGTCAGTCAGATCAACAAGAATTAGACATAAAGAAAAGTTCACTTCTTTATTTTAATAAACAAAGTTTATTTCTTATTTTCTTCATATATAACCATTTCTTCATTTAAATCAGAGCTTATCCCTACCGACTATAAAATCAAAATGTCTACAAAAGAATTATATTCTTACTAGATAAAAACTAAAAAACTTTGCTAAATATTTATCAATTTTATATCTATTCAACCAATATTTCTTTACAGTGGAGGAGAAGCTAAGGATGATTTTTGGCCAATGGTCAGTCTTGGCACAGAAATATTAGACAAAAATAAGCCAAGATACTTAATGGGAGTTGGAGTAGCAATTGACCTTGTTGTATGTGTTGCTCTTGGAATAGATATGTTTGACTGTGTGTATCCAACTCGAACAGCTGTAAGATCATATAATAGTGTCTTATAAACAATTTTTTAATTAAATTTAAATGTTTTTATTTATTAAATTTAAATGTTTCCAGAGATTTGGATGTGCACTTGTAAACAAAGGCCAGCTGAATTTGAAACAGAAGATTTATGAGACAGACCTAAATCCTATTGATGCAAATTGTGATTGTAGTACATGTAAAAATTATACAAGGGCTTATTTGCATTGTATTGTATCAGTAGAAACAGTTGCATGTCATCTTATATCTGTACATAATATTGCATTTCAGGTTTGATTGTCTCAATTATTTATGCTTTTTTTTAATATGACTTACTTGCTTATATACTTTATTTTATTCCAGATGCGCCTAATGAGAACTATGAGAGATAATATAGAAAAAGGCACCTTTCCACAATTTGTTAAGGATTTTATCTCTGAAGTGTACCCTAACAAAAATTATCCAACTTGGATTATAAATTCTTTAAATTCTGTTGGAATTAAAATAATTGAAACTTAAATATTTTCATTTTAATGTAAAGGCTAAATTCAATAAAGAAAATAATATTATAAATGCACTTTTAATAATTTTACATAAAGTCATCAGAATCATTTCCATCATAATTAGTACTCATATTTTCTTTCTTCATAAGGGTAGAATAACTTCTTAATTCAGCTTCCTCTTTTTTTCGTTTTTCCTCTTCCTTTTCTTTTTCTTTCTTCTCCCGTAATATTTTCTTTTTATCTTCTCTTTCTAGCCTATCTCTAGTTTCTCTTTCTAGCCTTAAATCTGGAAAAGCTTCTCTTTTTGTTTTATTCAGCCTGTTTATAGTTTCATTAATTCTTTTGACAACTCTTACTTTTCTTACATCTCGATCCTTATGGAAAGCCACTTGTCCTACCTATTATAAGATAAGAAATATGTTTACTATATTGTTTTTATGTAATTATTATGATAAATAAATATAGTGTTTAATTAACTGTAAACTAATACTAAATCTTTATTGGAACTAAGTGCGAAGTAGCATTAAAGATTGAACAAACCCCCAAATATGAATTGTCCAAAATTTGCACTAGTAACTTACCTCCATGCTTGGAGTTTTTTTCAGATTTGCCCACATTGTGTAAACAATATCAATATCATTCATTTTATTACCCATTATAGAGTTAGCTTTAACTAATTGACACGCATCATCTAGTACCGAATTTGGTATATCGTCTATTGTTTGACCCTTTAAATATAAAAAAGATTAAATTTTTAAATTTAAAAATTATCAAATTCATTTTCTATAATATCCTGTAAATCTTACTGGTGCTAAGCGTAGATAAACATGGGCAGAAGAAACTTTATCAACATGAAACCAAACATCTTCAGGCCAGCCCCATTTTATTAAATCTTCGTCTGAAAATTAAAATTATTATAAATTAATTTTTATTTGATGATATAATGTAATTGTAATTCGTCAAAATCACTAAAAGAAAGGTTAAAGTATATTTATTAGAACTTACTTTCATGTTTATCAGCGCCCATAAAAAGAGTAACTGGCGGTGAAACAACATTACTTGTAAAATAGAAAACCATTTTTATAACATTAACGTTGACATAAGCTAAAAAACAAACAAAATAAAGAGAATCACGTTCAAGTTCATTTCATTTTCAGATAAATTTATTGACAATTGACATTGACAACTGATAAGATAAAGTTCAAAGCATAGATGAAAAATAAACGTTCAAAGTATAGATGTCATCATAGAGTACATCATGGAGATTAGAAACCTCTAATCTCCATGGAGTACATATATTGCTACATAATAATGCTACGTACAATTCATAGATTAATAATAAGTACAACTCTTCAGCTTTATAAATAGCATACAGTATAGTAGGTTCATGTATAGAGTATAGCATGGAGATTAGAGACCAGGAGGACCATTGCCCTAGAATGTAATGTCTCAGAAATATTGTCAAACTAAGGAGGCGCTGCGACCGCTATGTTGTCTCAATGCCTAACTTCACGTTGTCACAATAGTGACAATACTCATAAACAGCTAACTTCACAAATACTACTTACTGACGACAGCGCGTTATAAATTCTACAAATTTTCAGAGACAGGCGGGTAATGCTTTAGTATGAAGCGATGGTTCTCCTGGTCTCTACCCTCCATGGAGTATAGATTAAAATTATAAAAGTGTCGAAAATTAATACTTGAAGTTTCTCACTCTCTCTCTCAATCAGTTTCAATCGCTCTCTCCCTCTACTTGGACAAAAACGGACACTTTTTCGCATCACTTATATTATTATTATTGCATTTCATCCGTAAAAATTTTACCCTCATGCGCGCAAAGAAGTTTCACTTCAAAAATGATAACCATTAAAAAAAATAATAATTTTGTGTTGACTGCATAGAACGTTATTGTACTACTAACGCCATGTGCTAGAAAACGAAAAGTTAATATCGCTGTTAATTTATTACCCGCTAAAAAACTATGTGAGCCCCTTACTCCTAAAATATTTTTGTTCTGTGGCGAGCCCTTACAAAGCTTGGCCTTTTACTATTAAATTAAACGATAGTAATGTATTAATTTATATGAACACAACAGTAAAAAATATTTTAGTCTTTTTTAATACATGTACAGTATTTTACAGTGACCACCTATCATAATTTCATGCAACTTAAAATAATTTTCTTATAATCTGTTCTAAACTTGTTTGTCAAATGTCAGATAACAGATTCCATATAATGATTATTATTGATTATTGAATATTGAGTAATTTCATCAACTAATTTTTATTATTATAGTACAAACACAGTTGTCGATTAGGTTTTATAGTGAAATTAAAAATTTTTAAGAAATTTTAACAAGTAGCATAATTCTAATTTAGTAGGTATATTTGTAAAACATGTATTTGTAAGACTACAATTATTTGAACTGATAAACATAGCACTGGTTAAGTGTTAACATTGACAACAGTAAATTTTAATTTACTGTCGCAGATTTATATTTTTGGAGCCAAATAATATGGGAAGTCCAGAACGAGAATTATGCCCTCCCCCTTCAGAAGAAGATGAATTGACTCTTCCAAGAGCCAGCATAAACAAAATGATCAAAGAGTTAGTACCCTCTATAAGAGTTGCCTTTGAATCACGAGAGTTAATATTAAATTGTTGTACTGAATTCATACATTTAATAAGTTCCGAAGCAAACGAAGTGTGTAATCAAAATAACAAGAAGACGATTAATGCAGAACATGTTCTCACAGGTATCCTTGTAAATTATGTTTCTTACACTACCCATAAATTTTCTTATTTCATCACCATATTTTGCTTATGGTGTTTAGTAATAAAATGCTTTCCCCACTATCTGCATGCTTAACTAAAGTATTAGTACCTACCTATTAGTACCTAGGACTCTAAAACATATTAGGCTTACTATGAAAATAATTGTTATTGTTACTGTAAAGCATTATTTTGAAATTATTGTATTTCAAGAGTCCTCTTATATTATTTTGTTATATTATTTTTAGCCTTGGACAGGCTAGGTTTTAGTGACTATACAGTGGAAGCAGAGGCAGTCTTAAAAGATTGTAAAGCAGTGGCAGCAAAGAGAAGGCGACAAAGTACCAGACTTGAAAATCTAGGTATACCAGAAGAAGAGCTTTTAAGACAACAGCAAGAGCTTTTTGCAAAAGTATGATTTATTGTTTATTAATTATGTTGCAATTATCCAGAAAGTCCAGTTAGCCCCTTAATAAGGGGCTTACTATATACATTTGATTAAAAACTAATAATTATCAAAAATCTATATTTTATATAGTATAAAAAATAAAAAAAATTATATTAAATCTTTTATGATAGTCTAAGTAACAAACACACTGCTTTGGTTGAATGGAAAGTTTCTATTCAACCAAACAATTATTTATGTGTGTGTGTGCATAGTTAAACTGCTTTTGGTCTATTTTTAAATAATAATGAAATATTTTTCTAGGCTAGAGAAGAACAAGCTAAACAAGAACAACAACAATGGTTATTGCTTCAACAACAAGGGTTAGTTGGTGTTGAAGGGGCACCTCAACCTTATGTCCCACCACCTTCAGGGACAAGGCAAGATGATACAGAAGATGATGATTACTCATAGAGACTTCATAATCTTATGTCAATAAGAATTGTAATTGAATATTAAATACATTGCTTAAACAGATGTTATTTTTTTAATTCTTATAAGTATTAAAATCTGTAGGCTAGGCATGTCACATAATATTCTCAAATAATAAGTAGTATATAGTGCTATCTATTAACAGTTACACAAACTTTAATTCAATTTTCGTTCTACAGTTTTCGCTAAATGCATATCAAACAATGTAATATGGTGCTTATTTCAAAAAAAAAACAATTTTTAAAATTTTGACTGTTTTTTCTGGCTAATCTCTGAAACGGCTGGACCGATTCTTATGGGACTTTGACTTGTAGATAGTTCATGTTATAAGGAGTAACTTAGGCTACTTTTATTGGAACGAAGTTCCTTATCGCGCGTTGTGAAAGGGGGCTAGACGGAAAAAATTCTTACGAAAAGTTGTCACGACACTTTTTGCTATAGTAAGAAAATACCTAACACATTTTAGTTTTTTTTTTCAACAATGACATGGGTGTCATTTTCGAGGTTTCTCGGGGTGCTGATTGCGAAAATGAGGTCCATTTTCAAATCCAAGATGGCGGACATCCGGTTTTTTTTGCAATAATGACATGGGTGTCATTTTCGAGGTTTCTCGGGGTGCTGATTGCGAAAATAAGGTGTTGCAGACAGCGAGAAAACGCCACAAGTACGATAAACTACCACGGCCGGCGCGAGCGAGATGGCGAAATACGTAGATATAAGCATTAGAGTAGGACAGAACATAGGCTAAGCTTTGTACTTTGATATTTGTTATTTTCTTTATTTATATATTTTAATTTACTATTCTAGTGAATAAAGTTTGAAATTTCGTGTGTTTCCTTTAGATAGTAAGTAGGTAAGCAAAGAAAAATAAGTTAGGATAAGTATAAGTCTATGTAATTGAGAGAAATTGCCACGGCAAGTACCGAATCTTGTCCCTTTTTCAAAGAAATGTACAAATATCTTAAAAAGTATATAAGAAGCTTATGTAAAATTAATGTATATAGATAGAACACGTTAAAATCTATATTTATGTAAAACTTTAGAGACTGTAACTTTTATAATTTAGGCGCTAGACGCGAAAATATCGTAATACTATAGTGAAAATTATTGTAAAACTCGTGTCAAAATGCAGCGGCTCTCGTTAAGGTATTGCTCAAAGCTACGGACCTACGCATCTTGAAACGAGTTGGCATTCCGTTCATTACATTCGGTTTCATACGACTAGAAATAAGAAGAGGAAATAAAGCCTGGAAGATTTCTGAACTCTGGTGTCTCATTTCAACCTGGGAAGTCCCCGGAAATCATCAGTTTTTTGGTCCTTCGAGCCGGATCTTCGACAGCAACAGAATGGTGGTCACCAGAAGCCAGGGCGGGGGGAAAGAAGACGGAAGACTGATATTCAACGAACCCCCCCCCGCTCCCCCTCGGGAATCGAGACCAGGACGGAATCAACGACGGAGCTACGGGTCCCCCCGTCCGGAGAAGCGGCGGGGGGAGGGACCGACGCCCCCCCCGGTGCTAAGAGGTATATCGGACCGGGGCTACGAAGCTACGATGTGCTGCCAACGCCGCCGACGCTCGTGGACCCGCACGCCCCCCCCTCACTCCGCTGCTACCTCACCCCGGCGGGTGTGAATACGAGTGTGGGTGCGAGTGCGGTTACGAGTGTTGCCATGGAGAGGCGCACCTTCGGGCGGACTGCGGACGAAATTTTGCCAGCTGACGACGCGAGGAAGGAAGACTTGGGAACCGGAGCAAGAAGAAAGAACAGATCCACCCCTTCAGTCCGCTCGCGTAGATCGAACGCCAGCACCAGAGCAAAACTGCAGTATGAAGCGGAGCAGCAATTGGCAGACATCAGGAAGAAGCAACTGGAAATAGAAGCAGAGCTGATCAGGAAGAAGCTCGCCGCTGAAGTGGCTGCTCTGGATGACGACGACAGCCAGGAAGATGAACCACCTGAACAGGTGGCGCGACGGGTCACCGACTGGCTGGATAGAAGTATGGAGGGAAGAGAGACGACAAATAATCTCATCAGGCCTCCACAGCCACCTGCACCTGCGACCCGGGACCCGGAACCCAGAACCCGGAACCCAGAAGCCTGAATGCCGGGAAGAGAAGAAACCACAATGGAAAGGTTCAAGCGGCATGAAGACTTTGAAGAAAGAAAAAGAGGGCGCTCACCAGCAGCTGGGAGAACCGACTTCGAACAGCTGGCAGAGGCAATTGAGAAGATGATGAACAAGAGGCCTGCGACGCAACAATCTTCAGACCTGCCAACATTTTCCGGAGCACCGACCGAGTGGATGCGGTTTAAGGCCGCAATGGAATACACCACGAAGAGGTTCAACATTACTCCATGGGACAACCTGGCGCGCCTGCGGAACTGTCTACGAGGGGAGGCGAGTGAACTCGTATCGTCTCTCCTGAGCACGATGACACACCCCGACGTGATTATGAAGACCCTGGAGCAGTTTTACGGCCGACCGGAAGTGCTGATAGCGAAGGCACTGGAAGAATTGAAGCGCCTGCCTAGGCCGGGACCGACAGCGATTGAATTCAATATGTTCGCAGTCAAAGTGCAGAACGCCGTCACCGTGCTACTGCAGTTGAAGAAGGAGCACCTGGCCGCCCCGGCTCTGAAAGCAGAGATTTTAGAAAAGCTGAGCCCACACCAGAAGTCCAGGTGGTACGACTACGCCGATGCCCACCAGCACGAAGACGTTCCAGAGATCATCCTGCTTTCTGAGTTCCTGATGAAGGAAGCTGAACGGGCCTTGAAGCACGGAACAACGTTGTCTGGGAAGAAGGAGGCATTGAAACCAGAGACCAGCCTCAAGACACCAGCCGTCAGAAACAAGAGGACAGTCTTCACTGCAACGACAGACGAGATTCAGCAGAAGACAATGCGAAAAGAAAAAGAAGCTGAAACCAAATGCTTTATCTGTGAAAAGGAGCACGAGGTACCAAGGTGCCCCAAGTTCAAACTGATGAAGATTGAAGACCGCTGGGGAAAAGTCAAAGGATCGGGACTCTGCTTCAAATGCCTCACCAAAGGGCACAGGAAGATGTACTGCAAGGCCAAGACGTGTGGTATTGGGGAATGCCGGCGACCACACCATGCGATGCTGCACCTGGTTCGAGCGCCTGAAGCCACGACCAAAAATGTGGCAATGATTGAGAATGAAGACCGAGACACCTCAGAAGTGGTAGCGGCGACAATAATCCCGGAGAGAGAAGGCATCAAGCTGAAGATGTGTCCAGTGACAGTCAGCGGTCCCAATGGAGAAGCTCAAACCCTGGCGTTGTTCGATGAAGGATCTACAGTAACACTGCTGGATGAAGAAATTGCGCAACGAGTTGGAGCAAAAGGGCCACTGAAACCGATGAGCATGAGTGGGATCAACACCAGCCGAGAAGAAAACAAGAGCCGCTTGGTGAGGATCGGCATTCGTGGGAAGAGCAGCGAGGAGTTCAACATCGCGGCAAGGACGATTGGGAAGCTGAAGCTGACCACTCAATCCGTGGGTCCAGAGCTGCTGCGGAAGAAACACCTTGAGGATCTAAGCAAGGAAGAACTCTGCTACTCGCGAGGAAGACCCCAGCTCTTAATAGGAACAGACAATTGGGAGCTGATCGTGTCCCGAGAAATCATAACAGGCAAAAAGGGAGAGTTAGCTGCATCCAAGACGAAGCTCGGGTGGGTGATCCATGGAGCGGTCCCAAGGAGAATCATTACCGAGGGACCAGAAGAAATCCTACACATCATCACCACCAGTCAAGACCAGAAAATTGAAGAAATGGTCAAGCAGCACTTCGACATCGACGCCCTGGGAGTCTCAACGAAAGTAAAGATCAGATCTGAAGATCAGCGAGCGCAAGACATCTTCGAGAAGACGGCAAAGAAAAGGGAAGATGGACGCTACGAAGTTGGACTCACCTGGCGTCATGAAGATACCAAGCTTCCAGCCAGCTACAACACAGCTATGAGAAGGCTGAACAACTTAGAACAGAAGCTTAAGAAATGCCCCGATGAAAAGAAGCAATACAAGGAACAAATTGAAAACCTGCTGAGAAAAAACTACGCAGAGAAGTGCGATGGAAGCGAAGACAGCAGTCCTGTCGCGTGGTACCTGCCACACTTCCCGGTGAAGAACATTAATAAGCCCGGGAAGATTCGACTGGTCTTCGACGCTGCTGCGAAGTCACAAGGGAGAAGCCTCAATGACTACCTGCTGGAAGGTCCGGACCTGCTGCAATCACTGCAGGGGGTGCTATTCAGGTTCCGGGAAGGAGTCATAGCGGTCACAGCAGACATTCAAGAAATGTTTCTTCGTGTGAAAATCAGAAAAGAGGATCAGCCAGCTCAAATGTTCCTGTGGAGAAACGAAGAAGATGAAGCACCTCGCAAGTACAAGATGACCTCAATGATCTTCGGAGCGTCATGTTCTCCTTTCCTGGCGCACAGCGTGAGGAACAAGAATGCGAGAGAGCACGCTGCAACTCACTCGAAGGCCCTGCAAGCCATCACGGAAGCCCACTACATGGATGACTACGTGGACAGCTTTGAAAATGAAGATGAAGCAAAAGAAACTGTCCAGCAAGTGGACTACGTGCATCAACAAGCGGGATTCGTGCTGAGAGGATGGAACAGCAACTCTGAATTTGCACTACGAGAAATCCCACAAGAACTTAAGGCTGAAGATCCAACACAACCTCTGGCGAACGACGAGAAGTTCGAGAAGACTTTGGGGCTACTATGGAACGCCAGAGACGACGTACTTACCTTCAACACTTCGCTGAACAGGGTGACAGAAGAAGTGAAGAGCCTGAAGCGACCGCCAACAACGAGGGAAGCTCTGAGCACTGTCATGAGCATCTTCGATCCACTGGGACTGCTCAGCTGCTACACCATCACAGCAAAGGTGGTTCTTCAACACCTGTGGAGAAGAAAGATAGACTGGGACGAGCCAATCCCAACGGACGTCGCCGAGTCATTCATCACCTGGCTAGTGAAGCTTGAAGATATCAAGACCTTACGCCTTCCAAGATGCTACGAGGGGAGGAGCGTAACCAACAGGCAGCTACACATCTTCTGCGATGCGAGCGAAGAGGCCTTCGCCGCGGCTGCATATTGGAGGCTGGAAACCGAAGATGGGGAAACGAATGTGGTCTTGGCTGGGGCCAAGGCTAAAGTGGCACCACTCAGAGCCGTGACAATTCCTCGGATGGAGTTGCAAGCCGCCCTCATCGGAGCAAGACTCGCCGAGACGATAAGGAAGGAACACCGATGGGACGTCACGGAAACCTGGTACTGGTCAGACTCACAGACCGTACTCCACTGGATCCAGAATGGTAGCCGCCGCTAGACACCCTTTGTAGCTCATCGCCTTGGGGAGATCGCAGAGCTGACGTCGGAGAGACAATGGAGATGGATTCCAACGGATGAAAACGTCGCCGACCTCGCTACTCGACCAGGATACGTTCCGAGGAATAATGACCGATGGTTCAACGGGCCGACATTCTTGAGGAAACCAAAGAGGGAGTGGCCACAGACCCCAGAATGCCTGGAAGACTACTATCCCCAGGAGAAGTTGGTGCTGCACGTGGGAGAGGCTGGCCAGATGTCAAGAGATTCTCAAAGTGGCAGCGCTTGATCAGAACGACGGCCCGGGTGCTGCAATTTGCAGACTACTGCAAAAGAAAAGGCCAGAACAAAAAAATTGAGAAGCTGGACGTGGAGCACTTGAAGAGAGCTGAAGATCTTTGGATCCGGAAGGCCCAGCAGGACAGCTTCCAGAACGAAATAGACCTGCTGTCCAGAGGGAAACCGTTACCGCAGTCTAGCCCACTACGCAAGCTGGATCCAGTGCTTGAAGACGGAGTGCTGCGGCTGCGTGGGAGGATCGGGGCTGCGGACGTGCCATCGGAGATGAAGAGACCGGCCATCCTAGACGGGAGACATCACTACGTCATGCTGCTGATCACCAAGGAACATGAGCTGGTCACGCGAACCAGGAACGGGTCGTGAACGACCTGAGACAGAAACATTGGATCCTGAAAATAAGACCAGCGGTGAAAGCAGCGATGAGTCGGTGCGCCCTCTGCAGAGTACGACGAGCCCACCCGAGACCGCCGATCATGGGCAATCTCCCGAAGGAGCGACTTGGGGCATACTTGAGACCCTTCAGCAACTGCGGGCTGGACTATTTTGGACCTATGAACGTGACCATTGGGCGAAGACATGAAAAACGATGGGGAGCCCTCTTCACGTGCATGACCACACGAGCAGTCCACATCGAAACAGTGGCTTCATTATCTACAGACTCTGCGCTGATGGCGATGAGAAGGATGGCTGCAAGAAGAGGATGGCCAGCCATCATGTTTAGCGACAACGCGACGAACTTCCGCGGCGCAGACGTCGAGCTGAAGACGGCATACAAGGAGTGGCTAACAGCCCTGCAAGACCTGGGGCTGCAGCATCACTTAAAATGGAAATACATCCCGCCAGGAGCACCGAACCAGGGAGGAGCTTGGGAGAGACTAGTTTGATCGGTAAAGGTCGCGCTGGAAGCGGTCCTCAACCAAAAGTCTCCGAAGGAAGAAGTTCTCCAGACGCTCTTGGTGGAAGCGGAGTACTCCATTAACGCCCGGCCACTCACGCACGTCTCGGTCGATCACAACGATCCCGAGGCGCTCACACCGAACCACTTCCTGATCGGCTCGTCCACGGGCCTGCCCACCACCGGACCCTGCGAAGTCACCGACAAGAGAGCCTGGCGAGCGTCGCAAGCATTGGCCGATGAATTCTGGCGCCGATGGCTCAAGGAATACCTGCCGACGTTGGTGCCGAGGAGAGACGTCGCAAGGAACGAGCGCGTCCTGGCTGAGGGAGACCTGGTGGTCGTGGTCGACTCCACACTCCCTCGTAACACCTGGCCGAGGGGAGTCGTCGAGCGCGTGTACCCGGGACCAGATGGAGGCGTGCGAAGTGCTGACATCCGCACGCAAGGAGGAATCTTCAGAAGACCGACTTCACGACTCGCCGTGCTACGGGTGGATGGAGAGAAGGATCAGAAGCTCGCTGCTGCTGGAGAAAATGGGACTACGACTGGTCTTCGTCGAGGGGAGACTGTTGCAGACAGCGAGAAAACGCCACAAGTACGATAAACTACCACGGCCGGCGCGAGCGAGATGGCGAAATACGTAGATATAAGCATTAGAGTAGGACAGAACATAGGCTAAGCTTTGTACTTTGATATTTGTTATTTTCTTTATTTATATATTTTAATTTACTATTCTAGTGAATAAAGTTTGAAATTTCGTGTGTTTCCTTTAGATAGTAAGTAGGTAAGCAAAGAAAAATAAGTTAGGATAAGTATAAGTCTATGTAATTGAGAGAAATTGCCACGGCAAGTACCGAATCTTGTCCCTTTTTCAAAGAAATGTACAAATATCTTAAAAAGTATATAAGAAGCTTATGTAAAATTAATGTATATAGATAGAACACGTTAAAATCTATATTTATGTAAAACTTTAGAGACTGTAACTTTTATAATTTAGGCGCTAGACGCGAAAATATCGTAATACTATAGTGAAAATTATTGTAAAACTCGTGTCAAAATGCAGCGGCTCTCGTTAAGGTATTGCTCAAAGCTACGGACCTACGCATCTTGAAACGAGTTGGCATTCCGTTCATTACATTCGGTTTCATACGACTAGAAATAAGAAGAGGAAATAAAGCCTGGAAGATTTCTGAACTCTGGTGTCTCATTTCAACCTGTGGAAGTCCCCGGAAATCATCATAAGGTCCATTTTCAAATCGAAGATGGCGGACATCCGGTTTTTTCCAATAATGACGGGTGTCATTTTCGAGGTTTCTTGGGGTGCTTATTGCGAAAATGAGGTCCATTTTCTAATCCAAGATGGCGGACATCCGGTTTTTTTTCAATAGTGACATGGGTGTCATTTTCGAGGTTTCTGGGGGTGCTGATTGCGAAAATGAGGTCCATTTTCAAATCCAAGATGACGGACATCCAGTTCTTAAAAAATAATTATAATTCCTTCACTAATTAATCGAAAGGAACTTCGTTCCATCCGGGTGTCCCTTGACACCTCTCAAGTTTTTTTTATTAAAAAATTATAATATTGTTAAATTTATTTAAACTTACGCCCAGCGAAGTGGCTCGGGTTTGTTTCTAATCAAATACCAATACTTCTTAAAAAATTACGCAATAAGCCGAACCAAAATTCGTATCATCAATGTAATAAAACCAAAAATAGTATATTCTCATCGTGTTATCACAAATTTGAACTAACGCGTTTAAAACTAATGTATGATTTTAAAGTCTTCGCTTTGCCTTCTAAACCAACTCAACTCAACTCGCTGTCTTTCCGAGCGATCGGGTTTTAGTTTTACCTAGATAAGTTTTAACGGTTAGTATTGATTTCTCTGAGATATTTTCCGAAGAAGTAGAAGAAAAGCAACCCGCATGGTACACCGGCGATCTAGGTGGGCCGCCTCTGCCTGCCCGAAGTTAAATAGAGTCAAATGAAAGCACACCTAAAACTTTTTATATTCTTTCTCATTTTGCGCCTGCCTGAAAATGACAACAATAAAAGCAATGAGGGCAAATCAGTGCGCAGTGCGCTTTATAAAGAAACTAGCTGACCTGTGCCCATTTCGTTGGGCATAATGTTAATAATCCTTTTTTAGTACAGAGTGTTATGTTTTAATTTCTAACTGCCAAAAGGGTTATACGTAGGTATTTTATTTATATTAAAAATTAAATTATCTATACTAATATTAAAAAAACTACTTTTTGTAACTTAAATATAAAAGTGAGACATAATATGCTGTCGTTGACTTTTTTGTAGGCATTTTCAAGCTCCACATCTTTTCTCTAGAAGTCAAAAATATATCTTTCATAGTTAAGGCAGCGTTCGTAAGAAACGCTTTCATTCGACCGTTTTTTCTCCGATTCACTTTGCAAAACGGACTACCACGTAAAAGCCTTTTTATTTTTCGTTTTTTTTTTATAAAGCCTATGACACTCAGCAATAATGTGGCTTTCTATTTGTGAAAGAATTTTTAAAATCGGTTCAGTAGATCCCGAGATTACCCCTTACAATTTAACAAACACACAAACTTTACTTCTTTATAATATTAGTATAGATAACGTGGCAACATAAAATTTCTAACAATACAAATGTAAAATTTACTCTATAATTTTATTCCTTTATCGGTTTTTATATATTTTCCTTGGGATAGAGTAGAGATGCAAGTGACCCCTTGCACCACTCCACCACCATCCTGCGCGGCGCCAATGTCGGTACTCGGTATCTTTGAGATCGGACCCCTAGAAAAGAAATTGAAAATTAAAAAAACCCCGAAAATAACAGGTAAAAAAGGAACCCATATAAGATCACTCTCTTGTTTCGTGTCCGTTTGTCACCACCGATTTTCTCAGGAACGGATGGACCTAACAAGTTGAAATTTATACCCTCCCTATTAGATGCATAAAAATCAAAGTCTTGAGTCAACACGATAAAAAGATATTATGTGTAAATTTAGATCTTCGCAAAAACTTGTTAGTACCTACCTACCAAAATTTTATCCTTAATGTACAACTTTTTTTTAACCCTTCATGCGCGAGTCCGATTTTTAGTACAGAGTTGACTTTTTTGTAGATTCCATGTTACATAAATAAAAAGCCAAAGTTAAATGATAATATCATTGAAGTAAGTAGATGCCAATTTTCGGATAACTTCGAATCGACGATCTCTGAAAGTTGCGGCTCATAATTTTCATACCGTCTAGAAAAGAAAAGACCTGTTAGCCTGCAAACAGATAAACTGATTTTTAACCGACTTCAAAAAAGGAGGAGGTTATATGTTCCGATGTATGTATTTTTTTTTATGTATGTTCACCGATTTCTCCGCCAACTGTGGGCCGATTTCAACATTTTTTTCTTTTGTTCGGTAGGGTATAGTTCTGAGGGGGTCCCATTATCACAAAATCAGGATCTGATGATGGGATCCCAGGGAAATCCAGGGCAACTTTCAAAATTTATAGGCACCTATTATGTTTTTTATATATTTTCTAAAGCTGTTCAAGCATTTGCGTCTGAAAATCGTAATCTCATGTGATGAGCTGATGATGGAAGGTAGAATTCTTCAAATGTTATTGTTTATCTGTGTTCACCGATTTATGCGTCAATTGTGGGCCGATTTCAAAAATTTATTTTTTGTTTGGTAGGGTATACTTCCAAGATGTTCCCATTGTCACCAAGTTAGGATCTGATAGTGGGATCCTAGGGAAATCGATGGCAACTTTTAAATTTTATAGGCACTTAGTACATTTTTCATATATTTTCTAAAGTTTTTTAAGGATTTGCATCTGATAATTACCATCTCATGTGGATAAGCTGATGATGGAAGGTACAACTCCTCAACGGCTAGGAGTTGAAAGGAAATTTCTTTAAAATTATACATACATATAGACTGATTTCTTCCAGGCTATTACGTTAATATGATAATAGAAGGTAAATCTCATTAACCTCTAGGAGTTAGATGGAATAATGGACGTGGTTTATTTAAACTATTTCGTATGGGGAATGTAAACATAAAGATAAGCTCGTAGTTTAGTTACAGCTACAGTAGTCGTAGATCGAGTACTCTTTGGACACCAACACCCCCCCCCCCCCTTTCGGTAGACCCGATAATTAATTACTATTACGTTACATACGTTAATAGGTATGCTCGTTGTTTAATATAAAGCTTAAACAGATTTTAAATTAGTGCCATATAGTAAGTCACTATACTTAATTAAATCAGCTAAATAAAAGGCACACTAAAAATGGAAAAATAAGTTATTTTTTAAAAAAAAAATAAACCGACTTCAAAAAATCTGCACTAAAAAGAGAAAAATCTAAACTAAAAAGTAGAAAATAATACTTTTAAGAACTTTGTTAATTTTGGAGTCGGTGCCAGCCAGGTATTTTGATTATGTTTACAAATTGATAGATTAATCGAATATACGGTTATTTTGCTTTGGCTGGCACCGACTCCAAAATTAACAAAGTTCTTAAAAGTATTATTTTCTACTTTTTAGTTTAGATTTTTCTCTTTTTAGTGCAGATTTTTTGAAGTCGGTTTAATTTTTTTTTTTTAAATAATCTTGTTTTATACCTAACTAGCGGACCCGACAGACGTTGTCCTGTGCGCATGCGCAAAACAACGTTGCCTAGCAACGACTTGTTTATAATTGGATATTTCATTTATTGTGTAAATGTATAAATAGCTAATTAATTCAAAAAATACATGTTGTAGTGGACCGAATTGTGAATCTAAACCATTCTCGAATGCACTCGAACACGCACAAAACATTTCATCAAAATCGGTCCAGTCGTTTAGGAGGAGTTCAATTACGTACACACTCACAGAAGAATTATATATATAAAGATAGTAACCATAACCTATCAAACAAAAAACATAAAATTGGTTTATCTATGGTTATTGTGGTATTTGGGCGCTACGTTGCAACAAACAGACACACAGATATCTACACACGTTAAAGGGGTTAATAAGAGCACAATTTAACAACATACATTCTGTTTTGAAGTAAAGGGCCAACTTCACCTATTTAGTTCAATCATGCATTGGCTAAAAAATATAATGTATGAGTGTATGTACTTTTTTTTTTTATGGGACAAAGGGGGCAAACGGGCAGGAGGCTCACCTGATGGTAAGTGTTCACCTCCGCCCATAGACATCTGCAACACCACAGGGCTTGCAGATGCGTTGCCGGCCTTTCAGGAAAGGGAGGGAGGGAAGGAGGAGTGAGAAGGACGGGAAGAGGGATGGGGAGTGGGCCTCCCGGACTCTCACTTACCGGACGAAACGCGACAGCATAGCTGCCACTTCACGCCGGTCTCCTGTGAGAGAGTGGTACTATACGGGGCGTGCCGGCCCATTCGGCTGCTACCCAAAGGTAACAAGCATGGCACTACCACTTTTACTTTGTACTTAGGGAATTACTTGAAAATTTTAGTGAAACTCGCACCAAACAGATTAGATATATTATTATGCAAAGTGTAAACTCTACTTACAATTATTTACAAAACTTTTTGGTGTAGTCTCACATTTGATTGTCGTTATTAAGTCAATAAAAAGTAATAACATTAAAATGCCTATTTCTAAAGAATAAAATCATGGATAATTATAACAACAGGACAATTAGACCTAAAACTGAAATGTTATCGACAAATCCTGAATTAGTACGTTATTATTCATACTCCTACTATTAGTACTACTATACTTAATAGTATCTATCTACTATTGAATCATTTTTCAGAATATTGACAATATTCAAAGAGTCACACAGGAAGGAGAAGCTCAAGAACAACAATTCACTTTGTTAGCAAAAGATTCAGAGTGGCTAGATATTTTTCCCAACTCACCTATTGATAAACAATCTTGCAGTAGGAGTGATGGAGAAGAAGTATTACCTATACCTTGTAATTTGCTTTGAGTTTGTTATAAATAATATGCGAACTAATGACTTAAACGTTACTATATTTATAATCCGAAACAAAATTGTTTTAGGTCAACTGTAAAAATAGGCCCCAAACGCAACCGATAACTTCAATGTTTCCCAACCTGTTACAAAAAGATCCAGAAACGTTAGAAGGAATAGTAAATAAAGTTATGTCAACAACTGAAATAACGAAGCATTTGGTTGGTCAAAAAGCAAATTTTGCTTGCATGAAAAAAGTTGGTCGACTTATTCCTACTGATAAGGTAAGTTTTGGGCATCATAGTGTGAATAAAATGTTACTGTTCTGTTTATCGAGGACGCTTTCATCGTCTTTCGTCATCGCGAGAAATCCTAGTTACATAGATACCTTTTATATGTAACTACTAACTAGTGTAAGTGGGTTTAATCCAACGTAGAAATGGATTCAACCTAAGCACTACAAATGTTGCCCAATTATCATAATTTTGTATAAAAGGAATAAAATTTTGACAAGTAATTTTTAATTATAAATATGCAAAAATTAATTATAATTTTAAATGTCTTTTAGAATTCCGATGATTTTTTCTTTTTCACCTTCCGAAATTTGCCGCCAGGCAATAGTCCTCACTCCTGAGTATGCCTAGTGTCCAACGGTGTCTGTATACATAAAGAACTCTATAAGTTAATATTATGTAGGTATGTCTTAATTCTTAAATTATTTTCATATTTACCTAATATTTACAGCATTGCTTGGAGAGCTTGACTGAAATAAGTATCTCCTGCTACTCAACAGAGTCCAAGTCGAGACTTCAGATTGATGGTAATAATGCTTATAAAAATCAACTTTATCTATCATATCATATTATCGTTAGTTTGAATTTATAAAAAAAAAGTCAATTTAATTATATTGTATTCATTTAAAAGGCAACCAAACATTAACGAATCTACGAAGTCATAGGCATAGGCGAAGTAAGAAAGCTAAATAAACATGTTGCTCGGTGCAACTTCGGGGTGCCAAACTGTTTTTTAGGAGGTGACAGCGTTGATATTTGATAATGTATAATTTTAAATAAGTAAAACTAACCAAAGGCTTTGAGTTGCCTTTTGTCAAAATCGGCCGGCTGCAAGCTTAGTTAGGTGGTCACTATAGTAATGATATTAAATAGTAAATACTATAATAGTCCATTTAATACTAATGGACTTATACTCGTGTATTCGTAAACTGAAGTTACTTGCAAACATTCTAGTTGTATGATGTGTGTAATATGTTTGAAGCTCCAACTCTTAAAGTGATTATACATGAACTAGTTACTAGACCAGTTATCATAAATTATTAATGAATAATGTTCAATTGTTAGCCTAAATTATGTGTATACATTTATAGATCGATCCAGTAATGAGAACTGCTAAATAATAAAAAGGTTCATCAATTGAGTGAATAGATTGGAAAATCGGAACGATAAAATGATTATGTTACTCATCATACACAGCCTAATAAATGAAATTATAAACAATTTCTTATTTCATCATATATACTCCATAAGCACATTACTTATTTCTTTTTTTTATTGAGAAATGCATTAACGCATACCCCCTGTAAGAAAACAGACAGTGGGACTCACCGGCAAGCCAGTAGGTACTACCCACTTAAACCCAAGCAACCATCGTCAGCCGTCGCAGGATCGCTTGCAACCCATCGCCCACCAAAATACACCCTCCCTGCGCATTCTTGGCTTCGCGCCCGGCGGGATTTCCGGACGCTACTGAGCACTCCCACTGCAAGATTAGCACACACACAAGATGAGCGCACGTCGCGTTGGAGTGGTATCATACAAAGATAAGACTGAGCTGAGAAGTGTAACCCACAGGCCACAGGTTCCGTTTTTTGCCATTTGGCTACCACAGAGTACATTGGTATATACTAGGTTGGCTTGGAAACCCTAAAAATGACTGGGAATTAACATTTGTGAAGAATGTCCATACCTTTTTGGAATATATTTTTTTAATTTTATTTAACTTAATTTTAATAACGTACAACGTCATCTATTTATATTTTAACTAATATTACACTGTGTGCGATGAGATCATGAGAATAGCACCGGTAATAAAGCTGAGACTATTTATTAATACGTAATATACAGTCACGTAGACCCTTTTAATTTTTTTCAATGGAGAATGGAGGTACGGAATTAAAAAGGTAGAAATGAAAATAAAAAAACAACCCAAAAGTTTTGAAATATTTATTGCTTATAAAATGTCTCATCACGCTCTCATTGTACTTTATTAGAATAAATTGCCGATCATTTTAACAAAGCGATAAGTACCTAATAAAGTTTTTTTATTTTATTTAAAAGAAGACGTCGCGTCGGCCTTGTTTAATTATTTTAAAATGTTTTTAATAAAATTTTGTATCATTCTACTGAACTATAAAAACAACAAACACAATAAAAAAATTAAATAAATGGAAAGTGGAGGTGAGAAGAGCGTTTTTGTATGGAAGTACTAGTTGAGAAAGTCTGTAGCTATGTATGAGCAGTAAATTCAGAAATTCACTGGCGCTAGCGTAGAAGAGGAGTCTGAATTGAACTAAGCAGTTGTAGACGCGTGTGAAGCATTATAAATGAAAATACGTACACAAATCCTCACATATTTAAATACTTCAAAATATTTATTTTTTTGTTGACGCTTTCTTTAAAATATAGTAACTTGCTAAGGTAGCGCCATCCTAAGTCAACGCCTCACAGACATTTTTACATACACAAACGATTCTCCTTACCTCTACATTCCAAATATATTACAATGACACTCGACAAGCAAACTTTTGAACACCATGTTATAACAACAATCCGTATAAGACTAGTAACATAATATAGCAGCTATAACTAATCATATGCATTGCTTTTATAATTTGGTCAATAAAATACTACTTATATAATTTAGAATCTTGTAAATATCGTCAAGGCATATTATGTGCGTTTCGTAATTTTATAAAAAGAACGCTTTATAATGAAAAAAATGTTAACTAATTAACACATATTATGTTCCATAAAACTGTTAATTTGAATTTGCCAAACTAGGATTGTTTCATTAGCATTCTAAATATACTAAAGATATTGCGAATATATTATACCAACACCTTATTTAACTTTAAAAATTCGTGTGACAGACTCAAACAGTTTCTCGACTTATCTAAGTTATTTTTACTTTTCAGCAAGTTTTCTTTACAATTTGCGCATTAAATTAAATATATTTAGAACATCTTTAATATCGCTATTCCAATACCAACAAAATATTCACAGTTATACAAAAAGGACCTAATATACAAATAAGGTTTATTATTAAGTTGAATGATTTGAATATAAACTATCAATGCTAAAACTATTAATTGTATAATTTTACGTAAATTCTTGTATAAAAAGGTTTTACATTGCGATAAAATGAATATTATATTTATCAACATTCTTTTTTTTAATTTATCTATTGCCTTATAATAAGTTCTGTATAGCATTTAATGGAAGAGTAGTGTTTTACTATTGCCTATTACCTAGCATCCTACGACACAACCTTAAAGACAATTGTTTCAATTTTCAAACTACTTATATTATGCCTTTGCTTCATCTATCTGATTTATTTACTGTAGGTCTTATAAAATATTTATACTGTATCTACAAAGACAAGGTCAAACGTAAACATTATTGCTTACAATAAGTATGCTAACAGCTGCAAAAGTTCCTCAAATAGCAAGGAGTTTTTATTGACTCAAAAATCGTGTAAAATGTATTATTATTCAATATGAATTTCTTATTTGGGCTTTAATTTTAATAAAAAAAAACAAATACCTACAAATAGACAACTTTACAATAACATAAATAAAACGAAAATATCTAAATTTAAATTGGAATTTCTTCCAGCCAGTGAGCTAATACATTTATATAATGTTCGTAAAAATATATAACAATTATTATTAAAGGACATTAAAAAACAATAATATGCATATTCATAATTTAGATTTCTCTTCTATTCCTTACTTATAATTTATATAGATAAATAATGTATATACTTATCTAATTTAGAATCTTTATTCACAATTTTGTTTAGGACACCTTCACACACTTTGATAAAAGTTATGGTTAATGTCTACCATAGGGATTAATATGTGGAGGTGCCCTTAGAGGCATTATAGCGTTGCGTCGGCTTGAATATGATTAGAACAGCTGTGTATAATAAAAAAAATATTATTAGAATATTATGTATGAAAGGTTTTCTTTACAATATTTTGGTTTTTAATTTACTCTTGCCTTATTTATTTTGTTGGTACATACATACTGAGATAATGATCGCACTATAACGCCACTTTTTCATTATTACTAGAACTAGTTACTATTGTTCCCTATAAAATATTGCCATCATGAAATCTATAAAAGCGTTCAAAGATGAGCTATACCGTTAATTTTAATATTACTTCTATATTTAATACAGTTGCTTATAACTTTTTGCATAATATGTGTTGTCAACAAATTTTAGCGTTCATCAGTTTTATGTCTACCGTACCACCTAAATGTATAATATAATATTTTTAACAATATAATGTTATACATCCAGAACACGTTTTTTAATTCACTCCCATAAAATACTGGCAAAATCCTACACACTTACATTTATGAGTGGGCAATTACAATAATGTAAATAAGTATAAATAAACTTTTATAAAAAGTAATATCTGGATCGCATTAACATGAAGAAATATTTTTTAATGATCTATACTTAGGTATAATATAACACTAAATATGTTCTTGTATTGATATATTTTTTGTTAACTATAATTAATTATTGCTTGAAAACATTATCAGAGTAATTACTCGCGAGTTTACAATATGCGTCATATGTTTTATTTTCAATAACTTTTATAATAATTAGAGTATCGTAATAGCCCACACGCCGCCACGTTTTATAGAAATACATTATACACCTAATTTTAAATACCATTGTTTATTTTGCACAATCGACAATACATGTCAGTCTAACAGGGTAGTCTTGTGTTACAAAAATATTCGTTTATATTATTATTACCTATGCAGAAAAAAATGAAAAAAAAAATATTTCTTTGCATGATTGCGCAATTTACTTAGTAATAATGTATAAATAAATAAAGTAATGTACCTGATCGGAGCCGCAGGATAACGTTAGTGTTAATGTTGTGTAATTGTTGTTAGAAAAAAAACAACAAGTCAATGGTATTAACGCGCTCGTTTGCAAAAAGTGATGCAGGTTCTCTAAGAATGAAGGAAAAATAATATCGTAAGGAAACCTGCATATCTAAAGGAACTTAGCAAGCTTTTGATATATTTTGATGTCAAGGGACCTATATTTGGTTGCGTGGACTATGGATCCCCCCATATTGGAAGGGAAGACATTCTCAGTGGTGGGGATTACCTTGTTAATACAATTAAAGAACATTTTTGTAACCAAAATTACCCTGAAAAGTAAAAGCATAAATGTGGATGTAGTAGGTATGTGAAAACAAGAAAATGTATGGTTGTCAATTAAGTTTATCACAAATAACATTCCAAATTTTTGATTTTTCGGAAGACATTTATTGTATTTACTAGGTATTATTTATGTTCATACTACTATTAAAGTTAAAATATTTTGTTTTGTATTTAGATTTTTTACCTTTTTACTTATATGCATTCTGCAGTATCACTTACAATTTATCATTAACTAGGACGGTTGGCAGTCCTAAAGTAGTATTTGTAACAATTCAATTTTTTCATATTATTATGAACTAAGTACCAAAACCATGCCTGTCTGTCTGTCTGTTCGAGCTCAAATTAAACTATTTAATTTATAATTGATTTATGAAAAATTGATTATTATATTTTATCTAAGCAGGCACCTCTTGTTATTCTAGATACATTTACTTTATGACTACACTAATTTCCAAGAACACCAACAACAGACTATAAGACAGACATGGGCTTGATTCTTTCCAGTTTTCATTGGTATTATTTAAGCTAAAAGCGTTTAATACTTCATTACACTTACGATGGTCAAAATAGCATTTTAAATATAAAGTATATAAAATATCATTCAAACAATATTAAAATTTTCTATAGCTATCTGTAACCAACATACGACATTTCCAGCGTAGACTTAATTCATCAACACCGACCTAGTAATATACATATCAACCATGGTAGAGTATTCTCTACCATGGTTGATAGGGTCCCCAGGTGTGCACTGTGGGTTAAAGTTTGTGAAGTGTCTTCTCCATTCTACGTGACACTGGCGAAGTAATCTGTGCTCAACTGGCACATTTCGAAGCCATTAACAAGAGAATTGAATTGAAAGTTCATGAGGCAATGGATAAATTATGATTGTATGTCAATATAGCATTGAGCATTCTGACTTGGATATGAGGAGGCCGCCGATGAGGGCAAGCGCGCCGGCGGCCGCGAGGCGTCACGCGCGCAGGAGGCACGCACGCGGGGGCCGCGCGCAGGCGCACTGTCATTGCGCCGGCTTCAGCGCCGCCAGCTTGCGGCCCCGCGCGCGCGCCTCCTGCCGCGACGTCGTGTACTCGAACCACAACACGTTCGGTATCAATGTTGTGTCCCTTATCATTAGCATTTCACACAATTTCCTGGAAGTAATTTAGATTACAATATTAAGTGTATTTTATCATATAAAAGTTTATATTTGATTTAATGGCTTACAAAGTTATTTAAAAAAAAACAATAATATTTCATGATATTAATATGAAAGTAATACTAGACATTTATACTGAATACAAGAACCTTCATCAATATACAGTTCTGCTATAATAACTAAATATGTATTATGTAAATCAAATTAATTTATAGTTAATGCTATGTACTATACCTACTACATTCTATAAGCGCACCACACCTACTCTGCGCTGATAAACTTCAAAATTGTAGATAACTTGTGTAAGTATTATGTGTTGACATAAACATGCAATAATATATGGTACCTATGTTTAATGTATGTGTACATTTTGTATAAATATAAAATTATAATAACCACACACACATTTTTTATAAAATAATTATCTTCAAGCTAATGAACTTCAAATTAAGAAAAACAAGGGTGAAAAATAACTAATAATAAATAATAGACAAATTTAAGCAAAAATTTTAAATTATGGCATGCATAGTTTATGGAGAATGCAAACTTTATACCACAAAATTCCATATTGTAAATCACTGTGATATAGGTATATGAGTCATTGAGACATACTGAGTATAGTAGTTTAGTACTTTAATACTTACATTGATACTAGCTGAGGAAACCATGGTGTTAGTACTCTATGCACTATTATAAACCATATAGTGGCAAATATGAGCCCAATAAATGCTCCAACAACCACTTGTGCTGATGTGTGATAGTTGAGGTATACTCTCCCAATGCTTACAATTAATGCTAATACAAAGCAGCAGCCTACAATTATAATTCTCCAAAGAGCTGATATAATACTGTTATTATTTATGTGATGTAACCTGCAAAAAATACATTAATTAATTTAGTTCTAACTAATATTGTTTTTTTTACTGTGTTACTATCATGGCACCATTTATTTAAAAAATTAAAATATACTATGAATAAATTAAGACTGTAAAAACTCAATAAATGTTATGACTTATGATACTTTTAAATACATTATTTTATGAAAGAAAAATAGGCATTATTTTTCAAAGTAGAGTACTTTGTGCAAAAATATTTAAGCTTTAAAGGTAGACATACCTTATTATAAAAAAGTATAGCACATAAATGCTAAAAAACCAAATAAATTGAGCATGGGATGATGGCATTCCATATTCATTATATAGATGTCCTCTTGCTAGGGGTCGAGCTTCACATATTAAATGTTTCAAAATAATATTAAGCACTTCATTCACAAGTGTTCCACAAAAGAAAGCAATCTGTTTAAATAAAATTAAATTAATGTACATAATTACAATATATAAAAATATATCTAGTAATCTATTATTTATTTATATAGATATTATTACTTACAGTATGAAGGTCTCTTCGAAATAAAATTAATGTGACAAATCCAGCGCCAATTCCAAATGGGGCCAGGCTCGTAAATGCGAAAAACTTACCTAATATATCACCTGTAATAAATATAGACTCATAAATACAATATGCTTTAGTTAAAAGGAGTCTATATTAAGAAATAAATTTGGTGTATAAAATTTAAAATTAAATACCCTTTGGATATTCAACTAAAGTGAGAGCCAGAGGTTGCCATTCAATTTCACCGTTACTTAGAAAAACTTCGCTTACTGGTGAAGCCGATTCTTCCATTTTCTTATTCACACATGTGTTATAGTAAGTCTTTTTTAAAAGTTTATCTAGAATCTAGATTGACATGTGTAATACTATAAATATATTATATAGCTTATTTAGTTATTTAAATAGAGACAACGAATATCATAAATTCATCATTTTTTGACATTTCAACGATCACGATTCACGATGAAACTGTCAGTATTACGTCAAGTATGACATTTATAACAGGCTTCCGAAGTCGATAAAAATCGTAAACAGAGTATCTACAAGTCTGCCAAGAAAGTCATGAAAAGAACGTTTTGGGATTTGGGAACTACTGCTTTTCCTTATATTGGCAACACTAAGCAATTGTCAAACTGAGTACCTAAACTGTCACATAGTAGCTTTGTGGTTGTTGTTTTATAATAGTTTTATGATAATTCGAGTTTTTTGAAGCGTGTGATCCTTAAGTGGTAGTAAAGGGACAATAATAATAAATCAGTAAACACTAATACTTTCTTAGATTTACGCGAATATGCGACATTATAAATGAAACTACCTTTTCGAATTTTGTCGCGGATTTATTTTGATTTTTAGTTCCCGACGTTTCGAATGCTTTACAGCAATCATGGTCACGGGAGAGACTAAGGTATTTGACGTCTCATAGGTTTATATACTTGTTACAGACAGTGCCTACCCACAATTTACAAAAATTTTGAAAATGGCATCAGAGTACCTTATAAAATTTTAATTCTAAACATTTATATTTAAATTTAAATAATTTAAAAATAATTTATAATTATGGCAATATTATTAACTTATTTTTAGCTAGTATTATTATAATTATTATAATTTTTATTTTAATATTAGTTATTCAAAAGTATTATGTAGTGTTGCTATTATAATAAATATACATATTATTTCCCCCTTTCTTTCATGACTTTCTTGACATCCTTCTATCGTATTATGGAGGGTAGAGATAAGGAGAACCGTCTCATATGGGGGGAAAGTTGAAAACGTGTCCAGCTGTATCAGAGACAGTATCATGTCTCTGAGCTGTATACTGAAAATAAAGTTTCCATTACCTACCACAGTAGCGCTGGCGTTCGAATAGTTTCAATATGGACATAGCTGTTATAAAGGGAGTGAAGTTAGCTGAGTTGAAATATTTAAAAATTTTAATGACTCAAGTAGTTAGTAAAATGCATGTATACAAAACCTCAACTATTTACGTAGTCTAAAAATTTTTTTTGTAAATATAAACAAAATAAGGCAGAGAGAAAACGTAATTTTTTCCTAATTACGTTTGGCGCTTTCTTTAAAATTTATCGACTGCTACTGCAGCACCACTCTTACTGGACGCGTTTTTACTGCCACTTTTGTCCTTCTTATCTCTACCCTCGAGCTACCTATTATTATAATATTATGTAAACATTATGTAAACTACCATCTGAGATTGATACACTGGTCCAATTCAATTCCCCTGAACAACCGTCTGACCAAAAATTCATAGTATAAAATTTCACCTAACCATATATTTATGTTGTTCTTGGATTATTATATTTTTTATATTATCAAGATCTTGTTGGTATATTTAAACAACAAATTCATATAAAATAAAAAAAACTATTTATTTTCCATAGAATTGTATCTTTTATTACACTTTTATATTTTTATTTGCGTCTCATACTAAAAAAGAAACATAATGAGTAATTAAAACAAGTTTCTGTTTACTATTGTAAACAGTGATGTATTTAATAGCTATGTAAACATCAATTTCCAACAAATATATTTATTTTAGTAATAAAAATTAAAAAACAAAATAAACAAAAAGAAAAAATTCATACAAAAAGAAATGTCCATTTTTGCTATCCCAATATGTCGAGTACCCTAGTGAAATTTCTATGGCATTTATACTAACGTTTCTGATTCATATCTTGGTGTTAGGTTACTGGAATGTCGATTTTATTACAAAAACTATAAGATTCAAATTAAATGAGCATTTTCTTAGGTTTTATTCTGTTGTCTTCAGTTCTCGCACTTTTACGTTACCTGATTTACGTTACTGAATTTTTATACAATTTCTAAACGAAATATAGTAGTACTAAGTTTTTTCACACTAGCAACACTTACAGCAAATGTTACTTTCAAAATTCTAGCCGTTAATCATTTTGTTTCGTTTTCACTGAACAAGTGAATCGGCGGCGTGTTTCCGTGATAAAAAACTGTTAAACTTGTACCTGTGATTTACAAGGTATGTTTAAGTTATTTTTCTATTTGTTTATGTAAGACTAACGTTTGAGAACGTTAGATTTGTGCGAACGTTGCTGCAGCTAACAATTCCTTCCCGTTTTCATGTAAATTGTGGTAAGGCTGTATACAAAAGCTTTTTATGTTACTTTTCCGTTACTTCTCCGTTACTTTTATGTTACTCTTATGTTACCCCTTTTAAAAGTTTATGTTACGTAACGTAAAAGCATTATAAAGCTAGCTACATACTGGTAAACTAGCAGAACATCGGATGACAACATTATTTGTGGCATTCTGCGGGAAAAGAACCAGTTGGACTATTCTAGTTTTCGAGTTATTTAAATTTTTGTGAATGAAGACAGAAATATCACATTTTGAGATTTTTACATATTTTAATTGAACTTTACCCATAACTTTATATAAGCATTTTTATATCACTCATGTGTTAAAAATTCTGTTAAAGTTTAGCAAAAAGGGACAAGTTGTATGTTGACGCCCGTGGCTTTGCCTGTGTGGGAAACACAGTACTAATTGTGGAAAATATTTTTTCTAAATTTTATAAAAAGTTTCCTATGTCCTTCCAAAGGGTTCAAGAGTTTTCCATACCTACTTTAATCAAAATTGGTTCTGTGGTTTAGCTGTGGTAACTTAGAAAACAGACAGACAGACAAAAATACTTTTGCATTTATAATATTAGTTTAGTTTGTATGATTGACTCTATTATTATTCTTAAACACTAGACTGAGTATACTCGATGTAAAATTTTGTTTTTGTAATTGTCTCAAAACTTGATTTTCCAAAGTTAACTTTGTACGAAGCTGACTAGTTCCTTCTGCCTGGGCTGCCAAATTTTATTATGTTAATTATTGTTATTCAATAATATTCTGCATGTTTATTGCAGATGCCATTAACACCTGCAGAGAAGCAAAGAAAGTACAGAGAGAAATTAAAACTAGAAAATCCAGATAAATATAATGAAATGAAAAAAAAAGATTCCGAAAGAGCATTGAATTATTATAGAGCAAAAAGAAGTAAATATACAGAGACAGAAAAAGAAGAACAGCGTTTAAAGTGGCGAGAAGATAGAAAAAAGGCTAAAGAACTACAAAATAAGAATGTTACTAAGAATATAAATCAAAAGGCAGACCAAAAGATGAAAAGGCTAAAGCTTATACAGTTACAGCGGAATAGACTTAAGAAAGAGAATGAAAGATTATGTTTGGAAAAGCGACGCGTTACCGCTGGCATATTTTTACACTAAAAAAGGAAAACATACTTACCGATATGTTTGCTTGATCGAAGAAGTTGACAAATTTTCAAAAAAACTGGTTGTGCAAGGTTTTAAATCATTGAAAGGAGATAAAAAAAAGTTTCAATTAGTAGAAAATGATATATCTATAATTTCGAAAGAAGATATTGTGATGTACTTACCTCACGCAGATGCAGATTGTGATGGGTATATTACTTTCCCAAATGAGGTAAATGTTAAAGAAATCAACTAAGCATTTACCAGCTCCAGCTCATTTGACCGCCTCCGTGGCGCAGTGGTTAAGCACCCTGCCTTTCAACACGAAGGTCACGGGTTCAATTCCCGCCGGTGTTAATTTAGAAAAAAAATATATAGTGTTAAAAATTCGTTTTATTTTAACTAACAATAGACTATCCTGTATCACTGGTGTTGAATCTGGCAGGCAACTAAAACTAAATTAATTTATTGGGCCTCAAAATATAATTATTACTTTACAATTTTAATCATCAATTGTGCATGCAGCTTAATAACACTTTAACGTTACTTTTACGTTACGGTAACGTAAAAGGATTTATGATACTTTTATGATACTTTTATGTTACTAGTGATAAAATTTTGGCTTTAACTTAATCGTAGTTGTAGTACAGTAAAAGTAATCATTATATTATATATAAAAAAAACTAACAGTATAATTCATAAAATCTCTAAGAAAAATATTATACACTAGAGACTCGATCTTGCCCCGTTTGGGCTCGCCCCTACATACATTTTGAAGGTTAGTATAGATATATCATAAATGAGATATTTTTCTGCAGTAAAAAGTATCCCATATATTGACCCAGAGAACCAACTTTCACCACACCAAATTTCTACTAAATCCGTCCTGTGATTTTCTCATGATGCGGGCACATACAGACAGACAGACAAAATTTCTAAAAACGATAGTTTCGGCCTCTGTATCGATAATAATGACTATTTCAATTAGAATTTCCAAAAAATAATCAATGTACAGATATAAGTAAATTAGAATTTTATTATATTATGTGTAGAAGTGTTATACTTTTTAAAATCGTTTATATACATTATTTGTAACCATTTTTACAAATGGCTGAAATTACAAAAAATACAATTTAATTATAATAAATTTCCACATATGAATAATTACTTGACTGCCAATCGAGATCGAGCAGTCGGTTAGTTCCACCAACTCAGAAGCTGGCCCTTTAGAAAATTTGGAAATAAAATATAAATACATTTTACACAAAAAAACAAAGTAATTATAAGAAATAGGTTTATGTTACGAACAAGTAATAGCAAATTACCATCAATATCATTACTATGTTACATTGTATATAACCCTCATGAAAAATATATAAAAAAAATGTATATTAAAATGTCAAGGAGGCAGATCAAGGGGTCTTTGAAAGAATTTGCTACGGGCTCCGCGCTTGCTTATTCCGGCACTGGACGCGAATATTACAAGAGATTTTCTAAATGTATCCGGCTTAAAACAGAAAACTATTAATCTATATAAATACAAGTTAATACTGTAGTTTCAACTAATTCAAGGACAGTCAGTGCATAATAGGGAATATGCATAAAATTTAATTTTGCTTCAAATATCTTTTTTTCCAATCTTTATTATCGTCACATTATGATTAAAAGGTATTTTTTTTATTTAGTTATTATTTAAACCCTTAAAATATTGTATAAAAAGTGAATATTAACGGCGGGAAATCGAAACTTCCTAAACGCGCCACCATTGGTTGAAAGCAAAATGACGTCAGTTGTCAAAACATTGGGTTTATCGGCGTCGATATTCATACTAGACCAGGTTTAGGCAGCTTTTCTGAGAAAATTTACTATGATAATGTATATATATTTTTACACCATCACAAAGTAGAGATTTTAGCAAACAAAAAGCCCACTAATTTTTTGAAGAAAGAAAATATTTTGACGTGAGAACTCTCGATGGAAAACTAGGGTGCTTTTTTGATATTAAGTCAAAATAAGGTGAAAAAAATAAATATTTTAAATCAATAAAAATACAGTGTATTTAGAACATAAAAAGGTAAGTTTTCACAAAATTTCGTGAAAAATATTTTCTTTTTGTAAAAGATAAAAATAGAAACCAAAACTTGTTTTTTTTTAATTTTTTACATAAATTTTGAGGTTATGTGAAAAAAGTGTGAATACAAAAGTTTTAGATCTTTTTATTACCTACAACATTGCCATTTAACTTTTTTCCATAGGACTTGTAGTTTTGCCGGAAATCGAGATAAACAGTTTTTTACCCTTAAAACACCCCCCTTCCCCCTTCCCGACCTAAGATCGCCCGTAATTTATTTTTCCTTACATTTTTATAATATTAGTGGGTTTTATTCTTTTCTAGTAGGTTTTATTCTACTATTATTTTTTTGGTTTCAAAAATTATCGACACTGGTCTATACTACTAAAAAGTAGTATATGTTAGAAAAATTTTAAAACTGTGTTCCTGTGGTGTTTTCTAGTGAATCAACATTAATAGTGAATCAAGGACGGTGACTTAAACTGGTTTTATCAAAGCTTTGAACGAACGAAAAACATCTTTTCATCTTTCTTTCTTTTACTTTCGCATCGCTTGGAATACGAAAAAACACTTTATCGGGTGTATTTCTAATAATATTTTTGTACTTACAATACTTGTAAGAAGGTTTTTTAATTTCCTCAATGTTATGTATAGCAATTAAATAAGAAGTAACTGAAAAGCTAAAAGTAAAAAAGACATTCGTGTGACAAATGACGTCATCGACGTGGCGGCGCTACTGGTGGCGTTTGAACGGCTTAAATTTAGTCAATGTTTTAAATTTCACTTAGCATAAAAAATTATATATTTTCAAGACTATTTATGTATTTTTCTACTTTATAATGATGTAAAGGATGGATTTAAGTCATAAAAAAAATCATGCATATTCCCTATTAGTACGCCTTATATAGTATTTCGCTTAAAAAACACAATAAAGAACGTTAACAGTTGTTTAGCCTCAATTCGCCGAGGAATAAAATCCTTCTTCTTCTACTTTTGTCTACTTGCATATTATGGTTATTTCGTTTCTTCAAAACTCTTTAGAAATATAACTCACCTACTACATATTCTATTTTAAAAATACACGCATATACGTAAATTATTCGATGTATTTTACATGTATAAATAATAACATATTGCGTTAAAAGTTTATTTTATTTAGGATTTAATAGGAATATCTTAAAAAAATATGGCAACACGGGATTAATTACTCACTTTGCTTCATTCTTTCATCTTTCCTTTGTGGTTCATTTACTTCATCGTCAAAATAAAAGTACATATTTTATAATAAATATTTCAATCATAGGAATATTAAAATATAAGAAATATCTAAAATGGCAGAACCCGAAGTGGAACTGGATCTTACAATCGATGATTTAGTTCCTAAGAGTCCAGAAAGGTAAATAATTGTATATTGACCTTAAAATTGCCCTAGATTTTAATGTCGATTATAATATGGTACTTCAGTTCTATTATTTTAAAATCAGTAAATCTCACTTATATTATATATTATGACCATACATTGGTAAGCGTGTTCTTTAATTAATAAAATTTTAAATTAGTTATTTCACTCGACCTACTTCTAGGACATCAACCCTTACCTGCAGTTTGAATAAAAAAAGGAAACGTTTTGATTTTAAAATCTTTAAATACCTACATAATATAATGAAATTCTAAATATTTGAAAAATATTATAGTAGTATTATTATATCATAGTAAACATTATTGTAGTTATTAATTAATTATTATTGATATAGAGGTGGATTATGTTTTAGATTTTTTTTCTGTCTGATATCATGTCAATGCTATCAGGTCGACCGGTTGATCATATAAAATCCTTTTTACTGTAGGAATATACTTAATAGAGTCATACTTAATATTCAATTAAATTTTAAATTCCTTATTGTTGTTTACTTAATAGATTGGCTGAAGAAAAAAAAGAGAGTGGGAACCATCTTTATAAATTTAAAAATTATAAGGGAGCACTGACTTTATATGAGGAAGCCATTAAATTATGCCCAGAAAATGCTGCTTATTATGGTAACAGGGCTGCCTGTTACATGATGTTAGGAATGTACAAAAAAGCTCTTGAAGATGCCCAAAAAGCTGTTGCTCTTGACTCTACTTTTACAAAAGGCTATATACGCATGGCTAAGTGTTTTATTGCTCTTGGTAAGTATTATAAAGCAATGTTATTTAGGAAATATATTAGAGATATCTAGATGTTGCTGTATAAATGTTTAAACAACTATTTATAGTAATTACTTAACTCATTCAAATTTATTAATGGATACTAATTGTATGTATAACTCTTCTAAGGTATAAAATGAGATGTATAAAGGAAATATTTATTCTCTTGTGCTATTACATAAAAGAAAAAAACTATTTAATCTAAATAAGTCCCTTTTTTTTCATTTCATGGTTTTTGTTTAAGTTACTTAACAGATTTAAAGTGTTGTCAGTGTGTGTTGTAAAAGTTCGTCCAAAATATATAATTCTGTCGAATTAAATTGTAATTTGTAACATACATTATAGCCGGTGGTTGCCCAGTGGTAACGCGCTTGCTTGTATAACTGAGTGATACGGGTTCAAATCCGGGTCTCGCACCTCTGATATTTTCATGTGCAAATCATTTCTATCATGATTACCACTTGTCTTACGGTGAAGGAAAATATCGTGAGGAAACCTGCATGTCCGAAAAAAACCTAGCAAGTTTTCGAAAGACATGTGAAGTCCACCAACACACACTAGGCCAGCGAGGTGGACTATGGCCTGATTTCCTTCGTACTGAGGGAGGCCTGTGCCCAGCAGTGGGATGTTTAAAAAGGGCTGATGATGATGATGATGATACATTATAATTTCCTTATAGGAAATTGTGTATTTTATAAATGCATCTATTTTAAAGATAATAGTATGAGTAACACAAGAAACTCAGTAAGGACTGATGACCTTTGCTTGCCACCTACATTTATTTAAATGTATTTTTCACATGAGAAGTGAAACTATCTTGCTCTTTTAATACAAGCTTTAGCATGAGTCATTATAAAAGTTTGATTTTAGGTATTGACTGTAAATTTACATATTGTTGTTTTGCATGATTTGATGTATCATTATGATGTATGTACCTACATCAAAACCTTATTAAGGATTGATGATGATGATATCTACTAATGAAAAGTGAAACCTTTATAGGCCCATTGCTCTTATTTTGAATTGAAAATGTAAAATAATAAAAAACATCATGTTATATTAAAATGAAAGGGTTTTTCATTTTTAATAATAAAAATATATTTGAACTTTGTATACTGTTCTTACAGGTGATTTATCTGGGGCAGACCAAGCAATACGACGTGCAAGCGAATTGGGTGGTACAGATTGTGCTTCGAATGAACGTAAGGCTTTGGAATCTTTACGACGACTGCATGAGGATGCTCAGCGCGCTATGGAGGCCGGCGACTTTCGACGCGTCGTCTTTTGCATGGATCGCTGCTTAGAGTACAGCCCATCAAGCTCTAAGTGAGTTAAGTTTTTCTTTTAGTAACTAGTTTGCTATACTTTTTAATGTAGTAATTTATTACACTTATTAGTTTAGGGAACTAAAATGATGACAAAGAGACTAGTGATGCTACGAATACATATCAAATATCTAACCTACTATTCGGCGAATACGAATCATTTAACAAGGCAATAAATAATGCACTATTCTATTTTACTAACATATTTAATAATTAAAATTAACTACTGACAAATTTTTGTTCAAATGTTGTGCAACATTTGTAACTTCTCAGTCATTAGGCGTTTTCTTTTTTCGTTTGTATCTAGCGGTCGGAAACAATATTCAGGACTAAAGACAGTGCTGGCACAATACCTGTATATAGCTTTACTTTTATTATCTATAAACGATTTTTAAATTGATTTTAGAGTAAGTTGCGAATAAAACAAATTAAACTCATCTAATGAGTTTGTTTTAGGACAGTTCACTAACAAGTCATGCGGACAAACCGATATCTCTTTATACTTTATAACAAAAAACGAACAAATAAAGCTATGTACAAATTTCAGATTTCTTATATTTCTAAATATCCATTCTTTTTAATATTCGTTTTTAATTCATGACGATATTTGGCGAATACGAATATTCGTATTTGTTACATCACTAAAAAAGACAAAAAAAAAATTAAATGTCTTATATTATCCATTCTAGTATGATAAATATGATAAATGAACACAAAAATATCTATGGACTACAATGAATATTGAGAGTATTTTTAGGTATTTTTGTTACAGATTTAGTTTATTAATAACTCTTAAAGAACAAAATCATAATTTTATTTTAGGGCAAAACTTATGAAAGCTGAATGCTTAGCAATGCTTGGACGAAGTCAGGAAGCTCAAGAAATAGCTAATGATTCTCTAAGATTCGACAGTTTTAATACAGAGGCCATCTATGTGAGAGGATTATGCCTTTACTATGAGGTATTCAAATTATAAATTTCTTTAAATGTATTTTTGTTAGATAGAAATTAGAAAAACTTTCTAAACGTAAAGCATAAATAAAAAAAAAACATTTATTTTAGGACAAAGATGAACAGGCATTCAAACATTTTCAACAAGTGTTGAGGTTAGCACCTGACCACAAAAAAGCTATGGAAACTTACAAAAAAGCAAAATTGCTAAAGCAGAAAAAAGAAGAAGGTATTATAAAATTGTATATAGTGAATATAATAAAGATATAGTAGCTATATGCATTATGCATCTTTGTATGTATTCAGCCCTTTTTAGATCCCATTGAGGAACAACACCTCTTCTATTTTAGGGGTTCGGGACAGTCTCACAGTCATATTATGTACAGTTTAAATAATACTATAGATTTCTTTAACACATTGAATAAACTTTCCTTTAACATTTTCCAGGTAATGAAGCTTTTAAAATGGGACGGTGGCAACAAGCTTTGACTCTCTACAATGAAGCTCTAACTATTGATAAAAATAACAAAAAAGTGAATGCCAAATTATACTTTAACAAGGCCACAGTGTGTTCAAAAATGAATCAAATAAAGGAAGCAGCTGAAGCTTGCACAGCTGCCTTGGAATTAGATGAAAGCTATGTAAAAGCTTTGTTGAGGAGAGCAAAATGTTACATGGAACTTGGAGAGTATGAGGATGCTGTGAAAGATTATGAAAAACTATACAAAATCGACAAGAGCAAGGAAAACAAACTGTTACTCCACGAGGCCAAAATAGCTTTAAAAAAATCGAAACGTAAAGACTACTACAAAATTCTTGGAATTGAAAAAACAGCCTCGGTGGATGACATTAAGAAAGCTTACAGGTGTGTATGAACCTATCAATTTCATATTATTTTTAAGTAGAAAAATTTTAATCCAACAGACAATAATAATATATAATCAATATACAGCATTTGTGGTCTCCTCTTTGTGCGGTGGTGTTATATTTTATGTAAATAAAATGTAAAATATTTTTTAATTCTGCACACATCATAAATAAATCCTCACCTCTTCCTGAAAATCCATGTTTGGCTCATTTATTTCGTAAAGTTTAGTTTTTGTGAATCTAGAACTTTTATTATATTCTATAAACTTATATACCATACAGCATGTTTGCAAACATATATTTTTTTTTGTTTTGTAAACTTGTAATTATGTATTGGATGTGAATTTCAGAAAGCGTGCTTTAGTCCACCACCCGGACCGCCACGCGGGCGCGCCGGACACCGAGCGCCGCGAGCAGGAGCGCCGCTTCAAGGAGGTGGGCGAGGCGTACGGCGTGCTCAGCGACCCCAAGAAGCGCGCGCGCTACGACCACGGACAGGACCTGGACGAAGACGGCTCTGGCATGTCTGGTAAGTACCATTTCTCTTTTACATGATACTGCCATCTCACTTCTCTCTGACATACAAGTTTTCACGTTTTTGTTCACCATATTGTATTTTGGCACTGGGGAGGACACCCTGGCCAATTCTGGGTTGGCCGAATTCACTGTAACAGCAAGTGGTTATCATGTTGAAATTACTTGCATATGATAATATGAAGACCCCAAGATTTGAACCCACCTCACTTGGTTTTCTGAGCAGAATATTAGCGTTACCACAGCTGAGCTGAGCTGAGAAAATATAATAGAGGTTTTTCAAAATATTTCATTAAATTCAATATTCTTTTTGATTACTTCAAAGCATGCTGGATTGTGAATGTAACAAGAGATGATACATTTGGCTCAGTAGCTTACATACATTTGGCTACCCTACTTTCTGCGCCAGCGGTCGCGGGTTCAAGTCCCGCTGGGGACATTCATTTGTTGAGCATGTTTGTACTCCAATCATGAGTGTTTATAATTATAATATGTATGTATGTATTTAAAATTTATATGTGTAGTGTATCAACTACCTGGTATCCGTAACTAGATGGTGATGTTGTTATAATGTCCCAACATATTTATATTTGTTTATTTTATTTAAAAATATTTTTAAGTAGAAGTTAAGTTCTTATTTTCGTTTTACGATAACATTTTTTTTATTTCAGATATAGATCCAAATATGGTTTTCCAAACATTCTTCGGCCGCGGTGGTCAACATTTTGATTTCAGTTCTGGAGGAGGGTTCCCTGGATCATCACCCTTTAGTTTCCAGTTTGGTTAAAATCGTACAACAATCTGTTTTCCCTCTGAAGTCCAATATGAATATAAATAAACCTTTCATGGCCATTCCATACTTAGTTAATGTAAGTTTGTCATTCATTTCATTTACAGAAATATATAAATTATTATAAACATAACACATTACCTGAAAGTACCAAAATAAACCAAAAATAATTATGTAGAAATTTGTGTTTTCTCTTGCCTTAACAAAGGACTTTATATATAAAAATATGTTTTATTTCCAATAAGTATGTAATAATGCATGTTACAATGAATAATAATAATTAAAATTATACTGAAACTTGGTGTTGCCTACAATACTCATTTCTTATTTCAATTTAAAAATTGTTATTATAAGATTGACTGATTTAAAAGTAAACAAAAATGTTTTTTATTACGTTCTATTTCCTTACAATTAATTTGAAAGCCTTTGCGTCGTGTGAAAAAAATAGTTTTTCTAATTACGTTTTCATGCATATAGTGTAAACAAAAAATATAAGATGAGCTATGTGTAATCGCATTGAAAAGTGAGTTATAAAAAAGTATAGTATTAGACTTCGAAATAATGCTTTGTGTCAATATTTCAGTAGCTTTAATTTTTTTCACTATTTTAGAATAGTTCAGCGTCTTTAAATTTATTACAAAACGGCTTTCCTATATTTGCACTGTAATTTGAATTAGAAGGTTCTGTAAAATATACCCTCTTTTCATAAAAAATATGTATAAAATAATTTAATTACAAACCGCTTACCTGTCTATAAATTCTTGTGTAAACGCCAAATGAGTGACTGAATTATTTTAAAAACGTTTTTTGGATTTCCACAAAATTGTAAATTGGTATATATATATGTATATAATACCTAATAATATTCATGGAACAAACAGTAACCATTATATTAATCATGTTTTCAGGATGTTAAATAACAAATTCACCAATAAATTCATGAAATTAATATTTAGTTCTTAAACAGTTTTTAAATTAAAAATTCAATAAAATTTCTTAATAAATACAAGTTTTATTTAGTAGACAATAATATTTCAAGTAAAGTAATATCAAAATGTTGGAAAAAATTAATTCTTATTTTTCCACATTGTTATATGTTCTATCTATTTAGATTTTTTCATTTCGTTTTGAAAAGCCATAGCTTTATCATCTGGTGCTCGTTTGTGGGTAGTTTTACTGCCGATACTTGCAAATCTGAAACGTTTGATAATTCATTAGCGACTTATCCTCGCTTAACTCTGATGCACAACTAACTAGCTGCTATTTAAATATTTGTCTTAGGGTGCTCCTAAAAGTGCAATATTTTTCTGCAATTTGTGGCTGCAATATTAGCAACTAATTGCAGTGCCATCACAAAAATATTTTATTGCAAGTAATATCCGAACAATATGTGGCTGGGCAATGTGTTACAACAAGTATAGATTAGATAGACCTAATTTTGAGTAAACTTTATCTTATCGAAGTAAAGGGATGCAATTTTAAGAATAGATAAATAAAAGGTAGATAGAGAGAGATAACAAACAAAAAAAATACAAATAATATTATAAATAATATTATTATTATTATAATATTATAAAGAAGTAAAGTTTGTGTGTTTGTATATTTGTTAAATTGTAAGGGGTAATCTCGGGATCTACTGAACCGATTTTAAAAATTCTTTCACCAATAGAAAGGTACATTATTGCTGAGTGTCATAGGTTATATAAAAAACCGAAAAATAAAAAAGCTTTTACGTGGTAGTCGGTTTTGCAAAGTGAATCAGAGAAAAAACGGTTGAATGAAAGCGTTTCTTAAGATATATTTTTGAGTTCTAGAGAAAAGATGTGGAGCTTGAAAATGCCTACAAAAAAGTCTACGACAGCATAATATGTCTAACTTTTATATATAAGTTACAAAAAGTAGTTTTTTTAATATTAGTATAGATAATTTAATTTAGAAATTAAAACAACACTGTACTAAAAAAGGACTATTAACATTATGCCCAACGAAGTGGGCACGGGTCAGCTAGTTTTAAAAGATAAGAAGATTTTGTTTTTACCACCCATTGAGTAAAGATTTTTTACTAGTAGTTAATAAAATTTATGTTCTAGAGATGATTATTCTATCTTTGTTTACATGTACTATCTGTCTAATAGATGTAATAAGCATTAAGCACTTCGAATAATACAAGTGCGACGCCGATGGCCGAGGTAACTAACTAGTATACATTACTTTCTCATTTTAAATGGCTTCTTTTGTTCTGGTTTCGGTGGTTGATGCTCAGTTTTAAATGTTAAAACGTAACGTTTCACAACATCAACATTGACTGTAGTGTTTTCAGGATACATGCGTTTTTTCCAAGCTTCTCTTTCCTCCATCCATTTTCTTTGATATTCATTTGATAATAGCCATTGTATCCGGGATGGACCTTCCTTCATATAAGCAATAATTATACCAGGGTGTTACAAACGAAGGAAACAGAAGAAAATTAGCTTAAATACTGCAGACATCAAATTATACTTAATTAAAACATTCCTTACGTGAATTGCATTGCAATTAAAAAGTTTAAATAAATTTTACCACATCCAGTAATTGAAACAGCTAAAATGCAAAGTTAACGTTTTATCGAAGTAATCGATTTAAGCTATAAAGAACCGCCCTCGCACAATGACTGTATTGTAAATGTATCATTCTTCATATTTTCCTAGATAAATTCAAATAACTAACACCGCCCAAATTTTAGATCCATATTAGCCTGCGGCCATACCAAGAGAAGGAGACTCGCTGTCATGGATTAACTTTCATAATATAGTCCGTTCTAATAAAAATAATGTTGACCTTTTATTTTTACGAACCTACCATAAATTTCCAAGGTTGCGGATTATATTTTGGAAAATCTGATGAAATAATATTATTTATCGGTCGACATTGCACGGCTTTCTCCCATTTAATTCCAGTCATTCGACCCATATTTTTAATTTAATAACTTAGCAGTGGTTTTAAATTTAATATTCCTCAACCAATTAACAAAAATGTTTGCCATTTATTAAAAAAATAAAAATATGTAAGCAAATAGTTTTCATAGGTATCTGTGCCTTTTATAAAACTTCATATTGTTTAATACAAAGAATTACCTATTTTTATATGTATATTAAATAATAAAATCCTAATATATATTTCAATTTTCATATGTAGACACTTAAACAAATTCTATATTTCATCTCACAATATATTAGAGATAGATCTGAGTAAACAAACGCTTTAGTAGTTTTTAAATAGGCATGATAATTGATTTTAAAAACCGGCCTATAATAATCTAAAGTATCTTCTACTACTTCCAAAAACACATTATTTACTGCAGGAAACCAAAGTTTTAATACGAACAACAGGCTGTTTAAATTTTACGGGTTGCGGTTTACAATCGTTGGCAGGACGATGGTGATGGTAGGTGGTGGAGACTGGAGAGGCAGGGGGGATTCGCCCTATTATCCCTATGCTACTCCTATTACAAGGTAATACATAGTTTCGGAAAAAATAGACTTTGAAAATAGTGGAAGAGAAATGTGGTCATAAATATCTAACCTAATCTACCTCATTGAGTACGTAGTAATAATAACTCAATGATCTACCTAGAAAGAATAAGAAATTCTTAACATTAACCTTCTGAACCTATGTTATCCAAATCGAAAGAAAAATTTTTGACTATGGCACTCACCGCGCTATCAAATTTTCGTTTTATATATATATATATATATATATATATATATATATCGGTTTCCGTAATACAAGTTGTTGTGTAAGCAATAAATCAGAATCCAAAATCCGAAAAATAAGTCGTCGAAGAAGGCACTATGAATATTTGAGAAAAGTGGAACTAAATATGGCGGCATTTAACATGGATTTGGACATGGAAAAATTTTGACATAAAATTGTACGTCCTTATACAAAATCATATTTTTGTCCCACTAATACCGCATTTACATTCAGCCGTAGTGAGCAGGGAAGTGGGCAGGACGAGTGTGTAAACGCGATACTTCTCATGCCACTGCCATTGCCACTCGCGCTGCCCGGCGCTCCCCAAAATGGCGGTTTTTTGTGCGGAAGTCAAAGGACCGGCAGCTTGAGCGGCAGTGCGTGTTTACATTCTGCTCCGACGCTCAGTACTCGCCGAGCGCCTGGATCTTTTTAAATATCGAACATAATTATGTATCGCAAAAAGAGACAGCGCGGACGCTGTAATTATTTCGACATCTGCCATTGCCGAAGCTTGAAAGCGAAGTGAATGGTAGGGCAGTATGTAAACACACACTCCTCTCGATCCTGCTGCAGCAGTATTTAGGGTATTATCGCCGGCAGCGCGAGGGGCAGCGGAAGGGGCTGAATGTAAATGAGGTATAACAGTGACACTATTATGTTGAGGACAATGATGTTATACAATAACTCAATGGTTGAGGAGGGTTAAAGTGGTAGTTACATTTTTATTAATTTTCTCCAAAAATATGAATTACCTTGTATTGCGAGTGTTATTATTGTGATCAGTTAATAAACCTTTATCATATACATAAGTTTCAACCACCAACTCCTGCCAAACGATTGTAAGCCCAACCCAATAAATTTTCAATCTTGCCCTAAATATGAAATATACATAATTCAAAATCTATTAATCTTATCTCATTCGATGAACACATTATTTTAGTGGTTCTGTGTCATGCCTATTATTCATCTATACAGATGGCGAATAGTTTTTGAATTTTTGTCAGAAGAAATTCTACATATTAGCTCGTTATCAGATCGATTTATGGTTTTTTTAACTACAGGAATATCTCTGGGACATTATATACTTACAGTTAAAAGGAAAGCCTATCCAAGGGGAGTGAGCAGACTACAGTGCAGCTTTTATATCAAGAAATATAGTATGGTGATCTATTGTGATATAGAGCTAAAATTATAGGCAACTGAAATCTGCACAAATTTCAAGTTGATCCGAAATTTTCAATTAGGCAAAAATAATCAATTTTTATTATAATAACTAATAAGTGTCCTTAAATATGTATAAAAAAAACAACCCAATGGATTTTACATTTTTTATTGAATACACAAGAAGTTTAGAATAACATATTCACCGCTCACAAGTGTACCTGAAAGAACAATAAATTAGACTTATTATTAGAATACTTCATGTTAACTATATTGTAACAAAAAATTAAAATAGTGCAAAAAATATATTTTAATAATAATTTAAAACTGAATTACATTCACACACATTTGGTGTATAATTGAACATATTATGTTTAGCAGAAAAGACTACACACGCCACACTGATCAAAAATGAGTTTCTTTATACCAAACAGTTAACAGGTCCTAACAGTTGCTTCTTTCACTCAGCAAATGATGAATGCAAATATAATTTATCTAATTCAACTTCACTCAATAATTGTCTGCATGTGAAAATATTAAAAAAAAAAATCACCATAGTAGAAATTATCATCTAAACTAAAAACCTTAACTTGGTGTTTTATGTGGGCTAAGTTGATGATACTACTAAAATACGTCCAATTATTGGTATCCAAAAATATTTTAAATTATCTATGTATTCACTTTGGATGGGTGCAAGAAATGTATGCTTTTGTTAGTCCTTAGATTATGTTAATCCATAATAGAAGGGTGGAGTAAGCATTGTTGTTTTAATATTTCCTCCAATTCTTTACATTAACTCATTGTGAGTTAACGACTGCCTCGGAGGATTTTCAATTAATTTAAACACTAATATTACTCTCAATAAATGGTCTGTTATTTATAAAACCCCAGTCTTGTTTCATGAAATCTCATTTATCTAATGTTATAAATGTTAGAGTATGCATGGTATGTATCTGGATGAATTTAGGCAAAGAGACAGATTTTATTCTGAAATAGTACTTGAGTAGGTTACTTTAATTCCAAATAAATGCACGATTTCCATTTGTTTATTTGACAAACCCTGATTCGTCCCTAAGGAAAACAAACAGGAACCACTCGGAAACTACTTTGTTTACTTAAAAGGTAATAGTCTAAATGCATGATAAATATCACTTGATGAATTTGTTTGACAAATCTATTTTATGAATAAATAATTAGTTATCACTTTGAGCATTGAGCATAGTCAATTCTACTTAATTTATTGAGAATCACATGTTGCAAACTAATTTCGTTCAGGCATTTACAAGTATCGGTAATAAATCATTACTGAGAATCGGTTAAACCACATGGCACATAGTAGTAACAGCAGTTTTCTAAAAAAATCAGCTAATAATAATGTTAAATGCACATGATTTAATCCAAATAGAACAGAAGTAAATAACTGTTTTGGTTATGTTATAGATAAATGGCAACGTGTTTTAACGAAAATAGATTGCAATCAATACAAATTATAAACAGTATATTTAAGTCCACCTGGCTCATTAAATAAGAACACTAGCACAAATCCATATTTAGTGCAACAGTAGTAGTACAATAATTTGAAATAAAATTGTTATAGGTTACAACCGTTCATAATTATGGAATTATAAATAGTTATATTTTAGTAGACAAAGTATTCATACCTTTTTATTTAGACCTCGCACGCATCTTCCTACGTTTACGCTTTAGCCTTCGCATACGCTTCTTACGCCACTGTAACAGAGTTGTAAGTTTAAGTAAAATGTGGATTCGGCGACAACTTACTAGCACTAAACAATAAAAACACCAAAAATACCTTAGCTCTCATGCTTTGAAAATTAAAGCCTAAAGGCTTATATTAAATACAGTTCAAATGCTTTTCGGATCAAGTTAATTTTTTCCGATATAGTGTAAGATGAGCTCTCTCGTGCTCAGTCTACGAGAAAAGAACGAAATTAATGGCGTCGCTGGACCGGACAACTAATAGCAGATGTTACCATATAGCGATCACAGATTAAGTATTATAGCGATTTTGAAATTTGTAGTATCAACACTGACCTCTATAATACCACTGGACTGGCTGTTCCAAGCATTTGACAGCAATTTTTTTGTGTCCATTTGAAGCGCCACTAGCGAGAGTCCCGAGAACTAATTTTGACGTATATTGCAAGAGACAGCGAGAAGTGTTTGTTTACTGTAAAGTAATTTTGCATTTTCGTTGTTAATATAACATAATTAGTAATTATGATGATACGGTTATTGATTAATAAAAATAAAAATCTATATCGAGATCATTAGTTTTAGTACCAAAAACTCTCGCTACGTCCGACAGCGGCGGACAGCGCCAAAATGGCGAATATCAAGCAGCCACAAACGCACGTTGACAACAGCCAGTCCAGTGATATTATAGAGGTCAGTGAGTATCAATCAATGAATGTTGCTATTTGGGTGGCTACAAGCCATAGTAATTTTTAGCGTTACTAGCATTTCCTACGACTTTGCCCGCGTTCTAAGGACTGGAAATATTATTATATCGCGTGATGATTTATAGCCGGCTTATAACAATTATTTGCTATTTTTAGAAATAAGGTATTTTCCAATTTCCAGCACCAAAAAGTACATATAGCCAACTCCGATTATTATACTGCAAGGAATTAAAAGACTGCCTGTGAGAGAATTAGGCTTTATTCATCTTTAAAAACTTTTGTTACATGTATTTAGATACTTCTATTAATAAAATACATATGATGACAGTTATATTCTAATACATTTTAGTCTATATAAGCGGCCCTGTATTATTACTACATATACATAATCAAAATTTTACATTGTATGCAATTCCTGGCCCTTCACCAGCAGAGTGTTACAAAACCTAATGAAAATTATGTATGTATATCTGTCTATCTATATGATAGTATGTTTCCTTGTAAATACTCAACGTCTTAACATACCTTGCTTGGGATAAGCCGAAAGAAAATATAGTATCTTTAAATAGTGTTTCACAAAATTCTCAAATGAATACAAATATTGGACATTCTAAATCAAAGTAAAAAGGCTTGTGGTGCCCGATTGCTATAGTGATCATCTTCAGCATGGTCACAGGATAAAGTAGCATTCTGAAAGAGTAATATCATCTAACTTTCGCATATAAGGGAAGATACATAACACATACATAATATACTAATTTTTAGCCAGTGAATAAAAAAATATATAAAGTCCATTTCTTCCATGATTATTGAACGGCATAGACTAGAAAACTAAACACCATGGAGATTAAAGCTAAACACCGTCAATAGTTGGCGGCATTGATATTTTTACGATGTTCATAGTATGGTTCATAGTATTGTGAGGCAAATGGCAACACCTTACACTAGTCACTGATTTAATTTTTTTATCAAAGAAAACACAGCTGTCATTGAAGTGGCACGATTCTTCGCGCCAAAAATCATTTGTTATAATACATGTGAAAATAAAGTGTAATAATATTGAGAATAGAATAGAATAAAGGTAAGATATTTTTTGTTTAACAGATTGTGATGTATCTCGGCTAAATAGTCAGTAGTCACACAAAATTATGTTATGTATTGAATCGTTCAATTGATATTTGATATTGTTCAGGGTTACCAACATAATAACTAGTCATGTCTACAGTTCGACTAGGTAGTAGATACATTTTATCTTGTGTTTGCGTCTTATGCTTATTGATTCGTAATAAGTGTACAAAATGTTTTAATGAAATAATTTAAAGACGAGTGTTTATGTGTCATTTAGCTATTATAATTTTTATTCACCTCGCGATCTGTGTAACTTTCTACTGTCAAACAATAATTTGGTGACGCTGGGCATGCTCTTCGAAAATGGTTACTTCCAATAAACAATCGGATAAAAAGGTTGTAAAAATGGCTGAGCAGAATAATACTGCGGTAGTGCCTCAAAGAACGTTACTTGGTGAAGTTAATGAGCATATTACTTGTCCATTATGTCGAGGTTATTACATAGACGCAACCACCATTGTCGAATGTTTACATTCTTTTTGTCGAAGTTGTATTATAAAACACTTACAAGTAAAGAGTTATTGCCCAGTTTGTGAAATGATGATTAACTCTGCGAAGCCCAATATTAAGTTAGATAAGGCTTTGCAAGACATTGTTTACAAACTTGTGCCTGGACTTTTTCAAAAAGAAATGGAACGACGTCAACAGTTTTATGCATCAAGACCAGGTCCAGCTGCATCTGCTACTCCAGAACAAAGAGGCGAAGATACAGAGCGAATCATTTTTAGCCCCGAGGATGTTATTTCATTTTCATTAGAATATTCTGATGCTACCGACACTGACAGTATTTCTAGTAAATCTTCTGATAGCAGTGAACCCCAACCATTGTCAGCTACTTCAAGAAGATATTTACAATGTCCAGCTGTAGTAAATATTAACCATCTTAAAAAATTTCTAAGTATGAAATTTGATATTGATAGTACACAATTTGCCATTGACATTTTATACAAAAGAGTACCTTTGCCTGATTATTATACCTTAATGGATATAGCCTATATATACAATTGGAAGAGGAATGAACCTATGAGATTTTTTTATCAAATTATAGATTATATTGCAATAAGAAATAGGTTGTTTGATATAAATAGAAAAGGATCACATTTTCCTGATAGAAAATCAAGTCCTACTTGCACTGAAGATACAATTGAGAGTAGTCCAACACCAAATCTTAATGATCACATATCTGAAGCATCTTCAGGTGCTGGCAGTCCTATGCCTGAAGATAATCATCTGAAAAAGGCTGGAGATTTAATAAAGAAGAATGAATTATTGGTTCCAAATGCAAAAGATTCAAATTCTAATAATGATATGAGACCTCCTTCCCCTTTAAGGAAAAATGATGATGAAGTTGAAAAATCACAATTTTTAAATTCATTTGAATTACAAGCAAAAAATAATTTAACATCAAAATCTTCACCTTCCAAATCTAATAATGCTGAAGGGGTACCGTCATGTAATGATAGTGCCCCTACTAAATCTGTACCTAATACTATAAAAACTGAAGATGGCTTAAAAAGAAAATATGAAGTTTCTAAAACATTGCCAGAGATGAAGAAGATTAAAATAGAAATAGAGAAGGCCAAATTACCGTTAAATCAAACTGTTACTAGTGGTACAGTTTCAGCAAAATTATTACAGCCAAACACTCTAAAAACTTCAGATATCAATAATACTAATAAAAACCTTGATAATGTTCCAAAGACAAGTGGTATTGTCCCAAACAATGTAACTACTACCAATGATAGTACTACTAATGCTACTACTACCAATACAAATACTTCAATAACTGATAAAGATGTAAAACAACAGCAACAGATGCCATCTACAAAACCCCTGCAATTAGAGAGTCCTGGACAAAAAAGACCAGTGCCAGTTTCTCAAATCATATCATCTCCTAAACGAAAAACATCTGAATCAATTGTTGCACCACAGCCGTTACCAATAGTACACAAGACAGTATCTCCTTTAAAGTTGCAAATACCAAAACCTCAAGAAACCCATGCAAATATACATAAACCACTTGAAACTCCTAAACCTACTACCAAGAAAATGCCAGATTTAAAACCAAGTGTGCCTGTCAATCAAACCACTCATAATAAAGGACCTCCAGTGGGGAAACTAAGAATGGATCTTTTAGCAAATAATTGTGACCCAACAATGGATAGGAGTAAAATATTATCACAAGTTAAAACATCTCTTCCTATTTCAAACCCAGGTCAGACTTCTGGAGATCCCTTAAAATCCTTGTTTGATTCATGTAAAATTAACATACCATCATCTCTATCGATTACTTTAACAGATCAGAAATTAGACCCTCGATGCCCTGACCCATCTAGTTCTGATCCAAAAAAAAGTATAGTAAATAAAAATCTTACAACTCCTAGTAATACTAATGTACATAAAATACAAAGTACACCTGTACATAATTATATTGAGATACTAAAACTTCCTGACACTGATCCTAAAAAACAAAATAAAGCTGAAATCTCAAATGATAAAATAAATGCTAATAAGACTGAGAACAGTACCATTCCTTCAAAACCACCTACAAAATCGTCTGAAACATCTGCCAAAGGCCCTGTGCCTAATTTAAAACCTATTGCTGATACAAAACTAGGAAAACAGAGTGGCAATTTTTCACCTCCTATCACATTTCAACAGACTTTTGAACAGCAACTGCAATCAATGCAAACTGATAAGAAACCCAAACTGCCTAAAACTAAAACACAAGTGCCAAAACTTGTTCCAGCTACTCCAAAATCGTTCAGTGTTGCAAACAAACTTAACAATCCAAATAACAAGGCAACAGTTTCCATACCAAGTGGAGAGAGTAAATCAACCACAGCCCTCGATTTATCTACACCACATACCATACAAAGTCAATTAGGTCCACAACAAACTAAGGCTTTTGAGACAATGCAATCTATTGCAAATTTGGCTAAAAAACAAAGCATGCCATCTAAAGTTTTACCTTTGGCTATGTCACAACCTAATGTATTTTCAAATATGCCAAATAGACCCTTAACAGCTACATCTCAACCTTTGAGAGTTCCAAGTGCAAGTAGTATTAACCAAATAAAACTTGATAAGCTAAATCAAAGTGGGTCACAAATAAATTCTCCTAGGCAGGAATCTACACAAAGAAATAATCAGGTGAAACCTGCATCTATTGCAAGTGCTACAATTCCTTCTCCAAGTTATACAAGTAATTCTCCATCAAACACACAGCCTTCACCTAGATCACAAACGCGTTCTCCTAGTTCTTCTCCCAAGTTAATAATTGCTGAAGAAAAACAGGCTAGTAGTTCATCAGATCACAACAATATTAATCAATCTAATCAGATTACAAGCACTCAGTTACCGAACACCTCAAAAGCTGAGTCTCCCAAACCGTCACCAGGTCCTTCGAAACCTGGATTGAAACCAGTTAAACCTTTGATGCCTACTGGAAAAATAACAGGTATAAGACAGCCTATCACTCCTATGAGTGTAAATCCTCAAATGAGTACACCTACTGAATTTCTTCCACAATCACAGCTGATATCACATGCGGTGCTGAGGCACCAAATGGAAATGCAAAATGCTTGGCTTAAAGCTCAAAGAAATTACGATATATTTAAGAATATGTCAAATATGGCACACCAAGCTCAGAATTTTCACAATAAAGATAAGCAATAACTTAGATTATAATGATTTTCTATACTAGCAATGTCACATTGATGATTTTGTAGTACCTGGCTCAAAAGTTGCATGAATTTTAAAAATTTTTGGTCATGTAAATCTGTATACATCAATATGTTTAATACTGATGTAATTTCAAATATTAAACCTATTTTGTTGATTAAAATATCACATTTATGTTTTAATTCAATGTGTGAACTAACTCAATAGCTCATAAATACTAATGATATTATGTTTTAAGCATTTTGTTTATTAGTACATTAAATTAAAATAATTGTTATTTAATGAAATTATATTTTTATATAATGTGACATTGAAGTTTTTGATTTGTAATATTATTAAGTTGCATTGAAAATGAAATAAATATAAATTTTTAAAGGACTACACGTTAATAGTAGTTTAACTATATTTTCATATTAAGATGTGATTATTAATTGAGTGTTATGTGCATTACTTTTTATATTTTAATTATGTAATTTATTATTTAAAAATGAAATAATGTTTTTTTGTAATATACAATTGTGATGAATAAATAATGAAACTTTTAATTTTTATTATTTTATTAATTATTATAGATCCTCACATTAATGTTTCATTTAAGGCTTCTTAAGGTAATTTTCATAATTAAAATACAAAATTAGTTGGATAAAACATTGCATTTACAAGTTTTTTTTTGCAGATGTCTACACTTCAAGTAACAATTCCTTTTAAGTCACGAAAGAGAACCTATATGAATGGGAGTAAAAATAAAACGAATAATGAAAATAAAGATACATTAAATATTGAAGAGACCAATAATACTTTAGACATACAAATAAAAGAGAAAGAAAGTGGAGTGGAAATTAATGATGATGGTAAATATAAACTAAGATAATCTATTATAATTTTATAGTAAATATTGAGCTATATAAAAAATTATATTATTAGTAAAAAGGTGTAGATACGTTACCTAAACGACATTCTACCTTCAAAAACGGCACACTAACGCACACATGAATAACTAAAAATATTGCAATAACACTGAACACACTACATTACGATTAGTTGCCAAAATAGGATGGCATGATTCAAGTATCGCCAGTGAAAAAGAGACAAATATAATTCGCGACAGTGCGTCGTCAACGCGTGACTATGTTCAGGTGGGCCAATTAGCCTAGTTTTGGTGTGCCGCTTTTTGAGCGCGTATGACTTATCTTATCTACACCTTTTTTCCTAGTATATCAATGTATATAAACAAATAATAATTTACATTGGCGTTTTGCAGATATGTGTTCTCCGAAAAAAATGGCAAGAAAACAACTTTCTAGTAGTCCTACAAAATATAAGACAAGGATTTTGAATGAGTGAGTAAATATGTAAATGTATTTCTAGCTTGGCTAGAGCAGTATTTTAAATGTATAATGTATATCGCGAACTTTTACTGCCTCGTTGGTCTAGTGGCTAGCATGCTTGGAGGTCAAAAAAGGTCCAAATCCTGGACCAGGACCGAGCAAAGTTTAGCTTTCAAGTGTTTTTGTCAAGTGATTTTCAGTAACTAGTAAACTCGGAATTGGGAAGTTGGCGTCAATGATCGTTTAGGCTGTCGTCCAAACAGACTGTCCACTGTCCACTACTTTTTGTTCTTGTGTACTAAAATAGGTAGGACAACATTATAACTGGTACCACCGGTAGACAGCAAGAAACATTTGTACGACCCCTTATACTGAAACTGGCACCATTGTAAATTGCGAGTTGGATCAATTTTGTGACTTGCATCAACTAATTACTAAAATATATTTTCAGAAATAGCAACAAATCGGTTTTAAAGCCATTAGTAAGCAGAGAAAAAGAAATCGAATGGATGGAAAATTTTTTAATGACACATCTTGACAAGGAGCAATCTGCATCTCTATATATTTCAGGACAACCTGGTACTGGAAAGACAGCAAGCTTGACCTATATATTGCAATTACCAAAGGTAGGCTTCAATAAACTAATCTATATCGAAAATAAAATGTAGAGTATATTAATTTATTTCCAAGCCTCATATATTTGGATTTTAAACTGAAAGTGAAAATACCTTTCCTCTACTTTTACTCTCATGTAACCCTCGATCTTTTCTCTCTTCTCTTTTGGTCTGATTTTTACAGAAAAAGCATAATATTTGGAATTTCTATCATTTTCAGATTAAAGAAGGGTTTAAGCAAGTCTATATAAATTGTACTATGATGAAGTCAGCTGCAAGTATTTATAGCCGCATTTGTAAGGAGTTACAGTTACCAAGTGCAGGCACTAGTGAGAAAGCCTCCCTGAGTGCAATTGAAAAATTTCTAGTTAAAAAACATAAAATGATGTAAGTTATTTCAACGTAATTAAACTTTTTAAACATGTCTAAAATCTAAAGCGTCCTCAAGGCGATCAATTCCAATTGTCAATGTTATTGTCAATTGCAATTGAAGTGCAATTAATGCTGTGTTCAATGTGCAGCTTGTTTTTTTTGCCTGTCTGACGCGCGAAGTTCGCAAACAGAAGGGAAACGATTGTCAATGACTCAGTAATCGATCAATTGGCAACTTTAATGACTCCTGTCAATGCATGCAGCATCAATCAAAATATCCATCAATTGCTCTCAATCACGTAACTGCAATTGACAATCGCTTCAATTATCGTGAACGAGATATGTACCATATCTCGTTCACGATAATAATGCAGTAAATGACACATTGTTTACTGGCCTAGCAACCCCTCTTAATCAGTGAAATCTTCTCAAATTAGAAAGTCGCGTCCACAGTGACCAGTTGAAAGCATAGACATTTCGTCCTACTAATATTATAAATGCGAAAGTTTGTGAGTATGGATGTTTGTTACTCTTTCACGCAAATACTACTGAACCGATTACGATGAAATTTGGTATGTAGGTAGCTGAAGACCCAGAATAACATATAGGCTACTTTTTATCCCGGAGTTCCCGCGGGATTGACTCCTAATATTTAAAAAATTAACGCGGGCGAAGCCGCGGGTACTGCTAGTTGCTAATAAATTAAAATTTTAAAATGAATACCTCACCTATTCGTCAAAATAAGTGGTTCGGTAATTCATAGCGGAGAAAGAAAACTAATTTACAATGCTTTTACGTACTTTAAACAGTGTTATTTAAATTCGACTATGGACAGACTATAGTAGTAGTAATTTTGAGACCACTGTGAATGCATCTTTACCGACAACTTACTGCATTCTTAACGCGAACAAACTATAGTAAACAATCAATGGCAATTGACAACGTAAAATTGCGTATGAGCGTCTCTGGGACGTTAGGTTCATAAATTAAATTAAGTAACCAATTTTAAAATAATTCGAGTAGTAAATAGGTAGGTACTTAATTACATAACAGATATGTTAATATAAACACATTTTTATTGATCCATACAGTTGTCTAATTTAAGGTTTTTATTTCATGATGACTGATTTTGAAAAGCTGGCCTATAATAATATAAAGTATGTACTATTTCCAAAAAAGAAAATCATTATTCTGCAGGAAACAAAGCTTTACTTGGAAAAAAATGATATCTAAATTTTAACTTTAAAATTTGCTTCAAAACGATTTCGGGTGTCATGGCGTCTGCTCGTGACGTCTCGGCCGTGTAAACACTAGGGGGCTAAAGCAACAAATCAATTATTTTGGTTATAAAGGTCGTATTCTTTTATTTAGTTTGTTAGTGCTGGACGAGATCGACCAGCTGGACAGCAAACGGCAGGCGGTGCTGTACACGGTGTTCGAGTGGGCGGCGCGGCCCACGCGGCTGCTGCTGGTGGGCGTGGCCAACGCGCTGGACCTCACGCAGCGCGCGCTGCCGCGCCTGCAGTCGCGCGCCGGCGCCCGCCCCGCGCTCACGCCCGCCACGCTGCACTTCGCGCCCTACACCAAGCAGCAGATCATCGACATATTCACCAGTGTGCTCGCGACCGAGGACACTACCAATGTCTTCTCGCCCGTCGCCTTGCAAATGCTCGCAGGTGTGTGATTGCACGCGGCCATACATACATACGAGTACATTACATTTTTTAGGATAATATTAAGGCTCTCAAAACGTGCCTTTGAGTACTTTTAAAAACTATAATTTGAAATACAATACATTTAAAATATTATAAAATAATTTTAAAATAATTGTAGAATAATTTTAATTTTAGTTAAATCACAAAACGTGCTACAATTACTGACTTTGCATTTGCAGCTAAAATTGCCGCAGTTTCGGGAGATATGAGAAGAGCTTTAGATATAGGACGGAGAGTTATTGATCTCGCAAGACGTAGTAAATTTCCCGAAAATCAATCTGTTGACAACATGATGAAGGATTCATCGGTTACAGTGGAATTAAAACAAGTATTAGAAATTTTAAATGACGTGTATGGAGGCTCTAGAAAGATCGAAACAGATGTGGAAGAAGGATTGCCAATGCAACAGAAATTAATTTTATGTAGCCTAATGTTAATGCTAACTAAAGGGAAAAATAAAGATATTGTGATGGGGAAACTTCATGATGTTTACAAAAGGTAAGTTTTTATTTGCACTTTATCTGAAAATATTGTTGATAGTTCTATAAAAACAATTGATTGTTAAAAACAGTTTTTGTTTAGAATATGAAAAATATTATGCCTATAACCTATAACTTAGTTATTGAATGATGTAGTAAATTTTGAACATATACGAGGGATATTCAATAAAAAGTGAGAATGAGCATGATGTTGTTGGGAACTTTTACTAACGATTTGAAAAAATATATTCCAAGTGTATGCATAATACATATTATATATTATATTTTTTCTAGTTTAAAAACTACTATCTTGAAAAACTCTTCATCCCTGAGCACCTCAAAATCTGTCAAAATAGAGGCATTCCCTATTTTAATCAATGCATTATCACTTCCATTCTTACTCATAGCAACATTTCCTGCTGATGGACTAAACAGTCCCCATTTTTAGCCCATAATAATGTTACGTACGACGGGTTCGGGATCGGAAATTAATAGCGTTCTTACACTAGAGAGGTTTTATTTCAATATATACACAGGCACAGTTTGTACACAGCATTAGTCTCTGAGCACTTTATTATTTCGTTTGTAAATGCTCCTTCACTTAGACTTCTACCAGATTTTCTACAGTTTTCCACTATTTCGTATCTCTTCTTATTCTTAGTCTTCACTCCACTTCAAATGTCAACTGATCTCTCGACACGTTGCCGGCCTTTTTATATGCGTAAATATTAGAACATTCTAGTATCGAAAATTCAAAATGTTTCTAGTAATTTCGAATCCTTTCTCGAAAATGCTTTGTCTCTCTCTGACACATTAGAATATGTAATAGACCGTTCCTGTCATCTAATTGACATAAGTAAAAAATTGACATTCGCCGTTCTAAAGCATGGTACAAACGTGCTATTATGACGAGTTCACGCTCTATTACGCAACAATAATATGCCTCTTAGTATCTGATTGTATCTGGTATCAGAGTGGCGGCGGCGCGCAACATCGCGGCGTTGGAGCTGGGCGAGATGGTTAGCGCATGCGCACTGCTGGAGGCGCGCGGCGCGGTGCGGCTGGGCGCGGGGGGCGCGGGCGCGGGTGGGGGGCGCGGCCGCCGCCTGCGCCTGCAGTGGGACGAGGCCGAGCTGGCGGCCGCGCTGCGAGACAAGCCGCTACTCTCCGCCATCCTCGCAGACACCGCCTGCCTCTCTGCCTCCTGAACTCTCCGCACTCACGGCACCAGTAGTGGCTTGGAGGATTAGTCAAGTTTTTGTTTTATTTTTCTTACTTATTGACACCGTTTTTATGTTTATGCGTTATTTTATCGTCTTATTAATTTTAGTATTTATTTTAAGTGCTTAGTCATCGTATAGGGTCGTAAAACTGTTTGAATACATATCGACGACATTTTTTACTATTAATAAAACAATGACTTTAAATTTATTGACCTAAACTTATAACGTGCAATGTTATTGCATCTTTACTATTTGTAATAATTTATGTTTTGTCATAGCTAACCATAGCAACACGGAACTGTTTAGTATACTGATGTACGACTTGGTCATGACTTAAATGAAAAAAAATTTTAAGTTAAAAAAATACTCTTGGCCATACATGTTATAGGCCAGTAAATATAGCATTGACTTCAATACAGCATTAAATTTCCAATTCCAAAAATTTATAAAGTTTAGGATGAATTACTGAGTATAAAATCACAAAAAGCTGACAAATTTACGGCAGAGCTTAAGCGCCATCTTTAAAAAACGTTTGTAGCCGATATCTCGGAACTATGCACTTTAGAGTAATAGTCATTAAAACCATTATATTATCCCGAAATCATATCATTATCGATAAAGCCGTCGGTCCTGCTCCTTAACTTAACTCTCACTGGTCATGTCGAGCACTATAACGCTGCTTGTACACGCTAAGAAAAGTCGCCGGGCCTATGTAAGAATTCGTGTCGTTTCTACGCACGGCCCGTGTACATAGCTCAGGCGATATATAAGAAAAAAATATTATCTACGCTCGACACGACGGGCTCTGTGTTGAGAGGGGCGGGGGAAGCGAGCCGCGGGGTGGTTCGGGTAGGTTGAGTATATTTTATGCGTGGACATTGACATTCACATTGTATAGTCGTTCCTACAATTTATTATTTTTAGTGATAGGACTCAAATCGAGATTTAATATTCGAAATAACTCGAATCACCCGACAAAAAAATCGAATCATGATTCGAATAAACCCTCTATTCGAATCAATATGATGATTCGAACCGAAACGAAATAGTACCGACCCTTTTATCCATATTACCTATTGTTTTTGTTAACGTGTTCAAATTAGTTCTGAAAAACAAACGAACAAAACTTAATTTAACTACTAAAAAACTACGGATAAACTTTACCGCTAGAAATTGTTCGAAAAATTATAACATTACTATATAATTTCTATACTTTTTAAAAATAATTATTTCACACGAGAAAAGCTTTGTTTAAAATGCAAAAAAATATTCTAACTGTATTATCTAACGTAAGCTTACCGCGCAATATAATCCACCCAGTCTCACAAACCAATTAACATGTGCATCCTACCAAACCCTACGCACGACAGTACGAAAATATTCTTATCGTGTACACGTATCTATTTTTCTTATCTGAAGCAGATAAGAAAATTTCTGCGGCTACATCCGAAAAGATTCTTGTCTAGACACGGTGAGTTTTCTTAGCGTCTACAATCGCCCTAATATGTCCCGCGCAGATGGCTAGTCTCAAAAAATACTTATTACCCTAAATTTTCATATTTCTACCATTTCTATTTTTTAATAGTGAACGCGGGTGGAGCCGCGGAAATTTTTGTATTTCCTATAACTTTTGTTTAAATCCTTTTGTTCTGTCCTTACATTTTGAGCTATAGGATGTTCAATGTTGGACTAATAAAAATATGATGTTATGCATAGAGTATAATGGTACAAATTCTACAAATAATAAAAAATAAAATATCCTGACTATCTTTGTACATAACAATAAATAGTTCATTTCCCTACCTGCAATAGTAACGAACTTTTTTTCATCTGTCTAATTTTACATCTACTTGAAATGGATGTTCCATACATATAATCATCACACGATCACCAATTGCAAATATGCTAAGTCTATCGTATTTACATTCACGAGTAATTTTTTTATATTTTTCACCCCTCCCGCCTGGCCACCTCACCTAGCAAATCGGCAGATTATTATATATTTCATATTAGAGACATGTTGGAGCATGAAAAATATTAATATCCGACACGAGTATCCGACATGAGTATGTCCATTTCGTTGTATTTTTGTACAATTTTGAAAGTCTGTAGACGCTTCCCCCACCGCTGAAAGTGGAAATATTATAGGAGCATTTATTCTTCCAATTATCTAATCTACAGTATCTTATAGGTTTCCGCGACGCTCGAGTAAATCCACATTTAGCATCATGGGCTCTCCTACTATTCTTCTCTTTTTGAATACATAATTATTCGAACTTTTAAAATGATTCATTTTTATTATATTTTATTTTTTAAGTCCTGCAACAACTTCTTTTGCCACGCGATTTTACATAACGCCCTATTTTTGTGATTGTAGGTCTTGGAGAACACAAAATAAAAATTATTACTTTTTTATAAAAAAAATATATAACAATAAAAAAAATATACATGATACACTCTGTAATGTAACCTGTAAGTCTCACTTTTCTAGCTTAATTAGTTTTTGAGATAAATTACTTTAAAAATAGTCTACCGTATGCTATTTATTTCCCATATCTCAACGTCAAAACGGAAGCAGAAATACATATTATATTGCGTTTGAACATCAAGGAGATATTAAAACATAAGTTTCGATGTAGGTAGGTTCCCATATGGGGCCGACTCGTCCTACTTATCCAGGCGGCAGGCCCAGACCCTTCAGTGCAAGATTGACCAAAAAAACGGCTATTTTACCGGCCTATTAACAGCATTCGGAAGTTATCTCTTACTCGAAATCTGGCGGAAGTAATAAAGGCTTTAAGTGGTAATTATTTATAGATGAGATCAACATCTGAATCTATCGAAAAATATATTTTATCGTATTTGTAATATTTGAATCAAGTTTTTTTTTAGTATAAGCTTTAAGTTATGGCATACACACCAAAAGGAAAAGCATTTAGAAAGTAGATCAGTAACTTTTAGAAAGAAACAAGTTTGTTTTTACTTTTTAATATACTGATGATGATTCATTATTATTGGAATTTAACTATTTTTAAATGTCCATATTTGCTGTAGACGTCATATGACAAGCATTAAACCTTGTTATTTTTAGGTCAATGAAATATTCTTAAAAGGCACTTATTTTTCACGTGTAGTGCAAATGTTGGTTAAAAATAATATTTTAATTCATGTTTTACGTTTTCACTGGCAGCGAAAATTATTTAAATTTATATCTTATTTGAATTTGAAAGTTATACCGCACCTATGAGATTTTAACGTTATTGTCCATGTTGTTGTCTATGATTTCATTATTTTGGAATTTATGACGCGCTGGTACCGCTTTGATAATATTGAATGAAGTATGAACCTTTGATGTATGTATTTTGAAGGAAAGTAACGGTATATATTACGTTTCCTATTAAGTATGCAAGTTTCAACTTTCATCGGTAATATCTTGAAATACTCTTCATACACTTTTAGTAGTATATGTTTAAAATCTCATATTATTTTGTATTTATTGCATTTATACATATATTAAATTTAAACCATAAAAAATCAGTGACAATACACATATACCTATTGCCTTCTGAATGTTAAGGCAACTAACTACAAAGGAATGATTATAATAAATAAAATATTTAGTTGTTTTAAAGTCAAAATAATGTTTATAATATTATTAAAAAAAAATATTTGTTACGTTCACATCACGTTGTGGAATTTTACGATTTTAAATCTACATAAATTTTTGATTAATTCGCTAATGTATCCAAAATGTTGTATTAATGCGCATTAATGTTTTCTAAGCCTGTGCCTTACGTAAATTTTAATTTGTGTTTTTGTGTTAATTTACTTTCACTAAAATGATATATCATTAAATCATTTCATGAATATAAATGTTAATTGAATTATTTTACTTCTCATAATTATTGTGTTATATCATTTTTGTCTTGTAGAAAAAATGTTGTTGTATTTCTTATGTATTTTCTTGTGTTGTTAAGTATTTTAACAAGGAAGTTATTTATTGTATTCTATGTAAGTAGGCTAAGTAGATAATGTTGACATGACAGCGATTTTACCACACGAAATATGCCGGTATAGTCACTGGCGTCATGTAACACTCGATTTACAGTTTTTACCAAATAAATAATTGAACGTAACCAGTCCGTACATTTGCTAATAAAACCATTCAAATTGTTATTCCATTTGCATAAGCTTATAATTTGTGATGGGGGTTTGATGAATTCTATAGTGACGTACATAATGTGTTATTACTTATGCTTTGTGAAATCATGTGCGCACTCGATGCGGGCTGTAGGCTGTAGCCTATGCGTAAGTCCAGTGTAATTTGTGTGTTTTTATTAGTTTTCTACTTCTATTCGTTTACATTTAACGGCTTCTATAAATATATAATTAATAAAATGAAGACTGAACACCGTTTGTATTAAGATTTTAGCGTAGTTTTAGCTTACAAGTTTATAATTGTAACTTGCACACCTGTAATGTATTTTTTTTGTAACTATTTGACATAAATAAATAATAAAGTAACTAATTATTATTAGAGTTTCATTGTAATTTAGAGGAGGATGCTAAAGGTTAAATAAAAATAAAAGTTCGTTTAAAAATATATTAATGATTTAATCTAATATTTATAAGTTAATCCTATTGTGCAATACCTTTTTACAAAAAAAATACGACTGACCAAGATAAAAATATTACAATTAAAATCGCCATCTTCCAGTATTCCATGGAGTCAAAATTGTCACGCCTTTTAAACAATAATATTAGTTTCATTTAATAAATAACTTAAATAGAGAAAGCCGTTCAATTTTTGTACAATGTCAGCCATCTAAGAAATTAGAAGGCAAAGTAGGAGCAAGTTGAGTCAGATCCAATCTAAAAAAAGGGTGGTCTTTTATGTGATTTAACTTTGTTTTTGTATCAAATACAGGACTCCAAAGTTAGTTTAATGGATTTCTATTGGACCCGCCATTTTATAGAATGGAATAGTTACTTAAAGGCGCAGACCGGGGTTGCGAGAGCGCACGAAATTGAGAAGCTCATCGCTGTCTTCGCATACGAAAGGCTTGACGTGGTGGCAGGCCACATCGTGCCATTTGACGCCGTCGTTGTAAAAGTTGTTCAGGATTGCCAAGCAAGATTCGTCGTTACCCTGAAAGTAAGGTTGTGATATGTACAATCGTAGTAAATGTATAAAATATATAACTATATTAGGTATTACGTATATGTCTTCCACAGTAAAACTATGTATTTGTACAATTTGTTTTAATTTTTTTATACACTTAGATTTTTCTATTTTTGTATTCGGCCCTTTTTAACGTCCCATTCCATTGCCGGGCACGGGCCTCCCTTGAATGCGAGTCGGATGAAGCCATAGCTTACCACCTGGTAGACTGGCCAAGTAGCCAAATGCGTGTTGACGGACTTCATTTGTCTTTCGAATTCTTACTCAGTAGGTAGTTCTTTCATTTTTCTCGTGATGTTTTCTTACACCGAACGATAAAATATGGTAATTACATTCGCAATGATTCCTACATGATCCTACTTTAGCTTCGCCCTAGAAATGGGAAAATATAGAAGGTATTTCGAAAGCACTATCGTGTTACATTTTTTAGCCTCCGACCTCCGTACTTCTCATAGGTATTAGGTAGGTATATAACACTTTAACATGTTTATACTTATTAAAATGTTTTAATTTATTAGTTAAAAAAATATTATCATTTATTAAATTAAAAGGACTTTTGAGATCTTAGAAAACATAATATATCGAACTTTCTAGGTAGCTATTTGTATCTATAATAAGTACTTATATATTAATATCTAAAGGAAACCGCCTTACCTTGTTTACGTCATTAGCGGCATGTGCTATTGTACCGTTATAAATCGTATCGAGTCATTCCGTTAGATCCAGAAGTCGATGCTTTCCTTTTTTAGTAAGGTACTTAACTACATACTTCTTTTAAATCTGTAAAATCTTTATCTTTAAAAGACAAAAAGCGGTACAACAATGAAATACAAATGGTATACTAACTTGAGCAGCTTCTCTATTATCGGGTTGGGCTTGACCGTAACCGCCAGTGTACGACCAGTCGCCGGTGTTGCGTTGCGTGGTGGGCCCGATCTTAGCGCCCGACCCGGACCAGAACCAGCCGTTGACGTTAGGGGGTTGCAAATCGGGTCGGTCGCACCCGGCGAAGTTGCACTTGCGTCCGGAAGTCCAAATGTACCGGATACTAGCGCGAGCAATCTTTTGCTTCACAAACTCGTTTTCCTGTAGAAAAATTTCTTATTAGTAACTCGGTTTTAACATTTTTAGTTTAGGAAGAAACCTCTTATACGGATATCCACTTTTGCCTATGCCTTTCATTATTTAATTTATGTGTAACAATTTATAAGTGCAATTAAAAAATTATATAAAGTTTTTAACAAAATGTTTGATGATTCAATTTTTTAATGACAACTCTTTATTATTAACAGAACTTACAAATATTTACCTCCTTTTCTGCAGAAATTCAAGGTTAAAGTGCATATCTTATCAATAAGATGGGTTAATCAGGATCTCAAGATAAAATAGATATCTAAAAGAAAAAGGTCGATAGAATAAATGTGGGCTTCCTAAGAATCACCTAGACGCACTAGTTATATTGCACGGTAATTAAGCAATGTTAGCTCTGACGGGAAATGCACCTTCGTCATACGCATCCGGTACATGAAGTGGGCAATACGGCTACAGAAGAATGTATGCCGTGTTCCACTTGTACGACGCGAGTGCCTTATGAGTCCGCACTCGGCCATTGCACCCCTTTCTCGGACGCGTACTAGCCACGCTCTACAAACCTAATCAATCTAGTCGACGCATCCTAATAAATATTGATGCTTACTTCAATTCGTTGTTAAAATAATACTCAAACGCTAAGTAGGTACTAGTTTTACTTTAATCACGCACTCCCACAGAAAGTAAGAATTAATATTACTTAATCTCCAATTATAGGAAGGTAATATAAAACAATGAGAATTTTGCGATCATTGACATCTCGCAACGCGGTAGGAAGTGCTTGGAGAAATCTTGTTTACGTGCCTACTCAATAGTCAATACACGTTGGTACTGTGTCTATATATTAAACTTCGATGCTCTTTGACTTAACCTCCTATAAAATTCATTGAATTAATAATAAATTGAAGAGTGAATTATATATTTTTTACATATTAACATACCTACAAATTTGTTGTAACAAAAACATGATATCTCGTCTATTTTTATTTTTTATTCTATAACAGGATTATAACAGTGGGTAGGTTCCGTGGATTCCCATAACTTATGGGAATCCACTTATTATATGGGCCATAAGAGTCGCAAAATAAAACAAACGTGCCAACCGATGCATCATGAATGATGAAGTTAATACAAAAGTGTGCACGGACGATAGTATAGTAAATGGGATGTAATAAAACAACTGCTTTAGATACTATAAAAAGTGATCTAAAGAGATGAGAAGAAATTATCAAACATAGTATTATGTAGTCGGAGACACACACGCAATTATTAGAAAACATGTATATATAGGTACATACATAATGTACGTGGTTTTCTATGGCTGCACTCGCTTGGGACTGAGTTAGGACATTAGTGTATGGCAGCTTGGGATGTCAAATCCGTTGGCCGACTATAATATGTTTCATAGGCTTTGATACTATGTTGCTTTGTAAACTTGTTTTCATCTTCTTAGTTCGCTTTTTACGCAGTCGGTTTTTTATATAGTTTATAGTTAGCAGACGTCCGCTAAGAACGAATTTTAACCGCGACAGGGCCGAGTTAAGGAGGTCTAAGGGCTCTCGCAAGTTTGTATGAAAATCCCAAATTTTTTGTACTACATTAACTTTATATTTGGCTGAGAGCCGGGACGAACCCGAGCGAGTCGTTATTTTTTTTTATAAATACATACCGGTCCAGGTAATAACTCTCCTTCGGACTTTGCCACTGTCGGATAAAAATGCAACTTCGAAAATATAACCAATTATAAAACCTCGAATTGATTTGCTTACATAAAGTACCTATGTTAGTAATTATAAGCAAAAGCATAGTTTATAAAAGTCTAATGCAGAATATTCTTTTCCAAGACAAAATAATATAATTACATTAATTAGAATTTACTGTAAAACTTACTTACTACCTTGGTATGTTTCCTAGCAAAAAGTTCATATTTGAGAGGATCGTATTTTGTTACGAAGGACAATCGTGACTTTGATTTAAAAATGAACCCTTACTATACCATGAAACTTCATAATAAAGAAGTCGTGACTATGTAACGTTTCAAGGGTCTTTAATACCTACCCGAAGTTTAAAGCGAGGTCTTCGTAATTTATTCGCGGTCATTTAGTTTTTTTAAATCAATCTATTTCGTCATGGCAAAATATAAATTGCAATTGCCACATTCTAAATTATGTACCTACTAGCCATTTGTTTAACGATGGGAAAGTGAGAGCATCATCACGACTGACCCTGTTACGTGATGTAAGATATCTGTGAAGGGATTACGGATACCAACGTCCATGTGCATTGACTCTACATTAAAATAGATCGCTGCAATTATTTAATGGATTGGATACCTGTTTCGATCATAGCACTTTTAAATAATAAAGTTGAAATATGTCCCACGATCTTTTTGAACTATAAGGAACGATTAGTGGGTACACCTACCTTTCAAACTCGTTTCTGACAAATATATAGAGCTAGTATGCGTATACATGATAAAAAAATATCTAAACGAATTATTTTTGTTTCGCTCGGGTGCATCCCCGGGTGTCTTTTTGCCGCAATAAGTATCACAACAAGTAACAACTCAACGATTTTATAAAATTCTATTATTTTTGCAATAAACATATTCTATATTGGAATAAAAGTACCCTAGTAGTCTGCGGTAACACAATTATTTATTTACCCATCCTCACACACTTTCACATTTATAATATTAGTAGGACAAGAAAGGGGTACACGATGATGGGATCAATACTTTTAGAGATGACCACTTATATGCAAACTCTTTATAATATTTAAATATTTAATGATTATCGTGTAACAATACAATAAGAGACATAAACCAATATTTTACCTGTGGAGTTTCTAGCGAAACGGCGTCCATGCAGTGTCGTCTGCAGATGTTTCTTGCATCGAGCCAATCTACCTCGAGGTTACGAGTAGGAGCGTGTTCCCAACTGAAGAAGTACGAATGTGTTACACCACGTCCGTCGCGGTAAGTTGAGTGACGAACTCCTAAACAGAACATATTTTACGATATACTTACAATGAAATGTTTAAATAGTACTATAAATTATGTCTATTTAAAAAAAATACCAAAGAATGTGCCAATCTTATCGAGTATTTTTGTAACTAAATGTGGATCATTTCAATGGAATTTAAGTGTATATGAATTTGTATCTATACCTACCCTTATTCTAGATAGGTAAAAGTAATTAAAATAAACCTTATTAATGATTTAATAATTGTTTTTGATATCCAGCTGTATTAACATGTTCAGTCCAATATCAGGGGTGCGAGACCCGAGATTTGAACCCGTATTCCCAGCAAGTGCGTTACCACTAGGTTACCGAGTACCGCTGCTTTATGCAATTAGTTAAATATTAAATAGCATAACATTGTGATTAATGCCAAAGTTTAAATTACTTGTGAGCGTAAAAGTTAAGTATCTTAGTTATTTCACAATATAATATGTCGTATTGACCCGGACGGACGGAAACTGTGTAATGCAACTAAAGCTAAAGTCATTGAAATATAATAATAATATAATCTGCGAGAACATTCCGGAGACCAGTAAGTGCATTGTAAAATCATAGTTAAACGCTGACGACATATTCCTGCAATCATATTGCGACACTGTTTTGCTTATGAACATCCTCACACGCTGCTTTAAGATTTGCACAATGGTTCACACGTTTACTATATAACAATGCCACAGCAGGAAATATTACACTTTATACATTTTACATTTATTATGTACCAATTCTCAAAAACACAACACAAGCAAAATATTTTAAATTTGAAGTACTAGGTACCTTTGGAAATATTTTACTTGAATTTAGTAACTTATCTAAGTCTATTTAGCATCTACCTACTACGAGACATCGTTAACCATGCAAATATTTTTTACTAAAATAAGTATATTGTAAAAAGTATTTTCAAGGAATAAAGAGTGAAGACTGCGACTATTAATCATAGAACATTAGTTTTCGCGATTGTTAAATAATTAAATTAAACTCTTGCTTTAATACCAGACACGGAAGCAATGGGAGGTGAAAAGCTGCAAAATTAAAACAAGCCCATCGTCAAATCGAGCAATGGAGCGTCTCTTTCGTAACTAGAAAGTGTCTATTGTGACCCCTCTTTTAGTACATTTCGCTTTTTGCACATCTCTACAGAACATAATTAACCATACACAAATCCGGAAACAAGAAATGCGTCGTAACGTCTACAAAATTAACTTTTACATAACGGCTTATGGAAATACAGAAAATTTTAGACTGTCACCGAAATGTTGTTTACATATTGCCTATTATGTTATCATGTTGTTTATAGACTACGTAATCGTAAAAATATTTTTATTGGTTATAGGAAAGTGAAAAGTTGCGTCCGTTATTTGACAAGCGTAATAACATTTCAATACGAAGAGAAAGTTGGAGGTAAATACTTCAACCTTAAAATGATTTTGACTCACCTTCGAGAAACGTAATGATTTTGAAGAAAGATAATTTTAGTAGAATGGTTCTTCTCATTTACGGAGTACATTTAGTACCTATGTAGTAGGTACCTGACTCATATATAGACTAATAAGTGATTATAGCGAGATTAGCGACTCATCCTCGCTTCGCTCGGGTTCGTCCCTAGGTAGTATAAAATTTTTACAAACTGCTTTATAGCTAATCAAAAGCCTAAAAAATAAGTTTCAAGTAGTAAGTAGTAGTAAGCTTTAAAAATGACGTAATTTCCATACAAACTTTCATCCCCTATTTCAACCCCTTACAGAACTATTTCGCCTGGAAAAGTAGCCTATGTCCTTTCTCGGGCTCTAGACTATCTGTGTACCAAATTTCATATAAATTGGTTCAGTAGTTTTGGCGTGAAAGCGCGAAAGGCAGACAGAGTTTCACATTTATAATATTAGTAAGCACTTAAAAGATTTAAAAATTATTGAATTAAATTAAATGTAAACCCGATAAATTTTTAAAAGTATATATTTTTAGGGTGTGGGTTAACTGAAAGCTAATGTTTTATTTACATTTATATTACATGGTTATACAGGACATGACAAAAGCTTCATTGTTGCTTTGTGCCTGCCGTGGGTCAATTGTTACACCAGCGCGCTCCCATATCGCGGTGTCGGGAACCGCCCTAACTTACAACATCATATCGTATAGTCCGTAATACGTAGGTAGGTAATATATATGTAGCGATCTTACTAAAGATAAAAATTTACTTTCAATGGGATTTTAAAATGCCATTCATATTATTGTTTTTTGAATTATATTGTAGGCATGAGTAGTGTAGATTATGTAACAGAGGTCAGCTATTGATTAGAATTAATTGACGGGTACAGTAATTCGTGAGTACATTAGAAAGGATAAGGATCATCAAAAAGTATTGGGCAAAGCAATTAAGATGCAAGGTGATCCACCAGTCACTTTACCGCTCTTCATACTCTACGAGAGTAATCGTGCAAAAAGGACGTACAAAACATGTTTATTGTAAAATAATGTAGTGTCTATGCTGTTATAATGAAATGACCCCAGTAGCGATGTTTCTCAAGCATCTTTATACTTTTTCTACCTCAAAGTACACCAAAATATTACATAATATATTACTATGTTAATAACGATATTCAATCATCAACTATAACATAAATAATTATTAGTAAATTTTTGAAATGAAAGTGGTTATATAATTTAATTTTAGTTCTCGTGCGAATAGTTTGTAAAGTTGGTGTCTGTAATTACTAAATATGTTTGTGTAAGTGTGCTATACGTACTGTTGGCGCAACTCCTGGGGTCAGGTAGGGCCAGGCGCCGCTGGGCGTCAGCGACGCAGAGCACCGCCAGCAGTGCCGCCGCCGCCAGGCATGTGTGCCGGCTCATCTGAACGTGTAATAATAGAGTACTTATAAGTTCCGCTACAAGTCAACAGATCATAATAACGCTTGACGGCTTTTTCGTAGTCCGAATCAAATATAGAGTCATTTAAAGTTTAATTCTACATACATATCTTACGTACTAATTTAGCTAATATAATTTTTTAGTGTTCATTTTTAAACATCACAAACAAGATATTCAAAGCATCCTATACACAGACAAGTTAAAAAATACTAGTGTATGAATAATATAGTTGGTTTCAATTTTTTATTAATTCAAACTTTTCTGTTTATAACAATAATATCTAAACATATAATAAAATTCTAACTTAGTCAAATTTAAAAAAAAATCTTATTGAAATAGTCATTATTATCAATAGAGGCCGAAAATAAAATTTTTGTCTGTCTGTCTGTGACCGCATCACGAGAAAACCACTGCGTAGATTGTGATGAAATTTGGTATGATGATAGCTGGTTATATGGGTCAGGATACTTTTTACTTCTGGAAAATATCTAATTTATGAGAAATCTCAAGTAACCGTTAAAAACCATCTGTAAAACATCACACGGTATATAAAATATAAGAATTTAGTTTCCGATGTTTAAGACGCGGACGGAGCCGCGGGAAATTTAATTAAAAAATATTTTTAAGAGGAAAGAGAGTTCCTTAAATGACATAAGGAAAACGACAACAGCGAACGTTAAAGCTCCTTCAACAGCTAAAAGGTCGTTAACATTATATATCGTTAACATAAAAGGTCATGAAATTCAATTTATTATCCATATCATAAAAGCAAGTAACAACAATTATTGCAATCATTTTATACTTATTATGAATACTTATTTATGCATAATAATCCTATTACTGATGTAAAAATAAACAAACAAGTCATAATATGCATTTTTCTTAAAAGAGAAGTCACGACTATTTAATCGCAAATGATGAGACGTTGCACGGCGAATGAATTAGCGATGTTTGTAAGTTTCTGTGATGAGCTTTCTTGCAACGAAAGTTGTCATCAGATTCAAGCATCTGTTAATGAGTTCGCTTTCTTTTAATTATGCAGTCCACGATGTTCGAGGACAATCGATACGTGAGATGAATTTATTTTGTTTTGTTTGTGAAAGCAAAACCCGATTCGCTGACCTCCTTGCTGCACTTAAACGTTTGCGTGAAAAGGCGCTCTGCGCGAGAAATCGTCGATTTGGGACGCATTTTATGGTACGGAAAGCTTCGTCGCGCATTGATGCCTCGGGGTTCCGTATTATGTCAGTTAGCCTGCCTGTATATTTCTTTTCGATATCGATTATATAAAATTAACATATTCAAACATATTTTGAAGTTAACATCACTTTAAAACCATGCTTATTGTTTATACTGAATTATTTATTTTGTATACTTAATTGTTTTCACTCTTAAATTTATTGAATTTATTCACTTTTATATCAGAAACCTTACTAGCTCTTACAATATTCTGTCATTTATCGTATATTAACGTATAATCCACTAATCAATGTAACAATAAAAAAAACACTTATTGCAAACCTGTACATGCATCCTAACGGACGATCTAACAAATAATGTACAATAGTTATATTACACTATTACTAGGACAGTAATGCACGTGCGTACCTCTGGTTTGTAGGGAGTGGTTGCAGTGCAAGCGTGCGAGAGTCGTGCGCGGACAGTGCACACGTCTGAGGGTACGCAAGGTGTGTGTCGAACGCGACGGATTCAGAGGAACTGGCGCAAGCACAAGCGTCGTCTCTAATTAAGCCTCCGACATTCATTCACTTTCACTTCCAATATGAGAGAAGAGCCGCCCGCTCCGCCTCGCCCCATCGATGCATGGAGTCACTCCATAGCCAAAGACCTTCTGGAGGTCGCAGCCGGATACTAACATGAATTTACATAACACGATTACAATTTACAGTGCCCGTACTTCGTACGTGAACAATTGTATCACGTAATTAATTACGATAAAAACAGTGTAGATGTTTTTAATAAATTACTGATGAGAATAAGATATAACAATCGAAATGTAGGTGGCGGTTATATGTGCGATTCTTCTTTTGATAAAATTTGACTTTTAAGGACTGCTCTAAAATCGCACAGAAGTAAATTTACTTATATAAATATGTAAATTTAAATTATTATCTACTGGCATGGCGTTTTAATAACAATTAACAACAAAATGGAATTTTGTAATTCTATATCGCTTTTCGATATCGATTCGATGATTCTTTTTATTTCGCGTTTCCCATTCGTAACTGTTTTTTGATCGCAGTCACTGACAGCCGACACGCTTTAATATCGTTAAGCATTAATTAGATAGGTACTTGGCGTTAACCTTTGACCACGATGTAACCAGCATAATGATGATCCACGATCCAGGGCATACTACCTTTTGTACACGCCGGAACATTTGAGCTAGTAAATATTGGAAATAATATCTACAGTGTGCAAAAGTATTTTCAGTTCAGTCAGTAGATTGATGGCAGCGATGGTAGAAAAACAAGAAGTGCCATATATACAACGAGTCAAGTAATTGAGGAAAGTTTTAATAGGATAAAATAACTAATATAAAAAAATCTTAGAAGGCTTTTAAAATAAAGAAATATTCTAGGGGTAGATATACATGACAGTTTTAAATTGATGAAGATGTATTCAGTATTACATTGAATTATTTGAAGATATATGATTGGATATATTATTACCAGCAAAAATCAAATCGATGGATAATAATCTGTAATCTAAAAAAAATCGAGAAAAAATATCACCAATTTACTTTAAAATCTCATCTTTATGTAAGTCATAATTAATAACAGCTTGTACCTTTCACACCATTACGATATTATGTAATAGTGATATTATATTTAATTTAGTGACACAATCGGTCAAAGGTCAAAGCTATTTTTTGGTGAAGTCAAGAATCTAGTGAACGCGAAGGTTCTGGTCTGGAGTTCACGCATTTTAGACAATGTTAGATTTAAAATAGTAGACAGGTACTAGGTACAGAAGGTAAGTGAAAGTGAACATTGGTTAAGCGGTTTTTTATTAAAGATATCTTTATATTCATTGTAATTTATATTTATGTATACGTTGCTATTTTATGTAATATTTTTTTGCATAATCTCTGAATCCCATTAATGTCTATGAATTGCTATGAGTTTTTTTTCATGTTGTTTAGTTTATGGCCTCGCAGAACTGCTCGATGAAAGTCTGGAGCTAACCTTAAATTATATATACTTAGGTACTTACATAATACTCGTATATGTAGAGTTATGAGTTATGACTGCAATTGCAAATGCAATGACCTCGCCTCTATCTCAAGCACTTATTTCAATATGGCATTGGTGGATGATGCAACTTTGTTTCTCATCATTCAAATGTATACTGTTCAATTTAACTTTCAATTGGTCATTAAAGATGATGATGATGATGATGATGATTTCAATTAAATTAGGTTCCATAAATACACTAAAATTTATAATTATTAATCAATATTAAATAATATATTACTCGATTTTTCAGCGACTTCGCTGGCGCTTGAATTGTTATAAGATACATATCATACATAAACATTGGATACGCAAGTGTCCTTTCATTGACACCATGTCATCTAACTTTAAAGAAGCAAGTATATATTATTTAGTTCAACTTTACTCGTAACAATTTCGTAACGTTTGCCTGGTCAAAATATTTCAAAATATTCAAAATACAACATCATAGCAAAAATTATCATCATAACTCAAAAGTGGCTTTTTGTGGGTTAAATCGTTTCTGCTACAGTATGATCTATTTACAATACAAAGGCATTTTAACGCAGCATTAGTGTATAGACTACGCATAGGCATGTGAATTGTAATGCTTATAAATAACTAATCGACATTAGGATTTATTCAAACATTCAGGTTTGTTACTCGTGTGACATATCGGAACATAACTGTAACAATAGAGTTGCAAACTCAGTTGTATCCGAAAATTGACCTTTACGTTTAAGCAGGGACTATCGCCTTTACATAGGTAGGTATAACCGTATATTAAAATTCCTATTACAGAGGCCGAATTTATAGTTATTATTAGATGTTTTGTCTTTCCGTCTTTCCGTTTGTCTGCCTGTTTATGACCACATCACGAGAAAACCACTGGACAGATTGCGGTGAAATTTGGATCACCTGGTTAATTATTCGCCGGGTATATCATTTCCAAAATATAGATTTTTTTCTTGTAAAATATCACATTTATCAGACCAATCCTTAAAAAAGTCTCTAGTTTAAAATGAGAACAATTGTAGTTACATATACATATTGTATACATTAGAGCGACAACGGGTGTATAAAAATACAATACGCTGTATGCATACTGAAGAACATTTATGAGAAAAACACCGCACCAATGAAACTGGAGGTGACAGGCGACGACTTTTACAATTGGAAATACGGGTTCGTCAAGGTGATCCTATTTCGCCGACATTATATTCAGATATCGGGCCTTTGTTCTAAGAGAAATTTTTTAGGGAAGACCAAGCATTTGTAAATGCCGACCAAAATGTGACTTAGAGTAAGTAAATTTATAAGATTCAGTATATGTTTATAATATTACTGATAAGGTACCAACGATTGATTCCCTATTTAAAGCTCCACCCCTCTTTTATGAGTATACTCTATAGAACCAGCAGTCTCTACCGAAGAAAATTTTAAAAACCATTGTTTTGAGGTCTATATTCATACACATTGGTTTAAAATTAGTCTCATGTACAGATTGTGTTCTTACTACACTGAAAGAGTTACTGTTTTACTATATGTACTAGCGACTCGCCCTCGCGGGCTCGGGCCCTGGACGGTGTGGGGAGAGGGTCGGCCATATCATCAAGCGAAGTGATGCGTTTGAATTTTATTCTCGCGCCCGATATATTTGGCGATTACTCCTAAGATATTCGTTTAAATTATATCGTGTAAAAGAGTAAAATAATTAGCATGAAATGCTTAAAGCCTCTAACTTATTTAAAATGATTGAGAATGCTATTTATACAAATACGGTACCTTATTAGTTGTAAATAGCTTTCCAATTACCGCTTTATAATTGCCCATTTATTAAAGTATTAAAATGGATATAGTATGTTATCTTCAAGAGATAGACGTGGACTCTTCTGTAGACCTATATAAGATACATAATTCCACCAGGCACCATACATCATTTTGTTATATCTCAAAGAGTGTAGGCAGCGTTTTCGTTGAAAGCTCCTAGAAGGGTTATTTTTTCTTCCAACATTTTAGCCAATGTATACAAAACAAATTAAAGTACTTGACAAATGATATACTTAAACCATTGGTGAACCATTGGTGAAAACAGCATCAAAATCGGTGCCGTAGTTTTTGAGTTTATCGCGAACAGACAGACAGGCAGAGTTAGGGTACAGTTACACATGCTCATAACTAGCACAAAAGCATGCCACTATTGAGCAATTGCTACTTAGTAGCATGTGTGTCGAAACATTGCTAATAATTAGCATGCTTATTTCGAGCATGCTCAAATTTCGACGGTCGTGCGATTTTTGGGCATGCTACTGTCATAGTCTACTGGAAAATTCACTTGGTTTTCCATTTTTCACTTGCACACTGGCAGAGAACTTGCTAGAATGTCGAATACCAAAGAACCAGCCCGTGCTTAAATAGCATGTGTGTTCAATTTATTGCGTCAGCGTTTTTAATTTATAATGTGTCAGTCAATTACATTTATAATATGTCAGTTTGAAGAGCATGCTTGTTTTAAGCATGCTAATAAGCATGACATTTTATGAGCATGTGTAACTGTACCCTTACGCGGCGGAGGATTTGTTTTATAATAATAGAGATGTAGTGATAGTGTAGGTGTATATTATGTATGTGAACGTATGTACATAATATACTGCTTGCTTACTACATGTACTCGTATACCAAAAACATGATCACAAATAAGTATGTAAGCAATAAATCAGTTAAATGCTTTGATTGAATTGTATTGCCTGAATCATTTTTTTAAAGAGTGACTTAGTTGCGTCACATTGTGTAGGGTTATAAAAATTAGGTAACCAAGTTGTGCAAGAATCGTGTACGGTGTAAATTAGTCCTTCAATTTTCTAGCGAATTATTATGATGCATATCTAGGGCTTAAGCAGCGTTAGGTGAACAAGCGTAGTTACGTTTTTTTATTTTATTTTTTGACAACAATGCTAACGATCGTTATATTGTTGTACCGGCATACATTTACAACTCTGAATACTGTTTTAACATATCTGTTTTATTGTACTATGCTAAACGGTAGTTTAGCGTTTTAATGTAATACTAGCGGAACCCGCGGGTTCGCTCGCGCTAAAGTACAAAAATATTTTTGGCAAAAATATTCCCCATTTCGTTTGATTCAATCACAGTAAAAAAATTAGTTCAAATATATATACATACTTATCATATATACTTTTTGTGTGAAACACGCACATCAATTCGCTAAGTTACTGTTTTTATACGTAGGTACTGATAAAATAGTTATTGTGAGAGAGTAAATTCATAAAATTATGATTGTACTAGCCTTTCCCGCGGCTTCGCTCGCGTTCTAAAGGCTGGAAACCAAATTTTTTTCGGCGGACCTCCCGCAACCCTCGCCACCGCCGCGCCGTCTTACATGCGGTGATCGTTATTTTGTTGCAGAGTTTTGTAAATACTTGTGATGAGTAACTTATTTATTTAGATAAGGATTAATATCATGTTTATAAAAACACAAACGCAAATAATGCATTGTCTTAAAACAATTTTATATACCATTGAAAAGGTTACAGCGAGTCAAACTTATAAATTATTTTTAACAAAAAACAAAAACCGACTTCAAAACTAAACAAATCTAAACTGAAAAGTAGAAAATAATACTTTTAAGAACTTCGTTAATTTTGAAGTCGGTGCCAGCCAGGACGGATAGATTTATCTTGCCTTTGCAATGGACTTTCGAACGGTATTTTGATTATGTTTACAAATTTATATAGGTATTAGTCGAATATGTGTCTATTTAAGGTTATTTTGCTTTGGCTGGCACCGACTTCAGAATTAACGAAGTTCTTAAAAGTATTATTTTCTACTTTTTAGTTTAGATTTGTTTAGTTTTGAAGTCGGTTTTTGTTTTTTGTTAAAAATAATTTATTTTCAAATTTTTAGCGGAAAGTAGCTATACCTATACTTATTTTGTTTATGTAAAAAAAGAATATTCGAAATCGGTCCAGGCCATCTTCGAGTAATGGGGAACATACATAAAAGAAAGTCCCCAACGAATTGAGAACCTCCTCCTTTTTTTAGAGTCGGTTAATAAGAGCCTGAAAGAATTTAACTATCGGTCTATAATTACGTATAATATTGAAAGAATTTTCTTTTAACTCCTAACCGTTGAGGAGTTGTACCTTCCATCATTAGCTCAACCACAGGAGATGATGATTATCAGACGCAAATACTTGAACAGCTTTAGGAAATATATGAAAAACATAATAAGTGCCTATAAAATTTGAGAGTTGCCTTCGATTTCCCTGGGATCCCATCATCAGATCGTGACTTGGTGACTATGGGACCAACTAGAAACTATACCCTTTCAAACAAAAAAAGAATTTTTCAAATCGGTCCAGCCATCGTCGAGTAATCGGGGAACATACATAAAAAAAAGTCCCCGACGAATTGAGAACCTCCTCCTTTTTTTGAAGTCGGTTAAAAAGATAGACATATTATGTTATCGCGGACTTTTTTTACTACTCGGGTCGTAACTTAGGATCCTTTTTTCGCAGAAAGATATTTCATTTCCACAGAAAAACAAAATAATTAAATTTATTGTCGTCCTTAAAAAGCTGGCGGTGACTTAATCTTAAGAGATACATCAAAACTATGTAGTAAGTAATTATAGACCTATTGAAAAGCCTCACAGAAAAGTTTAATACATCAAAAATGTATCTAATAAATTTTTATTAATTTTTTTTTATGTCCACCACAGAACTTACGACTAGATGAACGGATTTTGATGATTATTTTTTTTATTTGAAAGCTGCTGTGTGGTCCCATTTTAATTTCGTCCAGTTCTGATAATGGTATCCATCATTATGTATGTGCGAGATAAATGGACGAATAACTCAATATCTCGCCGACCGATTTCGATGATTCTTTTTTATTAGAAAGGATTTAACAGAACTCTTCAATTCTTCCCCTACCTTACCGTTGTTATCGTGGAAATGAGCTGATGATGGAAGGTACAACTCCTCGACGCACGCACTATTATACGCACTTATGGACCGATAGTTGGATTCTTTCAGGTTATTAGGTTTAACTGATAATAGAAGGTCATTTTTTATAATCATTAACGTCTGCGAGTTAGGTGTAAAAATGGACGTGTTAAAATCTAGATTGCGATAACGTTTACTCGGAAACCTCGCCGACTTCGTCTACCCAATACCCGTACTTATAGGTTGGGGAAAAAGTTTCTTCGCATTTTTAAGAAAATTCAAAACATTTTTCAATATAGTTTATTTACATTTAACTAAAGTATGTAGGTACCATTTTGTTCGATAACTTTTTGCCATTTTGTAAGTAGGGACATGATCCCATTGCTATAGAATTTTTGGGGCTTCTGATCAAAAATCCGCGACAAGTAGTTTTGGCAGTCCTCTCGTGATGTTATCCTGACACTGCCTAAAGAATTCTGGGTACTTACGTACTAATGATGACACACTTTTATTTTTGCTATAGATTTGTGTGAATGTGCTTATATCGTAAAATCTTAAATCGAAAATTAATAATAGGTTCATAAAGTTAATTTTAAGAATGTTTCTTTCTAGGTTGGTTAGGTTAGGTTAGATATATGACCACAATATCGCACGAGCCGAGCGAGCGCAGCGAGCGTGCCGCGGCAGCGGCCGGCGAGTGCCATAGTCAAAATTTAATAATAGGTTCATAAGGTTAATTTTAAGAATCTTTTTTTCTAGGTTGGTTAGGTTAGATATATGACCATATGATGAAAACTACCATAAAAACACTTTTGAAATCAAAAAAATTATTTAAAAACAAAGTAGTTAAGTACTAGTCAATTGAATTATGTGGTGGAAAATGGATTGATATTGAATTCAACATAGATTCAATATGACATGTCTATGGCACTCGCCGGCCGCTGCCGCGGCACGCTCGCTGCGCTCGCTCGGCTCGTGCGATATTTTGGTCATATATCTAACCTAACCTAACCAACCTAGAAAGAAAGAGTCATAAAATTAACCTTATGAACCTATTATATGAAAACCCAAAGAAAATAGTTTTTTACGATATAAGCACATTAAAAATAAAAGCAAAATAAAAGTGTGTCATCATTAGTACGTAAGTACCGAATTCTGAACAGACCGAAACAGGTGGAAATCTGAAGGTGGTCAGAACTATACGGCGGATGCATTAACACCTCCCGGCCAAACTTCTCTTTTGCTGAATGGCTAAAGATGTATGAGGTCTAGCGTTATCATGATGAAAAACCACACCCCTTCTGTTAATTTATCCCGGCCGCTTTCTCTCTACTTCTTGCTTTAAATGCCTTTCCAATCCCACCACACACACAGCATTACCTTGTTGCGAGTTAACCCGAGTTTCGCCACAGTCTGTGACCGGCCTTTGAACACGAACTTTTTCACACGTTCTTGTCGTACGTGATCCCTTTTCATCACCAGTTATCAGCTTCTTCAAAAATGGTTAGGTTGCATTACCTCGTAAGAAAGAATCACAAATGAGTACACGGTTCATTAGGTTTCTTTCAGTGAGCTCGTGAGGTACCCAAATATCGTGTTTTTTTGTGTACCCATTTTTTTCAAATTCGCCAAAACTGTTTTGTGGTCAATTCCCAGTTCTTCAGCTACGTTGTAAATACTGATATGCCGATCTTGCTCCACTTTTTCAAAAATGGCATCCATTTTATCCGTAATAGGGGGACCAGAGCGAGGTGCATCTTTGACATTAAAATTTCTGGATTGAAAACGCTTAAAAACTAAATTTGTGCTACTCTCACAGATACTGCACTAGGTCCATAAACATCGGAATTTTTTTTCGCGGCTTGCGTTGCATTATTACCTTTTTGTAGTAAACATTTAAAATGTCGAATCACTCATCTTGGCCGTACGAAAAACAAATAAAAGAAAAGCACACATTTTCCTAATTTGAATTTAGAATTATCTTCTTTAAAATTTAAACTTTTAATGATACCAAAACCAGCCAGATACAAATAGTATTGCCAAAGAGATTTTATTACAAGTTCATACATACTATAATGCGAAAAGACTTTTTCCCCAACCTATTATATTTAAATAAACATAAATTATTTTTAAATAGATACTCGTACCTTTTCGATTAATCTATAAATTTGTAATCATAATCAAAATACCGTTCGAAAGTTCAATGCAATGCAAGATAAAATTGTCCGTCCGGGCTGGGCTATTACTTTAGGTCTGTATAGTTTCGAAGTCGGTTTTTATTTTTTTGTTAAAAATAATAACTTATAGGGTAAAGGTGGCGTTATATAAATGAGTTATTCCTTATGAAGTCTGTCTGTGAAAGTCCCGTTAAAATCAGTCCAGCTCTTTTGGTGGACCTAATTCTAGAGAAACCGAACTTAGGTACTACATACTGATGTAGTACCTAAGTTACTAGTACAGTACAGTTAGATACTGATCTAGGTACATATACATTTAAAAATTTAAAATACAGTATACTCTTGCGTATTACATAATAATTATTGTTGTGTTAAACTAATATAGGCCCAGCGCGGAGGTACATCCTCAACTTATAACTTTACAAGACGCTTGGGGCAAACTTTCACAGACATCTAATGTCATAAATATGCACAGTAGAACGTCAGGCGGTAATGCGCCATGCCATACCACAAAGCAAATGTTTGTGCTCTTACATAGATGGAGACAGTAGAAATTTGCTGTAAGGTGTGGCTCTATGATTATATAATGAACAAAAATTAACTTTACTTTTAAATACGTAATGTAAGCTGTAACTTAACATAACATCTATACACAATATACATATACATTATACATGTGCCAGCATTTCCTGCGGCTCCGCCCGCGTTTTAAAGACCGGAAACTAAATACTTAGATTTCATATACCGTGTGATGTTTTACAGCCTGTTTTTAACGGTTACTTGAGATTTCTCAGCAATGAGATATTCCAGCAGCAAAAAGTGTCCTGACCCGGATTACCTGCTATCATTATAGAAAATTTCATCAAAATCTGTCCAGTGGTTTCCTCGAGATGCGGTCACAGACAGACTGACAAAAAATCTATAGATTCGTCTCTGTATCGATTATAATGACTATTTCAATAAGAATTTCCAACAAATAATACATGTACAGATTCGACTAAGTTAGAATTTTATTATATTACGTAACTATAGTTACATCTATATATCTATATCTATATATAAATCACTACATAATATAAAATAAAGTCGCCTCTCCGGCTGTCTGACCCTATGTAGGCTTACATCCAGAGCCGGCGTTAGGACTACCAGCGCCCTGGGCGAGATTTTCTAGGTGCCCCTGAATCAATAAATTCTGAGTTCTTAAAAATAAGGACAACTTCACTGTTAGGAAATTAAGCAATTTTAGCATTGCCCATAAAATTACAAGAAACCATCTGCTGTGTTCGTGGCGAAACACCTAAATAAAGCAGTAGCCCTAGCCAATCCGCATCATCTTCAATCTGAAGGAGAAGTACAAAGCTACGAGGGCACTGACAGCAAAACGAAGTGGAAGAAACCGCTGAAGTGTAAGGAGGGCCACCTTATTGTGACATTGGAAGTGCAAATACGGATAGCCCTGAGGATACCACACCCGACGATCACCAGTCTCTGCAAAGTCTGAACGTTGACTGTTCCACACCAATCATAGATAAAGTTATCCACGCCAATTACTCGCTCAAAAATGGCAAGGCCCCGGAATTGACCTTATCACGGCCGAGATGCTGAAAGTGAACATGGTCACAGCCGCAAACACCCTGACACCCTTGCTACAGCGCATCGGGCAGGAAGAAGATTTACCAGGCGTTTGGAACAAAAGTACTTTGCAAGATCATTTTGAATAAACTCTCGAAGGCCGTCGACCCCCTTATACGCAGAGAGCAAGCAGGATTTCGGCCCAATCGATCGTGTACAGATCAAATCAACGCCCTTCGTATACATACTAGAACAGGCAACAGAATGGCAAAGGGAGATGTATCTAACTTTTGTAGATTTCGATAAGGCCTTTGATACTGTGACTTGGGCAAGCATTCGGTCTCGATTACGCAAAATTGGCGTCCCCGAGAAAATATTTAACATCACTAGACCCTTATACAAGAATTATTTTTGTAAAGTGACTCATAACCGGCTCATTTCAGAGAAGTGAGGACGTAGTGGTAAATAAATAAATAAGTAAATAAAGACTGTACTACTATACGGGTGTGAGACATGGAAGATCATCAAGAACATCTCGCAGCAACTCCCAAGTCTTTGTGAATCGATGCCTTTGGAATCTCCAAGAAAAATGTAAACGTGGCCGCCCAAAACAGGCTTGGCGACGAACTGTCATTGATGAAGCGTAGGCCATCAGGAATACCTAAAGCGAAATCAAACACGAAGCTCAAGATCAAATGGGATGGCGATGCGCTGTGGACCATCTGCCCATTCGTACCCGGGCACGAATGGGCAGATGGTCCGGGGGCGGTCCAAAGGTCGCCGGCGCCCTTTTCCCTCCGGCACCCGGGGCGGTCGCCTCACCGCGCGCCGCCCTAACTACGGCCCTGCTTAGATTTTTAAAACTACGCAACGGATTTTGATGCGGTTTTTTTAAATAGATAGAGTGATTCAAAAGGAAGGTCTACATGTATAAAACATGCATAATATAGTAGAGAAACACTGATAATTTTAGAGGTTTTAATGTGATGTCGTAAATAAACACATTTTTGCGCTTACATTGCAAACGCTAGCTAAACTCTACGAGATAGATCAAAATAATGGACTACAGTATTGTACACCTTAAAAAGTTCTACAAAAACATAGTGGACCTATGACATATCCATCTATCTCTTAGGGATAGCCCACAATTACCATTTTTTTATCTTTACGTTTAACGAGAAATAATGGCTTATTTACGAAGCGATTTTAAGGAATACAGCATTAATCCTTATCCAATTAAGTAGCTTTAATAAATTGTGCATTTAATATAGATCAATATGGCCCTTTACAGCGTGTAATTTAAATGAATATTTTCGTAGATATTACAGATTTATAAATTATTTTTAACAAAAAACAAAAACCGACTTCAAAACTAAACAAATCTTAACTAATAAGTAGAAAATAATACTTTTAAGAACTTCGTTAATTTTGAAGTTGGTGCCAGCCAGGACGGATAGACTTATCTTGCCTTTGCAAGGAATTTTCGAACGGTATTTTGATTATGTTTACAATTAATATTATAGATATAGATTAATCGAATATGTGTCTATTTAAGGTTATTTTACTTTGGCTGGCACCGACTTCTAAATTAACGAAGTTCTTAAAAGTATTATTTTCTACTTTTTAGTTAAGATTTGTTTAGTTTTGAAGTCGGTTTTTGTTTTTTGTTAAAAATAATTTATTTTCAAATTTTTAACGGAAAGTAGATACTTATTTTGTTTATGTACAAAAAAGAATTTTCCAAATCGGTCCAGCCATCTTCGAGTAATGGGGAACATACATAAAAAAAAGTCCCCAACGAATTGAGAACCTCCTCCTTTTTTTAGAGTCGGTTAATAAGAGCCTGAAAGAATTTAACTATCGGTCTATAATTACGTATAATATTGAAAGAATTTTCTTTTAACTCCTAACCGTTGAGGAGTTGTACCTTCCATCATTAGCTCAACCACAGGAGATGATGATTATCAGACGCAAATACTTGAACAGCTTTAGAAAATATATGAAAAACGTAATAAGTGCCTATAAAATTTGAGAGTTGTCTTCGATTTCCCTGGGATCTCATCATCAGATCGTGACTTGGTGACTATGGGACCAACTAGAAACTATACCCTTTCAAACAAAAAAAGAATTTTCCAAATCGGTCCAGCCATCGTCGAGTAATCGGGGAACATACATAGAAAAAAAAAGTCCCCGACAAATTGAGAACCTCCTCCTTTTTTTGAAGTCGGTTAAAAAAGGGACATGCCATAGCGGTTGCGGCGGCATCGGCCGGAGAACTTTCGCTCGTAGATAGTTAATGTTATAAGGGGTAACTTAGGCTACTTTTACGAGTGTTTTATTAAAAAATTATAAAAACTGTTATATATTACCATATCATTATCACTCATATTATCAAAGTAATAATAAATGTAACTCACCAAATTTTATTTACAAAAGCAACTTTTTATTGGAAACAAGCTGGAGCTCGGCTTCCGTTAATCGTCAGATTATATATTTTTTGTAATTCTGGTAGGTATCATTACCCTTACAATATGCAAAAAAATCTACTGCGCTAGAGTAAGTCAAGGCATCGTTTTTTTTACAACGTCGTTACCCACCCACTCCCCTAGGTTAAGCTTAAGCCTAATATGACACTTTTTAGTTAGTAATTAAGACGTGCTCGAGCGTATTTCACACCATAATTTTTTTACCCCCCTATATTGAAGACTGATACTAAGTAGTTGAGGGTACTTACCAATATGCAAGGTATCCTACTATATATTAATATGACGTCTCGACTAATATGACGACGAGTAAATACAAATTTTCCTTCTTGGGTCCCGTACCATTAGAAAGAGTATGCGAACCCTCACAAAGCTATTATATTGTGTTCAACAATTATTATATTTTGCTTAGTTCTTTATTATTCAATATTCTATTTTTTCATTCTTAAGTAAGAATGAAAAAAAAATAAAGTAGAACTGAACTGATAATAATTGTCTTTTTGCTCAAATTACATTCTACATACCTACCATAGATGAACAATAAACATACTACATAGTCTATGGTATTTAGCAATATACTCTATGAGTATTCCTTTCTTTTCGTTTTGCATCAGCCATCAGCTGCGAGTTGCGAGGAAGTACTAATTAATTTTTAAAATCATTATTCTGTTCAAAAATGGCTGACAACAAACTATATGAAATATTAGGTGTTTCAAGAAACGCTAGCGAGTCGGAAATAAAACGAGTAAGTTCACTATATTCCTACACTACTGATTATCAAACTTTAACTATCGCCTTTGTCAAGCATGCTGCTTGATTCGATCAATGCAACCATTTAAATGCGATTTTTTTATTATTTCAGAATTACCACAAACTTGCTAAAGAATTCCATCCTGACAAAAACCCAGCAGCTGGCGATAGATTTAAAGAAATAAGCTATGCTTATGAGGTTTTGTCTGATCCTAAAAAAAGGCAAACTTACGATAAATATGGACTAAAAGGATTACAAGAAGGTGGACAAGGTGGAGGATTTGCACCAGATGATTTGTTTGGAAACTTCTTTGGTGATATATTTGGTATGGGTGTTGGTGGTCGAGGTCGAGGACGAGCGCGTGGGGAAGATACTATACATCCATTAAAAGTATCATTAGAAGATATGTATGTTGGCAAAACGTCAAAATTACAATTAAGTAAAAATGTCATCTGTGGACCTTGCAAAGGGGTAGGTGGAAAACCAGGTTCTGTCGTATCCTGCAGGGACTGCCATGGACAGGGTATAAAAGTGTCTTACCAACAAATTGGTCCTAACATGACTCGTCAATTTCAAACTCGTTGCCCAAATTGTCAAGGTCAGGGTGAAACTATTAATGAAAAAGATAAATGTCCCAAATGCAAAGGAAAGAAAGTATTAAATGAAATAAAGATACTAGAAGTTCATGTTGAAAAAGGCATGCGTGAAAATCAGAAGATTTTCTTTAGAGGTGAGGGTGATCAACAACCTGACACCCAACCTGGTGATGTCATTATAGTGTTGCAACAAAAACCTCATGAAGTTTTTAAAAGAACAGGTGATGACTTACTTATGGAACGTGAAATTACATTGACTGAAGCTTTATGTGGCTTTGAATTTGTTGTCAAACATTTAGATGGACGAGACCTTCTTGTGAGACATTTACCTGGTGAAGTCATAAAACCTGGAGATTTGAAAGGAATTCAAGGTGAGGGTATGCCGCAGCACAAAAATCCCTTTGAGAAAGGTAACTTGTATATAAAATTTGATGTTACTTTCCCTGAAAATAATTTTGCTAATGAAGACCAACTTAAACAAATTGAAAGCATATTGCCTCCTCGACCAGCTTTTGTTATGCCAACTGGTGAGGATGTAGAAGAAGTCAATTTAATGGAGTATACTGCTAGTGAAAGAAGTCGTGGCCGTGAAGAAGCTTACGCCAGTGATGATGAAGAACACATGCATACTGGACCTGGAGTTCAATGTGCCCATCAGTAGGTTAATAAATCTATTAAAACTATGGTTAGGATTTCTTCTTAAACCTCACATTATGTAATTCTACTGTTAGGTAGTTAATATTTACGAAAATATTTAACTTAATAAATTTGCAAAGCAATAGACAATTGTATGGATTTTCACTTCAACTAAAGGTATAACAAGCTTAATAGAAAATTTTGAGTATGTAGAAATTCATTTTATTACAATTTACTGTGTTATTTATATATTGTATATGAAACTTAAAATATTTTATTTACTTTAATTGTGCGGATGCGGTAAAATAATTAGTAATATTTTCATTCATCCTGACTCATTCCACTATCACAGGTGCATGTATTTGCATTGGTTTATTATATACCTATCATTTTAAAAATAAAAAATATTTGCTAATTTGAAGTATTTAATTATTTTCCAAAATTAATTTATCCATAATGAATGCCATTTTAGAACATTATTATTGGGTTTCCAAGTTTTTCTTATGATTATGAAATAAAATGCTAAATAAAGTATATCAAATTTTATTATCATAGTACCTATATCAATTTTGCTACAATCTTGAGAGACTTATTGCTCTTTGGATATGGATTCAATGGATTCACAATATTTCTGAAAATCTTTTCGGCTTCTACATAATACATTTAAATTAATTTTACTTATCCCTAATTTTCTTAATTTTTCAAGTCTTTGTTTGACAGTGTTTTGAGATGCTGCAAATATCCTTAGTTTGTTAGCAATGTCTTCCACCTCAAAACCTTCACTAATTAAAAAGTCAAGAAATTTCTTGGCCTGTAAAATAAGATAAATTAATTGTTAAAAGATCTTGAAGATCACCTTTTGAAGAGAAATTATTTTTCTCACCTTTGTAACTCTGATAGTTTTGAGGGTTGGTACTTTTAAGTACATATCTTCAATAACTTCTGGTGAAGTATTCAACCTTTTTGCAAGATACATTTTAGTTGACTTATATTCTCTTAAGATAGATTTGGTTTCCTGATTTATTTGAATGAACCTAAAAGTTTATAAATTATATTATCAACATTATATTGGTGTAATGGCATAATGATTGTGTAGGATAATAACTTTCCTTAGATTTTTTTCTTACCTGTTTAATATGTCTTCTGAACACCTCACCATCCATGGATATGGGTTATCAATACCTAATTTTTTAACACGCAATAATCTTTCCTGTATAGTTTTAGGATGATATTTCAGTACCCATAAATCTCGACGTATTCTGTCTCCAGAAACATTCATTTCTAAAATAATAGTAATATCTGAAAACACATTTAAGTCCTGACTATTTAAAATTAAGTATTTATTCTAAAACTTACCTCTTACCTAATAGTACATTTAGGGAACTTTCTAATGAATCAAATGATAGTTTATACAAAAAAGTCCTTTGAACCATGTGTTTGCTTAAAGTGGATGGAGGGCACTGCAAATAATGTAATAATCTTATAGAACATTATTCTAATTAGGTAACATAGGAGTCAACTTTAGTAGAAATACCTGAATTCTATGAGCAATGTAATATAGTCTATTCTCACAGAAACCACTATCTTTGTCTTTCTTAGTAGTGTTATAAATTTGGAGCAGGGACTTAAGAGGTAAATTATAAAATGGCATAGCATCTTTTTCAGATTGAAAATTTAAGCCTTTTATTATTTTTTCTTTGGATGTATCTGCATCTGTAAGATAACACCTGTGTCAAATCGTTATTTTAAAGTTTATTAAGTTCTTAAAAAATATATATTATACCTTTAGCTTTTATGATTTGATTTCGTGTACTGAACGCTCTATTGAAATTAATAATGTAATTTTCAAAAACTATACTATATATAAGATTACTTTTTCGTAGACAATCACTGTAGTGTATTGACGGAACAGTAATAATTTTTAAATTATTATAGAAAAATTTGGGGAATAAAGTCGTAGTAAGATATCTGACTAACATTTTATAGCGTTTTAAATTATTTCATACATATTGTTATTGTATATTTAGTAAATTAAAGTCCATCAAATCTTAAACCACGCTTTTGGCAGCTGTCAGATTGTCTTTACTAAAGATCATAGAGTATATTTTCCTCACAAAACGCGACACTGGCAGAATGTATTGCGTCTGTAATCGCAATCCCAAGCCATCTACGTTAAAAAAAAAAAAAAAAAATAGAGTATATTGATTATTGCTAGTTGCTACATATATAAATCTAGTTGAATTCTAAAGTTTCTAAATCTATCTAAATTAAGTTTCTAAGAACTGAAATCTTCGCTTTATTAGATAATTAACGTTGTAATAGAGAATACTGTCTTGCGATAAAATTTAAATATAAGAAGATTATAATTTTGATAGATGTCGACAAGTCACTGACCTCTATAATACCACTGGATTGGCTGTTCCAAGCGTTCGACAGCAATTTTTTTGTGTCCATTTGAAGCGCCACTAGCGAGAGTCCCGAGAACTAATGTTTACGTATATTGCAAATGACAGCGAGAAGTGTTTGTTTACTGTAAAGTAATTTTGCATTTTCGTTGTTAATATAACATAAGTAGTAATTATGATGATACGGTTATTGATTAATAAAAATAAAAAAATAAAAATCTTTATATCGACATCATTAGTTTTAGTACCACGAACTCTCGCTACGTACGACAGCGGCGGACAGCGCCAAAATGGCGAATATCAAGCAGCCACAAAAGCACGTTGACAACAGCCAGTCCAGTGGTATTATAGAGGTCAGTGCGACAAGTCGATGTGAAAAAAAGTGTGTCAGGTTGTATTTATAATTTGTTAATCGAAATAAATAAAACTATGCTTATTTAAGAGATTTTGTTAAAGATAACTCCACTGCGATAAAAACTATTCTCTAAAAATCGTATATTGAAAAAGAGAAAATTTCGATACATGGAGAATTCATGCAAAAGCTCTGTTGATGAAACTTGGTCTTTGGAACTATGTTTCTAATAAAATTAAGAAGCCAATTAGCGAAGGCGACGAACTGAGCAAATATATAGAAAAAGATGGGTTAGCATTAGCTGAATTATTTCTTATAATATCTCCAAACGAACTAAAACAAGTAAAAAGTTGTCAAACAAGTAAAGAAGTCTGGGATACGCTTGAAAATATATATCATAGTAAAGATCCCGCTAGAAAAGCAACTCTGTTCAAAGAGTTGATATTAAGAAAAAAAAAATACAGACGAATTGATAACCTCCACCTTTTTGAAGTCGGTTGAAAAATGTAAGACGATGACAGCATAGGAAATTTATGGATATTGTCAATAAACTAGCCGACATGGATATATGTAATAATAATTAATAAAAATTTATTAAGTATAATGATTAAATTATTAAGAAATAATGTTTAAGCTCAAAACACTATTATTGTACCTGCTCGCTAAATAAAAATGAAACGCGTTAATTTCTTTGTTTTTTTCTTAAATACATTAGAAGCAGGTAAATTTTTTTTTTTTAGTCTCTTCTTACTTCTTAGTTCTTTGTGAAGAGACGACCAATTTCCCCGCACAAGTACGTGTGCAGGACCTTTTTTACATTTACAGTTTTTACATGATATTTATTAAACCTGAAGGGTTTATAATTTTTTACAAATCTTAACTTTACATAGAATCGTTATATGTTTTCAATGCGATAATTTGGGGACTATTTTTAGAATGCTTAAATTTTTTAAAGTTGTACATTTTACTATTAAGTGTGAAGGCCAAAGCACCGGACGGCGCGCGATGGCTTTGGGTTTAATTCGGTTCGCGTTTAAAACTATAACACTCTGTACTAGAGATGGGTAGCTATTTAACTAACTAGCTAAATAGCGGCTATTCTCAAAATAGCCACGGCTATGATATTCGTCAATACGATAACTAGCTATTTAGCTAAATAGCCAAAGAGTATAGATAATATACTGATAAATACAAAATACAAATAGCTATAGCGGACAGCTGCCACAGATTACATATAAATTATAAGCACTACGTTATGCAGCCGTGCGTAGCTGACTAGCTAGTAGCATAGATAACATAATACTATACTAGTCTAGACTCTAGTACCTAGCTAGTAAGTAGTAGCTATAGCTAGCGAGTACCCGGTAGCCGTAGCGTCTCTATAGCCAACGCGACGGACGTAGCTAATAGCTATTTAGCCTAGCGAGTAGGGCTCACTGAAGTTGACCCAACTTGTTTTGATTTTCGGATTTTTTTTATTTTTAATTGTCTGTTCGTCGTTTGTTCGTCAATGTTCGAATGTAAAAATTGTTAGTTCGTCTTTTATTTATTTATAATTAATTAAACAAATGTTCACCCTTAAGTTGGACACCCTTACTAGATATCTTTATTTTTATCGCTCAGATTAATTAATTTTGATCAATCATTGTTTGTTCGACGACTATTGGTGATTGTTCGATTATAAAAACAATTAAATTCCCAATTATTAATTATTTTTTTGTGTACCAAATACCAATGTACAATAGTATGTACTCTGTGATGATATTCGAAATGGAGCACAGTTCACAGATTACTATTATATACTAGTCAAAAAGTGAGCTGCACAATTTTAGCACCCCATCGAAGGATTTTTGAAATCAAAATGACCTGAATCGATAGGTCTACGTTCGGTCTGTATAGGTCTCTTATCATTTTTGGTAGGTCACCTGTGGTTTTTAATAAATAATTTTTTAAATTTACTATTACTTTAAAAAAAAATTAGCACCTCATTGAAACGGAAACTGATTAATCTTTATATTTCTACATTCTTTATCGTTAGGTCAGTATCGGTCTCTATAGTTTTTGCTTTTATATTATCCATTTAATTTTTTTTATTAACAATTATAAATAATTGACATTGACAATGTCATAAGTCATTTGACATCTCATTTATGTTACCTTTTGAGCATTAGCTTCTTGTATTTTGGCTGTACATTTTTATGTCATATAATATGTATTGTATAGTCTATAGTTATTTAATATTATTATTATTTTTGATTTGTTTTTAATTTATTGTTTTGATTTTTGTGTTTTCTTTATTTATATGTATTATCATTATTTTTTTTGCCTTCATACTTTCTATTTTTGGATTTCTTTTGTGCATTGCTATTTTCTGACAAATATATAATAATATTACATTCTTTTCGTCTAAGATATTCTATAGAAACATGATTGAAATCAGCCTTATTTAATTATTATTATTGATTTGTTTTAATTTCATTGCGATATATGAAAAAGAATTTTCCACCCTCAAATATTCTGCTGACCCTTTTTTTTAGTATGACATTACCATTAATTTAATATAATAATAAATATATAAATATATTTATTTTTATTTATTGCCTTATTAGGCAAACGAATAAAAAAACATTGACACAAAGTATTTGTTTTTTTACGAACAGCGCCCTCTAGTATTATACACAGATTCTAAAATTTTATTTATATAATTTATTTATATATTTTTTATTATTATATTAAAAATTAATAGCAATATTGTAATAAAAAAAGGGTCAGTAGAATATTTGAGGGTGGAATAATTATTTTTTTCGTCATTAGAAATAAAAAAATGAAGTAGCGCGACATCTATGGTTAAACTTTTAGTTTACTTGTACTGGTGTGTGTTGTTTAGGTCTGACGTTACCCATATATAATATAGATGGCGCTGTAGATTAAAGATAGATTGATTTTAGATTGACAGTTTTTAATAAAATAATTTAATAATGCGTATAATAGAAATTCATTTCTTTTCAAGGAAGTATAAAATAAAATAAAATAAAAAAATAAAAAACGATAATAATATGTTCCGTAGCGGGATTCGAACGTTGTCGCGGCTGCGGAGCTAACGTACTATCAGTCGGTTAGTGAGTTATCCAAATAGCCAAATAGCTGAATAGCTGGTTATATAGCTAGTTATTTAACCACAAATAACCGGCTAGCTAAGTTATTGAGATTTTGGCTAGTTACCCATCTCTACTCTGTACTAAAAAGGATTATTAACAATATGCCCAACGAAGTGGGCACGGGTCAGCTAGTAAGTTATAATTACAATATTATTGTCACAGTAATTAATTAGAACACATTTGAGTAATCATTCTTTATTTTATATTTATTTACAGAATGTTTTCTTATACACACAAATATCTCTCAAATTTTTTTCTTTGTTGTATACCTACTAATAAAAAATGTATGTATCTTCACAAATTAATCTTTGTATCGAGGATATCTGGAGTGACGACGAGAGGAATCGCTGTGACGGTTGCTGTCCTTCACTTTATTTTTTTCAAATTTCCTATCCCTCACTTGATTTTTTTCCTTATCTCTATCCATATTTTTCTCTCTGTCTCTCACTCGGTCCTTTTGTTGGTTTCCATCTTTGCTTTCTTGGTTCATTGATTTCCTCGATAACTCTTTCTCAGGTGACTCTGACCATCTCCAAGATCGCGAATATTGTTTACGTCTGAAAATATATTAAAAAGAACATTAAAAGAAAGCATTAATTATTTCGGAACACTTGTATCAAAATGTAGTAGCTTAACAAACCTATCAGATATATTTTGTATATCATCGAGTTGTAGTGTTTTTGGATTCTTGAAAACATGAAGAAAATTACAAGTACGGCCCTTTGGACATCTTCTGCTCGATTGTAGACCTGAAGTGGAAGTGTCTTCATTAACACAGTATCATAATATTATTATGAAAGTTTATTAGTATGAGGTAGTATGTTTAACTATACCTATTTGAAAAAAAAGATTTTAACGGGACTTTCACTCGTAGATAGCTAATGTTATAAAGAGTAACTTTGGCTACTTTTAATTTAAAAATTTTATTTATTTTAATTACGGACGGATTTTTGTGCTACATATTTTAAATTTGGCAGGGAACACCTAGGGACGAACACGAGGGAAGCGAGGGTGAGTCACTAGTACTAAAATATGTATTAATAACTTTTTTTTAACCATACCACATATAGCATTTTTCCAAGAAGAAAGCTGACAAAACTGAAGAGACAGTTGTTTTCCTCCATACCAACGTGCATGTAGAGCCCTATAAGCTGATACTGCATCACGCAGATCTTCATATTCTATATAAGTATTGCCACGAAGGTGTTTTTCATAATTATTACACACCTGAATTTAAAAAAAATATAAATTACAAATTAATAAGTTTTCTCTATTAAAAAATACTTTAAATACTTGAACAACACATTTTATCATAGATATTTTATATACAAACCTCAACATATATTTTATCATTCCATATAGTTCCCAACAAAACAGTCCTATTTTCTCTGCCTATGATGAGACATGAGTTAAGATAATTAACAATATTTTTTTAATCACAAAATTTGCATTCACACTCAACTGATATTGGACAGTTTAATTCCTAAAATATCTTAAAAATGATGTTTAAGAAAATTCCTTAGCCATAATTAGAATGCATCGTAATTTTTAAAGGATACATTTCTTATTTTGCTGAAATAAAAATATTTTATACTAACTAACCTTTAACTGTACCACTTTCCCAAACTTTTCAAATTCTGGTAATATGTCAAAAAAGAAATCCCTGAAGTCTTTATATGTATCATTGTCCTCATATTCAAGCATGATATCGGTGTCATACTCATTGAAATTTGCATTTTCCATACCAAAGTGTCCAAACATGTTTGTAGCTAAAAGTATCTTGATAAAAAAAAAACAATTAGTTGAACAAAAAACCACATTATTAATTCTATAAACTATTAACAAACATATAATTTCAATATACCTTACTAATACCTGGGTATTTATGATTACGGGAACATTCATCACCAAAACGGCAACATGCTGTTTTTGTAAAGAATGGACATGGTGGGCTATTTGGTTTACTTTCATATAAAATTAACAACTCTTTGGGTGGTTCTATTAAATCTCCACTCAAAAATTTTTCTAAATTATTTATAAAGAGCTCTTGTCTTTTTATGTTTTCTTCTTCAATTTCTTTTAACCTCTCTTCATCTTGCCTTCTCTTATCTTTTTCTTTTTCCCATTCCTAAAATGTTGATTAAATATACAATATATACATGAAATTCTACTTAAAAATACAAAAAGCCTACTCAAAAATATAAATAAATTAATATTTACCAAAAATATTGATTAAATGCATAATTACTTACTAATTTTAACTTGGCTTGCTGTTGAAGTTTCTTTTGAAGCAAAAGTTCATTTTTAATCTGAAGTTCTTTCCACAATTCCATTGATTCTTGCTCAGCTTTAAGCCATTTGTCATTTTCTATTTCATTAGCTTTTTCTATCTGCTGAATCTCAAATTGTTCTATAGCTTCTTGTGCCTTGTGCCACTCTTCAAATTCTTCAAATTGGACACACTCTTTAAACATTAAACAAAAACCATTTATGAAATATAAACATATTACGTAAAATAAATTTAATATTGTTTTACAATATTTTTTTATAATTAAATACTTACCTCTCTCTTTAGCTCTTTGAGTACGAAGTTTTCTTCTCCGTTCTCTCTTAACAAATTTGCGCCATTCTTTATGTCTAAATGGAATTAAATAAAAAATAATTCTGTAGTTAATAACTCGAGAATTTTGATAAATAAAATGTAAACAAATACATATTATGTATTACTTTCCCATATCCTCCTAGACTTATAAGAATATAATATTATGAAGTCGAGTGTTCAGCTGAATAATAAATTAACTTTTTGTTTATTATTCATCTAGATATTATCATCATCTAAAATTGAAAATTGCAAGACAGTTTATTCTGAAATTGATACTTTATAACGAATGCGGATTGCGGATGCGGAATGACAATTGACAATAATAATTACTAATTATTTCTTGTCATAGATGAATAATAAAGTTCTTGACTCTTGTTATTATTATACTTGTTTGTTCTTGTTATTTTTTTATTTGTTATTGTTTGTTGAATTCAGTACTCACAAGTGTGACAGTGACAAGTGACAACAGCTGACAACTCGCAGCCAGTGTTGCCAGAGTGGTTTGGACAAAAGTTACGTTGGCTTGTCTGAAAATTTGCATTTTTTAACAAAAAATTACGTAAATAATAGTGATAATTTTTTAAGAATATATATATATATATATATATATATATATATTTTATGGGACAAAGGGGGCAAACGGGCAGGAGGCTCACCTGATGGTAAGTGATCACCTCCGCCCATGGACATCTGCAACATATATATATATATATATATATATATATATATATATATATATATATATATATATATATATATATATATATATATATATATATATATATATACAATGGTCTAGAAAGAAGGTCTAGCGTCAATATTAGTGGGGTACATCGTGACACTTTTCGTGACCGGTGACACTATAACCTTTCTCCTCCTTTTACGGTCGTGTCGTGATGATAGACTGGGGTGCTGTGCAACTAGGATGGAATATTATTCTGTCTCTTTTTTATCCCACGTAATGCAAGCGTACTAAACCCTCATCACATTACTCGAATTTATGTCGTATTTCATAAACACCATTTAATTAATACATGATGAAAATGCATATTATAATATGTACTTATCTCACAATGTATTTATTATATTATACAATGAGACATTCGTATTTCGTGCGTCATCGTGAGCAACGACGTACAGCGGCGATGACGCGAAGCTTGGAAGTTGTCACACTAATCGTATCGTAAAAATCTCTTATCGTCTAAGAGCTATAACGACACGACACGTAGCGAAACTTAAATTACAATTTACACATACATTTGTCTATGCGCCTAACAGAAAAAAGAAGTAATTACTGGTTTAGACAAAATAATTGCCTTTCGAAGGTGAGCGTTAACAAAAATTATTCAATTCACTGATGAACGCAACCACTACCGCCAGCCAGATAGCCCGTATTATGTCCGGGAAAGTCGGAGAGATAGCATATCTAAAAACTGGCCTTACTGAAATTCTTGTTTCGCCGACGTTGGTAGCTCTCGTACCATTACTACTGAAATTGAGCTTGTTGCTAGACCTGTTTTACTCTTAGAGCATTAAATCAGCTTTAATGCTCTAAAGTTTTACTCGACCGTGCTATAAACCATAGATGAATAATCCTACTAATATTGTAAATGCGAAAGTTTGTGAGTATGGATGTTTGTTACTCTTTCACGCAAATACTACTGAACCGATTACGATGAAATTTGGTATGTAGGTAGCTGAAGACCCAGAATAACATATAGGCTACTTTTTATCCCGGAGATCCCGCGGGATTGACTCCTTATATTTAAAAAATTAACGCGGGCGAAGCCGCGGGTACTGCTAGTAATTAATATAAACTAGTTAAAGAAGTCTCAGGTTCAGAGTAGAGACCAAAGAGTATAGATAATATACTGTAGAGATTATTTAATACTTATCATAGAGTACGAGTATACTGCTACATATAATAATATGTGTACTGCTACATAATATATGTGTACTTATTAAGTACAAGCTTGAAGAGCTTAGTAGTTAGTTATCATCATAGATAAGTAATAAAAGTTATCATGATCATGATGATTTATTTATTATCAACGTAGACAGAGTATCTATATAGACTTTCTATTAGGGTATACCTGTATTGAGCAAGACAGACAATACGTACATAATAATAACATCCTTTTATAATTATAATATATGATAATAATAAACTACGTAGGCATTAGCTATCTACGATTAAGATAAATATCGGTTATGGTTATTTGTAGGAGTTTATCTATTTGGGTTAGTTTTCATTGGTGATCAATTAAAAAAATTAAAAAAAGTCAAAGTTTCTGACGAATCCACTATTTTAGATAAATAAAATGTTTAAACAATACCTTACATCACATTTACATCGTAGCAAATCTGCTCACAGTCAATAAAAATATTATCAAAACGGCATTTACCCATATATTTTTTCGTAGACGTACCGAAAAATTCATCAATATGCAATAAATAAAACTTAAATGTATATTACTACATTAATTATTGTAATTTAGAATTTCCTTGCATTCTTTTATTCAATACCGTTTTATATTTCTTGCTATTTTTGGAGGTAGGATGATATTTAAGAAATGTGTATTAAGTCACGCTTAATATGTTATGAAAAATAACATTATAGTAAGTACATATATAAAAATCATAAAATTAATAAAAAGATGGACAGACACAAAGAAAAAATGGGCAGTTTTATATTAAGCAACAATGAAAGAGAAATAGCCGAGTTACTGCAAAATGGTTTTGATCCGAACTACGAAAATGGATGGCCTATAAGATTAGCAGCCAGATATGGACTTCATTCTATAGTTAAATTATTCGTCCAGTTTGGAGCTAATCCACACGCATTAAGTGAAGCAGGTAACAAATGTGAATGTTTAATGTTTCCTTCAAATAAGGAAATAATACATTAATGTATTTTACTAAATAATCTAATTAAATGAAATAATAATTAAATGATAATTAGGAGGAATAAGATAATTTTAAGGGATAAATGTAATTTGCAGGGGCATCAACTTTACAACTGGCGGTGTTTTCTGGTTTGCACTGGGACACGGATGGCTGGACGGACTTACTTTCATGTTGTGATTCATCTCAATTGGCTGATGGTGCTGCTGTAGCTATTATTTTCAATAATGTGGCAGCTTTATCTAAAATTCTCCAAACAGGACGATGCAATACAAATATACCTACAACACTGACAGGTTACAAAGAGAATATAAGTATACAAATTTTGGACCTCTTATCTTAGGTTTTAATATACATAAATTAATTACAGGTAAAACAGTGGAAGCTTTGGCCAAAGGTTATAAATTACACTATCTATTAAATATTCCAATCATTCAGAACAGTCTCCAAGTAACGCCTAATTCGTCCCCTCGAATACCCAGAATGGTAGTAGAACAGTTATATGTAATTGTTTTCACAATTTGTTATTGAATTGAATGTGATATTCTTTTGTGTAAATTAAACTAAATTTATTTTATATTTCAGGATACCAGAAATGGACAAAACGCACATCATAGAAATTTATCTCCGTCGGTTGCACGATTTTTTGATTTAACCGCTAATCAGCCGTCTCTAACTTCACCTCATAGTCCAACTATACCAATAATGTCTTCTCCTGCTCAACGAATGTAATCTTCATAATAATAAAACAGTCAATTTAATTTTAGAATAAAAACAATGACGTGATGTACTTATATTGAAAAAATGTATGAAGAAAAATATTTTAACTCGTGGAAAATGATGAATGTAAAATGGAAACTAATACCTAATATATGTATGTATTGTAATTTGTATAATTTAAATTTGTGTAATTTGTATAGAATGTTTTAGTATCAAGTAAGTATATAGAATATATTATTATTAATAAATTTCCACCGCTAAAAATATCTTATGTAGGTATGTTTTAACATTTATTATTTAAAAATTTGACAAGGTGGATTCTCTATTGCTTTAGTTATTGTTATGAGGATTGAGGACTTAGCACAATTTTTTTTTTCAAATGACATTGTAGTGTAGACTGTAGATATTTTAGAAACTTACTAAATCTGCGATGAATGAAGTATTGAACTAATGAACTTAATGAAATCTGAATCATATTATTACGATGTAATCATTTATGCTATTAATTTTAAATCAAATCTGAGATTTTATTTTAACTTATAATTTATTTGTTTCGTGGATGGAAGCATTTCACAGCGGTTTCATTAAACGTCATTAGTGTGTACTATAATACTATATTTTTGACTTAAATTTTTATAATCAAATTTATTTAAAATAAAATAATGTTATACATTTCATAACCTTTTATTTAGTTTCTTACAATTATAAATCATTTAGGTACTTTGTGAGGGAGTACAAAGACTAACTGCTTGTGTTTCCGTTAATCTGTCATTGTTGGCCTGAAAACAAAAATTAATGAACATTTTGAAACAAATTTATTCGTTGAAATAACAGATTCATAGCAAATAATGACTTACGCATTCTGCATTATTTCGTACATGCATAGGTTCAATCAATAATGGGAAACTCGTGACATGCGGCATCTTTTGTTTTAAGCAATTAATAAATCTCGATACAATCGAAATCTGTAGGAAATTTTAATTAAATATTGTTAGTTTTGTTTATTAGTTGATATTAAACAAAAGTAAAAAAGTTAGAATAGAAAGGTACCCATGTTTTAACTGTTTTTGATCGACATCAAAATTAGAGGTACCTATTCAATTCAGATTCTTTTTGATTGAAATAAATTTATTTATTATTTCAAGTAGTTTACCGAAACTTACATCGGAGACTTTATCCGTAGGAATTATAATAGGCAGGCTTTCCGTAAGACAAATTTCAGGGTATGTGAGTGGATCCCCTCGCCAAAAGCGAACTGTGTAGTATGAATGTTCTTCATCGGGTAAGCGGTATCCGTGCTTAAAATAAAATTCGTATAAAAAAATTAAAAAAAAACATATTTTAAAAAAAAATATTTAATAATAAATTAAATAAGAATAACGTGATTTTAAAGAAATATATAGAATCCAATGAATTCCATATTATATTTCTTTGATGATTTATGAATTAAAAGCTTTAAATTGTTGTGATAACCCCACTTGAACTGTAGTTTATTCGGATGAAAAAAAAATTCAAGACAGATTGGCGTCTCGTCATTTTGAATTTTGATTTATCCTATGACACGTTATTGATACAAATCGAATGACGTAATAAATTAGAGATGAAACGGATAGTGGTTTGGCCCACTGAACTGGCTGTTGTCAACGTACTTTTGTGGCAGCTTGATATCGCCATTTTGGCGCTGTCGGACGTAGTGAGTCGTAGCGAGAGTTTGTGGTACTAAAACTGATAATGTCAATATCAGCGAGCAAATATCGATAACTTTAAATAATAAATTTTTACAATCAATAAAACTGTTTCAAATAAAGGTTTTTATTTTTTATTTTTATTAATCAATACCTGTATCATCATAATTACTACTTATGTTATATTAACAACGAAAATGCAAAATTACTTTCAAAATTAGTTCTCGGGACTCTCGCTAGTGGCGCTTCAAATGGAGACAAAAAAATTGCTGTCAAACGCTTGGAACAGCCTGTCCAGTGATATTATAGAGGTCAGTGTCTTTGGCTGGATACCGGATACCGCCTATCGGATATTCGGCAAGCTACGAGGCCGAAGCGTCGGGTATCCAGCCAGATTATCGCCGCCTTTAACACTCTTTTTTAAATGTTGGAAAATGCGCGTTAACGCATTTTTTTTACTACAAGTTGTTATGTGGGACTCACTGGCCAGAAAAGCCAGTACTACCCACTAAAACCCAACAGACCTCACCCGTCTTAATGAGGCGTCCCAGGATCGATCGTATAAGTGATTGTCGGGATCAAAAAAAATCCTATTGCTAACGAGATTGAATTTTGTTAAAAACATCTCGAATTGATCGCAAAGATGAATCAAACATTTTTGACGTGCGATTATAAATATAAACGGTGGCCATAACCTATTGTAGTATGATTTGCCTTGTGTAAAATAGTGAGATTTTTTTAATTTCTCTATCCGGTATCCGGCCCGGGCCGGACCAGTATCTAGTATAGTATTATGTGATCTGTGCCAGTATTAACTTACGCTCAAAGAATATATAGAACTATAAATTGCTTACGCTACTTACAATGTTTTTCCAATGGCGTCGAATTTCTTTGTAACATTTAAAATCCCCTGACTTTGGTAAAGAATTGTGAAACTCTTCTATGATCGCTTCATTTAAGCTAATGTGTAAATTTTTATTTAATTAAAAATGAATTAAAAATTATATACCTAATACATTAGAATTAATAATAATATACCTAATATAGACAAAAATAAATAAATAAGGAAAATAATAATTATAAAAAGGAAAACCCTATAATACAAGAAGCAAGACAAGTAGTTAACGCAGTGGGTTTTATTTATTCTTTTAAATATTTTTATTAATAATGTAATCATTAATTTATTAATAATGAAATTGTACTATCAAACAACGATGTAATCAAAATCGTTAAGACTTTCTGTAGTCTGTATCTACATACGGGTGTAATCCATAAATAACCACACCACGGACCACCACACAATAATTTTCTTTGGCCTAAGCCGCAATCGGGTGAAAATATAAAAAATAATAATAAAAGAAACATGAAAACAAATTAGTACCTGGGTAACACTTTTATTTTTTGTCCTGGAATTAACTTTTCCTTTGATTTAATCAAATTTATCTTTATTGGTTTTAATACCAGTATAATGCCGTCGTCTGGAAGTTTATAATTTTTTTATATCAATTCTTAATACCTAGACTATTTGTAAAGTCTAATAAGATAAAGTTAATTTTCATATTTTCTATTTCAATAAATTCTTAAATGCATACATAATATGCAATACTTACTGTGTGTTGATAAATTGTATTTAACGCCATCTTGAAGTCCACGTGAAGTCAAAAAATGTCTATTATTAATATAGTAATTGCATCCTAACACATTCCATATAGGTGCAAGTCTTGCAGACATAGTATAACGAAAACATTCTAGATAAACTTCCTTTGTTACTTCATAAATACTGCCATCCTTTCAAATTGAAACATTAACAAAATTTTGTGTTTCGCAAATGGCTATAGCTTTTTATTTACGACTACATTATTACTCATAAAATATTATTAGGTACCTGAGTTAGTGATAATTTTATAAATAAAGATGTCAGGCGATCATAATCATCTCCTATTCTATTGAAGACTATATGAATTTGTCTTATATCACTTTTATCAGGACACGATAGTATGGAAGAAGTAGAGAATATGATTATCCTAAAAATATATAATACGTCATATAAAAGCAGTCAATGGAAGTGATCATCAGTTATTTTTCCGTTTAAACATAAATCAGCACTTGTCCTACCTGCATTTAAGTACTTTCCAATGGTAATCAGAGGGAGCTGATCGATCGTGTTTATCTGTAATACTAGCTACAATTTTAAGATAACCCAGATTGTTAAAATTCGGGGTATTCATATGGAATTCGTAAATATTAGCCATTTTACTTATATTCCTTTATGTTAAATTGAGTGTTAATTATTAACTCTGAATTTACGCGCCAATAATTTCAATAATCGTTACTTTTTTTTTTAATAATTATGTATGTGATACAAAAATATACAGCTTACTGTACTGAAATATTTCCAAAAAATGTAAGATTTAGTTTTTCGTCAGGGACGAACCCGAAGAAACGCAGCCATCAGATTCCACCGTCCATAAAGTTTTGGTTATGTTACCCCAATATGCGGCAATTAGCAAATTCTTAAATTACATTGAGCCTGATTATATTTCGGTGAAAGTCTATCAGATAAGCAAATGCATTAGTATAGTCGACCGTTTGGAATAAAAGGGTTCCATCCAACATTTTTCTATATTTTGATTTTTTAACTTAAAAATGTTTCATGTGTGACCATAACTTTGTTCTCTAAACCTTTGAACGTCATCTATTGACCCTTAATGAATTAGCTGCATAAAAAAGTTCTATTTGTGAAATTAATGATTCAAAAAGTTCCATCTGCCTCATGAATGTTAAAATCCAGATGGAACCATCTTATTCCAAACGGTCGTAGTATCGTAGGTTAAAAATAAAAAGAAAAACTTTATTGAAATACTTATTTATTAAAATACATGTCAATAACAAATTACGGTTTAAATAAGTACTACAATAGCACATCACAAGAGTATTTAAAATTTCTACATTTTATAAAATCAAAAATATTGTCATGAGAAAGATATTATTAATGACTAAGAGCTATAGCCTAATACTATTTTGGCACGTCTGGTCAATTGTGATGCTCAAGCTTGTCTCGCGCTTTGCGTAAAACCCCCTGTGTCTTATGAATTTCACGACAAATTGCTCGTTGCACACTTCTTTTTCTCATATTAGCTGCATTAAGTTGCGTTAAAGTTTCTGCCAATGTTGCTTTAGTTCTAGCTAATTTTTGTTTGAGAGTAACATTTTCTTCATACAGTGAACCTGAAAAATTATTTTTAGTTTTTGGTTAGATATAAATTCGCCCTAAGCCTTTTTGTGTGTACCGCTACTTTTCACTTATACATGCTAATAGCGTATTGACATAAAACTGTTTCAATTTTTAATGTTTTATTTTCAAATTGTATACTATGTATAATATCTATAGACTGGCATTTAATTTAAAGTTTAATAATGTAAAAATGACGATTCAAAAGAGCTTGTAAAAGTCTATTTGAATAAAGATTATTTTGATTTGATTTGAATACTACTGCTGATATAATTAAATATTTTATTCGTTCTTATAGAATCTATGTTTAATTATGTATAATTAAGTTTATAGATTTTATCACACATAAAATGTAAGTTTACTTACGGGGAGACAGGTTTATTTCTTCATTTTGTTCTAAACTTGAAAGCCTATCACTATCTATGCCTTGATCTGGAGATGTAGGTCTTTCTTCCTCGAACAACACATCTTCGTGTATTTGAGCTATTTTATTATCCGCGTCCATTGCTACTTTGCGGGTGATTTCTATTTCTAATTGAGCGTTAGCTTCCATGGCAGATTCTAGTTTTTCGCGTGTTTCTTCCAATTCCCTTTCGATACGTAACCGTTCATGCTGGGCTCGAGCTCGCTCCAATGCCGCCTGCGACGCCTGCACGGTCGCCTCGTCGGCCGCACGTCGCAAACAACGTTCATTTTCCAAATACGTACACTCGATCTCATGCTTCTCTGCACGTAACATTTCTACCAGTTGTAAATTATTAGCTATTTGTTGCTCGTTATCTTTAATTCTTGTTTCCAAAGCGAAAACAGTGTGTTTAAGGGATTCTAAGTTTTTGTTAGCCTCTACGGCTGTCTGTTGTTCCAACGCCAGTGCAGCTTTCATTTCTTGTCTTGCAGCCGTAAGCTCATCTATTTGTTTTACAGCGACTTCCAGCTTGTGTCTCAAATGTTCTTTGTCTTCTTCTAATTGTTGATTAAGTTTAGAAAGCTCGTCTACTTTTTCTACGAGGGCAAGTTCATTAATGGGTTTGCTGTCTTCAGATCTTGATCCATAGGACAGTTTGGACCGACGAGATCTGTATCGATTGTTTTCAGAGACACACTCACGCACTGCTACGCCGGTGTCGCAGAGGCCGACTCGAGCTAGCGACACATTTCTGTCCGGTTCAGACCAACACTCCGACTCCGATATCATGTCTGCTTGAGGGATATTTCGTATAGGTTTCCTTAAGGAGTATCTATTGTTGTCCTCACTACACGTTAAGTGATGGCCAAACATCATGGTTAGATCCTCGATTCTCATTGACTGTGATATATCGAAATTACTTTCATCCATTGTGAATTCCTCGGGGACCATTGATTCATCCAATTCTAAGCCTACAGGCAAAGCTAAACTTTGCTCGAGTATGCTTTCAGCTAGTTTTTTCTTTTCTTCACCTAGCACACACCTGAAATGAGAAATGTCGCATTAATGGCCGCACCTTAAAAGAACTCTGTATTATCTTACTATATTAATAATTTATGATAACTGAAATATTTTTATTAAAATCCGAAACTTACTTGTGCGACAGCAATTTATCCAAAAAATATGCCAGTCCTTGTAAACGCCGTGTTAGTAATTGCTGAAGATTCCTATAAAAAAACATAGTACTATGTTTATCAGTATATGCACAGTAAAAATAATAATCTTTAACATTAAGTTATTCGATAATTACCCAGTAGTATCATCATTTGTGTTGTCAACATTTGTTTGCAGTTGCTTGACTTTGTTCTCCAAGTCTTTAATGTGTTCATCTTTACATTTTAATATTTCTTCATATTTTTCTAACTGAGAATCACTCACGTGGGCATATGCCAGTTCTTTGTCCTGTTTAGTTCAAATAAAATGTAAAACTATAGTCTTGAAGCTTATACAAATATATACTTACATCTACACATATATTAAAACTCGTAGTTAAATCTGAACATTAAATATTTTTTTGGAAACTCTTATGGAAATATTATTATCAATACAGAGGCCGAATCTAGTTTTGTGTAATTTTGTCTGTCTGGGAATAATCACGAGATCACCGCTAAATAGATTTTATGATGAAATTTGGTATGGTTATAGCTAGTTATCCTGGTCAACATACAGGACTCTTTTTAATGCGAAAAAATATCTGATCTCTGAGAAATCTATAGGTAACAGTAAAAAGTACCTAGGGAGGGACAAACCTGAGCGGAGCGAAGTTGAGTCGTTAATAATTGATATCATATAAATAACATATTAGTTTCTACAATTATGTACATCAAGCAAATATGATGTGCTATAAAATATAAAACATACCAATTTTAATTTTTTAATTTCCCTGTCTTGTTGCTGAATTTTTTTCATACAGCCTTTGATCATTTGAAGGGCTTTACGATTTTCTTTCTTTAACCTTGTTAACTGATCCTGAAGGAATTTTAGTCGAATTAGAATAAAATTCAAGTACATTTTAACAAAAACATTGCAAGACAGAACAAGACTCTTTCTTACCAAATCTTCATTATTAACTGTTACTGCCAAGTAATCTCTGAAATAAAGGAATTTTATAAAGGGTGATTTTTTAAGCGTTTGGTTTTTCATTTGAAAAAAAAAATACCATAATATGGTGTTAAATATAATATTTACATTGGGAAGTTAAAAATCATTACTTGCCATTTATGTTTTAAAAATTATTTCGTGCAAACGTTGGCCTCCACTACGTTTTAAATGATCCATACGCGAAGTCCAATTGTGAGGTACTTTTTCGAACATATCGGCTGGAATATCACGGATAACACGTTAATTTTATTTTCTAGTGCTCGAATTGATGCTGGTTTATCTGCATAGAAAAGAGTTTTTACGTACCCCCACAAAAAAAAGTCCTACTCATAGGGTGCGTACATAAGAGAATATTTAAGCTGAATCCGGATGCCAGCCGATATGTTTGAAAAAGTACCTCAAGATTGGACTTTGCGTATGGAACATTTAAAACCTAGTTTTGGCCAACATTTGCATGAAATAATTTTTAAACAATAAATGGCAAGTGATGCTTTTTGACTTCCCAATGTAAATTTTATATTTAACACTATATTATGGTATTTTTTTTTCAAATGAAAAACCAAAGACTTAAAAAATCACCGTTATTTAAAAAAATCTAACGTAGCAATAATTTAAAACCATTGACTATTGCAATTAAATTTCATTTATATTAGAGTCTACTACTCTTAAAAACAAAATATAATTTGAAAATGATTGATACTTAAAAAATATTTTTTGGTGCTGTGGCGGATACCACAATTTAATAAAAAATTAAAACAATATATATATATATATATATATATATATATATATATATATATATATATATATATATATATATCGATAATATTTTGTGCGTATTCAGCACTTTTTTAACGTCCCACTACTGGGCACGGGCCTTTTTTAACACAAGGATATTCAGGCTATATTTCACTACACTGGTCAAGTATGGGTTGACGGACTTCACAGTGTTTCCTAATGACGTTTTCAAATCAAATCAAATATTCTTTATTGCACTATCTATTAAAAAAAATATTAATTAAAATAGAAGTAGCACAAAAGGCGGCCTTATCGCTAATAGAGCAATCTCTTCATTTCCTTAACCTTAAGACAATTTTTGAATCATCTTCACTCGGTTTTCCAAACAAACGCAAAACTGGGCTACCACTGTTTTATACATAATATTTTTATAAACAATAATTACTATATAAATTAGTTTGACTTTCACGCGACTCTCAAACTGAAATATTTTTAATCAATCACTAACCCAGCTGATTCTGATTGACAAGTCTCATCCACAGCATCAGTGTGATTTCCAGTTTCCTGAAATGTGAAATATTTTTAATTAAAGCATCTAACTGCTGATTAAATTAAGTTCTCAAATACATCAAATAAGTTAGTAAAATAAATTTTCATTAACCGCTTACTTGCTGAATGCTAACATTTTAACATTCTAACACTCACATACAGTCCTCGCGCCCTCAGCTTTGTATTTGTGCTCGAAGTGTACGGAGAGGTACGTGAGTTGTGGCGTAGCCTGTAAACCTGTTCATACTTGTTTTCAAAGCGCCGCTTTTGGCTTTTGGCTATCACTCACACAAATGCAAAGACGAGCTTACGCATCGAGAGCTGTACAACAGTATTGGAAAGTGGTGACCTGTCTTTAGAGCGTCACAGTCGAAGGTTGAAAAAAAACAGTAGCAAATAACTCATGAGTTTCACAAAAAAATACTGCAATTTCTACTTTTCATACATACAGATTTTTTTGTAATAAAATCCTAAGGCACAAGGCCTGAATCAAGACATAATTAGCAGCTATATAAGTAGAACTTGGAAAACTGTCTATAAAATACCTTTTGTGGTTCATTATTTTCCTTCTTCATAGTTATGCTATTGTTTATTGATACCTCTGCAACTTCCGTAGAAATGGAGCCCTATATATTAGGAAAATAGATTAGTATATAATAATTGATAAGATTTAACATTTATCACTGTTATAAGTAAAAAAACAATAATATTTTCACCTGGTTTTCTAGTACATCAATTGCCTCAGCCGCTGCTGCAAGTAACTCCTGCTTATCAGTAAGTTGCCTTCTCAGTTCTTCTACTTCTACTTGAAGACGAACATTGTGTTCTAAAAGCCCCTGAAAAACATAAATGGATAAGTTATTGTTGTTAATAATAAAATTCTAATTTAGCCGAATGTGTAAGTAAGTACAATCTATAGTTTTTTAAATTTTTGATAAAATTTGGTATGATGATAGTTAATATCTAATTAATCTAATTAATAGAAGAAAATATCTAATTTCTGAGAAATCTATATACGAACAGTTAAAACGTATCTAGGAACAAACCTTCCTTACAAATTAAAAAAAAATAACGGTTGTATGTTTTTTGATTTTTCTTTATGCATTCCTAAAACATTCCTCACATTTATTCTCTACACGAAATTTAAAAGCGACTTCATTTGTTTTTATGCGTTCCTAGACCAATCAATCCCAGGTACACCCGAGTGAAGCGAGCTGGGCAATTCGCTAGTTATTTTATAAAAAACGTTTCTCATATTTTTATTGCTTTAATTTAAACTACATATTTTGATAATTGACGATAAATTAAAAAAATAACGTAAAACATACAGAAATTGGGGACTCGAGTGAAGCAAGGGCGAGTCGTTAGTTAATAGAAATCATTAGAAATAAAAATATTACTTCGATCGAGAAATATTCTCATTCTTCTTTTCTTACAATATCACGGGAAATTTTTATTTTTTTGACGACTTGTTTGGCTTAGTTGGTAGTGACCCTACTTTCTGCGCCAGCGGTCGCGGGTTCGAGTCCCGCTGGGGGCATTCATTTGCTAATTACGAATGTTTGTACTCCAGTCATGGGTGTTTATATTTATAATATGTTAGTATTTAAAATTTATATGTGTAGTATATCAACTATCTGGTATCCGCAACACAAGCACGTTACGTAGCTTACTGCGGAACTAGATGGCGCTGTTGTAATAATGTCCCAAAATATTTATTTATTTATTTATAAGTACTTAGTACACAGTACACACACAGTAATATACCTTACATCATAATGTCTACATTGTATATAATATGGTAAAATTATATAAATATGTTTTTGAAGTGAAACTTCTTTAGGATCGTTGTGATTTCAAACTCGATGAAACGAAAAAGCGAGTCCATATACACAAGCACCTAAATGTATAGGATTCAGCCGGCGAGAGGATGAGATAGAATACATAGACACATAGAGCGAGAAAGGCCATTTGTATTAATTTTCGACATTTTTATTATTTTAATTACATAATAATTATTATAATTATTATTTTATTTATTTATTTTTCTATCTTCCTTTTTCCCTTCCTAACTTTTTTAAATTTCGGAAATCTAAGTTTTAGATTAGTATAAATATAAACCAGTACAAGTACCAGGCACTCAGAGATGGGCAAGAGAGCGCCACCACCCCTCAGACAGTCAAGATGCGCAGGTCGGGGATCTCGCCCACCGCAAGTCAGTGATTTTTAATGTGACGTTATGTGTAGCAAAAGTATATATACATTATACAGCTTAACTTATGACGTGGTTGCTCATGCTGGTAATCGTGAGGAATTGTTTTTGAAGAGAAATTACATATCATTAGTATTTATACAGTGTGTAAACAGTGCAGTGTGTTAAATTTATAAACAAAGAAGTTTCACTTCTGACGTGTGTACTTTGTACGCACGCACTTTTTTTTAATATAACTCACTTGAACGGCTGGTGGAGCACCAGTTCCCAACTTTTCTTCTAAAAAATATATCCTTAATTTCAAATGAAAATTCTCCTTTCTTAAGCCATTTAATTGCTCTTCGTACTGCTTCATGCTAACACCGCTAGCACTTGTCACATCTGAAATTTTATTGTTAAAATTATATGACCTACAAAATATTGTAGGTCCTTAGTAGCCTCAATGATATTTTAGGTAATTTTTGTTATGTTTGTTTGTCGATAAACACTTATACTTTATTACTTTATTTTTAAATAAACCTGTAATGGCAGATAATACGGTATTCGAACTTTTAATAATCGTGATAATATATCATTTTAACCCGACTGCGCTAGGAGAGTTGTTTTTCCAAAGTATGTATGTATAATTGTTTGACACGCTCTGCAGCCTGAATTATAGCTTCAAAGGTGTCGTTAGATTCGTATTTATTGAGAAAGTGACACGGGTTATAAATTTTGAATCAGAACACAACATTGGTATTTTTGTTTTATATTTCCAAATTATACAGAAACGCAGTCGGGTTTTTTAGATTTTTAATTACACTGTTTGAAAATTATTTCATGCTGAGGAAATTTTTTCTAGTCTTTCTTTGCTACTTATTGATTTTTTAAGATCTACATAATATATGTACATATATTATATATTATGTAGATCTTATAAATCTTAATAAATCATAAAAAAACACTTACCGTGTCCTTCAGAAGCAGGAAGAGTCATTTCTTCCAATTTCCGAGGGCTGGTACTGTGAAAAAAAAGAACATATTTATCATGAAAATACCTATTTTTACATACCTATTGCTGAAAAATAATAAATTTAATTTAGTCGGAATCTGAATTTATTGTTAAACAAAGACACACAATTACATATCTTTAAATGCTTGGCTTGCTTGTAGAATGTACCTACTTGAATGTGATAATTTTTGGGAAGACGGAGGGAGCCAATTATTGAACTTTTACGAAAATTAAAGACAAAATAAATTTAAAATCAAAATAAAAAGATATCGTTCGTTCTTAATAAAAAATGTTTAATATATAAATTTGAGACAATAAATAACACCGAGTACAAAAATTATGGATTCGTTCAAGCTTATTTTTTAAGGCTAGAAATATTATAAAATTGCATGTTAAATATATAAACTCTTTATTGTAACTATAAAATACGTTTTTTTTTATGGGACAAAGGAGGCATTTTTATTTATTTTAGTTCAATACTTCACACTTCACAGGTTGTTTCACATAAGTATATTATAAAGCATTTTATAATAGCCAATAGGTAGGTACTAGGTAGCTTAGGCGTCCATTTCCATTCGTACCTACCTATATATAACCACCGGCATATTTAGCGGAACATAAAATATAGGTTTGATACCAGTATCATATAAGGTTGCTGGCTGGTTTATACGTCATTTAATTTAAAAAGAAATATTTTCAAATTAAGAAAACAACTGAACATATCATTTTATGCAATTGTTTTAATTTTATTCAAATACACCTTATCTGGAGCGAACTTCGAGTATTTCTTCCTTCTGAGTTTGATTTAAAATTTCATTGAAATACTGTTTTTTGTTAGTTTTTTTTTAATCGCGTATCTTTTTGGTGTTGAGGACTGAATTATGCCTGACTTAGCCCCAACGGAGATTGCCAGGGCACTCGAAATGCGAAGAGATGGTCAAACCTACAGGCTACAGAGTGATATCCAGATATCTTCGTCGACCAGTTACAACGATCCATCGCAGTATCCAACGGTTCAGGGAGACCGGTATTTATGTGAGAAGAGCAGGACAAGGCAGAAAAAGACGCACTTCGAGTAGGGATGATCGTTTCATTCGGCTTCGTGTACGTAGGAACCCCCGTTTGACAGCCGTCCAAGCCCGACATGAGTTAGAAACAGTGCGGGGTGTAACCGTAAGTGAGCGTACGGTACGAAGAAGGTTCGAAGAAGCTGGTTTGGATTTATTTGTGCCCGCCAAGGCTCGAAGGCTCGAGGTAAATCATCGTAGAAACAGGTTAACTTTTGCTCAGGAACAACGACTTTGAAACTTGGACCAATGGAGTAAGGTATTGTTTAGTGATGAGTGCAGAATTCTCTTAAATGAAATTGACGGCAAGCAAAGAATATACAGACGCAAAGGAGAACGATACATTCAGACAAACTTTGAAACTACAGTTGCATACGGTGGTGGATCAATAATGATTTGGGCGGGCATTTGTTTGGGAGCTCGCACAGACTTGGTAGTGATTGACAGAGGGAGTCTGACTGCAGACCGCTATATCAGAGAAGTTTTAGAAGAAAATGTCGTACCGTTTGCCCCATATATCGGTGACGATTTTGTTTTTATGCAGGATAATGCTCGGCCGCTTACCGCTCGGGTAAATCAAGCTTATCTTAATGATATGAATATCACTCTTATGGAGTGGCCGGCGAGATCACCAGATATGAACCCAATAGAGCACGTTTGGGACTTGCTGAAAAGAAAAGTTAAGTCCAGAATTCCAACTCCTGCCAACGTGGGTGAACTGCGAATCGCCGTAGTTGAGGAATGGCGGAGACTATCCCAGGAGATAGTCATTATTCTCAGTATGCCTCGACGGGTAGAAACTTTAATAAGAGCACGTGGAGGAAATACGCGATATTAATCCCCATTTATCTAATTTAATTAATTGTTATTTTAATATTAATTTTCACTTTTCCCGGTTCCATGAAAAGTTCAAAAATGTACCATATTTCACAAATAGCCTTTACTCGCAAAATCTGTTCTTAATGTGATCTCATTTTAAGTTAAACAAATGAAACATTAAATAATAAAAGAAGTAAGTAGATTTTAAAATAAAACCATATTTTTTTAAGTATGGACCTTTTTTTGTGTTCCGCTAAACATGCCGGCCGCCGTAGTTTTTAAATAGTGTCATCTATAATGTGTCTGTTATCTTAATGTAAGCAAATTAATTGCGTATAAGTAGAGTCTGTTAAACAATTAATATTACTTATTAGTATTCATATTATATACTGTAAAGATTTACCTAAAAGGCGATGAAATATTATTAGAACTATGTTTTGATACATTCATTCGCGGTAAAGTTGCCATTGCAAATGAATAAAATAAAATAAATTCACTTCAAATATTGCACCACAATATCACATAAAGAACACGTCAATTCAATTTCACTGTGCACTCAAATGTCTATTAATAAAACACTGATTTAAATGCTACATTTAAACTCTGTATAATGATATCGGATAATATAAAAATAATGTCATTAAATATATTAATTATACAAAGCTCAACCTAATGTATGTTTAACAACAAAAAACAAAAATTTGTAAACGGTCATGACGTGTTGATCGTAGTTGTTTTGACGGCACACACGAGATCACTGAAATTGGGACAGGCTCGTTCGGGTTACATTCGGGATCGGTCGACGGTATTCGCATTTTACGAGGATAGAGTACTACTACTAGTACTACTCATTTAAATAGAATGGGATAAAAAGAGATAAATATATATTTAAGAGAGCGTAATTATAAAATATGTTGCAAAGGGCGGAGACGGATGCTGATCATTACACAGCACGAAAATAGACACTCAAATTAGTTCTGGATTATCAAAAAACCACTACAATAATTATTAATTATTATTTACTAGTATACACTAAAGCGCGGCGTCTTGACGACTACAACGAAATATGGTTTAAATTTTAATACATAGAACCCGTAGGTATTTAAATATGTAGGTATATAGGTAATATTATAACTAGTAATATTATAACTAGCAGACTCAGCCACCCATTATTTTTTTGGCACACATATAACTTCGCAAGTTTATGTCAATAATTTATATGCTCAGATTCGCTTATCCCAATAACTCTTAAATATGAAAATTTTAAATTTTGCAATAATGAAAGCAAGTAATAACCAGGATAAAAACTACCTATCGTTTTCTATCTTTGCTAATGCAATCTGAAGTCGGAACAAGTCACAGATTTAAAAAAAATATGTTAGTATCCAAAAAGTATATTTGGAGTTCACTGAGGATAAACATTGTGTGTATTAATTAAGTGGAGTTGGGAATTTCGAGCCACCAGATAATCAAGAAGGATACTAAGACCTACGTGTATCCAGCTTTTTTGAACATCCCAGTGGGAAAAAGGCTGGATGCTACTGCTGGGCACATGCCTCCTATGAATACAAGGAGAATCTGGCCAATAGTGGGTTTAACAGACTTCACTTGCCTTTCAAGAACTTGTTAGGTTCTCTCAAATATGCAGTACCTCACAATGTTCTCCTTCACCATAAGACAAGTGGTAATTATGTTGGATATGATCAGAGGTGTGCAACCCGGATTTGGACCCGCTTTGCTCAGTTAATTATACCAACAGATTTTATTTAACTGTATTTAAAGGTATATTACATAAGATTTATAAATTAAAGTAAATTTTACCTTTTATAACTGGAATGAAAAATAAAATATACATGTTATTTTTAATTATTATTATCTTATTTGACAAAGATTTCACATTCATGTGGTTTGAAAAAAGGTCGCTTGGTTTCCTCAGGCTTGTTGTGGTTTTGTTTTAAATATAAGAATATAGGCTAAAGTAACAAATCTTGAGTCACTATCATACCTACTATTGAAAACATCAATTCTATTTTTGTTTATGGGATCAAACGTGCCAGACGCCAGTAAAAATATATTCGTGAATATTTTAAGGACCTTTGTTATCTCAGCAAATTATTGATAATATGGTCCAAGTTAAGGTAAAAAAAAGTCTATACTCACATGATACCTTCTAACGCTGATTCTGCCATGTTTGTGTTATATTTTAATATTCTTCAATGGATTTGTTAACTGTTAATTAAATTTGAATTAGGCACTTGGCAGTTAAAAAATACAACATGAGTCTATTATATACTTTATACAATTACGGATTACCACACGGTGTAATATTATATACTTAATTGAAAATAACGAAAAATCCTTAATTTTATACTACTGTAGCTGTATAGTAATATTTAAATTATTAATATATATTATGTACAATAATATCAAATAATCAAATTCAATTCAATTCAAATTCAATCCGCAACTATTGTGATTTGTGACTATTTGAATTCAACGAATTTGGAATTACAATCCATATTCCATAGTCTAGAAATACGCATTTGTCCATAGACAATTAAGCAACATAATACCACAGCGTAAAAAAAGAAATAATAGTAATTACGATAGATGAAAAATAAACGTAATAACGTAAGTTTCATTCTTGGTTTCATTCTTTCCGTTTATTATTCATCTATGGTTTGACCATGAACCTACTATACATACGGGACTGCGCACTGACGAAACTAACACACATCAAACTGAATTATATCCCAAAAGAATAAAGTTGATTTTTTAGCGTAATCAACAGGAGAGAGAAAGTGTGCCATATGCAGAGACATGTTACTTCAACTAGACTGTGCACTGTGGTCTGTGGCGCAAAAACCGGTCCGAGCGAGAGGGCCTCCCGTGGTAGTGTGTCCCTTTCTAATGAGGTGACCATGACCAAACAGAAAATGGGACTAACTATACAAACGGTTGTGTAAGTCTTCTGATAATTTATACTGATGCTACGTTCACTACCTATAGTTATGTATGTACTTAATTTATTTAAAAGTAAAAAAAAACACGAAAACATCGTGTATATATTTTATGGAATCTATATCACTTACTATGAATACGACGGCTGGGCAGAAAAAAAAATGAAATTGTAATATTTTTATTATTATTTGTTTCTATACATTGCTGAACAATACAGTTTTATGCAATTTTTGTCGTAATGTAGCCTTATCTCCCATGTGCTTGAGGGTCAAGGACTTCCCATGGCTTTAAAGTAATAGCTTAGCATAAGCATAGCTTAGGAAATATTGACAGAACAGCATCAGCTTTCAACATTTTCCTAATATATCCAGGAATAAAGTCGTCACATTTGAAATGCGCACTGCGAACAACAGACGACTTCGAGATTTTTCCAAGCACTACATTTTACCACTTCAATTTTTCATTCTTCGGAAACCTAGGATACAAGAAATATAATTAATGATAAGCATCATCGGTGCAATGTAGAATGACTAGATAACTTCAACAAAACAATTTAAGTGTTTTATAAAAAAATGTAAGTTTCGGGTACCAGTACATCTTCAACTCGAATTCATGATTACCCTAAAGATTAAGATTGTTGCTTTTACTTACCCATGAAAAGAAAAGCGACTACCGGGATAAGAATCATTATTGCACACAACAGAAATTCACCATTTTTCATGGAAAAACGATCAACTTCAGTTAGAAAATTGACACAATCGCAAATCGAAACGCCAATCAATGAAACAACCAAATAAGCAAACCACCATCTTACATTTAGTATTACCAGTCCGAAACATCTAAGTACTACCTTTACTCAGTATTGAATTATTTTTTAAATACAACGAATTGATTTTTTTTTTATTATTGTACTCATCCACAGGCGTTAAGCGCCCGTGCCTTTTGTTATTTTATTTATTTGTGGAAGGCGTTTACAATTTTTATTTATAATAACTCAAGACAAGAGTACTACAAACTACTTCTTAAAAACTACAGAGGGCGAGGCCCGACACTATTTTTTTTTTTTTTTTTTATTATTAGTAAATTACTATTATTTTTTATTTTTATTATATTTTTTATTATTATTATTATTATTATTTTTTTTATTAGTCTAACCCGCTAAGTTTTGGGCCCTGCCCCATCCCGCAATTGGGCGAGCACTTCCTCCGAGACCTTCGTGTCGCGTTTTAAGATGGATATTTTGAGGTTGTGCTCTAGGATGGTCTTCGCTGAGGCCTCCTGCGCTCTGCGGATGAATCTACCGATCGCGTCGTCACCGTCGTCGGAAAAGTAGACACAGGTGTTGGTGTGTCTAGTCACCGCTACAGCAGCATGTGAAACGCTGTCGTGTATGCGGAGCCTCTTGTTCTTCGTCCGGACGATGACGACCTCTCTGTAGGTTTGCCCCTGCGCTTCGTGGATAGTCATGACGCGTGACCCTTCATCGGATCCGTATCCTTGGTCCATCAGGAGTTTCTTCTCCTCCTGAGTGTGGACCAAGTATAGGGGTCCTTGTTGGGTGGATGGTATTTGCACGTCCGTGTACCTTTCCATGCGCAGGGAGTGGATAGATGGACTCGAGGAGTAGATGTTACCATAGACGTCGCTGATGGCATACGCGACGTCCTTGGGGTTTCTATGCGTGCAAGACAACTCACACGTGATGTTGGTCACCAGGGTTGGCCAGCAGTACCTTACCTCAAACAAATTTTCTCTGTCGATATAAGGAAGCTGGTTTATGTCCCCGATGAGTGCCACTTCCTCTGCACCTGACAGTCGGGCGGCCATGATGACGGCTCCGAAATGGTTCATAAGGGCTTCGTCAACCGTTAAGCGGCTGCACCTGGTACCCTCTTTGAAACCATTGACCAGTATGGAAGCCATGGTACGCACTTTAGATTTGGCTTTGTCGCCAAAGCGTTCCACAAGCTTCTCTTTGAGGTCTCTGGCTCCTTCGACTATGGTGGTGGCTACTACTTCGTTTTCCTCATCGAAGTGCCTGATGATGTGAGTTGTCTTACCGCACCCGGGTACCCCGTTTGTCCACGTTATTTTCGGTAGTTTCCAGTCCACGAGGACACCCGAAATGTTTTTACCATTCCGAGTATCCTGTCGTCCAGCATTATCCTCGTGCACTTGGCTACTACAACTATTGGGTCTCCAGGGGGTGTTTCGAATTTTAGCGGTGTATTTTCACACCCCTCCGCTTCGACCAGTCCCACGAAGCCTTTTGTGATGTTGTAAGCGGCCATATATGAAGGACATCTCCCCTTGTATTACCTGAGAAGTGTCGTTGTCGTATATGGCTGCCTCAGCTTTGTCAAGTTCCACCTCCAGCATCTTCTCACTTCCTCGCTGGTAGGCCTGCATGATTTTTTGGCAGGTGGCAAGGTTTACCTCTCTGGTTCCTTTGATTACTGCCAGGAACTCGACAAATGCATTTGTGGCGTGGTCTTGTGGGTTTGTTGCTGGTCTTAGCTTTGGTGGTGTTACTTGACCCATATCGGCACGAGTGCGGCTGGCGTGTGACGACTCGGGTTCCTTTGAGCTTTTGACTCTGAAAAATTCCCTTATCGCCCCAGCTTGCCTGTCCTCGTGTGTTTGCCGTTTTGGAGACACCAGTTTGTGGATGACATCATCTACTGCTTTTAGTCGGGAGTCTTCTTTTGGTGTTTCCTCCCGTGTTTATTTCAAAAAATATGACACTAAAACAAGAATTTAAATCAGAATACTAAAACACCTGAACTCAAATATCATAGTACATAAAGAGTACCCAGCTACTAGTACTAAAAATTCTTACAAATACTGATACTGCAAACTTCAACAGCTTTAGATTTAGACATTCATTGTGTAAATACTTACATCAAAATGATCTTCACAAAAATACATTCAGAAAACTGTGTTTTTTGTTTGGAACGTATTTAAATATCTTGTTTGGCGTTTTTATAGTTGTACTTATACACTGGGGTACTACACAGTACTTATAATATGAGAAATTCATTTTTTATTAAAGAAAACAAAATTGTAACTACGGTAAACAGAAACACTATTAGCAGGGGGAGGACAGTGGCCTAGAAGTACAAATTCAATTGTTTGTGGCGCCATCTACAGTTTGAATCGAAAATTAAATCGTTTTAGTAAGTTTCATAGCCAACAGATGTCACTAGTTAAGGTAAAAATTACAAATTGAAAATTATTTTAACAACTACTAATTTGGAGACTATTCAAAAAAAATATTCACAGTTGTAAACAAAAAATCACATTGATTTTTTATTAAATCAATCGATAAAATATCACTGTAATTAATGGTAATGGCAATAGTGGCTACCAATTTATGACAACGATATTTGATATTTCAATTTTCAAATTCAAAATGGTGACTACGTTCTGTGCGTGCGCATGTTTGTAGATTTTCTCCATTTTTTCAGTTTTATTACAGTTGTGAAATCTTTATGTAAGTGCGTAGAGTCGAGCTTTGATCTCCTCCGCCTTCATACCGTGAATTCGCCTTGTAATAAACATTTAATTTAGTTGAACTATATTGCGAAAGGACGCTGTTTTTGTGTTGTGTTTTTAGTACTTTGTATTTGTTAAAATGCCTAAGTTATGTGCCTTTGGATGTGCTCCTAGCGGTAAGTTTATTCATCATTTATTGTGTTATCTATCTTGCATAGTTGTCGCCACATATATATTTCACTTCACTCACCTCAATTTTTTCAATTTCCGCCCCTACGAATGATTACTAACTGACCAATGTAGTAACTATATTATTTCGGTCTGTGGGTCGTCATAAGTCACTAAAGTAAATAAAAGGCTTCACCTACTGTCACACTAACCACAAGAATGTGTTGTGGATGATGGATGTAGGTTTGTATCCAACTGCTGTTGCAATTTATGAATATGCTTTAGAAAATTTCATAAATATGATTTCATGACTACCATGTATATTCATACTGGGATCTACTATCAGTCAAAGAAGGAAACTGTTGAAACGAGTTACCTATTATAAATAAGCAAATTGTTTTCAACAGTTTAGCAACACTAAGCAATACTTATACTTTTTTATTGTAAAATAATATGTAAAGGTGGGCTTATCACGGGGTTGCTTTATGAGACACTTTGACACACCTTTGACAGCTACGTTAGAACATGGTTCATCACAAAACCACGATTTGTGGTGAACCAATGATGTGATGATCTTTGTGTAAATTAAAAGAGATTTAAACCTGGGTTTTTAGTCAAACCCCATTTTGTAATAAGACGGTTTTAGTTTATTTATAGAAATAAGCTTGTTTTATTTGTAATTTAAGATTATTAATTAATATAACCAAATTCTTTTTTTTTTTGATATTTCAGGCACACCAATGCATCGTTTTCCAAACGCTGATAAATTTCCTGAGCGTTTTAAAGCTTGGGTTAGTCTTCTTGGGGGAAAACTGGAAACTGCTTCTGACTATGAGTATTACCAAAAGAAGCTGATCTGTGACATACATTTCACTGCAAGAGACAGAGTCCGGAATAACCGACTAAGTGCATTGGCAATTCCATCACTTCATCTACATGGTGTGTATACAATCTGGGTTGTTACAACAAACTTTGTGGTAGACTTTAATTGAAAATTATACATTAGTTAAGAAAGCTAAAAAGTTTTAAAGTTTTAAACTGTCTCATTGGTTTAGTGATTGCAAGTGTTACTGCTGAGCATGAGGTCCTGGGTTCAATCCCCAGATTAGCAAAGTGTTATGTTATTTTTAATTAAATTACAGATACTTTGCACACCAACTAATTTATATTGCCTACATCATGTTAGTATTAAATTAGTTTTAATAAAATTTCAGATAGCACTGCCAGGGAATCTGCTGTTGGTCTTTTAAGCAAACCTTCAACATCACATGCTTCTAAAACAGGTGTGTATGTGTATAATATTATAATGATTATGTACCGAATTTTATAATTATGTTGCATTAAAGTATGAGTTGAAACTTAATTTCTTATTCTCGATTTCAGAACAATTTGATGAATTTCTGCTGGAAGAAGAACCTCCTTTAATTGCAGCTATAAGTGAACTGAGCCATACTACTACTTCACATCAAACAGACACAGGTAGAATAAAGTATTACTACTTTAAAGCCATTTGATTTTGAAAGTCCGATTGTACTCAAATTATTTTATCCATAGAAATACTAATTATAATGCATGAATTTGCTTCAGGTGTTGTTCATGGCAGTAATCCATCTGCTGTCCCTTCTGCTGTAATAATGGAGCACAATTACAGCGCGGCTAGCAGATCTTTTCGAAAACGATTTGGAAAAGGTATTTACTTGTGCACTAAAACACCAGTTTATTTAAAAATATTTCGTAAATTATATTCAAAACATACTGTTTTGAATTATGTATGGACCAGACGAGGAGGAAAATATTATAATAGTAGAAAGTCTTGCTGAAAGCCAAAAATTTTTTTTTTGTTTGACAAAGAAGGGGTAATTTATTATATATTTGTTGGCATAATTGATGAATACTGTACTTTTTTTTCTACTATTGTATCTGCAATCAGTGCTTAGCACTATAAGCAGATTTGGTAAGAGCGTTATGGCTGTTAATGTGCATCCCCCAGTGAGGACGTCTCCTCATTGTTTAATCATGGATTTCATATATAGTCCGTCCGCTTGAGGCGCTTTATGTAGATGAGTTGCCAATATATTGGGGTGTTTCAATAACTACTTCCGGTATTTCTTAGTGACAATTTCGATTTCGTCCTTTATCGTGAGCATATTCAGATGTTCATAATTTCCTGGTTGGTGATATACCATGGGACGTTGCTTATTGTTCGGAGTATTATGTTTTGCATTCTTTATATTTAATTTACTAATTTATAAAAAGTTTTATTTACTTGCATATTCCCTATTCTTTTACAAGTTCGGTTTTTTAATTTCTGTCTGTACCAAATTCTACCAAATATAAAATTTATGCATTTTAAACTTGATAAATAATAATAATCTGTCTTAACATTAAATTACTTAATTTAAACTTTACTTGCATACTAAAAATTTGTGAAATCGAATTAAATGTTAAGTGACTGTGTTGTTTATTGTATGTACAAAAATGGTTTATAAATAAATTTATTATCTCTATTTTCAGGTTCTCGGGGTTTACTGACATGCAGTGATGTCCAGTTGAAGCCTTTTGCCGCAAAAGTCAAGAATCTGCAGTCCAAAATAAGTCGTTTGAGGAAGAAAGGACTTTCTTATAAGGCGAGATTATCAAATGCTGCTAAATTATTTAAGGATACAGCATTCCAGCATGTGATAAAAAATATGCAGAAACCTGCACAACTATTTGTCCACATGCAGTTACAGTCAAATAAAAAGCCGAAAGGCCGACGTTTTACTATAGATGACAAAGTTCTTGCATTGACAATGTACAAGAAAAGTCCAAAGGCATATTCTTTATTATATAAATATTTTACATTGCCATCATCAAAGGCAATGAAACGACTGCTAAGCCAAATTAAGCTCTACCCTGGTATTAATCCCATTTTATTTGAAAAAATTAAAAAAACTGTACTTGAAAAGGATGCACCTGATAGATTATGCAGTCTTATATTTGACGAAATGTCTTTAACCCCTCAAATATTTTACAATAAGCACAAAGATGCATTTGAGGGATTCGCCAATTCTGGTGATGTGAGATTTGCAGATCACGCTTTAGTATTTATGATAAAAGGCTTAAAACAAAGCTTTAAACAGCCAGTCGCCTATTATTTCACAAACGGCTTACAAAAATTAGAGCTAAAAAAATTAATAAAATGCGTTGTATCCGAAATACAAAAATCAGGACTTATAATTGTAAATAGTGTCTGCGATCAAAGCTCCGTCAATGTAAGTGCTATCACAGAATTGGTGAATAATACCAGAGCATCGTTTTTGCGACTTGGCAAAGAGTGGCGCTATGATCATTTTTCAATTAATGGTCAAAATATTATTCCATTATATGATGTCCCACATCTAATAAAAGGACTTAGGAATAATTTATTGAATAAAGAAATGGTGTATACCTCTAAAAATAAAAACAAAGTGGTAAAATGGGATTACTACCAGCAGGTATACACAGCTGACAAAACATACGGGGAACTTCGATTATTAAATAAAATAACCGAAGAACATGTTGTCCCCGAAAAAATTAATAAAATGAAAGTTAAATCGGCAACGCAGATTTTTAGTCACAGTGTAGCTGTTGTTACTGAGCATTTAGTAGCAAGAGGGGACCTACCAACAGAGTGTAGGGCACTAATTGAAATAACATTATTGCTGGATAATGTTTTTGACAGCCTTAATGGCAACACATTTTATATACCCGATGGTAAAATATATAAGGGGCCCGTAAGAAGGCATTCACCCCATCACAAATTGTGGAAAAATGCCAAAGAAGTTTTGAAAACTATAAAATTTGTCCAAAAAAAGATTAGTGGAAATAAAGTACGATTAATAGAGACTACTATTCCATCTGTAACTAATTTTATTAAAACCATTAATGGTATGGAAGCAATTTGCAAAGTGTTGTTTGATAAATATGGTTTTGATGCAGTATTAACACGTAATTTTAATCAGGACCCAGTAGAAAACTTTTTTGGGAATATCAGGAGCTATGGAGCCCGAAATAATGCCCCTAACACCAATTCTTTTGAAGGGGCATTTAAAGCATTGCTGCTTAATAATTATAATATGCCGCAATCAAAAAAAGCCAATTGCGAAGAGGATATGAATGAATGTTTACAAGGTCTCCAATTTTTCCTTACAGAAAAACAGGATGCTCCTGAAATTCCCAAAGAAGAAAATATTATTATTTTAGATGAAATTTTATTGCCACAAAATCTCTCCCTGCAAGCTGATGCAGGGCAAAGAAATTATGTGTGTGGTTGGGTCCTGACAAAATGTTTACGAAATATTGTTAAATCGTGTAAATATTGTAGACAAAACCTATTAGATTCAAACAACGAAAACCCGTCCAATAGTTTTATCAAAGCCAAAGAATACGAAAAAAAAAATGGTTATGTTATCCAAATGAAGCATTACAAAATTGTTTTCATCAGATTCAGAATATAATAGAATCATTTTTAAAAAAAGATGTTCCAAAAAATAATGTAAGGAACACTATAAAAACGGTTACAGATGTTTTAGTGGATTATCCTTTTAATTGCCTAGCACATAAAAATAAATTAAAAGAATATTTTACTGAAATTACAATCATTGTTATGTTGCATAGTTGGTGTCGATCTATTAATCGTATTTTAGCTGGTAAATTGACTTATGATGGTGAAGATATAACTAAAATTGCAGCACAAACATATTATAATAAACGCAAGCACTATAAAAATAAAAAATGAAACTGATTTGTTCTTGTTTTATTTCTAACACCTTTATCTGATATTTATTGGAACTGTTTACTTGCTTCTATCGTTCAAAACCGTATTAATTCAACCAAAAAGTAGAAAATACAGCAGTTTCAATAAATATTCAAGAGTATTTCAAATGTCTTGGAATTTCATGAAATATGTCTATAAACACAGCTATACCTATATATGGATATATTTTAGCAGTAAAATATATCCATATATAGGTATAGCTGTGTTTATAGATTGTTATAAATATAGGTACGTATATCTAGAGACGGCATATTAGTTCGGATTCAATTCACAGTTGGCGCTACTAGTTCGACCTAGTATGCAAAAAAAAAGCTCAAGAGGGCTCTCTATTCCCTATATACTTACTATACTCTATGACTATTAGTATCGTGGGGAGTGACGTCATTCAAGACGCCATGACAGTACGGAGCGTTTTTGAGATAATTTTAAATTGGTTTTTAAAAATGCAAAATATTTAATGATATTGATGGTATTTTAAGAAAATATAAAGTTTTTCGTGTTTAATAGGTACTAATGTTCTATATTAAGCAATTTTTCAAATTTAGTCAACTAGCCTATTTATAACTCAAAAACTACTGAACCGGTTTGCGTGAAATTTGTTATACGGGTGGGTAGAGGGGAACCGGGAGACTGACATAAGATAGTTTTATCCTACCATTGGGAACTGCTGGCGAAGCCACGGGCGAACACTAGTCCTAATAATATTATAAATGAGAAAGTTTTGTCTGTCTGTCTGCTACCTACCTAGGTACTTCATAACTCAAAAACTGTCTACTGGAGTGATTTGCGTGAAAGGTAAGGAAACTAAGAGACAAGGCTACTATTTATCCTACGGCAGAAACATGAAATACTTGGTCCACGCGGGCGAACGCTAGTGATACATTTTTTTATCCTCACCTCACTCAGTAACTGAAGATAAAAGTCCACAAAACTTCCGAAAGCATTGTCACTATGATAGAAAGGGACGCAGGTCTCCCTGATCTAGGACGATGTATCGTCCTAGTCCCTGATGATGATGCTTGGCTCGTTTTTTTGAACACAGTGTACAATCCCTTATGTATAGTAGGTTCATGGGTTTGACTATGGTTCAAATTGTACATTGTGTACAACATCTCCTTATATAGGTTTCACATTCTCTTTGATGTACATTCTATAATATCTCCTTTCGTAATCACAGATTTTTTGCTCATCCCATTTAATAACAAAAAAGTTAGATCATTAGTTATTGCTGATCGAGATTTGGCCTGTGTGCACCGTACTTATTTATCTGATAAAACATTTCATAAAATAAGAAAGAAACCCTAAGAATTATAGGCAAATGTTAAATTGTATAAGTAATCTGTACTGTTAATACTATATGAGTTATCTGTTATATTAATCATTTCACATTTGTGTTACGTAGGTATACAAATAAATAAGAGTTGACCTAAAGGTTGTAATTACCAGGTCAAAAAATCCCAAAAAAAAAAAAAAATTCACATTTGTCAATTGTCATTTCCATTTGTCAACTTCAGAATTCAGATGTCTTAGGGCATGCGGCATGCAGTATTATTTAATTATCCTTCGATTCCGTATATTTACTAGATTTTGTAAATAAAATTTAAAATTAATTTAAAGAATTATATCAGTTAATTATGTCGCTCACTATAAATATCCGTTCTCTGATTAATAGAGTGATTTTCTCAGAAATTAGATGTAATAAGCGATTTTACTCTGATCAATCAGATGAACCAGTTGAAGACGAGCAAAAACCTATTGACCCAACAAAGGATAGAAGAAAAATTATTCCTGTAGAGACCAGTATGCGGTATTTACAAAGTAAAGCATATAAACATACCTACGGAGAAAATCCTGTTTGGTTTCTTTATAGACGCAATCATTTAGGTGGTTTTGCTCCAAAGAAAACTAGAAGAACTTGCGTTCGAAATGGGATTATATCAACTGGAAATCCCTGTCCCATATGTCGCGATGAATATCTTGTTTTAGATCCCAGAAATACAAAATTGCTAGAGCAATTTATATCTGAATATACTGGACAGGTAGGTTAAATCAAGAATTACAATAATGTTATTCATGCACTCTTTTTAGACCGAGTCACACAAATACTAATAATGCACTTTTATATAAGATATCATGTACTTTCTTACTTTTTATTAAACTAGTGATACACCCCTCACTCCACTCGGGTTCGTCCCTAGATTTAGTGTGATCGAAGCCACTAGTTAAAACAAGTAAATTTCTTAAATAAAAGTAGTATGAGGTACTCCTTGTAATATAGGTATCTGCGAGTGAACGTCCCGTCAAAATCAGTCCAGCCTTTTCAGAGATTAGCCCAAACAAACAGACGACGACAAAGATCAAAAAAAAATATTTTTTGATGTTGATGCATTTTGTGTAAACCCCATAATTTGAAATTAAATACAGATTATTACGCTTCAATTTTATTTATATGTTTTTATTAAACTAGTGATACACCCCTCACTCCACTCGGGTTCGTCCCTAGATTTAGTGTGATCGAAGCCACTAGTTAAAACAAGTAAATTTCTTAAATAAAAGTAGTATGAGGTACTCCTTGTAATATAGGTATCTGCGAGTGAACGTCCCGTCAAAATCAGTCCAGCCTTTTCAGAGATTAGCCCAAACAAACAGACGACGACAAAGATCAAAAAAAAATATTTTTTGATGTTGATGCATTTTGTGTAAACCCCATAATTTGAAATTAAATACAGATTATTACGCTTCAATTTTATTTATATGTATAGAATATGCATATATGTTTGATGCTCATTATTAATAGGAACAAAACTAAAGAATATCAACTAAAGAATAACAAGATTAGTGAGTAGTACTATATTATTACAGTATATATTATTAAATTACTAAATAACTTTATTACTTTAAAAGAATTATTGTATCATTGTTAACAATGATACAATTATACTTTAAAGTTATTTAGTATATGATATTATGTATATGTATTGTAGTAGTCATAGTATTAGATTAAATATATTATGCAAAAACAATATAATGAAATTATTTCAAAATCATATTTTACAGATACTGGATGCTTTTAAAACTGGATTGTGTCAAAAAAAACATAAGGAACTATTGGTTGCAATTGAAAGGGCCTGGGATCAAGGATACTTAACTTATGATGTTCCATTTAGGGAATATGATTATACTCTTTATAATAAGAGTGCAATTTAAATGGATTTAGTTAGAGTTAAATAGAAATTAGTTGTATTAAATACCTAAACATATAAAGTATCTTTTTTTATTTATATTCATATAATCATGTTTTTTTAATTTTAAAATTAATTATAATTTATCCATGGCACATATATCTTGTATTATTTAATAAACAAGAGGACCCGACATACTTTGTATATGTTACAGTTAAAACCCGTTCTCAGTTACAATGTGTTTTACCTAGTCAAAACTAGTTTACACAAAACACCTTAATGAAAACTAGAATTGATTAGAAGATTGGAATTAAAATGTAATTGTCGATAATCGCCATTTTATATTACATACATATTATTATGTAGGTACGAATCGTCAGCACGGGTAGACAGCAAGTACTAAATAGCCTACATACCTTTATTTTTCCTTATTACATTATACTTCATAACAGCGCTTAAAGGTAAAATTGTCTTTGTTACATCAACAACTTGCAAGAATATTTCTTGGGACTTGTTGTCCAGAAGAAACAAAAAATTAGCTTATTTTACAAACCTAAAATAAATAGATATAACTGATTACATAAAAAGTAACTGGGATTTTAAGTATTTACTAAACAATAATTGTGAAGAATACCATATTTTGTTCCAATCTTCTAATCAATTCTAGTTTTCACTAAAGCGTTTCGTATAAACTAGTTTTCAAATTCCAACTTTATTTGAAAATGTTTTAACAATCTGGATCATTTGGATTGAATTTTTATTAAGATATAATTTAACTTATCAATTGTGTGTAAGTATATAGGAAGCAGATGTTGAATAAAACTTACACTTTTTGTAATTAATTTTTTTTTTACTGCACTAGGAAAAGTTCATTTTCGGACCCTGTTTTAAGGTGCGAAAGTCTTACTTTTGATATTTATATGAATATGTCGTTTAAAATATAAACAACAAATTAAGTGAAACGATTTGTGAATCTCAACCATTCTCGAATCCACTATAACAAAAAATTTCATCAAAATCGATCCAGCGGTATATAAGTTCAGTCGCAGATAAGCACAAGATTTATATATATAAAGATTTAAGTGAAGTTATCCATTATTTTTGATCTGTTTCTTTGTGATAACAGTTCTCTTATTAGAGCAGACTTTTCTCTTTCCAAAACAGATATCCTTTCATTTTTACGGTTAACTTCCTGTAACAAGAAAATCTTCAGTTAAAAGAATTATAATGTCACTGATAAAGACAAAAAAAATATCTATTATTCTTTCTTATTTAATACTAGCGACTCACCCTCGCTTCGCTCGGATTCGTCCCTAGCTCGTACCCCCTTTTAGCCTAGCGTACAATTTTTACGAACTTTAAATGTCTTACTTATTTATATCTAATCAAATAATAAGTTTCAAGCTTCTAACATTAAAAATGACGTAATTTCCATACAAACTGTCATCCCCTATTTCAACCTCTTACAGCCTTTTTTTCGCCTTTAAAATTAGCCTATGTCGTTTCCTGGCTTTAAGCTACATCCCCACCAATTTTCAGCCAAATCGTTACAGCCGTTGTTGAGTTATAAATAGTGTAACTAACACGACTTTCTTTTATATATATAGACTAGTAAGGTAAAATTGCAAACACCGTATTAGGTTTTTAGAATATCGAACATTAATAATTTTTTTATGAAAAAAATGAAACCAATAAATTAGGTTTTTTAAGATGCTACTATTCTTAGCTAATAGGTACGCCGTCTATCCAAGAAAATGAGACACAAAGTGTAATATCTAACCTCTGCAAGCATTCTGTTCTGAGATCTAAGTACAGATGCATTGTTAGGTGTGGTGGGCATTGCATTCATGGTGGCTGGTAAGGCAAGGTTCATATGTAGTGACAAGGGCCCGTGACGCCATCCCGAAGCTAATGCGCCGAGTTGTCGATTTAATTCCAAAATCCGAGCTCGTAACAGTTCCAAGCGTTCTTGATGTGCTTCATTCCAGGGTTCCTTAAAAATAAAAGATATGGCCGCATTTGATTCGACAAAGTAATAGTAATATATTAAAATGTCGACATGTAGACTAAATCAATAATTAATCATTATGCATGACCAGATCCGTGTGACTGTAATAATAATTATAATGTAGGACTTATTTCTTAAGCTAAATTTAAAAAATCTCCGCAGAAAAACTAACTCAAAGTCGGAAGAAAATAACTCGTAGGTAAAAAAAGATTCTTTGTGATTGATCATTGATATCCATTTTGACGGAGTCCTTAGAAGTAATTTGACAAATTGTTATATCTTAGAAACGAAAGAAATTGCTAAAGGTTTACGATACAGTTTCATGACCTATTTACCTTTCTGTTACATATAACATAAAGGTAAACAGGTTTTTATATTTAACTCTTAAAGAGCGTTATATATTTCGAATAGGAAACAATATTTTAGATGCCAAATAAAAAGATAGAGCAGAGAAACTGGAGCAAGTCGCTTCTATTACAATAGATAGGTAGTATAGGTAGATACTATAGATAGTAAATATTATTGCTTAAAAGTTTTATAATAAGTAGTATACATATTATATAGGCTATAGCTCATATGAGTGTAAGGTTTTTATTACCACATAGGCTCCCATTCTTCCAGCGTATCGCATTTTATCTTGCACTTCTGTTAATTGCTTCAAATACCATTCCCTGGCTTCCTCTACAGCTGTTAAACCTTGCAACAACATATCCTTTTCTTGCTCAATTTGTTTCATTTTTTTCAGTAAGTTATAGTCAACACCGTTATGTAATGTATGGCGACGGGGCTCTCGTCGTCTTGATGTTTTTCTTAAATTGGACTGAGTTCCAGTAGCTGAGCGACCATCACCAAGACCTCGATCTTGACCTTCTATTGGCCTTGACATATCCTCGAAATCTAACTTTGTCTCCCCCACACCATCGCTTTCTATAACAGTCTCCTCAGCTTTATATGCGTTTCTCGAATTTTCTTTCCTATCAATTGCCATTTTTTCTAATCTTGGAGGTTTAGGAGGACCGTATGTTCTATGAGATTCATGTTTATTTATGGAATTTACTTTTCCGTTTTGTAACAACTCAGGTAGAGAGTTGTCATTGTCTTCCATCAATTGAGGCATACTCGTAGCTCTATGTGTAGAATTTCCTGTGTTTCTAACGATATTCCAATTTCTTTCTCTATTGTTGTTGCTCTCTATGTCGATCAATGGGGCAGACGGAGGACGATGAATTTGAACGTTAATTTGGGAATTTATTCCAGATTTTTCGATATCTTCATTCATAGTGCTTACTTTGCTTGAAGCATTTTGAACTTGATTTCTCAATAAACATATTTTAAGTCCAGTGCAAAAACTTTCAAACGTTAGTAAACCATCATGCGATGCTACTTTTTGAAGGCTTTCTATAACACCACGGGGAAGACCCTTAGTTCGATCATCCCGCCATCGATTTTCAATATCTGTTAACTTAACGTATCCTGTCTGCTTATCATCCATTATATCAAATAAAGTTCTCATTGCTGAAACAAACTGCTTTGGTAAAGAATCCATGTTTGTATGATTTAAGTGAATCATTATAAACAGTATTGGTAATTTTTCAATCGAGCACAACTTGAATATATATTTATAGTACTTATACTGTATATCTATGTATCACTGAATACCGCTCATATATTAAAAGCACTTGAAAATTAAATAAAATGCAAAATAAACCATATTCACGAATCACTTTCATCAAAAATCACGAAATTTTAGTTTCGTAGTAATAGAATAAAGTTATTTGTCATCAATGATTAAAATTATAATAAAACTTGAATCGTTTTGTAAACGGTAGATACATGTATGGCGGGTGAGCGAACCGGCTAGTGGGAGTGATTTTGCGGACTATGCAGGCCACGAGCGTAAGCAAGAAAACCGGTCAAACGACATTTCGGGCAGGTGGAGGCCATTGATATACTAGCCGTTGCCACCGCGTGCATTGATTGATTTAAAATTTTCTTCCGTTTTCTCCTACGTAATTTATTTCTTAAATAAGATATTTTAAAACTGCATATTACAAATATTTAATTATACATACATATTGGAACTATATTTTTAACTGACTTTAAGAAAAAAATCTTTAAAATGTCTTTACAGACGTTACGCGTTATTTTACTCAATATCTAAACTTGGCCCGACCCGCCCTCTGACCCAGAACCTCCCGGTGAGCGACCGTACATGCTAGCCACTACACCACAGAGGCAGTTATTTAGGTATAAATGAATAAATAAATATTACAACAATATCTTCTCTAATATATAAAAATCTCGTGTCACAGTGTTTGTTATCGAACTCCTCCAAAACGGCTTGACCGATTTTTATGAAGTTTTTGTGTATATTTGATAGGTCTGAGAATAGGTCGTAGGCCCTGTACAGATTTTTATTTTGTATTTTTAGACATAATATATTAAATATTAATATATTAATTATTATGTACAATAAGCATTTGACGTCAAATTATACGTATACGAAACATTTCGATAAAGATGGACCCAACTGCATTGCTGTCAATATGACGTATTTGTATATAAGTAGGTACGCGTAGGCCGTGTTTTTTATACATACGTTGGTGGAGTTTTGTACATTTCACATGCAAATAATATTTGTTAATTAACTACGTTACATTTGAGATTCTTAGATCTAAAGCTATTAATTAATTTTTAATTTACCCATATTAAATATTAAAGATTCAATGAGTCTGTTCATATGACGTATTTGTATGCAGCAATAATGGTGATGTACAGTATCAGTATACTTATAGAAATTAAAACATGGGTTGCACGTCCTCTGCACGTACTCGTTTATCTGTAATATAATGATGATGTTGCTATTATTTAGCTAGTGTTAGTGCTTCGACATGGTTCTACGTCAATCCCCCTCTTCTTTCAGGTGATATAGTTGGTCGATCACATCTTCATCGACGGCCAGGCTGCCATCGGATTGCCACTTGTGCAGTATTCCCCTACTCTCTTCGCAAAATATGCTAGACCTAGCACTACCGCCTTAGACGTATCCTTATATACTGGGAGATACTGATATCCTTGTAGACTGGGAGTTGGTGACATGACATGCTTACCACAGGTCTTAATTTCTGATTGTGTTAGGCCAGGATATTCGCTATAATCTTAGGGTAATTCTTCGATTAAACACTATAAATGAAAACCTGAATTTTGTGGATCAACGAGTTTGTTTTCTTCCATGTTTCACACCCGTACAGAAGAACTGATATTACCAAAGAGTCGAAAAGAAAAATCTTAATCCATCGCATTAAGATATCGCACTTCCTAACCGCTGTCAAGATCGCCAAACCTACTTTGGCTTTTTTAATTCTGCTTTCTAAATTCTACATCCGTCTCTGCACTGCCACGCTAGTAGTGATTATAGTGATTACTACTTACTACGTATTCTCTGTCTACGACTTACTAGTATGTTACCAAGGTACCATAGTTAATTCATCGACTCTTCACTCTGTCAATCAGCTGGCTATCCATATAACGGAGATTTACATTTTGATTCTTGAGGGTTTACTTAATCTGAATCATATCTACCGTTTTATATAATGATCTCACAATCTTTGATCGAGTTATATATCGAGTCGTTCAGACAAGTTGTAGTTTATATAAGAAAAATAGATTTAACCACTAGACGCCCGCGCATTATGACATGCAACACCGAATAATCACCGAGCCCGTTTGACATTTTTCGCCGATTCTACCATAACATAAAAAAACATTTACAATTTAAAATATACAGCAGCGATTTTAAATGTTTCAGTTGTTTTGGATTCTTAAATAATTTGAGCATTTATGAGAGTATATAAAATGTACTGTAAACTATTGATAAATCATAAATAAGCTTGTAAAATATTAACGTTAGCTAAAAATTTTCTGCTTTTTATATTACAATGATTTCTCATAATACCAGGGTTTATATTTACACTAATTTTGAAACACTACTTTGTGAATAAACATGTAGTCACACGAAACCATTCATTGAATTATTTTCATTAGTTGTAAGTAACAATCACATTCAAAACTTTATAAATATCGCGGCACGTTCGATGTATTTACACAGCTTACCGCGCAATTTTAAAAGCAATCGTCAGGATTAGGTATAGTGATTCTTAGCAAAAGTTACACTTAAATACATATTAGTTCTTACTTTAAAAACATACACCAATAAATCTTGAACACAATCTACTGTGATTAGAATTCAGTTGGTTTTATTATAAAAGGGAAAAATTGAGGTTATTTTTAAAAACACTCGTATTTCAATATAATTCACATTTTTGTATTTATTATTTAGCTTAAATTTTAAATATACAAGCTAAGCATTATCACTTATTATGAAACCTTTATACTTTTCATTCAAGAAACTAAATATTTAAACATGTAAAGTTGTCCAAATTATTGTACTGATAATAATAATTTTAATTTTTTTTTTTTTTTTTGGGATTTTTTGACCTGGTAATTACAACCTTTAGGTCAACTCTTATTTATTCGTATACGTAATAATATGTCTATGAGCACATCCCATTAAATTGTTTTAATTGTATTCTTTATGTATTTGTAGATGTGCTTATAAGTAAGTTCGTCTTGTAACAATTGTTTTAATGGCGGCGGGCGGGACAATAAATCACACTTATTTTCAACATCACTGAGTTCACTGGCCAACACTAGTCTGTCAATCAAAAATTTTTGACAATCAAAGATAACATGCTCTACAGTTCCATCACTTGAATTACAATGAGAACAGGTTCCATTCGCAATAATGCCGAGTCGAGCAAGGTGTGACGGTGTAGTATTATGACCGAAACGCAGTCTATTTATGATAGTAATAAAGTCTCGAGAAGCATCTGGCATACGATGATACCAAGGTCTTGCAGGTAAGCTTTCTTGTATGCTTCCATACCATTTTCCTTTCGTATCTTGATCTTTCTTCCACATTTCTAACCACAACTTTTGAATATTTTGGTCAATACATTGCAAGTAATCGGACATAGGAACATTCATTGTATTTCTAACGTCAACAGCATTAACTCCTTCATATGCAGTTTTATCAGCCATTTCATTGCCAGAGATACCTTTGTGGGAAGGCACCCATAGAAAGAAAATTTGGATATTTTTACTGTGGTATTGGTGAATTATTTGCTTAATGAAGTAAAGGATATAATTAGACTTGTATTTGACTGTGAGGGTAGTTAAAGCTGTTATCAAACTTAAGGAATCAGAAATTATTAAAAAACATTTATTGTTATTGATTTCGCGAATACGCATTAATGCCTGATACACTGCATATGCCTCTGCCGTAAATATAGAGCAGGGTTCATGCAGAATAAAACTTGAAGAAAATTTTGCTTGTGGATCATATAGAGCAGCATGTACATAATCACTTGTTTTGCTCCCATCAGTGTAGATAACATAGAACATTGTATTTTCCTCCAAAAATTGAAGCATTTCCGAATTATTGTTTATTGTCTGTTGAACTACATTAATTGGATGTGAAATACACTGATAAGAGAAAGAGTAACATGGCCATGGAAACTGTTTTCTGATTTTAGAAAAATTATTGTCTATTTCCAGAAATATATCAGACAGTGTTGGAGAATTACCACATAGTAGACCGTGTGCTGTTGTTAATGGTCTTCTTGGGGATCTATCTATATAAGGTACAATTTTATTTATTATTTGAATGTTATTTGATGCTATTAGTTTGAGACAGAATCTTTCAGCAAGTAAAATTCGCCTCAAAATCAAAGGCATCACTTTTGTCTCAACTTCCATGGCCCTTATGGGAGTTGAGCACATAGCACCAGATATTATTCTTAAAGCCTTATTCTGCAATATGTCTAATTTATTTACATGAGAACTATTCATATAAGCGAGTGAGCTATAATCTAAGTGACTTCTTACAATACTTTTATACAATATTGACAATATTTTAGGATCTGCACCCCATGTTACACCACAAAGTGATCTGATAACATTTAGTCCTGTGTGAGCTTTTTTGGATATATATTTAATATGTTCTTCAAAAGTTAATTTTGGATCTAGTATTATTCCTAAAAATTTCTTTGAAGTGACTTTATTTATAATTTCATTATTGTAAATAACATTTGAGTTTGGGGTTTCATTGCCAAAAAACATAACACTACTTTTAGAGGGGTTAATTTTTAAATGTAAACAATCATTATAATATTGTAATAGTTGAAATAAGGATTTGTTCATGTTATCTATTGCAATCTCTAGGTTGTAATTACTGCTGTATAATACAATGTCATCAGCAAATTGTAAGATATTTACATTCCTATTATTTACATATTTACAAATTTCACTTGTGTATATATTGTACAGCAATGGAGATAGTGTGGCACCCTGCATTGTGCCTCTTGAGGCATATTTGGGTCCATATAAAATATTGTTATGTCTAGCATAGATTGTTCTATTGTTCAAAAAATTAAAAATCCACTTACATAAGTGCCCGGGCACACCTAACCTAGACATGATTTGAACTAGTATACCAGGATCAACACTGTCAAAAGCACTTTGGACATCTAGGAATACGCAAACAGTGTTTAATTTTCTATGTTTTGCATTTTTTAGGTCAGAGATTAAAGAGGTGAAACTGTCTGCACTACTACGCCCTCTACGGAAGCCATATTGTATATGTGGAATGAAACACTTTGATTCAACATACCAGTCAAGACGAACTTTCACCATATTTTCGAATATTTTACCAAGACATGATGACAAGGAAATTGGTCTATAAGAACTAGCAAACTCAGGAGATTTGTCGGGCTTAAGTATTGGGACAACACACTGTGTTTTCCATGACTGTGGAATACATTTATTAAGCCAAAGCAAATTGAGAATGTTAAGAAACAACTTTTGGGCAGATACATCTAAGTTTTTAATTACGATGTAAGGATAATCATCTAAGCCAGGAGTTGTATTTCGTCTAGAGTGCAAGCTTGTTAAAAATTCAGACCATGAAAAAGGATCCAGTAAAAATTTAGAATTTGGGTTATCATTGTTGGTTTCAAAAAGAATGTTCAGTTGATCTACTTCAATTAAGTTGCTATTATCTGATAATTTATTTAAGAGTGGAGATATAAACTCATTTGTATATGATTTATTCTTAGGTCTTATGCCTTTGAACATTTTTAATAAATTCCAAATTTTACTTATGTGAGTATTTCTATTAAAAGTGTTACACAAATTATTCCATCCTATTTTTTTCTGTTCTGAAATTGTTCTCTTTTTCTGGGCATCTTTTCTTTTGTAATTAATATAATTTTCAATAGTAGACTCTTTTCTATATAGTTTTAGTGCATTATATGAAGCAATAACACTTTGTTCACATATACTATTCCACCAGGGAGCTGGTGGTCTGCTTATGAAAGTGTTTGTTTTAGTGAGCTTTGGAATTGACATTTCTTTAAGAGTATCTAAATGAAAACAGAAATTATTATAGGTTGAAATAGGATCATGTGGTTGAAGTATCAAATCATTAAACATTGTTTTTGAAAGAGCTGTATATGTTTTCCAGTCAGCTTTTTTATATATGAACTTATCTACAGGGGAATTGAGATGATATTTATCTATATGTAATGAAATCTCTGTTATTGTTGGATAATGGTAACTTCCCATTGTATCATCATGTACAGACCATTCACATAGTGGTGCGAGGCTGCCACTTATAAAGCTTACATCTATGGCAGAAGCAGTTTGTCTAGGGCGATTTATAGTTGTAGGTCTACCATCATTTAAAATACACAAATCTAAGTCATCAATTAAATTAAATAAATCCTGACCTCTACTTTTCGTTGACAAACAACCAAATGCAATATGATGAGCATTAAAGTCACCACTCATAAATATGGGCTTTGGTAGATCATTAATAATGCAACGGAGTCTATTAATTCGTATCCGTCCACTTGAAGGTGGACAGTATACACAGAGAATTGTTAAACTACTATGTCCTGTTGATACAGATACAGCAACTGTTTGAATGTCTTCATAAAATCTGGTATTTAATATATTATACTTAAGGTGTGGTTTTATTAGTATTGCAACTCCATTATGTGTATTGTTTGAATTTTTATTGTATATATTATATCCTGGTATTTTAAAATTATTATCTTTGAACCATGTCTCATTAAGAAGGCAAATATCAATATTTTGTTGTTTTAAAAATTGGATTAATAAAGGTTTTTTACTATTTGCACTTTGAATGTTATACTGCGCAATACGTAACTTGGATTGTGTAGAACTAGGCCCTACACAATCCATTATGTTAAGTTTTTTAATAATGTATCTTTAATAGTTTTAATATTAGTCGGTGTACTATCATCTTTATTGCCTAATTCCACCAACGTCTGCACTAGGGCCATAAGTACATCGTTATTGAAAATTATTTGAGTTTTAAGGTCTTTAGAATTAACTATTTTAACTTTATTTACATCTTGTACAGACTTATTTACAGGAATATTTATAGATTTATTTACAATAACATTACTATTTACAAGTTGTGATTTTGGTGGTGAGAGTGGAGGAAAATCTGTTTCATTGGTGATGACTTGTTTTGTAGAGGTGACACCTGCATAAGATATGTTGTTTTTCTTGTCAATGATCTTTTTTGCTTTAATAGGACATAATCTAGATATCGCAAGGTGAGGCCCACTGCAATTTATGCAGCTGATTTCTGTTGGTTTATCACATTCCTTATACATGTGTTCACCTCCGCAAATACTACATCTTTGTTTACCATTACAAATCCTTGCTGAATGATTAAATTTAAAACACCTATAGCACTGTAATAATGGTGGAATGTATTCAAAAACTCTATACGAGAATAGATCATATTGAACATTATCAGGTAGTACATTAGATAAAAAAGTAACGCTTACAGTCTGTAATGGAATGCGCTCTTGTCCTATTTTCTTTGTAAACCTTCTTATTGCCACTATTTCATAAATTGAAGAAAGTCTTGTATAGAGTTCTTTGTTAGATATATTCGTTGGAACAAATCTAATGATGCCGGTTTTTTCAATTTGCGCTGCCGGTATGAATGCCTTCATGTTATATTTTGTGAGGAAAGTAGTGTTATTAATAAAGTTATTGGCCGTATTATATTGCTTGAAAATAACTGCTATTTTATTGGCATTCACTCTCTGAATACCCGTCACACCTTTTATGTCCATTGAGAAAAGATGATTTAAGTACATAGGGCTCTTGTTACCCAATCTATCATCGTTTATGGATTCTACATACACTTTAAAGTCTGTGTTGGTTGAGTTTTCCGGATATAGTCTTTTATAATTCGGTTTGTAATAGGGCAGATACGCATCTCGCTCACCGCCGGAGTCCGATTGTCCTTCATCCCTAGGCTGTGTCCGTTTTATTTTTTTTGAGGTGGGCGGGTTAGACCCGCCCCCCTCGTTTATCTCCATTGCTATTGTGCTTTTCAGCCGCTAATAGCAATATTTAAATTCACTTTAACTATAAAAAAATCACTTTATAGGAAAAATTTAAAATTAATTTTCTAAAGTCAACCGCGCTTTTTCAAGGTTCCCGCCAGAATCTAATAATTTTAAATATTTTGATGCGTAGTAATGCTGTACCCCTCAACAGTCAACACAAAAAATTATCGATAATTGTTGTGAACGACGAAACATATATAAACAAAATAATTAATTTTATATTTATGTATAGCAATTGAAATCAAATATTTTATTTTTATGCATATACGAGATTTAAAATATTACTATATTGAGCATTCCAATTTTTATAAAATATAAAATAAAAAATATTATAATTATCTTATAAATGCAAGAGTCATAAATCTGGCTATCATGTTAAGTATTTCGTAATATGAATATAATTTATGGGATACATTATTGTATTTTATTATATTATGTAATTTTTTTGACAAAAATAAGACAATACCTATATTATTTTCATAAGTTGTATAATTTAAATTGTCCATAATATAGTATTTTTATGAGAAATAAAGTCAATTTTGCATTAAAATTTGTAATTGCAAACGCTCAAAAACTAATAACATATCTTGCTAAAGTAATAATTCTCATTGAAACTAAAATATTGGAGGCAAGTTTTATATAAAAAGTTCAGTTAAAGTTTTAATTATTTAAATAATATAATAAAAATTATTCCGTTCCGTTATTTGGTACAAAAATTTTATTTTGCAATTCAATAATATTGCTCTTATAGTGTTTGATGACTAAAATTGATAACAAAAAAGACTATTCGTACAGTATTTAGTTTAACGTAATTGGACTCAAAGATCCTTACTTCTAAAATTTTCTGATCTCACCTTTTAATCCAGATAATCCTTTAGGTATTCAAAAGCAAACTAATAATTTACTCTAGATGATTGTCTTTTTCTTATCCAGTATTCAAAGTAGCAATAAATTTACAAAAAAAGATTTTTTATACATTAATATTACAAAAAAGAAAAAAGATTTCACTTCTTTCATTGTAATGTATAGGCTCCGAACTCCAAAACCAATTTATAAAATTCTTTCACCTAGAGAAAGCTTTATTTTCAGCGAGCAGCATAGACTTTATTTTATTTATAAAAAAATGATTAATTTACTATAAAAATGACAATATTTTGAAGCAAGCTATAACCGGGTCTTGATGAAATTATTTAGTAAAAATGTATCATATGTATCAGAAAAAGTGATTTTATCGGTTTCATGACATTAATCCTTTTCGTCTTTATTTGTTTTGTCGTATTTGTCTTCGCTCCGAATTATGTTAGAATTACTTGGAAAAATTCATGTTCTATTGACTATTTTGGAATATTTTGAATACTTGTTTTTGTTTTGTTGGGAACTCTCCATAAGTTTATCTATAAAAAATTTCTGAATAATAAAAGTATATAACCGTTTCTTTTATATGGAAATCATCAAAATGTATATACAAACACTATCGTCCGTAGGGGACGATAGTTTGTATATAAGTTATCTAGGTATATACGTGTTGTACTCGTACACCCATTTCAAGCTACTATAAACACTCGAGATCGTCAAGAAAAAAATATTTTATTTTAGAAGGTCTTTGTATTGCTATTATTATAATATAGTATATTATGTTAGACTTTGTATTGAAACTCTTATGTATACTTGATTTAATTTATAATACATAAGAATATTTAAATTTTATATAACATTTTATTCTAGAACGAGTTAACACATATTTCTTCAATATACCTTTTTTATATTAAAATATCGATATCATCGATAGCATAATATATCGACATGTGTCAATGTCTAGCTCAAATTTGAGGAAAGTCAAATATGTCACATTTGACAGCTTATAGGCTTATATTATTATTATTTATAAATAAACACATTTTATATTATAAGACTATTGAAATATGCTACAAAAAACTGAAAATATGAAATTATATTTATTTTTCTACAGTAATTTACCTATATCAGATACTAAATAAGTGAGTAATAGTCCAAATTCATGTAAAATAATGGCGACTTTATTTACAAATTTCAATACATCAGAATTACTTTAACCAAAAAACTAACATTATAACGTAAATATTAATTAATTAGTATATCAATAGTAGCAAAGAATATTAACAATTAATATGCCTGCGTTTAAGGCACAAAGTCACTTGTTTTCAATTTTTAAATCTCACTAAACCAATAGCGAGTCGCGCACGCTTTACTTTAAATTTTAACAACTTTTGGCGCATTTGTTTTTAATGTTGCCGGAATCTGATTAAAACTTTATTTTATTATATAGGTAATAAAATTTCTAAAGGTAGCGTGCATTACTTATTTAGCAAAAAATATAGCGATTTCGTTGTGTAATAAGTGATAAAAGCGCAGAGGGCGAGGTGGTACACATAGGTACCAGCGGGGATCTACGGTAACGCCGGAAGTGGTACACATAGGTACCGGCGGGGATCAAGTGGTTAATCAGTTTCCGTTTAAATGAGGTGTGCTAAGTTGCAATTTTTTTTGCAATATTAAAAAAAAATATTTATTAAAAAACTATAGGTGACCTAACAAAAATGATAATGGACCTATACAGACCAAACGTAGACCTATCGATTCAGGTCATTTTGATTTCAAAAATCCTTCGATGGGGTGCTAAAATTGTGCAGCTGAGAAGTGTTTGTTTACTGTAAAGTAATTTTGCATTTTCGTTGTTAATATAACATAAGTAGTAATTATGATGATACGGTTATTGATTAATAAAAATCTTTACATCGACATCATTAGTTTTAGTACCACGAACTCTCGCTACGTCCGACAGCGGCGGACAGCGCCAAAATGGCGAATATCAAGCAGCCACAAAAGCACGTTGACAACAGCCAGTCCAGTGGTATTATAGAGGTCAGTGTTCATACTTCATAAGACTCGTGACAATTGACATTAATGATTAAAGTTTTTAGTTTAGTTCGTTTAGGTACCTACTAATATCTTTTCTGTTGTTACTTTTTTATTGAGCAAAGCAAAATAAGTATAAGTTTGAAATGAGTAAATCAGAAGAGAAATTGCCTGAAATTACGGAGACCAATGGCAATTTAAACAAAGATGATGAGAGAAGAAATTGGGTTAAATTTGATGATGAATCTCCCCAAACAAGTCATCGAAAGGAAAAAACAAACTCCAAGAATGAATCTTTTGTTGAAGGAAATGAGCCATCGCATACTGAAAGACCTGCTGTTCTAAAAGCTGAAACTGTACACGTTAATTTAGATCGCACTGAAAACAATATTGAACCAATATCGCAGAGTGCTGTTATGAAAAATGTAGAATATATAAATATTCGACACGGATTTTGTAAGAATATCTTACACACATTAATCATTATAGTCACGTAATCAATGTCTTATTATTCTTAATTCATGTAGTGTTTTCAATTTTTAATTATAGCTAATGGTGACGTTATTGTGACCTTGTTGCCAACAAATACGAAATGGCCATGGATAACTGCTGCAAGATTTCGTCCTGAGCTTGTACCCGAGGAGTTGATGGCTCAGGGTCTAACTGTAAGTTAATATTTAACATTTGAAAGCAGTGAATACTAATGTTTTAAAGCTTGAATTAAAGATGTAAATATATATTTTACTATCAAATTGTATTTTTCAGTTAACTGTTGAGGAATATGTTCATGCAATGGAACTGCTTGTTAATGATGCTCGGTTTACATTATACAATATTTGTTACAAACGAGTTTTAGTTTGTTGGATAACTATTGCATTTCTTGTACTCCTTACGCTACTGTTTTCTGGCTTGACTGGACTCACATTATTTTCACTTGGAGTGATGTGGTTAGTACTGAATGCAATGGCAATTTTTCTTTGCATGTGGATAAAATTGAAGCTTTCCAAAGGATTGGAGCAATGTTTAGCAAGTGTAAATAAATTATTGAATAAACATAAATTGTTGCTAGCATTAGATGACCGGGGTAAAATATCATGCCACAAAGTGAATCTCTGTTACATTTATTTTGATTCAGCGCCTTGCATAACACATATTCAACAGTTCATTGAAAGTGAAGAAGGTAAAACAATAATGCAAGGATGGGAACAGCGGTTAGATGTATCTGCTAATGATATAGTTATTCAAGGAAGTCAATCAACAAGGCTATCCCGTAAGCAGGTATGGACATATTTACATATTTAATTTGGCTTTGAAGGTTCTTAGATCCTGCATAGCTAAATTATTTTAAGAATATTAAGTTTTTACCCTTGTCATACATTCTTGTCACAATTTTCATTGAGTTGAACAAAATCTAATAAAATTACTACTAATTGACTTTTAATATAAAGCTATACATAGTATTTATAACTTAATTCTGTCTACATATCCAGTTATTTGCACAGTGTACACAGGCAAAAAGTATCAGTATAACAAAAAGAACCAACCACTTTTATATGAAAATTGAAAGTATATAGGTAGCTTATCAGTTGTTAAAAATGCCATATCCATTACATTGTATTGTTCATGCTTAATTAACAAGAGTTGTGGTGTTGGATACAACTTTAAATTAATTTAGTCCTACAAATATTTTTAAATCTACTTATGTCATATGTTTTAAAATCATCCTCAATTTACCATGTACTTTTTCCTTTTCCTCGGATAAAAAGCAAGCCTGTTGTATCCAAGTTTTATTAAGATTAAGGATGGTTCTATATTGTTTATTTTAATATATTTATATGAAATAAATATATATCAGTAATATTTTATTTTAGTATAATATAAATAACTTTGCACAACATGTGGTAGCCATTTCATTATAGATTATAGTTTAAGGCTTTGCATGCATATATGTTTAAATTTTGCATTTAACCTCTATACTTATACTGGCTCATCATAAGAGGTCCTTTCTCCCTGTGCCATCATAGCACAGCAGCATATCGTTATCTTTTGGGACACCCTGCATATTTTCTATACATATGTAAGGATTACTACTAAAATGTCTATGACATATAATTATTTGACAATGTGATGAAATTAGTATTTATTCAATTAATGTAACAACTAACAAGGAGTCATTTAAATAATTTTGTTGAACTCTTGGACGCAGACATAGTAGTAGTAGTAATAGTAATATGTTTTTAGGATAAATATGGTGCTGGTTCCATCAAACAAACAAAACAAAAAGTTAATCACCCTAATGTATGTTTGTGATTGTATGCTTGTTACTGTACTGATGCATGCTTTACTTGCTTTTATGAATTGTGAAGTCATAGTAAATATAGTTTCCTCACAGAATTCATAAGCATACTGTAGTAAAGAAATTTACTTATATATGTTTGTAAATTTTCAATTATTTATGACTTTAATTAAATTAGTACTATAGCCTTGTAAATTATAAAGAAACAGTGTTTGCAAGTTAATAATTCGTAATATACTAAGCTAATCTATCTTACTTATACATATAATAATATTGATTATTATTTTTTGGAAAATCTTAATGAAATAGTCATTTTATCCATACAGCACCGATCGCATGGTATGGTATGAGCGGGCTGGTTTCCGCAACTCGACGACTGCGCGCCTATTTTGCGTGTTGCACCGATCGCATGTAAAGTTTTTAGAATTTTTGTCTGTCTGTAACCGCATTACAAGAAAACGATTGGACTAATATATAGGATATTTATTGCTAGAAAATATACAATTTCTGAGAAGTCTTCAACTACTCCTTACAAACCGTCTATAATACATCACACGGTATGCGAAATCTAAGAAATTGTTTTACGGTCATTATAACGCGGGCGGAGCCAGGAAATGTCAGTCCACTATAGCTAACTTATATGAAAGTTTTGATCATGTAAGTCATTCAAGACTTCGTTATGCATGACTGACGAATTATCGATTTACTTGTTGCGAAAACTAACTTCAAACTTAAGGATAAGCACGTAACTAACAATCCCTTTATCGATTTATGGGTTGGCTTTAGGAAACGGCCACACGATTTTGGTGTTTTGGGGGGGGGGGGGTGTGAGGGGGATATGGTAGCTACCCGATGGTACCACTCCCACGGTGCGGAAACCCTTTTTTATTTTTATAAGGGTTTCCGCACCGCGGGAGTGGTACCATCGGGTAGCTAACATCCCCCCTCCCCCCACACCCTCCAAAACACCAAAATCGTGTGGCCGTTTCCTAAAGCAACCCCCGATTTATTTATATGTAGGAACCTAATCATATCTTTGTTAAATGTTTATTGTATGAAAGTTATTTAAAACCGATATAAATTGTAATTTGTGTTTGTTGAACTCCTTTGATCTCGACGAGGCTCACGCAAAATGCAAATGTTGTAAAAATTTAAAATCATCATTTGGCTCTCAGTGTCTAAGCTTCCTGAAAAATTACAATTAAAATCATAAATCCTTACACCGTTTCCCGGCTCTTTGTATACCCTTTGTGTAACCATATAAAAGAACGTATGACTGATGACATTTGGGTTTGCCTTACAACTTATAAGTCACGCCCTGCACGTTTGTCACGTATACATAGATGCCCTCATTAGATTCCTAGTTACGGATGATGATAGTAGACTGTGGTATAAGGTGTGTGTACATACTGTATAGCATGTAATGCCGGATCTACACGCTTTTGGCTTGACTTGTTTAGCATCATTTGGGCCCTGGCACTTGGGCTGATACATGCATCCATACGTTTGTGCGTTTGTGGAGATTTAAATATTTTGGCAATTGGCAAGCATGTAGAGCCGGCATAAGGGTAAGCAAGGCATATAAATGTGCAGGATATGGCAGAGCAAGTGTACGTCCGGTATCTCCAGCGGTGGGGGAAGGACTTCTTGCGCCGCCGGCTCGACTGGACGCTAGATGAGGACGGCGGCAACCCCGCGGCGCCGCGGCACTTGGCCAACGCGCTCTGCCCCTGTCAGTATGTCGAGGAAATATTGCGCAACAAAGAGCCTAAAGACACTCGTGCCTGTTGTCCACCGTGCAACAACTGGCTCAGGCGCCGCGGTCTCGACTGACCAAAGCGCTCCGCAACAACAAGTCAGCATTTTAAATTAAATATTGCATTATCGTTTACCTCTGTGTCATTTTTATATATTTTATTTTATTTTCATACAACTCTAAGAAGTCTTATAAATAAGTTATTTTTGACAAAGAAATTATTGTGGCTCATTATTTAGTTTCAGTAGCCCAGTCGGGTTAACATTAAAGCCCGAATAAATTCTAGAGTAGAATTTTATTTCGCCAGTCTTTAGTTTTCATCATTTAGCCATTAACATTCCCAATTAAAGCGGCTGAAATAAAAATTTTGCCTATATTTTTTCGTAGTTAGACTCTTATTTTTGACAACACGAATGGGCTACAAAAAGTAAGTATTATTAAATCTAATCGCATTTCATGTACATCATAGAAGTTACTTATAATGACACCATTGACGTTGCGCAGATTCCCCTCAGCATATTCATCACTGAACATCCATCAATTCATTTGCAATCCATATTGCTAATCCACTATAGAAGATCGAAACCACAGACCACCATTGGTCTAACCAATGGAACCAATTGGTCTGTAATTGAATTGTGATTTTAATTTTTAATGTTTGTAAATACTCGTTTGCGCGTTCAGTTCGTACTTCGTGACTTTCACTTATGAGAAATTGCAACAAAGAAGTATTTAATATAGTGGATTAACATTATTCAAATTATATGTTTTGAAATCTTATTCAATAACAGTTTTGTTTGGTTGGTTGACAGGAAAGAGGTGCGCTTCTATATCTTCGGTACGCTGGTCGCTGGGGAGCGCACGCCCTCAAAAACAGATTGAATCTAAGCAGTTCTGTCCCCGGACGTCACAGCGACAAGTACGTGTGCCCCTGTCAGTTTGTAGAGGAGCATCTCAAAACGAAACCTCCTGCAGGAATAGCTAGGTTTTTCACTTTACCAACTCAAAGTATTCAAATATATTAAGATTTACCTCATCTTAATGAAACGTATCCGTCCAACTCGAAATTCATACTATTTACAGTATATTTTAATACATTGTAAATATTTCTTTAAAATCCTAAATTTATACAAATTCTATTGAATGTAATTTAATTTTTATTCTTATTTATCTCTATACTTTAGTGTTGAATTGTTAGTTTGCTTGTTTTACTTTCCTTGGGACCACTAAGAGTTAGTTAGATTTTACGTTACAGGGCAGCACAGTTTTATAAGGTAAAAATGAAGGTCTTTAAAAAAAGTATAGGAAGTTTTTTGAAGTAATGTAGTGTGGTATAGAACATAAATTAAAATATTTTTTTCAATTTTGAAAATATTGAAATATATTTGAACCTTCCATTGTACCTTTTTTGTATATTATGTCAACGGGGCCATAACTATAGCATCAGTATCGTCTGATGTCAATCAATATTTTGTAGTCATCCTTAAATGGTATTATATTTTTTTTAGTTATGTAAAACTTGTTATTGTATATTTATTTCATTAGGTAAGCTGACTTTTATTATTATTATTTTACTTTAAGACAATATACAAGTACTTAATTTATGTTACATACAGGTGACACGTATATTTATTTTACAATAAAATCATGAAAGCTCCTTACAATGGAGAAATTAATTAAAATTCAGTAATTTTAACCAACCGTAACATTTCTTTATTAGAATGGCGCTACTTATATTGTATTTTATTGTGCATGCAAATTATGTTAAATACCTAGTATTAACTACCCACTGCAAAAGATAAATAGTTTTCTCAATTATTTGATGTATTATCATCTCTATATTTTATGGAAATTGATAATTTTGTTATATTATATTTTTTTTATCTAGTAATTAAATGTACCACACATTATAATAAAAAAAACTAATATCTTTAGCACATCACTAAGCCATGGACTTATCAGGGTATCTAAAAATAGATATCTGAATTCAATATAAATTAACATTTAATTACAAGAATTATTTATAAGCTGTATCGTGTAATACACTTTTTTCTAGGTCTACTTTTTTTTCGAATATTTTAACTCTTTATAATTTTTCATGTTTATTATTCAGTACTTGAATTTAAAAAAAGTGGTGATAATTAAGCATGGTGATACAGAAAAATAAACTATAACACACGTGATATTATCACAATCCAAAACTGTCATTGGTAAGCTACAATCTTTTACTTATCTTCTATATGTTACCATTAAGAATATTTTTAATTATATGCACAAATGTTACGTTAAAAGAAAGATAGGGAAATAACTTAAAGGGACATGTCGGTGCCGTTTGAGCACGTTTAATTATTTATGATGGTATATAGAAATATCAGTATTTTAGAAACCATAGGTTACCTACATGAAAAAATATCTATGCATGTATATTATAAATTTACGACACCTGTAATGAACAGCATTGTCATTTATTATTTGTCATAGCCATAACTGTTCTTGAAAGCGACTTTTTAAAGTATAGACCAGCGGTTCTCAATTGTTGTGGCCACAAAATTGTATTTATTAAACGTATCTCCATTTTTAAAATAACTAACCAGGTTGCGTTGTTAGAATACATCTTACTGAAAGAACAAATCATAAATGAAAATAATAATATTTATTTATTGAAATATATAAAAAATGTGATAATTGATTTTTTACATATTATTATTAAATTTAGAATAGGACTAAAATTATCATGTTTGACGTTTTTACTCTCGAACGGAACTCGAACTCCTGTACACCTGTCACCATTTGAGAACTGCTGGTATACATTGCTATACACAGAGCCTCAAGAGTGTTCATTTCCAGGCATTTTTTTTTTCATTAAAAACATGTAGAAAAATGATTGTGTGCTTATATGTATTGTATAGCTACATATTATATACTGATTATCTAAATTCTCATTTAAGGTTTCTTTCATTGTTAAGTAATAAAACGCTTTGAGCATAATGAATGGTGGTGATTATACTACTGTTTTTGAAAAAGCTTAGAAAGAAATGGTATACAAAAAATCCATAATATGTTTGATAACTTCTAATATATTTAATAAAGTTGTGTGCACAATATGCATTAATAATCAATTTTGTTATACTGTCGATTAACATTATTTTATACGATTTATTGCTTCTTATTAATTCGATGGCATCTTAACTAACAAATTATGCTAAGATAAAATAATAACATTTACTAGTCGCTAAATTTCCATATTATATACACATAAATACTTAAAGCTAATGCTTATGAGATGATGCTTTGTATTTTTTACAGGTTAACATGAAATATAAAAAATACAAATTTTTTAAATATGAAAAATAAAAGTTAAAAAGAATCTAAGGCATATTTTAGATAAAAAAGTAAAAATATACTTTTAAGCCAAAGCTCAAATACAGTTTTAATTCTGAATAGTTGCTTATATAAAGTATTCAATTATTTTTGTATGTATATTAATACAATATTTATATAAAAACAAGTAAGCATAACATTATTTATATACAATACACACATAATATGGTAGAAATAAGTATTTTACTGTTAAGAATGTAATCTTAATATACAATGTCTATTTACTAAAATAAAAAGTGTTCTTTATGTGAACTTCAAATGGGAGGTAGCTGATGTTGTGATTGAAATGTGAACATTCCGTCCGTTACTCACAGTACTTATATTAATTATACTTTATACACATCTGTATTGGTTAAACTATTAATAAAATATATAATCTTGACGTTGCTATTTTTATTTCTTTTATTAATTTTAAAAAACATTTAAATTTTGAAAAGAAATTTAGAAATAGATTTTCAATAATTTAGTGCCTAATGACTACTTATGGAAGCATTTATATTATTTGCATTGTAGTATGGTGCAGGTGACATCAGACATGTAATATGAATATTATTTACTCAAACCACACACTTATTACTACGACTTACAAACGTAACAAAGTAATTTCTGCTCTAGCCTAAATGTTACAATTGTCCTTGACAACAGTATGTCATTATTTTTAAATATGTACTTCCACGCTAATAATAATAGCAAGCAACGTTTAACTCTAAACCGTTGAACTAGTTTTGATAAATTTAGTCGTAGAGGTACAGATGAATGGGAATTATGTTGCAAAAAAAAAGCTTGAAGGGGTGAATTAGAGATTAGTTCTTTGTACAAGATTGAAATCTTGATTATGGTACCAATTTCTTCCCAAATCTTATACCTTTAATATAATCTGAATCTTGGAAACGGCTCCAAAGATTTTCATTAAATTTAGTATACAGGGAATTTAGGGGGCGATAAATCGATCTAGCTAGGTTTTATTTCTAGAAAACGTTATTTTATCAATATTTTCAGGCAATGAAAAAAAGCTACAATACCATTAGAATACGAAGGTAAATTTCGCATTACGTAATAAAGGGTACTGAACCCACCAAGCTTATGTTTTCTTATTTAACTGGATGAACCCAGTAAAATCTTTTGTATTTTTTTCTTTTTCATTTTTTAGCGCGAGCGACGCCGCGGGTTCCGCTAGTGAAAATAAATAAAAATATCCTACGTAAGTAAGTTACTCCTTATAACATTAGCTGAAAGTCCTGCCAAAATCTGTCCAGCCGTTTCAGAGATTAGCCGGAACAAACAGATAGACAGACAGACGATAATCTTAATAAAAATTGATCCTTTGATGTTAGTACCGTATATACTTTCATATTATGATTAAGAGAAAACTTGTTAATTTGAAATAAAAAACAGACACTTCAATTTTACTCTATGGATGTGCAATAAATTTTTTTTTTGCTACGAAGTTAACATGACTCTTTTTGAGGTTAAATAAAATTTATAGAATGTGTTTCCGATATTATTTGCCACATTCAACTCAACAACTACAAACAAACTGAACATGTGCATCATACCATACCCTACGCACGACTGCGCGTGGCTAGATCCGACAAAATTCTTGTTGTGAACATGATGACTTTATCTTGTCTGCCGCAGACACGTTGAATTTTAGCGTATACAAGTAGCCATAGAGTTATGTAATAAATTTATAATGATCTTTTTAATTGATACTGTTAAGCCGGGTCTCCTGCGACACTGTTTTGTGATTTCTAACACCTAACATCAAACATCTAACAAAATATGGGCGCGGCCTGTGTGGTTAGCTAAAACAAGCAAACATGTAATCCTAGGCGGACGGAAAACATCACCCTGTTCGCCTGCGGGGGAATTGGTAATTTCATTTCATCGTTGCTTGCGAACATTGAGGTTAATGCGTTTCGTATTTCCTGATTCATCTATTTTTCGTAAATATAGTATATTGTGTGAATATTAATATGAATTGGAATAAAGACAATACGTTGTTTTTCATGATTTGGGATGCTTCATTATCGGATCACACGAACAAAAATAAATAACATGAATCTTCATCCGGATTCGTTATTATGTCGAGTAGATGTTTGTTGTTAGTGTTTAGAAGTTGCAGGAGACTAAATGTTTTGCTAACATGTTTTGTTATTTTTAGGAGCAGGAGTGTCACACCTTTGTACATAAAATTGGCATATTTTGAAATCTTTATCGATTAAATTGATTGAATTTTATCACACACCAATTAATAGTGATATACGTCACCTGCACCATGCTTTAATAAAAATTCTATAAGGAAAATATCACAAGATAATGATTACAATCCTTCTTAATTAGACAGATTAAATTAATACCTTAATCCTTCACTCTGATTTAGTCGAAACGGTAGCATCCTTTGGCACAGACATGTCAAATTCAAATATAATAATAGTAATAATAAAAAAATAAAAGAAATTCTTTTTGTAATTGCAAAATTTATTGTGATACAAAAATAATAATTAGTTATTTAGGAAATATACAAAAAATATTGAATATCACAGAGTACTTTTACAAATGGCATATTATAATATTAAGTAAATTAATTCAGATGGTTTTTTTTCTTTACCCTACTTTGTCCATGTGTAATATTATCTTACATTTACATAATTAATATTTTTTGAGCATTTAAACAAAAAAAAACTCGGTCAAAAGTAGTTCCTATGTCAGATTTAGTAAAAGCTTAAATTATTAAGAATTTTAAGATAAAACAAGCTTAAACACTAGAATATTTTGAACTAAATATAAGTAACTCTTTTATTTAGAATAATCGGTAATAGTAATGGTTTAATTAAACATAGTAACATAAAGTTTCGATGTACCGACGTTTCGACCAGTATAATTTAACTATTAAGTTATAATTTTACAATATGATACATTTGGGATTATTTGCCTAATATATAAGTACTAGTTAAAAATAAATAGCGGTTGAATTTTCTAATATTATAGACTTTACAAATAATACAATAGTAGGTATATAATCAAAAAGATGCTGGCGAAGTCTGAGGCTGAGCAAATAATAAAACTAATTAAAAATTCTTCTACTGTACTTCTAACTTAGCGTACATGCGTTAGGAATTACGGGATTTTTTCGGAGACGTTTTGGCTAAATCGCATGGGGGGAAGAGGCCTTTGAAGGAGTTTCGTTGGCCTTTCACTTGTGTTTCCTTCTCTACCGTCATGATGAGGTCCCTGCTACGTTTGAGTTGTTTGTCTGTCTCGTCGAGGTCTATGGAGGAGGCGAGGGACTCGAGGGAGGTGACGGTGGAGGGGCCGTTGTGGCGGAGGGGGAGAGGGAGGGGGAGAAAGGGGCGGGTGGAGTCGCCGGAGTGCGAGGGGGTGGCGCTGTCGTCACCGAGCGCTTCGAACGCGGCCAACTTCATGATCTCCCGCTGCGACTCGCGCGCCTCCATCAGGAATATGCTTTCCTGTGTATCATCATAATTTCAACCTCTACCTTATTGTAGAATTGTTATTAACATGTGTATTCACTTTATGTTGTCGAACAACAAAAAGTCTTGTTTTGAATTTTGTATTTGGTATTGAAATGGCAATGGCAAATAAAAGTTGGCCTATTGCCAACTTCAACGTTAGTGAATGTGAATTGTATTGCAGTGTATATATTTCAGAACTTATAGTATTAATTTTTTTATAATAATAACAAATGAAAGCTTTGCTTAGTTAAGCTAATAAATAAAATAATGTGTAATGTAAATTTGCCGTGTGATGTAAAACTAAGCTAATGTAAATCTAAAATTAAGTGTTTCACTAATAAATTAGGTGTTTGACTAATGAAACTATGTAATAATATAATAAACTACTGACCTTAACTTCTTTGGTGATGTATTGGTCGAGTTTGTCATAAATTACAGCGTGCAGACCCATTTCTTTAAGCTTCTTTATAGTGTTTTTGTCGTTGTTGTCATCGCCCCAACAAAATATAACGAGACCAACATCCGTTGCCAATTTTACCTGCAATTGTAAATTATTGTGTTTTATCGTCACCTATATTATATAACCTAATTGTGTTATTTGGGTAAATTGAAATTTACTTCAAACTAAACGGTCAGATGATTACGTTTCGATAGATAACCATCTTTATGAATCATTAAGAAACAATTATTCAAGACTTTAAACATTTTTATAGTTAACTTCGAATAGGTAAACTACTCTCTAACATAAAACTGCTAGTTACGCTACAAACTTCAGATTTCTACGTACTACCCGTATAAAACGGTTTATAAAAGTGGGGGTAAGAATATAGGCAATTTAAAGATTCCGTACCAAAGGGTCTGGATATAAAAAATGTTCTGAATCTACTACTTAACTTATAAGTAACAATTTTCACGAAACATATTGTGTTATTTTATTGTGAGATTGTTTTTTGAATATGATTACTAACACATGCCTAATAGTCCAAGAAAATTACGTCTAATAAATACATCGTTCCTTATTAACCGACTTCAAAAAAGGAGGAGGTTATATGTTCCGATGTATGTATTTTTTTTTTATTTTTACTATAGGTATATAATTCTAACCGAGTCAAATCTGTACCTACATTAAACATTTTTGGCAAATCTTATTGAAATATACATTATGATCGATACAGCAGCCAAATGGTTGTTAGCATTTTTTATAATTTTTGTTTGTCCGTCTGTCTGTGAGCGCATCATGAGAAAACCACAGATTTTAATCAAATTTGGTATCAGTTTTCTGGATAACATATTGGATATTTTTAACTGCAGAATAATATCATATCTCTAGATATCTATGCTAACAATTAAAACACCTAGGGAACGAGCACGAACGAAGCGAAGGTGTGTCACTAGTATTATATGTAATTGAATATGTAAAAATATAAAGCTTCTATCATCATCTATTATTACATTTTAGGAATGTGTCATATATTATTTTGTATTAGGTACGTGTATATTATTACCTGATAAAACATAGATATGTTATATAATCAATATGTAGTAATAATGTCGATAACAGGCGATTATATGCACATTTACATATGTATATTAATATTCCTTATCAAGTTTATCGAGAAAAACTCTTGTTCACTTAATTATTGTGTTTAATGAGACAGTGCGTCACAACAGTTGATAATTTATTCTTGTGTAGAAATACTGCGCATTTGACTTTTACGTCATAAGCATAAGTATTTCGTTACTATCTTGGGTTTATAAAACCCATAGCAGTCAAAAATAGCCTAATGTACATCACTTGAAAGGTCATATTAATAAAGTTTTATTGTATGACGCAAAAAGTGCAACACTTGAATTTTGAAAGAACAATTACTTTTTTTAAGATAATTATTTTAACTACTTTGATAGTGGGAAAATATTTATAAGTGCTATGAGCTATCTAACACACAGCTGATTTTATCAGCTATCATTATTAATGAAGCTACGTTTTCGGATTTCGTCGAAGATTTATTATTTCAATTTTTGGTTAGTATTTCAATTTAGAAAATGGTTGAAATTGTGGATCGGCGCTGTATGTTGCATGTATATAAGCCCCTGACTCCTGGGACGTCAAAAACCTAAGTCTCTCCCTTGACCATGATTACCGTAAAGAATTCGAAACCAAAATCAAACCCAAAATCAAAATAGATCCGCGACAAAACCCGAAAAGATAGGTACTTTTATATTAATTTACAATTTCAACGTATTTGAGTAACACTAAAAAAGTAATAGAAATAGTCATAGTTAACATAATAGGATACTTTATAAGCGGGAATAAAATCTTATTTCGGAACAGAAATGTACTCACACGTACACGGGTGCTAGTATTATACTTACATAATTTAATAAAACAGTAACTTAAAAAAATCTGTACATGAAATATTTATTAAAAAACAAAAACTGTAACGTACCTATTATGTTATAGACCGAAACCGACCGAAGAAATTTTTGTCTGTATGTTTGTTTTTCTGTTTGTACGTTATCGATTAACACAAAAAGTATTAGACCGATTTTATCTTTTTGTGTAGTCATAACTTATTATTCGGGTTATAACAAGTAACAACACTGGTACAATATTTTTTATTGCAGAGAAATATTGAGTCGTCCTTAGAGAGCTATCGGTGGGTAAATATTTAGAGATACCTACAACAAAACAATGTAGAATAAATTGTAGGTTTTAAAAAGACTTAGTACCTACAGAAAAATCTACAATATCAAATGTCTATCTCCTAAATTTTACTCGCAATACCTTATTTTATCAGTACGTATAAAAATCAGTAACTTAGCGAATCGATACGCGCATTTCACGCAAAAAGGACTAAACTGATTTGTACCAATTCTTGTGTAGTAATTGTAGTGATACATTATTATACGAGACAAATTTAAAATACCTCTTAATAAATGAAAACCTTCCATCCCTACCGTATACACGATAACTGGTTCTATAGAGTCCTCCTTACATTATAAGTAATTGCATAAAGCCATAGACATTTTGTAGATTAGTGCGAACGAAGCCGCAGGTTCCGCTAATTTAAGGATAAAGTAGATAAGAGGACCTATTAAGGAATTATTAGTATTCGCAAGCATCGTTGAATTGACGTATACTCGTATAGATTAAACTACAACAGAACGTATTATGAGCAGATCGCATACAATAAGCGTAATCACTCAGAGCAAAGTTCAATGTACGCATTAATCACCTAATAAACGATACAGTACACGGTACATTGTCTGTGTACATAATATATTTATGTAGGTTCGACGCCCCGTATCGGTAAATATTTGTTACTTCGTAAAGTCATTTACTTTTCTTTTCATAATTTGTGAAAGAATGTGTTAAGTGTACTTCATAGTATTTTGTTCCTACTGACTCATTCTTTGCTCAATCCATGGAAATTAGGCACGCACGTAAATCATATAAAAATCAATTCTTATCCATAGTCTATCACATAACAGAACTCTAGTGTTGAATCTGTAGGTATATTAAAAATTTAATATTTTATTAAAAATCTTATTGAAATAGTCTTTATTACTATCAATACAGAAGCCGAATGTAGTTTTTAGAAAATTTTCTGCGTCGTAGTTACGAGTGATCACGAGAAAAGTACAGGATACATTTTGATGAAATTTAGTATGATGTAGATTTAGTTCAGATCAACATATAGGATTTCTTTTTACACGCTTTTTATTAGCTTCACCTGTATGTTTGTATGTTTGTAACCGACTTCTTTGGGCGCGATTTTGACCCACTTTAAACGGCCAGATTTCGTTCAAACTTTGTAGATTTATCGAGGACCGATGACAATACACTAATTTGATAAAATTATTCCATATTTTAATTTGCAAAATATGATTTTAGCTACAAAACAAATAATAGTTTTAAAAAACTAAAAATTCACGCTTTTATAAATAAACCAAACTAAAAAGTAAAAAATAAATAATAGTTTAAAAAATGCTAATGTTGAATTAGCATTTTTTAGAGTAAACTATATTTGCCGAAATGTAAATTATGGATGATTAATTCGAGCTTTACATGCTAATGGAGCATCTTTTTTTTTTATTTGTATTTACCTCCATATTGGACGAGGAATTTATTATGAATCTTTTAATTTAAAACTTACTTGAATTATTGGAATTCCTCTAACTAACATATATTATGTCTCTGAGAAATCTATAATAGCCTTTAAAACGTATAGATACTGTTTTAAATGTTAGTATAGATTAGGACGTACTCGAGCGAATTTTATCACAAATAGGTAGTTGCCTACCATCAAATAAATCTATAACCGTTATTGCATGAGTATTCTAAGCGACTTTCTCAGGGTTAATTTTAAGGGATTTCTTCCAGAATACGTTATTTATAAGTTAATTTGGTGGCGTAGGTACAGAACAGAAATATAATTAAATTGTGTAAATTTAATTATATACAAATATGTATAATTAATTTTTAAAGTCAGAAATGAGCGGACGGTTGTGAATAAAGGCTATAAAATACTATTTCAGTATAACAAGATATTGTATGCATTGACAAAGAATTGTAAGTTGGCAGTTGGCACGAATCATAGATAATAAATATAGAATAAAGGTGAAGGCCTTTTTCAAGGTCGAGAACGGATTAGACTTGAGCTGCCAATAACTCTTATTACAAATTATCTCTTATCACAAACTAGACAAATATATTAAGACTCATAGATTTATCATTTACTTATTACTTAAAAGGTTTAGCTTTAAAATCACCGGACAGGATAAGGGTGCCCTCACACTAAAATGCATCTTTTATGTGTTCTCTGTAAATGGTTCTTTGGTGTAAGAAAGTATTATATAAATAAATATACTTACCACAAATATAACCTTTCTGAATACATCGCGTAACACGCACACATACACACACATACACAAAAATCTACTTCCTTCCTTAGTCAATACTCAACAAGAATATGTTTTAGCTATTCTGTCAGTGTCGAAAGAATACAGGCTAGTCATAATATATAAAAATACCTGTGTTGGATCTCTAAGTAAGTCCTCAGTGTGCGCCACAATGCCCAGGATATCGGAGCTAATTGCGTTCTGGACCGCCGCCGGTATAGTCAAGCATCGTGGATCACGATATGGTTGATATTTTTCAGTAACACCCTACAAAAATAGATAAAAAAAACAATAAAAATGATGTTAGTTTTTTTTTATTTATTCGCAAAAAAATAATATTAACATACCTATTATATATTAATAGTTTATATTTAAGTTTAGAAAATAAAGCCATTGTAATTTGTAATAATAAGAAAAATGAACTCACCACTGTCAAAAACATGACAGGGTATTTGTTCTGCTTGTACCGAACCATGGTGCAAATATCTGGATTGAAACACGACAAAACCACGCGACGCTCTCCTGCATGTTTCAGAACTACTTCTAACACCTGCAAAAATAGTAATTAATCAAACATTATTAATAGTCTATTGTAGGCTATTTGTTAAAAACTATATTTCTTACCATGTTTACCCGACTGTGGCGAAGTCAAAGGATAGTTATGTGTTTGAATTGTATGTATGTAAGTATGTATGCCTGGTCCTATGTTGTCTTATAAACTAAACAGCTTAACCGTAAAAAAAGTAATTTACATAAATAAATAACCTAACTGCGTAAAAAGCGAACAAAATTGATGTGACCAATTTAGAACATAATATTATTATTTATTATGCAGTAGGAGTACAAGACTTACAGAAAGAACTATTGCATTCCTATCTACTTGAAATGTAGCATATTGTACTCCAGTTGCTTATTAAATATTATTTTGCTTCAATGATGATTATTTTCATTTTCATTTGTGTTTTAGACATACAAACAGATAGATGAACAAAAGTTGAACCATATAACAATTTTTAATTCTTTTTCTGGTTAACCATTATGTTACTAGAATAAAATCGTTTGTGTCCACTTTAAAAAAAATTGAATATGCATACAAAATAGAAAGGGCCTTTATTGGCCTACAACAAATAATGAAGTAATATGGGGTCAATTCAATATTATTTTACCTTATCAACATAAGTATTCATATCAAATGGATTGTTAAGTTCAAATGTCCCATCATTGAGTTCCATTGTCCACTTCAGTTCTACATTGAAGCCTACATGTTCATCTAATTTTTTAAAAGCCTCTTCAAGAGTAGGAAAAGGCTGATGATCTTCCAAATCTTCATCAAAAAACAAAATTTCATGATTACGGCCCTCCACTAAATGGTAAACCTGAAGAGATAGTAAGTTATAATTTAATAACAACGAGTTTCGATTACGAACACGATACGAATTTAATAACATAAGAGTCCTATAAACATATTTTCACATAGGGTGGATGCCCCAAATGCCAGCTCTGCTCCTAATAGCAGCCTATTGGCCTATCTCATTATATATTGTTAGATTTACTAGTGTCGCCATCTACAAAATAAAAATACTATTTAGTATTTTTAGCCAATAGCCAATAGGCTGCTATTAGGAGTGGAGCTGGCATTCGGGGCATCCACCTATATTGTTTATCATATAAATTATGTAGTAACTTTATTATTAAAAATACAAATATATCAAAGTGCAAATGTCAATATTAAAATGAGGAGTTCAAAATTACAGTATAATTATAAAATTATCCACTATTAAATTTAAATATTTATTACTTTTCTATTGTAGTTACTACAAATACAGTGGTAGTACTTTATTGCTTCAATGTAATATTTGTTTAATAAAAAAAGAAAAGACCTTGGTACAACAATATGAAATGTGTAACTTATCAGACAAAAATATAGTATTTACAGGAGAGCTAGGTCACATGATACCTTAAGTTTCTGCAGATGCTCCAAGGTCAAGTCTTTCACTGGCAATTCTAGCATCTCAGTGAAGTCTACTTCCTTTTTTCTTTTCATTGAAATACACACATGAAAATCATGATAAATAACTGGTATCATATCTTTACTGAGTTGCACATCAAATTCCAGCATATCTGCCCCACTGGCAGCTGCTTTTTTAAGGGAAGCTATTGTGTTTTCACGAATGGCATTTCCCCTGAAATATTCAAACATTTTGGCAACACAACAATGCAGGCTTCCCTGCTATCGATTTTATTCTTGTAATAGCAATATGAGATATTGATTTTATTCAAAATAATAAAATCTAACTAAGTAATTAGTATAAATGTAAAATGTTACTTACTCTTTTGTTTTAAAACTAGCACCTAATCCTCTATGTCCAACTTCTAACCCAGTCCAAGAGGGATCCCAGTGTTTTGCATAGGATACTTCTAAGTTACACAAATTTTCTTCCATTGGATAAATTATAAGATATTCAAAATTTACAGTTCCAAGAGGGCGATGTTTTACATTACAAGTAACTGGTAATTCCAGTGAGCCTTCTGAAGGTTTAAACATGTTTGGTAAAACATAAGTATACCCAATATGACAAGGAGGATCTTCAGCAGCTGCTCGAGTACTATATGAATAAAAATCTATAAGATATGCAAGATTTTTAGGATTTGGAGCATAAACATTGACTAGTAATACATCATTTTGCTTATATTCTCGACCAAATTGCTCTTGTGGTTGTAAATTGCAGATAATAGGATCATTATCAAGTGTTGCTACTTCTACAAATACACCTGCTGGAACTTCAACATCCATAGTATCTGTACTCAACGATGAATCTTCAATATGTGGTTCTGTTCCAAAAGACAATTTCACAGGAGTAACTTTTATATTCATAAGTCTACCAACAAAGCGGCTTTTCAATTTTAAGGGATTGTTAATAAATTTAAATTGAACAAGTGATTGACAGGTAAGCCAGCCTTTTGAAATATTTGTTTTTCCATTATATTCACCGTATATGTCAGTTACAGGATGAAGCATATTTTCCTTGATAATTCTTGGTTTAATATTAGTTTCCCAATTTTGTACAACCATATCATTGTTTTCATTAATAAGGCATATGGCATAACGATAGAATATGTCACAAGTGTTTGGAATGAGAATAGTTTTACTCCATATATCTGTTCCATCTACACGTTCCAGAAGAATGCTTTTTTTGTAGTCCCATTCACCTAATTCTGAAATATTTCCAGTTATAATCACTTTCTCTTTAGCTCCAATATTTGGTACAGAGACGGTAAATATCCATTCTTGCGATAAAATTACGGGTTCTTCGAGTTGTACTTTCTCAGACATTTTCCGTAAATTTTTAATATTAGTCTTTTTAGGGTCCTTTAGAAAAAACCAACGTTGCATAATCCAACACGTAAAAGTAAATATTCAATTTATTTGCCAATCACATATAATCCACAAACTCCAAAAAAGCTTATTTAATTTTTATTTTCTACACAAAACCGAAAGTTACAGAAAGAAACTAATAATTTAAAAAACATTTTGTAATATTTGTAATTCTGAAAAGCGACTACTCTCAGTAATATACTGCTAAAATACTAAATAATAAATAGTGATTTTTAATTTTTATATTTATTTTGACACTTGGCAGTTGACAGTTGAGACTTGAGAGTTGACACTTAACACCAAAATGATCAACGAACAGCTGGTTAACTAGAGCATGGAGGAGCACTGACCTCTATTATACCACTGGACTGGCTGTTCCAAGCGTTTGACAGCAATTTTTTTGTGTCCATTTGAAGCGCCACTAGCGAGAGTCTCGAGAACTAATTTTGACGTATATTGCAAATGACAGCGAGAAGTGTTTGTTTACTGTAAAGTAATTTTGCATTTTCGTTGTTAATATAACATAAATAGTAATAATGATGATACAGTTATTGATTAATAAAAATAAAAAATAAAAATCTTTATATCGACATCATTAGTTTTAGTACCACGAACTCTCGCTATGTCCGACAGCGGCGGACAGCGCCAAAATGGCGAATATCAAGCAGCCACAAAAGCACGTTGACAACAGCCAGTCCAGTGGTATTATAGAGGTCAGTGATGGAGGAGAGACGAGGAGAACGATCGCTCGTCATACGTGCTAAAGCATTACCCTGTTTTCCAATTACAGAGCATAATGCGACTCAGTGGCGCACAATGCCGATTTGTGCTAATGCTAATTGGAACGTGAATATAATGATTCGATTATATATTTCTGCAAAGTAAATATGTTTATAGTTTTGAATTCTAAAATAAAATTGTATTCACATTATAAACGTGGAATATAAAAAAAAGTCAATGTTATTACTCTTGTAACGTTCATCGATACACAGTATATTTATTTTTTTAACACAGCATCACGCAAAAGCAGTGTTCGATTGTGCGAAGCGCTGTTGTAGTTGGAACATTCAACGTTGAGCATTATGCCGCATAATGCGCCTTCGTGCTGTAATTGGAAAAGGCCGTCAGACTGCCTGAAATGAGTGAAAACACAGAACACTAATACTCACGGCTGAAAATTTGTAAAATTTATAACGCGCTGCCGTCGATGAGTAGTATCTGTGAAGTTACCTGAGTGCAAGTAGATGAAGTAGAAGTAAAATAATAATAATAATATACTGCTAAAATACCCCCGGCCGTTTGGTCTCTCCTGCCGGGGTGTAATCCTCCGCCCGGTACAATATTTATTTAGGTAACGTTATGTTTATATGTATGTATGTAAGTTTATTATATTTATTTTCGGCCTATATATATGTATATTGTGCACGGGCGTGAGAGTAAAGCGTAAATAATAATAAATAATTTCGTTATTCTCCTTTTTTTTATTTGAATGATATTGTATACACGTATATATAAACGTTCATAGATCATTTCAAATTAACGCACAACCACGGAAGAGAAAATTTTTCTATTTCGTGCGCACAACAGCCTGCTTTTATTGAGACAACTTAGCGATCCGGGACACTAAGTTCTACAGTGATCGTTCTTCTTCTTCTTTTTTGCACGGCTGGTTTCCGCACTTAGGCAGTAGATGCCCGTTGTGCGTGAGCTTGTGCGGAATGCGTTAGTCTGTCCACCCCAGGGCGTCCCAGTAGTCAAGCAGGCTGCCGGTGTCCTAAATGATTTCCTGAAGAGTCCTTCTGGGGCCTATTTTTTTTTACGCAGGCGTTCGAGCTCGCAGCATTCTAGTAGAATGTGGGCCGGTGTTTCTTCCCCTTGTAGACATGCTCTACACAGGGGGCTGTCGGTGATACCTATGTTAAACAAATGTTTATTGAGTTGGCAGTGTCCTGTTATTAGTCCCACCACCGTTTTGAGTTTTGTTCTATTTAGGCGTATTAGTTTTGTTGTTAGTTGTTTGTTTGTTTTAGGGAAGGCTAATTTGCACTGACGGCAGTCGCTATTGGCTTCCCATAGTGAGTTCATTGTTTTAATTGCTAGTTCGTGTAACCATGTTTTGTATTTACTAAATGGTATTGTTGTGAGTGGAGTAGGGCCTTGTATGATTAGTTTTGGGCCTCTCTTGGCTAGTTCGTCTGCCACTATGTTGCCTTTATTGTTAGCATGACCCTTAACCCAGGATAGGGTTAGTTTGTTATTCTTTGAGAGACGTTCAAGTGTTTTGTGACATTCCAGAATGTATTTGGATTTTGTCGTGTTTTTGGTTAGTGCCTGTAAGAGTGTCTTACTGTCTGTTTTAATGTGTATGGTTGTGTTTTTGAGGTTATTGGTTAGGAGTTCTTGGGCACTTACTGTAACCCCTGCACATTCTGCCTGAAACACAGAGTTGTGCGCTCCTAGATGGTGACTGATTTCGATGTTTAATGTATTACTGAAAATACCTACTCCAGCTCCGTTTTTGTTCTTAGATCCGTCCGTGTATACGGTGTGTGGAACTTGTACTTGGTTTATCCGAGTTATCCTCTTCGTTATCGTTGAGTATAATTTTGTAGTTTTTATCTATCATGTGTGTTTTGTTTGTCTTGTCGTTTGGCCAATTTAGTTTTGGGCAATCTGCTGCGTAAAGTTTGATGATCTTTGTGTGTCTGCCTTGGTTTCCGCTCCATTGATTTGTAGATCGAAGTCGTAGAGCGGCCATGGCAGCTTCTTGTCTTATGAAAATGTGAAGTGGAGGTATTCCCAGGATTATCTCCAGTGCGGTGAGGGGGTCGTTCTCATGCTACTTGTGATGGCAAGTGTGGCGGTTCTTTGGAACTTCTGAAATTCTTTTTGAGTTGTGCTCAGGTCCGTTCTGGGCCACCAGACGAGACATGCGTAAGTGAATACTGTTCTAACAACAACAACAACTCATTTTTAAACTATAAACAATTATCATTATTGTTTTAACATCAAAAGCAAGAAATGCAAATTAAAACCTTAACCTGAAACACAGGATGTTAACCTAGTTCAGGTAGGTTCCAAATTCAATCTGTTGTAATTTTAATTTGTTATTGGTACTTTATGTTATTTGATATGTTTATGAATAAATAAAAGTTATTATTATTATTAAAGTTATTATTATCAATTTCATACAAATTATAAGCGCATTTCTTTACAAAATACACTGATTCTGACACACAAGCTCACAGAGTTGAGAGTAAGAATAGCGTGAAGCGTCCACAGCGTTAAGCGTTTTCGACCAATGAGGCGCGAAATTTGAAAATGTTAAAATTTAAATGCATTTTTATAACACTTATCGATTGAATAAAATTAGGTATTTATTTAGCAGTGTATTATCACTACAGAATCTAGTTGTGATTCTAATTGTGGCATCTATTGCGGAATAAAATAGCTTTCTTTGTGTCTCTCCGCCACTTGTTCTCATAATATTACAGTTCGCTTTTTACGTAATCGTTTTTTTTAGTTTTTTATATATTCGAGAGTTGTATGACTTTTGGTAAAAATATTATTTTAATTTTTAATGACCATAACGACTGCCAAGCATATGAAACAAAAAATCGGAAAAGATTAATGTTTAATTTTACAGATTTTGTTTTTTTTATGGGACAAAGGGGGCAAACGGGCAAGAGGCTCACCTGATGGAAATAGTGATTACCTCCGCCCATGGATATCTGCAACTGCTTGCAGATGCGTTGCCGCCTGCCGGCCTTTCAGTAAAGGGAGGGAGGGAGAGGAAGGGAGGAGGAAGTGAGGGGAGAAGGTAGGAGGGATGGGGAGTGGGCCTCCCGGACTCGCACTTACCGGAAGAAAGCGACAGCATAGCTGTCACTTCACGCCGGTTTCCTGCGAGAGAGTGGTACTATACGGGGCGTGCCGGCCCATTCGGCTGCTACCCGAAAGTAACAAGCATGGCACTACCACTAGAAATCTCAAATCAAATAGTCTCAAATCTATTGTAATTATAAAATAGCTATTATTTAATATCTTAATATTAACAGATCCAAAAAAAAGGTCTTCAGAGTAGATTAAGTTAACCGTGTTGGGGGGAAGGAAAATAACAAATATAATAAAAATTTACCTTTTTATTTGCACTATTCTTGTATAAAGTCTTTAAAATGATAAACTTACATATTTACAAAACTTATCTATTTACATAAGGCAGTCTTTTTGAGCCATAATTATTTTTCTTATGCTTTTTTATATTGCTTTTAAATGTATTTTTTTTAAATACCTACCTACCAACAATATTCTTTTATATAATATATACACATCTGCTAGCTGCTAGCCAATATTATTACATTTAAAAAGGGCAATTGACTCCGGGATGTAAAAATGTACAATTGTCGCCCTGGCGGCAGGAGCCTTTTCTTTGAAAGTATATACACACTGCTTTACGAACACCACCACGTCCTCCTCGTCCTCTTTGGGGCCCTTCCCAGTTGCCGGCGACTTTACCCCTCCAATGTCCTCCAGCGCCACGACCGCGGATAGCACCACGAAAGTTACCAGGGCCAGGAAATCCATCTGGACCCGGCGGTCCTGACATATTGAAATCAACAGGGAACATATTTGGTTGCATGTTAAATCCATCTGGAGGGACAGGAGGAAACATTTGATTAGGATTACCAAACATTTCGGGTCCCATCATCATATTTTCTGGCGGGCCCATCATTCCAGGAGGCATATTTGTGGGAGGCATAGCACCAGGGACCATACCCGGAGGTGGCATAGGACCAGGCATGCCATTAGGCATCATAGGTGGCACTGCACCATTCTGCCACTCTCCAGGAATTATTGGTGGTCCTTGGAACCCTGGTACGCCTGGGAATTGTGGAGCTGGGAAGTTATTAGGAAATTGTGCCATATTTGGCGGGAACATCGTTGGTACATTCATGTTGTTACTAGTCACTGGTGGAGCATTACCTTTGGGCTCTGGCCAAGGCATAGTTCTGAAATCACTAATGTTATCCTGATTTCCAGTCACGTCTTCTAAAGGTATTATTTGTGGATCAGCATAAGTATGGGTTTCAACATCCGGTTCGTGCGGTGAGTCAGGGATCATAGATTTATGGAAATAAAGTGGTTGTAAAGTACCTTTCTGACGGATTGCTTGAGTTTCTTTTTCTGTGCTAGATTTACCATATTCAATTTTTATTTGTCCCCCGACATCTACTAAAATTAATGGTCGCCAGCTAGTTCGTTCTTCCATAATATCGTCGTTACTGAGATTCCTACCTTTCTGGAATGCTTCTCTTTCATGAATTCTTTCAAGATGTTTCATATCTGTGAAAGTTTTCGTGACATTCACTCTTTCAGTTTCGTCTAGTTCAAAGTATTGAATTTCTTCTAACTCAGAATCTGGTTTCCATCTTATGCTTTTCTTAGGTCCTTTCCTTTTGTGGTAACAAAGCACTCCTTTTAGACCATTAATCGTTAATGTGTGAGGTTCAGAAATTTCCATAGCTTCTTCATTTTCTTTATCAGGACTATTAACTTTTTCATTGTTTTCGTGAACTTCAGATTGCTTTTCTTTGACTTTATCTTTATTGTCTTCTTCATCTAACGTGTCTTGATAAAATCTAGGTGGCACGGACTTACTTTCACTGTTGGGACTCGATACGTTCGTAGGAGTTTGTGGAGGAGATCCATCACTTTGCGCGTCCTTAGAACCACTGGTGCGTCGTTTTCTTTTCTTAGGTTCTTTTTTATTTGTGGCAGACGCATTGAGAGCGTCCATAAACATGTCGCTTTCTTGCAGTACCATTGCTGTAACGAAAAAAAGTCTAATTAATTATTTTGAACTACCTATATTAGAAAGCTATAATAAGCAAAAAGTAAATATAAAATGCATAACTACGGGCCATACTTTATTTTTCATAAATTATTCTAAGGTTAAATATATTCTTAAAATTATTCAATTATAAATAAGTTAAACTTTTATAACGAGCGAAAAAGTAAAATGTATATTTTGTGTAAATACTTCGATTCAAAGCGAAAATACATATAATCAACATCTACGATACGTTCGATGAATCCTAAACAGCAGCATGTTTGCACTATATCATGTAACAAAGCTTATGTGATTTTGTTCAGAGCAGGATTCGAACCTTGACCTTGCACGTAGAGACATTATGGCAGTAAAAAATGTCAAGCGCAAATGTACGAAATTTTTTAAATAAGTTTTTGTATGTGTGTAAAAGGGCTCAATAGCTATTTAAACGTCCCACTGGCCTAGTGCAGACTATACGTCTTAAGAAAACTTGTTAGGTTTGGTCAGACATTCAAGTTTCCTCAGGATATTTTCGTAAACCGTAAGACAAGTAGTAATCAGTTATAAATTATCGCAAATTGAAACATGTGAGACCCGGTATTTGAATCCACTTCACCCAGTATCCCAAGCGAGCGCGTAACCACTGGGCTACTACTGCAAAAAATCAGTTTACACAAACAAAATTGTATGAAACGAAGTTAATTTTACTATTAAAATAAATGTTTATAATTAAAATTGCGGATACATATGTAGCAGTTACTGTAAATGCACAATTCGTATTTAAATTAAGCTTCAACATGAAAGAAGATGGAACTACGCTAGTTCTAGTTTGTTTTGGCGTTATATAATGATCTTGACCTAGAAAACGACTTACAGCAAATATACATGTATATAAATGTACTACCACTACGGTGTTATTAGAGAATAAATGCGTTTACTCATCGTAATAACTTGGTTACTAGCATTATTTATAATTATTGGTAGACGCAGTGGGTATTTGAAAGGATTCAAATGGGTTGGGTTTATTTGAATTTATTTGGTGAAAGTATATAAAAGTATTTTAGAGAATATGTAAAAGGTATCCCCGAGTTCTGATATTTTCCGAAATTAAAAATAATACGATTTAAAATAATATGATCATATTATGACCTTAATAAAAAAATTGCTACATAATAAAAAATAAATGTAGATGTGAAAAAAAAAATCAAGTTCGTAAAATGTGAACGAAAGTACCAAGGTATTTAACTGTACTTAAAACTTTTATTAAACTATGCGTGTTAACTCGTATGTTCATTCCTTACGTTATGATTTTACTATGGATGTAAATTTATCAACGGCGATTTAGAGTCTGACATGGGCGCCAGTAGGGGGTGCACTTACACACCCTTGTAGAGAAAAAGATATCATGTAAAAAAAGTAAAAAACAATATTATATTAGAAATATCTTTGTGTACATTTCGGACATCTGGGAAAAAAACTTTTATAAATAAAAATAATACTATAAGTTAATCATTAGTTAGTAGTTTAAAGTAAAGAATCAAGAAGCAGATGAAAATAATTCTACCGATGCCCATTTCAAAGTCTAGTGCTTAGCTTATTTCCATAAAGCGCAATTTAGCATGAATAATATACGCGGATAAATGCCATTTAAACCTTTAAAGAATGACAACGTATTATTATATGAATCATATCATCGCTTACGATTAGAATTTGGAGGAATCTGAAAGTTAAACAAAGCATTGGCTATAAATTCAACACTAATAACAATTCGCCAAATTTTGTTAAAGGGGATCATCTAAATTGTTATTACTTGAAAATTATTAAAATTCGCAATTCTCTTAAATTATTAGACTACCCAGAACAAAATAGCCTTATGAATTTAGCTTATTTAATGATTCTATTTGACTAAATAATTGAGAAAGCAGCTTTCTTTTTTCTTGATATCGAAATAATAATTAAAAGTAATAAAATATCATGGAAAGGAACTATTAATTATAATCGATACTAGACTAGCGCAGGACAGTAAATTATACCTAAAATGGTGCTTTATGCGTTTCAAGTCATGAAAGGAAAAATAAACGCTTTGGTTTTTAGGTAGGTAACGGGTACTCAATGGTCCTTTGATAAGCAACACTTTGTAACGCATTTTGCATTCTAAATTAAGTTAGTAGTTAGTCTACTTGTATGTATAACGGCTATTAGGTACTTTAATGTTTTCGTATATTAAATTCGCGAATCAATTTGTTAACCCTATCAATTCATGCATATTTGTATGACGAATTTATCACCGCAGCCTATGTAGAATAAGTCTATCTTTAGCCATCTATTTACTTAAAATATAACATTTAATTACATAACTCTTTTTTAATACCATGATTATTTATTCAATCTATCCATATAATAAAAATTGAAATGAGTGGAATCTATATATTAAATATTTTTTTGAGAAATCTTATTACTAGATAGAATCAAATCTTTTAAGAAATGTCCGTTTGTCTGTGACCGCATCACGAGAAAACCGCTAAACAGATTTCGATGAAATTCAATATGACGATAGCTCGTGATCCGGGTCAACAAATAGGGTACTTTTTGCTGCGGAAGAATATCTAATTTCTGTGAAATCTATACCAATCGTAAAAGGGTATCTAGGGACGAACCCGAGCGAAGGGAGAGTCTTTCTATTGAAGTACATAAAGCAAATATCAGTTAATAAATTAGTCTTACTATTATGTAAAGATCGTAAGTGTCCATTAAAAATCGTAAGGAATAATTTAATTTTAAAAAGTACGCGGGTTTTCTTTAAATATTCTGTAAAATAAACTAGTTTTTAATGTTAGTTATATTTCACAATGAAAGACTATAATTATCGAGCGATAATGAAAAATCGATTAAGAATATCGAGTCATATAATAAAATATATAGTAGCCGTAAGGACAAGCAAAGTTCTTAGGCACTTTCCCTATGTGTAGCTCTAAGTAGTCCATGACTACATTCGTTGACGTCACTAGAATCTTTATCACGAATGGGAAATTAGTAACAGATTGATGATGTTGGTAACCTCAAAAAGTGTCTCGTAATAATCGAAAGTTACGATATTTGGCAAGATTCTAATTTTGAGGTAAAAAAGTGAAATTTATTAAATTTCGTAAAGACCTCTCAATTTTGAAGAAATAAACAGTAAGCAATTTTTGTAAAAATAAATAGGCATATTTTCATACCTACATAAACTATTGTCTCTATGAATCGTTAGAATTTTCCCGCTCGATATTATTGTAGTCGTTGTCTACGTCGTGTTTTATAAATTTAGGATATCACACTCTAATAGTGACTGAATAAAGATATTATATTATTGTTAATTTTTTAAATCCAGTGGTTCAATAACCATGTATAATCAGGAGTAAAATTTCATTGCCTATATATTTTATTTCATATTGTAAAAGTACGTTATAGGTACTTGACGCTTTATAATGATCTATGGAAGATACATAACAGATTTTAATGAAATATTCTCAAAAACTTGACAATTATTACAAAATCCTATTTCTTGATGTAGGTATAAATAATAAACATTTGAAAAATCATTAGGTCTCTACAATTACTAGGTAATTATTTTTAATAAATCATGTTAAAAACTAATGATGTTATTTAACCAATTTTACGTCGGTATTTAAAAATGTACATTAATTAATAACACCATTGTGTTTTCATTTAGTGCGATCTTATAAAATACTATCCCTATCGTAAAGTTCTCCAATTGAAAAATTCCATCAAATGACTTTCACTAGTCATTTTTGACAGATCTATTATCAGAGACTAATAATATGTATATTGCATATATTTATTTTCGAGTATTTTACTTCAGTGCTGATATTTTTCCCGATTCCATATGGGCAGCGTCGAGTCCACAGCGCTCCACTGGACTGCTGGCACTTCCACCTCAATATGAAGTCTTTAAACAGATCAAGGTTATTATTGAACGAAAGATTTGTGTTAAATTTAACCTTTATTAGAAATAAATACTTTACAAGTAATTTCTGGATATATATGTGACCCGTCAAGTTATACATTTTACACTTACCACACTCAAAATTGTAATTAAATATTTTTATTTCTTTATAGTGGTAGCATACAAGGTTGTGCATGCTGCCAGTTCCTGTAAAGATAGAAAATGTTAATAAAAATGACAAAATAGAATATATTAAACAATACTCACGTTTAGGTTTGGGTGGAATTAATTTTATCGCCCCCGGTTTGTCAATTTCCACTATTGTTTTGGGTTTCTTTTCTGGAGGTGTCTCGTTATGAACAGGAGATGGTCTCTTTGGAATTGAAACTGTTGGTGGAATAGGAGGTGGTGGTTTTTTGTTCAATATTGAAGCTCTTGATGGTGGAGGTTTCACCTCTTCTTCTAAACCATGTTTTCTAAATTTGGAATGGAATGTTTTTACTGTTTTTGGTTTAGGCTCGTCTGGTTTTCTTACTTCTATGGATATGGAAGGCTTTTCTTTTTTAACATCACTTAATTTAGGTATTTTTCCTAGTTTTTGTATTGATGGATTCAATGCTTTTTCTTCAGACTTTTCTGATGATAATTTACCATCTTTATCTTTTTCTCTACTTTTATCTTTATCTGAACTATGTTTTTGACTGCTCTTTCCATCTCTGGACTTACTACTACTACTACTACTAGAACTTGGTTTCTTACTACTGCTAGAACTACTACTACTTTTAGACTTAGAACTATGTGAAGAATGTTTTTCCTTATCTTTATATTTATCTTTACTACTACTATGTTTACTAGAGCTGTCTTTATGACTACTACTTCTAGATTTTTCACTAGATTTGCTTGAATGCTTAGAACTTGATTTTGAACTACTACTAGTGTTGCTCTTGTCAAGTGATTTATCTTTACTTTTACTTCTTTGTTTTTCTTTACTTTTCTCTTTTTCTGAATCATCTTCTGATGCTTTATTGCTGTCATCTTCAATCTGTGTCAATACTTGCTTACCATTTTTTAATGTAATTTTCAATACGGGTAAAATATCACTTTCATTACTAGGAGAAACTTCTTTTTCTTCAATATTATCATTATGATTTTCTAATTTGTCTATATTATTTTCTACTTTAACATCTTTGTTATCATTCTCTATCTCGGAAGAGAAATCTACATTATTTGAAGGTTTATCCACCACATTATCAGTATTAACATCATTTTTTACACTCTCAATTTTGATTTCAGATTGAAAGTCAAGTATTATTTCTGGTATATCTTTTACTAAAATTGGTGTTACATGTTCTCCTTTAACTGCTTTTAACCATTGTTCAACGAGTTTTGAAGCTAAAGCTCTAATAGCTAAAAAGGAAATATGAAATTAATTAAAAATACTTAAAATAGCCAACAAGAATATTTAATTTAATCAAAAACAATTAAGTAACAAAATTTATTTTTTATTAGAATTTACTACAACTAATAATAAATAGAATAAACTGTGATAAAATAATGAAAATAAAAGTTTTTTTTATAATTGTCAAAATATTGACTTACCAAAATGGTTTCCATCCTTTGACAGCTCTTTTACTAATTTTGGGCAATTATTTGTTTTTAACCTTTCTACATCAACAGGACATAATATTAATAATTCTAACAATTCTCTTACAAGTGGCCAATTCTTAGCTACTATACTTTCTGTCAGCCACATGTGTACTAGTCTCCACCCACCTGATCCCATGAATAGTCCTAGTAAATCAGTTACAGTACACTTTAAAATTTGAATGTATATACACTTAGATACAAGCTTCTTTGAAAATTTTGTCATTAAGCTGAAAAAAAAGGAAACAATTTGTATAAAAACCAAAATATTTACATAAAGTATACATATGTTTTTAATGTCTGTAGAAAATATAGATAATAAATAAAAAATTGAACTTACTTAGCTAGCCTATGAACTTCATCACTGCTTTTAATGCCCCCATTTGGTGATAAAAGTACACTGAGGCACTTTAAAAGTTGTATTGGATCTATCCGGGGCTGTAAGAAAACAGAATTATTAAATAAAGTTACAGATTTATATTAAAAAAATATTTATGCAAGTACAAATCCGCTATGAGTATATGTACCTCACGAATTACACAGCTCGAATTTATTGTTTTACAGTGATTTTTCAATTTATGTAGCTAGGTATAATAGTCTATTTTCACTCTGCCGCATCGCGAATAATTTGCGGAAATTGACCTCGTTAACGTATGGTTTGGAAACTTAATGACGTAACGTTTGCTTCTATTCGAATGAATAAAGTATATTGTATATGTATTTTACTATTAGTTAACAACCGAGAAATACTGTAAATAATAAAATTATAGTGTGCGCACGTACAGTTACACGACAAAGTCCAAAGTCCATCTATAATTATACATGACGTGTGGCAATCCTCAAGCCATCCAAGCTATTTTTATATTTCTAAATTACTTTCAAATCGAAATCATATTTTTAAGCATGATAATTTTATATTTAAAACATGCTTAGTTATAAGAAAATGTACCTTTATTATAAAATATCATGCACGTTTTGTATCATATTTCATTTCCTAGCTAACTAAACAGCATTGTTCTGCTGCTCCATATATTTGTAGTATTTTACACATGTGGTCAGTATTTACTTATGATATTATATCCTAATATTATGTTTAAAAACTTACCATGCTTTACGTATTGCGTGTTATTTCAACGGCGTAAATGACGTCGCACTCGCTATGTGCCACGCCTTTCTCCAAGCAATACAAAATGGCCGATCATTTTAGAAATGATCAATAAAATTCGTAATTCTTTCACAGAGCTTAGCACGTATTACTTTAGATTATTAATTTTCAGTCCTTACACTAAATATAAATTATCACTAAATAACATTAATGTTCTGAATATAATGTTAATTATTGTTATGTAATCCTATGCAAAGTATGTACTAAATATATTCATTCCCTATTCTTAGATATTATTTTAACTTATTAATTATTATTTTAATACAAATTGTATTTATACGAATATAACACAGAAGTATCCTAAATCGAGACCAGCAATGAGACCTTGATCAATTCCGGTCGAGTGTAGTCGCTATTCCAAATACACAGCTTGCCGCAAGCGAGTGAAAAGTTGAATTGACTTTTGAGTTTTGGTTTTGAGGTCGACCGACTCGAACTTCGAAGAATGTCGAAATCGGAAATACCAAGAGCCGAAGTGGAATGAGTGAATGGAAAAATGAATTACACTAGCGGATGTAACCTAGACTGATAATAGACTATTCAGTATTCTGAATTTACTATTTAGTACCAACTATACGAAAAAATATAGATACCTAATTTTTATATTTATTTTTTTTATAATTATTTTTCTGATAATTTTAAAGAAACTTTAAAAACGAATTGAGATTCGATTGAGATTCAATTCGAATTGAGATTTTGAAATACAGGAATGGAGGCCCTAAGTCCTAACTGGCTGGGTGTAAGCCCAATGAGTTGTTCGTCAATTTAAAAGATTTTCGGGAGTCGGGACTCTGTACGCTGATGTCAGAGAGAGGCAAATATCCATCAAATATCTAAGAGATTCCTTCCTATCAATGGCCTCTGGTACGCAAAATATACCAACTTTCCAACCTCTTTTTTGAGCACTACACTATAGAATCAGCAGGCACTGGTGGTCCATAATCAGTCCAAAATTTATTATAGCTACGTTCATCATAAATAGATGTTACAAACTAGGCTGGTTTTCTAGTGTTAGTGTTTAAAAGTTGCAGGAGACTAAATATGTTTTGCTTACATGTTTAGTTAACATGTTTTGTTATTTTTAGTGGCAGGAGACGTGCCTTTATGAGACAGAAGTTTTAAATTACAAACATTTCTGTAGGCCTTGTTAAAGCCTATACTTTTCTAATGCATAATTGCGTTTTGTATCTCTTAAGTTTTAGCAAGAGTTAAAAATTTGTAAAGAGTTCCTTTTATTTCTTTATTTCATAGAGCCAATTTTTTGTGTCCATTTGAAGCGCCACTAGCGAGAGTCCCGAGAACTAATTTTGATATTGCAAATGACAGCGAGAAGTGTTTGTTTACTGTAAAGTAATTTTGCATATTCGTTGTTAATATAACATAAGTAGTAATTATGATGATACGGTTATTGATTAATACAAATAAAAAAAATCTTTATTTGAAACAGTTTTATTAATTGTAAAAACTTATTATTAAAAGTTATCGATATTTGCTCGCTGATATCAACATCATTAGGTATAGTACCACAAACTCTCGCTACGTCTCGCTACGTCCGACAGCGCCAAAATGGCGAATATCAAGCAGCCACAAAAGCACGTTGACAACAGCCAGTGCAGTGGTATGTTGTAAGTATCATGTCTCTGGGTATTATAGAGGTCATTGTTCCATAGTCTGTACTCATACTCAGTTACAGTTCAGTACCAATGACTAAAGACTTATCTTTAATCATTCAAGTTCAACTCCAAAGAGTATAGATAATATACTGGCACTATTCTGTAATATAACTAAAGTCTATGCTATGGCAAAGAGTATAGATATTAGATAATATACTGGTCTATGGATTATGAAATAATTTCCTAAATTATTTAGTATTGTCATTTATCACATTTCTTCTTTCTATTTTTAATTTCTCATAAGTCATAATTGTTAAAAATAATGTGGGGTGACTCTTTATTAATTGTATTTATTTCAATATGTACTGCTTTCTTAGGAGAAGGTGTGATAGCGATCGAATTTTATTAAACGTTGCCCAACATAGTAAAACAAAAATGAATCTCGTTATTATTTGCAGGGCTGACATGGATATTAGTATATAGGACTGAGAAATATCAAAAATTAAAAGTTGAAGTAGAACGGCAAAGTAAAAAATGTATGACTATTTTATACTAATATTAAATAAGATGCATTTTAATTTAATAATTGTTAATTCATTATAATATTGATATGATAATTATGTATTTCGAAATATCTTTTCCAGTGGAAAAACGCAAGGAAGCGCATGGAGATTCTCTGGATAAACAACACAAAAAGAAAATTGAACGTGAAGAAGAGAGACTTAAAAATAACAACAGAGATCTATCTTTAGTAAAGATGAAGTCTATGTTTGCAATTGGGTTTGCATTCACTGCGCTTCTCAGTATGTTTAACAGCATGTAAGTATTATTAGTTTTATTAAATCAGTTTTTATATGAGTCCCCCACAAGGATCCTTCTATTTTCTTACTAGTATAATATGAATTTTGTGTCTTAAGAGATAATAGTGCACTTTGCCTTAACTTGAAATGACAAAGATACTGTTTTAGTCATATGCCATTCATGACTTGCATTGCATGTTAATTATGTTCTTTGCTACTGAAGTTAAAAGTTTCAATGAGTATGGCACTTACATAAAACTAATTGCATTTTCTCAGACAATTTGCTAGATAAGATTTGATAATGCTTGGGAATTTAAAACTTATAAATTTAATTATTGCATTGTTGGTGTAGTTGTTGGCTAGCACATACAGGTGCACATCCGAGATCCTGTGTAGGAGTGGGACTTCAGTTTACTTATTGGGCCTTTTGGTAATGAAATTCCTAAATCAACTTGTTATTGGGAAGTAGGCTGTGCTTCATCCACTTGCCTTTGAGAGCATGTCAATGTCTTTCCTGCTCCTATGATTTCGGGTCTCATTGGTAGCGTCTGGTAGTGAAGGGGATTGAAAATGTTAGTCTCAGAATAATTAGACTCCATGGGTAAGGTAGGTCAGAAAAACATTAACTTGACAAGAATGAGTGCTAACCACTGAAAGTTCTATGTTTTAATCTTATTATTACGCCGCAGCCACACATTGGATTCAACTTTGCATTTAAGCTTGGCTCTAATTTGGAATAGCCAATTTTGAACCAAACTACTGCACCACACATTGGCTTCAAATACTAACTTTGCACCAAACAATGAAAATGAAAAGAAAAGAAAAAAATGAAAAGACAAGCCAATGGATATGTTCAGTTGAAGCAGAGCGGACTATGGACGACAACTTATTTGCACTAGCGGCTTACGCATATGGTTTAGGTACCTACATATGCTTATTATTTGCAAAATTATCATACAAAATAACAATAAACTCCAAAACATGTTCATTCAACCATTCACTTAAGGGTGTCGTCATTTCGAAAAGGTACGAGTACTTACACAACCAAAAAACACATACGACCAGTAGCCGCAACTCGCAACGAATGACATACCCAATGTGTGGCACGAGCGCGACGTTGTGTCCAAGAGGCCCGCGCGCACTCCCCTTCCATTCCCCTCGCCTTTGAACTTGTTTCAAAAACCGACTCGCTACGCGTGTGCGTTGGACACTGGACGGTGGTTGTATGCAATGTTAATATTGTGTCAAAGACTGATCTACACATTGGAGTATTGGCCGCATTATGCTACATGGATCCAATGTGTGGCTGCGGCATTATAGTTGTGTGATATAAAAACTTATCCGTCCTATTATTTAAAATAGATGTCTAATAAAGAATGTTTCTTTTTCAGATTTGATGGCAGGGTTGTTGCAAAATTACCTTTTCACCCTATCTCCTGGATTCAAGGATTAAGTCATAGAAATTTGCCTGGAGATGATTATTCAGATTGTTCATTTATTTTTCTGTACATTTTGTGTACAATGAGCATAAGGTAAGACAATATAGTTGAATGTTACAATGCCTTTGAATCCCTTTATGGGATATTATTAATTATTATTAACCTATCAACGGGTGCGCGGTCAATATAGATTTATAACAATTGAAAATCTATTGTGTCTCGTTTGTTCGCGTTGACGGGTTAATATAACAACCATAGAATTTATATGAACCATGGAAAACATTTTTTACCACAAATGTTATACAATGTTACATAATTCATCAAGAATATGAATATTGACTAAAATTTTGTTGTGTAAAACAAGATCAATTAGGGAAAAGAAACAATTTTAATTTATTGTATTTTTAATTCTTTTCAGGCAAAACATACAAAAATTGTTGGGATTTGCTCCATCTCGTGCTGCTTCTAAACAAGGTGGTGCATTATTTGCTGCACCCCCATCACAATTTAAATAAAGAAATATTTTTCATTTGTGTTATTGTTAACTTCATTTCTTGTCTAAGTTATTGCTATTTATAATAAAAGATTGTTATTTTAAAATGTGTTTTCATGGAAATAAATATTGCCTATCAATACACATTAAATTCTATTAAAGGTTCATCAATTAATAATCTGTCGAATCCAAATCTTGTTAAATCAATAGTTGTGTACTGGCAGTCAATAATTAATTCAGCTACAGCTTTACCAATGCCCGGTGAATGATAAACACCTGTAGAATAAAAATATAGTAATAGTATAAATTATTTATAAAAGAAACAATAGGAAAAAATGCCTGTACTCTTACCTTGGCGACCAAATCCAGTAGCGAAAACCAAATTAGTATGATACGAATGAGGTCCTAATATTCCAGTATCATCATAAGTATTACAATCAGTATATTCAGTTGCCATAACTTTTACCTGAGGTAAAATATACAAAAATGTATAAAAGTAATTTGAAATATTATTAATAATTATAAATCATCATTACCTCTGTATTTTGACTGTCTGGAAACCTATTATGTAAGCTGCTATTAAAAATTTCTCTATTTGATATATCAAAATTCTTATTGAGAGATGGTATCTGTCCACTTATTAAGTTACTTTGTAAACCATTTCTTCTTAACCATAAACCACTTGTATCCATTATATATGGAAAGCCAAGTCCAAATGACATTTTATTTTCCTTATTTTCTATAGAATAAACATTATACTCTCTGGAAATAAAAAAAAGCATATGAAATTATTTTTAAATTTTAGTAATTTCAATTCCATACACAATATACCTTTTTTCAATTGGTAAAGGAACTGTTAATAAACCACCACCAGTCCCTATCTTGGCTAATTTAGCTAAGTCAGAAGATTCATAGCCAGCTGCAATAACACATGCAGCAAACTTTAATGCAATTTCTTCATTGTCCTCAGTTTTGTAAACTACCCTATTGATTTTTTCGAATGTCCCTGGAGTTACACCTTCCATTAATACATCACGTTGAACATCCATTTGAAAGGCAATTGCTTCTGCTTTCAAATATATTATTCCTTGTTCTTGTGTCTTCTTAATTAATGCTCTAAGTAATGCCTGTGCATCAAAAACACCCTCGTTTTCTATACTAATGCAACCTAAATAATACACATAATATTTGAATTGAATATATTTTATGGTCTAATTAATAATTGGAATAGCATATTCATTCTTACCTAATTTAATACCAGATGTATTAACCCATGGATACCTTCTCTGAATTTCTTCAACTGTTAATAATGTACTTTTTATACCGTGTTCTTTTTGCAAAGTTACATTGTATTCTAGCTTATCTGCATATTTTTCACATGCTAGCAATAATGTACCATGTGGACAAAATTTTATATCAACTTCATCATTAAAATGGTTTTTTATATTTCGTAAAAATTCAGCACTATATTGTGATAGGAACATATTTTCAAGCAATGAAAAATGTTGAGTTATCACTCCATGTGAAAATGTATTATGAGAATATACAAGCTAAAAAATAGGATAACATTTACATAAAATTTAATGCCAAAGTAAAATATAAATTATGAGACAATTTCATAATACAAAGCCAAGTTTATTTTCTGTTCTGCTTAATTTTGGCTAACTGTTTACAACATATGTATTGTAATAATGCATTTGAAATTCAATACTAATTTCAATGTATTTTTAGAAAGAGAGCGAGACTGATATTTAATTGCCCTTATAATTAATTTCTTTTCAATTGTTAGTACTGCTTACAATATAGAACTTACACCAGGGTCTTTTTCCAAAACAACAACTGAAAGCCCATCTCCTGCTCTAATTTTCAGCCAATAAGCTACAGACAAACCTATAAAACCACCACCAACTATAACAACATCTGCATGTTCTGGGTAAGTAAAAGGTGTTTTCTTAAAGCCTGAACCAATTTCTTGACTTATTACACTCCATGTCCTTGTGATTGGATTCTGATGACTAGCATAAGATCGACGATTAGAAATACTTTGTGTTAGACGGAAAATAATTCTTTTCATGCGAATCATCGTAATCATGTAGGAAAAATATTATATTTTCAAATAAAAATATTATGTATCATGTGTAGGTGACTATGATGTCATTACGAAGACAAAATGCTTATCTTATGTAATATTTTCATTAAATTGCTCTTATTTAGTTTTTATTCCGAAATCTAATTTTCTAAAAGCCTAAATAGCCTTAGAACTAAGAACAGTAAGAAGCCCTTTTGAAATGAGAACATGTAGCAATATACTCTATGAATGAGAATGACACTTGAGAGATATTTTGATTTCTGACTTCCCAGTATATTATCTTATCTATACTCTTTGCTTCTGACTTTTGAGTTTAGACTTTTGTCTTTTGGCAAGGGAAGTAAGTAAATAATCGATTATTATTTAATCGATTAAACTTTTCATTGTCGATTTTTATAATCGATTTTATTGATTTTAAACATCGATCTTTAATAAATCGATTATAAGAATTACACAATTTAAATCGATTTTTGTGAATAGTGATATCTGTGCGATGTATGAAAATATAAGACACTGAAGTTGACAGACAAAAAGGGAAGATTTTTGCCATTTTATCCCGCCAGTTGTCGCTATTCCTATGATCCACATGCCTATCAGTTGTGCACTGCTATATTTTACATATTTTTGACTTTTTATTAAATCTAATCAAAATAGATAAAGATTGTGAATAATCTTTATATAGGCAATAAAATGGTCAGAATATTGAAAGATTATCGTTTTATTTACTACTTAAACTAATCGGTTTATTTTACTTCGATTCTAGTCAAATCTTAAGTGATACTAAACATTTGTGGCAATTATCTATTTTAGTTTTCTTATTATTGAAACTCAAAGATTGAAAGGAGCTTTTCATTTATTTTTAACTATTTAACAATTATAGTTTTATTTGCTACTTAAACTAATCGGTTTATTTTACTCCGATTATAATCAAATGTTAAGTAATACTGAGAATTTGTAGCAATTATTTATTTTAGGTTTATTATTTAAACTCACAGTTCAAGGAAAAGCTTATATAGTATTTTTTAGTTTTATGACTAAACAATTTTCGTTTCATTTATTATTAATATTCATCAGCTAATTTCATTATTAATTTTATTAATTTAGTCGAATGTTAAATTATGTACTGATCATTTGTGATAATAACAATTAGTATTCGTTGTTTTCATTGTCTAAACTTAAATTGTAGCGAGTGATGTGCTTTGTATTTTAGTTTTGAGACTAAAAAATTGATACATTATTTACTCTTATTGTTGAGTACTTTTTTACTGTATTAAAATTATTAGGAGTATTAAAAAATTGTGTCTGAAGAATTCGAATCTGAATTAATAAAATCTAAGAATAGTTAATTTGGCTACTTTTTAATACTTATTTTATTATCTTGAATAATTTTCACTTGAATTAAATTTAAATTAAATATTTATAATATATTTCCACAAATACATCGAACAAGCATTTTTCGCATAGAAAGTCGAGGTGAAAAATAAAAATCGATTATTATTATTTTCAATCGGTTTATCTCTAAGCACTGAGTTGACACTTGACATAGTACAAATGAATCCACAGATTAAACGAATATGCAATATAATTTGTGCTATACTGCGCTGCACAATTTTAGCACCCCATCGAAGGATTTTTAAAATCAAAATGACCTGAATCGATAGGTCTACGTTCGGTCTGTATAGGTCCACTATCATTTTTGTTAGGTTACCTATAGTTTTTTAATAAATATTTTTTTAAGTTTTGCAAAAAAAATTGCAACTTAGAACACCTCATTTAAACGGAAACTGATTAATCTTTATATTTCTACATGCTTTATCGTTAGGTCAGTATCTTACTACTCTACGTACTCTTTATAGGTTTTGCGTTTATGACCCTGAAGTTAGCCGACATCCGACATTTTTTAAATTAAAAATTCCCGAGGTCGAGTAAAACAAAACAGGTCTAGTAACAAGCTCAATTTCAGTAGTAAGAGACTTGTACGTCGTACGATTAGTGTGATAACTTCTAAGGTTCGCATCAACGCCGCTGTACGTTGTTGGTATCGACTGGAGCTGCTTCAATGACATATTTTTTCATTGTCAAATATAATACCTAAATACATTGTGAGATAAGAACATAATATGCATTTTCATCATCTATTAATTAAATGGTATTTATGGAATACGAAATAAATTCTAGTAATGTGATGGTTTAGTACGCTTTCATTATGTGGGATAAAAAAGAGACAAAATGATATTCTATCTTAGTTGCACACAGCACAGCACCTCAGTCTATCATCACGCCACGGCGGTAAATGGAAACTCGTGTCACGATAAGCCAACGTACCAACTACCACCACTACCACTGACCTCTATAATACCACTGGACTGGCTGTTCCAAGCGTTTGACAGCAATTTTTTTGTGTCCATTTGAAGCGCCACTAGCGAGAGTCCCGAGAACTAATTTTGACGTATATTGCAAAAGACAGCAGGGTTTGTTTACTGTATAGTAATTTTGCATTTTTGTTGTTAATATAACATAAGTAGTAATTATGATGATACGGTTATTGATTAATAAAAATAAAAAAATAATAATCTTTATATCGACATCATTAGTTTTAGTACCATGAACTCTCGCTACGTCCGACAGCAGCGGACAGCGCCAAAATGGCGAATATCAAGCAGCCACAAAAGTACGTTGACAACAGCCAGTCCAGTGGTATTATAGAGGTCAGTGACCACTACTGTTGATGCTAGACCTTCTTTCTAGACCGTGCTGTGCGCTGTGAGCACTGAGCTGTCTATAATCTATATACCAGATACCAATGTACTCTGAGGCTGTCATACTTATATTACTCTTTGATATGTAGCAATATACTCTATGCTGTCTACGATAAAAACAAAGAGGTTTCAGGTTAGGTTATTATTTATATTTTGTGAGAAAACATGTTTACACTTGATATATCCAAATTAATTCTAATTAACACAATTTAATATGGATTCTAAGTACGCATCAGTTGGTAGAGAAAGGGATTCAAAAAATTCATATGACATTAAAGTTAAGAGAATTAAATTAAATATTGAAAATAATAATTTAGTTAATGATAATGAAAAAGTTAATGGTAAAGTAAGTAATGGTTGCGATCAAATTGCTAAAGCGAGTCATTTTACATCTAAAGAGAATAATGACATACAGGAAGAACGAAAGGCATTGCCTGTGTATATGGTGAGAGGAAGGTAAAGTTATCTTTTCTAATATCTATAAGTTATTTGAGGACTATGCTTATATTTCTTAAATGCTTATTTAAATTTACATATATGTGACTGCAGGCTTTTAGAAGAAATTAAAAAACACAGTACAATGATATTGATTGGTGAAACTGGAAGTGGCAAAACTACACAAGTTCCTCAACTGATTCATGAATATCTCTTAGGAAATAAATACTGCATAGCTATAACTCAGCCTCGCAGAGTAGCTGCGATTACCTTGGCTTTGCGAGTAGCAGATGAAATGAAAACTGAAATTGGTCTAACTGTGGGGTAAATTTATAAATGCTTAGTTAATATCGTTTATGAGACACTTATTTTACATAACCTTGCCAAGTTACATTACTTACAATTACATACACTCAATTAATGTTACACAAGATTTTATAAAAATTGTAAAGAATTTTTTTTCATAAATAATAGGGATGAATTAGAGGATATAAAAATTTGATTTGTACAATAGTGCAACGCAGAAAATAGCACAATTTAGAGGAGCAAGTGTTATGAATCACACTTTTAAAGGATTTTTTTATAATTTTTTTTATCACTTAATTCTTTAACAGATTTTTAAAGACTTAAGTACAGATGTCAATATACCTACTTCCTTTTAGGTAAATTTTGTTTCTTTTTTAGATACTCTGTTAGGTTTGAAGATGTCACAAGTCCTAGGACAAAAGTAAAATATTTGACTGATGGTATGCTACTTAGAGAAGCAGTGAATGATCCTCTTTTAAAGAAATATTCTGTTATAATATTGGATGAAGCACATGAACGCACTGTTAATACTGATGTACTATTTGGTATTGTTAAACTAGCTCAAAAAGAAAGAAATGAACAAAAATTAAATTCTTTAAAGGTAAACTGTCTCTATATCTAAAATTTGAAACAAACGAATAGGTAGTAAAAAACATTACTTAGGATAACATTCAGATATCTAGGGAAACTTCTTATGATTTAAATTGAAAACTTTGATTATTTCTTAAATTATCACAATTCATTGGAAATATAATAAATTTGAATTTGAAAAAATAATAATTTTATAATGATCACATGCTAAGGTGTAAAAGCAACAAATGGAGTAAACAAGTGATTCCATGGTATCCAAGAAAAGGATGTCCAAAAAGAAGATGGGCAGATGTCATCTGTCTAACCTTAGGGCCGTACTGGACTAGAGTTGCATTAGAGCTCTAGCAAAATGTAGTTATGGCTGAAAAAAATTTATTATAATTTCAAAATGAAAGTTAGCTCATTTAACATCTTTTATATTTTATCATTAACAATAATGTTACAGGTCATAATAATGTCAGCAACAATGGATGTAGATGCATTTAGAAAATTTTATAACAACTGTCCTGTGATATATTTAGAAGGAAGGACTTATCCAGTAACAATTTATCATTCAAAGATAAAGCATGAAGATTATCAATATGCAGCAGTCTGTACTATCTTCCAGCTGCATGCAACTGCACCAGCCAAGTATGTGATGGCTTAATTACTAATTATAACATTTTATTTTCATGTATTTAATCTGTAATCATAAAACAGTATCTTAATCTATACTTAATATTATAAAGCTTAGAGTTTGTTTGGTTGAACACACTAATCTCAGGAACTACTGGTCTGAATTGAAAAATTCTTTTTGTGTTGTATAGACCATTTATCGAGGAAGGCTATAAGGCCATATTACATCACGCTACGACCAATAGGAGCTGAGCATCAAAAATTTTGTAAAAATCATGAAAAATATTGTAAAAAAGGGGGAGGAGGATATTCCTTTTCAGAGTGCGTGTGCTGCGTTAATTTAAAGATTGAGTTAAAGTTATTCAAAAATTATGTATGTCGGAATTGTTCGGGCGCTTGTAGACGCTAAGAAAACTCACCGTGTCTAGACAAGAATCTTTTCGGATGTAGCCGCGAAAATTTTCTTATCTGCTTCAGACACGAAAAATAGATACGTGTACACAATAAGAATATTTTCGTACTGTCGTGCGTAGGGTTTGGTAGGATGCACATGTTAATTGGTTTGTGAGACTGGGAATTATATTGCGCGGTAAGCTTACGTTAGATAATACAGTTAGAATATTTTTTTGCATTTTAAACAAAGCTTTTCTCGTGTGAAATAATTATTTTTAAAAAGTATAGAAATTATATAGTAATGTTATAATTTTTCGAACAATTTCTAGCGGTAAAGTTTATCCGTAGTTTTTTAGTAGTTAAATTATTGATTAGAATCAAGTGCTTATTCGAATCATGATTCGATTTTTTTGTCGGGTGATTCGAGTTATTTCGAATATTAAATCTCGATTCGAGTCCTATTACTTAAAATAATAAATTGTAGGAACGACCATATAATGTGAATGTCAATGTCCACGCATAAAATATACTCAACCTACCCGAACCACCCCGCGGCTCGCTTCCCCCGCCCCTCTCAACACAGAGCCCGTCGTGTCGAGCGTAGATAAGATTTTTTTCTTACATATCGCCTGAGCTATGTACACGGGTCGTGCGTAGAAACGACACGAATTCTTACGTAGGCCCGGCAAGTTTTCTTACCGTGTACAAGCAGCGTTAAAGCGTTCCTCTTTAAATGTACAAAAAAAAAAAAACGCGATAGTATAATATTATGTCTTTTAAGGTTGACTCGCTATAACCTCTTTTATGGTAATCAAATTTGTTTTGAGATAATGTATCATTTGCGAAGGTGTTTTATAAACATGATATTAATCCTTATCTAAATAAATAAGTAACTCATCACAAGTTTTTTATTATGAACAAAATTGCCCTTGGCATCATTTGATTTCAATAAATATCCTATGAGATATTATAGTTGTAACATAACTTTGCAACAAAATAATGATCACCGCGTGCAAGACGGACGGTGGTGAGGGACATTTCACAGGCATTTGCATTATGCATTTGACAATGTTGCACTGATAAAATCCTTCCAAAAGAAAATATATTATAATAATAGTATAAGTAGGTATACAAGCTTTTTAAGTTAATTGATCATTATTTAGGAAACATCTAATATTGAACTTTATTTCAGTCATGACTTCTTAGTATTTCTAACTGGTCAAGAGGAAATAGAAACTGTAATGAGTAACATAAAGCAGATAGCAAAGGTAAGTTTTGAAGGATATAAACTCTTTTGCAAAAAAACCGGGCACTTAAGCAAAGAACTATTTTATAGTTACTATTAGTTTGTTTGACAATTTTAGGTATGTTTTATCTTCAGAATTTTATAAATTAATTAGGAAGGAATAGTTTCCATTAGTTTTATCATAACATTTTGATTAAATTATTGAGAAATAATGTTTAAGCTCAAAACACTATTATTGTATCTGCTCGCTAAATAAAAATGAAACGAATTTCTTTGTTTTTCTTGAATACATTAAAAGCAGATAAAAGTTTAGTATTGAGTGTGACCCCCTCTTGCTGAAATCACAGCTTGCATTCGTCTGGGTATGCTAGCGAGTATATCTTTTATGGTTTCTTGAGGAATACGTTCCCACTCCGCGGTAATCACATTCTTTAGCTCTCTGATGGTCTGCAGAGCCGGCTGCACTGATCTCACTTGTCGCTTCAGAACGTCCCAGACATGCTCTATGGGATTGAGGTCCGGACTTCTAGCTGGCCAGTCCAAACGACGAATTCCGACTTCTAGCATATACGCTCCCACATCGCCAGACGGTCGGTGCGAGCGTTGTCGTCCATAAAAAATGAGTTCAGTCAGTGTACCGTTTTCGATGAAGACTAACTCCGTACGATCCATAGAATTTATTCCTGCCCAAAACATAACAGAGCCCCCTCCATAAGGTGTGATTTCTTCAAAACATGCCTCTTCAAAGCGTCTTCTCATCTACGTAGCACTCGCCGACTTCACCATGCAGAGATATCCTGGCTTCATCGGAATACCCTATCCCAGACTTCATGAGTCCATGACACACAATTTCGAGCGAAGCTTTAAGCCTGACAACTCGATGTCCACGGAGTAATTTAGGGCCGCGTGCTGGGCGATGACTGTGTATATTAGCAGCGAGAAGCCTCCTCCTGACCGTCCATAGACTTATTTGCACATTTCTTACTTCTTCGAGGCTGTTCTTGAGGTCCATATAAGAAGATTTGCGATTTCTCAACGCTTGACTAACTAGGAAACGATCATCCCGTGGTTCGGTACATGTCTTTCTGCCAGAACCAGGTCTTCTCTTGACGGAACCGGTCTCTTGATAGCGCTGCCAGGTCCTATGAACTGTCGGCTGACTCACATTTAGCCTCTGAGCCACGAAGCATTGACTGCAACCTTCTTCAAGCAGCGCAATAATTTTGCTCGCTTTTATCACTTTATCTACCATTTTCGAGATTGCTAAACAGCAATAACAATACTTTTAAATGTCAAGGACATCAGATAATTTAATAGAAATTGACAAAAAGTTAATTAGATTCGATATTAACTATAGGGAATTCGCGCCACAAAATGTAGTTAAAAGTTGTGATCTTTGAAAACCAGTCTCATTCAAAAATTTGAATTTGGAATGTATTCTTATGAACATTATGGCACTTTTATAACTGGCCAGTAACATGTTCAAATGATTAAAACCTTTTTGGTATTTTATTTTTTTCAGCTAGGAAGAAAATCGAGACCGCCCGTTTTTTTGCAAATGTGTGTATTTTCTTATTATAATTTTATGATAGTGGTGTTTTTACACTGGATTTATGGCAGAATAATAATTTCAGGAGTCGACAGGACCACCGATAAAAGTTTGTCCGTTATATGCGGGACTTCCGGCCGCAAAGCAATTGCAAGTCTGGCAAAAGTTGCCTCCTGGTGTGAGGAAAATTGTTCTAGCTACCAACATAGCTGAAGCTTCCGTTACAATACCACAGATAAAATATGTAATTGACACTGGTGTGGTAAAGGAAAGGTGAGATCGACTTGAAATTTATTTAAACTTTAACGCGAATTTTTGACATCATAACATAAATAATATAGAAGTGTCTGTTTTTAATTACAAATTAACTGCTTTTTTTAATAATATTTGCATATGAAAGAATATACAGTACTTACATAAAAAACCAATTTGTAAAATTTTTGTCTGTCTGTCTCTTTGTTCCGACTAATCTCTGAAACGGCTGGACCGATTTTGACGGGCCTTTCACTCGCAGATAGTTAATGCTGTAAGGAGTATCTTAGTCTATTTTGTTAGATAATTATAAAAACCGTTTAATTTATTTTAACTTACGTCCAGCGAAGCTGACCGGGTATGCTAGTTTTAAATAAAACTATATTTTTGGGTGTTTTTCGGATTTCTTTTGATATGTGGTTTTCGTTTCGAATGATTTACATTAACACGAATCATGGTCTAAAATCAAAATAAATGTAACTAAAAATCCGTGAACACATTTTTATTTAAAATGTTCAATATCAATTCTGGTAAAAGTGTTGAAAAAAAAAGTGCGTGCGTACAAAGTACACATGTCAGAAGTGAAACTTCTTTATTTATAAAAACTCACTTTTTACACACTGTATAAATACTAATGATATTGTAATTTCACTTCAATAGCAATTCCTCACGATTACCAGCATGAGCAGCCACGTCATAAGTTAGGCTGTATATTGTAATAATTTTGCTACACATAACGTCACATTAAAAATCACCGACTTGCGGTGGGCGAGATCCCATCCCACTGTCTGAGGGGTGGTGGCGCTAGCTCTTCCCCGTCTCCGAGTGCCTGGTACTTGTACTGGTACTTGTTTATATTTATACTAATCTTAAAGATTTATATTTCCGAGACTCAGAAAAGTTAGGGAGGGAAAAAGGAAGATAGAACAACAGTGCTTTCATACTCCCTCCATGGTAGCGTTAAACGTTTAACGCAACCTTGTTGGAAGTCGCATAAGAAGTTTCACAAAAAGACGTAGGTAACCGGTGGTGTGTGCGCAGGACGTGGTGCACGGCGACGGGCGCGGAGCGGCTGGCGGTGCGCGCGGCGTCGCAGGCGGCGGGCTGGCAGCGCGCCGGCCGCGCGGGCCGCACCGCCGCCGGCGCCGCCTACCGCCTCTACACCGCCGCCGAGTTCCGCGCGCGCGCCAAGCACAACGACCCCGAGATTGTTAGGTACGCTTTGCCTAAAGTAGTGGGCATGGAGGTTAGAGACCAGGAGGACGATCGCTTCATACTAAAACATTACCCGCCTGTCCCTGAAATTTTGTAGAATTTATAACGCACTGCCGTCGGTAAGTAGTATTTGTGAATTTAGCTGTTTATGAGTATTGTCACTATTGTGACAACGTGAAGTTAGGCATTGAGACAATATAGCGATCGCAGCGCCTCCTTAGTTTGACAATATTTCTGAGACACTACATTCTAGGGCGATGGTCCTCCTGGTCTCTAACCTCCATGGTAGTGGGTGTGAAAGTGTGGGTCGTATGTGTCACAACGAGCCCGAGATTGTTAGGTATGCTTTGCCTAGAGCAGTGGGTGTGAAAGTGTGGCTCGTATGTGTCACAACGACCCCGAGATTGTTAGGTATGAGCAGTGGTTGTCAAAGTATGGTGGAATGTGTGTCAAAGTATGGTGGAATGTGTGTCAAAGTATGGGTCGGGATCTCCTGAATGTAGATTGTGAACGAGCCTGAGATTGTTAGGTATGTGTTCCGTGTTGAATCAGTAGTCGTCTATTGTGAGTACCTGGGGATCATTTCGAAACGCGTCAAGCTCAAAGAGTTCGATATTGTTTTTTTTATTTTTTTTTAACAACGCTGAATGCATTCACGTATATTACCAGGTGGAACTCACCGACGGCAGGTCTGCCAAACTACCACGCAGCCAAGAAATTGTATTATATGTATCTCGTTATGAAAAAAACGATCGTTATCGGTATTGTAAATACATAGTAAAATCTGTAGAACAGATAATACACTATAATTGTATACTCAAACTTACCCATGGAGATATTCATATAATTTAAATCTTTCTTGTACTCTAAATGATTTATTTCTATCCCTACTTAGATGCCCCTTATCTTCGACGATGTTGATGTTGATCGCCACGGGAATGGATCCCAGCACATTTCCTTTAATCGACACACCGCCAAGAGACTCAATACAGGCTGCACTGCTTTTATTAAAGGAATTAGGTAGGTTCTATTAAGTAAAGTTTAGGATAGGTACAACTAAGTACCATAAATTTAATCATAATACTAATTAATTTAGTGCTAATTACCATTAAGGTTCTTAATCTATTAAAGTTGTTGCTCTGTTTCTTCTTTTTGTTCTCTTTTGTATTTTTCCTTCATCCTAACACAAGTGATCACAGTGGAAATGATTCGCACATGAGAAAATCAGTGGTGTGAGACTCGGAATTTGAAGCTGCTTCACCCTCTTCATTATATTTTATCCAATATTAGTGAGGACGATGTATGTTGCAGGTGCCATAGACAATGAGAACAATCCTAAATTAAGTATTTTAGGGAAAAAGATGACGGCCTTTCCAATTGATCCGAAATATTCCAAAGTGCTCTTGTGTGCTCCAGAATACAACTGTCTCGAAGAGGTATTGCAATAAAAATAATTATTATTTTAAATTACTAACAAACGGTTTTTATAATTTTCTAATAAAATAAAAGTAGTAATTTACTCCTTATAATATTAGCTATCTGCGAGTGAAAAATACATTATACAAAATATATTAATATATTATACTCATATACAAAATAAATATATCATCGTTTTGCTTTGACGCTACGTTTGGCTCAGTTTATGGGGCATTTTAACGTCAAGCGGACAACGAAAATAAAGTGAGGTTGTAAAAATTGCTCAAACTTTGGTCAGTTATAATTTTAGTGGACTTGGATGAGCATATTCATTATTTTTTTCGTGCGATGCTTTATTGCCGATTTAAGAGCGTCTAAAAGTTCACTAAATATGAAGTCCGTACTTTTTAAATTCTTGTTATTTGGGTCATTCAATTTGTAAAAAAATCTAAAATATATTGTTTCTGAAAGATAAAAGGGTGTAGTTTTTATTTTTTTTATCAAATTTGTATATTTTTACGTATAGTAAACCGGAAGTAAAGATTTCGAATGGATGTTTGAGTAACTTCGACTTAATTTTTTTTTCAATACTTTAACTTTGAAATAAAACTTTAAATATCTTAATTCTTCTTAGCAGTTGGGATTATGCACTAACATCCTAAAATACTATGCTATTACCATTTAAATCATTTCACCATCAGTTTATTTTAATATGCAAAGTATAATAATATAGAAAATTAAGTTATTTAAAAAAAATAAATTATTAACATTACAAATACAAGTTCACACAAAGGAGTCTTTTTATCAACTATTTGGTATCCATATCTAGAAATTTCTGTGTGTTAATGTACCACATATTTATATATATTTATCATATTCTCAAAAATATTATACATAATATAATATATGTAAATCTAATCTAAACGTAAATATTTTCCAGGCCCTTAGTTTAGTGGCAGTAATGTCCAGTGAAAATGTGTTTCACACACCATTACACAAAAGGGAAGAAGCATTTAAAGTAAAACAAAAATTTATATCGCCCCTCGGAGATCATATCACTCTTTTAAATGTTTATAAGGCGTTTTGCAAGGCTCCCTTAAAAAAGGTATAATTTTTATTTAGATACTATTATATTTTACAAGCGACCTACCCTAACTTCGCTTGGGTGCGTCCTTAAGATTGAATGGTTTATGAACGGGTAATAGACAAACATCAAAAGATTTTTTTGCGCTAGGAACCTTCGTATACAAGATATTACCTACCAAAGTTTCATCACAATCGGATCAATCGTTTAGAAACGGATCGAGGACAAACCTACGAACATTCCTTTTTATTATATAGATATATAAGAATTTTTGCTAGTTATATATTAAACTCTTTTTCCTATAATTGTTAATAAATAGTGAGTTTTAATTTTATTCATAGCTAAAGAAAAATGCTTATTACAGACCAGACCGTTAATACAGTCACTTAACTATATTCAATATTACAGCAATGGTGCAAAGAGAATTATCTAAATCACAAGAATTTGTCGTACGCATATGAAGTGAGGCAACAGTTGCTATCGGTGTGCCAGCGGTTGAACTTGACCGTCACTAGTTGCGGGACGATGTTGGACCAGGTAGAGTATTATAAATCAACTATTAAAGACTATTTTATTGTTGGAAAATACATTTATACATACCTTCAGTGTACACACAAGTGGTAATGTGGGGTTCATCGGTTTAAAAGAAGCCTAATACTATCCACTAAACCCAACAGACCGTATTAATGGGGCGCCGCAGGATCTCTAACGCATTCAATCACGACGCGCCGACGGCAGATCTGCCGAAACAGACCACAGAATATAAAGCTTATTTTTTTCTCGTATTTTCTTTTTTTATATGCCCATTGGCTTGGATTTTTGCATGAAAAAATGTAGGTATATAAATAAAAATGTAGGATTGTAAGATGGCAATTGCCATTGATTATACATAATTAAAATAAGAAAAAATATCGCGAGCTCTTTTTAGAGTTCAGTTTTCTTGTGCAGTTATTTCTTCATCAAATTAAGTATATATTTTTTTAGTTTATCACAATGTCTGTTGCTGTGTAATGGTATCAAAGGGTCACTATTTTCTTAGTTGCTGAAGTGTCTGCTAAGCGGGCTGTTCACTAACTGCGCGTGGGCGCGCACGGGCGCGGGCGACGGCGGGCGCTACGTCACGGGCGCCGGCGTGGCCGCCATGTTGCACCCCTCGGGCGCCCTGCACGCCGTCCGGCCGCCTCCCCCCGCAGTCCTGTACACGGAACTACTACACACAAAGCGATCCTATCTCATAACTGTATCCGCAATACAACCGCAATGGCTCCACCAGGTCGCACCAGAATATGCCCGACGATGTCGCGCCAATCGGTGACATTTGTATTCAAGATGGCGGAGATTAGGCAGGAAATTACACACAGATGTCATGTTGCCGTCTTTGTCTTGTAACGGAATAATGACGAGGTAACGTGACTTTTCATATTTACTATTCGAATATGTTCGAATATGGAATCGTGTTTTGAAATGTATGTTTTAACTTTTAATAATTGAGATAAATTGTTTTTTTTTAATTAATTAAATTTAGTATTGTTTTAATTGTTCTAAATTTTTATGTATAGTGTTTAATACATACATATATGTATTGTTTTTTTACTTTATTGTGTAATATTTTACTACAGCCATTTGTTATGTAACATCAATGAAAATGCCTACTTGCTGTATTAAGAATAATTAGGTGTTAAGACAAAAACTGTGTTTAGTTTGTAAATATGTTATATATTGACGTCATTTGATTGTTATTACAAATAAAAAGCCTATTTTAACAGTTTCTATTTTATTTTACCTTCCACCCATGAAATATTTTTTTATTATTATTGGTTGTATGACGATTTTCTTACTATTATTGTTGTATGTTATTCTTTTATGACTCTTCCCAATCTTCTCTAACAAAATATATAACAAAAATAAAAAAATATCACTGCATAAAAGTCTTCGATAATACACATACTATAACTTTGGTTTTTTTTTACTTTTTCTTAAATAAAAGCAGCCTAAGTTACTCCATAGTTATCTGTCTGTGAAAGTCCCGTCAAAATATGTCTAACCATTTCGGACATTAGCCCGACCGAACAGTCAGACAAAAATTTTTAAAATTGCGTTTAAAAAGCATCAAAAAAACTATTTTTAAAATGTTTATATGTCTGTCTGTTGTTCCGGCTAATCTCTGAAACGGCTGGACCAATTTTGACCGAACTTTCACTTGCAGATAGCTAATGTTATGTGGCGTGACTTAGCCTATTTTTAACCGACGTTATAAAAAGAGGATGTTATATTTTAGAAATTTTATTTATTTTAACTAGCAGAACCAGTGGCTTCGCTGACGCTAAACTACGACGCTAAACGCTCGCTAGTAATAGTATAAAATTAGAAAAAATATATTTTTTTTGTCCTTTTTGGACTATTAAATTAAAACATGCTTATAGAAATGTTCGTATTCTCAGTACACCCTTTCATTTAATATTCATATAATGGGGTGCACAAAAAAGGTATAGTCAGCCCTCTCTGGGAGTTCGCCTTATTGGATTTAGAATAACATCACTTAGCTAACCATGCATTGTCATCCAAAGTAAACGTTAACGCTCATTTTAGCAAAATCGTATGATAACTGTTCTAAAATGCAAGAATATTTTGCATGTGCTAGATATTTTGACACAAAATAACAAGTGCATTACATTACAAGTTGTATAAAATATAACAGAATGAGATTCGCTGTATCATAAAAATAACATTATTAATTAAATAAAACGTTTTTATTAGCGTAGAATTGCTTTTCTTGTTTGTTTGAAGTGGATTACTTATACTGCTTATACTCATTGACGGTTTATGTACGACTGTAAAATCACTAAAAGCTAAAATCTAAATTATCTGAGCTAAAATACTTCATGAGTTAGGATTTCGGTTCATTAAAATGGAAAACCATAAAAAACTTCTTATGGAAAAGCATTCAATCGGATTGAATACCTTACCAAAATACGCAAATTTTGAAGAAAAGGTCCATAGACATGATCTCTTTATTTTATTTTTCTACAACAGCTCCTAATACATACCGGTCTGACAGATTTTCGTGCGAATGAAATAACGCTCTACTAAGACGAAATTAGCCGTTCCTTTACATTCTCTTTGCTTAATTCTTTCCAAATGTCGATGTGCAATATTTATTGCCGGATACTATACTTACCTACTTACTTCTCTAAATCTAAAAATAACGTTTAGATAAGAGTCGCTTTAGATCTATACTCTATACTAATATTATAAAGAAGTAAAGTTTGTGTTTGTATATTTGTTAAATTGTAAGGGGTAATCTCGGGATCTACTGAACCGATTTTAAAAATTCTTTCACCAACAGAAAGCCACATTATTGCTGAGTGTCATAGGTAATATAAAAAACCGAAAAATAAAAATGCTTTTACGTGGTAGTCCGTTTTGCAAAGTGAATCGGAGAAAAAACGGTCGAATGAAAGCGTTTCTTACGCGATTATATATCCTCGTAAGGCCCAACGGCCTAAATTAATGACAAAAATATGTTGACATTTCGGCCCAAGATAGTTTTAAATATCATGAGATTGCGGCCCAACGACCTAATATTATGACATAATATTAAAATGTATTTTTTGATTTCAAAAATCCCGCCAATTTTAATCTGCCTTCAAAAAATTATTAACCTTAAACGCATCTATAATTTTGACAATGTGAACTTGGCATTTTAAAACCAAGTATCTGTCTTTTTGATGTATCATCTCGACTGAACGGAGACCTCGTGGAGATAAGTAAGTAAATCTTTTCATATCTTCATAATCATCACTTGGTAATATCTAAATTGTATTGCTAATAGTTGTGGAAATGTTATATTTTGTTTTCACGCAATTCTTTTAATTGAAAACTAATTTTAATGCAGAAATATGAGAACGATAAAACTATGTCCCAAAATAAGGTCGGTGGGTTTTTATTGTAAAACTTAGCCTAACTTCTGTGTCATAATTTTAGCACATTGGGTATTTACTGTTCTTTTGTTTAGGCAATGAACGAAGACGATATTCAAACAACTTAAGACCTATTCGAGTTTGAGGATGATGAAGATATCGATGATATTGATGAAGTGGACGTGGATTATAGACCTCAGAACCGAAATCGTCAGTCGGATACCTTAGCAACATCTTCTGATTCTGAAGGCGATGTTTCAGTTCCAAATCCTCCTGCGAGAATTTTAGACTAGTTCACCATTTTTATGTTACACAACAATGCTGCTCTAAAATCTTTATTATTATAATACATATTATAATACTTTTATAATTCTAAATATTACCATTGATTAGTAAAGACATTATTTTATATACCTATATAGTGAAAACATTATTTTGTTACATGATTAGTACTATTATATTTTGTTTCATAAATAATTAATATGTCTAATAATAATGATTGTTTCCTAATAATGAGACTCATTTAGTGATTCTTGTTATGTTTAATTAGTAAGAAAAGTTTTAATAAAGTTATGATTTCATTATATGATTAAAACATGTTTTGTTTCATTAATAATAAGTAGATCGCATTTTTTTAAAACTAATATTATACTTTAAGCTAAGGCCCGATGACCCAAAAAGAGGACAAATTATTTCAACATAATTTTTCCATGAAATAGTTAGCTTTAGGCATAAGAAGTATCATTTAACACAAATAATTCATAAGCGTTTCATTTAAATACTTTTTTACTAATTCAAAGTTCTGGGCCGCTACTACTTGTACCTATTTTTAGTACATTGGGTCGTAATTTATATCGACCTAAATTTAGGTTGGGCCTTACGAGGATATGGAAATTACGTCATTTTTAAACTATACTAAAGAGGTTACACCTTCACAGGTTATAGGTAATAGCAATGATATTTTAACTATAGATATGTTATGAGCGCGCAATCGTGAAAACTCGAAAACGTCCTAATTAGGACGTATTGCCTTTAGTCTGTGTCACCGCATGGCGACGAGTGGTACGCTGCTACAAAATTAAAAAAAATGCCATCCTGTGTATTTAGGAAATGCACCAATTATGATACCAAAGTTAATAAAACACAAGGGATCTCATACCACATGTAAGAACGCAGTATACTTCGATTTATTAATATATTTCAATTATTTGCCTAATATTCTGATATGTCATCGGTCGCTAGACTAATGTTTGTTTACATTGACGCGCAGTTGACAACACTAGCTGTCTCTTTTTTTCTTATTGATTTTATCGACTATCCCCTTTCTATCATTTTGACATGTACCTTGAATGAAAAGTGTGTATGTGTGCAGCGCGGAACACTTTTTTCGGTTGTTTAGTGAGCGTATAACATATCTGTAGTTAAAATATCATTGGGTAATAGATAAAGAACTTACCCTAAAGCGAACGTTATATTGTACTTCGAGTTAGCCCTCTAATACATTATATTAATTATCAAACATTTTTTTAATGGATTAACGACCTACTTACGAAAATTTTATAAAAATATACCTACTTAATTATACTTCATAAAATTTACTCAAAAAAAGTAGGCCTAAAAACCAAATCTACTGTGGAAATATAACAGACTTTATCATAAAGAAGTACTTTAAAAAACGTTGGTTATGACGAGGGTCCAAATGCTGCGGTTAATGAGAGTTTAAAAATGGAAGGCGTCCTCGATAAATATTTATTTTTTCTGGTTTAATTTATATCACGGTAAATTTTCGCTTAATACCTACCTAATATTGAATGTTAAAATGTGATTTCACAATTTTTATACTATTATGGTTAATCAAATAATAAACGTATCTTCTCAGTAGGTACTTAATTATTATTAATACCTAAAAATATTTATAAGAACATAATATCTAAATATACAAAGTTGAGAAGTAACTTAAATATATCCTTTTCCAATATACCTACGCATTTTTCAAATCATAATATGAGTTATGCCTCGCGACTAAACGGAGCTTCCCGGAATAGTCGGTATAGAAATTCGTTTACAAGTTAAAAGCTTTCCATTTGCGAAGTGAAATGGTATAGGTACAAACTTGGATATGCCGCCCTAGTCACTATACATTTTTGACATGTTTTATTATTTAGGTACCTACATGCGTTTTAGTTTGAGGGATTCTTCTTTTGGCTAACATTGGTATACATTTTTGGAAGTTTTAATCGTTTGAAAAAACCTTTTTAAATTAGTATTACCAACATACTCGTACTCGTATAATCCTAGAGACCCAACCTACAATTTTAAGTAAGAATCTCTTGCGTAGTCAGCCATTTTTAACGTTCTAAACTGGGCTCGGGCTTCCATTTAATTCGAGGGGGATCAGGCAACAGTCCACGCATTTGAGGGGACCGCCAACGCATGAGTGCGGGACCTTTATATATTTTTCGAAGATTTGCTTTTTTCAGACAAGTTTTCCTACTATGTTGGAAATGATTCGAACATGAAAATATGAGAGCTGCGAGACCCAGGATTTGAAGTTTAAACTCGTTTCTCGAATTCCGGCTACAACTGCTTATATGGTATAGATAAACCATTCTAAAAATGCTCGCCCCTCCACGAAACGTGATATTTTTTTGGTTTTTTATCTTTTACACAAAACACCCTAGTTTTCAACCAAAATTCTCCCGTCAAAATATTTGCTTTTTAAAAAAAGTCGGTAGTCTTTTTGTTTGTTGAAATTAATACTTTCTAATGGTGTAAAAAACATAATATACGAGTACAATACCATCGTAAATTTTCTCAGAAAAGCTGCTACAAAGTAACAGGTATGGCTATGGCAACTATTGTATATAATTTTGAACCAAACACGGCATTTCAAGGTTTTAAAAATTATTTTAGTTGTTATTTCGGAATGCACACTTAGTAATGTTATCGCTTTTGTGTTCGTAAAGAGTTGAAAAAAGATATGATAATGCTATTGGTAGGTGCTCTTAGATCTATCATATATAGCAATAAGATGGGTGCTCGTGTCCAGATCTAATATTAATTTTAATTAACATGTCTGAGAGAACCTAGCAAGTTTTCAAAAGACAGGGAATATCCGCAATCCCGGTAAACCCGGTTGGCCAGCGTGGTGTACTGATCCCTCATACTAAAGAGATGCCCATGCCCAGCAGTGCGCCAGTAAAAAGGCCTAAATACATACATACAAACTCCATAAAAGTTATAATATCTATACCAATAAATCGTTTTACATAACCTATTAACCCTCGGCCACTAAATTACAATGTCCCTTTCGAATCAGCAGGCGGTACGAGTATTTCTACACAAAATTAAACGTAGGTAAATGAAAAGATATCACCTCTTAAACCTAATGTTACATTTTTGAGATTGAAATGCGAAGCCGCGCTAAACTTTCTCGAAAAATATACAATGTTTTAATTTTTATTATAAGAAGTTCAAGCAAAAGGTAAAAAAATGTATTGAAAAGATTTAATATTGAATTATTGACATTTCCTCTAGTTACGGGCTTACGCTTCCTCAGCAATGGGCTGTTTCCGTCCTAAGATCCGGTTGAACATTGTATAACATCGTAGAACCAGTTTTTCTTCACTGAAATAAGATTCTATAATATTCAACAACGTAGTAAAAATTTCTTTTTATAATATGTAATAGGTATAAACAATAATGTAGGTAATTTTGCAAGCCGAGACATTCAAATTATTCAAAATAATGTAAATCTTACGAAGGAATTTGATCAGAGCTCTGATTAGAAAACATACTTAATATTGTAAAGAACCTACCATCGACCACGGATCTAAGACTAGACTTAATGAACTACTCTTTTTGACTCAACCTATGAAGGTTTGGGGGGAAGTTATAGTATACCTACTTAAAACAACATGAGGTGGGTTGGCTCGGTAGCGTCTAGCAAGCCAGCCGGGCGCCAAGCTATGAAACGCATATAGGTGGCCCACTGGTCCACTTCGGTGGGAGGTGTGTCATGTCATCCACACGCGGGTTGCTCCAGGTACTTCTCTGATCGCAGAGTGGACTGTGAAGCAACCCCTTGGCTGATGAGCCACATAACCACTTTTTAACTACACGTGGTATGCGTATAAAATGCAATCTTACCCAGGGAATACTTTATAAATATCTGATACTTTATAAAATCTTTAAGCCTAACTAATTTATAAAATGAAAATAGAATTTCTACAATACAATTAGGAGTAGGTATAATTGTCACATTTGATCAAAATTAAAATTAACGATAATACGGTACATAAGTAGGTATTTTTCCCAAACCTACCATCGACCTACCATCGACCACGGATCTAAGACTAGACTTAATGAACTACTCTTTTTGACTCAACCTATGAAGGTTTGGGGGGAAGTTATAGTATACCTACTTAAAACAACATGAGGTGGGTTGGCTCGGTAGCGTCTAGCAAGCCAGCCGGGCGCCAAGCTATGAAACGCATATAGGTGGCCCACTGGTCCACTTCGGTGGGAGGTGTGTCATGTCATCCACACGCGGGTTGCTCCAGGTACTTCTCTGATCGCAGAGTGGACTGTGAAGCAACCCCTTGGCTGATGAGCCACATAACCACTTTTTAACTACACGTGGTATGCGTATAAAATGCAATCTTACCCAGGGAATACTTTATAAATATCTGATACTTTATAAAATCTTTAAGCCTAACTAATTTATAAAATGAAAATAGAATTTCTACAATACAATTAGGAGTAGGTATAATTGTCACATTTGATCAAAATTAAAATTAACGATAATACGGTACATAAGTAGGTATTTTTCCCAAATAAACATAATATGAGTAATATAAATTGTAACATATGAAAAATTTCAGGCTCATTATGTTAAAATATGTTGGAAACTTAGTTTTCATTCCAGTATGTTAAATGGTTCCCGTGGGAATTTACTATATTGTAGAAAGTTACTGATGAACCCGAGCTGTTGTGTACCTGGGCGCAGCTAATCTGTATGAACATTTTCATTACGAAAAGGAAAGTGTATTTTTTATTAACTTACAGCAATCGGCTCAGAGCACTAATTTTGAAAGTATCTGCCGTTTTAATTTATTACTCTTAATGGTTTTACCTATTTGTTTAAAGGTTGTGAGAAATTTATTAGATAGGTATTATTAACTATTTACATATTGCGGAAGCTTGCATTATAACAAGGATTTATCTCGGTCTGCTTCGAAATGTGGCAATCAAAATCTTCCGAAAGACAGAACATGTACTCTAAATGTGATATTATAAATGTACTATATTTTCTGTGCATTTTGACTGCAATAATTTTAGTTTTTTATTTGTAGAGAATGAATGCGGAATGTCACTTCAGTTTTTCTCCTCGTTGACTGAATATTTTCGTTGTGGCGTCTCTTAAAAAATATCTTCCTCATCAGAAAAGTTCAAGTAATAATATTTGCAAGTCTTATTTTTGTGTTTTATCACAGAACAGAACTATAATATAATTTTAAAAAAAAGATCAGTACCTCTATAGCTAAAATATAATTGTAAACACCTATACAGATACAGCATCTATTTTTTCTTTTATTTCTCGTAAAATGTTATTATTATTTAAGTTTTTTTTATTTTTAAAAGTGAAGTTAAAATTTTGTTTTACCTACTATGTGTAATGTCGTTATCACCTATAATTAAGGTACTACTCTTCATATTTTCTTTTCGATGTACAATTTTATTTTTCTTGTGTTTAGTAAGTACTTTGTTGGTGGTCTAATAAAATAAATAAATAAATAAATAAATATCTAAAAACTATAGATTTGGCCTTTGTATTGTTATAATGACTTTGTATTGTTACAATTACATTTTTTAAAAAACATTCAATGTACAGATTAGACTAGGTTAGAATTTTATTATATACCTACATAGATTGTGATATTGGTTTATATAATTTTCTTTAAGTGCACAGAAAGCTTGTTTTATTTCTAGTAACTAATTTTAAGTAATTAACGTGTGCATAAAAAGTTTGTTTAATGTTTATATTGTAATTTTATATCTAATTTTACTTTTTTTGGATATACTAAACGTATACTTAGTATTTTTCTCTCTATTCTCTGCTAAATTAGGCCGGTAATTGTTTGTCTAAAATTGTATTTAATGATATTGAATTACTGATTTACCTGAAGTAGCAGGTTATTACTGGTCAACCACTAACTCTATTATATGCAAAGATAAGTCAGCGTGTGGAATGAAGCGGCTGTGGGCTTTTTCATTTCCGTGCGTGAATCTGTAACCGCGACTCTATTTCCTTCTAACTGATAGCGGGATTGTAACGGGATTTATATTGAGTTTCTAAAGTATAAAAATCCGATCTGCCTTAGCATTCGACATAGGTATGATTGATATTTTACTCATCGGTTTGCATATAAGGTTTGCACATTCTGGGTTTAAGACCTGGGTTGGCTTAAATATTTATTAGGTATCAATTAACAAGGTATCAACATTTTCAGTAGAGTTCAGGAGCTGTAAAGTTAAACGTATGTCAATTGTCATAGTGCATGTAAAGTCAATGTACCAGAATTTTTCTCCAGTCGTTTATTTATCCGAACGAAACATATGAGTGTGGGAATAGGACCCATGTGTGGTTGTATTCGTGTACTAGAAAACTCACAGATAGTTTGTGCACTATATTACTATTTGTTTATACTATAGGTGTTTTTAACATTGTACTTTTTAAAAGAAATCGTATAATAATAAGCAATTTTTATTACTTTATATAAATTCTATGTATACTTACCTATAAAGTCAAAGGCCGTATATTTTATTGTCCTGAGAACTATTCTAAGATGAATGCCTTCAAGTATCTTTAAAGCTAGAAGTTGGCTTGATGCCAGTTTTCATTTTTCATATTTCACTGGATCAGCACGATTTATAGAGAGCGAAGTGCGTAGTATTTCGATGACCATTTGGAGATTGCACTTATGCTATGGAAATGTGTATGTAGTTGAGTTTTGTTATAACTTAACTTCAATTTAAAATCTAAAGAATACTAAATATTAAGACAGGAGATTGCATATATCTACAAAGGTACTTATATTTGTTCTACCGAACTGTAAAATATTTAAACATATTTAAACCGTGCTTAGCAATTTCGTATTAACATATCCTTATAGGTATAAAGAATGAATGTCCATCATAGGTATCGATTTTCTCATGGTTTAGAAAGAATATTATAATATCATCATATCATAATAAATTTGAAGTAAAACCATAAAATACGTATACGTAACCATAAAGTACGTAAATCGTATCATTATCATTAGGACCGGTAATTCATCGTAACTTTCATGATCATATTAAAAATCGATAAAACTATTTTCGGGTTTTGTCGCCGTTGTAGGTATTTTGAGTATTTTTTTGTTTTGAAATCTAAGAAAATAACACTTTGAGTTATTAATCTTTATTTTGTCTGTCATTCTTATTTTTTACCATTTGATTTAGTAATCCATAATTTGCATTGCATTCTTATTGCAGAATTAAATTTGTTGCAAAACTAATTTTCTTCTGCTTACTGCTTGTAATAATATGCTAGTTGATAAAAACTTTTTATAGATATAACTAAAAAAAATTAAAAATATTTAGACCGTCGGTCGCGTCGGAGAAGTTTTTATAATTCTGGAATCAATTTACTGTAATACCTATTTATGGTTTTCGATATTCACATTATATTTAGTCATCGAGGCAGTGGTAGCCCAGCGGTAACACGTCGCTTGTGTAACCGAGTGAGTGATGCGAGTTCAAATCCGGGTCTCGCTCCTCTGATATTTTCATGTGCGAATCATTTCTATCATGATTACCACTTGTCTTACGGTGAAGGAAAACATCGTGAGGAAACCTGCATGTCTGAGAAAACCTAGCAAGTTTTCGTAAGACATGTGAAGTCCGCCAACACGCACTGGGCCAGCGCGGTGGACTATAGCCTGATCCCCCTCGTACTGAGGGAGGCCCGTGCCCAGCAGTGGGACGTTAAAAAGAGCAGATGATGATGATGATTATATTTAGGATATCTATATTGGAAATTTAACTTTATTATAATTTTGTATTGTCCTTTTTATCGTCCCACAACTGGGTTTGGGCCTCATTTGAATACGAGAGGGGTCAGGTCACCATGCTGACTAAGTACGGGCTGGCAATTGGAAATCTACTACTAGACTTCTCTCAAACTTTCAGGTTCCTTTACGCTATTTTTCTTCACCGTAAGGCAAGGGATTGAAAATGATAAGAAAATTAAAATTATTTGCACATAAAAATATCAAAGACGTCCAACTATAAGCGAGTTAGCACTGTGCTTCCACTGCGTTTAATATTTTTACCTAGTTTAAAAACTTACTCTTTAATCTCAATATCTTCATTATAATCGTCATGTATATATCATAATAATATATATAAAATAAAATATTCAATATATCAGTATTGGCAACTCCTCCAAGCATTCAGTAAAATTAATGCTATCAACTGTACCGTGTATAATAACATGTTAAGATGATACAAACACATTCGTAGCCATATTACTTACAATTAGTGGAGTATTATTGATATAGTTATGTCACTGATAGGCCAACTAGTATGCACATTTACCTAAAGTTCAGTCGGGATTACTATTGCGACTGTCGCTATCATAGTGAAATACTAACGGACCCAACAGACGTTTCTTGTACACACGTCTTAAATCCGAAAACTTTTTTTTAATAAATAATAACAATCTAGATCGTTTTGATGAAAATTTTACGTACCGTCATCACGTGTACAGTTTCATTATTCAACCTATAGATTGCGTGTGAGTATGTGTAATGTGTATACATAGACAGTGGTAGTCCAGTGGTAAGTGGTAACGCTCGCTTGTAACGAGTGATGCGGGTATAAATTCGGGTCGCGCAGCTCTGATGTTTTGTGTGCGAATTATTTCTAACACGATTACCACTTGTCTTACGGTGAAGGAAAACATCGTGAGGAAACCTACATATTTGAGAGAACCTAGCAAGTTTATAAAGACATATGAAGTCCGCCAACCTGCACTTGGTCAGCGTGATGGACTATATCCTGATCCCTCTCGTATTGTGGGGAGGACAGGCGGTGTAGTATTAGGCGGAGAAATGTTAAAACCGGTACAGTCAACTAAATTCCTAGGTATAATCTTAGATTCGAAATTGCAGTGGAATCTCCATATTGAGGAGCTAGCGAAGAGGCTTAGCTCTGCAGCGTTCGCGGTTAAAAAAATTAGACTTATTACTGACATAGATACAGCTCGCATAGTATACTTTAGTTACTTTCATAGTATTATGTCATATGGTATCTTATTATGGGGAAATGCAGCTACCGTTAATACAATTTTTGTCCTGCAGAAAAGAGCTATTCGTGCAATTTATAGTTTAGGCCCTAGAGTATCATTAAGAGATAAGTTTAAAGAAATAAAAATATTGACTGTTGCTTCTCAGTACGTGTACGAAAATGTTATATATGTTCATAAAAATATACACGAATTTCCCAGGAACTGCGACATGCATAGTATTAACACTAGGAGTAAAAATAAACTTGTAATGCCTGTGACTCGCTTACGACGAGTCAGTAATTCTTTTTATGGACAATGTATACGCTTATACAACAGGATCCCAGAAAACGTTCAACAAGCTTCTATTGCCAAATTTAAAAAAATTGTGAAAGAACGTTTGTGTACTAAAGGATATTATACGATTAACGATTTTTTAGAAGATAGTACGCCTTGGGAATGATGTGATCGCCACCAGGCTGTTTCAACCTATAGAATTATTGTTAATTTCAATTTAATTAAAAAAAAGAAAAAATACTAAGACAAAAAAAAAAAAAAACAAAAAAAAATATACATTAGTCCCGCTGAGTTTCTTTCGCCAGTTCTTCTCAGGTCAGTGGTTTCTTCCTTCCGAACTGGTAGTAGACTCATGACGTTCAGTAAAAAATTGTAATAATTTCATGCTGAATAAAATATTTTGAATTTGAATTGAATTTGAATTTGACAGCAGTGGGACGTTAGATAGGGCTGAGTACATGTATGTACTATGAGTTACAAGTAAGTAGAATACTCGTATATATAAGCTAAGTGTTTAGACACTTAAATATTTTTAATTTAAGTATCTTTTATCACAGCGTGAACGAAAGTTAGTTTTCAGATCCTGTTTTCAGGGTATAAATTATTCGAAAATTTAAAAATATCTGAGGTGCGAGATCTGGATTTGAACCCGTATCACTCGGTTATCCAAGCGAGCGCGTTACCACTGGGCTACTCTTACAAATATAATACAGGAAACAGGCTGCAGCTTATATCTATTATCGCTTATTTTCTTTTATAGAAGAATTCATTTCTGAAGGCGTAATTTACATTAGACTTGGTATTTTTTTCAATAGTGTTTAAAAATAAAAGTCAAATGAATTAGTTAAAAATGCATATGAATGACTTTGAAAGTCTGTCTTGGTAATATCTAAGTTTTTATCGCTACGAATTTTTGTAGCATTTATTTGTATTTGTATCTACTAGATGAACACACACACACGCGCACACCACACACAATGAAGCATGGCGCATATTTATGTATATTTACTTATGTACAGTGTACACGAGTACTTGCGGAACTTTTGAGCGTTTTTATGCACAATATACTTATGATGGAATCAAGATTACTGAGCCAAAAAACTTTTTTGTTTACTACTTCAGAACTAACAAAAGTTGAAATGTAAAGCTTGCCATATATTTCAACTTACTTTTTTTCTTTTCAAAACGTAATGCAAATGTTTTTTTCTTTTAATGTTTGACAAATATTAACATGAGTTATGTTGTTGTTACTTTTTATTTAAAGTATGTCAAAAATATTTTCTTTGCTTAATTTTTTCGCATTACAAAATAAAGGATAATACGCATCCTATATACTAAAATTATAATTACAAAAGTTTCTTTGTTAGCTAATCCGTCAATCAATAAATAGTAATTGCAAGTTCACACGCTTACTAAGGCTCGACAAGCCATGAAATGAAAAAATAATAGAGAGGGCATTTGGCATGGCTTGTGTAGGTTTGCAAGCATGCCATCTCGATCGTACACGAGTGTAAGTTTGTGAAGAACAAATCAAAGGGTATCGTAAAAGATAAAAATATTTACTATGGTACTTAAGCTACGACTATATTTGTAATGAAAATTAGTAATTTGTAACAAAATTCATAACATTTCTTGTCTTAATGAACATCATAGTTTCAGCAAGTCGAAGGAAAACTATAAAATAACAATATTGACCAGGCACTTGGTAACAACAGGGAAAGTTAATGTAACAACTACAAACTTTGGAAGCTACAGAATATTATTCTTTAACTTCTATCTAGCAATATCTTAGTTTGTAGAAATACAATCAATTGTAAAACAAAGTTTTACTATTTTCAACTAGCTAGGTTTCAAGAATCTCAATTTAGTTCTATTTCTTTTTATGTTTGTTACCTTAAAACTCCTTCATTATTAACCGATTTCGGAAATTCTTTTTTGTTTTTAAGTGTAGAAAATTAAAAAAAAATTCACTCACCTTTTTCACATACTTTTTTCCTTTGTTACTTATATCTTAACACAAACCGACTTCAATTCAACCGACATCAAAATGATAACATGAAAATGATAATGATTATTGTAGTTTAAATCATTAAACATCAATTTGTAATGTAAGCTTTGCCCTCATTTGTATCACTGGCAACGACTTTGTCGTGTATTTTTGAAGTTGGTAAATATTTTATTATATCTTTCTTAGGGTTATACTGGGTTATGTTTATTCTAAAAGGTTAAGTGAAACATAGCTATTCCTGTCTAACTATACACTATTGTGTCAACGACACATGCCTGTTAGTAAAGGACTAATTATTAGCCCTCAGCCTTATAATACAGTTAATAGCAGCACTTTACTAGCTAAATATGTCTATAATGTCGCCCTCGTACCTAATGCTTTTAAAAATAACTTTCTACTTTCATATCCATTAGAATCTGTCGAAACTCGAAATAAAAGCCATTTTACGAATGTTCTCTTCTATTTTTCAGTAAAAACAAGTTATCGGATTAAAAATAATCGGGATAGTTTTGTTCAAAATACCGAATAGACTTTTATGAATGCATTTCGTATTTTTACGTACATTTCTAATATTTATAATTTGCTACAATTAATATAGAGATACAAAATAAACGATATACTTACGTGTTGATATATTTCCATGGTACAAATTTTTCATCATTTAGCAGAATAAACGTAAGGATAAATGTACGTACGGATCGTGGAACGTAATATATATTTAACTGAGTTTTCTCTAATTTCTTGTTTTTGCTAGCTTTACCGCTTTAGTTCGTCTACCAGTTCCACGCTGCGGTCGCACTGAGACTATTTGCGATGCTTTAGTGAAGATTGCATGAATTTTAGCTTGCAACGTAATTAGTGTCGTCCCGAAATAGACTACCAGATAAACTTCTGTTAAATGTACATTTTAACAACTTATAAATTAACTTGTAGCTTAGAAAAATAATGTTCTAACTGATATGAAATCGTGTGCTTTGTTATAATGTAACTATGTATTTTTGTCATTTATGGGTATATATTGCACTCACTGAACTGAAATATGATATGTATTTTTACATGAATTGTGCGTTGTCTTTCATAATAATATAAAACAAGGTATGTTATGTTTTTTTATATAATTTATTGCTCACAAGTTTTAAGTCACATGATGGAATAGGATATAGAACTTATACATAACTCAGACGTATCTACATCACCTACTACTAAGTATGCAGGTTATTAATTAACAAGGACAAGTTTCTTACCCCTTTCTCGCGCCGACCCCGACCCACACACTAATTTAAATAATTAACGCTCTCTTTTGCATAGAGTAATTGCCGATTAGAACTAGTTTAAATATTTTATGTATTGAACTAAAGTAATTGATTAGGCATATTTAAAAAAGTCAATTTACTCTTTATTATTTTAGTAGTTTAGTTCCTGAGGACATCTCTGAAGATGTAATTTACGTTAGACTCAGTATTTCCTTTAAATATAGTCATAGTCCACCGCGCTGGCCTAGTGCGTGTTGGCGGACTTCACATGTCTTTCGAAAACTTGCTAGGTTGTCTCAGACATGTAGGTTTCCTCACGATGTTTTCCTTCACCGTAAGACAAGTGGTAATCAAGATAGAAATGATTCGCACATGAAAATATCAGAGGTACGAGACCCGGATTTGAACCCGTATCACTTGGTTATACAAGCTAGCGCGTTACTGCTGGGCTACCACTGCCTTACTTCCATTTTTTCTTTTTGAGGTTCGGAACCCTAAAAATGATAAATATATGATATTATATCGTATAGGTATAAGCATAATTAAGAATATTGTGAGAAAATTTTATTGTAGGATTATTATTTATTTTTATTTTTTAGTAAAGAATTTTTCTGTTTACCCCTGCAATGCGTGTAAATGGCGGTGGAAAGATTTAGCACGCGTGCGACATTACTTTATGTAGTGGAAAGATATTAGAGCCGATGTTTGTCTACGACGCTTTCAGGGTTTCGTGACTTTCATATCATTATAGTTTACTCTATCGAGAGATAATATTGTGTATATTTAAATAGGGTTTTATGAATGTATGGATGTTTGTACCATAAAATTGACAAACCTATATGTACAATGTAGGTACATATATAGGACTACTAAACACAAAATCGCCATTTAGCTATTAATATTGAAATATTGACATTTCAACATAAGGTAACATAGAAAAATTTATCAACTCAACTAACTGAACTGCCTATAGAATAATATATTTTTGAATTATTATTATTAAGTGAAAGAAGAGGCACACCCATTTTCGTTAAAATTATATTAATAATTTGTCGAGAGCAAAAGGGATGTGGGCGTCGTGCCGCTACGCGGATGTGGAGACAATCCCGTTGATGGCTCATTCACTGCTGCAACGAGGCGAGCAGTGAATTGAATTGGAACAAAATGTGTTCTACGTATAAGTAGAGCTGAAAGTATACATTTTATCGTTTTCCCATATTATATTGAAATGTAATTATAATTTCTTATGTTTAATAATACTTTTTATCTAATCCATACTAATCCATACTAATATTATAAATGCGAAAGTAACTCTGTCTTTCTGTCTGTCTGTCTGTCTGTCTGTTACCTTTTCACGCCTAAACCACCCAACCGATTTTGCTGAAATTTGGTATGTAGATAGTTTGCATTCATGAGAAGGAAATAGGCATATTATTTTTTGGAAATTCAACCCCTAAAAGGGTTAAAAGGGGTGGCAAAGTTTGTATGAGAAAAATATTTTTATTGCACATTTTTGCATGAAACTTTGAATTAATGCTTTTTAGTACAAATGATTAAACACGTATTTCAGGGTTTTTCGAAATTCACCCCCATTGGGGGTTAAAGGGGGTGGCTAAGTTTGTATGGGAAATTTAATTCTATTGAAATATTTTGCGTGACACTGAAATAATGCTCTGCAATTCAAATTATGAGATACATATCTAAGCGTGTTTTGAAAATCAACCCCTATGGGGGTTAACGGGGTGGCACAAGTAACAGTATATAAGCAAAAATGTTTATTTTATTCACTCTTAGCGCGAGCGAAGCCGCGGGGCCCGCTAGTTACCTATAATGTTCGAGCTCAATCTTTAAGCATACCTATAGAATAATAAATAAATAATAATAAATATATTGGGACATTATTACAACAGCGCCTTCTAGTTCCGTGGTAAGCTACGGCTGTATTACGGATACCATATAGTTGATATACTACAAATATACATTTTAAATACATACATATTATAAATATAAACACCCATGACTGGAGTACAAGCATTCGTGCTCAACAAATGAATGCCCCCAGCGGGACTCGAAACCGCGACCGCTGGCGCAGAAAGTAGGGTCACTATCAACTGAGCCAAACGTGTCGTCAAATAAAAAAACTAAATATAGGTACCTAAAATTGCAACAAATAATTATAGCCAACGTATTAGCCCGTCAATGGCGAGCATATGAGACACAATAGATTTTCAATTGTTATAAATCTATATTGTCCCCGCGCCCGTTGATGGGTTAAAGATTGATTGTCATTATTTCGGCTCTTGCGCAAAACAACATTACAACTAAGCCTTTGAAAAGTTAATAAGAAAAATTAGTCATTTTATTTTCTAAATGTTAGTGTTGAAAAACACTGAATTTCAATGTTACGCAATACACAGTTACAATGTTGATTCATGCAGATGATAAAATGTTAGCCGTTATTCATTTAAAACTTTGCCTTTTGGTGAGGATTTACTAAATTCGTTTTTTTGTGTATCCCGTGTGATAATAATTTTTATTTAAAATCTTTTTATATATTATAATAATAGGTTTTTATTGTTATTTTTCTAAGAATCATCGTAATAGTTACGTTTATGATTTCTCATTGTTATAATATGTACTTAAATAAATAGTCTATGTCAATTTCCCGAAAACTTAGTAAAGTTATTATTTTATTATTTATTTATCATTAATAATATCAATCATATATTATACAATAAAATTATTAAGATTATTATGTATGGATTCTACATATGTAATGATTTCAATTAATTAAATAATTATCAACTAGTCGACTTAAGACATAATTGGCAACTGTGATTATAGTTTAAAGTAATTTAGTGAACTAACTGAAATAAGGAACAATGTCATTGAAGGTTTGCCGTCGTGTCTTTTATGACTGACATAAAAGTTTATAGATACTTACTGTTGGTTTATTATGTGCTAAATATATTTATACTTTCACAGGTCTATATATTCAATTTAATAATAATATAAAGCTAAATTTTTCTAGTACATACTTCTATACGTAGCGAGACTCGTAGCAGTGCAGTAATGGAGCATGTAGATTGTAAGTATGTATGTACATACATATGCGTATGTATGTAAAATCAAATAACATTTTTTTATAAAATAAGAAAAAGTCTACGATACTTATAAGAAAAAAACACAATTTTTAAGGTTTTTATTCCGGGTATATAAATATCACGTGATAAGAAATATAGTACGAATAAGTATTAAAAGAAAACGTCTGCTAATGTTGCAATATTAAACCATGACAATTTTCTTAGGGAAAAGACTACTTACATTACCATTTTTTACAATATTTTTTTTGTTGATTAGTTAATATTTGTATACCGAGAGAGGGACATCAAATAACTATTCTCGAGGCTTGTAGTAAATATTATACAAGTACGGTAATGGTATGTTTAATGTAGTTAGTCCATTTAAAAAGAAAATAAAAACCAACATTGATTTTTCTTTGGGTTTCAACACTGATTTATAAATCTGTGGGTTTCAATATTAGATATTCCCTTTATACCTATCCGCTGGGTGCGTGACTGTAGCGCCATCTAACGATACAACTCACGGTGGCTCTTTTGAGAAAATATACATGTATTGTATGCCAAATAGCTATTGAAAAAATAAAATAAACTTGAAAAACAAATTTTTTCAATGTTAAATGTGATATATTACACAGAGTGTACATTAAATTAATTTTTTTTCCGTGGGTCAGCTGAAAACAGTAAGTAAAATAAATACAACAACTAAAACAAGTCTCATTAAGTGAATTAGGTTGGCCCAACTTTTTTTGATTTACGGATTCTTTTTATTTTTAATTATTTGTTCGTCGTAGTATGTAGAAATTGTTTGTACGTCTTTTATTTATTTATAATTAATTAAACAAATGTTCACCCTTAAGTTGGCCCCCTTTACTAGATATCTTTATTTTTATCGCTCAGATTAATTAATTTTGATCAATTATCGTTGGTTCGACGACTATTGGTGATTGTTCGATCATAAAAACAATTAAATTCCCAATTATTAATTATTTTATATCTAATAAGCAAACCATCACTTTATTGTCTGGCAACCGGAAACTTATAAAATTTACAATTACTATTTCTACTAGTATTTTTGCAATCGACTACACAACAACTCTGATGACCCATTTTATTTTATTTATTTAATTAAACTGACACACGTGTTATTTTTATGGTCATAAATAATAAAGAGCCACTCGTAGTTCTGTTTTGGTCCGCAGCGGGCGCTGACATCACTTTTGTTTCCCCCACTATGCCTTACGCACCCAGCGGATATGTAAATACTAAATTCGAAATTTAAAGAAAACAAAAAAAAACTGAATAAATAATGAAAAAAGTTCGAATAAGAAGGATTTACATTTTAAAAAATTTTCAAGGTGACGATAAGGAATACGTATTTTATTTTAAAACGAATGATTAAAAGATCGTAGTGAGTTTAAAATTACCTGGAAAAAAAATGAGAAGATACCAACTGTAAAAGCAATAGTTTACGAGTTACGACATAATTCCAATAAAAGATATGGCGGTTTGCTTTATTTTTTCATATCATTCTGAAACTAAACTTCGCTGTTTCTGTTTCGCATTGTGTTTTTTTCTAAACTTTATTAAAAATACAATTTATTTTAAATGGGTCAATGGCCATTATACTTACAGAGGAAGCTTGAAATATGACCAAAGCGAAATGAAACATAATATATGTGTATTTTACCAATTTTAAACTAATTTTGAGTTACTTTTTGAATTTGACTTCTGTAGATTAGGAAGTGGATTCTACTTACACGCTTTTAGAGGGGAGGGATAAAAAGATGAGCTTTACTTTGATATCGGGTGCGGTGCGAGTTCCATTACTTGAATTTTCCTAGAAATGTTTTCCATCACTCTCGACTTTTCCAATTTTGTGCTAACGTGTATTTGAATCTCTATTTAGGATTAAATTTCATGATGCATTTTTGATAAAGGTGACGATGTGTAATGAACTGCAAAATTATAGATTTTTTGCGTATTAACTTTTTAAATGCTTGTCCGTTTCATTCATCATTTCATTTACACAAAGTAAATAAATAAAATATCTATTCATATATCCACCGGAAATATAAATTTACAACGTTTGACATAGTTAAAACGGGCAACACGCATAATTTGTCCAGCAGGAATTATGGCCAAAAAGTACCTTTAGTTTGGCGTTGGCGTTGTTGTAATGAAGTAAGTTAGCATAAATCCGAGCAAACGAGGCGGCGCGGCGGAGCGGCGGCGAGCTGGGATGAGCGGTAACATCGTTAGATTTCGCCTCACCTCGATCCTTCACCACTGATGCCATATACCATTATAACTACTTATTTTCGTTTACGAACAGCTTATTACTATTTCATATGTCAGGTTTCTGAAAAAATAATAAATTATAGACTGACCACGGATTTATATAACTTTCTATACTTATATACATAACATTTTGAATATGTAGTGCTTATATGCTTAGCGAGGTATGTATGACGCGGGCAACGGAGAGACAATTTCGTTGATGTTTCCTTCACGGAGCTAGGCACAGAATTAAATTAGAAGCAAATGTGCCGTACGAATATAAACTCAACCACTCCTTACTAAGATGGGATTCCTCGTTTCTGATCGAAATGCTTCAAATAAGAAAGCCTGAAATTCATTTAACCAACACATGTTTCTATGTATAGGCTGTCTGATTTTATATTTCATTTTCTTTTTTTGGCTTTGCGAAACATAGTCACAAGATTTGGCCTTTCAGATAAAACCCAATTATTACAAAAAGTATTTTTATTTTTAACTCTATTATAGGATTTACGCGACATTTTGTTTATTAGTAGTTCCTTGTACTTTCCTCGTACAAGACAGGTACGTAATGAGCAGAGGGTGACGCAGAGTATCTGTCACTCTAACTTGTCTCTACATTGACTAAGCGTTAGGTAAATTGTTATTAGGCCGACACAAATATATTATTTTTATTTGTAAGAGATACAATATTATATGTTAATGAAATAAAGTCCAGTGTTTGTATTTGCCTCGTATTATTATTGTGTAAGCAAATTATTTAATATTTTCTGATATGTATGTATATGAAATACTTATGTTTATAAGACTAAAATATTTAAAGGCAAGTGGTCGTTTAAGTTATGTAACATAAGTAAATTAAGATTCGCTTGGAAATTGTATAGCTAAAAGTCAGGTAAGTACTATAACATCACATATAAAAAAACGTTTTCGCTTAGTAAATGCTTAATAAAGAAGTGCGCTTTACGCCATAACGAAGTTCCCATAATATAATGAAGTGTTGATGTGTAGGTAAATATTTTTAATACTTGCGATGCCCCCAGCGGGACTCGAACCCGCGATCGCTGGCGCAGAAAGGGTCACTACCAACTAAGCCAAACGTGTCGTCAAAATTTTTAAAATTTATATTAGTATATGGGAAAAATAGTTTAGTAAAATCATGTGGACTTACTCCACTAGGTAGATACACATAATCCTAACCGATTTTATTGAAATGACATTACATGAGAACTATTTAAGTCTAAAATATATTAAAAAAAATATTGAATAGGATTAAAATCCCTTTTATCATTTCTTATCATATTTTTAGTATAATATATTGTATTAGAAAATATCTATATCAACATATCTATACATTAATAAAAAAGAAACGAAGTCAAACCTGTACTAATTACATGAAATATTTTTTAAAACTGTTTTACAAACTGTTATAAGTCGTATCATTGTTTGTTTATTATGCAAGAAAACACATTAACTAGTTCTATATAAGTAGTCGTCTTTAAAAATTTATATGGCTTAGGATGTAGTAGGTCTATATCTTCTAAGGTAAAATCACAATTACTATTTATATTTGATACGCCAAGGAATATTTTTGCTAGGTATTATTAGTAGAAAAATTAGTAGAAAAAGCTTAGTCTTGTGTACATATAATATATACCAACATAAAAAGTTAAAAAACTAAAAAGATTTTTACCAACTTTATAAAGCCTAAAGTTAGTAACGAGTTTGGTAAACGTGGGGTCTCCCCCCTCAGTAATGCGCAACAATAAATAAAGTAGTTCAAGCCGTCCAGTGTACGCATTAAGAGCAATGATACTATCTAAAATATTTTATAAACTAACCATTGGTGCATTGGCATGGCTCCCACTAAAATAAGGGCAACTTCTGGTTTTTATTTTTTCTAGTCGAAAACAATTGTTAGGTGTTTGCAATTTATTACACAATATCTTCTTTACGAGTTGGTATTGCTATGTAGAGTGAAATATGAACGGAATTTACTACTGTGCTTCTGTTCACACTGTGAAGGTATTTATTCGTCATAACCTTAATAAACTTGATTAATAAATGCAACTTTAATAAATACATGTAAATTACTCTATTGTTTTGGAAAACACATGACACATAGGGGGGAATTTTACTAGGAGTGGTTCAAAGTTGAACCAACATTAAATATTGATGTTCATGAATAACGAATGAAGCGTTCGGAACACGTTGAAACAGCTAGTACAAATAAACGCAAGTGGAAGTCCTAAATCTCTTAGACTTTGATGAGAGTTTTATGACCAGACGATTTGGCTTAAAGCTAGGTATATGTAATATCATATTGGTCGCCGTCGTTATTTAAGATACGTACTTAAACGAAAATTTCTCATACTCTCACTTATAAGTATGTATGTATATAGATAATTTGTATAAAGCCATTTTTCTAGCTAACATTCAAACTGTTGCGAAATGGTATAAAAGCAATTTGCCTCAGCCAAGGGTACCGACCCGGGTGACGGCAACGGCAGGGCGAGGTGCGGGGATCGTGTCGGGTGCGGAGACAATCACGGCGATGGCTCATTCACCGCTGCAACGAGCCAAGCAGAGAATTGAATTGGAACCAAATGTGCCATGTGAATATACTCGTCGAATATCAACTCAACCACTCGACTCCGGATAGTCCCTAACGAAATCACTGCGAAATATAAAACTTCTTACGAATTGATTATAAACCAAGCATATTTTATGACTTCTAGGTCGATTACTTTTTAAACTTCGATTTACAATGTCCTTTACTAGATTTCTTTATTAAAATCATATTTTAATAATATTTTTGGTTGAGTTTTAGATAAGATATATGAACTTTACCCGGAAAATAATGTTCCACAATGTTTGGTGGGTTTAATATTATGTTAACGCAATAGTAAACCACTTGCGCCACTTGCGGTGATTGTGTTCTGTTGGGAGCCGCCTGAGTGATAGCACTCGAGAGGATCAACTAACAAAAGAACTACACTTATATATCTACGACTTACGAGTCTTGATTTACTATTAAGATTTCTAGGAATTTACATTAAAATTAAAAGACAAGTTCGTATCAATAAAACAATCATTTTATTGATACGAATTTATTAAAGAAAGTTACTATGCTAAAATAATGTAAACTTTGTATATTGGATGTTATGTTATGAATGTATGTGGGTACCAATATAAATAACTAGCGACTCACTAGGTACCCCTTTAGCATACAATTTTTACAAACTTTGAATGTCTTACTTATTTATATCTAATCAAAAGCCTAAATAATAAGTTTCAAGCTTCTAACTTTAAAAATGGCGTAATTTCCATACAAACTTTCATCCCCTATTTCAACCCCTAACAGCCCTTTTTTCTTTTATAAAAGTAGCCTATAACCTTTCTCTGGCTCTAGACTATCGTGTACCAAATTTCATTAAAATCGGTCCAGTAGTTTTTGAGTTTATTCCTTACATACAAAAATACAAATCTTTCCTCTTTATATAATAATTGGTTTTAGTATATTAGTATTAGTATAGAAATATGGATTAGTATAGATAACGATTCTCTTACTTTACAAGCAATGTTCAGTCAAAATTATCTTTTTCTGACAAATGAATGTGACCGTCGCCAATATTAAGACGATCCCATGGATTATTCCACTCTCTATTAAGACGTGGGATTAATTTGGTCGGGGGCTAATGAGAATTTAACGGAAACGATTGTTTTCACGGACTACTCAAGGTATATTATATATTTATATCCTTTTTTTAAATTTTTAGTTAGTATATTTGAACATAGTAACAAATAATAATCATTAATTTTATTTGATATAGTAATTAAGGACACTTAAAATAATTATACATACAGTGGTAGCAAAGCGGTAACGCGCTCGCTTGGATAACCGAGTGATGCGGGTTCAAATCCCGGTCTGATACCTCTCAAATTCATGTGCGAATCATTTATATCTTGATTACCACTAGGCCAGCGCAGTCGACTACGGCCTGATCCCCCTTGTACAGAGGGAGGCCCGTATCCAACAGTGGGACGTTAAAAAAGGGCTGAAAAAAGGGTGTATAAAATAACTAAAAAAGAAAATAATTGAAATAGTAATCCAGAAATGCATAGGTACAAAAATAGTCAAGGTAGAGCCGAGGATTTACTGTATACCTACGAGTATGTGGATGTCAGGAACACATCCATTAAACAAGCTTGGTAGGTATAGTATACCGCGAAATTGGTAAACATACCTTTTTTTTTGGAAGTAAAAAAAAAGAAGGCTCTAAAATTTCATGCCGTAACATATTACGGCATAAAATTCAAAACAAATAAGCCTATCCATTCAAAAGAAATACGCCAAAATTCAAATTATTTACTAGGTGCCGTTGAAGAGTTCCAATAAGCAACTTCTGGCCTCACTACCAGATATGCTACGAGTTACCAAATTACTGTACTATCATCGTAAATACAAACACTTGTGAATTTTAAAGTTGATAAGACAAATATAAGTAGATACCTTAATGGTTTTTCCTGTTTTTTTTAAACTGTAAAAATATATACTGGAAGTCATGATTTTTTTCATATTTTATGGACTAACAAATATAGTGTGTCAGTTTATATTTGTTTTGGGTTTCGTGTTAGTTTAGGATTGTGTATAGATTCGCTATACAAAGGATCTAATGAGGGGTCACTATTAGTGTACATTTTGAATACTTTAACATTGTTTCGCAAACGATGTATTACGAAATTGTCTATTTCGTTCGTTCGTATATTTTGAGCGAATAGATCTCCCATATAAGTAAAAAGTAGCAGTTATTATAATTTTTATTATATTATTATAATTTCTATAAATCTCTTTTAAATCTTTTCGAAAACGAAACAGCGCGGTAAATAAGTATTATTTTTACACCTATGAATACCCTATTAATAAGAGGCGTATTTCTTCTATTGTTCTACAAATAATTTTCTGATATGAAAAGCTTTGTTGTAGCGCGTAGCAAGTAAACTGGCTCGCCGCCAGTTCTGATGTTTCATATTTCACTGGATCAGTGCGACTTACAATAGCAAAAGTGTATTTCTTTAATTTTTTGTTTATATGGATACCGTTAAAATTTACATTTCGACGGTATGTTGCTCACTTTGTTTTTAAAAAAGAAAACACTTTCTGTGCGCTTTGCCTTACTAAATTAAATAAAAAAAGGAATTTACTAGTAGTATTTAGATATTTAGATTGCCAACCGCTTATTCTTGAAACTGTCATTGTATTTTTTGATATTATTTTAAAATAACCCGTATCATATATTTTTTTTGGTTTTCATAAGTCTCCAATATGGCGTTAAGTTATAAGACAATACGTTGCTATTACATAGGTTACTATATGTAGTTGTACTTAAATTGACAGCCGGAACGGAGAGTATGAGTAACAGCGATAATTTTGGAATTGACGAGAGTATCGCTGAGGATTGAACCTTGATATTCTGGTGAAACCGTATTTGGCGCGATGCCATACTATGGCGGGGCTTTCCCGTAGCTTTATTGTTACACATTTGGCTACCGCTCTAGAACTGACGTTCTATGGGATACTTCTAACTATAAAAATAAAACACATAAAAAATTTAAAGTTTAATATTCTAACAAGAGCAAGAGTTCATACAATGCAAACATGCAAAATTAAATGGAAGTGTTGAAAAATTTCTATGACTTCTCACGTATGTCTAGTACCTATTGCTATTAAAAAAATCGACTATTTCATAAAATATTACACTATTTATTGATGACCACATGATTTAAATATGATATCATTTAATAGTAATCGATCTAAGCAACTAGACACAGAGGTATTTGATAATATTGATCATAGTCAAACCTTGTATATGAGTAAAATAGAGCTTTGTTTACGTGATGCGTTCTATCCAACTTAAGCTCGAGGACAGAGAAGATTACAGCAGGCAAACCCTGAGGAGGCAAGGTCGCAGAGCGTACTCCCGCCTCAACCTTATTGTTAGGTTATAGCGAAACTTCGATATCCAAATTGTCAAACGTTAAGCATTAAACGACTAGAATCATTGTGTAACGTTACCGTCACATGAAATATACGATTACTTCAGAATTTTGTTAAGTTTTCGATAAAACAGGACATATATATTTGATTATTTCAAACAGTATATATATTTGTATAGGGGCGCATTATTTTACAAACAAAATTTCATTTATGTTCCTTTAAGTACATGTCTTTCGATAAAATCTATTATCTTATTATACTAGTATCAAGTCAATTTGTACAGCCGTATTATGTCGCCTGCCGTCTAAGCTGCTTGTGGTCTCAGCGGTTATGACTGTTGATGGAGACGATGTACTAGTTGAAACCGTAGTCCGTAACAAACATTGTAATGCTAGTTATGTTTCTTATGAAAGGTCTTCATCAAATACGATAAAAAGATATTTTGGTTACTGAATCTTATTTACCTTAAGTAGTCTATATACATATTAAAAACCTTACCACGAAAGTAGTTCAAGTTCTGGCGGCCTGTCTTCGTTTATGTTCACCATAAAATTTTATAGGCGCTCGCACTTGCCTTGTTATATATATTGGAATATTCTGCCCGCCTTGAATTTTCGTGATATATATATTCTAGCTATTCTGTTTCTTTTCTGTAGTTCATAGTACATTTTTAGTTACGTAAACTTAGTAGTTTAGATTTAAAATATTATTGATGTAATAATGTTCATATTCGTGATAATATTTGGAAAAATGTTACTAAATTACGCTATTTGTGCAATAATGTAAGATGATGTTAACTTTGTGTTCCTTTAAATTAATTAATATTGACAAATATTAGGAAGTTCAAAAACCCTAGAGCTACGTCATAAGAGCTGTATCAATATTAGTCGGTGTGAACGAAAAAGATGTTATCAATCTAATTGACAAAATTAAATAGCCTTTTACCCAAAATAAAAGAGGAAGCCAAGGAGCCTAACTAACCAACGACTAAGTATTTGAATTTTAGTTCCTTTGTAAATTGTAATAATATTTTACTTTATGTCAGAGCGTGACATGAATTGTTTAAGATCTTTTAAAGCTCGGGGCTAACCACTCAGTGTTTATATTTCCTCAGAATATTTATTTATTATTTTATTCGTTGTATATCAAAAAGAATGATAAAAACCAATTGAAAAACAATTTTAATAAGCTATCGCTGATATATACATTACACAACAATAAAAACGCTTTTATAAATTTTACTTTGTGTTATTATGTTATTCGTTATTTATATATATAAATGAAAAATATAATGTGCTCGTAGGTAGATGTTTAGATTGTTCTCACTTATTTGGATTATTACGAGCACTATAGGATTGTTTTTATCTTTATTTATGAAAATTATTATTCTTTCGTTGTCGGGAACCTAAATTGAACATTTTTTGGAAAATTTTATTGTAATAGTCAGACACAGGCCGAATCTATAGTTTTTATAATTTTTTGTCTATTTGTCTGTGACCGCATCACGAGAAGGCGATGCCAGCCAAAGCAATAAAACCCTTATAGATAATTATATTAATCTATCAATTTGTCGAAAGTTCATTGCAAAGGCAGGATAACACTGTCCTTCTTGGCTGGCACCGACTCCAAAAATAACGAAGTAATTAAAAGTATTATTTTCTACTTTTTAGTTTAGACTTGTTTAGTTTTGAAATCGGTTTTTCTATTTTTGTTAAAAAAAAATATTGTATGTAACATACTATAACATTATACACATTTATTATTAAAACAATTCTATTTGGTCAGTCGCAATCTTACAATAGCCGATCTGATATGAAACAAACCGCCTCTCGAAGTCAATATGAGATGAAATATAGATGTTCATGAATAACCAATGAGATGATGAAAATTTTCTGAAATGCGATGTTATAAGAAAACATTCGGGACTATCGAACCCTTTCACTCGAATAGTTAAATCAGCAATTTAATAGTTTTGAACAGTTTGGTGAGTACATATTTAAAGTCTTAAAACTACTTAATAATAAAGTGTATAAAATGCATTATTTATTAATAGAGTGTAATAATCAACACCAAATAATATGAGGCATCTAGTAATATTAACTATAATAAATTCATTAACATTTTATTGAAGTGTTTAAAAAATGAAATTGGTCAATAAGATTCTTCATTAGACAACGTGAACGTGTTTAATAAGCGACAAATGTTGGTACTAATAATATGTGGGGGGCATGATACGGGTGACTCTCGGTAAGACTATTTCCATTTTCCTCACGTGCGCTACCTATGAGACATAGCAAGTTATCACGCACATCACTGCTTTAATTTAGTATAGTCATAAAGATAAAGTTTTCATTTAGTTATAGAAGTGTTGGCGTCTTGTAGTAATATATAGGTTTTTGGTTTATTACTAACTATATGTGCTGCGGAACGTGCTTCGTGTTCTACTCAGACTGTGTTTAGACAATTTTTTTTTAATGATACATATTTTTATAAACTTTTTATAATGACTTTAACTACCTATTAACTTTATATAAAGGCCGGAGCGGCCTCCGGTCCGTTCCCAAATACCTTTTAACAGTTAGTATAGATTTCTTAGAAAGATATTTCCCCGAAATAAAAAGTACTCTATATTTTGAACTGAATAAGTAGTTACATCATATAAACTTTCAGAAAAATCTGTCCAGTGGTTTTCTTAACAAATTGTTGAAATTCCGCACATTTTGAGTTAAAATTTAATATTATGTTTGTGTTATTATTTATTTAATTAATTAATACCACATAATTTTTTTAATACAAACAAAATAAAAAGCAAGTAATACACATTATATTTTTTCTAATAATTGGTCTAAAAGAGTAGCAATCGTCTCCGTAACCATACTCGCCATAAATTTATTTGCAATTAAGATTCCATCTACTAATTTTACGACTATTTGTACAATTCACTGACTTTGAAGAACTCCATTCTACAATAAAGCCTAATGATTCGGAAAGCAGAACTATCTGTCATCAAATACTTAAAGAACTTACTTATCAGATGAAAAAAATAAAATAGATATTATTGTCAATTATATTAAGATATAGAGTTGATACTTACGAGTAAGTTGTCGATATAGGTACTTATCAGTATTTATTACACCACATTATGTAGAACATTTTTTATGTGAATAAGTTAAAACTTTTGGGAGTTTATTAAGTATTTTGTTCAACGAGATAATAAAAACACTAGAGTTAAAAATACTTTCAATTGTATATTATGTCGAAAATAAAATGTTAACTACAAATCGATTATTCAAGTTCATAGAAATAAAAACTCGATAATATTCTAGTAGTATTTCTATGTGCAAAATGTTCTGTCTCTATTACACTAATAATAATCGTTTATTAAGTAATATTTTTTTATCCTCGTAATGGATTAACTTGACGCATGGGTCAAGCGACCTATATAACTTGCAGGAACATTACAATTTAAAAATCTAATAATGCATTTATATATAAATGCATTGCTTTTAAAATAGTCTGAAATTAAACAAAAAACAGAAGCTTAAAAGGAGGTCATATAAGTGTGATTTATACAAACAATAAAATCGTACCAATACCTGTAAAACCCGAAGAAGCAAAAGTTAATAAAGTATCGTTCATGTAATTTTTGCTTCTACTTGGTCTACTTATTTATGTTTAATTTCCTTTTGAAAATGGTACAATTATATTTAATTACATACCCAATTTTTTATGCTGTTCTTTTTATCAAACATTGACTATACATAAAAAGGCATTACCCACTAAAACCCAACGGAATCTTGTCACAAAATCGCTTACGCACTTCATAACTTATCCATTTAACTTATTTGCGACATAGGTACTAGATCTTTTCAAAGGAAAAGAAAGTTCATTGTCAAATTTGCTTTATACCAGGGAAAACAGCTTTTTTTCTGATAACAATAAGTGCGTAATAATAACATTTATCTTATAACCCTATAATACGTTTTTTATATTATTTATAGCGGTATTAAAACGATGAAACAATTATTTACGCATGCAATGTAGTCTTGCTTTCGTTTTATGTGATTAGTAGTATCATATTTTCATGCTTTCACTAGTCATTACTCATTTGGCAAATTTGTAAATATATCATTCGCTCTACGGCTAAATGTAAACTTTAATCAATAAAATGAAATGATACTCTATAAAATTATTAGATTTATAAATACGCATTGATATCATGCATAAAACAGTAAGTAGTTGTATGTTAAGTTGCTACGCTTTGAAGTGCTAACTAATAAGCTTGTTGGTATATTGATATTAGAAAATGATGTTTGCAAGAATAAACAAAAACTCTATACTTATAAAGAGGAATAAAGTAAAAATAAAATGATTTCTTCAATAATTTAGTAACAATCTACGGTGGACAGCAATGATATTCTAACAATAGATATGTTGTGAGCGCGCAATCGTGAAGACTCGAAAACGTCCTAATTGGGACGTATTTCCTTTAGTCTGTGTCACGCATGGCGACGAGTGGTACGCTGCTACAAAATTAAAAAAAATGCCATCCTGTGTATTGAGGAAATGCACCAATTATGATACCAAAGTTAATGAAACACAAGGGATCTCATACCACATGTAAGAACGCAGTATACTTCGATTTATTAATATATTTCAATTATTTGCTTAATATTCTGATATGTCATCGGTCGCTAGACTAATGTTTGTTGACATTGACGCGCAATTGACAACACTAGCTGTCTCTTTTTTTTCTTATTGATTTTATCGACTATCCCCTTTCTATCATTTTGACTTGTAGTGAAATGTACCTTGAATGAAAAGTGTGTATGTGTGCTGCGCGGAACACTTTTTTCGGTTGTTTAGTGAGCGTATAACATATCTGTCTATTAGAATATCATTCATTGGTGGACAGAGATTTAATGATATTTGTGATTTTTATGACTAATGGATAAATAATAAATTCAGAACTCTTTTGTGATGAAAATGCTGGCCGTGTTTAACAAGTTACACATATCGTTGTTTGTCGAGAGGAAACCTGTGTATTTGCGTTTGTTTTCATTATTTTAATATTTACTGTAAACATACTGTACATATAATAAATATATTACAGGCTTATTCACTTTTCGGTATCCTAAACTATTAAAGGTTCTGGTAGAGCATTTTCAATTTTTAATTCTGAGTCGAACGTAAACGTAACGCAGAAACAAGACCCTTGCATATAAAATTAGTTTCTACATTCTGCAGTGCAAAAGCAGAAAATAAATAGCATAGAGCAAAAGAATATTTTGAGTCGAGATGGTAATAATATTGTGCTGCTTATGGCTCTGGCAGAATTTCAACACAGGTTGCCAATTTACTTCAACTGAATTATGAATATGATGTTTCCATAAAGCTTATTTCTAATAAAGAAAAGAATTGTAATTAATCCAGTTTTCTGTGTCAGGGAGACAACAATAGGAGCATGCGTTATGCGGTTGCATTGAGAAATATGTAAATAAGTTATTCGCAGATTTTGAGTACAACAAATTAAATAGTATCAAAATTTTGCATATTGAAGTAAATAATCGTTGGATTTAACAAAAATAAAACAGGTAAAGTAAAATATTTTATTCTAGGCAGTAAGAACTCTAGCAAAATAGTTAAAACAAATTGTGCTAAACCTTGTCGGCTTAATCATGGGAAAAGCTAAAGCTTAATGAAATTGTAAATACTGGTTGTAAATTGACAAGCACTGGAGCGTGACCGTTTAGGGAATGAAGGACAAGTGACGCTGAGTACTTTTCTCTCTTTGATCTTATAGCCAAGAGGTGTTTGTCTTGAAACGAACAAAAGAACGAAACGGAAAGAATTAGTTATGTCGTCGTTAAGCACTTAGAAAAATCATTTATATCGGTTTCTAATTTGTAGGTGACGTTATTTTATTTAAATGTTATATCTTTATACCAACATTCAAATATTTTAACAATGACTTACAATTTAATCATTAAATAAGGTTTCTTATATTATGTTGTAAATTAAAAATCAATATCAAAGTAAGTATATTCTATTCAAATACACGTTTACGAGTACATGCATTTTTGTTTCAGTGAAAAAAAAAAGATTTTCATGTACCTACATAGTCATTAAAGATCTTGACATTATATAAAATAGCTATTCAATAACGTTTATCCCACCATTATTATTAATAAGTATAAAAACCCAAGGTAATAAGCAAAGTTATATTCTGATGATGCCTTTGAGATTACGGGTTTTACGAGGTTTCGCAGCTCGACGCGGATTGATTTGAGGTATTGTTTTGAAACAATTGAACGTCGCGTTGGTTTGTTGCCCGTAGAGAATTTAAAAGCACGCTTTTATAGAGTTCTGTGGCGTAGTGACGGTTTTTCATAATTTTAATTTCGCTATTGAACATGAGTTAAATGCAGGTTATGTAGATTGAGGGAAACGGGTTAAATAGAAATAAAACAACTAAACGAATATTTTAATTTCATCATCACAAAAGAATTCTATTAGTTTTTTTTATCAATTTATTTTTAGGAATTTTAATGAAATAGCTTTGAATTAAAAAACTTTGTAACATACAAATAATAAGTCTTTTTCACGGAAGAGAATCGGATAAAAAAAATAGAAGTAAAAGACTTATATGCAGATTATTATCGACCTACTTTCTTAATATGTTTTCATAATATAATATGTATTATAATTAATATGTTGAAATAAGCAGATTGTTCTACCAACAGAATTTTTATTAACTTAATATGCGAGATAAAAACATTTCTTTTATTATAAGTACTATTTTGAATACATAAGCTTAATAAAATTAAGACAATTTGTGTATAAGTCCTAGTGTTCTTGGGTCGTACAAGAAAAAAAAACTGTTTTATGTCGTTAAATTTTTTACGTAAATATTGGTAGAAACACCAGCATGAATATTTTTAAAGGTTATCTCTCAAAACAGTTATAGGTATATGTATTTAAAAAAATATAAAGTAAAGATTAAAAATGTCAAATATGTATATCCTAGCTCATAAAAACAATATTCTGTCCAATTGTCTTTTCTTGCTGCATCAATCTGTTACTTGCCATAAAATACTATAGCAAAAATTTATTCATAAGATTTTTTTCTTTGTATTGTAAAAGACTCGTTTTCTTATGCTTAAGTTTAACATAAGTTTTGAATTATGTTATTTTGTTAAAATTTCCAGTACATTGGATTTAAGATTATTATAGTCGAGTACTTGCTCGTAGGTAAAAAAACAACTGAGCGTTTGCGAAATTGGAAGTTTTGATGAATTAAAATACGAACAGTTAAAAACATTGAAATACTTACTCGTGATTCTTCATAATTACTTCAATATCCGATGTTGTCTGATCAGTGAACACGGTCCCGCGAAATTACTAAACGGCTTAATAGATTCTTATGATTCATACGTTAGTCTTGATAATCAAAATGTCTAAGGTTACAGCTTTGAAATAAATTCTAAGTTACATTTGACATTAAATGAAATTTATTTATTGTTGTTATTTGGGACATCATTTTAAGTTAATATTTGCATGTGTCACTTTTCAAAATTTTCGCAAAATCAATCGAGTGGGCTGTAAGCACAGGTTTTCAAGAGGAAGTTACAAAAATACAATTTATAGCTATGTTTCAAAATAATTAGGATAGGAAATTGTAAAACAAACAAAAAAAGAAATATTAATAATATGACCAAATTTTTTCTTGTGGTTTAATTACTAATTACTGTCTTATTGCTTCTGTAATACTTGAAAACTACATTCGTTTCGGTTTTCTTTACTAGATATCTACGAGTCGAGAGAGATAACAGAATCGTAATATTTTGTTTTAAAAAAAGTTGCCTTAATTATTACTTATCAGCTAGTGAAAGTCTCGTCTAAGTTGGATCAGCCGTATGGAAGCCGTTTCATTAGTCGAAACAAAAAGACAGACATACCAAATATATTTAAAATTATGTTATATTGTAGCAAACAGCACAAACAAAACTTCAATTCTAGTAGTTTAATGATAAAGATGCTCTATTATATTTCTATGGCAGAAAGCATCTGCGAGTTGATAGTGAAGATTTATTAGGGCAGGGAGATACTATAAAACTTATTTTATTATTCCATCAAACGTGGCGCCGACTCAGACACTTGCACTGCACTTTCCGTTTTAATATTTTTATCACACATTTACAGTATTTCTATTAAATATTCCTTTGGAAACCTTGAGTTTTATATGATTGCCTGTTAAAAGTATTATACAGCGTCTTCGTATTGGTTTTTTGAGTATTAAAAAAAATGAAATCTTTGACATTATGAAAATAAAAAAAGTTCGGCCAAGTGGGAGTCGGACTCGCGCACTAAGGCTTCCGTACCATTATCTATAACAATAAACTAGTCCTCTGAATTGTATGAGCGCTCATACAACTCGGTCAACTATGCATGTATGGGGACACCTTTTAATTTTCAACTTTTTTTATATTTAGGACTTTTCCTTTATGTGTGCTATAAAAAGTTGCTTCATGCACAATTTCAAGATTCTAGGTCGACTGGAAATATCCTTTAGGTTTTGATTCCCTTGCGAGTATAGTTATACGCTTAAAATTTCGTTTGATTGCGTTCTTATAGAAGTTTGATTTTGTTACAGCCTAAATGTATTATAGACCTGAGTATTTGATATTAATTAAAATTTAATTCCTGTACGCGTTCATGAGGAAAGGGGTAGCAAGTTAAAAAATATTAAAAAGATTTTTATTATATGATGTAACTAAAACTTTATGCTTTTCATAATTTTTCTTTATTTATGCTATAAGACATTGCTTCGTACTAAATTTCAAGATTATGAGTTCACTGGAAGTACCATGTAGGTTTTTATTACCTTCCGAGTGTCGAAAAGTGTGCAGCATAAACGGCTGTATCTTTTGATTGCTTTGGCTTAGAAGTTAGATTTTTTCGCAGCTCTAAGGGAGTAGACCTGAGTTTTTAATATGAATTTCAGCTTGATAACTTCACACGTTCCTGAGAAAGAGATACTTGACAGTCACACAGACGGATAACAAAGTGATCCGTATTTTCCTTTTGAGGTACGGAATCCTTAAAATCAAGTCGATGGGTCTAACATGAACGTCGAATAAAAAAATAAAAAAATATACAGATAACTTAATATTTTGACGATCGATAGTCTTAAAAATCTTTATAGTCTGGCAGGTGGTAGATAAGAAAATTTTCTAACGTACAGCGATAAGCGAATCAAACAAAATAAGACCAAACTTAAAGTATCTGCTATTAAACGTTGAAGAATAATTGACGGAATCATGAAGTAACAACATAAAAAATATAATCAAATGAAATTAGAACCTCCTCTTTTTTGAAGTCAGTTGAAAAAGTGGTACATAATAAAAATATAAACACAAAAATATATTCGAACATAATATTATAAGAATAGACACTTCAATTTATGATACGAATATGATTTAAAGAGTAAAAAATATAAAAAAGAATCGTTAAGAAAACGTTTATAAATAAACACTGCAAACTTTGTGGGTGGAGGTATAACATTGTATCACGTTTAACTTAGTTAATTCGTTTTTGACGTAACAGAACTAAGTATAATGTGAATTTATGAGGTTATACGAGAAGTAGTGATGGGTAACTAGCCAAAATCTCAATAACTTAGCTAGCCGGTTATTTGTGGTTAAATAACTAGCTATATAACCAGCTATTCAGCTATTTGGCTATTTGGGTAACTCATTAACCGACTGATAGTACGTTAGCTACGCAGCCGCGACAACGTTCGAATCCCGCTACGGAACATATTATTATCGTTTTTTATTTTTTTATTTTATTTTATTTTATACTTCCTTGAAAAGAAATGAATTTCTATTATACGTATTATTAAATTATTTTATTAAAAACTGTCAATCTAAAATCAATATATCTTTAATCTACAGCGCCATCTATATTATATATGGGTAACGTCAGACCTAAACAACACACACCAGTACAAGTAAACTAAAAGTTTAACCATAGATGTCGCGCTACTTCATTTTTTTATTTCTAATGACGCAAAAAATAATTATTCCACCCTCAAATATTCTACTGACCCTTTTTTTTATTACAATATTGCTATTAATTTTTAATATAATAATAAAAAATATATAAATAAATTAAATAAATAAAATTTTAGAATCTGTGTATAATACTAGAGGGCGCTGTTCGTAAAAAAACAAATACTTTGTGTCAATGTTTTTTTATTTGTTTGCCTAATAAGGCAATAAATAAAAATAAATATATTTATATATTTATTATTATATTAAATTAATGGTAATGTCATAATAAAAAAAAGGGTCAGCAGAATATTTGAGGGTGGAAAATTCTTCTTCATATATCGCAATGAAATTAAAACAAATCAATAATAATAATTAAATAAGGCTGATTTCAATCATGTTTCTATAGAATATCTTAGACGAAAAGAATGTAATATTATTATATATTTGTCAGAAAATAGCAATGCACAAAAGAAATCCAAAAATAGAAAGTATGAAGGCATAAAAAAATAATGATAATACATATAAATAAAGAAAACACAAAAATCAAAACAATAAATTAAAAACAAATCAAAAATAATAATAATATTAAATAACTATAGACTATACAATACATATTATATGACATAAAAATGTTCAGCCTAAATACAAGAAGCTAATGCTCAAAAGGTAACATAAATGAGATGTCAAATGACTTATGACATTGTCAATGTCAATTATTTATAATTGTTAATAAAAAAAATTAAATGGATAATATAAAAGCAAAAACTATAGAGACCGATACTGACCTAACGATAAAGAATGTAGAAATATAAAGATTAATCAGTTTCCGTTTCAATGAGGTGCTAAATTTTTTTTAAAGTAATAGTAAATTTAAAAAATTATTTATTAAAAAACCACAGGTGACCTACCAAAAATGATAAGAGACCTATACAGACCGAACGTAGACCTATCGATTCAGGTCATTTTGATTTCAAAAATCCTTCGATGGGGTGCTAAAATTGTGCAGCTCACTTTTTGACTAGTATATAATAGTAATCTGTGAACTGTGCTCCATTTCGAATATCATCACAGAGTACATACTACATTGGTATTTGGTACACAAAAAAGTAATTAATAATTGGGAATTTAATTGTTTTTATAATCGAACAATCACCAATAGTCGTCGATCAAACGATGATTGATCAAAATTAATTAATCTGAGCGATAAAAATAAAGATATCTAGTAAGGGTGTCCAACTTAAGGGTGAACATTTGTTTAATTAATTATAAATAAATAAAAGACGAACTAACAATTTTTACATTCGAACATTGACGAACAAACGACGAACAGACAATTAAAAATAAAAAAAATCCGAAAATCAAAACAAGTTGGGTCAACTTCAGTGAGCCCTACTCGCTAGGCTAAATAGCTATTAGCTACGTCCGTCGCGTTGGCTATAGAGACGCTACGGCTACCTACCGGCTACTCGCTAGCTATAGCTACTAGCTACTAGACTAGTATAGTATTATGTTATCTATGCTACTAGCTAGTCAGCTACGCACGGCTGCATAACGTAGTGCTTATAATTTATATGTAATCTGTGGCAGCTGTCCGCTATAGCTATTTGTATTTATCAGTATATTATCTATACTCTTTGGCTATTTAGCTAAATAGCTAGTTATCGTATTGACGAATATCATAGCCGTGGCTATTTTGAGAATAGCCGCTATTTAGCTAGTTAGTTAAATAGCTACCCATCTCTAACGAGAAGGAAGCAATTATGAACGAGGAATCATTGCATTGTGGGCGTTGTTTGTTTATTGCTTAAATAATAATATTATTATTTAGAATTTACCTAAAATATATTAACTTTTATTAAATATTATATAAAACTTTCTTAATATATAATAATACTGTGAAATTAGGTTAGCTGTATGATAATGTAACAGCTATACCAAAATTACACTATGATGGGAGATTAAGGAATTTAATCAAAACCGACTAACAATGTCTCAACCGATAATGAAGGGCCGATTGTGTTTAGAATGTTGATCATTTCAAAACAAACTGAAATTAATTATTATAATTGTAGACATTCTATGACAGTTGAAGGTAGTAAATTAAGAAGATTTATCGATATCCTGGTATTCAGAAGCCATTATATTAATACGCAATAAAAGCGTGAGCAGGGAGATGAATACGAATCCCAGTTCATTAATATTCATGGATAAATTATTCCTTTCATTGTCTTTTAGGCAAATGAATTGAGACCCAGAAAGGAAAATAAACTCAGATGTTTTAATATACACACAAATTGTGTAGCTTATTGTCTTAGGATGTGAATTAAGAGCGACGTACGGGCCCATCTAACGACCAGTAGTGGACACGGTGTCATATTATTTTAATATCAAAAAATTTCAATTGTATAGTTATATTTTTACTTTAAAAGGCATTTTCATATAATATTACTTCCCAAGTGTTCATGAATTGAAAGTAGTAGAGTGCTTATGACGACTGTTTGAGATATTATAGGAGTTTAGTGTATTAGACAATAAACAATATAAATATAGCTGAGACATTCGAAATATTTGTAAGGGGCGGTTGCTTGGCTCCGCGAGATATGAGTAAATCGGCTCGGCACGTCCTCTGTGAATTCGTTTGCATACTTCTGCATATTGCTTACAAACATCACGGGAACGAACAAAATGTAAACACTTCTTTCCGGAGTTATTGTTTGGAATCGTTATATTTCATGTCGCATTGTTTCTCAGCATCTTCGAAAAGATAAATGTAAACATCATTTATAATTTCTTTTAACCAATCTATGCATTGTACTTAAATTGCACTTTTTTAAATCTTCTCTATATAAGACACATAAAATAGCTTTACTATTGAATATTTTCCAATTAGTATGGAGAAAGTGATAAACAAATAGAAAGACAATATCAGTAGTTAAGTACCGCTATATCAACTAATAAAAATCTGTGCTAACAGGTGATGGGCAGGTAATCGTGGGCGGTATTGGGTGGCGAGGGTCGAGGCCGGCTAGGGGGCTGAGTGTTTGCCGCGCAAACAGCGCTGTTCGAGGACGCGGCAAATATGGCTCAAGCACTACGATATCCAAACCCGGTCCAGCAATGCCGCTTACATCGCAATGACAAATGTTTATATTTTATCATGATATACTTTAAAATATGTTCCTAATATGAGCGGTGCGCTTCTATGCGTTTCACACAATGTAATTTTAGTTTAACTCTACATTTTATGTTAGTGTAGTTCATATTTATTAGTGCTTTATTCTGAAGTATTCAAATATTTTTGTTATATTTCTATTTGATTATAAATAATCAGTACAAATCGAAGCCCGACTTTGTATGTAATGGCTCAGGTATGACAATGGATAAAGTGTACAGTAGGGTAGGAGGGTAGGTAGGTAGTACGTAGGTACTCCCCAGATGACGGCAAAGTTTTTTATTGGTTCTTATATTATGCGGTCTTGCTATTTTTATGCGCATAATTTGAAACGCTGAGCTAATATTAGTAATGGACGGTACATGTTACAAATAGTTTATGTTAAAAAAACACGGTATGCTGTGTCTTAAAAGCCTACGCATCTTCTGTTATATATTTATACTGGTAGGTACTTCTTGTAATGTTAACTAACATTATATGTACTTTTTACTTTCTCAGATCTTTGAATTAGGTTCCAATCCAATTTCTAACGAACTTTAATATGGTTAACGTACACCGTAAATATATGCTTACGATAAAGTGTTCGTATTAGTTTAAGAGTAATGTTTTGCATGTTAAAAAAATTTTTTGAGTATTTAAAACTTGAACGATTTCATTAAGGATAGTTTGAATCCGCTATACACAATGACATAACTGCTTAGCAGTACTTATACTCTAGTATAAGCCACGTCGTTAAAATTGGTTCAGTTATATTGATGGATCATTCTTTTAAGATTCCATCAACAAATATCAGTATGTTGTACGTGCACAATACGTAACAGTCATATTTTTTAAAAATATTTCAGGTACAGATTTGACTTTTTTATTATCGAGAATTAGTCATTTTTGTAGTCATAAGCACGTTTCTATTCAGATTGACTAGACTGTTACGTATTGTGTGCGGAATATAGACCACAAAACAATTGGTATAAAATTTTTGTTAGTTTGTCTTTATTTGTGACTATTTCCCGCAAAAAGTGATGAATGGATTTTAACAGGTAAATTCATATAGGTACCTCTGTTCAGGGAAACCTTTCCTTCTAACGGAAATGACTATAATCACTAATAATAACTGCTTGGTTTTGTAATATAAAAAAAAACATAATTTGTTACACAAAACTGATAAAACCAAAAGTGACATATTTTTTTTAGGTTCTATCTATTTAGATTAGAATTGCAACGGGTTATGATACAGATGGTTTTTGACAATACTTATTTTTACGTTTATTTGGCTAACACTGGTTGAACCTAAAACAAATGTACTGGAAAATTGCCTTAAAAAGGCAAACCTACAGAAATTCATTCCGCAATAGTTTGTAAACTATCGTAGGACATGTAACCGTCTTAATTGTGGGATAAAATATACCTTAGGTGGTATGCTTTCAATGACTAGAGACTACCTACTTTTATCTATTTAAATGCTTTCCATATATTTACGTACAAAACATTTTTATTGCAGTTTGATATAGAAACTTTTTTAACCACATGATATTTTAATACAATGAATATAAACATTTTATCGTTCCTTATCATATTCTAATTAGTGTGAAAGTTACGTACGTTAGAGCAAAAACCAATAAAATCCATAAAATTTATTACATAGGCCATCAAAGAACACCTGGCACACAATAACTTTTAAGTTATTCTAGGGACCGTCATAATTGTGGGATAGGTTATATTAATCACAGCATATTTAAGAATCATCTTTATTTAGCTATCATTTGGTTATTTAAAGTTCTTTTGGTGAATAAATTAAAAATATATATATTTAAATATTGTTAACCTACAATTATTGAATAATATTCCATACACAGTTTATATATTATGCTACATATATTTATTTAGGCGGTGGACTATGGCCTGATCCTCCTCGTATTGACGAGAGGCCCGTGCCTAGCAGTGGGACGTTAAAAAAACGAAAAATGGGCTGATTACATATACTTATATTTATAAAATTGGCATTGAATCTATTGCATATATTTTAGGAAGACCCTCAAATATATATATATATATATATATATATATATATATATATATATATATATATATATATATATATATATATATATATGTCACTGAGTTTATACACAGTACATACTTACTACGTATTTACATAACATAACATAACCAATACACGAAAAGTTATTTAACATCTTTCCCTACTTCAATTCTCATTTTGTCATTCATTCTCTGTCGATCTACCCCGAACCATCTGAGCAAATAACATTACTTTTAAATAAAGTATAATGTTATGTAAATATTCGATCCCGACAGTTTTATTAGAAAAAATTGCTATGTAGATACGTGAATAAAATCCTTTTCTGCAGGTAAAACAGATGTTGCCTGAATCCGTACCATTTCAATGAAATATCCATTTATGTGGATTCCACGCTGTGAAACATCATTGATATTTAATTTTACTTATCATTACTTGTAATTTTCAGTTTAGTTTGTTTTCATAAATGAAAGTATATAGTATATATGGATGCATACGTATTATTCCTTAAATAATACAGTACCAAAACACTATAAATAAGAAAAGTATCTCAAATATGTGGATAGAGGATTTAAATGGGTTTACCATGGGTTTGTTTATGTTACTTTTTTCCTTGGAACCTGCTATTTATATGGAGAAAAAAGAACACAGTATCACATTTCGTTTTGAGCTTTCAGCCGATGTCAACACAATATCTCTTATGTATCAAATACTGTGTTTGGTTCAATTAGATAGAGGAAATACATTACAAACCAACTATGCATTCGTCTCTATGTAGCTTTTTACAATAGTCCAATATTTCACGGCGGCCGATTAATGGGTCGGAATAAAAAGTGGTGCACGTCAGTGACAATTTAACGCACATACTCGTAGATTCTTTTTTCTAATTTCAAAAATGATATACTAGCTTCCTTTGGGTCTGAATTATAAAAAAACAGATTTTTACGAGTACCGACATTATAATTCTAGACTAACCGGTAGACATAGCATCTAGCCATCATGGTGTAGCTCTAGATTAAAAGTTAAGATTTTTTTGCTGGTTTTAAAAAACAATATTACTCTTACTGTATTATTATTTTAGTATTAAAAAATAATAATAAATATAGTAAGGTAAGCTTGGGTACAGATTATCTCATACCGTTATTAAGATATTAACTCACTCGACTTAAAGTATCGATTTTGATCAAAATATCATAAAACACTGAAATGTTTTCTTAAAATTTATTTAGACATATACTCTCAGACAGCAGAGTTCCGCCCCGAGTGGCAGCAGGTTAAAGGACAGGTTAAAGCAGATCGTTAGTTTATAAATAAAAATTTAAATACATACTTAAAAGCTTTGGCTGTTCTTTATATGTATACTAGCGGACCCGACAGACGTTGTCCTGTCTACAATCAACAACTATTATGTCCAAAATCAACAACTACTAATAAATTAAAAATTAATTAAAAAAATATTCTCCAGCTGACAAAATTGTGAATCTAAACCATTCCCAAATCCCCTTGAATACACACAAAAAATTTCATCAAAATCGGTCCAGTCGTTTAGGAGGAGTTCAGTCACATACACACGCACACAAGAAATATATATATTAAGATCTAAAAGTAATTTATAAAGTTTTGTGGTTTTAAACTGAAAAGTAATAAAATACGACTAGGAAATTACTTACATCAATACAAAATTCTAAGCCCATTTTTATTCGCATTACATATTAAAAATAGGCAGGGATTATCCAATGAACGCTGTGCCTCTAAAGCTGTGAAGGGCTCTGCTACGCTTTATATACATACTTTTTTGGTAGATGAATGAAAGTTTTTGTTGGTTTAATATAAAATTATGTCACGTCATGGGGAGGGTTCTATGACTTCATATTTAAAGCTGCGATAAATATTGTATATTTTATAATGTATTTAAAGATAGAATCTTATTCTTCTTCTTAACAAATATAAAATTCACGTGTTCAATTTTCAATGGCCATAAGGTTTTCAACCTCAATTGATAAAGGCTACTTCTTTTTTCTTCGCTCTTTCACATTTTAAATTTCAATTTAGAAAGACGACAAAAGGAAGGAAGACATACAGATGGAAGACAATTAATTCTTGGAAATTTGATCAAAGTGCGAGGTAAATAAAAAGTGTTTGGTAATTCTAATCATTATATTATTTATCACACTATCCGCAAAATTTTCATTTTTTTTCAACGCTTGCACACGATAGCACATCTTGAGCACACCACGGCACAAATTAATTTTTTCCGATGCAGTAAAATGTTGTCCAATCGGACAAAAAAAAGGACCTCCTCATAAAAATGATATTAATTATTGTATAATTTTTTTAAGTGGCACATAATTACACACACCGGGCACATTTCAGAATATTTTCTATTTCTTTGAAATTTAAAAATTGCGGGGTCAACTTAACGGAAATTTATAATTTAAGAGTAGAGAGCTGGTGGTCTAGTGCAGTGTTCCGCAAACTTTTTATGTTCAAGGTACATTTAGGAAAACGAAAATTTTTGGAGGTACACCACAATTTAAAAATCAGTTTTTAAGTAATATTAATCAACATTTATTATTAATCCAAACGAATATTGGCCGAATATTAGCCCTCACCAAACACGCAAAATAGGCGCACAGTTGTTCCGCAACACGAGTTGCGGAAACCAGCCCGCTCATACCATACCAAACCCCTAACCAAACGAAACGAAACAAATCGCTTTGCTCGTGCGCTCGTGTTATTTACATTATTATATACTCAGAGGCACAATTAACCGCCCACTTACATTTTCCGATGTAACTTCAAAAATTCATTTCGGAATGAATTTTTTCTTGGCAATATTATAGATTGGATAAAATCAGATATAAAGAAATAAAAAAAATCGGATATTGCTTTAATTTTTTAAAAATGAAAAAAAAATCGAAATTACCGAATAATAAACAAAAATAAAGGTGATGATAAACAATCTAAAACTTTTTGTTGATATAAAAAACATAAATTTTAAAAACGAGTATTGCCTCCTCTGGCTCTTATGACTTCCTTCAGTCGATTTGGAACACCATCCATTATGTCCTGAATATCTGACTGCGGTATATTCCCCCATTCTTCAACCTCAGCAATCTTCAGTTCATTAATGGAGGAAGGGGCCGGAACCCGACTTCGTACCCGCCTTTTAAGATTGTCCCAAACATGTTCGATAGGGGTTAGGTCCGGGCTTCGAGCTGGCCAGGTTAGTCGTGCTATACCCACGGCATCAAGGTACTCCGTAACCACTCTAGCGACGTGCGCACGTGCGTTATCATGCATCGAAAGAAAATCTGGTCCAATAAATGGGGCAAAAGGGATGACATGAGGTTCTAAGACCTCTTCCACGTACCTCTGAGCGTTTACGCTGCCTCTTTCAAACACAACCAACTCTGTACGAGCCTCATAAGAAATACCTCCCCATACCATTACTGAGCCACCTTGATAGCCACCGGAATCTAGTCAAATTACGTTCTGCAAGCTTTCTTCTTATAGTCCGAATGCTTACGCCTACATTTCGTATTTCATATAGGCGATTACGGGCCTCGGGAGCCGTAGTGAAGCGATTTCTTAGAACGTTGGACACGATGAAACGGTCAACTCGTTCACAAGTGCACCTCCTACGACCTTGTCCTGGTCTTCTAATGTAAGATCCAGTTTCTCTGTATCGTCGGATGGCATCACGTATCGTGGTTCGACGACATCCCAGCGTACGGCCTATATGACGCTGGCTATATCCAGCATCTGACAGCGCCACCGCTCTATCTGCACCGGCTGCATCCAATGGCATTTTACTGAGTAAAAATCAACTATCAAACCCTGTCGCAACTTATGAACCAAGAAATGTGTAAAACACAGACAATAGTTTATTTACTATGAAAACAATAAGTTAGAAAGTCAATTATCGACTATACTCAGTAAAAGTGACTCGCACATGAGGGTATCTTTGAAAACGGGGCATACATTGTCTTAATTTATCATGAACTACCCACTTAACAAATGGTCATTCAACTTCATAAGCATTTAGTTATTGTAAACAAAATTACGTCGATTAAGCCTGGTGGGCGGTTAATTGTGCCTCTGAGTGTATTATGTGGAATAATTTAAGATAACCTTATTTTTCCGAGGCACACCAACTAGTGACTACGGTACACCAGTGTGCCGCGGTACACACTTTGCGGAACACTGGTCTAGTGGCTAGCAAGTATGTGGTGGTCTAGTCGCAGATCTGGATCTAGTCTAATGGTCGAGTCCCGCGTCGGATCAAGTTTAGTTATTGAGTATTTCTGTAAAGAAATTTTACATAAACATTTAAAGTTGGGAAGAAGACGGTGTTTTACTCCAGTGCTTTGAGAGACGCGAAAAGTCGCATTCTTTAGCCTTAACTTTCACATGTCATGTCCAGTAGTCGTCTCATCGGAGTATGAGTGAAAAGAATAGAGATTAAACTTGTGTTCTAATCGCTTGGGTGCGTATCAGTAGTCGGTGTTATTCCAAGTCTATCTATGTACTAAATTTTTAAATTCATGCAGCGGCTCAACACAATAGAGTAACATACATAAACAAACAATAATATAAGCTTTCTCATTCAGCAATTTTGAAACTTCAACCGTTCTGGGGTGATTGAGCAATAAACTTACTCGTACATACACTTCTAAACTTTTACATTTATAATGACGAGATAGATAGAGATAATAATAATAACGAGTATAAAAATAAGCGTCTTTTAGTAAGAAGTTGTATAATGTCTACGAAATCTTATGACTTCGTAACATAAATAGTACATTATTACGAGTATAAGAGCTTGATTGAACGTCTTATAATTTCTGATTGCCTTTTTACGTGTTAATGTTAATCCCTTGGGGGCTTACCCTAAATTAGATGTAGCACCTTACGTTAATTAAGTCTGGACGAAAAATTGTATTTAGCCCTTTTTAACGTCCCACTGCTGGGCACGCGCCTCCCGAAGAGGATCAGGCCGTATTCCACCACGCTGGGCAAGTGCAGTTGCTGGACTTCACATGTCTTTCGAAAACTTGCTAGGTCTTTTCAGACATGCTGGTTTCCTCACGATCTTTTCGTTCACCGTAAGTGGTAATAATGTTATTACCACTTGCCTTGCAGTGTTAAAAATTGAAAAAAGGCTTTAAATTATTTATCTCTTTTGTACCTATGTACGTATGTATGTATAATATCTTTGTACTATTTCTATTGATCATGTTGTAGAGAAGAATCTTTGGTTTATATTTTGTACTTTTCATTGACTATTATCTCTACCAGTTTTTTTGTGCTGGGTACGTCTTGCCTATCTTTGGCCCCAAACGGGACTAAAACTAACGATCTGAAATACAGTCAAACGTAAGTCGAAATGTACTACAGGAGTCGTTATGTTAAAAATATTTAAAGAAAAATCACATTTTATAGTATTGCAAAGCCTGACACTGAACAGAAATGTAGTTTGTCTCAACAGTTTTCAGACGTATTGGAGTAGGTCGGGTATAAGAGTGAATATTATTTTTAGAATCTTTTCTAACAGCATTGTGCTTCTATTATGTCAAGAGGACTGGGTTGAGACGTTAGTGTGCAAGTTTTAGGTTTTTAGCATATTTTTTTTATGATTCGATACGATATTGAAGGTACATCTAAATACATATTATTATATAAATGCGAAAGATCACTCATCACGAAACATCGAAAACCGGTTGACGAATAATGATGAAATTTGGCATGGAGGTAGATTATAGTTAGTAGACGTCCGCTAAGAACGCATCTTGCAACAGGGCTGGATTAAGGAAATCTAAGGGCTCTCGCAAGGTTGTATGAAAATCTTTCAATTCTTGTGCTACAAACTTTAAATTTGGCAAGAAGGTAGTTAATAGTTAACAAGGCCGCATTAAAGAGGTCTAAGGGCTCTCGCAAGTTTGTAAGAAAGTTCTTCATTTCTTGTGCTATAAGCTTTAAATTCGGCAGGGAGAGAGTTTATTTATAAAGCAATGTTGGTCGCGGACAACATTAGGAAGGATTCACGTTGTTATACTATATGGCGCTACCCATATCGCTATCCAGCTTTTGGTAGATACTAACTTAAAACAAAATAATATTATAGCACTCCTAATTATTTAGGATATTAACCTAGAACCTACATAATATGTAAGATATATATTTTAAATGGGTCTTAATAAACTAGTTAAATGTTTCTAAACAAAACTATAAATAAAGTCCAAATCTGTACTTAATTCAACCCAAATACGCGTAGCATACGCAAATACTATTTGGTAATATCTTCAGTGCACGATTACGTGTCCGTTCTGAAGTTTTCACTATTTAAGTGCTTAGCTTATTTAATGCTACTTTGTTATTATTATACCAATTCCCCCTTTACTATTTATATAGATTTCTACCGATTTATTGTAGATAGCAGAACTCGAAGAGCTTTTACTATCACTCGCAGCAATCTTTGTATTTACTTGCTCAGTCCATTGGAAAGCTAGGAACTACGAAGGATTTCTTAAGCGAGCATGTCTTAAGTGTCGCGAGGCGCGACGGATGCGTGTGTGGGGCGCAGCACCCCGTGGGGCGCGTCGGTGGTTGGGGCGGGGTGTATCGATCTCCGCGGGGCGCGTGCGCCGCGGCTCGTGCGGGCGGTGGGCCTCGCTACTACTCGCAGTGTCACCCGCGCAGTCCGCAGCTGGCCGCCAGGCGAGCGACTGCTTCCGCGACTGTCTGCCTCTATGACACCGCAACGTTTGACATTTCAGACGCAGCGCGCGACAACATTACAACCTCAAACCGTTTGTCTTCTCACAAGGAATTGCTTTACGGCTGAAACTCTGAAGCGGCCATGCGAATACTCGTTTAATAAACGGTTTAAAATTTTTGACTTTATAGTGTATGATATCTTTGTGAATTTACATAACTGAAAACTTATAAATAGTTGGTGTACGATTTTTGATTGTGAAGTGTTGACTTAAAATCACGTAATTTAGTGTAAATAAACATAATTTCGAGTGATCGTGTTAGTGACTGAAAAAAGACATCATTAGGCTTGTTCACGAGTTAACGGCTCGTTAATTCAGAGAGAATCTGAAAAAAGTGGTTCTCGCCTACGTTTGCTCATCGGTGATAAAATTTATGACGAACGGTAAGAAGTATGTAATGATAAGGGTAGGGTGTGTTATCGCGGCGGGCGGCAGAAAGGGTGTTGTACCTAAATAGCGTCTTGTTGAATCTGATGATAATTTCTTGCGTTGACAGTATTTGACTTTTCTTTTTAGTTGAAAAGTATCCTTACATCATTACCTTCTTTATTTTTTTACCAATAAATGGATCTATTTCCATATGACTGGCATAAAAACTATTCGTTTTAAATGAATTTTGATCATAGAAAAAATGAAGATTCAATAATAATTATTACAATTAAATTACATATGTTCGAGGTCTTAATATTAGAATTACTTAAAAAGTTTGGTTTTTTATAGTTTTTTTTATAAATAGTTCTCTGCATAGGTATTTTATCACATATTTCTATTATTTTAGAAGCTACTTATTTAAAATAAGAAAAAGGTAGTTCATGTAAATACATATTTTGTAAAGAAAATATATTCTTGTACAATTTTAATATCTTAATATCCGATGTAGATTTAGTTGTTGTTGACAAAGTAGAATCTAGGCTAGAGCGGTGGACCGGCGATGGCCTGATCCCCCTCGTACTGAGGAAGGCCCGTGCCCAGCAGTAGGACGTTAAAAAGGACTGAAGATGATGAAGGTGATGATTTTAAATATACAAAAATTAAAAAATATTAATAATATGTATATGTATGTAAATTATCTTGTAAGATTATTTAGACGATTACTTCATATTATGCCATCAAATCAAATATTTGACTGGAAGCATACATACGTGAAAGATCTCTTACCTAAAGGTCAAATGGAGTCACTCTTCATTTCTTAATTACAGGTTTTACCACGTAAGTGTAATAATGTAAAGAAAAAAATATGACCAAAACCTTTATTCATGTGAAAAAAATGAACATGTAAATTTGAATGGGGTCGTTGATTTTTTAATTATAAAATCGTAGAAAAAAAGTATATGAATATTAAGATACCGAGTCATACGACCGGAAATAGTAATAACAAGTTGCACTTGAGTTTCGTTGTACAATTCCCCAAATTCGGCACCCGATTGCGAATGTGATAAGCCGAAACACAATTTGCTCTCTGCTATATGCCGATGGTACAAAAACTCTACACTCATTTTCGGAGCGTAGTTTTAGATTGTGTGAAAATTTACTACCAAGTCGTGTGTCTTGTTGAAATATCTAAGTTTGGTAGCGGACGTTCGGGCGAGAGTCCAAGAATTGAGGGATTACGCGCCTCTTTGTGACCCGTATTTTGGGTCGAACTTTTTAAATCTTACACTTCTCTCAAACACTCTTTGCCTTCTGCACTTTTATATTAAAACTTATTATTTAATTGTAGTATTAGTTTCGAGTTTTGAAAGCTTTTAAAAAACTTACTGTTTACTAAATATAATAACTAGATAAAATAACACGGATATTGTTTAACAACTTTATCATCATCATCAGCCCTTTTTTTTGACGTCCCACTGCTGGGCACGGGCCTCCCTCAGTACGATGGGGATCAGGCCATAGTCCACCGCGCTGGCCCAGTGCGTGTTGGCGGACTTCACATGTCTTACGAAAACTTGCTAGGTTTTCTCAGACATGCAGGTTTCCTCACGATGTTTTCCTTCACCGTACGACAAGTGGTAATCATGATAGAAATGATTCGCACATGAAAATATCAGAGGTGCGAGACCCGGATTTGAACCCGCATCACTCGGTTATACAAGCAACGCGTTACCGCTGGCCTTTACAACTTTATATTTATTTGAAATATTAAAAAATGCTTATGACACGAGATATTTCTTGCCTGTACTGGACAGATTTAGGTTAATACGGTCTATTGCAGATTTACTACGATAGCAATAAAAAAATTCAAACAATGGACACGGAGTACTCGAAAAGATAAAATATCTCATTACTTTTTATAACCTAAGAAAATAAAAAGGGGAACGCGGAAGGGAATTTGAAATTTTCTTTAGTAACCATTGCCCAGCCTTGGCCAAATAGTAATAAGTGCGACAACGTTTTATCTGCAGACGGGGCCCAAAGCTTGTCGGTAAAATAAATCTTACCATAATGCGGTTAGTTCAATTTTGTGTGAAAATTAGGGGCATATTTCTTATATCTTTTCTCTAGGCTTGACTCGATTCATATCACGTTGCTAAACTCACAAAGTAGAGAAAATTCACTGTTTTCTTTGGCATTTGTTGACCCAAATGCGGAAAAGGACGCTATCTCGTTTCAATATATCACATTATGAGCTCGTAAGTATAGTGTGACGTAACAGTATAGATATACAATATACATATGTATGTATGTAAAAAAAACTGTCGCATCATTCAAACGTACTGTAAACACGTAAAGAGTTGGCCTTTCTTTTCTATATTTCGCGAAGGAATTTATTTTATTGGCATTCCATGTGCCTTATCGCGTATTGAATTATCTCTCATGGGGATTGTGTCTGTTATTTTATTCAGGCTGCGGAGCAAGCTGTTGGATGGTGTTAAAGAGTGAATTGGCCGAATGAATGGTATATGTGTTGAGTTAAATTATTAATTTATATCCATACATACGAGTATTTGATACATATGTTCTTGAAAAAAATATTAATACATATTTATTTAATTACTTTTATTGTAGTTGTTAACATGCTTGATTTCGATGTTAATTTAGTTAACAGCATGTAAAAAATCTTTGTATTCAGTCCTTTTTAACAGTCCTGATGGGCACGGGCCTCCTTCTAATACGAGGGCAATAAGTCTTAAGGGGAGGGGGAATAAAATTATAAATATCGCCATATCAACATGATTTTCATCACCGTAAGTAGTGATGATCATGTTGGAATAGCTTACCACATTAAAATATTAGAATGTGAACTAATGTCTCCAGGTTTTCCGAGCGAACGCGTTACCACTGGGTACACAACTATATAATTTTAGAATTTTTTCGCTAATAAAGCATATCTCTCAATCTGCTAAGCTAATGAAACTCATCAGTAGATATATACATAACATTTCTTTTTCACGCTTATAAATGATTCAAAGAAAATAGGGGGTACGTTGGTCTTAAATAATCTAGGTTTATACCAATTCAATTGCGTCATCGTAAAGATATAAATATTCCAGAATAGCAGATGAAATTAATTTATATCATATCATACCAATATTAAAATAAATTACTTCTTTACTTGAGAACTTACAGTCGTACATTGAAATATTTCTATCTTAAAGTTAGTTCAATATTCAAGGCGCATCAATCATTATAAGAAGAATTATACCCGTATATTCCAGCTGTGCACGTTCCAAACGCATTTACTTTCAGTTTTTATTGAATACGTATAAAAAGTAAATAATTTTTGAGGATGAAAGTTTTGAAGAATTTTTATCTTCCATATCGCAGCTTACTATTCTAGTCACGCGCTTTACCGCTGTTTATTCACATTCGTTTTGGCGTACGCAAATAATGGGGTAACTCCTTGACTTACTCCACTCGGGTGCGCTTTTACGCGGCACTTCAGTTATTAGAATAATTCGTAATTATGTCACTTGTTTCGCTTCATAAATTGTTAAACTTTTGTTCGCCGCACGTACATTAAGTTGTGTTCGAGGAAGTTTACTTTTGCAACGATAAAGCATAATTAGTGTTTTTATTGTTCTTAATAATTTTATGATTGTTTTCTTCTTTGTATCTGACTACTTATATCAAAGTTTCTATGTATGTGTGTGTATATTGTTACTTGTCAGCTTGAAATCGGCTTGGATAAAATATTGTACACATATAAACTATGACTGGGAGACTGCTGTTGCTTAACTGTAGCTTATGGCCCCTAGCCCCTTTTTTGTTATTGGGAAATGCATTAACGCGTCCCACAAGTGGTTATGTGGTTTTCATTGGCCAAAAAAGCTAGTACAGTACCTGCTAAAACCCAACACATTCAACCACGATGCCTCGACGGAAGATCTGCCGAAGCAGACTACCGCCAGTGGGGTTGCTTATCAGCTCTATCTGCTATCAGAGATGTTCCAGGAGCAAGCCGCATGGCCTCTAGCCCTTCTAATCTAACCCTGCTTAGGGACTTAATGGCGATAGTTTAAAATATTAATTGTTTACCTTTCCGTTGAATCCTTTATTTTAACATAAGAATGTATGTGTAATTTATATAGTTTCTTTGTTTGAATTCAGAATCATCATCATTTTAAAATTGTTACGAACAATTTTAATAATAAAGAGAAATAATAAAGTTCATATTTCGTACTTATTTTTTTTGATGAATGATATAGTCATACATGCATAGAATTTTATCATTTCAGTCTCATCGAATCTCCATTACTCTATAGATGAAAAAAGTTTAAATTATATTTATGCTTAGAACAAAGAAACCTCAAAACGAGCTGAAATTAAATGGAGTAAATTGTTAAAATATATATTGTTTGCGAGGGGTTAGGGGGGGTCCTTACTAATTTTATGACAGTTTTCAAAAGGATCTGTACCGCTAAGGGGCGGGTTCTAATTGCCTTAAATAATGTTCGTATCCCATACTTATTCATTGCCTTAAATAAACTAAGCAAAGCTTTGCTTAGTGAGTGCCTTTCTAAATGATGATTAATGTATAAAACAAGTAGAAATATTACGTTTATTTTATATACGTATGTCGTATATACTATATATGCATAATTATATAAAATATTTTTGCTCATTTAAACTCCGAATTTAGTAAAATAATAAACTAAAAGAGATACTAGTTACAAAATTAAAATTGTTACTCCACTTCAGTGGTTGAAACTTGAAGTTAACGCGTAACATACCTACACAATATATTATGTTTTAAAAAAGTTATGAAAATAACTACTATTGGCTAACGAGCAATCTATAGCTTATAACCTTAAAACATAAGTATTATTTGAATGTATAATTTTTGAATATTTTTCCAAGGATAAAACTAATAAGAATTTCTTAAAATTCAAGTGGGTTTCCGAATGAACAAAAATATTTCAATTTATTATAATCAATCTAAAACTCAGAGCGCCATTACTTTGTGGACGATTCAAGCCAGTTGGCAACAGGTGCGTCAGTGTAGACGCATGAATTATGAACGACAAGCTACGCCACTAATTGATTCTTGAACTTTGCCTCTTCCTTAATTTAGCTCTCTCTTCAAAATGCATCAGGTAGATAGATGGGAAGCCTAAGGCACATATCTTCAAGGTAAAATAACAAAATACTAATAAATGTAATGACAGTTGGCACTTATTTATAGCTCTCATATACGAGTAAGTGGATGTTCTTTGTAAACTGGGCAACTCGCTGTCTCGGATAGATATACTCGTACAATGCAACTATCATAATATTATATACTTTGGTAATGAAATATGAAAAAGGGTTCCCTAAACTATCTGAGCCTACTGCAAAATATCTATAATATATAAATTAATTTTATTATTATATTATAACGGATTATGAGGAGCATAAAAAGCAGTTTCCCGATATGTGCATTGTTCATATGTCTACGAGTGCGGATTTTTTTCTTTAAGGTCGAATAATTCATCATCATCAGCCCTTTTTAACGTCCCACTGCTGGGCACGGGCCTCCCTCAGTACGAGGGGGATCAGGCCATAGTCCACCGCGCTGGCCCAGTGCGTGTTGTCGGACTTCACATGTCTTACGAAAACTTGCTAGGTTTTCTCAGACGTGCAGGTTTCCTCACGATGTTTTCCTTCACCGTAAGACAAGTGGTAATCATGATTCGCACATGAAAATATCAGAGGTGCGAGACCCGGATTTGAACCCGCATCACTCGGTTATACAAGCAACGCGTTACCGCTGGGCTACCACTGCCTCTATCGAAATGCCTCTGTCGAATAATTAATACAAAAAAATAAATAAATTTATAAAATAACGAATGTTTCTTTACCTACCTATTCTACGTTTAAACGTAGTTAATTACATAGTAATTAATTACATGCTTGTAAAAATGTTAAACATTAATAGGTCAGTCTCAGCATTTTGAGAATACTCAACTTGTACATATTTTGAATTACGCAAGTAGTCTTGAGAGTGCTTCCAGTCCACCCACATTAATAAGTGAATTATAACTAAAATAGGTTCAACCATCCATGGTACCAGAAGCACCCGAATACAATAATCATGGGCGTCGCTCCGAAAAATTGACATGGTTTCTTTACAACGAAAAATCTCCTGGGGCGAAATATTTTCATTTAAATATTTTTTTTATTGACGCACATTCACTTTTTATATTGGATAAACAAAAAATATTTAGTGATAATTTGACGCAGTAGTATCCTGTGTCCCACCTATTATCCCAGACAGAGAACTATTTTTGCCTGCAGAAGACTAATAAATGAATGTTTTTTGATATTTAAGGCAATACGTATATCTTTGTAAATTATTTTTTTTTATATAAAAAGTAAACTCTCTCATATATAGAGAAAAATTAACACCAATTTGGATCATCTCTCCTAGAAAAAGCTCAATATTATCGTTAGTAATTATTAATACTTGAAACGTTTTTGATTTTTCTGCTATTTATTGTACCTAACTATTAATATATGTATTCACTGAATAACTTTTCAAAATAAAAGCAAAAAACACTTTTGGTACAAAAGTTGTCTAGTTATGAACAAATACCAGAGTACAAAAGTGAATAAATTGTCTAATAAGTATTCGAACTGAAAAGTGTATATAGTTGATTTACATTTTACATTTATCAATTATATTTTTATATCTGATTTCAAATGTAATCGCACAAAGAAGGCTATATTTAGAAATGACTAGACGTGTTTTAACATCAGAACGTTGGAAAAGAACCATAATTTGTATTATTTCGACTTTCAAACATTAAAAGTTGTCGTGAATCGTTGAGAATTTGCTGCTCAAGTGTTTAACTAATTTATATTACCAAGTTTCAAACCAAATAGACTAATTGGCCACAACATTCGCCTGTTGATGTTTTAGAAAATTCTGTAATTTATTTTAACAAAGGAAATTCCTATAAAATCGGAATTAACTTGCTAAGCTTAATTATCAAATTAAAGCTTAAGACAATTTCAATTACAATAGTAAGTCAAATAATGTTTTCTGTTAAGGAATTCGAACTATGAATTTTGAGTTTCAAATATTAATTTGCATTGAGTTTCAAATATTACTAATAATCTTCGTTATTAATGGAATTGATTAATGAAATTATTTTTTTAATTTATGTTGAGCATTTATATAAATTTTATGACTGAAACGTTACGTATACTTAAAAATTACTATCAACTTTATCCATGTAAATCAGTTTATCATTATTGTTTACGGCGAAACTAAGTAAAATGGATTTCTCGAGTAAAGTCTTCTTTTCCTTTATCTTAGAAACGAGATAGCTAATATTATATCAAAACTTTGTTAAATTTTCACAATCAATGTAGAACGATAGTTACTGTGAAATTAATATTTTACATCAGGTACATAAACGTTGATTCAAATTTAATATATTAGGGTGTTTAGTTGCTACGAATCATTTGCAGTATTCTAGCGAAGTTCACCGGTCTCGTTGAGTAGTCGATCCGCCGGAGTATGTGAGTGACATGAAATGAGAGTGCACCTATGCACTATATCTCCTGCGCAGTTGGCTTAGTCTCAATGAGATTGACCGCCGTGACCGGAAAGTGGTTAAAAAACTTCTTCTTCTTCTTCCTGGCTTCCTTATTAATCCCGGCTATTGCCAGGGTTTGCCTTCCAACTTAGCTTACTCCACTTTCCACGGTCTTTCACATCACCCTGGGTAAGTCCGTTGGCTCTCATATCTTGCTACACGACATCCCGCCATTGCTTCCTTGGGCGGCCAGGAGGTCTACCTCCAGGGACAGACATATCAAGGCACTTTCTTCCGGCATAGTCCTTAGACCGGTAGATATGAATTAAGGGTTGGATTGAGTTGCACCAACCGTGGGCACGGGCAGGCAATGCAAAGTAAACCTATTTCGATATGTACAAATGCTTCACAAATTGATGTACAATGTTTAACTACGTATAATAATGAGAAGTCACATTTATTTTGTCTTTAATATTACTATTGATTTATTTCCTGCCTTGTCAGTCAGCACCGACTTCGAAAATAGCTTATCTACTTATAGTAAATGAGGTCTTCATTTCCCTTTTACTTATTTTTTACTTTTTACTGACTCCATGAAATTGACACCATGGTCAATTTTTAAAAGTTTTTATGCCTACTACGTTATCTTATTCATTCATTATTTAAGCAAAAACACCTTGAAGTTTGAATTGATAGATTTCGGCTTGGTATTAAATATTAATATTCTGTTAAAGTTTTAGTAGAGGCATAAATCAAATTTGTCTGAGCACGGTGTACCTATAGAACAAGGAAAATGAAATAATAATAAAATAATAAATTTTATTATTAACTGCCGGCTTTTGAATTATATTTGTACAAGTATTAGAAGTAATTTTTCTCTGTTACAAATATAGCCCGTTTTCGTAAGCTTTTCAGTTTCATTAATTGCACGATACGTATCTGTAGGTATGTTAGAATAATTAAAGTAATTTTGATTACTTTTTTGCAATATTAATAAAACAATGCAATTTTTATATATGGGCACACGCGAAGATGTGGTCAAAATTTGATAATACATATTATGATAGTATGTTCAAAGGCGGTTACACAAAATTATTTAATTTCTGAAAGTTTTTGTTTCAGAGTGGTTTGTGCAGTAATTTTAAAAGGGATAAGCCTTTGTAGTAAAGCAGCACAAAATAAACTTCATATTACATAATATGACGTACAAACCTCGTAGTCTGCATAGCAAAACTACTTTTACATCGGTAAAGTTACTAATATATTAATGATGTCAAAATTTTTTTGTCAGGGATAATAATTTTAATGAACTAACTAACGTTTTGTAAATACTATCAAATTCATCCTGCATTTGAATATACATACTATATTTTATATACCATACACAAAATTTCGGTTTTGGTAATGATTTTTAATCTTCTTCTGGCCTTTTCCCATCTTTGGGGTCGGCTTTGATAATCATTTTTCTTCATAAATTATTTTTTCTGGCTGGTCCTTGGAACATCATTGTTGTTGTACAGGTCTTTCTAACAACAGACATCCATGTAGTTTCAGTCTTCCGCATTGTTTTGGTACTGACCTGTTATCGATCACTTTCCTGGTCATGTGATATACAGTTCTTCTCATGTCCTCAGCCCTTTTTTAACGTCCCACTGCTGGCCACGGGCCTCCCTCAGTACGAGGGGGATCAGGCCATAGTCTACTGCGCTGGCCTAGTGCGTGTTGGTGGACATCACATGTCTTTCGAAAACTTGCTAGATTTTCTCAGACACGCAGGTTTCCTGACGATGTTTTCCTTCACCGTAAGACAAGTGGTAATCATGATAGAAATGATTCGCACTTGAAAATATCAGAGGTGCGAGACCCGGATTTGAACCCGCTTCACTCGATTATCCAAACGAGCGCATTACCGCTGGACTATACGGTCCTTCTCATGACATGGCCGTTATTAAACATATGTGATAGCGTTTTGCAGATTCACATCTGCTAACTTATTCTGTATCGGTTTTACTTAAGGCACTTTGTTTACGAGGGTGCTAGCTTGAGCATTTTCATTTAGGCGAGTAACTTGTACGTGTGTGGATTGATGTATCTTGAGCGGCCAGCATTCCGCTTCGTACGTCATTGCAGGTCTTAGCACAGCCTTGTACTCTTTGCCTTTAACGTGTATTAGCATTTTTGGATTAAAAAGCACTTCAGTCAACTCTCTCCACTTAAGACAACCAGCATTTGTGATGTGCGACTTCTGCGTCGATAGTGCCGTTATTTGTTAACTACACTACCTAGGTATTTACATTTGTCTACACTTTTGAGCGCTAAAGTGCTACAGTCGTATATTGCCTTTGTTTTTATAGAAAGGAACCAGAGAGATTTTTTTTCATAACTGAAGGATGCCATCTGATGTAATTTGTTGAACAGTGTGGTTAAAAAGTTTTAATGATTTTTAAACATGATAAACAATTTATAGTTATTTTAATAATTGGTAAAATTATTTAAAGATTTACGAGCACATTATTTCGTTTCTTTGTATCTTTTGATCTTTTTGTCAAAATACAAAGTAGGTACCTATTTGTACACAAAGGAAATATTTAAACTCTTTATGTTTTTTATTTTATAACTTGATTACTTAATACAACAATAAGCAGCGTTAAGTACTACTGTGAAGTTGTATATTATGTTAAAGGTGTAGCCGTGTCGGAGCTGTCCCATCGGACTAGGAGGATAAAGGAAATAACAAGTAATACGCATACTTGTGCACAAATCACATGCACTAGCTAGTCCCAATTTTATAAAGCCCAGGCCATTGCAGTCCAACGTCATAAATATCTACGATTTCAGTTTTTAAAAAATATAGAGAAACTATATACACGTTAGAATAGTACAAGAATCAGAATATTTTTTGAAAGTTTATAGCCGTCGAAGATTTATTCACGTCTTGATTGAAGATTCAAGCGGCCATCGTACCAGATTGCCCTCATTTTCTTTATATTGCTTTTTAATGTTTAATAATACAATATGGATATTAAATTGTATTATAAAAGTTAGTGTCTTGGTTACTTTTTCGGTATTACTTAATCGCTAAAAATTTTTAAAAAATTGTCAAGTTATTTTTATTGGAATGTTATTCCAATAAACATTTTGAAAAAGTGGCTTGAAAGATTTTCGTTTTTTTTTAAATGGTGCAGTTGTCGCCAACACTAATTGTTAAAGGTGAAATAAGATTACGAATTTTAAAAATGAATAAAATTAAGGGTGTATTTCAGAACTGTGTTATAACTTTGATTATGATGGCAGGGTAACAATAAACAAGCTGCCTGCGGCTCAAGAGTGAATTGTTTCAAGCTTCATTAGAATGAGCAAATTTATTTCGCTACAAGTCGTAACGAGTAACAAGTAAAACTGATTAATAAGGGAGTTATTTACAGTACAGCAGTACTCGTAATGCAGTCATTAAAATTTTACATAGTTTGTTAAAATAATCTTTAATAATAATCAGTATTACAAATACGATATTGTAATAATATATAAGCTCATTCACCAACGGAGAGTTGTTTTAGCTTTTCTTCAAAGTACTCTTTGCTTAATATGAAGAAACTGCCCTGACTTTGCTCGAGTTCCTCTTTGGGTACGTTTTACCAGTTAATGGTTACCATTAAAAATAAACAGTTTTAATCCAGCTGTTTTTTTGGATAGTCCATATTTCAAATTTTATCAAGACCAATTGATTTTTATAGTTTTTTTGATAACGTATATCAGTGCCTATTTTATTGATTATGTAATATACTTTGATATCTGTTATAATTTTATCAATCATATAAATTACCACGTAGATTGATTTATTAGATATTAACAACCAATCAACAGTGTACTAATTACCTTGACAGTGTTATTTTTGCAGAACACAACATCATACAGAGTTTGGATAGATTTGAATTTTAAGCTAAAATTAGGAATAGGCTAGGATTAAGAACTCAGGATGGAGTGAGTGCTATTTGTAAATGCATTCCATAACATTAAAAAAAGGACTTACAATTCACCAATCCAGTAATTTAAAAAAAACTGTCAATGAGTCTGGCTTGACAACTGTCAAGTTTGCTTTGATAGAGTAACGTTATGAATAAGACATATTTTATTTAATGTTTTTGTAAAGTTGAATATATCGATAAATGTACGGTACCCTATTGCAATCTTGTTGATGCTGAGATGATCTATAATTAAAATTATAATATTATAATGTAAAAGACAAACAAAAAGGCTTTTGAAAGTGGATTGTTATATGCATTATAAATCTTTTAAAAGGATTAAGTACATTATCTTGATAAGATAAACGACGAAAAACTGCTTTTATTTTAAGTTATGTTTCTTTGATAATATTTTTATTAATAGGTAAATATGATATACTATAAATATGCTGTCTGGTTTGATCTAATTGTGTCGAAGAACTTCATGCCGTTACTAAACCACCTTTGTAAGTTGAGATTATAAAATAATGACTTTTCATCCGTAAATCTTTAATAATTAATTTAACCTATCCGTTGAAAGGTATTATATTTGTAAAGTGTCTTGAGTAAATAAACTATAAAAAAGCTAACTCTAAGTATTTAACTAAAAGAATCCATATATTCTATACAGTAGCGACTCATCCTCGCTTCGCTCGGGTTTGTCCCTATGCACCGCTTTTAGTATAAAATTTTTACAAACTTTGAATGTCTTACTTATTTGTATCTAAACAAAATCTAAAACAATAGGTTTCAAGCTTCTAGCATTAAAACGTAATTTCCATACAAATTTTCATCCCTTATTTCAACCCCTTACAGCCCATTTTTCGCCTTGAAAAGTAGCCTATGTCCTTTCTCAGGTTCTAGACTATCTGTGTACCAAATTTCATTTTAATTTCGGTTCAGTAGTTTTGTCGTGACAGCGCGACAGACAGACAGAATTACTTTCGCATTTATAATATTAGTAAGAATAATAAATTTTCTTTTAGTACATATTTCAAAGATTAATTTTTAAGTGTATGAGCTTATGAACTTTACCCATAAATATGAAAATATTAGATATTGTATAATATAAGAAAAAGGCTTCATTCATTTCGTTCCCTATTTTAAGCAGTTTAAATTTCGCTGTCTCGTGCCATTTTATTACGGTAATAACATTCTAGTAAATAGGTACCATATAGACCCTCATAAATTTTTATATTACAGATTCAGTCGTTATTTTCGTGTCCTTTTTAATTTAACTACGTAATCAAATCATTATTGTACATAAACACACTTATATACTTTTGAAATACGTAATATTTTTGAAAATAATATAAATGGTATCCGCCAACCTATTGGAATCAATTTACAGTTTGCGGGTATAAGCTTCGAAGCGACCAGCGTGCATACGGATGTGAATCTGGAGAAAAGGAAGGATGGTTCGACAGATGGCTACACGTTTCGAGCAGTATGCTCAAACAGTCTCATTGTCGAGTGCCCTGTGATCGACCGACCGAAATCGAAGGCATAGCTTTTAATCGAGCAACGGAGGAATGGCCTCATTCAACGCTCTTTTGTTCATACAAAACAAAAGATTCAGGATTTTTGACTTATGAATAATTACGTTCGACTATTATTAAGAAAGTAATAAACTCACTATTATTGAATTTGTAGTGAATTGTTTTTCGTAATGTCGTCTGTATCTAAAGTATAGATATTACTTTCATTGTTTTTCATCATCTAAGCTAAAATAGAAATATTTTTCTAAGTTAAGACAGCAGTAGAGTTTAAAATACCACTTAGAAGTAATGAACATTTCATCATAATAAAACTTAAAGAGATAAAGACAGCTGAGAAAATGGAATGATACTTTCGTTCACATCTCAAAGAAGAAATTTATTCCTTACTTCGAAAGTTGAATATACCTACGCGAGTTTTTATAGCAACAAAGACTGGCAAAGCGACATATCTTTTACTGAATACGAGTACTCGTATATTGATTGACATATTATACTTAATCTTAAATAAATATCTATATCTTAAATAATAATAAAATTAAATATATATATATATATATATATATATATATATATATATATATATATATATATATATATATATATATATATATATATAAAAGAAAGTCGTGTTAGCAATGATATTTTAACTATAGATATGTTATGAGCGCGCAATCGTGAAAACTCGAAAACATCCTAATTAGGACGTATTGCCTTTAGTCAGTGTCACCGCATGGCGACGAGTGGTACGCTGCTACAAAATTTAAAAAAATGCCATCCTGTGTATTTAGGAAATGCACCAATTATGATACCAAAGTTAATAAAACACAAGGGATCTCATATCTCATGTAAGAACGCAGAATACTTCGATTTATTAATATATTTCAATTATTTGCCTAATATTCTGATATGTCATCGGTCGATAGACTAATGTTTGTTTACATTGACGCGCAATTGACAACATTAGCTATCTCTTTTTTTCTTATTGATTTTATCGACTATCCCCTTTCTATCATTTTGACATGTACCTTGAATGAAAAGTGTGTATGTGTGCAGCGCGGAACACTTTTTTCGGTTGTTTAGTGAGCGTATAACATATCTATAGTTAAAATATCATTGCGTGTTAGTTACACTATTTATAACTCAACAACGACTGTACCGTTTTGGCTGAAAATTGGTGGGGAGGTAGCTTAGAGCCAGGAGACGGACATAGGCTACTTTTTAAGGCGAAAAAGGGCTGTAAAGGGCTGAAATAGGTGATGAAAGTTTGTATGGAAATTTGACGTATCAGTTGTATGGAAATTTGACGTATCAGTTATAACCGTTGCCATGGTGCGTGCAATGGTAATTAAATCAGCAAATATATTCCGGGTGATGCGAAGTAAATATATACAACACGTACCTAGGGACGAACCCGAGCGAAGCGAGGGTGAGCGCCTAGTAGGTTATAAATGAGAACCTTTGAAATTTTGTTATTTACCATAACTGAATATTAGGCATTTTATTGAAAAATTGTTTTTGCGTTAGATTTTTTAAACTCATCATAATATATTAGTATCACATTACATAGACTACGTAGATCATTACATCTATTTCTACGTAGAACAAACCCGAGCCAGCCAAGAGTGAGTTGAGTTTGAAATAAAAGTTTATAGTATATAGAAGGGATCATGTGAAATAAATGTGGGAACCTTAAATAAGTTTAGTTACCGGCGGTAACTTAGCACTGCATCAACGTTGTTATAAAATGGATGATTAAATAAGAGATTATTCATTTTTTGGTAGCAGTAATTCGATGAGTAGTATGATTCTTTATCCGTCGTGATACAACATAATATGAAGATGAAGCATTGGAATACGAGCGAGCACAACATTCAGATTTATACTGATAAGACCTTTGCTTAACGAGCGAACCGATTATCGAAGCAGATAGCATGGTATTGAGAAAGGGTAACGGTTTACAAAAGGGAAAATACGGGACGCTTTGTTTGGATTGTACCTGTATTCACGTGTATGTATTTGTAACAAGCGTTGACTGTGTATTTAAAACCAAAGTCTTGTAGTCAGGTTTTTTTAAAGAAACACGATCTGACTCTTTGATAAGCAAATTTCATCATCCAGCATCTGATGCTGAACACTAAATTATTGCAGACAATGGTTAGAGATCTTGAAATTAAACCAGTTCGATGACATTTTAGAGTTGTAAAATATAAATGTAGAAATTTATGATTAATTTCTAAAACATGACTTTTTTATTATTAGTACGTCTTTTATTATTAAGAGAGCATCTTGTCCCAAGAACATTAGGTATTTCGTTTGATGAATTATATAACAATACTGTATAATATATACTCGTACGTAGGTACGAGTATATCAATCCACATTTTGTTATATGATGGTGCTAGATGCAAGTGGAATCGTGAGGCAAAGGTTAGTGTGGTTTAAGGAAAACCTTGCTTTTAGTATATAATTGTTATTTTAACAACAACACGGATTGGATCATTTAAAGTTCAAGGAGCTTTGAAAGAGAAAATAGAAAAAAAATCCGTCATTACCAAGACAAATGGCACAAAGTTATTTAGCGAATTCATTTTTATTTGCAGAAATTTTCGTTTCCTGTTTCATTAATAAAATTTAATCTTATTAAAGCGGGAAAAAGAAAAGTAATATTCTCTACAACAATTCCTATAACGAGTGCGAAATGTTGTCGCTTTGAATTGTTTTTGATTTGAGTGCCAATAAAATTTATTGCAATTAAATATGAAAAAGACGCGGAAAAAACCTTTGAACTCCTCAGTATAGGGATTAAATTGGACGAAGACTGTTTCAGTGAAAATAAATAGTAAAAATATGAAAACCCAAAGAACTTTTTACCGCTTTAACAATATTTTATTAATATGCACTAGGTACCTCATGCTAATTTAAATATACATTTGCTCTTAAATCTATCAACTACACTTAATATTTACTTACTAAAATTCTCAGTCACAAAAATAGAAATAATATAAAAAGTCCTTGTATAAGCAATTTCAGTTTTTTTTATTTTTCTGATTTTATTATCTATGCATTACAATTGGGCATACTCAGGTTACACATGTAAAGGAAAAGAATTAAAAATTATTCTCTACACGAAATCAACAGTGTAGTGTGTATATAATCATATATGCAGATACATATTATATACGCTCCTAAGGTTATATTTTGCTGTTTGGATCAGATGGCAACTCAGCCCGGATAATCACAAACGTTCTAATGAAAGTATCACTCACAGATGTCACGTGTCTGCTTCCCCGAGGGCGTAGATGCCATTTAAGTCTTCTACTTTAAAATAATTGTAACTTAATATTTTTTCAGCCATTATTTATATTTATTTACGTATGATTACTTAATATTAATCTTACAAATTACAATATCAACTGAATAAACTAAGTTACTCAACTTGCATATAAATACGTACATACATGTTTTTAATATTGTTTCAATATTTTTGAATTCTCTTCTTTTGTTATTTAAAAAAATATTCCTTAGTTAAGTAATAATTGATTCCCCTTTCAAATTCTGCCTCCCAACCCTCCCTTTTCCCTGTTCAGGTATGTTTTTCGGATGAAAACTATCCTATGTCCTTATAAGGGTTTCAAATTATATCTAAGTATTCATTTAAATTTTTATCTAAATCGGTTTAGCAAATGAAGCGTAAAAAAAGGTAACAACCAAGCATAAAATATTTCTCGTACTTTGGCATTTATATTATTAATTATTTCTTAAAATGAGACGTTAAAAAGGGCTAAAGACACTCATTTAAATTTATTAAAGATAAGTAGGTACTTGTCTGTAGACTGTAACAGGTTTAATAAAATAGGAAACTAATTGACAAACATAATTTTAACAGGTTGCAAGCCATATTGTAGGCTATAAGTGACTATAAAATGATTAATTATAGAAGTAGCATAATTAGAAACAAATACTGCCGCATGAATGTATATTTTAAATGTCGTTTGAAAAGTACAACAAAATGTGAAAACCGCATAAATAACTAATGAACTTTTAGTTTGTTATTGATGTACTTAATTCAGTTGTGAATGAAATGTACCCTTATATCACTATATCTATAAGCTAGTTAGATAATACACTGAACATGAGGTTGCAAACAAAAGTTTAATCCGTATCATAAGATTTACACTACTTTGAACTCACGTATGAGTGTTGACTGTTGAACCACTTAAGTACTTAGTTAAGTTTTCATTTAATATTGATGTGGGCTCAGTATGATAGATTTTATGAAACGAGTGTCAATCGTTGATAAAACTATTAAATTTTTGATATAAAATAAAAGAGTACGAATGCTTTATATAAATGGCCACATTCTTAGAAGACTTAACTTACATAAGAACATCGTCGGTTGATACTAATTTCGGTAAAGTACTACAGTTTAGTGAGTATCAAAGTACTTATATAGGTTAGTTAGACTTTTTATTTTTAGTGCTTGTAATTTGTATGTCTTCTAATAAGACCTCGTTTATTTTTGACGTCTGCGACCCTTTTTACCTTTGACGAATGCTTATTCAAAGAACGACCGTTGCAACCCAACAACTTCAAAGCGAACTATCCTTAATCCAGCCTTTTGTGTTTTGTGAATATGTGTTGAAAGTACTGCCTTAGAATGTCCTGGTAAATAATATCTACAACAATTTCTGTTCCTGAAATAACAGTTTATGTCGATTGTCGACTTAATTTTTATTTTAGAACGACTAACCTAACTACAAACTACTTTAATATTTTCTCATCTTATGCGAATTTGATTTGCGCATTGAAGTTGTGTACTTTCGAATATTGTATAGTTTTAACTAACATATTTCATAAGGTTAACACTAAAATATCTTCGAGTATGTTTTCACAAAACTACTTTTATCGAATGAAAAATAAGTGTGCTACATATTACCTAAAGGGAAATACATACAATATACATAAACAAGACTAAATTAATCCCATATCTATCTCAAAAAGTACTACACTACTGTACGTATTTTTGTAGTGCACTAAAGATTAGTAAATATAAGCATTTTCAAGCTCAAATTTCATTTTTTGGATTTAACTTCTCAATTTGAGAAAAATATTCTAAAACAATTTCTCGTAAAACCCATGATGGGTTTTACGAGAAATTGAAAATAAAATAAATATCACTGGTAATTTATTCTAAATAGGTACGTGCAGTAGTAATTGATATATTTTTTTAGGCTGTAATTGTTCTTTTTTTAATTTTATTTTTGATTTTTCTTAAAAGTTCCCTTTATTATATTGACTCGGGATATTGTTGTTTCTGTAGTACACATACAAATAATTTTAGCCTAGAATTAAACTAATAACATTTTACACATTCTTATGAAAATGTCATGTTTTATCGGGTTAAATTGTTAAATGCGTTAATTGTTAACTCTGGTGTTAATTGCCGCTAATAGTTTTTTTGATGTGTCCTTTTTTTCTTTCGTTTTTCTGTAAACTGTAGATGTAACATTTTGTGAAAAGGATGAGCGCTCGCGTTCTTGGTTGCCTGTTTTACAGGCAGCCATTGAGGGCGCTCGTACCAGAGTTGGTCGTCATGTCTTTATGTATAATAAAATTGATTTTACTTAGTCGACTCTTGACATTAAATCTATTAATTAAATGACTATATTTTATTATATACCTATACTTGTTGATAGTATATTTATCTAATGTCTTAAATTCAGTAAGTTTACTCGTATTTCCCATCGGCAATATAGAAAGAAGTTTAGAGAACGCTTTCCATATTTCCAACTTAATATTCATGCACTTTCCATAGAAACTTTCATACCATATTTCATTCCTTTAGGGGAGAAATTTAAAATCCCTTCTTGCACTTGGTCATTCATGTTTACCTTCGTTTTAAAAAGCATTCATGTGCAATATTGCATGCTTTGAACTTATGTTCTTAGCTACACGTACGAGTATATCTGTATGTGAATGAAAAAACTCAGACTTATCACATATATTTTTTAATTAGGTTTTATATATTATAACCATTAAATTGCCGTTAGTTAGACTCATTATACCTCAAAAGCAGCATAATAATAATAATAATTGCGGGAAAATCTAAGAGTTAAGAAATTTATGTAATGTAGCTAGGGACGAACCCCAGTGAAGCGAAGGTCGTTATTACATATAGTATTGCGTATGAATATTTATAAATCTTTAAAAAAACGATAAAAAATGGTAAAAAGGAAAGCTAATTCATTTAACTAATCGTTTCCAGTGAGAGAACACTTTGCTAAAATTACCCAATCACCATATAAAGTGGCTTTGGAGTGAACTTTAAATCACAAGGATTAATGAATATCACTGATTACGTACCGAACGCTTATTTACGCATTCAATTATTAGCTAAATTCCGTGAACTGAGTATACGAAACGACGTTTGAATTAATTTTATTGAATCATTAGATATGCAGATGACTATTGTAGTAATGACTAGACGTAGAAAATTAAAAATACACGATACAAGCTTTACGACAAAAAAAATACGTTATAAGCTCTATATCTAAGTATAAGCTATTTTTTGGTATTCTCAAAAAGGTACGATATTACACCTTTTTTTAAAACATTAAGCGTTTAATGCCCATTGCTTTTATACAAAGTGTTATGTACCTGCACTATTTACCCATAATATGCATCGATAACTTGTAATCTTGGTCGTTAGTGAGTCAGGTTAAACAGTGCGTAGCGGCCGCGTATCACAGTGGGGAGGCCATCGCTACGGATAACGGCGTAACTGCCCGCTGTTAATACACGACTGAATTTTATTTTCCATTGATAGCATCGGTAAAGTGTACATTGGGTAAATGCTATTTCAATTGCGATTAACACTGATTAAGCTATAATAATTTAACTTCAATTCACACGGTTTGGTTTGTATTTTAAATATTTGTCTAAATTGACAGTGCTTCATTAACGATTAATTTTATTTGTATTATCATTTGATAATACGACAATATTATCAAATGATAATACGACGCTTAAATTATTTCTGAGTTACAAAATTATTTATTACCATAGTTCATGTTACCAAAAGAATCAAAAAACTACTAAGTAAATAGAACAAATTGTAAAAAAATAACATATGGGTTAAAGGTTGCCACAACTTGGCAGGCAAGAAAAAGTTGAACGTGAAAGATGGAGAAGTAAAAGGTTTTAGCAAACGTTCATGTTGTTATAAAAAGAACACTAAAAAAAGAATGCTTACTGAAGATGTTTTTAAAGTTCTAATGTGCTACTAAAATAGCTGTTATTTTCGGTTTTATGTAATTGCAACTTTAATATTTATACATCATGTTTTATTTTTATTAATTTTGTTAAAAAAGGCTTAAGCAATCTTACAGTCCGTGTCGTTGTTATTTCTTATTACGAGTATGTTACTTAATATAGAGAAGAGTAAATAATTTCGTTTAGGTATTTTCAAATAAAAATAGCTCATCTTATCGATGGAATTTAACCTACAGCACGTATTTCAGTAAGAATTTTAGGGGCAAAAACAATCGAAGAGACCTAAAGAGCTGTTGTTAAAGTACAGGGGCTTTTGTTAAAGTGCAGTTTGTATAGGTTTATTGGGGCTAATAAATTCAAGCATCGATATCTCGAAAGTGTATTAATAGAACTCCAATGTAAAATAGCGGCGTCATAGAAATCATAGTCTCTCCAAGTTAACTTACAACTTCGTTCAGAAAATAAAGTTTAATTTTGCCTACATAATTTAGTATAATATAGTACTAAGCGCAGAATATTGGATGGTTTGGTTAAATCAAGGACTACACGCGCCGCCAGCAACTGAGGCGTGGTTTGTGTTCGTCTCCCAATATTTATAGTCATTGTTTGCAGTTTCGCTATATTATACGGCTATTGAATGTATGTTAAATTACTTTTATATACACTATAGGGACATTACATTATTTTTATATTTAAGAAACAGCGGTATCCCAGTGGTAACGCACTCGCTTGGGTAACCGAGTTAACCGGGATCAAATCCGGGTCTCATACCTCTGATATATTTGTATCGCATAATTTCTAACATGATCACCACTTGTCATAACGCGAAGGAAAACATCGTAAGGAAACCTGAAAGCACCTAACAAGAGACATATGAAGTCCGCCAACCAGCCAGCGTGGTGGACCTCCTTCGTATTGAAGTAAGACCCGTGCCCAGCAGTGGGAAGTTAATAATGGCTGAATACATACGCGACTTTTCTGAAGGCCTTTTTACATTAAACTTTATTAAACCTAAAAGCCAGCGTTGACCCTGTAAATTTCGAATGATCATATTAAGACACAAACATTTAAATCGTTTACTTACTTTAAACGCACACAGATATATAATAGGTATATATACAAACTAACATACTTAAAAAATAAAAATGTTTTTTGGGGTCTATATTTTGTACATAATACGTTACAGGCATTGCTTTTAAAAAAATATTCGTAGGGAATATTTTTTTTGGAACGGATTCCACCCAATTAATTTTTCCCTAAATTTATTTATACGGATATAATTAATAAAAATGTTCGTACAGGAAATATATGTTTATATTATCATGTTATTGGTAATTCTATTTAAAACATTCCTAGGCATGTATGGCCGCCCTATATAGCTTTGGGTCAAGATACGTTCTCCGACTTTGTTAAAATAGGCTCAGGCCTCAGTATCTTGAACTATTTATATTCAGCATCGATCGACCTGTCTAGAGCTCATACATATGAACTAGTATGCTAAAACTAGAACTGCTTCTCAAGGAAATTACAGCAAGACGTGTTAGTAGCCTAAGTAAGTGTAGTTTAGAATTTTATTACATTTTATTATTTAAACATTAAATTATTACTTTAATACTGTTGGAGAAAGGTAAATGATAGAGTTAGGCTGGTAAAAATAACTGTATTAGTTTTAAATCAAGACGAATAGATAAGGCGAGACGCGAGTTGATACTCGTAGTTGCCGGTGAATACGAAGTGGCCGGCTGGCGCACCCTCAGACCGCTTGACGCCGCTTTCTTCCCGTTGTCCTCTCGAATCAAAGTATGAGTGGTGCGCGAACAATTACTTTTATGAATTTACCACAAATAAACATTATTGTATGAATGTATTATACCCATTATGTGCAATTATTAATTAATTTAGTAAAAAGCAACCTTTTAAATACTATTTGCACGCAATCAACCATCACATTCTGACGACAGCCCTTTCCAAGGGTATGCTCTAAAAGTCCACTGAAAGTATTTTAGTATTTTTTGAAAAAGCAAAAGGATAAGCCAACAAACATCTATCTTTTAAGTCTCTATATTCTAATCGTCATTGTTTTTTAAAAAAAATTATATAGATTCTGTTTTTTACTATATTATTATACTCGTATGTATAATTTATTTAGTGAAATTGAAAAGGTGACTTGTAAATAAGGATAGAGGAAAATAGTACAGTAGTAAATAAAAAAGTATAGGAGTAAAAATAGGACGTTGACCATCCTTTTCATAATTATATTTAAGATTGTAGCTTAAATTATAACGTGCCCGTCTTTCACTATAAAACTTCGTCTCAAACTGGCAACAATTTCAACGTTAAAATGTATTTAGATAAGCCAACACTGAATAAAAGATTTAACAAAAGTGAGTTAGGATCTTCTGGCTTGGTTAAAGTATTTTGAAGTTGAAAGTTACTGTTTGCATAATAAGGTGTAGCATAGTTTATGAGCTTAGAACTATTCATTGAAGTGTTTAAAATTCAAAAAAGTAGTTTTTTGGCGTAGTCCTTTGCTTCTCATATAATTTTTACATAAGTTACTCTGAAAGGTTGAATATTAAAGGATATTCTGTGTCGCTGTTTTATGTACTGTCGTATTTTATTTCACTACTTCTTTCTGATTATTATACAAATATTTAAAAAAAAAAACTATATTTGTATTACATACCTACTAGTGACTATTGCTTGATTTCTCGACATTGTGTGATTTGACGTGATTTGACGTGATTTCCATACAAAATAAACAGTTCTAACTTTTCCATTTCTTTTTCTTTTTTTTACTTAACAACAAATGACACCGCCTTAACACAACGAAATTAAGGAAAAGAAAGAAAGGAAGACTTTTTCATATCGGTCTAGCCGTTTTTGAGTTTATGCGAGACTAACGAACGGCATTTTTAATAATATGTCTATAGGTTATTCAAATAATTACGCAATCATTTCTTTATTTTTTTAAATAAACTTAAATGAAGTAGGTGGTGTTATAATCTAATCTATAATTAATTAGGTTTCTTTTGGAAGAACTGGGAAATAATTCAGGGAACTTTTTCCGAATTACTGGTAAAACTTAACAGCTATAGTAAATCTTCCTCTTCTTCTCGAGGCAGTTATCATAGCAAATTACAAAAGTGATTCTGAAATTTCAATGTTGAATAAAAGATTATGTTTTATGTTAGAAATTATTATAAATGAAACTAGGTAGGTACTTCGGATACGACTACAGCTGTAATTCTAAATAATCTGAATGTTGCCTGCCGAGTGTAATTTTAATTAAGTGCTTCCTGTCGTTTGAGAGAAAGAGAAAAAATATATAACAGCTAGCTATTGAACGTTTGCATAATAACACTTTACTAAATTGAAAGCTCTATTATGAAACATTTACTATTTATTTTTAAACCCATTTCATTTGCTTAGGTCTTGCGTTAATCTTGATTTATTTTTACCTGATATATAATAGATAAAAGGTAGTAGTAGTAGGATAAAAGTGTTTTTTTTATTCGGGTTTTTCTTGTCACAACTAAAAATTATTGTGAATTATCGCAGTCTCTGCTCTACTACATTTCATAATATTTAGCAGTGATTAGTGTTATAACTACATAATCATGAATGTAAAATAAACGCCACAGTATATAAAAAAATGGAACTTTTAAACGCCAATAATAAATATATTGATAAAATAATTGAATTATTTAATTAAAGTGAAATAATAATATTATATTATATTACTATTATTAGCAATAATATTACCAGCATTTTAAGTATAACTTTTTCGTTTATTATTAATAGAACATTTTCATATTTTTTCGCCTAATAAATTGGTTGTAAATATTTTCTAAAGTTATATTATTAAAACGGACATTTAATATAATTCAAATAAAGTTTAGCTGTCTTGTGTCTTTATAAGGGTCTCAACGATTTAGAGGCTTTGCTAAATTGATTTTATGTGTATTGCCGACTTATCCGCTCGTTGTCGTATTGGTGTTAGAGTCTCGGGAATACTTCGTTTTTAACGAAATAGTTTTAGTTTTTAGATAAACAGTTTATTGTCGATGGGTTCGTAACGTTAACCCTTACATTATGTTATCTGCTGCCCTAGCTCGATTGGATTTGTGTTATATACATAATACGAGTACCTATGTCCTTATTATTTTTCTACGTTCATATAATATTATATTTAAATAAAAAGTATAATTTTCAGCTTTTCTTTTTTAAGGATCGTCTACTTATAATCACACAAATGTATTGAATAATACCAATATTTTTCGTCAATTTCGCCTTTATATTTCTATTTTTTGTATAAACTCGTAGATTTAATAACTATCAGATAATAAATAAATTACTGTATGGTATTTTCGCAAACATAAAGTGAGTAGCTACTATCCAAAGAAACACTTTTCCTCTTGATATATGTTGTGGAGTTTTCCCTCACAGTATTTGGCGGGACATCAATTCTTTTAATATATAAATATTTTTTCATCGAAACTTCCAAGCGTGCACCCTACCAGATAAAACTTTTCGCAGAAACAACATAAACACAATGGGATGTGTTTCAATAGATTGATATTTCGTAATTTATCACTTACTTGCCTCTATAAATGATCGTTTTACATAATGCGTATAATATTTATTATTACTTCAGGCCTAAAATTTTTAATTTAGTGCTATGCTATGAGTACAAGGAGCAAAAATTGTAATATAAAATTTAAATCCATATCCATTTATCTTAGAGGAACGTATATACGTATACGCTACGTACATACTTACTCATTTGTATGGACAGACATAATACATATAATCGATATACCTATTATATTTGTAATCAGCCCTTTTTTTAAACGTTCCACTGCTGGGCACGGGCCTCCCTCAGTACGAGGGGAATCAGGCCATAGTCCACCGCGCTGGCTTAGTGCGTGTTGGCGGACTTCACATGTCTTACGAAAACTTGATTGGTTTTCTCAGACATGCAGGTTTCCTCACGATGTTTTCCTTCACCGTAAGATAAGTGGTAATCATGATAGAAATGATTCGCACATGAAAATAACAGAGGTGTGAGATCCGGATTTGAACCCGCATCGCTCGGTTATACTCTTACAAGCGAGCGCGTTACCGCTGTGCAAAAAGTTTAAGACTTGTTATTTAAATTATCTCACTAACAGACCCGAAAGACATTATTATATACTCTTTTCCTTTCAGTTCGATCTTTGAGTACAACATACAAAAGTCTATAGAAAAAAGTACGTTCTACTTTTAATTTCTTGCACAATTTCCAAATTTTCCGTATTTTACCTAAATGCATTATTTGGAAGATTCCGCTGTTCTCAAGTAATCCGCTTACCAACTAACATTAATACACACCTATTTACTAACCTAACAATTATTGATTTTCTTAAATCTTTTATAGATTTGACTCACATGACATATCTGAATCTGAATATTATAATCGTGTAATATTATATTATTTATGATTATGTCATAGAGTATACAGTGAGAGAAAAGCAAAAGAGCTTCTAGTGACTAGAGCGGGTCAGCGAGATAATCTAGTTTATTGAACAGAACGTCAAATTGGCGGGGGTCGTACCAGTTCTAATAGCATCACATTTCTTCGTACATGCCACTTGATCTGACTGATGATGGAGAATGACTCCTTTACCCCTTATAAGACAAGCGCTGACATTTGCTTTCATGTCCGTCTGCTTTTGTCTATTACTTTTATTGTTATCATGTTATTGCTTTATTTAATTTTACTACCCATAAACTTGCTTAATATTATGTAAGTACTCGCGATATGCTCAATCACTTTCGTGCGTGTTATAGACACAATATATGTCAATAATATTCTAAGCACGCTTTAATTTAAATTGTGGCCCATAAAGGTTATTTTCAAATCCACCGCAAGGTTCATTTGGTGGTTATATTGTTAACTTCTAATCACCCTTTCTTAGTAGTAAGCAATGTCATCGTATGTATTGAAATTCATTTAAATGCAAATATGTAATCACAGATGTTTGATCTGAATGTCGAGAAAACTTCATCTTCAAATATGTAGGTATCAATGTACATATTATATTGTATATACTTTCATCAAATTTATATTTTTTTACATAAACATTAACTAAATATATTTTTAATTTCCTTTTCATTAATTTACTTTTCTGGTTATATAGATATATTCTTTACTATTCTGCAAATATGCTCATTTTTGAAATAATGCTTTCTTAGGTTTACGCGAATATTCGATATTATAAATGAAACTACCATTTCGGATTTTGTAGCGGATTTATTTTGATTTTTAGTTCCCGACGTTTCGAATGCTTTACTGCTGTATCATGTCTTGCCCGTGACCATAATTGCTGTAAAGCATTTGAAACGTCGAGAACTAAAAATCAAAATAAATCCGCAAAAAAATCCGTAAAGGCAGGCTCATTTTTAGTTAAAATATTAAATGCTTCAAAAAAGGTAAGTATAATTAATGGCCTGTCAATGTCTGACCGGAATCATTCAACGAGAAACTGATTGATTTTGAAAAAAATATAAAGATTTATTATTTTACGAAAACTGCTTAATTTTGACCAAAATATATTTTACTTTGTTGATTAAGATAAACGAAGTATTTCTATGTATTTATTTATGAAAATTTTGTAATAAAACCATTAATTTACAATTTCTTTTTTGTTTTTTGATAATATATGCGATTACTCCTAAGGTATTCGTTTAAATTACATGTAATGTAATATAAGTATATGTAATAAAAGTAAAATAATGTGCATGAAATGCTTAGACTTATTTAAAATTATAAGGATTAATACCGGATTTGTTTAAATAGCTTTCAAATTATCGCTTTATAATTGCTCATTTTTTTAGTATTAAAATGGATATAGTATTTTATCCTTAAGAGATAGACATATGCCATCGCGGACTTTTTTGTAGACCTATATAAGAAATACAATTCTACCATACATCATTTTGTTTTATATCTCAAAGGGTTTAGGCAGCGTTTTCATTGAAAGCTCCCAGACGGTATATTTTTTCCGACACCTCCAACAGATATCTTTATATTTTGGCCAATGAATACAAAATTTTGATAAATTATATACTAAAACCTTCCTGGAAAACAGTCCTATCCATTGGTGATAACAGCATGAAAATCGGTGCAGTAGGTTTTGAGTAACATTTATAATATGTAGTGATAGTGACGTACCTATTATATTGTGAAATTTTCATTTTAGAAATATTTTCAAGTTTTTCAGTATATTGGATCCTAAGTATAAAACTTGAATATTTAATTATTAATAATTAACTAATTAACTTGTAGTAAATCAGTTCTTTTCTCTTCGTAAATGGGTTTTTATATACCTACTACTTACTCGTGGAAAGTGTGGTGGTAAGTCCATGTTGTAAATCGATATTTTCTACGAAAAAAAAACTTCATAGTTCTTAATTTGCCTGAGTTTATTTAACTTATTATTTCCAGAAACATTCAAATTTTACCAAAGGGAATTAGCGCAATTGCTGTTAAATTACAAGCGATGCATAACATTGCGAGCATTTTATTAGGCACTAAATATCTAGTGATATACCTATTAGTATGAGTACTTTATAATGTAATAATAATGTAAAACATTAGACTAAAGATAAGCAAATGACAAGGAGTTACATATTTCGATACGAGTATTTGGGGGAAACGTTTAAGCTAAGCTCCAAGGCAATCATTAACCTCGTTCCTTCTGCTAATGCGGGAATCGTAAACATATGTACGTATAAATATGTAATATGTGTACATGAATTATAATATTTGTCTTTAGACACAAATATTGTCTATACAGCATACATATACTCGTATATTATATATAGTAGCCATAAATGTAGTGAGGGTTGTTGAGTAATAGGTACGAGTACGTATAACGTTGCTTGTTCTCGCCTTGATTATAATTATCTACAAAATATATAAACTAATATTGACTTGCTTGTAACAGATTGACATCTGTAGTATTCAAATTCAAATCAATATATTATTCACAATTTAATTATTATAATTTTTACTGAACATCATTAGTCCACTATCAGTTCTTGTATTATTTGAGACTTGTATTATTATTTTTATTTTGTCTTTTTTGTAAATTATATTCTAATTTATAATAATTCTGTAAGGCCGATTAGCCTGGAGGTGATCACATCATCCCCTTGGCATACCATACTGTATAAAATCACGCATTATATGATAACCTTTTACCACACAAAGGGTTTTTGTGTGGTAAAAGGTTATAAGTATAAGTTATAATTATTGACTCTGTGTAAATGTTTGTGTTATGCTCCTAGTGTTGTGCATGTCGCATTACTTTGGAAATTCGTTTATATTTTTGCGTACATACAAAGCATTTTCGTACACGTATTGAGAAGCAAATCAATTTAAAAAGTTATTTCAATGTTATCTATTTTAAGTTGATCTAGTTTATTCTTTCACGTGTAACGTATATATATTTTCTTGTAATTTAATTTATGTTTTTTCGTTATTTTTAATCCAAAAATTGTGAACAATATGATTACGAGATCGCATTTATATATCATGTTTAACGTGACTTTTATTTAGTCTCTATAATATTAATGATGAATTAACATTTTCGGATTTTCATGACTTAAACAGATCACACTCGTGGCTACCATAGGACCCTTTTTATCCCACACTTAGGTTGTACATTAGTGAAATTTAATTATAACTTTAGTAAAATTTTCTTTAGAACAATTATTGACTACTGTGGATACAGCCATTAACGTCAAATTAGAAGGAACGCTTTTATGAAGGAAAACTAGTATACTAGTTCTTTTACGGGCTTGTTAAGGTGTAAGCGTTTCATTTTGTCAAAATATGGTCGTAGGTAAGTAAGCATACATGTTTAAAGTTTCTATTCATTTAGATTACTCTATGAAATGAGTGTTTATGTTATCTAAACCTGCTAATTAAGTGTCAATCGCTTCGCTGGGCGTAAGTAAGGCGGTGAGTCGCTATTTTTCTAATAAAATAAAAGTAGCTTTAGTTACTCCTTATAGAATAAGCTGTATGCGAATGAAAGTCCCGTCAAAATTGGTCCAGCCGTTTTAGAGAATAGTCGGAACAAACAGATTGACAGGCAGACAGACGGATAACAATTTTAAATATTGTTTTATTGATGTATTAGTACCGCATATATTTTATATTCGTTTCAAATAACAACAGAAACTTCAATTTTATTTATATGTACTATAACCTTAAACTATAACTACTATGGTTTTACTATAACCGTAAAATAACCTTATGTAGTAATTTTACGTAAAAATAGTCCGAGCAAAGCGATGTTATATTTTGCGTGTATTTCCTGTGTGATTGAGTATGTTATAATACTTACTTTTCTGAACAACACTACAACATAGTAAAGCTTCAAGTAATGATAATAGAGCGAGTATCTAGTTGGGTGTTTAGTATGAGAATGATTGTCTCTTTCATTATTATTCCATTAGTGTACTCAGCCACGATACATTGTGCTCTACATCTGCGGTATCCGCTCTACCGCACCTTATCACTACAAAAGGGCATTTTAGGTTGTTGGCGACACTGAATGAGTTCCGGAGACGGACTTTCATCACATATTCCTATTGAAATATTTTATTATAAAGTAATTAAATACCCTAATACAATCCATTTTGTTTATTTGTTTTTGTAAGAACAATTGCCGAAGTAATTAAGGCCTGAATCGTATTATAATTAAGTGTTTTTAGGTCATATTTGATTAGATTTAGAGATATTTACGATTTCATTAAAAATCTCACTATGATTACACAAAATGACATTGTTTTTTAATAGCATTAACAGTTTTATTTATCTTCATTTACTGGAGAATTATCCCATCACATAAGAAATAGGAAAGTCGCTAAACGGGCTTTTTTAATTAGCCTAAATAGATAAAACATATTTTGTAAATATGTGTGCCTTAAAAATCTATAAAATATAGCAAAATTCGTATTTTGATTACGGAGACTTTTAATATAATAGCGAGACACTCAAAAATTTCAAATGGGCCTACGAGTAAGTGCAGTATTAGCTTATAAGTTATACATAATAATTAACTGTTACAATCATAAGTAAAATAACGTTATGGTTTAATTAAGTAACATTTAATATAATATAATATCATTTATTTCAACCTTTGCAGTCATATCATTTTAAATTATACTTCTTGAATGTTTTGCGTTTATTAATATTACCTCTATATAAAAATAATAAATACATATATAGGTATTTCTGAGTATATCCCAGTATAACTTTAAAGTATACGATAACAATATTTTACTTAATTTACATATTTCTAAAGAACTAAGTAAGCTGTATTTGTTTATATATAACACTCAAGATTATTCCGTAGCCTACAGCTGTTCTTGTTGTAACAATAAGTCTAATCAACGTAACGTACAAGTTTCGTTTGATCAAGATTTTTATTATATGTACGAGTAGGATTACCTTATATTTTGGTACATTAATACTAATTCTACGGTTAAACAGCATACCGTTAGCTTTGCTTCATGGAATGAAGTTCAGTAATCTTAAATCTTCAGAGAATATTTGCCATAAAGGGTTATTTGCACCAATTAGAAGTAAGTAATGCAATAAACTAACAACTTTGAATTGCTCGGACTGAGTGACTTTAGGCATCACAATCTGCCTACTTTATTAAGCGCGTTTACAAGCTTTTAAAATTGATAGTGATAATAAGATGCTTCTGTGATCATTGAATAACTTAGATTTATATTTCTTTCCGTATCCATTTAAAGTTCTGTAAAATAAACATAGAAGCAGAGCTATATTTAAAATAGGACAAGTACCTTATTTTTATATGAATAAAAAGTTAAAAATCAATGTAATAGTTCCTGATTTGGTACTAAAAAGATATGTGCTAGTATACAGTTGCGTCTTATTTTAGAAAAAAATATATCAAAACTTCCTTTAGATTCTCATATGATATACTTTACACAATTCATGGCCTTTACTACGTTTAAGAGCCCCCACGGACTTTCGATCGGCCGATAGTTTGGTTGGTTGCTTAATCAGAATGGAGATTTATGGAAGTGCGCACATTAGAACAATTTGGTACGGCCGACTAAAAAGTTTGATGTGCTATACGATTGCCTTCAAACTAAACAGGCAGCCAACTATCGACCGACAGCTTAATCAGTACGGCGGGCTTCCACGCACTCACACTACGTACTGTTCAGTGGGCCAGACTTTCATTTTTTTTGACTTTTGGCACCGTAATGTTACGCTTATAGCCTAGGATCCCACTGCATGATTACTACGTTCAACGCGTTTTTGATAGAAATCTATTTTTCATATAATATTATTATAACGAGTAAAGTTTGGCTCAGTCGGTGGAAACCCTACTTTCTGCGCCAGCGGTCGCGGGTTCGAGTCCTGCTGAGGGCACTCATTTGTTGAGCACGAATGATTGTACTCCAGTCATGGGTGTTTATATTTATAATATGTATGTACTTAAAACTTATTTGTGTAGTATATCAACTATCTAGTATTCGTAACACAAGCTTATCTTACCACGGAACTAGATGGCGTTGTGTGTAAATATGTCCCTACATATAATTAATAATACAAGCGGCTAAATTTTAAATTGCAACCTGGCCAAACCATATTCTCCTATGTTTAATAATTTATACAAAATAGATTTCAATCAAATACGCGATGTACGTACTGGTAGTAATCTTGCGATGGGATCCTGGACTAAGAGCTGTTGGCCGATAGTTTGTCTAGCATGCGCATCCATCAAACCCAACAGTTTAGTCGGGCCAGTGTGCAAACTTACCGGACCAAACTATCGGCCGATCGAAGTTCGCTGTTTGCGGGGGCTCTTAATATTGAAAGAAAAGGTTGTGACAACTTTGTCATTTATCTGCGAAACAATAACTGGAATTGTGGGTTTGCATTTGAAAAATTGATTGATCAATTTTCCCAGGCTAATGTTTAAGGTGTAATTTTAGAGTTAAATTTTCCCCCCCCTTTTTATTTCCTTGCGAAAGTATCTATAAAATATATAATATGTTAAAACCCACGAAATCTTACATAGTGAGTAATACACTAAATAACCACAATAAATAGGGGATGATGTTTGTTACGTTAGCATCTTCGTGTTATGAATTCTAATCTTTTAAATGGTGCTGTTGAAGTAAATAAGAACTTTTTGATTAATGTTAAGCAAGCTAAGTCCCTTTATTTTCATAACAAATCAACTCGCACAACTTAAGTCTGGCTATGAAAGTTATAGATTAACATTTGATCCGATGAAGTCGTAAATAAGGGAAATAAAAAGTTGTAGTATATATATTCCTAAAGTTATCTATTAATCAGTAATGTATATTTTTTCAAGTTAGATATTATAAACTTTTATTTGATAAAAAATCTTATTTTCTTACTTTGTCAACAGAGCATATATATTGCATCACGATAAATCCAGTGGACAGATTTAGATAAAATTTGATATGATGATAGCTAGTTTTCAGCGTCAACAAATAGGACTTTTTGCTGCGGAAAAAAAATATTTTTGAGAAATTTAAACTAACCACTAATTTTAATGTAGTGTTTTCATTAACTGGAAGGGGCAGTCGCTAGTTGATTAATGCTTATATACATATAATTGATTGAAAGTAGCTATAGATACTAATTCCAATTGAATAGTAATTAATTAAATACGTAGATCGTGCAATTAAATTAGAGAGAAATACTTACATGTACACTAAGAACTTTACGTTTTCTTTAAATTGAACGTTACTTATGGTAGCGGAGCCCATGATGCTAAATGTGGATTTACTCGAGCGTCACGGAAACCTATAAGATATTGTAGACTAGATAATTGGAAGAATAAATGGTCCTATAATATTTGCACTTTCAGCGATGGGGGAAAGCGTCTACAGACTTTCAAAATTGTAAAAAAAAAAACAATGACATGGACATACTCAAGCGTGTCAGATATTAATATTTTTCATACTCCAACATGTCTCTGATATGAAATATATATTAATCTGATGATTTGCGAGGTGACGGGAATGGCTTCCCGTGTGGGAAGGGTGAAAATTATATAAAAAATGAATTTACTCGAACTCGTCAGATTTGTAGAGGGGGTGTTAATTGAACCCTACAGACGCTTCTATTTCTTAAACTGACGATTCAGAAGTGACGCAAGCTTGCAGTAAATTGTTAAAAATGTAAAAAAAACGACATCTCAACATACTCGAGCACATCAGATGAGTATACTGACGGTTCATCATGATATCCTAGCCATATTTACTAAAATATATTTTGAAGGGTATAGGTAATCTGATAAGTTGAAAAAATAATTACCATGAGGTATGATCAATAAAACTTTTTTTAAAGATACATCTTCTTTACTGAAAATATTTCATGTCATTATCACTCATACTATCAAAATAATAATAACTCACCAAATTTGATTTACAAAAGCAACTTTTTATTGCAAGCAAGCCGGAGCTGAGCTCGGCTTACGTAAATCTTCAGATTATATATTTTTTGTGATTCTTGTATCACCCTTACAATATAAAAAAATTAACCGCGCTCGAGGAGGTCAAGGCATCATTTTTTTACAACTTTGTTACCCTCCCTTAAGTTAAGCGTAAACCGTCAGATAAGCAAATTTGACACTTTTTAGTTAGTAATTAACTTATCTTAATCATACGCGCTCGAGTATTTCAGTTTTTCATTTTTTTTTAACATTTAACGAGTTCGCCTGAGCCGTACCCCCCTATATTGAAGACTGATACTGGTTGGGGGTACTTATCAATATGTAAGGTATCTTACCTTATAATTATCTGACGATCTCGAGTAAATCCCAAATTTTCCTCTTGGGCTCCTCTACCATTACTACGTTGCTTTCAATTGAAATGAAATAAATTTAGTTTTATGATGCCTACTAAAGTATATTACAATGTGATATAATTTAGCTTATTGCCAACTAAGAATAATAATATCAGTAAGTAGATTGTGCTTTTAAAAATGTACCTACCTACAGTTATCTACTAAGCTTATTATTAAAGCTAAAGCTTACAGAAAATGCATTTGAATTTATTGTGTAACACGTTATTGTATTGTTGTTCAAGTATATATATCCACTTATATCATAATTTAAAACTTTTATATACTTCATACAATATATTTCAACTTCACTTTGGCTATAAGAACTGTCAATGGGAATAGGGGATGCGCGAATTCCATTAAAGCTCTGCAGCGGACTGCTGGTGATTGATGAAGGCAATCCGCCACTTGTCCGGCCGCATTCGCCAATTTTAATCGCTCTCTTTGCTCGTTAGTGCAAGAAATAACTTATAACTTCACTACTTAATGACTTTTGTGTTTTATTCTTATCTATCAATATAAATTAAGAAACTTTCATATAACTCTGTACCTAGTTTAAAGATTTCGTGCATTTTTATATACGAGTACTTATATATTATGTATTCAGCACGGGCGTAGCCAGGTTTTAATTTTGGGGGGGGGGGGGGGGTTCAAGAAAATAAAACTACTAAAATTGCATGAAAAAAATGTAATATATTGTCGCGTAATATAGTGTGAACTCGTAATAATAGCACGCTTGTACAATGCCTAAGAACGGCGAATGTCAATTTTTAACGTATGTCAATGGTATGTCAATTAGATGACAGGAACAGTTTATTACAAATTCTAATGTGTTAGAGAGAGACAAAACACTTTCGGGAAAGGATTCGAAATTACTAGAAACATTTTGAATTTTCGATACTAGAATGTTCTTAAATTTACCCGGAGGTACGTGCAACTGTGCGCTTAAGACACCATACTAGTTTTAAGGAAGCCGTCGCTCATGCTCTAGAGGTTGAAGCTGTGCGTCATGACTCTAGACCTTGGAAGGTGCGGGAAGTAAATACAGAAGGAGCATCGGGCCCGAGAACGTAGGTTTAGCCCAAGTTGCTACGAGTGCGGCGGTCGGGGCCATCTTCGAAGTAACTGCCCTTCAAGAAAGAACGGTCGACGACAGTCAGATGTTGCTATATCAAATTATAATCAAGCCAGAGGAAAACTGATTTCTGCCAGGGCTAGGACTTGGGCACAGACCGGGGAATCTATAACCCCAGCGATAAAAGTAAAACATCAATAGATGGAAACACCTTGGTTATACATGGCGCTATTAATGGAGGTGCATGTAAACTCACGCTGGATACCGGAGCATCACGAACTGTCATTAATAACCGAAGATTGAGACACATTGCAGACAATAATTTGCATGATAGAAACACACATTACTCTTACGACAGCCACCGGCCAGCGCATACCTGTTTGGGGGGAAAGGAAAATCGCTATCAAAATTGGGGACTACATCTACTGGCATAACGCAATAGTTGCAGATATCGTGGATGATTGCATCACTGGATTGGACTTTCTTCAAAATAACCAGTGTACGATTGACATGAAACATGGAGTTTTACGATGCAAAAATAGAGAAGTGCCGATAAGTGGCGGAATTCATGGAAAAGTTCGTTGCTTGAAAGACACCGCTCTTCCACCAAGAGCGCAGACTCTAGTACCTGTCTCTTTACCTCAAAACAAGTCAGGCTGTCCATGGTCATGTGCTATTATAGAGAAGTCGGAAGATGAGAGCTCATGGATCCCGGCAAGAGTTGTTGTAGGTAAAGCTTCGACATCTATGGTCCCAGTTCTGAATACCAGTAATTCTACTCAAACCATTCGAAGAGGCGAAGATGTGGGGAGTTGTGAAGAGAGTCTGGTTAAGCAGATGTCAACCGAAAGAGAAGGTGTTGAACAAGGATAAAAGCTTAGTTAAGCAAGCAATGAAACTTTTGAAAGATTGTAAAGAAGTTCTCACGAGTTTACAGAAGATAAAAGCTGAAAATTTACTGTACCGATATTCAGATTTGTTCTCTAAACATGACGGCGATATAGGAAGAACTGGATTAGTTAAGCATAAAATTAATACTGGGGACGTAGCGCCTATTCGACAACGACCTAGACGAATACCTTGGGCTAAGGAAAAGGAAGTTGACGACATGATCCAAGACATGAGAAAGAATAACATCATTGAACACTCCACTAGTCCTTGGTGTTCGCCAGTAGTACTAGTAAGGAAGAAGGATGGATCTACAAGGTTTTGCATCGATTACCGCAGGCTCAACGATGTTACTAAAAAGGATTGTTATCCCCTGCCCCGAATCGACGACACCCTAGACACTCTCAGCGGTATGAAATGGTTTTCAACTCTCGACTTGAAGAGTGGCTACTGGCAAGTGGACATGGACCCCGTGGATAAGGAGAAAACTGCGTTTTCAACTGGAAAAGGGTTGTGGCAGTTTAAGGTTATGCCGTTCGGGTTATGCAATGCACCAGTCACATTCTTAATTTTTCGGGGGGGGTTTAAACCCCCTAAACCCTCCCCCTGGCTACGCCCGTGGTATTCAGCCCTTTTTAACGTCCCACTGCTGGGCACGGACCTTCCTTCAATGCGACGGGATCAGGCTAGGTAGACTATCTATTACGCTGGCCTAGAAGATGTCTTCCTTAACCGTAACACCATGTTAGAAATGATTCGCACTTGAAAATATCAGAAGTACGAGAAGATTTAGACCACTGTCCGTGTCTTCTATACTTACATACTACTATACTTCCACAATTTAGGTAATATTATTATAGAGTACAGATCAAATGAACATTTAAAAAAGTAATTATATATTTTTTACTGGATTATTACTATTACTTAATCTACATAAAAAAAGAAAGTGTATTGGTGGGCAAGAGTCGCAGTTCATTGTGGTTCACTGGAGATCGGCTGAACCGACTTGGCAAATTTTTAACTAAATATAGAGAAACAGAGTAAAAGTTAGAAAATTCGCTAAAACGTATTTAGGTTTTTTTTGTTGTCAAAACATCTGTCATGCTATATAGTGATTTAAATAAATTGAAATTATACAAAAATATGATTGCAGTGTTGATTACACAAATTTTTTAGAGTATTAAATTTGGTTTTGCTTTACGTCACCGTTGTTAATTTATGAAACAACTCATCCGTTCGCCGCTAGTGTTGTATCCATTAATTTAATTGGTTACAGGGTGAGCATGCGTTTCTCTTTAATGAAACCACGCTGTAACAAGTCTGTTGGTATTTATCAATTAAGTAACTTCAAATAAATTTCTACTCTCTCGTAATTAATGAACACTTTACAAACACCTGTGCGTTAGCTTAGAAGAGTTAGATAATTATAAGCATTTGGATATGGCAATAGCTTTGCGTAATAAATTACTTTACTGTACAGAATCACTATACCTGTATTTTGAGATATGAATAGTTTTAATGAATTAATAGTGTGATTTAGATCAATAAAAGTCACCAAAAATGCTTCAAGAAATCAGTCCAAACAAAAGACTCTTTAGAAGAAGAAGATGTTGTTTCAACTAATGAATAATAATTCTCAGACACTTGAAACTGTGTATAAATGGTATTTGGAAATCGACTTACTTTTAGGAGTGCAACTCGTATGTATTTCTGTTAAAAGCCGAGTGATCGATCATTGCAGGCGTGCTCAAGCTAGCACGACGGGACGGATAATCGCTGTGTTATCTGAGCGTAGCTTGTCACGCGCGGCTCGATCAACCCGAAAAAGATTAACATGTTCACCACAAATTGCCGCTGACACTTTAGCAAATCCTTCACTAAGATTTTAAGCAGGCTTCTTAATGCAATTAGCCGGAATTTGAGCTTTTGATGAGAATCGAGTTGGTGCTTACTTTAAAACTGTTTCGTTTCCATTAAATTTTGCCAAGCAAATATTGTCTCTATTCTGTTAGGATCAATATCTTAATGTAGCGTTCTCGAGGGACAAGAAAATTAGTAGGATAAGCTGAGATGTACACTTATATAGTTCTTTGATTACTTTAATTTATTAAATGCTTTCCTTATTCTTATTTATCAGATGCGGTCGAACAGCGAATCAAAATAAATAAGTTTTTGTTTTAAAGAAAAATTCTCTTCAGCCTCATAATATTACCTATATTATGAGGCTGAAGAGAATGATAATACTTTACAATTAAGCATCCAAAAGTAGACTTTATAAATAATTATAATATTAGTAATTCAATACTTCTCAGTCGCTATTTTATTGTGGGTGGTTGTGGCATTTACAGGCTTATTTGGTTACGCAAGCGGCCCACAAAGAGAGCGAGGGTGATCGGACATCAATCACTGGCGTGACATGCAGAACCTTTGTTGTCGCTCCACATTTTGCTGCACAGCCTCTGATACCGCTGCTGATCTCCATATAAAAAATACTGCGAAATAAAACTCTTATTCATTAGAGAATTTATCACGGTTAAATGCCTTTATTTATGACAAAATTCTACTAGACTTTTACATAAAAAGGCATGCATGCGTATGTCAATTATTTATAACATCATAGAAAATAATACACTAAATGTTTCTTATATTATGTTAGTAATTTTTTTAAATTTGTTTCTCGTTTAGTCATGAATAACAACGCAAATAGATTTTCTCTTACTATGATACAAAAGCTTTATGTGAATAAATATACATACATTTACATTAACTATGTAACTACTTGTGATAGAATTATTATTAGATTTAACATGGCATACAATACAACTTGAAAACTTTACCTTTATAATCTATATCAACCTAGTAGATTTTTTGTCAAAATTAAAAAGTAACTTCACTCGCTCCCCCCGGCTGCGTCTTTAGATCCGTTTACTAAAAAAATTAATACATTGTTTTGATATAAAATAGTTAATGTGACTTCACTCGCTCCCCCCGGCTGCGTCTTTAGATCCATTTACTAAACAAATTAATACATTGTTTTGATATAAAATATGTATTAGTTAGTTAACGCGGCGTACGACAATAAAGCTCCATGTCAGCATGACTATTTCTGACATCTTAACAATCATATTCATATTTCTGCGAATTGCACGAAACCTTGATAGATTATACACTTAAACCTTCCTCATGTATAATCCCATGTATCGAACATGCGTTGAGTAGTTTTTAGTTTATCATGAATTGACAGGCAGACGCGGTATGGGAGTTTGTTGTAGACTATGTAGAATATTTAGGTTTATCTGTCTAAAAGGTATATTCCATACGATTGTTAAGGCTTTAATTAGTTTTGTGATCCGAATAAAAATAATTTTAAGATCAATGAAAATGAGACTGATGTTATTAACTTAGATTTACATATAATTAACTTTTTATCGACATACGTGCAACAATTCGAAGTTACGCTTGTTATTGTTATATGTATATGTAATGTATATGAAAGCGCCTAGCAGCCCTATCTCTTAATCTTAGCAATTTTGGTGGCTCATAATAAAATTAGACATAACCTTTAGCTCAGTTCTATTCGTGCATCTGCGCGTTATATTTGCCCTCTTAAATCTAGTCCAATATTTTTAAACAGGTTTTTCAAGTACTTCCAAGCTTATTTCCTATTGGGAAAATTTCTTGTATCGAGCAGTTATGCAAGATAAATCATTGGTAGAGTGTTCGCTTGTTGAGCTGGCTGCCACTACAGAATCTGAACAAATCCAATTGAATCTTTGTACCACTAGAAAAGAAAAAAAAAACTTTTCTTGTTACGGTATTGAATTGCTAAATAATATTTACTATTCATTTAGCAATAGTCATGTATTAGGCCGTAGTTTTTGGAAATTGATTGCATTAATTAAATGTATTCAGCCCTTTTTAATATCCCACTGCTGGGCACGGGCCTCCCTTCAATGCGAGGGGGATCAGGACATAATCCACAACGATGGCCAAGTTCGGGTTGGCGGACTTCACATGTCTGATCACCCCTCTAAGTAATATATAGCCAAGTAGCGTAAGCTACTAAACAAAACCCGTTGCTTGATAGGTATATACCAATGTACGATTTAAAAGTTTAGTGGTATTTTAGTGATTGTCATGTATATAAGTATTATGTAAATTAGATACATTTGGAATCCTTCATAATTACATGAAGCATACCGATTACACGTATTATTTATCTTATGTAACGATATAAAAACCGACACATTTGATAGGTTTCGTAATCAAATTACAAACCTCGAATTAATTTCTCCAAATTAATATAGCTTAGGTGATATTCAAAGAGGGTTACGAAATTATTATAACATGCAATCATTTGTTTCCACAAAAACCACGAAGTAAAATATGCGTTGCAAAAAGTAAATGATTTAAATTATTTAAAATGTTTTACATATTTTCTAAATGTAGTTGAGTTCCACCTGAGACAAAAGCAAGCACCTAGGGAACTATTTTATCATCCTAATAATATTGAATTAAGCCCGTTCACTCTAGTAGACTCACCGTTAATTAGTTTATTTATTTAGTCACTACTTTATACAACACACTATTCTATGTATATATTTTATCTATACGTCTATAACAATACACACTGAACAAAATAAACATAGTTGTCAGCAATATCTTTAGCCCGGAAGTTGAACAGTGTTATGACAACTTAGCTGTCATCCCCCACTTTGATTACTCTCCATAAATACGAAGTTTGTCGTTAAGAGCGGGTTATTCCTGTGCGAGTTACGTTGTAGTGCTTTAGCTAAGTGACAGTGCGTAAAGTATTAAAGTAAAGTGAAGTGAACCAGTGAATTGGTATATAATTAAGTAAAGTTATTAATGTTATTCGTTATTAATGGTATAAAGTGATAAAGTGATATATGTGGTGTAACGACATAAGAAAGGTGGAATAATTTAGTGTATAACAGTTTGAATGTTCATATATACACCCGTCGTTTACATCAGAAGTGGGATGTGAACTATGGGAAGAAACAGATCACGCCGTAATTGGGCTCGCTCACAATCCTCTTCTAGCAGCTATAGGCAAAAAAAGAGAGCAATATTGAAGCCACCACAGAAGCCAGTAATTTTAAAATATGCGTAAGCCTCTCCAGCTTCTTAAATAGCCGCTGAAAATATGAAGGCTTGTATTTGTATAGACGATTGGGACACTGAATGGACCCTTAATTTTCTTTTTAATTTATATGCTCCGTGTTGGTAATGTATGTGTTATTTATTTACGGTTCTTCTTTATTATTTATGAGTGTTCAGCGAGTCTAATCTGAACTTTAAAAATATATCATGACATGTATTGTACTTAGTATTACAGTTATTCAGGCTCTGCTTGGCATGTTAAGTGTGACAGTGTTCCTTTAAGTGCAAGCAGTTTTGAATAAAAGACTATTCTTGTACGCTAAGTGTGACAGTATGCCTTTAGGTACAAGAGGTTATGAATGAAAGACTGTCCTTGTACGCTAAGTGTGACAGAGTTCCTTTAGGTACAAGCGGTTATGAATAAAAGACTATTCTTGTACGCTAAGTGTGACAATATGCCTTTAGGTACAAGAGGTTATGAATGAAAGACTGTCCTTGTACGCTAAGTGTGACAGAGTTCCTTTAGGTACAAGCGGTTATGAATAAAAGACTATTCTTGTACGCTAAGTGTGACAATATGCCTTTAGGTACAAGAGGTTATGAATTAAAGACTGTTCTTGTACGCTAAGTGAGAAAGAGTTCCTTTAGGTACAAGCAGTTATGAATGTAAGACTATCCTAGTACGCTAAGTGTGACAGTGTTCCTTTAGGTACAGGTAGCCTTACTAAGTAATAATCTTTGGTTGGTGTAAAGGCGAGCCTGGGACACTTAAGTGCAACAAAGTTTCTTTAAGTGCAGGTGGCCTTTGGTTCAATCATTGGTGTTTAACAATGCAACTGTTGGCAAATGATCATTGGCATTTATTATAATAATATATAATATGAATACTGTTTGTGTTTAGATCCACACTCATAGGGTGACTGGGACAGTCACCGTGCAGGATGGCCGTGTCAGCAATATCTTTAGCCCGGAAGTTGAACAGTGTTATGACAACTTAGCTGTCATCCCCCACTTTGATTACTCTCCATAAATACGAAGTTTGTCGTTAAGAGCGGGTTATTCCTGTGCGAGTTACGTTGTAGTGCTTTAGCTAAGTGACAGTGCGTAAAGTATTAAAGTAAAGTGAAGTGAACCAGTGAATTGGTATATAATTAAGTAAAGTTATTAATGTTATTCGTTATTAATGGTATAAAGTGATAAAGTGATATATGTGGTGTAACGACATAAGAAAGGTGGAATAATTTAGTGTATAACAGTTTGAATGTTCATATATACACCCGTCGTTTACATAGTAAATTGACATCTGTTTATTTGAGATTGGCTTTAGAAATATTATTAGGTTTCATGAATTTCTTTTTGCAGTGTTTTATTAATGACTAGCTCACTATTGCTTCGTCCCCCTAGTCACCTGATTTGGTACCCATAAGCAGGCAGGCATAAGTTTTTTACAAACTTTGACACCGTGAGGGGGTACCTAGGGTTTATTTATATCTAATCAAAAGCCTAAAAAATACGTTTCAAGCTTCTAGCTTTAAAAATGACGTCATTTCCATACAACCTTTCGTCTCCTTTTTTTAACGTTGGGAAATGCATTGGTTCATACCACTAGGTTATGTGGGACTCACCAGCTTAAATAAGCCAGTACTATTTGCGCATTCAACTACGACGCCCCGACGGCCCGGCAGATCTGCCGAAGCAGATCACATAGCCTAGAGGGTTGCTCCACAGTCCACTTTAAGGCCGGCAACGCATTTGCAAGCCCTGTGGTGTTGCAGATGTCCATGGGCGGCGGTGAACACTTTCCATCAGGTGAGCCTCCTGCCCGTTTGCCCCCTTTGTCCCATAAAAAAAACTCTGCTATCCAGAGAAGTACCAGGAGCAATCCGCCTGATACAACGCCCACCGAAGTGGGTAAGTTTCATCCCCTATTTCAATCCCTTACAGCCTTTTTTTCGCCTTGAAATGTAGCTTAGATGTCCTTGCTCAGGCTCTAGACTAAAATAAAAATAAAGGTTAATTTAACAACCATTATTAGAAAGGTTGAGTACGAAATATATGCAATGTATATAATGTAAGAAAAATAAGATATATTATTTCGATACAGCACCTTTTTATCTCGTTGCCAAACCACTCGATTACGTAAAATAGGGAACAATCTTAAAATTTCTCGTTACTTTTCTTATATAATTAATATGTTTTGTTCCAGATTAACTTAATGTTCATCTCATCGAATGGCGCGGTCAAAGCGAAAGAATGACTTGGGTAAGTAATTCTTCAAAAAAAAAACAAGTTTCTATGGAAACTGAAATTAGACGTAGTACACCTCATTGGTGCGAGGTAATTACTACATTTCAAATTAAAACAAATCAAAGAATCATTATAATATCTTTTAATTTATGTTATATTTTCATAACATATTTCGTTTTATATTTATGAAAATAAATTAATTTTCATAATTTTTGTGTTATGAATAATAAATTAGAATGTCATTTCGCGGCACAATTTTTTCTAAAGTATTAACTTCCTCAGTCACGTCTAAAGATGTTTTATTTCAATAAAAATAATATTAGAGAAGTGCTATATTTCATAAATTAGTGGCCACGAGCTCGTGAGAAAGGATCAGGATGAGTGGGTGGTGTGTGTGGCGGTGCGCGTGCGGCGAGCAGGCCGCGTGATGCGCGAGCGCGCGCGCGTAGCCGGCGGCGCGTGCGCGTGATGCGCGCGGACCTCGCCGCGCTCTACGCGTGGCTCGTCTGCTGCGCAGCCGCACTCTCTACGCACAAGTACAGCACACGCGTCATACGGACCAAGTACGGGCCATTACGCGGGATCGTAGTGCATTCGCATCCTCAAGTCGAGGCGTACCTTGGCGTGCCGTATGCTACTCCGCCTCTAGGTAGTCTCAGGTAAATAGTATAAATTGTTTTATTAATTTTTGTATAGAATATAAAATTATAGAGGAACAAAATCGCCACTTCAACTATTTTATAAAAAAATCTAAGATCTTTTAATATTTATCTGTCATTGTGAACATGTATCTATCTTATACGACAGATACATGCCACCCGTTACGCCCTCGCAGTGGCGAACAACGCGTTTGGCGGATGCGTTAGGACCTGCGTGTCCTCAAGTACCCCCGGCTACAACACCCCGCGAGGAAGCCTTGTTGTCACATCCGCGAGCCCGAATTCGTCAACTCGAGCGGCTGCTTCCAATGCTCGCAAATCAGAGCGAGGACTGTCTCTACGTTAATCTCTACGTGCCCGTTCATGGTATGTAAACTTATATTTTAGTTTACATGAACTTGCTATGTCCAATACGTTTTTAATTAATTAATGTGTATTTTAATAGACCAAAGTATGAATTAACATAATACATACATGTAAGTAAGTAGTTTTTATACCGAAGTTTTCATAGTTGAATATATTATATGTTATGAACTGCATTGGCTGCTTATATATTCAAATTTCTTATCGAACACATTCTATTATAATGAAGATAATGAAATAAAATATTTTCCTTGCATTAGATACTACGTCTACGGCTTTCATTACAACTGGGAAACGTTCAATAAAATGGAATATAGAAAATGCTGCGTTCTTTTTCATTACTATATAATGTTTATTTCTTAAATATATTAGACATATATTTTGTTTTTTTTATACTACATTCATTAATCGTCTTATTTTGTTTATGTTGTTTTTTTATAAAATAAATGATTAATTTATTCATTGTTCCGATTATTACGTATTAAAAGTTAAAAAAATTGCGTCTTAATACTTTACACACGAAACAAAAATTATTGAAAAATATTATTATTTTCAAGTATTATTTTTATTCGAAGCCTTTTTTACTCCCACTGCTAGGCACGAGCCTCCCTTTAATACAGGGGTGATCAGGCTTGTCCGGCGGACTTCACAAGTCTTTTGAAAACTTGCCCTGGGAATCTTTTACGTTGGAAATGATTCACTCATATAAATATTAGAAGTGCGAGACCGGGATTTGAACCCGCTACTCTCGGTTTCTCAAACGAGCTATGACTGCCTTAATTCTATTTACATTGATAAAGGATCAACATTTAATAAAGAATACCTTTGCAAAAGATTTCTTTGAAGAACACTCGATATTATAATGGGCAAAGATTTTTCTTCGATAAACATGTTACCAGTCGTTCCCTTGATCTTAATTTTTATGAAGGGAATCAGAAATAACGTTTTATATATGGGCATATATTTACAAACATAATACTCCCTTTCGTAATATAAAATTACAAAACACAATAAAGATAAGTTATTTATGTAATTGAGTTTAATACATGTCTAAAATTCTCATTTCTTTTTTATAGCTCTTGAGATTCGACAATCTCTATATCAAATCTCTACGTCAAGGGAAGTTTTTAATACTAGAAATCTTTCTTTGGAATTCAGAGTATTATTATTTGTTAGCCATTTATAGTAGTATTAATAAAAATAAGTAGGTATAATTAAATATAGAAGTTCTAAAATTTACAAAAAAAAAAAACTTGTTATAACAAAAATATTAAAAACATGTTGAAACATTCGTCCGCGAAAGCAATGATAAAATGTTTATATTTTAATTGAAACGTTTCTGTTAGGGCGGCAATTGAGCGAGCTTTTGCCCTTTAATCCCCGCCAGTTATTCGTTATTTATTCAAAGCATTTCACCACAAATTCACTGCCCGCTAAATAAGCCGCTTTTGAAATATGCAACACTATCCTATTGTCGAGTAAAAACGTATTATTCATTCATTAAATCGTTATACCTTATACGTGGTGCGAGAGGACTTATCTTGTTTAATTATTATTTTGGTTTGTATGTAAAGTAACGATTATTAGTTAAAACTACCTACAATCAATAAAAAGGAATAAAATAATAATAATACTTTATTGTCGACAAAATAAATAAATAAACAAAGAGATGATGCACAGAAAACGGCTACTGCACAATCCATTCAAGTAGTACAATGTGCATACATATTTACATACATACATAAATATTTATGTATTATTTATGCGAATTGCACATAATAAAAGACTTTTTAACTAATGGTTTTGTTTTATTATGTAAGGAATATTCTATTATTTTTAAAAATACGGTGATGGTATATTAAAAGTTCACTGAGCGCTTTTTGCGAGCATCTAGTATATTATAATTAATAATACTTGTATAATTGTAAATGTGTATGGCAGATTATTGTGATAGGCAGCATATAGAAAAAAAAACTTGTATTATAATTAATTATCATAATTATTCTAGTTGTGACAGTTTTTTCTGTTATACAAAGAATTTTATATCGTTTATTTAACTATCCAGTATTTGAAGACAAATAACATTATAAGATATTACTTATAAATGAATTAGTCACTTAGTAAGTGGCATGTTTGGCACATTGTAAGAGTTGTGCATTATCTTCAGAAAAGACATATGTACTCGTATTTGAATTCCTAGATTGAGAGACACTTTACTTTTAATGGCCATACGTGCGTTAATTACATGTAATATTTGCTTATGCGAATTATGTAATGAGATAATGTTATCTTCATTTGCTGGTCTATTTTGCATTAAGCTTCATATTACGAGTACGTGCTCATTGATTACGTGATCTAATCTTTGACCTCCGGTCAAGGCCTGGTCTTAACGTGTTCTTTTGTTTTGCTGTGTAATACAACGTAATATACTTAATTATTAGTTCACATGTACATGTATCCACATTGTATTGATTCATGTTATTTTGTAAAAAATTAACTTAGTCATATATTTGAGTATTTTATTATACTTATATTTAATTCAAGTTTAAGTTTAATCCTATGTTTTAATGAATTAAAAATATTGTGTAAATAGAGAAAAACAAAAGTCATTAGATCATACAAGGAGGAAAAGTACAGCGTAAAGGGTGTCGAGGCCTCAATTCCGTAGTGCATTGCAGTGCATATTGCCCCCTGCAAGCAGTGCGGAAGTGAGGCTGAGGCCTTCCTAAGCGACGTCATCAACACGCCTAGCTGGCTCATGAAAATAGAAAAATAATGAAGACCACAACATCAATGAAGGACTCTAATTAAAGCCTTCGTTATACCTTTCATTAACAAACTGACAACACCAATGGGGCCTCCATTTGTTTTTCACAATTGAATTAATGTAATAACTGCTATTTGTAATTCTTTCTCAAAAAAAAAAACTAATAAAATTTCAACGATGCTTAATTTAAGTGCATGTAAGTTTAGGAGACTTAAATGTTTATGAAGTAGAAGAAAATACTATTAGCGTCTTTCTTTTCTTAAATGGAAACTTAAGATTAATGATTGATAAAAAGATTAAATCGTGTGATTTGTTTTAAAACTTAGTTAAGATTTATAAATCTTTAGTGATTGACTTTGTATATAACCATTTCTAGACTTGAATAAATAATTGTCTTAATGGTTTATTTCAAATCACATTTCTTACATGTTCACGTTGTGTAGATATTTAAAATTACATTCAAGCGCTCATTTTTATGGGAAAAAATGAGCGCTTTTATTCAGGTAACATAAGTTACATGACTTTTTTAAATGTTCGTTTTCTAATGTTTAATATGAAATCCTTTGATATTGTTTTCTTTGTATTATTTTATTTCAAAGACTAAATAGTTTTAATATGCAGGTATTGAAGAGGAGAGTGAAGGTGCAGGCCTGCCCTGTCTTGTGTTTGTACACGGAGATTCGTACGAGTGGAGCTCGGGCAACGCCTATGATGGTACGACGCTCGCGGCGCACGGAGACATTATTGTAGTTACTATCAACTTTAGATTAGGTGTACTGGGTAAGTGTTTTACTTGATAATAGCATAATTAATCTTCCTTGCTAAGCTTAGCCGCCACAAGTTTTCCTCGCATCGAGGTGACATTGTGTGCAAACATTATCCTTGCGTCACGTTGTTGTGTAATGTACATAAATTATTTTATACTTTACACAATATTTACACATTAAAATCAAAACAAAAATGTAAAATGTTTGTTATGACTTTAATTTTAACTAGGTACATAAATATTAAACAACTTCTGAATATAATATAAGTTTAAAAGTGGGAGTTTTTAATTTAACTGCGCGCTCATTTTGTTTGGAACTAGTTTTTATAAAACTTTGGCAACTATAAAACTAAGTAGTTTGTTGTATTTTGCTTTGCTGACAATTTTATCTCAATTATTATCCTTATTTTGGTATTTACTACCAAAAAAACAGTAAGTAAAACATATAAAGATCAAATTAGCACAGTTTACGATTTATATGGATTGTAGATAATTTACTTGCATGAATATGGAGTTAATACGCCATATTAACCATAATATGGTATTAGCACCTTTGTATTCCTGTAATCTATACCAGATTAACTCATTAATATTTCTATAGGTACTTTTAATTTTCATCTCATTCTCATTTTCCTGTATTTCATTTCGTAATACCAAATACCAATTTTATTATTATACGAGTATTATGAACGTTGCAAAAATATATCAAAATAATTCATATTATGAGTTCGTATAGGAAAACACGTCAGATATTTATTACAATAAAATTAACCACTTATCAATTAATATTACCATATTGTTAGCTTTAGTATGATTTAGAAATGAAGCATGAAATTAGATCATGTAAATGATTGAGGATTTAATTCAATGAATCGTATAATATTACATATTATCTATTTTGAGATTTTCACAAAGGCCTTGTATGTATTCTGGTCGCAGAATCGCGCTCCTAAATTAGTATGGAAATGGGTATGCCTGATAGTACTTGCAGATAAGTAATAACCGAACCTTAGACGTCGTCAAATTTTTATATATTTTTCTTTTAAGTAGTTATTACTAACAAATATCAATACAGAAGCCGAATTTATAGTTTTTGTCAGTCAGTCTACCTGAATGTGACACAATCACGATAAATAATATGTTTTAAAAAAAGTAATATAGCTACATTATATATTTTTTTTAAATTAATTAACCACTTGGCCATCTGTCACGTAACAACATTAAAAATATACACCTAATTCATTGTAAGTTAAGTGTATAACGGTAACATATTTCTTTTTCGTAGATATTTACTTTATTCTTTCACAAAGGATACTTACAATCTTCATTTTAATAAAATACCTTAACATCTGAAATATTATGTAACGAAATAGAATTGTAATAGATGGTCTGCTAAGATTATGTGGTAATACAGACACTGGGTGCGTCGTCGTACGTCGCTTGTGTTACATAGTTAAACATTTAAAACTTTCCAACTCTTCAATTTTTATATCGTATCATAAAAATAAAATCACGAAAGTTTAATCTATGATCTATATTTAAATTATATTTTTCTTTCCGACTTAGGGAACTTCTCTTTGTTTTTTTACTTAGGATTTTTAAAGACTGGCGCTAGAGGATCGGCACAGGGTAATTTTGGGCTGATGGATCTGGTAGCAGGTCTGCATTGGTTGAGGGAGAATCTCCCAGCGTTCGGAGGAAACCCTGAAAAAGTGACACTGATGGGACACGGAACTGGTGCAGCACTTGCTAACTTCCTTGCAGTTTCGCCAGTTGCTAGAGGTTAGATAAAATAGAAATAATTACAATAATATTTCATTACGTAGAACATTCTCATACATTGCAAGGGTTTAATGCTTTATTTACATTTTGTACAAAAGAGGATATTATACAAAAATTATGAGTGCGTACGCTTAAAATTTATATATCTGATATACCTCTGGGGATTTTAATTATCAAAATTTCCCTTGTACTTCCAAAAAAGGATACAATGAAATAAAATTGCGAGTCTACGCTTTCTGTAATCGCTGCCGAGACCGCAAATAGCCGCTGTTCTCGAATGATGCATGGCCCTCTCATTGTTTGTAATTAGACCGGTCCATGGTAGATTTCATTATACTCTTGTGTCAAGAGTCTCGTCTGGACCCTTCGTCACTAAATATAATAATTGCAATGCTTAAATCAGGTATAATTCGTATACGCGCAGAATTTCCACATACAAATGTATTTAATTAATTAGTTTAAAGAAAAAGTCACTAGTGAAACAAAGTTCGTATGGGAATTGGTTTGTTGTCTAAACCAAAATGTTTTTTTTCCTCTAAAAGATTTCATTAGACGGTTAATCCTCTTCGGAAATAACAAAATTAAATTAGGTTATCTGTTTCAGAACTACTGAAGCGCGTCATCTTGTTAAGCGGGTCGGGGCTTAGCTCATGGGCGTTGCAGAGAGAACCACTCACGATAAAAAGAAAGGTAGATGACGGCGTAACATTAAAAGCTTATTTAGTATTAGCTTTGAGAGAAATACTGAAAAGTTGATTAACTCAATTAGTTTTAATCTTTGAGCTCAGTATCTAAGGAGCTATGTAGTTATTTTGTTTTTTTTTTTAAATGGCAAAATCCCATCAATCTTCAATCTTTTTGTAGCCATAAATGAAGCTACTGATGAGTTTAAATTTGTTTAGAAATCTCTAAAATATTTCGTACATTTTTGTTGTAACGGCGTAACTAAGTACTAGGCCAAACTTTAGTATTTAAAATATTAGCATTGGCTGGTTCGTCTGCCAAGTTTTGTGAATTGCCTATATGGTAAAGTTCGGCGATGTTTACATTTGCTTTTATGTTTATTAGGTTGCGGAGCAAACTGGCTGCCACGGGGATTTGATGGAGGACGACTTGGCGCCGTGCCTGCGCAACAAGCCGCTGGCCGAGCTGCTCGCCGTTAGGCTCGACCCGCCCCGTTTCCTTCCCGGATTTGCCCCATTTGTCGACGGCACCGTTATTGTAAATCCATCTTCTGTAAGAAAATTTAATTTAAAGTTTGTTGTCTATTTATCGCTCAATTTATTTCAAATTGCTTCTGCTACAACACGAGGCTATGCTACGTTTTTAGCCCCTAAGTACTTTTCTTTACTTATTGACTTTTCGTAAAGAAAGAATCAAGTTATATAAAGGAACTTATTGCAGAAAATGTTCTCAACAAGTTATTAGGAGCTGTATTTACCGTAGAGCATTTATAATTAATTGCCAAGAACATTGTTTGTTCCTCATTTACATTCATATTAAAGTTTTAAGCTAGTCCGTTCAAATGCAATTCGACTTGTTGTGCAGATAAAGTTTTCTTAAACACTGGAAATAAAATATAGAGTGATTCAATTGTAATGAATCCCTCTATATTTTATTTCCAGTGTTTACGTTTGTTTTGTAGAATATTTTATAACAAGAAGAAAAATTTAATCAGAAGTTATTGTATTATAAAACATGTTTTTATAGTAATATTTTCGCAGGCGCCACCACCAAACGACAATTCGCGTCTGGGTGTGGGGGCAGCTGCAGTCGCAAGCGCTGCGGGACATGAATTAGCCGATTTTCCTCATAGAGAGTTGTTATTCGGTCTTACAACAACGGGTAAAATCATTTATTATAACAATTGAATAAGAATATTACGTCAATAAATATATATAAGTATTTACTATTTCATTTTAGACTGTAGCTATAAATGTTCTGCACATATGAGATGTACATTGTACCTATGATGTCAGTAGCCATTATCAGTAGGTATAAGCCTTATAATAATACGGTATATCTATTTGAAAATGGTTTCGTTTCTAAAAATAATTGTTTAATCAATATATTACATGATATAGTATATTGCCTATAGCCTCGCCTTATAAACGGGCATGCATTAGATAAATGGATAAGAAATCAGAATTTTGCAAATCGGATAAGGAGTTCTTGAGATTAGCGCATTCAAATAAATAAAAAAAACTCTATCTCTTTATAATGTTAGTATTATTATAATATTAGTGGTCTTACCTGCGATTTTGCAAGGATAGTTGAAGTGCTTATTATAATACTAAGAAATATTTTATAAAACGACTAGTGTAAGAAAAAGCGGTTTTACATTTAGGAAAGTTCCCACTTTTTAATTAAATATGAATGCCGAGCGCGCTCATAAATTTATGCAAATGAATGACATGCCATTACTTGCAGAATCTTACTTGGAATTCAATGCTCAAGACTTGGAGTTCGGCTTCAATGAGACTCGACGGGACCGTATTCTGCGTACTTTCGTACGTAACGCCTACTACTACCACCTCAATGAGATTTATTCCACCCTCAAGAATGAATACACGGACTGGGACAAGCCGGTGCAAAATCCGCTTAGTGTGCGCGACGCGACATTAGAAGTAAGTTTTAATTTATCGAACTAAAGGATTCGACGATGCTAACATGCGAGGTAAGCTCTGAATTGTGGCCGTTACCCGGATTGTGACTCGGCTGCGGGCTTTACTTAGTGATTTACATACATGTTAGTTTAAACGTTTTATTCTAATTACGATGGAAGATATTACTTCGCTTCGCTCGACAATTCTTAAATATTGAACGAATATGTTTATAATTTTTTATAGCGAAGTAACTAATGTCGTATAGAGCAAATGTTTATAAAATGTTTAGAATCATTAATATGGTAGCAATTTGTAAAGATCATTGAGCTATTTGGCTTTTTGTTAGTTTTTAGGTTTTATAAAATGTTGTAAGCAAATGTTTTCAAAACTTTTCTTTTTTGTAACATATGATTAATGAAACGCGTATTGTAATGCTACAATATAAAAATAAAAAAGACTATATTTTTCACCTTAAACTGACATATCCGTATGAGTTTCGGAGCACCAAGAGTTATATTTGACAGTTATTCTTTTGTTCTCTACTCCTAAGAGCGCAGGCATGAAAGGTAGAGCTCAATTCGTTGTACGTGACTCTAGGCGTGATGATTAATGAAGTATATCTTCATTTCTGACTTCCCTTTAAATTTTCCCACAAAGGAGACAACAACTTATCGAAACGTAATATAATTTATCATTTAGGGTAGAGTGGGACAGGATATTAGCGTTAAAAATAAATTAAGATATATTTTCATCATCTTTGTTATTTTATTTATTACAAAAATCACAAAAGTGTCAAACTAACATTATTAATAAATATGCAAATTATATTTTGGATTCATAGTTATAGAAAGAATTTTGTTTTTATTTGTAACTGTAAAGTTTACTGTACTTTAATTATTGTTTCACTTTTTTTATATAGCTTTGAACATGCGTGCGTCAAAATAGGATACGCTTGTTAGGGCATTAAAGCCAGATTGATTGATGAAATTTAATCTAAACGCACGCACGCACGTCTTAAATTAAGCCTCAAACAGTTGTCGCAACTCACCGATCGTTCTTGTGATCTATAAAGAAAGTTAATGACGCTTGTGTACCTTGAAAGGATGGTCACTTCAAAAGGCTTTCTTCGGAAAGTCTTTTATCTCCAATGAAATTCATGACACCATCAACGTCATAATTAATCTTTACCTTAATTAATGGTTGATTTTATAATCTTGATGACCACTAATTAAATTTTGCTTAACAAAGATAAAAGTGTTACTAAAATATAGTATTTCCCACTACTACACACTATATAACAATTGCACGAAATCATGTCCTTTCTTAAAGCTCATGACATGCAAATTATTTGATATGCCGCTTTATGAGTATTTAGTTTATTTACATACTTATTCTGTAGCTTCACTAACAAATGATTTTTATAGCTTTGTAACTCAGTTTTTATTCCCAGCTCCGCTTGCATGGTAGAGATTATGTTTTGTATTTCGGGAACAGCAGGAAATAATTAATAACAAACTTTCTCATTTCAAATATTAGGGTAATTAGATTTAAATAAATACGTTGAGAAAAGTTTAGAATATCTAAATGTTTATTATATTAGAGGCTTATAAGTCTCTAGTAGCGACTACTAGAGACTAGTAGTACTTAGTCGCTAGTAGCGACTGACTCTCGCGTTGCTAGGTACCTACTCGTACCTACGTTTAAGCGTTTGAATTCTAATAATTATGGAATTGTCCTATTAATCGATAAAAATCTATTTCTAGAAGATTTTCTAAAAAATATTGAATGTGCAGATTCGGCTCAGAATTTTATTTATACGAGTATGTATAGAAATAATTTTGTAAAGTGGAAAAATTATAAATAAATAAAAGCTTAAATGTTTAATTGGAATGTTTGAATCTTAAAAATTAAGCCACACCATGACCTCAAATTTCGATACGAAAATATATTTTAATCTTTTTCTATTATTTTTACACATATTTTATATACATATAAGCTTAAAAATGCTCTTTTATGCTTTTTAACTCTTAAGAGCTTGAAGGGTATTTGTATTTGTATTTATTTATAGGCTTTGCGTTATTTCCCCTTCTCTATATTGGTACAGACTACAGCGCACTAGGAGTGGGTATGATAATAGACACAAGTTCGAAATTAGGAAATTCTATACGTCATATTGTATAAAAATAAGCAGTGCACTAAATTTATTATAATAATATGGATACCTTGCCTACTACCTACTATATTATATACAAGCAAAGCCGGCCCGCTTTGCTGGATGTAAGTTAAAATAAATTAAACGGTTTTTATAACTTTTTTATAAAATGAAAGTAGCTTAAGTTCCTCCTTATAACATTAGCTATCTGCGAGTGAGAGTCCCATCAAAATCAGTCCAGCCGTTTAGGGGATTAGCCGAAACAAACAGACAGACAGGCAAACAAAAATTTTAAATTATAAAATGTACTGATGTACTGTTGTATGTAATGATGTACATTTAAATAATCATTCATTTAAGTAAATATTATACTAATATATTTCACAAAATAGTGAATATATCGACAATTCATTACGTAAACAACGGGTGTATCGCTAAATAGGTATTTGCGTACATTTATGTAGTATGGCATAATCTAATAGCGTATTATTCGTATTATCTCAGTAAAAGCTATTTAGATTTTATTTTATTAACGAAGTTCATAATATTTTTACATTTGAAATTTGGATTCGTTTTTGTTTGATTGTGACAGCTACGAGTACAAACATGTAAATACGATCCACTAGAAACGTTTTATGAAGTTCAGTAACAATAATCGAATAAATTTACGCTTTTAATTAATTAACTTTATAGGAATACTTATTCAAATTCAAAATATTGTATTCTATATAATGTTATTTTGTTACATAAGTACATCTAGTGTTTACTTTACTTACATATGTTTATATTTGTGAAAGTGTATGTATTACTGTCTTAATTAGAATATAATTTTTAGGTGCTAAGTGATGGGCGAACAGCAGCGCCTTTGATAAGGCTGGGTTACTTGCACGCTCTACGTGGCGGGGTCACATACTTCACACATTTTCATCACCTTTCACAGGATAAAGACTACCCGCAGGTAAATTAAAACTATTACATATTATGTAAGTTGCTAGTTAAGAAATATTTTATTTGTTATTAATCCATTAATGTATTTAGCCCTTTTAAGTCCTTTTAATTAAGTCTCACTGCGGGGCACGCTCCACCCTTCAAGTGAAAGTGATCAAGAAATAGTCCACCACACTGGATAAGTACGGGCTTCACTTTTTCGTTTAAATTAAGAACTTGCTTTTCGAAAACATACTAGATTTTATCAGACATGCAGGTTTCCTCATGATAAGATGAGCGAGACCTAGGATGTCCCAAGTGAGAATGGTACTACTAGACTACCACTGATTTTTATAAATAAAATAAAAAATAAAAATACTTTAAAATTTTGTATTTTGTTAGTTTGTTAGTTAGTTATATTTTGTGTAAATTGTAACCCGCATATGATTACTGCTTACAACTGCTAGTCCGTGGGTGTGTGTGACTACTGAGTAGAAATAGTTATAATATAGGTACATAAAGTACGAGAATAAATGAAGTGATCAACGCTTTTATCCCTACTTTAATAAGGCATTGGATTTGTCAATAGAGCTGTGATTCCATATTGGCTAAATCAAAGATCGGAATAATGAGAGCACTGTATTGTTTAAAAAGTTTAAAAAACGATACTTAATTTTACTTTAGTAGAAAATATGTTAAGAATACGTTAAAAAAAATTATTTTTTTTATTTTCACCTTTTTTACTATTCTAGAGTAAAGTATCTTCTACTAAATTAAATAAACCGAAATTCATAAAGTAACAAGTCTATTTAAAGAAATATTTTGTATCGCAAACGAACTGTTTCCACAGATTTCGAACATGATTTTTATAAACTTTAGTCCCTAAAAGATTTCACTCGGTGGTAATATAGCTTGGTATTGCCCTTGATTGTTTTGAAAAATTTGAAGCAGCTTTAACTAAATTTTTGCGTGACTTTGGTTAACTTTCTGAGTAGTATATATTTTGCTAATTTTTATCTTAGAAATAAATGGAAATGGGAATAGATAAAGGATTCCTGAAAAGAGTAACAAAATATAGAAAATAAATAATGTTCATTTCTAACAGGAAGGGTCAGTGAAACTACATTTAATGAATATAAGCGATTTAAAATGAAGCTCAGCCTTTCAGGAAAAACAGGTTTAGGCACGCACTCAAAACTACTGGATATGATTTATTTTTGACTATGATATTTACTGAATTCCTATAAAAATGTTACTCTAAAATAATAAATGTTTAAAGTTCCTGAATGTTTTAAAATAATATACATAATTAAAATTATTATAACTTGACTGAACTAGTATTCCACATGAAAACATATTTTCGTTATTTATGAATAGCTTATATATGAATGTTTTTTGCATTATCTGTCTCTCACTCAGAACCGAACCAAAATCTTTTACAGTTATTATAATTAGAAACTGACTAAAGCCGTTTAGGTTGGATGGTATGGCACGTTTTTATTATTTTCGTTTCCAATACGAAAACGATTTAAAAACATAACATATTCATAGTTCATTAGTTCATCTTACATCGAAAAATAATTAAATCAAACCAAGTTATATTACCAGAATAATGAAAGAAAGGCCGAATCATTGCTTTTATATTATTGTTACATGCGGCGAACTCTATATCAAGATAGCAGTATAAGCAACACATTTTTATTTTTTTGTTGGAAAATACGCTTGAATGCGTAAAAGAAAGATACTTCTGTAATAAAAGTTGTAGGTGTATTCAATCTATTTATTTCTGAACAAATAAAATAACAAGTAGAGTTAAATATACAGGTAAAAAAATCTTTGAGAGTAATAAATCCAAGAGTTTCACGAGTGCACGCCGACAATATGATCCATTAGCTTTAAAAGATAAGGCTGTTGGCAAAATGGCGTAAAATTAACTGAATAAAAGTTTACTGTCATTTTGTTTGTCAACAGCGGCCAGGTTCTGTCCACGGTGAAGAACTTCCATACTACCTTGGAGTACCCTTATCACAGTCTCATCACCTGCAAAACTTTACAGCACTGGAACAGAGAGTTTCTAAGTTGTGTATGCACTATCTCGCGAATTTTGTTAAATATGGGTAAGATTTAAATCTCTTTATACTGTTTTTAATATAATATTAATTTCAATTTTTTAATTTAATATTAATTTTAATTTTATTTAATTAAAATTAATATAGAATTGTACATTATTTTCCATAGTATATTATTTTGAAAACGCTCTAGGGCAACGTAAGCAGATAAAAAAATAATCATGTATATATTTTTAATAATAATATTTTTTTTGTATTATTTTGGTTATTTTCATAAACAACGTCTTCATATAATAAATAGATTGCCAGATATATTTTCATAAAACAGTAGCAAATAATGTTAATAATACGGCAATATCTGCTTTGAAATCGTTATAATACATAGAATTTAACGGTGTAATGTAAGTAATAATAATTATAATGGATGCTGACTTTCAAAGTACTCTTCACGCCACAAAGGGAGAGCAAATGTCAATATTCATTTTACCATGGTAATGTTGTAACATAATATAACTCAAGTGCGGTACTTAAACCACCTTATCCATGTGGTCGTACATCATAAAACTCTTGAACCATGGAATGTTTTTCGCAAAAGAGATTTTAATTAAGAGCGTAAGATAAATCACATCCCATTTATAAAACGAGATTAAGTGAGTGTAATTTAAATAATCCTTTCGGAACGTTGGTATACAATAAGGATTTTAATTTAGACTATTATTTTTGGAAAATATTGCCAAGACCTTCGAATAATAACACAGCCAAGACAGTATCTAAATCAACATTAATTATTTTTCAAATTTCATTTAATTATCTATTTATGTTAATGTGAATATATAACATTGCAATTAATATTTCAAATCATTTCTATATTGAGTAAATACAATACAAAATATTCACATAAATAGGTTGTAAATTACAAAAACTCTTTACTAGCAATCCTAACGATCCGTCTGCGACGCCGCCGCCCAGTCCCGTAATGGGGGAATCCTCTCCGCTCGCTCCCGACCAGACGCCCTACTGGGATACATACGACACCATCAACCAGCTTTATATGGAAATTAGTATGTTTTTATATCAATATTTTATGGTTTGACATAGATTTTTTACTTATAGCATGTGATCGTGATCGTGAATGTATAAATTGAGGATGTCTAACAACTACTCTTTATTTATATCGTTGTTTCTATACGTGTTACGTTTTGTAAACATTTATATATAACTTAACTTCAATATTTGAGTGTTGACTTTATCTACTTCTATGTGTTTCTGTAAATTGTAAAATCTGTAAATCAATAAATTCGATCAACATTTTAATTTAAATTTCCATAAAACATTTTATGTTGTCATTTTTCATTTACATGAATTTATTCTGGCACACAGGCGGTAAGTCAGAAATGAGAAGTCACTATCGCGGTCACAAAATGTCGTTGTGGTTGTCCCTCATACCGCAACTGCATCGCCCCGGATTAGATTTGCCAGACGCTGCTATGAGACACCATCATTTTCAAGATGACAATGCAAACTATTACGAAGGTATTTTAACAATTTTACAGATATATAAAAAATACTATTTATACTACGAGTATGTGCTTTGTTGATTGGCATTTATATTTTTAAACGTATATCTATCTATTTATATATCTTTTATATATCTATTTATATATCTCTATTTGTATATCTATCGTAGATCTATTGATTTAAATTGAACTATATAGCTTAAGCTTTTTATTTTAATGCTCTAATATGAAACAGGAATGATTCGTTGTATAAGGACTAAGCAGTAAATATACAAATGAGGCTCAGGGAATTTACTAATAAACGATTAAAGGTTAATTATATCTAAATATTTTACGAAAACATATCAAGAATTGTTATTCTTGTATAATCAAGGTTGTATGTAACCTTGTATGTTAAATATGAAGAGAAAATTTAAAAGCCACTGGGCTTAACTCCAATAGCTACTCAATACTCATACTGCCACAATAACTATTCATGATGGATATAGCCCGACCAAGATATGTTTATTTAACTAATTTATTTATTTGTCTTTATTACCTTAGGTGCAGTAAGGGCTCAATCACTATCCCGTGCTCATGTTCCTCATGTTATAAATATTGATATTGGAGTGCGTGGGGATGTAGGCCGAAGCACACCGCCACCACGCACAGTCCAGCCGAAGCCGTCTCCAGCTTCAGCTACTGAGTGTCCGCCTAATGCTACTACCACACCTATGCAACCAGATGATGCACTTCTACGCCGACTAGCATCATCCCACTACCAATCGTATACTGCAGCATTAACGGTGACAATAGCGGTTGGTTGTTTTCTCCTGCTCCTTAACGTTCTCATATTTGCAGGGATTTACCACCAAAGGGGCTCCCGGCCTCGGCGTTGCAAAGACGATCTGGCCGAGGCCGGGAGCTCATCATCCTCAGATAACTATGATGGAAAGTTAGACTATGAAGTTCGAACTTTTGATGGCAAAGGGTTCGGGTTTGAGTGCAAATCTCACGTACAACGCAGTTCGGGATCAAAATTTGATCTTCGAACTTTATCTGATTGTGGAGAACCAACTTTCGGAGAGTATAGTTGCTACGATGAAAAACATCGGGCGGCGCGAAGTTCGTTGCCCGACGTTAGCGTCGGAAGTGCCATTGAAGCAGGTAGTGTTGTTTGTATTGATACTCAAAAGCCAGATATACAAAAGGTTGAAGGACGTAACACAGACGCTATAGGAAGGACTAGTACATTTGAACCGCGAGTTGTAGATAGTTCTACTCAAGTTAAATTTGGTCCATTAGCAGATTCGTCTGACGCAATGTCCGATACAAATGGTGATTCAGAGTCGGGCGCTACAGGTTCAGGTATTTTAAGGGTACCACCCGCAGCGACCACGCCCGCACCACCAGGTATCATGAAGAAACGGGTTCAAATACAAGAGATATCTGTATGAGACTTAAAGAAATTGGACACTGCGGAAATTGTAGTGAATACGAGGACAAAATTGTGATTTTAAAATTTATCGTCTTGTAAATAATTGGTGTATTATGATCTCAACCTATTAATGGATTGTGTAAATAATGTGAAAATGTACTTCTACATTATGTCTAAATAAAATAATATTAGCCAAAGTGTGTCCCTTCGCAGAGGGTGAGCTGGCTGTATATATATAGGTATACTATAAATTTTCCGCAGAAATTTGCAATTAATTGCATTTAATGAAGTTATTGGAATATTTAATAAGAGATAAGACCTCAACTGAATCAATAGATATCGGATTCAATTTATAATGAATACACAATAAAAGTATATTTAAAATATATAAAGATTATGTGCATAATTTAGCTGTCTTATCTCCTGTTCTATATTTCAGCTACGGAAAGTATTGTATAAAAACCGTAATTAATTATTAATTATCGTGAGCCTACTCAATATATTTAATAATTGTGAATATAACAGTAAAATTGTGCAAAAGACTAAAACTGTTAGATGTATCATAATCCTACCAAGTGTCTCACAAAACATAGGATGTTTTATTGTTTCCAAGTTGTAATTTTTGCAATGTTGTTTTTCTTAAATACATAATATATTATTGATTTAGTAGTTTTTGATAAGTAAATATTGAAAGCTATTAATATGGCAAATGGGCGAGTACATGGGTTTGATATTATAATTTTGTTGTATCTCAAGCCAATAATATATTGAGTTCTAAATTAAAGGTAAACAGGGTATTCCTACCACTTTCGTAAACGTTATTTGAAAAATCTATATTTTGTGTATAAAAATAAAATACGTCAACCTTTCAAACTAAATTACCTGTCCCTGTTTGTTATGATTATAAATGTCTGTATAATTTATTAGAAATATCTTATGTGACCGATAGTACTCGTCCAGTCTTCTATCTTTCCAGGAATTGATGTTAAGTAATGGTGAGTGATTTAGAAAATAAAATGCATCGTTATCCTCGTTGTGACAAAATGTTACATTTAATGTTATTTTGAATTTTAACTATGAAAATTGTCTGATATAAACATCATCATCAAACATATTTGTGGAATTGACTAAATTTAGTGCGGTTATTTGTAAATTAAATAAGCATATTTATTTAAAACCTAAATCGGTTTACCATTGATCTACGAATATTATGGAATTAACAAATGGAATTTTTAAACATTTCTATGAAACATTATTTATACCTATAGTATTTAAAGTAGATGTTGATAATTGTACCATTGGCGTGCTATGGCTAACGATGGCATCAATGGCATTTTGTATCAGGGATTGTGTCACAACTATAAATTTATATCAAAACATATATTGTATCGATAAATAATAGAGCCTGGTGTGCTTTGTGAGCACCACTATATAACATAATATTAAGGCAACCCAATTTCATACTAATTTAAATCCTAAAACTCCTCATACCTCAATGAAATGTTTTTTTATAAAGTTGAAGGTATTATTGTCAAATAGTGTACAATATAAACATTTTGTTACAATTTGGTATATAAATGGAATGCGTATTATATGATGTCGAATAAAAATTTGAAATTAAAATGTTTTATTTTTTATCTCTTAGTCTAGATCTGTTTGTCATTTTAAGTATATTTAATAATTAATATAATTCATTAAAATCTAAAATTTAAATTAAAGTTCTAAAGTCTATAAAGTAAATGTAGTTTTTGAATTGTTGCGACGGAAGGAAAATTTTTTCACGCTTCACTGAGCATTATACTTCGTCTGAGTGGGATGAGGTAAATGAGTGTAGGACGAGGATGATATTCCACGAATGTGAATGCCGATGAACGTACGAGAGGACACTTTACAGTGGTATTTCCTGAACAATTCTGTAGTAAAAGAGAAAATATCTGTTAAACAGATCGTCACACGCACATGCTATTTTATCACACCAGTTTAAGCGGAAATTGTCATTTCCGTAAGAAAAAACTAAATAAAAAAAAGAACAACCAAGAGAAAGATGTTTGAATTAAAAAGTTGCTAAATTTAGAATAACTGCGTAATAACTTTAAAAAGCAAAGAAATTTTGAACCGTTCAAAGCTTGAAACGGGATGTGAGTAATTTAATTTCCTAAGTATTATGAAGCGTGTGCCATCCGTCGGAATTCCGGAGTGACGATATTTTGCCTTTGTCAGGGATTGTGCACGTATTTAGTACGAGTAATCTTAAGCGCGCGTTGTCAGATGGAATAATTCACTTAGTATGCCTAGAACATTAAGTTACCCCTTTTTTTCAATAGTGAGTCCATTTGTCCATTTTCAATGTTATTTTGGAAGAAACAAAAGAAATACTTAGGTATGTATATCAGAGAAAAAATTACAATAAATACAAAGAGATATTTGTATTTATTGTAATAGCATTGTTCTATTACTACTGTTGCTTTACATTGCGGTTTACTAAATTCCTCCCGGCTATTAGTTCATAATATTATTTCTACTATGATAGGTACTTGTCCTCGTATAATTGTCTAAAAAGATTTCTTATTTCTAAACATAGTTATTTATATGCATTAATATCGGATGTAAGAGAATCCTATAATAACAAAGAATTCAAGGCTTTATTAATTTATTTATTCTTTATAAATTGGATTTAATTTAGATTTTTAATATTAATTTTTTAATAATTTAGAATTATAGCTATAAAAATTTAACAGAGTTTTGTCCGTTCTGTTCTAGACAAGACACACCTAAGAATCGGTTATAATCTAAATAAGTAATTGGAAGCTGTCCATTTATAGTATTAAAATATTGCACCAAATAAACAAAATACGAACATAAATACATTATACATAGTATTATGAATTAAAGCAGCACATTAACTTTAAGTAACAGTATAGTTTATTGCGTATTGCCTAGTTTATTTTATTTTATGTAGGTAATTTGCATTCAGTAATGCCAAGCTCCTGGTAGCATCTACAGCCAATCGCAGCAACATAGGCAGACCTCTACCCTGCTTGCGGTTTGCGCAAAAAGGCTGTGACAAACGAACAGAAGGAAAAGGCGTAATTTAAAGAGTTCCATTTTAGCCTTTTGGCTTTGGAACTCTAGAAATGTACATCTCATCTAATCAGCAAAATATCACGATAGAGTTTTAAGAAAAGTTTATAATTTGAAGGGTGCAGGGGCAAAACAAGGAATGTCACATAAAATTAAAAAAGTTGAAAAGAATGGGAACGTAAGATTTTGCCACATATTATAGATTGCAATGTTAATTAAAAAATAATATTTTTGTGACATTCCTTGTTTTGCCCCTGTACCCTACATTTATCCTTACAGTAAATGATGTCATAATCAGAATGTCACATGTAGGTTGTAGACCCATACCACAGCCCATACCATGTATTAGATTTTGTATTTATAAAGTAAGTATTTAGTTATAAAGTAGGTTAAAATACTAACACTAATTCGTGATACAAACACTACCAAGCAATCATTATATTTAAGAGCTCTAACTAGATAATATTGTATATAAATTTGCATCTTCATAAAAGTAAAATTCTTCAAGTCTGGAAGAACAAAAGTTTTTTCAGTTATTAGAAGCGCTTTTGGACAACAATTTTAAACAGTAAATATTATACAGTAGTCCTCTTACACTGTAACGACACAACGCGACGAATTGATATGTTTTTGTTGCAAAATATCTATAATATATATTTATAATGAGAAAGTGATATATTAATTTACAGCATAGAATGCTTTCCATGAGATATTAGTAGTACTCTTTTAAAGAAAGGTGTTAGAGATTCATCGAAGTAAACCTAAGATTAATTGTTAATTATTATATTTTAAAAAACGTAAACTCAACAACAGCTTTTCATACTTTTCATACGTATTTTAAAATGAAGCAATTACAATGGTTATCTTTGATGTTTATTGTTTATTTTATTTTTAATGAACAGTTATGACTGAAATGCCATTGCGTAAACAACTGCCGTGTTGCCAGCGATAAACATTTAAACATTCCAAGTTACTGCAGAATAATTGCGTTTCCATTTGGATATGTGAACGAGTCCGGCTCGTAACGAACGAGGCGAACAGATGAAGCGGACCATGAAACCTTCAAATTGAATTTTAAGCATCCAATTTGTTTGCGCCGTGCCGCCTGTACCGAGTTATATCAACGCAGACATAGCATTTCAGCTACCCGCGAGTTCGTTCACGTAAAACGATTTTTACCAGCTTATATCGCGGCCTCGGGTCAGATTTCGATGAATTATTTATGCACACACTGGGTACCGCCAGGTACCATGTATTACCTAAATGAATTATATTAAATACCTATATTCTTCGTTTAAGCGACAATTTGTTGAATTTAGTTAAAGTTGGAGAAAAGGAGTACCTACTGTCATTTAAATGGTTATTAGTACATAACATGCATAAAAATTTATAAAACTACTTTTGTAATTGCGGCAAAATAAGTCAAAGTAAGTTGCTGTTTTAATCATAGAAATATTTCAAAGAAGTAGAATTAATGAGACTTTTTCAGTGTAAAGACTAAAATATATATCAAAAAAATGTCTAGCACCCACTAAGCCGTATATTTATGGCGTTATATTTTATATCATATGAAGGACATGAAATAAAAGAAACGGACACAAAAGCCATCTGTGAGCTAATATAAGTGAGGACTCAGGGTCCACATAAATACAAAGTGTATGTGTGTTCATTATTTACTTCTACTTACTTTCATTGATAGTAGTATTTATGGTTAGAATAAATAGTCGGTTATTAAAAAATAAATAAAGCACAAGCAAAGGATACTCGCGGTTTCGCCCACGTAGTTTATTTACTTAATTATGTGTAATTAAATACGCTCTACATGTCTTTGCAAGGAAAGCTTATTATATAAAATAAATTATATTTAATTAAAAAGTTTATAAAATGCAAAAATAATTTTTAAATAAGCTCTAAAGCTTAGAGCGTTTCAATAAATGAACACCTATATTTTATATAAGATTATTATAGGCTGTTACGTCTTAAACTATTTTATATTAGATTTTATTTCGTCAGCGCAAAATTTGTTTCTAGTACTATGTAAGGCAACCTTGTTGCACGTTTTGCTAAATTTAAAACTAACGTGTTTTCCAAATTAAATGTGTTACGATAACATTACCGGCACATAAAGTACCTAGAATATGTGCTTAAATTTATCCAAATCTAAAAAAATAAATTACTTATATAATCCGTCGTCTTTTTTATGCATTATTCAAACAGAGAACATATTGTATTAGCACTCGTAGCTTGAATAAGGATTTATGAGAGTTTAGTAAAAGGATCTAGAAATTTTGTTGGGTGCGAAGCCAACAAGTGCACTTTGGAGGTGTTGAAAGACCTTTGGAGTTGAGCTATTGGGTCCTTTGCTCCTCGTACGGATTTGTTGGTAGAGTGGACATTGTGAGAAACTTCACTATTATAGTAAGTCTGCTGGCTATATCATCCGGTTCTGGAGTGTGTTTGTGAGAACATCATGTACCTGATTAAGATAGGTAAGATTCCGTTTGCTTTTTAGTAACTGGCAGTGGCTCGTCTAGCCAGAAATCGTAACCGGATTGAATATCTTATTTAAAACTCCTTTTTATTACATTTAGTTACGTTTTTCTCATTTCATGTTTTTAATAATTATTATAATATTATGTTTATTATTAACAATCATTTTTAGCCAAATCGACGAATTATTTTATTGACTAAATACATCTTACTTAGTTCATATCAGAAATAATTCATAATAAACGAATGTTCAACAAACAAACATTTAAAAATGCGCTTTCATAGTTAGGCTGACAATACGTTTCGCTCAGTTTGTAGTGTGCCCCACTTGCAGTGCCAGCGGTCGCGGGTTTGAGTCCAGCTGGGGATCCCATTTGTGTTATAAGCACAATTTTTTTTTCTTTATGGGACTAAGGGGGCAAACGGGCAAGAGGCTTACCTGATGGAAAGTGATTACCTCCGCCAATGGACATCTGCAACTGCTTGCAGATGCGTTGCCGGCTTTTCAGGAAAGGGAGGGAGGGAGACGAAGGGAGGAGGGAGTGAGGGGGGAAGGTAGGAGGGATGGGGAGTGGGCCTCCCGGACTCGCACTTACCGGACGAAACGCGACAGCATAGCTGCCACTTCACGCCGGTTTCCTGTGAGAGAGTGGTACTATACGGGGCGTGCCAGCCCATTCGGCTGCTACCAGAAAGTAACAAGCATAGTTTATATTTGTAATATGTATTTATTTAAATGTATACTTGTGTAGTATTTTTTTTACTTTTTAGAGTTTTTTTCTAAAAGGCATTTATTTCTAAAAGATAAATTGAACCTACTTTGAGGTAAGCCCTAAAAAAGCCAAAGCTAAATAAAAAAGAAATGTCGAAATTTGTACACACCATAAAAAGTTATGGGTGGTCAAACATAAAAATTCTGTAGTTGAAATTTAAAAAATCAGTTGTCTCCCATATTTTAGATTTTTATTTTCACATTTAAATAGGAAATAACTAGAACCTGGTAAATAAAAAGAGAAAAAAGAATATAATCGATTTTAGATCATCCTTTTTGAATTGTTCAAAGAATTAAAAATTTTGGTCTGTTAAAAATACGTGCCTTTAAAGATTTTATTACTTTATCTTCAAAAAATGTTTCATCAACATCAGAATCAACGACACCTTTAGCTCAGTTTGTGCCCTACTTGCTATGCCCGCGTTCGCGGGCTTGAATCTCGCTGGGGGCACTCAGTTGTGTGATAAGCACGAATGTTTGTACTCCATTCGTGGTGTTCATATATTTTGTAATATAATATCCTAACATACTTATTTATTTACTAAAGCGCAAAACATATTTTTGTATTCTACTACGAACTGTAAGATTATTTATTTTAAAAGGCAACTATATCACGGACTTAAGTTGAAGCTTTATTGTAACATGTTGGTCTCTTGGGAATTACGGTAACTCGATCATGGTTTCGTGTGCGTTAAGTGCTAACTTTTAGTGGCCTCACAACGTTATATCCAAATAACGACGTTGTATTTCTCACTGCTTGAATTATACTATTTCAAAGTTCAAAGATTGTGTATAAATGATCGGATAGGTATATACCTATCGGATAATAATGATATTTTGAACTATGTTGTAGAGGCGTTGCCAACACAACCATCTTCTGCTAGGATATGTCTAGTTTTATGGCCGGCTAAGTTGCATTTTCAACACACAGTTCGTTCTGGATTCTTTTCGGAAGTGGGATTGTCTCATAACGCGTACACGCAATGCAACGTAAGTCTTAATCTTAAAAAGTTTACTTCTTCGTTGATTGAAATCGGCAACGAAGACATTAATAAAATAGTAAAGCGTGTTAGTAATAGGAGGCCATGTCGTAAAAATATTCATGCTTCTGCATCAAAGAAAAGAAATACAATCTTTAATTTCACGAGGGTATTACTTATCGGGGCGTCAATTGCCAATTACCCTATAAAGCTTTTGATGTGTTCAATTCACGAGCAAAAATGTCTTCTCCTTTTACAACATTATAAAATCATTCACAGATTGTGAAGCTGGCTGCTTTATAGACTATTTAATCTTTTGCTTATCTGATACTAATATTGCGAAGTTATGTAAAACTTTGTTTACAAAATTAAACTAAATAGTAAATTATAATAAATAAATAAATATAATGGGACATTATTACAACAGCGCAATCTTGTTCTGTGGTAAGCTACTAGGCTTGTATAAAGGATACCAGTTAGTTGATACTATACATATGAATAATACTTTTTTAGGTTTACGCGAATATTCGACATTATAAATGAAACTACCTTTTCGGATTTTGTCGCGGATTTATTTTGATTTTTAGTTCCTGAAGTTTCGAATGTTTTACAGCAATCATAGTCACGGGAGAGACTGATATCTTCCGTGACCAATATAAATATATACATATTATAAATATAAACACTCATGACTGGAGTACTAACATTCGTGCTCACTCAATAAATGAATGCCCCTAGCAGAACTCGACAGAAAGTATTATTCAAAGATTGTGTATAAATGATCGGATAGGTATATACCTATCGGATAATAATGATATTTTGAACTATGTTGTAGAGGCGTTGCCAACACAACCATCTTCTGCTAGGATATGTCTAGTTTTATGGCCGGCTAAGTTGCATTTTCAACACACAGTTCGTTCTGGATTCTTTTCGGAAGTGGGATTGTCTCATAACGCGTACACGCAATGCAACGTAAGTCTTAATCTTAAAAAGTTTACTTCTTCGTTGATTGAAATCGGCAACGAAGACATTAATAAAATAGTAAAGCGTGTTAGTAATAGGAGGCCATGTCGTAAAAATATTCATGCTTCTGCATCAAAGAAAAGAAATACAATCTTTAATTTCACGAGGGTATTACTTATCGGGGCGTCAATTGCCAATTACCCTATAAAGCTTTTGATGTGTTCAATTCACGAGCAAAAATATCTTCTCCTTTTACAACATTATAAAATCATTCACAGATTGTGAAGCTGGCTGCTTTATAGACTATTTAATCTTTTGCTTATCTGATACTAATATTGCGAAGTTATGTAAAACTTTGTTTACAAAATTAAACTAAATAGTAAATTATAATAAATAAATAAATATAATGGGACATTATTACAACAGCGCAATCTTGTTCTGTGGTAAGCTACTAGGCTTGTATAAAGGATACCAGTTAGTTGATACTATACATATGAATAATACTTTTTTAGGTTTACGCGAATATTCGACATTATAAATGAAACTACCTTTTCGGATTTTGTCGCGGATTTATTTTGATTTTTAGTTCCTGAAGTTTCGAATGTTTTACAGCAATCATAGTCACGGGAGAGACTGATATCTTCCGTGACCAATATAAATATATACATATTATAAATATAAACACTCATGACTGGAGTACTAACATTCGTGCTCACTCAATAAATGAATGCCCCTAGCAGAACTCGACAGAAAGTATTATTACCAACTGAGCCAAATGTGTCGTCAAATTGTATCCTTAGTATATATATATATATATATATATATATATATATATATATATATATATATATATATATATATATATATATATATATATATATATATATATATATATATATATATATATATATATATATATATGCGCCAGCGGTCGCGGGTTCGAGTCCCGCTGGGGGCAGTCATTTGCTAATCACGAATGTTTGTACTCCAGTCATGGGTGTTTATATTTATAATATGTATGTATTTAAAATTTATATGTGTAGTATATCAACTATCTGGTATCCGCAACACAAGCACGTTAAGTAGCTTACTGCGGAACTAGATGGCGCTGTTGTAATAAAAAAAAAACTCGGATCGGAACACAGAGATAAGCTCTCTGTGTTAACTGAACTTAGTGTGTTTTGTAATTGATGATTAAAGAGTTTTTATATTGAAGCGTGTAACAATCGGTCCTTAACATACAAAACCCGTTTTTTTATCGGGGTAACTCTAGGTGGAGGGCTTAGCTTTGAGTTCCGAGTCGGGAAGAAATACTTACAACGTTTTTATTAGAAAGTTGTGAAGTTGGCGGTGTTAACATTACACAATCGTGCATCAACGAATAGGTACGTTAATCGAAAGATCCAGTTATTTATCTGACACGGTGGGGCTTAATTGTTTTTCTATCAGATTATATGAAATATAATAAGTACACTATATAAACTTTGGATAGGAACAATATAAGAATACTATATTCTGGGGTGACACACCGCGAACTTTCCAACTCTAGGCTGTTACTGAGGCTTACTAAACATCTTTACGTTTCTTTCAGTTTATCAGTAACTAAACTTCACCCGATCGACCCGACCGGGACCCGAACTCAGGGCCTCTGGTAGGGTAGTTGTACTTTCTAGCAACTTTACCACTGAGGCAGTCTCATATTAGTCAGATAGTGAATATTAAATACGAGTACGTAGCTTATCTGTTGATCTACGCCTTACGTTAATTATGCTTGATGAATCGAAAGTACCTACCTATTAGAGTATTAGGGGTCAATAGTTTATTCGATAAGGATATTCGAAATCAAGCTAGGGTTGCGACCACTGGAAGACAATAAGGCGCGTGAAGCGGTCGAGTCTTGTCTTAATTGTCAATAAACGTGAGTCCCAGGGCGCCCGAGCTGCTCCCGACGAATAATTAACGAACTTCCGCGATTTTCGAGTTTGTAAATTGCCTCATGGTCTCGTCGACCCGTGGCCTGGTTTTCTATTATAAATTATGTGCGCAGAAAATTAATCTTAGTGATTTAAGTACACCCTTTCTTTGTAGCGGTTGTTTGATCGCGTTGCCGACAAGTTACGCAAGAATTTTCAAAAACGACATTTAGTTTATTACTTTAATCTAAACAATATGATTTAAATTTCTGTTTTTGTTGAATCATTGTTCTGAGAAAATGGGGATTTGATAAAAACATTAAGCGCTTGCTATATTTTTATCCATACATATGTATTTGTAACATCTGCGTATGATTATTTAAAATGTGAAACACGGAATTTATTTTCTACTGACTTTTCATCCAATCTGTTTTGTTGACACCACAATATAGGTATTATCTCCGTAGCGTAGCTTTCACGCTTCATCTCGAAAGAAATTTGTTTAACTTCAATAATATACTGTCTGCTAATATTATTAAATTGTGTTTACGTTAATACAGTGTGATCACTTTTATTTCGTTGTTAAATAATAACAGCATTCTTCGCACATTTGTGGATTTTGCGGTGATTATTTAATGAATTACGATTTTTAGCATGGAGGAAATTTATTAAGATGTTCAAAGATCTAAGATTTAAGATTGTATAATTAAATATTGTAAATAAATATCGCACTTAGTCCAGATCTTTCTAAATATAATGTAAGAAAATGATGGGTTTCATTTATTGACGAAGGTTTATTTTTATATTTTTAGCGCATTAAAATATTATCTTTTTTTGTAAAAGAATTTTTTATTTATTTTACATTCATTTATTTTATATTATATTTTAGTTTACAAGTCAAGGGTGTGTGCACTACTTAAGATGTTAGTAAATTGAATGCAGATTTTATTTTGCTTTTCTTAAAATTACTGCTAAGGAGATCTCTTATACCCTGGGTGCAGTAGCCAGGTCGTGAGGAACTTTGGAACGTGCTATTATACGTCAATACGTAGTTATAAAAAAGACTGTTGACCGCTATGGCGATATCTTATTTCAAGTTAAACTGTTCAACTGGACGCAGCGTCCAAGTCAGCCAGGCATGGACCAAAAAAGGTCATCATAATTGAATGCGTATCTAAATTTTTAGGGGTATTGTTAAGGGATCGCACATTCTGGAGCCAATTCTAGGAGGACAATTAATCGTAGGTAGTAATTATTAAAAATAATCGTACATGAGTACAAAACCTGTCCAATCTAGTAAATTTCAAGTATTTAGAGAGGGAAAATGGTTTTAATTCAACTTCCGTATTATAATATATATAGATACGTAAAGTTAATGTAATATTTGAGCACTCAAAACAATGTCGAAATTCTGTATCATGTTTCATGTGAAATGGTAAGCATATAAAGGGATTTTAGGTACTAGTCACGTATTAATAGTAACCTACCTCATAATTACGACCGACGCTTGCTGTAACTAATTGTTATCATTGAATTACTGAGTTATATCGTATAGTTTATTTTAATTGCATAGGTTAGATATTATATTTTATACTAGCGACTAAATTTTGCTCTACTTGCTTTTTGTCCATAAGTACATTTTAACATTTAGTATAGATTTTACTGAGATAGAATATTTTCTCTTCTCGCAATATGTCATCAGCCCTTTTTAACGTCCCACTGCTGGGCACGGGCCTCCCTCAGTACGAGGGGGATCAGGCCACGGTCCACTGCGCTGGCCTAGTCCGTGTTGGCGGACTTTACATGTCTTTCGAAAAATTGCTACGTTCTCTCAGACATGCAGGTTTCCTCAAGATGTTTTCCTTCACCGTAAGACAAGTGGTAATCAGAATAGAAATGATTCGCACGTGAAAATATCAGATGTGCGAGACCCGGATTTAAACCCATCATCACTCGGTTATGCAAGCAAGCGCGTTACGGCTGGGCTACCACTGTCTTGTTTTGACGCAATATGAGGTATCCTAAATGCTGAGGCAGTTAAACAACTACCTACCATCCCCCAACGTGCGTTCACCCTGTCGTTGTGTGTGTGTGTGAGAGCATAAACCTTAAATCATTTTTCATTGCAAATAAAATTGTTACGAAAGAAAACTGGTCATGTGTGAGTCCCTTTTGCGAACCAAGGGCCTGAACAAGCACAAAAAGTATTCATTAGATATTAACAACTATAATAGGACTGAAGCGAGTCATATTATACATTAGAGTTAGAGTCGTAGCATCACGGCAATTGGTATACTAAGTTTGAGCTCGAATTGTTCGCTGGACTTGGACACTGAATTTACAATCATTTTATACTTAGCTTTAGGACTGCTTACATTAAAGTTTGATGTTTTTAGGAAATAAGACATAAGCATTATTAATCTTTTATTTTTATTTTATCGAACGTTAAACTTAAGTAAATCTTGAGGTAATTAGGTAAATTTATCCATTGAAAATATTATGATATTTTTAATAATACCTACTGCTTTTTATGCAGATACGTTTCAAGACCAGAATCTGCATATTTGCGATATTTGAATGATTGAAATACATTTCGACATTTCAATAAACCTTACATAAAATAGCTTCTCGTTTAATCCTGTATATTTGCACTAGACCCCTTTAACAAATTATTGTCACATACATATATTAAGCCTCTACATATTATCTATAAATACAGTCCACTCTTAATTTTACGTACAACTCTTCTTACGCATTATGTTTTAAACTAGGCGTATTCTTTTTGACTATTTTAGGTAATTATATAATGCATAAAAGCGCTTCTAAAATATTTATTTTATTTTATAAATAGTAAAAAATTTGGACAGTAGTAATACAAACCAGAGAGGACTTTACCTGTTTAATTCTTTGATTTATATATTTATTCGATAAATAGTTTATTTAACAAAATTAAATATAAACAACGCAAGAACACCAATTAGGGCTCGTGACGTTTCCTGTCCAATGCTTTTACAGTTTCATGAGAAAGGTTGAATGCTTCGGAGAGAATAGCTCACATTATAAATTATTTTATATACTTGTCTACCCTTGTCTAGAGACGGTGAGAAATTATTTATGATATGATTTCAGACGATGGTCCCGTAACGGTCTATAAAATTACTTTATAAAGACTTTGAATGGATAACATACAATCAAAGTATTATTATTTTAGTCAGTTTCTGTCAATTATTCTGTAAACGTTAATAATTTATCTTTATTATATGCTGTCAAAAAGTTGTGATAGTGATAGAGTTTTCTTATAATATTTTTTGGAGTTTAGTGCTTGGGAGATGTTAAGAAAGTAATAGAGGCAAAAAAAATTGATTTTCGTTCGTATGAAATCGGCTGGATGGATTTTAATAAAACTCTTATCTGTATTGTATAAAATTTAAGATTAGATTGTATTGTACAGTAAGTGAAATAGTAATCTGTTTAAACTCTGTACCCTAAAACCTTATTGTCAAGCGTATAACGTTTGAAACGTACTTCATTCTACCGCGCCTCCAAATACCAATTTTGTTTTTTTAAATTAATATGTTGGGACATTAATACAACATCGCCATCAAGTTCCGTGGTAAGCTACCTTACGTGCTTGTGTTATGGATACCAGAAAGTTGATATACTACACATATAAATTTTAAATACATACATATTTTAATATTAACACCCATGACTGGAGTACAAACATTCGTGCTCAACAAATGAATGCCCCCAGCGGGACTCGAACCCACGACCGCTGGCGCAGAAAGTAGGGTCACTACCAACTGAGCCAAACGTGTCGTCATTCAGTCAATTTAAGCTCAATATGATATATTGAGAGAGTGTGAATTGCCTCCTTACAAGAATTGTAATTTTTCTGGGTCCAGCTCAAATAAAATGTTTTATATACATACATTGACGTCTGGGTTTTTGTATGTTTATGACTCTACAATATCATACTTTCATACATATACGTGTTTATTATTACGTTTATATTTCGCAAATATGTAGAATAAAATAAAACAATTATTACATTATACATTATTCGTTCGGTGGTACGCATTCGGAACGAAAAAATGACTCTACTGTGTAAAATGATACTACTTAGAAACCTGTTTAGAGTAAAACGCGACTTGCATTGTAATGTAAAAGCCATAAAAAATCTAATCTATTACAATGTACTATTCCCAGAAATATTTGGAAGATGTACGAAAAGTAAAGTTAGCAGAAGATCAATTTTTACTGAAAATACCTTGAAACTGACTGCGAGATTTATGCGCGCACGATTTCCCACAGAGTAGGAGGAAACTACTTGGATTTGGATTAGACCAACAGAGGAGTAACATTTTCGGTTGCATGCCAATTGTAAAAATATATTTTATAACTATTGATCTACTACATTTTTTGAAAATTTTGGATTGCTTCTTCTGGAAAATTTATTTTCAAGGTCATTTTATTTTCTAAGTAGGTTTTAAGTAATTATTACTTAGTTAGCTTCTCGCTGTAGCTAGAATTTTGTGTTATAAATACAAAAAAAAATACTTTAGAAAACAAAAAGGAACGCAGTACGGAAGCGATTAAGCAACGATCTTTAGATTTAGGGTCGATGTGATATTGTTAGTAACTCGGATATTAGAATCTACATATATTAAATCCTAATTCCACCCAAAATTTAAAAAGCGTCTAAGTTGTTTAGTAAATAAAAGTGTATTTCTGATATAAGTATTATGTAATATTGAAAAACAAGGGATGAAAAACCCGTAATAGCATAAAAGAAAAATAAGAAGACATTTTTGTACATGTCGTGTTTCCGCGAGAGACCGTACTTAGAGCAGATTAAAGTAGCGGTCGTTTTATGGTTATTCGTAAGAACACCATATGAAACTCAATGAGATTATTAGATAGATCTAGACTATAATTCAAAGAATCGTCTAAGAATCTAATCAATGTTGCTCAATTTTTCAATAACAGAATTCTTTCATAATAATTAGCAATCCCATTTTCTTCCTTTTTGACGTATTAAGATTTCATGGGTTGTTCGCGAATAGACTATAATGAACAATAATGTTCTCCGACTCACTTCGGCCATGGCGGCCAATCTCAATGAGACAAGCCAACTGCGCAGGAGATATTATATTGCACAAGTGTACGCGCAGACACAAGTGCACTCTGTATTCTTATCACTCTCATACTCCGGTGGGACGAATGCTCGAGTGAGAGTTAAGGCGCAGGACCGACGGCTTTACGTGCTCTCCGAGGAACGGAGGTGACACACCGCCAACTTCCGGGTTGTTATTGAGGCTCACTAAACACCAAGACTCAATTACTGAACTTGGTAAACTTAACCCAACCCGGGGCTTGAACCCAGGACCTCTCGATGAGCCTTATAATATTAGGTTATTGCTAGGAGCTTATTTTGAAAATACTAATTTATGTATTCTATTTCTTTTTTTTAACCGACTTCAAAAAAGGAGGAGGTTATATGTTCCGATGTATGTATTTTTTTTATGTATGTTTACCGATTTCTCCGTCAACTGTGGGCCGATTTCAAAAATTTTTCTTTTGTTCGGTAGGGTATAGTTCTGAGGGGGTCCCATTGTCACAAAATCAGGATCTGATGATGGGATCCCAGGGAAATCCAGGGCAACTTTTAAAATTATCAGGCACCTATTATGTTTTTGATATATTTTCTAAAGCTGTTCAAGCATTTGCGTCTGAAAATCGTCATCTCATGTGATGAGCTGATGATGGAAGGTAGAATTCTTCAAATGTTATTTTTTATCTGTGTTCACCGATTTATGCGTCAATTGTGGGCCGATTTCAAAAATGTATTTTTTGTTTAGTAGGGTATACTTCCAAGATGTTCCCATTGTCACCAAGTTAGGATCTGATAATGGGATCCTAGGGAAATCGATGGCAACTCCTAAATTTTATAGGCACTTAGTACGTTTTTCATATATTTTCTAAAGTTTTTTGCAAGGCGAATAGGTGCGAAGTTTTAAGTTAATCGTGTTAGAAAATAATTATTTTTTCATATAAACTTTGCCATTTCATAGGAATTTATAAGTCTTTTCTTAGTGCGTCTTAAATACGTTATTGTGATTATTTCATGGCTAACAGTTGTACCTAGGTCTATGAAAATATCAAACCCGCGATCTCTGACGTGGTTTAGCAAGTTAGACTAATGCCCTGGAGGATGAAAAGTAGAAGATGACGGCAGACCGGCATTACTTTTAGTTTATTTAAAAAAATTAAAAAAACAATCAAGGAAAAATATGCAGATAATAATTAATACTTAAGGTCGTAGATTTGATAAAATTAATAATATATATTATTGAATCAAAGAGTGGAGTGGAGAAGTCAAGGTAACAACATTAAATAGATGGCAAAGACCAGTCTGACAAGACTGTAACGACTAAATAGAATTGAATCAAATATTATTGCTTCATTTTATTCGTCTGCTAACTTTTATTATAATAAAAAACAAAAAGTAATGCCTTAGATTGCGAAATATAGACATTTCAAGTTGTTATATAATTTTATTAATCAAATTCAAAGATCCCTCAAAGTTTCCAGACTATAGAGTAATAAGAAATGTGAAGTGTGTATGTTGAAATATGAGATAATGAGATTAAGTAGGGACTTTTATCATTAATAATAACTTTTTAATTTCTTCTTTCTAATTCGCTTGTATGGAAAAGTAATATTGATATTGATATATACCTAGTATGTACTGTATATATTCGGCCCTACTTAGCGTTCCACTGCAGGGAACAGACCTTCCATTAATACGAGGGGGTTAAGGCCATGTCCACAACACCTTGCCACGTACCACTTAACATGTCTTTGGGTAACTTACTAAGTTCACCCAGACATATTGGTTGATAATGTTTTTATTTATATTAAGAAGTGGTAATCATGTTAGAAGATTCGCACATGAAAATATCAGAGGTGTGAGAACCGGATGCGATTTGAACCCGAATCACTCGGTTTCACTCAAATCAACAAAAGTAGTAATCATATTGAAAATGATTTGCATACGAAAAACTTAAAGAAGACTTGGGTTAGACCCTTTTTCTCTTGATTAACGAGATTTTTTTAAATAAATCAAGATCTCAAGGCCGTCAGACCTTACTTTTTATCTCAGTATCCAAATGTATGAGATTAAGTAGTTTAAGTGTGTACTTATAGTAAATGTGTACCCGCTCATTTGGGACGACGGTCAATTAAGAGGTTACCGGTACTAAAGTTAAGTAAAAATTGTATTCGCTTTTCTTACTAACCGGATGAGCCATACATCCTACCCAGACACACGCTTATTCTAAATAAATACTTAAACTACTTAATCCCATACATATGGTTACTAAGAAAATAAGTAAAATCTGGCGGCCCTAGGATCTAGGAAGATTATTATTATTTATTAATTACTCATTACTGTATTGCTTAGTAGCGCACTTATAGTAAGTACATTACGTTAGATAGGATTATATTAAAACCATAATTTACCAATAGTATTTATTCTATTATGTTCTTGATTTGAATTTAGAGTTAAGGCAATTTAGTATAAGGGCAAGTTTTTCAATTATTGAAAATCGTAGTTTAATCGGAGTTTAGTGTCTGTATGTTTGTTCGTGCCGCCTAATTTATGGAACGGCTGGATCGATTTTGATGGGACTTTCACTCGCAGATAGCTAATGTTCTAAGGGGTAACTTAGGGTATTTTTATTTTAATAAAAAAATATAAAACCGTTTAAATTATTTTAACTTACGCGAGTCGCTAGTTTTCTAATAAAATAAAAGTAGCCTAAGCTACTCCTTATAACATTAACTATCTGTGAATGAAAATCTCGTCAAAATTGGTCCGGTCGTTTCAGGGATTAGCCGGAACAAACGGACAGACAGACAAGCAGACAGACACACATACAAAAGTTTTAAAAATGATTTTATGATGTAAGTATGTACCGTATATAGTACTTTCATATGCATTTAGTGAAAAGCTGTTAATTTAAAATTAAAACAGACAACAATTTTGTTGACTGATGCCTATTGTTATAATAAATAACTATACATATACACAGCTAAAGGTCTAAAAAAAGTATAATTATCTTTATTTAAAAAAAGTATTTATCTAAAAAAAGTATAATTAACTTTATTAATATATATAAAAGGTCAGAAAGTATAATTATCTAGTGGCAATACGTCTACGTCGTTAATAAATTGCTCTGATGGTAGCAGTAAAACGCAAAAGGCAATGGGAAATCTATACGCTTTCGCCTTTTAAACGATGTTTTGCGATTTTATAGGACATTCAAAACTCTACAGTAGTAGTATTTTTACAGAGTAAGGATAGGTAGCGTCCGCCGTCCGCCAAACTTTTATCAAACCTGAACTATCAATTAATTATTCCATGTAAGCTTAAAAAATCATGCAAGTTATATGAATTATTTAAAATTTTCTTTATGATTCCTTTATAACAATAATATAACAGAATTTTGGCTGTTTGTCGTACTCGTAGGTGCCAAGATGTACTAAAGAGACGAAAATTAAAATTAAACCTTTTACTTCACATTTACGAGTATACTCGTATCTTATAAGGGATAAGATACGGGTAAGACTTGTGCGAGAATATTCATAAATTGGTTCGTAAATTAATATTCATTTAACATACCAAATACTGTAACCATTAACGGAAATCCCGCTAAATCTGTTCTTCTCGTATTCCTTAATAATTGTGCTAGAGACAATAGATAAAACTTTAATGGTTTCTGGCTTGATCTTTTATTATTTAGGTTTTTTTATGGGACAAAGGGGGTAAACGGGCAGGAAGCTCACCTGATCGTAAGTGATCACCTCCGCCCATGGACATCTGCAACGCTACAGGGCTTGCAGATGCGTTGCCGGCCTTTCAGGAAAGGGAGGGAGGGAGGAGGGAGAAGAGCCTCCCGGACTCTCACTAACCAGACGAAACGCGACAGCATAGCTGCCACTTCACGCCGGTCTTCTGTGAGAGAGAGGTACTGTACGGGACGTGCCGGCCCATTCGGCTGCTACCCGAAGGTAACAAGCATGGCACTACCACTTTATATAGTGACTTATGCAATGATAGGTCTTTAGAAAGTATATAAACTATATACTTGTATAAACATATTATGTAGGTAAATAAATGTATTAGGTATATTTACAAACAATTTCGAATTCCACTTATTTCAATATTTTTTACTTCAATTTTCTGACTCATACAAATGTAGATGTAGACTTAGCTAATACATTGAAAAAGAAATGGCATACAAATAAAGCAAAATACTTAAACATGAGGTGAACTGCGTCACTTAATAGAGGCGGCACTCGGCACGGCTGCTCCAGAGCGAGTCACATTAATTTACGATTTTTGCGGTTTCCTTATTTAGGTTAAGCCTTTTAAAGGGGCGCTTATTTTTTCAATCTTGAGTTTTCTAACGCTCTTATTTGTATTGAGTTTTTATGTCGCCATACATCTTATAAGTAAAAGTGTTAAAATTGTTTATTTGTTTGTTTGTAGTGCAATAATTTACGTATAATTTTAATTATCCACAAAATACGAGTATATTCATAGTTTTTATCGTTTTTATTGGTTCTAGACGTTTCGGCAAACAGCTCTCCCATGAAATCAAAATATTTATTTTATTTTGATTTTAAATATATATACACCCTCTGTATAATATAATATATATACCCTCTGCATATGACGTGTGGAACCACAGTAAATTAAATTATACGTAAAACGTTCAAACAAGTTGAACAAAACGAAGACAATGTGAAAATAGGTATACCACGGCCTTGCTTATAAAGGCAAGCGCGCTGGCAGCTCTTAAGGCGAGTCACTTTAATTTACTGTCTTTGTACTTTCTCATTTAGGTTAAACCTTACATAGGAAAATCTTTTGTCTTTACTACTACTAAATTTCCTAATCAGCTACTATTGTTTGTTAACATTATTGTATCTAATGCTCGTAATAAAATAAGACTGTTGAAACTATTTTTTCTAGATAATGGTAAATAATATATTCTACATCAACTAGAGACGAAGCATTTAGATACTTCAGTCCTGGGCTATTAAAGATTTCATTTTTACGCGTTATATTTATAATACTTCTTATATTGAAAAAAAACGTGCATTCTTAATATCACGCAAATTAACATAGTGGGCAGTGGTAGCCCAATGGTAATGCAGAGCGCGTTGTGATTGGATAACTGAATGAAGCGGGCTCAAATCTGGATCTCGCGCCTCTAATATTTTCATGTGCGAATTTCTATCATGATTACCACTGGTGAAGGGAAACATCGTGAGGAAATTTATATCTCTAAAAGAATCCAATAATAAAGCTTTTATTTTTTTTCTACTACCTTTTACAAAAAAAACTTTATTATTATTATTATAAAAGAATCCAACATGTTGTCGAAAGACTAGTGCAATCCGCCAGGGCGCACTTGACCTGCGTGATGGACTATTGCCTGAAAGGGAAGCCCTTGCCCACCAGTGGGACATTAAAAAGGGCTGAATACAAATAACATACAAAAATTATGCCTTATTTCTTTTAATTTTAATGCAAGTGTGTAGTGACGAACGATTCCGCTAGTACGGCTATTTTTTTATACAAAAGCCCCTTGCAACTTAAGTGTTACACAAGGGCCTTATAAAACGCTACAGGAAATTTCAAAGAACTACGAAGAAGCTATTTACAAGATCCTTTTTAAATGTGTATTAAGACGAAACATCAAATCCGTCCATATAACTTACAAGTTTTCTTACTTTATTTCGTAACATATTCAAGACTTATATTGTAAACCTACATAAGTTAAGTCCTTATATTATACTTGTAGAGCTTCTTATATTTCTTTATTGTAGAAATATTATATTTTAAAGGAGTAATATATGATGTAGGTACCATTATTACTTCAAAAGGTAGTTGTTTAGTTGATGAATGATGATTATAAATAATTTATCCTTACATTGCGTTATTTTTTTGGTGGTATTAAGATAATTTTTGGAAATCAAAGTACTATGATACTAATTTTAAGGCTGTAGTAATAGACACATAACAATAAGCAAGCATGTATGTCCAACGATCTTAAAAATCGTCCATCTTCTAGTGTGTTAACCTGAAATCAAGGCTAAGTCTACTTGCATCTGGGTATTTATTCTGCGATGATAATATGTATTTCCTAAATATGAAATTTAACAATTTTTTTGGTTTTAATTAAAAATTATGTAGTAGATAATATATTACTTTATACGTCAACCCAAAGTAATAAAAGTCCAATTACGAAATCCCAAAAATATCATTCCTATATAATCAACGGATAAAATTGTACTCGAGTCTCGAAGGCAAGAGAAAGACGAGGTTGAGGTTAATGTCCATACGAATATTAATACGACGGTAAGGGAATTTAATATTTGGCGCAGGACAAGAAAGTAGGAATTCAGTACCTGAAATTCAGAATGAATTGAACGATGCGGGTACCGAGAAAGGATAAGCACTGTCAAGTTCTTTATGATTTTCTCAAGGGATAAAGGATTCATTCAGTTCTGTTTTGCTTACAATACGTACATATTTCCTAATATAATAATATATAAAAGATAAATATATAATGTATTATAAGTATAAAACTATACCTACATATACATATAACTAAAATAATATATACATATACAGATAAATTCCCTTTTTGATCATTAATTTAGGTAATTAAATCTTTTACTAGGCTTTTTATTCTGAAAAAAATATAACTATTATTTATTATTTTATTTTATGTTATATATTTCTTCCGACCAAGGGTTCGAAGGAAGCCGGTCCTTTCGTCAGGGACATAAGTCTAATATGTCTCTGGAGGCCTCTTGAGAGATTTAATTACTTTAATGTGAAGCATTAACCGGCATCCATCTCTGAATAACCAATAGGGAATGGCCCAAAAATGGTCATTGGACATTAGGATTATGGAAAATATGGAAACATTAGGAAGGATTGTACTTGTGTAAATTGTACGTAATGTTACATTATAAACAAAAATAATATAATCATATAAAATAATGCAATTAGTCAGATATTCTGTCACTTAGAAATACACATAATTATGTATAGATACAATGTTTTTATTAGGAAGACAACTAAAAAGAATAACGATTTTCAAAATTATACTGTCGCCATAAGGTCTTGACGTGTCGTGCATTGGCATAAGCCATGAAAATGTTGCGAAGCCTTCGACAATGCTCTTCGACACTCGACTCGATGGTTACGTGACCGTGCAGACAGTAGCATTAATATTACTGCCACGATGGAAAAGAAATACGCCCTCGTTTTGAAAATGCACAGTATAATGTAGGTACATTTTACTATTTTAAGACAAAACATACATGAATAAAGCTGAATTTTATGGACGAAAACACACAAGCAACAAAGCAAACATAATAAAAAAATATTTTGTTTTAACATCTTATTAGCACGCATTAATTTAAGGTTTCTGTATAGAAGATAAAAAAAATTTTTTCTTCGTATGGCTTGTATCTATTCCATGAAAGGCTGATGTACTGTGTATTATTACATTATTCAAGTATTTTCTGCCAATTCAGCGACGTATGTAATATTCTAAAATAAAATATTTTATTCTATTATAAAACCAGAAGAATATACCTACATTAGGGTGTCGTTTTTTTACCATGGTGGCGGACACCCTAGTATACATATAAGCATGATACTTGCTGTAAATGTAGTAGAGTTCACGAGAGAGTTGAGAGATGTACTGAAGTACATAACAACAAATAAAGGACACTCACTATATTATTATAATATTATTGTATTCAATAAAATGCAAAACCAGTGTTTTCACAGAGTAGTTCAATTATTTATATATATTCTGAAAATTATAGCCTACATTAGCCTCTGATATAAGCGCTAGTACCTACTGTAAAGTTTTATCTCAATTCGTTGAACAGAAAATGTATGAAACGTAAATCCTCACAACCTTCCGTATTTATAATATTAGCACGATAGATATTAGTATATTTTAATAAAATTAAGTAAACGTTATCTACGTTTTACAAATTATTTTTTACAGGATATACTTGAAACCTCGCGACTCCCGAATCAAGGAATCTGCGAGTCCGACTTGCACTTGACCGAATTTCGTTAAAAAAATAATGAGTGTAGATTATAGAACGAATCATATACTCGTAATGCTAAGGTGAAGATGTCAATAGAAGAGATATTTTACAATTCTTATTATTCAAAAATGTACAAAAAATTTCGTGTATCTCGGAAAGTGCTCTACGAATTTGACACTTTCATAATACTATTTAGGTAAGGTTTTATCTTTTCATTTTATTTATATAGGTTTCTTTTCTACAAAAGTCGTTTAGGTATTAATTTAGTAAAAGCAATGACAGTAGTTATAAAAGTTATAGCATAACAGATTTTCTATTCAATAATTAATGTGCCCCAATTCAAAGTTGGGAAACGGGTAAGTTAGGGTCGTGGCTTCGATAACCTTTAACTACTGCACGTTGTGTTCCTTATTGATTAACTTACTTCAGAAGTTTCTATTACTACCTTATGAAATAGCATCTACAAATTGTATGTATTTATAAATTTGGCTTTGTATGAAGCTCTTATACCTACTATTAAATATGTTAATTTTTCCAATGAAAATCTTGTAAATATATCTACAAGCTTATAAGTACAAGTTGAAAAAGGAACAGAGATTTTCCAGTAAAAATGATAATTTTAACGTAACATAAACATTGATCGTATTTTCAAGGTAATATTTTACACCCTTGGAGACATGAAAAGCTACACTTAAAATTAAAGCATACATAAAACAATACACTTATGTTTTCTAATATCGCTAATTACATTCATCAATAAAAGCTAAGATATATCCATCTTTAGAATAAATGGAGACACCGCACTATGAATGAATAAGCATAGTTACCTATTTTCTTTATCGTTATTTGTTGCGGCTCGGTCGGAATCTCAATGAGCACTATAACATGGAAAACGTAGGTATATCTACGAGTATCTGTAAATGATATGCCCAACTTGTGATTTGATATTTGGGATTAGTGAATGTGTCGTAGATGTACCTATATTGAAATCTGAGTTATGAGGCTTATATATTTTTTTCTATTATATTATTATTTTTATAGCATAACTAAATCTATAAACATTGAACATAATGTAGTATTACAAAAATCAAAAGTTTGAACTTATATGCTACTGCAGACAAGGTTGCGTTATTGTTAAGTTTTACATAATTAGACCACACCATACTAACTACGTAATACAGGTTTTCCTAGTACGAGCTCCTAACAATCTTTCTGGGTATTTTCTTCTTTGTATGTTTTATGTTAAACAGTTTGGTAAAGAGTATATTTTTGTAACATTAACTGTAATTAATTATGTAAAGCGTATTCTTTTGCTATAAATAAAAAAATAACTTATACTTATTAATAAATAAATGCGGAATGATGTATAATCTAAATCTAATCACCCGATTAGCATGCCTACGTATGGTAATTATTACAACATGAAAAACTATAATTTAATGTAATTAAATAAGCACCAACATATTTCGAATCGTTACAGTAACTTAAAATTTTATTACACCTCGAAGCGATAGTGAATACAATTTCGATAGCATAAATGAAATTTTAAAATCATACAATCATTCATTTTAATTATTCACAGGTAAAATAATTCGAAACAGCTTCATTTTTTTGCTGTAAGGTTATAACGCTAATATTAAATTAATCTGAGAGTTCATTTTATATAATACAACGATCCCGATGTTTAATAACATACTGGTCTTTGCTTTTTAGCGTACCTTTGAAGTTCTTACGTGTAATTTTCGAGCGTCTCTTAAACATTGTGCTTATTTTGAAAGTAGGCACGTTCATTTTTCTTCTTTTACTCCCACAACAGACAATGTAGATGTACACAAAAACTCGCATCGCTCGATGAAGAAACTTTGCTCATCTACCTGCTAGCTGTAATATTAAAATTTTTACAGAAAATGTAGAATATTATACCTCTATCCAAGCAAACAGCAATATGTGAAAGGCTGAAAAGTTTATAAATTGTTACAATTAAGTGTTTTCAGCCAGTGAAAATTTTAGATATAGCAACATGAAAAACTAACACTGAATATTTAATCTGTACGATAAAAGCTAAGTAACAAACTAAAGTTTAAAAACTGTTCCTACTGTAAAATGTTCATATTTTTCGCAGGTACTCGTATATCTAATAAATAAATAAATGTGTTGGGACATTATTACACAACGCCACGTAGTTCCGTGGTAAGCTAAAGGCTTTTGTTACGGACCAGTATTTGATGGATTATACGTATATAACTTTAAATACATACCTCGTTATTATAAAAATAAAAACACATTACTGGATTACAAGCAATTGTGCTTAACAAATGAATGCCCCCACCGGGGGCACGACTGAGTTGAGTCTTATTTTTAAAAAATAATGTATTTTTACTTATTAATGCGACATAAATTATATCCGAGTCACACATCAAATTCTTATGGAATTACTATTTAAGTACAATAAATTACCTAAAATTACAATTAGATACACAACGATTAATGTTAAATATTTATGCGTTAAGATTGTGATGTAAAAATATTTTTCCACGATAAGAATAAATCTAATAAAATTAAGTTTCATTTATTTATACGATACGATATAAAATTACATGTAGAAATTCTTAAAGAAAAACGTAAAGCAAAATGTCCAATTAGTTAAGTATCTTTAAGCTGGTCGCCTAAATGCCGCGAGGGAAATATGAGAAGGCTATAACTCGCGCAAATGAAGGACGGACGGATCACGACGGTCTCCGTGTCGGAGCGTAATGGAGCTGACAAGGGTTTCTGTCAAATAATAGAAGAAAATTTAAATTAGAAGGACTTTTAAAACCTAATTTACATTAAGAAATTAGTTGAATCAAACTATTTTCATAACATTAAATTGGCACAATACTAAACCTCTTATTTCATAATGGATTTGAAACTGAGTCCACTCATTGATTGTATTTTGATCACGAACGTGAAATAATAAATATTATGACACTAACGACTCACCATCGCTTCACTCGGGTTCGTCCCTACGTACCTACCCCCTTTATTATATATTTTTTAGAAACTGAATTTTTTTACTATTATTAAATCCTTCCGTGTGACTTACGGAACATACAAAATTAAAATAAGCCGAATCGGTTGAGCCACTATCGAGTATTGCGCTTACCAACAATTTTTTTTTTTGTCTTTTTTTTAAGATCTAAACCTTCCGTAGACCTTAAGGTACATACAAAATAATAAAGTAGCCGAATTGGTCCAGCCACTCTTGAGTTTTTTTTTATTGATATACTTAGAAGTGGAAAATTGGAAATATATAAAACTAATCTTATACTACATATTTCATTTAAAATAAGTAACCTAAGTTCTTATGTGACATACCTAATATGGAATTACACAACATTATAGATACGGACTCAGGGGTATTATAATGCGTTCATCAGCATGGGTACAAACCACCAGGGCATGTTGATGTACCTCCTGCGATTATACCAAAAGTACGACACTTGACACTCGGGTACGTGACTGCGCACAATATAACATTAATCTCTTTAATAAGATAAAAAAGCTAAGATAGTAGCACTTGTCTCTAGAAATCAATGAGAAATAATGGATAACTGCAATATACTTTATGATATTGTTATTGATGTTAATTGAAACCAGTCGTAAAGGCTAAAGTTGGGTATCGAATTTGAGTTTTATTTAATGTTACCTAATGAATATTTTGTTTCACTTAATAATAATTTCACTTAAAATTTTCTTGCTCTCTAATTTGGACGCTTGGATATTAAAACCGTAAATTGAACGTTTGTAACCAAAAGGGGTGCGTATAATAATGATTTAAATCGGTTTACACGAACTTTCTGGGCTGCCACTTTCTTCAACTAAGCGCTGTGAACTTAGTTAACAAGGCAAACATCGTTAAACTTTGAACGCAACGGTAGCTATAGTTACACTCTTGTTAAATACTCTGAAGCGGCGCGCACTGCTTTGATCATCTAAGAATATAGGCACTTAACCACTTTACTGGTTCTAAAGTTAATTAATTTTATTACGCTTCTTATAAAATGTATAGTAGGACGATGTTCAAATTATAAAGCAACATGATATATTGATAATGAATCAATAGAAATATAATCAATAATATTACATTACAGAAAAAAAAACATATGTAGGTACTTATTTAGGTACTACAAAATATATAGTATGTGACAATATGGAGACCCGGTACCTAAGTCTCAATCGCTAAGTGTTTATATATATGTTATGAATATTAGTTTTATTATTTAAATAAAATAATATTCGTATAACACTTTGAGTTTTCTATAAATATGAAAAACTACAATTCTATTTACATATTATTTAAATCAAATTTACATAAATATATTTAAACGTGATACGAAGATTTAATTCCTCTATTTCGTGTTACCTGAAATAAGTTGTGGTCCATTCTATCTGTTAAAAATAAGCTATGCTTATCGTAAAGCTAAAGATATTCTTAACTTTACAAGTTTCATGTTTGAATAAATCTGCCTAGACAATGTAACAATCGATTAGCGAAAGCGATAGTAGAAAAGTCCAAAATGTATGGGTTTGACATATGCCTTAGATATGTCACGTGATCTGTTGTCAACGAATAGATGATGGTAGATAATGTACATTCATTTCAATGATTAGTGATTTAAAGTTCAAAATGCATACGCTGCATTTAAGCGATGACGATTGTAGTAATCGAATCGCTTCATAACGAATGCCGGTTGTCTATAGGCACTGAGTTGCTTAAGAATTTCAAGTATTAAAATAAACATTTTTTTTTGCTAAACCCTACCTTATCTAATTAAGGAAATTGTTACGAGTTCATTGACTTTTAACATCCAAGCAAACCAGATCCTACATGCCGTTTGCATTTTCTTCATCGGGTTCAGCCGGATAAATCAATATCGCATTACAAACGGATTTGACTGCGCTCAAAGTATTGATATAAATATATTGAGTAAAGATAACTTTAACATATAATGAAATAAATATATCAATGAATATCAATGGATTTCATTTTATTTATATATCTTATTGGCAAACATTGTTATATATAAAGTTGTCTGATTTATTAAGTACCTACTCGGTTTGTAAATTATGCGTTCATTAATTAATTATCCATTCGACTTTGGTAATTAAAAATGGTCTGCGAAGTTTGATATTGTTCCAGATTAGCTGGGGAACTTCGGTGGTCTAGTGGCTAGCATTTACTGCCTTAGATCCGAAAACGTAGAGAATAACTGAACTTGCCCCGAACCGGGACTCGAAACCCAGGTTAGTAGCTTTTGCTGAGCTTTAGTTTTTACACGCTTTTTTTAGCTTCACCTGTATATTTGTATGTTTGTATGTTTGTAACCGACTTCTTTGGGCGCGATTTTGACCCACTTTGAACGACCAGATTTCGTTCAAACTTTGTAGACTTATCGAGGACCGATGACAATACACTAATTTGATAAAATTATTCCATTTTTCAATTTGCAAAATATGATTTTTGCTACAAAACAAATAATAGTTTTGTTGGGGACGAAAAGCGACGATGAAAGCCGACGAGGCGGCGGCGACGAAACCAGACGACGAGGCGGCGACGATGACACCCGATAGCAGCCGACGACGCATGGTAGCAGCCGACGACTCACGAACATAAACAAATATTAGATTTAAGCCCCGCCCCCTTTTGTTCGCTCATTAAAAGACTATCTATTGTGCGTAGACATAGTATTTTTGCTACAAAACAAAATCACGCTTTTATAAATAAACCAAACTAAAAAGTAAAAAATAAATAATAGTTTAAAAAAACTAAAAACACGCTTTTTATAGAAAACCAAACTAAAAAATAGAAAATAAATTTGATTGATTTTAAATTAATTATTTGATTTTAAAAAAAGCGTGGGGTGCATGGTGTATTGACACAGTTATAAATATTTTATTGACAGATATGAGTAGAGTGATTATCATTTTGATAATATCTTAAAAAGCACCTATAATTTTAGATAAAGTTTATTTTTTCATATTATGCATCATCAAATGAATGAACCTTGTAATAAGTTTTCCTTAAATATGACAATTTGTTTGTTGTTCATTTCATAATAGTGATGATGGGTCAAGTACCTAAACACGTAAAAACGCTTTACTATTTACACTATATGAATTTTAAAACTTAGAAAATAAGAAGGCACATAGGTTTACTTTAGTGCTGCAATGGTTAAGTGAAAGACTTCATACGCCCTTAGTGTTCATAACGGACTACGAATTTTACAAAATTACTAAGTTTTAGAATGCTATTCCTCCAAATATTAAAAAATATGAATAAAGTCTTAAGTTCGTTCCTACGAACTACAAAAAAAAATATATTTTTTTAATGAAAGTTTAATAATAACTACACCAATGTACCTACTTCTTTCTCTCTCTCTCTCTCTCTCTCTCTCTGTCTCTCGTTCTCACTCTATAATTTTCTTTTAATTTAGCTCCTAAAATCATAACTGCTTAAATAAAATTATAAAACACGTACGTATTTTTGTAACTTTAATTGTTATATCATGCAAAAACGCAATTTCCTTTTTGTTCTACGTTACGCGTTAGTATTGACATAAAACTTGTTAGGTGGCAGCCCCAACACTGTAAGCCAAACACCGTAATTTGTCCCTACCGAGGCGGAACACACATCATTTTGTCAATACAAACGTTCGCGTCACGCGGGATTGATCCTCTAAAGGTCACAAACCCCAGCATAGAATTACATACTCGTACTTCACCACTCACTTTTATTTAGCGACCAAAAAATAAAAACCTATGGCCAGCCTCTTAATGTAGCGCTAATATTAAAGATTTATTGGTATATATAATTTGACACATAATAAATTATTTATACACTGAAATTATTTATTATTATTACTGTCTTAAGTTTACGCGATTATTTGATATGTTAAAAGAAGCGAATTTAATTTGATTTTTGATTCTCGACGTTTAGAAAGCTTTCAGCAATCGTGGGCACGGTAGAAACTAAGGTTATTAACGTCTCAGAGGTTAATATAAAAATATGTAACTAACTTAATAAGGTACTTTGGTACCATTTTTATTTTTTTTTAAATTGTGAGATGATAGTGATAGCCCCGGGGTAACACACTCGCTCGTATAACCGAGTAATGCGGGTTCAAATCCGGGTCTCGCACCTCTGATATTTTCATGTGCGAATCATTTCAAACATGATTACTAATTGCCTTACGGTGAACGAATACATCGTGAGGAAGCCTGCATGTCTGAGAGTACCTAGCAAGTTTTCGAAAGACGTGAACAAAATACAGCACAATTAATACATTTACACAAAAAACCTTAATTAGAGATAAGTGGTTAGTAAATTCTAGTTATTTATAAAATGAAGCAGTTTAGGGCAACTACAAAGAATATGATAGAGAGTATCTTCGTCAAGGCCACATTCACTGAGGGGATGGTCTTAACCCTGATCTTTACTGGGCACAGTCTCATATTAGATGGGTAGAGTAAAAGTAAAGTAAGCTATTTAGGTAGAGTAAATCAATATGTTTATTTAGGTATGTGTGTGCTATGTACATTACGTATTATGTATGATCAAATGCGAAAATAACAAATCATAACACACGATAAAAAAGTAATAAAAATAAAAAAAACACACTATTGAACATAAGTAGCTTTTGTGTATCTCACTCAAAGGAGGTTTAAATATGATAGAGAGATAAGTACAAAATGCTGAGCTACACACGAACCGGGCGTTCTATTCAGGAAAATCAACTAGCGGTAAGTAATCTTTTTAAAAGCCAACATTTTAGTACCAGCCAATTTATAATACAAACATTTTAAGTCTTTGAGATCTTTGAGAGGTGCTAGATATATTATTTTAATTGTCGTCTCTACATTTGTTCAATAAATCCTACATTAGATCATATTAGGAAAAGTAAATTATTGGAAGTCACAAGCCATTATAACTTAACGTTCTTCAGACGATAGTTCCAAATTGTATTCCATTTCATAGTAATTTTATCTTTTTTATATAGTACGTATCTAACATTACTATAATTAATTAGACCATAATGATATTTATATAATTTCGGCGTTGAGCAAAACTCGGGTTTTACTTCACAACTCTGACAATTTCATATTCGAATCACTTTTAACATTTTGCTAACATTTGCTAATAGGATAAGGAAAAAAAGTGAGAGAACAAACTTACACATCTGAGAGAACTTAACAAGTTTTCGAAAAGACGTGTGAAGTTCGCCTATTTAACTAGCCTGGACTATGGCCTTGATCACTCGCATTAAGGGAAGGCAACTTAGTAGTAGGTAACTTGGTAGGGCTTAGCTGCAGGCTACTACCGGGGTCCATAGGTGGCGGATCATGGAACGGCTGTGAGATATCACAGCTAGCTGCGTACGCAGTCCCCGACCAAGCAGCGGCAGAGATTGGAGGGTGTAGTGGGTATCTCTTGGGGAAGGGATAGCTTATAAAATACTACATCAGACCCGATGATAACTCTGTGTCATGGCGAGTCAGTGCCGCCAGTAAATAAGCACTCCCCCTGTGCGCGGGCAGCTGCGCGTACAGAAGACTCTAGGGCGCAGGCTGCGGAGGTCACGACGGCCTAGGGTCATCATTGCGACTCTGGAGCAAACAGCGATGCGGAAGGCAACGGAAAACCACCGCATTATTTATTCCCAGGAAAATCATTATGGCAGTACAAAATTTAACAACGGCCCTCAGTCCCCGGCAGACCTTAGATGGTCAGAGGGTGCTAAGAATCCCCGGGTTAGCCATACGGATTGCGACCTGGAATGTGAGGAGTTTATTTGAGGATGGCAAGATGGACAACGCCTTATTGGAGATGGAACGTTTGCGTTTGGATTTTATGGGCATAAGTGAATTGAGATGGATAGGGTCCGGGCAGAGAACAGCGAAAGATTATGTGATCTACTACTCAGGAAGTAGTGATGCTCAATATCACAGACATGGAGTAGCCGTAGTCATAAAAAAGGAATTAAAGTCGTCAGTTCGCAATTTTGTACCGATGTCCGATCGCATCATGCTTCTACAGCTGCACGCCCAACCTGTTAACATCAACATCATCCAGGTGTACGCACCCACTGCTGACAAAAAGAACGATAATGTAGTAGAAGAATTTTATGAACTAATTGAAGAAGTGTTGAAAATTACAAAGAACCATGAAATAAATATCATCTTAGGAGATTTCAATGCTAAGGTGGGCAAAGGTCGGCTCGATGGCGTGGTTGGTGATTTCGGATTAGGAGAGAGGAATGAACGCGGCGATAGACTTGTTCAGTTCTGCCAGGAATACGGTTATGTTATAACGAATACTTTATACAAGTTACCACCAAGAAGACTGTACACATGGACGTCACCCGCTCACAAACCTAGCAATATTGTAAGGAACCAGATAGACTACATTTTAGTAAACCACAGACACAGGAACTGTATAAAATCAGTAAAGACCTACCCTGGAGCTGATATTGGTTCGGACCACAATCCCTTAGTGGCATCTATTAGTGTCAAACTAAAGAAAGTTAGACGTCGAACTACAAGATCTTTGATAGATACGTCCAAGCTCAGGGATGGCGATGTACGTGTGCGATTTCATCTATCCGTCAACAATGAGATGATACGCTTACAGGATTCTGACCCTACACCAACAGATGTAGAAAACACCTGGAGTAAATTCAAGAGTACGATCACAAAAGAAGGTAAAGAAATACTACCGCCAACTACGAGGGTGGCAAAACAAGATTGGATAACTCCAGAGATACTAGGACTTATGAGTTCGAGACGGGAGGTGAAGGGTAACGACGACCAGAAATACAAAATGTTTCAGAATATCATTCGGAAGAAAATAATTGAAGCTAGGGAGAGTTGGTTGTCAGACAGATGTCAGGAAATTGAGCAGTTTGATGCAAAGCATGACACCTTCAATATGCATAAAAAGATCAAGGAATTACTCGGTAACAAGAACACCACCCAAAAACACTTGACTTTGCTAGACGAGGACGGCACGTTTGCTACGTCCATCGCTGAGAAGTTGAAAGTTTGGGAAAAGTACATACAAGAGCTTTTTCACGATGAACGCACGGATTGCGTCAACATCCAGAAAGATAATTCCGGCCCACCGATCACCAAGGGGGAAGTAGCCAATGCTATTAAGCAAGCTAAGAACGGGAAGGCTGTCGGGCATGACGAAATTCCAGTAGAACTACTGAAGGAATTGGACGAGGGCGGTTTGGTTTACCTGACTCACCTTTTTAACCTAATTTACACCACAGGCACTATACCGATGGACTGGCTGAAGTCAACTTTCGTTACTATCCCCAAAACAAACAATCCGAAAAGCTGCAGCGAATATCGCACGATATCACTAATGAGCCACGTGCTAAAGATCTTTCTTAAGATAATACACGCGAGAATATACGCAAAATGCGAAGCTACCCTCTCAAATTCGCAATTTGGGTTTAGATCCGGACTTGGAACACGTGACGCTCTATTTGGGTATCAAGTGCTAGTGCAGAGATGTTGGGACGTCAATCGTGAATTACATATATGTTTCGTCGATTACGAGAAAGCGTTTGATAGAGTAAGACATCACAAACTCATAGGCGTCCTGCAGAACATTGGCATTGACTCTCGGGATTTAATGCTCATTAAAAACTTGTATTGGCAACAAGTGGCCAATGTAAGAGTAGAACACCAGCCTTCTTCTTACGTAGAGATAGTGAGGGGTGTAAGACAGGGTTGTATTCTCTCGCCCTTGCTGTTTAATATATACGCTGAAGCTATTTTCTCTGAGGCTCTCCAGGATCTGCAGGAAGGAATAGTCGTCAACGGCCAGGTCATCAATAATATTCGATATGCTGATGACACCATATTGATAGCCGATAGTCTTATGGGTTTGCAAACACTCGTAGATCGCGTACACGAAACCAGTGTTAAGTATGGTATCAACATAAACTGTAAGAAGACCAAGTACATGACTGTGGGTCGAACACCAGATCCAGCTTCTTCCTTGAACATCAATGGTAACAACCTGGAACGCGTTAACCGATACAGATACTTGGGCGTATTAGTGAATGACAAGGGAGATAACAGCCTGGAAATAAAATGCAGAATTGAACAGGCCCGAAATGCATTCCGAAAAATGGAAAAGATTCTCTGCAATCGCAAGTTAAACCTAAAACTGCGCATTAGGACCGCTCGATGCTACGTGTTCTCTGTGCTTCTATATGGAGCTGAGGCTTGGACCCTGACTAAGGCCATGAGCGACAAACTGGAAGCGTTTGAAATGTGGGTGTATCGGAGAATGCTGAAGATCTCGTGGACACAGCGGGTCCGTAACGAAACGGTGTTGCAGAGAATGGGAAAAAATACAGAGATTCTGACCACAATAAAGACTAGGAAACTCCAATATCTCGGACACTTAATGAGAAACAACAAGTATGACCTTCTCCAACTAATTATACAAGGGAAAATCCAGGGCAGGAGAAGGCCTGGTAGAAGAAGAATTTCTTGGTTGCGAAATCTGCGTGAATGGTACGGAAAAAGTACTAGATCGCTCTTCCGTGCGGCGGTGTCCAAATTGCAAACAGCCGCAATGATTGCCAACCTTCGAAAGGAGACGGCACCATAAGAAGAAGAACTTAGTAGTGGAACATTAAACAAACTAAATACGATAATATATAACATTTTCAATTTGAAACGGAAATGAAATAATTAAATAAAAAGGCATAAAATCACATTATCTCATTTTATATACTTGTGTAATATGAAAACAATGCTAAATCAAATGATTGCGAAAAAGTTTATAACATGAAGCCTGTCTCGATGGGGGTTGCCGTCTCTAATAAAATAAACATATAATTTAGTCCTTCGCGTTCTACAATTAAAAATGGAATTCAGGATTTATTAATTGCGATAAATAGAATGAAATACATACATAATATATAACAGTATATTTGAAATACAATTTGTATATAAAATTATGTGCATGTAAAATACAATAGTTTTTTCTTATCTTACTCTATGATCACTACATACCTATATAAAACAAAGTCCTCCACCGCGTCTGTCTGTCTGTCTGTGTATCTGTCTGTTCGCGATTAACTCAAAAACTACTGCACCGATTTTTATATTGTTTTCACCAATGGATAGAGTGCTTCTCGAGGAAGTATTATATCACTACCCGCGACTTCGCTCGTGCTAAATAAAGCTTACTTATAAGTAGTGTCATTCGTAGCCGTTAAGTTTTGCCTTTATCGTGCCGCATTGAAATGCCTTTTGTATTCAGCCCTTTTTAATATCCCACTGCCCACATTGAATGAAATGAAATCATGCCACAATCCACCACGCTGGCCTAGTGCAGGTTGGCAGACTTTACATGTCTGTCAAAAACTTGCTAGGTTCTCTCGGACATGCAGGTTAAAGGATAGAAATGATTTGCACTTGAAAATTAGAGGTGCGTGACCCGTTTGGTAGACATAACCTAACTATAAACATGCAAAAACTATTGAATTCATGTTATAGCTAAGCAAATATTTTATGATTTTTATAGGCAAATTATTTTATAATACATGTCTGCAATTTTCGTAGGGATAAAATAAAATAAAATATAGCTTTAACTGTAGCTTTTTATTGGTAACTAGTTTTTACAATTGTTTAATAAGGAGATTTTGTTTATTCACTGACATATTAAAAATAATATTTCTTTACGCAAGGTAGTAAAATAAAAAGATTTTCAAAGTCGTGGCTTATTACGTGCCTACTAAATGCGCTGTGTACTAAATGTAACTGTGACGTAGGAAATGGTATTATAATGCCAAGCTATAAAATTCTGTAGAAAACTGTTAATAAGATACAAATCACGCTATTATTCTTTGTAACTCCTCAATGACATATAGAGCCAATGTATCAGTTTTATTGCTAGGTAAGTGGTCTGATTGATGGAGACGACTATAGAGACTGAGCGGAGTCGGTAAATCCTTCCACTTTGTTTACCTTTATTTACTTAAATTGTAATATAAATCTTACACTAGTTCCCGTAGATAGTGATATCTACTTTATAAGTCGTGTAACAGATAGATGAGCCATTTATTTGTAACTAGCGAGTAGCCCTCGCCTCGCTCGCGTCTACGTACGTTTTAAATATATAAAAATACGTAGTCATTGTGAGGGCAACTTAGACTCAGACACTTTTCTTTAGGCCTTTTTCACACATCGACGAAATGTCAATATTTATTTATTGCCTTCTATATTATACATATACAACCCGTAATGGTTACTGTTTCTAAAATAATGATGTACAGATTGTACTTTCTTACTCATTTTTATAGTACTTATAAATAGAAAACAAACTGCTTACCTTGATTTACCTAAGGGTATTACTGCATATTAATAAGGGATTAGGTATTAGGTTTCTAATCCCTGATTAATCAATAACGCAAATGATATTGACAATTGCAATTTATATCTGTACTGAAATTTCACCATCCCGCCTTTTAATAAAACTCAATTACTTTAACCTTGAATGTGAACACGTTTAAGTAGGTAATTGAATCACGTTTTGCTTAGACTTTAGGGTGTTAAGATATAAAATTTATACAAATAAGTAATGACAGAATAATATACTAGATTACCGCTTTCTATATAAGGAAATTAGATGAAAGATTATAATTAAATAAGAGGGGAGATACAAGTTCAACGTGTATGTCTATGTATCTGACTGTGGCATCGTAGTGCCCAAACGAATGAATAGAATTAAATTTAGTTTTTTTTTGTCTAAAGGCAACTGAATCGAGAGTGTTCTTGAATGTAAATCAAGCAGCTGTATCGTTTACTGGCTATAAGATTTTTTATTTAACTTTATTTTCATAATCACTTGTATTACACTATTTTAATAACTACAATTATGTTATGAAAACCTAGTCCTGATATGTGGCGTTGCAATCTGCCAGATATGCTCTTTAACAAAATACTTCAGATATATCGTGTTAAGGCTACTTGAGGTTAACCTCAGTCCTCAGTGTTAAGGGTTATTTTCAATTTAGGAGATACAAACAGTGGCATGCAACATATAAAGTTTTAATAGCCTTATCTATAACTAATGACTCTGGTTGCTAGTCGCTGGGTGCTCCCTACCAAATTTAAAGTTTGAAGCACAAAAATAACTTACAAACAAACTTCCCCTTTTGTGTTAAAATCCGTTCTTATCGGTTAACTATACACTATAAACTGTCTCCCAGCTAAATTTCATCTTTATATATCAAGCGGTGTTCAATATTTCGTGATGAGTGCGTGAGTGACCATTCGTTTTTATATACTTGTATTTCAATTACACAAAAAATAATTTACATTTTTTTATTAATTTCTATTAATTCTAATTTATTTTACTATTAATTTCATTTCACTTCATTTTATCCCTAATATTTCAAGAGTAGTAGCTAAGGGGGTAGCAGATAAGCACAACGCACAAAAACGTATAAATCGTTCAATTTAACAAAAGCTTCAAGTTTCAAACTCCAATTAGACATTGTAACGGTATTATAGAAGAAGGAAATATTGCATTGCATTAAGATTGAGAGTTAATTAACAATAATTAATTTAAGTGAGGCCCGCGTGGTTACAGATATGGTAAGCTGAGGTAAGTTATAATGTGCTACAAATGGAATTTATTGATCTTTTGTCTGCTTTATTTTTGGGACTTTAAGTATATTAAACTAAAGTAGGTATATGGACGGTCTTATTTTATTGTTGGAATACAACATCAATAAATATGAACATAAAGTGTGATTAACACGCAATCAAGTGTCTAAGTAGTTGTTAATTCACAAATCCGTAGAATGTAAATCATAAATAACAAAATACCCCTGTTGGTAATGTTCGTTTATTTAAATGTCATTAGTAATGTTCATTAATAATAATATTCATTTAGAATTATCATTAAACTACCGAAAAGAGGTGGCAATATAGTAATTATTAAAGCAATCCCGAACACGTAACTACGTAGACCGTAGCTACTAATTAGAGACGCATAACATCACTATTAAGAGAATTTGTAGCAGTGGTGCATCGAACCCCATCAAATTTCTAATTTGCCTTACGACACACAAACTGACTTCGATTAAAATAATATAGAAGTTTAGATTTGTCCAGTTATCCAACGTTTTATACAGGTTTAATAAGAAATTTGCCATAGTAACAACTCCCAGTGTAACTGTAACCCAGATAATTAGCTATCAATATTTCATCCAAAACTGTCCAGCGATGATCATTCTAAGTCTTAAAATCGAAGTCAAAATTATTACGCATAAAATTTGCTTTCTTTACATATTTTATTTGAAACTTTGGTTTACTAGGATCCTAGAACGTTTTATTTCAATTTGTAACATAAAAGAATATTTACATATGCATAGGTATTGCCACATCAAAATTTGTTGCAGTCGTTTTGATGCTGTGGATTTGAAATTCACGACGCCGTAAAGAGTGTACTCGAGATGCAAAATACAGCAATAAAAGGCTAAAGGCAGATCCTTGCTGTTTTAACTGCTCTCATAACAGTTTGTGTTGACATTTTAGTACAACTCAGCTAAGAAGAACTACTATATTATTGTTGCAATTCTAAGTTGTTCTTGTAACTGTTATTATAATTTATTAGGTATATATTTAGTATTCGTTTCTGCCGCTAAGTATCTGTAAGGATATAATAGTGTATCTTTCAAGAATTTGAATTTATACATAAATGGTATTGTATTATTTTTTGAAAACTTTAATGTACTTAGTCAAAATTGAAATAAGTCCACATATACGAGTACTAGAAACATGTAATTATCCTTGTATAGGTGCTTTTGTAGTAGACATTGAGCTACGAGTATTTCACGTCTATCTGTTTTCCAAATTCTATCCAAACCTGTCTGGCCATTTCACATACTGCATACGGACACAAAGAAACTTTTTAATCTATAATAGCACAATATTTATAACAGAAAAAGAAATCTAAATATAGATTATCTATTCATTTTAATATTTTTACTGAATTTATTCAAATAATTCATATTGTTGGGATATTATTAACCTGAAGGTCTAAATTGTTTGTTTGTCGTTCTTTCAGATAAAAAGGTTGGAAATTGATTGGAGATATTTTGAGTAACGTGTAAAATTACAGCACTTTATTGTGTCTGTGTGTGTAAAAAATGTACTTATTGTAATTTTTTTGTGTACTGTATATTTTTATTCCCACTAGATAACACATTATAATTAGATATATATAGATTAAAAGAAATTCCTGTAATGGCGTCAAAGGTAATGGCGTCCATGATGGGTAAATATTATTTCATATTATTATCTAATAATAATAATAAATATCGATAAAAAATATTTCAACAAAATTGTTGGACTTATTCACCTTCTGTTGTGATGAACGCTATATGCACCGCAGGAAGCGAACCAATTTCTATCGGGAAAAGTCAATCCAATTTACGGTGTCGACATAGTGGGCGACTGCGTTTTTATTGTTGAACATGACTTGCTACGTTCATTATATAAGAGTACTTGAAGTAACTATTCGTTCCTTTCCATAGAACGCATGTAAATGAAATTACCTTTTCGGATTTTGTCGCGGATTTATTTTGATTTTTAGTTCCATTAGAACTAAAAATCAAAATAAATCCGCGACAAAATCCGAAAAGGTAGTTTCATTTATAATGTCGAATATTCGCGTAAATCTAAGAAAGTATTATGAGAACGCATGTAGCTCTTTTTTCATCTATGTCATCAACTAAGCTTTCTTTAATTCGTAGACCTCTTACTGCACATTAAATATTTATATTTTATATTATTTTTATAATTAAATTGGATAATTAACTGGTGAGATTGTAACAGGCGAAATAGCATGTGATTATCGTTTTATCTAGTCATTACAGTCCAACGAAAACTAAATGAGAGTCCCAAACACATACAGAACTATATAGTAATTGTTATTTCATGAATTAAACTATTATTGAGACCATAATAAATTATGTGATAGTATTAAACGTTAAATAAACGTAATACACTTATAGTTATGAATCCGTTTTTTTATAATTTAGCAAGTAAAATAAGTTTAAAAAGAACCAAAACTCTGACAGCCTATAATATACTAGATGAGAAAAATGCATATTAGATGAGAAAAATAAGTTGAAAAAGTTTGTATGTATAAAAGTGCTTGTTTGATATTTAATAGATTGAAAAACGTGCGAATCTGCAATACGTTACTACCACAAATATATTTCAGAAAAAAACTAAGTAGTACAAAATAACCAGTTTTTATTCCAATCAAAAACTAGAGTGTCAATTTGAACAAAAATCAATCCATTCACAATTTTAGCAGCTAAAGCAAAAAACATCACGAATGGAAATAAATATACCAACATACTATTTGGTTATTTCAAGCACGTTTATGATACACAATGCGAAGTCTGATCCTTGCCAAATTACCTATCTGCTCTTTTAATTAGTACCGTCCCTAATCTAGTATTCTGCAAGCAAACGTAAAGTCCTTTAGTTTTCTAATGTTAATAATAGTAGTTTTGCTTATATTTTACGAGTAACTTCCTTACTTATTTATTTTTGAAGCACTTATTTATATCAATAAGCATTAAGCGCTATGTTATATATTAAAAAAATACTGGGTTTAAAAATTATTAATTAACTTGTTTTGAACAAACAAAATATTTCAATAAGATACTATTGTACGAGAACAAATAGTGTTTCTGTTTGTTTTCATAAGGTATTTTGATGCCATTTTGAAATTTTTGTAAATTGTGGGGAAGGCATTGTCTGTAACAAGTATATAAACCTCTGAGACGACAAATACCTTAGTCTCTAACGTGACCATGATTGCTGTAAAGCATTCGAAACATTGGGAACCAAAAATCAAATAAATCCGCGACGAAATCCGAAAATATAGTTTCATTTATAATACCGTTTAATTTATTGTAACTTATGCCCAGCGAAGCGAAAGCGGTTTCTAAGGTACCAAACATAAATAATACAATCGAATTGTACCTCTTTCATTTTTGAAGTCAGTTGAAAATAAACAGACGCCATGATGGCTGAAGGGTCGCCAGTACTAATTAAAGGTCGGTTATCTGTTTACTCAGACCTAAGTCGCAGAATTCGTAATCCTTTTGTTGATTTCATGGGGTCGTTGGTAAATCAGCTTAACGTTTTAAAAGATGTATAAAATAATTTTAGGCAGCTAACATTAAATAAATATATCAAAACAATAATAAAAAGAGGAAATAGTTAAAAAATTTAACCACTTACTTACATAGCAAGTACACTGGCTTTAAATTCTCGACATATACGACTATAGTATAATTGGTTTGTTTATTTATTAATTTCGAAGTATTTCTTACTTATTTTTAATAATTATTAAAAAACTTTGAAAATAAACAACATCTGGAACTCCTTCGGTAATCTTGAGATACTCGTAGATATAATTTTAAATGAATAATTTTGCCAACGACAAAGCTTTAAGCACAATTTTAATTATGAATACTTGAGATAATCTTCTTGTAAATAGTTACTAAGAAAATATAGACTTTGAATGCTCTGTTGAAAAATAATTAATTGACAATAATATTTTCTTTCTTTAATAATTGAAATAACTTTACTTAGGTACTTTTGCAATTTCAATAATAATACATAGCTAAGTCGGTTTACTTATTTTATTAAATTAAAATTTCATCCATTGTCTTACCGAATAAGCGTAATGTGTATAAAGCATAATGCAACAAAAATTTTTGTCGTCCCATTGCTGGGCACGGGCCTCCATTCAAAGCGAAGGGGATCAGGCCATAGCCCACTACGCTGGCCTAGTGCGGATTGGCAGACTACACATGTCTTTCGAAAACTTGCTAAGTTTTCTCTGATATGCAGGTTTCCTCACGATGTTTTCCTTCGCCGTAAGACAAGTTGTAAGAGGTGCTCATATTACAAATTTTATTTACAATTATAGAAATCTCATGTCACAGTGCTTGTTATCGAACTCCTTCGAAACGGCTAGACCGATTGTTATGAATTTTTTTGTATATATTTGGTAGGTCTGAGAAAAGGTCGTAGGCTATTGTTTATTCGCCTAGGTGACAAGGGTGATTTATATCTATTTATATTTAGACCAAATGTTTTTTTTTAATGATTTGGCATCAAAAAATACTTCAGCCCTAAATTTTTATCCTTCTACCAACGCGGGCGGAGTCGCGAGAATCGCTAGTATATTATAATAAACGTTTCTATCGACTACGCTATCAGCAGTAGCGGAAACTTTACGAAATACCACACAAACGTACGGATCAGAATGCTATTCTCTATTATAATTTGTATTGGCATCAAAATTAATAACAATCATATGTAATTGGGATCATCATAAGATTAATAGTATCATAGTAATTTCCTAAATTAATATAAATCAAAGCAATGCCGGTTTACAATCCCTAAATCCATACTGTCTTCAAAATATTAGATTACATTGATGTAAGGAATATCAAAATCTTTAAAATATACATGATGAATATTTATCAATATTTTATTTGAACTATTTTTTGTACTATGCCGACGTCATGTTCGCTAAATCTTTGACTGTTGTGCATATGCATCTGTAGTACAATCTTAACATTGAATGCCTACTGTGTTAAATCTCGCATTAGCAAACTAATCCCTTATTGATTGTTATGTAATTATATTCAATGTTATCTAGTAGATTACTTATATATCACACTACTTGCTCTACTAGATTTATGTTACGGTAATATAACTAACGAGCTAAGATCTAAGATTACTTATATAGATTAAGATTACTTAGATATTGATATACAGAAAGTCATATAAAGAAATTCATATAAATGGATAAAAAAATTAAATTTGACATAAGTGAAACTATTAAAGCATATGACGGACAGACGGACGAGTCGGCCTCATTGTACTATTTATTCTTCATTTGCACTTATTCACTGTCATATTCACGTGCGAATTTTTAAAAAAAGAATATGTCGCAACATTGATGAATTTATGCTTAAAATGTTTTGACGATTTATGTTTAAAATACGTATTTTTTAATAGTTATCCTTACAAATTGTTAATTTTTTAACTATCAACTTGTATTCGCTTTTCTCGACTTCCATAGGTACCTACGTTTTTTTTCGAGCGTAATGCCGTCGTCGTATAGTACAGGTGGCGATTCATAAGTCGATGATCGACATTTAGCTTGGGGCAATATCCGTATCTATCGGCCTCACACCGAACCCAATTACGCCATTATAGATGCCACCTTTAACCTTGCTTCAGGCAATATCAAGTGTTCTCTAAGAGCATTTATTCGTCGGGTTTTTCACCCGTATATTTTAAATAATTTTAGTTGCCATTTAAATCCCGGATTTTTATATAATGAACTTAGCAATGATGTATTTAAAACTAAATAGCATTCCATCTAAATAAAAACTAAGTTAAAACAAAATGTTGTAGCAGCTTTTCTGCGAAAATTTACTATGGTAATGTATATTTATTTTACACCATCACAAGAAATGTCTATTTTAACAAACAAAAAGCCTACCGACTTTTTTAAAAAAGCAAATATTTTGACGGGGAATTTTCGATTGAAAACTAGCGTGCTTTTTTGCTTAAGGTGAAAAAAATAAATATTTTTAATAAAAAAAATACAATGTTTAAAAGATAAAAATAAAAAAAATTAAAAAGATAAAAATATAAAACCAAAAACTTGGTTATTTGAATTTTTAACATAAATTTTGAGGTTATCTGAAAAAAGTGTAAATACAAAAGCTGTCATTTTTTTATTACCTACAACTTTGTCATTTAACTTTTTTTCCATAGGACTTGTAGTTTTGCCGGAAATTAGTCTAGTCAACAAGTTCAAAAACGAAAAAGAAAAATAGAGATAAAAGTCCTAAAAATATGAGCTTTTTTCAAAATTGCTTAAATATTAATATTTTTTGAGTTATTAACAAAAAACGAAATATCATTTTTTTCATCTTATTTTGTTAATCACAAATGCAATTTTTTACCTGCACCAAAATCCTTAACCCTTAAAACAACAGTTTGACATAGATAAAAAAATACATAGATAGGCTTGACATGGATACTTATATAAAATTTTGATAATAATACTTTTTCATGTTGGTTAAGATTCTTTTATTGGATAGTTTCAGGTAGTACAGCATTCATTGAATATTCATTCTATAATAAGTAATAATTAATATGGTGCTCACAATGTGAACCAACTGGTTCACTTTTACAATGACCAGGTCACCAAAATGAATCATGCAAATACAGATTTGTAATACGTATTTATTGTGAATGTTTGATGTCATTGAATATTCTATATTTTCAGCATTTTCAACAAAATTTTGTGTCATTAAATATTTAGCATTATTTATACTAACCCCAGTGGTAGCGCATTCAGATATCTCTCTCTCTTGTTTATTTTTATTAGTTATTTTGTAAGCATATAATAAGAGAAAATATTTATTTACCTCTAGTATATTTTAACTAAACAGTAAAATAAAGACAACGTTTGTAATATGCTTGTGAGAGCCTTAAATAGGAAATTAGCTAGATGTTTGACATAACCGGAAACAGAAAAGGTTTTATTATACTTTCCATTAAATAATGTCTCATGTCTTTTTAAATACCTAATTCTAGATTAAGTACGGTACATTAAGTACAAATAGTAATTTATAAGGAATAAAAAAAAATAAACCCGTTAATGTTAGAGTTCGTTAACTAACTAGGCTATCAACTATTATTGATTTCATTTAGTCTAGTAAATAAAGATATGCTCTATGTCAAAAACTGATTAACTCTAAAGATCCTCTCAGAAGTATCGTTTGTATATCGGTCTAGTTTTAGCATTATCATGGCAGTTAATTTAATAAAGTCGGCTATTCGGATAGTCTAGCGCACCCAGGACTCCGTACCACTAAGTTTATTACATATCATAAACTTTTTGATTTTACTGTTGAAGATTAAAAAAAAATAATTTATCTACTCCATTACAGCGTATCGGTGTGCAGAAGTAAGAGAATTACAAATATTTTCACTCAATCCCTTTTACCATTTGTGATATAAATTCAATGTAAATTACGAAATCTATAATTTATGTTGACAATATAATTTATGTTAACAAGAGAATTTAATAAATAAGATACGAATGAAACTCAATGTCAGGTACTACAACGCACGAAACCGCAATCTCCATCACTGTGATTCATGACAACCTATATTTAATTTTGATACGTACGGAATTGATACCATACATGTGTTATGTAAGTAAAAGTAAGCTCTATGGACTATGGTCAATGCTATTTAAATTTCTCCCAATTTACGTAGTACAAGTACCTACTATTTCAACATAACTAACGAGTCAGGTCTAGAGTACTTCACAGAACCCATTAGAGTGTTGCTGCAAACACTTCAATATATACATTATGAATTGCAATGTATGTTCAATAATAATGTATAGTATTAATTGAATACCTAGATTGATTTATTTTTTAATTCATTTGTTTTGTTTCTCATAACAAAAGAATTTTAAAATGTTAATTTGGTTAAATTATTACGATTATATTTCATAATATATAAAAATTGAAAATATACCTCATAAAGCAGTAAATAAGGTATATATCATACTACACTACTGGTTTAAACGTAATTGTATACAGAAGCCATATTGTGAGCAAACTTTTATTAAATGCTATAAACAAAAGATAAACTGTAGAATCCTATACCGACTAGTCTCTTGTTGGCCTAATTGGATTGCCTTTGGTAGATAGAAAAAAGTACGTTGGCCTCCTGCGACGCGATGTTGGCGACTCAGGATGCGAAAACAATTTTCGCTATTTTACCAATTAGTCGGCTCGGTTAAAATTAACAGTTATGTGGTTATATTTTATACTAGTAACTCGACCTCGACCTCGAGTTCGTCCCTAGCTTAGTAACGTCTTAACTGTTAGTATAGATTTCTAAGAAAACAAATATTTTCCTACAATAAAAAGTAATATAGATGTTGCCCCAGATAACAAGCTATCCATTTATACCAATTTTATCAAAATCTGTCCAGTGGTTTTCTCAGTGGGAATTTTTATTATATCTATAGATTTAATTTATTTATAATTCTAACTTCTGTTTCAACACTTACCAAATATTAAGCATTTGTTGCGGTTGGTAAAGTGACATGAGCTGTTATGAAATAATCAAATGTGAAAATGTGAATTTATTTGAATGGGTTTTTAATTTTAAAGTTCATCGTTCACCTCGAAAGCTTTTTATCTCAACTGAAAAGCGATATTTTAAAATCACTTTCATGGCCCTATTCGGTGACCTGAATAAAATATCTTCACTATCTCCTATAGTACGATATACCTATCTGTACGTTGTAAATATAATAGATGCGTACAGATTTTTACTATTAATATAATATTGTATGTTATTAAATGTATTATTTTTTTAGTTCCCATTTATATTTAGTGTATACATTATATTTAATTTAAATTTCACAAATATTATATCATCATCATCATCTCAGCCAAAACACGTCCACTGCTGGACATAGGCCTCCCCTAAAGATCTCCACGACGACCGGTCTTGCGCCCTCCGCATCCAGTGGGTTCCAGCGACTTTGACCAAGTCGTCGGTCCACCTTGCGGGAGGCCTGCCCACGCTTCGCCTTCCGGTACGTGGCCGCCACTCGAGAACTTTTCGTCCCCATCGATCATCCGTTCTGCGAGCGATGTGCCCCGCCCATTGCCACTTGAGTTTGGCTATTCGGCGGGCTATGTCGGTGACTTTGGTCCTTCTGCGTATCTCCTCATTTCTGAGTCGATCTCGCAGGGAAACCCCGAGCATAGCCCTCTCCATTGCTCTCTGTGTGACCTTGAGCCTTCTTATGAGGCCCATCGTGAGCGGCCACGTCTCTGTGCCATATGTTATCACTGGCAACACACACTGGTCAAAGACTTTTGTCTTGAGACACTGCGGTATTGGAGACGAGAAAATGTTACGTAGCTTCCCGAACGCTGCCCATCCGAGTTTGATCCTCCGATTGACCTCTTTCTCGAAGTTGGACCTACCTAATTGGACAGTTTGTCCAAGGTATACATACTCGTCAACAACTTCGAGCATAGAGTCACCGATAAAAACTGGAGTGGTAGCAACATGGACGTTTGACATAATTTTCGTCTTGTCCATGTTGATTTTTAGACCAACTCGTTCGGAGACTCTATAGAGGTCATTGAGCATTTTGCTAAGGTCCTCCATGGTCTCAGCCATAACCACAACATTGAGAAACCGGACCAAAATTGAAGATGTCACAGAGTGCATCTTTTCTCAGATTTTTACTATTAATATAATATTGTATGTTATTAAATGTATTATTTTTTTAGTTCCCATTTATATTTAGTGTATACATTATATTTAATTTAAATTTCACAAATATTATATGAGCATAATGAATTTAATACTACTTTAATAACATTCTAATTTCTAACCGAATAAAAATAACGATGCTAGTAAAATATTAAAACAAGAAATATACTTGACATGCAAATATAATTAAAGTACCAGCTCTAGATCCAAAGTATTTAACGAAATATACAATCAAGCGAATGTTAAATTGATTATTTCATTTTCGACAAGGATTTCATTTATAATAAAGATGTACGAATACTCCTGCAAATTTATTGAAGTTATTATGTAATAACTTCTAATATGAGGTGCCTTAGTGGCTTACCGTGTCATTTTTCTAGCATGCCTAACATAGCGTTAAAACGCTTTTGCTGCACGAAAATGCTTCAAATATTTATAAAGGGAAACTGCAAAAGAGTTTATTTACGGCGTGTAAAATTCAAGGTAAATTTTGCATTTTCAAATTTTCATCCATTTTGCCCGTTTTACATTAACTAAATTAGTAACACTGTAGCTTTAAAATCTTCGTTTGTTATAAATTACTATTTTTCTGAGGTTTATGAATACAAAATATCTTATTATACAAAAATATTCATGATAAATATTTACAATCTCCATTTAAACAGGTAAAAAAAAGGTAAATATGCCTACCTATTTTTACCTGTTTAAGTGGTGATAGATACACAATATGTTATATTATACATAATAAATATGTTTAAGTCCATTTACGTAATTTTGTGAAAAACGTTCATAATGACAGTAATATCCACTTAGGACAATAACGATCAGTCATATGATCGTTGGGCGCTATCGACCAATAATAATCAATATACGGGCGATATTAACCATCATGTGGGCATTTTTACACCATGATAAAAATAAAACAATACCTAAATTATTGTGTATTCTAATAGCTCAAGTTCTCTTTAAGTAAAACTGTTTAATACTGATTGTTAAATTTACTAAATAAGAATTATAAGTTTCTTGTTAGAACAAAGCCGTTGTCATCAATGGGCGTTATGCCACTATCCCCGGGTGGCCCAATGTAGGTTTAGATTATAATCTTATTTTTATGCGAAAACAGCCGCCATGTTATTTTTTTTATAAATATTTATGTTTAAACTAAAAAAGTTTAGTTAAAAATGATTATAACAAAAGTTTCAGGTTAATTTATGCTTAGATAGATTTTTTTAATGTTAATTGTAGATTTTTTACATTCCTAGATACTTGTTTTATTTAAATAACAATTATAGAAAAAATAATTTTTTTGTTAGGTGGGTGTTATTACCCTCAGGTACCTTAATAGCAAATTAAATAAATCGTGATTTAAAGTTTGGCAATAGTTCATTTAACCTTTTATTAACAAATTAATAGACAAACGGTAATGATTTAATGACAATCATACGTAATTACGTCTTTTGATACAATTTTGGGGATAATAATTAATAACAGCTCCCACGGCATCAATTACAAAGCAAATTGGAACAATAGTACACTGAATGTTGTCACAGTATTGTGTTTTGGTAATATGTATTAAACAATTTTTTTTCTATCCTGCCTCTTCTTACTTAAATAGACATATATTTTAAACTGTAATTCAATAACTGTCAAATGTTCGCGTAAACGTTACATTCTTACGTTTAACAGCTGTAACATAATGAATTATACAAATACTTAGGTAATTTGTTCGTATATGTAAACCCGATCATGTATTCTCAATATTGTTGGTTAACACATAAATTACACTTGTCAAACTCAGGAACAGTTACAGCTGTAAACTTATTCCTAATATTAATAGAAAGTGTATGCAAATTTTGACGTACGATCCCCGAGGCAGTCGGCCGGGAGCCCCACAATGGCCACACTTCCTCCTCAAATGACAAACAAGTTAGTTAAGTACATACAATGATATTGTTTGAAAGTTAGCGTCTCTAGCGCGCTTAGACTGTAGTACTACTGATAGTTAGGTACCGTTGCATGTTCACCCTACACCTAAGTAAATTTTTAGAACTACATCTTACTCACTCTAGTAGAATGTAACATTATCTCTAGAACATATACTATAACTAACATCTATTTCTTAAAAGGCGTAAAGTTTAAATTACACGCGGTTAAACGAAAATCAGTAAAATACTTGAAATAACACAAGTATTGTGTTATTTTAGCTGTGTTTTTGAAATAATATGGGTTGGAATTCATCTTTCATTAAACTAGGTATATTTTCATAAAAAAATTCATAAATATACCCTCAGTATTGAGTTTAACAAAAAACTAACGAACTTTCTCTATTATGGATTTATACCTAAAAATATATAAATTACATGGAAATACCAATATTGTTTGCCGAGTCAAATATGTATCCTATTGAACCAGAAAAAGGTCTTTACAAATAGCCTAAAAGAAATGTAAATATTTATATTTCACCCAAAGATGAGTTTCAAGGCTTAACTTAAATAAAGCAAACTATTGTGTAGTAAATTGAGTTAAACTATTTTATTTATGTTTTTGTGACAAAAGTAAATTCGAGCTTATATAACTACTATTTACTCTTTATTATATATATTCATCATAATTCCGCTCCCACGCAACATATAATTATCGTATTCTTACGAGTATTAAAGAACCCTGTCAACTTCGGAGCGCTGTAAAACCCAGATGAATTAATGAAATTAAAAAATATATAGTGGAAATTTCTCTTTAAAAATCCTCTATAAGATTGCTGTGATATCATTTTATTATAAAATGATTAAAAAATAATTGTTATAGCGCCCGAAAGAAAATTTGTTCAAAAATTTTCAGCTACTTTTGTTTATAACATTTTTATTTTCTATTTTACGATAAAAAGTAACAGGATCAAAGTTGAAGACAATTTAATTTGATACAAATTAATTTTTTTATATTTTTTGTAGAGTTGTTAGTAAACGGGATATAGCGCGAAAACCATTTGCACCCGTTTTTCCAATATGACAGCTGAAGGACAAGGGCGGCGACCCCACAAACATAAACTTAAGCTTATACTGACCCCCTACACATCAAAAAAATAAAATTGCGGCCTCTGAAAAACGCATGCTAAGGCCTAAAAAATTTAACATTTAAATGGACAATTTCAAATTTCACTAAATGCATATGAAAGTATATTATACTCGTATATGACACTTACATAAAAAAATCAGTTTTTAAAATTTTTGTATGTCTGACTGTCTGTTTGTATAATGCGCCTTTCCGGCTAAACTCTGAAACGGCTGAACCGATTTTAACGGGACTTTCATTATAAGCTACTTTTATTATATTAGAAAATTATTAAAACCGTTTAATGTATTTTAGCTTACGCCCAGCGAAGCGGGCCGGGTTTACTAGTAGGTACATAATAATTAATGTAAGTACGACTAATTTTACAACTTATGATAAATGACGAAGCATAGTACATCACAATTTAAATTATTTTCCAAACCATATCCTTGTTTATTTAAGGCAGTGGTAGCCCACCGGTAACGCGGTCGCTTGTATAACCGAGTGATGCGGGTTCAAATCCGGGTCTCGCACCTCTTATATTTTCATGTGCGAATCATTTCTATCATGATTACCACTTGCCTTACGGTGAAGGAAAACATCGTGAGGAAACCTGCATGTCTGAGAGAACCTAGCAAGTTTTCGTAAGACATGTGAAGTCCGCCAACACGCACTGGGCCAGCGCGGTGGACTATGGCCTGATCCCCCTCGTACTGAGGGAGGGCCGTGCCCAGCAGTGGGACGTTAAAAAGGGCTGATGTCATGTCAAATCCTTGTTTATTTATTTTTTGGGCTTTAAATCATTAATCCGTATAATTGTTATAAAAACGCTTTGCATGTATTGTAGCGCTTTGCACCTTAAATTATTATTTGAGCGTAAAGTTCAAATGAATTTTATTTGTTTGTCAATATAATATAATCATATTGTATGCAGTAACTTATTTATTTTATATATTATATAATAAACGCTTAAAATATACAGGATTTCTGAGTTTAGTAAAAAAATTACAGGTAAAAAAAATTTACACAAAAGTAAAAAAGCGAATTATGTTTCAAAAATGTAATTTCTTTAATCATAAATACATTTACTACGAGTACCTACTTATTTTGAGAGAGTCATCGATCTTTTACAAGACACAAGGTTGCGAAGTCGCCTTTGATATCGTGTACTGTTGATCGATAGGTAGGTACCCCAAATAAAACGTTTTGCTCTGAAAACGTTTTTGTAGTACAGGAAAGTATTTATCACATAGACAATCCATGTGAGTTTAAGTGTCTGTCCACATTTTGTGTCATGTGTGGGTTAGAAATTATGATGAAAAAAAGAAGCAAAGACTTTGTAGTTACTTTTTAAGAAAATTATGTGGAAGAAGGATTGTGAATATTGACACAATTAAAGTTTACATTGAAAAAAGTGTAGAAAGCTAAATAATATATATCTATATAAAATAAATTATACGCAGTTGCAGTAGTAGCGCAGTAGCAACGCTCTCGCTAGGGCAACCGATTGAAGCGGAATCAATCCTAATCTAGCACTTCTATTATTTTCATGTGTGAATCATTTCTAATAGTAACATAATATACAAATGATATATATACTTGTATAAAACTGAGAAGATTATGATAAATAAATTTACATAAATATTAATTAAATAAACATAAGTGAAACATAATTTGTCTATTATCGTGCTGAGTGTTAAATATAATCACGTGCTTATTATGTTTTCTTCAAAGCGTTTACTAGAAGGAATTACCTATAGCAATTTAACATAGCGTTTAATGATTCGAGAGAAGTGCTCCGAATTTGAACATCGATCAGTATGACAATCGACGAATACTGCTCAATTTAAATTATGTGAAGAGCTCTCGGTATTTAACGACTGTAAGCGTCCAATTATAACACCATTGTTCATAAACAGATGCTCATTGTTGCCATTATTAATATATAACTTGGTTGATGATATGAACTTTGGACAAATTTCCTTTAAATAGTCATTCTCCATACTCGTAGGTACCTATCATAATGGTTTATTAAAAGCTAATGTGGATGTCAAGAGATAAGTATATTACAGAGATTTAGGGATTTTTAGTGATCGTGTCCACTAATTTTGTAAAAATAAAAATATATTTATGCTGATCAGTGATATAAATATATTTTTTTTATTTTGAAACTTTATAAGATTATTACACAGAAAACGCTCGTGCTCAAACTCAAGTGCACTCGATTTCTTTCGATCTCTAAGTGCAGCGGGACGACAATTCCATACGAGTGAATACATGAGAGGTGCAGATATGGCCTACGTTTGCTAGATTTGCAGCGGAACATGCTATTTATGTACGACCGACAAATTGATACCAAACCAACAATCAGCAAAGTAGCTTAAATATATAGCTGTCTTGTATTTATTTAGGATATCATAAATATGGACTTGTATTGGTTATTGATATCTTGTAAATAATATATATTATACTAGCATTTCCCGCGGCTCCTCTAGTGTTTTAAAGAAACTAAATTCTTAGATTTCACATACCGTGTGATGTTTTACAGCCAGTTTTTACGGTTAATTGAGATTTCTCAGAAATTAGATATTTTCCAGCAGTAAAAAGTATCCTATATCTGACTCGGATAACCAGCTAGCATCGTACTAAATTTCATTAAATCTGTCTAGTGGTTTCCTCGTGATGCGGTCACAGACGACAGACAGACAGACAAACATTCTAAAAACTATTGATTCAGCCTCTGTATCGATAACAATTATTATTCCAATAAGAATTTCCAAAAAAATATTCAATGTACAGATTCGGCTAAGTTAGAATTTTATTATATGTATAGATAAAGATGTATAGATTGTTTATTGAGACTAATATTGACTATCTAATGGCAGTAATGTCAATAAAAGATAACTTCGAGTGCTGTTAAAAGGGTTTGATTATGGTGCATATGTTGTGGTTGTTGAAATAAGAAAATGAATAATACAGTTTAATATGTTATTTACAATGATTTCATTAGTTACTATTTCATATACTTACTACTAGGAGGCAGTGGTAGCCCAGCGGTAACACGCAAAATAGGCGCAGAGTCGTCGAGTTGCGGAAACCAGCCCGCTCATACCATACCATACCATACCATAGCCCAGCGGTAACGCGATGCTTGTATAACCGATGATTCGGGTTCAAATCCGGGTCTCGCACCTCTGATATTTTCATGTGCGAATCATTTATATCATGATTACCACTTGTCTTACGGTGAAGGAAGACATCGTGAGGAAACCTGCATGTCTGAGAAAACCTAGCAAGTTTTCGTAAGACATGTGAAGTCTAGTGACTATGGCCTGATCCCCCTCGCACTGAAGGAGGCCCGTGCCCAGCAGTGGGACGTCAAAAAGGGCTGATGATGATGATGATGATACTTACTACAAGAATAACGATTCATTATTATACATAACAGTACGTACCTACCTATATCTACTATAATTTCAGGTATAAAGTTAAATTCTTTTTCTTCTTCATCTATTTAATCTTAATTTGAGTTTATGTACTATTAACAAATATCGGTACACTAACATATTTAAAATCTGTAGGCAAAATAAATAAAATATAAAATAATAAATTAATAAAACCTACTGACCGATTTCAGTCAGCCAACCTCAATGACCATAACATCTGTGCGAAAAATATTAAGGCGGTTGTACTCGTACATTCCCGTACAAGTGCTCTCGTCAAGAGCTTGGCGCTAGAAATCTATTCATAACTGTGTATGATTATGGACATTGCATAATATAGTGGTTTATTTAATTAATTATAGTTGTAATTAACGGTAACATTAATAATAATATATATATTAGATTATACTAAAGAATTAGTTATTTCACAATTTGTTGTTAATTTCAGTTTTACGCCAAAAAAAAAATTTGAATGCACCTACGCGAGGTTCACCGAAGTTCAAGAACCATCTTTGCAAGTTTTTTTAAGGATTTTTTTGCGTGAAATAAAACAATAAACTTACTTGACCCTGATCTTAAAAACCAACGAGGTATCAAAATGAATAAAATTTTAACAAACATTGTAAACAGTAGAGAATGAAACTAAACACGATCTAAATCTGGTTAAGAAAAAACAGCGATGAAAATCATAAGATTTACTATATACTTTCACAAACTACATCATTTGGATTTACTTAAGCTCTAATTCAATATATTACTATTCGTACTACAAAAGTTGCGCGAACTAGTCGCGGTATAAATTGGGCGAATTCGTGTAACTAATCGATTAAGATAATTTTTATGGTCTTATTGTTGTAGATACGGCCATGACATCCGACATCAGAAACTTGAGCGTTTTGAGGTGTACACAGCGACCATCAATCTTTGTTGGAACGTTCACATTATCAGGGTCATACAGTAGTATCGTTTCGACAGCTGTTTACTTATATTTTCTATTATTATTTGAAAAAATCTTTAAAAACCAAAATTTTAAGTCAATACCATATACCTACTGTGTGTATGAAGTATATTCATATTTGTATTAAATACATTTTATACCAGACTGCAGTACCTATTATAAAAGAAAATTCAGAAACTTAGCTTAAAAATGTGCCTACATAATACTTAACAATGGAGGATGTATTTTATTTTTCTTTATTAAATATTACATAATATTATAAAGATAACTGATAAAATTTGCTCGAAAAACCGTTTAAGTAGTTCTAGCCTCGGGTCTGGCAATCTTACATTTTAGTGAAGTCGCCACTCGCCACCAACTCGCTCGTACTCAGTGTGATGAACTAGGCTGATCCTCATTACTTTTACTTTCTACCGTAAAAAGGTTAAGTGATTAAATTATTTCTATTAATTGTTGCTTAGACAAAGAGTTCTGCTCAAAAAAACGAATAGACGCAAGCAAAGCGAAGTTCAGTCACTAAATTTCTATCAAAATATACTTCTATTTCTTACTCTTTGGAACATTTTACAATAGCTTGTAAAATGTTCCAAAGAGCTTAATATAAAATGGTTTATACGATCCGTAAATAATAAAATATGCCAGGTCTCGTTTTAGGACGTTAGTTTTGGCAAGGAAGGCCACATGTAATATTTAAAATGTTCTTTGGTGGACCAAGCGCGACTTAAAAGCCGTGAAAAATTAAATAGCTTAAGCGATTATTTTAGTTTCAAATCTGTTCTGCAAGAGTTTAAAAACTTCAATTTTTAATATTAAATATACTTTCTGTTTTATTAATTGTTCGTTAAATACTTAGTTTTTTGAACATTACAAAACAAAGTATGGAACTAACTTTTAACGTCAACGGGCGCGCGGTCAATATAGATTTATAACAATTGAAAATCTATTGTGTCTCGTTCGTTCGCGTTGACGGGTTAATAAAACTATTTTCATCTGTAATCTCTAAGCTTAAAGTACCACAACGTGAGGTTCTTTTGCTCAAGATGCATTGTTTTTTAAGAAAATCTGTAGTGTGAATTAGTCCATGACAGTATTTCATACATTTTTAAAGTCAAGTCAAAGAGGAGGATAGTTTTTCTAATACCAGCTCAATCAGATCAAAAAGTAGGTATTTTTATCTTAGAGATTGTTATCTTAGATAACCTGCAACAGTTCTTTTATTCAAATGCCTTGTACTCAGAAAAATAAAATATAAAATAGTTAAATTCACTGAGCAGACGATACAGACAGAATATTGGGTAAAAGTTGGATGTAAATATAAAAACAAAGATTTCCGATGATTAATAAAAAATTTAAAGTCTGTAAGTATTTATACTTCTTTTTTGTTGTTATAAAGGTTCCTCATTTTTTAATGTTATAAATATGTAAATTTTACTGTTAATAAATGTTTAAGCTGTTGTTTACATTACTCACTTGTAAATAACAGTTATTAAAACGAAAAACTAAATAAGAGTTAAAAATCGTAAAAGTAAAAATAACAGTAGATTACAGTGTTTATTCATTTTTAATACAGATAAGTACAAACATGTTCAGGGATAGCTAAATAAATTAAAGGATAAATTCTAACTGAATAAGCTTCTATCTTTTGTTACGGTGACAATTTTTTTTAAATAAAAATCCGGTTAAAAAATCTAAGAAAGTATTTTGAAAATCAGTTCAGTTTGTAAACTTTTTAACTTCATTATTTCTTTGATTATAAATTGTTAAAAAGTCATTTTTGTTTTAAGAGTTTTGTAATTTAATATTTGTTTTACATTTGGTTTATTCTGATTTTAGAAACGTTCTCTGCAACGCAAATGTCGTAAACTAAAGAATTTTTAAGCTTGTAATAACATTTGCGACTGGCGCAAAAATTCTCATTTTTTGTATTGTAAGCTTTGATTCAATAGTGGGAGGCTTGTACCAGCTGTTGAGGATCATCACATTCATTAAGTCTTACCTTAAACGAAAGTGATAATTAATCTGAGAAGCAAAATTTGGAAACGTATAGAATGAATAAATTGTTTTCAAATATTATAGCAATATTGCTTTTTGAATGAAATAGTAATTAACAATTTTATGTTAAGATATTTCAGACTAATATTAATTAAAATACTTAATAATTATTAATTTAAGTTACTAGTGGAGTTAAAAGTAAAAGTACTTTTTGGATTATTCAAACTAAGAATTCACATTTTTAGAGTGCTGTGAACTACCCTTCCAACAACTCCGGCAACGCGCACCCTGGCTTTGTTGTTCATAAAAAGCATTCATTCACACGTGCTTTTAAAAAACTTTTCGTCACGAGTATACTCTAGACTAATTTAAAACACGAGTAGGTATAATATTTTTAATGGCTGTTAAGATTGTAATAAAAGTTAATTTGGTATAAAATTATTATTGGCTTTTATAACAATTTATAAAATAATTTTCAAAAATTTAAAACCTATTAAGTTTCAATCACAATCGAAAGTATAGGAAAATACAGGGAATTTGTTGTTTATATCATTTCTGAAACTGCTAAGTCTAATAAGAAAAAATATAAAACGAAATATGTTTCTACCTCACTCAAAGCTTACAAGAAATAAACAAAACCTTAAGACATTAAATAGCCCACCATAAATAACGGAACACTCCTCCACGCGAGTCGGACTTGCATTTGACTAATTTATGTACTGTTTATCTACGTGTAGCTAGTATATCTACCTTGTTTAGACCTATTTTTACCAAAAAAGTACTGGTTTTAAGTAGTTTATCCGAATATTTAAAGCTCATAATAATTTTTTTTAGAAATTGAAATTTAGAAAGTATACATTGTAACGATTTGTTGTAATTTAATAACGTAATAGTCATTTATGTGGGAAAATGTGGCTATTAGAGCAATTTTGGATGACAATATTGAGGCTTAATACGGTGAAAATTTATGAAGAGAATATCCAGTCATAAAGGCGCAAATTAGGTAAATCATTATTATTGACTAATAAATAATGCTGATACATTTTCAATTTGGTTTTAAGTGCACGATTATTCAGGGTTATCTTAATAGCAGGTATTTGTAAAGTAAGAAATATTTCAAACGAAGCGAAAACGAAGTAAGCGGAATTTGTGAATTAACTGATTTTAAATATATTTTTTGTAGTTTATTCGTGTCAACTTTTAGGATACTTATATAACAGGAAACTGAGAAATGTTATTAACGAAAATTTGAACTAATTATTACACAAGAACTTTCCCTTCAGAAAATTTCATCTCTCTATTCACCGCCTTAAACGATGATGTCTGGGATTAAAACCATCCTATGTCATTCAGTTTCAAACTATCTTCATACCATAATCCATTACCATTCATCTATTTCGGTTCAGCAGATTCTTAGTTCGTATCGTATCGAATCTTGAGACTTCTTCCGTATTGTTTACCTTGATTTACACATAAGAACAATTCTTTTTTGATACATTTTAATTAGTTTTGCGTTTAAGGTGAAGTAATGTCACCGAATTGTACTATAGTATATTTGTGGGCTCATAACGACCATTTCATGAGAAAAATATATTTGTAAATTCGTAATCATAAAAGTCACGGGCCATGACAGGTTAGTAGCTGTAATATTCAGATCATGCAAGAGCTTTGTATAAATTACCTGAGGTTAGCTTGTGTATTAAATCTAGTTAAAGCTTTCGAGAGAGTAAGTTTGTATACTTATTTTATAAAATTGAATCGGTAAGGTATAACGTTATTTATCAGTATGCTAATTTTTTGTTTGTGTTTGTAATATTTTCTTATTTTTTATATCTATAACTTACAAAGACGACGTCATGTTTACTTTTCATTATATGAACAAGTCCTTTTACAAAGTTAAAGTTAATTTAAAAATAAAATATTTACGTACATTATTATGTAAACGAAAAAATAAATAATACAATCACACTGTGTGTGACGAACTATAAATATAATTAAGAACTATAAATTCTAAAGTTAACAAGATGATTAACGTTACACAAAAACAATTTATAGCATAATGGTTGTCAGGTACATTGTAGGCTTCTCCATTTGACAAAGACAACTAATAGTGAGGTTGACATGCGATCCTTTCTATTGAAGATAGGCTCAAAAATACGCTTTGTAACAGCGTTATTAAATCTAGTCTATTACAGGTGATTAAGCCAATATACTTTGAAATTGTATGTTAGTTTTTATAAGTATGCAGACTTTGTAGAGACTTTTTAATTCAACGCTTAAAAGTTAGTTGGTTGCAAAATATTGAATTGAAAATAAACAGAAGAAATTTTTCTATTAACTCTATAAATGAACTTTAATAATCTGCTGCAGTGTCATCAATTATTTATGAACTTCTGAATCTGCCTGAAAATTAAAATAATTGAAACATAAATCACACTCAGAAGTAATGTCATGTTTATAGCAAATCTTTACACTGTGTTTATAGTAAGCAATAAGGTAAAGGATATAGGCTAAAATCAGTTACATAAATCTTTAACACAAGCTAAAATAAACAGTAAAAAAAATCAAATTTATAGTAGAGCTTGAGGTTTTATTTCCTGCATCGTGATGGAGACTGAAGTCAGGCACTGCATCACGTGTTAGCCGGATTACACGAACAACCGTGCTTCTGTAAGGATTTAGACAGCGAAGTCATTAATTTACGTCCGCGCTTCACAACTTACAATGAGCGCTAACTTGTCACTCCTTGTGACTACATAAGAAATAGATAAAGTTATTTTTGGAAAACTTAATCACAATGAATTATGTTCGTATTACAAGCTTAATATTTTGTATATTGATATTTAAAGAAATAAAGTGAAGTCTATTTTAGTTTCTAGGATTTTTATTACAGCTAAGAATAATAAGTTAACCTAACCTAACCAGTGGTAGCCCAGTGGTGACGCGCTTACTCGATTATCAGAGTGAAGCGGGTTCAAATCTGGATCTAGAACCTCTGGTATTTTCATGTTCGAATATTACTAATATGATTACCACTCGTGTTACGGTGAAGGAAACCATCGTGAAGAAAGCTGCATGTCTGAGAGAACCTAGCAAGTTTTCAAAAGACACGTGAAGTCCACCAACCCGCACTGGTTAACGTGGTGGTATATGGCCTAATCCCCCTCGTATTAAAGCGAGGCTAAACCGTTAAAAAAGTGCTGAATATTATTCATAATCTATTTTAGTTCAGAACTTAGTATAATTCAATTCAATTTTCAATATTTCGTTGATTTTAAGTTAGTTTATAATATTTTTCAAAATTGATGTGATTCATATTATGTAAACTCAGCAGTATGCCATTTAATTATATGTATGGTTGGATAGATTATATTAAAATGTGCTGATGAAAAAATTATATTAAATTGACACTTATATATATAACACATTACTTAACCTCATTTCACTTCTTATTTGAGTAGTGCTCTTGTAGCTAGATTTATGCAACATAAGAGAACTACATTTGTATTAACAAATGTAGGTACGACGAGTATGACCCTATTCATTTTCCAGTGGCTTTCAATGCGCTATACCAGAATATCCTCTTGTTACAATGCTTGTAAAAAGTAGTATATTGAGACGATATCCATTCTGCAAAAAATGACGGATCAGTATTATTTGGCATCTACTAAAAATGTTAAAAGTTAAACTTAGAATATTTTGATCGTGTCATTTTATACATGCTTGTATAAAGTGATATTTTGGTAAGTATCACTTACCAAAATATCATAAAACATTCTATTGATCTATTTTAAGAATAGTTAATTTTTGAACTCTCCATTTTACGCGCATCGACTACATTCATAATTAATATGTACCTACGTAGTACATTAACAATGTGTCATAGTTTTTTTGTTTGAAAGCTAGAATTACAAATTAAGAATATATACATTTGAGTTTAGAATATAAATTTTTATTAAAAAAAACAATGAAACTGGACAGTTTCATTTTTTTTAATAGTTATTAGTATTGAATAAACGAAAAAGCATACCTATGTACTATATTGTTGCTGTTGTTGCTATTCAACAAATTGTCATATCACTCACTTTCAGGCCGCTGGACAAACTTCGTTTGTTCATTTTTGAATTAGCCTTTACGTGCGGCTATACTCGCCTATCAAGTCCTGTAAGTATTTATTTTATTTCTGTATTTCACTAAAAATCAACAATATTAGTGAAATATGTACTGCATCTATCTCACGAGAGGTTTACAGCAACTTATGGCTTTAGTGGCGTCCCCCCAATGTGCGTTCACCTTGTCGTGGTGGGGCGGCTCAGTAGCGTCCAGTGAGTTTGTGGCCAGTGAGTCCCAACGAAAAAAAAAAAAAAATAGTTTCCTTCGAAAACTTAGTTGCTGTTTTACTTAAATGTTTTCTATCCTATTTTTGTCTCAATTAAAAACAAAGTAACATTTTGCTTTTCTTCTATTTATACTTCTGTATAAAGAACAGGAAAAAGAACCTTTCTTTTTCTAATGCGGTGGAAGATACTGACCAACAAACATTTTATTTAAATTAAGACATTATATGACGATATTTACCTATACGAGTATACGTTCTCTTACAACATCATCAAGAATCCTATTCTTTTTATTAAACATAACATAATTTTAACTATGATGTAGTTGCATTTTTATTATACGAACCGATAGGTAAACTCTCTTAGTAAAGTTATCTGTAAGTCAAGTGAGTTGTGAATTTGCAGCGTAAATTCAGTTTTAAACTTCAGAGAGCAATCGAAGCGCTGAACTACGAGTGATTTCAAAACAGACGATCTCATGGGGGATTGGAGCAAATTTGTGTACATTGTACTTATCTTTGTACTCTATCTTCCACTGCCTCGGTGATATAGTGACTAGCATGTACGGTCGCACACCGGGAGGTCCTGGCTTCGAGTCCCGGTTTTTGTTCAATAGTTTCTAGCAGTAGAACCGGTAAAAAAAAAAACGCTTTTTTGCTTTATTCTGAACTGCTTAAACAGTTGTCGAAAATATTTGTAGGTAAGTATTAATTTAATTCTTCTTATATAAGCAAGATCTTTCAAGATGTTTTCCTTCGACGTATTTAGACGTAGAAAGTGGGAATCGTATTGAAAAACGGTTATAGGTGCGTGACTCGGGCTTACACCAAGTTAACACCCACTTCAATTACCAATAGGCTGCTTTGCTTTATATTAATATATTTTTGGACAAAATAATAATTTATTTCAATTATTAATTTGTCTTTTTTAAGTATATATTTAAAATAGATTAACTCAATTACTTTTATTTTGCTTAATATATAAAAAAAAACTTTAGATTTACTGAAGTTAAAGTAGTAAAGTTATTTTATCTATTAAAATCCAAAATTACAATCGTAGATAATTTTAATTATAATATCAACTTATATTCTTTGTTTTACAGTAAAAAAGTTTTACAAATGCATGAAAAATTAAAATAAACATTTCGTAAATGGATCAAAAAACCCTTAAGGAAATTAAAGAAAAAAAATATATTGTATTGTATAATTGTATAAATAGTATTCGTCATTTAAGCATACTCGTAACATCGTTATTTGATTCCTATATAGAACAGGCTCATACAAGAGATATTAATATAACGAAAGAAATTAACTTGGCCAAGGTTTTTAAGATTAGGTACCTATATATTAAGCGCCAAACCAAGTGGGTAGTACTGGATGGATTCTGGTTTCTTCTGTTAAAACTAGTCACAATAATTAGTTTCTTATTGCTTATTTTTAGAACTTGTTGAAAATAATCGAAGTACTTTCCATACTTACTTTAAAAGTGTATGTGAAATTTCATATCTTCTTTAAGGTGTCCTTTATCAGCAGATAAATAATATTGGGGTCGTGTTCAAATTGCTGAACATGTTTTGAACGTAACTGCCTCGTAAAAGAATACGATGTCGTGAAGCCTTATAGTGAAGTGTGAACGTCAGTTTAAAAAGCTTAGAATCTTGCAATTACAGTAGGTATTTGTGTTAATACAACTACTTGAGCAACCCTGAATCTCTCGATTTTATTTTATTTTTGGGAAGAGAGTTTTTTAAGACAGGACTTATACAGACATTTCTCAAAGCCAAATACAAAATTTGATCCAAATCTCTAGAACTATTTCTGAGATATACGAAATAAATTCATATGCATACAAGTATTGTTCTTTATCTTTTTAATTATTTTACTGTTGGCTTTACCAGCATCTGTCTCGACGAAAATGAGAGAGGATTCCGTTCGGCTTTGTTGGTGAATCTCATATAACCACTTATTATAATGTGCAGATGGTATGCCTAAATGCATTTCCCAAGTTTAAAAATATCTGAAATAAATAAGTATCTAGTAGTAGGAAAATTGATATTTAGTTCCTAATTTACCTAGAAAGTAGCTAAACTAGCAAGTCACTACTTTATAGGTACTTTAACTACTTTTAATCAAATATTATTATCTCTATATAAGAACTATGTTTGATATAAAGAAACAAAAGTAAGAGTTTATTGGAACATTTAAGTCAATTACTCTTCGAAATCAAATAGCATTTAGACGAAGACGATACTATTAAGTTCTGTCCCGAGTGATAAGTTATTTATCTAAACACAATAGAACACAAGGTTAGTGTCTCTGGAGCACAAGCCTCGTCTATTTATAGTTCGCCCGTTGTGCTCTTGACTCGTATCTGGCGACTTGTTATTCTACTTCTAAAGTTAAAATCAAATTTATGTTTCTTTATTACTATTAGTTTTATGTAACAATACAAAAAAGCGGAAAAATAAACATCTGTGATTCAAATTTATTTTGTATAGATTTTAATTAGATAAACTTAAAAATTTATCTATACTTGGCTATTGGCCTTATATGGAGCCCTGTTCCTAGTAAGGCCATTTAGAAGAGCTTTCCAAAACCTACGTTTATTAGATGGTGATTAACTTTGCAATAAAAAAAGTGTTTATTAATATGCTATATAATAAAACAAAGTGTTATTAAAAAATAAGTTTGTTTCATTTATCCAGTAATAAACAAATTATAACTGTTTATTTGTTAAGGTGGCCTTCCATGGTCTACCCACCTTACTAGGTATACCTATGTATGTCCGTCAATGTTATTTGAATTATCAAAATATATCTACTTATACTTACATAAAATAATATTCTGAATCGAATTTGTAAATATTAGAAAATCTTATTAAGTAGTAGTAGTACATTATAATTTATAGAAGTTTTGTTTGTCTATCTATTTTGTATAAAAAAAGTTGGTTATCAAAGTTAACATATATAGCATACATTTTCCTACAGAAAAATATCCCATCTCAAAAAAATCTATACCAATCGTAAACACGTACGAGTTAAGGATGTGTTAACGGTTGTGACGATCTCAAGCGGGGCGAGGATAAGTCGTTAGTAATACTATGATATACTTATTACTTAGCTAGGGCTTTATAACACCAAATACGGATTGCACGAACTGAAAGATGGGGCAGAATCGAATTCATATCGAATTAATTGATGTTTTAGTTTACTATATTCTAAATTACCCTAAACACATCTTATATCTAATGTATGTATGTACAACCTACATGCATATTTTTTTCATAATAATATTAAATATGTACACAAAGATGACGCCTTTGCCACAATTCAGAGATAGAACAGTAGCGTAACTCAGCCGTCTTTTTGAAATTTACACCTACAGCTGAGCGGAGCGCTAGGGTTGGTACATACAAAAAGTAAAACAGGTAATTTTTTTTAGGAATGAAACGTATGTTAATTTAATATTTATTTTTTACATATTTATGTTATAAGTTGGTAACAGATAAATATTTGCGTCTATTGCGACAAATTTTAAATGCTGTGTTGTTAAATTTTATTGTATAAAAAATTCGCATTCTTATGAAAAGTTTCATTAAATAAAGTTTTGGAAAACAGGTTGTCGCTCTTAATGTTTTTGAAATTGTTTATTTATTAAAACATTTTGTTTTCTGTAGTGATCTAACAATCGAGTTGAAATACGTAAGTAGTTTATAAATAAAATATAAATGGGTATAATCTCATGGTGTTAATATCAGTAAAAGATGATAGTTTGTAAAGCGGAACAGTTTAATATTAAGAGTTGAATCTCAAAAAAACAATAATATTATGTAACAAAATAATAATGGTTAAAATTATAGTTTCATAATTCATGTGTCCATTTAAAAAAAAGATTAATTATTTTAATTACTTTATTAACTTATAATTATTGTTGACTATTTTTATTTGATATCGAATAAAACAATAAATCATTCTTTCCTTTCAAAATCAGTAGGAAGTTTAAAAAACGAAATCTCCGGTTTTGATGAAGCAGAGTTCGATGAACAGCCGTATACTACGCAATAAGTTCGTGGCATCTTTAAAAAGACTCAACGCGGCACACACGACTGACAGCACCGCAGCGTCCGCTAAGAGGCCTCGTTGATGCGCGTATTTGTGTGAGTGTGCCGTTTCGAACGTTAAGTATGCAGTTTCCGTACTGGTTGATATCTTTACTGTGCCTTTGCAGTTTTAATATTATGACGAGAGACTAAAAGAGGTTTCGTCAATATAAATACATATGTGTATTGTGTATATTGTACCTATTGTATTAATTGTAATGAAAGAAATCATTTAAAAGTTATAAAATTATAGTTAAATAGATTTATAATGTTAAATCACCGACACTAACGAAATCATTAATCATTATTATCCGAATTGCTGAAGTCGTCACAGTGTACAATTATGGATATTATAAGTTAAAATTAATAATAATTTTATAACCATCTGTCGCATTAATCATTAATCTATTGTCATGGATGTAATATAAATTTATGTCAAAATAGATAGGTTTACCTTTTAAAAGCTCCAGAACAGTACTATTTGAATAATATTACAAATGATATTTCCATTTGAAAAAACCAAATTGCTGAAATGAAAATTTATTTGACAGAACCTTTTAACATGTTGAAACTACGAGTATATAATATAGTTAAATACAAGTAATTAAAAACAAGTATTATAGAAATAAATTATTTCCGTGGCAGTTTTTAGGTGAATATTTTATTATTCGCCTAAAAACTGCATTATAATTTATACTCTTGTATATGCGCATCTAAGGTTTTATATATGTAGGTATTTTTATAATTCATTAAAATATGATCATACTTTTCTTATGTGCATTACATATTAAACTAACAACTAAGAACATTTTTGGTTCTCATTAATCATCCATTTATATTTCTCATAAAAAATCTACAAGTATATAACTTGCATGTTTAATCTAGAAAATCGAACCACCTCTAGTTACATGAATATGTATTAACTATTACATACAGGCAGTGGTAGCCCACAGGCAGTGGTAGCCCAGCGGTAACGCGTTGCTTGTATAACCGAGTGATGCGGGTTCAAATCCGGGTCTCGCACCTCTGATATTTTCATGTGCGAATCATTTCTATCATGATTACCACTTTTCTTACGGTGAAGGAAAACATCGTGAGGAAACCTGCATGTCTGAGAAAACCTAGCAAGTTTTCGTAAGACATGTGAAGTCCGCCAACACGCACTGGGCCAGCGCGGTGGACTATGGCCTGATCCCCCTCGTACTGAGGGAGGCCCGTGCCCAGCAGTGGGATGTTAAAAAAGGGCTGATAATGATAATGATTACATACATGTTTGACTACAAAGTTGTGAGTGTACATATACTGTACTACTTGTTAATAATTTGTATGAATTTTGTTTATAAAAATAAATATCTACATTTCTACACTTTAGCTATTTCAATTAATTTGGTGGTAAATAGAAAATCTGAAAACTCGAAAATTATATTTGCCGATAAAATCCAACAGTGCATTTGATAACATACTAAAATCATATTTTATGCACTTAATGGATTATAGATTGTGTATATGACGTGTTATGGCAACAAGATAGCGCAGCGGGCAAGTTTCTGCGTGTTTACGGTATTGCCGCAACCGGATGCGCGCAGGCTGATATATAAGCTGATATCCGGCGCCACCAAGCGTATTCGAACACTCCTCAAATAAATGACTCTCAATGCAGTGTGTAATGTACCGCATTCTGAAATATTTTAACAGTGAACGTATCAACTAAATAACGTGGCACAATAACTTACATTTTTATTTGCTACTATGTTACCTTATTTATTTGTTTATTTTCCTTTCTTGATTCTGTTATTAGGTATATTTTTTGGAGTCACAGTTATTTTAAGCTGAATTAATTGTCTGACTGTAAACTCTAATATTTGTAAATCGTTTTTTTTTTTACTTTATTAATTATTATCTCATTTAACAAAGTTAAAGATAACTCGAGATATAATTAAAGATCAATATAATTACTACTGCTCGTCTTACTTCACTTGAATGCGCCCCTTGGTAAATACAATATTAACGTCAAAATAAGTAAGGTAAAAATAAACATTCCAATCCCACCAATTCGCCTCAGCGGGAAGGACTAACAAACACATAGGTATAAACCGTACACACATATTCATTTCGTTGTGTGTTTCGGGCGGTAGCCACCAAAAAAATGACAAACAGTAAGTAGTTACTTCGCCTATTCTGTGAAAATGACAAATGTTCTCATTTTGGGAAATTTTACCTGTTTTTCATTCTTTTCATAGTCTTTGTTTCAAAGAAAACTCAATCCACCTGATATTAATATTATTAGTTTACCATATTGATTTGTATGTGGTCGTTTGAGGTTATTTGATAACTTGATAATAAAGTGTTATTAGAACTGGCTATAATATCATTAAACTGTAAAGTTTGTTGCCGAAATGTGTGTTTGAATATACGTACGAGTATGTCCGATTGACTGAGCTTGACAGATAATCGGACGAATGCCTCAGGACTTAATACCGTTTATCAAGTTACGATTGCTTCCGACAACGATTGGCTTAGAAACTTTAAAGTTGCATTAAAAGAATTTTATATTAATATTCAATATATGCAAGTGAAGAAAATTTTTATAATAAATATGAGTAGTACTAATGTTAATATTAATTAAATTGTTAGGATAAAATAAGATTACCTATCTTTATATTATTCATAAAAAAACTATTAGTGTTGTTTTTTTTTTTTGTAAATATAAAAAAAATATATATAAAAGTCCAAATTCTAAAATGATGATCCAAGCAATGTCGCTAATGACAAAAAACCGATAATTTTGACTTTATTTGTATATTTCATAGCATCAAATTTATTACTACATCGAAAAGATATTTGTTGTTTGTGTGGTGTTAGTTAAAGCCGGGTCAACTTCGCTTATGCCATGAAATAAAACAAATGGCTTTCATGTATAGGCCGGACATTTTATATGTAAAAAAAAAATTTACCTCTTACTCAAGTGGCATATACAGACGTCATTACTTAATCGGATTTAAATTATTCTTTTGATAATAATTTATACTCTATTTATAAGCTAATCATGTTTTCTTAAATAAAATTATTTGGATACCTAAGCATCTACTTAATATTTTTTTTCTGACTGTCTTTCTGTTAGCACGAGGTCCCTTTACAGGGATATAAGGAATTAATATACTATCCCCGAAATATTTAAGGTTTCAGCGCGAAAATCGAAATGCTTTAAAAATTACGAAAAATTTGTATTCACTTTTATAACTGTTTAGGACATACCAGAGAAATGAGGGAGAGTCGCTAGTTTCGCAATAACTTTCTGAAATAAATCATATCCAAATCCCATTTTATGTAGTGTACCTACTTTTCATATTATAATCAAGAAAATATTATTATAAAATAAATAAATAATAAAGTCGAGTGAAGTGTTTGTAAAGTGTGTAATGAAGAAGTCGATCACTGATTGAATCAAGTATGTATTCATTAAAAATATATAAGAGGCTGAAGCTATCTTTAAAAATGACGTTTTTCATGAGACGATATCACAGGGGTATTTATATTATAATCTGAGGACTTAGGATAATACAGTAAGTTACAACCGATTGTGTGATTTTTGTAAGTTTGGGAGTGGATATTTAAATGTTGGTAGAGTTCCAAACAGATTTCTTGCCAACGACCCTCTAGCGGATTTATAAACGTGTGCGGAGTGAAATTAAGCCATGACATAGGAATAAAACGACAAATAGGGCCTACAAAACGTTTAATTTTGTCATTTAGCGTTTGTGCATACAATATTGTTACTGCTTAGAATAATTGTTGTTAGTAACCACTATATTATCTTAAACCCACTACAAACAGTACGTCGAACGTGCAAATATCGAAATATCGGAATAAATATATTCAATATAGATACATGTCACACTGTATTACAGGAAGATTTAATGACTAGCTTCAGTCTTAACCTATCAACGGGCGCGCGGTCAATATAGATTTATAACAAATCAAAATCTATTGTGTCTCGTTTGTTCGCGTTAACGGGTTAATCACGTGTCATAAAAAATCACTTTCATATGTTTTTTTTCTTACCGACCAATCTCCTTCGTGTCTTCTCCAGACTCCATTCTACGTGATATTGGCGAAGTAATCTGTGCTCAACTGGCACATTTCGTAGCCTAGAGAACATAACCTAACAAGAGAATTAAATTCAATCATAATTTATTTTTTTCACCTGTCAAATAAAAAAGATAAAAGCTCAAAGCTCAAAATACAACAATTGCTGCAGAATAGATTTTTATAATTGTACTCTAACAAAAAGTAATCGTTACGTCATCAAATTTCATTCCCGCGGCTCCACCCACGCCTTAGGAATGAAAATATAGGTTTATAAGAGTTTTGATGGCAAATCATAAAAAAGTGAAAAATAAAAATTTGGTCTACAAAAAAAATCTGGAAAGGGCCCTTATCACCTAGCAGAATAAAAATAAGCCTACAAATTATTCTTATATCTACCAAGTATGCACAAAAAAAATCGTAAAAATCGGTCAAGCCGTTTCGGAGGAGTTCGATAACAAACACTGACACGAGATTGTTATATATTAGACTCAAATCTCTCAAAGACTATAAAAGAAACAACATACGACAAGGACACAAAAAATGGCACATTGGAGAATAATATTCAGGTAAAAGACAACTCGTATTGACAAAATATTACGTAAAAAATCTAATAAGCTTTTTGATAATCTTAAAATTAACAAAGATGTTCGTTCAAAACACTAAATTGTTACGCAAGGCTAGAGGGCAGAATTTTAATGATCATTTGATATAGTTTGTAACAAACTATTACAACACATAAAGTTGGCATTAATATTCAGCCCCAGGCGAGGATTCAAAAAGTGAGTTTCAAAATATAGGTATTTTCAAATAACTCAGAAACAGAAAAAGGTATAGAAACTATTACAGCAATATGGAAAATATTACAAGCAACTTTTACTCCTATTAATGTCAATATACTTATTCGTTTCTAATGTATTAATAGAATATAATACAAAATATTGTAAAATATTTAAAGTTGCAAGAAATTATTATCTATATTATTAAAGTTGATATTAATAATTAAAAAAATAGTTTTTAATAAACATTTGTGTTGTGCATAAAACTTGTGAATAATCAAAATAAAACTGTTTGAAAACTAACTTCCAGACGCTAAAAAGTAAAAAATAATAAATGATTGAAGAGGGGTTTTCGTTCACTATAAATACCAGATCAGTGTGCTTACTCTTCAAACTAATTTCAATTCTAATCTAATGCCAATACGATTCCAATGTCAATTTTGAAGTCACGTGATTCGGTACTCTTGAAAACAATATTGTCAACATTGGATTGAAATTGGGATTGCCCCGCGATTATTTTGTTAAGAGTGAAGTTAGCTATGTTACGGGCCGCAATAGTGTCGTTCTTCTTATTACGATAAACCAGTAATATGGCTTTAAAATGCTTTATCCTTTCAAAAAAGTACTCTCAGGGTGATATCAGACGGTTCACTCGAATGGTTATTCACTTAGGCGAATGTTTCATTTTTCTTTCATTCCATGTTCACACGGCTTAAACGGAATGATAAAGAAAAGAACATTCATTTTTCATTTATTTTAATGTGTCATCGAATCAAGTCGGCTACAGGACTCGAGACAAAATGACCGAACCCGAATGAACGTACTCTCAGTGTTCAGACCGTTCATTTCTCGATCATTCGGAGTAGAGTGAAAGATACCAGATGAAAATATCCAACACTGTTGGATCGGTTCACTAATGAATTCATTCGGCACTCGTGTTTCATTTTTTGTTCAGACATTTCATTTCGAGTGAAATGTACCGAATGAAAGGTGAAAATGAACAAAAAATGAACCGTCTGATATCACCTTCACTCAAGAGTAGCGTTTACGGTGCGCCAAGCCCGATCCCGATTTCACTTAGTTCCCCAAAATGGACACGCAATTTAAAAACAATGTGGCGCTAGCGTCCAACTCAAGAGTACGAAACGTCACAATTCCAATGTCGATCGATCGGAATTAAATTCAAGAGTAAGCCCGCAGATATTTGTAACGTCGATGCCTGATTGTTGTTCATGGAAAATGTACTGAAGGGGTTTTAACTTCAGAAAAATCTCACATATCTCCTCGGGAATATACAATAAATGGTTCAGCAGTGTTGTCCTTGCTATAAATATTTCAATTATTTCTAACTTCTGAAACAAATACTACTAAACAGTGCGTAGCCAAAAGATAGCCCAAAGATAAAAAGGGCTTCATTATAAATAATCAAAATAAATTACATATTTATTAAGTAATTAGGTTGTATAAAATTAAGTTAACGTCAATGTTACAAAAACATATTTTGAATATATTATAAAAACCACTGCTATTACTTATATTCACAATTCACTTTTGCTATGGTATTTAAAGTTATTTGATATCGCCACCATATAAAATAATTAAAAACACAAAAAATAATAAGTGGAGTGAAGCGGGTTCCAATCACGGTTCTGCCACGTCTATATTTTCATGTGTGAGTCAGTTCAAAAATGATTACTACTACCACCTACTACGTCTTACATTGAAAGAAAAAATGTTGAGGAATGTCTTAGAAAAACCAGCTAGATTTCGAAAGACATCTGGATGGCTTCATCTCCCTCGTATTGAAGGGAGGCCTGTGCCCAGCAGTGGGATGTTGAAATAGCCTGATTTCAAAAACTTAAGAGTAACTTTAAAAACAAGTTTAATATTCTTTTAATTAATAATAATTATAATTCTAACTGAGTCAAATCTAAGTTCTAAATATCTTATGAAATAGAGTCTTAGGGTAACTAATAATACCCAACTGTTTAACTATATAGACAGTATTTTTAAAGTAAATTATGGTAATAGAAGTTTGAAAATTACTTTTAAGGAGATTATAAAGGCTAGTACCTAATTTGCAAATACATTTGAAACGCAAGATTAACTTCGTTATTCCAATATTTCCCTTAATTGGTAAATTGAATTGATTCATTTGATGCGAAGTATTCTGGTTTTTAATAGCTATTTCGAAACCATCATACCTTATATCCATTATCCATTACTATGGTCGCTTAAGTCCGTCGTTCGAAAGAAATTACAGCCTTTAAAGCCAGCCTTATGTTTTATGTTAAAAATACATATTTTACGCATACGACTAGCTCATGTATATAATATACAGGTTATATATATGGAATTCACTGACTAGAGAAGCCAGTACTACCCAGTAAAATCCAGCAGAATCTTAAACGAGGCGTTGCAAGATCGCGACTAACACATTCAACCACGAGGCCCCGATGACGGTAGGCTTGCCGAAGCAGATCTCACAACTACGCGGTTGCTCTCACGACTCACGGTATATTTCTGTCAGAGAAGTACCTGCAACAACGTGCATGGCACACCGCCCTACTAGATGAGCTACCTAAATGAAACCTAGCAATCAATTATGTTTTTACATTTACTGACTTTTTCGAAGTTGATTTTAGTTGGGTCTTTTAAAAAATTTATTGTATAATATTTGTGTAGAAATAGTAGCAGTAAAGTAATAAGAAAATATTTTAATTTTTAAAGGTGGAAAAATAATCATACCCTATTTTAATGCATACAAAGTTGTATGTTGCTTAGGAGTAGATTTTTATTTATAAATTTCAATGGGGCCACTGCATCATCAAAAATACAAATTTATTAAGAACCTTCTACTTTTAGAAGTCGGTCGAAAACTTCTTAGTTTTATAAAAAGTTACCTATTTCTCATAACCTGCGTCCCTCAATTCAGACATAAATTCCAAGTGTGGAATTTTCTTACTTTCTTGTCTTGCGCCAAATATTAAATTCCCTCGTCGATATATTAATATTCACATAGGCGCGCTCATAATTTCTCTTGTGGTCGAGAATATTTTTCTTCTCAACGTTATCTGAGGAATGACATAAAAAATTTAGTAGATATTCAATCTTGTTTTAAAACTTTCTCCCCAGTAAAGCCAACTGTTAATAAAGTAGACTTACTATTGACAGTCATACATTCATTTGAAAGACAAAACGAACATCAGGGTTATATTTACTATTTGTAGTAAAACTAAAAGGGCTAGCGCGACCACGACCTTCTAAAAAATAAAATATTTCTCAGGAGCAGTTATTGCGCATTGTGCATGTGGAATCAGGATTTCTACCATATACTTGTTACTCCATACGCTCCGTCGTAATAATTACTGCTCAAAACATAACGAAGCATCTGCCATAAGATGATATTTTAGAAACACACGCATCTCTGCATAGCGTTCCCCTGACCTTTACAACACTTGCCGCCAATGATCCTCGCTATATAAAGGAACTACACTGTTCATGATGTACAATTTAGAGCGAAAAACGTCGAGTGGCTCGGTGCATATGTAGTACTTTATAACTGCTGATATCGGTAGCCAAAGCCTGCTCCTGATTGTCCACAAGCTATTTCTATACCTCTTACTTCTTTAAGGCTCTTCTTTAGAAGCACACATAACTCTCTACGATTCCATAACAATTGGCTCTACAATTCCGCAACAATTGGCTCTCCAAAAACTGGTGATTTCGTAGTTCCTTTTTTTTGTGAATCTGAACCTTATACCTTTGTCAAGTTCTCTGTACTCACTTTTAACTCACTGGAACCTTCATGAGGTTGGTAAATCAGTGGATTTATCTGTACATAGATTTTTCACATATAGAATCAGTTCAATATTTTAAATCAATCTTCTAACAAAAAGATGTGTATATTGAAACAAAGCAGCGAAGGTAAGTCGAACTTTTTGATGACAAGTACATTTCATTGATAAATTTCCGAGAGACGTTTAAATATAATGCTAATGGTTCACAAATTGATCCAATTATGGAAATATTACGAATCTGTTACGTCGTTCAGTTTTATAAATAGCTTATTTACGAATATTTATTCGCATAAGTTAATAATATGAATTTAAATTAACATTCATTTATGCTATATTATATATATTATTAGCTTATTATTAGATAACACTATATAAAGTTTAATCAACGCATAAGGAGGAGTATTTACTTCTTAAGTTTAAGTGTACTCTAATCTGTATATTTGTGTGTCTGTCTGTGGCTTTGTAGCGCCTAAGCAGATGAACTGAATTTAATTTAGTTTATTTTGTTTGAAAGGTAAAGGGTTAATGCTCTCCTCATGTATGCGGTAGCGGGCTATCACTTTTTTTTCTAGACGATAAAAGAATATGAGCAACATAACTGCCTCATTGGTGTAGTGGCTAGCATGTACGGTCGTACACCGGGAGGTCCATGGTTCGAGTCCCGGGTCGGGCCGAGTTTAGTCTCTCACTGGTCGTGTCGAGCAGTCGTCCCACCGGAATATGAGAGTGATAAGGAATAGAGAGTGCACTTGTGTTTGCGTATACACTCGTGCACTATAATATGTCCCGCGCAGATGGCTAGTCTCAAAGAGATTGGCCTCCGTGGCCGGAATCGGTCAGGAGGACATCATGAGCAACATAGACAAATCTAAGAAAACCGAACCTATATAATATCCCGTTACATCTATTATATGACAACATTATGATGGTGCCCTAATGGTGCATATTCACCTGCAATACATTCTACTCTTTACAGAAATATCATGTTTAAGATGGCGGAAATGGCTAGCTGGCTCTACTCTTTACAATTTTAAGTAATTTTTATTCCATGTAGTATTAATACTGAATGTCAAACCTATAAACCAAACTCAACTATAATTTATTTGCAAATTATTTTAAAGCATAAAAACAAAACAAAAACTGCAAAAACCTTGTTTCTTCGTCAACTTTTCATAGTTTAGTTCGCTTGCTTTTTGCGCAGTCGGATTTATTATTTTTGAAAGCATTTTTAAGTTTTTAATGAAAGTATACGCTTACAAACAAAAAAAAATAGTTATCCATATCAACATGTGTTATAATAAATTGATTATTTAATTATGAACTGTCATAATTACTAATACCATAACAGTATTGTTTGTTACAAATAAAAAAACTATTATTTTATCAAAGTAATACTAGCGACTCACCCTCGCTTCGCTCGGGTCGTCCCCAGGTGTAACCTCTTTAGTATAGTTTAAAAAAGACGTAATTTCCATATATAATCGCGTAAGAAACGCTTTCATTCGACCGTTTTTTCTCCGATTCACTTTGCAAAACGGACTACCACGTAAAAGCCTTTTTATTTTTCGGTTTTTTATATAACCTATGACACACAGCAATAATGTGGCTTTCTATTGGTGAAAGAATTTTTAAAATCGGTTCAGTAGATCCCGAGATTACCCCTTACAATTTAACAATTAATATACAAACACACAAACTTTACTTCTTTATAATATTAGTATAGATAGATTATAAAGGAAATATGTAGGTTCATAGAGAAAGTTTAATCTTGCAATATATGTTAAATAACTTTACCAGAACTCTGGCGCTATAAAATTCTCTTGGCATTCATATTCTTCTATTAATATACTATTGTAATCTTATGATACTTTCCTCCCGTGACGATTTTAATTTTTTACATACAAAACCAGTATAAATCAGGATAAATCGTTGCCCTTAACGAACGGAAGGAAGCTCATATTTAAGAAGGTACTCGTATCTATATGCTACAACAATGCCGACACAAGAGAAAATCTTGATTCGTAAGAAATAATAAAATACGTATTTTCGTATTTTAAATAATAATTTACTCCTTAAAGAAATAAAAACTGGTGCTATAAAAGTACTATAAATAATAAAACGTATGAAATTTATAATATGTAAAAGACATCAACTTTGATTCCACTATATAGAGATAAATTTTTAAATCATAACTGACTTTATAGTTAACCTAAGTTATTAATTAATTGATGCTATTTTCATACACATCTATTGACTCTACTCGGTATCTCGACACCTTTTTAAAAGTTCAAGAGACTGTCTCAGCTGTCATTTTCCGATTGTTATTTCTCTCCCCTCATGCTTCTCTCATTGTGACTGTCCTAGTTTTAATTCTGAAAACGTCGAACAAAAGTGCAATACTCCTCAGACAAGATGATATTTGTCCCATTTTTTATCAAAACGTATCTTTTTACCAATGAGTAACCATTGTCTTTGGAAAATATTAATTATCCAGTATTTATGCAGAATAAAATGTAAAAGAACATTTATGTCTAACATATTATATATTACTGGAACGACATTAATCATAGGACGTTCATTTCTCGACACTGTATTTTCTAAAGCTGGATTGTCTACGACATTTGAATAAATCATTGCCATATATACAAAGTCAGCGTATAGCTGCTCGTAATACATCAAGTAGCATAAAGAGGTACGTCGCGGATGCACGGGTGGATCTTACAGTTCGACACCAGACTCGTCGCTGCGTAAAATTTATTTAATATAACAAGTCACAAGATAAAAATATTTATGACATTATTTCTATCGATATTAAAATATCAACTAGATAAACATGTTACGAAATACGGAAATCGCAGACACATCGATTAATGTACATATATAGTCCAATAGTACATTTAGATACAGAAAGTTTCTGTGAAGCATGTGTAAGCGGATGCTTTGTATGAACAACAAAGCCAGGGACTTGTATTGCCGGAGCTTTTAGGCGTATAGTTACCGTGCCATCCGCAAATGCGAATTTACGCTTTGCATTTCGAAAAATTAAAAGCGACATTTTCAATGCAATTGCAAGCGTTCTTTCCGCAGACGGTGCGGGTAATGGCCACTCCAATTCGAAACTGTGCGGTCTTTCTTATCACCGCCTTTATAAACACTTATTTAAACTTTATATTAACTTTTTTTAAGAGTATTTTCCTATAATCATTTAAAAAAATATTCCAAGATTAATTAAGTGCTTTGGTTTGCGCTATACATGGATGTTTATTACTGTTGATATTATTAACATAATCTTTTCCTTTATTTTGCCACTCCAATTCAAAACTGTGCGGTCTTTCTTATCACCGCCTTTATAAACACTTATTTAAACTTTATATTAACTTTTTTTAAGAGTATTTTCCTATAATCATTTAAAAAAATATTCCAAGATTAATTAAGTGCTTTGGTTTGCGCTATACATGGATGTTTATTACTGTTGATATTATTAACATAATCTCTTCCTTTATTTTGAATCCTAAATGTTAAAATAGTCAAAAATGCTATTATGGCGAAAAGAAAATGGTAACACCGTAAAATCATAAAATACATCAATTTTGAATGGAATCTTTTATGAAGAATACCAAGAAGTAAGATGATAAGGCCTAACGTATACAAGACTTCAGACTTGTGAACAATTAGGTGGAACACTAATTGAGAATTTTCAATATCGACGGTACGCAGCAGTTTGTGCTGTAATATACGTTTCAATTTTTATCCAATAATGGCACATAGTGAAATCGAACCCCATTTTTGTGAAGCTATAGGCTTCACTTTGGCTATATTATCTCATTTACTCCGTATTATTGGAAAAACCTGTTATCTTCATTAAGTATGGTGGAAAGTATAGATTAATTGTGCCTTAATTCACTCATGGAATTAATCAGTGATATGAATTGGCTAACTCTGCATGAGTTTTTAAAACATAAGATATTTTTCTTTGCAGTTGCTTCTAATCTGAACACAAAATTTGATTAATCATATAAAATAAAAAAAACACAATTCTCATATAAAAATGGAAAAGATTGCCTTTAACCTACATCATATTATGCTACTCTGCTAGCGACTACTGACCCTCGCTTCACTCGAATCAGATACCTTACACTTGTTTCACATATCATATCCGTCCGTTACAAACACAATATATAATATATACATAAACTTTGAGATTTATAATAGTAGTCTAAAATAGTCCTGCACATCAAACAAAAAAAACGTGTACATAATCTCTAATATATAAAAACCTTATGTCACAGTGTGGGTATCAAACTCCTCCAAAACGGCTTGACTGATTTTTATGTTTTCTTTTTGTGTATATTTGGTAGATATGAGAATGGGTCATAGGCTACTTTTTATTCCCCTAGGTGATAAGGGTGGCCCTCTCTAGATTTTTTTATTTTTTATTATTAGACCAAATTTATCATTTGACATCAAACTTACTTGTAAAAGATCAGCCTCAAAAGTATTGCTTAAAGATTTTCAATGAACTACAGATACAAAAGAGAGAAATATAGAGTAGCAGTAGAGACTTCGATTATTTAAAATTTATACTTAATATACTTTTAGCCGTTTCATCATACTTTAAGAAACAAAAGTTAAACTTTTATTCCCAAAATAACAATCTCAAAACTCATTTAACTGTACTAGATAAGCAATTTTCGTTTATAGTTCGTATCGTAAATCAACATGCCAGCCTGGCGTTGTGTCCTCTCCAACTTTGTTCGCATCACTGCATGTGTTCGTTTTCGTTTTTACAATCAAGTAAATATTCAGCAATCAAATATAACGACATATGATGTAAAAATCATCCATAAATACTCCTAACATTATTTTAAAGTGCCTTTTTCGATTGCGGTATTTTACATACAAAATAACAAAGGTATTAAACAAAACATTATTTTTAAACGTACGTACAAAGTATAATTAAAACTAAATTGTTATTTTATAAATAACATACGAGTACGTTCCATTAAATCTATATGTATACATAGTCTGTTCAAAAGAAAAGGTGAATTTATAAGTTTCGCGGGCTGTGTACATTCGATTATTGTTTTTTTTTTTGTTCTGTTGGTACATATATGTTTATCATATGTTGGCCTTGTCAGCTAATGTCGATTAGTTGTTTTTTGTTGACAACTAAAAAGGTTAGTTAAGTTTTTGTGTGTCCTTCGATTTATGAGTTCCGAAAAAAATTGATCAAACAATATGTATTTAATTTTACGTTAAAAATAGAATAAAGTGCTCCAAGGCACTTGAAATATTGACTGTGGAAGTCGGCAAGTCCATTTTGTCTCAAAAAAGTGTTTATAAGTGGTATAAGCCCTTTACAGAAGGCCGAGAAGATGTCGATGACGATAAGCGTCCTGGAGTTGCAACCACGTCAAGCGAAGAAAACATCGAAACAGTAAAAAAAATTGTTTTGGAAAATCGTCGAATCACTATTAGGGAAGTTGCAGAAGATGTTGGCATATCAATTGGCTCATGCCATGCAATTTTCTCAAATGTTTTAGGCATGAAACCTGTGGCAGCGAAGTTTGTTCCGAAATTGCTAAATTTTGAGCAAAAGCAACGTCGCATTAGTATCGCTCAGGAGTTGTTGAATGGCGTCAACGACGATCTAGCTTTCTGAAAAGGGTCATAACTGGTGACAAAACATGGGACATATGGTTATGACGTCGAACGACATGACGAACAAGACGAAATATGGTTATGACGTCGAAACCAAGGCCCAATCATCCCAATGGAAACTGCCAGATGAGCCAAGACCGAAAAAAGCACGCCAAGCTCGATCAAATGTGAAGGTTTTGCTTACTGTTTTCTTCGATTACAATGGCGTGGGGCATCATGAGTTCTTGCCAACAGGTCGTACGATTAATAAGGAATACTACAAGGAAATTATGCAACGTTTGCGTGAAGCAATACGGCTCAAACGACCGGAATTGTGGAAAAACATCAATGCTTGTTCGTGATTTTTTGGCCAAAAACATAATATGGTAATCATGTTTCAACCACCGTATTCACCGGATTTGGCTCCCTGCGACTTTTTCCTATTCCCAAAACTGAAGAGACCAATGAAAGGAAAGTGTTTTGCCACAATTAATGAGATAAAGTCAGAATTGAAGAACGAGCTGATGGACATACCGAAAAGCACATTTCAGAAATGCTTCGAGGATTATAAGAAGCGCTGGCATAAGTGCATTAAATCTGAGGTGGATTACTTTGAGGGGGATAAAATAGATATTATGAATAAATAAATAGTTTTCAAAAAAAATCAAAATTCACCTTTCTTTTTGAACAGACCAATAAAATTCTAACTTAGTTGAGTCTGCACATTGAATATTTTCGCAAATTCTGATTAAAATACTCATTATTAACGAAACAGAGACCAAATCTATAGTTTTAACAATTTTTGTCTGTCTGTCTGTCTGGACGGATTTTAATGAAATTTGGTGTGAATTTGTAAATTTGTAATTTATATATTATACTTTTTACTGCAGGAAAATATCTAATTTCTGAGAAATCTATACTAACCCCCAAAACGTACATAGGTCACCCTAGCTATTTAAAAATCTCATGTCACAGTGTTTGATATCGAACTCCTCCGAAATCGATTAAGCCGCGATTTTAATGATTTTATTTGGTAGGTCTGAGAATAGGTCGTAGGTTATTTTTTATTTCTAGGTGATAAGGGTGGTCTTCTCCAGATTTTAATTCTTTTATTTTTAGACCAAATTTTAATTTTTCATCAAATCATCATAAAATTACTTATAAACCTACATTTTTATCCTTTCACCACTGCGGGCGGAACCGTGGGAATTGCTAGTCTATTTATAAAATTTAAATTTTCAAGTTATTTTAAAAAACACAAGAATATTCTAACTGAGTCGAATAGAAACATTATTTTTTGTGTAAAATGTTATTATATTTATATCTCTAAGCAGATTCTCACTAAAAAGTACCACTCATACTTATAAACTCTTTCACCTACCACCTAGTTTTTGTCACCTACTCTTCTGTATGTGACACATTCATTTTTCTGATTCACGCGAATAAATTCGCAGGTATAGCTAATTTTTACTAAAATCGTAAATTAATTAATTTTTATTAGCCATTGTGTAAGGAAAAACCACCGAAGAGAATATACCTATCCATTACTTTTATTACTTGAAGCAATACACTCATCTGCTAGCTTAGAGATTACTCTCCGAACAGATTTACTTGCAAATACGGAATGCCTGGATATTACAGATTGTGATGAACTGAACCGTCAGGGGACTTCTATTCCGAATATACGAAGTGTGGTTTGTTAGGTTTTATAACTCCTCCGTTGAATTGGGGATATTGTGAATATGCAAACGCTGATTGTGTCTCTCGTTAGTTTTGAAACGTTCGTAAAGACGAATAACTCTGCGAGTTCTTATTGCAATCTCTACCACGACCGACGATTTACTAAAAGAAAATTTTACCATGACTGATCTATATATCATTAGAGATTAAGCATTATAATAAATTTTGCTATTAATTAGCATTAATTTCAAAATTAAATTCATTTCAAAAGAATTTGCTATAACATAATTTATGTAAATTGAAAATATGTTTATCCAATATCCACGCACGAATATCTATTTATATTCGCGGCAAAACATATACCACCAATTCATTTTTTCGACATTGATTTATGAACGCCCTGAACGCGTACACAATTATAGCGTTTTCACTGGATCCATTATATTATGTAAGCGCATGTGTAGTGTTATGGTTACAATAACTTTAATTAAAAATTTTGACCTCACTCATTTCGTTTTAAAAATGAAAAATTCCGACCACAATGTTATGTCATATTTATTAAAATAAAGTACGAAATATAGAGCTGGAGAGCTTATGTTCGTTTTTTTATAATATTCACATGCAAATTACGAAAATGCAGGTAGTTAAAGATTCTTTCAAATATGCGATGTTACTAATAATCAATTATTTATTTCAGACAAACTCATTTTCGACACAAAAGTATTGAATTATTATTCAGCAATTCAATAAATACCATTAACAAGAGAAATGCAAATAATATAACTCTTGAATTTACAATGACCAATTAAGTACTTGTTGAAAATGCATAGCATAAATACTTTATACTAAAATATAAAGCTTAGAGACACTTAGCGCGTTTTCATATGAGCCGGTTGCCGGGTAGCCGGCGCCGGGTAGCCGGCAGTGAAGTGTATGTACTTGCCGGGCAAATTACGCCGGTATGTGTGAAAGCTACGTACATTGTCATACACATCGCCAACTCAACCGGCTCGTGTGAAAAGGCACTTAAAATATAAAATTTTATGAGTTACCAATTACGACACATATGATTCCAATTTTTTTTTAATTAAATGAATAAATTATTTCGCTGAAAACATTTGTATAATTTTTGATAAATTTAATACTGAAATAATTGCTATCTATACATAGATAAACCTAATATGTATGTAATGTATGTAACGTGTATAATAGTTTTTAACCAAATGCATATAGAATTGGAATATTATACTGCATACCTACGAGTAGGTTTATTTCACATTAAGTACAATAATAAAAATGTTTGCCTTTACAGCTCGACCAATTTTGACGAGACTTTCACTGGCAGTTAGCTAATGTTATAAAGAGTAACTTTGGCTTTTATTTTAGAAAAAAAGACGTTTAGTTCCACTCGAAAAAAATACAACGCACTTAGGGGCCTGAGCAAAGCGAGGGTGAGTTGCTTGTTGCAATTACGTATTAAATGTGCATAGATAATACTATTTATACTACTACTGCAGTGAATACATGTAAAAAGTACTCATTTAAAAAAATAATTTTATGTTGGTTAACATAACAAAAGTCACTAGTATATTGTAGAGGCTCAGGTTTTGTGTAAATTATAAATATTTCTTAGTTGGTTTTTCTTAAAATTCTCTATCCTAAAAATAGCCGAATATTTCTTAGATTTACGTAGCACCAATTCTTGATACGACACAGGCAATAGGCATCCTTGCGAATTTGAACCGCTGCGCCTGGGGACAACCTCGTTTGAGTACACAAATTGGAGCCCCAAATAAGAAGAAAATAGAATTTAGTTTTAGAATATTTGAAATTACATTCCCGCTGCTACTGCTAGATATTGATATTATTTAGGTAAGTAACACATATTGATAAGAGATGATTAGATAGAAACACACAATGAAAAACTTTATTCGTCTTCACATGCAACGCTGTACTTCACTAAGCACCAAGTTTAATAGAATTAATAAAACTCCTTAGTTTACCAGTGTAAACTGTGTGAAGTTAGCTACCGTCAACCTAATAGCATTATCTCTATAAAATACAATAAAGACAAGTTTGCCTTCTTCAGCACTTTTTTACGTCCCACAGCTGGGTACGGGCCTCCCTCAGTACGAGGGAAATCAGGCCATAGTCCACAGCGTCGGCCTAGTGCGTGTTGGCGGACTTCACGTGTCTTTCGATGCTAGGTTCTCCCAGACATGCTGTAAAGATAGCTGTAATTTTTTGGTTGAACTAAATAAAATAAAATAAATAAAAATCTTGGGGGAAAAGTGTTATGCGCGATAGCAGATAGTAGCAAGTTGTACAAAAAGTTTATGCAATCTTCTACATGGATATTTAATATTTATTTATAAATATGATTGTTATTTAATGAAATTTTTAGTTTATATGCAAATTTAATTTCAGAGAAGTCTTTAAAGGAAAGGAATTAAGAAGGACTTAAATATATTCTATACTTCTAAATAATATTGTTTATTTTTTTTATTAATTATAACTCAAATACAACAAAGTTTGAGAACAACACTTAATTTTCGTGTTATGTTGACGTATCAACCCGTATTATATTATGATAATGATGTAAAGGTAGCATTAGCGTAGCATATTTGACGGCACAGAACAACACAACACAAACTTTCTCTTGCTATAATTTGAACAAGTCTTAATTTCCCTGACGACGTGAGCTTTGCATGGCAACTCTAATTTGTCCCGCATGTTTCCTTTGAATGATTTCTGAATTTGTCTCATTTCTAATGAGTTTGCCCCATGTATTCAACTAATTATGAAAATAATATAATGTATTATTTCACAACTTCCTTGTTCAACTTTAATGCTTTAGCACACATTTTTGGTTGTGAGGCAGTAAATTTCACTCTATGAGAATAGAATTTCTTTATTCGCCAGAGAATTTCCAAACAGTGATCATAAGTTGGCGATACTTGATGCAAATTTTACAGGTAGTAAAGATTTAGAGTAAGAGGTTAGAATACCTAGATTCAATAATTTTATCAATTCAAAATGGCTTTGTGGATATCGAATCCATGAGTTCCGGCGCATTAAACAGTGCTATCGCACTGTTTAATCGCAATGAGCCACAACCATTGTTGTTATCATAAATTATTTTTGTTAATATTCAAAATAATATTTTCTGAGATATTTTTTTATTTTTTTAGCATTACACTTTATTCCCTAACTTCTAACGTCTCATTAACAATTGTTCCGTGAATATAGGTTTAAGTTAAAATACATGAATTAATTCAATAAAACATACTAAAAATTAACATAACTAAAGTTAATGCTCTATATGTATATAAGTAAATAGTTTCAAATAAACAGTTCAAGTGAGTGCTACGTCACGAGTGTAAAAGTAAATATTAATGATTTGTTGCGTTTCTTGATGCTTCTGCAGTATATATATATATATATATATATATATATATATATATATATATGGTACTATTAATAACAGATACGGGGTGAGAATTTATTTCATTTTCGTCACGAAGAACTAAGCCCATTTTATTACTCGATAATGAAACAGATAATGAACACAAAAGTAATTTGTATTTTATTTCTGTTTATGACGTAAGTGTATCATTTATGTATAAGCTAAAGATTAAGCTTCAATAATAAAACAATGAGAAATCGTGTTCGAAAATACCGACCTAGTCTTTAAATTATTGTAAATAACCCGCATATCTACAATAAAGCAAAACAAATTGCTTTGGAAATTACCTCACACTTATACAAAGCAAAGTAGACTTAATGTTGTATTGCTATTAAAAAAATTAACTAGGATAAAAATGGAATAAATAAATAAACCTGTACGGCAGTCAGCAGGTATTTGATTACTCGAATTTATTGTTAAAGTGTTCCTTCCTAAGTATCCTTAAAGGAACTTCAAAACGAATTTTATAATTTTTTTTAACTTTTAATAACATTTTTAAAACTAATTGTGAAATTTTATACAACATCATTCCTTGATTCGATAGAGATGGATCATGGAGCAACATATAATTACCTAGTATGCAATAGTCGTAAAAGACAGGTATAGGATATTGGTAAGCTTTTGTAAAAGGTATACTCATGGGGCTATCGATCTTTAGGCAATTTGGGAAGTTTTTTCTTTTTAGCCTCAACGGATATTACATTAAAATAAAAGCTGTAGAATTTGCTAATAAATAAGTTTAGTCTATAGAATATTAATGATATATAAAATGGATTTTTCGGTTATTTGAGCCTTACGCCTTATTAATCTACAATCCCCAGCGGTTTTTAATGATTTATAACAATCGTACGTACGTTCGTACATACAAACATACATACATACATATAAAGATACACTATTAACACAAAATAAAAAAATACATTGGGAAACTAAAATATATAGGTACATAGCTATACAGTCGTATATATAGCAATATCGTTTTATTAAATTCTCATCAATAGCAGATTACTACATGCTATATTGATAATTTGATTATTTAAATGTACTTTAGTTACAATGACCATTGTCTGGATGTCATTGACTGGATATAATCCACTACTCTACACTACAATTCTAAGTTAGTCGTTCATAGGTGGTGTATATTACAGAATGTATTTGAAGAGAAATAGGAAAGAACCACAGAGATATTTTTAGTTTTTGACTTGTGCATAAATTCTTAAAATACCCCTATCATAATGGCATAATAAATAAACCGCCAAATAGATAATGAATTAATAAATACTCATAAAACAATAACGTATAGGTACTGCTGACATGGATTGTTTGTAATTTGTGATAGATAGGTATAGAAAATATATCTCACAAATTCTGTTAAAGAAGAAAATCCACGAAAAACATTAGATATAATATAGCGCTAGACATGTCATTCATAATTTATGGCATTTTGTTACACGCTTTTTATTAGCTTCACCTGTATGTTTGTATGTTTGTATGTTTGTAACCGACTTCTTTGGGCGCGATTTTGACCCACTTTACACGGCCAGATTTCGTTCAAACTTTGTAGATTTATCGAGGACCGATGACAATACACTAATTTGATATATAAACCAAACTAAAAAGTAGAAAATAAATAATAGTTTAAAAAAACTAAAAACACGTTTTTTATAGAAAACCAAACTAAAAAATAGAAAATAAATTTTAATGAATTTAAATTATTTATTTGATTTTAAAAAAAGCGTGGCGTGCACAGTCTGAAATCGCTACGATATATCGTTACGTGTGTAGCAGGGGTAACTAACCCAAAAATGTAACGTAGCATTAAGACAAAGAATTATTCGATCCTTAATGTCACTTATCCACATGAAGAAAGGATGTTTTACGATGTAGAGAACTTACATGACAGTACAATAAATTTTCTGCCATAAAAAACGAAACGTGTTTGTGACCACGAAGTACTTACATATTTGTATTGTTTAATATTTTCGTAGCATGCCCCAAAATTTTATGGGACGGTGACGCTGAAGAATTTAGTTTATTCTTTTCATCCACCCATCATTCAACATCCTCGAGGAAGAAGTGTGGATTACCGTCTGTATGCTGGGAATGGGAACTAAACGTTGGAATCATATCGTAAGATCAATTAAAACTTTTTTTTATTTACCATAAGTAATAAAAGACCGCAAAACATTATTTTAAATTATAAAGAGATGTCCTCCGACCTAATCCGGCCACGGCTACTAATTACTTTAAGACTAGCAAACTGCACAGGATTAAATTGCACAAGTGTACGCGCAAACACAAGTGCGCTCTCTATTTCTGTCAATCATACTACAACAATTACACACACTACAATTACTAGATAAATACAACTAGTAAAAGTTAAGACGCAGGACCGACGGTTTTATACGTGCTCTCAGTGCCACGAGGGTGAAACACTGTCAACTTCTTGTTATTGCGGCTTACTAAACAGAAAGACTCAATAACTACGCTGAGCCCAGCCAGGGACTTGTACTCTGGGCCTCCGGATTTGCAGCCATACTAGCTAGCTACTAAGTACACCGCCAAGGCAGTTAAAAATATGTATTTTATAAGTCGAGGCAAACTGCGCGGATATACATTCTAGTACGTCATAAATATGTAGTACGTCACAATGAGCTCATTATTGTTATCATTATCACAACATGTGGAAAATTGGTGGTAAATAAGTTTAAGGTATTATAAGTAAATTTATCTCTCTTAGATTAATCGTGATTACTTGAGTTTTAAGTGATATTTATCTTATCTATTTCAATGCTTACAATAGATACTATTAAAAAGCAATTTGTCTGTAATAATTATAGCAACAATACAACCCTAAATGATGATAAATCGCTAAGTCGGTATCATATTTCGAAGTTTAAAAATAAATAAGCGTCACGATTATTTATTATTTGGCTTCGTGTATTGTTCTACGAGTATAACAGTGTCGATATTATTCCTTAGCCTTAGCTATTGGCTGCTAGCCGCCCTTGCAAAAAAACATTAATAAAACATTAGCAAATAGGTACGCGATAACAATGTGAATACCAAAGTTAACTTTTGAAAAAAAAATATTATTTTGATTAATGATATTGACTAGCTTCGTCTTTAAGTAATACAAAGAACTCTATAAACAAAACAAAAGTGTGTCAGTCAGATAAAAACAGAATATTTAAATATAAATAAGTTTTTTGGTTAAATTATAGTTAAACATTCTTCGATTTCAACTAAATGTTTGCTACAATTTAAAAACAAAAACACTTAAAATAAAAAAAATACAATTGGTAGTTTTCATTAACTAAAGACAAGTTTAAAAAAATACTCAATTGCTTAAGAACGTCCTTCTTGAAGTCCAAACTCCTTCTAAGTAGAAGTATATAAAAGTATATAATAGTAAATGCCTATCATCTACGCAATAACTATTTTTATTTATCTATTTAAAACGAACATATAGGCACCCAAAAGGGGGGCTTGTCTATTTTAAGACAAGTTATGAAAATAAATATACAATAATCAACGCATACGGAATTGAACTAAAAATCAATATAAGATATAGGTGTATTATATTGACTACAAATTATATTGACTACAAATTATATTGACTACAAAAATGACTTCAAATCAAAAAAAGTTTGTTAAAAAGTCATACTTTTAATAATGATCGCTGTAATATAAGAAAATACTCACGTAGTTAAGCATTTATGTATTTTGTTAACATGTTAAGAAATACTTAATCATTTGCAAAATTTATTTACTTAATTAAAAGTGTAAACATGCGAATCACAGGACTTTGGTAGGTATGCAAACATTTTATGCAGAATAGCTTTAATTGCGCTAATTTTATTTGTGTATGTACAAAAATACAATACAATTATCATGGAGATAAATCATTATTACTACTTAACGTTTACATTATAAAAGATATAACATACAGGTATTTCTCTGATTTTGTAAACATTATATATGTATTTTTACATACAATAATACCTATATATTATCGTATCTATGTCAGAGACTTTATGCCAGTAGCTTTTTTTGTTTAAGCTTTGATTTGATTTTGATTTGATACAAAACTATAGGGTAAGGATGCCATATATGAGATAGTTGCCTCATATGAGATAGTTAGGTTTGGCGAAACTAATCGCCGCTGCCATTTCGCGCTACTGTCCCTAGACGCTACGCGGCAAAAAATTGAAATGTGTGTTAGTGCTTCCCAGTCCGAGGCGAAGTTAGTTTGTGTACGCGCGGGTTTTCACGAAACCCCAAACCCCAATTTTTGTAATCAAATGTTTACAATGTATGCTACAATTGTATTGTAACACTAAATGATTTTAATGTACAGTCATTGTATCAATTTAATCTCGTCTTTTGAAACATTTGCACATTTTGCAGTTTTGTTGCATTTTCTTTACTAACAAATAATAGGCAGTTATTTTGTCGTATGTAGATGATTTCCTTATACGAGACACGCGGGGGCTCCTAAAATGATATCTCATATTAGGATATATAAAAATATGACTATTCGAAAATACATTTTTCTGGGTCTTGTCGATCAAAAGAAAATCCTGGGACCACGATGCTATGATTTGGGTCGGTAATGCAGTGCGTAACAAGCAAATGGGTTACTTAAAAGCGTTAAAAGCAACTAACAGAGCTAGTAAAATATTGTAAAGAATTGAACCATCGTATATTTTATGGATTACGTCTAAAGGATATCAAGTACGTGGCGTTTCTATTGGTAATTAAAAACAGCAATACAAGTTATCCAGTTCCTGAGACGTAATTTCTGGCTTTTACAATATTTTTTTATATAGTAAAAAAAGTATTACACTTAAAACTAAACGGTCTCTCTAAAATGAACTTCATTAAATTCCCCCATCGAATACCTATTGCAATTTTCATAGTAAATAGTCCGATAATATATGTTTTATGGTGAAAAATAAAAATGGTATCTGATATTAGGCATCCTTACCCTACATTATAATACAACAAGGAAGTAAAGGAACAAAGTAAAAGAAACTTTTAATCGTCGTCTTTTGAACATAATGCGTTCCTGTTTTCAAGTACACGTTTTTCTATACTCATAGAACCCGTGGAACTCAACGTCGCCCTTAGCGTGCCATTTAAAAAGTGTACTATAGAGGTCCTTTTATATCATCCGCTTCAATTTGGCGCGCAATTTATATGCACTTTGTAGCCATGGTCGCTCAAAAGCATCTCGCTGAAGCATTTATTCATGGAGAGTGCTACTGGTAAATGTGTTTTTTTCTACTGAAGAAGCGTCTTGATGACGTCGTTCATAGTTGATGAGCAACCAGTATCCGGCGGGTGTTATACACTAAATTGCCCTCTCTTTAAAGGCTTACAGTTCACCCGACTAGAGCCGGTTATGCGTGCAGAACGCTTCCGATTGTACGATATTGTTTACCACCAGAATGACTTTCTTTTACGGGAAGCATATGTGTATGTATAATATATCCATGTCTGCATGTTGATTCTGGAAATGAGGCTCTGTGTTTTCTTAACCAACGTAAAGCTCCATCAACATTCTACTCTTTTCAGCAAATATTTTTTTAAATAGCCTTTTGATCTTCATAGCGCTCTTTAGAAATGTGTATTGGAAGAGACACAAAGAAAAAATATTATGACATTTTTTTTCACATTTTCGTTCGTTTGATAGTTTGAAATAATGAAGATAAAGTAGTTATTAAATATATTAACGTTGGTATACATCCAATTTTTACGTTTCACTGATCGTTCAGAGCACAGTGCATCACGCTGACCTAGTGCGATTGCGATACCTCACAAATCTTTCGAAATGTTGCTAGCTTTTCTTTTCCATAAGAAAAATTATTACGATATTAGAAATGTTTTTTTACGGAATTCGAACCCGCATCACTTAGTTTCCCAAGCGAGTTACCACAGGGCTACCGCGACATGTTTAACCTTATAAAAGTTTGCATACTACTAAAATATCGGATATATTAAGATGTAATCATTCCAATATACATATTAATGAATCTATAACAAAAATTTGTCATATGACAAAATTTGAAATAATTATATCAAGGCATACACAAGAAAAAACTAAAAATAAATTCCTATTGAATTTGCGCCAAGTCTATTGCTTCATTATTGAGTAGTATCTACTATCTAGTGATCTTCTGCTATCCGTCTCTACACGTGCCGGTGTTGGTTGAATTAAAGTATTATATTGTGCTTTGTATATAAAACAAATGCTGACGTTTTACCAGCACACATAATACGAGACATTTTATTGTTTATATAAACTGTTACATTGTCCTAACCTGGAGCTAATAACGGTAATATATGAATTATATTTGATAAGTACTCATTTTGCATGCATCGACAAACTTGAACTCAATTGACTATCTATTTCGAAACTTCATTTTGCTTGCACAATATATCTACTTGATGCTCATGTGCGGCAATTTGACATCGTGTGATTAATTTATTTTCTGTTATACCAATTGAAAGAAGTGCGCATGCGAACAGTTGTATTATTAAAGGAGCTGAAACTGAGATCACACGACCCCATCAGTGTAGACAAAACGGGCGTTTTGTTTACAAAAACATGACTTACAAGTACTCCTTCTGACCAACGTGCTATTCAAAGTGTACTTAAAAAAGAGAGCAAAAGGCTGAGAAAATGGTATCTGAGTCTAGACAAACGGGTAAGTAATTTTGTAATCAAATATAAAATAGGTAAGTAACGAAATAATAAAATAAAGAACTGTTATTTATTTACTATTAAGACCAACAATAAATAATTACATAAGCTATTGCAAATGTTTAAATGTTTGTTCTGAATAATTTTTATTAAATTATAAATAAATTTTATTAATGTGCACTTTGACAATTACTTAAGCTCTACGCAAATAGTTTATTTATTTTCCAGACGATATCATAAACAATAAAGCCAGTGATAGAGCTACGAAGTTAGAAATAAGCTTCATCAAAACGTGAGTAAGTATAGCAATTTTTTTTCTACAATAATAAGCATGAACGCGACTGGAATATTTACAACTTTTTATATTTTATCTTAGAAGTGAGATTAAGGAAAATAATGCTGGTTGCTTACAAAAGTTCTATTCGAAATTACCATCTACCGCAGAATTAAAGCAGTACTTAGCAGTATGTATATGTGGTAAGTTTTCTTATATACACATATAATAGCAGTAAGTAAGCATTTTAAATAAACCTTTTCGGACTTTTTCACGGATTAATTTTCTGTTTTGGTTTTCAACGTTTGAAACGCTTTACAGCTTGTGGTCGTGGATGAAAGATAGGTAGGTCATTGAATGAAATATTCACTAACGCCATCAAGCCAAACCAAACCCGCGACCTTTGGCACCGAAGAAAAAAACAATGCCAATTTGCGCTCCGGCGATTTCTTAATAATTAATACTGAACGACTTAAATGGATGTAAAACTTTTACTCAAACTTTTATTTGAATAATATTAATATCTTGTCCACAAGATATATAAAAGAAATTTTATTTTATAAAAGGAATTTTATTTTAATTAAGCAACAAAAAAAATTTCATGGTATAGTCTCCCTTTTTCTAAAAAACTCTTATCGTTTGTAGGTAATGCAATGTACGAAATAAATTACAATTTGTTGATGGGTAGTATAATTTATACTTTTATAGGATAGTTATTGCTCTTAATTACTTAATGGACAGCTGTAGTATATACGTACTATTAAATGATATAGTTTACATACTGTGCCTCTTATTTATAATATTATAATCGTATTGTTTATTACAGTAATATCACTATGGGGAACATCATGGTTTCTTTTCAAAGACCATGTATTGCCTGGAGGCTATATATTCAATATGGCCACATTGATTTTAACTGGTTATATTTTCGGCCACACTTTGGAAAGATATACCACGATCAATTCTGTTGTCGGAATGACTTTAATGGGAGCCTTATACAAATCTTTCAGTTCGACAAACTTCCTTGAAAATCCTTCGGCAGACACGATAGATTTTCATCTTAGGTATGGTTTGAAATAAGTGCTTCTCTTCTACTTGCACCCTAGTCAACATTGATCCGACTTAGTAAAGTTAAGTTCTATATATAATGTGCTACCTAATTTTTATGATATCTTACATTAAATTTTTATAAAGTATTTGTTTATTAAAATGAACAATATGATATAATATTGTCTATGAAAATGTTTTTTTTAAACTATAATATTTAAAAATATTCAACAACTTTTATGTTACTGTTTTGTTATATTAACTTTTTCAGACGAATTTACCCAGTTATTATTTTGACTAAGGGCCCACTTACATGGAACTGGACTTATATTAAAAGAAATTCGGTGAAAGTTTTCTCATTGGCAACCCTCCCTTGGATCGCTGAGTGTTTATCCACGGCATTCTTCAGTCATATACTCCTGGGGTTTCCTTGGTACTGGGGTGAGTAAGATTGATTACAAAATTCTAATTTATTAGAACTTTATATCAATATGTACAACAATGAGAATATATATAAATGTATAACGATGAGAAAATCTTTAATATTTGTATGGTATTTCCCAATTACAAAAATAATATTGACCTAACTGGTTATCGATCACGATAACTACTTATATGTACCAATAGATGTTTATACACTTAATAATTTTTGTCTCCAGGTCTTCATCTTGGAGCCATATTAGCTTCAGTATCTCCAGCAATAATCGTCCCAACCACTATAGAGTTAAGTAAGAAAGGTCTTGGCTTGAAGAACCAAATAGCGTTGTTAGTTGCGAACGCCGGCGGTCTAGACACAGCTTTTACGGAGGGCATTTTTGGAGTTATCAACAGCGCAATATTCTATCAATCAACACCCATTTACCGCATAGCTAAGGTAATTTTCAATATAGCCTTTAGTTTTAATAGTCTTAAATATGTATTCGGATGCTCTGATTTTATGAGCATGATATTAATAGATACTACCAGTAATAAAAAGTATTTAATGCTGTTAACACAAACTCACACAGACTTTAGTAATTTTCCCGACATTCTCGTTTGTCGATAATAAGGAAATTGAATGAAATGAAAGAGTAAATTTTCCTGCAAATGGCCCTGCATAATGCATATATACGAGCATATGATTATATCTATTGATATCTTCATTGCAATAGAATGATAACGTTTTATTTATAAAACGATTATGAACATTAATGAAATATAATATAAATGACTATATTTTATTATGATTTTGATTTTTATTTAACTTGTCATTTAAAGAAATAAAGATACACAATATTGTAAATGTATTTTTATCTTTATAACTTACTTGGAAAAATGCATGACGTCCAATAAAAATCTTGCAATGATAATAAATTTAAGAATAATTTAAAATCAAAAATTATAATCAGAGGTGCGGCCCAAGATTTAAATCCGCTTTACGGCTTTTGGATAGCGAACGTGTTGTCGCATTTTATAGTATATAATTTAAATTAATTATATTCCGTTAAACTTGCGACTCATCTAAAAACTCTACAAATTTAAAATTTGAAACAGAAAAAATAAAGGAGTTTCATACAAACTTGCGAAAGCCCATAGACCTCCTTAATCCGACCCTGTTAAAAAATCCGATCCTAGCAGACGTGTACTATGTATAAAAAACTATACTTGGCAGGGCCAAATTCATTTTTATACGTCAAGAGGTTTTCGATATTTCGTGATGAGTGAATTACCTAATAAGGAATTCATGTTCTAACAGGCTTTACTCGCAATTTTCGTCGGAATTGCCTTGGGAGTGACATGGGGAGTATTAATCGATGTTTTACCTGACCATAATGATTTGTATGCGCCAACCATTCGAAGTCTACTCATTTTTGCTGGGGGAATTTTATTCAGCTACACAGGGAGTTATCTTGGATGGGGTGGAACATGTAAGTATGATACTCGTTATCACTGTTATCTTATACTTTAATATTTATCGTAAATAGCTTTGAAATAAAATGTAATACTTTTTATTTCAAGTTAATTCATAATAAATAATCACAATGTTTTTATAATGTAATATATTATATTATGCAACGATTCTTTTATTTGACTATAACAATAATATTGACGGAAGAGCCTTAATAATTAATATCAATTATCTACATGATTGTGCCAATACATCTATTAATTAAATTAAAGTTTCGCAGATTTCAATACAGAAGTGAATAAATTATTTATTACTTTATAAAAATGCAATGATAAATAACAATCCCGTATAAATAAAGTGGAAATCAGAACTGAACGTACTCTTAGTTAGTACTTAGGTTTGGTTAGGAATGAAAAGCTTTGGGCATTGTATTCTTTAATGAAAATACGCCACTTATTACACGAACAAGATATTCCAACTTAGCCCTCTCCCAAACTATCGATGTTTTATTAAATAAACGTCTAATTTGCCTTCTTACCAGAATCCAGGTGGCCGCAGTATGCATGTAGTACGTGCTCAACCTATAAAACACTATTTTCATGACGCCGCAGCATTTAACAAATACTTTTATTAGTTTCTTAATTTAGTTTTTTTTAAATACAATTTTTAAAAATAATTATTACTTGACTATTTTTAAATACAGAAGTATTTGAGGCATAAAATCTTGCAATTAACTATGTACTGAAATTAAGATTATCTTTACAATTTTCTTTAATAAATTTCTTATGAATTAAAAATAAGTTTTCCTAAGACTTTTCTAATTTTAAGCAGTATTTCAAAATCAGACTAAATACAATAAAAAATTAAGAGTGCGTGCGTACACATGGCAGAAGTAAAACTTCTTTGGCAAACTAATTTTTAAATCTCGTTTATATTTATACTAACTAACCCCGTCTAAGATCGTTGAGAAAGGGAGATGGCGCGACGGTCACATCCACGAGGTAGACAGAGTTAAAAATGTCATTGAATTTCGGTGGGCGAGACCCCCAACCTGTGCATCTTGACCGTCTGAACGGTGGTGGCGCTAATTTCCCGTTTATGAGTGCCTGATACTTGTACTGGTACTCGTTTATTTATTACTGCCTCGTTATTGTAGTGGCTAGCATGTACGGTCGCACACCGGGAGGTCCTGGGTTCGAGTCCCAGGTCGGGTCAAGTTTGGTTATTGAGTCTTTCTGTTTCGTAAGCCCGGAGTTGGGTAGTTGGCGGTGTTTCACCCCCGTGCCTCGGAGAGCACGTAAAGCCGTCGGTCTTGCGCCTTCACTCTCACTGGTCATGTCGAGCATTCGTTCCACCGGAATATGAGAGTGATAAGGAACAGAGAGTGCACTTGTGTCTGCGCATACACTCGTGCACTATAATATGTCCCGCGCCGTTGGCTAGTCTCAATGAGATTGGCCGCCGTGGCCGTAATCGGCCGGGAGGACATTATTATTACTCGTTTATTATACTAATCTAAAGCATTAGGTTTCAGAGATTAGAGGAAGGGAAAAAGGAAGGTAGAAAAATAAATAAATAAAATTATAATTATATTATTATAATTTTGTAATGAATATAATAAAAATGTCGAAAATGAATACAAATGCCCTTTCTCGCTTTCTTTTAATCGGTCTCAATCGCTCTCTCTCTCTTCTCAAAAACGTTTCAAATCCGTTTCATGTCGCGTTTCATACCTACGTAAAAATTTTGCTTATGTGATATTGGCACCGAACTAAAACGTTAGAAGGGCCCTGACCTTTAATAAATTATTTTTAACAAAAAACAAAAACCGACTTCAAAACTAAACAAATCTAAACTAAAAAGTAGAAAATAATACTTTTAAGAACTTCGTTAATTTTGAAGTCGGTGCCAGCCAAGACGGATAGACTTATCTTGCCTTTGCAAGGAACTTTCGAACGGTATTTTGATTATGTTTACAAATATAGATATAGATTAATCGAATATGTGTCTATTTAAGGTTATTTTGCTTTGGCTGGCACCGACTTCTAAATTAACGAAGTTCTTAAAAGTATTATTTTCTACTTTTTAGTTTAGATTTGTTTAGTTTTGAAGTCGGTTTTTGTTTTTTGTTAAAAATAATTTATTTTCAAATTTTTAACGGAAAGTAGATACTTATTTTGTTTATGTAAAAAAAGAATTTTCCAAATCGGTCCAGCCATCTTCGAGTAATGGGGAACATACATAAAAAAAGTCCCCAACGAATTGAGAACCTCCTCCTTTTTTTAGAGTCGGTTAATAAGAGCCTGAAAGAATTTAACTATCGGTCTATAATTACGTATAATATTGAAAGAATGTTCTTTTAACTCCTAACCGTTGAGGAGTTGTACCTTCCATCATTAGCTCAACCACAGGAGATGATGATTATCAGACGCAAATACTTGAACAGCTTTAGAAAATATATGAAAAACGTAATAAGTGCCTATAAAATTTGAGAGTTGTCTTCGATTTCCCTGGGATCCCATCATCAGATCGTGACTTGGTGACTATGGGACCAACTAGAAACTATACCCTTTCAAACAAAAAAAGAATTTTCCAAATCGGTCCAGCCATCGTCGAGTAATCGGGGAACATACATAGAAAAAAAAAAAAAAAAAAGTCCCCGACGAATTGAGAACCTCCTCCTTTTTTTGAAGTCGGTTAAAAACGTGATAAAACTGCGATACGTGTTGTCTCTTTTACTCCCAAGTAAAACTAAACGTTCGTTTTCTTTCACTCAAAGTCGCAGAATATTTTTTCAATGGGTTAATACTCACAAAATAACAGATTTTGTTGAAAAATCTTGTACTTACTTATGGAATGTTGCTCCATTAGCTTTATTGGTGTTTCTTGAATTATTAGTACACATATTGAATGCACAAGACGGCATTTTATGACCTTTTTCAACCGACTTCCAAAAGGAGGAGGTTATCAATTCGTCTGTATATATTTTTTTATCTTTGTTAGCTCAGAACTTTGAACTGGGTGAACCGATTTCGATGATTCTTTTTTTATTAGAAAGGATGTACTTTAAGGGTAGTTTGATGAGAGTTTGGTAAGGTTCTGATTATGGGATCCATAACAAAGTAACGGAACTCTTCAATTCTTAGGAGCAAATCAACGATGTTCGGCCGAATCTTTTATAGGCTATTCGGATATTTGAGTCATGTACCGTAACTGATGATGGAAGGTACAACTCCTCAACGGTTAGCAGTTTAAAGAAAATTCTTTCAATATAATACGCACTTATGGACCGATAGTTGTATACTTCCAGGCTATTAGATTTACCTCATAATAGAATGTAAATTTTTATAATCATTAAATAACACAATACGTATCTACTTTCCGCTAAAAATTTAAAAATAAATTATTTTTAACAAAAAAGCCGACTTCCAAACTAAATAAATCTTAACTAAAAGTAGAAAATAATACTTTTAAGAACTTTGTTAATTTCGGAGTCGGTGCCAATACAGATACAGAATGTTTTCCGATGCACAACTGTCCGCATCTACTAGTCGACTGATTCGAATGGTGTGCTTTCACTCCTTTCAATGTGAACATAATTTAGAGCGATCGGAGTACTGTAGTTCGGAGGGTATCGATGTTTTTTTTACCAGCAATTTCCATGATTCACTCGAATCCCAAATTAACTTAAATATTCACATTACGTTCAATCTGTATATAATTTTCAAACTTGGTACCTGAAAATGAAATATCTAAATATCTAAATCATATGGAAAATATTATGTACATTAAAGCGAAATCATGTCTTACTTGCTTCAAGGTGTAGGTACTTATAATTAATTATAATATATATAATTAATATATAATAATTCGCTTCAATATATTTCATAATAGCAATTCCCGCGGCTTCTCCCGCGTTCTAATCACTATTGTATGTCATCAGCCCTTTTTAACGTCCCACTGCTGGGCACGGGCCTCCCTCAATACGAAGCGGATCAGGCCATAGTCCACCGCGCTGGGTTAGTGCGTGCTGACGGATTTCACATGTCTTTCGAAAACTTGCTAGGTTTTCTCAGACATGCAGGTTTCTTCACGATGTTTTCCTTCACCGTAAGACAAGTGGTAATCAATAATCATAATATAAATGATTCGCACATGAAAATGTCAGAGGTGCGAGACCCGGATTTAACCCGCATCACTCGGTTATACCTACAAGCGAGCGCGTTACCGCTGGGCTACCATTGCCTGCAATGTATTCAAAAACTTGACAAATTATATACTACAACCTTCCTGTAGAACCATTCTATCCATTGGTGAAAGCTTCATGAAGGCTGTATGAACTTGTTAGATATTCTCTGACATGCAGGTTTCCTCGCGATATCTGGTAATCATGTTAGAAATTATCCGTTTTACTGGAACCTGTTTCCCAAGCGAGAGCGTTACCAATGGGCTACCACTGTCTTCATAAATAAAGAAAAGAATCAAAATTACCAGGCCGACGTCAATAGCAATGGACATATTTGCGCGTGATCTTGCCGTTTATCTTGATAATGTGTTAATGAGAATAAGTGTCGTACTTCTTTACAATAATAATTGTGCTACTCCTTGATCAGCCTTCATATCAATTAAAGCCAATCAACCATAGTTTTTGAAGTAAACTGTTGAGATGTTGGGTGGTAAATAATTAAGCCAGTAGATTACAATATTACCTTTTATTTAATCAACTTATTATACATCACAAGGTGTACTTAGGAGTGCCGACAAGAGAGAGAACAAAGTAAAAGTGACGCCATAACACATTGCCAGTATATAATAATAAAGAATACTAATGTTGCCACTTTAATACAAGATTATAATATTTACAACAGATTATAACACGCCTCCTTAAATTTATAATCTTGATTTATTTTTTTTTTTTTACTTTTTTGACAAAAACAATATTTTAACAAACTTTAAATCTAAATTAATTTTAACCCTAATCTATTTTTCAAAAATTTGGCCTTATCTAAATTTTTAGTTAACAAATCTGCTAAGTTTAATTTTGAATCAATTTTTACAATATCAATCATACCCTTTTCATAGTTTTCATTTATATAATGGTACTGAACTTCAATGTGCTTTGAATTCTTAGTAAAGTTGCCATATTTAGCAATCGAAATTGCACCTGAATTATCTTCATATAATTTTATAGGATTATCAAATTTAATATTAAATGATTCACATAATAAGTTTCTAATGAATAGTATTTCGGTCACTGCCTCTGACATAGCAGTATATTCTGCAAAGGTTGAACACTTAGTTACCGAGCTTTGTTTATGAGTTTTCCAAAAAATTAAATTTCCAAATAATCTAATAAGAAAACCTGTAGTAGATTTTCTATCTATATTATCTCCTGCATAATCAGAGTCTACCATACAGTCTAATATTTCAGAGTTTACATTATCATAAGTTAACTTTAAATCCTTTGTTTTATATAAATATTTTAAGATTCTCATTGCATATTTATAATGAGTTTTGTCATAACAACTTTGATATCGACTTAAATAATTAACACTGTAAGCTATATCTGGCCTAGTGCCTGTACTAATATACAATAATTCACCAATTATATTTCTATATTTTATCCTATCATCTACTATTCTAGCTTGTTCTAACTTTAAGTTTGTTTCCATTGGAGTATCATATAACTTACAATTTTTTAGATTATATTTTACAGCCAAAGATTCAATATATTTTGTTTGACTTAAGGTCATTTTATTCCTTTCCTCATTATAATCAATATCTATGCCTATATAACTTTTAATTTTCCCTAGGTCTTTCATTGCAAATCTATCCATTAAACTAATTTTTACCATTTTTAATTTATCTTTATCTTTACAACAAATAAGGAGATCATCAACAAATATTAATATATATATTGGATCTTTGCTTGTATAGTTTACATATAAACAGTAATCATAGTTACTTCTAACAAAATTCAATTTTTCAATAAATTTATTGAAACAATCATACCATACTCTAGGGCTTTCTCTGAGACCATAGAGTGCTTTATGCAATTTGAAAACTTTATTTGTTCCAATTTCATAACCTTTCGGTTGCTCTACAAATACTTCTGACTTTACTTGACCATTTAAAAACGCTGTCTCGACATCCATCTGTTCTATAAATAAATTATTTTTACAACAATATGACAATAAAATTTTCAAAGATTGCATTTTACCTACTGGTGAGTAAACATTTTCAAGATAATCATTTTGCTGGAAACCTCTAACAACTAATCTAGCTTTATAAACATTATTATTTTTTCTTTTAAAGACCCATTTGACATCTAAAACTTTTTTATCTTTTGGCCGTTCAACAATTTGCCATGTGTTGTTTTTATTTAAGCTATTTATTTCTGAGTCCATTGCTACCTGCCATTGCTTATAATCATGAGAACTCATCGCCTCCTCAAATGTATGGGGTATATTTGCATCAATGTAATTTACATAAATAAAATGGGATACTGGATTACCATATCTAGAAACTGGATATATCTTTCTTTTTGAGCTCTCTCTTAATATGACATTATCTTTATTGGAACTTGAATTATCATTGTCAGAAATATTAAAACTAGTATCATCTGCATCTACATAGTCCTCGTCCATGTCAGTTTTAAATATTTCATTTTTTATATAAGTTTTATTTTCCAAGACCCTATCCTTATTATCATCAATTTTTTCTAGGCAAATTAATCGAGTATTTTCTTCAACTACTTGTACGTGTCTGGCATTAACAATTCTATTATTTAATAAAACTCTATAACTATTTTCATTGTAACCTACTAGCACTCCTAGTTGGGCCTTCTTGTCCCATTTACTTTTTCTTAAAACTTCTGGAACCCTAACAAAAACTCTACTACCATATATCTTTAAATGCTCAACATTCGGTTTAATACCAAAAAATATCTCATAAGGGGTTTTATTCTCTAATGTATTAGCAATTGTACGATTTTTTAAATATGCTGCCGTTTTAATAACCTCTGGCCAATACCTTCTGTTAATTCTAGCTTCTTTCATTAAGCATCTGCCTATATCCATAGCAGACCTATTATATCTTTCCGCTACTCCGTTTAATTCATGGACGTAGGGTGGACATGGTAACAACTCTATTCCCTTTTGTCTAATGAAATTATAAATATCTTGATTTAAATACTCTTTGCCATTATCACACTGTAATTTCTTTACTCTCTTATTAAATTTATTTTCAACTAAATTAACAAATTCTATAAAACATTTAGCAGTTTCTGCTTTACTTTTAATGCAAAAAATTCTTGTACATTTACTATAATCATCTATAAAAGTTAAAAAATATTTTTCTCCGCCATAACCAGTTGTGCTATGTGGGCCGTTAAGATCAGTATGTATCAATTCTAAAATTTCAGTAGTCTTAGTTCTATTATTTTGAAATGGTACATTAGTCATTTTACTTTCAATACAATTTGAACATTTCATTTCTATACTTTCAATCTTATCTGGCAAACCTTCTACTAATTTATTATTTACTAACTTGTTTAAATATTGAAAATTTACATGACCGAGAGCCCTATGCCACTTCTCTTTATTGGTTAATTTTATTGAATTTACATACATTTTACTATTATCTGACATTGAAACTAAACTTTTTATACAGTACAAATTGTCTATTTTGTTAGCAACAACTATTAACTCTCTAGATTGATTATAAATTTTTGCATTTTCATCTCTCACTACTATTGTACAAGTTTTAGTTATTTTAGAAACACTTAACAAATTTTGCTTAATGCCTTTTACAAAATATACATTTTTTAAATCAACATATTTTTTGTTATAATAATTATTGAAATAGATTTTAACAGTACCTAATTTAGTAGCTTTTAACACTTTACCGTCTGGCAGTTTCACATCAATAGGGATTTTTAAATCTTCATAATTAGAAAAATAAGTATCATTATTTATAATATGATCTGTGGACCCGCTATCTAATAACCAATTAATTTCACAACTATTATCATAATACACTCCTTCAGTACATCTCATTACCTGATTTACTTCCGAACCACATACCTGAGCAGTCCATGACTCTGCCGCAGAACCATCTTGTCGATTGCATGACGGCTCACCTCTGGGGTGACCTCTGCCTCGGCCACGTCCTCGATGAAGTCCACCTCTGTGGTGACCTCTTTGATGATCATGCTGGCGTTGACCCGTTGAATATCTTCCTTGAAAGTTTTTCTTACCATGCCAACAGTCCTTCTTGAGATGGCCAATCTTTCCACAGATAAAACAATGTGTTTTAGATTTTGTATAGAAGGTACTCATATTACTCTTATGATCTAGATCACTACTGGACATATTTTTCTCTTTAATTTTAGACTTTACATAATCTACTGTTCTTTGTTGTTCTGGAATAACATCAATAAAATCTCCAATGTAACTGTAACTTGGAGGTAAAGCTCTGAGCAAGTATCTCATCTTCTCAGATTCACTTATATTTCCACCAGCCGCTTTAAAATCATTTGTTACTTTTTCAAAATCGACAAAAAAATCTTCTATAGAATTATAATTGTTTAATTTAATGTCTTCAATTTTTCCCCTACATATTATTTGCATAGCTGTAGACTGTGTTAAATACATCTTGTCAAATTTTTTTATCATATCATATGCCGTTGTACATTCACTAACATATTCTAATTGCTTATCAGAAATTGTGCTCATTATAATAGTCCTAGCTTTTAAATCCGTTTTCTTCCAAACTGCCTCCTGATTTACATATTTAGCCGGCATTATGCACATGGCGGGCTCGTTACATTCTTTATATTCAAGTAAGGTTACTAACCTCAATTTCCAGCTAGAATAGTTTTCTCCGTCGAAAATAGGCATCATAATATCTTCTATTTTCGCACTCGTAGCCATTTTGATGATATATGAGTCTCTGATTCTTGAATGATGCTCGAGGCGTGAACTAGGTACTTTCCACGTGGCGGCCTTTTTCTTGATTTCAGTATTATTTATATCTTACCACCCAACTACTTAACTAACTCAACTAACTACGCTCTGCTACCATGTTGAGATGTTGGGTGGTAAATAATTAAGCCAGTAGATTACAATATTACCTTTTATTTAATCAACTTATTATACATCACAAGGTGTACTTAGGAGTGCCGACAAGAGAGAGAACAAAGTAAAAGTGACGCCATAACACATTGCCAGTATATAATAATAAAGAATACTAATGTTGCCACTTTAATACAAGATTATAATATTTACAACAGATTATAACATAAACGAATATCACACAATTCACTATCAGATGGTGCTACAATAAAGCTCAAACTACTTTACTCCGAAAAACCGTGCTAATGATATAAAGTTACATTTATATTTCACAAGCTCTACATTAATTAAGTGCCTAATACGTCATTTTATAAAAAGCATGATTTACAATGTTTTATTAAATATGAGTGAATGTAGAATAACGTATTTTTCTTAATTTAGCAGGAGTAGCTATAATGGTCTGCGCGGGCGCAGCAGCTACACGATGGTCACGCCGCAATTGGTCAATTAATAACAATCCAGTGGCTGAAGTTTATAAGCTCTTGTGGAGAATATTTGAACCTATGCTTTTTACCCTTAGCGGTTACTTTATTGAGGTAATTTTATTTATTTACTTTATTCACTATATAAAGAATCCAACATAACACTATTTTCACGATGAAATTATATACAAAATCGATTTGTGAGAAGTATGGCTGAATCATATAATATATTCAATATATGACATAGACGCATGATACGATGCTAGTCGTAAATTTATTTACGTACGAGTAGTTTCTCAAATAAACACTTTAGCAGTGATAAGACAGAGACTTCTTTATTGCAGACGAAGTCTCGATAACATGTTCACATGCACGTTATTGAATCAAATAGAAATATGACTCAACTAATGCTTTAATAGTAACTTATACCTACTAATACCTTCATAAAATGGTGTAATATACTCGTACATATTTTTTACTAGACTAACACCGGACCCAGTTTTTAGCTTTCTAATATCATATTTATTTGTTCAGGTATCTCAAATGACGACCAAGGATTTTGGTCTAATAATGGGTTGTATATTTGCGGCACTCTCTATCAGAATGCTTACAGCGTTCTTAGTGGCTATGGTTAATAAATTATCTGTGAAGGAAAGCCTTTTTATTGCCATCACGTGGATGCCTAAAGCCATCGTGGAGGTGTGTATTTTATTAAATAAATAATACAATGAACTATTTCACTTATTATTATAATTTTAGGCTCCACTAGGTAAAAATACGCCAAATACTCTATGTTTATTATCGTTCATGTGGAAAACTGCTGAACAGAATTTAATAAATATTGTATAATAATAATATATACTAAATAATAAAAACCCCTTTTAATAGGCTGTCAATTTTTTTAGCGATCTAGGTCAAGTGGTTTGATATGCGTTAACGAATATTTTAGTAGTAGTTTCAAGATATTTTACTTATATAACAATTTTCATATTTAGAGGCGTTTTCAGTAAAATATAGCCACCGAACGGACGTGTTCGTCCGTTCAAGGTGACATTTTTGAAGTGATACTTCTTTTTTTTTTTTATGGGACAAAGGGGGCAAACGGGCATGAGGCTCACCTGATGGTAAGTGATCACCTCCGCCCATGGACATCTGCAACACCACAGGGTTTGCAGATGCGTTGCCGGCCTTTCAGGAAAGGGAGGGAGGGAGGAGGGAGAAGGACGGGAGTAGGGATGGGGAGTGGGCCTCCCGGACTCTCACTTACCGGACGAAACGCGACAGCATAGCTGCCACTTTACGCCGGTCTTCTGTGAGAGAGTGGTACTATACGGGGCGTGCCGGCCCATTCGGCTGCTACCCGAAGGTAACAAGCATAGCAAAAAAAATTTTTACGATGAGCGCGCATACCGTCACGAAAAACCGACACCCTGAAGTTAGCTATAGTCAACATTTTAGTTTTTTCTACAAACGTAAAGTAAGTCGAAAGATAAAATTTTTGAAAAGATTTTTATCTTGTTACGTCAAAGAAGTATAACTTCTAACGCGTGTACATAAGCACACACACTTTTTTTTTCAAGTGACAATCTATTAATCATTGTAAATCTCATGACGGAATTAATAAAAGTATATTTTTTATTTTACTTTTATAGTAGTTTAGTGTTTTTTTTCGGGCCTTCTAACGACACAATAATCATAGCGTCTGAGATGATATTTTATCACACTGCTAAACTTCTAAGTTTTATCACATATTATATTATATATCGTGAATAAGCTTATTCAATCGGTCTCAATGAGTAGTTAACGATGATAAATACCTTAATAGTTTAACTAGAAGATAATTACTGCTTTAACAAATAATAACTATAATGAGCAAGAAATAAGATGAAGTCAAAAAATCTTTTGCAACAAACATTATATTAAAATAAAGTTTTAAATAAATATTGCCCTGTAAAACGATGGTAATTTAAAAAGTTAACACTTATTTAATTAAACAACTAAAAAATAAAAGGTTCCTTGACCTGGATTTATTTTATCGAAATTAACTTGTATATAGATTCTTACGTATGTGAATTTCGTTTCTCACTTATTATGTCATAATATAAAAAATCGATACGTTGGGTTAATTTTATAGTGACTCAACTTTCTGCGCCAGCGGTCGCGGGCTCGAGTCCCGCTGGAGGCATTCATTTGTTGAGCACGAATGCTTGTATTCTAGTGACTCTATTTAAAAGCTATATATGTGTAGTATAGTATTAACTATCTGGTATCCGGAACACAAGCCTCGTACCTTATCAAGGAACTAGATGGCGATGTGTGTAATAATGTCATAACATATTTATATTTATATATTTATTTATTAAAATGTAAATAGAATAAAAATAATTGGATTATAATATTTAATATTTATGAAATTGACGTTTGAACTTTGAATGTTTGGTGGTAATAGTTTTTGTATTAGTAACATGCGATAACCATTAATCATAGTAAATGTCACTGGTCCGCCTATTACGAGGAGCTAACAAATGTATACTGTACATCAACTCTAGGAACATAACGTTTAAGTGATATTTCCATTAACGAGTGATAACTAGTCCACCAACGGTCTCCGGTTTAATTCACTTTGGGACCCTGCATATTAGTACTTTGGCGAAGAGTTTGCTCGCAAGGGTTTCCGCTAGAAATACATATGTATTATATAAAATTTTAATTTTAAATTGTTATCCATTAAGAAAAAAAAACGATTAAATTAATTTATAATAAAATAGATAAAAGTATATCAGTAAATTCAGTATGTAGGTCAGTAAATTCGAGTGTGTGTTCTTTTTTACATTTTACGCGATACATTCTGCTTAATACCTAATTCTTATTTTATCGAATACGATATACATTATACATACCAAAAATGTATCGATCTACGGGTTTTTGTATTTCAGTCACATCATATTTGTATTTTTTTTATATGTATACTACTACTACTATCTTTTTGTTTAATATTTATGTTACCATGAATCCTGATAATGATCTTATTAGATTTTATAGTCTTAAAATTTTAATGCGAAAAATGAAAAATGATATCTTAAGCATAAGCAACGAATATGCGAATATAAAGGACTTGCTAGTTGCAAAAACGACCATAACACACAGAGAAGAAAACTGACAATTAGTTCTTGACCCTGGCTGCTTAAACTACATAAAAAACGACGAGATTAGTATTGATAGAGCACAAGACTACTTTAAAAGCTACTAATAGATACATACTTATTCCTACTTCGTTGTTATTATCGAGACCATAATGAAAATTGGAACATTCTGTCAGAGAAATAAGGTTTGCACTTGCCCTTTTGTTCACCTTATCGTGGGTGGAGACATACTAAGAGACGGCCCTCCTCAGCGAGAGAGCATTCTCTTGTGACTCTTCTGATAATTCATAGCAATTGATCATGGGGGCCAGTTCTCTCAGGCCCAATAGAATCTTTCCAACAACCGTAGAACCGTTGAACTATATGATTTTGAACCTTCATCAAAAGATAGAATCTGTTTGCCAGTTTAGCGAACAACGTAGGCGAACATATTGTGGGTGTAAAATATTAACGCTGTTCTCAAATGTCCATAATTATATTCTAATATTTTTATGTTATATCCTTATTTATTTATTATATTATGACGGTATTCCGTCCTATATGTCCTATTGGACAACGCTCCTAAAATCCTAGCAAACATTTTTATATTTATAATGAAGTACCAGTGAAAATAGGATTATGATAAGCAACAGTACCTATTCAACGTTTTAGTCATGAAGATGACGTTCCATACTATAGAGCTTTTATCTTAATTGTACGCGTACAAATTAGCATAATTTATTGATGATCACTATTATAAGTAGATCGGTTATAACTTTTAATCGGAGTCGCTCGATATCCGATTAAAAGTTATAACCGAGAAAAAATAATTTATATGTCCCGTCAATAGCCACTAAACGAAACAAAATGAAAATTGGTTGACAAAGAGAAGAGAAAAAGGTATTGAACTGTTATGGTTTTCAATTTTCTAAGTTTCATAAATGTAAAATAATGAACTGTTTATGATAAAAAAATATAACAATATTTTATTTGGATGATTATTATTATCATCAAAACAAAATATTCTTAGAAGGCTTCAACATTAGGTAATTTACCTACAGGTAAATATTTTTATAACTTATATATGAAGTACATGTTAAAAGTTTTGATTTTTTTAATCCTAGTTGCTTGTAATTTCTTTAATAAACATGGGGTTCTCAAAGACACCATTCAAATGTCATAATATTGGGACTGCACTATCTATTTCTATGGTTAGCTACATTGCTTGTTTTATGGATACTGGATACCAGATAGTTCATAAACTACACTTTACACTATGTGTAGTGTACATATGTAACTTTAAATACATATATATTATAAATATTATAACAATAGAATATACATATATTCGGTCAATTAAGTGACTAGTCTACTATATTATAAGAAGCAATAGCCCTTGTATTATGTCATTTACAGAGTAAGCTTAGCGTCAGCGGAACTATTTATTTATTGTACTACGTTTTCGGTTCTTTTTTGTGGATTTGTTTTCAATGTTGCTTTCCAATAATATTGTAAGTCTAAGAAAGTATAAATTATATTAAGAAAATAATATGTTCATGTTATTCTAAATTATATAAAATGAAAACGGTGAAAACAATAAAAAGTAAAACAAATATATTCTATAATGTTATGTTTAAAAAGAAACTATTTACATTTCTACTAGTGTTGAACATTTAAAGTCAGTCTCAGTATTCATAAAATTCTTATCTTTATTCCACTGCAAACATCCTTGGATCTTAAATAGGTTAAATACCTACAGCGAATGTAATACCATGATAAATACAAAAATGAATTTGTTATTTTTTATTAACCATTTATGAATTAGTAGGTAATATTTATGTCAAATTCGTTAGCACATTATTATTACAAATTTAAGGAAATCAGATTTTTTGGAGTTCTTGTTACAGTTTATTAGATTTATTAAATTAAATTACATACATATATTATTAATTTAGTAATTAGGAAGTCTAGTGGATAGGAAACCAGTATTTATAGTAAGCTAAATTTTTTTATTGTAAGTCTGTCTATATTATAGACCTTACTCAGTATGAAAAGCTTTATATCGTACTCTCGGTGTAGTGGCTATCATGTACGGTCATACAACGAGAGGTCCTGGGTTTGAACCTCAAGTTTAATTATTGAGTCTTTCTGTTTTGTAAGTCTCAGTAACAGCCCGCAGTTGGGAATATGGTGGTGTGTTACCCCCGTGCCTCGGAGAGCACGTGAATCCGTCGGTCCTGCGCCTTAGCTCTCACTGGTCGTGTCGAGTAGTCATCCCACCGGAGTATGAGAGTGATAGGAACAGAGAGTGCACTTGTGTCTGCGCGTACACTTGCGCACTATAAAATCTCCTGCGTAGTTGCGTAGTCTCAATCATATTGGCCGCCATGGCCGCAATCGGTCGGAGAACATTATTATTATCGTAATAATCTTGGGTGGGATTAAAATAATCATTCCTTTGTCCAATAACAAACTAAATTAACAGAAAATTAATTTAAATGCAGATAGGTATTTTAAAATGATTGACATGGATAAATAAAGTGAAGTGTTAACACCACTTGTAGAGTAGGTAGAGACTAACTATAATTTATTATTTAAAATAAACCAATTATATCAAAAAACTTTCAATTTTTAGGCAGTTTTAGTACGAGTTGCTACAGATTCATTATGGACTGAAGGGGCAACACCAAAGGACGAGTGGATCGCCAAACAACATTCAAATATAATCGTCATTGCTATTTTATTAACGACTACGTTAGGATCACTTCTAACGACAGTTTTAGGTCCAATACTACTGTCTTCTGACGCAAAAGTAACACCAGAAGGTGAGTTTTTGTATCACATACGTACCTATACTTCTCGTTCTGCGACTAGTTTGCGTGTGTTTTCGATACCACAAAATTTTTAATCAATAAATCAAAAGGAGACGCCCTGAATTTTTGCCTTGAGCTGATTGAACCGAATGAATGAAATTAATTTCTCAATTAAACATAAATCAGCTGTCTTGACGATCTTGTTTAATGAAAGTGCGAACATAAAGGTTAATTTAAATTGACAAAACTATATAATAAAACTACAATTTACACGTCGGGTTGTAATTATACATATAATATTTTTATTTAATGATAAACAATAGCTAAGCTTAAAATTTCAAGCGAAATTTTTAAAAGTTATTCTAGGTTTGAAATTGATTATTAAATTTCAGATCCCCAGCCGTCGTTCGCGCCACACTCCTCAGAACTTGCCAACGCTAACAATACCCTAGACTCTCTTCAATATATAGATTCCCAGTGAAAGAAAAGATATGCGCCACTTTTATTTTTGTTACAGCGTGACACTAGTGCTCTTTGTTAATCTTTAAATCGTGAGATATATATTAAAAGTTACTCTCGGATTTTCCATACTTAACGACCAACACAAAAAGATATAAACAATGAGTCAAATAAATATGTTAATTGGCAATAAATACTTAAAGAAACTGTTTTTTTTTTCTTATTTCTTATGTTTATAAAAATAGTTTTTGGTAAGTTAAGTTCTCTGAGGTAAAATTGAAAGCTAAATAAGTAAAAGTTTTGTACTAAGTATAGTTCATACTGATATGACATAGATATGGCTCCGAGGAGCTTTTTTTTTTCTTTTCTGTAAGTGTCAATTCCGTCAAAAACGGCTTACGGCTGACAAAGAGACAGATAGATAGATAGATTGACTTTTTATAAATTAATTTTAACCTTTACCGTATACGCTTTCATATAAGCACATTTAGTAAAACGCTCGTTTTTGACATTACAAAGAGCCAATCCCTCATTAGTACCAAAGCCTTAATACTTTGTAAATATAAACAAATAAGTTATAATCTCATTAATGTCTTTGACATTTTTAATACATTTTATATATTTTCTTTAAAATAGCACTGATGAAACAAATCAAGTACCATTTAATGAATCACAGTATTTTCATATTTAAACATTGAGGTCCTGCAGCCATCATGTGATGGTCATAAATCAGACATAATACGGAAAAAGCAAAGAAAACTGTGAATAGAATGAAAAGTTACTGTATTATCTCCGTCTGAGTTAAGGTGTCAAAAACGCAATTGTCTGGCTATTCTCTAAGGAAAAAGCTGCAATTACGTCAGGTCCAAAGTACAGACTAATCGTTTATAAGCCGAGTTTGCTTTAACTATTAATAGTAATTAAATCATATTTTAAAACTGTCAGTTTTTAAGTAAAGACCAAGCTTACTCTATTACCGAAAGCGATACATTGTGAGCAATGTTCATCCATTTCAATTTTTTTTATTCCGCCTTCTAACATGATGCTGCTGTCATTCAAAGGATGGGTGATATTTTCTCAATTTGGCAGTAATACCAACTTTTTAACGTATTTTAATTTACTTGCTTGTTCTTGCGAATTTCCGAATAGAGGATAGTATTTTCATATTTTATTCTAATAATTTATTATAAGCAATAGGTATATTCACTATCTTACTAATTCAAGCCATAAATTAAGAAACTCCCTCTGAATATAATGAAACTCAGCGCTTAAAAGTAAATGTGTTTTAAAGAAATACAAACAAACATATGCATGTAAGCAAATGTTTAATTTAACAAAGTTAAGGATGTTGAAGCTTCGACAGAAGTTATATGAGGAAGGTGGAGATGGAGCTACACCACACAAACCGGTACAACGGGTCCCGACGTATCTTTTAACTGACTTCAAATTGAAACTACACTCGCCATTAACGCACCAAATTAGCGACACGGGCTAAATCTATTCAATATTTTTTATAAGCATGTTCATATTATATCGTGGACATAATATTATATTATAACTAAATAAATATTTACGTGCAAGTCATATATTTTTGTATGTTGCAACTTGCAATGCCGAACAAAGTATACGAAAAGTTAATTTGTATTCTCGTTAATGAAGACCACACTTTTATTTCCGTAAGTAAATTGCTTATATGCTTAAACCTTTTTACCTTGATTATTAACATATCGTCCTTTCCTGTCAATAACCGTAATCTTTTACAATACCTAATTTTCCTTATATACGTTATAAATATAAAGTAATTCTATTTTTACCATAATACTTTTATCTGGTGATATTAACACAATCTATTACTATTTATAAGAATGACAAAATTCACTGAAGATTATGATCAATAAAACGATTATAAGATATTACGTTCACAGAATTATATATCCATGTGCTTAATCTATATAGTTAAACTTATCTTGTGAGACATTTTATTCTAAACCGAAAGATGCAGAATAAACGAGTATAGGTGACAGCTCCTGATTTCTACATGTACCTACCAAATATTTACACTTTAAGGCTATATAATAAATTATTGCCTATTATGCTAACTGAGAAACTTGCTTTAGTATTCAACTTCTCGCGTGACTGGTACGAACTCCATTTGGGGTAATACTTCAAATGTTACTGGATTTATAATTGCACAACACTTACAACTATCGCATGATTATGAAATTCTAGCAATTTACCTCACTTAATTACTATGTGAGTGCACCTTGGGTAAAGAATAAGAAAACAGTTTTTTTTTGACAAACCGTCTAAAATATTATTGTTTGTAACCAGCCCTTTTTAATGTCCTACTGCTGGGCACGGGCTTCCCTCAATACGAGGGGGAATAAGACCATAGTCCACCGCGCTGGCCTAGTACGTGTTGGCGGACTTCACATGTCTTTCTTAAACTTGATAGGTTTTTCTAAGACATGCAGGTTTCCTCACGATGTTTTCCTTCACCGTAAGACAAGTGGTGATCATGTTAGAAAATGATTCGCACATGAAAACATCAGAGGTGCGAGACACGGATTTGAACCCGCATCACTCGGTTTTCCAAGCGAGCGCGTTACCACTGGGCCACCACTGCCTTTATTATAGTTTAAAATACTTATATAAATACATGAACATACCTCGTTTATTCTATTAGTGAAAATTGTATTAAACCTACCGAGTCCTCTGCGTGACTTGGGCAAAAATATAGAGGCAGACCGCGACTTTCTTAAATTAACAAAAAGACAAAGAAAAATTTCAAGTATTATAGTGGTATTGTATATATTTTAAAAATAAAAGGCCTTACATCACTCAATGACCAATACGAGCGTAGCATCAATGAAAAATGTTGCAAAAACGGGGAAAAAATATTATTTTTGAGAACTTCAGTTGCGTATGCTGCGTAAACCTTAAAGTTATACAAAAAGCATGACGTAATTCTTCCCCTTTAAAAGTTCTTAAAAATGTCCCCAATAGCATGTCCACCTTTTAAGGTTGACTCGCTATAACCTCTTTATGGTATTCATATTTGTTTTAAAGTAATGCATTATTTGCGTAGGTACATTACAATTATTTCATTTTGAACAAAATTGCTTTTAGCATCATTTGATTTTAATTAATATCTTACGATATATCATAGTTGTAAAATAACTTCGAAACAAAACCAGGGGCGGTGTAGAGGGACCGAGCTCTGCGAGGACTCGGAAAGAATTTGGTTTCTAGCTTTTAGACCGCGGGCGTCGCCGCGGTATGGCTAGTTAGCTTATAAGCTTGCAAAAAATTATATTCATTTTGAAAACATAGCTCTACATAATATTCATATGTTGTATATTATTAAATTAAAAAATAATAAATATATTTAAGTGACTGGTTATATTTACGTATTTATATTATGAAGTTATTATATAAATAATAACTTCATAATATAAATACGTAAAACATACCTCAAACCATTTACTACAATTTCGCCCCGTTTTTTAAAAGATTTAATAAAGTGTTGAAGATTGGAAAACTTTAGCTTCGTAAGGAAACAATGTTGAAAAGGCAATGCGATAGAACAGCATAGTGGATCTTTTGAAGTGAACATCGACATAAAAAGGTTCTTTTATAAAGAGTATTTAATTTAAGATATAAAAGCTCCCTCTTACTTATATATGTAACATATAATTCTGCCGTAGGTTTGACTGAATAAATTCAAAATATACTGTAAATAATATAAAACAATATATTGTAAATTATATATTGTATAATTATTAATAGCAATGCCTGCTGGGTTCTAATTACTATTAAAAATAGGGACTGGTGGTAGAAGGGTGAAAATTTTGGCTTATTAGTATTTTTTGAAGTCCTATCTGGAGCGCCACCCTTATCACCAAAGGAATAAAAAGTATCCTACGGCCTACGACCTATTCTCGGACCCACCAAATATACACACAAAAAAACAATAAAAATCGGTCAAGCTGTTTCGGAGGAGTTCGATAATAAAAACTGTGACACGAGATTTTTATATATTAGAAGATTAGAAGTTAAAAAATATTTTTACTGAGACAAATAAAAAATCAATAATCTAGAGTATAATAGTAATTAATTACATATTGAAGCATATAAATATAGAACTTTCTTAGGTCAAAATCCTGTTATACAAATTTATTATCTTTGGGAGGCTCAATGATATTATGCAAAAAACCAGTGTATTGAAGCGTCAACTGCTACGTCTTTTTTCAAGGCAGTTAAGAACCTTAGCGGCAACAATAATTTATTGATTCGGCTCATGACGTGTACTGTAAGCAGTACGCTACGCGGCATTCACTACCCTGCGCACGATTCACCAGTGGTCATTCAAATGATTTTTCTTATTTCCTGTGGTCAACTTTTTGTGTCGCTCAAATAAATTATTATTTCAAATAATAATTAAGTGAAATTTTTAAAATCTTTTTCTAAGGGATTGAGCATAAGGCGATGCAAGGAAGTGAGTAGCTATTAATTAAAATATTTCAATATTGCCCATATTTTATAATATTTTTAATATTGTTTTTTTTTTTAATAATAATATTCTTTACATACAATATAATACTGTACAATATATTATAACTAATAACTATTATATAAATTTTATTTATGTACGTGTCATAGTTGTTACATATTAAATAAAGCCTTTAATAAAAAGAATTATGATATTTACAACGTTTATAATGCTAATTTTATACCTAATTATAATATTATCCAAACGCCTAGTGTCAATTATTTTATTATTGTTAAAAGATCAAAAGTGGAAAAAAAATTTTTGGTACCCATTTATTTGTTCGTTCTTAAAGACTAATAGCGTAAATTACGTAACCTTTTATTTAAAAGATTCTTAAAACGGCACTTCAGTTTTTATTTGAGATAAAAATTTCACTATTATTTAAACGCTTAATTATTTTCGTACTTTCTAATGTGTATTTTTCTTTGGATTATAAATTTAGATTGTTCCCATGACTTCTTATTGAACTTCAAAGTACTACACAGCGCGCTTATGCTCTATTGTGATCAATTAAATATAGCTGTCTTGAAGGAATTGCTATTTTTGTATCAACACTGTAAATAATTAATATCGCTAAAGACGTATTTACATTAATAATTGTAAAAATATTCTCTGTAATTTATTCTTTAGTAACTACCATTTAACTAATGATGTAATTTCAATAATGATTTATTACATTTTTACTAAAGTTTAGTTTATTATATACCTATTTAACTATAATGTATTACTTATACGTATTAACTTAAAATTAATCGGAAATAAAATCTAAATACATATTGTTTCCATTTCCGAAAACCACAACCTTAAAGTCCAATAACAAACTTAATAAGTTAAGTAAGTTAATGATATACGAGTATATATTGGCATTAGGGCTAGCATTTTGTATGCTTCAGTCAGATTAAACGTTCTCGTTCGCCTCTCTTCTAGTGCGGATTGGCGGACTTCGCATGTCAATCGAACTTGCTGGGTTCGCTCAAACATGAAGGTTTCCTCACCATGTTTTTCTTCACCGTAAAACTAGTAGTAGTATGTCGGAAATTTAATAATAAACAAAATAATAATTAATATGTTGGGACATTAATTACAACAGCGCCATGTAGTTTCGTGGCTAGTAGTAGGTAGCTAAGAAACTTGTATTACGGATAACAGATAGCTGATATACTACACATATAAATTTTAAATACATACATATTATAAAATATATAAACACCCATGACTGGAGTACAAACATTCGTGCTCAACAAATGATGACCCCAGCGGAACTCGAACCAGCGACCGGGTTACATTTTATTTTATCCTTGTACTTTATATTAATTTCCATCTAAATTAGTGATAAAATGTGTTTTAAATATTTTAAAACACATTATTATCACTAATTTAGATAAATATTTATTAATAGTTTAGCTTTGAGAAACTTATATAATGGTTATTTTAAAAATGTTATATTTATATACTAGCAACATATATATCTATACATAATAATTTGATAAAATTCTAACCAAGTCGAATCTTTTTTGAATATTTTTTTTAATTATTATTAAAATAGTCATAATTATCGATACATTCGTTTTCTATTGATAAATAGAAAGTTATTAGTGAATTGAATATAATGTTTAATTTCAATTTACAAATTACCAAACTGATAAGTTATCTTATATTTGAAATAACTGGATATAAAAAAGAAAATCGATGGGCCATATCGGTTAATATAGTCATAGATTACTCTAACTTACTTGGTTAATTGTACAAACGGGTTCCATTAATGGCATTATTTTAAAATTTATCAAATATCGAACTGAATTTATTCTTAACTTACGGTATTTTCTCGAAATATCACACCAAATATTTTATTATGACATTTAGTAGATGTGTTGGGGTAAAGTTGTTTTTACGGGTCATTGACTTAATATAATGTGTTCAAACGAGAAAGTTTCTTTTTTGACCAGACTGTGGCGAAACCCAAAGAAGAATTTTGAGTTTGAACTGTATGTATGTATCCTATATTCCCTCGATGATAATTACTAATAAATAAATAACTGTCATAAGTCGTTTAATTCGCATCGAAAGCGCTAGTGTCATAAGCCTTATTAACAACTACTGACCCTCGCTTCGCTCGGGTTCGTCCCTAGGTTTAACGTCAGCGATGCCACGGGTTCCGCTAGTTAAACTAAATAAATTTTCTAAAATGTAATCTCCTCCCTTTTTTAAGTCGGTTAAAAAGTTAAAAAGTAGTCCTTACATCATTAGCTCTCTGCCAATGAAAGTCCCGTCAAAATCGGTCCAGCCGTACAGACAGACAGAAAAAAAATTTAAAAATTGTTTTTTTATTATTAGATGATATGCATTTAGTGAAAAACTTGAAATTAAAAACAGACTTTATGTATATGTACAGATTTATAGATTAGAATGGTCGACTTTAGGCACCAGTTCTTCATTTTTTTAGTCAGGTTCCTAAGAGGAATTTAAAAAAATATACATATTATATATACCTACAAATGTTTAATCATAAAAAAAAATATTAAATAATAAAGTCTAACTGATCAAACTAAAGAACTGAAAAATTTACAAAAATAAAAAATCGTCACTGCGTCAAAAACGATCTAAGAAAATCAGAACAAGTTCACGAAGAAACAGTCATAGTAAAATGCAGTCCGGATAAAGTAACAACATGTTTTATACATACTAGCTCCGACTCTTTTTGCGTTGTATGTGATAGGAATAGAGACTGCACTTGTGTCTGTGACCTGTGTGCGTACACTTGTGCACTATAATATCTCCTGCATAGTTGGCCAGTCTCAATGAGATTGGCCGCCATGGCCAGAATCGGGGAACTTTATGTACTCGTTAATACAAATATGTGACATACTGCCCACCTGACTGCATACGTTCCTTCATCATTTGTTGGCATACCTTTTTTAGTTTGCTATTGCGCAATCAGGGTTTTTTATTTTATTTTTTTTTAATTTGGGCGTATTTTTTAAAAAAAATTGCATTAAAAAAGTTTTAATAAATACGTGACTCAGACACGTAATAATTTTTAATCTTCAAACCGGTTATGTATATTTTTCTTATAAGTGACTAATAATATTAATAAGCTTCCTCTTAAAATGTTTTATTTATCTTACCTGTTTTATACACTTCTTATAAAGTTAGAAGTCAATATCTAGTTTTAAGTGAATTAAAGGCCACTTTTTTTAAATCAACTATTAATTATACTAGGTATACTATAATTTGAATATACTTCGTATTAATATTTAAATATCAAAGGTTCAAAAATCTTAATTTATAAAAAAATATAGTTATATAACTTTAAACTTATTATATATTGTAAGAATAACTGTAACAGAAGATATCATGGATCATTTAAGTCCTTTTTACACGACTGCGGCGAAGCTCAAAGGTTATTGAAGACATGTTAACCGTTAAACAATAGTTGTATTCGTCCATCAATAACGTAAGGGAGGATGCTTCTTAATTGTATTAGTATTAAAAAATATATCTATTATGATAAAGTCCTCATACGTAATGTTGTATATAAATAATAAAAAATTAGACGAATACTGACCGTACTATATTTTAAGCCATTTATAAATATAGTAGTTTAACTGCCTCGTTGGTGTAGTGGCTAGCAAGTACGGCCACTCATTGAGAGGTCCTGGGTTCGAGTCCCGGGTCGGGCCAAGTAGTTATTGAGTCTTGCTATTTAGTAAGCCTAAGTAACAGCCCGGAGTTGGGAAGTTGGTGGTGTGTCACCCCCGTGCCTCGGAGAGCACGTAAAGCCGTCGGTCCTGCGCCTTAGCTCTCACCGGTCGTGTCGAGCAGTCGTCCCACCGGAGTATGAGAGTGATAGGAACAGAGAGTGCACTTGTGTCTGTGCCTACACTTGTGCACTATAATATCTCCTGTGCAGTTGGCTAGTCTCATTGAGATTGGTCGAAAGTCGGTCGGAGAACATTATTATTATTAGTAATAGTATAGTAAACCGAATCCTGAAATTAAAAACCTTTAAGAAAACGAAATACTTTTTCAACTCATTAAATGACTTAATTTTCAAGTATTTAATCAAACTTTATTTTATTTATGCTTCAAAATTAATCTATTTTAGCACTTACATTGTGCTATCTTTAATCGTCTTTTACAAACCATTGTTTTCAGTCCTTTTTTACGACTCATTGCTGGCCGTTGGCCTCCTTTCAATACGAAGGAGTCATAATCCACCACGATGGCCAAATGCAGAATGGCGGCCTTTATATTCCTTCGATTTACTAGATTCTCTTAGAAAGATAGATTTCCTCATGGTTGTTTTCTTTACAACACCATAATGACATATTTTGCAACTATTTACACACATTATACACAGAGTTTTAGCTGATGAGGTTTTGTAATTATGCTTAGCAAGTTGCTCACTTAGGCAGAAGTCACGATTTTCAGATAATTTAAGTGTAAATAAAAATTTATAGGTCCACCACACTAGCTTACTTAAAACATGAATTGTTGTCCCAACTTTTTATGACTGTTTTTTGTTCTTGGGAAATACACTTATGCATACCACCTGTACAAAAAGGTAGTGATGTAGGGCTCACCGGTAAGCCAGTACTACCACTAAAACCCAACCAACCCACCTTCAGTTTTAATGGGGCGTTACAGGATCGCTTGCGCATTCAACAACGACGCCTTGACGGCCTGGCAGGTCTGCTGAAGCAGACCGTACAGCCAAAGGGTTGCTCCACAGTCCACTCTGCTATCAGAGGAGTTCCTAGAGCAACCCCTATGACATACCGCCGACCGAAGGAGACCCACCCTGTGCGTTTCTTCGACCCGGCCGGATTGCCGGACACTACTGAGCCCTAAAAAATTATTAATATTAAAAAAATCTAATTAGAACAATATAACTACTTTTAAAGTAATTTTGGTACGTAATGTTTGAGTTGGTTGTAGGTTTTTGGGTTAACTTGACCGATAAAATTAAATATGTATACGTTAAACTTTACCACAATACAATAAAAGTAACGTTATTACATAATTTTGGTAACAAAAATAATAGAAGCACAACAAACCACCTTTTTGCCAAGAATTTTTAAAGCCGAATGCATGCAACATGCTTATAAATACTATATTTGAATTAATTGCGTCTACTACTTGACCTTATTAAATTTGCATTGTTTTGTTAGCACAATGGCTATCAATATACCGCCGACAATTCAAGTGTGTTCTTGAAACATCTAAGTTTTTGCAGAAAAGAAATAATTTATACATTTGAAAGTTAAGGCGATATATTGTGTTACTATTCACGAATACCAAAACCAGTTATGTAAAAACAAACGATCTTAATCCATTCCAAATAAATACAACATCACGCAAAATAAATAAATATACGAGTGTGACGTAAACATCCTTTAAAATCAAAAGCAGTTCTATAACAATAATGTCTACCCACTAACTTTTTTTCTACCTTACCATTTGTTTTATTTTAGTAGAAAAAAAAAACATAAAAGCCTATGTTCGAAGCGTACGTTATTTAAGTAGAGCCATTTGACCGATTCTTGACTAACGATGTAAACTTAAATTGTATGCTATTAAGGAAGATCTCGAGCTTGTCCTATATAACTTTCACAAAGCATATCACTTTCGATAAATTAGAAAAAAAACATTTAATTATAAGTATACACATCTATATAACAAACAAATCAATTTTAACGTACTTCTAATACTTTCTTAGCCTTCGTGGTTTTATTTACGTGTACAGTAACTAAAATATCCAAGTAAAAACTATTTTTCTAATAAGTATTAAGTTAATTAAAACTAATCTAATAAATAAATGTATGGAGTTTTTTTATTAACAACTTATATGTAATATATATGTATGTTGTACACTTCAAAATATATCTAAAATGACCATCGCGAATTTTAAAATCACGTGCGTTAATAAAAAATTAATAATAAGAAAGTAATAATTACAACCGTGAATAACGGCGGATAAGTAAACAGAGGAAACCTTGTTATATCGGATTCTAGTAAGTTAAAGTCAATGATAACGGCACGAGAGTATCACGTTATGTATATAAAACAGTGATAGTAACCACAAACACTCTCAAAGTTTATCTAAACCACGTGAGAAGAAAGCCAAACTTAATTAAAGATTAAATAGTTCGGAGTTTAATATTACCGCTGCTTGTTTTTTTCATTATTGTACAATGATCATACATTGATATTTGAAAATTTACAAAAAAATATAGTATAGAATATATAAAAATGTTAATCAATCATCCTGTTTGAGAATACTAGCTACAGCTAGTAGTAGAGCTACAATAATTAGACATTTTGTCCAAAACTGTAACACAATTGATAATAGTAAACGCAAATATATATATATATATATATATATATATATATATATATATATGTATACTAGCGACTCAACCTCACTCCGCTCGGTTTCCCTACCAATTTTAACGTTTGTAGCACAAAAAATTAAGGACTTTCATACAAACTTGCGGGAGCCCTTACACTTCCTTAATCCAGCCCTGTCGCAAAATAACCTAAGGAAATCTACTAACTATAAATTACCTCCCTGCCAAATTTCATCTTTATACGTGTAACGTCCACGTTATTGGTATAATTTACGGCTCAGCAACACCTCAACACGTCTGTCTCGAACGACCACCAGATTGCGACTGACGTGTCGTAGGCGCATGAGACAACCAATACACTACATCCCTTCTTTGTTTTTTTTTTTTTAATTATATTTATACACTTTTAAATGTTTCATATCACATCAATAAATTTTAATCTCCTTTCAATACTTTATAAGTTTATTCAGTTTAACCATTACAGTTTATTTTTACTTATCATACTTTTAATTTCCAAATTCATTTTTATGTTTGTTAGATTCATTTAAATCATGGTTTTCACAAACTTTCCATTCTCCTTGAATTTTCTTTACATTCCTTTTACGAATGTCATTATTTTAAGCTGTGATAACTCTAACAATTCTTTTTTTTTTTACTGTATGTGTACCTTGGTCACAATCCAAGTTTAATTTATTTTCTTTCTTCATATTTTAATATATATATTATATCTCCAGGTCTCAGATCACACTGGTACCTTTTTTTCCTGCCTCCAATTTCCTTTCCTTTTTTTTTCCTTTCTCGACCTTTATCCCTAACATCTGTGTCATTGGTATTACTTCAATGGAATCACTAATTATAACTTATCTATAAATTTGCATTTGAGAAAGAGTACATACTCAAGTAATGTATTAAACTCTCTTACCAATCTTTATATTCACCTAACTTTAGTCGCTATAGTCGGATTCGTATAGTAGTGTCGTCGTTGGTTAGACGTTTAGTCTCGGTTTTGTCTTTTAACTTCTCCATCCTGTTGTGGCCAATATGGGATTTTAATAAAATATTTCTTTCTTGAATGAATTCTTCACTGATTTCTTTATTTTAATTCTTCACTGAAAATTGTACCATTTCTGAAGATGTAATCTTACGACAAATGTTTATTTCTATATATCTGCTATAATAATGTGAATATCTAATAATTAGTAGTCCTCGCTTGGAAGTGGAACCATTAAATCCATCGTAATGTTATGTGATACGGGTTCGGGATCGGAAATTATAAGCGTTCTTGCACTAAAGCTGTTTTATTTTACTATATACACACGCACAGTTTGTACACAGCACTAGTCTCCGAGCACGGTATTTCACTTATAGACAGTCCTTTACTAAGCCTTCAATCATCTCTTCTTCACTTTTCCACTATTTCGTATATCTTCATAGTCTTCGCTCAACTTCGAATATCAACTGATCTTCCGACACACTGTTGGCCTTTTTATATGCGTAAATATTAGAACATTCTAGTATCGAAAATTCAAAACGTTTCTAGTAATCCCGAATCCTTTCCCGAAAATGCTTTTTTTTTCTCTCTCTGACACATTAGAATTCGTAATAAACTATCCCTGTTATCTAATTGACATAAGTTAAAAATTGTCATTCGCCGTTCTAAAGCATGGTACAAACGTGCTATTATGACGGCTATGCTAAATTTGCCTTCATTAACACTATACCTGTATGGTTTTCGTTAGCGACGTCCACCGGCTGACGTAGCTTATTAGTCCTAGGTAACTTTCTAACTCTCCAATAATGGTAGGTGGTGTAGAACCCTGTATTATTGAAATATATATTTCCAGTAATTTGATACCATCTGCTGACAATTCGAAATTAACTTTGAACATCGTAAACGAACATTCGTCTTCCCTTCCCTTTATCAATTTATTTTAAAACAAACTATACCTTTTGTAATTGTGCATGTTCTTCAAATGCTTACCAAAACGAGGATATCATCAACATATAGAAATATAATGAATATAAAATGCCATCACACCCCAACAATATTTGTTCACATAATAGTTTTTTTGACAGAGGGGCACACGATAAGCCAAACATCAGCCCCTTATCTCAAACCTTTGCTGGCGATTAATGTAGTTATGTACCCAAAACTTGGATATAATTTCAATTTGGTGAAATACGTCTTTTATATCCAAATACGTGAAGGCTTTGGCATTCTTCATTTAAGACAACAGCTTATCCACTGTCGGAAGTGGATGGTTTTCACGTACGCTTTAGCTCGTCGCATTTATCATTATTTTCCAACACTGGAACCACAAGAGACACCCATTTTCAAGAACCTACAACAGGTTCTATTATGTCTCTTTGTTTAAGCTCATCGATCTTCTTTCAGTTTGAGCTCCTAAAGATTTAGAATCCTCCTGTCAGGTTGTGTTACGGGTGGAACGGAATCGTCAATCAATAGACTAATCAAGATTCCTTTTAAATTTAGGAAACTTCCTAGTCTCAATTTAATTACCCTTGTGATCTTATCCAATATTAAGCACTCTTAAATTCATTTCAAAGTTTTACCTATAAAGGTTATTCGTGCCATCAATGATAATGTATAAAGTAGAACTTTCAGATTTCTGTCCTATTTGAGAATATAGATTCAAACATTTTTTTTTTTTTGGAGTAAATCTACCATAGGTCATAAATATCACTTTAGGGTCGGATGTCGATTAAATAACTGAACCTTATTGCTTTTCGTAAAATACCAAATAACTTCTGTTATTAGGTTTGGCTTAAAGCCTAGATCTATTAAGATTTTAATTTCAACTCCTTCAATAAGTCAATTTCAACATCATCATCAATGTGAAAAACGTAAGTATTCTATTTCTTCTCTATTTTATATTTTATCATTGACTTCTTTAACTTCTCAATCTGTTTTATGCGGCTTCTCTTTGTCCTTTAGTTATTTTCTCTTTTTATTCTTTTCAGTCTTGTTTTGTTCAACAAAATTGTCTAAAATGTCCATTCAGACCATACTTTAAAAAGTCTTTGACTCTCGCGGAACCTTTAACATGATTTGAAGTATGCCTAGGAGTAATCCTACCACCACCACATCTCGTAGATCCCGATTGATAAATATATTTTATTATTTTCCTTCATTTTCATTTCATTTTCTGTCGTTTTCAATTTGTCTATATTAACGGCTTCTAGCGAATCCATTTCCATAACTTCACTGTCTAATATTATTTCATCTCCAATGTAGAAGATTATTTTATTCAATTCCGCCAGGTAACTTTTTCTGTTACGTGGTCGATAATATTCTCGTCCCGATCTGTAAATTGGCATTTATTGGCTTTTGCCTTAATCTTATAATAAACTTCTTCTTATTGTCAACTTTTCATCGGGTTCTTGTTTGGTAAGTCTGAAATTATTTCGCTCGTGGACTAAATTCTGTCTTGGTGCAAAGTATGTATGTATCGAGCCTAGGTATAGCTACTTGGAATATATCTACTTCATCACAAAGGTTGGTATTAGGTTCCATCCATCCAGGCATATTAATAGATAGCCTAGCGGCAACACGCTCGCTTGGATATCCGAGTGAGCCGAGTTCAAGTCCGGGTCACGCACCTCTGATATTTTCATGTGCAAATCATTCCCAACAGTATCACCACCCGTGTTACGGTGAAGGAAAACATAGTCAGGAAACCTGCATCTCTGAGAGAACCTAGCAGGTTTTATAAAGACATGTTAAGTCCCCCAACCCGCACTTGGCCAGCGTGATGGACTATGGCCTGATCCCCCTCGTATTGAAGGTAGACCCGTGCTTAGCAGTGGCACGTTTAAAAGGCTGAATACATATTATATAAAACTTCCTGCAAACCTAAACCGCCAAAATGAAGAAGGCAATGTCTTTTTTTTTTACATTCTTGTAAATATTGGATGTTTTTAAGAATTTAAGGAATGCCCTTTTCCAGCGCTCCCATCGTGCACCTGGAATAATGAGGCTACCTGAAATGATCAATTGAATGTGTCAGATATTTTTATCTGCTATTTAATATTAACATCCAATTATAATGAGGTATCACATGTCAATTTAATGACCGGATATTTCCGCTAACTTTTGTTGCAATGAAATATTTATGTACCTATATATATAATCAGACATAATCTGCTTATGTTGTTACAAAATAAATCATACAACAATTCATTTCTTATTTCAATTTAATGATCAGATGAATAATTCTATCTGCTTTAATTATTATTTATCAAACACAGCTATGTCAATTTAATGACCGGATATTTCCGCTAAATTTTGTTCCAATTAAATATGTATGCATTACATACATTTTCTAGTATCAATTCAATGATCAGATATAATCTGCTTATGTTGTTACATAATAAATCATATACAACAATTCATTTCTTATATCAATTTAATGATCAGATAAATAATTCTATCTGCTTGAATTATTATTTATCAAACACAGCTATGTCAATTTAATGACCGGATATTTCCGCTAAATTTTGTTCCAATTAAATATGTATGCATTACATACATTTTCTAGTATCAATTCAATGATCAGATATAATCTGCTTATGTTGTTTCATAATTATTTATATACAACAATTCATTTCTTATATCAATTTAATGATCAGATAAATAATTCTATCTGCTTGAATTATTATTTATCAAACACAGCTATGTCAATTTAATGACCGGATATTTCCGCTAAATTTTGTTCCAATTAAATATGTATGCATTACATACATTTTCTAGTATCAATTCAATGATCAGATATAATCTGCTTATGTTGTTACATAATAAATCATATACAACAATTCATTTCTTATATCAATTTAATGATCAGATAAATAATTCTATCTGCTTGAATTATTATTTATCAAACACAGCTATGTCAATTTAATGACCGGATATTTCCGCTAAATTTTGTTCCAATTAAATATGTATGCATTACATACATTTTCTAGTATCAATTCAATGATCAGATATAATCTGCTTATGTTGTTTCATAATTATTTATATACAACAATTCATTTTTTATTTCAATTTAATGATCAGATAAATAATTTTATCTGCTTAAATGTCAATTTAATGACCGGATATTTCCGCTAAATTTTTCCGATTAAATATTATGTATGTACATATATATTATATCTCATACATACTCTAATATCAATTTAATGATCAGACTTTTAATCTGCTTATGTGCCTAATATAGTTGTATAAAATAAATACTAGGTATTAATGAATATCAACTTCTTGTATACAACAATTCATTCCTTGTGTCAATTTAATGATCAGATAAATAATATTTATCTGCTTGAATTACTTATAAAATACAGCTTGTATTCTATATATAATAATAATTGATAATAAATTTTACACACATAGTTGGGTATCAATTTAATGACCAGACTTGTAACCTGCTTTTATTCTTGTACAGTTGTATATACTAAATATTGATCAATATCAACTTTTCGTATATAACAATTCATTTCACTTTCAAATTATTGATTTTGAGTTTGTATTTTATACACATAGTTTAGTATCAACTTAATAATCAGATTCTCAATCTGCTTAGGTACTTATGTTTATTATACTTCTTATATAAGTAGCTGTACAAACTTAATAGTATTAATTTTTATTTTTATAATAAAATTCCTTTTTTGTTTAAATAATTTGATAAATAATTTAATATGCTTAAATTACTTATAAAATACAGTATGTATTTTATATCACTTAGATCATTGGTTACGTTTTAACCACTATAATTAAATACCTCATATTATCATAACAGATCCATATTTAGTTATACCGATTAAGTTAGTGCGGCAGATATAGCTAAATAGGTAGGTACATAAATTCTTTTGAATGTCTTGTCCTTACGCACCGTTAGTATCAGCTGTGGTATCAACATAAATAGATAGACACTTCCAAACTGCTCACATAGTTGAATAATATTAATTATTTTACGTCGTTAAATTAATAATATTAAATTATTAATATAAAGCGTATATTTCAATATCACTACTAATGTTTATAATGATGTGTTTAGTTATAATTAAATACACTAAATCCAAAGGCACCTTTTTACTAATATGTAGAATTGTTTTATGCTCCGTAGTAATGTAACATAATTCGTGCAATGCATCTTGGCAACTTAAGCGGCAGCGTCGATCACGCCACTACTAAACCAAATAGGTTTAAATAGTTTAGCTGCGCGTAGGCATAATATTTTGAATGCTTTTGAACGTTTAAATACAAAATCTAAATATTCATAATGAAAAGTTATTATAACTGCCTACTGAAGATTAAATTATGCGTGTAAATAGTGGTTACTTAAGAAGTTTCGAAACATATCGAAGTTCCACCATTATTTCCTAACAAATGAAAGTAAATTGGAAGTTTATTATGCGCCTAATATAACACAAAATCTTCGAAAATTGTAGTCTATTTTCATTATTATCAAATCTTCAGTTGATTCAAATATAGCTCATATTATCATACTTATGTTCAATTTGCATTTTACAAATTTGAGCATATCAAATGAAACAGTTTTGATTCAATAATCAATAATATACTAATAACTTATAACGGTTTTAAGGACTTCAAAAGGTGAACAAAGAAATAAGTATGTTTATGCAAGTACCTTCAGCTTATCCCCTTCTTTTTCCATATTTTAGACTGTTATACTACTTTTATTATAAGCACTCACTTTTGTCCTCGTCGCCACATGTAACGTCCACGTTATTGGTATAATTTACGGCTCAGCAACACCTCAACACGTCTGTCTCGAACGACCACCAGATTGCGACTGACGTGTCGTAGGCGCATGAGACAACCAATACACTACAATACGTCCAGTGGTTATCGATAATTCTGAAGGAGTGACCTTTCGCTTTTACATATTTAGATTGAAGATCAACTAAAGTATCCACAGTATTTGCTTGTAATCGTAACTTGGTCGAACAATTTATGAACCTTTGCCAGTGAATGAAATTTCAACTTGCTAATCAATGCTGGCTTCATTTATTACCTTTCAGCATTACTATGCTTTACTAGCAATATTATATAAATATACATTTTTTTCATTGCTTACAATTTTATTTAAAAAACTACAAAATTAGAAGTTTTTTACAATTGTACACGCCTAGAAACACATGCATGAAAACTAAATGATAATAATTTGTGATAGATACTTTGACTTCATCAATACTTTGACCTAATAATGGATTACCGAAATATATATGTTTTACACAGAAGGGTATAGATTCGAAATGCGTTCGCGCTACTATTTTATATTGACAACATACTAGTTTTCCGATGTTTAGGATAAAACGGAGATTAGGATATGTATCTACTACGCATTATTTTAGCAGTGGGCATATACAGAATAGGGAGATTAAAATAACGAAATTGTCTTTTGTGAATCTTAATTTTACCAAATAAGTACCTAATTAACATTAAATAGTAATACCAAAAGTGTTTTCCGATCTTGTTTAATATTATCTGACATTTTATTTACGTCGGTCTTCTACTTGTTCCAATATGTTACAGATATATTAAATATCAATAGAATAAATATAGAAACTCGTCTTTTAAATGAAAAACCAATTGCATAGCGTATTGAATATAAGATTACTAATATGGAAGATGATGTTGCGTCATGACCGTGAATGCCCTCTGAATTACTAGCAATTAAAGCGCGCATCTAGAAATATACTGAATTGAAACTTATTTACAATACCACTTTATATATGAGATTTGATTTATTTCAGATAAGCACACTGTGACAGTTATCGATAAGGGAGTCTATCTCGTACACCATGAGGAAGAGAAAACGTAAGTAAGCCTTTCTATTCAAACAACTGAAATTAGAATATCGGTGTTCTTCATATCTTTATAAGCGTGGTAATTACTTTAGTTTGTTTTATAATTATTCATTTAAGTCTAATGAGTGAAGACGATTGTTTAATTTGTGATTTGTGTGATAAAATGCAAGTGAAAATGTGAGAAAAATAGCGTGTTAAAATTATATATTTAAAAAATATGTAATTTTTTAATTAAAACAATACCTTATTTTATACTAAAATTACAGATCAATACAAACAGCCCCGATAGTTACTATTGATAAACTTTCAAAACAAGATGAAGTTAAGAAGGTGTCGTGGTTTGATAATAAAGCCCCAACAGTGTTCCATTATATCACGTTAGTGATATTAGGTGAGTGCACTTATTTTACTTTAAATAATAGCAAAATTAATCCGTTTTGATGAAAATTATAAAAATACGATATAAAATACTATAATTAGACTAGCAACTTAAACTCGTATCACTCGGCTTCGGTGAAAAGCAAAAACAAATGTGGGATACATAGAAGAATTACATTTTTTTAGCGGCTAAAATCTATACTATGTGCTATATATCTATATACTTGACTATAATAAATCTCTATTCCACATCCAAATCCGTTCAGCTATTCTGCTGTGATTGTGTGATCTAAACTTTTCCATTTATATAGTAATAAGATAAGATTGATATCTATTTTCAAGATTTTATATAAACACACAAACAAAGTCAATAAAAAATAAACTAAACTTCAAAACAATTTACTGCACCGATAACTTGTAAAAAATAACTGTACAAAAGTAATTTACTTTAAAACGCAGAGTGAAGTACGAATTAGTTGATAGTCCCTTTATTTTAATAACGAAATTAATATACATTTTGCTATCAGAATCTTTGGAGAGATGATTTAACATAAATTTACATAAAATTTAAACGAAACTCTTAGTCGGAGTTCATCTAAAACAACTATGAAATTAGAAAAAACGTATATCTTACAATATCATGACTAAAGTCATGCAATAAGAAATATTGACTTTTACAAAAGCATAAACTAATTAATACGTTAACTAACTCGTTATTGGCAGCGTTCAAAACGAGAATTCAACATTACTAGTTGCTTCTCAGAAATTTCATTAACTACACATCGCTTTCGGCTTCATTATGATTCAATATCTTCATATCTTTTTATTTACTGTAAATATTGTTTATGCAACATCCCAAAATTCTTCACACTTTTCGTAGATATATTAATAAAAACTAACAGTTACCTATATTATTTATTTATTTTTAGGAGTTTTAACATGGGGATATTTGTGGTGTGCGTTGGGCGAAGACTGGAGCTTAAACGGCCAATGGTTTCGGCTAACGATTCTTGGTGTCATAGCGTGGGCGAGCGGTCAAATACTTCAAGAGTTGACCACATTACCGCCGCTCCTAGCTGCTTTACTTACGGGAATCCTCGCTCGACACTTTGGTTTTGTTGACATGCATGCATATCCACACATCGATGGATTTTTAAGGTACCGATATTTACTCTTACTTGTTTATATGTACTTACTTTGCTCCTAGGTCATAGGCGTAGGCGTGATTACTAGCGCCTATAAAGATTTGTCAATAAATAAGCTACAAATTATAAAAAAATACAATTATTCGAATAGAATTGGTGGTTACATTAGCACGTCAAACAATCAAACTCTTCGACTGTATATATTAGCTCGCATTATTCAGGCTCTAACTCTATCCTGCGCCTTCGCCTATAATCACTCTATAGAATGACTAATGTAGAGTTTTTGTAAATATCAGGATATAAGCTAACAATAATAAAAAGACAATTCACATTCATTTCATAGCTATGATTACTATACATTGAAAGATAAAGTATAACAAAAAACTTTTAGGTCAGTCTTGAAAATTATCGTTCAAATTACAATTACTATCTATCAGGTATAAAATTATTAGGTGTTACAAGCTGATATTGCTTTAAAAAGTTTACAATGCAATTGACATTATCTAATCTTGAGTCATACAATTCTAATATTTTTCTTTTTCTAACTTATTTTAGGAAAATATATCCAGTGATTATTTTAGGAAAAGGATCATTATCTTGGGACGTTAGGTTTATAAAACAGAATTGGAAGCAAGTTATTGCTTTGGGAGCACTGCCTTGGAGCGCAGAAGTGTTGACTGTAGCAATCTGCACACATTTTCTCCTCGGTTTTCCATGGATTTGGGGTACGTTATTATATTATGTAGTTTCTTATTAATATGAAATAATTTACTAATTTTAATCCTTATTGTAATTATTTCTTATGTCATTTAAGAATCGACTCTTTGATTTGAAAGTAATAGCTTTATCACTATTTATTTTTATTGACATAAATTCACTTGATAATTTTCCATGCACTAAATGAATTTTTCCTATACGATAAAATTATTTGATAAACAATCTATATGGACTTATAAAAAGTATTTTGTTTATTAGTGTGGATTTGCTTATGCATGTGTTTTTATACTACACTTTCAAAACTATGTACCTACCTGTTTTAACATTTCATTCAGGTTTTAATATATTACTCTGCACATCCTTCAAACAAGTTTTTGTAGTTTACCTAATGTAATTTAAACGTTATCTTTCTCCGAAAATGCATACTTTCAATTAACAATACTTACGATAAAAATATTTACTAAAATACGACTACTGTCGGGTTTAGTGCTGTAGGACTACTAAATATATATTTGAAAACTGTGGCATACACTTGATAAAATAAAATTTGTCACGATGTACATCACAATGGTGCGCAATATACGCTCGAGGTAGAGCCAATTCAATAAATTTCGCTATAGAACTGCCATTGCAAAATATTTGAATGCATGTACAATACATGACGTGCTTCGTTATAGTACAGTGGTGTTGAAGCTATGAATTTGTCCTCGAAGCATGCAACTTCTAACCTTGACTATATATTATATATGACTGACTATATATTATATAGACTTACGAAATTCTGATAATTTTAAATATTTTTTATACTAAATTATAACAAATTTTAGTTACTCTATTCTCGACTCGTTTCATTCATGTTTTCACTTTCCTTTATCTCTTGAAAATTAGATGCAAATTTGCAAGCTACGAAAAGAATTTTTGTCCATTTCTCCTTGTAACGAAGGTCCGTAATTTCTTTTGCATATTTTTAAATTCTATCACAATCGTGATGCAGTTACTCGTAATTTAAATCAAAATAACCAGTTCTACACACATAATGATCGTATCAGGAGGACAGGAGCTTTTAATATCTATTACAATTACGCTTTAATTATATCACAAATTATAATTTCCTGATCATTGTAATATGTAAATATGTTTGAAAGTTAAGATAGTTCTTTACCTAAATAAAATTTGTGGCTTAAGTTTCCATAAAATTTCTTTAATTTTTCTACTTTAAGTAGGTAAAGCTAATGAAGATACTATTATAATTTAATGTGAAGGATGGTTTTAGGTTTTCTTTTGGGCTCCTTCTATGCATCCGTTTCGTGTCCCGTGATAATGCCGCCAGTAATTAAACATGGGAAAAACGCTAGTGGAAAAGTGAATTGGCCGCAACTTATATGTACGGCGGGTGGGCTGGACACCACTCTGAGCGTCGGTACATTTGGCGTACTCTTCAGCTTTATATTTTATGAGTATGATGACACCTACCATTATGTAAAAGTAAGCATACTGTTCATTATATAAAAAATTTTTTTCGAAAATTACTTATTGTATTGTTAAATATACTTATTCATATACATAATTACGTTATACTTACCTTGAAGGTAAATCTGATATTTTTTAACTGTTAACTAAATTAGTTTTAGATACAACCTTTTATATTTTTTTATACAATTTGAAAACTAATAAACAGAGGTAAAGCGCGTGTTGGATAACAGAGTGATACGCGTTCAAATCCGAATGTCGCACCACTGACATTTTCATGTGCGAATCATTTCTAAAATGATTACCACTTGTCTTACGGTGAAGGAAAACATCATGTGGAAATACATGAGAAACTAAGAAAGCCTAGCCAGTTTTCGAAAGACATGTGAAGTCCGCCAACCCGCACTTGGCCAGGATGGTGGACTATGACCTGATCGCCTTAGTATTAAAGGGAAGCGTGCCCAGCAGTGGGACGTTAAAAGGGCTGAATACAGTACAATAATAAAAGTCATATGTATTTAATGTTTTAAAAAGTAAGCGTAAAAATATTTGTTAACTATTTTTACTCTTTGAGCAGAGCAAACTAGACAACAGGGTTTATATGTAATTTAAGGTGGCCCGCGCTATTTATATTATATTTTAGTTTGTATCGTTTGAGGTAAAACTTACCAAAAATAACGCTTGCGTAAATTTACTCGAACATTTTACTTTGTGTAGCATAATTGAAATATGTTAAATAATTAAAAATAATAACAAATGTCGTTATCAACTTACAATCTTAAATATATATTTATTATTGTTTATAGTTTATATGTTACAAGCTATGCTTAAAAAAAGAAATATTTTACCTATCAACGTGATAACTTTTAGGCGATTTTGGCGCTACCACTTGGTTTAGTGCTAGGAATTGCATGGGGAAGTTTGGCAAAGTATGTACCAAATCCAAACGATGTCTTCGTAACTGAATTGCGAGTTTTATTTGTTCTCGCTGGAGGGCTTTTTGTGAACATGTTCACTTCTTCCATTGGATGGGGTGGAACAGGTTAGATATATCTATTTATATATTTACTAAGTTTTAATATAGTATGTATCTATAGTATAAATGACAAATTATGAACATATTCAAATATGCGTAGAAGATATTAATAGAATTTTTCTACATTAAAGAAATCAGCTATATTATTATTTCATTCATTACCTACTTACTTATTAATGGCGTTTATTTTAAACGAATTTTGGAATATTTTTCCTTTTTTTTAATTGATAACTCGAAATGAAAATTCGCATTTATTTTATTTTTATAGGCGGTGTAGCTGTTCTTGCGTGTAATGCAACAGCGGCGTCACACTGGTCCAAAACGGGATGGAAATTAAACCAGAATCCGGCCGCTACCGTGTACCGAGTGCTGTGGTCGACATGTGAGCCGGTGCTCTTTGCTTTCACTGGGACTTTTTTCGTAGTTAGTATTCCGTGCTTTTTTTTAAATATAGGTATTTAAAAAATATATTCACATCTCTGCCCTCTTCACTACATATTATAAAACAAAGTCCTCCGCCGCATCTGTCTGTCTGTGTGTTCGCGATAAACGCAAAAACTACTGCACCAATTTTTATGCTGTTTCCACCAATAGATAGAGTGGTTCTCGAGGAAGGTTTAGTATACATCCAGCAAAACCCGCGGCTTCGCTTGCGCTAAATCTAGGGACAAATCCGAGCGAAGCGAGGATGAGTCGCTAGTTATTAACAATGTTTCAAAATAAAAATATGATTTATATATTACTATGTGCTTTCTACTATTTCTTAATGTTTCTTACCCTAAAAAGATCAAAAATAATTTTTATATGTATGCGATCTATTATCGCCTACAACTCGTTTCTACTGCTTTAAGTCATTCGTTAATTACAAACTGTCGACGATACCAAAACAATGGAGAATCATTACTTTTACAACAAAAGTTTCAACTAATTATGTGCTTTACTTAGCTCCTACAACAAACAATGTAATTTACAGGTGCAGACTTCGCTATCAGAAACTATGTTAATTGGATTAGGGATTTTGCTCGTATGCCTCACTGTAAGACTGATAGTTGCAGCGTTAGTTTGCTGGAACTTCACCCTGAAAGAGAAGATCTTTGTATGTTGTACATGGATACCTAAGTCGATTGTCGAGGTAAAACGATATATCATTTTATCATATTATATATTATTCATTTAGATTTCTTTTGCCTACTCGTATCTACATCACTTCATTTAGTTTTTGAATATTTTTAAAATACATACTTAATGCTAAGTAGCGTTTCAATTCTTCTCTATCATTTGCTTAACTTTAGTTTAACTTATTACAATTACTTAGATTATAAAACATTTTGACTAGCCTTAACCCAATCACGTCCACTGCTGGATATAGGCTTCCTCTGTAGCGATATAGCATGAATGAAAATTTACATTATACTCTTAATATTTTCAGGCCGTTCTATGTCCTATGGCAATAATCACCATAGTTGCTCAAGGTCAGCACATAAAAGAGTTAGCTATTGCCGAAGATTTGATGAGGCTCATAGTACAAGCTATAATTATAACAACTCCTGTAGGATTTCTCCTTACTAATAAATTGGGCAGCAAGCTACTTAATAGTAATAATCATGAGGATATTGAAAACAGTAAGTGTTAAACTAAAGAATATCTAAACGGATTTTAGTATCCGTATACTATAGACTCTATCTGACTGACTCTATCTGCATTAAAAACAATTGTAATTAAATTAAAGAAGAACGAAGAACATCAAACCTTTAAATGAATACTTGGAATGATGAAATTTTGCAATTCATCCAATTTAGATTCTATAAACTCTTTATTTTTGTACCTTACCTTACCTTTTTTACCTTGTAATGGGGACTTTTGCTTATAATGAGATATTATTTTGTAGTAATAGACATGGTAAATGTCAATCCAAGTGATAAGTTATAGTTACACAAAATTAAGCTTTAAACCCTTCAGAACATTTTGCATAGGATCGCGCAAACTAAATTTTATACAATTATTATTATTATAGTTATAGGGTTAAGGGCATATGTTCAGTAGATAATATGTAGCAGGCATTGTTTTAAAAAAAGTAATGTATTGATTTATTATATTTAGAGGACTATTTTTTGATTTTTCACAGAACCAAGATTCACGCCGAGAAAATCAAGCGCATTCCATTGTGATGAAGACAGCAAGTTATGAGATATATGTATAAATATCTAACAAAATGTTAGTCAACATACAAGAAACATATGTTTAAAGTCAATTTCAAAGGGGAAAAAATGATTTTGATTGTGCTTCTGTATATACAATGCTGTTTTACTTTCAGTATTAAATATAACTAGGTTATATTACAAAATAATATTAGTTTAATCTAGATAATATAAAGAAATATACATGATGTCATTTTGTACTTATACATATTATGTAACTACTTAGAAGTAATTTCTAGTTCCAAGGTGTTAATGTTGGACGAACTATTAATTTCTCAATGAAAAGATCTTGAATTAGAATTAAAGAACATACTTACTTGATAAATACTTATTAATTATAGTACTTAAAACCATCCTTTGCAATTAGGTTTGATGAAAATGTGCCAGTTTGTTGCAAAGGGCATTAGGTCAAGTAACGAAAGCGACTATCGTGACCGTATATTTCTTATTGAATTTAAAGCATTGTATTGCTTGTAAAATTGATAATTAAAATACAATCTCCTTGTATACTTCGTATATATATTTTAATAAGTTATATTGTGAGATATTTCTCCTATGGCGCCAAAGAACACTGAAATTTATATTTTATATGTATCATTTTGATAATTAATCTGTAGGTAATTGTATTTACACAAATGGAGTAATATTAAGAAAGCTAAAAAGCCTAAGAAAGTGCCATATATACTTTTTAGTCATTTTTTTGTTAAATATATCACTTTCATGAATGAAATAACGATTATTTATTTAAGTATCGTTAATTAAGAATTTATATTTTATTTGAAATGGAAACTTAAAACTATTTGTTCGCTGGTCGAATATACATTTTGTATTTTAGTGAAATAAGAAATGATATTTAGTCATTCAGCTATTTTACTAGTCACCTATGAAATTAGAACAAAATGAGTTAAATAATACTATATTTTTGTCAATTATACTGTACGAAATTAGTTTTCTTACATTTCGTAGTGTATAAAATATAAATGTTTAAAATGACCAGTTATTTGAACTCTACGTAAATTAAGTGAACGTCTGATACTTTATGAGCACGGTGTAACGTGAATCCACCCTAAAACTGTATTTACATTTTACTCGTAGAAAACTAAGCGGGTACCGACTTTGCCAACCACGGAGCCTCTGATAATTATATTTATATTATTAGACTCTAACCAGATTGTGATTGTGACAGTATATGCATACTGTTAGAACATTTATATTTAAAGTACTGTTTGTACTTTACATTGAAATATTTTTACTCAAATCTTTTAAAATGAGACAATGAGACATGAATAAACCACTTTTAACAAAAAATGTATTATTTATTTAACTAAGACAGAAACGTTTATAAATATTTTATAAAACTCTCGCAAATTATGTGAAATCATATTAGATTAGCAAAAATATAAAATTTATGCTCTATATACATACCTATTTATACCTCTCATTGTAACGGAAGAACGTTAATTTATCCCTTGGTTCCCATGTAGAGTCCCATTCAAGTACCGCTTCAAACGTACTTATTCGAGTGTCTGTGAGTCATAATATTTTTAGTACAGCTTATTATTGTGAATTTAATCGGAATAAGGTAAACAAATAGTTGTTTTCCCTAAATATTATGTCTGCCGATCAAAAATGTCTACTGCAATTTCAAGTATATTCATATATTAAAAAAGCTATTTTCTTTTTCACTCTCCATCAAAATCGCGAAGCGTAAAAATTGTAACTTACTTTCAAAATTACAGAACGCCATCTCTTGAGCTACACCAAGACTACTTAGTAAACATTTCTAGCGATACAGTCTCACGTAGTAGACTCGTAGAGATCGCGTTAAGCGAAACAAACGCGAACATATATTTAATTATTCATAAAAATTATAGATGGCGTTTGTATTTATATTTTTTTGTAATAATCAAGCACTTCCTTCTAAGTAATGATTAAATTAAAACAATAAAATCCTATTTACTACCACAAAATCAGAAGTGATATTTTCTACAAAATTAATAGTATTCTAGATCTACACAACGTAGATTTGGAAAATTGTATCAAGATCAAAATCTTTATACATAATTTATATTTGGGGATATATAACATATATTATGATGATGTCCTCGTGTCCTGACTTAGAGATGACCCCTATCAATTTCGGCGACCAATCATAAGAAGATAAATTAACTACGCCAAAGATATTTTTAGTAGAGCCGAACTTTCCTCTGACATGGTGATTAGAAACCTTCTATATAATTTTATTTCCTAAAGGTTTTAGTATTTTTTTACATTTTTCATTTTAAAATTATTTATTACTTAAATTATTTAGTTCAAACTTCAAAGGGAGCAGCTATCTGTACTTATTTATTTTTATGTCTAGGAAGGAGAATGTATAGACTCTTGTTATCTTCGTACTGCGGTGGGACGACACTTCGGCACAACTTGTGAGAGATTGTGTACGGCAGGTGAAGCGCCACCAATAGAATAGGTGAAAACCTGCGTTTTTTACCAAACTAAAGGCCCAACGTGAAATACGAACTTAAGATATTTTAAGAGTTGCTTAATCGGAAAACATTTTGTTGTAAGTAATATTTAAGTTTTAAGGATATTATCACAATTAATGCTTATAACAAAATACTTAGCTTTTACAGTTCATTTAATCGAAGAACAGAATAAGCTACTTGTTTTCCGCATTGCTTTACGAAGCACCTCATTATACGAGACATTAAGTGGATTGGAGTGAGTGAGTGGAATTTTTTTTTAGTTAAGAATCACATTTGCACATTTTGAAATATAAGGAAACCTTTCTTTTGGTAACTGGTCTCTAAAATTACTTACTTGTAAAGAAAAAATATCTATGACATTTATTAAATAAAATTAATAATTTTAAATTGTGTATTATCTTAGTTAATGAACAAAAGAACAATAATTTTTATTTATACTTATAGTAAAAATGCGCGTTAAATATTTTTTACTAATTCTAATTAAATTACTCTTTATTAAAGATACAGAAGCCGAATGTATAATTTTGAGATTTTTTGTCTGTCTGTTTGTGTGACCGCATCACGAGAAAGCCACACAGATTTTAGACAAATTTTGATAAAATTTTGTATGATGACAACTGGTTACAGTTAAAATGTATTCTCCAGTACCTAATACCCAGACAACTAAGAAAGTATTGCGAAAAAAGTTTTTATGTATAAGAGTCTGGCTAGTTATAATCTATTTTGTAAATATGATTATTTTAAATTTTGAAGTAAAAATTGGGTAGCTTCCAATTTCAAAATTTCCCTCCAATTTTTTGCGATTTTTAATTTAAATTATCGTGTCTCATTGAAAAAATAGTTCTGCGCCGGGAACATTGCCGTGCAATTCTTTAAGATTTCAAGTGTCGCCTGAAACCGGGCAAATCTATGATATTCTAACAAACAGATATGTTGTGAGCGCGCAATCGTGAAGACTCAAAAACGTCCTAATTGGGACGTATTGCCTTTAGTCTGTGTCACGCATGGTGACGAGTGGTACGCTGCTACAAAATTTTAAAAAATGCCATCCTGTATATTTAGGAAATGTACCAATTATGATGCGAAAGTTAATAAAACACAAGGGATCTCATACCACATGTAAGAACGCAGTATACTTCGATTTATTAATATATTTCAATTATTTGCCTAATATTCTGATATGTCATCGGTCGCTAGAATAATGTTTGTTTACATTGACGCGCAATTGACAACACTAGCTGTCTCTTTTTTTTCTTATTGATTTTATCGACTATCCCCTTTCTATCATTTTAACTTGTAGTGAAATGTACCTTGAATGAAAAGTGTGTATGTGTGCTGCGCGGAACACTATTTTCGGTTGTTTAGTGAGCGTATAACATATCTGTTTATTAGAATATCATTGGGGCAAATCAACTACAAATGATGTTTGTCTATGAAGGCCCTTCCAAAGCAACAGATACGATATATCGTTAGTATAATGAATTCAAGCGCGGTCAACTAGCTTTGGGGGATAAAGAAAGAAGTGGTCGCCCTGTGACGGCTATTACCGAAGAAAACGTGCTAGAAGCTGTGTGAAGATACTATTTACGTCGCCTGAAGATGCGCTGTCAACGTTCGAGCAGGCTGTATCGTCCTACTAGCGACTCAACCTCGCTAGCTCGAGCTTGACCCTAGATTTAGCGCGAGCGAAGCAGCAGGTTCCGCTAATTAAGTATATACTTGAACCTTCCTAGAGAACCACTTTATCCATTGGTGAAAACAGCATGAAAATCGATGCAGTAGTTTTTGAATTTATAGCAAACAGACAAGTAAAGAGACAGACAGATGCAACGGGTTTTATAATATGTAGCGATAAACCAATTTATTTTATTTTCGCAAACTTTCTGAGAGTTCCACGATCAATATAAAATATCTACGAATGAGGAATTCAGAACGCGGGCGGAGCCTCGAGAAATGCTAGTCTTCAATAAAACTGTGATGACTGTGATTAGTCGGCTGACTAGTCGGCCTAAGTCATAGTCAGCACTCAGCACATCTCTTCTACATTAATTACTCGCAGCAACTTACTCTCTCGCTTAACTCGGGTGCGTCACTATGCATATTTAATGTTCCTAGGAGTATACACATGTAGATTAGAAAATATAATTTCTAAGTATTAGTACTAGACCATGTGATAGTCTATCTTATATCTATTTTCTATTTTATCTATATCTATCTACAGACAAACTTCCACATTAACAATTAATGGTAATGTTTTTATTATGAATGATAATTTTTTTGGGTTGGTTTAGCGCTTGTAATGTTTGTTCCTAGGTAGGTACGATTAGACGTTTAGCATAGATTACTCAGAGATGAAATATTATCCCGTTATAAAAATCCCTGCTATCCTTACTTCCTTACTAATATAATAAATACGAAAGTAACTAGATAAGATATCTATATATATAAAAGAAAGTCGTGTTAGTTACACTATTTATAACTCAACAACGGCTGTACCGATTTGGCTGAAAATTGGTGGGGAGGTTGTTGCTTGATAGGCTACTTTTAAAGGCGAAAAAAAGGCTGTAAGAGCTGAAATAGGGGATGACAGTTTGTATGGAAATTACGTCATTTTTAAAGCTAGAAGCTTGAAACTTATTCTTCGGCCTTTTGATTAGATATAAATAAGTAAGACAAAATTTTTAAAGTTTGTAAAAATTGTACGCTAAACGAGCGAGGTACGAGCTAGGGACGAACCCGAGCGAAGCGAGGGTGAGTCGCTAGTAAATAAGTATAATAAGACATTCAAAGTTTGTAAAAATTTTATACTAAAGGGGGTACCTAGGGACTACACTATATATATATATATATATATATATATATATATATATATATATATATATATATATATATATATATATATATATATATATATATATATATATATATATATATATATATATATATATATACATATTTAAATCTCACTACTTCTTATATCTCAGTTAACGCTTAGTTGTTAAGATAAACAAACAGAAAAACTAGAAGTTATTGTCATAAAAGATCATAACAGCCTAAATGACCTTACGAGTGGCCTATCTAAAATATGTCATTTGTGTTAGTTATTATTTAGGTAGAATCAGTTAGTTATGACACTGTAGTTTGTTCTGTCGATAGGATTATATCAGAGATATTTTTTAAGAAAATGTATTAATTTGTATATTCATTCTTAAACGATATATTTTTTATATAAACTTTAATGATTTTCAAATTGCTCTTGATTTACAGTGTCACAAGATCTCTTAATTAATTTGAAGCAACGTTGAGTGTCTCAGTAGAACTGGGAGCGCGTGTACCAGTCCGGCCGGCCTATGTCGTTCGCTTGCACATACTGTTTATAGTGGCAGAAATTATGACTATAATTTATCCAAACAAATTAAGTGTCCGTGTAAATCCAAAATATTGACCAGTGTACCGCCATCGTTAAGACTTCAGTTCAAGGTGTCATAGCTCTACGTGATCACATTGAGGTGCTAACACAAAAGTCCTCAACCGTCACGTACTCGAGGCAGCTGACTTCTGTATTATTTTTTATCAGTACTCCTTCCACTTCACCTTCGATAAATATCTTATCAATTACCTGTCAAAAGGTACATGTAAATAAAACTTCAGCCTGATTTTTATTTATCTGGCAATATCAATGATTTTACTAGAAAAGTGCTCTTTACACAGATTGCTTTCATGAAGCAATATGAAAGTAAACACTTTGCAACGAAAACATGAAGACACGTAAAGAGAAAGAATTAATAGATTCTTCTAAGGAAGTGAAAGATGTGAGTAAAAAGGGCAAAAAAGGATTGAAGCAAGAAAATCAGAAAAGTGGAAAGCGGTCACCGGTTTTATCACGTCGAGACCGAGCAAAACGATCCGGTGTTGAGGCTGTAAAATTGTACCTGAAATCTACGGGCGGCACTGGCAGGACGTCAAGATCTGCTACTGCGGTAAGCTGACAATTACCTTTACAATCCGTTACGTGTCCATTATAAACATTTTTTATTAGTAGTAAGCAAGGTATAAATACATAAAATCAAATATTGCCTAACCATATTTTTTTGTTACTTTATTTTCATAATACGTAACTACCACATAAATAACAAAATTATTACTTTGTGTCATAAAAAATATAATATATTATTATATTGAATATCCCCATAAACCAGTCTAAAATATTACCATATTACAATTTTAAGAAACCAAGGATGGTCATGAATGCTTAATAACGAATACTTTCCGCGAGTGTGAGTACCTACTCTTTAGCAATGACGCTAAACCATGTGATTCGTTTATCACATTACAGAGATCGTGACAAAGAAAGATTATCAGTCTGTAAGAAATATTATCACCTAATGGATTTAACTAATAATAAAAAAGTGATAATATTTTACATCTTATTCAAATATGCTATTTTGCAAAACATTAAAAAACCCTGTTGACACTTCATAGTTCATTGTATCGATCACAAGACCAACTAAAATGGCAATAAGTGAGCATGCTTACATTCGTGATCTATAGGCATACAAAAATATTTGCATAATATTGTGAAAAAAACTACTTTATCATATATAAGATAATAAATATTGAACATTCGTTCAATTTAAAAAAGTAAATTATAAAAATAAAGTTTACTCTTTTGTCTTTTTAAATTAAATCTTAACAAATCTTTAAGAACTATTTTCAATTGTTTACTTCACATCTATGCATATAATAGCAAAATTCTATTAGCTGGCTAATTAGCAACTATGCCTTTATTATAATCAAATGTATACTCATCTCATTACCTACCTCAAGTAGTCTAATGACTGGCTTATCCGGATGGAGATTCGGAGTACATAGGTTCGATTAGCCTGATCTTGGATCAGAACAAGTTTAGTTATTTAATTTTGGCTATGGTCTTGCACCTGGTTGAATGAGAAAGAAATAAAAAGTGTTTTTGTTGCTAATCTCAGTAACATTGTCTGTAGTCGAAATTGCCCATCATCACAACTTTTTTTGGAAAATCCAATTGAAATAATCATTAATAACGATACAGGGGCTAAATCTTTATATTTTAGAATATTTATCTGTCCATCTTTGGTCATGAGAAAACCAATAGACAGATTTTGATGAAATTTGGTATGATAGCTGGTTGTCCGGGTCAACACGAAAGATACGTTTTACTTCTTTACTGAGTCACAGTTTATAATAAAATTAATCACATATACCTATAAATAATACACCTATTTAAGAGAACAAAGCAATGGTAAATGTTATCAGACAGAAGCGCTTAAAACAAATCTTCTAAGACCTTCGAAAACTATGTTTTGATAAGATATTGATTTTGGCTAGATTACTACTAGATTTAGGCGTCTGAGTCAGATCTTAGATGCATGACATTTTATTGTGTATACGAGTATACTACACATATAATATTATACAGTATATTTTTCATTTATATAAAACTTAAAAGTTTTTTTTAATTCGTATTAATGTATATTAATGGCATTTTAACGTTAGTATAGTGTTTCTCTAAGATGAGATAATTTCTTGCAGTAAAAAACTAGTTAGCTATCACTATACCAAATTTCATCACTATTTAGGTATTCATTCTGACGTATAGATGTTATATTTTCCATACATATTTTATACGACATAATATTTAAAAAAAATCAACGACTGCTACTTATTGTGTACAGAATGTAAGCCGTAAAATAATAGTTAAAGTTCACTCTGGGAAAATTACAAATATTGGTCCTTCTATTCAAATACTTCAAACTTTTTTTTTTGAAAATTTCTTTTCCTTTTACAAGCTTTTTTTAGATTTCATAAATCTCAATTAGTTTTTGACATAGGTACTTGCAAAAAACGAAACCCCCTTTTTTGTTTCAGTTAATTGCTTATAACTTTTGCAATTTTTGCAAGCGGAACTAGATTTTTTTTTAAATTATCTTCATACATGCTGAATCAAAATTTGATTCAGCATGTATGAAGATAATTTTTATATTTTCCGAGAGTGCTGCAAAAAGTTCACCAAACAGGCACTTCTTGACAAGTTTAATAGATAACCTGACATATCTCTTTCTAAAAGCACTCTCACATAGTAAACCAAACTCCTTAACTTATGATCTAATCTATCTGTAAATATAACATTCAAATAGAAGATATGTTCAATCGAGTTGAATGAGATGTTCAATCTCAATTTTATTGATAAATGTAAGTAGTATTTAAGAACAATAATTTAATTGGAGGAATTCAATATTTAACGAAAGTTAAACGATGGAAATAGACCAATTGACTACTGTACTTAATGTGCCTATAAAAACAAATGCATATTTAATTTATGTATTTTTCTATTTAAAGACATCTTAGTCTCGACGTCCATGTCTTAATATTTGTGAGTAAAATTGGCACTTAAAAAGTTAGATTAAAACAGAAAAATTAGAGAGCTTTGATAATTTTTGGTATACCTAAGTATTTTAGTTACACTGTATACAGAGCTACAATGGATTACAACTGGTCGACGTAGCTAGGGCCGTCCTCGGCACCACACCCAATAACCACAATAATAATGTTCTCCGACCGATTGCGGCCATGGCGGCCAATCTCATTGAGACTGGCCAAGTACGCAGGAGATATTATAGTGCACAAGTGTACGCGCAAACACAAGTGCACTATCTATTCCTATCAATCTCATACTCCGGTGGGACGACTACTCGACACGACCAGTGAGAGCTAAGGCGCAGGACCGACGGCTTTACGTGCTCTCCGAGGCACGGGACCCGGGACTCGAACCCAGGACCTCTCGGTGTGTGACCGTACATGCTAGCCACTACACCACCGAGGCAGTTTGGCAATAACCACAATACACTGTATACGGATGTAGAAGAACATATTACTTGCACTTACTGTTTTTGCTTCAGATAAAGACAGTTAGTAGTATCGCAAACTTTTATACTATAGGCCTTTATAAGAGTCACGATTTTTTTTAGTAAATTTTAGATAAGTAGAAGACAGAGAAACAGCCATAAAGAAAAAAAATAACTAATGAATAACGAACGATCCATACAATTTATTTAATATTTCATTTACAAAGATTTCGCTTTGTTCCTAATTTATAACATGTATAAAACCAAATGTACCAAAATCCAAAATTCTAGAAATGCTCCTGTATTAAATTCATATTATTCAACTTTCTGTTTTAACAACAACATTTACAGTATGTATTTATGTCTACTATCATTTCGACCGTTTCCATCCACGGCGGCTATTTTCATTGAGAATATATATATATATATATATATATATATATATATATATATATATATATATATATATATATATATATATATATATATATATATATATATATATATATATAATGAACAGTTGTAAGCGCAGACACAAGTGCACTCTCTATTCCTGTCACTCTCTTGTCTCTTATTCTGGTTGGACGACTATGAGACGACCATGCTACGCTAATAATAAAAAAATATAGATAAACTATCAAACCACTTAATTAATTTAAGTAATTATTTAACTAATACATTGCTGCTAATGTAAAAATAGAGTTTTTTTAATATACCAGATTCACTGTGCACCTTAAAATTAAATAAAAAACTCACTGCGTAAGAAGCAAACAAAAGTATCCTTCACATTTTGAACATAAACTATTTAACAGTAAAGTTTCTTAATTATAAAAACAAAGATTACATTGTACAATTAACTATTACTCAAGGGCACAAGTCATGTCAGCGTAGAATAGTTGCAAGAATGCTGTATTACCCTGCTGAATAGCAGGATAATGCGGCTAGTATTTTAGCATTCTTCGCCGAAAACATCGGCATTGTCGAATGACACGCGATTAAATAATATCACTAAGCATGAGCGGGTCTTTTAATTTAAAATTTTATCAGTCAAGAAATGGCTTAATGACAAATAAATCACAACTGTGACGAAAAAATTCATTCATATTTGTATAATAATATGATGATTTATTACACATATACATAGTTATATTAAAACTAACCTAACCTACTTTATTTTGAAATCTTTAAAACAATCAACAAACAGACTAAATACTGAACGTCTTCTTTTTGAAAGTTGGTTAAAAATAATCTAAACTTGCATTGTATGAATTATATTATTTTTTCTATATACTTGTGTAATATTGTGACGACTCGTTTGGCTCAGTTGGTAGTAACCCTACTTTCTGCGCCAGCGGTCGCGGGTTCGAGTCCCGCTATGGACATTCATTTGCTAATCACGAATGTTTGTACTCCAGTCATGGGTGTTTATATTTATAATATGTATGTATTTAAAATGTATATGTGTAGTATATCAACTATCTGGTATCCGAAACACAAGCACGTAACGTAGCTTACTGCGGAACTAGATGGCGCTGTTGTAATAATGTCCCAACATATTATTTAGTATTCCAACCAAAAATACTTTTGAGTGATACTTGTACATGCATAATATTATATGCAATTTTTTTGTGCTATTGTACTCGTATTTTACAATCCTATTGGAAAAATTATTTTTATTGTTTACGCGTGATGGTTTGAAAACGAGTGTAAAATGTGTTGTTATTGTAATGCCAATGAATTTCGTAACGCATAGCATCTTATACTGGTAGTATATAAATCACATGACAATCATATCTCACAAATTGAGAGCCCACATGTAATAAAAACCTAATTTAAACTCAAATTAACCAAATGTCAAACATCATATCAATATTATCGTCGTAATATTTAATTGCATATGCATTATGGCAGCTAACAGGTTAGTACAATGTAGTCTGTATACTGTAGACCTTGTTTTTCAAAAAAACATTGAAAAAAATTAAAGTGAACATTATTGTTGTTATTGTCAAGTAGTTCTGTACGACAGTCGTCTCAGTCGCCGAGAGTCCGCCGCAGGACAGTTTAGTGTATTTTTCTCATCTCGCCCTTATCCCTTATCTAAGGCATCACTTAAATCTCGTGACCGCTTACACCTGTCAACGTCGCTGATTCCATACGTTATCGACATCGACGACCGAATTAACGCATTTAGTGCTCAATTTACATTTGATCACACAACTTTAAGTGAATTGTTAACTAATGATTTACTCGAAACGATCGATTAAAGTAAATATAGCGCAGTAAAGTGACGCTGAGAGCTGTTAAAGGTAGGTTGTTTTGTTTATAATTTATATTTACAATTGGCATCTTAGAACTACATTTACTTAACAAATATAATTAAATATTTTTAATAAATGTGTACAGTAACTAATCAAATAAATATATAATATAAAATACGTGATGTAATTTATTTTCACGTAAACTATACAGTATAAAAATAATAGTTCTTAGCAAATAATTCTAATGCGTTTTATAAAGAGGGAACTCTAGATTAATGCATGCTAAAATAATAAACTTAACTAAAAATTAAAAAAGGTTTCCAGTTAATTTGCTCACTATAATATGCGCTTTACTTACACTCCATTGGCAAATTACTGGCTACTAAAACACTAAAACGGTGCTTGATGTTTAAAAATCCAAACTGATAATAATAAACTTTAATTATATCAATAATTTATTTAAAAAACTTAACCTTGTTCTATACAAAGTATTTGTAATCGATTGTATTTATTTATCAAGATATAAGAAGAATATTTGTTTGACTGAATGGATCCCTTGGCCGAATGCCGATACTCTATCCCGCTTTAATAGTCAAATTGCACTGTTAGAAGTTATCTAAAGAGACTCGTTATCTGTGACGTTTCTCTACGTAAAATCGATTTTATTCGAAGAAACCATTCACTTTTGAAAATGTATGCTAAGCAATTAATAACGTTACTTATTATCATCATTTCACATCATACACACCACATATACATAATACATTATATCCTAATAATATGTTTTTATATTAAGTATAAATATAGTACGAAAAGAGTTATTTTGTTTATTCGTTTTTATGCATTCACTAATAAAATAAGGATTTAATCGGAGAATTTAGAATAACGATAGTTCATACCTCTGTAGGTACCTATGTATATGAAATGTAATATTTCATTCTAACCCCATTTAAAGTTCAAGTGAGATAATGCAAAAAGTTAATTAAGGGGTAAGCGAAGTTGCGCTTTAAAATGCTGAAAATTAAAACTTGTAAAACTGATTATTAAAGTATATAACTAAAGTTTCGTGTTATTCCCATAGAAAAACTATAGTATTTATTTCAGTTATATTTATGTTAGTTTATTACATAATATAATTTTGAATAATGCTTGATCTCAAAATGTTGTGTTTCAAGCAAAACAAAACGGTTTCAATACAGTGAAAAATCGTTCACTATTCAAATTTACCTTGGACCAATTACAAAACTAATTTTTCATGTCATTGGAAAACATATAATATTATATATTATGCTAAAAGTAACCAAGTTTAAAGTAGGTACTACATTTTTAATATGTTCATTTTTTAACCTAAACTATTTTAAAATATATATATATAATATCTATTTTATAAATGAGTGAATAGTAGGAATTATGTTTTATATTTCTCAATCATGGTCGCCTTCAAACCTTTGTCACGGAAAGATATCACTCACTACATCCTTAGAATGATAATGACGAAGGAAAACGTTGTTACAAAAACTGTTACCGTTTTCCTTTGCTTAAGCACTTTAAAAAAAATAATGAATACTTTTTATATAATAAATAACTTAAAATGTTACATTGGATTTATATTACGACTATTTTTATTCGCCAAAAGCATAATACGCTCGCTTGGTTAATTGAGTGAAGCAAGTTCAAACCCAGGTTTCGCGTCTCTGATATTTTCATATGAAAACCTTATATTACTTATCCTCTTTCATTCCATCCTATCCTGGCTGGCGTGCTGGACTGACCTGATTCCCCTATATATAGAGCTGAATTCAATATTCCCAAAGATGTTTTTTATACCTATAACCATTCATTCATCATCATTCATCAGACTTCTGAAAGTAACCCTTAAAATTCTGATAATTTATTGTTAGGAGCAAACATAAACACAAAAAATAGAGAAATGATCTATCCTGAATGAATCCTATAAAACAATTTTATTTAATATTGTTTCACATTGTATTAACTACATCACATGTTTATAAGGATAGAAGTCACATCAATGGTTCCTTTTCATTCTTTCAAATATAAATGTGTTAAAAAAATATTTAAATTCTGTCGTCATTTTTCCATCTATGTAAAGCAAGGCCGCGATTCATATCAATTGCTAGCATAATAGAAGGACAGACGTACGAGACAAAATAACAAATTAGTAGTGAACTTGGTAATATAATAACAATAATAGCTATTAATATTTCGACGACCTTTATACCATCATATGATAGGTTTAAAACCCCTAACTTAATAGCTTTCAACTTTATATTTTATGTTATTTATCTACTAAAAATACTCACAGATGTCTTTGAGTGATGCAAACTATTTATAATATCTATTACCTTAACTCCAAAAGTTGATTATGTTTAATAAAGTGTCAATTGGGATACAATTGTCAGGGACAATGCGAGCATCATAATACTGAGCAAGTGTGTTAGAGGCACATAGTACTCTCGTATATTGTAAGCGCAAGACGGGATCTCTCGAGCGATACCCAATTTATTTCATTATCATCAACCAAATTGCTGTATGTGAAAAGAACTAAGTTTCGTGAAGTGACTGTGGCCGGTGTCATTTAAAATGGTTTGTTTAATTGATATTTTTACAATATTCATTTACTGATGAATAAAATGATAAGTATATTTTATATTATCTTGTGTAAGAAAACGTTAATACGGTTAAATATTTGTAATTGCTTTTAAAATTGTATATATGCGCTAATATTTATTTCAGTGCAAAGAGCTAAATATTAAATATTAACAGCTCATTAGCGTTCATTAAGAATAATGCTTTGAACTAATATATTATTTTACAAATCTGTATCCGTGATGTGAGAAACAGCGTTAGATAAATAATATTATTGCGATCACTTTATATTCCAATTAGAACGTTTTCAATATCGGCAATTTTCCACACATCGTGAAAAATCCGTAACAGGTGCTAACGTTCACATCGTGACTACGCATTAAACCAGTGTATAGGTTACGATGCTAAGCAATATGTAAACAAAGTAGACGAGTAAACTAAAATTTTATGATTGTCCAACGTCTGGACCAGATTAGCCTCGAATGATTGCCAGTCATTGTATTCACACAACGCTTTAACCTGAATTAAATTACTCACGGCTTATATAAGTCCCATTACAAAGCGTCGGCATGCAATCATTAATTAATCTTTTCTCTTGTACGTTGATCATGCATACACTAAGCACATCGATTTGATTATAATTATTTAGAGCTATCTAAATCTAAGTATATAAAATAAATATATACTGAAACAATGTAACAATTAAATTTAAAAATAAAAACGAAGTTCTATGACATTATACAATTTATTTTTAAATAATTTTAAGCACCGTTATTGTGACAATAATTAAAGAGCTTCGCATACTTGATCAATTCTTCCAGCTGTAAAAGCAACGATGGGAAATTTATTTCCCCATACAAAAAGTTGTATTCTAAATAAAAGTAAAATGAGTGAAATATTGGTCACATAGTAAACTAAATTATTATTAGTAGTTGTACTATTTTATTCGTGACACTGTTATCTACAAAAAAACGTCGTTAAAGAGTGCAAGAAATAATACTAATAATCACTTCAATGGTCTCAAAAGAATCTATCTTATATGATAATTTCTAAATACTCGCTTTATTTTATATTCATACTTTTTTGTTAATCCTTTAAAAAACGCGTCAATAAATTTCAATATTGAAGCTTTTATTGAACTTTTTATCTTAAAGTAATTGATAAATAATATATTCTAATATAAAATTAAATATCATAAAAAAACACGGACATAATATGGTGTTTGCATAATTATATATGTGTAGTATATCAACTATCTGGTATCCGTAACACAAGCCTCGTAGCTTACAACGGAGCTAGATGGCGCTGTTGTAATAATGTCCAAACATATTTATTTATTATTCATTTCAAATCGTAAGGACGAATGCAACATCAGAAAATTTCCATACATCTATACGTATAATAAAATTCTAACTTAGTCGAATCTGTACATTCGAAATTTTTTTGGAAAATCTTCTTGAAATAGTCATAATTATCGAAGAGGCCGAAGTTTTTAGAATTTTTGTCTGTCTGTCTGTCTGTGACCGCATCACGTTATCCGGGTCAGGATATAGGATACTTTTTACTGCTGGAAAGTATATCATTTCTGAGAAATCTCAACTAACCGTTACAAACCGGCTATAAATGTTTTATACACGGTTTGTGAAATCTAAGGTTTAAGTTTTCGGTCTTTAGAATGCGGGCGGAGCCGCGGGTAATGCTAGTTTGGAAAATATAACACAAAAAATGTAACCAGATTTATTAATTGTATCGTAATCGTTCTTTCAGTTATAATTTTATCTGTTTTTGATATTAATGATATAAACTAATGTTTTTATTTTTTTACTTAAAAAATTAACCTTTTTGATTGGATTGATTCAAAAAACAAATTACCTATGTTCAATCTTACTCATAAGTCATAACATTTCATTTGTACATGGGTAAATCTTGATCTCCGTGTGATAGAAAATCAAACACTCGGAATCTCAAACATCTCATCCTATTTCGCAATGGAAATTTAATTCTAAGGAAAACATTAAATCCTCTACTATTTAAATCTACCTGAAACTTTGTAAATTTTCACAATAATAATGTAGCATAGCGCCTTTTCTGTGCAGCAATATTTCTAGCTACACCCAATTTGTTTTGCTAGGCTTCTTATGATAATAAAAAAAATACTAAAGAATACAGAGGAAAAGCTCTCGGGCTATACCATACCATATATTATATATCCAGTCCAGGCGTATTCAGGAGGTAATAATAACACAATCATCACCATGTAGCGCCTTTGCCGTGTCTTGATTTTTCTACCTATATAATTTTTTTTTTCTAATACCAGACGGTCAGAGACTTTATATTTTGAATACTTATAGTATATGTAACAATTTAATTTAAAATAATTAAAAAGCACCTACGATTATTCAATTATATTTACCTACAATATATTGTGAATAAGAAACATAAAGAGGATTAAGATTGTTTATTGAGAATGTTATCATTTATGTTTTTTTTTACTCTTGACATTGAAATTATCGTATAGAACAAATAATAACGCACTTGACCCAGTACGTACTATGAAAAATTTTGCAATAGGTATAACTAAATGGTTTTAACAGATTAGCGATAGGATAACTTTAAACGATTAGTTATAAGAACGTATCATTGAAGGTACTAAATTGAAATAATTGCCACTGTTTTATAATTTTAAACGTAATAAATTTTCACATAATAAATTTTTCAGTTTACGCTCATGTAAACATTTACATGATGGGCTTGTACATTTACGTCGTGTGGAGGAAAGGCGCTGGATGTACTTACATGAGATCTGATATTTTTTGACAGTGCGAGACATATGTTCTCATACTAGCAACATTTAACATGCAAAGGCTTTTTATGGGATATATATATCTATAATATCTCACTTAAGACATTTTTGTATGAAATTCCGCTTTAAAAAAGCCTTGTCCTTAATTTAGTAACTTTTAGAGTTTTATATTCATAAATCACATCGTCGAGTTAACTGTAAGACTGAAAAATAAGCTAAATATTATATAAACATATAATATATCATAATATGACAAACAAATACTATTTCATGCATGCACCTTGAATGATTGAACCACGACAATGATTTCAGTTTTTTATTTATTATCTCGTATCCTTAACATTTATTATTTATAAATAATTAATAATTAACTTAATTGTAACTTTGAGAGTTCAAGGGGTTAACGCGAGTATATTATAGAGCATATAATATGAAGCTATTTTCTATCACCTATTTGATTTCAGTCTTTACTTCTCTATTTTTTTATATAGGTACGCTTTTCTTATTCATGATTCTTAATCTATATACTATTTATAAAGCTAAAGAGTTTGAGTTTTTCTGAGAGCTTCCGTTGCTAAACAGTTAAAGTTATGTAAAAATTATGTACGACGAAAATGTTCCCCTTTACAAGTTCTAAAAAAGTCCACAATAGCATATTATGTCTATCTTTTAAGGTTGAGTCGCTGTAACCTTTTTATGGTAATCAAATTTGTTTTAAGATAATGCCTGATGCCTTGCGAAGGTGTTTAATAAACATGATATTGATCATTATCCAAATAAATAAGTTATTCATCACAAGTATTTAATTTTGAACAAACCCGGCGGACGGGCGGGAAGAAAGAATTTGGTTTCCAACCTTTAGAACATAATCGTGGCCGCGGGAAAGGCTCGGTATTTTATAAATTAAAAAATATATTATAAAGCTTCCCAAATATACAAACGCACTTTATATTATGACTCGGCCGCTTGTACTTAATCATCAGAATCAATCCAACTCTACTTCTTCAGCGTAAAGTTTTTAAAAGAAAATAGTAAATTAAGCAATATTTAAACAACTCATAATTAAGATACGAGGATAAATGACAGAATAAATATAACAAGTCATAGGTAAAACTTATCTATTATATACCCATCTCATAAATATTGTTCTTATATTATTCTAAATAGTTGTATAGAACAATTAAATGACACATCTAGGTTGAATATAATACAAAACACAGCTTTATGACTTCTGTTAAAAAGAAATCACTCAGAAAAATCAAAGGAAAAACTACTTAGTTTATTTTCTACTGAATAGAAAATAGAAAGAAATTATTTCTATTTTCTATTCAGTAGAAAATAAAATGACTTACTAAGTATTATGTACTAAATACCACCATTACGAAAAATGGTTATCGTATTGCACAGAACATTACTATATAATGGGAGGGTTTTGTTTTTTAATTTACATGTAATTAAAATTAATTTTCCGAATTTAATACATTGCGTTCCACAAATATGTCCAACTAAATCAATGGTCTAAGATACAAACTTTAGGTTTGTATCTTAGACCATTGATCTTAGACCATCGACCTTCACCGAGCTGATAATAGAATAAAACTTATTTATTTAATAAATTTAGTGTATTAGAAAATATAATAAAAATGGGTTGGCAAAAAAATCCTGGTCAGAATATTTTTAATTATTTAAAAAAAAAGATTTTTCAATAAATGTTAATTATTTTTTTATTATTTAAGAAAATTATCCTGACTTACAGTACCTATAAAACATATAGAATGTACAGACGTCGGGTTGTCTATTATATACGTGGACGAACTACTGGGTTGCCTGGTATAAGCAGATATGTTTACACCAGTTACTTTCTCTTGATTAAATAATAGACAAAAAAAATATTTTATTGCGAACACGTCGATATAGGGTTGTCTGCAAAAAATTCGGTTCTAATAAAGGTTTGCGAATTTTAAAGATTTAAATTTAAACGCGTGTGAAAATGGAGTGGATCGTGTGAAGTGACAGAGAGATCCGAGGTAAGTATACTGTGTAATAATAAAGGACCCAACATTTCTATCGTGTCTGATGGGTTTCCACCCCTACTATATTTTAGAGTAGTCTACTATAATTGAATCCCAAATACTTTATTTTTGAGTACTATATTTAACTTTATTTTTAAGTACTATATTTTACGAAACAATAAAAAATATACATTTAAATATAACTAAATATTTGTGTAAAGAAAACTACTATTATTATTATTTTTTGATTTTCCCTCATCTACTTTATTTTTCATTAAGGATAGGATCCTATACTCCTATGTTCGAACTAAAAAAAGGTGGCATCCCTAGATGGGACCCTGAATATTAGAAAGTGCGCATGCTCGGTACGTAAACTATGGAGTGTAGAGGTACCTTTATTACCCTCCATATAGTAAAAAGTACGCGTTATTTTGGAGCAACTTACGTTTGGACTGCAAAAAAATATTAATTAAATACATAACAATCTAATACAAAAAACACTATTTAGCCATTTTTTATCACAACGATACAGAATAACACGTGTTTTCGATGCAATATAATAATAGGTCATCAGCTACTCCAAAATAACGCATGCTGTTTATTAAAACGCAGTTTGATTTTTTTACGAGTGTTTATTTCTTTTATTTCCAAGAAATCCATATACATTAGAAACTTATTTTGATAAAAAGATAACACTGTTTACTACATGGAGGGTAGTAGAGGTACCTACGTGATAATACAATAATATAAAATTCTATTTCTCTTTCGATAGTATTGATGTAAGGCCATCGTACTTTAGCTTACAAAGCTATGTGTCTCATGAATCCAACATTGAATGAACAATTAAATTAATAGTGTAGGGGCAACGATAAACGCATAGCGTCAGTGCGGCGGAATGGTGTGCGCTCAGTGAGCTACCACAAATTACGTAGTCGCTTGATTATTGGGAACTCGTGGCCGACTCCTCGTGAGTGATCATGTGATTGTGATGAGACCACTTAAGCAAATAAATAGCGGGCTGCTACCCGCGAACAACTATTGTCAACATATGGCTTATTCATGTGGACAATGTAAAAGCACATTATACTTACAGCCTAGTAAAAACAATGCTGAAATAATTAAATATATATTTGGACTAAACAATTCTTAATAATAATATCCATGCTTAATTTAAAAATTCAATTAAAGTAGTATCTTCGTTATTGAAATTTGCAATAGTTGAGCTGAATTATGAAGGTAAGCATTTTGTATCCAGTTGCCCAAGAGGGCGATACTCGTTACGAAAACCAAGTGAAGCAGATTTAAACACCGGGCCTCCTAGGTGAAGGAAACTATCATTCTGATTCTAACATCAAACTAATTCCCATAATCTACCGTGACCATGATTGCTGTAAAGCATTGAAAACGCTGGGTAACAAATGGGTATTATGCGTAAAGTTTTTTAATTATTATTTATCTCGTAGATACAATGTCCTTAAGTGGAAGCTATTACGTAAATCTACGAATAAAAGTCGCGTGCGTGAAGAAGCGGAAACGGACCTTATTAAGTATCAAACTCACATCGTCTACCTATCCATGACTACATCCGTAGGGATATCTACTTTAAGAGGGCGTTTGCATATCGTGTATGTTCCAAATGGATATGGACTTTAAAACGGCTGGAATGAATATTATGACATTTTCAGGCAAGAAGATTGCCTGTTTAACCTAGCTTCACCCACTAACGTCCTGTGAAGTTTAGTAGCGATCGAAAGTTTGATCGCGGGTGAGTTAGCGGGTAATGATAGCATCTGATAAATTCTAAAAGCACATTTAGCGTCTCTTCTATTACTTAGAAACTATTTCTATGTAAAATTATTATTGGAGAACTATGTTAATGTGTTTGATGTGTAGGTACTATATACATACACGTGAATATATAATATATTTCCCACCCTTTGTTTATAATAATTACTAATATGCCTACCAATTTTGATTATTTACACGTCATTCCATTTGTCTTAACAATACAAGTGTAATATCATTAAAAATCAAAGTATATAGCTTTGTATCTTAGGTGACAATTGGTGTGTCTTTAAAATGTCTTTCATCTAAATCAATTGATTGATATCAAAGCACGGGATTTTAAGAGGCGATTACAAAAATATGTACAAGTTATATATTTTAAAGCTATTTAGAACAAGAAATCGTTAAATAGAACTAAAAATATATATTACAGACCAAATTAAGAAAATTATATTAAAAAAATAAGTACTCTAATAAAAACGTGACTGTATAAAATGTGAACTAAAAAAATTCACAACTTGACGAATGAACATAGTATTATGAAGTTGAAGATATACACAGTACACTGTAGACACACAGCTACTACAAACATGTAGGTACATATATATCTCCTATCCTATATCTCCGATTGCACAGAATGCTCCACACTCAACTTGTTTTCTTTTATTTTGTAAGCTTTTTAAACAGTCGTGTTTTTTTTTATTTTGTATCTTATACTTTTTTTATTGAGCAATTTTAGTAAAAGACAATTTAAAGTTTATCAGGCGCTCTGAGTCATTACAGCAATAATAACTCCATATTTTATGAGAAATATCTTACAAGTCCTGCGTCAGTTTTGCTAGAAAAACTAAGAAAGAGTTTTAAAGGCCTTCAGTTGCCTCTGGATTTCGACAGGGACACGGTCGATACAGAGGGCGCCGAGTCCTAACTTCGGTTCACGCATACGCATGCACTAGCATTCACACAAGTCACAACTATATAGATATACAACTATATAGATATAGATATTCTCTAAAACCAAACTGTATCTCCCCCGACTTGGTAGACGCTGCTGAAAAAGTGACTATGGTTCGATTTTGGCTATAATAATTTAGTTTAGAAATGTCAGAAGGCACCGAATGCGGAATGAACGATTTGCCCAGAGCACCTAGATGGTTTAAAACAGTTCTAGTCTTAATTTCTAAGGACGACTTTTTAGAATTAGTTGTGTTTTCTCGTGGGAATTAAAGATTTTCCTGTAATAAAAGGTATCCTTTATATTGAACGGAGCAAAAACTTATTACCTACTGCACAAAATTTAGCTAAAATCACCTAAGTACTTTGTGCGTGAACACACACACACACACACACAAACTATATTATTTTATTAAATGTATAAATGTGCTCTACTTGTTTATTAAATGTATTAGATAAATTATAATGTCATGACTTATTTACGTGCATAATGCAATTGGCATTTACAATTTACAATTTCGATTATCTGGTCACATTGTCTAACTTCACAAGTTATTAACAAATCGACTTGTTTGCGATTTCTATTGTCCGTGGTCGATACAAACAGACTATTTTAGTTAGTATATATTAGCTAAGATGTCTCTAAAGGCTCTACGGCCGAAATAATGAAACAGTAATACATTATCATTATTTCAGTGCACAGTCTGTTACTGTGAATCGTGCGCGTAACACGACATAGTATATACCTATTAAAAAATAAAAGCAACTTATAATAAACACTTCTTTAACGAAAATCGTTTGTGTAAATAAATTGTACAAAAATGTATACGAAAATTTAGGTAAGTTTTCTATTTTAGCTTCACATATCATAAAATGGGCACATAATATATGATTATTTACATTTAAATAAATGATGATGATAACAATTTTTAAAGTTACATATTTTTATCATGAATTTTTTTCGGTTGTATAACATAATTAAACCAACACATGATAACTATTAACTATAAGAATAGAATTAAAAAAAAAATATAAAACTATATTGCAAAGTAAATTGATGTTTCGCCCTCTGCCTATAGGTAGATTTTTCACTTGCACGCGATAAAGTTTTAAATGAAACAGCGCGCTCCTTGAAAAGTAAGGATAAAATAATATGCAGTTTAATAATAATTGTTTGATTTGATATAATTATGTTTACTGACTATTTAGAAATCTTTAATTACAAGGAGAAATTAGATTAGGAGGAAAAAATCACTCTCCCTTCACTTCTATGTACGAGTACGTTTTAACCATCAGTATAAATAAATAGGCTATATTATATTAGTATCCCTTACATAAGAAATGATTGACTCCCCATACAAACTTTCGTTTAATTTCCACTCACTTGAGGGGTAGTTTCTAAAATAACACAATTTGATACCAAATTTTATCTAAATTGGTTCATCGGATTTTCAGTTCATCTATTACAAACATACAACAAAATAAATTTCGTCCATTATTATATGTTATGTAAACTAGCCTTTCCCGCGACTACGCTCGCGTTCTAAAGAGCAATTTGGTTCAAAATTAAATACTTGTGAGTTGTGATGAATAACTTATTTATTTGGATAAGGATCCAATATCATGTTTAGTTAAACACCTTCGCAAATAATGCATTATATTAAAAGATTACAGCGAGTAAACCTTAAAAGATAGACATATGCTATCGCGGACTTTTTGTAGAACTTTTAAAGTGAAACAATTCTGTTATACATGATTTTTACATAACTTTAACCGTTTACGCAGCGTACGCAACGGAAGCTCTGTAAAGGAATATTTTTCTCCAGTTTTTGCAACATTTTTCATTGATGGTCCGCTCCTATAAGTCGTAGCGGAATGTTATGTAGCCTTCCGCGTTAAGCGGACATATAAATAATTTTTCAAATCGAACCAGTGGTTCCTGAGATTAGCGCGGTCAAAGAAAGAAAGAAACAAACAAACAAACAAACAAACAAACTTTTCAGCTTTATAAATAGTATAGATAGATAGATATATATGTGTATATATATTTTAAAACCACCAATTCCACTAGACATGCCATAAATATTAATTATTATTAATAGAATTATAACTATATTTCCAGGTTCGAAAAACAAGTGTACGAATGGCTGCCATAAAAGAATATCCCTTCGATCTTAGTGATTTACAAAATCAAACTAGCGACACGAAAACTACAAAAACGCCGGATCAATTGACAGCAAACCAAGGCAATACATACTCATCTCGGGCCGCCACTCCTGATGGCAAAAGAAAAGTATCCATTATGGCCGACGAAAGCAGTAAGGACAGAGAAAATTTACCTTCCGAAAGGTAAAAAAAATATTTTTGAAAACATCAACTTTGCCATCTATACATATAATAATACAGCAACTTAGCAAAATCACACGCGTGTTTCACGCAAAAAGTACAGAATCGATTTTAACTAAATTATGTTTAGTAAAACTTAATTATTGCTCTTCTGGTTCTAACGACCAATATAAGATATACTTATGTATATATTATTCTTATCGATTCAAAACCTATCCAGGGACGCACCCGAGCGAAGGGAGGGCAAGTCACAAAAAATATTAACGTAGTAGGTACTCCTTAGGTATATTTAATGTCAATGGACAGATCACAGAAGCTACTTAATTACATAATAGTACCATGATTTTCAACCGACTTCCAAAAGGAGGAGGTTCTCAATTCGTCTGTATGTTTTTTTCAAGAAAGGTTTGTATTAGATCCGAACATAATAATTCGAATCGTATTGGTTACAATATTATGTCATAAAAACAAATACCGGTATTTAATGTTAATTACCTAAGTAAAAGATTTCAACGCATACCATTACCTATATCAGAATAAATTACATATTATAATTAAATTTGTAATTTTTCACCCTTTTTAAGTAACTTACTTTGAGACAGACATTTCTAACAACCCTTGATTTTTCTTTTTAAGCTTAACCAGTTCCATATTTTAAAAAAAACATTAAATTAAACAAAAAAAATTACTTAGTTAAGTACACTAGGTAGTTACAATGAAAAAAGAAAAAGGTTAATTTATTAGGTGAAAATAAAATCACGGGATATCACTTCAAATGTAAACTCTACTCGTGAACCTTTTTTAAACGACCGAAATTAGCGAATGAAAAATATTAAGAATATACTTATGGAAATTCTAATAAATCTTGCAAGCCATACCTACTCTTCGTTCTGTGTGTAAAATTTACATGCAGGGGTTAATAAAGTAGGTTTATCATTATCATTATATTTCGGGATTTTACAATATAGCCTCCTGCAATATTACTTATTCGCATTTGTGTGCAGTGACTCTACTTGGTGTGCCAGAGGTCGCGGGATCGAGTCCCGCTGGGGGCATTATTTGTGTTATGACGATATATTTGTGTTTGTATTCAGTCACGGGTGTTTATATTTATAATATGTATGAAAGTTACGGAGTGTTACTAAGCAGCTATGTGTAGAGTATTAACTATCTGGTGTCCATAATACAAGCTAGCCGTGTGTTATTGTCTCAACATTTATATTTATTTATCATATTCTTTTTTTCATACTCAATTTTGTTTTGCATTAACTCTTTTAATAATGTGGTATTTTAATAAGCAACGACTCGTCGTCACCCTATCGTCTATATATTGAAACAAATTACCAGCTATTATCATACCTTTCATTAATAGATTATCCAGTGGTTTTCTCGTGATACCTTTCCAGACAGATAGACAAAACTTTTAAAAGCTAAAGACAGAGGTTGGTCACTGTATCGATACTAATAAATAAATAAATCTGGGACATTATTATTTATTACACCCAGCGCCTACTAGTTCCGTGGTAAACTGCGAGAGTATCTGCCTTTAACTCTTATTTAAAAAAGAACAAGGCAAAATCAGTCTAGCCATTTTTTTTTTGTTCCCCGTGCCAAATCAAAGGAAAATGCACATAAAATAAGTGAATTCCATGTATAATCTAAATATTGAGCTCAAGTTGTCTAAGTTGAAGTCATTTTTGTATAAGAAAATAATTACTACTACTACTACATGTTTAATGATATCATACAATAGAAGTAGCTATTATCAAAGTAATTAACGTTAATAGACTGCATTTGTATAACTATTTATCAGAGGGCACGGCAGTGCTAAGTCAAGCAAAACAAGGAACTTAAATTTCATAAATACATTTAATTCGAATCAGTAGTTTTAAATAGCCTATAACTCAAGGAAATCTATATATAAAAAAGAAAGTCGTGTTAGTTACACTATTTATAACTCAACGACGGCTGTACCGATTTGGCTGAAAATTGGCGGGGAGGTAGCTTAGAGCCAGGAGACGGACATAGGCTACTTTTAAAGGCAAAAAAAGGCTGGGATGACAGTTTGTATGGAAATTACGACATTTTTAAAGCTAGAAGCTTGAAACTTATTATTTGGCCTTTTGATTAGATATAAATAAGTAAGACAATTAAAGTTTGTAAAAATTGTACGCTAAAAGGGGTACGAGCTAGGGACGAACCCGAGCGAAGCGAGGGTGAGTCGCTAGTCTAAAATATACCATAATTTCATTTCTATTTTCTAGATATACTCGTACAAGAAAACTGCATAATATATAACTTTATAATCGGATATAGTACGATTCAAACTAAATGGCGGCTCGGAAGTTAGCTGCGTGTACACTGTACAGTCAAGTCGACCGACGCGACGCGAGCGACGTCCCGCTGATTGGCTGATACCTAAAAATTGCGATCTGCGCATCGGAACGTACGATGTTCGGAGCCGCCATTATGTTTGAATCGTACTATACATCTGATTTCAAAGTTACATTTGCCAGTTCCTATAATTTTTCTTCACTTACACTACCCAAATGGGCAGGTTAGGTAAATAGTCGATATATCATATATATGTACTAAAAAAAGCTGAGCTTTGTGAGGGCTCGCGTAGTTTAATTTCTAACGGGTAATAATGTTACAGCAATGTAAACTCTTTAGTTTTCTAACAGAGCGCGTGATTATAACAATAGCATTTTATCCAATGAACACGAAATTGTTAATGTTCATTTTTTATTTCAATTATATTTTTTTAACAGATAACACATCTAGATATGAAGTTAAATTACTATGTTAAAGAACAAATTTATAGGCGTGATAGTTTTTCAGTAAAGTGTAAACCACAAAATGCTCAGGTCGTGGGATAAAGTTAGGTCCCGCTTCTCTCGCCCTAATAATACAGTAATTGTTAGCAATGACTAATTGTAAATTTATTAAAGAAATACAGATAGATCGATATGGATACCATAAAGGATAGATGCTTCAATAAATGGTACCGACTTGGTTTTGTATATCTCAAATTTTTTTGCGCTGCAAGAACTGCTTTGCGAGACTTGCAATTTTTTTACATGATGTAATGTTATTGTTGGAATTTAAATTCTCTTTTTCTTATGACTAATCTAGATTCTAGATGTAATCAGTAATGACAACAATTGAATCTTCCCAGCTGTTATGTTATAGGGAATGCGTAATTAAGTATACGAAATAAATATTTTTAATATTGACTCTTGATTTTGCACAGTAATCACAACACAAACACCATATCAAAATCAATAAAATTAATACATGGCGTCGTATTCATTATATATTCATACCTTTATATATAAAGTCCTTCATTTTTTGCTATAAATATTAAATAGGTATAATTTAATAAAGTAAAGAAGAAATAATATTAGAAATTAGTTTATTTCTAAAATCGAATCGAAGTCTAAAGATATACACACACACAACAGAAGAAACTATATTTTACGCAAAATATAGGTACATATAGGATAAATAATCAGTATGGATTAAGTATAAAAATAATTAATTTGCCAAGCTACTACAACAGATTAGTTGAAAAAATATCAACCTATGCATATACCTATTAAGAAGTGGTAATAAACCATCTAAAAAAAGTTCCTTAGATCTTACACAAACTTGAAGTACCCATGTGTTGCTAAATAAGCTTATATAATTAACATACTTCTCTTACAAGTTACTATCACCGATCACGTGATTACAATTTAAGAGAGGCAAGTACTTATCGCCCAGACTACAATGAGCTACGTAAATACTGTACGCCTTCATATCCTAGTAATATTATAAGGTGGCCAGAAGAGGGAGGAGGTCTATTTATTTTGTCACTACGATATTCATACACACATATCACTCGTTACGTTAGGACAAGTTACGTTAGCCACAAACGGAAGGTCAAAAATAACCAAAAACTAATTTTAAAGTAATCCATTATAATATAAAATTAACTTTAACAATTTAAAATTAATTAATTAAAACTTAAATAATTAATTAAAATTAGGTCTAACCTACTCGATGTAAGTTATTAATCTTTTCTAAAAATTACATAAAAGTAACATTATTGTTCCTACAATTGTAATAATAAATAATTTCTATTTATTGTTACAATCGTGGGAATTAATACGTCAGCTATGGGGCATGTGTGCGTTACTAACAACTTTTATGACTCACTCAACGAGTCTGTCGAAATAGTCACGTGCTTTGGCGCTTGTAATTATTATTTTAGAAGGTACTGGTACATTATTACAATGATTTCGTGATATATGCAAGCCACAAAGGCTTTAAGAAACCATTAATCTAGAAATTAAGCTTCGTATTATTTTTATTTGTGCACGAAAAGTGATTAATGGTTTTGTAGAATGGAAATATTAATTTATAAAACAGTTATATATGAACTAGTAAGTTTTATGTTTACAGTTTATTTTATTTATCAAAAAAGGAAAATGATATAAAAATTGTTTTAAGAGTATCATATGAAAAGCATGTAACGCCTTCATACAATAAAATAGCAAAATCATAATCTTGCGAATATGTTTGAACACGTGTTTCGTCGACAAATAATTAGAATTTTTATTTATTAGTAAAACATTTGAAAATATTGAAAAAAAAACCGATGTAACGACACAGTTACTCATATTTTATAGAGAACTAGCAATTCTAGCATTATTAAAAAATAGGAATTGGTGAAAAAAAAATCTTCGCTTCTTGTAAGAGCCAAAGCTAAACAGTACGCAAGACGGAGGTGTATTAAGACAGCAGTGAAAGGTTAGCAGAATCAATTGAAAACATGCATGGTATATTGAAGTTAAATAGTTGCTTAAACTCCGATTTTGTTGCTTTAACAGATTTCGAAAAAAAATGTTACTGCTATCTTAACTTTAATCTAGCTGTAAACTCACGTAATAAATAAAATCAAATTGATATATTAGAATTTGTTGCTAATTAGTTCCTGAAAAATAGTGAAAGAAAATTTGAAAAAACCCTACAATTCGTTAGACCTGTAGCTGTGTCCACGCTATCTTAACATGCAGTTTTCTTAACAAAGCGAAGGCATGGATTTTGTTGCTGATCGGAAATGACATCAGCACACTTCAGAGAGCTAGCAACAAAATAAATACTAAATATTTGCTACACCTGGAGACCTGTAGCCATGTTCAATGTTCATGCTACCTTAACATGCGGTCATTTAAAAATTCGATGACATTTATACAGATTTTTCTTCTCTCTATTTAACGACAACTCTCTATAACGTCAAAATATGCACGGTCCCTTGAGTGCCGTTATATGGAGTTTACACTGTATCTATATGATAAATATATTTTCCTCAAAGACTAAGTGTGTTATAGAAAATACACAATCGAAATAATCAACCAAAGAAGTTTAATTAAACTTCATTTTTAAATAAAGTAAAATTTACGTATGCATCATGCATGCATAACAAATCGTGTTTCTACTGAAAATATTGTGTACAACTTAATACACTTATCACTGAAATTAGTGGGTGGGTACTGTTTAAATTACATACTTAATTGTACTTTTATTAGTTACTAACGACTCACCCTCGGCCTCCCTTCGCTCGGGTTCGTAGGTACCCCTAGGTATAGTATATTTTTTTTACAAACTTTGAATGTCTTACGTGTCTTACTTAAAATAAGTTTCAAGCTTTTAGCTTTGAAAATGACGTAATTTCCATATAGAACTTTCATCCCCTATTAGCCCCTTACAGCCCTTTTTCGCCTTAATAAGATTGCCTTAAGATGTGTTCAGTAGTTTAGGTGTGAAAGCGCGACAAACAGACAGAGTTACTTTCGCATTTATTATATTAGTAAGCATTATTTTAATGAAAACATACCTACCTACTACATTTTTATAACTACAAATACTGGATGCGTTGAGGGGGGATATACTTCACAACCTACCTCAACGCAGTTCCTAAATTACAATAGTGAACAGGATATCTATCTATAAATAGTCGTATCCAAGCAAAAATATATTCAAGTGTGATATGTACTAATAAAATGTACCTAATAGGTGCTGCATTGGGTACAAAATTAAGATTTTTTTAATTATTATAATATGTTATATTATTTTAAAATAGTGTTTGCAGATTAACATAATAATAAACACTGCTATGTATGAAACAATATTATTAAAATATAGGTGCATAGGTTATACTTAGGTAAATTAAATAATATTATAAAAATAAATGTATGTGTAATTTTTACACGCGGTTCTCGCTCTTTGACGCTGTGAGCATGAACAAAATAAAAAAAATGTAATAATTTTTACTAAATATAAATAAATATTCATTTTATAAGTAATTATTATTAAAAAAAATATTAGTGATAAATAGGTACCAATAATTATATTTTATTAATTAATTATTGTTATTATTATAAAATATAAATTATATATATTATTTAATTATTTGCTATCTCATTTCTATAATGTCCAATAGGTGTCTATCTTTTATACCCCTCAGTCAATGATATTCTAACAAAGAATATCATTGCCCTCATTCAAATAAATAAACATAACTTTTATAATACTTCTCAATTCATCTGAAAATATTAACTTAAAAACGTTAAAAGATTCAGACAGAGATATTGTCTAAACGAAATCTTTCAGTGTTTTGAGTTAATATATTTTTTTATGTAGAAGAACATAACAAAGGCATTTAATATTTGTAATGTATTTGTTATTATTATTCAATATTTTCATGGCCATTCTCCATGGATGGGTTCCTATTATTTGTTCTGCCGCCTGCGATGCTACCTATGTTGATAAGTACCTACCTACCGCCTTCATTTGTTTCAAAGTAATTTTACGCAAGAAGTATTTATAATAAAAGCCTATTTAACATTACGAATGACATAATTGTTTTCTAAAGGAGACGCCAGTCTTAAAATCTATTAAAAAGTTTAGTACTAGGAACTATAATAACTACTACTACTATGTTGGTATATAGTAGCTGTGTGTTACACACACTGTGAGAATACATGTGTGAAACGAGATAAGTATTAACGTTCGTGGGTTTTGCGGATAGTGTCACCTGAGCCGTGTTTGCAATGTTTGTTACAGAATTTTAAACAGTGAGAAACTTACTTCCATTTAACAAAAGTTGAATATTTCAGTAGTCTCTCACGTGAGGCGAACTTCAGGTTTCTTTGCCATATTGTTTTAATACATGGCTTCCTCTGTCTGAGGGCTCATATCTGTGGTTAAGCCATTTTTTGCGCGGCCAATGACCGAGTTGCCGGCCGGCAAAACTGAGCTCACCGAAGCAGTCACGTGCCCGGGGTGAGGAGCGGCGGGCGGTTTTATTCGCAGCCGAACCTTCTCTTATAAGATGCACTCTCGTAGCGGCATAGGTGTGGAACGTGCTGGCTTTGACGGCATGCCCCCGCGCAGGCATCTTGTGATAATCGATCGTTAATATCCTAAGTTTTGTGCATAAGAGTCACCAAGTGCCATGTAGGATGTCTCACAGTAGTCTCAGTTGTCACTACGACAGCTACCTCCCTTCAGATTCATCCCTTGAAACAGACGCACTAACTAACCGACATTGGTGAGTTTTATTATTAATTTATAAATTACCTGCTAAAAATTAAAAAAATATATAGATACTCAATATACCATGTTCAAAATGTGCATAACTTAATTGTAACTTAACTTGAAGTTCTACATGTGCAATACTTACCGACATGTTTATATAAAATTTTCCGTTGCATTTAGAAACAATAGTTATACTTTTTTTATTGTCTCAGCCTCAAACTGTTATTTTGTTTTGGAAACAAAAATATGTTATAATTTATATAGCACAAGTGACAAGTGATTAGAAATATAGTAAAAATATAGTTAAAATATATATTGTAAACAAAGGAATGTACAATGTTTATAAAAATATAGAAGAAACTAAAGAAATTACAAGTAGGTAAATGATATTATGAAATGCACGCGTCAATAATCATACGCATGATCTATAATGCTACGTTTTCATTTTCATTCATATAAAATTTTTGTAAGGCAATCGCAACCATGACATTTCCTATCAATAACCACACATGTAGAGCGTACACACATAAACGCTGACTGTACAAATTTACATACGTATATTAACGGATATCTCAAAATATAATGTGACCCACATACAATCTTTTTATCACAATTGACAACTACGGTGACACGACATAATGTCGAATAATGCCAACTTGTACAGGCCGCCATAACGGCTCAATCAACCTTAAGCCATGACATTCGCTAAATAATAATTACTATCAACATTGACCCAATATACCGTAAATACATTTTTAGCGATAATACGATTTGCTTTGGAATATATACCTTGTATACCTTCAAGTTAACCTTAGTGAGTTACCATTATGCACAAAAAAATAATCAGATTCTATTCAATTCAATATTTTGCAACAATTCAATTGTTTCCTATTGACTTCCGTTCACTACTGTTCACTATTTTTTATCCGTGCTGTTCACTTAAGTATAACACTAAAACTTATATATAAAAACATAGCGGAATGGAGGTATCCATTACACTTGTTAAAACAGCTATTACGAGTATTAAAATCGATAACTGAAGTTCTTGTAATTAAATTAAAGCAGGAAAATGAGCTATTAATGTGTAGCCAAGAGATTATGTTTCACGGGCGAAAACTAATACTATTATGTTCCTACTGCATGGTAGCACAGACATGTTATCTATACAAATAATAAAATTCTAACTTAGTTGAATCTGTACATTGAATATTTTTTGGAAATCCTATTTAAATAGTCATTATTAAATTTAAATTGTCTGTCTGTCTGTGACCGCATCAAGAGAAAACCACTGGACGAATTTTGATGAAATTTGGTGTGGCGATAGCTGGTTATCCAGGTCAATATATAGGATAGCTTTTACTGTGGTAAAATATGTAATTTCTGAGAAAAATCTATATAACCCTCAAAACGTACCTAGGGACGAGCCCTACCGGAGCGAGGGCGAGTCACTAGTGTTTAGATAAGTACTAACTTAGTCAAAATTAAGGTAGAAACCAGTTTTAAACGTATCATCTGTCGATTGCATCTAAATACATGATGGTACATTAAATAACTATTATTACTACTGATGAAACTAAGTAAAATTAACATCAAAATTAAAAAAGAAAACTTCTTCTCGTTCAGTTTTCATAGGAGATTTTAGATTAGAACATTTTATCACAAAAATTGGTTTATATTATATACTATATACTAATTACACTGGGACGTAATTAATGTGAAACATAGAATTCATCAAGGGGTGACTTAAACCCCATAGACGTATTAAACTTATCTTAACATAAAGTATTTATGTTCTAGCGACTCAGCTCGTTTCGCTCGGCTTGGCTCCTTACAGTACGAGTACCTACAGATATTATTCCGCGGGATAAAAGTATCCTACACGTTGACTCGGATAGCCCGCCACCGTCATATCAAATTTAGTAAAAATCTGTCCAGCGATGTGATCATGATTAGCAGAGAAACAGGCATAACAAAATATTCTAAACACTTTCAGTCCCTAAATAATAAGATTTTGCAAACAATGGTTATTGTACAGATTCGAATCAGATAGAATTTTTTTATATGTTTCGATATATAATAATTAAAATATCTAATTCAACATTATTTCTAGTATCTAGAGTAGGTCAAGAAATACGGGTAGTCTTATTAGTATGAACCTTCACAAGCAAATGCTGCTCGCTTTTATGGGCAGTACAGTTTAACCTTATACAAGTGCATGGTCGGAGAACTTGGAAACTTAATAGAAATTATTTATCTACCCTTGAAAACACAATCTCCTAACCTTATCGATACTAAGTATTCAAATAACTCAATAACAACACGTTTCAGAACTGAATTTGATTTTGTAAACAAATCTCTCAGATTATATAATATGAGACAAATCTATACATATAAATTAAATTGAAGTGTTTTTAATTTCAAATTTATTTCTTGTCACTAAATGCATATGAAAGTATATACAGTACTAATATTAAAAAATCAATTTTTAAAAATTTTGTCTGTATGTTTGTTCCGGCTAATCTCTGAAACGGCTGGACCGATTTTGACGGGACCTTCACTGACAGATAGCTAATATTATAAGGAGTAACATAGGCTACTTTTTTAACTTATTTTAACTAGCGGAACTCGCGGCTTCGCTCTCGCTTTATCTAGGAACAAACCCGAGCGAAGCGAGGGTGAGTTAAGCCAAAATTTGAAGTGCTACAATAGCCTGCACTGAGCACAGACCTTAAAGCCATTAAAAATTTAAGGATAGACTTGAATAGGACTTTACTAAGGGATTATGACTCACCACCATCCGATGATGGTTGACTGATGTCAATATTTTATGGAAACGAGTACGAGAACAATATAAAATTTCTCTTGACTATTGCTTAAAATTTGTTAGAAGTATGCCGAAGAGATTGGGAGAAGTGATGAGAGCAAAAGGTCTTCGGACTAAACATTACAGCTTCGAATTTTTATTTTTTCCAAAGCGGTGCAAAAGTGTCCCAATATTATTTTGTGTTTATGAATACATAATAGAGATGTAACAATTTAATTTTTCATTTTCTTACTTTGTGTCATGTCTGCTATTGTAAAAATATAGTTAAAGTTTTGAATAATTATTTCACTTCTTTTTTTACGAAAAATACGAATTTCATGTATGGTTGGGACAGTTTTGCACCTTAGTGTATATAAAAATGAATTGCTGTTCGTTAGTCTCGCTAAAACTCGAGAATGGCTGGACCGATTTGGCTAATTTTGGTCTTGAATTATTTGTAGAAGTCCAGAGAAGATTTAAACTTTAACTCGAGCGTAAAAAGCGTAAAAACACATATTTTATAAATATACACGTCTTATTATATATGTCCGTAACTGTAGTATAAAGTCAAGCAATCGTACTCATCACACAAATAATTATGCCCAGAGCGGGTATAAAACGCGCGACCCAGCAAGTTAGGTCACAGCAAACTGAGCCAGACGTGTCAGAACTCTAGTTTTTACATGCTTCTAGGAGTAGTTTTTTTTTTATCTCACGATAAAACAATAAAATTATTATTATAAACTGATATCTCAATAGAAGTTTTACCCCGCTTTTTTGAGACCTACTCTAAGTATATATATTATATACTCTGTAGTCTATATTTGTGTGATATACCCGCGTAATAATTTCTCTCTACACAAAATTTGGTAAAAATCGGTCTAGTACTTTTTGTGTTAAGCCTTAACATACAAACAGTCATAGAGATAATCCGGACGAAAATTATAATAACTATTGTTTCGTGGTCTACGTTGAATAGGTACACAATAAGTACATTACAGTAATTATTTTGAAAAAAAAATCTCATGTACATACAGTACGAGTATTTATATCAATAAATATATCTACTAAGTTTATTTTACCAAATTTTTACATTAATTTTGCTTAAAACAGGTATTTCACCAAAACTTTTCAATTGTAAAAAATAAACTTGACCTTCTTCTTAAATAACAATATTTTTAGACCTTAATATTGATTAATACTGAATAATTAAAGAAACTAGGGACGTTATATAATGTAGAAAATCGTAATGGTATCACTAACATTGCAATAAAACATATTAAGTATAACAAATATGTATTTAAATGAAAATAACTTTAATATCAATAAATATAAACATACTAATTAAACAAAATTATGCCGTCACGTGCACCTTTCACATACAAAAAAGACCGGTAAAAATAAATTATGACCTCAATAATATGCAAATTCTTATATTTTAATGCAATGATAATTACAGGTGTATGTCTCTACATTGACTTTGTTATTAAAAAACTGTCACATATTGAGGTAATGCCAATCGCATTGATAGCTGATGAGGTAGTTGTATTATATTTAAAACCACTCATGGAAACATTTTTTTAAGGAATGGCCGGATTTCCACTCAAGCAGAAGGGCCATCACGCCGTAAAAGTAACCTTCATAATGCCTTGGCAGCTGAAATGGACACATCCTGGGGTAAATACTTTAAGTATAATGAAACCATAAATTAAATATAATATAGTTTACTTAGTTATAGTATAAAATATTTGTGATTGACTCACCCTCCTGCGGAACAGGACAGTATAAACACTAAAACTTTAAATATACCTTCATATTTTATACTAATTGTTATATACAGCCTTCTAGTATTTATATTTTAGGGATCCGTCGACATAAATGTATGAAGCGGAATCCAAATGCTACCTTTGTTTTTTTTTACTATATCAATTTGTGTATGAATGAAATACTTATTACATGTTTTATTTATGAAATAACTGGCAAAAAGCTGAGCTTTGTGAGGGCTCGCGTAGTTTTTCTAACGGATGATAATATTACAGCGATGATAATAATTCTTTGGTTTTCTAACAGATGGCGTTAGTTGTACTATTGTAGGTACTTTTGTAGTACTATTGTACATTCTATCCAATGATCACAAAATTGTTAATATTCTTTTTTTAAATGTTTATAAAATTATTTTTGACAGATAACACATCCAGATTTAAAGTTATCTTAAAGCACAACATTATAGGCAAGATAGTTTTTCAGTAAAGTGTACCACAAAATGCTCAGATTGTGGGATAGTATTAGGGCTCGTTTCGCTTGCCCAAATAAACTGCCTTAAAATATTGAAAATAAACAAATGTTATATTCAATATGCTATCGAAATAATCGTGGGAAAAGCAGGTGTACACCACAGATGCTGCTTCGCACAGCTGACATATTGACCTAATTCATTACATACGTGACTTATAGTGTATTAGTAATACTTGAACTTTTTATTCACAGAACGACCAACTCATATTGAAGGAAGATATAAGAAATACTCAACCACATCTTCTATTTATTCCAAAAAAGCATTATCACACCAAAGCGAACACATCGAAAGGTGGGGATTATAATTCTTATTTTGACATACTCAGTATACATTGGTATTTACTATTTATATAAAAGCTATATTGTATATAAAGAATTATTTTTAATATAATGAATATTATTATTATTAAAAATAAATTACCATGTTATTTTGGACTAAAATAACATGGTAATTTATTTTTAATTAATGCATTTTAACAGATCTTGGTGGTACGCCTGTTGCAAAAAGTGTCACACAGAAGATACCGGAATTCCTACTTGGGAACCACCACATTGGCAAAAAATATGCCCATATCCACTATGTCCCTCTTACAGACGATTTGCTCAAAACCTTTCTATTCTAATAATAGGTGAGTACTGAGTACGCACTTTTGGTTAGTAATAAAAAATTTACTCTAGTTGCAATTGAAATTCAAATAAATGAAAAAATAATGACTTGATTTTATTTGGAGAGAATTTCAGAGTCGAACACAAGCGAAGTGAAGGTATTCGCTAATATTCATATTATTGCTTATATCTTACTTCTATTGCGCAGTACCGCGAATTATCAAATAAAGACCATGACTAAATAGCTTAAGATATTGAGAAAGAAACTGAGCGTAAACATTCTAGTACTATTTCAACAAAATTATTAAAACAAGTTTTTTTGAACATTTATTCTATTTGCGAAAAATCAAGCCGTTGAGTTTTCTCACTCATACATGACTACAGATATGCCACTTATAAAAATATTCTTTCAGGCATAATGATTTGGGTAATCGTATGGATAATATTGGGTGACACAGCAGCGCCAGGCGGTCAGTTGTTTATGTTTGCCGTCCTCACTATTGCTGCTCACTTCGGTGGATGGCTCATGGTGAAAGTCACCACTCTGCCGGCACTTATTGGAATGTTAATAGTAGGAATAATTATGAAAAATATAGGCTTTGTTAACTTTGATTCGGATTACCAGCACGTAGCGTCCTATGTAAGGTAAGTGTTACTTAAAAGCATAGCTTATTAGATGTTCGATTATTTGAAGCATAGTTGAATGCCATGGCTTCAGAATACAGTTAGGTTAGGATGTATTATTTCATTATCTCTTCGTTCTACCACTTAACCTAGACAAACAATAAATTGTTACATTCTATATTCTATTTGTGTAGTCTACAAAAGAGCGAAGAAATTATTCATTCATTCTGTTTTATTTTCAGAAAAATAGCTTTAACGATAATTCTAACAAGAGCAGGACTTGACTTAGATCCAGGCGCTATGAAAAAATTCTTCTTCACTGTACTTAAACTCGCTTTAGTTCCCTGGACATTTGAATGCGTACTTTGCGCTGTGATGAGCAATCTTCTGCTTGGACTACCATGGGATTGGGGTAAATACAAATAATATAACCAAGTTGAGATCAATAGTCATTCCTATAACCTCATACAATCTAATTTTAATTTTTATTTAGCTTTTCTAATGGGATCAATATTTGCTGCGGTGTCGCCGGCCGTAATTGTACCATGTCTATTTCGCCTAAGAGAAAAAGGTTATGGTGTATCCAAAGGTATACCTACTCTTGTGCTGGCAGTGTCTGGCATAGATGATGCCGCCAGCGTTGCTGTATTCGGCATTGTATCATCTATCATGTTCTCCAATTCCTCTCTTACAACAAACATTATTCAGGTACTTCAGATTGTATTATTACGATTGTGCATTATATAATTTAATAGTTTAGTCACTTCAGAACGAATGAAGTATGAATTTCAAACATAGAACCAAAACTAATTTAATTAATAATAATTTATTTAATCTTAACAACTTAATACAGTTTTCTTACGAATTAAAGCAATAACTTAATAAGACATTTTCTAGAAACCAAAGTCGTTTTGTATTTATTTATATTGATTTGGTTTTTGTTATTTCGTGTACTTTTTATTGTGAGTAATAACGTAATAAATAATGAGTATTTAAATAGAGCCAATAGAAAAATAACAAAAGCGTGCTCATATGAAAAATGCCTCTTGCTATTTACATAATATTATGACATGGACCAATTGTTGTGTTTATTGTTAATAATTACTATCGCATTTATGTTCCTGACTATATCATATTGAATGAATAAATAAGAGTTGCTATTCTATTATTACAGGGCCCACTTAGTGTAATTGGAGGCATCGCTTTTGGAGTATTTTGTGGATACCTTGTCAAGTATATTCCGGAAAAAAATGATGCTTTCTTAGTTCCGATTCGAGTTTTACTGTTACTAGCTGGAGGTCTCATGTCAGTATTGGGATCAGAAGAAATAGGCTGGGGTGGTGGTGGTGAGTATTCTCATTAAAATATTCATTACTAAACACATTACTATAGAATTTTATACAATAAGACCGCTTACAGTAGTAGTATCATATTGATTATAGACTTAGAATATTTTTTATATACATTATAAATGCTAAAGTGTGTGTATGTTTTTTTTTTGGTTTGTGACCACACAATAAAAAGGCAACAAATCGACACGATTTTTTACTCTACACTTAATTAATTAAATTAAGTCAGGGTACTTGCGTTAATATTAAAAGAGTAAGTAGTAAGTTGACAGTGTTATATAAAAAACCGGCCTTGTACTTGTGAGTTGTGGGCCACGCGTATGCAATGTAGCGTTTCGTATTTAATGCGGACCTTAAAGATAACGATGTTAAGCTTTTACTATTGTATATTTTTAACATGGCTTATAAAATTATATTTACTTCACATAGGTACGTAACATTAATGTTATTTGTACAAAAGTTTTACTTTTCTAGAGTCACTAAGTATACTTATAAGCTGATCGACTGTTACTAAGTAAAGTTGTAAAGCCTACTTAGCTGTCATGTATTCAGCCATCTTTAAATCCTCTGTTCGTTAAGAGGGGCATTATGCCGTAGTTCACCTCGCTAGCATAATGTATTTGTCGCCGTGACTAATACGTACGGTATATACGTGCCAAATTGCAGCTTTCTCTAGTACTACGAGTCTCTAAGCAAAACTGTGGACAGACGGACAGACATGGCGAAACTATAAATGTTCCTATTATATTAACTAAGCAACCAATATAAAAAAAATTGCACCACTTCCTTATTTACTAGAATTATGGGCAGGCAAATGCCATTGATACATAATCGTTTATTTACATGTATGTAGGTAGTACAACAGAATACATAACTTTCACTCGAACAATGCGCCATGTCATATGTACCTACTATTGCAGGCACAATAAAACAGTGCTACAAGAACATATTATAAAAAACAATTCTCATATGAATCATTTTAAACATAGTCTAATTAATAATAATCCCAATTCTTAATATTTTAATTAAAATGTTAAATAATTAAAAAAATATATAGGTATATTATACCCGAGAGAACCCACGGCTTTGCTCTCTAAATGTTAATAAAAACCTAATAAATATATTTATTTGTTATTTTTATTTTAAATCTAATTACATTTTGACATAAAATTGACAGAGTTTCGTACAATCTTACATGCCCTATTTTATCCCCTTGGGAGATGAATTAAAAGTACCTTTAGTATCAGATAATTACATCTTGCACGTTCTCATGAACAGCGGCATAGGCTGCGCGTTTATCCATCAGTCAGTCAGACAGACAAAGAATTCTATACATAAGTAGATTGTATTCGAAATAAAACATAGCTTAATAATGTAAACACTAAACATATTAAAAATTTAAACCTCTTACAGGACCACTAGCAGTCATTGCCTTTGCATTCGTGGCCTGCAAGGAATGGGTTGAACAAGGCTGGGAGCTAGAAGACAACCCAGTTGCGACTGCCTTTGAAATTTTCTGGATGTTCTTTGAACCCATGCTGTTCGCAGTCACTGGCGCTCAAATTGTGGTAAGTTTGAAATAATTGATAGAAAAAAAAAACATTTCTTGGAGGTTATTAAAAAGAACATATAAATTGAATTAGTGTACCTAGTACTAGTTCCACAAATGAACTGGAGTGCAAATAATATATAATTAGTATTGAGCTAAGCCAAATAAACTGAATAAAGATACCTACATAAAACTGAAAAGTTGAACTGCACTATTTTTTAAGCTTTTTTATTTTTTAAGTCTCCAAGAACTATCAATGCGAGTATTAACGAGACTATTTGACAGATTGCTGATCTCCCTCCTCATCTAGTGCTGGTCAGCGCTGGAATCATCATGACCTGCATTATTCTTCGCGCCTTACTTACAAGTGTCAGTGCAGTGCGCAGCAATCTTAACATGAAAGAAAAAATTTTCGTCGGATTCGCTTGGATGGCTAAGGCTACTGTTCAAGTAAGATTTTTTACTGCTTTTTTACTATTGTGATAAAGTAATATTAAGTAAAAATTAAAGTACCTGGTCACGTAAATGGTTTTCTTTTATAGGCTGCATTAGCACCTGTAGCTCTAGATGAAGTACGCAAGATGGCTGGCGATGATGAATCAAAAGTTGAACTTTTAAACTACGCAGAAATGGTTTTTACTATATGCATCATGTCTATAGTAATCACAGCTCCAATTGGAGCAATTGTAATAACTATCACGGGACCGAGACTTCTCTCCAAAACTACGAAGCCTCCTGTATTAGAAGGTAAATCAAAATTGTGCTATCACTTATCTGCTATATTTATTTGGTATAAACAGAAACTTATTGAACAAAAAATAAAAATAAAGATTTAAAAAAGAATGAGTAAAAAACAGCAAGGTTTTTATACAATTATATTATTACAGTACAACAACTAAATATTATTACATTTAAGCTCCTAAGTTTTAGACAGTAAAACTTATAGAAAATTATTTTAACAAGTAGTTTTAGATGATATTTTGGACATTTAATCCTTTAGTTCGACTGGCTATATTGAAAGTTGTAAGAATTTTTGTGTGGGTCGTATGCTACTGTTTTATTCCCTGGAGTGTAGAAGAAATGGTTCGGTTCTTTTCCTTGGGATTGAAATGAATTATTAAAAGAGAAATTATTTTGGTAATCATTTTTCAAAGAACTCGTGGGATATTTATTTGTAGGATAACTTGAATAACTTGAGTTAAAACTTGTCGTGGGATAAAAATGCGATGGTCTCGGAGCAGTGATGTTTGTATTTTCTTTATTAAACGTATTAGTATCATGTACTGAATAACCTGGATAAGTCGACCTATCTTGCGGATAGTGGTTAGATTGATACAAAGTATGGTTACTATTGTGGTATGTGGGATTTTGTGGATAATATGCTCGAGAAGTGTTATATACATTTGGTACTGAAGTGTCATGTATGTTATTAACATTCGATGAAGGCACATTCCAAGGATTGTTTGTAAAGTTTGAAACGCGGTTATGCATATATGATCTATCTTTTGAATAATCTATAGGTTTGGGAGCAGTGGTGTTTAAATTTTCTTTACTAAACGTATTAGTATCATGTATAGAATAACCTGGATAAGTCGACCTACCTTGCGGATAGTGATGAGATTGATACAAAGTATGGTTACTATTGTGGTATGTGGGATTTTCTGGATAATATTCTCGAGAACTATTGTATGAAAAATTTGGTACTGCATTTTCATGTCTAGTATTAACATTAGATGAAGGTATATTCCAAGGATTGTGTGTAAAATTTGATACGCGGTTATACATAAATGGAGTATCTTTTGAATGATTTATAGTATCATTATTTGTATGATGATAACTATTCATGGAATTAACATAATTAGGAGAAACTTGCCCGTTTAATACGGAACTATTGTAAGGATATTTATCTGTGTCTTGCGAAATATTTACATATCTACTGAAAGGATAAAGGGTTCTTGGAGAAGACACATTGATATGATTATTATTAGAGAATGAATTCTGAGAGTAAACGATTTGACTTGGTTTTGAACTTTGGTGATCACTTGTGTTTTGATAGTAGTTATTTGAGTTAGGATAACTAGAATGAGGAGAATGAGAATTCTGTTGAGCTGGGTAATAGGGTGGTCTGACGCTTACAGGATTTTGCGGTGGATAATTTAACGTAGTGCTATATTGTCGCATTGGATAAAATTGGTTATGTGGATATTTCTGTGTTACAGAATAGTTATTAGAATTCGAAGAAAATCCATTATAGGTGTAATTTAATGGAGTTTTATATGTTGTATAATTAGACTGAATCGGATATGATGGAGATCCCGCTGGATACATTGAAGAACGTCCATAATTACTTTCTCGAGAAATTCTGTGCTTCTTTAAACTTTTAATATTTCTGTTTTCATTACTAAATGTTGAAGATTGTTCGTTTTTTATAGTAGTTGTGTCATCAAACTTGTCTTGTTTTGGTATCCATAGTTCTTTTTCTGTTACCCGATCATTATTTTCACCAGATTTAATAGCACGATTATTTTCTGACGCATCATGACTTAAGCACTTTTCACAAAACAATACACATATAAAAATTATCAATTTTAATAATTTTAAATTTAAATTCGACATGATACACGCTCACTACAAATGTTGTATTGAAAATAAAAATGTTCATCTACATTTTATTCTTAAAATGATGTGTTAACATACACTTTGACCTTGTTATCGACTTGCTATAATTTATAATGAGCTGATTGTGCAGCATTTTGGTAAACACTTTTGTCTTAATTATATTTTTATTAATAGGTATTGATTTACTGTGTAACTTACATTTCTTAGAATTACAAAACTCCTGGTTCCAAACTTCGAACCTATCTAAGAGAATTTGTTATCTTACTCACTCTGAAACAACACGCAATACCTATATGGCACTTAACTCAAAATACATCAGTTTTGAACTCAATTTCTTTACTCTTGACAAAACCCGTCAAAAGGATTTTGTTATTTCCATGAATTTTTAAGCTCATGGAAATAACGAAACACTTAACGTTTATAATTCGGCTAGGCAATTACAATCGTAGAGAATGAAAAAAAATCTTATCTTATTAAGTGTAACAGAAATCTGTCAGAAAAATAGCATAATATTATAATATTGATGAGTTATTATATGAATGTTGAGTTATTATAATAACTCATATAATATAATCGGGCACACTTGTATCAAATTACTAAGGGCTAGTAAATATTGAATAAAAGGTACCTAACGATTGTTCTGTATTATTTCAGGTTGGCGCCGGTCGCATAGACCATCTATTCGTGATATCTCTATAATAGACGAGGAAGAGATAGCCGAGCGCGATGCGGAGGAAGCTGATACGCAGCACTCACCACCAGTATCTCCGATACCCACGGCAGTACCCAACGCATACAGTACACCTAATCCCATAACGGTTCAGCCTAACAGTCGTACATGAGCTCAGTCTTTTTGCACATATAAAATATGTAAACCTTTGTTTGGCTTTGTCTTTACACTGCAAATTGCAACATTTGTTTTGAACAAAACAATTTCGAAATTACAAATCAAACTGCTAAATTACTATGAAGTTCTGTGGCTCTTTAGTATTATCGTAATTTTAATATCTTAATTTAAAATAGTATTTGACGCTGATGTACTTAAAAAATAAATAATAATAAACTATATTGAATAGAGATCCACATAAAAAACAACTTTTTATCTATTTTACGCATTCATAAACAAGTATGTAAATCCGCCTTTTTGTAGTATCTTTTCAGTTATATAATGGCCTTTTTCATTTCATTTTTAACTAAAACATGAGGCTATGTTATGTATTTCTAGTTGAAACGGTATGCCACATGCTATTGACATATCTAATAATGTGATAAAATGATGTATATATTTATAAACTAGATAATTTTTACAATGAAGAACCTCGCCTCTAAACTTTCAATCTTATTAAACTTTACACCTAGTTAGTTACCATCGTAAACGTATTTTTATTTGTTGATATTATAATCATAAGTCATATAGGTTAACATAATACTTTCTTATTCAAAGTGTCATGTATAGGTTACATTTTGTTCTCTGTTGTTAAAAACAAAACTAAATTAGGACCAAGATAATTTCATAGCCGTAATTTAAAAATATTTTTAATTATAACAGTATTGTAAATTTAACTTATATATTCGTAATTTTATTTATATTAGCTGATATTAACACGTCAACTTATTATTAAAAGACCATTAGAATATAAAACAAATGACACTTTCATAATATTTACTCAATTGCTGTACCAGTGCTGAAATAGATACTTACAATACTACATATTTTTAACATTATAGTTATACCTATTATGTTAAAAATATGTTACAAACTAATTGCAGTTTAAGTTATAAACTAGGTACCTGATAAGTATATTGGCATTACGATGAAACATGTCTGTCTGAAAAAAAATACAAAATTTTTAAAAAATAATTAGCATAATGGTTGTAATTGAATAGAAAGTAACGATTATGATCAACAAAGTGAGTGTCATGCGGTGTTTAAACTTAGTATTAAACAGTATTCATTTTTTAATATAAGTATTATGTAGGTAATGTTTATATTGGTTCAGACTCGATATACACATACCTCTTACGTATAGGTACTTATATAGTAGGTATTGTAGTTAAATCACTTTGTACCATACATGTTGTAATTATTGATTAATTAATATTTGGGACCACTTGCATTGAAATGTTTGTAAAATACGTGTCATATTTAAAATTAACTCAAAATATAAATAAAGTTAAAAGCAATTTTATTTACATACCTATACGACTATTTATTATTCCAACATCCATATCTATCCAACTCAATAAATATTCCGCACGATATTCTGTCAGTGCTGTTTTTTTCCACTGATTTCATTGTCAATAAGTCATACTACTTTTACACAAAAACATTTTTAACCAATGAAAGCATCTTTAAAATTAACTCAATCTTACGAAAAGCTAGCTTTTTAACCGACTTCTAAAAAAGGAGGAGGTTCTCAATTCGTTGGGGACTTTTTTATGTATGTTCCCCATTACTCGAAGATGGCTGGACCGATTTGGAAAATTCTTTTTTTTACATAAACAAAAGAAGTAACTACTTTTCGCAAAAAATTTTAAAATAAATTATTTTTAACAAAAAACAAAAACCGACTTCAAAACTAAACAAATCTAAACTAAAAAGTAGAAAATAATACTTTTAAGAACTTTGTTAATTTTGAAGGCGGTGCCAGCCAAAGCAAAATAACCTGAAATAGACACATATTCGATTAAGCTATAAATTTGTAAACATTATATTTTTTTTTAAAGTTTAAGTATATATATATATATATATATATATATATATATATATATATATATATATATATATATATATATATATATATATATATATATATATATATATATATATATATATATATATATATATATATATATATATATTTGCCGTGTGGTGTCCGGCTTAAGAATAGCACCAACCCTGACGAAGGATAAGGGTGTCGTACGAGGCGACTAAGTCCATTAACAAACGAAGTAATTATACTTACGCTTCGGTATAGGGGAGATGGGCCTCTAAGCATTGACTTGCAACCCATCTAGGAGAAGGAAAATTCCGAAATAAAACCCGGAGCGGAGTCAACGGAAGGCGCGAGTAGGGTCCAACCCGAAATATGCGGCAGACTCCTGCAGCCGAACTGGCTCCACATGTATTGGCTTCCCTTTCCTGTGGAATAAGCCAGCGAGGCCGAGAGGGTGATACAGGTGCTGGGCATCCCTGTATTTCCTTAATTCCGTCCCAGGCGGTGTAATGTCTGTGGAGAGGTCACTCCACCCATGGTAGCTTTGCTGTATGGAAAACAACACGGAAAGTGGCAGTTACCAGTTATAAGTCTTGCACAGATGGGCGTAAGTGCGGGCGCTAGGGGTCACTTTCGACAGTGGGAGGGTCCATTGTAGGCCCATTGATTGGTTACCGCCCGCTTCAAACTGGGCAGCCCCCGGACAATAAGGTACCAATCCGTCCCGTTTCCAGCTTGCTTCCTTGAGGTGTAGGAAGCACTAGCTCTTGGCTAGAAGGCTGGTGTCGTTAATTTTCACACCTGGTTTGAAAAAGAAATTGGATAAAAACCCACCTCGCCAATCCATGCGCATTGCAACATGGAATGTCCGTACTATGAGGACAGGCCTCCCGGATACCTACGGAGGTGACGGCTGCGCACAATATCTGCGCAAAACTGCCGTGATTGATGCAGAGCTGAGTAGGTTAAACATCTCTGTGTGCGCTTTGCAGGAGACCAGGTTACCCGACGAAGGTTCATTACAGGAGTCCTCTTATAAGTTCTTTTGGAAAGGAAAAGACTTTTCTCACGCCCGTGAACATGGTGTTGGTTTTGCGGTCCGAAACGATATTGTTTCCTCCATTGAAACCCCTTGTGGTGTTTCGGAACGCATAATGGTCTTAAGACTAAAGAACAGTTATGGTCATGTGACAATGATTGCCGCTTATGCTCCGACATTAAAATCTTCGGATGAGTCCAAAGAACATTTTTATAACCAACTGGCTGAGACTGTTAAAAGTGTTTCCAATAGCGATCGCCTCTATATCTTGGGTGATTTCAATTCCAGGGTGGGACGGGATTATACCGCGTGGCCTGATTGTATTGGTTATCATGGAATCGGCACTATAAATGACAATGGCCGACGCTTATTAGAGTTCTGTTCTGCACACCTCCTATGCGTAACCAATACATACTTTAAGGGCAAACAGTCTCGTAAAGTGTCTTGGAAGCACCCACGATCAGGCCACTGGCATCAACTGGACGTGATATTAACTAGATCTAAGGATCTCCGCGATTTTCTTCATACTCGCACTTTTCATAGTGCCGACTGGTACACAGACCACTCTTTAGTAGCAGCACAAGTATCCATAACTTATAAAAGGATACATTTATCCAAAACGCCAGGTAGGAGGAAGTTGAATCTTTCCAACACTCGAGATGATGGAAAAGTCCGACAGTTTGAGTGCTTGGCAAATAAAGAACTTGCTAAATGGGATGCTAATACTCCAATAGGCATCGAGTGGGATAAAGCAAAAAAACTATTGACTGAATGCGCCGCTGAGATTTTTGGATATGAGAGGAGCAAGTCTCGGGACTGGTTTAAGGACAATGTCCAACATTTACAACCTCTTTTGGACTCTAAGCGGGATGCCGCACTTCGTTACCGCATGAACCCCTGTCCAGCAACTAATAAAGCACTTCAAACAGCTAAAGCCTCTCTTCAACGAAGTGCGCGGTACTTTGCAAATTTGTACTGGTCAAATCTTGGTCGCACCATACAGCTGTGCGCGGACAGTGGAAACATAGGTGGGGTCTATGAAGGCATTAAACGGGTCCTAGGACCTATTCGTAAAAAGATAGCCCCTCTAAAGGACGCTTATGGCAATGTTATTATTGATAGCCACAAACAACTCGATCGTTGGGTCGAGCATTATACCGATCTCTACTCAAGTCCAGTAAACATACAACCGGAGGCAGCGCAGAGCATACCAAAACTGGATGTGTGGACTGAATTGGATGATCTACCGACTTTAGAGGATTACACCAGGGCTGTCGATCGGCTTAAGCGCGGAAAGAGTCCCAGCGCCGATGGTGTTCAAGCTGAAATGTTAAAACTTAATTGCGTGAGGCCTATCCTGTACAATCTGCTGTGCAAATGTTGGGAAGCGGGACAAGTACCTCAGGATATGCGTGATGCTAACATAATCACATTATACAAAGGGAAAGGCGATCGCGGCGACTGCAACAATTTCCGTGGTATTTCTCTTCTGAGCATAGTTGGCAAGCTATTTGGCCTAGTCGTTCTATCTAGACTACAAAGGCTTGCTGAACGTGTTTATCCTGAGAGACAGTGTGGTTTCCGCGCCGGGCGTTCTACAGTAGATATGATTTTCACACTTCGCCAAATACAGGAGAAGTGTCGAGAACAAAATTGTCCCTTAATAGTAGCTTTCGTAGATCTTAATAAGGCCTTCGATACAGTCAGCAGGAAGGGCTTGTACACGGCGCTTAAGAGCATTGGGTGTCCGCCTAAGCTCCTGAGCCTCGTTGAATCTTTTCACGAGAACATGAAGGGCAGAATAGTTTTTGACTGTCAGTTATCTGCACCGTTTGATATTTGCAGAGGAGTGCGACAGGGCTGCGTCTTGGCACCTACCCTGTTTGGTATTTACTTTTCGCTTATACTGCGCACAGCATTTGGTGATAATCCACAGGGTATCCATCTACATACACGATCTGATGGAAGGATTTTTAACATCTCGCTGTTAAAATCCAAAGGAAACCGCGATGATATTTTCATTGATAGCCTTCTCTACGCCGACGACGCGGCTTTCGTTGCCAATTCCGAACGTGAGCTCCAGTGTATGGTGAATCAATTCTCACAGGCCTGTACTTTGTTCGCCATGTCTGTAAATACAAAGAAGACCGTTGTGCTAGCACAAGGTACCTCTGAGGCTCCAGGAATTTCACTGAATGGTACGCTGTTAAGGATAGTTGATAAGTTTTGCTACCTAGGGTCAACCGTAACAAACAATCTATCACTGGATGCAGAGGTTGACATTCGCATCGGTAAAGCAGCAAGCATGTTCGGGAAGCTTAGTACTCGAGTATGGCGAAACAAATATTTAACCACCAAAACCAAGATGTTAATATTTCAAGCTTCCATTGTAAGCATACTCTTGTATGGAGCTGAAACCTGGACAACTTATGCGAAGGTAGAACGACGAATTAACTCCTTTTACATGCGTTGTCTTCGTACCATCTTGTGCATATCATGGCGAGACAGGGTTACAAACGAGAAGGTTCTAGAAATTGCACAATTGCCTAGCTTGACCGCGCTTCTCAAACAGAGACGTTTGCGTTGGCTCGGGCATGTGCACAGGATGGAACCATCTCGATTACCACGTCGTGTACTTCTTGGTGCGGTTGCTAACGCAAGGAGAAGCGTTGGAAGACCACTGCTTCGCTTTAAAGACTGCATCAAGAGAGACATGGCTGCCTTTAAAATTGACCACCGACACTGGGAAAGACTCGCAGAAGATCGAACGGAGTGGCGCAATAGAGTTGTGAAGGGTCGCAAGTTCTGTGATGAAACTGGGTTCGCGGTACTTGCTGACAGGAGACATAGACGACATCGAGGCGACTCAGTACCATCCGTCGCAAACTTCTCCTGTCAGGTCTGCGGTAGAACGTGTCGCTCTCGCATAGGTTTATACAGCCACCAGAAGCGGTGTACTTCGAACATTGCACTATAGATCGTCTGAAATAGACGCAAAGGCCAAAGCAAGCATATATATATAGCTATCATATATATATATATATAGCGATCAGATAGCGATTTTTATAAAATTATTTGAAATTTTAATAAAACACTACAAAAAAGAAAAAAATATTATCTCATTAAATACATAGGTACCTATATATCACATTTATACATGTAATAATTTAATAATCTTTCATATTTTCGAAAGAAAAATAAATTTTAGGGAATAATTTGATAAAATAAATATTATCTACCACCAAACTAAAACTGGTGTTATCTACACATATTGTAATAAAATTCTAATACAATATGTGTAGATAATGTTTCCCAAATCCTAAGAAGCTAGCATGTACCATCATACATCGAGAGGTCCTGGGTTTGAGCCCCGGGTCGGGCCAAGTTTAATTATTGAGTCTTTCTGTTTAGTAACAGCCCGGAGTTGGGAAGTTGGCGGTGAGTCACCCCCATGTCTCGGAGAGCACGTAAAGCCGTCGGTCCTGCGCCTTAGCTCTCATAGGAATACAGAGTGCACTTGTGTCTGCGCGTACACTTGTGTACTATAATATCTCCTGCGTAGTTGGCCAGTCTCAATGAGATTGGCCGCCAAGGCCGGAATCGGTCGGAAAAATATGTTACGCATTCCACCTGTACATAACAGTAGGTTATGTTGGGTTCAGTAGAAGGGTAGTGCTTGAAATGTCTACTGAGCGATTGAAAATTTGAAAAAAGGCGGTATTTACTCTCTTTTAATATTAAATAATAAAAAACATAGTGCTAGTTAGAATATTTATTTTCTTTTTTCAAAAAGAACTTTTACCTTTAATCACTTAATTTTTTTTCTTACAATTATATGACTAGATTAAATAGTATATAATATTATGCTCTAAATACGGCCATTTAGACTTATAAACTATTATTTGACATTGATTTATTTATCGTTGGTAGGTACTAAAATAACATAGTACCAAGATTTTATTTTAGTACCTACCTATTAGCTGGTGAAAGCGCTTATACTTATACAATTTGTATTGACTTTACAGCAAGCAATTTTTATAACATCATCCTACATAATATTAACTATCCCTCTTTTTCATCTATTTTTTTTCTAGTAGGTACATATGGCATAAAAAACTAAAGAATTTCATTTTTCCGAAATATCAAACATCTCCACATGTAAAGCTTCAACCACAGATTATTCAATAACTACTTTATTAGAGGTTCCTATCAATTACAAAAAGCACAAGAAAACAAGGCATTTCTCCCTTTGCATAATGTGAACAAACCTACTTTTTCACACTTCACTTTAAATAAGTTCAATAGGTGGGTTGTAATATTTAGTTATATATTAATGCATAACTTTACTATTACGTAATATAATATAACTAAAACTTCGGAATGATAATTCGACATTGGTTAAGATATAGGTAACTCATTTTTTAAATGTTTAATGTAAAACAGACACTAATCATAATAACCTTACTACAAATTACTATTAAACCTAAAGCACAACAGCAAAGTTCAATTATAAATACAAATTACTTACAAATGAATAAGGCTGGCGTGGGCGTAATAATTATAACGTCATGTAATAAATGCTAAATCGTAATAAGTATAACGATTCATCTAATCTAATATTATCCTACTAATATTACTCTATAGTAGAGATAAAATACAATTTCAAAAAATCCAAGAAAATAGGTACCATTATTTTTATTGACTCTTGAAATTGTACAAGAAAAATAATTTTTCTTTTCTACTTTTATATGGATTTACTTTTTTATTGATAGTTCAAGTCAATCCTGGAATAATGAGAAATGAAGAATCTGAAGTTATATGTATAGGTAGGTACATAAAATACTTGTATCTACTGTAGATACAGTCTACCTATATATTATGAAAAACCCAAGGAAAGCATATAGGTTAATCTTTTATTCAATTCAATTCTCTTGTTAATGGATTCAAAGCGTGCCAGTTGAGCACAGGTTTCGTCGCCAATGTCACGTGTAATGAAGAAAATACGAAGGAGTTTGGTGGTAAATGTTTGGATTGGTAGGTATAAAATGGTCAATGAATCCCAAAAAATGATCAGTGACAAATACTTGTTAGTGACATTAAACAACTAACACTGCTTATTATTAGGTAACGAAATTCGCATATTAGTACGTTCATCTGAACTAATGGTTCTTGACAAAAATGTGGATGATGTTCGACTTGAAGAAGAAGTGGCGTTGTTCTGCGCATCCGGTTTCTCGAGCCCTGTGTAATTAGTATTAGGTTAATTATTTAAATAATTACATTACCACGGTGCATGCATACATTCATTTAGCTAGGAAACTATTTATATGTGAAATAACATCCAGGTTAGTTACTATATAGATATTGCGTGAATTAGTCACTTTCATTATTTAAACAGCATATCTTTATCACAGTAAGCGAATTGTGAACCGTACAATATTTTACTTATAATGCATTACTTAAATATAATCACAACATTAAACATATCACAAGTCAAGTGGAATGTTGTAATACGATTTATATCAGAAGTAGATGCGTATTACAAACATTACTTTTGGCGGTTAACGCGACGAAAGACAACAGCAATTAATACTAATATATACTTGTTTCAGTTGCAGTCCGAGTTAGTCCTGTAAAAAAATTTATTTTAAATCTATTTTTTCTTTAAAGTTGTGCCATTATTATGTCATTTGATATTTGGATGTAGTTCCAGTAACTATTCATCTACTTATTTTAATTTTATGAACAACGCAATACAAAATAATAGAAATAGAGAATCAAATATTATTTTAAATATATACTATATAGTTATACTTGACAATTGTCAGTTTAAACTTTAAATATGTCATTTCTGAAAACAAAATACGAGTACCTACTATACTTCTGAATTTAATATGAAATCTTAACTTTAACTTCACCCGCCTGAAGTATTTATCATTACTGCTTAAAGTAAGCTTATTACTAATAACTTTTCGCTTACCATATTTTAGAGTTCAGCTACGAAACTAACCCTTTAAAAGCAATTTTATCTGCAGCCTAGAGATAAAGCTTTTTCACTAACCTTCAGTGTTGTGTCGAACATTCACACTGATAACAATATTCTCTACTCTACTCTAATATTATATTAAAAATATAATAAGCAAAAAGTCTACATTAAAATAAATAAATACCATTTGACATAATATAGTAAGAAGAAAGATGGAAACAATCACGATATCGTAAATTCTGCTTATACATTATAATAATAAGATTATTATATTTTTTTATATTATTAGCCAAAATATTATTACATATTACAGACTACTTTCAGTTTAAACAATTCATGTGCTCTTACGCGTCAAGGTTAAGTAACAAGTTCCTACTCTACTAATTTTTAAGGATTTTTTTTAGATATAAAATAGTATTAAAAATCAAATTTTGTAAATATGTATTTATATATAGAATTTATAGTATCAAATTCATTTTTGATAATTCTGGATACTTCTTTATTAGTAATATATTATGATGAAGCCAAGAGGTGAATGTGTAGTCAAACTCTTCAAAAGCTAACAGGAAAAACTTCCGAGTTTGGGGTTCACTGATAAAAAACATGAGTAGCTAACTCGAAAGGACTGGCACTGGTGCCATCTGGCCATAGTAAATTTCGTTTTTCGAAATAATAAACTTTAGACAAGTAGACAAGTACATTATGTAGTAATAATACTTACCGAGTCGTTTTCTGATGAGATAGTAAACTTTCGGCTTCATCACTAATATCACAAATATGAAAACTCCTTGTAATTCGTTGAAGAGGTCGACGATATTCCATAACCATTGTGGCTCAGATACGACGGTAGAAAGGAGTTCGGACCCCCATCCTGCGCCCATCACTACCCATAGCTTTCCCGTGAGGATGTACCTATAATATATAGACATTAATTGCTTTACTTTTTATGACTGCAATATAATATATGTAATGTAATTAATTGAATCTATTTGGATTACAATATCTCTCAAACCATGTCTTAAATACATTTTACATAATTTATCACTAATCGGACCCTAATACATAGCTTATTGTATTGTGTGTATAATACCTATATACGTATGTATATATGATATATACTCATATATTATAGGTATGTAAAGAATCATTGCAAGTATTTATAACTCGGTATTTCCTACACCTAAAGATTGTTTGGAAGAAATCGCTGTTGTAGTGATAAGGCCGCCTCTTGTGCACTTTCCTATAATTACTTCTTGTTTATGTCTTCTTTTTGGGTGTGCAATGAAGAAAAAATATTATAATAGTGACATTATTATTCTTTATCTATTTCAATAATTTTCCTTACAAAAAACCAGCGTTTATGAAATTTTAATTTTTCCTTCCAAAAAACCCGTGTATATGTATATTTTTCCTGCATAATCATTACTTGTAAAAATCGTTTATATTACAGGATTTCTTTTATTGTATCCGTTATAAATTATTATGTACTGCATATTTATATTATTTTACCTATAGGTCGTGTGACAATATAATTTATCTAAGTATACCTACTCATCCGAGTTTGTAAGCCTAAGTCAAACATTGGTACCTACAATGCCAAGCTTTTCGTATTGAATGAATGATTTTTTTATTTAGGCAAAATGTAATAATTAAAGTGAATAAAAAACCTGTAGATGTGAAAAAATGAATAAAGTTATGTAGTTGTCTTTGTTATTCTTTGTTATGTTAGATTTAGGGTAAATATCAGGCCGTTGCTTTGGTCCACGTAGGTACCTACAGCCTGTATGAGTTTTCGTGTATCCAAAATAATCAATGTATCCACTCGTGTGGTTTCTAATATTTATCCAGTTATCTATTTATACCCCTATCTGTAGATATCTGTCTGTCTCTTATTAGGATAGATCAATAAAAACCAATTGACGATTATAGCGACGTTACCGTGCCTAATGGTAGGTATCTTGTTTTATCCATACTAATATTATAAATGCGAAAGTAACTCTGTCTGTCTGTCTGTCTGTCTGTTACCTTTTCACGCCTAAACCACCCAACCGATTTTGCTGAAATTTGGTATGTAGATAGTTTGCATTCATGAGAAGGAAATAGGCATATTATTTTTTGGAAATTCAACCCCTAAAAGGGTTAAAAGGGGTGGCAAAGTTTGTATGAGAAAAATATTTTTATTGCACATTTTTGCATGAAACTTTGAATTAATGCTTTTTAGTACAAATGATGAAACACGTATTTCAGGGTTTTTCGAAATTCACCCCCATTGGGGGTTAAAGGGGGTGGGCTAAGTTTGTATGGGAAATTTAATTCTATTGAAATATTTTGCGTGACACTGAAATAATGCTCTGCAATACAAATTAAGAGGGCCAGAACTTTAAATGGGGAATCAGTCCTTGGTACATTATAAGTAACAGTATATAAGCAAAAATGTTTATTTTATTCACTCTTAGCGCGAGCGAAGCCGCGGGCACCGCTAGTTACCTATAAATTCGTTAATGTGGCCTAATATATAAATATATTTCCAGCTTAGTGATAGAATTAATAATACATATAAAATTGAATATTATTGTAAGCAATTAACGCCTATGGGTTAATAATTAGGTTTATATTTCTATTCAGTTCGAAGGAACATATCGATCCTATGTACTATGTAGGTATTAATTATACAAGATTACATAGAAGAATCCTTTACAACATTGCTAACAAAAAATCACCGTTTTTTTTTTCTTCTATATTATTCAATTATTTCCTTTAATGGCTTCCAGGAGTGCCAGTTGGGCACAGTTGATTCTATATTATTAATTTATTTGGTTATACTTTACTAATTTGTACAGATAGTATAATATTATAACACCTAAGTCTATTATGAATGCTGCCTAAATATTACGTAGCTGCCTAAATATTAACTTATAATGTGTGTGGTAAGAGCAAACAGACAAAAGTTCACTTGACAAGGATATATTAATATTTGTTATGTCGCTCGAAAAGGCAAAAACATACTGTTTGATTAAAGTTTTGTATCATACCATGATACCTTCTTATAATACTTGTAAGTCATAGGTACTACAGAAACTAATTACTATTTACTACCCATGTATTGTATCTATAAGCAAAATAAATTTACTTTAATAAAAATAAACAAATAAACCATCCATATTAAGAATAAAGTTAATCAATCGCAAATTATAATTTATCAATACATTCATTACTTTTTTTCATTAATTCAAATATACTATAAAGGTAGCAAACATCCACGATATAGAAAACAAGTATTTCATATTTAAAGTATAGATTTCGACAATTGATTACGAATTTTCGGACTGTAGAAATTATAGTTTTCAGTGACTGAAATAATCCGTTAATGTTCGTTTACCGCGTGTACACGTGTATTCTAATAAGTGCAAATTTTGTTATAATTATTGATAACATTAACACAAAACAAATACTCACTTTGCTCTATCAATTCTAAATCGTCGTTTGGCGCGATCTCCTACCGAGCCAGCTTGTAACCGATGAACTTCAGATTTTACTTGAGCGCAATGACGAGCCGTAAGGAGCCACAGGACGAAGTTAATAAATGTCACAATCCCCATTGGTATAACGAAAAATATGTAATGCGGCCAATCTCCTGATGTGTTTTGCTCTGAAAATTATTTATGAATAAACTTTAATTACATGTACCTACCTATACATAGATAATATTATTTATTTTGTTGCGTTAAACGTTTATTATTGTCGAATTAATTTAATAAATATACTTATATTTATGTACCTATATATTTATGTAGATAAAAAATATACAGTCTTTATAGGTAACATACGAGCCTTACTACCTGAAAATACGAGTAAATATAATATACTCGTATATAATAATGCTATCAATATCAATAGACGTCATGAAAGTTAAACATGGTATGTTTGTTTTTTAAAGGAAACTGATTATTTCTTGGGCTTAAGATAAATTATTTTGTTAGATGTTTATGACTATTTTTATCTTAAAAAATAAATGTAACACATTGAGCAAGTATTATTCATTTAGTTTATTTCAAAACATCTCATGGATTTAACTAAGAAAATATCTGTTAGAGCGATACAGATCCGTTCAAATGGAATTGAGAACTGTGAAAGGAAGAAAACACATAAGCAATTTGAATTAAAATTTTGTAATCAATTTACCTGCACCAAACCAACAAATTTGGTTTCCTATATTAGCCTTCAAAAATGTTGCTACTGGAAACCGATCAAAAAGAAACATGGTCAACGTCATCAGTATCGTGAAGCTCCATGCGTATAAGGAGTACCAGATGAATCGACGACACTCTGACGCTGTTTTACGAAGAGGCTTCACAGTGCGCATACTCCTGACAAAAGACGCAAAAACAGTAATTAACAAGTATTAATGAAGCATACATTTGTTTTACATTTATAACATATGTTTAATTATCATCTAATTAATAAAATTTGATTTTCGTACCTATCGTAGTCAGCCTCAATAGATAACGCTTTCTAAATTCCTTATGAATACGTGTAGGTACTTAATAATTTTAAGGAAAAAAAGGTTATTTACAATGTATAAACTTGATTTGAATATTACATTAACGCGATTACTCTTTAAGCAATTTATAACCTTGAAATTGGATGAGTAATTGTATTATATAGTACCTAATAAGAGTACCTTTTAACGGCTAAATTAGGTACACTACATATCGCTGCCACCCTCCTCCATAGGTCACGGATATTAAACGCTTTACGATAGCAAAAGCTTTGTGATAATTATCTGATAGTGGGCGGAATACGTGATAACGAAGTTTCGATAAAGTAGCCCAGTTATTGGTTAATAATTTTATCATCGATCAATACACATTAAAAAAGTATTACCAAAAATAAAACAAATTTAGTTTTACTTATATTTTATATTATAAAACTAAATTTGTTTTATTTTGGTAATACTTATTTTATCTTGCCTTTGTAATGAACTTTCGAACGATATTTTGATTATATTTATAAATTGATAGATTAATCGAATAGGTATCTGTTTAAGGTTATTTTACTTTGGCTGGCACCGACTCCAAAATTAATTAAGTAGGTAATTAAAAGTATTATTTTTTATACTTTTTAGTTTAGCTTAGTATAGTTTTGAAGTCAGTTTTAGTTTTTTTTTTTAATTTCATTTTTTTTTTTGCGGAAAGTAGAAACGTATTTTAATAATAAATATGTTGGGACATTATTACAACAGCGCCATCTAGTTCCGCAGTAAGCTACGTAACGTGCTTGTGTTGCGGATACCAGATAGTTGATATACTACATATATAATTTTCAAATACATACATATTATAAATATAAACACCCATGACTAGAGTACAAACATTCGTGATTAGCAAATGAATGCCCCCAGCGGGACTCGAACCCGCGACCGCTGGCGCAGAAAGTAGGGTCACTACCAACTGAGCCAAACGAGTCGTCAATTTTGTTTATTTAAATATAATAATGGGTAGGCCAACTGAACCACTGCTCTAATGAGTCAGGGAAGTGTCGGAATAAACATAGGAAATAACTGTAGTAGAAAACTTAATAAGATTTTGCGGTTCAATAAACTTTGTACGTAACACACAGTAATATAATAGATTAAATATAGAGCTCATCTTGCTTAATTCTATTCGCTATCAATGAGACACTAATTCGTATTAAGTGTTAATATAGAAAAATGTTATTATTAAGTATAATTATAGACGCCGACCAACATCCTCTACTTTCAAGCATATTCACCTGAATGTTCTCGCCGTAGATAGCATAAACAATTGAACACTAACGTTAACATATACCAAATGTTTTCATCTTTAATAATTTTATGATGCGTACATTGTACATCATACGTGATTTAATTTTAGCTCATCGCTTTTGTTTAAATAGTCCAAATTAACATATTCTATACCCAAATTCCCCACTGACATTGATGTCAGTTAATTAGAGCCCAACCTCCTTTATGGCTAATATGTTAAGTGAATGTCCGTTTTCATTAGTATCAATTTATTATTTTTTCGGTAACAGTAAAGTTTAATTGAATTATATGTATGATATTAGTGTTTTTATTAGGCTATTTATCATATTTTTAACAAACTTTATAGCCTATCAGATTGTGATAACCTGAAATGCTTTTTAACTAATGAGTAATAACTGTTAGTAGTAAAAGTTGTTTCTACTAAATTTAAAATAACCCAGTCGGGTAAATATTGATCTCCGAAAACATTTTAGATTAACATTTCATCAGTCTTTAATTCCCAATGACCCCGTCACGAGAGTGTAAATTATATTAAAAAACTCTTTTAATAACAAGCCTTTACTTAAATGCACTAAGAAGTATATATTACACTTTTTAGTTTATACTTTTTATGGTTGATTGAGGTGCAATATTCCGCCCGAACAAACACAGTTACATACGAGTACATTGTAAGTTAAACAAAAGCTTGTAAAATCGCGACCAAACTCTCAGGCCGCCATACTGATTTAACATCAGTGGCTCCCTAGAGACTAGTAAAATAAAATTTTGAACTTTATATTGTCGGGGTTAGGAACATATTTCCAATTAATAAATAAAATATAATAATTACAATATGCATTTAAATAGTAAAAACCCAAAATATAAAAATTTACAGCATAGGTACAACCGACTCACCCCCGCTACGCCGCGCTGGGGTGCGTCCCCGACTCGAGTAGGTACGTTAATATACGTTTCTCAAAGATGAGATATTTTCCCACTGTAAGGAGTATTCTATATTCACCCGGATAAACAGCTTTTGATCGAAATCAAACCAAAGATTTCCTCGCGATGCGATCACAGACAGATAGTCAGAAAAATTCTAAAATCTATGAAACCTGAGGTAGGTTAGTTAGGTAGTTTCCATAAAAAAGCTTCCATAAGATTTTTCAAAACATTTAATGTACAGATTGAACTACTTTGAATTTTATTATTCGTATAGATCAAATAGATATTAAACGTAAAATTAACTTTATTTCATGATGTGAAATGATGCCTTACTTTAATATAAAATCTTGACCCACAATAAGATAATAACAAAAAGAAACAATATGGTATTAGTAGAATAATGAACGTATCCATAATGATCAATTTTCCAAGTAATATTGGTAATAGACTAGATTGCTATCAAACAAAGGTGTTTGCATGGAGCATATTGTATTTGATATCCTAATTCTGTTGTTATGACTCGGCTAAAGTCTAACAAAAAATTCGTAGAAAGGCGTTGTCTATGTGAGTGCGGCTCAAGGGCATGAGAAGACAAAACAGATTATCGTGAATCTTCCGCGCCTCCACCTTTTATTACCATCAATTTATGAAGGCAATTTTCACATAATATGATGACACAATTAGGCAAGCGGTATTTATTGTTACCTAAAATATATATATATTAATGACACAGTAAATATATAACAGATAGTTTAGATAGTAGATTCTTAAACCGACTCGATTCCATACATTAAATACTTTTGAGAACATCTTATTGAACATTGAAATAGTCGTTATTATCGATAGATAAACAGAATCAGAGAAATTTACAATTTTTGCCCGTCTATCCGTAAATGCATCATAAGAAAACCATTAGGTAGATAGATTTAGATCAAAGTTAGTTTGATAATAGCTGATATGAGGGGAGCGAGGGTAAGTCACGAGTCTAGTTATATCGTTGATGCCTAATAATCTTATTAGGATAAACAGAGATTATTTTTAAAGCCGTACTTTACTTTAAAATCAATTATACTCGTAGGTCCGCCGGTTTAATTGTGCTTTATTCTTTATTTATCTGTAAAATAAAACAAATTAAAGCGATATTACGTAATACGTAGGAATAACACATGAACCCATACATTTTATTCCGATATGAAAAGTATATTAATGTAAAATTCACACTAAAAATATTTTAAAATTATTTTTATCAGAACTATATTGTTTCTTTAATCCATTCTACCTATAGAATAAAAACTTTGCAGTACATATTAATTTCTCCGACAATCTTCTCGATTATCTACTACCACAAATTTACTGAGAATCGCGATAAAAATAGTGCAGGCGTTACTCAATGAGTTTACTAGGTATTCGATTAAATTACGTTACTGCAATGATCCATCACTGGTTTCCCTAATCGCTACGTAAGAGGAATTTAAGAATAATTCTTATGAATATATCCGAGCTTTACCAGTCAGCTGTTATAATAAATCACATCTCACTGAAAGAACATATTTCAAATTTCAATACAGTTCAAGGTGTTTTAATTCAATCATCCCGTCATCGTTTACATATCCAAAACATATTTAGGTTTTTGTATTGAACTGACACATGTGATACATACGTTTATTATTACTATAATAAAATTGAGTAACAATATAGTTAAATTGGACGTTTTAATACTAAAACAACGTTTTCAAACATTTTCCGCGGTAAATTAGAGAATAATGGTCAGTTTTACTAAAACATTCTTCCGCCTTTCCTGATGGTGACAAGGAGCGTAATATTTTCACAAAATATTTTCGTGGAGCTTCGGAAGCAACCTCTAAGATACTGATAGAATGTTTGCTTTAAGAATTCAAGTAAAGTTCGCTCGACTTATATGTTATATTTATAAGATAGTTTCTAGTTTTATTAGGTATTTTTGCCAGACTGATTAATGTTATTGCAACAAGAAATAACTAATGTATGACCTGAATATCTTGTGACAACTATATCACGCCAAACATTAATTGTTTGTAGTAGGCAATTACCAAATTTTATGATTATCTTCTACGTATCCACCTATTGATTACGCACGTTTTTAAATATGTATTTATAAATTAATGTTTAACCCTATTTTGCGACAACTATACCACGTCGCAAATACCATACACGTCACGCTATGCATACCTAATTTTATGATTATCCTCAAATTTACATATTTACGTTACTAAATATTTATATTTTATATTAAACATGCTAAGTAATCTTACCCAAATGTCCACCAGATGTCGAAGCACATGACGTTGAGCCAAGCAAACGCAGCTACAAAACCAAAGTATATGGCGTACCCTGTACAAACAATTAACAAATCATCGATCAACGGTCAGACATTACACATTTGTTCGATGTTCCAAAACCTCTCATGCTAGAAAGTATTCAAAATTTGACTAGGATCTATTTATATCTTAAGTCACAAAACATTTCAGTCAGTGGCGCGAACGTAGAGGTGACACAAAGGACATGCCTTTTATTTTAATTAGATTCGATCGGAATAACCTTTTTTATGTAGTTTTTTACACCGTACGTACTTGGTATCAAACTTATAACCTAGGTCGTACGTACGCAATACAAATGTGTGTTACTGCGTCATGATTTGAGATCCATTCAATGTGGTTACGCACATAGCGAACAAATAATATAGGGAAATACATACATCCTTTGTACTAAATTTTGTAAATGTTAACTTGAATTAAAATATATTTAAATATCTAAACCATTTGGCTTAGTTAATAAATAGAGACTTAAAATTGAAAAATTTGCAGAAGTTACCTACTTTAGGCTTTTACAAATTGAAACGTTTTTATAAATATCCCATAGGACAGGAAGATTTTAACAATAATAATAAACTGTTTGAAAATAATAATAATGTTAATATTTTTATAACTTACCAAGAAATGTACATGCACGTTCATCATCAACAGTACTGTGCTGTACCCTCGCGAGGCTAGTGAAAGCGAACAGCATCATGCTAACGTGACAGATGAGTGTCCGACCATGTAAGTTTCTCAGCTCCGGCAAAACGCAGTAAACGAATAAAGTAAACGCCAGACAAATACACGAAATAGTGATGATCTAAACAAAGAAACAGTAAAAGTTAGTCCCTCCATATTTTTTTATAAACAAAAAACAAATAATTTAAAAATGATAAAAAATAAACAATAATTATTATAAACATGCAATAACGCTACATCACCTACAGAAATCATCTACAAATAGGCGCTTATAAACACTACATTCGACATCCATTTCCAAATCCAAAAGTGCACAACGCACAACAAAAAGATAAGTTTCCCTTGAAGATTAAAAGTAAATATTATAAAGTATAATCAAATCTGTCGTCATTTTGATTCATCATATAAATAAAGTTGTATATTCCATGAAATATTGTTTATAGTCATTCAATTAGCTTTTTATTCAGAAAATATCCTTGGGGTAGGAATAAATACACTATTAGAAATTTTAGACAGGTACTCTACATTGCCTTCTGCACTAACTTAAGTCACATGAATGAATTATCAAGGAAACTCTTTTAAGATTATAAGCGGCACAACAGATATTTTGAACACAAAATATTTGAAATTGAATATTACAATAAAAAAAATATACTATTAGATATGAAACTTTTAACTTTTCGGATTTTATCAATCAAAAAACAAAATATGAGTAGATGTAATTGAGTAAATCACGACACAATGGCTGAACAAATCTGTAATTTGGTTCAAGATATGACAATAATTCAGTAAGGAATAGCACTAACTGCTAGGAAGAGGTAATATTTGTTAATATTTGTATTGATGCTATTAGAATTGATTTTAGACGAAAAATGATCGAAGTATAATATTTAGAGTCGCAAGTTGCAATAAAGAAAGAGCTTTGTGTTGCTCTTTAATTGTATAGTCTTCCATCCGAAGTAAGATCAGTCTACATTGAACAGTATAGTATAGTGCACCCAGTAATAAAAATCATATGACAATAAGCCTTTTATGACGACAAATTTTGGGTAGCATTTACTGAAAACTTCCTGATAAAATTTAATTGTGTAAACAAAGATGTTTACGAAAATTGAAGATCTTTTATGAAATTTATTGATTATATATGAAGTGTTATGTAAATGAAGTGATTTTTGTGAATCTTGAACAAACAACAAAACTTAAGAATGTGGAATCCCTAATCTAAAAAAGATTATTCTAATAAATCTTTATTTCAAGTTTAAATAATTTACACGTATTGTTTTATTATTTATGGACACTTTCAGGTTTCAGGTTTATGTTTCACATAATTATATGTATACTTGAATTTTGGCTTTTATATATTACCTACTAGTAATTTTCGCGGCTTTGCCCGCGTTCTTATCACTATTAAACAGGAATTGGTGGTAGAACGTTGAAATTTTTTTCAGAATTTTCTGAAAATTCTGCGCTTCTTGTAAGAACTATACAGTAGTAGCTAAACAGTAGGCAAGAAGGTCGGGGAGGGTCAGCGATTGCATCAAGCGAAGCGGCGCTTGAAGCAGCGCTTGCATTTTATTCTCGCGTCCGAATTTTTTTGCGACATTTTAGCCGATGTATAGGAAATAAATTAAAATACTTGACAAAATATATACTAAAACCTTTCTCGAGAACCACTCTTTCCATTGCTGAAAACAGTAAGAAAATCGGTGCAGTAGCTTTTGAGTTTTGCGCGAACAGACAGACAGACAGACAGACACACGCGGCGGAGGACTTTGTTTTATATTATTTATATATTACTATTATTAATTGTATGTCTATATTTAAAGTACTAAAAGTATTCGAAGTTCGAACCTCATATTTAATAATTATAATTATTATCTCTATCCCTACACTTTTAACTTTTAAGCGCATTAGCAAAATTAACAAAAAATAGTTAAGTGAGTAATAATGATTTTTTTAGGTAACAAAAAAGGTGTCCAATTTCTTCCTCTGGACGTAATAAATCAGTCAAAACAATCAGTATAACATTATATTTATGTCAAATACGGTACCTTAAGGTAGAGTATGTAGCCTAAATTTTTCATGATCGGAAAGACAGCGAAACAATACGCACCGAAACAAAAAATATAATTTACTCTATTTCAGATTTAACTTAATCTCGACGAGTATTTTCAGTAGGTAGTTTTAGATTTTGATTTAATAACTTACTATAAAAGAAATGTAAAAATTTTTGGGCGGGTTTGAAGGTAAGAAACAGAGAAGACCATTAACGATGATGTCATTTTCCGGACAGTCCCGTCGGTCGAACACCTCCACACAATAGTTGTTTGTCAATGTAGTACGGGTCTGTAGACGTGCGTTTGTAGTAAGATGATGCTGGTCTAACTTCAAAGATGTGTTTAGACCGTATTTTCCAAAAGGGCAATCCAATAAATCAATGCGCACACCCATTACATCTACAAAAAAATGAGAAAAAAGTCGTTTATAATTAGTCGATTATGTGATAAAACTAAGTACCTATTCTGTTTAAATTATTTAATTTGTATCTATATTTATTATTTTTTATGTGAATATACTAAATTGTAATTATAGGGTAAATTAAAATAAATTATATTCGCTTTGTAATATACGAAAATCGTAAAGTATTCGTCAAGTTTAGTTTTGTCTCTAAGCAATACAACTAGCTATAGTGCAGGGCCTATAAATATTTTTATAGTTAAAGGACTTACCTAATAAATTTTTATCGTATTCCTTTATTGGATCTAAGTATGTAGATATATTAAATCTTACATTTTCATCATTGTTAGGAACACAAGTACTGACGTAGGTACCGCATTTTTTGAGTTTATAATGTTGGCCGATTGGACAACATTTTCTTACACAATATGCACTAAAGGTATCACAATTTTGGGTACAAACTCGGGCTACTAGTCCATGATGATTGTATTCTTGATCTATGCACCACTTTCCTGACATTGATCGTCCATATTTTTCTCCTTTTCTACTTAAAGCAAATAATGTGTCTCCTTCTATGGATAAGTGATATGCTCTTTCATGTAATTCAACCGCTGATTCATTTGCATTACATAAAAAGTCATACTCTACTTCAAATATATCACCAGAGCTTATTTTTAATTGCGCTACCCAGTCATTATCGACTGTCTGAACAGTTGTTTTACGGATACAATCATGATATTCTGTGTCATAGCTGTATCCTTTCGGGCAACATTTGCGTATTTTATGTATTCTTAATATATTATCATCATACCCTACTTCTACGTCACTGCGGCTACAAGCTATAGCTACAACGTTAGGAATGTTCTGTATAACAGATCCATCTACAATTTCAGCTACTAATCTTTCATAACATTCGACTTGGTTTGGAAAAACCTCAGCCTCAGTGTTATTAATTTGTATCATTTGCATGTCACTACATTCGGTTGGAAAACCTTCTTTCACTGCGATACCGCTACTAACGTAGAGTGGATCACTAAAAATGTTATAGTTTTTTTCTAATTTGTCACTATCCACACATTTAAAGTGTTCACTTGTAGTCTTATTTGTTGTACTCACTTTAATTAAATTTTGATATTTCGCACAACACTTACGAAATACTAATTGCTGATCATTAAATTCGATTACTTTGGTAACATTCGCCGCTGCAAAAGCGTACGAGAAAAGTAAAAACAACGGCAACATTGTTTACACGAAATCTGACTTTTACAAATAAATAAAATTATAACAGGTGGGAATACTCGATATACACGGAATGCATTGTTTGTTTGGCGTAATATATGAAACGTGCGATGTAGTTCGGCGGTTGTAGGTGAATGAAGCCGGCTGAAGCTTCTATGATCGGTGCCAGACTACTCGCGGGAGGCTGCACAGTCCTTGAAGCTGTTAGTAACGTGACGTTTCGCTTTTCCCCTCCCAAAAATTATATCCGCAAGTTTTACCCACACACTGACCTCACTAATACCAACCTAATTATATTTGTTATACATTCTTATAGACTATAGTTTGCATAATTTTAACGCTTAATTCCATTTGCAAACTGTTAAAACTTTTAATTCACATAAATAACCAACATCACTTGTAGCACATCAAGTAATCACTACTATTTGTAAATTTACGTGTAATCATAGATATCGACACAAAGATGACGATTTAGTCCTTATCGAACACTGATAATTCACATTCGGACGATTAATTTCTCAGAAGAGTATGGATATTCAAAAAAATATATTTATGTACGCACGTGCAGTAAATCATATAGGTTACTTACACCTTACTACTACTTAATTCGTAGCTCTGTATATATTAAGCATTTCATGGAAGTATAAAAATAAAACAATCGGTCTAATAGTTTCTAAAACTAGTAAAAATATAATGTGTACGTTGCTTTCACTTATTATTAATATTTCTTTAAGCATTAACTACCTACACGATACATAAATAGAATCTGACGACATTAGTGACGTACTTACAAAACCCATATTTATTCAATTTTATTTATTTTTGAACATTCTATTAAAATAAGTAGATATTTTACAAAGTTATTTCTTTAACTGTATATTTTGCTCGGAAAAGGTTTTCACGACCTTATTACATAGGTACAAAGAGAAGTTAAACAAACCGAACTTTAATGAATTGTTATATTAAACTAGAGTCTCGCCCTCGCTGCGCTCGGGCTTGTCCCTAGATTTAGCATCAGCAAAGCCGCGGGTACCGCTAGTAAATATATACATCGTTCGTTCGTTTCAGCCCAAATATGTCCACTGCTGGACATAGGCCTCCCTCAAAGATTTCCACAACAACCGCTCTTGCGCCATCCGCATCCAGTGGGCTCCCGCGACTTTGACCAAGTCGTCGGTCCACCTTGATTGACCTCTTTCTCGAAGTTGGACCTACCTAATCGGACAGTTTGTCCTAGGTATACATACTCGTCAACAACTTCGAGCATAGAGTCACCGATAAAAACTGGAGTGGTAGCAACATGGACGGTCGCCATAATTTTCGTCTTGTCCATGTTGATTTTTAGACCAACCCGTTCGGAGACTCTATTGAGTTCATTGAGCATTTTGCTGAGGTCCTCCATGGTCTCAGCCATAACCACAACTATGCATATTATATACATATTACATAAACTGGACAAATTATATACTAAAACCTTCCTCTTAAATCACTCTATCTATTAAAAAAACTGCATCAAAATCCGTTGCGTAGTTTTAAAGATCTACGCATACATAGGGACAGATAGCGGGAAGCGACTTTGTTTTATACTATGTAGTGAAGAGAAAACACCATAACGAAGGTCAGGACTTGTTCGTACTTATAGAGTTCAATGACTACCTGCTATCATTACCTTAAGAAATTTATTCATATAAAACATATTTAGGTAGTTTCACCAAACTATTGTGTCATTACAGTCGGTATTGTGGGTCTATGAAATCATCAACTAGCTCCGCTGGTGTAACTTAATTAACATGTAGTCATCATATTTTGTACAAAAACACGTAATAAAGCACTTCAATGCATTGAGACTCGTAATATCGATATTTAAAATAGACAAAATATAATTTAACATTAACTAAAAAAACGACTTTAATTCTATAAACCAGATAGAGCTTTTAATCAGTAGAACCAACACGCATTAGATATTACAATAAAATTTTGTACTCCGTATATCGATTCGGAGGCACAGAGTACATTATAATATATATTGAAAGTCGGAGGTGAATGTGAACAAAGAATTCAATTGTTGTGTGGCGAATCAATCAACTTCTTTATGGCTCAATGGCGTCGAATTTTAAAACGAGTATTTTACTTGAGGGCTTATCCAAAGTCGAAAATTATGCATCGTTGTAAAAAACTTCAAAAGTTGAACGCTAAATGATCTTGGTCTAAACAGAGAGGCAGATCAGGTGCTATAAAAAAGGCATTAACTAATCTGTCAAACTAAAAACAGAATGCATAATATGAGGAGTATTTATAAACACAGTTTTTTTTAGGATTTTGAGGTTGTCTTGTGTACCAAGAAGAAAATAAAAACACTATATTAGGACTTTATATTAAAAATTTATTGTATATTCAATGTGTTACAGACACATTTTGGACATCGTACTATCTTCATATTTTCATATAGATTTTCATAAGAACATTTTTCTTGTGACTAAAATGAAATTTTGGACGTAACAAGATTAATTATAAAATAAAAATAGAATAATAAGTCGTCATTACATAAATAAAGCTTTCGTATAATTGACAATGTACCATTGAACTAAAAAAATCTTAAGTAATGTCATTAAAAGTGTTATAATTTTTTGAAATAATTTGGACGTTAAAAAAAATAGTTAAAATTAATTATGAGTGTTAGTAGAGTGTAAACTGTTTTCATGACGGTTTAAAAAAATATGTAGGAGTAACCAAAGTCTATGAACACTTTATACATATCTCATATTACAGTCAAAATCGACTATGATAGGATAATAATATAAATTAAGAAACAAGGCAACCAGCAAATTTTTATTTTTGAACTCGCCATAATCACAAAAGAGAAATTGACAAGTGTATATCAACTTATCTTTATGAAGCATAAAACTACATTTTGTTTTTTTTTACAGCTATACCAAATTAAGAACAGTCGCTGCAGAAGAAAATGCATTTATTAAGATTTTTTTGTAAATAAACGTTGACAAACATTTTGATTTATAAAGTATGAGAAGAATCATTTTAATTTTTTAATATGTAAAATAAGTACTTTATGAACATTGAAGTCGATTTTTGGAGTATTGTCTTGATATTAACTACATCAGAAGTACACCCTTTAATGAAGGATTATTAAAGTGTATATTATATAATATCCGCTTACCTATTCTACTTTCATAATTTTATTCTACTTCTTTTGATTTTTAGCTTTAGGCACACGTAATTAAACAGACGCTAAAATATTAAAATACATACATTGTAACTTTACAGTAACTTCATAGCACTGCTTCTAATTTTTCGTATTGATAAACAATTAATCAATCGTACCCCTAACTTGGAACGTCAAAACGTCTAGACAATTACCCGCCTGGTCTAATACAGTATTAGCCGCGGATTCGATACACGCACGAGTATTATTTAATTAGGATTTAAAAGATTTTATTATGTACAAAAACTATTTTAGCTACCTATTTTTAATCTCTATCTAAGACTAGGTTTGGCTGTCAATATTTAAAATTAAAAACTATGGCTAATGACACCCACAACTTTTAACAACCATGTTTTTATATTTCCGTAATATCACGTTGGAATCATCGGTGTAGTATAGAACTGAGATTGGAGAAAGTTTGATTGGAGCACACGATGGTTTCGGTACCTGAAAAAATCAAGAAAATAATCACTATTAATATGATAGTACCTTTTTAGTAGCCATAATGAACATAATATATTTTTATCTGGCCAATGTTTAGATAACATTACCCACATAATATTTTATTTATATTTTACATACCAAGCAACATTTTACTATGTGTAGAAGTATGAAACCGGATTTTTTTTTATAAAACAGAAATGTCTGTTTTTCGAAATTAAAAGAAACATATTTTATTCAAAATAATTTCGATCAACATTTAAACATTTTTCCCACCTCTCCGGCTATTTATGAATGCCACGCCAAAAAAACTGTTCTTCTTTTGAAACGAAACAAATATCGAGACATTTTCATATATCATCATACTAATTAAACCGTTGCTCAGCAAAAGCGTGTCCCAATGATGCGAACAGATGAAAATCAGATGGAGCCAAGTCTGGTAAATAAGCCGCATGCGCTAGTATTTCCCAACTGAACGCCTCGATCGTTTCCATGATCCGTTTTGCTCTGTGCTATGGGGCACTATCATGGAGCAAAATTGCTTTGTGTTGCCTTTTTCCATATTCCTGTTCTTTTACGTAATTCTCAATTTAAACCGATCATTTGCTGTTGATAACGACCAGTGTTAACAGTTTCACCAGGTTTTAGAAGCTTATATTAAATAACACTCTTCTGATCCCATCAAATACAGAGCATTTCTTTCTCCAAAGCGATTTGATCTTGTAGTAGATGTCGATGCTTCACCTGGATTAACCCACGATCTATAATGCTTAGAATTATCAAAATATATAAATTTTCCGTCACCTGTTACTATTCGATGGAGAAATGACTTTCTTTTGTTTCTCCTGAGTAACACTTCACAAGTGATATTTCGGTTTTCTTGTTGCTTTTCTTCAGTTCTTGCGGATCTTATTTTCTCATTTTTTGAATCTTTTTCATAGCTTTTAAACAATTGGTCGACTTTACATTTAATTGATCCACAACTTCTTTTTGAGTTTTAGTGTCATCTTCATTTAATAGGACTTGCAATTCATTGTCGATGAACTTTTTCGGTGGTCTCTCACGCTCTTCATTACTCTCGTCAAAATCACTACTTTAAAAATTTTTTAACGACTCGGAACACTGTGTTTTAGTGAGAGCATATTCACCGTAAGCTTCGAAAAGGATTTGATGAAAACAGAAAACCAATGCTGTCCGCAAATCATAGTTTGTAGGCAAAAACTCACCATGTTGAAGGTTATAAAAAAATTACTTCTGTGTGAAACTTGAGTTATTGTGTGTTAAAAATATTCGTCAGCTATCAGAGGAAGGTGATGGTGCTGCAGAAGGGGTCTTACGATGTATAAACTGATGTAGGAATCCATCTATAAGAAAATTTCGGTTTCATACTTCTACACCAATGTATATAACAATTGTTTTTACTTTTGGTAAAGCAAACAAACCAATGCCTACTACGTAAGTATTATTGAAATATGTTAGTGTGATTTTATTACAAGTGAAAAATCACTACATATTATAAAACAAAGTCCTCCGCCGCGTCTGTTTGTCTGTCTGTTCGCGATAACCTCAAAAACTACTGCACCGATTTTCATGTTGTTCTCACCAATGGATAGAGTGGATCTCGAGGAAGGTTTTAGTATATAATTTGTCAAGCTTTTGTATTCAAATTCAAATTCAAAATATTTTACTCAACATGAAATTATTACAATTTATTACTGAACGTCATGAGTCTACTACGAGTTCGGAAGGAAGAAACCACTGACCAGAGAAGAACTGGCGAAAGAAACTCAGCGGGACTAATATATTTTTTTTGTTTTTTTTTGTCGAAGTCTTTTTTTTTTCTTTTTTAATTAAATTGAAATTAACAATAATTCCATAGGTTGAAACAGCCTGGTGGCGATTACAACATTCCCAAGGCGTACTATCTTCTAAAAAATCGTTAATTGTATAATATCCTTTAGTACACAAACGTTCTTTCACATTTTTTTTAAATTTGGCAATTGAAGCTTGTTGAACGTTTTCTGGGATCCTGTTGTATAAGCGTATACATTGTCCATAAAAAGAATTACTGACTCGGCGTAAGCGAGTCACAGGCATTACAATTACTAGCGGAATCCGCTACTTCGCTCGCGCTAAATATAGCTTTTATAGTTATTATATAAAAAGGTATATTGAAAATCGCACGTTTTAAGGGTTAGTACACATTTGTCAGATGTGAGATATTTTCCCGAATAACTAGCTATCATCATGCAGAATTTCATCATAAACTGTTCTCTGTTTTTCCCGTGATGCGACAAAGACAGACAAAAATATATAAATAAAAGATAAATAAATATAATATATTCGATAGTAAAATAATGTCTACGTCACTAAAAATATGTTCGAAAAATATTTTTTGTGCGGATTAGACTCAGATTTATTAATATTATGTATAGATAGATTACGTAAAATTACTGAATAGATTACGTAAAATAGCAATTAGGTTCGTTAATATTTAGAGTTATGTCATTTCTAACCTGAGTTGGATTTAAAAGATGGACCAACGTTTGCACAATAGCGTGATTTGTGGCATTTTTATGCGCGTTCAGTGGAAAATTGCATTCACCGCTACAATAAAATGCCCCATAACCATCAGGTGCGATGATCCAATCCTGTAACAAATTGCAAAACATCTTTGTCATTAGTGTTGTTAAAACTTTTTTTGTACACTTATGTTCACACCATACATTTAAGTCCAAAAACTTCTTAAGTACGAATTTTTACATGCTTTTGTTCTCATATTATCTATATTTTTTATTAATTAAAATTGTTCTTAAAAAACGTTTTACAAGATAATGTTCTTTCTTTAGAAAAATATGTCCGTCGACTTAATAATTGCGCAGGGTAAACAGACGGTTAGATCCGGTAGAATAATAAACAATGATTATATCATACAAAAATCTATATTTGTATTATTTACATAAACACTAAATAAACTTGGCTCAAACATTTGTAAAAGCGTCTTTTAAAATCGCGTCAATTTTAATACTATTTTTAGTATCTAATTAATAAAAAATATAAGAAAATATATTTAAACGTTACATTTTAATTGAACTGAAAGGACTAACAATGTCTTTGCTACATAAGAGTAATCTCAATAGGTGATCTCACCTGCCACTCTAAGTCCTTAAAGCTGACGTAAAGTGTTTGTATTTCACAGCTTCTGGTCGTCCAGTGTGAAGTATCTGGAATTTCAATAAACGTCTTATTCGTTTTGTTTCTGAAAGAAAATATTGACATAAAGAAGGTTGAAAATGAAAACCACAATTTCTAGCTGACGTACATATTACTAGCGACTTACCCTGGTTATCGGTTATTATTATATTACCCTGGTATGGTTATCACTTATCTCCTTAGATTCCTAACAAAGATCTACATATTATCTATTACAGGTCATATATAGTTGAATATTTAATTTTAAATTTCGTCATGTCAATCCAGTCGTTTCGGCATTGAGAAATAACCCATAATATAACACATAATACTTTTGCATTTATAATGACAATACTTCGAAAATATGTAGGTAGATACGAGTATGTATAAGAAAATTGTCTTATAAGAATGCGAAGGACGGAAAGAACTTACGGGTCTTCTCTAATCAACTTTCAATTATTCGTTACTCCCGAAAATATATTGTGTCATTTAATCTCTTAAATTCTATAAAACAATGGAAACGTGAGGAATAAATATGTAAAATAAAACAACGAAAAATACCCAAAAAATAGTTTCATTTAAAATGTCAAATATTTGTGTAAATTGTAGAAAATATTTTAAATGTTTATCAGAACATTTATTTAGGTAAAACTACTTCCCGGCATATAACTTAGGTACCTACTTGCGTATGAATACCTAATGCTCAGGGTCTTACTGTTATTATCAAGTTTTGCGGAAGATATAGATCTTCCACCGGGACCAAAGAAGGCCGGTAATAGTACCGGCCTTCTTTGGTCCCTCACCGTAATTTAACTGATAATAATTCAAAATTCATCTTTATTTTTAAACTTTTTAATTTGTACCAATATTTTTACTTTTACACAGAAAGGTGATTTCAGAAAACATAAACGTTTAATGTAAATATATTAAATTTATATTTGAATATTCTAATTATTTACCTTATAATATTTCATATTACCTAAATATAAAATGTGCATTTTCATTAAAATCCTATTTGATGATAACTACGATTCAAAACGCATAAGCATATGTAAATAATAAAAGTGACTAGCCTGTTAAAGGGTTCCTCAAATAGTTTTCAGAGTGGCCATTAGAGCGCCAGCGTCGCGCTTCACGTTTTCTACGCGCTCCAGCATCAGAACTGCCAAGTTTTGGACCATTTTTGAAAAATGCTACCATGAATGGTTGCTTTCCCTCTAAAGTACCACCGTGAGCCTCATCCAGTCCAATCTCTTCTGGTTTTACATGACGTTCTAAAGAAAATAATGATACAAATATAAAAAAACTAGCTCTCCCTGACATTAAAGTATGTTGTACAAAAATGAAGGACTTTGATGCAAACTTGCTAGAGCCCTTTGACCTTCTTAATCTGGCCCTGTCGCAAAATACGTTCTTAGCGGACATCGACTAACTATAAACGATCTCAACTGCAAAATTTCATTCGGTTTTTGATATGTCGTGATGAGTGAATGAATTTTCGCTTTTATTTACGAGCATAGATATATAACACCTAGATGGAGTGTAGGTCCAAGCGAATTGTAACCACTTTTTTTGGCTAGACTTCGAGATATGGCTAGATACGTTTCCCGTCGTGTCAATGTCAATTGTCAAGTTACACAACTACATACGTACAACTTAGGTACTTACTTAGTCTTAGCTCTCGCTTTATTAATTAGAAAATCACATTTCACAGGTAGGTACTATTTGGCAACTTATAATTTAAAGTAAAACATTCGTCTATACAGAAAATTAATTTGTAAACAAATCAAATCAGACGCCATTAGATTGTGACACTTACGCACACATTCATACTAATGCTACTTCAATATTGAGCGGAATTATGTATGAAACTATCAGTCTAGGTATTATTAGTCTAAGTTTACGAGTATTTAGAAGATATAAAGAAAATAGTGAAGATACCTACTTAGCAAGTCAGAATAATACATTTAATTTTACTACTAAATTTTCATTCGCACAGACTATTTTAAGATAGTAACTAAAACTTTTCAGCATGTTTGTTTTAGTGAGATATAATTCGGAATCAAAATAAAAGTAATATATATTAGGCAATCAATAATAATAATTAATAATACCTGGTTGCGAATGCGGATGCAAAGTAATAAAGAAGCCACGATTTTCAACGGGAGCGTTTAGCCAAGTCGCCAAAGCTCCTGTCACGTTTAATTCTAACCAGCCCTCAGCTCCGGCGCTGGTATTGACTGCAGCAATATGTTCCATTTCAATTCCTCTGAAAGTAGATGACAACGATCAGTAAACTTTTCCGTTTTCTACACATACCTAAAACTGTTCTCCAATTTAGCTTGGAAATAAACTAGAAATATAATTTATTATACTCTTTTACTTAGATCTATACGAAAAACCGATTTAGTATCTATTATGAGACTTTTAAAAACACTTAAAAATGCTTCGTAATATATGGCAAATATTGTTATATTAAAATATAGGGGGAGAGTTGGATAATACAGAGCCCTTAAGGACTTGGACCTATAATTAGGGCAAGGTTTGATTTATAGAAACAAAAAAGCAGTAATTAGTAGGAAATTTATTTAGGTACACATACAGTATGATAAAAAAAAAACAAAAGTTTGAACAGAAAGTAATTATTAAAAAATTATAAAAAACTGGGAAGATGTGGTATTGTCAAACTGGTGGGATAATATCGTGCCTCGGTTTGATAAAATCATGCCCACATTAATTTAATGCAAATCGATAAGTAACTATAGTAATAAAGAAACTAATACACTTTAAAGTTATCAGAAACAAGCGCGTGAAAATAAGGAGCCCTGAACCCTTTCTATTTCTACAAATATTCTTTTAGGTACAAGATAATTCACTATATAAAGTATTACGAAATAAATACAAAAACTTAATTTTTTTACATTGAAATAAACTTTCCGATGCATTCCTTATGTACCTACCGAATTATAGCTTGATCTACCACAACGGAACCAAATTTCTGCGTTACGACCGAACTCTTGAGTCTTGACATACGGCGCAAATGTCACGATTCTCCATATCGTCGCCTTCTCCATCGTTGCACAACAATCACGATACATTTCTTTGATTTTCTTTTTGCTTTTCATACAATCTTCATCCCTACATTCTCGCTGCTGTTTAAAACTTTCCTCTTCACAGACGTTATTTTAGTTTGTTTCTTATCTTCAACTTTCTTCTCTGCAATATTCTTGTCTTTTTCTACCTTCATTTGCTTTATTTCTTACTTTCGTTTTTTACTTTACCGCTGCTTTAACGCAGTTATTAAATAAAACATCATTTTCATAGTTTACAATTTCGCGCCCTCGTCTGATAATACCACGCCCCAGGCGCGAAATTGTCAATCTTGATCATTTCATTTCGTAAATAATACAGAAAAGTAAATTGTATGATAAAAAATGTTCTAACATTCTACTAGTGATGTAACGAATATTCGTATTCGCATTCGCATTCGCGAATATTGGCATATTTCTTGACATTCGTATTCGCATTCGCATTCGTCAATTTTACGCGGATGTTTTGCGAATATGAACGTCGGAAAAAGACGTATGTTAAGCTAGCAAGATCAATTGGTCAGAATCTCTTAAAATTTTGCAGGAATTAAGATATAAGATTACGATCTACATAAATGACATAGTTTCCTGTTTTCAATCATCTCACCTCCTCTGCTTTGCTGATGACATGAAGATTTTTGCTACTATAGAGTCGAGGGATGATATGGATCTGCTCCAGGCTGACCTGTCTCGTTTACGATACGATACGATACTCGATACGACTACTGTGAAATTAATATGCTTAATCTGAATCCGCAAAAATGTTCTGTTATCACATTTAGTCGCAAAATTTCCAACCTTTTTACCTCATATAAAATAAATGACCAGCTGATACCTAGATGTAACGCAGTGCGGGATTTGGGTATATTCCATGACTCAAAACTTATTTTCGAAGAACACATTGACAACATTGTTGCTAAAGCCTCCAAAGCACTTGGTTTTATTATGCGGTGCTCTACCGGTTTTACAAAAGCTAAAACCCTTAAGATTCTGTACTGCACATTTGTTCGGAGTAGAATGACGACGAACGAACGAAGAACGGAGTAGTGTAGAATGATTCTACAGTATATAAGCATTAAAAATGTATGGGTTTAACGTATTACAATATAAATACGTATAAACAATAAATGGCTTATCGAAAATCGAAAGTGCACACAAAATTATAAGGAGTGAGGAAAAAAACATCTACAACACACCTTGTCCCTCCCTCGCAATTCGGGACAAACTGGTGGTGCGCGCTGAGAGGGGTAAGCATGTCGGAATTTGATATTTAAGCACTGGATCGCAAAACTAGTGTATAGTTTTTAAGATATGCCGATGTGCGGAATTTTCAGCCGCGCGGTATTATCCAACTCTCCCCTACAGCCCTTTCAATATACCTAAACATATAATTATAAAAAAACGGTTTACCCTAGACTATCCACGCTAACAACTCGATGCGCGACCACCGAATACAGAGCTGTTGGATCGACCGTGTGAGTCGCTGCCTGATGCAAACGTAGTTCTGCAGTGAGAAGAGAAGACGCGTCTCCGGGCGCGCTGGTGACGTCGAACCACACGTGGCGTCCGTGACCATGGCGCAGCGCCCCTAGGTGGTGCTCTGAAAAATCACATTAATTATATTTACAATAGTTTTTCTAATTTCGTTATTTTACATACTAGGTAAATAATTATAATATTCCATTTATATGATAAGTTAATAATATACAACATAAAACTAGGTATTTTTCAACGTCGTCCTATACATATACCTACTTACTACTATACCTATTATACTCTAGCTCTATTTGTCCTGAGAAATCTAAAGCCATTAAGTAACGTACCTACATCGTAATGCCGTCGTAAATCGTCTTTTATATAATAGTGGTCACTGGTTAAAATAACACTATATAAGTTAAATAACCTATAAAATAACATTTTAATATATTCGGAAAAGAAAATAATATGCTAATAAATTAATAGTATTAACAGGTGTCTCTATGTCCTTAAACAAACTCGATGTAACTTGATATGTTAAATGCACGTGCACGATATCAAACGTCTTACAATATTAATACGGCGTATTATGTTATAACTAATAAGTATAATATGTATTTAATATTTATGAAATTCCATCAAATAATATATACTGTAGTAGGTAATTAATTACATTTAAAATAAATATTATTTTAAAACCATGTTCATACACGCACGCAAGCACACAGTGCTGTTTAAGTTTTTACTTTTTAACCAACTATTAAGACGGAGTTTATTTATGTACCTATATACTGTTTTCTCCGAACTTTTATTTTTATATATAAAGCTTTTCTAGAGATTATGATTAGGTATATATACCTATAAGCACACGATTATGTGGATTTATTATTTTTCACCCCTGTGTTATTATATAACAATATTGTGGAGTGCGATTCCTATTTTTGTATTTGATTACAAAATTTTTTTGCATTTTACATGAGACACATATTTTCTAAGTTTCAGGAATGTATAGTTTTCGCAATTTAAGGAGACCAATTTAACTCATATAAACGAAATGTATTAAAAATATATTTTTCCGCTTGAAATATGTTAAAAACTCATCAAATCTAAGATACAGAACGTTACAACGAAGTTAAAGAAATTAAGATACATTTAAAAAAAAAAGTGCGTTTAACGTTTACGCACAATTGAAGTAAAACTTCTTCTTTGTCAGATACCGTTATTAAATTTAAACCAAACCAAACATTATTACTATGGCTTGTTACCCTCGTATTACAGGGAGTCCCGTGCCCATCGTTGGTACGTTAAAAAGGGCTGAATACAATACATAACTTCACTTTTATAAGTAATAATTGTAAAATATTAATTACACAATTTTATAAACGATATAATTAATATAAACAAAATGTTAGATGCCTATATAAACCTAAAACAAATTGTTTAAAATATAAAACAAAACAAATTGTTTAAATATAAAACTAAACCTTTTTAAATGATCTATAATCTATATGATATATCTATCAGTCGGAGTCGTTCCCTATAGTGGAGATCCCGAGATCGCCAGACCTTCCCATTTTAAAGTTCAAGTTTTTCAGCGCTTGCTCCCAACACAGGTAAGAATGATGAACTACTAGTCTACTACGAAGTTTGGGTCATCAACCAGACCAAACATAAGATTTGACCAGAAAAACTATAGGATAAAAGATTTGGTGGAAAATAGTATGACGTGATAAAAGAATATTTAGGTATTTAAATGAACTTTAATAAAGGTATGGCATAGTTAATGTAACATTATACGACAATCTAATGAGAAAAAAGACACCGTTACACCATGATGGTTGTGGAAACTGAAAGCACAGTGAGAACATTAAGCGACACGGATTTTGAAGCGGCAGCGTGAAGTACGACACAATATAATAATAGGCAGGTATTAGGTATAGACATGTATGTAATAATGTAAATTACTAAACGACTTTTAGAAATATAATTTTGTGATTTGTTTAAAACATAAAAATTAAAAATCTAATTAGGACTTTCAAAAATTTAAATTGAAACACCGGGTAACGGAGTCTACTAATTAATTGGTTTTCCAGCCAGGACGGACAGATTTATCTTGCCTTTGCAATGGACTTTCGAACGGTATTTTGATTATGCTTACAAATTGATAGATTAATGGAATATGTATCAATTTAAAGTTATTTTGCTTTAGCTGGCACCGACTTCAAAATTAACTAAGTTCTTAAAAGTAGGTATTATTTTCTATTTTTTAGTTTAGATTTGTTTAGTTTGGAAGTCGGTTTTTGTTTTTTTGTTAAAAAAAATTATTTTAAAATTTTTAGCGGAAAGTCGATGCGTATTTTTATTTAATTATAAAAGGAGTATAGGGTAGGCCAACTAAACCACTGCTCTTATAAGTCAACTAGGTTTCGGAATAAACGTTATTAGGCAATCGAGATTTGTCCATGTCCAGTTTTCCGGCTAACTCCCAGACGGTAATGATTATAAAAATTTACTTACCTACCATTATCAGGTAAACTAATAGCCTGAAAGTATGCAACTATCGGTTCATAAATCCGTATTATATTGAAAGAATTTTCCTTAAACTTTTAACCGTTGAGAAGTTGTACTTTCCATCATCAGTTACGGTACGTGAGGCAAATATACGGATAGCCTATAAAAGATTCGGCCGAGTATCGTTGATTTGCTCTTAAGAATTGAAGGGTTCCGTTACTTTATCATGGATCCCATTATCAGAACCTTACCAAACTCTCATCAAACTACCCTTGAAGTACAACCTTTCCAATAAAAAAAGAATCATCGAAATCGGTTGGCGTGATATTGAGTTATTCGCCTATTTGTCGCGCATATACTTAATGCAAATTTAAGACTTTTATGGATTTCTCATGGATGCCATTGTCGGAGCTGAACTAAATTAAATTAGGACCACACGGGAAGCACCAGCTTTCAAATTAAAAAAGAATTATCAAAATCGGTTCACCCAGTCCAAAGTTCTGAGGTAACAAACATAAAAAAAAATAAAAATAAAAACATACAGACGAATTGATAACTTCCTCCTTTTTGGAAGTCGGTTGAAAAGAAGCTTTTAACAAACGGTAAAAACAGCCCATAGAAATGAATAATTAATCATTAAAATATGTACCTAAAATAAGCTGTTAAAAACATAAACCCTACTTATATCGCAGATAAGAAATGAAAAGATCCCATAGCAAAATACAGTCGTCTTCGCAGAAGTCTCTTAATATAGACAATAAGTGTCAATTATGAAACAATGCGCTTTAATCTGAGTTTTAGTCTCGACGAACTGGGAATTGGCGTCTGAGGTATGCGGGTCATTATTCATCTGACTCATTTTTACCTGCAGGCTCAAGGTGTTTTTGGAAGGACCCTAATCAGTAATAGAATACATTTTACATAATTCCTCTTAAATTTAAAATAAAAAAACTGTTAGATATGTTTATTTAAGTCGTCTAGATATCTACTTACTTCTATTTTAGTTACTGTTCAGGAAATGGATATTATAGATCTTTAGATGAACTTAATAAAGATTGTCAAAGCTCATAAATAAATTAAAATTGTGTCGAATAGTATTTTTTTCAGAATAACGAATTTCGATAATCGTAAAATTTGAAAGTAGGTACATATGTAATCTAATCCACCGCAAGAGTATTATTTTTAGTGATTGAATTAAAGTTAATTTAAAATGTCTGTATGATGTTTACATTTGAATCAAATCAAATTGAAACACACTTTTAAAAATGCAGTAATGAATGAATAATGGTACAAAAAGTTAGTAGGTAGTTTTCATACTATGCAATAATTTTTTCACTACTAAATGAAGTTTAAATTAAGATAGAATACATTTACCAACAGGCCTAATTATATAAAACGAATAGATATTTGCTTGACTTGATTTAAAGTATCTACTGTGGGCTGTGGCCATATAAATCATTTGCATTCAGTATATAATAAAATTTATTTACTTATAGAGATGAGAGATAGAACTAATTAATAATAACCACTATCTTTAAATACTACATAATAATTATAGACTCGTGAACAATGTTAAACTTCCAGTAATACCTACTGATAAAACTATACGTAAATAACATTCTGAGAAAATACCCACTGCGCATATATTTGCAAATTCTGCGTTAATGAATACTAACAAACAAACTTGATATAAACAAAGTAAATAAACTGCTATGGCTAGTTAAACCACGCTATGAAATCTTGTAAATACTTACTTTTACTTTGGAATGTCATTATCAGATCACTTTCATCGATGGCATGCTGTTCTTCTCCACTAAGAGCCATTTCAGAACTGCGAGTTGGACGAGCTTGTTCATGTTCTTCTGCTATTTGTTTGTAAACGTCTAGTAAAAAGCTCGGTGCCGAACGGTCCAAAGGCGGTGCTTGCGATCGCCTCGGTCTCTCCCCCAAACCCAAAAGCTCCAATATCTCATGTTCAACAACTTGCCGTTCATGTCGCGTCATAGAATGATGTATCACTGTTTGATCGACACCATTATCTATATAAAGTCCAGAAAGGGCAGCGTTTGTTGTACCAGCAAACAGTAATACAAAAGCACACAGCAAAACCATTTTCCATAGAGCCATATTTACTAGAGTTTTAGCTTCTAGTGAACACCGTCAACGCGCCTAAACAAGTAGCGAGTGAGCCGGGTACAAGACGCAAATACGTCCGAGACGGGACCAGCCACTGAACCTGCCCACTCAAGGTGGGCCGCCGGCCGCCGCGCTCACCGCAACCTCCCCTCCCTCAACACATACATCGCATGAAATAATGTAAACATCACAGCAGCAGCCGGTCAGCGCGCACTCGCATATCTCAATACTTCATCTGATTGAGAATTCGATACACACACTCGCGGATCATCAAACAACAACTGACGACATCTCTATTAAGTAATTCAAAACTACGAATACTAAGACTTAGTCTTAAATATGCATACAAGAAAATATACTTAAATATTGCTTCAGTATTTCCTTTATATCCGTAGAATTTAGGCATTTAGTTTAGACCAGCGCTCATACTATAATATAATTGATAAATAAGTTACTATGTGTAGGCGCAGGAAACACTTGATTAAAAAACACGAATCCTTAAATAGGTCATTACTGTGCACGCAGAAACAATGCATCTACTATAACAATACTTAACTAATGTTTAATTTACTAAAACGTCATTATAAATGAAACTACCTTTTCGGATTTTGACGCGGATTTATTTTGATTTTTTAGTCTCTCCCGTGACCATGATTGCTGTAAAGCATTCGAAACGTCGGGAACTAAAAATCAAAAACAAAATCCGAAAAGGTAGTTTCATTTATAATGTCGAATATTCGCGTAAATCTAAGAACGTCATTAATTATTCATGTTCCTGCAATGTTTTTACCCGACTGCGGAAAATCTCAAAGGAAATTTATGTATTTTACCTGTAGGGTAGACTGGGTACGGTTGAAACATTTTAGCGTTTATCGTCCATTGCATCGGTATTAGTTAAGCGAGACATTATGAAAATATATTAAATAAAAGAGCATATATCTATCTACTAATGGGCAATGTTATTTGAGATCACTGTAATGTATTTTATTTATAAAATCAAATTTAAAAAAAAAAAGAAATTTGTTTCAACCGTCCCCTTGCCAGGGTCGGTTGAAACAGTGCCTGGGGTCAATTGAAACACATGCAAATAATACAAAATATAATAAATAAACATCTTTTATTCATTCATTCATTTATATTATAGTCTTTCAAGATACTTATAGGTACTTATAGGTTTATATTAAATAAAACTTTAATTATATAACCTAATCAGACGTTGGTGACTTTTTTTTCGTAATATTTGTGCACTACTTGCTATAATATTTCTAAAAAATCAACAGCAATAATTATTATATACTAGATTTTAGCACTTCAGCTAGGAAAACACTTTTACAAAAACATCAAAACATTATTTATATAAACATCTACATTTTGATGCATAGATAAACAAATGACATAAATATAATAATAAAACTTCAATACTTTGGTTTAAGATTAAGAATACAATTAACAGACGAGAGATCATTCGGAATCTCAATTGTGGCAAACATAGCTAAGACTAAGTGGTAGTGCCATGCTTGTAACCTTCGGGTAGCAGCCGAATGGGCCGGCACGCCCCGTATCGTACTACTCTCTCACAGAAGACTGGCGTGAAGTGGCAGCTATGCTGTCGCGTTTCGTCCGGTAAGTGAGAGTCCGGGAGGCCCACACCCTATCCCTCTTCCCGTCCTTCTTCCTCCCCCTCCCTTCCCCCTCCCTTCCTTTCCTAAAAGGCCGGCAACGCATCTGCAAAACTGCAGTACCTGCAGTCTTACAGATGTCCATGGGCGGAGGTGATCACTTCCCATCAGGTGAGCCTCCTGCCTGTTTGCCCCCTTTGTCACATAAAAAAAAAAGACTACCTTCTGTAAACTCTTCGTGCGCCCACATTTTACATTCTGTCCATTGTATCCATTTTCCGCTCGGTCTGCTTTCTGAATATGCTGACATACAAACAAGTCAGTAATACTCCTCTTCTTCTGATTATAATTCCCGTTGCGTGTTAGTTTTCTTCTTGTTTGTAGCACTACTTTTAGTTTTTCCTCCATCTAATCTTTTCTTAACTTCTTTTTCAGGTGTAGGTATCTGTGTAGATTGTAGATTTCTCAGTTTTTCGCCCCCAGTTTGTAAATTTCCTTGGAGGAGCTTTTGGTTGTGGTCGTACTGCTTCTGGCGAAAATATAAGTGGTATACTCGAAGTAACGATATTTTCCGTTTGATTTAACAGTAGCCAAAAGTAGCCAAATAGCCAGCCATTTCGTTGTCATCCCAAGTCCGAGGTCGTGATAAGTTGTACTTGACCGTTAGTTCATATACCATGCCATGCCATAATTTCATAACATCCCTTTAAGTTAGGCCAAAATATATATCTGCACAATATAAATATTCCATTTCCATTTTTTTCTGCCGCTCTTCTTAACGAAGATCCGGCTCATACATCTTCATAGGTTTGTTTGTATGTTGATAAGTCGGCCTGACTTCTCGTAGTCTTCCTTTGGCGTACCCTTGGCATCTAAGAATCAAGAAAATTAAATAAATAAACTGTTTCAACCGTACCCACAAAAAATGTTTCAACTGTCCCCAACCACCCTTCTAGGTATAAAACGGTTCACAGAAATAATGATAATAAATTTAAATAAAAAGTAATCATACAGCCATATTCTTCAAACTTCAACTAAAACGATACAAAACTCTCAATACTCTAACTTTAATAAAACCACAATAATTACAAAAATGTACCAACAAGAAATACTTACTTTTCCGTCAAAAAACACAATGGGGCCTCCTGTACAGAACCACAGCGCGCGAAAAGCAACGCAACACAAACATTCGTGTTTTGACTTGTCATCCGCTTAGTTCTACCCTTGTACCCCTCACCTCATGACGAAAGGTGTCGAGGTATTAGCTTTGTTTCAACCGTCCACCGTTTCAACCGTACCCAGTCTACCCTATGTATGATTTTGTTCCCTCCTCCTCCCTTTATCAAGTCTGTACATTAAATATATTTTGGAACATCTTTTTGAAATAGTCATTATTATCGATACCGCGGAGGCAGAATCTATTGTTATTTTGCCTGTTTGTCTGTGACCGCGTCACGAGAAAACCACTGGACAGATTTTGTATGATGGTATCAGGATCAGTTTTAAAAATTGATAAATTATTTTTAACAAAAAAACAAAAACCGACTTCCAAACTAAATAAATATAAACTAAAAAGTAGAAAATAATACTTTTAAGAATTTTGTTAATTTTGGAGTCGGTGCCAGCCAGGTATTTTGATTATGTTTACAAATTGATATGTATTTATTACAAATTGATTAATCGAATATGTATCTATTTAGGATTATTTTGCTTTGGCTGGCACCGACTTTAAAATTAACAAAGTCCTTAAAAGTATTATTTTTTTACTTTTTAGTTTAGATTTATTTAGTTTGGAAGTCGGTTTTGTTTTTTTTGTTAAAAATAATTTATTTTAAATTTTTAGCGGAAAGTAGATACGTATTGTGTTTAATGGTTATAAAAATTTACCTTCTATTATGAGGTAAACCTAATAGCCTGAAAGTATACAACTATCGGTCCATAATTGCGTATTATATTGAAAGAATTTTCTCTAAACTGCTAACCGTTGAGGAGTTGTACCTTCCATCATCAGTTACGGTACGTTACTCAAATATCCGTAGAGCCTATAAAAGACTCGGCCGAGCATCGTTAATTTGCTCCTAAGAATTGAAGAGTTTCGTTACTTTGTCATGGATCCCATCTTCAGAACCTTACCAAACTCTCATCAAACTAACTCACTTTTTTTAATGGAAAGGATACTTTCCATTAAAAAAAGAATCATCGAAATCGGTTCACCCAGTTCAAAGTTATGAGCTAACAAACATTAAAAAAAACATACAGGCGAATTGATAACCTCCTCCTTTTTTGAAGTCGGTTAAAAATACAAGTCGAACCTCTGAGAACCTCCTCCTTTATGAAGTCGGTTGAAAAGGGCAAAAAACTAAAATGTTTTGAATTAAATTCTTCAATTCATGACAATTTTGAAAGAATTTTCTTTCAACTTTAATAACGTTAATGTATGTTCACGCAGTTCACCGATTTCTCCGCCAACTGTAAGCCGATTTCAAAAGCTTTTATTTTGATAGGTAGGGTATATTTCCACAACGGTCCCATTGTTACCAAGTCAGGATCTGATGATGGAGTTCCAGGAAAATCGAGGGTAACTCTCAAATTTTATAGGCACTTATTAGGTTTTTCATAATATATCCAAAGCTGTTGAAGTATTTAAGTCCGGAAATCTTCGTCTCATGTAGATGAACTGATGATAGAAGGTACAGCTCCTCAACGGTTAGGAGTTGAAAGGAAATTCCTTTAAAATTATACATACATATAGACTTATAGTTGTGTTCTTCCAGGCTATTACGCATAGAGTATATTGCTACCTATTACGTTAATATGATAATAGAAGGTTAGTGACATATAGTAAGTCACTATAATTAAATCAGCTAAATAAAAGGCACACTAAAAATGGAAAAATAACTTATTTTAACATATAAAACAACGAAATGAGAAAACTTACTTAACTACCCACTACGCTTAAACATTCCGTCACACACGCGGGGTGGTGTGATGTGGCGGACGGGGACAGACGTACATACGTAGCGTAACAATCTCACTAGGCTTTTTGGGCTTGGCACCGACTTCAAATAGATTAGTAGGTACCTAGCTCATTCGATAATATTTTATATTAATAGATAATAGGTTTAGGTAAGATTTGTCTCGGGCCGCGGGGACGGGAAGAATTCACAGTTCTGACCGCCCTCCGCGGCCCCATCGGGGCCGTCACCGCTCGATGACGGACGTGGCGGGGCGGCAGGGGAAGGTTAGGTTAGGTTAGGTTAGCCTTCGGGCATTTTTGGTGGGCCTTCGGGCGACCCAATTTGGGTGGGCGGTTTTGAGTGTATGCGTATAGTTTTATATACGCATACACCCCTTTCTTATTGCAGGGTGCCCACTTCGGTGGGCGGTGTTTCGGGCGTGTGGGGCTGCTCCGGGTACTTCTCTGTTTTCAGAGTGGACTTGGGAGCAGCCTCACGTTTGGGAGGTAGGTGCCCTAGGGGGTCTACATGGAGTAGGGTTTCTAGGGTACCGTTATTTTGGTGGTGCCCCTTTTTGGGCTTTCGTGGTCTCAGGCTAAGATTTGTCTCATTGCAATAGTATAAGTCAACAGAATTTGTAAATATATAGCTTGTTTGATAAGTAAAATAATATTGTATATATTATGTTTTTATAGAATAGGGTATTATTATATTTTAACTAGCTGACCCGTGCCCACTTCGTTGGGCATAATGTTAATAATCCTTTTTTAGTACAGAGTGTTATGTTTTAATTTCTAACTGCCAAAAGGAAGGTTATACGTAGGTATTTTATTAATATTAAATATTAAATTATCTATACTAATATTAAAAAAACTACTTTTTGTAACTTAAATATAAAAGTTAGACATATGCTGTCGTTGACTTTTTTGTAGGTATTTTCAAGCTCCACATCTTTTTTCTAGAACTCAAAAATATATCTTTAATAGTTAAGGCAGCGTTCGTAAAAAACGCTTTCATTCGACCGTTTTTTCTCCGATTCACTTTGCAAAACGGACTACCACGTAAAAGCCTTTTTATTTTTCGTTTTTTTATATTATCTATGACACTCAGCAATAATGTGGCTTTCTATTGGTGAAAGAATTTTTAAAATCGGTTCAGTAGATCCTGAGATTACCCCTTACAATTTAACAAACACACAAACTTTACTTCTTTATAATATTAGTATAGATTAGGTAGGTAGACATTTTGTTCTTTGAATTAAATATCTAATTTAGTTTATTTTTCTCTTTTTAGTGCAGATTTTTTGAAGTCGGTTTAATTTTTTTTTAAATAATGACTTAACTATAATGTTATTACTCAGTAATTTTACTTTTCATTCCACGAATATTTTGGTAGAATATTGAGAGAGCCATATTAAAAAAAAATGAATAAATAATAATTATAATAAAAAATTTATGAATAATATTCTAGACTAAAATTAACGAATAAAGTTAATGCTATCCATGTTTTTGATATAAATGAATGGCGAGTTTTCATCTTTTCGAACATAAATACGACTGTTTCTAACCCATGTAAATTTATGATGTAATTCTTTAGCCTTTTGACGAGCAGCTGCTGCATGTAGTGCTTTATTGGTAGGTGAAAGATGCTCCGAAACATATATTGGTTTCTTTTATATGTCATACGAGTAGGTATCTATCGAAAACTTGCAAGGTTATCTCCAACATGCAGATTTCCTCACGATCCTCACTTCATTTTCACAAGAAAATGTCAGAGGTAAGTACAAGACTGGGTATATGTTGATCCCCTCGCACTTGGTTTGCATAGTAAGCAAACGCGTTAGCTCTAGCTACATTAAGTGTCATCTTAAAGATATGTGGTGAAAAAAGCTAAGCTATTTTTTAACCTTTTGTAAATTGATTAGAAAGTTGTATAGCGTAAATTTAGCAATATAGCTCCAACAGCCTTTAGTTCGTTAGAGCCGTTATTACAATCTAAAAAGCGTATAGTTAAAGTCGTATTAGTACTAGTATTTCCCGATGCGCCCTATATTCCTTCCTGTGTTCCCGGAGTTATCATCACATATGGAAATCCTGACAAAATTCCTAAAAACAATAGATTCGAAATCTATATCGATAATAATGTCTATTCCAATTAGACTTTCGAAAAAATATTTAATGTACAGATTTGACTCACAATTTTATTTTACCAGTAGGTACACTAGCGGCTCACCCTCGTTTCGCTCGTGTTCATCCCTGGATTTAGCGCAAGCGAAGCTGCCGGTTCCACTACTAAATGTATACAAAACCTTGACAAATTATATACTACTACCTCCTCGAGAACCACACCATTGGTGAAAACAACATGAAAATCGGTACAGTAGTTTTTGAGTCTATCACGACAAGATAGACGGACGCGGCGGAGGACTTTGTTTTATAATATGTAGTTATAACTTATATAATAAAATTGAAGTGTCTGTTTTTAATTTCAAATTAATAGCTTTTTCTCAAATGCATATGAAAGTATATACGGTACACAAGTACAAGAAAAAACAATTTTTAAAATTTTTGTCATTCTGTCCGTTTGTTCCGGCTTATCTCTGAAACGGCTGGGCCTATTTTGACGGGATTTTCCTCGCAGATAGCTAACGTTATAAGGAGTAACTTAGACTACATTTATTTTATTAGAAAATTATAAAAGCTGTTTAAATTTTTTAACTTTTTTTTGCCGATTTGCTAGTATTATATATAGATTACTACTAGTATAGTATTATATAATCCATGGTGTTACAGAAAACCAATAAACCTTAAAAAGTACAATATTATTCACACAGCGACACATGTCTAGTTTCAGTATCACCGTGCTACTAAAAAACAGGACATGGATTAAAATTACTAAAATATGAAAGCTTCCCTCAAACTTAAACGTTCATCAGCAACAGTTAAGCATACAAAAATATATTAACATACAGTTATTAGTATTATTAAGATAAATGAATTTTTACTTTAAATTATACAACCACGGTCTAGAAAGAAGGTCTAGCATCAGTAGTAGGGGTACTTCGGCTTATCGTGACCCTAGTTTCTATTTACGGCCGTGACGTGACGTGACTGGGGTGCTGTGCAAGATAGAATATTATTCTGTCTCTTTTTTATCCCACGTAATGCTAGCGTACTAAACCCTTAATATATGTACTTATCTCACATTGTATAAATATTATATTAGACAATGAGTAATGTCCTTGAAGCAGCCCCGGTAGATACTAGATAGCAACGACGTACAGGCTACAGCGGCGTTGACGCGAAGCTTGGAAGTTGTCACACTAATCGTACAAACTTACTACTGAAATTGTGCTTATTAATAGACCTGTTTAACTCGACCATGATGATAACTAATATCTTTTATAATGAAGGTACTTTTTTCCATATCGATATATAATTTCTTAGATTCTCTAGAGCTTATTGTTATTGAAATAAAAAAGCTATATTGACCCATTATTCTCGTGTTAACGAAAACCAAAGGAGTAGTTACAGTTTCCTCATATTGATTTTTATATTTAATGAAATAAAGTTAGCTTCACAAATTTTCTTTACTAAAAATATACAATTTAATTTTATGCATAGCATAAAAAAAGAAATTAATTAAGAAAAAGAAAAATCATATATATTAGCAGTGGTTTATTAAAGATACTATTACAAAAGGCTTAATTAATATATATTAATATTTATTTAACATATTTTTCCATAAACTTCTTGTGAAACTCTGATCTTAAGGAATCATTGATAAAAGTATTTGCTTTCTTTTCAGGTTCAGAGCGTGCACAATTCTTGAACACCACATCATCGTCCCATCTTCGTTTGACCTACAAAAAACAATATTAATTGTAAGCTTCACTAGGCTTCTTCCAAAAACAATTTTAACCCTTAGGATATTAATTTAAGGCAGGCAGTTATTAAGGTTAATATATCTTTAAATACTGTTTCTTTTAGATCTTAGTTCTTTAATAAACAAGCTGTGGTCTCCTATAATTGAAGGAGCACACATATTGTATTTTATAATTTACCATTGTATATTTTTTAAATGTAACGTGTGTATCTTTTGTTGGAGACTCTAATTAAAAGAAAATAAAATAAAATAATACAATAAAAAAGATGCTATTCATTTTACCATTATATCATTTCAATCTATTAAATAAAATGACTATTACAATTATTTAAAAAACCTACTTTTTAAATTTAAAATTTCTATCTTGAGACATTAATACAGCACCATGTAGTTCCATGGCATGGCTACATGACAAACATATCATCAATGAGTCAACAAACATTATAATGATGATTACAGGTTAGACTAATGATAACCGTTGTCATATTATAGAATATATTTTTTGCTTTAAAATGCATAACTTTAAGAATTATTTAAGTATAGTACAGGTTTATCATGATATCAATAGCAATTAATAAAATACCTTTAAGTCACTTTTTTGTCCTGCTGCAGAGTAGTTCAGAAGTGGATTACCAGACAAGATATTTTCCATTCTTATTCTTTCCTCTTCTTGTTTCTTTTCAGCTTCCTATAATTATAAAATAATCTAACTTTGTAATATTTCATTAATAAAAAATATATTGGGACATTATTACATACAGCACAATCTAGTTCCGTGGTAAGCTATGATACTTGTGTTATGGATACTAGAGTAGTTGATACACTACACATATATAACTTTAAATACATACATAAATATAAAAACCTATGACTAGAGTACAAAAATTTGTGCTCAACTAAAGAATCCCCCAGAGGGACTTGAACCCGCAACCGCTGTTGCAAAATTTAAGTACTAACACTCATATAATCATACAACAATATTTATCTGTCCCCAGTTACTAAATAATTGAAAATAATATCCTTTAGTATAAGTTCTACTCTAATATACTATACTGGAAGTGTTCCTGTAGCTGGCCCATGGATCAATTAAGTTTAATTTAAGCTTTAAGATCCACAGAATATATATTAAAATCAGACCAATACAATTATTAGTATTAGTACTCTGGTCTGTAATGTAAGACATTAGAACTACCATACTTGATATAAAGCATTTGAAATGTCAAGAACCAAAATTCCAAAGTAAATCGCAAAAAAATCAAAAAACAGTTTTATCTACACAAATATTTTGTTAAACCATTCGCGTAAATCTAAGAAAGTATTAATATCATTAGCCAATACAATATATACAAATTACAATTTAAGATTTACCTTCTTTGCCTGTTCAATTGCTCTTTCCTTTTTAATTTTATTTAATTCGGCTAATAAAGCAGCAGTGTCGTCATCAGAATCCTCTGAAGCTGATGAATCACCTTCTAGAGGATCATCAGCATCTAAGCTAGCTGCTGGCACTTGATCGATTTTTAACCGTTTAACTGATGGTTCAATAGGCCTTCTTGCACTTGCAGGTTTTATTTCTTTTTCTCTCTCATCAAGCTCCTTACGAAAATCTCTTGCACGTAGCTCATCAGTAGTTCCTTGTCCTTGTTCTCTGCAAAAATATTACCTCACTAGTCATTGTTTTAAATGATAAATATTTACTATACTTAAAAGGAATTTTAGATCATTATTAATACCTATATTTTAATTTAGTGTGACCAGGAAGGTCCCTGCTAGAATATTGTCGAGATATTGCACTCAAATCCTTTTCTCCGCGACCCTGACCACCCCTAGCAGGATCAAAAGTTGGTCTAGCAGCAGTAGTCATTGTAAAAGTTAAGTAATATCTATTATACACGTTTATTTAATGTCGCCAATATAGAGGTAACTAAATCATATGACATACACAGACTACAGTATAGAGATTGTATAATTAAAAATGATTGTTAATTATTATTATGGATGTATTAAACAATTACGCGTTTCAAATAATAATTATTGTTTCCACAGAACACTTGTCACTTTTACTCAGGAGATTGTTTCTGTCATACTTCATAGACTCTATTTTATATATGTAGCAATATAGTATATACTCTATGCTCTCTATGATAGACCCATAGATGAAGTTTCTGCATAGAGTATCTATAGCTCTGCATAGAGTATAATATAATATAAAAGTTTCTGTTTTATTTAGGTATTATATTTTAAATGTAGATTGTAGATTGTAACTTTTATTATTCATCTATGATTGTAGCAATCATTATGATTGCATTGATTGAATCATAGATGAATAATAAAGATAAACGTAGCAATATACTCTATGGCCTATGCTGAAATCTCGATCCATAGAATATTTTGGGCTAACTGACGTTGACCCAACTTGTTTTGATTTTCGGTTTTTTTTTATTTTTAATTGTCTGTTCGTCGTTTGTTCGTCAATGTTCGAATGTAAAAATTTTTAGTTCGTCTTTTATTTATTTATAATTAATTAAACCCTTACCCTTAAGTTGGACACCCTTACTAGATATCTTTATTTTTATCGCTCAGATTAATTAATTTTGATCAATCATCGTTTGTTCGACGATTATTGGTGATTGTTCGAACATAAAAACAATTAAATTTCCAATTATTAATTATTTTTATCTAATAAGCAAATCATCACCTCACGCCTACACAGCGCATGCTGCACACTGACCTCTATAATACCACTGGACTGGCTGTTGTCAACATGCTTTTGTGGCTGCTTGATATTCGCCATTTTGGCGCTGTCCGCCGCTGTCGGTCGTAGCGAGAGTTCGTGGTACTAAAACTAATGATGTCGATATAAAGATTTTTATTTTTTTATTTTTATTAATCAATAACCGTATCATCATTGTATTCTTGTGTGGCTTGTGAGTTGTGGAGACTAATAAATAGGCCTTCGACTTTATATTCATTAAATTTAGTGGGAACAGGAGTTGGGCAAATCATACTCGTTCGAGTGCAGACCAAAGACAATTTTATTTTTTTTCTTCATTGACAATAGTATCTTTAAACATAGACTTAACATTACGACAATGCTACATGCCCCTTTTTAAAAGAAAAATAAAATTACAAATGACATTGACATTGACATGGCATGTTGTATTAAATTGACAGCTAACCTATATTTACCTCAGGCAAACAAGAGCTTAAACTTAATTTGAAATTGTTATTACATAAACATATTATTACTTTTAAAATTAGATTAACTAATTATTATTATTAACAAATACAATTTTCATTAATTGGTTTACATCAGTGCACTAATATACATATGCGAATCGAATTACACCAGTGGAAAACTTAAATTATTTTAGATATAATGTCATATTTTTCAAATAAACTTATAAATCTAATCTGTTCGTTTTCTTTAACAATCTACCTCTTGAACTGTATCGAGGTTCCTCTCTCTGAGCAATTGATGTTGATATGCAAGGTAACTTATCATTGTTTACATTCTTAACACTATTATCATTAGATTCTGACTGACTTATACTAAACTCACTTTGGCTCGAATTAGAACTTGATACATTTTCATTTGACTGGCTTGACATAAGGTTTTCATTATTTGAACTATCTACACTAGACTGACGACTTGACATTTCACTCTGAAGTACATATTTAGGTATGTAGTAAAATATACGATTATCCTCCCTTTCCACATCTTGACACTGATTTGAATTAAATTTATTACACTGACTCAACCCTTGACTATGAGACATTGCTTTTGACTGACAGTTTTTGTCTGGGCATGCTTGACTCGACTGTTCTGACTGGAAGTTTGACATACTTTGACTTGGACTGTTTGACTGGCTGACATTGTTTGACTGACTGACACTGTTGGACCTAGACTTTACATTACTATTATATCTAGACTCTGAGTTTGATAAACATGGTTTGAACAATTTAATATGTTGAGTATTTCGCCTATAAATTGTTCCATCTGAGTTTTTGACTAAATATGATCTAGGAAAATTGGTTTTAGACACAATTGTACCTTTTGACCATGACACATCATTTGGATTTTTCTTGAAAAAGACTGAGTCATTTGGCTGAAATTCCTCTGGAGCAACAGCACTTTTATTATAGTATGTCTCTCTTTTGGAAATTATCTTTGACTTATTTTTAGAGTGCTCTGTAAATTTGATAAGTTTAGGCTTTAGGGTTTCAGAATGGGTAGGTAACCTAGTTCTTAGCTTTCTAGACATGAGTAATTCTGACGGTGCCTTTAAATTTCCTCTCGGTGTTGTCCTATATTGTAACAAACCTAAGTGAAAATCTGTACCTGAATCATTACATTTTCTTAATATATTTTTTATTATTTTTATAGACACTTCGGCTAAACCGTTTGACCTTGGAAAGTGAGGGCTAGACACTATGTGTTCAATGTCCCACTCACTAATGAATTTTTGGAACTCCTGACTATTATATGGCGGACCTCCATCGCTGACTAGCTGCACTGGGATTCCATGCCTCGAGAAAATTGACTTCAAATGCTGGATGACAGTTTGACTTCTATGATCTGTGTTCAATTGAGCAATTTCTATGTAATTTGAATAGTAATCTACTACTAATAGGTATTTCTTGCCTTTGTAATCAAATAAATCTGTTGCCAACCTTTGCCATGGCATGCTAGGTTGATTATGTGACAATAAAGTTTCTTTTGTTTTATTTGGACTATATATCATACAAGTTTCACATTGTCTAACTTTCATCTCAATGTCATGATAGATATTAGGCCAAAAAACTAAACCTCGGGCTAAATTTTTTGTTTTTTCTATACCCATGTGACCTTCATGTAAGATATTTAATATTTCTGTGCGCATTGACTTGGGAATAATTACAGACTGACTTTTGAATAGAATATCATCAATAGCATGAATTTCATCTCGAATATTCCAGTAAGGTAAAGTTATAGGATCACATTGATTTTTACTGTTTGGCCACCCATTCATAAAATATTCTTGTAATTTTAATAAAGTTACATCTGACTTAGTATGATCTTTAATTTTTTGTAATTTATTTTGAGATATGGCTAAATTTGAAGATAGTGATTTTACTTGACAAACAATGTTACTTTCTAATTCATTTATATCAAATTTTTCTATGGGGTTGTTTGATGATATTGGAGCCCTTGAAAGCGCATCAGACACATACATTTCAGTACCTTTTGTATATGAAACAATCAGGTTGTATGACTGCAGTGCAATCATCATTCGTTGCAGACGAGCTGGCACATCTGCCAAGGGTTTTTTAAACAATGTGACTAATGGTTGGTGGTCTGTCTCCACCTGTGTCGTTTTTCCATAGATATACTGATGGAATTTTTTACACCCATACAAAATAGCATATAATTCCTTTTCAATTTGAGCATAATTTTGCTGTGTGCTTGTGAGTGACTTTGATGAATAAGCAATTGGGTTTTTTCCATGAAAAATAACTGCACCCACCGCACTTTTAGATGAATCTACTGACATTCTAATCGGTTTATTAACATCATAATGAACTAAGACTGGTGACTGACTAATAAGATTTTTCAATTTATTAAACTCTTTTTCATGATTATCTGTCCATTGCCATATATTTTGTTTTTTAAGTAGACTTCTGAGCAAATTTTTTTCATCGGCTAAATTTGGTATATATGAACCTAGATAATTCACCATTCCTAGAAACCGTTGTAATTCTTTAACATTTTCTGGACTTTTCATCTTGATTATTGCTTCAACTTTAGATCTATCTGCTGAAATGCCATTTTTATTGAACACATGACCTACATAAGTTATTTCTGGCTTGTTAAACATACATTTGACTTTATTGAATTTTAGATTTACTTCACGAGCTTTTTTGAAAACATTTTCTAACCTTTCATCATGTTCTTTTTGACTTGATCCAAATACTAAAATATCATCAACAAAAATGAGAACTCCTGGTAAGTCTCCAAATAAATCTGACATTACTTTATGAAATATTTCTCCACTAGAGTTAATACCATACGGAAGCCTAAGGAATCGATATCTTCCAAACTGTGTGTTAAATGTACATAGTCGACTACTTTCTTCATCTAATTGAATCATCCAGTAACCTGAATTAGCATCCAATTTTGAGAATACTGAGGCACCTGCTACTTTAGATCTTAAATCGTCTAGAGTAGGATAAGGAAAATGTGGACGCTTTATAGCTTTGTTAAGTGGTCTAGGGTCTAAACATATGCGTAATTGACCATTAGGTTTCTCTATAGGAACTATTGCATTTACCCAGTCTGTAGGAGTTGTGACTTTTTCTATGACTTGTAACTTTTCCATTCTATCTAGCTCATTTTTGAGTTTTGGATGTAAAGCATAAGGAATTCTTCGGACAGGACAAATTTTAGGCTCAACACTTGTGTCAACATGTAAATGTGCCTTGTGAGGCAGACAGCCTAACCCTTCAAATGTATCAGAATAGGTTTCCAACAGTGATGTTACTGACCTTTGATTTGTCACTTCAAACAGCCTTTTGACAATGCCCAAGTCTTCAGATGTCTTTGCACCCAGTATGGTTGAACATTCACAATCCACCACTATGAACCTAATGTTAGCTTGAGTCCCATTTTCAAGTGTGCAAGTCAGTATTACACTACCTAAATTTTTTATTTTTTGTCCTGAAAATGAAAATATGTTATCAAATGATTCTTTGACTGGAATTTTAATGTTGTTCTCCTTTTCTAATTTTTTGACAGTATAACTTGAAATGACACTCACTTCAGCGCCAGTGTCAATTCGGCAAGGCAACAACTGATTTAGACATTTAAGATTAATTTTCCAATTATTTTTATCACATTCTACCTTATTTATGACTGTTTCTATGATAAAATTTTCTTGATTATAATCTTTTTGACTATGACTATTTTGACTAAAATTAGGGTCTGTTTCTGAACTACGGTATATTTCACTTACTTTTCTGCTAAGACAATATTTAGCAAAATGGTTTGGCTTCTGACAAATTGCACAAATCTTGCCCTGCGCTGGACATTTGTAGCGGTGTATCTGCCCACACCTTCTGCACGTCCCACTGCTGGCTTGGCGGCTACTTGATGCTGCTCTGCTGCGATCCTGGCTTGGTTGTCTTGGTCTTGACGGTCTTGAGGTTGACGAAGTTTTTTGTCTTGGCTGACGAAACTGTTTTGAAATCGTTTGAACTTGACTGTTGGATTCTTGATGTTGTTTTATTCTTCTTGATCTTGTACTGGACAATTCTATGGTTTTTGCGATTGCAACTGCTTCATTTACATCTTGTATGTCGTCATTTTGCAGTAATTTTTCTTTAATGTTTTCATTTTTTAGGCCAATTATAAACATGTCTTTGACTAAGGACTCTTTTAAATTTTCGAATTTGCACGTGGAAGCTAAATTGTTTAAACACGTCACGTACTCATCCATTGATTCATCCCTTTGGTGTCTAGTGAAAAAATTATATCTCTCTACAGTTGTGTTTTTACATGCATTAAATTTTTCGTCAAATCTTTCTAGAATTGAACTTATGGTTTCTTCTGACCTTTGAACATTAAATGAATTGTAAATTTCCAGTCCCTCGTCACCTATCGCGTTTAGTAATATTGCAATTTGTTTCTTTTCTGGCAGCTTTTCTAAATCATTTGCTTCACAATATATTTCGTATTTTTGCTTCCATCTCCTCCATTTTTCCGAGTTATTACATTCCGTACCTCCGCCATTTTGTACGCTTAGCTTCAACGGCTTGAGACTGTTCGCGAGGATTACGTTTTGTGACTTTTCAGGCGTTACCATTTTGTTTCTTCACTTTATCTTCTGACACCATGTATTCTTGTGTGGCTTGTGAGTTGTGGAGACTAATAAATAGGCCTTCGACTTTATATTCATTAAATTTAGTGGGAACAGGAGTTGGGCAAATCATACTCGTTCGAGTGCAGACCAAAGACAATTTTATTTTTTTTCTTCATTGACAATAGTATCTTTAAACATAGACTTAACATTACGACAATGCTACATGCCCCTTTTTAAAAGAAAAATAAAATTACAAATGACATTGACATTGACATGGCATGTTGTATTAAATTGACAGCTAACCTATATTTACCTCAGGCAAACAAGAGCTTAAACTTAATTTGAAATTGTTATTACATAAACATATTATTACTTTTAAAATTAGATTAACTAATTATTATTATTAACAAATACAATTTTCATTAATTGGTTTACATCAGTGCACTAATATACATATGCGAATCGAATTACACCAGTGGAAAACTTAAATTATTTTAGATATAATGTCATATTTTTCAAATAAACTTATAAATCTAATCTGTTCGTTTTCTTTAACAATCTACCTCTTGAACTGTATCGAGGTTCCTCTCTCTGAGCAATTGATGTTGATATGCAAGGTAACTTATCATTGTTTACATTCTTAACACTATTATCATTAGATTCTGACTGACTTATACTAAACTCACTTTGGCTCGAATTAGAACTTGATACATTTTCATTTGACTGGCTTGACATAAGGTTTTCATTATTTGAACTATCTACACTAGACTGACGACTTGACATTTCACTCTGAAGTACATATTTAGGTATGTAGTAAAATATACGATTATCCTCCCTTTCCACATCTTGACACTGATTTGAATTAAATTTATTACACTGACTCAACCCTTGACTATGAGACATTGCTTTTGACTGACAGTTTTTGTCTGGGCATGCTTGACTCGACTGTTCTGACTGGAAGTTTGACATACTTTGACTTGGACTGTTTGACTGGCTGACATTGTTTGACTGACTGACACTGTTGGACCTAGACTTTACATTACTATTATATCTAGACTCTGAGTTTGATAAACATGGTTTGAACAATTTAATATGTTGAGTATTTCGCCTATAAATTGTTCCATCTGAGTTTTTGACTAAATATGATCTAGGAAAATTGGTTTTAGACACAATTGTACCTTTTGACCATGACACATCATTTGGATTTTTCTTGAAAAAGACTGAGTCATTTGGCTGAAATTCCTCTGGAGCAACAGCACTTTTATTATAGTATGTCTCTCTTTTGGAAATTATCTTTGACTTATTTTTAGAGTGCTCTGTAAATTTGATAAGTTTAGGCTTTAGGGTTTCAGAATGGGTAGGTAACCTAGTTCTTAGCTTTCTAGACATGAGTAATTCTGACGGTGCCTTTAAATTTCCTCTCGGTGTTGTCCTATATTGTAACAAACCTAAGTGAAAATCTGTACCTGAATCATTACATTTTCTTAATATATTTTTTATTATTTTTATAGACACTTCGGCTAAACCGTTTGACCTTGGAAAGTGAGGGCTAGACACTATGTGTTCAATGTCCCACTCACTAATGAATTTTTGGAACTCCTGACTATTATATGGCGGACCTCCATCGCTGACTAGCTGCACTGGGATTCCATGCCTCGAGAAAATTGACTTCAAATGCTGGATGACAGTTTGACTTCTATGATCTGTGTTCAATTGAGCAATTTCTATGTAATTTGAATAGTAATCTACTACTAATAGGTATTTCTTGCCTTTGTAATCAAATAAATCTGTTGCCAACCTTTGCCATGGCATGCTAGGTTGATTATGTGACAATAAAGTTTCTTTTGTTTTATTTGGACTATATATCATACAAGTTTCACATTGTCTAACTTTCATCTCAATGTCATGATAGATATTAGGCCAAAAAACTAAACCTCGGGCTAAATTTTTTGTTTTTTCTATACCCATGTGACCTTCATGTAAGATATTTAATATTTCTGTGCGCATTGACTTGGGAATAATTACAGACTGACTTTTGAATAGAATATCATCAATAGCATGAATTTCATCTCGAATATTCCAGTAAGGTAAAGTTATAGGATCACATTGATTTTTACTGTTTGGCCACCCATTCATAAAATATTCTTGTAATTTTAATAAAGTTACATCTGACTTAGTATGATCTTTAATTTTTTGTAATTTATTTTGAGATATGGCTAAATTTGAAGATAGTGATTTTACTTGACAAACAATGTTACTTTCTAATTCATTTATATCAAATTTTTCTATGGGGTTGTTTGATGATATTGGAGCCCTTGAAAGCGCATCAGACACATACATTTCAGTACCTTTTGTATATGAAACAATCAGGTTGTATGACTGCAGTGCAATCATCATTCGTTGCAGACGAGCTGGCACATCTGCCAAGGGTTTTTTAAACAATGTGACTAATGGTTGGTGGTCTGTCTCCACCTGTGTCGTTTTTCCATAGATATACTGATGGAATTTTTTACACCCATACAAAATAGCATATAATTCCTTTTCAATTTGAGCATAATTTTGCTGTGTGCTTGTGAGTGACTTTGATGAATAAGCAATTGGGTTTTTTCCATGAAAAATAACTGCACCCACCGCACTTTTAGATGAATCTACTGACATTCTAATCGGTTTATTAACATCATAATGAACTAAGACTGGTGACTGACTAATAAGATTTTTCAATTTATTAAACTCTTTTTCATGATTATCTGTCCATTGCCATATATTTTGTTTTTTAAGTAGACTTCTGAGCAAATTTGTTTCATCGGCTAAATTTGGTATATATGAACCTAGATAATTCACCATTCCTAGAAACCGTTGTAATTCTTTAACATTTTCTGGACTTTTCATCTTGATTATTGCTTCAACTTTAGATCTATCTGCTGAAATGCCATTTTTATTGAACACATGACCTACATAAGTTATTTCTGGCTTGTTAAACATACATTTGACTTTATTGAATTTTAGATTTACTTCACGAGCTTTTTTGAAAACATTTTCTAACCTTTCATCATGTTCTTTTTGACTTGATCCAAATACTAAAATATCATCAACAAAAATGAGAACTCCTGGTAAGTCTCCAAATAAATCTGACATTACTTTATGAAATATTTCTCCACTAGAGTTAATACCATACGGAAGCCTAAGGAATCGATATCTTCCAAACTGTGTGTTAAATGTACATAGTCGACTACTTTCTTCATCTAATTGAATCATCCAGTAACCTGAATTAGCATCCAATTTTGAGAATACTGAGGCACCTGCTACTTTAGATCTTAAATCGTCTAGAGTAGGATAAGGAAAATGTGGACGCTTTATAGCTTTGTTAAGTGGTCTAGGGTCTAAACATATGCGTAATTGACCATTAGGTTTCTCTATAGGAACTATTGCATTTACCCAGTCTGTAGGAGTTGTGACTTTTTCTATGACTTGTAACTTTTCCATTCTATCTAGCTCATTTTTGAGTTTTGGATGTAAAGCATAAGGAATTCTTCGGACAGGACAAATTTTAGGCTCAACACTTGTGTCAACATGTAAATGTGCCTTGTGAGGCAGACAGCCTAACCCTTCAAATGTATCAGAATAGGTTTCCAACAGTGATGTTACTGACCTTTGATTTGTCACTTCAAACAGCCTTTTGACAATGCCCAAGTCTTCAGATGTCTTTGCACCCAGTATGGTTGAACATTCACAATCCACCACTATGAACCTAATGTTAGCTTGAGTCCCATTTTCAAGTGTGCAAGTCAGTATTACACTACCTAAATTTTTTATTTTTTGTCCTGAAAATGAAAATATGTTATCAAATGATTCTTTGACTGGAATTTTAATGTTGTTCTCCTTTTCTAATTTTTTGACAGTATAACTTGAAATGACACTCACTTCAGCGCCAGTGTCAATTCGGCAAGGCAACAACTGATTTAGACATTTAAGATTAATTTTCCAATTATTTTTATCACATTCTACGTTTCTATGATAAAATTTTCTTGATTATAATCTTTTTGACTATGACTATTTTGACTAAAATTAGGGTCTGTTTCTGAACTACGGTATATTTCACTTACTTTTCTGCTAAGACAATATTTAGCAAAATGGTTTGGCTTCTGACAAATTGCACAAATCTTGCCCTGCGCTGGACATTTGTAGCGGTGTATCTGCCCACACCTTCTGCACGTCCCACTGCTGGCTTGGCGGCTACTTGATGCTGCTCTGCTGCGATCCTGGCTTGGTTGTCTTGGTCTTGACGGTCTTGAGGTTGACGAAGTTTTTTGTCTTGGCTGACGAAACTGTTTTGAAATCGTTTGAACTTGACTGTTGGATTCTTGATGTTGTTTTATTCTTCTTGATCTTGTACTGGACAATTCTATGGTTTTTGCGATTGCAACTGCTTCATTTACATCTTGTATGTCGTCATTTTGCAGTAATTTTTCTTTAATGTTTTCATTTTTTAGGCCAATTATAAACATGTCTTTGACTAAGGACTCTTTTAAATTTTCGAATTTGCACGTGGAAGCTAAATTGTTTAAACACGTCACGTACTCATCCATTGATTCATCCCTTTGGTGTCTAGTGAAAAAATTATATCTCTCTACAGTTGTGTTTTTACATGCATTAAATTTTTCGTCAAATCTTTCTAGAATTGAACTTATGGTTTCTTCTGACCTTTGAACATTAAATGAATTGTAAATTTCCAGTCCCTCGTCACCTATCGCGTTTAGTAATATTGCAATTTGTTTCTTTTCTGGCAGCTTTTCTAAATCATTTGCTTCACAATATATTTCGTATTTTTGCTTCCATCTCCTCCATTTTTCCGAGTTATTACATTCCGTACCTCCGCCATTTTGTACGCTTAGCTTCAACGGCTTGAGACTGTTCGCGAGGATTACGTTTTGTGACTTTTCAGGCGTTACCATTTTGTTTCTTCACTTTATCTTCTGACACCATGTATTCTTGTGTGGCTTGTGAGTTGTGGAGACTAATAAATAGGCCTTCGACTTTATATTCATTAAATTTAGTGGGAACAGGAGTTGGGCAAATCATACTCGTTCGAGTGCAGACCAAAGACAATTTTATTTTTTTTCTTCATTGACAATAGTATCTTTAAACATAGACTTAACATTACGACAATGCTACAATCATAATTACTACTTATGTTATATTAACAACGAAAATTCAAAATTACTTTACAGTAAACAAACACTTCTCGCTGTCTTTTGCAATATACGTCAAAATTAGTTCTCGGGACTCTCGCTAGTGGCGCTTCAAATGGACACAAAAAAATTGCTGTCAAACGCTTGGAACAGCCAGTCCAGTGGTATTATAGATGTCGTAGGATAATTTGATAAACCGAATTTTTGCAAAAACTCTAGGGATATCGCGAAAATACGGATAATTAGACAATGTCTATGATATTTCTCAATGTTACTGAAAAAGGATAGGGTTTTTGCAAAAACGCTACTCGCTTTAGTAAGATTGGGAATAGAATCATTGGCTATTATAAACAAAGCGCACTTATTGGTCAATCGGATCGACCAAAAACACGTGTTATCTGATTGGTTGACGACTTGACGCTTCACGTATATTTTTTGGCGCGTTATTTGCTTGCGATGCTTTGTATTGTTTTTGTACCTTTAACATTGAGGAACGCAACAATATTTCGTATTTCTGCTTTTATTAGCAACGGGTTTCTGTATGTAATCGTGATCCATCTTACTATGTTTAAAGCTAAAATCTTAACTCTCTATGAACAGCTATAAAGTTTTAAATCTATACTTCTATCGCAAAGTGTCGTTCTTAGACAACTTCTAGATTTCGCCGCTAGAGGTGCGCGGATAATCTTTGCATCGCCAATATAAGAATTATCTTTTTCTTAAAAGGTCCAAAGCTTGTATTTTATTTAACTAAAATATTAAGAAAAATCCTATATCACATTGTCTTTTCTTACGCTTTATAACTCTATGACAAAATATTTCAAATTTAGAACCAATCACAAAAAGAGTTGGCCTATAAACCAAAATCAAGCCAATCAGAGATAAGTATATTCAAAGTTACTAAAGCAACTAGTGTTTTCGTAAAAACCCTATCCTTTTTCAGTAACATTGAGGAATATCATAGACATTGTCTAATTATCCGTATTTTCGCGATATCCCTAGAGTTTTTGCAAAAACTCGGTTTATCAAATTATCCTACGACATAGACATTATAGAGGTCAGTGAGGAGGACCATCATTTTTTTTATCTGTGCTTTATACTAAAGCCATAGATGAAAAATAAAGTAGATGGCCATCTTCTTGGAGAATCTTTCTATCCCGTTCATTTGCTTGATAATTATCATGCTCTCTCTACTTTTGGCGACAGTGGAATGTCATAATGGAATAGCAATATATTTCCATTTCATCTACATACGTCATTACTGTGACGTCATATCAACATAACAAAATGTCGTGTACGTCACTCATTTTTAATTTTTTGAAATTTTCTAATTTTAACCGTTGTCCGTTGCAACTTTTATTTTCGCAATTCGCAGCCATTAACGAGAGAAATGAATTGAACTTTTATTTTATTCCTTTGTAGTTTGTGCTACACACTACATACATATATAACTTATATAAAATACCGGATTGGACTCGTGACTGTGTAAGAGGGATTGTAGTTTTCTTATAGTAATTTACATTTGATCAATTTGTAAATTAGTGTTGATTATTGTAGGTTAGTGTCGAATAATATAGATCAGTGTTGAATAATAGTGGTATAGTTGGATTTGTGCTTTGATACAAACTGTAATTTCTTCATTAGTGTTTCTCTTCGTTTGGTCGTTGTTTTCAAGGAAGCATTGTAGTATTCCACATTGTGAGAGAGGTAAAAATTAAAATCAGTGGGCTACATTTGTTAAAGCTTGTCTTATTTTACTTTAATGTAATAAGAAAGAGTTTGATTCAAACATAATTTGTAGTAATCATTTTTTACCTTATAGCATATTAAGATCAATATAATAATGAAAAATTCTTAACCAATAGAGCTGTCTGCTGTGACTAATCAAGATATAATTAAGACTAAAGACGATAATAACCAATAATTATCTTTATAAACAACTGCCTACTTATTAAACTTGATCGATTTCAAATTCCAAATCCTTCTTCCTCTTCAACTAATAAGAATAATGTTTTATGTGTTTCACCTCTCTTACAAGTTACAGGTCAAAATTCCACAGAACCACCTGTAAAAGAAGTACAACATGCAGCTGAATAAGTATCCACTGTTATATAGTTATGGAAAAGTTGTAGTAGATTTCCAGTTATGATTAGCTGGAGTAGTTCCTAAAACAAGAAGATGACAACACTAATGAAGAAAAAGGTATAGATTTTCACTACATCATTTAAATTTGCCAGTAAAATCTACTACCTATAAATTCTATATTAATGAATATTCCCCTGCAACTAGGAATTAATAACTATAAATTTAGCAACCCCCTTGAGGCTTAAGATTTGCCATGTAATTTGATTTATGATGTAATGGCAATTAAATGGGTGGTATCAAGAAATACTTAAAAATGTACTTTATGAAATCTTCAAACAATTTTCATAACAGGGTTTATTCCTAGAGTAATTACATCTGACCAGAGTTCTGCCAATTTAGCTGCAATAAATTCAATAATTTCTGATACTAAAGAGTACATAATTAGTAGTGATAATGATGCATCAAGAAGAAATTATTATGTAGTTAGTGGGAAAAAATGTACCATATCTATGATGTACCACATTTACTGAAATGTTTTTGTAATAATTTCCAGAAAAAGAAGCTTCTTGGCAGTCAGTGTGCTCAGTGGGATTATGTCCATAAAATATGTTGTAATAATATTCTTCAACCAATTCCCACCATGGCGGCCAATCTCAATGAGACTGGCCAAATATGCAGGAGATATTATAGTGCACATGTGTATGTGTAAACACAAGTGCACTCTATTCCTATCACTCTAATACTATGGTGGTACGACTACTCGACACGACCAGTGAGAGCTAAGGCGCAAGACCGACGGCTTTATGTGCTCTCCGAGGCATGGGGGTGACACACCCCTAACTTCCCAACTCTGGGCTGTTACTGAGGCTTACAAAACAGAAAGACTTAATGACCACAAAGGTGCTGCAAGGCTAACAATACTTCCTGACAAGCATATTTATCCAAACTCTTGATAAGATGAAGGCTATTGTTACATTTTATAAATTAAGGTAAATATTACTTAAGATCTTTGATATTAGCTTATCTTTTATATTAATATTGCCTTTAAGGAAAAAACTTTGAAGGTTCTTGAAGCTATCAATATAATGTTGAAAAGTTTGTTCATTGATTGGATACATTATGTCTATTTCTCTATATAGCTATTAGTTACTAATCATTACACTTCAGATTAATTGACTTTTGCATTGAATAAATGATACATACATACATACATACAACATATAATTATATTATATGTTTACAGATGAAGTAAGCTGTGCAGGTCTTTAGTCAAAGGGTTTCAACATCTATAAGTCTCCTGATAAAGGCTTTCAGTTTCCAGGAAGAACATAACTGTAGTACATTAAATGTGGATACTGAGAATGGCTTTTTCACTGCTGAGCTGAGATGATTTTATTTATGAATGATTTATTTGATAGTCTGAATTGCTCTGGCTATAAAGGTTTTAGCTTACTACGTAATGCTTTGCCATTAAATTCAAGTCATGTTGATTTGAAACAAGGCTTTGAAAAAGCTACACTCAATTAAATTTGATGCTTCAGACTCACGAGAAAGCAATCCTGTTTTTTTGCAATATTTTAGTCATGAGTTGAATACTATAAAGGAGCTTTGGCCTGATTTAAAATTAATTCCATATGTTAAATACTGAAGTCTGAAATGTCTTATCCAAGATCCTTTAGAAAACTTTTTTCTCAAATCAGAGGACAGGGTGGTTCTCTAGTACACATCCTTACTGTCATGACTTTGTTGCATTGTTCAAAACATTATTGATAAATAACATATTAACTGGCTAATCTTAGTATGCAATTGCTCAGCTGATAATGACTCGATGTTAAGTATCTTATAATTTAGGTAATAAGGTAAGGTTTGATAATTATATTGATGACCACAGTTGTCAAGTTAGTGATTTGGATTTTGTCGACAAATTATTGCCTTATGAAAATGTTTTTCAATCACATAGTTGTATATAGCTGGAGCAGTCTGCAGATATTGAATTCCTAAGTTAAATTGTAGTTAATGTCAAAATTGTAAAGATATGCTACTGTCTAATGAGTTGAATCCAATACATTATTATAAAGGAATACAGTGAAAACAATAATATCAAATTATCCTTCTAAGAATCTATCATCTCTAGTATGGTATGTCATTTACATAATTGAAAGAAAATTGCCAAAGAATTGTAAATTTTACATATAATATCTGATTTGATGAAATCATTTGTAAATCTTGATACCACTTGGTACACTTGTTTGTGTTGATCTTACAAAAAATTTTTTAAAAGCATTTATTATTTATGATACATATAAAAGTTAGACAATTGTGTATAGGTACATTTTAATCGAAAACTGCACAAAGTAGATTCAAGAACAAAAGGGGATGAAGATTTGCTTAATGAAATGAAAGTTTCAAACGAACTCGGCGTCGCCAGAGTACTTGAATAGTATTCCAATATTGTTTTGTTCATTAATTAACTTTTATTATTGATTACTAATTTTTGAGATTTAAAAAAAATGAAATTTTCATTGAATTTATTTTGTATAAAAGTAATGCCTAAATATTTGATTTGATTCCAGAGTGAGAATATGTAATGGATGGACCAGTATATTATGTAAAATAAATACTAAAACTAAGCAAAGAATATTTCTGAACGCAGGCATTAAATACATAGACTACTTTTTTATATTTGTATAAACTGTTATATTCAACAATTTTACTACCAAGTATAATTTTATTATTCGTTTTTTTACTGAAATTTGTATTTTTTTAAATGGGTATGAGACCAAAATATTTGTTCGAACGCTCTAATTTCATTTGTTTTTATTATTTATACATAGAAATGGTTCAACTCCTAAAAAAATTTAAACAAACGCAAAAGCCAGTTGGTTCTTAATATATGACTATATGCACGTACCTAGTTATAATAATGTGAATGTTATTAAGAAGATTGATCTAATTTTTGTACTAATAATTTTATTGCTATGTAATATAAAATATTTTCACTTAACCCTAATACAAATAAGGTATTGAAGAGTTTTTGAGGTCGTTAATTTTTTTCTACACAAAATTATTGTACTAATTTGTATTACATACTTGGAATTTGTATTCAAATAATAAAATTCTTTATAATTGTCCTTTTATCGTAAATCATGTAACTATATTTAAAAAGAAAGTATCTCGCTGAGTTTCTTTACTAGTTCTTTTTGGGTCTGAGGAGTTTCTCCGAAGTGGTAGTATTGAATAGTAAATAAAGAAAATGAATACCCTAATTTTGTATTTTATTTCTAATTATATTTAACTTTATAAAAATATCCTTACTACAAAACCGTAAACCGTGGTTGAAAACCGGTTTTTTATCGATAAATACATCCCTATTTAACCGTAATTAATACCGAATACACATCACTAGGCATTTAATCTCCCCGAATTGCAAATGACGTCATAGATGTGACGGTAGTAGAGCGAGATGGCTTGGCGACTGAAAAGAAATACAATAGCCGTGAGAGGAACAGCAAATATCGAGTTGCCATTTATGTTTTAACAATTCCCTACTTAAAAAATATTTCTCTAAAATATAAATCGATTTTTAAAATCTCAAAGTTGTGGATATAAATATTTTATGCTTAATATAAGGTATAAAGTTATTAAGAATAAAATATAAAGTTATTGGTAAAAACAATTGAGAATATTTCAAATTTTTACATAAATCAATGTGCATATATGATTTACAAAAAATATTTTTTAGCATATTTAATTTATTTATATGTATTTAATAATATAATAGAATTTTAATTAACATATTCTATGCAGCTATTTATAATTTGTAATAATTAAATCGGGAAAAATCTTCATTTTATCACCCCACACTGCCGGCTGCTCCACCACTTACGTCCCTTATTTGCTCCTGTAACTAAGAATGCGCTTGTATGAAGGTCGGTCGGGCCTGCTAAAGCATTACCAGCCTGTCCCTGAAAATTTGTAGAATTTATAACGCACTGCCGTCGGTTTGTAGTATCGGTGAAGTTAGCTGTTTATGAGTACATGAAGATGAAGTTAGTTAAATAATGTACAAATTACAATAAAAATTTATATAATTATAATAAATAAAATTATGAAGACATAATTTATAATGTATAATAATTAATATATAAATAATAAGATTAATATTAATCTTAATCTTGTCTCTTCGCACGGTCTACTATCTGCGCATATTCCCCAACGCGTGGTAATAACTGTCTCGATCATGTCATGGTAAAGTCGAAGCAAATATCCACTCTCTACTCTTGTTCTCGATTCATATATTACAGACCACGCTCCAGTGATTGTTTGCTCTGATTTTGATATAAGAACCCAAACCACATCGGCTAGACACATTCTTATACCAATGTTAGTACATATTTATAACTTGGCGATAGAGAATGGAATCTTTCCCAAAGATTTAAAAAAAATTGTAAACTAGTCTCATATGCCAATGATACTATCATACTTGTAAGTGGAAAAAAATGGCCGGAAGTTACAAAATACGCTAAATCTGCATTAACTGCTCTCAACAATTGGTTTCGCAAAAGTACTTTGACTCTAAATTTAGACAAAAAAAAATTATAACTTTCGCTCCCACCAGTTCTCTTCCATCTTCCCCCGTTAAATTAATTACTGTTTAATTACTGTTCATGATCAAAGTTGCAATAGAAATATAAGTGTAAATTGTAACTGTAAGTGCTAACATAATATTAAAAATTCTATTCAAACCAAGTATTTAGGCATATATGTATATAGATAGCACCCTTTCATGGAATGAACATATTAATATTTGTCTTTAAAACAATAAGAAACATTTTTGATTTGCCTACGCTTAAAATCGTTTACTGTGCCCTCGCACAATCGATCATATCATATCGCATTACCCATCGGGGAGGCATGGGGAAAACTAAATTGTTGCGCATAGAAAGGGCCCAAAGAACTATACTGAAAACTATGAACTCCAAACCCTTTTATTTTCCTACGATTGAATTGTATTAAATATCTAAAGTACTCTCTGTTGGAAAATTATTCTTACTTCAAATCATACTACGTAAGCACTCGCAAACACCTTTCAATAACCACTTAATCTCTAAGAAGCGTAGATCGGACCTAGTTGTCAGAACAATTCGTGTTAGATTGGCTTAGGCAAAGCAACATTATGATTTCCTTTCCCCACATTTATATAATAAAATAAACAAAATTCGTAATACATAGGATATGTAACAACTAACATTACATGAATGCAAAAAGGAAATTACGCTTGGTTGTTAGATTTGACACACACACTTTTTCTTGAAAGTTTTAATATCCTAAATTAGGTTCTTAATATTTAATTTGGAACAAATGTATAAATGATCTGAAAGATTTTTATTTATTTATTTTTTTAATAATAATAATAAATAATTTCATTATTTTATTTTTTTTCTTTGAATGATATTATATACACGTATATTAAACGTTGATAGATCATTAATTCAAATTAGCGCACAACAGCCCGCTTTTATTGAGGCAACTTAGCGCCTCTTTATTTTGTCCATATTTCTGAATTCTGGGACACTATGTTCTACAGCGATTGTTCTCCTCTTCTCTAACTAGTAACCTGCATGGTTTTGTGGCATAGAGTAACTTAATAGTTAATACTTATAATTTATATGTTCTGTGGTCTGAAATCTGGATTTATTTTAATGTGGAGTGCTCGGAAGCTTTAAAAAGAATATTAATATTTTATTTCCAGATTCTATTTTACAAATTCTTACTTCACTACTATATTTGCCTTCTTTTTCGCCGTAAAAGATATTTAAAGGTAAGATATAGGTACATATTTCATACTTACATCAAATATCAACTAGAAACATTGAGTATTAGTTCGCCATTTTGTACCCATTTTGACAACAACATGGCATTTTAGTAAAATTTTGAATTTTCCATTAAATAATAAATAGTCAGAATTGTAATGGAAATAATTAAAATACAAGTCACTAATTTAATATTTTAAATAACAAGATATATATTAAATAGATATTTATTAAAATAGAAATATATTATTGCGATTTGTTCTCGTAATAATTAAAGTATAAATACCTATTAGTATTTTCATTGTCGTGAATGTAAAATTATTAAAAAAGAAGCTTTAGATGCTTCTTCTTTTGTTTTGAAAATACGAAGAAACATACGTGTACATTTACCTCCAATTTTTAACAAAATTTATATTTGTTTTAAAGAATGGCTGAAGACTTGGATGTAGAGGCAATGTTAGAAGCTCCATATAACAAATCGGTAAGTAATAAGAGTTCACTTTTATATGGTTAGACAAATAGAATTTTATTAACACTGAAATGTTTTTGTGTTGTTCAGTTTGATATAATATGACATACCTAATATGTTCACCTGTTATTTTCTGAAAATATATTGGTATAATATGAAATTGTTGCACAGTATTTTAATTACTGAAGCTAAAGTGATACAATTGTTATAATAATTCCTTATATGATATAGAATGCTAAACACTAAAATGTGTACATTTACTAATTTTTACATTATATTCAAATTATATATGTAACACTTCATATAGTATTTTTTTTATGTACACTTTTGGGAAATATAATTTGATAGTTGCTTAGCAACTGTATACTGACTGGTGCTGGTTAGTAACAAGACTGTTCAAAGATGGAAAAATTATTTTTTAAATTGCACAATATATTATAACATCATCTTTGAACAGTTTCTTATTTAAACAATAAACAAAATTACATTTGAGATTCATTTCTTGTATTTATAGAACTTTGTGGTAATTGTCCAGCATACTTCACCGACCTGAACAAAATGAGGTATCGACTACTATACTTAATTTATTTTTCCTCTTACATTTTTTAACTTCAATAAACTTAAAGAAATGAAATTATTTTCTAATAAAAAATGCATTATAAGTGAGATTTCAAATTGAAAAGGACCATGAGCTGATGGGTCGTAAATCTTTTACAGAAGTATCCCTGTGTGATGTTAGTGCTGTGTACATCATTAATCAGTGGTTTTCCGAATGGTAAGTGTAGACTGGGGACAGACCGACAACCACCTCTAGGACATAACATGCTTGTGAAAGCAGTCTTCTGTAGCATAGGAATTAAACCAACATCTGTTATTTTCTTTAATGACATAAATTGACAGTTTATGTCATTAATGAAAGTTTACAGATGATTCATATAGTTCATTCAATAAACTAATGCAATTTGTATTTATTCACTCGGCGTGTGTTGCTGTGGCGCTGCTTCTACCTTGTGCTTTGTGTGACAGGATAACACTTCCTCTTCGAAACACCGGTCCGACAAGTATTCTGACAAGCACAGAGACAAAGAAAAGGAGAGCAGTCGAAGGTAAATTTTTCATAGTGAAAATTCGAATTCAAGGTTGTACTTTTTAAAATGGACGGTATTAATGTTATACATGTTTTAGGAGAAGCCGGTCCAGAGATAGAAGAAAATCACGTGAGAGGGATTCGCGCCGTTCTAAAGATAGAGATGACAAAAGGGATAGAGATCGCGACCGTGACCGTGATCGAGACAGGGAACGTCGCGATCGCGACAAGGAGCGTCCGAATAGGGATAAGGAGAGAGACCGCGGCGATCGTGGGGATCGCGGAGACAAGGACAGAGAACGAGAGCGGGAAAGAGATAGAGAAAAAAGACGTAGTAAAGACAAAGAACGTAGCAGAGATCGGGAACGTAGCCGTGATGGACATTCGATTAGAAGGGAACGTAGCCGGGAGAAGGAACGTGGTGAATACAGATCAAAATCAAGAGGAATAGAACCAAAACTTGAGGATTTGCCTCCAGAAGAAAGAGATTTGAGAACCGTTTTTTGTATGCAATTGTCGCAACGAATTAGAGCTAAGGATTTAGAAGAATTTTTCTCTTCTGTTGGGAAAGTTAGAGATGTAAGACTTATTACTTGTAACAAGACAAGAAGATTTAAAGGCATTGCATATATAGAATTTAAAGATGCTGAATCTGTACCATTGGTAGGTTGTACTTATTTATTACTTCAAAGTACTAAGTATTTTTTAAGAGTGGTAGTATTTGTAAACTTTTTTTTATTTCAGGCCCTAGGTTTGACAGGACAAAAACTACTTGGTGTTCCTATAATTGTACAACATACACAAGCCGAGAAAAATAGAGTAGGTAACACACTTCCCAACTTAGCACCAAAAACTAGCAATGGACCAACTCGGCTTTATGTAGGTTCACTGCACTTTAACATCACAGAAGATATGTTAAGAGGAATATTTGAACCTTTTGGAAAAATTGATCACATTCAACTCATGACTGATCCTGATACAGGGAAAAGTAAAGGCTATGGATTTTTAACGGTAAGTGCTTTTATTTGTTTTTGTGAGATGGTTAGGTTCAAGTGACAATATTTATTGACAAATTTCATCAATGTTGTTAAATGCTAGATATGTACTATAATTTTAGACACAAATAGAATAAACCTTTGAATATTTTAGAATAAAAACAATGTAGAGAAACATAGAACTTAGAGATTGGTGTTCAAGCATATGTATGTTTTTATACTATTATTATTTATTATCTATTAAATTTTAAAATAATTATTAATAATGTTTTATTTACAGTTCCATCACGCAGCAGACGCGAAAAAGGCAATGGAGCAATTAAACGGGTTTGAGCTGGCCGGGCGACCCATGAAGGTGGGCAACGTGACGGAGCGCACAGACGGAAGCTCTAACACGCGCTTCGATGCTGACGAGCTGGACCGTGCGGGCGTTGACCTCGGCGCCACCGGCCGCTTGCAGCTCATGTTCAAACTTGCTGAAGGCACTGGATTACAAGTTAGTACCAAAAGAATATATAATAATAATTAAATACTTTATTTATGCACCATTGATATACAAAAACATCAATCATTTTATACCAATATCTTCTAAAAATTGTGTGGATCTGTAAGAGTGAAATTCATAAACCGAAGGTTGTTTAGTCACACAAATTTTGTTGTCACAGCAATAAAGAATATAGATTTGGAAAAAGATAAATTTAATTTCGAATGGTATACTTTTTATGAGAACACTAAACATGCTAGTAATTGTACATCAATGCAAAGTTATGAATCCAAAAAGTATGTAAAGTGATTTATTTTCACTTAGTGGTGGCCCCATTACATACGGATTTTATAGTGCCAGCCAATCTAAAGAAGTAGGAAATTATTGTTTATAAAAGTGGTTTTGTTTTTTTAAATTCTATAATTATTATAACTCACTATGTTTCAGATATACTCACTTTATTATTTTATTCATGAGTGTTTTATTTATTTGAATGTATTATTTTTATTTAGATACCCCCCGCAGCCGCTTCGGTGCTAATGGGCGCAGGGTCCACGCTGGTCGCTCCCCAGCCTCAAGTAGCGCCGCCGATCGCCACTCAATGCTTCATGTTGAATAACATGTTTGACCCAGCAACGTAAGTATATTATACATACAATAATATACATAAGTATATTATACATTTAGCCCACTAAATGTAATTGTTATTTCTTAACCTAATATTTACATACTATATATGGAATAATGAAGTTTTATATTGTATATATTTGACAGAGAATCAAATCCGAGCTGGGATATAGAGATCAGGGACGACGTGATCAGCGAATGCAACAAGCACGGCGGCGTGCTGCACGTGTACGTGGACAAGGCGTCGCCGCAAGGCAACGTGTACTGCAAGTGCCCCACAATAGCCACGGCGGTGGCGTCCGTCAACTCGCTGCACGGCCGCTGGTTCGCCGGCCGCGTCATCACCGCCGCGTACGTGCCGCTGGTCAACTACCACTCCCTCTTCCCCGACGCCATGACCGCCCTCACCCTCCTGCTGCCCTCGCGACAACGATAGACGTACAATGTTATGCAAAGCAAACTAGCAATAAGGACTTAGAGGATATCTAGGGTGTTCTGTATGTTAGGCAATATAATTAATTACATTAATGATTTCACTTTTATTTGCCTTTCCTTTTTTGTTGGTCTTTTATAACTATGTATACTGTTCGCGAAGTTGATTGAAGTTTAACGGATACTAAAAACTAAGACACTTTGATTCGCTTCGTGTAACATCGCTTTGATGCAAGCGACTTCCTATCATTATCGATTTTTGCACCAGAGTCTAAAGGACTAAGCGCACATAAGGCGTCTCGCTCTACTATTCGCTGTGTATTGCTATTACTCCCTATTAGCTACGTACTTTGGACTTCGTTCAATTTCGACCTGTACTTCGTTAAACTTTGGCGAGTAGTGTGGAGACTGGAATTTTTACGGCTTTAGGAATTAATATATTACTTACTGTAAATATATATGATGACTCATTTATAATTATGCATATCACATTCCATTATTTTCCAAGAAGGAATTAATTTTATACATATGGAAATATAATTAGAGCATACTTATAACATACACAATTCATTTTTAGTTTGTAGTGGTTATGTTATATCATTGTTTGCAAAAACGTATTGCGATGTATCATATTATAACTATTCACTGACGAATGCGATAACACTGTGTTATCTTTGTTTTAATAGTTGATTGTTTGGAAAAACATCACAAAATAATTATCATTTTCAGGATATGGATAACTCGAAACGAAATAAATGTTAATAAATCAAAATGATAGCGTTTTTTGTAGTCTTTTAAAACAATGGTATAAATTAGAAAAGAATTATTAATAGGTAAGTTTTTATTAATTTTCTAAAAAATATACTCGAATTACTCTGCTCTTATCCAATCTAATTCTAACGTTGCAGGTCCTTTCTGTTTGATTGTCTGATACACTCCGCCGTACATTTGAATTCCTATGCTGGTCACTTGAGAAATATCTAAAGTCTCGTTATTATTTACTCGCTTTCCTCTGTAATAAGCCTTGAATTCCGAAAACGGTAACGTGCGGAGTGCAAACTCATCTTTTGGAGCCTGAAAAGTAATTTATTTTACATATATTTATAAATATAATAAAATTCGAACTTAGTCGAATCTGTATATTAAATATTTTTCATATATCTATACAATAAAATAATTTCGAAAAATCTTATTGAAATAGTAAACGAGGGCCGAATCTATTGTTATTACTTGTAAGTGTCTGTGATAGTATCACAAAACCACTAAACCGATTTAGATTTAGTTATCCGGATCGTCATATTGGATAACCTTTCTGCGGGAAAATATCCTATTTCGAGAAATCCATAGTAATTTTAAAGTGTATCTGCGGACAAACCCGAATGCAGAGAGAGTTAGTCTACTAAGTTTAAAATGGCAATTTAAATTACCATTACTCTATATTTTGAAGGTAAATAAAATAGTACCTGGAAGTATTGCTCAAAAGAATAGTTAGGTTCATCGTTTAATCCTTTATGTCTGAGAACAACTTTGAAACCACCGAAATGTCCTTGACCACGACAATAAAGTTGCAGTTTGGTATATCCTGTTAAGTCGTAAGAGCCCAGAGAGCGTGTACCAGCGAAACCAGCACCATTCGGTTGGGGGTTTAACAATGCGAAGAATATGGCTCTTCTAAATTCAGAATTTTGATGGATTACAAATACAGCCTTGGACATTCCGACACTGCGCACTGTATCGGACTGTTCTTGCCAGTTACTTACATCATCGGTTTGTGTAAAGTCAAACAAATATTTACCATTGGGCGCAGATATATTACTGAAAAATGAAAAGAAAAATAATAAATTATTAATAAAACGACGACCCACGTAAGCCTTTTTGCCTAGGTCGATCCTGAATCCTTCTAAGCTCCAGCCGATACCAGTAGGCAATTTTGTTTTGTTGTCTATCCGACGAATTGCACGATCCAATCTTAACAACTTAAGATTACTTTACTGCGCCTATTTTTATTCGTTATTACTTATCTTTTTTTCGGAATTTTCACTTCTATTTGAATTCATTTGTTTAAATATAGACAGACAAAAAAATTAACTTTACACAAATTTAATTAATATTGAATTGATGAACGTTCGCTGGCGAACAGTGATAGAGTTAAAAGGAAGTTACACCTTAAAATTCTTTTCATACCTACTAAAGATTACAAATATTATGTATTCATTGTAAAGAACTCAATTTAACAATAGCTATTATTATTTCATCGAGATTGTAATTAACTAATGACATGGTGATACTCGTTTTATTTATTCCCTAAATATGAAGTATATTTTCGCGCCATTTTTTATTCACTATAATATATTTAAACGATTTCACTTTGTATTCAAACTACGTAATAGGCGACTCGGCAAATTAATCTCTCGGGTATTGTCTCATACATCAGGATTACAGTAAGATGATTAAGTTTGGCGTGATGTCAACAAATAAACATAAATATAACTTTCGTTTTTATGCGACTGATTCCAAGTTAATTATATCCTCATTCCCTACACATTTTCATACCTACTAGTTTTTTATACATTAATATATTGTTTTGAGCATATTTTTTTAGTTTTAAATTACTATTTAATTTCTACTTACTTATTTGCACAAAGTACACTAATACAATAAAATGAAAACAAAAGAACACACGTTAACGGCAGAAAAATTATTTGACGTCGGAACATGGTTAAGCAATGTACAGAAATACTAACTGTTAACTTCTAGTTAATTAATAATTGATATAATACAATTTAAAAAATGTGGTGTGAATAAATTATCAGTATAAACAAGTAGGTATATTACGTATTTGTCCACTCTATTCAACACTTGACATTCTTATCATTGTTAATGTTATTGACTTCTTGGGGTATCACAATGTTTAACTTCAAAATCATATTTTAATGTGACTTGGATCACATTTAATGTGACTTGTATCAGCTGTCTGAGATGTACTTAATACTTATTCGCTGTGTCATTAGTAACAATAATTACTTAAACTATTTATTACTTACATTGCAGTCAGGTCAGAATTAAGGATTGTGACAGTTTCATTATTAAGAGAAGACATTGACATTATTGATTTTAACGCAGGATAAAATTTTATTGGGTATATTAGCGGTAAATTTTACGGTCAGTCTTACGTAAAATCAGCTATGATTAAGTTATTCAACTTAAACAAAATAGACTGGTTAAACGGTATAAAATGACGCTACTATAAGATTGATTCTGATTGGTGAAAAATGCTGCTAGATAACAAAACTTCGCTAGGTACCGTTATTTATTTATATTTTTGTATTTAAATATCCGATATTTTCATAAAAAAATAGAAAACATGTTGTCAAATATCATAAAAACAATATTAACGAGTGAGAATTTGTTTTATTTCTTGTTTGAAGTATTATACAAGTATCTAACAACCATAATAAGTCTTAGCTAACAGTTTATACTTTATAGTAAAAATAATAGCAATAATCATGAACATCTTGAATCTGCTTAGTAGGTACATATCATTTAGGTATAATAACCAAATATGTACCTATTATATAGCCAATAATATAAGATGACTTGCTGTAATGTTCTTTGTTACAACCAATTTGTATAATGAAAAGAAATTCCAATGTCAACTCAGCAAAGAACTGCAGCTATTGTCATGGTTCTGTCGAGACACCCCTATAAATTTAGGTACCTACATTGCGCTACTAACGCTAGCAAAACCTTTTAAATACTGGCTAAAACTACTCAAAATAGCATAACGAAAAAGCTGCTGTTTTTTCGCAACAGCATGTTATAGTACGATTCCGGAAGTTAGCTGCGAGTGCAGGTACGCGCATGTACAGTCAAGTCGACGTCCCGCTGATTGGCTGATACCTAAAAAATTCGATCTGCGCATCAGAACGTACGATGTTCGGAGCCGTCATTAAGTTTGAATCGTACTATACCATTCAACAATATAAATATATAAATATGATGGGACATTATTATTGCATTAACGAAACCACCATAATATGGTTATGTGGGACTCATCGGCTTAAAATACTACTGCCAGTACTAACCACTACAACGGCCAGAGGCGTATTTACAGATTTGGCGCCCCGGGCCAATTAGCTCTGCCGCCCCATGAAGTGGCGATAAAGTACTTATTTAAAAAAATATATAATAGGTCTTGAACGCAAATGTTATTTAGGTATGGATGTTATGATAGTAAGATATAGATAGGCAGCTTCCTCGATGCACCTGAAAAAAGCCCCTGATTTTTACGATGAACTTATTTTTCCAGAAAAAGTCTCTTATGAATTGGATCTGGCTTTTACGATGAACTAATTTTTCCAGAAAAGGCCTTATATGAATTGGACCTGATAAACGCCCCGATAATACTACTTCAAACAACAAAATCGACATCATTATATCGAACAATCGCCACATAATCAGGGATGTCTCAGTAATTAACAGGGTTAAAATCGGCAGTGATCACCGACATGTAAGGGGAGCTCTGAATATGAACATCAAAATTGAACGTGCGCGGCTAATAAAGTCTACTCTTAGACTAGCATAGTGATGTAGAAGCAAGCTGGCCGCAAAAGCTTTCAGTTAGGGCTACAGAACAAGAATTAAAAACACGATCAAGAGATGGACAAAAGTTGAAGCTCTCGAGTAAGCCTTTGAACGAGAATGGCGAAGGGACGCGCGATTGTAAATACCACACAATCTAAGCGTCAGGTACTTGACAGGAATGTGAGAAACCTAATAAGGCGTAATCTAATACAAGTGAATAGCCAAAGTATTGAGGATGCTATAGAACAAAATATGGACTCGAAAGATTTTTGCCAATTCTCACAGTCAACCGTCACCGCGAAATCAGACATTTTCGCCGAAATCGAAAAATTCTATGGAGATCTTTACTCCTCACATATATTTCCTGAGTCCCACCAAGTGGAGGGATCCAGTCTGGTCTCCGAGCAAGACGCCATTGAACAGATAAGCTTCCCGACATCGACGTAGGCGAGATTAGAATAGCTTTTGGACACCAAAGAAACAACAAAACCCCGGGTGAGGACGAAATTACTGCAGAGTTCCACAGAGCAGCAGGAACAAAGGTTCTATCAGAGCTCTGAAAGTTCTTTAATTCTGTTCTTCACAATGGCACTAAACCGGAGGCATGGAGTAGAGCCATTTGAAGAACAACTCACCTTTGACTCTTCTGAACCAAGTTTATAAGTTAATTTTAAAGGGTTATGTTATGACGAATCGTCTCGCCCAAAAATTTGATGACTTTCATAATTAGCATCTATGCCTAGCGTTTGTGGACCACGAGAAATATTATTATTTTTGTTTTAGTTACATACATTCGTTCCACTTAAATGATAACTAATATTAAAAACAAAAGAAAATATTGTAAAACTAAATACACTTCTTAAGATTCTATAATCCTTGCAGAGGTATATGCCAAGTACTACGGTGTTTAAACTAGTCCGGAACGATGACCATCCAAGTAGAAAGTTAGAATACAAGGCCAATCCGAAGACACCGCGGGGTAAGAAAGGAGGATGTTATCTACCCGAAACTTTACCTGTGCATTGGAGGACGTCTTTAAAACGCTCGATTGGAACGGACGCGGCATCAACATTAATGGAGAGTATAACACACCTGCGATTTGCCAATGTCATAGTCATTATGGCAGATACTCTGCTGGATTTGGAAAAAATACTAAGCAGCCTAAGTGATTCTTCAAGACGAGTGGATATGGACGACCAAAATCATGTTGAATTGTCGTGTATCCCCGAGACCATCCACACAACCTCGATGTCCAGCGTTCCACAACAGTGCGATTCCTTAGGCATTTTCTGCCTCGCACAACCACTCTGTGGAACCAGCTGTCGCCGGCGGCCTTTCCAAACCATTACGACCTGGCAACCTTCAAGAAGAGAGCGTATTCTTTCTTGAAAGGCCGGCAACGCATTTGCAAGCCCTGTTGTGTTGCAGATGTCCATGGGCGGTGGTGATCACTTACCACCAGGTGAGCCTCCTGCCCGTTTGCCCCCTTTGTCCCATAAAAAAAAAGACCAGTGATCGTGAATGGCGCTGTTCTTAAAGTTTTGCAGAAATTAATATACTTGGCCAAACTATACAACTCGGCCGCCACAACTTTGAGAAAGAGACCAGACCAACAAAAGAATAAGCTTGGGCTGGGCAGCTTTTGGGAAGCTACATCATTTTCTAGAGTTATCGATCCCACGATCCCATAAAACCAGGGTATTTAACCAGTACATGCTACCAGTAATAACATAAGGAGCCGAAACGTAGGACTAGTTCACAAATTCAAGAGTTAGCGAGCAATGGTCCGGCAGACAGAATTCGAAATGAAGTTATTCGCCATAGAACTAAAGTAACCGATATTGCGTACAAAATTAGGCTGTAGTGGAAGTGTTCCGGTCTTGTGTGCGCACTGATAGTCGATGGAGCCGAAACATGTTAGAGTGAAGACCGCGTGTTGGCAAGCGTAGTGTAGGACGCCCTGTAGCACGATGGACCGAAGACTAAAGAAAGGTGGCGGGCAGTGGATGGATGCGGACTGCAAAGACTGGTTGGCGCTCACTGGGGTCCGAGCATTTTGTTCAGAAGGCCTCTGGTACTTCTCTGAGAGCAGGCTGTGGAGCACCTTGGGTAGAATGGTCTGCTTCGGCAGACCTACTGCGCCGTCGCGTCGGGGTGTCGTGGTTAAATGCGCAAGCAATCCTGCGCCGCCGCCCCATTATGACGGTTGACGTCTGTTGGGTTTTAGTGGGTAATACTGCCTTTTCTGGTTAATGAGTCTCACATAACCACTTGTGTATACGTTAATGCTAAAATCTTAAAAATAATAAAAAAGGCCTTTGTTCAGCAGTGGACGGCGATAGGCTGATCCATGATTGATAGTATGGATGGAACGTAAATAATTTGTCGGCTTTGAAGCTTTCATTTTTTTTAATTATTTTTTTTTAGTTTCAATGTCATTAAAAATAACAAAATAGTGTGGGCTTTGCCGCCCCTCGGAGCCTGCCGCCCCGGGCCATAGCCCCCTTGGCCCTAGGGTAAATACGCCCCTGCTACAACCCAACGACACCAGTGGGTTTACCCAGGGTCAATATCGGATTGAACACTTGGTTCTTCATAGCCCGATAGATTCAACAATCTGATCACTGGTGTTTGATTCTAAACACCAAAAGGTTTTCCCAGCGTTAATATCGGATTGAACATTTGGTCATTTGAGCCGGATAGGAATTCAACAATCCGATCTTTAGTGTTTCATTCTAAGCACCAGAGGTTTCCTAGGGTCAACATCGGATTGAACATTTGGTTCTTCAGAACTGGATAGGGAATTCAACAACCTGATCACTGGTGAATTATTCTAAGCACTAGAGGGTTTTCCCAGGGTCAATAACGGATCGAACATACGCCATCAATACCTTCAAGTAGGTACCTAATTCTCTTCTTATTGTTCATGCAAATTTAATATAGCCAATATAAATTATTTTTGGTGCACACGCATCCGGCTTAGGGCCATGGAAAAGACGACAATATTCGTCACGGGCGTTTGACGAACTGATGCAAAATTTAATTTTAAAATCCAACAATGGTTGACATTAAAGTTCACAATTACATAAAAACGTATAAAATAAAACAATAAATGTTTAAATATTATTTATTTCCCATCACCTAATTAAATATTACGTTCGTTTTAAAACACCTATATTCCTTAGATATCGTACTATGAATGGTGTTGCTGTTAGTGTGATCGCAATTCTTGCTGGTGCAAAAATTTTGTGAACTCCATATGCTATCACAAATGTGCCAGCATTTGATGTTATCACGTTTGAAAGAGTTCCTTCACCTATGTTAAAATATTTCAATACTGCCATTAAATCTACTCCGCTGAAAAAATAGAGAACATATTATTTTTAAATCTAGAAGAGTAAGTAACCTTATAGGTAATATATAGATTAAAACAAAATTTACTGATAATGTATTTCAAATATTATTTTTCATTGTCATTATTATTTTCCATCACCAAAAATGTATTTTTTTAAAGTGAAAACCTTTGATACACATTTTGAGAAATTCATTATTATTAGTATGAAAAAAAATTTGGACATGCATTTACATTACAATACCACATACCTAGAAACTAGGAGGTAACATCCCCCCAGAGATAGCAGAGATATAGAAACATGAAATATTATAACTGTTGAACCATAATCTTTGACAGCTTTTTTTAATTTCTCTTTAGCACTCAAGGGTGGGTCTGTTCCTGTACTCATATTTCTCACCCCAATAGTTATAACTATGCTTTGGAAAAATTGATATAAGAAAATTAGCAAATATAACATAATGAATAAACTGGTGAACATTTTTTATTAGCAGTTCAGCAGCACATTTAAAGCTTATGAAATTATTTCAATAATTAATAAAAAAAAGTAACATATATTGTTAAGTAGGTATAGTAAATAGAGGAGAAAAAGTTCAGCATTTTAACCAAATACTTACATATATTATAAAGTTATGTTTTCATGTGAGTCTTAATTGTAAAATAAGAAACAATGTACAAGCAAATAAAGCAAATAGACAAAATGTATAAAACTCAATCAATGGTTTCTTAGTATGCTACCAACATGATACTGCACACAACAATGATATTATAAGTAAAAAGGTGTAGATACGTTACCTAAACGACATTCTACCTTCAAAAACGGCACACTAACGCACACATGAATAACTAAAAATATTGCAATACACTGAACACACTACATTACGATTAGTTGTCAAAATAGGATGGCATGATTCAAGTATCGTCAGTGAAAAAGAGACAAATATAATTCGCGACAGTGCGTCGTCAACGCGTGACTATGTTCAGGTGGGCCAATTAGCCTAGTTTTGGTGTGCCGCTTTTTGAGCGCGTATGACTTATCTACACTTTTTTTCTTAGTATATCAATGGCACACAATAAAGAAAATTAATATGTTTATTATAAGTACACCCTCTCAATTAAGCTGTAAATAATTCATTTAGTGAATGTCTCTCCTATTAAAATAGAAGTCTGAAATATTTATGTCTCAGTTTATTGATGTTTGACTTGTTCTCTCTCAGGACAGCATATATTTTATAATAAGCATATTATATATTAGACGAATAACATTCAATGCTGCAAGATGTTGCCTAGCAATGGCTTAGTAAATGATATGATATTTGATATTCCAAGATATAATTATGTGGCTTTTATTTATTTAGATGTCATATAATAGTATCCTAACTTGAGACATATTCACTATACCTTTGTTATACATTTTTCCAGAATATTCTTTTTTCAAAGTCAAATAATGAGCACTGTGCAAATGATCCGAAAGATATTTATATCCTTGGCCCCACTGTGACCCAGGCATGTTAAGATGGGTGTGATTACCACTGAATGGGCTTGGTACATTACTCTGCATGGATGAAGATAGGCTAACAGCACCCCAACAGTCATATTTATTAGCATAAGGATCATATTTTGAGGTGATATCAATTCTAGGTATGTCATCTTTTGTTTTAAGAGTACTTATAACAGGACCAGTCAAATCTCTTGCTCTCAATGGAGAAAATCTGCCCATTTCCGTTTCATTTATGTTTACCACATTTGAGGGAAGCTTAAGGGATGCAACTTGGGGATACCTAACTATTGGTGAATAATGTATTGGTTTGCCCATACAATTATATCCTCCTAATAAGAAAAAATAAGTATTTATAAAGATTATGAATATCAAAATAGCAGAATAACAAAGCGTAAGCATACAATTATTTTAAACAATAAAACATATTTAGGTACATACCAAATGTGTAGTTGAAATATATTTTATTACTCGTATTAAAACCAGACTTGTAGGGAATTTTCAACATGTTTTTCAATTGTTATGAATGTTACTTCCTGTAATACCTGTTCTCGGATTATAAGCAGCACAAAGGAAACAGCACAATACAAGTGAATAGTGATATTTCAAAGTATGAAAGAAGGAATTTATATTTATATATTTAATATTACTATGTTCATTGTTCACAGTAAAATTACCATATTCATACTTCATAGATGTGTTATTTTATTTACAGTTATATAGAACTTAGACCACAGAGTACATTGGTATATACAAATATAGTATATACTATATAGTATATTCAAAGTAGAAACCCAAACCTAGTATAGTATTATGTTATCTGTGCCCAAACTCATACTCGTGGAACTAGTCTTTGGAACGCGTATTTACAAGTACTCGTACTTGTAAGACTTAGTACCTACGTAGATACTAGATTGACGAGTATGACACACCTCTAGTATATACTTAAGGTGCGAACCATAGATGAAAAATAAAGTAGATGGCCATCTTCTTGGAGAATCTTTCTATCCCGTTCATTTGCTTGATAATTATCATGCTCTCTCTACTTTTGGCGACAGTGGAATGTCATAATGGAATAGCAATATATTTCCATTTCATCTACATACGTCATTACTGTGACGTCATATCAACATAACAAAATGTCGTGTACGTCACTCATTTTTAATTTTTTGAAATTTTCTAATTTTAACCGTTGTCCGTTGCAACTTGCAACTTTTATTTTCGCAATTTGCAGCCATTAACGAGAGAAATGAATTGAACTTTTATTTTATTCCTTTGTGCTACACACTACATACATATATAACTTATATAAAATACCGGATTGGACTCGTCGTGACTGTGTAAGAGGGATTGTAGTTTTCTTATAGTAATTTACATTTGATCAATTTTTAAATTAGTGTTGATTATTGTAGGTTAGTGTCGATTATTATAGATCAGTGTTGAATAATAGTGGTATAGTTGGATTTGTGCTTTGATACAAACTGTAATTTCTTCATTAGTGTTTCTCTTCGTTTGGTCGTTGTTTTCAAGGAAGCATTGTAATATTCCACATTGTGAGAGAGGTAAAAATTAAAATCAGTGGGCTACATTTGTTAAAAGCTTGTCTTATTTTACTTTAATGTAATAAGAAAGAGTTTGATTCAAAGATAATTTGTAGTAATCATTTTTTACCTTATAGCATATTATGATCAATATAATAATGAAAAATTCTTAACCAATAGAGCTGTCTGCTGTGACTAATCAAGATATAATTAAGACTAAAGACGATAATGACCAATAATTATCTTTATAAACAACTGCCTACTTATTAAACTTGATCGATTTCAAATTCCAAATCCTTCTTCCTCTTCAACTAATAAGAATAATGTTTTATGTGTTTCACCTCTCTTACAAGTTACAGGTCAAAATTTCACAGAACCACCTGTAAAAGAAGTACAACATGCAGCTGAATAAGTATCCACTGTTATATAGTTATGGAAAAGTTGTAGTAGATTTCCAGTTATGATTAGCTGGAGTAGTTCCTAAAACAAGAAGATGACAACACTAATGAAGAAAAAGGTATAGATTTTCACTACATCATTTAAATTTGCCAGTAAAATCTACTACCTATAAATTCTATATTAATGAATATTCCCCTGCAACTAGGAATTAATAACTATAAATTTAGCAACCCCCTTGAGGCTTAAGATTTGCCATGTAATTTGATTTATGATGTAATGGCAATTAAATGGGCGGTATCAAGAAATACTTAAAAATGTACTTTATGAAATCTTCAAACAATTTTCATAACAGGGTTTATTAGCTGCAATAAATTCAATAATTTCTGATACTAAAGAGTACATAATTAGTAGTGATAATGATGCATCAAGAAGAAATTATTATGTAGTTAGTGGGAAAAAATGTACCATATCTATGATGTACCACATTCACTGAAATGTTTTTGTAATAATTTTCAGAAAAAGAAGCTTCTTGGCAGTCAGTGTGCTCAGTGGGATTATGTCCATAAATTATGTTGTAATAATGTTCTTCAACCAATTCCCACCATGGCGGCCAATCTCAATGAGACTGGCCAAATATGCAGGAGATATTATAGTGCACATGTGTATGTGTAAACACAAGTGCACTCTATTCCTATCACTCTAATACTATGGTGGTACGACTACTCGACACGACCAGTGAGAGCTAAGGCGCAAGACCGACGGCTTTATGTGCTCTCCGAGGCATGGGGGTGACACACCCCTAACTTCCCAACTCTGGGCTGTTACTGAGGCTTACAAAACAGAAAGACTTAATGACCACAAAGGTGCTGCAAGGCTAACAATACTTCCTGACAAGCATATTTATCCAAACTCTTGATAAGATGAAGGCTATTGTTACATTTTATAAATTAAGGTAAATATTACTTAAGATCTTTGATATTAGCTTATCTTTTATATTAATATTGCCTTTAAGGAAAAAACTTTGAAGGTTCTTGAAGCTATCAATATAATGTTGAAAAGTTTGTTCATTGATTAGTTACTAATCATTACACTTCAGATTAATTGACTTTTGCATTGAATAAATGATACATACATACATACATACAACATATAATTATATTATATGTTTACAGATGAAGTAAGCTGTGCAGGTCTTCAGTCAAAGGGTTTCAACATCTATAAGTCTCCTGATAAAGACTTTCAGTTTCCAGGAAGAACATAACTGTAGTACATTAAATGTGGATACTGAGAATGGCTTTTTCACTGCTGAGCTGAGATGATTTTATTTATGAATGATTTATTTGATAGTCTGAATTGCTCTGGCTATAAAGGTTTTAGCTTACTACGTAATGCTTTGCCATTAAATTCGAGTCATGTTGATTTGAAACAAGGCTTTGAAAAAGCTACACTCAATTAAATTTGATGCTTCAGACTCACGAGAAAGCAATCCTGTTTTTTTGCAATATTTTAGTCATGAGTTGAATACTATAAAGGAGCTTTGGCCTGATTTAAAATTAATTCCATATGTTAAATACTGAAGTCTGAAATGTCTTATCCAAGATCCTTTAGAAAACTTTTTTCTCAAATCAGAGGACAGGGTGGTTCTCTAATACACATCCTTACTGTCATGACTTTGTTGCATTGTTCAAAACATTATTGATAAATAACATATTAACTGGCTAATCTTAGTATGCAATTGCTCAGCTGATAATGACTCGATGTTAAGTATCTTATAATTTAGGTAATAAGGTAAGGTTTGATAATTATATTGATGACCACAGTTGTCAAGTTAGTGATTTGGATTTTGTCGACAAATTATTGCCTTATGAAAATGTTTTTCAATCACATAGTTGTATATAGCTGGAGCAGTCTGCAGATATTTAATTCCTAAGTTAAATTGTAGTTAATGTCAAAATTGTAAAGATATGCTACTGTCTAATGAGTTGAATCCAATACATTATTATAAAGGAATACAGTGAAAACAATAATATCAAATTATCCTTCTAAGAATCTATCATCTCTAGTATGGAATGTCATTTACATAATTGAAAGAAAATTGCCAAAGAATTGTAAATTTTACATATAATATCTGATTTGATGAAATCATTTGTAAATCTTGATACCACTTGGTACACTTGTTTGTGTTGATCTTACAAAAAATTTTTTAAAAGCATTTATTATTTATGATACATATAAAAGTTAGACAATTGTGTATAAGTACATTTTAATCGAAAACTGCACAAAGTAGATTCAAGAACAAAAGGGGATGAAGATTTGCTTAATGAAATGAAAGTTTCAAACGAACTCGGCGTCGCGTCGCCAGAGTACTTGAATAGTATTCCAATATTGTTTTGTTCATTAATTAACTTTTATTATTGATTACTAATTTTTGAGATTTAAAAAAAATGAAATTTTCATTGAATTTATTTTGTATAAAAGTAATGCCTAAACATTTAAGTTGATTCCAGAGTGAGAATATGTAATGGATGGACCAGTATATTATGTAATAAAAATATGTAAAATAAATACTAAAACTAAGCAAAGAATATTTCTGAATGCAGGCATTAAATATGTAGACTACTTTTTTATATTTGTATAAACTGTTATTCAACAATTTTACTACCAAGTATAATTTTATTATTCGTTTTTTTACTGAAATTTGTATTTTTTTAAATGGGTATGAGACCAAAATATTTGTTCGAACGCTCTAATTTCATTTGTTTTTATTATTTATACATAGAAATGGTTCAACTCCTAAAAAAATTTAAACAACCGCAAAAGCCAGTTGGTTCTTAATATATGACTATATGCACGTACCTAGTTATAATAATGTGAATGTTATTAAGAAGATTGATCTAATTTTTGTACTAATAATTTTATTGCTATGTAATATAAAATATTTTCACTTACATCTAATACAAATAAGGTATTGAAGAGTTTTTGAGGTCGTTAATTTTTTTCTACACAAAATTATTGTACTAATTTGTATTACATACAAGTGGAATTTGTATTCAAATAATAAAATTCTTTATAATTGTCCTTTTATCGTAAATCATGTAACTATATTTAAAAAGAAAGTATCTCGCTGAGTTTCTTTACTAGTTCTTTTTGGGTCTGAGGAGTTTCTCCGAAGTGGTAGTATTGAATAGTAAATAAAGAAAATTAATACCCTATTTTTGTATTTTATTTCTAATTATATTTAACTTTATAAAAATATCCTTACTACAAAACCGTAAACCGTGGTTGAAAACCGGTTTTTTATCGATAAATACATCCCTATTTAACCGTAATTAATACCGACTACACATCACTAGGCATTTAATCTCCCGGAATTGCAAATGACGTCATAGATGTGACGGTAGTAGAGCGAGATGGCTTGGCGACTGAAAAGAAATACAATAGCCGTGAGAGGAACAGCAAATATTGAGTTGCCATTTATGTTTTAACAATTCCCTACTTAAAAAATATTTCTCTAAAATATAAATCGATTTTTATAATCTCAAAGTTGTGGATATAAATATTTTATGCTTAATATAAGGTATAAAGTTATTAAGAATAAAATATAAAGTTATTGGTAAAAACAATTGAGAATATTTCAAATTTTTACATAAATCAATGTGCATATATGATTTACAAAAAATAGTTTTTAAAATATTTAATTTATTTATATGTATTTAATAATATAATAGAATTTTAATTAACATATTCTATGCAGCTATTTATAATTTGTAATAATTAAATCGGGAAAAATCTTCATTTTATCACCCCACACTGCCGGCTGCTCCACCACTTACGTCCCTTATTTGCTCCTGTAACTAAGAATGCGCTTGTATGAAGGTCGGTCGGGCCCTAGGCGTAACTACACTGCACTGCAGCGACGCGACACGGCACTGCAAAAACAGGTATACCGCACTAGCGCGGCACTACGCGACAGATTTTGCTTTTCAGTAGTTCGGCAACCTTTGAGCACGATGGATGAAACTAACATTTTTACTGGTATTTTTCATTCAATGTCATTTTGGAGATCATAATATTATATCTTTGGATATTGGCCAACAAGTAAAACTAAACATCGTTCTTCGTATAGAGCCATTTTTATAAGCAACCTTTCGTTTTACGCATTAAATATGCTATGACATTATTAGCGAATTCCTTGAACCTGGTGGCTGAAAAAATATTTCGACTATTTTTTATAAACCAATCGTTTGGTCTTCAAAAATTATTATTTGTTCGATAAATGTTTCTTTTTAAAAAATAAAAATAATTTTTTTACAAGTTAGCGTATTATGTCTCATATGTAATGTTTTTTATTCGATAGATTATTTTTTATACTGTTCGATCAATCAAATTGTTTGTTCAACTGTATTTATATTTTTATTTAGATGTAATGTTATGAAATGAAATTAATTAGAAAAAAAATTAAATACGTTAAATATCCCACCATATTTTTTACATTTTATTATTAAAAAGGTTCAAGGAACTTGATTGGCGTGCAGTGTCGCGTCGCTTGCTATACCGCACTAGCGGCAGCGGAACTACACGACGCAACACGCCGCGGCATTTTTGGCGAGTTGGTCAAGTTTGCCGTGCAGTGCCGTGTCGCGTAGTGCTGCTGCCGCGTAGTGCGGTATGCCTCATACTATTTCATACAAAGAATATTTTGCAGTGCCGTGTCGCGTCGCTGCAGTGCAGTGTAGTTACGCCTAGTGCGGTCTCACCTTTAGAACATAGTCATAGAGTATATTAACTTATAAATTAATCAGAGACATGATAGAAGTAACATGTCTCTGCTTATAATACACGACTTGACAGTTATTAACTTATTATCATAGGTTTTTGGCTCACTGAAGTTGACCCAACTTGATTTGATTTTCGGATTTTTTTTATTTTTAATTGTCTGTTCGTCAATGTTCGAATGTAAAAATTGTTAGTTCGTCTTTTATTTATTTATAATTAATTAAACAAATGTTCACCCTTCAGTTGGACACCCTTACTAGATATCTTTATTTTTATCGCTCAATAATTTTGATCAATCATCGTTTGTTCGACGACTATAGGTGATTGTTCGATCATAAAAACAATTAAATTCCCAATTATTAACGTGTATCCTTAGCGTGTGCCACTGACTCATGGGTGCAGTGGGCCAGTACCCTTAGTTTAATGTACGTTAAGTTTATTGACTATAGAAAATGAATTAGACACCATAAGGCAGTAAAATTTCGACAGTTTCGATTTAGTTCCATTCGAAGACGATTTCCCTATATACTTACTATACTCTATGGACGATGCGTGGGATGCTACCAAAATCTCCTTGATGAAGGCCGACTTGCTCCCTACGCACGCAACGGTGGGCTGGAATCGTCAAGTGAGGACTTAAGGATTCAAATGTGTATTTTTGAATTTTATGTACTAATACAAATATTTTTTGTTACTTGTAATTTTTTTGTAAACCTAGTATTTTTCGAGTTATAGACGCCTAAACTTTGTATGAAATATTAATCGGTTTTTGGTTTAATCTGACATGTTTTAATATTATATTACAGAAATATAGCAAAAAATCAAATATGACGTCATTTATTTTTCACGATACTCACTCACACCACCCTTATGACGTCATTTGTTTTTAATAATACTCAATAGCGCGGTGACCCTCATTAGCGCGTCGGCCATTGAGCGCAGCAAAATGATGACGTGTCATTATGTGATTGGATGATGAATAGCAGGTAAAAAAATTACACGGTTACATTTGAAAAACAACCATCCTCAGTACGTTGTTACACATAGTAATAAACGCACTATCCTATCTCACATTTTCGGAATACTAATAATACTATTTATACGTAAAAATGTTCGATTTGGTGTCAAATATTGATATTGTTGTGCTATTAAAGGAAAGTGGAAGTTTTAAAAATAATAGTGTTTTATGTAGTGCTGTTAAATCTAGACTAGTCCCCACTGTGTTAAGTGATGAAAACGATAAAGCGCTTAAAGCGTTTTGTGCAAAATATTGCTATAATCTGCAAAGGAGATGGCAAAATGCTAATAGAAAAGAGGAATTGTTTAGCAACAATAATAGCGAATGGTTAGCATCGGAAATAAACTGGCCTGATTTCATTGTAAGTGCATTTGAAAGAAACCAAGACTCTATTCCTAGTACATCAAGTAAACATGAATCTCCAGCAAAAGTGTCTACTGCCACGTCAACGAATGTAAGTCCAAGAAAACCATTTTGTGAATTAGCACCTAAGCAAAAAAAGAGACGTACAGAACATATTTGTACAACTATGACTACAGAGGAAATGTCTCATGCATATATTATGAAATTACGAGAGGATGGTAATCAAGGAATAGCTGAAATCCTCGAACACCTACTTAAAAATCCACAGGATGTGCAAAAAGCCAAAGATAGTCTTTTAGGTAAAAATGAAAAACCTGAATTAGAATCTGATGAAATTGTCTAAGTGATCATTTTGTGAGTGCGTGTGTGAGTGCGTGTGTGAGTGCGTGTGGGAGTGCGTGTGTGAGTGCGTGTATGAGTGCGTGTGTGAGTGCGTGTATGAGTGCGTGTGAGTGCGTGTGTGAGTATGAGTGTGCGTATGAGTGGATTAGGCCTCCTGGGGACACCACTGATAAAAAAAACGCGCTTAGTTCTCTACCTCAAGGGTGGTGTGGAAAAGGGAATGAAAATCAATTTTCTCCAAAAGCGCAGAAAATCGCAGCAAGTGATATATCGGATAATTTGCCTAAAAAATAGCACAGTCGAATACCGAAAGCCGTTTTTTGAGAACTCTTGAGAATTAAAAGTTATTCATATAAAATCAAATTTTTTCATACAAAAATAAATTCAAATCGTGATATCTTTAAAAATATTAGGTATATACAAAAATCGCAATTTACAAAAATGTCTTGTATTTAGTGGTAGATCACAAAGCCGTTATTATTTTTTTTTAAATTGCTCATCAATTTTCGTGAATCCCTAAGTCTATGGAAGCTTGATTTCAGCCCATCCGCGCGCACGGTCCGAAGCCAAAAAAGTGTCAACGCAAAGTAAAATTTGCAAAAAAAAAAACATACTGTATTGTTTGTTTTCTAAAATTCAAGATCGCCAATAGAACTTTGTTTATTTTGTACTAAGTTGTTTAATTTTGTGTTGTTATAAGTAGCAACAATAAAAAAAATTTTACTTTTTCTATTTATTAGATCTTTGGCCACAAGCCCACAAAGAAAACACTAACTATTTTTAAAAGTCCGTGATCTGAGGGCCCATAGAGTAACACAGGGCTCGTGTGCCTTATAGGGTACACGAACTTTGCATAACCGCTGCCCGTGTACCACATACGGTACACCATATATGTAGCAATATACCAAAGAGTATAGATAATATACTGGGAACAATATACTCTATGGCGGTGGTCGTCAAACTGCGGCCCTCGGGCCGCATGCGGCCCGCCGCTGGTATTTGTGCGGCCCGCGACAAAACCAAATAATTTGACAAACAATACTTATTATACAGGTACGGTTAAGTATGGTTTATATATAACTATTCAGAGCAATAGCACAAAATAAATAAAATAAATATTAGTACTAAACGGCATGGGCAGCGGACTGTGAGTGCGGGCGGCGGCAGTCCCCCACCACCCTCTGCCCGCTATCGCCGCCCGCTCACTGCTCAGTCCGGCCGTCATTACTCATTCGTCAATCGTCAAGCAAGTGTATTGTTGTACCGCACACAGCACTGGACGCTTGTTTTTTTTTCATAGATTGCGAGTTACGTTTACAATGGCTGGAGTGTCATCAAAAAGTGCTACCAAAAGGAAAATAGGTGATGAAAATAGGAGTTTTCAAGAAAAATGGGAGGATGAATTTTGTTTTATCAGTGGACACAAGGAAGGTACTGCTATTTGCTTAATATGCCGCGAAACTGTTGTCGGAATTAAGCGGTATAATTTATTTCGTCATTACACAAGTAAACATAGCTCATTTACAGAGGCTTTTCCTTTGGAATCTAATGAAAGGAAGAGTAAAGTAGCTCATTTGAAACTGTCAATTCGTCGTCAACAGAATATTATGAGCACAGCAGTAGGACAAAATGAGGCAGTTACAAAAGCTTCGTACCAAGTTTGTAACATTCTTGCAAAGAGGATGAAACCTTTCACTGATGCTGAATTAGTAAAGGAATGTATGCTAACTATTTCTCAGACTTTGTTCCAAAATTTCTCAAATAGTAAGCAAATAATGGCAGAAGTAAAGAAACTTACGCTTTCTGAATCAACCTGTCGCCGCCGCGTTGAAGATATTTCAAAAACCATGTTTGATGCAATAATTCAAAAACTGAAAGATTGCAAATACTTCAGTCTTGCGTGTGATTCCAGTACGGATATAACGTCGATGGCTCAGTGCTCATTATTTGTCCGTTACTGCACAATGGACGGGATCATAGAAGAAGATTTCCTGGCTCTCATAACCATGAAAGGTCAGACAAGAGGTAGTGATTTTATGGACGCAGTGAAAGAATTTGTAGAGAAATACGATATACCTGTAAGAAAATTGATATCAGTATGCACTGATGGTTGTCCGTCCATGATGGGTGCAAATAATGGTTTGATTGCTTTAATGAAAAGAGAATGGAATTTGCCTAATTTGCTGCCTATTCACTGCTTACTGCATCAAGAAACTTTGGCATGTCAAATCTCAAATAACAAATTGAAGGATGTGATGAAAACGGTCGTAAATGAGTGTTTTTCACAAAAAATGACCATAAAGAAATCGGCCTGTCCCACAACTTCAAATATTTTTATTTATATTTTTTATGCCTTTGAGTATGCATAAGTGTTTGAACATAGTCTCTGTATATCTAAAAGTGTCTTTTCAGTCTTTATGTTATATATTTATAGTTATTTTGAAAAATATCATTATTTTAATGTTGTCCTACGAAAATCATAGTACCGGAAAATCCAGTTGCGTCACGGTAAATTTGATGTCTTACAGAAGACAAAATCTACAATTTGTATTTTTTTTGCCTTCCTGACAACATTATCATCGTTAAATGATACCGCCTTTATTGTTTTAAACGTCGATTGCGACAATAATTGAGACGAAAGTGTTGGTGTCTTCGGCGTACAAAAAAAGTTTTCTGGATAGTGACAGTATTTAAAAGGTAAATAGACTCGTTGTCTTTACGTATCATATTATATTTAAAACATATACTAACCTATATTAGATTAGTAAAGCTAAACACAAGGTATTTTAACTAAATATTCGTTATTTTTAATTTTAAAAGTTCCCTGGGATGAAAACGTCACGTCCTGTGCGTCATGTGACATACTACCGGAACAAAATCGTGACGAACTTGAATTGTAAAGCTTAACGTATAACGAAATATATTTTAATTTTGTTTTAATTTTGTTAAATTAATTAATTAAATAATTTTATTTTAATTTTGTTAAACTAATTGTGATAATTTGGTATTGTAAAGAGGTAAAATTTGTATTGTTTGTTTGTACGTAGATAATCTGCGCAACTATCATCATTGATTTAAAAAAAAGAGTATTGTACATGTTTTCTAATACCTGCGTGGTGTGCATAATATTAAAATTCCATTTTCCATTTAATAAGATATAGCCATGATACCTTTTTTGTTCCAGGTCAAAATTTACAATATAAAATTATAAAAACAAAATTTTAATATATTTTGATTTAAAATCAATGTTAAAAGCGATATCAGAAAATTACTGCAGTGCTACTTATTTTGGTTCTCTTTGCATGCATTGGATTTACGAACATTTTCTTCAGGATGAGTGTGAGATCTATGTGGGAGGAAGTAGTTATTTGAAATAGTAATTATTTCGTTCGTTTCGTCGAAGAAGAAAATGGCGCTTACCGCAGCAGAAAGGGCAAGGAAATATCGCGAAAAATTTAGGCAAAATCCTGAAAAATTTCAAGTTTAGCTCCAAAAACAGTTGGCAAGACTTAAAAAGAATCAAAAAAAGATTACAGATCTAACTTTATATTTTTTAATACTTATATGTATAAAATAGGTATGATAAATCTAAAAGGTCTCATTAATAATATTAAGTTTAAACACTTTTTTCTTTGTGATTGTGTTTGAACCGGCAATGTGGACGCTGCTCAAATTATTCCTATTCGTCACGCAATTTTCGTAATAGTCACTGTCCCATATTCTGAATGGTACAAAAATGGTTTTAAAATATTTATTTTTCGTTTTATAGTATTTATGTTGTCATTATCAGTAATTTGTTATTGCCAAAAACTCTTCACTTTGCTTGATTTTTGAATTTGTAACATGTATCATTAGTAATGACAACTTTTCAAGTGCGACGTGTCCGAGGAGTGACGAACATGAAACTATTTCGCAGATTATTTTTTAATTTGAAAGAATTAAACTACCTTTTTTTTATTTTTGGATAGATTTTAGGTATATCTTTATGCTAATATAAGTTTATTTTGTTTCAATACCTGGTTGTTTTATTTCTGATCGATTATATGTTGTGACTTACAGGAATACTTTGCATCATATGCTGACAGAAAAACTTGAATATTTCTTATTATAATGGTTTAATTTTAATTTAAATAGCATATTTAGCTAGTTAATAATCTATTCTTTAATACCAGAGTAAATATAAACAAATTAATGTAATGCCAAAATTATATTTCCTGATCGTCACAGGGTCATTTTTTCTGAAAAACACTCAAATATAATAAATTTCATTCGTGCGCGTGAACTTAACCATCGAAAATTTAAAGAACTACTTGAAGAATTACAAGCTAATTATGGCGACGTTGTCTTGCATACTGCCGTCAGATGGTTAAGCAAAGGAAAAGTGCTAGAACGATTTTTTAATTTGAAATTTGAAATAATTCTATTTTTACAGCAAAGTGGGAAAGAATATCCCCAACTTCAAAATGATGACTGGTGGGCACTTACGGCTTTTTTGACCGATATTACAGTGAAGTTTAACAATCTTAATTTAGAATTGCAGGGACCTAACAAGATAATCGGACAAATGACGAATAAAATTTTCACATTTGAAGCTAAATTGCAATTATACATAAGTGAGCTTGAAGCTAGAGACTTTTCTAATTTTCCAACTGTTGCTGCTCTGCGATCTGACGCATCTATTGACGATAGTGTCTATCAAGATATGGTCTCCTTTTTGAAGGAATATTTGGCAGAAATTCAAAAAAGATTTATTGACGTGAGAAATATTAAGAACTGTTTCATTCTTGTAGAAAACCCTTGGCATTTTGAAAATGATGATATGAAATTATTCAGCAAGTTTGGATTTCCGAAACCACAATTGTTGAACGAAATTATCGAACTAAAATACGACACACAACTTAAAGCTCACTTCATCGAACATCGTGAAAAGCAGGAGTACATTGAATTTTGGAGAAATGTGCCTAGTAACTATAAATGTTTAAGAGACTGTGCACAATTTATTCTGACTATATTCCCTTCGACATACCTCTGTGAGGCTTCATTTTCGAAAATGTCATTTTTAAAAAATAAATATCGCAATCGCCTTTCCACTCACTTAGAAGACACCATGAGGATTGCATGTAGTCCCAAAAATGCTAACATAGACGAAATAATAAAAAAAAATACAACATCATAATTCTTGAAATGTTAAAATGTTTAATTAAGCTACTTAAAATTAATGTTTTTCTTTCTAATAAAAATCTCAAATAAACATTTCTGTTTTTATTTACATCCACTTGCACCCGTGTTGCTATTGTCTGTGCCACAAAGACTGGCAATAAAGCGCATTCACCCCTCGTCAGTAGCTAAAAGCAAAAAAGTAACTTTAAAATTACCAATTTCGTAGACAAAATAACAATTTAGTATCGATTTTTCTTACAATTTGACATAGCACTAGGCTTGTTTATTTGTTTCATTTTGTTGATATCCATATAATATTTCTTTGTTTCTGGTTCCAAACTTTTTATTACGTCAGATGGCAGGGATGCGTTGCCTGCGGCCTCCATTATTTTTGTTAAATATTTTTTATTTTGTTGTAAATATTTTTGTTTTTATTTTTTTCTGTTAATGTTTATTTGTGAAAAAAAAAACAATATGGATTCGGAACAAGCTGGTTCGTCTAAAAAGCGGACTTTACTATAAGTAACAATATACTTATAATATTTTCATTATTTTTATGGTTACAAATAACGAGACAAGCAATTCCTAATAGATACTTTCAATACATACAATTACTCAGACACAGAATAAATATCTACATTGTTTACAACATAATATATTATAATAATATAAGATCATAAAATATATAATTTGTTCATTACATAATATAAGAAATAATTACTGTGATAAAACTCATGTTTTTGTCTTTCTTGTCTAAACAACCGAACGGTGAATGACCTTTAAATTGCCAATCTTTATAGCACAGACCATAGTTTACACATACAATTCACAAACTTGCGGCCCTCAGTACTATTTCACATTGTCCTATGTGGCCCTTGACCAAAAAAGTGTGACGACCGCTGGTACAGTACCCATAGACCCATAGAGTCTATGGGTACACCGGACTGTTAACATGTTAAGACGACTCAATAAGACAAATTATTTTTAATTTCCAGTGGAAATTAAATATTTTTCTGCGACAAAAACCGACTTCAAAACTAAACAAATCTAAACTAAAAAGTAGAAAATAATACTTTTAAGACTTCGTTAATTTTGAAATCGGTGCCAGCCAAGACGGGTAAGTAATGGGGAACATACATAAAAAAAAGTCCCCAACGAATTGAGAACCTCCTCCTTTTTTTGAAGTCGGTTAGTAAAAAGTATCCAAGTCACGGCCCCAATAATAAGTAATTATGTTACAAAATTTGGTTAAAATCCGTGCAGTACTACAATGAGATTTAAACAGACAGACATACAGGCAATCAGACATAAGTTTTTAAAAGTACTGTACTGTGTCGAGGTCTATATTCAATACAAAATATGTAACAGTCATTGTTTTGAAAAATATTTTATGTACAGATTCTCTTCTGAGCTAGTTTTATTATAAGCATTTACCTTAGATTGCACTCTTGGTTTGTCTAGACCCCCGCCCCTAAACATAATCCTAGCTATGCCCTTGGTTTTAGCCCTTGGGCCCTTTATTATATATTGGTATTTTTTTAATAACCAAAAAGACATTTTTTTCTCTTTATAATATTTTTATACATATATTCATTACAGCAAAGGAAATTTTGGTACATTTTATTATGATAATTTTTATCATGTAGCAAATACATGTATGTGTAAAACTTATTATTTAACATACTTTTACTGTGTTATTATTCTAAGGTTTCACTTATCATAAATATTCTGTAGTTTTAATAGCAATAATTGATGTTAGTTACTTTTATCTTTTAATCTAAGATTTTCTTCTCTTTTTTCTCATTTCTAAAATCTGCAAAATCTATTTTTTTTTCTAATTGAAAATTTAGCTCTAGGAATATATTCAAAGTGCTTCATCATTTGAAAATAGATTTTATTTACTTAAACTGTAAGTCTGAAATAATTGCAATGTGATCAGAGGGAAATACAATGCTAGGTAAGGCAATGTGTGCTTTGAGCTGTTCAATGCTAGGTAGTGGGATGACCTGAAAAAGAACGGTTATTTATTTAATATAATAATATTTTAAGACCTATAAAAAAACAAAATGTCTATGTTATACGCGTGCGACATAGTCTCATTATGCACAATAGGTGGTGCAGACATCCTAAAAAAATACCTATTTCAAATACATCATTCTTCATACAACAAATTGATCCAATATAAAATTTAAGTAAGTGTGCATTTCTATGTATTGTATGAAAATGTATAATATTAAATTTAGCGTTTCCACTTTATTTGATTGTTGAGTTCACTTCTAAGAAAGGGACTTATAGATCACTACAGACTATGTTATTCTATCCCAAAAAATAGGAGGGAATCATTGGATTTTGGACCGAAATTATATATTTTGTATATATTTTAAGGTCTCAATATGCTTTGAAAATTTTACGCATTTCTGAGCTCTTACATTACATTGTCTAATTTAGTATTTTCTATCATTAGCAGAGATCATGCTTATGTACATATATACCTGTTCAACTCTTAGTTTGTTCTTTTCATAAAATATATAGTCCAAGCAATCTGCAAATCCTTCTGTGAAATTTGTATATTGAGGAGTTCCACAGGCACTATCTAATTGAATGTCCTGTTTTAAGCTCAAACCATTAATAGCTTCTTTTTCATCTGAAATAATATTATAGTATAATAAATAACTTGTATAAATTAGTTCATTGTAATGTGACTAATGATTGAACAGCTCATATAGATACCTATTACTTAAATATTTTCCAGCAAAATTTATCACATCACTTACTAGATTTCCAATCAGGCAAAGAGCTTGGTGCTGATCCAGTAGTATACAACTGATAGATTCCACATGATGGTACACTGTTAAAATCACCACATAGTATAAGGCTGACCCTATGATTTGTAAACTGCAACATGTAAAAAATTAAACATTAATTTGGTCCAACAAACAATCACTCATCCAAAAAGCATACAAATTACAATATCACCTATTGATAACTTCTGTATTTGTCAAGTAATTTAAAATCTTTATGGATTATAGAAATTTAAGGTTTTATTAAATGGAATTGGAAAAAATGTACACTTTAAAAACTTATTCCTTTTAATTTTTGACTTCTTCCAATCTAGGAAAAAAAATCTTATTTCTTCTATCATTATAATTATATTTGTATAAATCATTTGATATTACACCTGATAAGTATAATATTTTAACTTGTAACTTATTGAAATTGGACTAAGAAAATTTAAGTATAGAATATCTTATTATATAATATTATATAAAAAATAAAGATGTATTTTAAATAAATAATTACTTGTTCTTCTAATTTCCTCTGTACATCTCTCAACCAATATATGAGAATGCCACCTTGAAGCAATCTAATATGATCAGCATCAGGATGAAAATATAGGTGTGTGTTCGCAACCAAGAGAATTTCATTTGGATGTTCAATTGATTGTAAAAATGTTGCACTTGCTACAGTTGACCTTTGTAATACTCTCTCCAGCAATGGTTCATTGTTCTTAATGTTAGACCAAATTTCCTCCAAGCAAGCTTCTGTTTTAATAGCTTCTGCTAATAATATGCTTTGACTGTCTATAATACTATAATTTTAGATATAATTACAAAAAACATGTAAAATCATATGATAGGTCCTTAAACTTAGAATAATCATTAAATTTAGAATTAGTTATATGAATCATGATACATACCTAAACCTATCTTTTCTGTAAAAGCAAGCCAATCCTTCAGCAACAGTGTTTCCTTTTTTGAAAAAAAGACCTTCAAAGCCTTCACATTCTAAAAAAGTTTTTAAACTGCTATTAAATATTTTGCTATCCACTTCCTGAAGACTAATAATATCAGCATTATATCCTGAAATAGGATGATTGTTTCGTTAAGGTTTGCTGAATTGAATATTAAATATTTCAGATTTATTCCAATATTATATTTTATATTAGAATAAATGTTATCAAAAATAAGAGTAAAGCTTTTGATTCTATCTTTGTTAAGTATTTAGAGTTCACAAATAATTGTTTTATTTTACCTTTTAATTCCTTAACTATTAATTGTTTACGATAATCAATATGTAATGCATATGGTGGACAGTAAGGATGTAAAACAGTACGTGTAAAATCTGAGTCACAGTATAAGTCAGCCAATATGTTGTATGAAACACATCGAAAGCTAAAAAGAAAAGAATTCTCATAATAAAATTATGTTATGTATACATTTACCACTTTTTAGTAATAATTACTTTACCTCTTGCCTGTTAATTTTTGCTTTGTAAACATATGTCTACATTCAAAGGGGCAGGGACCAGGCCCAGCTTCTACTACACCATTTATCACACATTCTACTGCTGGACCAGTGCTTTCTGTATTAACTATAGAAAATAAAAATAAAATTGTTAAGCTAATAATATAAATCATAATCAAAACTATTATACTGTTAATCTGTACCTGGTATACATTCTAATTTCAATTTCATTCCAATTTCTTCTGTTGTAGGCGTAAAGTAGAAACTATTTAATATAAATTTCCATTGAATATGTTCATTACTTAATTCATGTCCCTTATCATTACATGATTTGCCTTTATACCAATTAAAAATACTAAGATGCTTATCTGTATATTGAGTTACAAAATGCTCTGGATAAACAGGAAATCCAGCTAAGATTATCTTGGGCAAATTAAAATTTATAATCCATGGTCCATTTAGTACTATTTCATAAAGCTTATCAGATATAGTTAATATTGGGCTTTGATAAGCAAATAAATCAGAACAAGTGAATTCTTTTGAAATAGGACTTTTTTTACTGTCATAAATATTAACTTCTATAGCTTGTTCATTCGAAAGTTTTTTATTTTTATTCTTTTTATTACAAAACTTTTGCACATTTGTTGCAATTCGAACGCATAAAGTTCCTAAAGTTTCAGAAGAGTTTCTACTAAAATTAAACTGCCGTGATACATTATTTACATTAAAAAGAAACGATATATCAACTTTATCATCTTGTTTGATATATCTAAAATAACATTTGTCTTTGTTCATAATATTAGTTTTAGAAATATTTAATAAGGAGTGAACAGAGCGAATAAATGTTAAAAATTTGATCACCATACTACTATACTATACAGAGTTAGTAGTTATTTTAACTTTTAACTTTTAAGTTTTAAGTTTTAACAGTTAACCATAGTCTATAGGTATTAGGTTATAATTTTTGACAAACAGAATTGAATATAGATCATGGATGTCAGATGAATGAAAAAATGACATTTGTGAATTGACTAAAGGCCTTATTACACCTTCCTAAATTTAGTCTCCTAAATGATTTAGTTACTAAATTCAGGAAAGTGTAATCGCATTTAAGGGCTTATTACACCTTCCTAAGACCTTAAATAATCTGTGGACAGCAAGTATTTTTGGTTTATTATTTCTATGATTTTTGTTCTGGACTGACCAAAGAGCTCGTACATTTATTATTGTTATAATAAACGTGACGACTGCGTAGTGCGTGTGCACATGTTATTAAAATTTTTAAAAAATTAAATGTTATTTTGTTAAAGTGCAACGAGTATAATGGCAAAGGAAAGAGAGATCCTAATTAATATTATTCAATTATATAAAGATACGCCATATCTTTGGAATAAAAACGATAAAAACATATCTTTGGAATAAAAACGATAAAAATTATTATTATAATTATACTTAATCTGTACATTCGTCTATGGTTACTAAATTTACGATAGTGTGATCAGAAACATCAATTTGCTTTCCTTTCCTAAATCCTAATTAGGACGACTAAATTTAGGAAGGTGTAATAAGCCCTTAATGTCTAATCTCTTAGATAGAGAAAAAGTAGGACAAGGACAACATTATTATTTATTATGTTCCATCCCTTCCTGCGTAAACAAAATTATCTTTGTAACATCAGATTGATAAAACAACAATAAGACAGATAAATTTGGAAGGCTGCTTATGATATTGGAGTCGCATCCAAACAATGTGCATAAAATTTGTCAGAGTTCACTGAGTTGTAATGAGTTTCAATGTTGCCAGTAATGAGATTTTTTTCCATAATTCATGGTAACTTGATTATTCGTTACGTGAACTAGTCCTTAAGGTGTGTCCAAAGATTAAGCGGCAAGCGTGAGCGGCTGCGGCGCATTGCTCGAAAGCATTCGTCGGTAATCGTGTCTGAACGTGTTTGCGCTTCTAAAAAATGGATAATGAAACTTCAATTAGACTGAATGAATTATATGGCTCATTTAACGAGTTGTGGAATCCTCAACATAAAGAATAATAAGCAGAGCTAAAACACTGATACACGTCTTCATTGTAGATTAGGTTCAGACTAACTGAATTCAAATGCGCGGCGTGTCTCGCATATTGCCGCCAAACATGCGTCGGATTGTCCTAACTAGAGCGCGGCAGAATTGTTTCCTGGCCATGCCGCGTGTTGCTGCCGCGCTCTTGCCTTGTCTTTTTGAAAATATGTGAAGTCTGAAAATTTATTTATATTTCATTTAAAGATTTCCTAAATGGTCAACCACAACCATTTGATGACATGACATTTTGAGAATTTGTGGTTACGGTGAGCTAACAATGTCAATTTTCTTTATCATGGTGCTTTTTGAAGCTTTTTATACAAGTTAGTTACATTGCAAAATTAAAATAACATAGTTGCTATACTTAAACCTGGATCCTAATGTGTTCAAAACGTATTTTTTAGGATTCTGAAAAAGAACATTTAATTAATAATTTATCCGAGCAAAACTAACAACATCCCAAATCACTTACAGTTAAGCAGTAAGCACTAACCCATTTTGTTATTGTACTTGTCATACTCATACAGAGACTGTGAATAATGTTGAGGCACCCATATAATTATTATCACTCAACAAACTCCATTTTATTATATAAGTAAAAAAATGATTAATCCATACAATTAACTGCAATAGTCTAGGTATACAAGGCAGTATACAATAATGATAAATTATTGAAGACAATCAATCAATGCAACGTTAACAGTGTGTTACTGAATGTATCACAATTGTTTATATATAAGGGAAAATAATTAGGGTGAATGAAGCGAGACCTAACACTATCCTACAACCTGAGAATTTTGTGGTACACTTTACTGAAAAACTATCATGCCCATAGACTTGTGTGCTTTAATATAGTTATTTAAGTTCATATTTAGATGTTTATATCTTGGGCAAGTGATCAAGATACAACTTGTTACTATTTCTATGTAGGATGTCTCTGCAAAGTCTAATTGAATATACGTGACGGAAACAGAAGTTAATTCGTTGATTAATTAGAGAAAGAAAAACAAGTAATTCAATTCAATTCTTTGGTTTTTTGGCTTTAATGCGTGCCAGTTGAGCACAAATTATTTCGCCAGTGTCACTTTGAATGGAGGAGTCACGTTCGAGATTGGCCTGTGAAATTTTAATATATTCCACAAAACGACTATGCTGGTATGGAAAAAATAATAGGGAATAGAAGCGAGGGTTTCCCCTACCCTAAAATAGTGGTAGATGTTTTTCTGACCCAAATGTTTAGTATGGTGCCAGTTTTTAATGTGTGGAAATTTATTATAATAAAAATATTTATTTTTTAATTTCAACTATTTTCAAATTTAATTTAAAAAGTTTTGTATTTTCATAAATTTTATGTTAACAATTTCAAAAATTATTACAATTATTATTTTCTCGAAACAAATATTTAAGAATGTCAATAGTTGTATTTTTTGTGGAGACTACACTGACCTCTATAATACCACTGGACTGGCTGTTGTCAACGTGCTTTTGTGGCTGCTTGATATTCGCCATTTTGGCGCTGTCCGCCGCTGTCGGACGTAGCGAGAGTTCGTGGTACTAAAACTAATGATGTCGATATAAAGATTTTTATTTTTTTATTTTTATTAATCAATAACCGTATCATCATAATTACTACTTATGTTATATTAACGAAAATGCAAAATTACTTTACAGTATACAAACACTTCTCGCTGTCATTTGCAATATACGTCAAAATTAGTTCTCGACCCTCTCGCTAGTGGCGCTTCAAATGGACACAAAAAAATTGCTGTCAACGCTTGGAACAGCCAGTCCAGTGGTATTATAGAGGTCAGTGGGAGACTATAAGAATTTATCAAAGTTTTTTTTAATTATAAAAAAAACTAATAGCATTGGACCACTGACATCTATAATACCACTGGACTGGCTGTTCCAAGCGTTTGACAGCAATTTTTTTTGTGTCCATTTGAAGCGCCACTAGCGAGAGTCCCGAGAACTAATTTTTACGTATATTGCAAATGACAGCGAGAAGTGTTTGTTTACTGTAAAGTAATTTTACATTTTCGTTGTTAATGTAACATAAGTAGTAATTATGATGATACGGTTATTAATTAATAAAATTAAAAAATAAAAATCTTTATATGAAACAGTTTTATTGATTGTAAAAACTTATTATTAAAAGTTATCGATATTTGCTCGTTGATATTGACATCATTAGTTTTAGTACCACAAACTCTCGCTACGTCTCGCTACATCCGACAGCGCCAAAATGGCGAATATCAAGCAGCCACAAAATCACGTTGAGAACAGCCAGTCCAGTGGTATTATAGAGGTCAGTGGCAGTCTTGGAGCAATAACAATATTCTCTAAGGGCAGTTTATTATAGGTAGTTATAACTATAATTACCATATATTTTGTCTTGCTCAGGTGTACGCATACTTATAGCACGTCTATTTATACTCGGTCTACGCCTAATCTCCATTTTACACTCTTATAATCTTTATTTATCATGACTTTTTATCAGTTGTTTTTCTTTTTGTTTTGGTAATAAAATAATTCTGTTGTGGTTATAACAAAACCCACGTATATCGGCTTAGTAAAAACGATACAAATGCGATAAATGATACTTAAAATGAAATGGTGTAAATTGACTTTGAAAGTAATTGATAAAGGTACTGAAAATAGTGAATCAAGCACTAGCCAACATAGCCTCTATAATACCACTGGACTGGCTGTTCCAAGCGTTTGACAGTAATTTTTTTGTGTCCATTTGAATTGCCACTAGCGAGAGTCCCGAGAACAAATTTTTACGTATATTGCAAATGACAGCGAGAAGTGCTTGTTTACTGTAATGTAATTTTGCATTTTCGTTGTTAATATAACATAAGTAGTAATTATGATGATACGGTTATTGATTAATAAAAATAAAAAAATAAAAATCTTTATATCGACATCATTAGTTTTAGTACCACGAACTCTCGCTACGTCCGACAGCGGCGGACAGCGCCAAAATGGCGAATATCAAGCAGCCACAAAAGCACGTTGACAACAGCCAGTCCAGTGGTATTATAGAGGTCAGTGCTAGCCAATGATTAGGTAATTATTTATTTTGCCAATGATTGAATATTAATTACGTACATTGGAACGCCATAAGAAATTATTTGCTTTTTTAAGTAGCAACATTGTTTGACGACGTGTCAAATTCATTGTACGCGTTGCAAAGTCGGTTGCCAACTCGTTCTCAAGAACCTTTCTCAATTCTCACTGTTGTATGAATTACCATTTAGTTGAAGTACAGTTTTGCTGTTTTTTTTGATTCGCACTAAGTACTTTGTTTTGAAAAGTTATTTTCTTGATTTAAAATAATGGTAAGTGTAAATTATGTTATTTAATATTACTATAATATTCTTTCTTTTAATTTTACTGTTAAATTACAGCCAGCTGCACCAAGTTCGACTTCAGTGGGCTCAGGGGGTCGTTCCCCAAGTAAAGCAACGGCAGCTCCCAGATCTGCTTCTGGTGGAACTGTAAGGCAACGCAAGTCCACAACAACTACAACAGCAGCTAGAAATCGCAGCACTGGTGCTGGCTCAGTGGGAATGTGGCGTTTCTATACTGATGATTCTCCAGGTGTCAAAGTGTAGGTTTAAAGTTATACATTTAAAAGATATAAAACATTAAGCTATCATATTTTTATAATACCTTTTAATGGTAAATTATAATTTATTTCAGAGGTCCTGTCCCAGTGTTGGTTATGTCTCTGCTGTTCATTGCATCAGTTTTTATGCTTCACATTTGGGGAAAGTACACTAGAGCATAATTAAAATTAAATATTTACATATACTTTATACATTAATTTTAATTAAAAGTTTTAGGTAGGAGAAGTGTATTTTAAGTGATTTTATATGTTAATAGTGTTTAATTATAAATTCCAATAAATTATTGTGTTCTAAAATAAATAAAATTATCTATTGAATTATTGTATGGTGCATCATTATAAATCTTTAACAAAATAGTGACATTTGAACTTAACTTTATTTTAAGAAAAATATAACAGTAATTAGTATTTGAAAGGTCAATAATAACACTAATTTTAAGTTATTATTAATCTCAATAATTTGTATTTATTTCACTTTAGTTAGTTGTATATTTACAAAATTGTGTGTCACTTTAAGAACAAATTACAACAATTTCAACATATTTTATGATATACTTCATATTGTAACCTGTGCCTTTTGTTAAGTTCACTTTAATTTTCATCTGGATTCCATTTGGAAGTAGTTCCAATAAAGAGTATGATATATTTAATGTTACTCTTTTACTTTAATTCTATTCTATCAATTTCTGTTAAGTCCTACCAAGTCTCTTCTACCACTTAGGAGCTTAGCTTGGAAAATTGGAGTATACATCTAGACATATTGAAGTCTGTTTGTAATTTCAAATTACAGCTTTTCACTAAATGCATATGAAAGTAAATGTGGTAGGTACTTATTTCAAAAAATCAATTTTTAAATTTTTGTCTGTCTAATTGTTAGGGTTAATCTCTGAAACAGCTTGAACGATTTTGAAGGGACATTCACTCGCACATTGCTAATCTTATAAGGATTAACTTAGGCAACCCTTATTTTAGAAATTTTATTTATTTTTATTATGCGATGGATTTTTGTGCTACAAACTTTCAATTTAGCAGGCTTGCACCTAGAGACGAACCCGAGTGAAATGAGTGTGAGCCACTTGTATAAAATATAAAAACTTATAATTTACTAAAATAAAAGCTTATAAAAATGCAACTTAGTTATGGTTAATCCTTATAACACAAATCCATGTAGGAAAGCAACATATTTTAATTTAGCCTTTGTTTTCTACATACATCAGATACATGTCTAAATTTTATACCTGCATATGATATTGATACTTATTAAAAAAATAAATGGAAACCCTGTTCTGGAATTAAAAATGCAAGAAAATTATAAAAATACTGTATATTAAGTACATTTATAAAGCTTAGTGCTATTTAAAATTGTAAAGTTTAGCTACTCATGATCATATTTACACTTTCAGTCTTACAATTAATCTCGAGATTTTTCTTATTTCTAAGTATATCAATTTACAAATAAATGTTATGGCTCTAACTTGATAAGATTTGTCAAATTGCTTAATAGCTAAATGCAAAAAAAGTATGCATGTTTGATGTTTCTAATCACTGCAATTGACAACAAAGTAAACAACACTGGTAGAAACAATACTTCAAGAATTCATGATGATTAAAGACAGTACAATTATTTCATTTCTCTTTGATTTTTATGTGCTTAAGAGTAATATGAATTTAATACATCATACATAAGCTTCAACTCTTCTGCCTTTTATTCTATCAAAAAATTGATGCCAAGACACTAAAGTTTTTCCAGACCAAATCCAGAAACTTGAAGTAATTCCAACAATCATTGTCATAAGATATTTTATCATAAACATCTCAAATTTAGGTCTTTCATTTTCTTGATATGTAAATGGGCATGGTATAGAGTACATTGGCATTGCACACATATCACGATGCCATGTTCCCATCCAACTATCAAAATAAGCTTGTTCGTAGAATAAACAAGCAATTACAAGAAGTGCTGGCACTGTATATAGTACTCCGAAAATACCTATGCGAATCATTAGCTTTTCTAGTTTGTCTGTTTTGGTACCATCATGCTTCATAACTGTTCTTATACGAAAAAGTGAAACAAATCCAGCAAATAAAAATATTGTTCCTAATACTAAATAGACACACAATGGTGCTAAAACAAAACCCCTGAGGGCCTCTGCATCCCATAGACCAACATAACAAACACCAGACAAAATATCACCTGGAACAAAATAGAAAAAAGTTATCATTAAAGTTTAAATCTCATATGATTTAAATAATTATTAATTAATTTAAAAATAAATATACCATCAACTTTTCCCATAGCTAATATTGATATTGTTTTAATAGCAGGGACAGCCCAAGCAGCTAAATGAAAATATTGTGAATTTGCTTCTATTGCTTCATGTCCCCATTTGAGACCAGCAGCCAAGAACCATGTTAGAGTCAGTATGACCCACCAAATACTAGAGGCCATACTAAAAAAGTAAACTACCATAAAAAGAATGGTACATGGTTCATGTTTTGTTCCTTGTGTTATTACTGAAATATTAGGTAGTGTTGAACCACTTATTGTAGAGGAAAATGGTCCTTGACAACTAACACTGTCTCCTGCACTCCAGCCTGTTACATAGGCAGCAGCTACCATAAGATAACAAACTGATAAAAAGATTATAGGCCTTTCAGGATAGCGAAACCTATCTGTGTCTATCAGAAAAGTCAAAACAGTAAATAAGCAGCTCAATGAACATAAAGTTGCCCAAATACCAATCCATAATCTTGCAAAGTTTTTCTCATCTTCACTAAAGAACATTCCATTGCATGGTGCACCACAGTTGTATTCAATTTTATCCCCCACTTTCAAGGAATACTCCAAATCTAAATTATCAGGTATCTTAAATTGTACAGGGCATACAAAACCTATGTTTTTTGCTCCATGCAATTTAATAGGGTCTCTCTCATAGGTCGACTTATAATCTACCTTAGGAAGTTTTGTTCTAGGAGGTTTTTTAGCATCATGGGTTACATTATTATTTCCAAAGCATATTACATTATCCATATTTACAATCGGGAAATTAGAACATTCCAATTCTTTAGGCCAAACAAACTCATATTTAGTTATCAATTCGTCACAGCTATGTCTAGCCGATTCGCATAAATGCCGACAAGGTTCTATTGGTTTATTTAATATTGTGCATACTGGGGCGTATACAGAACATAAAAAGAGTTTTAAATCTGGAGAGCAGTTTACTTTTATAAGTGTTGTAAATCTATGTATTGCGGCACCAGCATCTTCTTGCTTAACGTGGTTTAGCAAATTTGGAAAGATAGTTTGATTGTATTTTAGATGTTGACAAAATTGTATGGTTATTGGCTCACAGCGTCCATGTTGAGGTAAAATATCTCCTTGATAAACTGTAACACTTGAACTTTTTACTAATAATAACAATTGAAACAATGCATTTATAAACAAAATCCTTTCCATTTTGTAATAATTGACAATAACTTTTTAAAATCTATATAACGCTACACAACTGACAACATTATATTATACATTATATAAAAGAATTTAAATATGTAAAATAAAAAATCAAGATAGTCGATTAAATTTCATTTTTAGATCATTTCAAAAAAAAAACGATAAACCCAATACACATGAAGCCATGTTTTGTAAATTATAAGGACAACAGATACAAAATAAAAAAATATTTATGTACAGTTGCGTTCAGTAAAAGATAATGGTGCGTCTACACGCTTGGCAAGCCTCGACAAGCGTTCACAAACCATAAGCGCGTAGACCGGTGCTTGGCATGCCTTGCGTGAGCTTGTGAGAACTTGCCGCGGGCCGGTGTCGGTCTTTGAACACAGATCAAAAATAAAAATCAAAATATACTTTATTTAAATAGACTTTTACAAGCACTTTTAAATCGTCACTTTTACATTATTTATTATATAAAATTTAAATTAAATGTCAGTCTGTAAGTCTGGGACTTGGGAGTAAGCTACTGTTACGAATGCTGTTCTGCCGAGAAGAGCCGGCGAGAAACTCAGCAGTTGCTCTTTTCAAAAAATATTTGATTACAATATTTATTGCATTACAATATTTATCTATTTATCCTACGTGAGACACAACAAGACATTAATCAAACACATTTACATCTTCTAAGTATTCACTGATGGTGTAATAAGCGTTATTCAATAATGTATTTTTAATTTTAGACTTAAATTGCTCTAAAGGCTAGCTCAATATGCGCTGTGGAAATTTATTATACATGCGTACACCTTGCCCCATAAACGATCTATTTACTTTTTGAAGGCGAAAACTGGGTGTTACAAGTTTATCCTTATTTCTAGTATTTATACCGTGTTTGTCGGTATGTCTTGAGTAGTCATTAATGTTTTGTCGAACAAATATAATGTTACAATATAAATATATATATATATATATATATATATATATATATATATATACTGAGAAGCCACTGTTAGTATACTTATTTCTTTAAAAAGTTCGCGGAGAGTATCTCGAGTTTTAATGTTATAAATGGCCCGAACGGCCCTTTTTTGAATTATAAATATGGATTTAATGTCCGCTGCATTACCCCACAATAAAATACCATATGCTAAAATGCTATGGAAGTAGCTAAAATAAACAAGTCTAGCAGTATCAACGTTTGTTACTTGCCTGACTTTTCTGACAGCGAAAACAGCGGAGCTCAGTCTACTGGCAAGAGAAGAGAGATGAGGACCCCATTGCAGACCTGAATCTAATGTCAAACCCAAGAAAACCGCGGAATCTACCGTATTCAATGTGTCGTTATTAAGAAATAAGTTGAATTTCTGACTTTTTAGATTCGGTAATGAAAACTGCATATATTTTGTCTTTTCGGCATTTAAAGCCAGATTATGAATGCTAAACCAATGAAGTATATGCGATAATGCACTATTCACTTTGTCGTAATTATTTAACTTTCTATCGACTTTAAAAATTAAGGAGGTATCATCCGCAAAAAGTATCACAAAACTTGTCGGCATAAAATGGGAGATCATTAATATAAACTAAGAACAAATTTTTGTTCTTAGTTTATATTAATACCAGACCCAGGATAGATCCTTGTGGAACGCCCATTCTAAGAGGAGACCCAGAAGAATTAACATTATTTACCGCGACCTTCTGAACTCTACCACTAAGATACGATGCAATGAGATCAAGAGCAACACCACGAACACCGTAATGAGCCAATTTAAGCAAAAGAGTTTCATGCTCCACACAATCAAAAGCTTTGGACAAATCACAGAAAACTTCAATGACATTCTGTGATTTTTCCCAGGCGTTATAAATATGTCTAAGAAGCGCTACCCCCGCATCGGCTGTAGACCTACCTTTAGTAAAACCATACTGTTCACTGTGGAAAATATTATTTATATTAAAATGATCCAATAGTTGGCTTAAAATAAGTTTTTTAAATACTTTACTCATACATGGCAATATAGAAACAGGTCTATAGTTGCCAGGATCATTTTGTTCCCCATTTTTAAAAAGAGACGTATTATTTTACTAATTTTCATAAGATCAGGGAATATTCCAGTGTCTATACATTTATTGAAGATAAGAGACAATTGTGGTGCGATGTTTGTTATTATTGTGTTAAGTAGTTTAACAGACATGCCCCATAAATCACCAGTTTTCTTAGGATTTATTGTTTTAAATATTTTAATTATTTCATTCGAGTTTACGTGTGAAAATTTAAATTGGCGATCACATTGATGAATTTGATTTGTCAAAAATTCGATTGCATTTATTGGGAAAGATTTTAAAGAAGATGTGACCTTTTCTGGGAGTTTAGAAAAATAACTTTCAAATGTATTTGCAACATCTTCATTGGAACTCACTATAGCATTATCAATTAAATATTTGTAACTTTATTTAATTAAAAAAAAGTAAAAAAATCTTCTTCTCTTTATTGCCGACCACTTCTTGTTTGGCCGTGTACATGGTTTTAAAGAATTTCTCGACTTTTTTTTCAAATTGCGAGAATTCACTTCACGCGTATTAATTTAAACGATTATAAGTATACAGACTACGTCTACAATTAAATTTGATTAAATTAACTAAAATTAGAACCTAAATTTCCTTAGAACGTAAATTTCCTTATGTGCCCGTTTTTTTTACAAATACGTATAGATGGTCGCGTTACGTAGTTATGCCTAGTGCGGACGTACCTTTATTATTTATTTATTATCTTCTCATTATAGCCTATCTCAGAACAATAACTAAAGCATACAAGGAGGACTAAATTTGACTAATATAGTCGTTTCTATTTTCTTATACACTCATAACAGCATTAGAAAAACACAGATGTAGGTTGCTCAGAATGCAAATTGTCCACAAAGCAAACGTCAATTTGGTTGGTTACCTTGGATATATACCAGGTTTTTGTCTATGACTTAGTTCGTCGCATTTTTGTCGTACAACGCTATGCGCCCATTCGATAATGATGTATTGGATGATCATAGAAATTTATCGATTAAATTGATAAGCAAAGAATATTTAACAATTACAATTTGTCAAAAATATGCTTACATACGATTAAAGCTAGCGGGTACTTTAGTATTTTGAGGAACTAGTTACATTATAAAATACACTTTAACTACAGAACTTACTTTAACTACAGAAAACTGTATACACACGTAACACACAAGAAAAAATATTTTTTTAATAACTATTACTTGCGAGAGAGGCTCCCCTCTCCATCGCCATTCAGCAAGGTAACGCGGCGAGTGTTATGAGCACTTTTGCGCCAGGTATATCACGGGGAAGCTCCCCGGGGAACGGGGAATTTGAGTGTGACCTGTTACTTTGTAATTAATTTACAATCTAACTTAAACCTGTTAAACGCACTGTAGTATTATACTCACTCATTGAACGAAAAATTAATACACTCACGTTCATAGTTTACTTTACCTTAATGTAGACAGATATAATTTGAAGTGAAACTTCTTTAGAATCGTTGTGATTTGAAACTCGATGAAACGAAAATGCGTCACGATAAAGAAAGAAATACATAAAAGTATAGGATTAAATCGGAGAGAACGAGATAGAATACATTCCCATGTTGCCATGGTAACCGTTTATTTTTTGACATTTCTTTTTTTAATGTGAATATTTTAATCACTAATAAATTAATTTTGCAAGTATGCCGAAAACTGATGCAGAAAGGAGTCGTGAATATCGGCGGAAAAAAAGAGAAAATAAAATTAAAAAAACTGCAAAAATGGAACGTGTTCGTGAATTTCGTGCACGTCAAAAAAATTTATTATATATATTCATCTCATTCTTTTGTCGATTTACTGAAGTTTCACTCCTATCGTGTGTGAATCGCACACACACCTTTTTTTATAATATAAATAAATTTTTATTTTATATTTTTTTTATAATATAAAACCAATGATATTTTAACTATAGATATGTTATACGCTCACTAAACAACCGAAAAAAGTGTTCCGCGCTGCACACATACACACTTTTCATTCAAGGTACATGTCAAAATGATAGAAAGGGGATAGTCGATAAAATCAATAAGAAAAAAAGAGACAGCTAATGTTGTCAATTGCGCGTCAATGTAAACAAACATTAGTCTAGCGACCGATGACATATCAGAATATTAGGCAAATAATTGAAATATATTAATAAATCGAAGTATTCTGCGTTCTTACATGTGGTATGAGATCCCTTGTGTTTTATTAACTTTGGTATCATAATTGGTGCATTTCCTAAATACACAGGATGGCATTTTTTTTAATTTTGTAGCAGCGTACCACTCGTCGCCATGCTGTGACACTGACTAAAGGCAATACGTCCTAATTAGGATGTTTTCGAGTTTTCACGATTGCGCGCTCATAACATATCTATAGTTAAAATATCATTGTATAAAACAATAATATTAAAACAGCTTTGGTGCAAAAACGCTTATAATTTCAGATCCCGAACCCGTAGTACGTAACAATAGTTATTACTTATTTCACCTTGATTTTACAGTTTTGAAATACATAATATAAATATAATATACATTTACGCACTTTTTTAATCATCCTAATCTACCTAGTAATCCATATTAACTTTTCTAATTCTTTAAATCTATTGAAAGACCCATCGAACAATATTACATAGTAATTAATTCATGCCTTGTGCAGCAAGAAAGAAAAATCAAACTTTGACAACACCTGACCGTTTGTCGATGACCATGTCTTGTCTCTTTCCAACGTAATTAGCTTGGTGTTAGAAAAAAATGAGACAAGCATACATTATTTGATCGGATTGACATATTTATGTATCAGTTTCAAAGCTACGACTTTAAACTCGTAAGTTGACACGTTTTTTTGCAATATTTTTGTTAGACATTGCTACTCTAGTTTTGTATAACTCAATGCCTCTATAATACCACTGGACTGGCTGTTCCAAGCGTTTGACAGCAATTTTTTTTGTGTCCGTTTGAAGCGCCACTAGCGAGAGTCCCGAGAACTAATTTTGACGTATATTGCTAATGACAGCCAGAAGTGTTTGTTTACTGTAAAGTAATTTTGCATTTTCGTTGTTAATATAATATAAGTAGTAATTATTATGATACAGTTATTGATTAATAAAAATAAAAAAATAAAAATCTTTATATCGATATCATTAGTTTTAGTACCACAAACTCTCGCTACGTCCGACAGCGGCGGACAGCGCCAAAATGGCGAATATCAAGCAGCCACAAAAGCACGTTGACAACAGCCAGTCCAGTGGTATTATAGAGGTCAGTGGTCACGGACAATTAGGTTGAATTGTCTGTGTGAAGCGCCTTCTATATTTTAGTATTTTTCTGAGTAGTCTATAGTTTATAGCATAGATTATACGCTTAAAGTTTGTGTTACTCTGTGCTATGGATAACTGACTGATAGATAATTCATAATAGTCTCCTTAATCTGTGGATAATAGTAAATAGATGTGTAAATTTGTTTCAAATTATAATAGAAACAAATAAATCATTCATCTATGAAATAAATTATTATAAATAAGTTAACATCGTAGACGGAAATCGGCATATTTACTCGATCATCTACGCTAAACATGGAGCTTGGAAATGATAATATAGATTTTATTAAATTAATTAACATAAAAGGTAATGTGGATAATATAACACCACATAAAATTGCGGTTGTTGCTTTTATTAGAGAATACGGGTTGTTAAAAATGGAAGGTCAGTAAATATTTTAATTTTGTTGGTAAAACTAATTTTTTAGTTGATAATTAATATTGATAATGTTATTTGGTTTGTTTTCAATTGTAGCTAAAGATATGATAGATCGTACGATGCCTCCAAAATACAGAAAAGATTTTTGTCTACTTGCGCTAAAACTTATTCAGGTAAATTGAAAATGTTTAATATACCTAAATATATTGAATATTTTTAAATAATTCTTAAATTCACCCATTTATTTTAAAAAGTGTCCAGATATGGAGTTTAAGGAACTAGAGGCCCTATTAACTGATGGAAAATATAATCTTTTAAGTGTACATTTGCAAAACTTTTGTGTAAGGTTACAAAACATATATGTTAATGGAATAAATGCTCTCATGGATTGTGTTTCTTCAACAATTGACAAACTTATGTCTGAGCATAATGAAATTAATCCATGTATTATAACAAGATGTAGTGTATTAGGTGAGATTTCAATAATTAATGATTTTCTCAAATTTAAGGGACATTTACAAAAATTATGTCAATAATAATATTTTTGGTTGAATTACAGGTTTCTACTTACGTAGAATAATGCTATATTTGGATAAACTTACGTTTGTGCAAGTTGCTTCTCTTTACAAATCATTTTGTATATATTATCAAAAAGGAAGACCTGGACTAATGATGAGATCTTTAAGCAAGGAGGTAAGTAAATGCAAAAAAAAAATACATTAAAAACTAGTGTGTTAACTGACTTAACTTTCATAAAATGATGCTGCTGGTTATAAATTTTGTTGTTCATTTAGTTACTAAGTGCTATTATATAACTTCTGCACTTAAAAACACATTTGGTCTGTTTGATGTCCTTAGTATGGGCTAACGTAGCAAGCTTAGCAACACTCACAAGTTCCCCGGGAACTTCATAGGCTTTGCAGGGTGACCTAACTGATCCGAGGGTTTCTTTGCTTTGACAAGTCACTGTCTTGCATTCTAGGATTACACAGGTGACTGATTCCACCTTACTGAAAAATCCTCTCTATAGAGGACTGTCAGTCCCATCAGTTATATAAAACATTGTTTAAGGTAGGTTGTTGTAGGTTTTATTGAGACTTATTAGACATTTAGAGTATACTGCAGACATTGCTAGTATAGACTGTTTTCTAATTTCTATGGTTTGTTGTCAATCTATGGATAGGCCGATCACTTTCATCTCAGGTCCTCTTTCTATAAGTTTATCTGCTGTAACATTGCTGAGTAATCCACTCTCTCCTTTTTTTCACCATATAAACATTTGATTGCATTGATTATCCAGGGCTAGTTGACACTCGGTAATTAATTTTAATGTTGGTCTGTTTATTTCTAATGCCATCAGTATGGCATCACTGTCAGATAGAAATCTTATACAGTGTACATGCATCTGCATATACTAGTTGGTCTGACTGTTCACATTCCTCTTCTCTCATTTGTATGTGGTATATATTTATTTTTTGTGGAAAATATTATGATTGGTCATTCTATCACATAGGCAGCAATGAGTGGTTGGTACTCTAACAATCTATCTAAGATGGATATGTGTGAACTTGTAGTGGTTTGCACTCCATAGTCCAAAGTGTGTAGCCCTGACAGCAGCAATTGCTGCTTCTTGCTGTATATAGGCCTAGGAGTGTGATTTGTAAGGCTACCTAAAAAGCTGTGGGAGTTGACTTCTTACATCCATTAGCGGCCGATAATTGGAAGGATTGGCCTTGGAAGTGTCCTAATTTTGTGACAGTGCAGTTTTGTTCTAGTCCACTAGACTGAATTATTTTTGGGGAAAAGTCCTATTTATTGCCTAGCATCATATGCGTTGATAAAAGACGATATTTGATTTGTTTAGTTTGTATTCCAAAACATTTGAATATCTAGAAATACACTTATTGAATTCATCTTTCAGGCTTAGTTAGGTCTTCAGTTTCGGAAGTCTATAGGGTCTAGGAGCTCTTCGGTTAGTGGACATGATCAGTTCAGTTTTAGTGGAATTAACAGTGCATTCTTAGTGCAGTTTTTAAAATTCACAGATATTAAGATAGTATGTCATTAGCAAACCCTACCGCATATAGCTTGTATACATTGAACTCTGTTATGAGCTCATTTACAACTACATTTCACGATAGTGGAGGTAGGTCTTGTCCCTGTGGACAACCTCTAATAACAATATCTCATATAGTGATATGTACCGATTAGCTCGTCGTTTTAGCATGTTATTTATCCATTCAGTGGGGGTTGTGGGCTATTACACTTCAGCATAAAGCATGTTTTATGCTAGAGAAGTTTATTTTATCAAAAACTCCTTCTATATCGAGAAAATTAATTAGTGTCGGCTGTTTTAATTTTATCGAATTTTCTATTTGGGATACCATATTGTGGAGCGATGATTCTGTTGTTTTGCCTGCACTTTATTTGGTATGTTGGATTGGTTGTAGGAATTTGGTTGAGTATACTTGGTTTCTTATCTCTCGATCCCCTAGATTCGAGCGTCTTTAAAAGGAATGAGGTGAGCCATATGGGTCTAAAAGATTACATTGGGCGCATAGACCATCTTATCTGGTTTTGTAATAAACTATATTGTAACTTGCTGCCATTTCAAAGGTCGGTAGCGGTGTGCAATGCAAACTTAAATAAAATGAATAATATAAAAATATATAATATAGGTAATTAAATACTATAGATACTTTTCTGAACACAAAGAAACTGGATAGCTATTTTATTTGTGATCTGGCTATAGCTTAAAATATTTGAAACTTCCAGTACTTGTAATATATAATTCCTTTTTTTATGTTATAGAAGCTAAACAATGTTGAATTCCCAACTACAGGAAGATCCACATCACCTGTTCTTTCAGAAGAATTAAAACCTCAAGAAATATTTCCAAAGATGAACATGTTAGAGAGAGATAAGTTAGTTATCAAAAGTTTTATAATGTTTACTTTATAAATTATAATCATATTCATACATTGAAATATTTTTTATAATATACATAGATATGAATATAGCTATTTAACTTGTATACTGACAGTAACTTTGAGGAATGCCAGTGGTCAAGAAAACAGGCAGAGCTTTTTACTGCGCAACAGGCAAATTTATTGCAAATTAATGAAAAAAAAGCTCTGCCACCTAAACAACTTCAAAAAACAATAATGCAGATAATAAATGATATCCCTGAATATCCTGATATAGTAAGTACTTTACTAAAATAATGTTGCCATTATTCTATAATTAAAGGAAAACTAATAAGTTAAAGTATTGTATTGTAAACACAAGTAAAATTTATTTTTCAGCATTTTCTTAGCTTTTTAAATTGCATAAGGATGAAAGAGTTTTGTGGTGCACAAGATTCACTTTATAACTGCTTTGATCGTGCAGTTTTCAACATATGTGGAAGTAGTAATTCATTGAATGACAGAAATAAGAACTTTCGTTATGCAGCACTTAATAGAGCTGCAATGCACACACAGTTTGGGCATAAGTAAGTTATTTGTTGTTATTTTCAATATAATTGTATTGAGATTATCTTCCAATTAATTGATTAATTTGAATTTCTAATAAGTAAGAAGCTTTTTTTACTCGTATTTTAAAACGATCTTTATGCTACCATCTGCCCAAAAGAACAAAAAGATATGAAATTACTGGTGTTTGTTGGGGTATTTAAAAAAATTTGAAAAAGGTTTTAGAGGGAAAATCAGTTCATAGTTTGAATTTGGAAAGTTCCCTGGAGAGCAGAAAGCTTTTTTTCTACATAATGTATGATCTTAGCAATTATTAAAAAAATAACTCAAGTCTGCTAAGTTGCTCGTAATTCTCGAAAGTTTGTGGTTTCGATTTTAATGATGCATATCTGATGCAGCAGAGTAATACATGGACTATAGTTTATAAGCATTTTGTATTAGACAATTAAAATTTGGCGGCGGGAAAACGCTAGTAATTAATAAATCAAAGAATGATATATTAAATAAGAACGGTATCAGTTGATTAAGCTGGTAATATGGTAAAGAAAAACATAATGAGGAAGTCCGCCCTGTTCTCTTTAGTATTAGGAGGCCTGTGTCCGTCGGTGAGTATTTATAAAGGGTTGAGTACAAGTACACACGCCTGGTGTGGCAGGTCGGTCGCGATGGAGGGCGTGCGCGAGGCGCTGGCGACGGCGCAGGAGGCGGCGGACGGCGCGTGCCTGGCGCACGCGGCGGCGTGGGGCGCGCTGGCGGGCGGGCGCGCGCGCCGCGCCGTGCTGCTGGCGCGCGTGCCGCGCCCGCCGCGCGCCGCCGCCTCCGCCGTGCAGCTCATGGCGCAGCACGCCGCCGTCAACGCCGCGCGCCCCTCGGAGGTGTTCCAGGTACCTTGTACTGCGTATATTGTTATATTAAAGTAAATACATATTCAAATTTCGTATGGATTGTTAATTAAACTATTTATTTATGTATGATTATGATTCATTAAGATATAAAAATCGTGGAAATTGATGATAATCATTAAAGTATTTGTTTCAGATCATAACTAAAGGAGATTCTATAAATTATCTACACTCTATGACCGACTTGACCATGGCGGGGCTCGCTAACACCGCTGCATTATGGGGACTTTACGGCAAAACGGAAATGGCATCAATTAATTGCCAGTTGCTGTTGAACTTAAATACAAGTAAATTTTTATAGATATCACTTTGATGTTACTATTCAAGAAGAGCATTACCGAATTATAACTATTTTTTGAATTTAGAATGTAACAGCTATGGCAGCGTGTGGCAATGGGTTGAAAGCGGCGCGGGCGGTGCGGTGGGGGGCGGCGTGGGGGGCGCGGCGGGCGCGGGCGCGCTGTGCACGGCGGCGTGGCGCGGCCGCTGCGCGCTGGCGGCGGCGCTGGCCTCGCTGTTCGCCGCGCCGCAGGTGCTGGCCGCCGCCGCCGCGCACCGTGCCGCCGCCGCCCTGCGTGCAGGTACTACTTCCCCTTGATACATTTTGAATTAAAAGTTGTGTAAAATTTATACAAAATAAAATAAAAATTAAATATTATATATCATGGAAAGAAGAATAAAATATTTCTATCGAAAATCACAATTCACATATTTAAATGTGAGATTTATTGTTTTTGGCAGCAAAATGGGAGGAAGCAGATCAAAGTATACGACAACTTGCTTCGTACGATCGATGGGAAAGCCAGCTGTTGCGGGCGGAGATGTATTTCTTAAAGGGCGACGCGACAGACGCCTTGGAAACTTTGCATGACATCCTCGATTACTGTAAAACTGAGGATGACAGTCTGCACTACATGTCCTTAAGACTTAAAGCAATGATAATGATGGCCGAGGTTCAACACACATTCAGTAGCATTCGTTCAACGAATATTATGCTTTTAAATGAAGCACTGTCGCTAGCGAGAAAGTACCATCTGCATTATTTGGCAGCAACGGCTGAAATGCACATAGCAAATGTTCAACTACATATGGGGTGTACCAAGAATGCTCTCTTGTTGGTCCGCAAAGTTTTGCCCTTAATCATGGAGCACGGGAGCGCTTATGATTCCGCAAGAGGTAACACTTTTTAAAGAATAATTCGTAATTATATATAAAAAAAATATTAAATGTACAGATTGGACCCAGTCAGAATTTTATTGTATGTATAAAATAAATGTCAAGTATTAGCTGCAAACTAAGAAGGTATCGTAATAGTTTTATTTTTATAAAATCATCATGCAGTCACTTACGAAGACTATGTCATTGCATATTCAAGATATGGATATAACTAGCATTTACCGAGCCTCTACTTTTCCGGCAGTAAAACGTATCTTATGTTGATCCGGAAAACCAGCAATAATCATAAAATCAGTCCAGTGGTTTCTCGTGATGCGGTCACAGACAAACAGACAAAACTTGTAAAACTTGATTTTTGTGATTTTCAATTTATACATTCGATTAAGTTGGAATTTTATTATATGTATAATATATATTTTCGCGCAGGACTACTGCTATACACGAAGTGCCGCGTGGCGACGGCGGCGCCGGCGGGCGAGGCGCGCGCGCACGTGCTGCAGTCCTGCTGCGACGCGCTCGACACCGTCAAGGAGAACTTCGCCAAGGTGGGCGCGCAGGCGAGGCTCTTGCATACCTGGTATCTTCAGGTAATATACATTATATACAAGTACCTCAAAGCAATGCTTTAGTTGCTAGCATGTACAGACTCAGATTGAAAGATCCTGGGTTCAAAACCCGTGTCGGGCTTCTATTGGATTTTTCTGTTGGAAGTGTTTAAGGAGTGTGTTGAGGAGAGTTAAATTTTAATGGCCTTGCCAAAGTATCGTTCATCATATCCATACAAGAGTGAAAAGAAATCGAGTGCACTTGTACTATATATTATAATATCTCCTGCCCTTTTGTTCTTATATTGTAATTTAGAAACTTACTAACATTAAGCACTTTCCATATAATTATTAGTGGCAGGCATACTGCTTTAAGAAATTATATTCACAGTATTTTAATTTGTAATTTTATTTTTCAGGCACAACTGTATAATGACATAGGCAACATAGTAGCACGGAATCAGTGTGCTTGGATGTACAGACAACTTGAAACACAAAATCCAGTCGAACCACTGAACACATTACATATAATGTATTGAAACATTTTACAAGTGATTTTTAATTCTTTGAAATAACAATTTTACCCAATCCCAATATTTTCAGTTACGATTTTGTTCATCCAGAATAGTAATAAAACATTTGGTTATTTTAAATCAATATTTTAATATAGCTTATCATTTAAAAGAGCCTTTTCAATTATCTCCGACATTGTTTCTCTGATATCTCTACACAGAACTTCTGCAACTAAAACTTTGCTGTCGCTTTGAGAATCCGACTGTACGTATGCCCCTTCTCCTAATATGTTCGCATCGTTCCAACAATGTCCAAGAGACACTTGAGACTCGCATATTCTGCCTAATTGCAACAGCAGTGACGTGATATCTTCGAGTAGGGACGGAAATGCCGTACATATTCTTACAAACGACTTGAGTACCGGTTGAAAGAGCTCCAGGCGTAAATCACTTGGGAGAACCGATAGCAAAGTAGACAGGGTGTTCACACACAGCCTTGCGATAGACATTGCCTTAGGTAAAGCATATTGAATTGATAAATGAGACACTAAATCAACTGCGAATATTTGCTTTTCCAGTGAAGCTTGACTCAACAGTTCTGGAATGAAGTCTAAGCAAATGTGCATTGAAGGTATTCCCTGGACGGTGACATGTAAGAGTTCTCTAGGATACCCTTGGAAATGCACCAGTTTAGCTAAAGATGGTTCGGAAATAAATATCTGATGTAAAAATGAACAAATAATACTTCTGACTTCTCGTAGCGACCACATTAACTCTGGTTTAAGTTGATCCTCTTCTGTTTCTAGACAAGCTTCTAGGAGAATTTGAAGTGCCGCGCTTTCTTGTGCTGCTACTAAGGCATTTTTTAATTCTTCCCTTTCAGAATCACATGTCAGTTGACCACTTTTTTCTAGTAATGGCTTGTCTAACAAGTGGCGACTCAATTGACTTCGAGAAGCAGCTAAACTAGCTTCTAATATTCGAAGAATTATTTTAAGTATGGGGCCACATCTAAACACTCTTATATCACAACGGAGTACTTGCAAGGGATCTACCAAAACATTTTCTTGAGTGATTGTAACATTCCGTGCGTTTCCATTACTAATATCGAGTAAAGCATTTATGGTCATTATCCATAGACAGCGAGGCAGAACTGTGTTAAGTCTCAGCCAAACTTCGCGGTAAAGTTCTTGAATATGCCTCGGCACTTGATCTCCAAGCACACTTTTAACATTTCTAACAAATATCTCTGCAAATGGCCAAATATCTGTAGGGTTCTTGTTTAGCATGGCTTTTAAAATCTTACCAGTTTTATATGGATTCCCTTCAATGTTTTGAAAAGCTTCATCAATTGATGTTTCGGAAATATTAACGTCGATCTGGTGACGACAAGTATCTCCAAACACTTGGTCGTCCATCCAATCGTCTACCAGGGAAAGTTGTGGGAAATGCGTAGCAAGCAACCTAAGTAGTGGACTAAAAAGACCGCCGTAGCTCATTTGATCCTTTTGTGCTTGGTGCAGCAGGTATTTGATTGGCAACTCGGATAAGAAAGCTGTTGAATAGCTTTTAATTTTCCTCCCATTGGCTATGAGAGTCGCGGAATTTGCGAGTCTGACGTCTTCATATAGAAGTAGATAATATATTAGTAACAACTGTGAGGCTAATGTCGGCTTCTGAATGTTCACGCCGATGGATGGTTCGTCGTCAGTCTCCATAGGTGTAAATGGTTTAATTTGAGAATCAAAGTTGACACCGAATATAGAATTTCTAAATACTTGTCGTATTTCCTCTTCCGTAATAGGCTTATTGAAGTACTCATTGGAGCCTTTGTTATTGATGACGAGAATAGAGTTAACATAAACTTCAACAAGCGCCGGCATAACTGGATGGAGCGGAGCCGTACAATTGCATATTTGTTTGTATATCCAATTTTTTATTGGCACTTTGTGTTTGGAAAAAGCTCGAGATTTAAGTAACTGATGAATGCAATGTACGGGTAAATATCCTGTGATGTTACTGTTTAAATTAGCTGTGACTGGAACTTTAACAGCATGTGACGTAACAACCTGAAAAAATCAGTATAATCAAAAAACTAGTTCAACAAATAATCATTACAACAATAGTCAAAAACCAAATTGTTATATAATGGATAGATGATGATAATTAATATGGAATTTAGGCTCCATTATTCCATGTTTTTTCATCTTTATATATTTTGGTGTCAAGATTGTGATTTTGTTGAATAACATTTATAAATAAGATACGAAAAACGTCAAACTGATCAAAACTTAAAGCTGTAAATAAAGTAACTGTATGTCTCCGACTGAATAATCCTACGTTTTTCGTTATCTTTCTAATTCGATACATTAATTAATTCCTCTAAATGCAATAGTTGTACGAAATACTAACTCTCATCGCGAAGGATTCAAGTTACAGTGGTATCCGTAACACAAGTCCTCTCTAAATGTCTTTGTTAGTCACTGAATGGGATTAGTGTTGAATGTACTATATATCTTAGTATGATTTGAAAAGTACCTGTTCAGTGAATATTTCTTGAGTAAATGCTTGTTTTATTCGTGCTAATCCATTAGGACGAACTGGCACACGCATTCCTAGAGTAGCACAAACTAGTTCACCAACAGCTGCCAATTGTCCAGAATGGAAATGAATTGCTATTAGTAGTAACATTTCTCCAAAAGATGCTGTAACTCCAGAATTACTAAAATTGAAATAAGATATTTAGGCAAATGAAGAAGAGCTGTTATTTCCAGTTTTTGTTTTGATAAAAAACTCGAATTCATAATGTTAAAGGCTTAGAATAATGACGCTTAGAAGGCGAGTAGGCCCAAGCGAATTGAGCAATTTCAATTCGCTCCCGCAATTTTATTTTAAAATGACTTGCTGTGCAGTCAAAGGGTGTCAACGCGCGCGTAACTCGTCTCATAATAAGAAAAAGAAAATCACATTTCACAAGTAAGTACTATTTGGCAACTTATAATTTTAAGTAAAACATTCATCTAAACAGAAAATTCATTAGTAAACAAATCAGACACCATTACAATAAAAATGTTGCCAGCTGTAGGAAAAATATTTTATTTTATTATAATATATGTTTTTTTTTTTAATTTTATTTTCTTTCTTTAACAATTACAAATTCTTATTTATATTTATATACATATAACATTAGATCTTATATTATTATTTTAACTGGATATAATAAGATTTTTTTAAATGCAAGAAATAAAAGGATTTATTTTATTTATTTACACTAATATATTTTGAGGTAAATCTCTTCGCGTCAGTCTGAGTCAACGCGTCTCATAATAAAAGTAAGGAAAAGAATATCACATTTCACCTGTAAGTATTATTTGGCAACTTGAACTTGAAAAAGAAGCGAACATTTTAACGCAACACCTAGCCAACATCTTTATACCGAAGTAGTAATTTCGAGTTTGAAAACGAAGTTGAAAGTACACCTCATCACCAAGAAATTATCACACAACTCCCCAGAAAGACACTAGTCCTTCTGGTAACGCTCTTCAATGGTGTGCTTAAAGTACAATATTTTCCCAGATTATGGCAGGTGTCTAGGTGTAGTGGCAAGGGAAGCCTCCAGAGGAAGCCACATCATTAGACCCGTAACTCATAAGCCTGTTGCCTGTGCTGTCAAAGATGTTTGAGAGGATCCTCCTGATTAGCATATTACCCATACCCAATGAAACTAAGTCACACACACAAGACATAGAACAAGTGCATAGAGTGTGAAAAAATTAGATCGCCCTTTGAAAACAAGGAGTAATGTTCTGCTGTGTTTCTGGATATCCAGGCTGCATTCAATAAGTGTGGCACAAAGGCCTACTATAAAAAAAAAACTACCCCATAGCGTCCATCTATTTTGGAACTATACTTGGCAGGTCGAATATTCCAGGTTAGAGAAGACGGAGAGCTATCTAATATCCATGATATAATGGCGGGAGTACCACAAGGATCTTTTCTGGGACCCGTCTTGTATACCATCTACACTGCTGATCTCCCTGAAGCACAAGGGGTTACCATGGCTACATTTGCCGACGACACTGCGCTACTTGCAAGCAGCAGGGAACCAACCATCGCTTCTGCTATTTTGCAGAATAATCTTGACAAAGTGACTGAATTGCTCCAGAAATGGCCAGTGCCACAATATTCGTGTCGTGTCGTTATTTAGTTTTATGTGTGCATGCCTTCAACTGACATGACACGAACACATTCATTTTAATGTTGCGTTGCTTCGATGTAGAATGACTTCAGCTATGAATGACACTATCCTTCCAAGCGTTATTATTACATATTCTAAAGTTAAAGGTTATTAATTTATATCATATAGGTTTTGAATAAATGATTGACATAAAAATTGACCTAATATTAATATACCTTTCAAAATATGCTTCTTCTTTAACAAGCCATTGTACCCATTCAATTGCCTTTTTTTCATGTTCTGGAGCAGCTGTAAGAATTTTTATAGCATTAATAACAATAGTTGTATTTAATGTAAGCATATATGTATTTAAAAAAAATTAATAAATTATACTAACCCATTAGAGATGGACATGCTAAGATCATACAAAGACTGAGAGAAACAAACCGAACACCTGCTGGTGTTGGGGGTGGCTTTTGAGTGACCAATCTAAGAAGCCCTGAAACTTCATCATCTTGAAACTTAATGCCAGCTATGCCTCTTAAGGCACAGTATAATCTAAGTAATGCCGAAGCTTCAACTCCAGCAATTGCTTCATTTAATCTATTTAATAGTTCTTGTCGTAGTTTTATTAAAGTTGCATGTCCATCACCTTTTCCCCTTTTATGTGAGTTACGTAAAAATGTTGCAAACCATGCTCTGGAAGTTTGATCTGAGCCTAGCAAAAGTCCAGAGATGAAAGATACCTTAAAATAGTAATAAAGTTATCATAACTGCATACTATATTTTACATCTTATGGGTTTAGTAAAATATGCAATAATAATTACCAAGTCTTCCTGATGATGGGTCAAAGTAAGATTTATGACTAAACATGGCAAGCGTGAAGCAGAAACAGCTTTAGCTCTCACAGCTGCTGCTATATATGGACAAGCATCACATAATGTTGAAAGAGTTTTAGCTCTAATACCCCCTTCTTCACTCCTCTCCGCATTTAGTACAAGCGATTCAACCACTTGAAAAAAAACAAACAAACAATTTAAAAATCATGTACTAATTAGAAAAAATATATGAGTTAAATTTTATATTTACCATCTAATAAAGTATCAGGCATATTTGCCACAACCCATGAAATTATTATGGGGCCTTTATTTACATGAAGGAGTACTTCGACTATGTCACAAATGTTAAGTAAATTTGGTAACTCTGCAAGGCTTATACATATAACATCTGTAATTTCTTCAAGGTATACTTCATTATCAAATAGTTCTGAAGGTTTAACAGGTGCTTCAACATTTGTATTGTTTTTACTCTGATTATATTCTGCAAGCTGAGCTTGCATTTGTAATAATTCTGATAGGACAAGACGAACTCTCCTAGCTGAATCTGATTGTTCAAAGTCATTTGCTATTCCATTTACAATGCTTTGGATAAGAAAGGATTCTGTACACTGTGAGCCACTTTTTTGGCTGAAAATAAAAGAGATGAAATAATCTTTAAATTTTTGATACATTAAAATGGATTGATGACATGAAAACATGATTAAATAAATTTTATATTAAAACTTACCGCATTTGCTGTTCTTTTTTTAAATCAACCTCTAGAGCATGAAATTCAATAGAGAGAAGGGATACAATAAAATTTACTAAATCAATTCCTGACAAAAGTGTTAAAATATCTTTTTTAGCTTCTGCACAATACCTTGTTACATCTAATGGTGCTATAAGCGCCATACGTACAAGGCACGGTATTATAGGTCTTATTTCATCTGATGAACATTTAATAAGTGTTTGTATATCCACGTCTTTTAAAGCTTTAAGTACATGTGGCTGCACAGGTTTCATAAATACTATATCCATTATTAGGTTATGTAGGTAGTGATCCCTTGAGTAAAATTCGGCTTACGTATTATTTCATTAATTCATATTTATTGCAATAATATATTATCCCACGGTAAATTTTAATTTGTTAAATTTAATTTTCGTGTTGTTGACAAAACACAAATAATATCATTAATTCATTAATACACTGTAATTAAATTCACAACACAAATCACAAAGTGACAAATGACAATTGACTTGAGTAATAGTATTGACTATTGAGATTTGAGTATTCAGCAGTGTGACCAGATTTAAATTGAACATTAATCTAGCGGCTTGCCTCAATAGGGTAGTGTCTACTAAGAATAAATCGCATGGACGACTGTTTCTAATGATTAATCATGACTTAGAGATCCCAAAAAACAATATTATTTAATAAAATAAATACGGATTATTAATATTTCTACATAATAAATTCAGCTAAAGTAGACATTTTATCACGTGACAATAAACACCAATCAGAATGCGTGACGTCAGTTCTTACCAAGCGCCATTGTTGTTGTTGATATTTCGTAGAGTACAGTAGGTTATTTGAGAAAGTTTTCGTTTAAACATATTTCTTGTCGAATTGATACAGTTATTCTTAATTATATCTTCAAAAACAAGTACTGTTTGCTATGGAATCAGGATTTAACAAAGCAAACAGTTGCATTTTGTCAAAAATCTATGTCAAACCATGAGCTTTGTTCATCGGAATTCCACAATGTTTAAACCTTTACGTAGAAAATATATAGATAGAAAATATAATGATAATAACTACTATTTATACTAGCCAATATTTGGAATATTAAGCAAACTTGTATTAGTTTTAAACTTAAATTGCTATTAATTCTCAATTCAATAATTAATAAACAAATATATACTTGAAATTGTATTAGAAGTATCTTTGAGAGATAAACTAGATGTACAGCGTTTTCTGAACCATTGAAACATAATTCTTTGTTTTTATACAATTATAGTCGTTCTATACTGCTATACATCCATTTTCTCCCGTCTTCTTGACATTCGAGTTTACTTGGAGTACAACCAGGTTTCATGCGCACTTGTGATACTGTTATGTTCTTGTGATAATATGATACTCCATGTAATCAACCTTACCATTTGGCAACTAGAAAAATAAAGCAACTGTGTTTATTATAATAAATATGACACTAAAACAAGATTTTAAATCAGAATACTAAAACACCTGAACTCAAATATCATAGTACAAATATCATCGTGCGATGTGGTCATATATCTTTTTTTTTTATTCTTGGGAAATGCATTGACGCATACCACCTGTAGGAAACAGGTGGTTATGTGGGACTCACTGGCAAGCCAGTACCTACTACTCACTAGAACCCAAGCACCCATCGAGTCATAATGGGGCATCGCAGGATCGCTTGCGCATTCTACTACGACGCCCGCGCCCCGACGATCGAGCAGGTCTGCCGAAGCAAACAATATAGCCAATAGGGTTGCTCCACAGTCCATTCTGCTATCCAGAGAAATATCAGGAGCAACCCGCCACATCGCCCACAGAAGTGGGCCCTCCCTGCACCGCCCACCGAAGTGGGCCCTCCCTGTGCGTTTCTTGGCTTCGCGATCAAGTTGCCGGAAGCTACTGAGCCCCCCCACCACGACAAGGTGAACGCACGTTGGGGGGCATATGTCTTTTTTTTTTTTTTTTGTTGTCGCTGGAGGAAACCCATCATGGGGTCCCACCGGCCCGTCAGCCAGTGGGGACTGTGAGACTCCTACTCACTAAAACCTCCAGCGGAATACGTCGCCGCAGTGCAATGGGACGTTACGGGATCGCTTTCGCACTCAACCGTAACGTCCCTGCGGACGGCCCGAACCACGCGGGCGACTGCGCCTAAATCGGGATGCCCTCTGTTCACAGAGCATGGGGGGGGCATATGTCTAACCTAACCTAACCTACCTAGAAAGAATAAGAAATTCTTAACATTAACCTTCTGAAACTATGTTATCCAAATCGAAAGAAAATATTATAAATGAAACTACCTTTTCGGATTTTGTCGCGGATTTATTTTGATTTTTAGTTCCCGACGTTTCGAATGCTTTACAGCAACCATGGTCACGGGAGAGATGTCCTGGTCTAGAATTCTATAATATTTTATTGAATGAATACTATTAAAGAAAAAAATCTAATAATGGAACAACAACTGAACAGTCGGGATCCATTGAAAAATTAGATTGGCTAATACAATGATTTCAATAAATCTATACAAAATGAATAGTATGGAAAGCAAAGGTAGAGGATTTTTTTAGTATACCAGAAAAACCCGACTGCGTAAAAAGCAAACAACTAACAACCTTTAGGATAAAATTTTAACAAACTTTGAATGTCTTTTTTATTATGGGATTAGAAATAAGGCACTTAACCTTCTGAATTCCTATTTGAGTAATAGAACAGAGGGTTGATGTAAATGGTAAGAGATCCTCTGGGGCTCCATTATATATGGGGGTTCCACAAGGCTCTATTCTTGGCCCATTTCTCTTCCTAGTTTACATAAATGATTTGCCATTTTTTGTAAAACGTAATTTACTTATGTACGACGATGTAAACGATGCTCTCTCAAAGGTTGTCTATTGGTTTGATTCAAATAATTTATTATTAAATAACAAAAAAACAAAATTAATAAAATTCACACCTAATGTTAAACTTGTTGACAATGGTGTAGTATTGGGTAGGTAGTTGGGGAAATGTTAAAACCGGTAGAGTCTACCAAATTTCTAGGTATTATAGATTCGAAATTGCAGTGGGATCTACATATTGAGAGGCTAGGTAATAGGCTTAGTCCTGCAACGTTCGCGGTTAAAACATTAGACTTATTACTGACGTAGATACAGCTCGCGTAGTATACTTTAGTTATTTTCATAGTATTATGCCATATGTATTCGTGCAATTTATAGTTTAGGCCCTAGAGTATCATTGAGAGATAAGTCTAAAGAAATAAAAATATTGACTGTTGCTTCTCAGTACATGTACGAAAATATTTTGATGTTCATAAAAATATACACAAATTTCCCAGGAATTGCGACATGCATAGCATTAATACTAGGAGTAAAAATAAAATTGTAATATCACAGACAGCCCCCTGTGCAGAGCTTGCATGGGGACAGAAGAAACGGCTACACATGTACTCTTAAACTGTCCAGGTGTAGCGGCTTACCGGGCACAACACCTTGGCACCCCGAGAGCACTTCCGGAGATATTCAAGAAGCCTAAAAAACTTCTTAAATTTCTGGAGGAGCTTGGGTGGCAGGAGTGAACAATAAATTCCTACACACGCAAAATAGGCGCTAAGTCGTCGAGTTGCGGAAACCGGCCCGATACGTCATACCATACCAAACTTGTAATGCCTGTGACTCGCTTACGCCGAGTCAGTAACTCTTTTTATGGACAATGTATACGCTTACTATACAACAGGATCCCAAAAAACGTTCAAAAAGCTTCTATTGCCAAATTAAAAAAAATGTGAAAGAACGTTTGTGTACTAAAGATATACGATTAACGATTTTTTAGAAGACAGTAGGTATGATATGATATATGTATGGCTGTTTCAACCTATAGAATTATTGTTAATTTCAATTTAATTAAAAAAAGAATAACAGATTAAAACAAAAAATATATTAGTCCCGCTGAGTTTCTTTCGCCAGTTCTTCTCTGGAATAAAATATTTTGAATTTGAATATTTATATCTAATCAAAAGATTAAAAATAAGTTTTAAGCTTCTAGCTTTAAAAATGATGTCATTTTCATGCAAACGTTCATCCCCTATTTTAACCCCTTAAAGCCCTTTATTCGCCTAGAAAATTAGCCTAAGTCCTTTCTCAAGCCCTAGACTGTCTGTGTAACAAATGTCATTTAAATCGGTTCAGTAGTTTAGGCGTGAAAGCGCGACAGACAGAGTTACTTTCGCATTTAAAATATTACTAACGACTACTATTTGATTTAGCGCGAGCGAAGCCGCGGGTTCTACAACTTATTAAACATGATAAGGAAGATATATCGTATTTGTATAAATAGCGTTCCAATTATCGCTTTATAATTGCCCATTTTTTAAAGTATTAAAATGTATATAGTATGTTAGTTATCCTTAAGAGATAGACAGGGATGAGGGATGCTATCGCGGACTTTTCTGTACACCTATATGAGATGCACATTTCCACCATACATCATTTTGTTATAATATCTCAAAGGGTTTAGGCAGCGTTTTTGTTGAATGCTCCCAGACGAATTTTTTTTTCTGACACCTCCAACAGATATTCTATCTTAGCCAATATTATACAAAAACATGACAAATTATGTTATTAAAACCGACCTGGAGAACCATTCTATCCATTGGTGAAAACAGCATGAAAATGAAAATCGGTGCAGTAGTTTATGAGTTTATCGCGAACAGACAGACAAACAGAAAGACGTGGCGGAGGACTTTGTTTTTTTGATGGTTGCGTGTATTATGTTCTAAGCTACAGGATTTTCAGATTTATTGTGGTCATTACAAAAAGTATTGGAATACAAGGTAATTGGAAGCGATCATACGTATTAATATGAATAATTGCTTATAGAGTATGAATCTCACGATTGTGTTTTGCTAAATGCTCGTAGCATATCAATTGGAATTTGAATCGATGTAATGAATCGGCCTAGAATAGGTTCGGGGGAAGCGCAAGAAGCAGGGGCGCAGAGGCGCAGGGTCGACAGGGCGGCTGGGCTAGCAGGGCAAGGCGGGTCGGGCGGGCGAGGCGCGCGGCTGCTGCGGAGGGCGGCGGCTGGCGCGGCAGTCGAGCGCGAGCACGTGCGCATACCGTCTTGCGCTGCCGCGTTTCCTGCCGCCCGCGTCCTCGCTTATATATATATACCAGACCGCTCGATATTCTTGTTTTATAATAAATACATCTAATAAAATCTGCTTAACTCTATTTCACTGCTTTAATTTAGCAAATATAAAATTTGTGCAAGCCTTATACTGCATAAAGTGGTTTTAAATTATTGGGTCAATAGTATGACACTTGAGTCTTTTACTGAGATTCCTACTTACGTCATTGACACCAAAATTTAGGCGGGAAATATTTCACAAACAAGCAATAAATAATAAAATACTTAGTTAAAACTTAATCTCATATTAGTGAAATTATCTATGCATTAAGCAGTTAGTGAACGTGTAAAACACACAATATAGAAGAAGATTATTCGAATAGTGGTAAAAAATATAAATTTCAAATTACGGACAACTAGGTTAAGCAAACAGCCCATTTTAAACAGAAAGATATATTTTATTTATGATCATCGTACAGAAGTGAATATTCTATGGTTTGTGTGTACTACTTACATAAAACTAAGTATGTTACTATGGAGAGCAATGACTTTTCAATTTTAGCCTTTTAATTCGCAAAAAAAATTATGCAATATATTATATTTTTTTGCCATTTAAGCCTTAAAATAAAATAATAAATATATATTATACTCATAAAAGTAAAAATTATAATGGAATATTATTAGAGACTTTGTTATTGGTTTACAATGTAAGCATTGGAAGCAAAATCAGCAGTTTCCAAAATGTTTTGCTGCTTTTTTTAATTAAGCACAGGCGCAGCGGTGCCATATCTTGTAAACTATTAAATTTACTAAAATGAATAATAATCACCAGTTACCAAATCTAACTAACAGGATCAACAGACAATAGTTTTATTTATGCATCTTTTGCATTAATAAAATTATTGTCTGTAAAGTTCTTTAAATTTTAATTTCTATAAGCATTTTAAATCGCGCCATCTATTAATGAGTTAAAAGTATCTTATTAAAAAGGTTATAGTAAAGTATGGATTATAGTATATTATAGTATATTATAGTAAACTGTCTATAGCAGGGTCACGTTAATAGGTAACATTTGACGTCTGTCAGATTTATCTTCATAGTGAGGTGACCTGATAAAAAACATCGATTAATGTGAAAGAATCGATACGGACTTGAAACATATGTGAATTTTTAAAATCATCAGGCGAATCCCTGTCCCATTATTATTTTTCTTTCTTAAATTTAAGGAGCAAAATAAGACAAGTACATAATTTATCAAAAAAATTGCATTTATTCAGTTGAACTATCAGAACTGTTATTAATATTGTCATCTTCATCACTGCTGTCACCACTCAGAGATATTATTAATTCATTTTCAATAATATTGTCTATTCTCACATCTCGTTCAAAATCTTGTAAAATTATTTTCTTTGTTTTCTCTACGACTTTTCTCCAGTCTTCTGTAGTGACTTCTGCACACGCAGTTTGTAGCAGAGTCATCATTTTAGCAGTACTGAAGGGTGGTTCAGTATTGTTCCGCGCTGCATGACCCTTTATTTGTGCCCAAATAAGCTCGATGGCGTTATACTGGCAATGGTAGGGAGGCAATCGAATAACTTCGTGTCCATGCTCTAGGGCTAGTTCATCGATTACATAGCGGAGCTTGGACGGCTTAGTTGCTTTTATCAGTTTTAACAACTCCACTTTTAATAAAGTTGAACTTGCATCCACACCATTTCTTACCAGCCACGAGACAATCTCTTGCTTTTTACTTGCTTGAGTTCGTGGTTTATCAACTTGTACCGAATGATATGGTGCATTGTCCATTATAATTTTCGATGGGTTTTCTAAGCTGACTAGCAGCTTCTCAAACCACTCTTTAAAAACCTCAAAGTTCATTTCCTCATGGTAATCACTTGTAGTTTTAGAGGCGAATGCGAGGAGGCAGTCTGGAATAAAACCTTGAGAAGCTGGTCCCGCGTGACATATAATAAGTCGGGCTCCTTTTCCCGATGGAACTTTTGAGGTGGAGGCCGTTGTATCATCGGTTCATGTCCGCGAAACCGTATGGTTCGCATTCAACCATGTTTCGTCAATAAACACGACATTGTCCCAATCTGTAATTTTATTTACTTGAATGTTACTCTCTTCAAAATAATATCGTAGCGTTCTAGAAGGATTTTACGCTTGTCAGATTTTTTAAATATAAAACCAATCGATTTCAAAACCTTTGATAGAGACGATTTACCGCCAAAAAATAAGCCTGCGTCTTTTAACGAACTCATTAGCTTTTCCCGTGTAGGATATTCTTTTCTCGAGTAATATCCATAAATGTGGTTGCGAATTGCAGCAGCATCAAAATTATCAACGCCAACAATTTTCTTGTCCCTCTTTATTTTTTTCGGTGTACGTAAAGTATTATCTTCTGAGCCTGACGGTCCGTATTTCTCATTCAGAATTTGAGTTATTGTCCGCTTCCCAATTCCCAATGCTTCGGCAACGCGTTCTCTCGGTTGTGTACAATTTCACCACTAGTTCGCGAGATTGGCTGTTTAGCGTTTTCCCCCGTTTCGACATGGTAAGACTGTGTAGGGGTTTCTTCCCTAGCACTATTTGAAGACTTTTTCTTGGAGTTGGAGAGAAATGATACTGTTGGCCGTTCGGATCGGAATGAATTTATTTTACAATTTTATGACTATATATACAAAATCTTAAAACAAAATATTTACATTAATATTTAAAATTATTCTAAATTCGATTCTACACTGAAATGTTTTTCTTTTCCACCAGTGATGAGTGAATTTATTTTACAATTTTATGCCACCAAAATTGTACCTAACATCAATGATTTTTCTATTTAGTTATTTTTTGTATTTTTATAGTTAGTTAATATAGTTAATAATATAATTATGTTTTATTATAAACACAACGTGGTTATTAATTTATGGTGATATTTCTTCACAAGTAATCATTGCATTCCAATCAACTTATCACCTTCGATTCTTAGAGTAAATCCCTAGTGTTTAAAAAGAAAAAGGGTTAACTGACGCAACATTGTAACGACGTTCAATTCTTTAGATCAGAAATTGTTTATTATGTTTAGAATGGTTTATTAGTGAAAGCAAATCGTAAAATTACTCGAATCGATAATTATTACAGTAAATATATAATCCTAATTGAAAAAAGTTAAGCGATTGTGCAGTTGTAACAAAACGAAAAAATATATTATTTTATGCCGCTGTTACAAGGTTACGTTGTTGAATTTTGATGAACTGTCAAATGTTACCTATTAACGTGACCCTGCTATAAGGAAACTAATTAAATGGATTAGTTACCCACATTAGTTTCGGACTTTTCCAGAATTCAGTGCAAAGTAGACGTTGTTTTTCCCCGATTTTTAAATTTATGTTTACAAAATTAACCCTAGTCCTTATATATATATATATATATATATATATATATTTATATAATATAAATATATATATATATATATATAAATATATATATATATATATATATATATATATATATATATATATATATATATATATATATATATATATATATATATTGTTTTCCATAAAAACCTTGTCACCTATTCTGGAGGCTAATTTAGGTCTCTCGGTTAATTTCAGTCTTTATTCTGATTGTTGTGTTGATTGGCCTGAGCTTTGATAAATGCTTTAGGATAAACTTCTTAATATACTTAAACACGCAATTAAATATACGTGTACATGCCATAATTAGTAAATCGGTCTAGCCTTTTGGTTTATGTAATAATTGTTTTTTTTTTCATTTACCTAAAAACTTTTCATGTAGATATGCTGTCAAGAGTATTATATATACCTACGTAATGGTAGGGGAGGCCAAGAGGGAAATTTGGGATTTACTCGAGAGCGTCAGATTAATATTACTTTTTTTTAATTTTTTAATCGCTACTAAACTTCACTCGATTACTCACTGGATTGCCTGAAAATTTCACCAATTTTACTCCAGCAATTTCAGAACCCATCGTAAATATACTACTGAGCCGCGTGGCTACCTATTTCATATATGTGCACGCTCCTCTCCCGCACTTGGCGTCCCTCCCTCACCCCGTTGCCCGCTGTGCTGCGCTTTGTTTTTCTATTAGTATTTTGTTTAGATTGACATTTTTATATTCGTAGTATCTTTTGAATGAAGTGTTCGATTTGTATAATTCTGGAAGGACTTTCATTCAAACTTGCGAGAGCTCTTAAACCTTCTAAATGCGGCCCTGTCACAAAATCCATTGTTAGCAGACGTTTACTATTAATTACCTATCTCTCTGTCAAATTTGAAGTTTGTAGCACAAAAGATGAAGGACTTTCATACAAACTTTCCAGAGCCCTTAGACTACCTTAATCCGATCCTTTTGCAAAATCCGTTCTTAGAGGACGTCTACTATTTATAAACTACCTCCAATTTTCATTTATATATTCCCCCGCTGAAAGTAAAAATATTATAGGACCATTTCTTCTCTCTTTAATCTACAATATCTTATAGGTTTCCGCGACACTCGAGTGCCAATTAATAACATGAGCGTACATAAGGAATAACTAATATATATTTCTAAATACCAATAATTGATACGTTCGTAACTGTACGTATAATAAAACAAAGTCCTACGCCGAGTCTGTCTGTCTGTCTGTTCGCGTTAAACTCAAAAACTACTGCACCGATTTTCATACAGGTTTCACCAATGGATAGAATGGTTCTCCAGGAAGGTTTTAGTATATAATTTGTCAAGTTTTTGTATACATTGCCTAAAGTATAATGATATCTGTTGGGAGGTGTTGAAAAAAAAATAAGCCGTCTTATTCGAGCGGAGCGGAGCTTTCAACGAAAACGCTGCCTAAACCCTTTGATATATAACAAAATGATATATGGTGGAATTGTGTATCTTATATAGGCCTACAAAAAAGTCCGCGATTTTATAAGTCTATCTCTTAAGGATAACATACTATATCGAAAAAAGTTAGGAAATTTTAAATAACTTTATAAACTTAAAGGCGTTTGACGTATCATGTAAATCATGTTATGATTGTTGCCATGGTGCGTGCAATGGTAATTCATATAATCAAGTCAAATATATACCGGGCGGTGCAAAGTTAATATATACAACACGTACCTAGGGACGAAACCGAACGAAGCGAGGGTGAGCCCCTAGTTTCACTATAATTTATGACACATTTTCAAACCAAGTATTTCTTTGTTTCTTTTTTTGGGCTTTCGCTTTTGCAATAAAAAGAAAAAATATTCAGGATAAAAATTATCGTAATTTTTAAGCTGATACTTATAATTAATCGCTCGATTAAAAAAATGCATTAACATGGGATAAATAGTTGCGGACTTCATTGCGGACCCAGATCGTGACACGGGAATTTTATATTATATACAATATACATAGTTATTTGTCATATACCTGCAACACAAACTTATTAAGTTGAATGAATGAATGAACAAATGAATTTTAATTATATCCATCTAATAAAGCTTCATAAGCAAAAAAAAAATATTATACAATTTTATAGGTGATAGGAAAAACAACAATTCTATAATCTTTTTCAACACGCAAATACTTGATGGTTGATTGCTGGTTTGCTTGGTTGTAAAATTACTAAACTCTACATATTTCAGTAGGTATTAACATTCAAGATTTTTTCCGTCTCTTTAGCTGTAACGCGTTATTTATGCGTGAAACGTCATTAAAGAAGATAATAAATCAAAATACGCGAAACAAATATCTTGTACATTTGTGATGTTTTCATGGTCACTCTCTTATTTATGTATGTATATAGTCCGAGTCCAAACGATTGTCAATATGTATTGAAATTAGTAGGTATTACGTATAGCTCAGGAGAAACCTCGAGTGAGTTACGTTTAGCAGACGCTCGAGTTAATGAACGGATATCGGAACAATGTTTCAGCGTGTAATTTATTCATTACACAGGCGTCCTCGATCAGGCCACCGTTATCGGAAAGTCTCCGCTTGATGTTTTCTGAGCTACAACATAACGACGAGCGTACGCTTTTCTTGGGTGCCATTTTTTTATAAGAAAGTTTATTGCCATAGACCGTATGACATTAAAATTGTCCAATAGTCGAAATCTAAATTAGCTTCAACGTTATTCCAGTAAATTAAACCGCATTATCAGAATTTTTGTGAAGTTAGTGAAAGTGTTAATATTAATATGTAAGTGACAAAAAGAGATGATATCGATATCAAAAACAAATTAAATATTTTATAAATAGCTGAATATGACAAGGCATTAAAGCTATGGAGAAATCAGAGCAAGCGCAAACTTCAAAAAAGGATTCTTGTTGGGCTTGCTTGGTACCGCCATGGAGATTCTCGGACTTATCAGAAGAAAAGCTATATCTAGCCTATACGCAGCGTCAACGTCAACGAGCTGTACTGCGACTAATAGCTACTGGAGTGCTGTTCCAAGTATTCGCTGCTCTCGTACCAGGAGAACGCGATCTCCATTTCGCTTATGCGTCCGTGGCTGTAGCCCTTATAGTAAACCTAATCCTTGCCGTGATATATGCATTTATTTTCCGAGCTCGAACTGCCTTAAATCATGTCGCCTGGTTTGTAATGTGGACCCAACTCTTAGTGAGTGTTTCGCGACGATTAGGAGACTCTTACAACGAGTTACTCGGTTGGGCAGTAGTGCTTCAATATTTTACAATCGCAACGCTTCCATTTCATTATATGATACTAATAATATATAGCATACTGTCCTTCGTTGGGTATCTAACAGTCCAGTACTACAATGCGTCTACAGCTGAAAGTAGATTTGCCGATGACTTTTACTTACAGGTATAGAAAAATTTTACTGTTTTATTAAAATGAGTAATTATTTCGTATTTTCTTCAGAAGGATTGCTTAAATTACTTTATCACAAGTCTAACATAATCATCTTTCATTGACAGCAAATAGCAAATGGTTGCCTCTTATTAGGGGCGACATTATTGGGTAGCATCGCTTATGCCGTTTGTGAAAAACAACAACGTTTCTCTTTTCAAGAGACAAAAAGAAGTTTGCGAGACAAATTAACTATTGAACAACAAAGCAAAGAACAGGTGCGTGGAAGTGTAATAAAAACGTATTTTATATAGGTATATTATAAAAAATATAAATAACGTAGGTATATATATAAATATATATTATTAGATCAAGATTCCAGGGCCGCCAGACCTCGGAGTTTTAGTATTGATTATTATTATTTAATTTTAACTATATTCTCTAAAACATTCGTAAAAATCAGCACGGAAGCTTTAAAAAAGTGAATACTATTTTTACTTACCTGTTATTAATACCGGTATTGAAAGAATCCGATATTTGAAAGAACTAGTATGCATACAGTCAAAGTGCATACTTAAACTACATACATTTGATTGCTGAGAATCTGGCGGCCCTATGATCTTGGACGATATTGTGCTTTTGTATAAATTCACTAGAATAAGACATGAAATTGAAATTTAATTATTTGAGTAGTGAGAAATAAAGAGGATATCGTTTCAGGAACGATTGCTGTTGTCAGTGCTTCCTGAGCATGTTGCCGTACAGATGCGAAAGGATTTGGGTTTAATAGACACACAATTTAAAAAAATTTATATGTCGCGACATGAAAACGTTAGGTAATATTTTTGATGTTATGACTTATTCATTCTTAATAACTGACGGTTACATACAATTTCTGACGGTTTTAATTATTAAGCAACTGTGTTTATTTTATTGATTCAACTAAGGTGCCTATTTTAAAAATATACCTATTTTTTACATGAAACTAGCATCCTGTACGCAGACATCGTAGGTTTTACGGCTATCTCATCTACTTACTCTGCTCAAGACCTTGTTGCCATTTTAAATGAATTATTTGCTCGCTTCGATCGTCTTGCAGAGGTATGTAAGCATCATATGTTTTTTGCGAGTTTTAATGAACCTTCATAATATATTCTTACATTTATAATTTATTTTTTCAAAGAAATATCAACAATTAAGAATAAAAATTCTGGGAGATTGTTATTACTGCATCAGTGGCGCTCCAGTGGAGAGACCTGATCATGCTGTCCTTTGTGTCCATATGGGATTGTCTATGGTTAAGGCAATTAAGTAAGTTTTGAAATCTTGTCAATATGCTAAAATCATTGTATAGGATTAGTTATTGTATAGTATGATGGCAAAAATTGTTAATAAAGATTTCTAAAATTAGGCACAAATAGAACTGGTTGGTTTTGTGTCACAAAAGGGTTACTTTCACACTTGTTTTAGGATATACGATATAAGTATTACATAATGCCCTTGATGAATATTTTTGTTTGTTTATTTCGAGACCCTCTATTTTTCTATAGATACGTAATATATATGTAACAAATATAATTTTTGAATTTATTAGTTATTGTTTCAAATAGCTGGAATTATAATATGTTATACTTCTGGTTTTAGATACGTACAACAAACAACTAATTCACCGGTGGATATGCGAGTGGGTATTCACACGGGTGCAGTGCTTGCGGGAGTGCTGGGTCAGCGACAGTGGCAGTTCGACGTTTATTCACGTGATGTCGAACTTGCGAACAAAATGGAGAGCAGCGGAATGGCTGGGTAAGTAATAAATCGCTGGATAGTTTATATTTTAAAGTATTCCTGGTAAAAAAATCGGTACTTTGTACATCCTTCATAACTTGAGGGTGCATAGCAAGGCACATAGCCATCTTTAGAAATAAAGATTGCAATTTGCTTTTTGTGTTTCGCTCATTGAGCCCTTTCAAATGATGCTCAAATAATAAAGGTCATAATGGAAATGATATATTACCATTTTGTACTAGAATATGTCGAATATAGACATTACACTATACATACATTATACCAAAGGGAGATTTAACGATTAACTACATATTGTAGCCAGTAGCGACTAACTTCATTCGAATAAAAAAAAATTCTCTCATCATTAGTTTTTCATACCGCGCCAAAGAAGAATAACTCCAAAAATGCTTTTAAAGGTTTCTGGAAGATTCATTTTTGTATTCTGAGCATATGAAAAAATCTCTTTTTTACATAAAATGCCTTATAAAAGAGTCAAATGTGCGTGGTCATAGGTCTTTTTATTTGCTATTGGAGCTATTGGAGCTATATTGCTGAAATTAGGTGTGTAATTGTCTCATGTGAACCATAAAATTTTCTATACATTTAAACGAGGGGTAAAAGAATTAAGTCCGCTTAAGCGGGTATCTCTAGATAGGATTTCGTCTTACGTCTTTTTATTCATTTTAATAGTTGCTGATGCCATGTTTAATTATATGCTTCTAATATTATAATTACTTTAGCTTTTAACGTTCGGGGTAGAAAATTCTGAAAATTGGAGACTATAGGGAGTTTCCAATAGGAACTTTCAATAAAAACTATGTATTGAAAGAAATAAAGAGTACTTTATTTAAAGTTTACTAATTTTTAAAGTAATATCTCTTCCGTGACCATGATTGCTGTAAAGCATTCTCATAAAAATGCGATGAAAATAAAACTTATTTATAAAATTGTAGATAAACACATATTATTTTACTACTAACCTAAAAAATTATATTAGGATTAAAAAGATGTATATTCAGTTCAAGCCCTGTAGTAAGGCGATAGAGTGCCAAAAATCATGGAATCTGGTACTTATCTGGTACGATTCTCTCATGAGCCTAATGTATGTGATTTTTCTGGCTTATTAAAAGCGTAAGTAGGTATGTTATTGAGTAACGCTAACCGGCGCACCTCGACTAAAAACTTAAGTATAATGTAAGAGAACTATTATTATAAAGATGATAGAGTAACATAACAATTTTTACAATAAAGTTTTTTACCGTTCTTACGTTTTTCACATACTTATAATAAGTAAGTACAAAGTATATATATGCAAAGAGAGTGTATTTTTTGGTGTCAAAAGGAAAAAAAACCCTCTTTGATTCTTACAAAATATCATAAGAAAAGTCGTCTTTGCACTGTCGCTTGGTCTCGCGGAACTGCGTCCTTGACCCGTTATCTCTCAGCGCAGTCAACTATAAACGCCATAGCCCTAGAAGGTACTTGACGAGTTTCCGTGAAGAGTCGTAAGCGTAATATTAATGACAATTTTCCAAGTCAAAAAATTCGTATGCGAAATGTGTAATGTTCATATAAAAAATATTTGATCATAAAACGTGACCTAAATAAAAATATCATAAATTCCACACGGAGAACGATGAGTTGTGTAAGTGTCCTTTATTGGCAATAAGTAATTTTGTTAACGATGATATGCAAACGAGACTTTATCTACTGTAAATCGTAGAACTGAAACTCATTACTTAGTATATATATTAACTCATTTCATATATATTTAAATATAAAAGGGATTGTGACTTGTGATGAAAATATATAAAGATGTATTACTAAAGATTAATAAAGAAATATAATTATAATCCAGCTCTTTCCAATTAAACGATCCCACAACTTTTTTGGGGGCTCGTTCGGGATCGTAAAAAATATTGGTTTGTAATGGATTAATAATTTTGAAGACGTTCATACAAATATTATAAAATAAGTAATGACTAGAAGATTTAGATCTTAATACAAGAAACATATTTAAGATGCCACCGAAAAAAGATTCGCGACGTGAAATCGAAAATGACGATCAAAGATTTGACGTAAATATTTCTTTTGAAGATTTAGAGAAATCGATAAATATTTTTACCGGAGATGACACTTACCCAGTAAGCTCATTTTTTGATGAATTTCAAGATACTGCGAGTAATTTGAATTGGAATAGTATTGAAAAATTTATATACGCTTAACGCTAAAAGACTTTTTAGTGGTACTGCCAAACTATTTTTACGAACGTTAGGAAGAGTAAAAGACTATGTCACGTTAAAGGAAGGATTGGAGGAAGAATTTGGTCCTAAGCTTAACAGCGCTGTAATCCATAAGAAGTTGGCATCACGTAAGATGAAGAATGATGAGACTTATCAGCAATATTTTCTTATTATGAAAGAATTAGCATTACATGGTAATGTTGAAGACGCCGCTCTCATTGAATACGTTATTGATGGTATTTGTGACAATGAATCAAATAAAATTATTTTATACGGAGCTAGCGACATTAAAGATTTTCGTAAGAAATTAGATATCTATAGTGATTTTAGAAGAAAGATGTCAATAAGATCTTATGATACTAGTCAGAGAGCTCATCTAAGCAACATAATTAGATGTTACAGATGTTGCGAAACTGATCAGTCAGCGGCTTGCACGAAAGGTATCAAGTGCTTTAAGTGTAGCAATTTTGGTCACAAATCCAAGGAATGCACTGCTGTAATTTCTAAGAATACGCTTAACATACAGAAGAGACAAGAAGAGGAAGTTTCTTTCAAAAAGATAACTATTGGAGAATCGGAGATGATGAAAGTGGTAGACACAGGAGGTGAGAAGATAAATGGACACAATATAGTGTTAGTCGATGAGAAAGATGTCAAAGACGAATATGATGTAGCTAAAATCGCTAAGAAGGTTTTAAAAATAAATGAAGATTATGATATTGCAAATGAACATGTAAGAGTACCGATGGATGAAGATATAGAAACACCCAGTAAATCTGATTTTCCTATTGTTAGTAAAAAAGATGGATCTCGAAGATTAAGTACAAGCTACAGACGACTAAATAAGACCGTGATGCAAAAACGATATTTTATAATTAATGAAGTTACGGCACGATTAAAGAAAACACGAGATAAAGAACATTATAAGACTAAGATACACACTAAACAAAGACTGAAGAAAAAAGTTCAACTAAGAGACAAATGAGACAAACTTAATAAGATAATAGAAGAAGAAGCGATAACTAAGAAAAGAAAAAAGAAAGATGCGAAGTTGGTTTCGACTAGATAGAGTTCGTCTGAGGCAGATGAATGAACAGGATGGCCGTGTGGGAATATGATTAATTTTATTATTTAGTTTATTTTTAATTAAGAGATAGTAAACCTCTTTTTACTTTTGAATTATGAAGAATATGAGTTAGTTGTCAAGATTTAAATATAAAAGGGATTGTGACTTGTGATGAAAATATATAAAGATGTATTACTAAAGATTAATAAAGAAATATAAGTATAATCCAGCTCTTTCCAATTAAACATAATATATAAACCAACTCCTTTATTAGCAATAGTATTATTACCGAAAACAATTATAAAGCACATGTCCCTTCTTTTAATATTTTAAGAATAGGTATTATTAAAGGTGTTGCAACAGATTGGTCTCCAGAAGAAATAATTTCTAATATCTCAACCCCTGTTGGCTGTGGCAAAATAGTTAAAGTTAGACGGTTAAATTATAAAACCATTGTTGATGGGTCTCCAACATGGAAACCCACTCAGTCCGTTGTTGTATATTTTGATGGTCAGGTACTACCAAAAAAAATATTTATTTGTTACAACTCTCTGCCCGTTGATCTATAAGTTTTTCCCACCATCCAATGTTATCATTGCTGTCGTTATTAACATACAAAAATCCAATGTCGTTCCAAACCAAGATGCCTTATGTGTGGTCAGGATCATGTTAGCGATATATGTAATGTAGAAGATGATTATTATTGTTGTTAATGTGCTGGTCGACATATGGCAAACAGTAAATCTTGCCCGGAACTTATCAGACAAAAAGAAATAAAACTATATATGTCTCAAAATTGTGTATCTTATCAAGAAGCTAGTAAAATTTTCCCTACACTACATAAAACATTTGCTGATGCCTTGTCCAGTCCTCCAAGAAAATTATGATTCCAAAACGTTAATTCTCCATCCCCTTATACTCCTTAAAAATCTTACAAGAAAACAGTAATATCTAAATCTTCCTCACCTATAAAAGTTGGAAAAGGTTACGACAAAGCTGCACATGACAACATATTAAAAGAATATTCCTTTAATCAAATAGATAAAAATTTTAGTCCAGTCATAAATGATACTCCATCCACACAAGAAACAACTAGAATATCAGATATTATATCTTTATTACAAACCTTTGCCCAGACCAATAATAATATAACGTCTATCGTTGCCCCCTTAATGGAGTTAATTGTAAACTTAATTAAAATAAATAATGGCCAACAAAATAATACAGTGGAACGCTAGAAGTATAGTTAATAAAAAAATTGATCTAATTTACTTATTAAATAAATATAAACCACTTTTATTTTCATTATGTGAAACTTGGCTGAGACCAGGTTTTACACTAAATATTAAAAATTATAAAACTGTCAGAGAAGACAGATTAGATGGATATGGCGGTGTAGCTCTTCTCATTAAGAAAGACTACCCTTTTAATATAATATCCATACCTGTACATAGTTCTGAAATTTCTATTTTAGCTGTAGTTGTAAATAAAATTTGTTTTGTTTCTGTATATATTTCTCATACTTCTATTAATATATTAAATGAAATTGGGGATATATTCTTAACCCTTCCTAAACCATTAATTATTACAGGTGACTTTAATTGTCATCACCAGTCCTGGGGCTGTTCTATGACAACCTGTTATGGTAATTAACTTTTGAATATATTAGTTAAAACAACTTATGTGTTATCAACAATGGAAATGCCACTAGACGTTCTAATCTATCCGAAGGGAAAAGTGTAGTTGATCTAACTATTTGCTCACCTCAATTTATATCTCTGTTCTAACATACACATTTGGTAGTGATCATTATCCTATTTTAACATCATTTCCTCTTGGTAAATTTATTAAAAACTGCATAAATCTATCCCTAGATACAATATTTCAAAAGCAAATTCTGATACTTGGCACCAATTTAATAATAAGGTTGACTTAAAACTTAAACAAAAAATATCAGAAAATATAAGTGATTCCTGCAATGCACAAATTTTTCTAGATGTCACCACTACACAGACGATCGAGCCATCAGCTGTCACCACCGATGGATGAATCGATTTTTTTAATTAATCGAAACCCTTACAATCGATTAAAAACCGGATATCCGCCATCTTGGATTTGAAAATGGACCTCATTTTCGCAATCAGCATCCCGAGAAACCTCGAAAATGACACCCATGTCATTATTGAAAAAAAATCCGGATGTTCGCCATCTTGGATTTAAAAATGGACCTCATTTTCGCAATCAGCACCCCGAAAAACCTCGAAAATGACACCCATGTCATTATTGAAAAAAAACCGGATATCCGCCATCTTGGATTTGAAAATGGCACTCATTTTCGCAATCAGCACCCCAAGAAACCTCGAAAATGACACCCATGTCATTATAGAAAAAAAACCGAAAGTCCGCCATCTTGGATTTGAAAATGGACCTCATTTTCGCAATCAGCACCCCGAGAGACCTCGAAAATGACACCCATGTCATTATTGAAAAAAAACCGGATGTCCACCATCTTGGATTTGAAAATGGACCTCATTTTCGCAATCAGCACCCCGAGAGACCTCGAAAATGACACCCATATCATTATTGAAAAAAAACCGGATGTCCACCATCTTGGATTTGAAAATGGACCTCATTTTCGCAATCAGCACCCCGAGAAACTTCGAAAATGACACCCATGTCATTATTGAAAAAATATCGACAAGCGAAAGAGAACAATCGATTGTTCGATTATAGGTCTACCAGAATCTCATGGCATAAATAAAAACTAAATAAATGTGATTTTCATATGGCAATGTCAATTGTCATCTATCAAATTAAATTACGAGATTTGTCAACCGCAGTTGAAATTTTGTGATATCTTCCTGAAAATTTGTTGTTTTTTTGAAAATGTCGAAAAGGCCACTTCGATCTCAAGCTAGAAAGATTGTTTTTAATGTGTACTGTAAAATAAGGGAAGAACAAGGTGTAAATAAAACTCAATCTTTGATTTTAAAGCGCGTCGTAGAGTTGACCGGTAAGTTGGACTAAAATGTTTTGATACTTTTAGTTTATTTTATATTTTTTTTTTTACTTAATTGTAGCTTCTTTATAGGGAGTTCCAGTACTACTGTACGGCGAATCGTAGGTGAGGGCACATCGAATGATGGTGTATTTTCCACGCCTGGTAAAAAGAGGGGAGGGGGGAAGAAGAAAGTTAACTTGGACAGTTTCGATTTAGAGTTGATTAGGAATAGAATAAAAGAATTCTATACAATTCGAAAGGAAATACCAACAGTAATGAAACTGTTACAAATTCTTCGACAAGATATTGATTTCAACGGAGGGAGAGAATCATTGAGGTAAGAAAAATATTAAGTAATAATCCCTTTCATTCTCACTCGTAAAAGGAGGCCTATGCCCTGCAGTGGGATGTATATTGACTGAAGATCATGGTGATGAATGACTAACCTACCGCTTGGGTTTGATTAACAAAATAAATTTTACTATTTTTTACAGACTTATACTTAAGGAGATTGGTTTTGAATATGTTAAATGCCAATCGAAAAGGACCATTTTGATGGAGAGAGATGACATAAAACTACAAAGATACAAAGTTTTGAAACGTATAAAGGAAAACCGCGAAGCTGAAGAAAATAATAAATTGGATGTGGTTTATTTAGATGAGACTTACATTCACAGTTCATGTTCTGTAAACAGGTGCTGGCAAAACAAAGATATTGTAGGTCCATCTAAAAGTATTTCACTAGGAGCAAGGTGGATCATTGTAAACGCTGGTGGAGAAAATGGATTTGTACCAAATTGTTGCCTGGTATACAGGTCAACAAGTGTATCTGCTGACTATCACCACGATATGAATAAGGACAATTTCACAAAATGGGTGACAGAGAAGCTAATTCCAAATCTCACAAGACCTTCATTAATTGTTATGGATAATGCTAGTTATCATTCCGTACGGATAAACAAACCGCCCACACAAGCTAATCGTATCGCTGATATAAAAGAATGGCTTCGTGCAAATAATTTACAGTATGATGATCTTTGGCGTAAATGTCAACTTCTTGAACTAGTGAAACAAAACATTTCTGAGCCCTTATATGAGATAGATGAAATATTAAAATCGCACGGTCACGAAGTTTTAAGGCTCCCACCTTATCATTGTACATTAAATCCCATAGAAATGATTTGGGGTATAATGAAGCAAAAAGTTGCTGATAAAAATGTAAATAGGCCTGCAAGTGATATTAAACTATTAACAGAAGAAGCTTTCTCAGAAATTGGTGTAGATGAATGGAGAAAATGTTGTGAACATGTAAAGAAAATTGAAAACGATTTCATCAAGCAAGATAAAATAATTGAAATGCTGGAAGAGCGATTTATAATAAATACCTCTTTATCTTCATCATCTGATGAAGAACAAGAAATGCAAGTGGAGTTCTTGGAATCATTTTCTAATTCTGAATAAGGTGTTAAATATAATAAATCTATACATATAAATAAAATTGAGGTGTCTGTTTTTAATTTCAAATTAACAGCTTTTCACTAAATGCATATGAAAGTATATACGGGACTAACATCAAAAATTTTTTTTTAATTTCTGCCTATCTGTCTGTTTGTTCCGGCTAATCTTTGAAACGGCTTAACCGATTTTGACGCGACTTTCACTCGCAGTTAGTTAATATTATAAGGAGTAACTCAGGCTACTTTAATTTTAGAATCTAGCGCGCTAGTTAGTACATAAAGAAATATACGATTGATTTATGTTCATAATATATTTTCCTATATTAAGAACCCGTATACTAAAATTCTTCATACACATACCTATTATAGGTACTTCATGTTCGTTAATACTAAAAAATAAATAAAAATTAAACAGTATCAAGATCGTTTAATCCAATTTTCCGAGTATTGCACACAACAAATTTTAATTTCCCCATTTGCCATGAGATTCTGGTATACCTATAATCGATTTCGATGTTACAACAATACTCTACAACCGTCTTAATACGAATTTTCGATCAGCCCACGTGTCCTGATGCGAGTTTCACAGTTTTTACCCATCCCACAAAAGTGCTTAACGCCGCTAAAGAAGTTTTCACTTCAAAAAAATGCAGAAATCATATTTAATTATAATATGACATTGGAGAACCTCTTGTCATTAAAGGAGATTACAAATGAAACAAAATTACTTTTTAAAAGAAAAAAAAGAGACAGTTGGCAAGAATTCTGCTCATCTCTATCTCCCAATACTCCAGTGTTTGGACAAACATTAGAAGATTTAGATCAGCTTTTAATACATCCCCATCTTTATCTTTTCCATCTTCTTTAGTAGACGATTTTCTTGATAGAATTGCTCCTCCAACCGTTAATTTCCGTAACACAGTGTCCTACGTGGACGACTCAACGCGAACGCGATTGCGAAACGATCCGATGCGAATTTAATGTGGTGCGGAGCGATGCGTCTACTCTGTCCTACGTGCGCGCGATCCGTCCCCTCCGCCGCCGTTCAGTTCAGTTAACATTAAACATTTGTCATGGGCGGACGGAAGCTAATGTTGTTGGAAAATTCATATCTATACATATAATAAATCTGTAGAAGGGTCAATTCTGTACATTGAAAATATTGAAAAAATAAATAGCAGGGGGTGTTACTGGATCGATACCAAACCCAAATATGCGATTAAAAAAATTTTTGTCTGTCTGTCTGTATGTTCAGGCATCACGTGAAAACTAACGGTTCGATTTCGATGAAACTTGGTATAATTATACTTTATTATCCTGGGCATAAAATGGGATACTTTTTATCCTGGAAAAATACGTAGAAAAAAACAAATCTTAATTTTTATCATAGTTTGATTTTATCCTGTAGTCCACGCGATCGAAGTCGCGGGCACAGCTAGTCTTAAATATGAGATATTGAAGAAGTGTATAACTTTTATTACTTTTGTCCCAGAATGTAGGACGTTCTTGGATAGCATTAATAAGAAGTTCTACTTCCGACATTAATTCAACAACAATTTTTGCTTGAAAAAAATATGGCCGACGCGTCCACTTCGCGCGAAAATATCAAGCCAACTGATCGCGTTCGCGTCAATTCGCGCCGCTCCGCACCGCACCCCACGTGCGTTTGGTCACATAGGCCACTTCAATAGGTTTCGAATGTTTGTTGTTTTCGCGCCGTGCCGCGCCGCTTCGCGTTCGCGTCTAGATCGCTCACGCAGGACGTCGCCTAAAGATAATTTAAATGATTTTGATACCCTATACAATGAATCATCCGAATCAAACTCTTCCTTTTCTATGACGGAATTAAAGAATGTTTTAGAATATGCATCAGATTCTGCACTTGATCCAGACGGTATTTATTATTCTTTCATAACTCACTTAAATGACATAATATTTTATTTAAATTTGTGTAATTCTATTTTTCACTCTGGTCACATTCCTCCAAATTGGAAATCCCAAATTATAATACCAATATTAAAACCTAATAAAGATCCTTCTTCTGCTTTATCTTATCGTCCTATTGCCCTTTTATCTATCCTCCTAAAAATCTGTGAACAATTAATTAAGAATCGTTTAGAATAGTACGTTGAAAGCAACAGTTTGCTGGCCACAACTCAATTTGGTTTTTGACGAAACAGAAGTACTATAGATAATATTAGTTTACTTACAACTGATATCAGACTAGCCTTCTCTGTTAATAATTTTGTTATTGCAGCATTTTTGGATTTATCTAAAGCATATGACAATGTTGTGATTACAATTCTTACACAAAAACTGTTATGCCTACAGATTCCCATAAAAATTATTTCTTTTATTATAAATATGCTTAATGATAGATCGATTTTTCTTCTTGATCAAGAATATTCTAGAGTGTTATCTAAAGGCCTTCCACAAGGATCCGTTTTAAGTCCCATATTATATAATTTATACACATAGATCGTCTAGATCATAGACTTGGCTATCGATAGAAAGATTGGTATTTTGCAATATGCAGATGATTTATTATTATAATAGCTGACCCGGAAAACGTTGTTTTGCCATATAAATAATTTTTTATTACTTAGGGGTATAAAAATTAGATGTTGGCCGATTCTCAGACCTACTCAATATGCTCACAAAATTTCATGAGAATCGGTCAAGCCGTTTCGGAGGAGTACGGGAACGAACATTGTGACACGAGAATTTTATATATAAGAAGATATTAAAAGCAACAAAATTGAATTAGCATGTACAGAGTTAACTTCATCTCTTCAATATCTAAAAAAATGGCTTGATGATCATGGTCTAAATTTGTCCCCATCTAAAAGTTCAGTAGTTTTATTCTCTCGTATGCGATCAATCACTCCAATCCTCGTTTATTACAATGATATCATCATACCACAAAAAAACGATTTTAAATTTTTGGGTGCCATTTTAGACAGTAAACTTACAGGCGTACCTCAGTACAGTACCTCATTGCAATTTTATCACAACTAAGTGTGACAAAATAATTAACATCTTAAGGGGTTTAGCAGGAGTTTGGTGGGATGCTCTTCCTTTTTATTTGAAACTTGTATATAATACTCTCATACGTAGTGTCCTGGAATATGGCTCCTTCTTACTAGAACCGGGTCTTCTTTCTGGTTTTAAATTATTGAACAATATAATTTATGGTGCATTAATAATTTGTGGTGCAATGAAGTCTAGCCCAATAATTTACGCTTTTCAAATAGAATGCTGCGATTCTCCGTTACATTGACGGCGTCAGTATTTGTCTGATAAATTTATCTTTCGTCAAGATTGAGACTCGGCCATACTTGTACACCTGTCCATCTTTATAAGTTAAATATTATTAGCGACGCTTCTTGTTTGTGTGGTTGTGAAACAGGCGATGTAAATCATTTTTTCTTTTCTTGTCCTTTATATGATCGTTCCGATTTCCTGCAATCCTTACTAGAATATCATATCCATTTTCCAACCTAAATTACTTGCCTATTATTTATTAAAAAATATTACAATATATAAAATAATTTCAGACTATATAATTACTAATAATATAGAGATTTAAATATTTATAATATTAAATATATTTTTGGTTTAATATTCTTATTTTCAAAGTCTTACATACATTATATCTATAGGTCATAATATTTATCCTGTATCTATTCCTGTCCTGAATGATTCCTAAATTTAGCATCTCTCGTTCTTTTTAAATGCAAAAAAATTCTCCCGTTTGATAATGGCAAAAGTACTATGTACGAGTATTGTCCGAATAAAAAAAATAAAATAAAAAATTCTGCATTTTATCCAATTTTATGAATAAATACAGGCGACCTGCCTTACCCACCGACTTTGTTTGGAAATTAATCTGAAAACCAATAATAGAAAGTAAAACATAAGAAAACTTTAAAATCTTCTGTACAGACAAAGAGATGTGTATTTCAGACGTGTACATGTATCAGAGGTAACATTAAGTTTCCTCAACGACGAGTTCGAGGTAGAGCCAGCACATGGCGAACGCCGCGAAGAGATGTTGCGACAGGCCGGCATCAAGACCTACTTCATTGTTCGCGTTCTTAAACCGGTCAGTCGATATTTAGTTTCTAGATATAAGATGCTATGAATAGAAATGATCAATTGCATGTAATAGACTCATATTCTAAATATTTTACTTGTAACTATAAAATAAATTATATAAGTAAGTATACTTACCAAAATCAATATAAGTAGGTAGCTACACAAAAAAATTTGAACTACACAGAAAGATTTTCGTATTGATTAAAGCTCAAGATATTACGTATACCAGTTTGTTATCGATTTAAGTGGCGTTAGAAGGTAAAGTAAGCGTGGCTTATCGCGATAAAGATATTTTGATATTTTTTTTGTCATGTTTTATATATATACCTATATATTTTCCATACAAACTTAAGTCTTATGACATTTTATATTCAATATGAGTAGTAACTAACAATTTTCAATTCAGTTTTACAAAATCAATGCGACAGTTTTCAAATCGACAGTACTTAACAAAATTAGGGGTAGGTACTTAGTAAAAACATCGTATAAGCTTTTATCCTCATTTCAAGGAAAGTTTCTTATACTATAAGAAATATACTATACTCATAATATAAGAAATTAACACAATTCTCATAAAACTGTTTTTTTTAAATTACACATTAATACTTATAACACATCATTAAATAATATATTAAATATTAATAAATATTGCAACTTTAAATACATATAAGTATAGTACATTTATTTTATATTTTATTTTGGTTTATATTTTGAAATAAGCAAATTAAGTATCAAATTATAGTATAAGGCATATACTATATGCTTTGATTATATAAAATTTTATATAATCAAAGACTATAATTATGTTATATATATATATTGACATTTATTATAAAATTTAAAAATGGTTCAATTCTTTGAAAATGTAGGTTATCAGGTTTAACAATTTTATAGTACCAGAGCAGTGAAGAGAAAAATGCAGTGGAGGGGGAGACGGGGGAAACAGGGGACGACACCGACGCGCTCTCCGACCTCAAAGACGACGACGAGGATTCTGTGAGTGAACTCATCCTACCCCGGCCCACCCTTCCGGCTCCCGTTCGAATAAATAGGACACTAGGGCACTAGGTCCGCAGTCCGCGCTAGTTTACATTTCAACTTATCCGTTTAATAACCATTGCTTTCCGAATAACAAAATCATTCATTAAAATGAAACCGCTTATTAGACTGGAGCACCTGATTAAGCTACCGACATTCCAGCGCCCATATCGATTTGTTGCTTGTCGACTACATAGAAACGCTTCGTACATTATTCGTAGGTTCTATCACCGCAAGACGAGAGCAAGGACAATGAGGACGTCAAAATACTTGCTATGTTAGAGGAAGAGCTCGTCAATAGAGACGACGACAAGTGAGTTTATACTATATTATTATTACGAATTGTATCATTTACCGCCTTGCGAATATTAATTAAATGTAGACAATTCAAATAATCTTAAGCATATTTCATTCATATTTGTGAAGGAAAATAACTGGCTTTCTTCATCCGCTTGAGTTCACTAATACAGATTAATTTACATTTGCATGAAATTAAAATTTGAGTTTTAAATAATTTCAAGATGAAATTTTCATAACATTTATTGGAACAGTATTGGTGTATGATTACTTTTTTTCTAAAATCAATATCCAGATGTTTTATTTTTGAGATTTTTATAATGTCTACTGATGGTATAAATTTCCGTGCAGGGAGTTGGCTGACGCTACGACGCTTTGCCTAACGTTCAAGGCGAGTGGCGCGGAAGCGGTGTATGCGAGGCGAACCGATGCATGTCCGCTCACCGTTGCAGCGCCACCTTTGTTCCTTTTACCCACTGTGGTGGCGCTGACCAGCTTCGCAATTCCACCCACCTGGTCACTTTACGCAGTTTATCTTGCGTTCGTGCTAGAGACCGGCCTAATGAATGTCGTATACTACGCTTGTTACAGATACGCGCAATACAAGGTATTCATCTTTTCGAATTTAGTTATGGCGAAATGGCAAATGAAAAATGTATGAAATAATAAAAAGTTAATTTAAACACACAAATATACATGTGGCATACTCTTTTAATGTTATGTTTAAAAAATAAAGGAATATTGAAAATATAAATGTACTCGTACCTCAATACAAATAGCTACTGAAATTTCATTTAGGGAAAAGTCATTACACAATACGATGATATTACCACGATGGCGTCATCGAGTCGTCCGTGGAAAGAAATTATTATTTAAGAGGGACATAAATGATTCATATTTAAAGATAACTCACTTTGTGGTGTCATTTACGAAATTAAATTTGTAATGCCTGAGATAGAATGGCGATAAGTGTCAGAAATATATACAGAGCTTTCTAATTTCAGAAAATTTAAATTACTACAATATAAATTTCCATAATCACACAAATATACATTTCCTCTCTCTCTTCTTTTTTCAGAAAAAAACTATTTCACCTTATTGGAAACTGACTTGTGGAACTTTTAACATAGCGATGTTCGTTGCAGCTAATATTGCTCCTTTGGTAAGTAGGTACCGATTACTTTCTAAACCTATTTAATTTTGATGATTAAAAATGTAAGCAAATAATTCAGCATCATATGAAAATAGTAAAATATTAGTAGCCATTTAACAATTCGTAATCATGATGTTAAAATAAATAAAAAGTTATACACAAATTGTTTTAAAAACCATTAGCATCATTATTCTTACCATTATCATCATTATCAGTAGATAACTGCTCCTAAACAATTACGGGATTTAACATGAGATTTTACTTTCGGCATTACGTTATGATAAATTCTGGAATAAATCTCAATAAGTATTTTGTGAAAAGCTCGTAGTAGAGTTTTAGTTATATAGAAGAATGGTGAAAAGTTTCTCCCTAATGATTAATGATTTAAAATATAGTTTTGACTTTAATTTTGAAAACTCGCATAACATTGATTTTTATGAGCAGATTATATGCGGAAATTTCGAAAGTCTTTTGACAAAGGATGGCTTAAGAGACGATGCACCAGCGCACAGTGGAGCTCGACGTTGTATTCATCCCTCCTATTATTATCATGTAAGTGTGATTATTTTTCAAATAACTTCCTTAAAGGTAAATGGTATTTCGTATGAAACTACGAAGTATTCTAGAAAAAAGTTAAGCACGTTTTGTTTTGCGGTTGTGGCTAATCTATAACAAAGGATAGATATTAATCATTCTTACTCAAAACTTGGTAAGTTACTAAAAATAAGGCGATTTTAAGTATACTTACTGAACATTGAATATATTCGTAGTTAAGTTTTTTATTTTACAAAGCTGTTATAAAAAACTCTGGACTAGATTGTTGACTGATTGATGAGTGGCTATAGCAAGTACGGCTGCTGGTCCAGATTTTCTGTCTTTGAATTCTAGATCAGGCTAAGTTACTACTACTTTTTAGTTAGAATATTTTCAGTAGTAGTGTTGGAAAGTTGGTGTAACATCCCCATGCCTACGAGTTCACGTAGAGCCGTCAATCTTGCGTCATTTTCACCGGTATGCGCGTACATTTTTTTTGCACTAGTTAGTTATAAAATACTTTCTTAATACTTCCCGAGCATCTGATGATCGACTTTATTATTATTATAAAACTAAAATCTCTATCTAACATAATTATTGACTAGGAATATGTGAGGCATATTAATAAGCTGACCTTGACATCTGGCTTTTAAAACGTTTAGGTACATAATCGTCTTTAAATTATGCAAGTCGAAGACAAAGGATTTTTTAACAAAATGTTACGTTTACGACACGAAAATCAAAATTATTTTTTACCATTATTAAATAAGTTTACTAACATATATAATTTCTTAAAATATACCGAACCATGACCGTATTATAATAGGTGAACAAAAAATATTATAATTATAAATTATAATATTATGTAAGGATAATAGTCGTTTTTACAAGCTTATTTTTTATGATGAAAAGCAGGGCCGTATTAATGAAGTATTAGGGCTCATGTAAGTTTTTTTATGAAAGTCCTTCATATTTTGTGCTACAAAAAAGTTTAAATTTGGTAAAGTTTAATTTTGGTGCACCCTGCATCTACGGACTAACCCGAGAGAAGCGAGGTTTGAGTCACTAGTATCATAAATATTGTGTTTATAATATGATAGTAAAAGTTTTAAAGGAAAACTTTGTTTTATTCTTTACCCGCGGCTTCGCCCGCGTACTAAAGACCGGAAACCAAATTCTTAGATTTCATATACTTGTTAATAATTTTTTGTGATGTTTTATAGCCGGTTTGTAAGGATTAGTTGAGATTTCTCAGAAGTGAGATATTTTCCATCAGTAAAAAGTATCCTATATGTTGATCCGGATAACCTGCTATTATCATACATGGTTTTCTCGTGATGCTATAATAGACAGTTATATAGACAGATGGACAGACAGACAGACTAACATTCTAAATACTATTATAGATTCTGATTTCGGCCTATGTATCGTTAATAATGACTATTTCAATTAGATTTTCAAAAAAATATTCAAGGTACAGATTCGACTAAGTTAGAATTTTACTGCGACACAGTTTTAAAACTAATGCAGTCATTAACGTTTAAATTGTTTACTAGTTTAAATAATGTAACGTTTTTAAAATAAAATAAATAAATAAATAACTATTATATGTATAGATAGCGCATTTAAATAAAAGCTTGCTTTTAAAAAAATGGTTGCCTGTAAAGTCGGTTTTACGGGCGAAGATTTTACGTGACAACGTCTTTTTCTCGGTAGAATATTTATTGATATGAATAGAACGTTCGAGAAAGACAAAGACAGAGACACAAGCATGCGCCGATTCAATGCGCCTAATTCTCTAGTGCTGCGCGCGCGGCAGACCGATCATAGTTGAGTGGGAGAGAGACGCAAGGCATTCGGCGGGCCTCTCTCTCGTTCGGTGACTCATCGTAACGTTACCGAGCGTTACACTTTTTCATAAGTGACTCCCAGCCGCAACCTAATTTAAGACGTTGTCACGTCAAAATTAGGATATTTTAGTCCATAAATTATGAAAACCAATCTAAACATATATTATTAAGATAGTTTAGGCAAAAGGCATTTGGAAAATGTTGGTTTTAGTTAATAAAATAACAAAATAAATTTTAAAATTAAATTCATAGTTTTCAGTTTTTTTAATCTGCTTTTAAACACTACGAAAAAGTAGACGCCACTTTATTACGTCATACCGCCGTGTACACTTGGTGTTTCTACACCAGTATTCTTGCATTTTATATTCGTATTCTTGCATTCAGGATTCAGGAACAGCACACCAACGATTAGTAGAATAATAAGTCATTTTTAAACTATAAACAATTATCAATTTTATACAATTTATCAGCGCGTTTGTTAACAAAATACACTGACGTACTAACACACAGAGTAATAATAGTGTCCACTACGTTCAGCGTTTTCGACCAATGCGCGAATTTTGAAAATGTAAAAATTTTAACGCATTTTTATAACACTTATCGGTTGAATAAAAATTTTGTGTTTTTTTTGTGGTATATTATCACTACAGAATCTAATTGAGACACTTTTCAGTAATTTATGTAACACATGGGGTGTCCATATCCATCAATAATATCTCTAATTCTGTTAAACAGTACTTCTCATAATTTTATTGTGTTTTACTCAAAATCAAAAAATGCTGTCCGGCTTAAACAAAATCGATTGATGGAACTGAAACATAGTTTTGACCAGTTGGTCAAAATTTTTAATGTTATATATATTTATAGTTCAATGATTTATGCATATATAATATAAGGTGGAATTTGCTATATGGTGCAGGTGGGCGCAGGCGCGGCTTGCGGCGCGCTCTGGGTGTCGCCGCTGGGCGGGGGGTCGCGCGCGGCGCTGCTGGCGGCGCTGGCGGCGGCGCACGCGTTTCCCGCCGCCCTGCACCCCGCGCTGCTTACCTCGCGCCCTACGCTCGACCGCGACCCCTTCCGTCTGCCATACAATGCCACTTCTGACTACGATGAAGCGCTCTATAATGTGCTGTAAGTTTCCTTAATAAAGGTTACGAACCTCATAATATGTTTATACATACCTTAATTATAAATTAATCCATAAATATGTAGTTTATTTTCGGTAAACAGTATCTGCGATGTTATTTATGGCTAAAAAGTACTCGTATAAGCAAAAATAGACAATATTTTATACATACGAGTACCTAATATGTTTTGAGTAGAATGACGGAATATACGAGTAGTTTTTACAACCGAAAATAATGATAGTTTCAGTTAAGAAGTTGTTTAGTTTTAAGTTAACAAGAAAGTTTATTAGGAGTAATTTGATAAAAGTCATATTAGCTTAATAATATTCTAACACATTTCAGGTTTAAGATCATTTATTTCTCAAGAAGAATATTACAATTCGCTTATATGAGAAATTAACAATTACTAAAACTAACACTATTGGGTACATCGCAAATTCACAAGCCAAACAATTTACAATTTGAGGGTGAAACTAAAAAATGTATACACAAGTTCACAGAATAAGCACAACTGGAAGAGCCATTACTCGAGATTAAATATGTTCTAACGTTTACAATGTATTACTATTTTATATATATATATATATATATATATATATATATATATATATATATATATATATATATTTTTTTTGACTTTTTTGTTATTATCGCATGTTAATACTATTAATATTTTAAAAATATTGTACCTACTACACTTTTCTTTCTTTTTTTATTTTTTACAATTTATTAAATTTAATTTAATTTTATATTGGTTTTTAGTTATTTATACTTTTTATAATATTTGTACGTTCATTTTTGTTTAGGTTAAATATTAATTACAATTTATTTTACTAACTACTTTTTAAATAGCTTTTGAGTCATTTTTTGAAAGTCGGTAATGATTTTGCTTCTTTAATATTATTTGGCAATTTGTTGTATAGTTGGGCTCCTTCAAACATTATGCATTTTTTGCCATAGTTAGTGCGTGGATTATGGAGTATAATATCGTTGGCAGATCTTAATTTCATTTTTTGTATTTCTTGTATTTTCGTAAATGTGATTTTTGTATGAGTATTTTCATTTACTATTTTACGTACTAATAGGCAATTATAATATATGTAGGTTTTATAAATGTTCATAACACCCGTTTCTTTATAGATTTTTTGAGTAGAGGTAAGAAAATCGTATTTAAAAAGGATTTTTATCAACTTATTTTGTGCTATTTGTAGTGATTCTAAATTTGTTTTTGCTGCTGGGCCCCAAATCTCAATTAAATAATCAATATGTGGTTTTATAAGGGAATTATATATATTAAAGAGTACCACACGCGGCAAACAACGTACAATACTCCTTAAAGCACCAATCAGAGAAGTTAATTTAGCTTTAATTTTTTGAACATGTGGCTTCCACGTTAATTTACTATCTAAAATTATTCCTAAATATTTTTCTTGGTTAACTTTAGTGATTGCTTGATTATTGATAGTCAAAGATACTTGATTAGATATTTTTTTTATTTTTTGCAGAAAATATAATATATATTTAGTTTTTGATAAGTTTACTGTGAGTAAGTTAGATTGAAACCAGATATTTAAAATGTCTAAATCGTTTTGAGCATCCTTTGTAATCGTTTCTAGTAAATTTCCATAGTAAAATAGGCATGTATCATCTGCGTATAACGAAATATCGCCACGTAAATGAAGTGTATGAATATTGTTCATATAGATAACGAAGAGCAATGGACCTAATATTGATCCCTGTGGAACACCATATGTAATTTTTTTCTGGTTCACTCTGTGTGCTTCCAATCTTAACTACCTGAAACCGATCAATAAGATAGGATTCTAACATTTTAAATGCAGTGCCTGAAATTCCAATAGCTTTCAACTTTTTTAAAAGAATATCGTGGCTAACAGTATCAAATGCTTTTTTTAGATCGATAAAAATACCTAATGCTACCTTTCTGTTATCAATATTTAGTTTGATTTTAGTTACCACGTCTATAGTTACTGACAGAGTGTTGCATTTTGGTCGAAACCCATATTGTTTATCATAAAAGAAATTTTGGGAATTTAGATATGATTCTAATGTGTATATATAATTCTTTCAAAAATTTTAGACAAAGTAGGGAGTACCGATATTGGGCGATAGTTTCCTGGATCAGATTTATTACCAGATTTGTGAACAGGAGTTACTTTAGCTTTCTTGAGGCTATTGGGAAATGTGCCGTCGTCCAAACATTTGCTTATACAGTTTGTAAGTTCATCTAATATTAAGAACTTAGAGCATTTTATATATTTTACATTTACACAATCAAGTCCTGCACTTACGATAGATTTTAATTTTTCAATAATGGATGCGACTATTATCTTATTTATTTGTAAATAAAGGTCACTTTACACTTTAGGTAACATTTTTATTCAACGAAATAATTTACTTTCAGTTACGGGCGCTATCGTAGGTAATATGGAATACTTTATTGCGCTGTACTAGATTATAGTAGGAGAACCCAAGAGGGAAATTAGGGATTTACTCGAGAGCGTCAGATTAAAATAAAGTAGGATACCTTATATATTGATAAGTATCCCCAACCAGTATCAGTCTTCAATATAGGGAGGTACGATCAGGCGAACCCGTTAAATATGTAAAAAAAATGATCATCTGAAATACTCGAGCGCGTCTGATCAAGATAAGGGGGGCTAATTACTAACTAAAAAGTGTCAAATTTGCTAAGCTGACGATTTAAGCTTAACCTAAGGGAGTGGGAGGGTAACAAAGTTTAAAAAAAAACGACGCCTTGACTTACTCGAGCGCAGTTGATTTTTTTATATAGTAAGGGTAATGATACTAGAATTACAAAAAATATATAATCTGGCGATTTACGTAAGCTGAGCTTCGGCTTGTTTGTAATAAAACATTGCTTTTGTAAATCAAATTTTGTAAGTTATTGTTTTGATCATATGAGTGATAATGATATGAAATGTTTTCTGAGAAGAAGATCTATCTTTAAAAAAAGTTTAATTGGTCATTCCTCATGGTAAAAAAAAATTTTTTCAAGTTGTCAGATTACCTATACCCCTTAAGTTATTCATCAGATTTTTACTTAATGTGCTGGGGCATCATGATGAACCTTCAGTATACTAATCTGACGTGCTCGAGTATGTCAAGATGTCGTATTTTTTTACATTTTTAACAATTCACTGCAAGCTTGCGTCACTTCCAAATCGTCAGTTTAAGAAATAGAAGCGTCTGTAGGGTCTAATTAAAAAAATCTTTTTTTTTATGATTTTCACCCCTCCTACATTGCACCTCACCTCGCAAATCGGAAGATTAATATATATTTCATATAAGAGACAAGTAGTACTGAAGCGTGTCAGATCACAATATCTGACACGCTTCAGTATGACCATAACATTGTTTTTTTTTTTTTTAATTTTGAAAGTCTGTAGACGCTGAAAGTGGAAATATTATAGGAACATTTATTCTTCCAATTATCTAATCTACAATATCTTATAGGTTTCCGCGACGCTCGAATAAATCCACATTTAGCATCATGGGCTCCCCTACCATTATGGTTTGTCAAAACTTACGTCATATACCAAGATCCCAGAGCGTTCTGACATAACTTATTTTCACATGGATGAAACCTTCACGACTTAGTAGCGTCTAGTATACTTTTAAATACCTGCCTACTTGTGAAGCTTGCCCTGTGACACCTGGGCAGGTACCAGGTGAGAAAGGTAACTAAAAATATGAGTTATCTTACTTAAATTTGTATGGCTGATTTTTATATATATTTTGTAGAATATTATTCTAAACTAGAATTATAAAGTGTCAGACACTTTTCATGGACCAGAGCTTTTGTCAGACGCTTTAAAGCTGGACAAAAAATTAATGAACTTTACTTATTTTTTCATGTCTGACTTTTAAATATGTTATTCAAGTAACTATTACAGAGTTATATTTCATCAGTCAGACAAATTCGAGTGACCAAACATCCCCTAAACACAAAAATATATACACACCTGAAGTACCTACAGAATATAAATTAATAAAAATATTCGTAAAGTAAAGCACCTACTGATATGTGCATTGTGTAAATATAGCGGAAACAATAGTAGATTAGAGAATAGGAAGTTAGAATTTAGCTTAAAATGAACACCTATGTTACTATTACTATAAAACTATATTCCTACCAACATATTCCTCAATGCTATTAAATAACTACATGTAAATTAAAAATAAAATTAAAAAATTAAAAAACCTGTGCAAATTCTTATATTTATTTGATACACACAAAGTTAATTTTTTTTGGTCAATAACCCCCGGCGTCCTTAGAAGACCTTACCAAAATTTCATCAGATAGAATATATAGTTTAGAAATGCATAAAGAACAAACATACAATCTTCTATTTATATCATACAATCTTTTATTTATTATAAATACAAACACTATCCCACAACCAGAGCGTTTTGTGGTACACTTTACTGAAAAACAGTCACGCCTATAGATTTATGCTTTAACATAGTAATCTAAGTTCACATCTAGATGTGTTATCTGTCAAAAGAATATATATATCTGAAATGGCTGGACCGATTTTGATGATTTGCTAGTATTATAATAAAATTCTAATTTATTCGAATCTGTACATTAAATATTTAAATTAAAAATCTTATTATATTATTCTTTTATCCATTACATAAACAAGTAAATAAATAAATAAATAGTCATTATTATCGATACAGAGGCCAAATATATAGTTTTTAGAATTTTTGTCTGTTTGTCCGTCTGTGACGAGAAAATCACTGGACACGTTATGATGAAATTTGGTATAATCTTAGTTGGTTATTCGGGTCAATATATAGGATTCTCGTTACTTCAGGTAAATATCTCAGTTGTCAGAAATATATACTATGAGTTATAACGTATCCAGTCATATATTTAATTTCAATCTAAGAATTTGGTTTCCGGTGTGTAGAATGCGTTTTTAGAACATTTTTTTACATAATAATTGTTGAGTACTGATATGATTTCTCAGAAATAACAAATCCTGCAGTACTGATACCCCCTATGACCATACTCAATTTCATAAAAATGTGTCTATTGGTTTTCTTGTGAAACAGTCACAGTCAAACTGACATTTTTTTTTAAAGAAAAAAAGATTCAACTTGATAAATATATAGATATACATTTTGCATGGGTTGAATCTTTTGTAAATCTTTTTTTTTATAAGGGATCTTATTGAAATAAGGATGCAAAAATCTTGGATTGAAATTAGTACCTAAGTATTTTCAATACATTTCAATTTTTTACTCTGAGACCCATGCGCATAGTGCTCTCACGCTCGCACTCCGGGCTGAATAATTTTGTGTTTAGGGGATGTTTGGTCACTCGAATTTGTCTGACTGATGAAATATAACTTTGTAATAGTTACTTGAATAACATATTTAAAAGTCAGACATGAAAAAATAAGTAAAGTTCATTAATTTTTTGTCCAGCTTTAAAGCGTCTGACAAAAGCTCTGGTCCATGAAAAGTGTCTGACACTTTATAATTCTAGTTTAGAATAATATTCTACAAAATATATATAAAAATCAGCCATACAAATTTAAGTAAGATAACTCATATTTTTAGTTACCTTTCTCACCTGGTACCTGCCCAGGTGTCACAGGGCAAGCTTCACAAGTAGGCAGGTATTTAAAAGTATACTAGACGCTACTAAGTCGTGAAGGTTTCATCCATGTGAAAATAAGTTATGTCAGAACGCTCTGGGATCTTAATCTATCACTTACTTTCTTATTCGTATGTCTCCATGCAAAGCAGGGGCATGTTTACTGGCTACAGACTAAAAAGAAATATTACCGCTTATGAAGCCGCAGGCTGTAGCTAATTTCATAAATCAATATTACTTCACATGCTTTCTTACATATGACTTTTACGTAATATTAAATTGTTATGAAATACTTATTTACCTATATCTTTGATGTCGATATAAAATATTTAGGTAGGTTTAGGTTTAGATATATTCAGGTTATATTAGTATTGGAAACATATACAAATATTTATACTTTGTTGCTTTGACATAGGTAGAAATATTTTTTAGATGCAAATAAAGATAAAGGAATGAAGCGAAATATTTTGTATAGCATTATCTATACATAAGTATAATAAAACAGTAACTTAGCAAAATCTGTAGGTACTAGGTAGGTACTGTATGATATATTTTTTTACAAACAATTTACAATGACTGTAACGCATTGAATATACACCCTGAGGCCCGAAATGAATATTTTTTTTCAGTTTGTCTGTGTTTGTATGTTAACGCTTGATACAAAAATCTGTATCACTAAAATTAAAGATTATATTGTTTATGCAATTACAAAAATGCTTATTTTTCTATTACCTGCGATTTTTTCACAGTTGGTCCACCCTTAGACTTAAAACCTCCCTGGGTTAATTTTAACTGGATGAAAAAATCACGAAACATTTATGTAAAATTTTAAGCTCCATACATTTTTATTAGAACTTTTCTGTGTAATATTTACGGTTTTTGAGTAATTACGGAAAAACACATTGACATTTTTTTCATTCCTTGCTAGGGCTCGCAAACACAAAAAACGTTACACATTGTTTTCGTATCATTAAAACTAAATTATAAGAAAAATTGCAAAGTTGCGTTATTTGACTTGACTAACATGATTACAGACCAGTGTCGATAATTTTTGAAATAAAAAAAATACTATTATTTATTTTCACTTTTAACCATTTTCAAAGGCTTCAGCCCTGGTCCACTAGCGATGCGATCTTTTTAGTTGTGTAAGGCTTGGACAGGCTTCCTTTCTTACTTTATGACCAACGTCAATACTTCTACTACCTAAGTACTCCTTGTAGGTTTTTAAATTGGTTAAAGTTTTGCAAAATGTTAACCGATTTTCCAAATTCTTAGAGTATTGGTACTACGTATACTATACTCATGTTGATAAATAATTTTCAGATCCCAGGTCCACACAGGTCGGCACATCCTAATGCTGTTCATCATCGCTATCGCAATTCTCATATACAACAGATACGTGAGTATGAGGGATTGTACGCCATGTAACGTTGGTGGGTATTTATAGAGCGTTGTTTACCGCTTTGTCGAAAACCATCGGCAAAATAGATTTTTGTCGGCATGCTGAGTTCAGTATAATTCGCAAAAGAACAGGTCTCCATACTTAGTTTCATATATCTAAGCTTTATAAACCACAGAATATTATAATAATTTTCCTTATGTACTTACCTACTCTTTCTCCTTATTATGAAAGCATTAGGGACTCATCCTGGCTTCGCTCGGGTTCGTCCCTGGGTACCCCCTTTAGGATAATTTTTTTACAAACTTTGAATGTCTTAATTATTTATATCTAATCAAAAACCTAAAATATAAGTTTCAAGCTTCTAGCTTTAAAAATGACGTTATACAAACTTTCATAGCCTTTTTTTTATAGTTGGGAAATGCATTGACGCATTCCACCTGTACAAAACAGATGGTTATGTGGGATTCACTGGCAAGCAAAGCAAAGGCAAACTCAAGCACCCATCACGTCTTAATGGGGCGTCACAGGATCGCTTGCGCATTCTACTAAGACGCCACGACGATCCAGCAGGTCTGCCGAAGCAGACAATACAGCCAATACGGTTGCTCCACAGTCCACTCTGCTATTCAGAGAAGTACCAGGAGCAATCCGCCTGACACATCGCCCACCGAAGTGGGCCCTCCCTGTGCGTTTCTTGGCTTAGCGTCCGGCAAGCCGGACGCTAACGAGACCCCCCCCCCCCCGCCACGACAAGGTTAGGGGAGATAAAAGTGTTTCGAATTTTTCCACCATGTTTCGATAGTAGTACTCATTCTCATTTACACTTTGGAACTTTCGGACGAACCCTTCTAATTCCACCGCCATTCCTACTCGTTCATCGTAACAACTAGCTGTACGGCCGTCTGCCTGAGCCATCGGAAACAGTGAACTTTCAGAAACCCGCCAATAGCTCATACTCCACTACTTTGCCTTGAAAAGTAGCCTATGTCCTTTCTCAGGCTCTAGACTATCTGTGTACCAAATTTATTAAATCGGTTCTTTAGTTTTGGCGTGAAAGCACGACAGACATACAGACAGACAGAGTTACATTCGCATTTATAATAATATAATAAAGATTAGAATACAATAAAATCTAGTGGGTATTTGTTTTTGCTAAAGGTGTAACTAACGTTTTTTTAAAGACATTTTGTTTGAAGTCTGGTTACGAAGAACTTCTCATATTTGCTCTATAGTTTAAGAATATACTTTTATTTTTACCTATCATTCTTATTTTTACCTTTCATTAGTTTGTCTAGGAATTTTATCACGCGCCATTATATTTAAGTACATATTATGAGATATGTATTGTATCTGAAACCATTGAAAACGCAACGAGGTCAATGTGAATCTGCGGACTGCCCTTGGAAGTGAATTCTAATAATTGCGAATATTAGCTATTGCTTTAATATTTTATAACATAATAATTATTAAAGTCATAATATCTTTAGAAATTAACCTATTTTTGTTCAAACATACATAGATAAATTTGTTTGTACGGTGGGGGTTCCCGGATATTAAAAAGTATAAAAATATAATTATATCCTCTAAGTTTGAGTTATTATGATTGAAGAACATCTGCCTAAAACCTAAATGCAACAGAAATTTAAAATTTAAAATAACTTTGATACCTACATATGTAGATTGTACACGTAGTACACAAATGCCACAAATGAATGTAAACCTACGAGTACGTCGTGAAAGATCGTAAGTTCCCCCAAACTCTCAATAATTAATCAGTTTTGATTAGACAGACGGATATTATATAGCCTATCTATATAAACATAAAATGTTAGTCTGAGCCAATAATAGGTGTTGTGTACTTTTAAAAATCTGCCCAAGCCTATGATTTCTTTATACATCAATATACTTAGTTGGAGTAGCTATAGAAAATGCACTGATTACTATAAAAGCGTTGAAAATTCAAATTTGAAATAGTAATTATTAACCATACAGAGACCGAATCTATAGATTTTAGATTGGACGGATTTTGATGAAATTTGGTACAATGATAGCTGGTCAAAATATATTGGATAAATTTTACTGCAGGAAAATATCTATTTCTGAGAAAGAAACTATACTAACTATACTATAATAAAATATATCTAGGGATGAACCCTAGCGGAATGAGGGTGAGTCGCTAGTTAGATTAAAGCACGGCTTGTCCATGACAGAGCGAGGCATTGGAGCGCGCGCGTCACTCGCGCGGCGAGCGGATGCGCGCGCAGGCGGAGCAGGCGAGCGACCTGCGCCACCGCAACCAGGCGCTGGTGCACAACGTGCTGCCACCGCACGTCGCCAGGCACTTCATGGGCGCCAAGCACCACCACAGAGACCTCTACAGCCAGAGCTATGCAGAAGTTGGCGTCTTATTTGCCTCTATGCCCAATTTCACAGGTTTGGAATCCAATCCATCCAATAATCCAAAATTTGGATATACGTAATATGAAGAGGGTTTAAGATCAAAAGTAGCTCGTGCTATAGAGTTTTTAAATTTAACTTACCACATGTAAGGTAATTTGTGTTAGATATTATAGTACCTGGGCGACCGAACTTCGGATATGTATAAACTTAAAAAGCAAAACCTTATGTTATTACAAAAGAGACACATTTCGCGTTTACTAATATGTTTTGGTTTCGTTCATTTGTTTTCCTCCTGTGTGACATCACACGCGCGACGTTGTCTGTGCAGTGGCGCGTCGTGTCTTATGGAGTTATCAAACATTAAATACTGGCAAATATAGTATACAGTACATTGTATTTTATATTTCTCCTTTTACTGTCAGATAAATCGATATACTTCTTAAGTGAGTAAATTAAGAATAGCCTTGATCATATTTAATTTCACAAGCCATCTGCGATATATTCGTATATGTTTAATACGAAATACTTTTCATCCGCTAAGCAGATGGTTGAAGGTCAACCTTACTCCGAATATTTTAATATATTTTTTCTTTATAAATAAATAGTTTTCTTTTGTTATTCCTTAATGATACCAATGAACCATGAACGTTACTTCTATTATTCGCTGGGAGTAAGTTAAAAAAAATTAAACGGTTTTTAGAATTATGTTATAAAATAAAAATAGCCTAAGTTATTCCTTATAACATTAGCTATCTGCGAGTGAAAGTACCATCAAAATCCAGCTGTTTCAGAGATTAGCCGGAACAAACAGACAGACAGACAATTTTTTTTTGATGTAAGTACCGTATACGTACTTTCATATGCATTTAGTGAAAAGTCGTTAATTTGAAATTAAAAACAGACACTTCAATTTGATTTATATGTATTGTACTAATGTACTGAATACTGATGTACTAATTTAAAAAGGTCTTGTGATATTGTTATATTTATTATGGTGTCCTTTCATATAAGTATGTATTTCTTAATAGTAGGTATAGTTTTTAATAGGCGAAATTATACTAGACTTTTTTTTATCCTAAATTATACTAGCCAGGTAGGAATAATACTAGCCTGGCCGATCGCTTTACAAGTTAGGGGCATGAATTACATATTAGGTACGAAGGATAAAAGGTTAGATTGTACTCGTAGGTAGGAATCTATTCATTATTCTTCGCAGAGTTTATTACAATATCATATAGGATCATTTAATTTAATTATAATGTATGGTAGGTACATTAAAACTATTTTTAGGGTTCCGTTCCTCAAAATGAAAAAACACTTATGGGATCACTTTGTTGTCCGCCTGACAGACACCTGTCTGTCAAGACCCTTTTTCTTAGGAACGCGTGGAGGTATCAAGCTGAAATTCATATTAAATACTCAGGTATACTGTTCCTTGGAGCTGTGAAAAAATCAAACTTCTAAGCAAACTCTAACGCAATGAAAAGATACAGCCGTTTATGCAGCAAGGGATTCAAAACCTACAGAGTACTTCCCGTGAACTCAGAATCTTGAAATTTGGTACGAATTAACGTCTTATAGCACAGATAAAGGAAAAATTGCAAATACCATAAAATTTTTAGTACATTATATAATAAAAATATTTTTAATAATTTTAAACTTACTACCCCTTTTCTCATGAACGCGAAGAGGAATTAAATTGAAATTCATATCAAATATAACTTAGGTCTATAATACTTTTAACCTGTAACTAAATCAACTTTCTATGTCAACGCAATCAAAAGAAACGGCAATTTAAGCGCATATTTTGAAACTCGTAACTACTCGCAAGAGAATCAAAACCTAAAGGATACTTCCAGTCGACCTAGAATCTTGAAATTTGGCATGAAGCAACGTTTTATAACACATGAATGATGATGAAACGCCTTAGTAAAAACTAGAATTGATTAGAAGCTACGAAACCCTTCGTGCGCGTCCGACTCGCACTTGCTCGAATTTTTAAAATATTATTTCTCGCTATTTGTGCAACTTATAATAAAATTCGTCCGTAAATTACATTTAGGTAAATACATACAGTTCTAAGTTATAGTACTGCAGCGATATCTATATTAAAATATACATAATAAAGTAGTTAAGGTGGGTGGACCGTAGAAGCCACCAATGGCCTCACTAGGAACAGGGCTCCATATAAGGCCAATATTATAAATCAGTCAATGAACTGAAAACTAACGTTATGATTATCAAAATATCTGCTTATACTTAAACTACATTAAAAGGTGTTTCATTATAACGTAACATTAAACGCTCAAAATTATATATCCATTTATAAAATACTCAACGAAAATAACTGTATAAACTAGTATAGTATTATGTAATATGTGGTATAACTAAGAATCTTTTAAAAATTATAATAAAAAAATGCTTTTAAATGTAATACTAATGAGTTTTATATTGATAAAAAATAAGTTTTCAAGGACCTTAATACTCGTAGTAAAATTATAAAAAAATATCTGACCTAGTTTGATTGGCTTTATAGGGAACCATTTACTTTTCTAGGAAAACTACCGATATTTTGACTGAAATCATAATAAAGTAGTTACTTTTTTTATTACTAAACCAACCCTTGTTACTAATTCAGAGTAACATAAATTAATGAAAATGATAGGTTATTTACTTAAAAACTTTACTTAAAAAGTTTCTCTGTGCGACTTACAATTACGTCGATAAGAGAAGTCAATATATCGATGGACCGCATTTACATAATATCGGCGTGAGGGACTTTCCGCCGCGTCTATGTCCTTAAGATAGTTAGTTATTAGTGTAAGTAAAAGGAATTTGTAATCACGTGGCAATAACCATGATTTTTTGATAATTGGCCTTCGAAGGAACATGGCTTCCATGGTCCACCCACCTTAGTTTTTGTATTTTCTTTTTTGATCTCGCGAATGTCAGGAAATACCGGTCGGATTTGGAAATTTTTGTATTTAATAGTCTTGTTATTGAGGAAGGCTTATAACTCATAGGTATGTATAAATTCTGAGCGCGGTAATCCGTAATAGTCATATTATAGGCAAAGTAATCGTCAGTTCGTGAAGAATCTTAGAATGAGATATTCATTCCAAAGGGTTGTCAAAAACTCATGAATGCTGTTCCAAAATGTATGTCGCCATTATTTGTTTAACGTTTTACAGCCTACGCGAATAACTTTATTACATGATGAAATTTCATTATATGAAATTAATTTAGTAGATATGAAATTTAGTTGATATAGTTAATTAGTTATTATGACCAGAGAATCAGTGAAATTCATATTTATACCAGATATAATTGCTCCTCTATTTTATTGAAATGTATGCAGACGGGCTTGCTGGTAGCCGCATAGAAGCATATTAACCTCAGAGATATTTTATATTTCCTAGCCAGTTTTCGTTTGTGCATTTTAAGTATTTGAATAAATTTACAATATGCCTAATTTGAATGCCACCTGGTCTTGTTCGTATTCTCACTAATTAAGATTACACGAGCCGGAAAATTGTAAAGTTGTTCGCACCCAATGTAATCTATAAACAGACACCGGTCTTTTCTAATTCCGGTGTTTTAACCTGTTGCAGAGTTTTACTCGGAAGAAACGGTTAATAACCAAGGCCTAGAATGTTTACGATTTCTCAACGAAGTTATATCGGACTTCGATCTTGTAAGTATCTGCTTTTATTCGTTAGCTGTAGCTGAAAATAGCCACGATACAAATATTTTTGCGATACTGATAAATATAGTAGGTTTACTTCTTTCAAGTAAAATTAGAAAATTTTCTACTGACGTTTAGTTAATTTATGATGCCTTGATACTTCTTAAATTGATTAATGTGTATGTTTTTACAGCTGCTTGAAGATGCTAAATTTAGCAAGGACATTATAAAGATTAAAACAATAAGCTCTACCTACATGGCTGCGTCAGGCCTAAATCCAACACGACAGATGCAGGTGATGGAAACTTTTTTACTTAACAGTCATGTTAAACGTGGTATATAATAATATACCTAAAGAAGAGTGTGAAAAATCTTATATTTTTAATATATAGTAGCATATTTTTTTGCTTTAATATTTCAATGGTGTTGGCTGAAACAAACATTACGTTTAAAATTCAATAACAAGGAATACAATAATTTTGGTACGTTGTTAAATTATCTTTTGCCTTGGCAACTGAATATGTTCTTCTTATTAAATGAAATATTTAATAATCACAGTTACACAGTTAAATCTTAGTTCAGTATGAAAACAATTTATTTCACCTTGAACGTGTAATTACTTATTTTAATTAAACTAAATATCGATATGCAACGGCTTATTTTCACAAATAATGTAAGGAATAAATTTTAAATGAGAACAGCTTAACATATAATTTTCAATATAAAATGAACATAATAGCTGAATTAAATCCCTATCCAATGTAGGGAAATCAAATTAAACGGTATGTAAATGGCAATAAAAAGTTAAGATGTACTTATATACTTATTTTATGTATAATGATTGATGTGGCTGAATATATTAGTAGGTGAAGCTGCTTATATGATAAAAGAGGTCAGTAGTTTTTTCTTGAGCATAAAATAAACTTCTTAATTATAATGGATAATACCGGCAAGACAAACAAGTTTTATTATTAACGCGACAATCAGCATCAGTGTTTTTTAGCAATGAGCTAGCGCCCTTAGCTCATTGGAATGGAAGGTATACAAAGCACTATTTTTCGTATTACTGAAGTATTTAATTTATCATCAGCCATCCGATAGCGTATTGGTCCGATGGGCTCACTTGGCCTGTTTGGTGGAGTTCGCACTCGAGCTGCAGCGGGTTTTGGCGGCCATTAACGAGCAGTCCTTTAACCACTTCGTGCTACGCATGGGAGTTAACCACGGGCCCATCACCGCTGGTGTCATCGGTGCGAGGAAACCCCATTATGATATATGGGGTAATACTGTCAACGTAGCTTCTCGCATGGAGAGCACCGGCAAAGCTGGATGTATTCAGGTAAGTAGAATAATGCTTCTAGATGCATGCAAATAATGTAGCCCTTTTCACCTTTAACGTCCTCTTGACGACGAATCAGATAAATATTCATAACATTATCCAAATCAGGTCGGTATTAAATTTAAAATGTATATATCGGTCTAGTATCATGTGTTAGTAGTAATTTTTGATATCTTCATCAGCTAATTAAAACTTTATCTTTATTTAATATTTAACTAATTACATAAATAATGTTAATTTAATTTATTAAAATGTACGCAAAGGATGAGTTTATTATTTTTGATTGTCACAGGTTACTGAAGAGACTTGCCAAATTCTACAAAACTTTGGTTACTACTTCGAGCAACGCGGCCTCGTGGCCGTCAAGGGCAAGGGCCAGCTTATGACGTACTATTTACAAGGGAAGCGCGAAGCCGGTGCGGCAGTTCCCGACAACATCGTTAGTACACATGCATATAACTATTACAAAATAAAGTTGCTTACTTAAACTATAACTAAAACTAAAAAATTAAACATACTATGAACATTTTCATATAAAGAAATCGAATCTGCGACCGTTAGTGTAGGCAGTTGCATTTAACACACGTTGTTATTTAATAATGCCCTCAGCACAGTAACTATCGTATAAATATTATTACACTTAACCCCGACCTAAATGCGGTTTAGATTGAATTTAATCTAATACGTTGAAACGAACGCTTCTGTTTTTGCTAACTGTATTCTATTATTTTCGAACTGATCACTCGAATTTGAAACACAATATGGTATACTTAGGTATATTAAAATTTTATTTTTTATAAAAAGTCATTAAATATTTAACTGATTTATATGCAGGGCATATATTATTTTCTTGAAGAACACGTAACTGTTAATAATTAGATAATAATAATAATAAAAATTAGATTATCTAGACCAGCTTTAGAAATAAATTGGTCAATTTATGACGTATATTCGAGTGGAGGTCTAAAAGGAAGGTCAATGACTAATGATATCAATGATCCTAATGGGAGGGTTAAATGAAACATGCAATAATTTTTTCTTTCCAATAAATTCTCCAGTCACCTAAACACACTTTGAAATCTTTCTTGGCTTCGCGCCCGGCCGGATTGCCGGACGCTACTGACACCCACCACGACAAGGTAAACGCACTTTGGGGAGTGCCCAAATAACTAACTCCACCCCACGCCGACTTCTTCATTCCGCGGAATGTATAGACCTCCTCTCGTATTGAAAATGATTTGTTATATTAAAATACCTAAGGCCAAATACCAAACAATTAACTCTAAATTTATATAAACAAACTAATGGCATGAAATCTTAACAGTAGTTTTTTATATTATTCTTCTTTAATTTATATTATTCCTAATGTATTTTGATCAGTAAGCGTCACTTTATTATATAGTAATAAAATACTAGACTATTACAACATATAACTTGCAAAAAGGTAATTGGTAGCATAATTTATATTGTCACGCGCTCTTTAGCAAGCCGGCAGGTTGTCTAATTTTCTGTACATGTTTATGTTTTTAATATACTTGTAGTAATTGGGTTTGATTTTGAAGTGTTATTTACGTGAGAAGAAGCTGAAGAAGATTCGATGCGACTCGGACAGTCTACCCGGACAGGCCGACTTGCCTCTGTCGCCCTATCCCGATAGGCAGCTCGGGTCGTGGTCGTAAGTCTGCTGCTGCTGCTGCACTGACGGCTATGATGGCAATTTATAATACAATATGAATATTGAATATATCCAAGGGTGTATACTGTTAGAAAAAAAAATTATCAATGTATCTTCATTTTCAATCCCAATATGTTTTGAGATCGGTGAAGTAAAAAAATTAAATTAAAAATTAAAAAAAAAACCGACACAATAACCTGAGTTCCCTTTAAAAAGTAAAAAATAGTGAAAGAAACTTAAAGTACCTCTAAGTATGCTAAAAAATAAAGAATACATCGCGTTGGGGGACCGCTCCAAACCTAACAATTCAATTTATTAACAAAAAAACAAAAACCGACTTCCAAACTTAATAAATCTAAACTAAAAAGTAGAAAATAATACTTTTAAGGACTTTGTTAATTTTGGAGTCGGTGCCAGCCAAATTATGTTTACAAATTGATAGATTAATCAAATATGTATCTATTTAGGGCTATTTTGCTTTGGCTGGCACCGACTTCAAAATTAACAAAGTCCTTAAAAGTATTATTTTCTACTTTTTAGTTTAGATTTATTAAGTTTGGAAGTCGGTTTTTGTTTTTTTGTTAAAAATAATTTATTTTTAACTTTTTTGCGGAAAGTAGATACGTATTGTGTTAATGACTATAAAAATTTACCTTCTATTATGAGGTAAACCTAATAGCCTGAAAGTATATAACTATCCGTTCATAATTGCGTATTAATTTGAAAGAATTTTCTTTAAACTGCTAACCGTTGAGGAGTTGTACCTTCCATCATCAGTTACGGTACGTGACTCAAATATCCATATAGCCCATAAAAGATTCGACCGAGCATCGTTAATTTGCTCCTAAAAATTGAAGAGTTCCGATACTTTGTCATGGATCCCATCATCACAACCTTACCAAACTCTCATCAAACTACCCTTGAAGTATACCCTTTCCATTAAAAAAAGAATCATCGAAATCGGTTGGCGTGATATTGAGTTATTCGTCCATTTGTCGCGCAAATAGTTAATGCAAATTTAAGACTTTTATGGTTTTCTCATGGATGCCATTATCAGAACTGGAAAATATTAAAATGGGACCACATGGGAAGCACTACCTTTCAAATAAAAAAAGAATCATCAAAATCGGTTCACCCAGCTCAAAGTTATGAGCTAACAAACATAAAAAAAAAAAAAAAAAAAAAATACAGACGAATTGATAACCTCCTCCTTTTGGAAGTCGGTTGAAAATAGTCTAAACTTATAGGTCCCCCATAGGTTAATAGGTTCTCTAACGCGATGTATTTTTTAGCTTAGGTACTTTAAGATTGAGTTTCTTTCGTTATTTTTACCCACGACGGAACGGAGACGGTATATATGCGTTTAGGGTGAGAGATGTTTGTGTGTGCGTTTGTGCAAAGTAATGTTCCCACCTATCTTCTAAACTAATGATCCGATTTTGATGCAGTTTTCAGTTATGGGTTCGGGTTAGATTGCTGCATGTTCTTAGATAGGTATTACGGTGATCACTTACCAGGGGGCGCTGCAGTAAACATTATTCGTGCGAAGTAATGTTCCAACCTATCTTCTAAACTAATGATCCGATTTTGATACAGTTTTTAGTGATGGGTTTGGGATTGATTGGTGGATGTTCTTAGATAGGTTTTACGGTGACAACTCACCAGAGGGCGCTGCAGCAAACACAAATAAGTGCAAATCCATGTTGCCATTTTCCTTCAAAACTACTCAAGCCTGAATTTGATGCAATTTTCAATTATGGGCTTGGGTTTGATTCGTGCATGTTCTTAAATAGTTGTTACGGTGACAACTCACCAGGGGGCGCTGCAGTAAACAACTGTCTGTGCAGAACCAAAACTAGTCCTAGTAGTTTGTGCAGTTTGTGGTTGATAAGTGAGGGTTCTTAAATAGATGTTACGGTAGTAACTCACTAGAGGGCGCTGCAGTAAAATATTTTATATTAGCTACTATATATTAAAAACATTTTTCTCCAAAACTACTAGTCCGAATTTGATGCAGCTTTCAGTTATGGGTTCGGGTTAGATTGCATGCATGTTCTTAGAAGGGCGGGCGCGGTCGGGCGAACGCCCGGGTCGGTGCGTTATGTATATAATATTTTGTATATAATATTTATGCTCTCTAAAAAGTTTAAAATAAAAAACAAAATTAAACATTTTGAAAAAACCCACGACGGTTAACAAATTATTAAAAAAGGATAAAATAATAAGAAAAACCCCGACTTAAAAAAAACGTAATGGGAGATAAAAAAACCAAGAATATTATTAAATAATACTACTTTAAATTTTAATTTGATTTGTCGGGGGTTTTTTTATTATTTTATCCTTTTTTAATAATTTGTTATATATGTACTATGTCATATGTAATGTAATTTATAAGTTAATGTTAAGGTTATTTTTGTCTGCCTCAACTGATTAACAAAATTTATTTTTAAAAATTTTTTATAATATGTGTTTATCATATAATGTAAAGTTATAAACATAAATTACTAATTACAAAAAACTTGATTTAATTTCAGGCGGAAGACATTTGTGAAGCGAATGCAAGAGATGCTTTATTGGCGAATGGAGAAGCTAACGTTTCCTCTCAGCCTCATACTCAAGGAGATCTCGAACATCCACTTCTGCCCTAATAATGAATGTCTAACATAAATATTAGAGATCGCATTATATGCTTTACTAGCGACGCAATAGCTGAATCCATGCCATTATTTTTAGTTCTTATTATTTTTATAAGTGATGATAGATATTCATTTTTATAAAGAATATTTTTTTATGGAATCCAAACATAAGTAAGTCAACATATTATACTTTTTTTAAACATAAACCAACTATATCAGCTACGTAACACATAGTTGAATTATTAAAATCGGCTTAGTAACTTCAAAGTTTATCGATTACACACAAGCAAACAATTCTTTTCATTTTATTTGCAAGCAAACGCAAGCAGTTATTAGAAACTTCCAAAATATACTTCCAAAATTATCAAAAAATTATTGTCTTTATTGAATCATAGTATCTTCTCAGTTGACCGCATTCAACGTCGGTTAAGAGATGTATTATATATTTTGTTATCAAATACCATGCACAATATAAAATATAATAAAAATTACACACACAGAAGAGAAAAATCCGTGCTAGTATATGATAGTATATACAAAGTACGAGTATATGATTCGGTCTCTAATAATGATATGATTATAATCTCCATGATCGTGTCATTCATATTATTTCAAAAATACTTTGATTAAAAGTACATAGGTACCTAGTAGGTACTTCGTAGTACGTAGTAGTTTGTGACTAAGCAATATTATAAGAATTCTCTAATAACTTCTAGTAATCTTCGGTTGTAATCGAGACTATACTGAACTTTGTTGACTCTTTAAAGTTTATTAACTGTGATGTATCACTTCTACTTCATAAGATATCTTCATAAGATTTTATATATTAAGACGTATTTAATTTATTGTTGTAAACAAAACTTGTAAAGAAATCAACATTTTACAAGTAATGTTCTGACATAAGTATACCGGGCATGTTATATATACATGGTCTACAAACCAAAATCAGCTGTACTTTAGATTGGCTCAGTACAAAAATTAAATTAAAATCATTCATTTCACGACATATTACCAAAATTAATGTTAGTTAATATCGATGTTACCAAAACTTATTTAGGTAATATTTCGTGAAATAAGAGAACATTATGTTCTTTGTCTTATCAATCATTATCATTATAATAAATATAATTCGTCTTAAGGTATTACTTTATTTTTTTATATATTTGCCTTCAACTAGATTTCACACATTCTAGCGTGTATTAACAAGTTATTATATTATTGCCTAATTATCTAATTTATATCTGGTAATAAATAATTAGGGATTAAACCTTGCGCAATATCTATTGCTTATCAGTGTAGTATTTGCAGTTTCTCACACTAATAAAATGTGATTGCCATTAATGTTCCGTGAAAAAATCGTTTCAGATAGTCTTTATGCCTTTCTCGATAGTCGTTATGCCTAGTTATAGTTTTTTCTAATTACATCGACTCAACAACATTAAATGCATATAATAGATCTCAAAAAGCCCAACTCCGGGTTGTTACTGAGACTTACAGAAAGGCTTCATAAAGGTGCCACCTACTTTATTATTACTTTGCCATAAGATGTTACTTAAAAAAGCACCACAGCATTATAATACAACCATACGTGTGCGAGGATACGCGGGCGTTACATAAGATCAATTCTTCGATAAATCTGTAGTCGTTGTTGCCTCATCTTCATCTTCGTGTACTAAGTAGCGATATTGTGATATTCGTGTTAGGTGTATAGCTTTATTTAAATTGATGTCGCTTAATTTTAACTGTAGCTTTATAGTTTTAATATAGACCGTAAATCAAGTGGATAATAAATTAGAAATTTAAAACAATGTATAAGAATTGCTTGTGGTAGAATCGCCTAGATAACTTAGCCTAAGTAGGTACATGATAGTTTAGTTAAAAATATCGATGTAATGTAGATTTTAGGAAATGTCACGCTTAAATTTATACGTAGTATTTATTGATATTCAAAACATTATCAGTGATATTATAGTTATCTATCCTAGCTACTAAGTCTTCTTGTGTTTGACTTCTTCTACTATTGATATACCTTCCTGTGATTGTGACTACTAAGATATAATTTTATACGTGTTTTAGCTGAAGTATCTAAGGTTTAACCTTTTGTGGCTATAATACTAATAAATAAAGCAATATCTCTGAGACTTTTTTTTATTGCTACCAAATTTTCTTGACTTGACTGAAGGCTTTACGTGTTCTCCGGACTTCGAAGCGCGAGGGTGACTCGCCGTCAACTTCCCAACTCCGTGCTGTTACTGAGGCTTACTAAACAGAAAGACTAAACTTGGCCCGACCCGGGACTCAAACCCAGGACCTTGCGATGTGTCCGTACATGTTAGCCACTACACCAGGTTTAGATAAACCTATAGGTACTAATTGTTAAAACGTATCTAGAGACGAACCTCAGTGGAAGCGAAGGTTAGTCGCTAGTATTAAACAATTTTATAGTTTGCGGCTTAGGCTATTTTCAACCGACTTCCAAAAGGAGGAGGTTATCAATTCGTCTGTATTTTTTTTTTTTTTTTTTTTTTTTTTTTTTATGTTTGTTAGCTCATAACTTTGAACTGGGTGAACCGACTTTGATGATTCTTTTTTTATTTGAAAGGTAGTGCTTCCCATGTAGAAAACCATAAAAGTCTTAAATTTGCATTAAGTATTTGCGCGACAAATGGACGAATAACTCAATATCACGTCAACCGATTTCGATGATTCTTTTTTTAATGGAAAGGATATACTTCAAGGGTAGTTTGCTGAGAGTTTGGTAAGGTTCTGATGATGGGATCCATGACAAAGTATCGGAACTCTTCAATTCTTAGGAGCAAATTAACGATGCTCGGCCGAATCTTTTATAGGCTATATGGATATTTGAGTCACGTATCGTAGCTGATGATGGAAGGTACAACTCCTCAACGGTTAGCAGTTTAAAGAAAATTCTTTCAATATAATACGCAATTATTGACCGATAGTTGTATACTTTCAGGCTATTAGCTTTACCTTATAATAGAAGGTAAATTTTTATAGTCATTAACACAATATGTATCTACTTTTCGCTAAAAATTTAAAAATAAATTATTTTTAACAAAAAAACAAAAACCGGCTTCCAAACTTAATAAATCTAAACTAAAAAATAAAAAATAATACTTTTAAGGACTTTGTTAATTTTGAAGTCGGTGCCAGCCAAAGCAAAATAACCCTAAATAGATACATATTTGATTAATCTATCAATTTGTAAACATAATCAAAATACCTGGCTGGCACCGACTCCAAAATTAACAAAGTCCTTAAAAGTATTATTTTCTATTTTTTAGTTTAGATTTATTAAGTTTGGAAGTCGGTTTTTGTTTTTTTGTTAAAAATAATTTTCTATTCTATATTACCTATAATCTATTTCCATTGTATGGGATGGAGTAATTGTGCTAGAATAGTAGGTATATTTATTTAACTTTAGTAAAAAGAAATCTGGTTGCTGTCTACAAGTAATTTTTATTTTTAATATCCATCAAGATATCAAGATATTCTGCCTTACAGTTATCACAAAATCGGTGTGCTGTAAGCAATTTTTATCAAGGGGATACCCACTGCTATACAAATTATGACAACAACGGTTCTACGACGGTTTATGGTTTCCAAATTAAATATATGCTATATAAAAATAAATACTTTCAGCTATTTGATAGAAACTTTAAGAAGGTTGCGCCGCGCCGGCACAAATGTGAGAGCAATACTACACTAGAAGGCACCTGGGTTTTATAAAGTAAAAGTTCTCGGTCCGCAATAGAGTCACGCAAGCAATGCTTCATTCAAATGAGGATTTCCATTCATTTTTTTAAGGTATCTTTGTTTATTTTTTATGGCTTTTGTGGCCTGATGAAACTGGATGAAATACAGTGATTATTATTAAAATCTAGCTGTATCCGTGGCTTTGCCCGCGCTATAACTATGTACATTATTAAAAAAATATCTTTGTCTTTATACTAATGATCTTAGAATAGGTGTTATTATTCTAAGCTAATAATAATGTATTAACGATTTATTCTGTTTAAAGTTTCACCCCCCTTTTCTGAGGACTACTCAGATTCGTTGGTACAAGTACATTATAAATAATAGCATAAAACCAAAAATATTTTTGTACTTTTAGTCCAAGCGAAGCCGCGGGTCCCGCTAGTACTGTGTATATACATAATTTTTAACGCTGCAACTAGTAGTTTAGTTAGTTAGTATTTCAGTTTGAGAGAAATAAATCATTGAAATTTAAAATGTTGTATGAAGAACGACTCGGTTAATCCATCAATTGTGTTTACTCGTGAATATGAGATAATTTTTTTGTAGTAAAACGAACCGATCCTGAATGTTGACGAATGTTTTTGTTTTTGTGTCTGGTATGTTAGTGTTACTCAGCAGCAATGTGCCTACCTTATTTAAAAAACTTCTACCTAATACATAGCGGAAGTTCTGATTAAGTGAATTAAACGTTACATGTTAATAATTGAACACGCACCGGATAAATAATGTAAATGTTGTGTATACTGTATAGTCACTAGCTAACAGCTATAGTCTGTAATGCTTTTAAAACTAAAATATTAAATAAGTGCTTTAGTGGTTTAGCATTACAATAATATAATTTATGTAGTAAAGTAATATATTATTTGTAAACAAAAATGTTATTACGAGTAAGTATATATATTATATAAGTACATGGCGTTACTCATGAAGTGACTTTAATATGACAAATCTTTTAAATTCTTGAGAATTTATATCCCTATATGTATTGTTATGATTTGATCAAGGAAAGTTAATGTCAAATAGCTACAATAAAAGGAAACGTTGTTAGAGTGTAACCACAGAAATAACTAACTAATTGAGGAAGTAAAATTGAAAAACGACGCATTGCAGTTATACAATTTTTATTCAATTGTGAAACAATTGTTACTTATTCTAAAATGATAACAATGTATATCTCATTATATACATACCTAATAATATGTAGAAATTGTCAAAAGAACCAGAGTATTAACCAACTGTATAGTGCTTATTGTTTGAGAAAGTACTCATTACCTAATTTATTAATTAATTAATCTATAAACCAAATTCATATCTATTTAGGAATATAATTGAACTATAATTATAAATGAAAAACCTTAAAGTTTAAACATATGTGTGTAAGTTATTCCTTCAAGCTGAAGTGACTGAACAAACGGACTTGGATGTTTAGTAAAGTATAGTCCTGAAAATGACCATGACCTAAAGCTATACATAGGCAAGTAGCGATGCACCCGAGTGCAGCGAAGGGAGGACACTAGTATGGCATAATTAAGTGATTAATCATTCTATTTCACAGTCATACTGTTTCAAAATGTAACCTCACTCAGTAAGCATGAAATAGGCTCATTGAAATGGAATGTTGTCTATATTATTATTTAACTATAACAATTGAGTAGGTAGGGAAAACGTTAAGAATATTATTTATTTGTGGCTCTAAATACACACTACACTAATTGTACGCTTATCTTCAGTTAAACAGTTGCGGGCTAGTACATAATTTTCAAACATTATAATTTATTGGAGTATCCGGATTCCGGTGTCACTAAGTATAGTTTAAGTCTACATTATTTTTTTAGTCCGCAATATACGCTTAAAATGACTAAAGAACATAAACATTAAAAAAATAAAAACAATTAATTTTATATTATGAAAAGCTACTACAATTGTAACCTAATTATCTTTTGATAATAGCTACATACTTATTAAACGGGTGATGTATAAATTTATCCCAATATCTAATCGCCATCACAGCACATGTAATTTTTTAATTTTAAAAGATTAAACAGTAGATTTGGATCGGATCCATAAGCTAAACTTGAGCTATTTAAGTAACTTAAATCTTAAATTGCACATGAGTGTGACAATTATACTTACTATAAAAATTCAAAAAATAAACCAAAAAGTATTTAAACTATAAATATAATATTAGCTTTTGCAATTCAACTATTAGGTATATGCTCTAACGTATGATTGCATGTATTAACTAATACAATTATATCCGAATACATTTTCGAAAAGAATTCCAGTAGATAAGTGAAAGTTATTTTTTTTTCTTGTTTGCCTTAGAATATCGGAACGCTAGTTTGTTAAATTCTTGGAAGTAAGAACGTTATGTCCTTTCGGCTTACCACAGAACTTGTAATATATTAGAAGTTCTGTGGTCCTTACTTTTTATTACTTATACGAATAATATGTGTATCTACTGTGAATTTATTTTTAGTACAACTGTTGCTACAATATATACTTTTCAGATGCTTTTTATACGCCTATTTTTAAATATCTTCTAATAAAATTTTTGAGCAGACGTAAATAAGACCAAAAGTAAGTAGTAATGAAGTACCCTCTTTGTTTTTAACCTTAAAAATATAAATTTTGTAAATTTACCGTGTGTATCTATGTAATCTATAGATTGCCTGAAAACTTGAAACTTGAACCCATTGAAAATATACTCGTGAGCCGCGCCTACCTATTTCATAGTAGTTATTCTATTAGAATTTGGTTTAGATTGACATTTTTACTGTGTTTTGAATTTTCTCACCATCTTTTGAAAGTAGTACTCATTCATCCACCACTTTGGAACTTTCGGGCGATCCCTACTAATACCACTGTCAGTCCTACTAATTTGCCGTAACGTCTAGCTATCCGGCCGTCTGCCTAGCCATCGGAAACAGTGAATTTTCAGACAATAACTTTCATCCCCTTTTTTTTCTTTAGCGTTGGGAAATGCATTTGGGCATACCACCTGGTGAACCCCCAGGTGGTTATGTGGGACTCACCAGCCAGAAAGGCCGGTACTACCCACTAAAACCCAACGTTCCCTCCCATCTCCGCCATAGTGGGATGCATTGGGATCGCTTTCGCACACTACCGCGGCGCCCCGACGGCAGGCCTGCCAGGGCAGACCCCTACACCGATAGGGCTGCTCCAAAGTCCACTCTGATGGCAGCAGAGAAGTACCTGGAGCAACCCCATCAACCTACCTCACGCCGCCCACCGAAGTGGGCTCCAACACCCGGCTGCAGAGGGTAGGGAGAGCGGCAACGACACACCGACACTCCTCTTCCTTCCGAAACGAACTTTTGAGACTACTCCTAAGATATTCGTTTAAATTATATGGTGTAAAAGAATAAAACAATGTGCATGAATGCTTAAAGCCTCTAATTTATTGAAAATGACTAGACGCATATATTTACTTCGCACCGCCCGGTATATATTTGACTTGATTATATGAATTACTCAGAATAATTACAAAGCATAGAAGTCAGGCTAAAATAAAAACCGAGTAATCTATAGTTTACTCATTTAGGTCAGTTAGGATGTCATAAGTAAAACAAAACATGGCTGTTTGTTTATATTATTTTTGAACGTGTCACAAAGCAAAATATGAAAAATGTCAAATGGTCACCTTTGGTCACCTTATAATGCTAACAAATCAAATGTTCTATCCAAAACGTCAAAAATTTTCAGTCGGCTATCAACCTAATTTTTTAGTATTATGTTTTGTTGATACATGTCGGGAGGTTGTCGAATTCACTGAGTTCTGTCTAAGAACGTGGCCAGAAAGTTTATTCGTGAGGTGTACAGTGCTCTGGACTAGATGTCTTGTATAGTTGAAAGGTGCAAAGCCCATAGTTCGAGAAAAGAAAATGAGGACGAATGGTTAACATATCATCGGTTAGTTTAGAGATACAATATTGTTCAATATTGGAAATATAAAAGTGATAAACGGTAAGATAAAATAGTAATGTATGCCTATATACTCAAAAGAATAAACGTATTTGCTTTATTTTATGATTTTTCTGAAAAATAAATTGCGTTAAGTGTAGGTTACTACTTACTAGTGAGATAAAAATGGTTGTCGATAGTCATTTCAATATTGTTGCAGATTTCCTAACGATGATTAAATGAAAATTAAATGGATTCAGTGCATTAATAGGTTCAACTGGACTTCAAAAAAGCACAGCACAATTTGTTGGAAGCATTTTACGGAAGACTCTTTTATGCCAAATGACAATAAAATTGACAATAAAAATATTTTTTTTTGTGCAAAAACTGGTTTGTCAATCTTCCTACGACACAATACAACACATATGATGGTTACCCGGGTATTACACGCACAACGGGCATCTACTGCCTAAGTGCGGAAACCAGCCGTGCGAAGAAGAAGAAGTACCCGGGTATTTGTATTTTCTAATAAAATGAAATACATGTGTTTCATGGACATAGACACGACAATGTCGATGATAAGCTCATCGCTATCCAAAAAATAACTCAATAAATACCTATGTTATTGTGTTGAGTTGGGTTTTCTTTGTTACCCCATCCTTTACGTATTATATAAAATCGTATATAGGTGACAAAGTATAAGTATTTAGATGCTTTAAATATTTAAAAGTAAAAACATCTTGAATATGTAAATTAAGCTTAAAAGTTCTATATACGCTATCAGTTCTACGAGTACCTATCTGTACAAAAGTACATATTGTGAACAAGATCTATTTTATTTAATATTCTATTTTAAACATTAAAAGATGATAAAAATAAATATGTAATAAGTTATTAACATCCATATATATAAAAGCTTTGTCCTGAATAATTGACGGATCAACGCACAGCCCAAATCGCAGATCATAGAGACCTGAAACTTGGAGGGTGTTCTTAGTTCTTTGTATGACGTAGACATCCGATAAGAAAGGATTTTCCGAAATTTTACCCCTCAGGGGATAAAAATATAACATAAACATTCTTTAACAGAATTGTTTGGACACATATTTTGTATTTTACTGAAACTCATCGCCTAACGGGGTTAAAAAAGCTTAGAAAGTTATTTTGGGGGTGATTTGCATCGAAGTTGATATTATATAACACTCCTTAGTGAATTTGTTTTAAATTAAATTTTATTTTGTTAGATGTTTCAAAACTCAATCCGATTAAAATAATCTTATATTCAGGCATTTCAATTTAAAGAGTATAGCATTGCACTAAGCTTATATGTGAGCGATTTTAACCGAATTTTGTGTAGTGATAACTTATTACTCGGGTCTCATGACTTGGGGTACTTTTTATTGCAGAACAAAGAAAACGTTCCTTACGTTAGCGGTAACTAAATCTTAAGAAATACATCAAACAATATAGAAGAAAGTTATAGCTCTTAAAACGACCTACAGAAGAGTTGACAATATTAAATATCTATCTCCTAAGCTACACTCGCAATATCGCTTATTTTTATCAGTACGTATAAAATATAGAAAATGCGAGGCGGACTCGCGCACGCAGGATTCCATAGCATTATCGATAAAAACGGAAAAAATAATTTCTGTTGTATGGGAGCCCCCCTTAAATATTTTCATTTTATTTTAATTATTTATTTTTTAAGTGAATATAACTAAATATAACTAAATATTCCGTGAATATTTGAAGCGTCTACCTCTTGCCGTTATCAATATCAGGCAAAAATGAGCATGAGCATGAATGAAACATTGTATGGGTGGGACACCCATATTGAATATTTCTTTTATACTGTTTTTTAGTATTTGTTATTATAGCGGCAACAGAAATACATCATCTTTGAAACTCTACTCTAACTATCACGGTTCATGAGATACATCCTGAAGACAGACGGACGGACTCTAAATAAATAGGGTCCCATTTTACCCGTTAAGTACGGAACCCTAAAAACAGTAATGTAATGAATCGATGTGTACGCTTACACGCAAAAAGTATTTACTGAACCAATTTGAGCTAAATTTTGTGTAGTAATACGTTATTACACGAGAGAACATTCAAAATACTTTTTATAAAAAAAAAATCTTTCATTCTTACGGAAAAGCACAATAATTGGTTCTATGGAGTCCTCCTTTCAAATAGAAACAAAAAAAAACTTAAGAGGTACATCAAAAGTATGTACTAGAAAATTATAGGTCTTAACTAGGTGTACAGAAAAGTTTGCAGACATATTGTCTGTCCATTGCGACTGTACCTTAGTAAGGTACACTAATTGCAATAACTATTTTTATTTGTATATATTAGCTAATCGAAATCGCATAAAAATCACTGATTTAAACTAAACATTTTGCAGTGATAGATTACATAGGAGTATATTTACGATTGGTTCTGAAATTGCTCGAGTGATTTCAAAGCTCGTACCTTACCAATTGTGATGAAAATGTCCCAACATATTAATTTATATATGATTTTGATGAAATTTCCAGCCAATCTATAGATCAACCCAGTGACTAATTGAGTGAAGTTTAGTAGCGATAGTTGTAGCTGGTATACATCTTATATTCTTATATATATATATATATATATATATATATATATATATATATATATATATATATATATATATATATATATATATATAGATATATATATATATATATATATATATATATATATATATATAGAAAACGTTATTTTATCAATATTTTCAGGCATTGAAAAAAAAGCTACAATACCATTAGAATACGATGGTAGATTTCGCTGTCATCCACAAGATTATAATAGCTCAGATTGATTGCATATGTATGTATATATATATATATATATATATATATATATATATATATATATATATATATATATATATATATATATATATATATATATACATATATATATACATTATATATATATATATATATATATATATATATAGGTTTTATTTCTAGAAAACGTTATTTTATCAATATTTTCAGGCATTGAAAAAAAAGCTACAATACCATTAGAATACGATGGTAGATTTCGCTGTCATCCACAAGATTATAATAGCTCAGATTGATTGCATATGTATGTATATATATATATATATATATATATATATATATATATATATATACATGTATATATATATATATATATATATATATATATATATATATATATATATATATATATATATATATATATATATATATATATATATATATATATACATATATATATACATTATATATATATATATATATATATATATATATATAGGTTTTATTTCTAGAAAACGTTATTTTATCAATATTTTCAGGCATTGAAAAAAAAGCTACAATACCATTAGAATACGATGGTAGATTTCGCTGTCATCCACAAGATTATAATAGCTCAGATTGATTGACAGCGGAAACCGGGCGGTGTTTAACCAGAAGTCCTCGGTTCGAATCCAGGTGTTTCTTTTATCAATATTTTCAGGCATTGAAAAAAAAGCTACAATACCATTAGAATACGATGGTAGATTTCGCTGTCATCCACAAGATTATAATAGCTCAGATTGATTGACAGCGGAAACCGGGCGGTGTTTAACCAGAAGTCCTCGGTTCGAATCCAGGTGTTTCCAGTCCGATTATTTTTTTTTCTTTATTTAATTTTTTCAAAAAAAAACGTGCTTTTATAGGTACTGATTTACACACGCAAAGTTATGACATGGTTCTCTGGCGAGTCTTGAGGGCGCACTCCCCCGACGGGTCCTGCCCCGGGTAATTGGTACAGACATATCTGTTTGTTTCACATCCATTGTGCTTAGGTTAGGTTATGTGAGCTTACAGAGTAACGACCTAACCATAGTATAAAAAGTTAGAAGTAGGGTATCTTCATACAAACGCACCGCGCGCGGCTTGTATGTGTACGCCGTAGTATCTTTACGTCGCCGCACGCACACTCAAACAATTTCTCGAACCGTTTATCAGTGCGCCAGTCAAGGCTGACACCGCACAAGGCTCGCGCGTTACAACTTTCCGGCACCGCTAAATATATGAAAAATTATTTTTCTGTAGTTAATTTGTAATTTTGTAATGTTTGATTCAATAGATGTATTTGTATTATTTTATGTTTGTTTAGTCAAAAATTAAAAACAAAATATTTTATATTCTTCTTTATGTTTTAAAATATAAGAGTGTAAAATCTAAAAAAAATATATGCTGTATATCTCAATAAAACTCAGACAGCACAAATAAAAAATACTACTTCCCGAGTTCCCGGCCATTTAATTCAGCCTTGCCAATTTCTGAGCACTGAATAAAAATTTAGCTACAGTGACAACCCTGAGACAAGTACGGTAGGCATTTATATCGATTGGGCCGGAGATACCCTACTTCTCTACTCTTTATAATATGACCTAACAATGCTACCACGATAAGTGTCAAGACACAACTACCCCCCGATGCCGGTTATGCATCGACTTTTATAGTTTTCTCCCCACTCCTACATCCTCTTTTCTGTTCATCTTCCACAATAGATAATAATAATTAGTAGATATGAATAGTTTTGCGAGTGTAGTAAAAGTCTTTTCTGCAGGCTGGGCCTATGTAACCTATGATTTTCTAGTAATTTATTTTGATATCTCTTTTAATAAATTTCTAAGGGCGAATCCAGATATATATGATACGATAAAACCAGATGTTGTATTTGCCTGGAAGTGAAAGATTTTTCTGTAATAAAAAATCGGTTCGGTAAGCAGTACGTTTCAATTTGAGAGGAACCTAATTCTTTTCCTACGCTAAAAGCACCCAAAAGCTACTCCTTATGACATGATATCTGTCAGCTATGAGCTATAAAGGAACTGTAAAACTCCCGTCAAAATTTGTCCAGCTCTATCAGAATCTCTGAGTCAAAACACACAGACAAATAAAAATGTTCAAAAATGAGTTTTTCTTATAAGTAACGTGTATAATTATTAATGTTATGTTATATTGAAGATACAAGTAGAGTGTAGACACTTTTACAATTTTATTTATCTGCATGGAGCATTTATGTATGTAAAAATATATAAATTTAGATGTAACAAAATCATTTTTTATTAACATTGCATTCTATAATAGTTTCTATCTAAATTGCTTAAACAGTTTTGATAAATTTCGGTAAAAAATAGATGAATCATGAGAGAAGGACGTAATTTATAGTCTTGGCTAGACAACAAGTGCTTTTTAGTCAACTTTTTTCAGCTGTCTCGGAAAAATATGAACGAGGTGTCAATCCGTTCGGAATGCTATGTAGGTAGATAATTTTTGATTAAAAGATCAAGTTCCGATTACAAAAACTGCAAAATTTATATTTTTGTTAATTGTTACAAAAAAAAATTTGTAACAATTAACCAAAAATAAATTTTTTGTTTTTTGCAAATTTCTCAAAAACTAATTAAGATTTTAGAAAAAAGTCTCGACTCTCGGAACTGTAGGATCATTGTTATGTAAGGCAAAACAACTTTGATCAAAGCCAATTGTTGAGTAATTGGCTACTTTTTCATGAAAACAACTTGACTGTAATAAACCATCAACACCACTGTGGTGGTGGTCTGCTTCGGCAAACCTGCTGTTGGGGCGTCGTGGTTGTTGAATGCGTAAGCGGTTCTGCGACGCCCATATAAGGCGGGAGAGGGTTGCTGGGTTTTAGTGGGTAGTACTAGGCGAGTCCCTTATAACCAATTGTGGTATGCGTTAATATATTTCCCAACAATAAAAAAAGTATAGTAGGTTTGGTCTTTCCCCATGAGTCCCACATGACCTACAAGTACGCAGGTGGTAACTCTAAATACATTTTTCAACATTAACATAAGGTAGGTACCCACAAAATTGTGTTTTGCAAAAAGCACAATTTTGTAAGCAAAGTATATTATTATTTTAAAAAATGTTAATAAACATACTTGTTTTATTTAAAAAAACTTACATCGAGCTTTAAGTAAGGTTATAAGCATAACATATTACTTATAATAAATAAATTAACGCCTCTATAATTATTAAATAAAGTATTTATTATTAATTATTACTCGTTATATTTAGGGTTCGTCTAATTGCAAGCTAATATAGATAATATTAATGCCAGTATAAAATTTTCTTTATGGAATACTTATTATATTGATAATCGGGATATTTTTATTTATTTAAGTTTATTAATAAGTAACTTCTTTCTTTGTAGTATATATATTATAATTTTATAAGATCAACATTTCGACTTGTCACTTCCGCATTATTTCACATCTACGTAAGGTCTAGCAGAAGGAATATATATATATAGGAACTTGAATTAATGAAGTGCACTAGTTAAATCAGCTGGAACTCGTTACTACATTAAGATGCTACTATCTATTTTTTAAAATATCTACAACAGAAAATAAGACTATTATTTTTGTTATTAAGTCAATAAAGATGTTATTATAACTTTAAGGAACTTTAACGCATTAAAATAATACGATTAAAATAGCAAAAGTTTGAATTTTATAATGTTAATGATCAAAATTAATTGAATCATTATTAAAAATACCTTTGCTAGACTCGAGTCGTTTAATCGTTTAATGTGCTCTAGAAATATAAAGATTATGCAAATTGGTGGTAAGATAATATTTCTTAAATGGAATGATGGTAACGTTACATGTTTAAGTGAAATAATGCAGGAATAGCGGTATCAGTAGTAGTAACAGTAGTTGTAGTAAAAGATGCACCTGGAGATGCAGGTGATTCACAGCTGATGAGTGCAAAGGGTGTTGGCAGAAGTGTAACTGTAGGCGAGAGGGGCGGGCGGAGCGCAGATTGAGGCCACTATTTAACGGCACCGCGGCCGCGCAGCGACCTGTTGTGATCCCGTCATGGCGCGCTACGCCCGTGTCGCTCCTCTGGTCGCGTGTCTCTTATTTGCCTGCGGTGAGTCCTAACCTTTTTCTTACGTCTCCAGATTCCGTCTATTTCGCGACGTCATAAGTTACGCGGTAGCACATCTGCAAATATATATAAATGGTTGAGTCCAGTGAACAGTGAAGTTGCACGAAATGACCGTCGCAAGATAGACTGTACCTTTGTAAAGTTTCCGATTGAATGCAGTAAATACGTGATCTCCTTGCATCAAATGACTTAAGAATGTAATCAGCGCACTGCAAACCTTTCAAGGACACCTTGAAAAGACACAACTATCGAAAGCATTTAAACCTATGTAGTACAGAAATAAGTGTTTTTATAGTAACGTTACATATTGTAATAGGCATTTCAAAATATTTTAAGCTTAGTTAGTTTCAGTGCTTAATCATCCCGAAATAGCTATAACGTTTTTGGTAAAAATGTATGAATAATGTGGGTAGTCAAATGTTGAAAGTGAATCAGTTTTCGTTGTTCTAATACAAAGTTTGTAGTTTACAAAAGCACAAAGTGTTTGATAAAGTAAATATTTAATACTTAATGCGACTGCGCATTGTGGTTGCGAAGAACTTTCACATTCAGTCCATGTTTCATTGCGGCTGCGCTGCTGACGTCACACCCGCGCCAAGTCGTAATCGTGCAAGGCGTTCAACTGCTTTCATGAGAACGCTAAAAAATGCTTACATCTATAGGTACATACTCAACGAATGAATTAATTAAATAAAATGTACTGGTTTCTATTTAAGTCATCGAAAAATCATAACGTAAACTAGAACCTAAAACTTCAAATTTTATTTATAAAAATAAAAAAACTTAGGATTTCTCTGTACAAAAACTAACATATTTACTTCTTATATAAAGCATGTTATGTACAAAAGTGTAATTATTAATTTAAAAATATTAAACCTTATTTTTATTGCAATAAGTTTAATAATATCTTGAATTGTTTTCATAATTTAATTTAAGGTCACGGTCGCCAGCTTGACACGTATACTTTATATATTTTTTATTTTAAGCTTCTCATTATCTATATTAGAATATTATCATTAAGTATATGTTTATATGCTATAACAGATTTATCTATATTCTTCGACCTGATCTAATATCTAATAGTAAATTATATAAAATTACAAAACTCATTTTATAACTAGTTGCGTAGCTAAGGTCAAATATTTGGCACACTTTGAATAGCGAGATTTACATTTATATGGCTTGAATATTATAATTATAAAACATGACGACCTAGCAAATTTATTAAAAATATCCTATGGAATATGTAAATAAACAACAATTGCTCAGTTACTCATTACGGCACCTGTTAATGGCAATTTACATAGTATGTACATCACACAAACGTACTTGGTACGTACACCATAAGAAAAACACTTGGTCGTCGTCTATTTGTCTTATGTGTGTTATATTGTAATCGGTTACCGGTAAATCTTTTTTTTATTCCCTTGCAAGCTTAATTTAGTTTCTTGTTAGAAGCGATGAACTTTACGTCAAGACAGTTCAAGTCAAAAGGTTGAATCGGTCATGATTTATTCCGTGTAACTCATCAATTACGTGATGCTATGAAGAGTTACCTACATACTTCGTGTCAATCAAATAGAGATATATGACGTAGTTCATTGCGCTAAATCATGGCGGTTATTTACCATCCGTGTGTAATATTTGCGATTTATAAAATTGATATTTAACTTCAATTTAACACACCCACATCTTGTTTTCCGCATTAGCAGAATTAGCATTAGAATATCATTTAACAATTATTGAGGAACATAACCCCAAAAAGTATCGCCACTTACAACTTCGTAAATATGTATAGGTATATATTTAACGATGTTAGCTCAAACATTGCTAAAAAGAAACAACAACTAGACCGAATCTTATGATGACTTAATAAAGTGCATATTTTCTTTAATCATATTTATGTATATGCAACATTAACAAATTTATACTATCAAAATAAATATGGAATTCATTTGAAATAGTATATTACAATGAGTTGGTGATTAGCCTTAAAACTTAAAAGAAATGTTACGTTAAATACTGAACTGAATAGCTAATAATTACTTTAAAGTTGCAAAAAGAATTGGGCAATGTGCTCTATTATATGTACGCACTGGTGCAAATAATAATAATTATTGTAATAGATGTATCGTGAGAACTGTTAATACAAGAAATATGTTTATAGTAGATTTTTCACATATCGTGTGAAGGTATTGCGCTCGCTTATAATAGTTCAATATTCGATGTCAAATGTCTTAAAAAAATTACAACTATTCGCGTGGTCTTCATTTCTAACATTAAATATTTTTTAGGTTTTTGTAAACTTATTGTGACTTTTATGCATATTATATTTAACTTATACGGGTTTTATAGCGCCTTAAATAATATAGGTTAAGGTTCTTCCAAAAGTACTTGATATTTTATTTTGTTACTTTTCATATTCCTTATACATAATATTCGTTAAAATATTTGCGTTACTAATCTGTTAAAACATTGGCTGATTGTAACTTTCGGTAGACAGATTGCAACAAGCTGCGTTTATTTCACACCTAAAATACAGAACTCCTAACATTTAGGCAGGTCTTACATTTTTATTTAATTTAGCAAAAAATTAGTCCTTTTAAATTATTAATACAATAATTTAAAACGTGGTACATTGATACTACTCCGTTAGAAATATACCGCTTGATTTTTATAGAAGGGAATCAATACGAGGAAAGCCTAAAAGTAACATTCCATATTTATGAGCGATCGGTATGCATGCAGCGCACTACGCGACGCCCGTAATGTTACCTGTGCCGCATAGCTGCGCATTTTACATCAACCTAGACACTGATATTTTATATAGGTATGCGAATATAAAACAATTTGTAACTGCCATTTTAACTAATTATTTGATCATACAATAGGTTCATTACAAAGACTATAAAAAACAATGCATCTATTTAATCAATATCATTTAGTTTTAAATTGAAAATACGCGATTTCGAAACCTTCATATAAAAGACATCAACGCGCTACCTGTTATAATGATGCCTGCTGACTTATAGATTTACGCTTTTTTAATTATGTACCAAATATTTTCTAAATACGTTTATTGTATACTTAAGGGTAAGTATGCCGTGAGATCAGTTCCATATCACCGCTGCCGAAACACGTGGCAGATCCGGGTCAAAGAGGACAAGTTCTCATTTATCGTTCCGGTGGTGACAACTATTTTTATTGCGTCATGTTTTATTCATATACCGCTATCGAAAACTAAATAAGTAATAGTAATAAAGTTATAGCATGTATTCCCATGACTTCCACAATCTATTTCTAATTTACGTTTAGTTCACATTGTATTTATTTATATTAATAAATGTTTATATAATGCCAAAATGTTTTCAATAGGTACATCTCCCGCTTTTTTTGGGACAATAAATTAAAACTTAGTCTGCAAATATAGATTTCAACGTTAATTCAATATAAAAATTTAAGAATTTGTCAAATTTTACAAAACCAATGTATACCACACCTTTAATTGTAAATTAAGTAGCGGTCGGCATTGACAACAGGGTTGGAATATTTCCTGTTTACATTCACAAAGTGGTTGTACATAATATAATATTATTTGTCTTCAATTTATCAGTTTATTAATATAAAAAGTAAAACTATGTAAAGAAATACTATAGTATAACTTTAAAAAAAGTATTTTGAGGATAAACTTGTCGCAGCAACTTGCTAAAACAAAGCTGCTGATATACTATAAGTATATGTTTTGCAATATGAACTAAAAAATAAAAAAAAAACAATAAAATATAATTAACTCGGTCGAGACATACTTCACGTTAACTACAGTCCTTCTCAAGAACAGGGTTAGATAATATTGCAAGAGCCCAGTTTCCTTATATTACGATCTTGTTTCTCGTATACCTATACGCACACACGGACAATATGTCAGAAATACACACCTTATCTATTTCAAATTTGAAATAATGGCAAGAAACGTTGATTAGTGTCATTTAACATTTTGTGTAATTGTTAACTATGCTTATCTTAAAAATTATTGCACACAGCAATTATTTACAATGTAATTAATAGTTATTAACAAATAATTATTATTTTCAATTTCATTATGATAACAACAAAAAGCAAAAACTTTGACATCATAATATATGTACAATACGTTATGATGTCAATGCTTTTGCAATTGATTCTATGTATATTATACAACCTGTTATTTCCTGGTTAGCTAGGCTATCTATAAGCTAGCGGTCAAGTATATCAACTATCTGTGACCTTTTAAAAAAATAATTTCGACAGAACTCTCGCATAAAAGCATCAAATACCATGCATAATGTACCCGTTTGATATATTCAGAAGAACTTAGAAAGAGTCGTCCTTGTCGTTGCTTAAGCGCTGACATTTCAAACCAGTCAAATGTCACGTGCGCTCACTTTACCTTTGACATTTATATACATTGTACATCTTCAAGTAACATTTGACTTATTTTTATAAAATAATCTTAAACTATTTACAAAGGCTTATATTTATATATATCAAATGCGTATTATTACTTTATGTACTTTTTACCATAATACTCCAAGCAAAGCAAATAATTAAGAATCGTTATAATTTTTATATAATTTGCGTTTATATTTTATAGCGTTGGCCGATGGACACCGTTGGCGACGACAAGCGGATGACACCAAGAAAGAGGAAAGCCTGGAACAAGAGCTATGCAAGGACAAGGACGCAGGAGAATGGTTCCGGCTGGTAGCCGGCGACGGTGACAACTGTCGCGACGTCATCCAGTGTACCGCCTCGGTAAGTGCAAGAGACTATTACTATTTTTATATACCATAATAATATTTATTATTTATTAATAAAGTTTCCAAAGATTTCATTAGACTTCTTATTAAATTGTATAACTTCTAGAACAGGTACAAAATTAATCCTGTAAGAATGTTAATATTATATAGTTATGACCTTGTTGATCTTTGAATATATTTGTTGTCTCTTACCATATTTTACGATTAATTTAAAATTATTGCTCTTCCGGTAAATAACTTTCGGTTATTTTATAATAGGGTATACAAGCTATCCGTTGTCCGGCCGGTCTATTCTTTGATATTGAGAAGCAAACTTGCGACTGGAAGGACGCAGTTAAAAACTGCAAATTAAAGAATAAGGAACGTAAAGTAAAACCTCTGCTGTACACTGACGAACCTCTATGCCAGGACGGCTTCTTGGCATGCGGTGATTCCACTTGTATTGAACGTGGTCTTTTCTGTAACGGTGAAAAAGATTGTGCGGATGGATCGGATGAAAACTCATGTGGTAAGATTTTCTATTGAATTAAAACAATATTTTATAAAGTCAATAAAATGATGTACTTACTATACCTTTCTATGCATAAAGGACCTAACTTTAAATTTGGTATATTGCTGAACTTGAACAGATAGAAAGAAAACTGGACCCACAAGGCATGACGAATACCTTGCCTGAAATGCCAATCACTTGGCCTAAAAAAACATCTCAATGCTATGTCGCAACACACCTTTACCAAATGGGGTGTTTGTTTTATTTACGTTTTATACTGAATATGTTAACATAATTTAATATTGCGTAACATTTTCTATGTTTTAAATAAAAATTTAGTGAAACACATTGCTGCATGTATCTAAATGGAAAGCATTTATGAAACAGTTCCGTAATCGCTTGCGCGGTTATGTTGGTAATAAGCACACAGATATATATTATCGACTTGATATGACTTATTGTACATTTGATTATTCACTAAAGAAATGATGTAATTTTATTTTTTTGTGGTATATTTGATGAGAAACATAAGAGTTCAATAATAACTTAATATCATAGAGTGTTTCTATATTTTCGTTATACATCATGAGTGCAGTCAAGCAAAATAAGCAAGTTTTGTAATCACTTTGATTTCAGTTGCACATTTCAATATATAATTTGTATGTTACGCTAATTTATGTTTTGTGAGTTTATTACTATTAATCACGATCACTATGTCTCAGTTTAAAAAGTGAAATCAAAATAGATGATGCTGATGTCGAATGTACAGACTGAGCGAAAGTACCCTTACTGGTTTCGAGAACACGTTTATAGTAGCTCAGATAACTATATACCTTACGTATCATGTCATATAAATTTTTAATGCATAAAGGAAATTATAAAAGTGGAATTTTCTCACATTAAAACTATTTAGATTAATAACGTCTATTTATGAGACAATAATCATAACTACTATACTACTTATTATATAAAATAGTTTTTTACACATTATTATTGTTTTAGATATCGACAATGACCCTAACAGAGCTCCTCCCTGCGATACATCTCAGTGTGTGTTACCCGATTGCTTCTGCTCGGAAGATGGTACCGTAATTCCAGGTGACCTACCTGCTAAAGATGTACCTCAGATGATCACTATAACTTTTGATGACGCGATCAACAATAACAACATTGAATTATACAAAGAAATATTCAATGGAAAACGTAAAAATCCAAATGGTTGTGACATCAAGGCCACATTCTTTATTTCACACAAGTACACGAACTACTCAGCCGTGCAAGAAACCCACAGAAAGGGACACGAAATTGCCGTACACTCGATCACGTAAGTACAAACACGATATTTAAAATTGTGTTATGCACTGTTGGTTTATAGTAATTTACCTTATAAATTTATTTATTTAACAGACACAATGACGACGAACGCTTTTGGAGCAACGCCACTGTCGACGACTGGGGTAAGGAAATGGCTGGTATGAGAGTTATCATCGAAAAGTTCTCAAACATTACTGACAACAGTGTAGTAGGTGTCCGTGCCCCATATCTCCGCGTTGGAGGGAACAATCAATTTACTATGATGGAAGAACAAGCTTTTCTTTACGACAGTACTATCACTGCCCCTCTCTCTAATCCTCCTCTATGGCCTTATACTATGTACTTCCGCATGCCTCACCGCTGTCATGGTAACTTACAAAGCTGTCCAACAAGAAGTCATGCAGTTTGGGAAATGGTAATGAATGAACTTGATCGCCGTGAAGACCCCAATAACGACGAATACTTACCCGGATGTGCCATGGTGGACTCTTGTTCCAACATTTTAACTGGAGACCAGTTTTACAATTTCCTTAATCATAATTTCGACCGTCACTACGATCAAAATAGAGCTCCTTTAGGACTTTACTTCCATGCGGCTTGGTTGAAAAATAACCCCGAGTTCTTAGAAGCGTTCTTATATTGGATTGATGAAATCCTTCAGACACATAATGATGTATTCTTTGTTACAATGACTCAAGTTATCCAATGGATACAAAATCCTCGCACTATTTCCGAGGCAAAGAACTTTGAGCCATGGAGAGAGAAGTGTTCTGTTGAAGGTACCCAGGCTTGTTGGGTACCTCACTCATGCAAGCTCACATCAAAGGAAGTTCCCGGCGAAACCATCAATTTACAGACATGTGTCAGGTGCCCAGTCAATTACCCCTGGCTCAATGACCCCACGGGCGATGGTCATTATTAAATGAGATCTCGCGCCTCACGTGGTGCAAATTAGTTGATAAATTGCAATTGATTGCAAGGACATTATATTTGGGCTTATATGCCAAGTTTATTCAGTGTTGACTTATTTGATGAATATGTGTCCGTGTAATTATAAAATGTACTGGGACATTATCCCGTCAGTAGTCTAAGTACCTACCTATATGTAATATAGACTCACATGATATTTAATAGGTCTGTTTTAATACTTTATGTGATTTTTCTACTGTAAGTCTGTTGGAGATAATTAAAATACAAAATATAAAAATCAAATACTTAGTGTTTTTATTCATCACTGAGCGATCACGATCGAAACACAAAGCGCCTATACGCATGTCCATTTATATAAAAAAGCTAAATATACCAAACCAATAAGGATGGATAGAAAATAACAAATTTTAATTAAATTAACATTTAAAAATACAGTAATTTTTCCAGATAACTTTTACATACATATTACTTTATTATATCCTTCACTTAGCTAATAAATAATTCTATGATAATAGCCATAAATCGCTTAACAAAAAGACTATAAGAATTAACAAAATAATATAGTTTTTATGTTTTGCTAGTTATTTTTAAAGAAGAACCGCATAAGCGTTTAAATAAATCTATATCTACCTACATGTATGTACGTTTGCTCATTGTAATTCAAGCTTCGTCCGTTTAACGTGCCTTAAAGATTACAAAAAATTCCTCGATGTTGTACAAATAAATCTTCATAAGTTTTATTACGAATAGTTTCTATTTTCGAACGAATTGTTTCTACAAAACAGACGATGGATCTTCCGTGAAAGATATAAAAATCTCAAAATTATAAACATTTAAACATTCAATAATATTAAGAGTTCACTTAGTTCTACATATTGTCAGTATGTTAAACATTATTATTTCAATAAAAATCCTGTAGGTACATAAAGTGGAAAAATAACGTGATTTTTCTTACTCAAGGCCTTTCATAACCTAATTCAAAAATATATATGAACGTATACTATATACTACAGTGAATCCTATTTTTACAATAAGTTATTTAAACGGTATTTAATTTTAATCCTATTATAAAATAAATTTTATACCTACTGAAGACAAAGTAAACCGATCACAATCTAGTTTAAATTAAATTATAAAAAGTCTTACCTTCACTTTTTATACATCGACAGTATAAAATCTTAGTAAAAATACTTGATTTAAATTGGAACTAATTTTCATTTTAAAAGACACAAACAGCTTTAACAGCCTGTTATTGTTTATTTCTCAAATTATTTCGCCTGCGTTAATACTTTTATGTCAACCTTTAATAAGTTAAGAACTAAAATTACATTCATGTTGAACAATTATATTCTCTGGAATGTTTTACTAAAAATAAAATAAGCCTATGTCTACTAATCCGCGAACTAATTAGTATGCCAAGTTACATCCAAATGTCTATAGGCGTGTACTCGTGAATGACTTACAAATTTCAAATCTCTCAGTATTCGGTGCTTGCGTCCATCCATCGCGATGGACGATGCATCGTCAAATTGAAATATTATCGAATGATTTAGAATATCATCCAAAGACTTCCAAATTTTTTATATTCGATTCTATTTAATAGACCTACGACAAACTAATTAGACTTTTTACGAGCTTTTATTTATCTCTCAATGGATGTACACTCTCAATGGATGTCTACTATGTTTGTTCGGGTGGAATCTCACAACTCAATTTTCAAGCAGATATCATCTTCAACCGATTGAGCTAAAACTTTTTTATACGTTTGGTTTGGACGACAATTCATGCTGTTGGATTTAGAATGACTGCGTCACGTCATTCTAAATCCAACATGGCGTAACACTTAAGGTGGCGGACTAGTTGTTTTTAATGCACTCTTACAATACGAATATCAAATAAAAAGTCACTTTGAATCTAAAGATGTTGGACTAAATTTTTATGCTTTCCTTCAATATGAGTATCAAATAAAAGGACTATATAGCTAAGAATATGAGTGCAAGTTAACGTAAAAGGCGATAGCTAATAAGTAAAAAAATAATAAAGGAAACACTTTTTGAAAAATAATCTTTTGTTTAAATGCCCTAAAGGAATAAAATGATATTTTCCCTTAGAAATTTACTAACAAATTACAAAGTCAATTACACAATTTACATGACCATCGTGAAGATTTTCATGAGATTTTTCTGTATAGACAAAGAAGTAAATTAAATAACTTGATCTGTTAGTTTTTAATTTTAATTAATATAAATTGTATAATGACGTTAAAACTTAATAGTAAAGGTTTTAAAGGAAAAGTTTTTTATTTTTTAGCGCGCTTAAATCAAAGCTTGTTTTTGAAAAAGTCTTTTTTTTTATTTATGTTTTCATTTAATTTCACACGATAAACCTAAAAATGTAAAAAGAAATCGTCACAAGGTGGCTTGGCTTGATCCTAAGCTTATTAATTAAGCCATATTTGTTACGAGTACCTACTATGGCTCATTATATTTATTAAAGCTCATTAAAAAAACGTTTGTGCTGACGTTGCATTATTGGATGCCCTTACATTTCTATAATAACTATAATAATCGTAAAATATAGAAAACACAAACCTCAAGGTCCATCAATGTCCATCATATATGTAGGACCTTATCAAAAGTATTAAGACGTAATATTCATATATAATCTGAAGAAAATAATCAAAGGAATTAATCAAAAAAATTAAAACAATACTAAATAGTAATACATAAAAGTTAAATATTAGCATTTATTTTATTTTGTTATTTGGTTAATAGGTTAGTGCAAACAAACTACTTACTTATAACTTGTCTTAAGACTTAATATCATCTTATGATGTTTATACAGTACTTCATTCCTAAAACAATTGTACGATGAATTGTAATATTTGAAAAACACACAAATTGTAATACTTATAGTCTTTCTTATAAAAATTAACCTGATTTCATCTAAACAGTGATTTTATTTTATGACATTTTATCATTATTAATTTAAGCATCTTGTTCTAAACACAATATAAGTATTTTTTATTTTGCGACGTTTAGTTGGTTATTACTTAGTAATAATCGATTAGTAACTCCAAAGTAATAACTATCCATGTTACGTAAATTTAAAACCGGTCATTAAATGTACTTCCTATTATATTTTTATACTAATTATGGTTTCTGAAAAATAATAGTCATAAGAAAATATTTTTATAATATTGAGTAGGTAATAATTAAATATACTATGCTATTGTTCTAAACATCAAAGTAACGAGGACGCAATCTTAAAGCAAAACAATAGATGAGGGACGCCACCAACACACCGCCTTCCCTGGCCTGACACATCGGCCTCGGTGGGTGGTTCGTTGCACATCATCACCTTCATTACGACGTCTACATATAGTATCTATACCGTCATCGTACCAAACTTTCCATTCTATTTTGCAATACTTGGTGTAAATCGAAGCAAAATAATATTAAAGAAAATAAATGCTAATGGTAGCGACATCAAAACAAATAGAGAGTTGTTACCATGTACTGTGCACGCAGTTATAATACATAAACTAAGTTTAGTATGAAAAGAAGCGAAATATAGCCTGCGATAGTGAAAGCAGTGAAAGTCATCAGTTAAAGTGCACAGCCGTAGCATTCTTTATTTCGTATTCTTCAACTAAAATATCACGTTATGTAATATTGATATATAATCAGATGAAATTAATCAAAGGATGAATAAAAATTTAATAAAAGGATGATAAATGATAATATTTTTTTACATGTTTTGTATTTTTTTTCTATTTAAAATAATAATAAAATATAATAATTAGGTAATAATAAATAATTAAATACATTAATAACGTTAGGTACTTCTGAAAATAAATGAATGTTTATATTAATTCCTAAACCTTATACTGTGAAGAATAAAGATATAAAAGCATAACCAATATTAAGCCCCAAGGTCAAATTTTAATTACATTCAGGTTCATATTTGTCCGTAAGTATTTTCCTTATTGATTGAATGGTTGGGCAAAAATGAGATAAAATAATGACAGACTTTAAGTACGAACTTTTTTAACATAAACTTAATGTCACAAAGCTGAACTTAGGTTCATATACTTGTATGTAAATTTTATTAAAATTTCAATTCAAATCCTAATTTATTTAATGTACCTATACTATAGTTTTTATTAAAATGAAACATTCTAGCATTATCTACCTGCGATATTACTTATTAGCTAATAAATATTTCGACGACAATATATTATACAACAGTGAATAAATAACATTTTTAAATTAGAAACAGTCTTACGATTTGTTAGTGACAAATATACCTACCTACTTGTTGGCCTTATTGATATAGAATTGCTTAGATCTTTATAACCGCATTTATTCGATGTTAATAGGTATACATAGGAGTGCATGCATTGTCGCAAGTGAAAGGAAATATCTTGAAGGATCCTTGACTCTTGCGCACCTACTTACCGCCGCGTTGCGCGTCGCCAGTGTTGTGGCTTTGACGTAGGTACTCATTTTCTGAGCATCTTTTATTTATAAAATGATTACAATTGATTTTGTGACTTATGACAAAAAATTAGTCCTCGTGTAGAAAATAACTCTATTTTTCGACCTTTTACCTATCTATTAACTACGAGTACAAAGAAATCGCGTCAATCCGCTCCGCTCGTTTGCCGCGTCTGCGAAAGGTCAAACTATCTCATACAAAATATTGATAAATATTACACAAATTCAGTAATAATAGATATGGTTAATTATTAAGGAACTAAATATGCTGTTTAGATACAAAATTCATATATTTTATAGGTGTTTATAAACATAAATACCAATAACGCACATAGAATATTAAAATATGTAACTAATATTTTATGTATAAATAGATTACTTTTTATCTGTCCAAACGTCGTTGCTTATTACGCTTTAAAGATTATTTAGGTATATATAAAGCTTATTATCCTACATAAATAACTCATACCTATAACGGATAACCTACACATAATGAAAAGCTTATGAATTCAATTAAAAGTATAAATAAATAGTTTCAATAACATTCATAATAATTAATGCCTAGTACTTACCTACTAGGTATGTCCTGGTGGCAATGCCTTAATTATTTCCGCTGTTTCGATTTTACTTCCACATATGTATTTCTTCTACTACCCGTTTCCGTATTTATCTTAACTGTATATATTACATAGATATATACGTGTACATAGCTAAGGTACATACATATCACAGAAATTTACTCCTGCTGCTGTTGATGGATTGTAAAGGAGTACGAATCATATAATAATACACTTTCACGCGATGAGCTATTTGTTGCATAACATTCTGGAGATTTACTAACTAAAACTAGCTATCGATTGCTAGTTTCTTTGCAATACCTATACAGTTGTTACGTGCACAAATGACACACATACTTGACATACATATGTATCTTACATCTTGTAGATATTTTTATATACATATTTATAGATCTTTTTTTCATAAATTATTTTCCTTTCGGTCCTTGATCATTACATTTTCTTTCTCTGAATAAATAATCGTTTGACCTGTTCTAGTAACTAATTTTACATTTCAATCTATTTTACTTATTTCTATTTTAATTTTAAATTAGCATAAGGAAGATATTTTAGTAAATGGTATTTAAACATAGAAATAAAAATATATAAAAGCTGTAATTGACATTGAGCTGTACGAAAACAATTTCGAAGATCAACATCTATAACTACTTAGTATTAAAATAAAATGGTATCAGTAAAAATACAAAACATAACGTTGTAAGTTGTAATTGAAAAGAAACAGGTATGTTTGTAATTAAACGATTATTGTAAATATTTTAAATATAAATTATATTAAGTATGCTTTGAAAAAATGATTGATAATCGTAGTATAATCTTTAGCGGGCAGGTATAAGAGTACATACTTCCTAGCACGCATATCCACGTGCAAAGGTCACGATAAAAAGAAAAGTGTAGATGAATTACTATCTGACAACCTTTTAGTATTGCAAAACTAAATGCTAATACTCGTACTGTAGGTAAATCAATAAGCAATATCAGAATTAACAAAGGTGAATATTTAGTTAAATGTACTTTGTAAGCCATAAAGTGTCTACGGATGTCACCAATTACCAAATTAAAATAGTCTAAATCCAGTGACTATGAGCTTCTTATATATTCACATTATACTACCTACATTGTACCGTCAACCAGATTTCTATTTGAAATGTTTGTTTGACACGAATGCAGCAGGTAACTAGGTACCTATAAGAAACGCTTTCAGATATAATGAATCGTTCAATGTGTTAATTTAGGAACCACTGCGATTTCCTTTTGATAATAAATATAAAGATATTTTCTGAATATAATGCTTTCAATCATGCGGATTGTACAATTTATATCCTTTTAAGTTTTAATCAATCAGTATTCATCCTGATTCATCATTCAATCCATCCTTCACCTTTTCACTTTGAGTATAGTAGGAGCAGCACACATATGAATACATTAGTTTTATATAATAAAATGTATGCAAAAATAGGTACGTTTATATGTCAAAAGGTCATAGAGATCCGACGTGATGAACTGGCAGAACAACAACGGCGACGCGGCCGCGGTGCCACGCAGTGCCCGCGCCCCGCGTCTGGTCTCCGCTGGGCCTCGGTACTTGTATGTTACATAACCTGATACACCCGGATATTAGTACAAGGCCACCCATCTTCTCGCAAATATTTAGCTGCAGTTACCTCACAATGGCTAATTAGTATTTGGTCGTTTCCTCAAAAACATGGACTTTTTATTTTTGCAATAAAACTTCATGAAAAAGTTCATTTCATCATGTAAATTAAGAAAACATGACATAGATATAATACATTAAGAGATTTTATATGAACTTTTGGCTAATTTGATACTCCTTAACGAGATACTATCTAGTATCTACACCTGATAACAATTGGTTTTTTTAAGTAACATCGTAACATAGGGTTTGGAAATTTATAAAATTAATAGAAATTGCTTTCGTTTGCCCTTCCGTTTGCGAAATTTATTAACCTAATTTTGTGTTAAATGTTGTTAGTTGATATGAGAGCCTTTAAGTTTTACCTTTTAACCTAATCAGTTTGATTATTAAGCTTTAAAATGTTAAAACAATATTTCGAATAAGGTTATATTAAGCTTAATTTGTATTATATTAAAAGCTTATTATAATAAGCTATATTTTACGTAGGTACAAATTATGGAAATTTTATATGTATATGTATACACAGATAAAGCTAATTAACTAGATTAATTTATTTATTTAGGCGAATAAGTTCAATTTTCTCTAAGCTGTTACATATCACATAACCTGCCTATACAAGTATAATAATCGTACATCCCTACACTTTATTTTAATAGAATGAACAATACAAATATTGCCACTAATAATACTAGTGTTTAAGATACATACAAAAACACTTCCTTATCCAACAAAAACCTTGTTATTTTTCACGTTTAATATTAGTGTCCTTCTATCTTGTTTTAATTAATACTTTATAATACGAATCAAGAACACAGTTTTGTATCTTCTCTCCACATTTATGTGACATTGACATAAATTTTAGAGAACAGGTTCGACGATAATCGAAAGTGATTCTTAATTCTCAAGAAACTATATTTCAAGGGGTTAAATTACTAAATTATTCTTATGTATATACTTATATATTATGTATATATATTCCTCTCACGTGTTAATATTATCTAGAAATTATCATGATATTTATTTTAATAATATGTATACTTGATTTCGCCATTTAAGTAGGTACAACATTCAAAAACAGAACTTGCTTTCATTTTAACTTTTTATGTATTCGCGAGATGAGATCTCGGCCTATTTGTCATATGTACACATGCACGACAGAGTCGTAGGTGTAAACCTTATTGTGTCCTTTAAATGCAAGTTTTACCGCAATTAAACCCCTGTATTAGTGACCGCAAACAATCTTATATTACAAATATTCAAGGTTAATGTTGTAGGTACATGTAAGGATTTCTGTGCATGTACTAATTTTAGTAAGTATTTTAATTTATCCATCTAAATTTACCACCATTAACATATATTTTAAAATTAACAACGAAGATTATAAGAATGGTATAACAACAACTTTATGAGCTACTAAATAGTACACATTTGAAAGTTTAAGTTAAATTGCATTAATATCTAATATTGCGTAATATATTTTACTGAAATTAAATCGATTTTACATTTTAATGGAACAACTTATACTTTATTGCCTTATTATTTAAAATATTCACTTGTTTACCTTGACAAATAGTTTAGCAGGACAACATTGAATCATTTAAACTTTAATCTTACATTTCCTCTAAGCTTCTCTGAATATATTTTAAATTTGCAAACTTGTTACCACATATTGACTTGTTGAACTAGAATTGATAAAACTTAATTGCATATATCTACTAAAGACATAAGAAAAGTCGATAGAAGAAGAGCAAAAAATGGCCAAAAAGACTTTACACAATTATTTGAATCATATTAAAATTAACATACAATATAAAAAAATATATTTTTTTTTATATAAGCAATAAGAATATAGGTATATTATACAATATGTAAATTGTAGATATAAGTAGTGAATAATATTAAACGATTTTCTCAATTGAAGTCCAAAAAAACTCATGAAGAACAAATAATTTGTACACATTACAACTAATTCAATATACCTATGAAATCAATTGAGTTGTTCCTTCAGTAATCACCTAAAAGCTAATTTTCAATATTTTTGCATATTGTCACAAAAAGCGACACCGTGTGTTTATTAAAAGCTGTGCCAATGTAGTGATGACTTATATTGACGGGAGGTATAGTGCGTACAGGACGGGTGGAGTTTCTCGGCTGGTGTCGTGTACGACCTGCCTGGTTATATAAATAGGTGAAGAGGGGCAGCAGACACCTCTTGCACTTTCTTGTAGAGCGCGACGCACCGGCCAGTCTTTGCCGAGCGCCATGGCTCGACACGCGTACCTGTGTTTAGGGGTATTAATACTCGCACACTCAGGTGAGTACTCGACACTATTTAATTAATTATTGAAATTAAGATTTACAAATCCCTGAACAAATTATTTTTTAAATAATAGAACAGAGAAATCGAAATTATTTTTTTTACATAATATACAAAAAAAGTGTTATTTAATTATACTTTAATAATCTGCTTTTATTCAGCAAAATGTAGGTGGTTGCATAATTACTTTAGTATTGTAAAATTTTAATATTAACATATTTACTGAAGGTAGTTTTCTAAATCTAGATGTTCGATAAATATGAATTATTTCTTTTTAATTAATTCATTATTCGATTACACCTTAAATTACGACACCTACTATTCAAATTATTAATTTGCTTAATATTTAAATATACTTACGTAAAAGTATTTTCAAATTCGAATACGAAGGAACACCGGTTACTTACGTGGCCGGTGTTGACCTCGATTTCTTTTCAACGTTTTGCCTTTCAATGCCGTCATCGGCTTGCTTACTGACTGCGCAACTTAAAAGGAGCTTAGGCTTTACTATTATTATATATATTTATTCCCTACATGCGTGTCTTATTTTCCTTGCGTACATAAAATTTAAAAGTTACTGAAACATTTACGGCGCAACAACATTCTACATCGAAATGAAACGGTACTACATTCTTTCACTCGCGTGTGGTAATCGTGGTTTACGTTAAGCTTACTCAATAAGCATGTTAGCTTCATAATATTAGGCATCTACAAACTGAATTTTTCTGTTACAACAACAATTAACTATTTTAGTAATAATTATGCATCTACCCGCAAAGTTTCTGAATTTAAAAATGTAGGTACTTTAAAATTTTATCAAAAGCGATTAATCTCGCTACATACACTTTTATTATTCTTATGTACCTATAGTCATCAGCGAATCACGAGTGAAGCGTCAAGAAGAAGACAATGGAGACGACGTGACCCCGGAACAGCTTTGCGATGGTCGCCCAGGTGACGAATACTTTAGGTTAAGTGCCGATGCTGATTGCCGTGAAGTCGTCAGGTCAGTTTTCCTTTTCAATAAACTTCATTTATCATTTAGAAATATGTAATCTTTAAAAATCTAGAAAAGCCTACCTATATATAACATATATAAAGACAATCTGTGTATGTATGTTACCCATAGACTCCGAAATGGCTGGACCGATTTCGATGAAATTTTTAGGAAATGGTTTGTTTACCCCAGCAGGTGATCCTGTGAAGTTTAGTAGAAATCGGAAGTTTAAGCGCGGGTGAAGTCGCGGGTACTGCGACTTCACCCGCGCTTAACCTATATTTAAATGTTAAAAAGATTCATCCACCCGCTTCTACATACGAATAGTAATAAAACTTAGCAAACATTTGAAGGCTATTCACTGATAATAAATGCACTCGTTTGGTATTCAAGAACTTGATATTCCAGCCAGTGAATGGAACAGTCGCCATCGTGCCTTGAATATTAGTCATAGGTATATTACGCTTTCAATCGATAAGACAAAGTAGTCTGTACACCACAACAATACGATACAATTTTGTAACGGTGCCAGACCAAAGTTTATAAAAATGACAGTAAGTAGTTTAAAAATAACGTGACAAACATTCGTATTGCAAGTACAATTTTTCTGTAGAATATTATGCTTTCTAAAATATTAAGCAAAGATTTATTTTGTGCTGCTGTATAAGTTGCATACTACATAATATAAGGCGTTCGAAGTTATCGGAAATCATATCCCATTAACATAAGTGGGCTCGGACTTCGGACTGTATTCGTAACATTTACGTAAAACAGAATGCATACTCATAGTTGTGTAATTACAATCATTGTTTCTGACTTCTGTTTGATACTAGCAGCAAAAAATTATAGTAGGTATTCTATACTTATTTCTTAGTAATTTCAAATGCGTTTGGAGTTATCTATGCTATGTACATAATACGTATACCGACATAGAGTTGCAGGAAACGGAAAAGGTACGTTTTTAATACTAACATACATTTAAGTTAGCAATAATTAAAAAGTTACTAAAAGAAATCCTTTTTAGAAAAATGCCCATCTTCCTAAAGCTATATATTAATCTTATCTATTCGGAAGAAATATCTTCTTAAATATCTAAAAATACAAATAAGATTTTCGTGCTGAAAGCGTGGCTGTGTACAGGTGTGACCAAGGTGGTGAAAATGGAGTTACTAGGCTCGCTACTGTGCGCTGCCCCGGTGGACTGGCCTTTGATATCGACCGCCAAACCTGTGATTGGAAACCCCATGTTAAGAATTGCGATCAAATAGAAAGTAAGTTTCGCCGACTGCAGGGAGTGGTCGTGAGAAGGGCTTACTTCCGATATAATATTCGGTCACACTTTCATTATCTACTATCGGCTAGCCTTTTCCACGGTCGCTTCCTAATTCAATACAGTTATTAAAAATGTTGTTCTCATCAACGCAGGTGCACTAGGTCAGGTCTTAAACAGATCACATGCCCAGCGGGACTGTTTTTCGATCTTGAAAAGCAAACTTGCGACTGGAAGGGTAAAGTGACCAACTGTGACAAACTTGAGAGTAAGTGCGATAAAAAATTATTCGCGAGTAGCGAGCAATCCAGCTTGGGTGAAGGGGCCGCGTCGCACTGTAGATTTGGTATAATGCATGAGGCCCCGGACTAAGGAAATAGTCCGTATCAGGACAATCGCACTAGTTACGCATTAACATAATATAAATACACAGTCATTGCAACTATTAAATTAAAGAACACATGTATATAATATACTGTTATTTCTTTTTTTATCTTATTACATTTGACAAATTGGTACAATTAAAATGAATTACACAAACAAATTATTAATATTTCAATTCATAAATCAAATCATTCTTCCTAGTTTAGCCTAGTCAACAAGTTGCAAAATGTGTTAATTCGTTGGATTCGTTACATTATGACTACTAGTACTACTAGAAAAAATGAAAATATTTTAATAATTTAAGATTCAAAAAATTTCAAAATTCATTTCTAATAATTTAAGAATTAAAAAAAATATCTAGTTTTTCAAAATTACTCAAAGACAAATTGATTTTGGGGAAATTTTAAAAACAGATTCATACAGTACAGGAAATTTTTCAAAAAATGTTCACGTAAACCACAGTGTTGTAAGCGGCAGTGGGCCTTGAATCTGACCGCTAATCATGAAATAAAATTGAGTTGAACTTATAAAAATGGTGTTTCATCTAAACTTTTTAGTTCACTACACTTGAATAAAGATTGTTTGAATTTTTTTTCTTGCCTTTTTCAATAAAATAACTTTTCGTTATTTTTTTTTACTCTCACTTAAAATTATTCCTCTTCGTGATAAATACACTAAGTGAAGTTATCAACATGCGGTAATTTTTCTTGTTCTTAAGGATCTGTCTGAACAGAATCTAAAATTTCGCATGTATTTTAATTTGCAATACAAAAAATTACAGGTAGACTACAGACATAATATTTACATTATTATTTATTTATTACGACACAAATCATTGTGAAATTAATTAAATTAAATTTCATTACTAGCGTTCACTTGGACACTCCTTGTTATGTGTACCTTGAGTTTAACGTGCATAGTGTCTAGTACTAGAAGTACTAAACCGGCTTTTAACACATTTTTCAACTTATAGACTAGTTTCTTTACATTTATATCACATTTCTTTTTTAATTACTTACATACTTTTACCGGTTATAGCTTGACATAACAAATTTTCACTAATTGCTATTTTCTTTACTAACTGACAACTGTGCTTAATTAATAAGATATAATATAATAATATAGATGGTGTGCAAACTATCACGTATGTTTCAAACAACTGTGCTTTGTCAAATTAACACCTGGCGCTAGGTTTTTCTTAAAAAATATAAATTCAGACGTGGTTACTTAAAAAATAATAAACCTAACTAAATTTATAGTATTATTTTCTTTAGTGCACTTATAATAATGACATTATTATTGTTTTCTAAGAGGCCTCGGCTGAACTTTATTTACTCTTTTAAACATATTTTTTAAGATTTGTAAAAAGTTTCATGACTATTGACTATTCTTAATCATTGTGTGGTTTTCAATTTTTTCACCTGAAATATTTATTTCTTTTATTTTTTCAATAGAAAATTTATGATGGTATGTTAAGAAACACTTTATATATCAAAACTTTCTTCTTTCCCATCACTTCTTTCACAATTCATTTTCTATCAAAGAAAGACGAAAATAATATTTAACTCGACAATGTCTTTGTTTCTATTCAGTAACTAATCAACAGCTATGAGGAACTTTCCACATAATACAAAACTTTGAGCTGCGAACCTCTTTTCCTTATTAATTAATAACTTATTCTTATGTTAACTTGTCATACTCTCATGCCTCGCCAAACTATGTTCATACCTTTCTCTTCCTCAATGACAGTTACACTTTTACAAAATGATAAACACAGACGAAGCAAAAATTATCCGTTGGTCACTTTAAAACTATTAATTACAATAATATTATTCGTTTATGTACATAGGTACGAATATAGGTACATATATGTATATTTTTACACTTCGGCACAATAATTATATTTAATATCACAGCACACGACTCTTAGACTAATTAGAAAGTGTAATAAGAAGTATATTTCAGAACCAAGAAAAATTTTACCCATCCTGAAGACAGATGAACCAATCTGCCCTGAAGGAAAACTAGCTTGTGGAAGCAGAGACTGTATCGAAAAAGAGTTGTTCTGTAATGGAAAACCCGACTGTAAAGATGAATCTGACGAAAATGCCTGTAGTGAGTATTAATTTTATCTACATAGTAGATAAAAAGTAACCTATGTGCTATTCCGAATTAATTAGATTATTATAAAGTCTATCTCTATGCCAAATCCAGATACGTTCAGCTGTTCAGGCTTGATTGAGTAGTAACTAGTAAACATCTCTTTCAAACTCTCGCTTTTATATGTAATATTAGATATAATATTATGTATTACATATATATAATGGGTCTAATGAAAAGACATGTAATTTACAAGTTGACTGAATAAAACTGAGTCTTTTAACGCATATATTGGTATAGGTACATATTTGCAAAGTTTGCAAAAACATTTTTTTTGTATTACTTTTATACCTGAATACTTTAGTGTATTTTAAAAATAATTTAGTTATTTCAGTCTTAATAAAAACAAAATAATATTTTTTTACTTGGTCTATGAAATTACATTCTATAGACTATATTACCTAATAATAATTTTAATCTTAGCATAAAAAAGTAACATTAAGCTTTAATGTATTAAGTTTATAAAAATTATGTCCTTTCTCGGGAAGATTCTTTGTGATTTTTCTTAGTGTTATATAATCGATACATCATTAATAAAATCTTTTTGAATCATTGCAGCTGTTGACGTAGATCCTAATCGCGCACCAGATTGCGACACCAATCAGTGCACACTTCCCGACTGTTTCTGCTCCGCTGACGGCACTCGTATCCCCAAAGGTTTGGAACCTAACACAGTACCTCAAATGATAACAATTACCTTCAATGGCGCTGTTAACGTAGACAACATTGATTTATACGAGCAAATATTCAATGGTAATCGCCACAATCCTAATGGTTGTACAATTCGCGGAACCTTCTTTGTATCGCATAAATATACTAATTATGCTGCTGTACAAGAATTGCACCGTAAAGGACACGAAATATCAGTTTTCTCTCTAACGCACAAGGATGATCCGCAATACTGGTCTAGTGGAAGTTACGACGATTGGTTGGCTGAAATGGCCGGAGGAAGACTCATTATTGAACGATTTGCAAACATAACTGATGCTTCTATAATTGGTGTTCGTGCTCCTTACTTAAGAGTTGGAGGCAACAAGCAATTCGAAATGATGGCTGATCAGTATTTTGTATATGATGCTTCAATTACTGCACCTTTAAGTCGTGTCCCGATTTGGCCTTATACTTTATACTTCCGCATGCCACACAAATGTAATGGTAACGCTCATAACTGCCCCTCGAGGAGTCACCCTGTGTGGGAAATGGTAATGAACGAATTGGACAGACGTGATGACCCAACCTTTGACGAATCTTTACCTGGTTGTCATGTAGTTGACTCTTGCTCTAACATCCAAACCGGAGATCAATTCGCTCGTCTTTTACGTCACAACTTCAACCGTCACTACTCTACAAACCGTGCCCCCTTAGGTCTTCACTTCCACGCTTCATGGCTAAAATCCAAAAAAGAATTCAGAGACGAACTTATTAGGTTCATTGAAGAAATGTTGGAAAAGAATGACGTCTACTTTACTTCTCTTATTCAAGTGATTCAGTGGATGCAGAATCCTACAGAGTTGTCGCAATTAAGAGATTTCCAAGAATGGAAACAAGATAAGTGTGACGTGAAAGGTCAACCTTTCTGCTCTCTGCCAAATGCATGCCCGCTTACAACTCGTGAGTTACCAGGTGAAACCCTACGTTTATTCACTTGCATGGAATGCCCTAATAATTACCCTTGGATATTAGATCCTACGGGAGAGGGCTTCAACGTTAGGAAGTGATCTCTTTAAGTAAAATTATAAAAGACTGTATACATGTAAATAATACTCAATAATATTAATGAATACAATTTATATTGTGACTGTGGCAGAAACAACCGATGTCAACTTTTAAGTGATCGTTCATTTTGTGTAAATTAAAGCTGTAAGAAATTCTTGATACTTAACGTTGATATTTGGTTTACACTTTATATTTGTTTTTACTGCCGCTAGTTGTTTACCAGCAAAGATAGATAAACTTATTTTTCATTATGTAATTTAAATTGTTACAATCTTATCAACAATAATAATAAAAAAATAAAAATTGGAATGCTTTTTTTAATTTCCTTATAAATATATACTTATATAAATAAAGTTCAATTCAACTGCTAATCAAATCACCATATTTTTTAAACATTCTTGATATTGGCTTGATTACCGAATAGACTCGAGCTCGATAGGGTTTATCCTCAGGTAAGTTTTAATGGCTGGTATAGAATTGACATTACGTAAAATGCCTTCCGTAAGTATAATGAAACAGTAACTTATTAAAATCTGTATTTGAAATATTTTTTAAAACAATGACTGTAACGTGTGTATTGAAAATAGATCCCAAAACATTAGTTATTAAATGTTTTGTCTGTTTGTTATCATTTAACACATTATTAACACACAAAGTACTGAACCGATATTATTAGGAATAATATTTTGAATATATACTTAATAACTGGTTCAATAGAGAAGTTCGCATAAAAGGGGGCTGGAACTTTCTGCTGAGCTGAAATCGGATAGGCCAAATATCCCCCCAGATGCACGAAGCGTTGCTATTAGTACTAATGGAAGCGTGATAATGGACCGATTGGTCTGCTTACAAAAAGTATTGTACATATATCCCTGAATATCATGTATAAAAATTAAGATTGAGATATACTCGTACATAAGCTATAAGTAACGCTAACGTTATATTGTTTATTGGAACCTTTAAAGCGTCTGGTAGAAGTTACCGTATACGGAAAGTGTCTAGAAGTATTAATTATATTTTTTACGATATCCTCTAAAAATACGTAAAACTCTGCACTGAAGTTTTAAGAAAAGCGAATACTAATTTGACTTAACTTTAGCACCGGGTACCTTTTATTGGCCATCGGCCGAAACTAGCGGATATGTATACAGTCAAAGACCATATTATATAAACTACTTAAACCCATTGAATTGGTTAATGAAAAAATAAACGTCTGGCGGGGCTGTAATCTTAGTCGATAGCTTATACGGTTAGGTATTTTAAAATTAAAATTATAAACAATTTAATATGTGACAATAATAAACAGTTTGCCTAATGCCTTTCACAAAGGTAAATGACACGGGTATGGTTTATCACGGGAATTTGACATAATTATGATTAATTGTTTTGTTAGGGGTGTACCCACTGACCTCTATAATACCACTGGAATGGCTGTTGTCAACGTGCTTTTGTGGCTGCTTGATATTCGCCATTTTGGCGCTGTCCGCCGCTGTCGGACGTAGCGAGAGTTTTTGGTACTAAAACTAATGATGTCGATAAAAAGATTTTTATTTTTTTATTTTTATTAATCAATAACCGTAGCATCATAATTACTACTTATGTTATATTAACAACGAAAATGCAAAATTACTTCACAGTAAACAAACACTTCTCGCTGTCATTTGCAATATACGTCAAAATTAGTTCTCGGGATTCTCGCTAGTGGCGTTTCAAATGGACACAAAAAAATTGCTGTCAAACGCTTGGAACAGCCAGTCCAGTGGTATTATAGAGGTCAGTGGGTGTACCGTGTATCAGAGGGGATTTAGGTATAAAAATAGAAGTAAGTAAAAGTATAAAAATAAATGAGCAAGACAAAAAATTGGTTTAGAGTAATAAGTACCAATAATAAACTAACACATACATACATCTGGTGTTGACAGACTGGTCCAAACTATTTCCCCTGACCCGTTTATTATTATGATTTTTCTTATATTATCCCATGAAGGTTCTGTTTCAATTTTAGAAAGATAAATTTATTAGCCACGAATAAGTATAGTCATTAGTCTGTTAGCTAGTATTTATTATAAATAAAAACTTAGTAAACTTCTTAGTCTCCACAAAAAATACAACTATCAGTATTTATTTAAAAAAAATAATAACTGTTATAGTTTTTGAAATACCAGCAATACTTGTACAATTTTACATGTACATTAATTAACTATCTGTTAACCATAGATGAAAAATAAACCTGTTAACATATCGACCGTTTGGAATAAGATGGTTCCATCTGGATTTTAACATTCATGAGGCAGATGGAACTTTTTGAATCATTAATTTCACAAATAGAACTTTTTTATGCAGCTAATTCATTAAGGGTCAATAGATGACGTTCAAAGGTTTAGAGAACAAAGTTATGGTCACATGAAACATTTTTAAGTAAAAAATCAAAATATAGAAAAATGTTGGATGGAACCCTTTTATTCCAAACGGTCGATATACCTGGACAGTTTCAGTTAATTTGATGGATTCATTTTTTTACTTGTTTTATTATAAAATTTTACTATAATTTTTTTAATGTAACTAAGGTTTAAAGTTAAGGTAAGTTAGTGCTTAACCACTTGATCCCCGCCGGTACCTATGTGTACCACTTCCGGCGTTACCGTAGATCCCCGCTGGTACCTATGTGTACCAGCTCGCCCTCTGCGCTTTTATCACTTATTACACAACGAAATCGCTATATTTTTTGCTAAATAAGTAATGCACGCTACCTTTAGAAATTTTAGTACATATATAATAAAATAAAATTTTAATCAGATTCCGGCAACATTAAAAACAAATGCGCCAAAAGTTGTTAAAATTTAAAGTTAAGCGCGCGCGACTCGCTATTGGTTTAGTGAGATTTAAAAATTGAAAACAAGTGAATTTGTGCCTTAAACGCAGGCATATTAATTGTTAATATTCTTTCCTACTATTGATATACTAACTAATTTATATTTACGTTATAATGTTAGTTTTTTGGTTAAAGTAATTCTGATGTATTGAAATTTGTAAATAAAGTCGCCATTATTTTACATGAATTTGGACTATTACTCACTTATTTAGTATCTGATAAAGGTAAATTACTGTAGAAAAATAAATATAATTTCATATTTTCAGTTTTTTGTAGCATATTTCAATAGTTTTATAATATAAAATGTGTTTATTTATAAATAATGATAATATAAGCCTATAAGCTGTCAAATATGACATATTTGACTTTCCTCAAATTTGAGCTAGACATTGACACATGTCGATATATTATGCTATCGATGATATCGATATTTTAATATAAAAAAAGTATATTGAAGAAATATTTGTTAGCTCGTTCTAGAATAAAATATTATATAACATTTAAATATTCTTATGTATTATAAATTAAATCAAGTACACATAAGAGTTTCAATACAAAGTCTAACATAATATAGATACTATATTATTATAATAGCAATACAAAGACCTTCTAAAATAAAATATTTTTTTCTTGACGATCTCGAGTGTTTATAGTAGCTTGAAATTGGTGTACGAGTACAACACGTATATACCTAGATAACTTATATACAAACTATCGTCCCCTACGGACGATAGTGTTTGTATGTACATTTTGATGATTTCCATATAAAATAAACGGTTATATACTTTTATTATTCGGATATTTTTTATAGATAAACTTATGGAGAGTTTCCAACAAAACAAAAACAAGTATTCAAAATATTCCAAAATAGTCAATAGAACATGAATTTTTCCAAGTAATTCTAACAGAATTCGGAGCGAAGACAAATACGACAAAACAAATAAAGAAGAAAAAGGATTAATGTCATGAAACCGATAAAATCACTTTTTCTGATACATATGATACATTCTTACTAAATAATTTCATCAAGACCCGGTTATAGCTTGCTTCAAAATATTGTCATTTTTATAGTAAATTAATCATTTTTTTGTAAATAAAATAACGTCTATGCTTCTCGCTGAAAATAAAGCTTTCTCTAGGTAAAAGAATTTTATAAATTAGTTATGGAGTTTCGGAGCCTATACATTACAATGAAACAAGTGAAATCTTTTTTCTTTTTATAATATTAATGTATAAAAATTCCTTTTTTGTAAATTTATTGCTGATTTGAATACTGGATAAGAAAAAGACAAGCATCTAGAGTAAATTATTAGTTTGCTTTTGAATACCTAAAAGATTATCTGGATTAAAAGGTGAGATCAGAAAATTTTAAAAGTAAGGATCTTTGAGTCCAATTACGTTAAACTAAATACTGTACGAATGGTCTTTTTTGTTATCAATTTTAGTCATCAAAAACTATAAGAGCGATATTATTGAATTGCAAAAAAAATTTTTGTACCATATAAGCGGAATATTTTTTATTATATTATTTAAATAATTAAAACTTTAACTGAACTTTTTATATAAAACTTGCCTCCAATATTTTAGTTTCAATGAGAATTATTACTTTAGCAAGATATGTTATTAGGTTTTGAGCGTTTGCAATTACAAATTTTAATGCAAAGTTAACTTTATTTCTCATGAAAATACTATATTATGGACAATTTAAATTATACAACTTATGATTAGATTATTGAAGATTCGAAAATAATATAGGTACTTATAATATAGGTTTTATTTTTGTCAAAAAAAATTACATAATATAATAAAATACAATAATGTATTCCATAAATTATATTCATATTACGAAATACTTAGCATGATAGCCAGATTTCTGACTCTTGCATTTATGAGATAATTATAATATTTTTTATTTTATATTTTATAAAATTGCTATACATAAATATAAAATTTATTATTTTGTTTATATTTGTTTCGCCGTTCACAACAATTATCGATAATTTTTTGTGTTGACTGTTGAGGGGTACAGCATTACTACGCATCAAAATATTTAAAATTATTATTATCAGTACAATAATTTGGACAACTTTACATGTTTAAATATTTAGTTTCTTGAATGAAAAGTATAAAGGTTTCATAATATAAGTGATAATGCTTAGCTTGTATATTTAAAATTTAAACTAAATAATAAATACAAAAATGTGAATTATATTGAAATACGCGTTTTTAAAAATAACCTCAATTTTTCCCTTTTATAATAAAACCAACTGAATTCTAATCACAGTGGATTGTGTTCAAGATTTATTGATGTATGTTTTTAAAGTAAGAACTAATATGTATTTAAGTGTAACTTGCTAAGAATCTACTCACTATACCTAATCCTGATGATTGCTTTTAAAATTGCGCGGTAAGCTGTGTAAAAACATCGAACGAGCCGCGATATTTATAAAGTTTTGAATGTAATTGTAATACTTACAACTAATGAAAATAATTCAATGAATGGTTTTGTGTGACTACATGTTTATTCACAAAGTAGTGTTTTAAAATTAGTAGTGTCCGACCTAACATTCGGTTTCGGTCGAGTTTCGGCAAAAAAACGGGTTTCGGTTTAGTTTCGGTTTCGGCGGCAAACCTGCCGAAACTACGACCGAAACCGAAACTGCATTCGGGAGTTTTCGCGTTGTGATCGGTCATGTTCAGCGAGTTGAATTCCATCCAAGTGACTAATCATGTCGTAACTAGCTTGTGTTTGTAGTTCGTTTTGTATGTTTTGAGTTTTTGTGTGATTTATATTCTGTAAGTTTTATCACGACGTGATATAGTAGTTAACAAAAAATAAATCAATATAACAAACTAATACATAGATTATTATAGTAGAATCAAGATTAACCTAGTCTTCAGCCCACTTAGCACTTAGCGTCCCACAGGGTCACGGGCCTCCCTCAGTACGAGGGGGATCAGGCCATAGTCTACCGCGCTGGCCTAGTGCGTGTTGGCGGACTTCACATATCTTTCGAAGACTCGCTAGATTTTCTCAGATATGCAGGTTTCCTCACGATGTTTTCCTTCACTGTAAGACAAGTGGTAATCATGATAGAAATAATTCGTACATGAAAATATCAAGAAGTGTCAGACCCGGATTTAAACCCGCATCACTCGGTTATCCAAGCGAGCGCGTTACCGCTGGGCTACCACTGTCTGGGATTAATCTATCTATATATTTTTTGGTTAATTTAACTCTCTCGCTAATACTATACCTAAATATATATATATATATATAAAAAAATAGTGTACTTGGTACTTCCTATAGTGCACTAGTGGTGATAATATTGTGAATTCAGAGTTTCAAAGTTCCCTGTCAATACACAAGATTCCCATATAGGAACCGTCATGTAGCCAACCGAAATAAAACGAACGCGAGGTGCAGCCCACTATGAAAGCGGTCCGCGTTCTACTTTAAACGTTTTTTTCACTAGTATAGAGTACATTTGCTTGGACAACTTTGTTCATTATCTTGAATATAAAATTTTACAAGCGACAACAATACATCGACGCGAAAAAAGATGTGGCGCTTTCAAAAGCATAATAACGTTTTCTTTATTTTTCTCTCAAAACATGATCCTGGTAAGGAAGTTTCGGTTTCGGTTTCGGTTTCGGTTTCGGCCGAAACTGAGAGCGTTGCCGAAATTCGGTTTCGGTTTCGGTTTCGGTCGTAAAAACCAGTTTCGGTCGGACACTAAAAATTAGTGTAAATAAAATCCTGGTATTATCAGAAATCATTGTAATACAAAAAGTAGAAAATTTTTAGCTAACGTTAATATTTTCCAAGCTTATTTATGGTTTATCAATAGTTTAAAGTACATTTTATATACTCTTATAAATGCTCAAATTATTTAAGAATCCAAAACAACTGAAACATTTAAAATCGCTGCTGTATATTTTAAATTGTAAATGTTTTTTTATGTTATGGTAGAATCGGCGAAAAATGTCAAACGGGCTCGGTGATTATTCGGTGTTGCATGTCATAATGCGCGGGCGTCTAGTGGTTAAGTAAGTAGGTACGTAGGTACCTACCCTATAAGAACGAAAAGCACCATTATAAAGCAAAATTGATATTTTTAGCTTACCGTTACCACTAATAGGGTGCGGTAGTGAATAATAATTTATTTAGAAATATACTTACATATTCTTATTTTGCATTGATAAAAAATCATTTCTATCATGATTATCACTTGTCTTACGGTGAAGGAAAACATCGCGAGGAAACCTGCATGTCTGAGAAACCTAGCAAGTTTTCGTAAGACATGTGAAGTCCACCAACACGCACTAGGCCAGTGCGGTGGACTATGCCCACTCAGTGGGACGTTAAAAAGGGCTGACGATTCTGATTTTGAGTCATAAAAGCAATTTATTGTTTTATTTTATTAAAATTAAAAGTCGTAATTTTTGTCTGTATATCACGTAACCTGAAACTATGGAGGGTAGAGATAAGGAGAACCGACTCATATGGGGAGAAAGTTGAAAACGTGTCCAGCTGTATACTGAAAATAAAGTTTCCATTACCTACCACAATAGCGCTGGGGTGCGAATAGTTTCAATATGAACATAGCTGTTATACAAAATACTGCAGAGAGAAGCGTAATTTTTTTCTAATTACGTTTGGCGCTTTCTTTAATCAGAACTAACACCGCCATCTGTCACTATTGACAGACAGCTGGAGTGTTGACGCTGTTGTGAATATTTTGTGCTTTTATTTCATTAAAAATATCTCAAAATATGCCGAAAGTAATAAAAAGTGGTGATAGAGGGGGTTCCAAAAGTAAAGATTATTTTATGAAAGAAAATCAATCTAGCGCTCACTTGAAAGAGTGAAATATATATAAAATTTAATGTTTTATTTATTTATTTTAAATAATTTATATATTAAATAATAAAATGTCATTTATTTTTAATTTATTTTTTTTCATTTCCTAAGTTTGCATTCAATTACGGATTATAAAAGATAGATTTTTAAAAACAATTCCCTAAAAGTAAGTAGATGTTGTTAGCTTGTAACCCTAATTTCACACCAACGCCCTCATGTCAATGTCATCTAAGTGCCAAAAGATCCTTGTAGCACTATAGTCTAAGGCCGTGGTCAAAGAGTATAGATAATATACTGGCCGTGGTTATCTTCATGAACCTACTATACATACAGGACTGCGCACTGACGAAACTAACACACATCAAAATGAATACTATCCCAATAGAATAAAGTTGATTTTTAGCGTAATCAACAGGAGAGAGAAAGTGTGCCACATGAGAGGCACCAAGGAAGAAATCTGTCCTTGTCTTTCAGATTGCAAGCGTAAATATTGTTACCAAGTGGTAGAATTTAGAAACTTGCCAATTAAGTCTATATTCATTGTAATTAAACCATTACGAATTACACGTAGTATATATTTCATCTAGTCATTTCTATCATTTTACATTTGCTTAGAATTTCTAGCTATCTGTAATTATGGTAGTTTTCGAAATGTAGATATGGTAACACTGTGGTAACTTTGTTCAATCCAATGACGGATGTCTTCTGTTTACGTTTACGTATTTTGATTGATATTTTATGAAAATTTGTGACTTTTTATTCGAAATGGTTAAGAACTGTGGAGTTCTCGGTTGCAAGAGTGAATCCTACCTCGGGTGTGGTAAATCTTTCCACCGGTTAGCATATTTTGATGGGTATTTCTTAAATACGTTATACGGCGTAGGGTTACCATAAGATTTGTTTGTTACATACTGGCCGTTGTATTTTTGTAAGTTAGTGATTTTAAATAAATACTACCTGATTAATCGAATTTATGTGTTTTTATTTTCTTACTACGGAAAAAGCTTCAGGGGTAGGTACTAGGCACCTATGGTGGGTCTGGGTAGGTATTGTGGCCACTTTTAGCAAATGTTGAAAGAAAAGCTAAACGGTAACAGCTTTTTCGGTTTTGTTTTTTCTCAAAAATACTATATAACTAGCCTTACGATTTTAAAGAGCAAAATTAGCACAAATGTTAGGTTAGTGAGAATTTTAATGTGCGGCGGCGCTAGTTTTACTGCGTGGATCCCCTTAAATTCTTTAGCTCATTAACCCCAACACTAAGGCTTTTTTATTTTTTTTTTTTTTTTTATGGGACAAAGGGGGCAAACGGGCAGGAGGCTCACCTGATGGTAAGTGATTACCGCCGCCCATGGACATCTGCAACACCATAGGGCTTGCAAATGCGTTGCCGGCCTTTCAAGAAAGAATACGCTCTCTTCTTGAAGGTTGCCAGGTCGTAACGGTTCGGAAAGACCGCCGGCGACAGCTGGTTCCAAAGAGTGATTGTGCGAGGCAGAAAATGCCTAAGGAATCGCACTGTTGTGGAACGCTGGACATCGAGGTGGTGTGGATGGAATTTACGGTTTTGGCGCGATGTCCGATGATGAAATTCTGCGGCCGGGATCAGTTCGAACAATTCCTCAGAACACTCCCCGTGATAAATGCGGTAGAAGATGCAGAGTGATCCAACATCTCTACGCAGAGCTAAAGTATCAAGCCGATCGGAAAGAGCTTGATCGTCTATAAGTCGAACCGCCCTACGTTGGATGCGGTCAAATGGAAGTAGCTGGTACTGGGGAGCTCCCGCCCAGAGATGAGAGCAGTACTCCATGTGCGGCCGAATTTGCGCCTTATAGAGGTTAAGACGCTGGCCAGACGTGAAGTACTGTCTCGCCTTACTGAGCACACCAAGCTTCTTTGAGGCCAATTTGGCCTTATCTTCCAATTGACCACGGAACTGGACTTTGCTCGAAATGTCGACGCCAAGTATTCCGATACTGGCTGTGGCAGACAGGGGAGTGTCCTCAAATTGAGGAGTTACGACAAACGGCATTGTTTTAGCGGTTAACGCGCAAACTTGTGTCTTTTTGGGGTTAAATTGGACTAAGTTTCGTCGACCCCAATCCGAGACTTTGGTTAACAAAGATTCGACTTCAGACACAAGTTTGTTCCGGCACTCGTTGACGTATTCCCGAGAAATATTAGCGCGGCCAGTGTACAGGGCATCCACAGTGCTATCGTCTGCATAGCAATGAATGTTGCTGATTTGCAACATGTCATTGATATGCAGAAGGAACAGAGTAGGAGACAGTACACAGCCTTGTGGTACACCAGCATTGACAAATTTAGGATCAGAGCAAGCACCGTCGACAACGACCTTGATGCTCCGATCTGCCAAAAAGCTGGTGATCCAGTTGCACAATTTCTCGGGAAGCCCATAGGAAGGTAGCTTCGAAAGAAGCGCTTTGTGCCATACCCGATCAAAGGCCTTCGCTATGTCCAGACTGGCCGCAAGCGCCTCCCCCTTGGTCTCAACTGCTTCTGCCCATCTGTGTGTCAGGTAAACTAGAAGATCACCGGCTGAGCGACCTCGACGAAAGCCGTACTGGCGGTCACTAATCAGCCGATGCTCCTCTAGGTACCGCAGGAGCTGGCAGTTGATAATGGACTCCATTATCTTGGAAAACAAGGAGGTAATGGCTATTGGCCTATAATTGGACGGATCCGAGCGGTTGCCCTTTTTTGGGATCGGGTGCACTAAAGAGGCCTTCCAGGATTTCGGGACTACGCCTAATGAATAGGAGTGCCGGAAAAGACGCGTTAAGACCGGTGCCAACTCCGGAGCACATGTCTTCAACACGATCGGAGGGATGCCATCGGGCCCACTCGACTTATAAATGTCCAAGGAGAGAAGCGCTTTGCGTACTGCACTTTACCGGAACTGAACTTCCGGCATCATAGTGTCGCACCGCGGGATTGTCGGTGGTGAGTTTCCTTGGTCATCCAGAGTCGAGTTGGACGCGAAAAGAGAGCCCAGTAGATCAGCTTTCTCTTTCGCGGCATGGGCCAGCGAGCCATCCTCCGTGTGCAGAGGTGGAAAAGAAGGCTGACAGAAATTCCCTAAAACAGCCTTAGCGAGAGACCAGAACGCACGTGTTCCTGAGGGGAGACGCCCCAATCTCTCGCCAATTCTGCTAATGTGCTTCGACTTCGCATTAGCAATTACACTTTTGAAGGACCTGGAGGCAAAGTTATACTCCTTTTTAAAAGCGCTGGTATTTGCATCATTAGACGCCGACGCGGCAGCCCAGGCTTGGTAGCATTCCAGCTTTCGGCGAGATACCACCTTGCAGGAGCGACCAAACCAAGGCTGGGACTTGCCTCCGATGGGCACTGCAGAGAACGGAATAAACAGTTCCATACCCTGCAGTACCACATCGGTCACAGAGTCAGGCTATTTTACTTCCTTGGGATTGTAGAGCTAGTCAAGTAGTATTTCTGAGTAAGTATAGCTAAACAGTTATTTAGTGTCAACGTTTAGCTTTAGTTTAACCATTTGCTAAAACCACTACATAACTATATTCAAATATACTAAAGATAGAATTCATAGCTCAAAAACTACTGAACCGGTTCGCGTGAAATTTGATATACGGGTGGGTAGAGGGAACCGGGAGACAGACATAAGATAGTTGTAATAGTTGTATCCCACCAATGGGAACTGCTGGCGAAGCCGCGGACGAACACTAGTCCTAATAATATTATAAATGAGAAAGTTTTGTCTGTCTGTCCGCTACCTACCTAGGTACTTTATAACTCAAAAACTGTCTACTGGAGTGATTTGCGTGAAAGTTACCTATAAGGAAACTGAGAGACTAGGCTACTATTTATCTCACGGACGGGAAAATGAAATACTTGGTCCACGCGGGCGAACGCTAGTGATACATTTTTTTTATTCTCACCTCACTACGTAACTGAAGATAAAAGTCCATAAACTTCTAAAAGCATTGTCACAATGATAGAAAGGGACGCAGGTCTCCCTGATGATATCTCGCTCGGCTCGTTTTTTCGAACATAGTGCACAATAGGTTCATGGTTATCTTCAATCTTGATTTTTGACACTTGTCAGTTGTCAGTTGTCGGCTGTCTCATATCTGTCGATATGTCGGCTGTTTTTGACAACATCAGCAAAAGATATTTTGAATTAAAACAAGTTATATATTTAATTCATGTATAATTTCATAATGCACATATATTTTTTAGTTCTATAAAACATTAAATAGAAGAATAACAATAGTTTAAAAAAACTTAGTATGGCATCACAAATTATGAATAAATTTAAACAGCTTGATGCTTATGCTAAGACTTTAGAAGATTTTCGAGTAAAAACAGCAACTGGCGCAATAAGTAAGTTGAATATTCTAAAGCAAATGGATATTATGATATTATTTAATTACTCTTGTGTTCTTTTTTCAGTCACTGTAACTGGCTCACTTATAATGATTCTTTTAATTCTCTCTGAATTACATACTTATATGTCTCCTAATATTTCGGAAGAACTGTTTGTTGACACATCAAGAGGGCACAAATTAAGAATCAATTTCGATATTATTGTACCTAGAATATCATGTGACTGTAAGTAACTAAATAACATTTCTAGTTTTAGTAAAGAGAAACATGATGTTGTTACTTATATGTGATTATCTTATACTATTTCATCCCCTTTGAATATCATGGCTTTTGCTCTTTCTGGGCATCTAATAATGCTCCAAAGCTAGGATTATTAGGCAAATAGAAAAATCCCTAAGGCATCCTAAGTGTACAAACAGAAAAAGCATAAACTGAGGTATATTTTTTAATTTCTACTATATTACTGAATTACTAGATGTATTTATTTTCTTATATGTTATAATGTTTGCAGATCTAGTATTAGATGCAATGGATTCATCAGGGGAACAGCATTTACAAATGGATCACAATATACACAAGAGACGATTAGACTTAAATGGGGTTCCAATTGAAGAACCTAAAAAACAAGAAATAGCTATTTCCTCAACAGTTAGTCCTTTTATTATTTTTGTCAAATTGTTTGTATCTCTTCCTTATTTAAGGTCCTTATGTGAAACTTTTGTACAAGTTCTATTCCATGTAGAACAAAAACTGTAATTAGACCTATGTAACTAATAAACAAACAAAACAGACAAACTAAACACAACAAAATATTTTTATAACAATAATTGATGAATGTTATGGGTTTGTAAAAGAAACTCACAGACAGATCCTGTGCATCATCCTATAATTACATATTCTGTGAATTTTATATGAATACTCATTTAGTAGCTTCAAATTAATATATGCTACCAAAATAATGTTTAATACTAAAGAATTAATAATTAATTAATGAATAACCTTTTTTAGATAAAACAAAATATTACAGAAGTTGCCAAAACAACATGTGGAAGCTGTTACGGTGCAGCATTTAATGAATCTCAGTAAGAAATTCATCAATCTATTTTGTATAGCACATTATTTTTACTGAGTACACTATTTGAAATCGTCAATTTAACTATATTAATAGTAATCTTCGATATTTCAATAATAATAACTATCTTTATAGGTGTTGCAACACTTGTGATGATGTAAAAGAAGCTTATAGACTAAGACGATGGGCATTACCTGACTTAGCTACTATAGAACAATGTAAAGATGATGAATCATTAGAAAAAACTAACCTGGCTCTTAAAGAAGGATGCCAAATTTATGGATATATGGAAGTTAATAGGGTACAATTATTATTATAACTTTTTTATTTTTTTTTTTTTTATATGGGACAAAGGGGGCAAACGGGCAGGAGGCTCACCTGATGGTAAGTGATCACCGCCGCCCATGGACATCTGCAACACCACAGGGCTTGCAGATGCGTTGCCGGCCTTTCAGGAAAGGGAGGGAGGGAGGAGGGAGAAGGACGGGAAGAGGGATGGGGAGTGGGCCTCCCGGACTCTCACTCACCGGACGAAACGCGACCGCATAGCTGCCACTTCACGCCGGTCTTCTGTGAGAGAGTGGTACTATACGGGGCGTGCCGGCCCATTCGGCTGCTACCCGAAGGTAACACTTGAAAAACTAATAAAGCTATAAATATTTACTATCACTTTAAGACGAAAGAAACCATGGTCTTGTCATGGTTGTCTCTTTATCATAATTACACAAAAAAAATATACTAATTTCAATTAATATACTAAATACAAAATATTTCAGGTTGGTGGTAGTTTTCACATAGCTCCAGGGAAAAGTTTCACTATCAATCATGTCCACGTCCATGATGTGCAACCTTTCTCATCATCTGTTTTTAACACAACTCACATTATTAAACATTTATCTTTTGGAACAGATATTAAAAGTGCTAATACTGCTCCATTAGATGGTGTCACTGGGTTAGCCAAAGAAGGTAAGTTTTAATGTAATAATTACTCTTTTGAGCATGTTTGTTAACCACAGATTATTATTCCAATTTTATGCTGGTTGGAAAAACCAGAGAGAGCTTATTAGTAAAATTTTTACCAAATCTAAAAATTATTTAGGTGGCCATTAAATAATGCAAATATTAAGTACAAGTAGAAAATCAACTGTTTAGTAATTATTTATTTAACAGCTTTGATATTGGTACATATTCACTTTTTAAATTTATCCAATCAAATAGAGTTGAAAGAAGTGTCTCATAAAAACAAAGCTAATTTTAAAATTTTAATTCGATAGGATTATAGATTGATATCTACCTGACCTGACCCTTTTTAAAAATTACTTACAGATAATTACATTTTTATCTAGGCTAGCTAACTCAAGTGTTCTCTTAGAAGTTACTTAAATTACCAATAATAACCAAGTTCATATATTGACGATGAAGTGACAAGAACCTTTATCTACCAAAACATAATTTTACTCTAACGTTATTTAGTTGTTATTGTTATTAGTTCATTAGATGATATTGCCAGCTAATTTGACGCACAGTTGCTTAATAGTTATTGTCAGTTATTAATAACTTGTTAAAAAATAAGAAATAGAATTTTTAGTCAATCTACGTAAAAACATTAAAATCACCAAATTGTCAGTTAGGAGTTCTTGTCGCTTCATTGTCAAAAGAATAATAAAAAACGCTGGTACTGAATTTTTAGTTATGAAATGAATACTTATCATGCTTAAAACAAACTCAATATATTAAAATAATCATTTACACACATTGTTATAGTAATTAATTCCCCTTCCTAAATTATTATAAACTTTTATCATAATATAGTAGTTTTTTTTTTTCATTAAAAACAGAAAAACAAAATATGTTAAACTTAAAATGAACTTTATTTAGAAATAAACCAATATCGCTACATGTTTAGGAAAAATGTATGTACAATGCTTGCTAAATATTATATCATATCAACAACGAATTCCAGTTCCTATTGCCATGAATGTACCAAAAGTGCCACCTCCTTGAAGCATTACTTTTCCTACAGAATGAACTAATTCACGACCTCTAGCACCATATCTGAAATAATATATATTAAGCGTATTATTAAAATAAAGTAACATTTTTACGAATTAGATAAATACTAAAATGAAAATTAACCTTAAAGCCGTAAATCCGCCGAATAAGCCTCCACTCGCCATACCCACACAAAATCCTATCATGAAACCCATTTTCATTTTATCAAAACATGAAGGGCCTTGAGTTTGATAAGCACCCCCAGGAACTGGCATTGTTTTTCTTTGTAAGAGTATTGAGTAGGTATAATATTAGTTTTAATAATTTTCAATGACTTATGTCACTGTCATGAGAGGAATGCCTGTTGGCTGTTGCCTGTTATGTGCATTGACATTAGCGGCCTTTTCCAATTACAGCATTAAGGCGCATTATGCGGCATAATGCTCAACGTTGAATGTTCCAACTACAACAGCGCTTCGCACAATCGAACACTGCTTTTGCGTGATGCTGTGTTAAAAAATAAATATACCGTGTATCGATGAAGGTTACAAGAGTAATAACATTGACTTTTTTTTATATTCCACGTTTATAATGTGAATACAATTTTATTTTAGAATTCAAAACTATAAACATATTTATTTTGCTGAAATATTTAATCGAATCATTATATTCACGTTCCAATTAGCATCAGTACAAATCGGCATTGTGCGACACTGAGTCGCATTATGCTCTGTAATTGGAAAACAGGGTAGTATTACTTACTCATTGGTTATGTTACACATTTCCGATTTTTGATTGCGGCCACAGACGAAAAATAAAAAGTAAGCTGTAAGGTGCTTACACTGACCTCTATACAGTGCTACAAGGATCTTTTGGCGCGTGGCCGAAATCAGAACTAACACCGCCATCCGTCACTATTGACAGTCAGCTGGAGTGTTGACGTTGTTGTGAATATTTTGTGCTTTTATTTCATTAAAAATATCTCAAAATATGCCGAAAGTAATAAGAAGTGGTGATAGAGAGGTGGTGCTAAAAGTAAAGGATTATTTTATGAAAGAAAAGCAATCTAGCGCTCACTTGAAAGAGTGAAATATATATAAAATTTAATGTTTTATATATTTATATTAAATAATTTATATATTAAATAATAAAATTTCATTTATTTTTAATTTTATTTTTTTCATTTCCTAAGTTTGAATTCAATTACGGATTATAAGAGATAGATTTTTAAAAACAATTCCCTAAAAGTAAGTAGATGTTGTTAGCTTGTAACCCTAATTTCACACCAACGCCCTCATGTCAATGTCATATAAGTGCCAAAAGATCCTTGTAGCACTATAATACCACTGGACTGGCTGTTCCAAGCGTTTGACAGTAATTTTTTTGTCCATTTGAAGCGCCACTAGCGAGAGTCCCGAGAACTAATTTTGACGTATATTGCAAATGACAGCGAGAAGTGTTTGTTTACTGTAAAGTAATTTTGCATTTTCGTTGTTATAATATAACATAAGTAGTAATTATGATGATACGGTTATTGATTAAAAAAAAATAAAAATATTTATATCGACATCATTAGTTTTAGTACCACGAACTCTCGCTACGTCCGACAGCGGCGGACAGCGCCAAAATGGCGAATATCAAGCAGCCACAAAAGCACGTTGACAACAGCCAGTCCAGTGGTATTATAGAGGTCAGTGGGTGCTTACCAGACTACAGATGACTAATAATATACATATACGAGTTAATGTTTAGGTCGCGAGGTGAAAAAAGTTTACAATAGTAAATGAAAAAAAACATACTATTATTTATTTGGTTTAGCTAATATTTAATATCTTGCTTGCAGAATGAAAATATCAGAGGTGGGAGCGCGTTCCTACTGGGTTACCACTGTCTGACACTTTAATCTCTTAGATAATTTCATTCAAAAAATCTAATTTTATTCTTTAATAATTTTAAACATTATGTTATATAATCTTATTTGGATAATGTAACTAATTTATTCAGAGTGTAAAAAATTAAAAACATTTCATTTCATTTAAATAACCACAGTTAGATAAAAATATTAGCAGAATGGTAGTTAGGGAATAAAAAATGAAAAAAAAACATATCTACAAATTTATATTAATAAATAGGGTATTTTACTCCATATGAAAACCAGTCTAAATATATATTATTAAGATAGCTTAGGCAAAAAGCATTCGGAAAATGTTGGTTTTAGTTCATAAAATAACTAATTAAATTTTAAAATTAAATTCAAATTTTTCAGTTTATTTGTTTTTAAACACCACGAAATAGTAGACGGCACTTATTACGTCATACCGCCGTGTACACAAAAATAAATAATTTGTTCAGTGTTTTTACACTAGTATTCTTGCATTCGGGAACATCACAACAACAATAAGAAGAATAATAACTCATTTTTAAACTATAAACAATTATCAATTTCATACAAATTATCAGCGCATTTGTTTACAAAATCCACTGACGTAGTGACGCACAGAGTAATAATGGCGTCCACTGCGTTTAGCGTTTTCGACTAATGAGGCGCGTTTGAAAATGTAAAAATATAAAGACATTTTTATAACAATTATCGATTGAATAAAAATTTGGCGCTTTTTTTTGTGGTGTATTATCTATAGAAAAATCTATAATATAAATTGGAACAAACCAAACAGTTCAGTACTTTTTCTCCTCTGTTTGTTAACTGATTATGTTGTACTACAGGAAAATTTTTTCTTACCGCAGATAAAACAATAAATAGTTTTCCAAAAAAATTAACTTGGCTAAGTTGCCAGAAAATTGTAGATCTAAAAAGGCTTACAGAAATTCTGCAGTAGCATATTATGTTTATTTTCACACTTGTATATTGTACAATAACTATTTGTTTTTTTACACAAAGATCAAAGAAAAACGAGCATAAGATTCCATCTAAATGATTTAACTAAATGCATTAAGCACAAAAAATCTTTAATATTATGAGCCGAAATTACAATACATGACTGAATCTAAAACTTAGTGATTAAAATGCAAATATTATCTTATCACTGTATATATTTCTTTCAGGTGCTGTTATGTTTCAGTACTATTTAAAAATAGTTCCTACAATGTACATAAAATTAGATGGCACTGTTTTACACACAAACCAGTTCTCAGTAACAAGACATCAAAAATCTGTGTCAAATGTAAATACAGAATCTGGGATGCCCGGTGCATTTTTCAGCTATGAGTTATCACCTTTAATGGTTAAATATACTGAAAAAGAAAGGTTAGTCAAATATATGTTACTTTAACTGAAAAACCAAGTATTTCATAAGTGACAAAGATTTTTGAGATGCATCAGTATAGGTACCAAAAATATTTTATTTTTAAATGCAGAACAGCTTGATAGTTTTATCGTACAATAACTATTTTTAATTTTGAATTAAATTGAAGCAACTTTCTTTTTGTTTGTATCCTCAAAAAAGAGCATGACATGAAATTATTTAACTGTATATTTTTTTTAGGTCTGTGGGTCATTTTGCTACAAACATCTGTGCAATTGTTGGTGGAGTATTCACTGTAGCTGGTATTTTTGACACTCTATTATATCATTCATTAAATGCTTTCCAAAACAAAGTTGTTTTAGGTAAAGCAGGCTAAAGGAAATTATAATGTTTTTAAAAATATATTAAAGTCGTCAACATTGCATTTAGCATATTTTTTACAAAATTCTAGATCTGTATCCTCAACTAAAGCTTTAATTGGTATATAATTTTCTTTATTACAGTCATACTGTGCTCTTCCTAAACTTTTCAGGAATAAATGTCTTTGTTTAACTCTGAAATTTCTACATAATAGCACATTCGGATAATTCAATATTGTAAGATGTGGAACTTTAATTATATTGTGAAGATAGTTGAATCTTTCTAATAATGATTTTTGACCTGTAACAAAATATATTTTTTGTAAAGTAAAGGTTTTTTTTATGCTACATTAATTTTAAATAAACATGAAGTACTAATCCTTAAGGCTATAGACTATTATCATGCTAAAATCATTTAATATATTTCAAAATTTTACTTATATTATTGTTTGAAAGAAAGTTTAGACATAAGACATTGAATACTTACTTATTAACCATAAATTTGGTTTATGTAAAATAAGTTGTTTTGCCTCATCTTCTTTAAATCCCATTTCTTCTTTTATTACAAATGTGTTAGTATTTATATGATGCAGATTATAAGTTACTATTTTTGGCTGTTTAGTTGCTAGTTGTCTTACTTCATCCCCACATAAATTAAATTTTTGTTGAAAAAATCCTAATCTTCTATCAATCCTAATAGTACTTTAAGAAAAAAATACAATTATTTTATGCATTCTACACCAATTGCTTGAATTTTATAGAAATACTTAAAAGTACACAATGATACTTACCTAAACATTAACCAGAATGGATTCTTCATTATGATATGTAGAATTTCTTGTGTTTTAAATTTTTTTGATTTCAAGTAGTTTATTCTAACTTGAAGATCTTCTAAAGATTCACACAAAATCAAAGGATTTTTAGTTATATAATTACCAATATTTTCTATACCCACATAGTCTTTTAAAAAGAGAATTTGATTCTTTATATCTTTTTCGAAGTCGAGTTTTAATATTTTATTCACTATATGGGTTTTTTTTTCGATTTTGCTAAGATTCACATTTAGATGTAGAAGGTTCTGAAGTGTTTCAGATCTGTTAACATAGCCTGCTATGTTAAACGACTCGGGAAAATAAGGAGTTATTTCAGAAACATCATGAGATAACGGTTTCAATGCATTTATTTTCACATTGTTTTCAGTATTAAATAAAGCATTGCAAAGCACAAAACTGTTTTGAATATAGCGAGTGACATATAAATGTCTGTTAGTAATAAATAATAATTTACTAGATGATAAATTCATATTGAGTTGTTTTGCACGGCATGTATTAGATAAACTTAACAATGTCAAGAGATTTTTAAGTTTTATTTATTTTTGTATTTACGAAGACGTATAATAATTTAGGTTGAAGTTCTGTTAATGTCAATGTCATTCTTCAGCAAGATCTATGCTACCAAAGAGTATATAAAGGGTATGTTCCGATATGCACTGCGAGCACTGCACAGTGCTATCACTGTAGAAAAATTCGTTCCGTTATGGACTGCCAGTATACTGCCGCAGTACCCTAGGGAAATATATGACGTCATAAATCGCCGCCATATTCTACTGTGAGCACTGGCGTTTTCGAGGTAAGGTACTCGCAGTACCTTGATCACCTGATCAGTCAAAACCACTCGAGTGCCTAACGTCTTATAAACAAAGCTACAGTTTAATCAGAAAATTTGAAAGTTCTGTAATTAGTTCGGATTAATAAATAAAACAATAAAACAATGGAAGAATTGCAAAAATTAACCTTATTAGACTGTGTTGAAAATGTTCAATACGAGCTGAAAGTTACGCAGGAAATTTTTGATCGTGCAAAGACAGGTAAGTTTGCCATTGTATACATTTTAATGTACTAGAAAACTTGAATACACTCATTTGAATGCTGCGTCAAAAAATGCGGCTGACAGTATACGGGATTGCGTTCCGTTTTAAATCGTAACCAGTATAACTGGCTATAAAGGAACGGCTTCACAGTATACTGAATTGACGTCACACTGTACAGTGGTCGCAGTGCATATCGGAACATACCCAAACACTGTATGCTACGTTCCACTAATGCTGCGTTCCACTAAACAGTAAACGCCCACAGGCCACAACGATCAAAATGCTCCTTTATCTCTATCCGCACACAACAGTGCAGGCACAGTGAGTACCAACCAGAGGTTTGTTTGCACGGAAGCAGAATTTTGACAACCGATTGAATTCACCGGTGATTGGGCCAATCCCTTGTAATTCACCGGTGATCACCGGAGAATTAAAATATAAGAGTGTTTGTTACGCTTTCATGCGAAAACTACTTAACCGATCATCATGAAACTTTGTACACATATTCTTGGAGGTATTAGAAGTAACATAGGATACTTTAAATGCTACAGGGGGCCTAGACAAATGCCTTTTCTGTTAGCATTAACGCCAAACGCCAGCTAAAAAATGTATGAAAATGACATTGTCTGTGGACGGACCGTTCCGCAGACAATGTCATTTTCATACATTTTTTAGCTGGCGTTTGGCGTTAATGCTAACAGAAATGGCATTTGTCTAGGCCCTCAGGTCCGAATTAAGGTGGTTTAAGGGTAAGGGCTCTCGCAAGTTTTTATGAAAGTCCTTCATTTTTTGTGTTACAATCTTTAAATTTGGCAGGGAGATATTTAATAGTGAGTAGTCGTCCGCTAAGAAAGATTTTTGCGACAGGGCAAAAATGTACACTAAACTAATTAAATGAAAAAAGTTTAAAGCGCATGGGATTTGAACTCTTACTGCAAGCTCACACAATATAATTCATAACCTTACCAACAGGGCTATAACAACTTATTCTGAATAAACGAATTTACGAAACATAATATTTCTCATAGCAACATAAACTAAAGAATTATATATGTAACTGATAATAAACGTATTTTTAAGACCAAGCGTTCATTTTTATCCTTATTCCATCAAAAATACAAGAAAAAAAGGTAAACTCATAGAAGCTTATAGACTATAGTATTATAATTTATAAGCGTAGTGTATTAAATTGTTATTTGATACATTTATACATATAATAAAATACTATCCGAGTTAAATTCCACTTTAAATTATTCGGATCGAACTTTTCGTTTAGAAGTTATGATGGCTATAAAAATTATCCATGTAACGAAAATGTCAAAAGGGTGGATTTTCTAATAAAAGAAAAGTCTCTGTATCACTGACCTCTATAATACCACTGGACTGGCTGTTCCAAGCGTTTGACAGCAAATTTTTTGTGTCCATTTGAAGCGCCACTAGCGAGAGTCCCGAGAACTAATTTTGACGTATATTGCAAATGACAGCGAGAAGTGTTTGTTTACTGTAAAGTAATTTTGCATTTTCGTTGTTAATATAACATAAGTAGTAATTATGATGATACGGTTATTGATTAATAAAAATAAAAAATAAAAATATTTATATCGACATCATTAGTTTTAGTACCACGAACTCTCGCTACGTCCGACAGCGGCGGACAGCACCAAAATGGCGAATATCAAGCAGCCACAAAAGCACGTTGACAACAGCCAGTCCAGTGGTATTAAAGAGGTCAGTGCTCTGACCGACACAATTTTAGCACCCCATCGAAGGATTTTTGAAATCAGTATGGCCTGAATCGATAGGTCTACGTTCGGTCAGGATAGGTCCACTATCATTTTTGTTAGGTCGCCTGTGATTTTTTAATAAATATTTTTTTAAATTTAACTATTATTTTAAAAAATTTTAGCACCCCATTGAAACTGAAACTGATTAATCTTTATATTTCTACATTCTTTATCGTTAGGACAGTTTTGGTCTCCATACGTTTTGCTTTTATATTATCCATTTAGTTTTTTTATTAACAATTATAAATAATTGACATTGACAATGTCATAAGTCATTTGACATCTCATTTATGTTACCTTTTGAGCATTAGCTTCTTGTATTTTGGCTATACATTTTTATGTCATATTTAATATGTATTGTATAGTCTATATATAGTTATTTAATATTATTATTATTTTTGGTTTGTTTTTAATTTATTGTTGTTAAACGAATATAAACAAAGTAGAAAGTATGAAGGCATAAAAAATAATGATACACATAAATAAAGAAAACACAAAAATCAACAACAATAAATTAAAAACAAATCAAAAATAATAATAATATTAAATAACTATATATAGACTATACAATACATATTAAATATGACATAAAAATGTATAGCCAAAATACAAGAAGCTAATGCTCAAAAGGTAACATAAATGAGATGTCAAATGACTTATGACATTGTCAATGTCAATTATTTATAATTATTAATAAAAAAACTAAATGGATAATATAAAAGCAAAACGTATAGAGACCAAAACTGTCCTAACGATAAAGAATGTAGAAATATAAAGATTAATCAGTTTCAGTTTCAATGGGGTGCTAAAATTTTTTAAAATAATAGTTAAATTTAAAAAAATATTTATTAAAAAATCACAGGTGACCTAACAAAAATGATAGTGGACCTATCCTGACCGAACGTAGACCTATCGATTCAGGCCATATTAATTTCAAAAATCCTTCGATGGGGTGCTAAAATTGTGTCGGTAGTGCTCTGTATACTTGTAATAATTGACAAGCATAGAAGGTATATTTTTAATACTCAATGCAATGATATTCTAATAGACCGATATGTTATACGCTCACTAAACAACCGAAAAAAGTGTTCCGCGCAGCACACATACACACTTTTCATTCAAGGTACATTTCACTACAAGTCAAAATGATAGAAAGGGGATAGTCGATAAAATCAATAAGAAAAAAAGAGACAGCTAGTGTTGTCAATTGCGCGTCAATGTAAACAAACATTAGTCTAGCGACCGATGACATATCAGAATATTAGGCAAATAATTGAAATATATTAATAAATCGAAGTATACTGCGTTCTTACATGTGGTATGAGATCCCTTGTGTTTTATTAACTTTGGTATCATAATTGGTGCATTTCCTAAATACACAGGATGGCATTTTTTTAAATTTTGTAGCAGCGCACCACTCGTTGCCATGCGTGACACAGATGACAGACTAAAGGCAATACGTCCCAATTAGGACGTTTTCGAGTCTTCACGATTGCGCGCTCACAACATATCTATGGTTAGAATATCATTGACTCAATGATATTCTAATATCATTGTTAATACTATATAAAATTAATTTGAAAAAAATATTTATGTGAGTATTTTGTAAGTGTACTATACAAACAAATAAATAAATTATGATGAAAACAAACACTCTATTTATTAATTCAACATTTTATTACAAACATATGTTTTACAAAGATAATTAATAAATGCTGATTTTGATATAGAAAACACAACATGTCAATAGCATCATAGTGCAACATATTTCTTCTGTCATTGAGTATTTGTTGTTGAAAATACTAGTTGAATATAGCTTGGTATTTAAAAGCTATTTCATCCAAAGGTTTTAAATGTCTATTAAATTTCCAAAATTGCACCACATCATCCCTGTTATGACTTTTTTGTGGAAATTGTGTTTGTGTATACATTTGAAATAAATTTATCGCCGTAGCTGACGTCACATCTGCGTCATTGGTATTCCTTTTTAACCGACTTCAAAAAAAGGAGGAGGTTATCAATTCGTCGGGGACTTTTTTTTTTTTTTTTTCTATGTATGTTCCCCGATTACTCGACGATGGCTGGACCGATTTGGAAAATTCTTTTTTTGTTTGAAAGGGTATAGTTTCTAGTTGGTCCCATAGTCACCAAGTCACGATCTGATGATGGGATCCCAGGGAAATCGAAGACAACTCTCAAATTTTATAGGCACTTATTACGTTTTTCATATATTTTCTAAAGCTGTTCAAGTATTTGCGTCTGATAATCATCATCTCCTGTGGTTGAGCTAATGATGGAAGGTACAACTCCTCAACGGTTAGGAGTTAAAAGAAAATTCTTTCAAAATTATACGTAATTATAGACCGATAGTTAAATTCTTTCAGGCTCTTATTAACCGACTTTAAAAAAAGGAGGAGGTTCTCAATTCGTTAGGGACTTTTTTTTATGTATGTTCCCCATTACTCGAAGATGGCTGGACCGATTTGGAAAATTCTTTTTTGTACATAAACAAAATAAGTATCTACTTTCCGCTAAAAATTTGAAAATAAATTATTTTTAACAAAAAACAAAAACCGACTTCAAAACTAAACAAATCTAAACTAAAAAGTAGAAAATAATACTTTTAAGAACTTCGTTAATTCTGAAGTCGGTGCCAGCCAAAGCAAAATAACCTTAAATAGACACATATTCGATTAATCTATAAATTTGTAAACATAATCAAAATACCGTTCGAAAGTCCATTGCAAAGGCAAGATAAATCTGTCCGTCCTGGCTGGCACCGACTTCAAAATTAACGAAGTTCTTAAAAGTATTATTTTCTACTTTTTAGTTTAGATTTGTTTAGTTTTGAAGTCGGTTTTTGTTTTTTGTTAAAAATAATTTATAAGAAAGCCTAGTAAATCCGGGCGATCTATTTCGCTTGTACTCGTACATTTATCATTTAACGTGACTATTTCTTGAGGTACGTTTCTCATACGCATAATATTGTTTATTTCTGCCTTTACGGCTTCTTTAGCAGCCAATTTATTTTGTACTTGTCTGAAGCTATTTCTGAAAACGGGATGCAGCATGGTGGAAATTCGGCAAATAGTTCGTGATTCGTAAGCTAAAAAACGATCGTTCATATTTTTTTTCAGTTGTTGCAAAAAAACTTCACCAACCGTTGTAGATATTTTTGGGACCAAACTTTGAATGTTATCGAACAACCCGTGCATAATAGGTATTATTAAGTTCGATGTTGGGTATTGGTCTCAACTTATCATTTGAGTGGCTTGTTCCAACACATCTAGCAAAAGCACTAAATCTTTTAATATTTTTTCCTCTTGTGGGCTAATAATTTGAGGCGCTTGGGGTAGTTTTCTCTGTGCGGCGGTTATACTGTCTATTAATTTTAAAATTCTTTTTATCATATAGTAAATGCTATTCCAGCGTGTTGGTACTTGTTGTATTGACTGTAAAGGTTCTACATCTGGATTTATTTCTTTTTGTTCTTTGCGAAGTGTCAGAGTGGCAATATTAGATTTTTTGAAATATTTAAAAAATTTTTTACATTTATCTATCAAGTTAATTCAGGATTTTTTAAGGAATGATCTATAACCAAATTTATAGTGTGTGCAAAACAAGGCATGTTACGTATTACCAATGATATTTTAACTACAGATATGTTATACGCTCACTAAACAACCGAAAAAAGTGTTCCGCGCTGCACACATACACACTTTTCATTCAATGTACATTTCACTACAAGTCAAAATGATAGAAAGGGGATAGTCGATAAAATCAATAAGAAAAAAAGAGACAGCTAGTGTTGTCAATTGTGCGTCAATGTAAACAAACATTAGTCTAGCGACCGATGACATATCAGAATATTAGGCAAATAATTGAAATATATTAATAAATCGAAGTTTACTGCGTTCTTACATGTGGTATGAGATCCCTTGTGTTTTATTAACTTTGGTATCATAATTGGTGCATTTCCTAAATACACAGGATGGCATTTTTTTTAATTTTGTAGCAGCGTACCACTCGTCGCCATGCGGTGACACAGACTAAAGGCAATACGTCCTAATTAGGATGTTTTCGAGTTTTCACGATTGCGCGCTCATAACATATCTATAGTTAAAATATCATTGCGTATTACTAACAGTCCAACCATGTTAGCTCCATTATCTGTCGTGATGCAAATAACTTTATCCCGGATTTCCCATTCTATCAATATTTGATGGACAACATCTTTTAAGTGCTCTGCTATGTGCGACTCTGTTAAAGGTCTAGTAGTTAGTACACAACTTTTAAGGCCGTTTCTAAGGAAAAGTGTACAGTAACTGTGATATATTATGACTCCATGGAACTACTCGTTCAAACATCTGTGGTCAGTGACAAATTATCAACTTCAGATAAAATACTTTTTAGCTTTATCTTTGCTTCATTAAATATTTTTGGCATTAAATCATAATGAATCCTTCGTTTGTCGGGAATTCTATAATTTGGGTTTAAAAGCCTAACAAAGTTTTTAAAACCTTTATCATCCACCATTGAAAAGGGTTGATAGTCTGTAGCTAACATCAAAGTTAGTGCTTCGTCCACTTTTTTTAAAATTTGATCTCGGAGACTGCCCCATAGTACCTGTACATATTATATTATCATTTTTATCACCAGATGATGACAAAGAAGAATCTGCTTGTAGACTTATAACATCGGAATGTTTCCTTTTTAAATGTGATAACATATTTGTTGTTCCGCCACCAGTTGTAAGCACGGCAGAACATAATTTACATCGTACTTTGCTACCGCTTTCGTCTACTTTATCAAAGTGGCCTCTAGTTTTCGATTGAACTTTCGGCATTCTGAAAATTCATAAAAAAATAATTACTTTTAATACCATAATATTTAAAAAAATATTAAAATTGATTATGACATGATTATTATGACAGTGGTAGCCCAGTGGTAACGCCCTCGCTTGGATAACCGAGTGTAGGGGGTTCAAATCCGGGTCTCGCACCTTTGATATTTTATTATGCGAATCATTTCAATCACTATTACCACTTATCTTACCTGGAAACCTGCATGTCTGAGAAAACCTAACAAGTTTTCGAAAGACATGTGAAGACAAACCCGCTGTTGGCCAGCGTGGACTATGGCCTGATCCATCTTGTATCAGCGCCCCTGGAGGGGTTCTGTGAAGTAAAGTGAAAAAATGATATTATACTGCACACTGCAGTAATTTTAGGACATAAAACTGATAGTGACGCTGAAAACTGGAAACATTTGGGAATACATACATATAGCCATTTTTCCTTAGTTTTTAAGAATGACTTAAGTTGTATTAGGTCCTAAGAAAGTATTTTTAAAAGGCATTTGTTTTATACATAATATCTATTTTTTAATGGTAATCTTTTGATTAAGACAATGCATTATTTGCGAAGGTGTTTTTATAAACATGATATTAATCCTTACCTAAATAAGTGAGATACTTATCACAAGTATTTAATTTTGAACAAAATTGCTCTTGGCATCATTTGATTTCAATGAATATCTTACGAGATATCATAGTTTTAACCCAGATATTACTGAAAGTACAAAATCTTGAATGTATTTATAATTTTTCTAAAATTGTTTAATTATGGTCCTATTAGCATATAAAAAATACCGAAAAAAATCTGCGACTTTTGGAAAAGCTGGAAAATGGTGTTCTTTTAAAGGAACGCTAGTAATATGAACTACTGTAAAATAGTATGAGGGTGTTTCTTGGGTAACTGTTTAAACGAAATAAAATAATGTTATAATTTTATGGTTTATATTATCAATTAAAAGTAAAAATAGAATAACAGCTATGGTGTATTTATAAATATGTTCTATTCATCCATGTGGTACAATAAAAGGCAATTTTTGACCAATATGCTTGTAGAAACAGGTCTACGAAAACCTAAATGAACCTGCTCACATGATTTATGTACTAAGTATCATGTCTAAGGTATGACATATGAGGGAAAAATACCGCTTTTTAACCCGGAGAGATGTCCTGTATAATCCTTTATTTTGATCGGCTCTTTCGACTCCACCCATGTTTTCGTTGTATGATTTTATAATGACTGGTTGATCAATTTGTTCATATTTTTTACTTTCTATGAAAATATTTTTATTTTATATATAGGCTGCACTGTACAAGCATTAGATGCCACGATAACGATACTATTATCGTGCCATTTACACAACCAAATTTTCTCAGCTCTAGTGGACCTACATTGAAACATTCCAAGCTCCGTTTTCTTCATATCTTTATTGAAGGATAAGGAACAATTACAAACTCGATTTTCTCTTATTGTACCAGTGTTTATTGTACCAGCCCTTCCATGTACAGTCCATTCTGGGAATATCTTTCTGGACCCTTTGTTTTGTGACGGAAATAGTTGATAGTGAGAAGCTGGAGCTATTCGCATGTCTGATTTGCATGTCTGGTTGCGTACTCGCGATTTCCCGATGGACAGAAATGCGTGGTTTCTTTACTGTGTCAAATCTATCATATCATCCTCAGTATCGTTGGATGATTGATCATCATCATCATCATCACTAAAACTAAGTGTCTCCGGTGCCCCCAATGGAGATCTGGGTATATTTGGTAAATGATCTGATTTTTATTACCTGAATCTTCATCAGTTACCAAATATTACAGTTCTTAGGTGGTGATGCTAGATGGTATATCTTTATAATATTTAACATGTTTCAGCTGTTCAATGATCTCAAATAAATAAAATACCTTAACACGTGATCTGAAAACAAAAAATATTATAAATAGATAAGTAACTATTAGCATACGCATTATGTATGCTATATTACTACCGTTTGATAAAAAGAACACCTATTTCAAAGCTAAATTTATATGATTCATTATTGTTAATTTAAATTAAAAACTTGTTAGAAATGTTGTGGTAGATGATAATAATGCTGTGCTAAGGTATCAATAGCTAAATATTTTTTAATTGACGTAAGCTTACCTTTTATCATTCATCCTTATTTTTCGTCAGGGTACTTTCAAAAAAATAACCACAATGTAGTAAGCAGATGCACTAAAAATCAATTGTAAATCAACAGGTACACTCTAACCTGTCGGTAAACAGTAAAATATTTTTTATATTCTACCCTCAGGTTGCTAGAGAATTTTTTTCTTGAGGTGTTCCTTTAAAAGTGAGCTAGTAGTAACTGGGTTAACATAACTCTGCAACAAAATAATAATCACCGCGTGCAAGACGGTGGTGGCGAAGAGGGAGGGACGCCGAAAAGAATTTGGTTTTCAGCCTTTAGAACGCGAGCGAAGCCGTGGGAAAGGCTAGTCATATATATACTCAGTTTTAATGATCTTAATCCAGGAAACAACGGAACGAAATTTAAAGAAGCGGTTGTCAGATTAGGAAACATATCATGTTTGTGTTCCCTATTTAACTGTAAAGTAATTTGGAAAGAAAAGTGTAAGAGAGATGAAACGGGCATGCGGCCAGTAGTTGTCTTTGTCTAGAATTTTGATGGGCTTTTGAGTTACGTGGGGTACCAAGCTTTTATTATAGTAGGGGAGCCCAAGAGGGAAATTTGGGATTTACTCAAGAGCGTCAGATTAATATAAGGTAGGATACCTTCCATATTGATAAGTACCGCCAACCAGTAACAGTCTTCAATATAGGATGGTACGCTCAGGCGAACCCGCTAAATATGTAAAAAAAATTGATCATCTGAAATACTCGAGCGCGTCTGATTATGATAAGGGGGATTAATTACTAACTCAAAAGTGTCAAATTTGCCAATCTGACGATTTAAGCTTAACCTTACGGAGTGGGAGCTTAACAAAGTTGTGAAAAAAATGATAACTTGACTTACTCGAGCGTAATTGATTTTTTAATATTGTAAGGGTAATGATATCAGAATTACAAAAAATATATAATCTGACGATTTACGTAAGCCTCCGGCTTGTTTCTAATATAAAGTTGCTTTTGTAAATCAAATTTGGTGAGCTATATTTATTATTATTTTGATAATATGAGTGAAGTGAAGAGAAGATCTACCTTTTAATAAAAGTTTTATTGGTCATTCCTCATAGTTAAAAATTTTTTTTTCAAGTTGTCAGATTACCTATACCCCTCAAAATATTCGTCAGATTTTCAGCAATATGGCTGGGACATCATGATGAACCTTCAGTATACTAATCTGACGAGATCTCGTTTTTTTTCAACATGTTTAACAATTCACTGCAAGCTTGTGTCTCTTCCAAATTGTCAGTTTTAAGAAATAGAAGCGTCTGTAGGGTTCAATTAACACCCCCCCTACAAATCTTACGCGTTCGAGCAATTTTTTTTTATGATTTTCACAACTCCCGCATGGCCACTCTCACCTCGCAAAACGGCAGATTAATATATATTTTATATCAGAGACAGGTTGGAGTATGAAAAATATCAACATCTGACACGCTTGAGTATGTCCATGTCATTGTTTTTTTTAACAATTTTGAAAATCTGTAGATGCTTCCCCCACCGCTGAAAGCGGAAATATTATAGTAGTATTTATTCTTTTAATTATCTAATCTACAATATCTTATAGGTTTCCGCGACACTCGAGTAAATCCACATTTAGCATCATGGGCTCCCCTACCATTACTATAAGACCTACAAGGCAGATTCTCTCTTTCTAGATGGTGGACAGTTTCATACGAGTTTTATTCAGTCCTTTCTCTAAGTCTAAGTCTAATGTCTATGGTTCAACGAACTTATAAAAAAAAACAAAGTCAATGTCAATTGTCAAGATACCTATGTCATATGAGTTATGACATATATGTAGCAATATACTCTATGGTTATGACGCAATGTAGATCGCGCAATGTGAAATCTGAAAAGTGAAATGTGGACACTGGACAGTGGAAAGGCGATAGCTAGACAGTTGCCGTTGTTACACTTACATATGTTCTGTAATTGTATTTCTCAATTTAACATCTTTTAATTCAGCTAGTATCTGCAAGGTATTATTTTTAATTTACTTACAACTATATTGCTTTGTATTTTTGTAGTAAAATATATTATCCTAAAATTTAGTCACAAATATTGTACATTTACTACACCTCTATATTTGACCATATGGTAATGTAACATTTAAAAAATCAAAATTATATATTTTATGAATAGATTACATACATAGCAAATCAGAGCAAAAATAAGACTAACCTTTAATTCTATTTACATATAAGTAAATGTAGTATTAGTTGATATTTAGTGTGCAATAAATATCAACTATTTTACTACCTCACTAGTGAAAAAGTGTTAAAATTAAAAAAAAACTAGATAAATGATTTTATGAAAAAAATCAGTTTATTGTATCTAGGGAAGATCTATGCATTCTTCCACATTCAGAAATTCAGTAAATATAAATAAAATTGTAGTGTCTGTTTTTAATTTCAAATGAACAGCTTTTCACTAAATGTATATGACAGTATGTATGTATGGTACTTTCATCAAAAAATCATTTTTTAAAATTTCTGTCTGTCTGTCTAGCTTATTTCTGAAATGGCTGGAGTAACTTAGGCTGCTTTTATTTTATTACAGAATATTAAAAACCGTTTAATTTATTCCAGCAAAGCGGGCCAGGTTTGCTAGTAATATTATAACTGTTAAAATAAAGGACTTGTATGTCTGCTTGTTACTTAAACCTTGCAACTCTTATAATGCTGAGGTGACTAGTGTCTAAAATTGAGTTGACAGCATTTTTTTATATAAAAGTTGAGTATTTGTATAATGTTAAGTATTAACATTATTTTACAGGTAATTTGCAATTATGGATACACAAATGACAGGGAGTGAAATAAGAAAAGCATTTATAGACTTCTTCATTGAGAAAGGCCACAAGTATGTCCATTCATCCTCAACAATTCCACTTGATGATCCAACATTACTATTTGCTAATGCAGGCATGAATCAATTTAAGCCAATATTTTTAGGATCAGTTGATCCTAACTCTGATATGGCTCAATATGTTAGAGTCGTCAATACTCAAAAATGTATTAGAGCTGGTGGTAAACACAATGATTTAGATGATGTTGGAAAAGATGTTTATCATCATACTTTCTTTGAAATGATGGGGAATTGGTCTTTTGGTGACTATTTTAAAAAAGAAATATGTTCATGGGCTTGGGAACTTCTTACTCAAGTGTATAAATTATCTGGAGATAGACTATATGTCACTTACTTTGGAGGTGATGAATCTTCAGGATTGGAACCTGATTTAGAATGTAAAAATATTTGGTTAAATTTGGGAGTTCCAGAGTCACACATTTTGCCTGGTAGTATGAAAGATAACTTTTGGGAAATGGGTGAAACTGGACCTTGTGGGCCTTGTTCTGAATTACACTATGATAGAATTGGTGGAAGAAATGCTGCACATCTAGTCAATATGGATGATCCCGACGTGCTTGAAATTTGGAACTTAGTATTCATTCAATATAATAGAGAATCAGATGGGTCATTAAAATTATTACCTAAAAAACATATTGACTGTGGCTTAGGCTTAGAAAGATTAGTCTCTGTTATTCAAGATAAAAGAGCTAATTATGATACAGATTTCTTTATGCCCATCTTTGAGGCTATAGAAAAAGGGACGAAAATAAGACCTTATAGTGGTAAAGTTGGATTAGAAGATACCGATGGAATTGACATGGCTTACCGTGTGCTAGCTGATCATGCTCGAACTTTGACGATTGCCTTGTCAGATGGTGGTTACCCTGATAATACAGGAAGAGGTTATGTTCTTAGAAGAATTTTGAGAAGGGCTGTCCGTTTCGCGTCAGAGAAACTAAATGCAAAACCAGGCTTTTTTGGTTCATTAGTTCGCATTGTAGTTAAATTATTAGGCGATGTTTTTCCAGAAATTAAAAAAGATCCTGAGTCTATTATTCAGACTATTAATGAAGAAGAAATCCAATTTTTGAAAACACTTACACGCGGTCGAAATTTACTTAACAGAACAATTGAAAAACTAGGCGACTCGAAAATCATACCTGGTGATGTGGCATGGCGTATGTATGATACTTATGGTTTTCCGATTGATTTAACACAATTAATGTGTGAAGAAAATGGGTTAGCCATAGATATGGAAGGATATGAAAGAGCAAAAAAGGAATCTCAATTATCATCGCAAGGGAAAACCGCAGGGCAGGAAGATTTGTTGTCTTTGGATATTCATGCTATAAGTCATTTACAAGAAAGTGGTATTCCTGTAACAGATGATTCACCGAAATACAACTACATCCCATCAACGACTGAGAAAGATGCGGAATATAAATTTGCTCCATGTTCTGGTACGATTTTAGCTTTACGCAGAGACAAACAATTTGTGAATGAAGTAACAACTGGCCAAGAATGTGGTATTTTACTAGATAAAACAAATTTTTACGCGGAGCAAGGTGGTCAAATATTTGATGAAGGGTATATGGTAAAAATTGATGATGATAGTGTAGAATTCACTGTTAAAAATGTTCAAGTTAAAGGCGGCTATGTGCTTCATATGGGCAAAGTTGAAGGAACTCTTAAAGTTGGAGATTCTGTTACTCTTAATATCGATACCGAAAGACGAAGATTAGTTATGAATAATCATACTGGAACACATATTTTAAATGGTGTGCTAAGAAAAGTTCTTGGTAATGATTCTGATCAACGTGGATCACTTGTCATGCCAGATCGTCTCAGATTCGATTTCACTAACAAGGGTCCCATGACAGTTAAACAGATAAAAGATGCCGAAGACGAAATTAAGTCGATTATAAATGCCAACAAGCGAGTCTATGCAAAACATACCAGTTTAAGCGAGGCAAAAAAAATTAAAGGGCTTCGTGCAATGTTTGATGAACAATACCCAGACCCAGTTCGTGTGGTTTCCGTTGGTGTGTCAGTAGAAGAGTTAGAAAAAAATCCAGATGGATCGTCTGGGTTAGAAACTTCAGTGGAGTTTTGCGGTGGTTCTCACTTGCATCAAACTGGCCACATTGGAGAATACGTCATTGTTAGCGAAGAAGGTATCGCTAAAGGTATTCGAAGAATTGTAGCCTTAACTGGTCCTGAAGCTATTAAAGCTATAAACAAAATGAGCATTCTAGAGAATGAAGTTAATAATATTGCTAACTTTATTAAAGAACAAGGAGATAATATTAATCAAAAAGAAATTGTCAAGAAAATTGTTGAACTTACCAATGACGTTTCACAAGCTCAGATATCTTATTGGAAGAAAGAAGAATTGAGAACAATGCTTAAAGATCTTAAAAAACAATTAGATGATAAAGAGAGAGCTGCTAAAGCGATGACTATTAGTGTTGTAATTGAAAAGGCCAAGGAAATGTGTTTAGAAGAAAATTGTCCAGAGATAATTGTTTCTGAATTAAAAGCTTACAATAACACGAAAGCGTTAGACGGGGCATTGAAGCAAGTGAAACAATTAAAGCCCAATGCTGCTGCTATGTTTTTGTCTGTAGACGAAGATTCAAATAAAATATTTTGTTTGGCAGCAGTCCCTAAAATTTTAATTGATAGAGGCTTACTAGCATCAGAATGGATACAATCCATTGTACCAATAATAGGTGGAAAAGGTGGCGGAAAATCAGAGTCCGCCCAAGCATCAGGGAATAAACCAGAAGCTTTAAATGAAGCTATTAAAATTGCACGCGATTTCGCTTTGTCAAAAATTTCTAGTAATTGAATAAAAGTTAAACACAGTGCTCCCATACATAATATAATGCTTGCAGTACAGTACATATTTTTTTTGTTTCTCTTTTAATTAAAACATTTCTTAAATATAATTTTGATACGTTTCACGTATACCCGAATGTACGATTATAATTTATTTGGTAAGAATTTTTTAATAAATATGTACATTTATATATTTTTTTTTATTTATACATCATTGTGTTGTTAAAAGTATGCCGCAGAAAGTTTGCTGATATTATGTTACTAGTAGTGCTACCTAATCTATACTACTATTTATAAAGCTGAAGAGTTTGTTTGTTAGGTTGAACGCGCTAATCTCTGGAACTACTGGTTCGATTTGAAAAATTCTTTTTGTGTTGGATAGTTCGTTTCTCGAGGAAGGCTTATAGGCTATATTACATCCCGCTACGATCAATAGGAGCTGAGCACCAATGAAAGATGTTGCAAAAACGGGAGAAAAATATTCCTTTTGAGAACTTCCGTTGCATGCGCTGCGTAAACGGCTAAAGTTATTCAAAAACCATGTATGACGGAATCGTTCCTCTTTAAAAGTTATAAAAAAAGTCCGCGACAGCATATGTCCATCTTTTAATAAGGTTGACTCGCTGGTTTTTTTTATGGTACTCAAATTTGTTTTAAGAAAATGCATTATTTGCGAAGGTGTTTTTATAAAAATGATATTAACCCATTCATTGCCACTTATATTTTAAAAACATCACCTGGGTGCCACTTAATATTTTTAATGATTACAATAGAGAATACGAAATTAAATGTGTTTTTCAATTTAAAAAAAACCCTAAATAAAAAAAACCCACCCAAAAATGGTAAACGCAACAAATGCGTTGGTGGCACTGGTAAAAGAATTTAAATCGTAAGTGCCATTCAACACACCGTTTGCGTTGACGTTTAGATAGTATTATGCAACATGTTTTGGGAGACTGCTGAGGCCCGATTTGTCAATATACTTGCCGTTGTTTTCTTTATTCAGATAATCTATGTTTATTTATAATTTAGCATTAATATTCCCTACTACTCCTACTAATATTATAAATGCGTAACATTGTGTGTTGCTTAGCAGACTGGTTAAAACAGCCAGTATCAGTTTTATAATAGATTTAATCAAAATGTTAGTAGGTATAAGCAGAAACTTTAAATGTTCGCACGATGCCAAGTGGTAGTGCCATGCTTGTTACCTTCGGGAAGCAGCCGAATGGGCCGGCACGCCCCGTATAGTACCACTCTCTCACAGAAGACCGGCGTGAAGTGGCAGCTATGCTGTCGCGTTTCGTCCGGTGAGTGTCCGGGAGGCCCACTCCCCATCCCTACTCCCGTCCTTCTCCCTCCTCCCTCCCTCCCTTTCCTGAAAGGCCGGCAACGCATCTGCAAGCCCTGTGGTGTTGCAGATGTCCATGGGCGGAGGTGATCACTTACCATCAGGTGAGCCTCCTGCCCGTTTGCCCCCTTTAGTCCCATAAAAAAAATCGAACTAAGGAATGACCGGAGAGCAGTTTTGTTTGAAGAAATATAAATTAGAAATCTGCTCCCCTACTCTTGACGGGATCAAGATCACATCAAGATCGAATTAATGTTAAAAATTTGTTAGTTTGGTACCTACTTTGAAAATCATTTCCATAGTACCGCTTTGACGTTAATTCAATTCGAACTCGATCTCGTCGGTTCTACTGTTTCAAAAGATTTCGGCTTAGGGATGAATAGCATTACAAATGCTACTGGTAGTTCCACGTAAAATAAGTTATAATAAAAATCCTGTGGGTTCCTAATTAAATATTACATTTTTCAATTTGTCAAAATATCGGCCAGCTTGCAAAATATTTAGTAGGTATGTAAGCAGTTTACTACTCGAAATCTATTTAGATTACGAGTAGTAAATTTAACCATATTAATGTATAACTAATAGATTAAAAAATACGTGCATACATTTTGGCGTGATTTGTTATGGATAAAACCATCCAAAAAGATTTTTTACTGCTATGCCAATGAACGCACCGTATCGGTGCACGTGATTTCATTGTAAAAATACACGATGAAACAGTGAAAAAAATGATAAAATTAAGAATATTGCTTAACTTTATCTCCCAATTCAAAAATATTCAATAAACAATCAATGAAACTTCAGTTATGCGGAAATTAAAATAGACCTTCACAACACCAACCGTTTTTTCCTTGCCAAAACAAGAATGACAGTCCGAAGCAGGGGGGGGACAGTGGACACTCAAGAACATTGCTAATTTTTCTAAAGAAAGTTGCGCCATCTCCATTTCCTAACTTTTATAAATGCATTGCGTCTTATTTATTCGCCGATAGATGTCACTAAAAATGTATTCGATCCTAAACTAATTGTAATTTATACCACATTAATTAAATAGATAAATAAAAGACTTTAGATTATTATTTTATGAACAAAAATACTGTATGAAATAAAAAAAAAAAAACAATCAATACTTATTCCAAATGGCATTAAACATTTTTACAATCACTTCCTAACATTATTTTTATAGCAATACTGGTTATTTTTATAGCAATACTGGATACATACAATTTACAAAATACAAGTTGCAAATTGCAATTTGGCATTTGCAAATATGAAATAATAAATATAATATTATTCCGTTTTCTAGTATTTTTTGTTCATCAGTCGTTGAGTCGAGATTATTCCTCCGTTTACTATCAAAACTTACTATTTTATTGTGTCCGGTGTCGGCAGTATGCCGAATTATCGTAAATATTTTGTAGTTCGTAGTTTAGTGATATTTCGCGATAAATACGCTTTTCTGTGGTGTGTGAGTTATTGAAAGCAAATTCATTTTTAATTTTGTGGATAGGCACTGTGTAACAAGAATATGTTTGAGATATCTAAAACCCTGAAAAAATCCGAAAAGGTAGTCTTATTTTAAATTGTCAAATATTCGCGTAAATCTAAGAAAGTATAGAAAATGAACTAAAATATTACGTATAAGAATTATTATTCAATATAATTTATTCTGTATTATCAATAAATTATTACTCTTGCATTTGTTGTTTTATTTATTTCTTTGTTCTAGCACTTAATCAAATATCAATGGCAAAATAAATAGATATAGGCAACTATATAGCTACCTATATATAGCTACCTATATATAGCTACCTATGTATAGCTACCTATGTATAGCTATCTATATATAGCTACATATATATAGCATTAGTTTAAGTTAGGAAACGCAGATGGCGCTTCAAATTGATTTCCATAAATATTCCTAGAGAGGGCACTCTTTTCCCAGTATATTATCTATACTCTTTGGTCCGAAGCAAAAACCAACTGTGTTTCCACATTTAAAAATTGTTTCTAACCGTGAATGTTGCCAAATGTTTAAATAATTTTCTACCATTTTTATGTAATGCCAAAAAACTTCTTAGAGTACACTCAACGCATATGGTACGTTGGTGGCATGACGTAGTAATCTCGATCAACGCAAATGGTGCGTTGGTAGCAACGAATGGGTTAATTCTTACCTAAATAAATAAGTTACTCATCACAAGTATCTAATTTTGAACAAAATTGCTTTTGGCATCATTTGATTTCAATGAATATCTTACGAGATATCAGTTTTAACATTACTCCGCAACAAAATAATGATCACCGCGTGCAAGACTTCGGTGACGAGGGGGGAGGGACGCCGAAAAAAATTTGGTTTCAGCCTTTAGAATGCGAGCGGAGCCGCGAGAAATGCTAGTAAATAATAAAACAATTTTCGTTTTTGAAAATTTTTATTGAACTGTATAGACGAACTTTATAAATATAGTTAAAACAAAATATATCTTATATAAATGACATAATACAGTAATGATATCTACACCTACACATTATTTTTAAACAAATATTAAAATTTTTGGTTGGTCTTTTTTCGACGGCACCCATTTCATTGACATAATCCTCCGACTATGGTGCATTAAATTAAAGTGATAATAATTTACATTACTAATTTACTAGTGTTAAACAGCAAAAATATGTTTATTCTTGACCAAAACCTTCGGTTTCTTCGATAGCATAGTTTAATTTTTCACATAGTTGTTCATAGCTCTTGTAAGGCGGGAGGTCGAGTCGATTGAAACATGTGTGCGAGCGCGGCAGCCAGGTGTCTTTACCGACCTGTTTTAAACAATCACACTCAGTATTAATTACAATGAAGACGAGTTTACGACTTTTTAATTTTAATAAAAACTACGAACACGAATAATTATTTGACAAATGTTTATGCGATAATCTTGACCACGTAGTACATTTATCAAAACACGACCACGTAGAATAAAAAGTTATTTCATCAATTAATTCAAATCTTGACGACTGACTATTTCTTAACTTTGCCTGCACATTTTCACAGTAAAATATTTTTTTAGAAAAATATCATTGTGCTATCTCTTCAAACCAAGAACATGTCTGTATGTCTGATCTAGATAGACCATAATCTATCCTACTTAAATTTTTAAATTTTACTCAACTAATAACTATTATTAATCGTCGCCATTAAACGCGAATAAGATTATTGCCTCTTGTATTCAATACACAATTTTTTATCGTAAGACAAGTTGGAATTTGAATTTCAAAAAAATTCTGCGAATATGAATATCATACGTATTCATTACTCACGCCAATAGTCAATTTTCCTAATTTTTTTGAATTTACTGAAGATAACCGAAACAATTTTTATAGATATTTATAGACATTATAAAATTATTAGTACCTTTTCTATACAAAATCGTTGAGGTCCATTAGAGCCCATAAGTTCAGCAAATCCTCCCACTGGCACTCTACATGTTCCTGTTACAAACTGTAATAATCTGGCTCGTTTTTCATTGTCCATTTGCCGCACAAACTGAAATTTAATATTAAAAATATATGATGTAATGTATGTAATTTAAAACATAACTATAAATTTAAATATATAAATCGAAAGGCCACACGAAATATCAAAAATCGCTTGACGTGTACAGATAAAATTTGGCAGGGAGGTAGTTAGTAGACGTCCACTAAGAACGGATTTAGCGACAGAGCCGGGTTAAGGAGGTCTAATGGCTCAAGTTTGTATGAAATTCCTTAATTTTTTGTGTTACAAACTTTAAACTTGGTTGGGAGCACCCAGGGCAGGGATGAACCCGAAAAACAATTGAAGCCAATTGCAAATTAATGTATTTTCTATGAAGCTAACAAAACTAGCTCAAATGACCCAAATAAGCGCTGTCTAATGTCTTTCTATGGGATGAGTAATCTGTGCTGGTAGTAAAATTATGAGTTACATAATACCACAATGTATTTTATATACATAAATTAAATATTATTGAAAATGCTGAGTCTGCAGCTTTTTTCTTAGTATTTTCTATTAATCCATTTTTCACAGACAGCCCCGGTGTAGAGTGTGAATGATCGACTACCCACCTGCCAGAACCAGACGACCTGCTTGCTGGTGCGCGTGTAGTGCCGGTAGATGGTGTTGCGCTGCCAGTCGTCCACGTCCACCTCCTGCATGCCGCACAGCATCAGCTCCAGCTCCCGCTCGTCGAAGTACTTCAACCATTCCAAAGGCACTACCTGCAATGTTTACAAATATTTTACACTTGTCTTACGGTGAAGGAAATCACAGTAAGGACGAAAGACATGTGCACTATCCAGTCCACCAACCCGCACTGCATCAACGGGGTGAACTTTAAGTTAAGCTGTTTTGCCTCGTTATGGGATGCCCAGCAGTGGGCCTTAATACATTTAATAACAATTATACTATTAAATAGCAAGACTTATAGATAATTTAGTATTAAAATCCTCTAATATTTTTGATTCAATTTAATATTACGTATTGAAAAGTTTTTGTAAAAATGAGATTTTCTTGGATTATGTCTAGACAAACTTAACCAAATACCTCAAACGGTTTAATGTTTAGAATTGATAGGTGCAACCTATATTACACTTTTTTTCATTACTGTCACATGGACGATATCAAATATCATCCGAAATTTACATATTTACTAAGGAGTCTGGAAATCGACTTTATAAGTATGATAATAATTAATCAGTTTTTAATAAAAGAAATAGAATTGAGATAAATACCTCGTTAAAACCATCAAGAAAAGCGTTTGTTTGTTCTTCAATTCCTCGTGTCATTCTCCATTGCGTAACTAATTGTAAATATTGCTCTTTATTTGCCTGTAAATAAATTATGACACAATTACTAATAAAATTCACAGTCCATTATAATTTAACTGAGAGGGAATACAGTATTCAATAAAAAGTGATAATGTTTAATTTCAAAGTTTTGTTACAGTTCTACTAGAGTAAATTTATTGATTTTGTTATATTAATATTTTTGTTATCTTATATTTTTTATTTACATCGTTTGTTTCCATACTAAAGTTACCAAAGTTAAAGATGCAAAGCCTACATAAAAAAATAACAAGGAAAAAAAACTAACACTGAAAAAGAGAGATAGAAGAAGTATTGATTAATATGATGGCTTGTTCTAAAATATGATTTGTAATAATATTTTAAATAATATTTTAATATGTGTATACTCACTTCAGTTACACGTTCTTTATCACCCGCAGGTTTCAGTTCATGATGGATCACTTGCCCTAATACTTCAAAATCTACACTAAACCACATTTCAAGGCCACAATCGTCAATATTGTTGTCTTTGATCCACACCAAAGAGTTGTAGAACTCTGGATCAATAGATTCAATATCTTTCATAGTCAATTTTTTATTTAGCATTCTCTTGTAGAAGGGCATAGTGAAGCCCGAGTAAATAAACCTGCCATGGTACAAGGCCATAGCTATAAATCTTCCTATAAACTTAAAATATAATAAATGATCTGGGTTAACATAACTGGCTGGATTTATTTGTAGGCTGTAGTTATTCTTATTTGCATACTCGAAAAGGCAGTACATGGGATTGAGCACTTCATGCGATAGAAGGAAGAACCATTCTCGACTGACCCCTCCATAGTCTAAACCTTCTTCACCCCGAAATATTATATACAATCTTCTTCGTAACTCATATGCAGGTAGCCTCATAATCTAAAAAATGAAATAATACATGTTTGTAAAAGCAATACGGGGAATAAATAAATAAATGAATCATCATTTTATTTATTTTTTTAATATTTCATTTAATTAAGAATAAGCATGTCCCTTATATGTCGGTCGGACATAATACCTAATCATTATTTTCTTATTTAATAACTTGTAACTGCATCGCGCCAACAGCTCAGGTGGTAATTTACGTTTAAGTCAAACATCGTCTTCGTATTGTAATATACTAAATTTTCATTTAATTGTATTAACAATGAAACGTAGAAGAAGATAGTGGATGATAAGTAATCTCACTTGGTGATAGGAGTCCTCGAACAAGGTCTGCCGCGAGAGCGTGATCTTGATGTGGCTGGGCAGCGCGTTGCTCTGGCACAGGTAGCGGAACTGGCTGAGCTTCCAGCGGAAGGAGCGCTCGTAGGCGCGCGGCACGCCGTACGCGCCCTGCGGGCCCTTGGGCGCGCCCGGCCGCGGGTCCTGGAACGTGGTGGTGCGCGTGTTGTGGTCCACGAAGTAGCGCGTGCCCTCCTCCGTGAAGCGGATCTCCCAGCCCGGCGGCAGCGCCTCCTCTAGCGCGCTGATCTCCTGCCCCTGTGCAGTTACGTCAACGTTAGGTCACTTAATATAGAACTACTTTATTATATGCGAAGGTTGAATATGTTTGTGGATGAAATTTTGTACATGAACGGACTATAACTTGAAGGAATATATAAGCATATAGGAACTATTGGGTGAGTACTTAGTGGGTAATCAATCATCATGCCAAAGAATACAATGTGAAGCCGAAACGAAGTACCTGAGTGCGCGGGTCCTCCCACTGCGTGGTGCGGTTCTTGTGGTTGACGTAGTAGACGCGGCCGTCGGGCTGCACGCGGCGCTCCCAGCCCGCCGGGAGCGCGCCCAACGCGTCCTCGCCCGGCGCCGCGCCCGCCGCCGCGCCCGCCGCCGCCGTCGCCGGTGCGGCCGCCGCCACGCTCACGCTACTGTTGCCTGATAATAAAATGGTTATTACAATTATATACTTTAAATAAGTTTAATATATTTTAGATAAACACTTAACTGCTATAATGCTATATGACTATTTAAATAACATTTTTCAAAAAATATTTAATGTACAGATTCCACTCAGAATTTTATTATATTATGTATAAAAAGAAACACATGTAAGTAGATCAAATATGTCTTCTAATGTATGAACTATATTATCATAAAATTTTATCAAAATATGTACGGTAGTTCTTTGTGTATAAAAGAAATATACGCGAAAAAAATTGTATTAACCTTAAATTAATTAATAATTAATAATATTGCCCCTTCCCTTGAATTTTTAAACATAATTTTTTGGGTTAATAGGTAAATATTTTTAATGGTTGACGGCACTCAGGGTGGATCTGAATAATTAATAATCACGACGGACCACATAATCAGCTTTTAAGCCTTCCTCAGAGTGGATGGAATCAATAAGCCGAAAAAGCGCGTTTACCTACATGGCTAACTAAATACATCTTGTACCAGATAAAAGCCAAAATACAATATTTTACACGTTTTTATAATATAGCCATGGCCGTTATCACGTATAAGTATGTATGTATTGAGGCCTGCAGGGTATCGAGTTAACCTATTTATTATTAGTTCGCTTTATTTAACTCTTTACGGCTTTCCCGACGATAAGTAGTTCTTATTTATTAATAACTTTTTCAAATACGCATAACCCTTTCTTATTATAGAAGATCACTTAGTAAAAGTATTATACATAATATTCAAACTATTAACGAAACGAAACGAGTAATTGACCTATTGCAGAGCTATCATATATGAAACTAGAGTTTAAAAAACTTTTATTTAATCCAGATTAATAATATAATACAGCCAATTGACGACACGTTTGGGTCAGTTGGTAGTGCTAGTGACCCTACTTTCTGCGCCAGGGGTCGCGGGTTCGAGTCCCGCTGGGGGCATTCATTTGTTGAGCACGAATGTTTGTACTCCAGTCATGGGTATTTATATTTTAATATGTACGTATTTAAAATTTATATATGTGTAATATATCAACTATCTGGTATCCGTAACACAAGCCTCGTAGCTTACCACGGAACTAGATGGTGCTGTTGTAATAATGTCCCAACATATTTATTTATTTATTTATTATTTAATTATTGACAAAATTAAAATTAATTTTAATGATAATAAACTAAGATAAGAATAAAATATTTATAAGCCAGGAAGCATTGATAACACTAATGAGTGTTTTGCTGATAATAATCGTTGATATTCAAAATTTACCTACGAAATTTAATTACTTTTACAGCACTCAACAACTTGTAAATGTAAATAGAAAAATTAAAGAAAATACATTTCAATATACTATTATATTCTAAATATAAAATATACAGTAGAAACAAAACACTAAGTATGTAGTTATTACTTATTATTAACGTAAATTTAACTTTGTTTGACTAGTTCACTACGTTTTATCTGCGTTTGACTTTATAATTAGTACAAATTTAGAAGATAGTTTTAGGAAGTCCTTATACTTTAAATTATGTCCAAATATTGAATCATTTATAATAATAGTAACTTTTACACTAGCATTCTACGCGTTCACTCTTACTATTTACTTTGTATTATGACAGTTGGAAAGCGGCTTTATGAGTTAGGGATGCTTGGAAACGGGAATATATTTCTTTATAAAAAGGTATTCTAATTGTATCTTGCCAATACATGACACTAAAGTGCCTTAACTTCAAATCCGTCATAAAAATTGGTATTTGTGATGACTATTGTAAATACAATGTCATATGACAGCAATTTTGCCGAAATCAATGGACTCACCAGCAGGCTCGTGGTCGGCGACGGCGGCGGCGGCGGCGGCGGTGGCGGCGACGGCGTGCGGCGGCAGCGCGGGGTGCGTGTGGTGCGGCGGGTGCGGCGGCTGCGGCGGCGGGTACAGGAAGCGCTGGTTGCCCTGCGCCACCACGTGGCGGCGCTCGCCGCGCCAGTGCTGGAAGCGCGCCAGGCGCTCCGTGTCGGGCCGCTGCCACGTGGTGGTGCGCGTGTTGTGGTCCACGTAGTACACGCGCCCGCGCGCGTCGCGCCGCACCTCCCAGCCCGGCGGCAGCGGCTGCGGCCGCTCCCACGACGTCGACCGCGTGTTGTGGTCCACGTAATACCTGTCGATACTCTCGTTTTACTACACATTTATATTACTTGTGTGTGGAACCTTTCCGTACCTTAAAATCCGTCCGTATCTTAAAAATCAATGGACAATTATGTTTTAATCGAAAATAAATAAATATCTATATTTATAATGTACACATAAACTGAAGAAATATGAGTGGAATTAATGACAATAATGAAAGGAAATAACGTATCCGCAAATAGTGTAAATAAGTTAAGACAAACAATATTTAATGTTTATGGTTAATGTATAATTGTTAATAATATTTACGTACAGATAAGTCTTAAAATAATTCCGTCGTCGTGGTCGAGGTGTCCGTGTTAATGATTCCATTAACGATGGCTTTATTTTGCATGGCTTTACTTTTACGCCGCATTCTATTTGTGTTCATATAATTATTTCATACGCTTTCAGAATTAGATTTTCTTTATTCCCAGACGTATGTAAATGGGAACTGCAGAACCGTATGTAAAAGGGAACTAATATAGTTAAATATTATTGATATTTTATCAAAATGCGCAGCACTACCATCATTATATTTTATATGGTCAAATAATTTGAAATGCAATGACTACTAGGTTAACTAACTATAAAAGTATGTATATGAACCGGAAAATTGTAAATACCGTTAGATTATAATTTCGCAGCATTTTTACAATCTCACGAGATTGAGCACCAGTGGCTACTAGAACTTTTAGACAAAAGTGCGAAGTGCGTTCCGTCACATGTTATTTCACAATTCAACGGTTTCACTTTGATAGATTATACTCTAACGGTATTTACAATTTTAATTTTAACGAAGCAAAAAATAATTTGTAGGTAAATAAATGTAATAATAAAAAGTAATAATATGAACATTTGCAAATAACAGATGGCGTTACCGCGATGTATCGAATCGTTATATATAAGTTAGTGCAAGCAAGGTAGGTACTTAATATTACTTTTATTTTATTTTTTCTTGTGCTAAGTGAAGGATTACGAATTTATGTGTAAATACATTTCTTAATTTTCTTGTGGTAATTTAAAAGATAATTTTGTTTTTACATGAATATGGAATAAAACAGATAAAAAATGTTAATGGTTACGCTATTTAATTTACTCACTTTCTGCCATACACATCAAATCGCATAGCCCAACCTGGCGGCAAGGGCTCCTCCGCGGCCCCTGGGGCCGGGGTTGCGCTGGCGGCGGTGGCGGGGGAGGGCGAAGCACCCGGCAGGAGCGCGGCCGCCGGGGGGTCCTCCTGGCGTGAAGGCCCCGCACCCCCGTCTACTGCGGCCACACTCGCTGTACCGTTGCTCAGCGGCGGCGGACCCGGCGGAGGCTATATTGCCAAAAACCATTGAATTGTAACTAAACATCATAATCTCATGCAAGTAAATTAAAAAGTTCATATGAAGGAGGAAAAAGTATTTAAACTAATTAAATGAAACATAATTTTTCAATCTCTAAGAAATAAAACAGTTTGTTGGTACTGAAATATTAGGGAATCTTCTTTGTTTGAAATAGTAACATTTCAAATATCAACATTCTTTCACGTTAATAAGACACTGGTTTTAATCAATTAATTATTATTGAATAAGAGGATTTAAATGACTACCATGTATCATGATATAAATATAAAACAAAGATGACCTTGTTCTTTAATCTCAAAATATGTATATCAAACTATAATTAAGTAGGCATTAAAAAATCTGGAATCAACATCTCTCTTATGGGCACAGGTCTCAGAGTAACATGTTGTTAAGGCCTCCTAATGCTGTCATTCACCAATAATGAGCAAAAACTTATTCATACATTATAATATCAGTGAAAACCTTTGTTTTAAACCCATTTCATGTGGCTTTGCAATTGAGTGCAAGAGTTAGAAAAAACTTAGTTCATATTAACAAAAGAATTGTGGATATTTGCTAAAAAGTAACTGACAAGTATTAGTATTAACCCGTCAATGGCGAACATATGAGACACAATAGATTTTCAATTGTTATAAATCTATATTGTCCCCGCGCCCGTTGATGGGTTAATTTTTAATAATTGTATAAAACATTCATCATAATAGCTTCAATTAACTACTTACCCTTAATTCTCGTGGATGCACCATAGATCGTAACCGAATTCTGGCTCTAACACCTTCATTAAGAGGACTACGAGAATTTGTTGATTCACCAAGAACTTCATGAGACTGATTAAGAATAGCTGGATCTATTCTTAAACCATCCAATACCAACACTAATTCAGCTGATTTAACTTCTGTATTTGAACTGGAAGAATTATCCTGTGACACTGTTTTCATCATATCTACAATGAAAGGAATTTAATAAACATGAGATGAAAGATATAAGGAAATGTTACTTTACAGCTATTTTCACATACCTAAATTTAATTCCACATTTTCACATTTTCCATTAAAATATAAAAGTATTTTTAATAAGTTTACTCTCTTTTCTCCAATAATATTATCTTTTCTAAAGCTATGGTGGTCGGCCAGGCGGAATAACAATTGTGATAGTGGAGTTACTAAAACTGTAAATTCTTCTTTCCATTTTGGATGAAGTGTATTTTTTATAACTTCAGTTCTCCTTGAAATCTTGTCATCTATTATAACTTGTAAATAAGGATTTGGCTTAAAAAGTCCAGAGTTCCGAATGCTTGCAGATTCAACTGAAATTTATAACTTTGTTAAAATAGTATGTATTTACATTTTTGTTTTTAAATGATATTTGTCAACTAAACACAATTGATATAAAAACAAACATAACCAGAAATAGCAAATACCTCTTCCATAATAGAGCACAATGTTAACTTATTAAAAATAAAGTAGTATCATACCTGTCAAACTCAGCTGATGATATGTTGATAGAGAAATTGGAGCAGTTAGTGTTGAAACGCTTTCAGTCATATTGATATAATTATTTCATGTTCTGTTTTACTAAAGCTTTTCTTCATATTATTATTAACATAATATATTAATTAACAAACAATTTATCTAGAAAAAAAATCAGAATATTTAATTAATATCTTAGCTTTTTATATTGCTAAGAATAAATAACATTTCATACTAAAGAAAATATTTACCATGTGTTATATTTATTCTTATCTTGTGATAAGCAATTCACTGTAAGTATATTAAATGACTTGTATATCTCTATTATATAAAGTATATAGATAGAGAAATGATAACTGTATGTTTATTATATCTAATAGCAGCAATGCAGCATTAAATAATTATTATTATATGACAAATTGTTGTGGTGATTGTCAAACATTTTATGACTTATCCATATTGATACAACTTTTTATAATTTTTAATGAACTTTTGACAGTCATAAGTTTGATAAGGCAGTTTTGTATATGTAATAAGTTCAAATTTAGAAAAAAAACTATATTTAATGGTTTTGAAAGGAATCAATATATATGTTTTTCTTTTATGTTATTATTTAGTATCGTCTGTTTTTATAATGTATTCGGAAATGTAAAATTTTTGTATTCCTAGTTATAGCTCATATATAATTGTATAATTAAATTAGTAACTTACTAATTTACGATCATGCCAAATACATCGAATTCTTTAGATTAGGTCATTATCGTTCTTCCTTATCACACTGAAGCCTGAAAGGAAATGGACTTAAAATTACATGTCACACACAATGGTCAACTATATCAACACATTTTCTTTTGCCAACAAAACTGGCACGGACATAATTCTTTTTTATTTTACTACGTCGCACTGAATATTTATTAAGTTTTATTCTTTTGTAAACAAAAATAATTGTGAGATTGATTAGTCACAAGTTAGTAATTACCACAGACACTTTTAAACAACTCGCTAGCACCAACAAAACAGAATAATTTGGAATGTAAAGAACCCATAACAGAGTACGAATCTAAGACAGATACAAAATAAATACTCTTTATTTATTTTTACACTATAATATATCAGTATAAAATAGATAATTATATATTGTACTATTACACTTTATAATTTATTTTACTTATAAATGTAATGATATGTTTTTTTTCACATTATTCATTGCTCTATTTCAATTTTATACACATTTAAAGTTATATTTAATGTTTACATCTATTTCAATAAGCACTTGAAAGTCACTTTTTTCAATTGAAGCTAAGTCTTACTGTTGCTATTAACACTTACAATAGAGGACAGTTAGCCTTAAAAGTAAATGCTCTATAAATTATAAGAATTGCCAAATTATAATCTAACTAGCAATGCCCGCGTTCTAATCACTATTAAAATATAGGAATTGGTGGTAGAAAGTTGAAAATTCTTCAGAATTAGCAAAAAATTCTTCGCTTCTTGAAAAGCTATAAGCTAAACAGTACGCAAGACGGAGGTGTATTAAGATATAAGTGTAAGGTTAGCAGAATCAATGGAAACATGCATGGTATTTTTAGCTAAATAGTTGCTAAAACCCCGATTTTGTTGCTTTAACAGATTTCGAAAAAAAGTTACTGCAATCTTAACGTTAAGCTAGCAGTATGGTATAGTAAAATAGTAAAATAATGTACATGAAATGCTTAAAGCCACAAACGTATTTAAAATGATAAGGATGACTACCGTATTTGTGTAATAGCTTTCCAATTATCGCTTTAACATTGCCCATTTTTTAAAGTATTAAAATGGATATAGTATGTTATCCTTAAGAGATAGACATATGCCATCCCGGACTTTTTTGTAGACCTATATAAAATACACAATTCCACCATACATCATTTTGTTATATCTCAAAGGGTTTAGGCAGCGTTTTCGATGAAAGCTCCCAGACGGCTTATTTTTTGCCGACACCTCCAACAGATATCATTATATTTTAGCCAATGTATACAAAACCTTGACAAATTATATACTAAAACCTTCCTGGAGAACCATTCTATCCATTGGTGAAACCTGCATCAAAATCGGTGCAGTAGATTTTGAGTTTATCGCGAACAGACAGACAGACAGACAGACGTGGCGGAGGACTTTGTTTTATAATATGTATAGATAACTTGGCATTTGGCACACTTTGTAGTTCTTTAGTGTTCATCCGACACAGACTGTAACATGGAGATTAGAGACCACGAGGACCATTACTTCATACTAAAGCATTACCCGTCTGTCCCTGAAAATTTGTAGAATTTACAACGCGCTGTCGTCGGTAAGTAGTATTTGTGAAGTTAGCTGTTTATGAGTATTGTCACTATTGTGACAACGTGAAGTTAGGCATTGAGACAACATAGCGATCGCAGCGCCCCGTAGTTTGACAATATTTCTGTGACACTACATTCTAGGGCCTTGGTTCTCCTGGTCTCTAATCTCCATGCTCCATGCAGTAAACCATGGAGATTAGAAACCAGGAGGACCATCGCTTCATACTAAAGCATTACCCGCCTGTCTCTGAAAATGTGTAGAATTTACAACGCGCTGCCGGCGGTAAGTAGTATCTGTGAAGTTAGCTATTTATGAGTACTGTCACTGTTGTGACAACGTGAAGTTAGGCATTGAGACAACATAGCGATCGCAGCGCCTCCTTGGTTTGACAATATTTCTGAGACACTACATTGTAGGGCCTTGGTTCTCCTGGTTTCTGATCTCCATGCAGTAAACAAACACTTCTCGCTGTCATTTGCAATATACGTCAAAATTAGTTCTCGGGACTCTCGCTAGTGGCGCTTCAAATGGACACAAAAAATTGCTGTCAAACGCTTGGAACAGCCAGTCCAGTGGTATTAAGAGGACAGTGATGCCAAAGCAAAGAGTAGCGTATTTTTATTCTGTGGTATAGATAATAGAACTAATAAACTGCTGTTTGCTGTTCACTGTTGTCATATGTAGCAATATACTCTATGGTTGTCATGTCAATTGTCAATCATAACATTAATTATTACTTATTATAGTCAATACAAGGTCAATAAAATTAAATTACATTTTACAAAAAGAGAAAGATTTAGTGGCTAATTATTGTTAAGATCAAAAGATCAAATTTCGTGTAACTATTTCATCAATATTATATGCTGTCAAAACTAAACAAAAGAGACAACTGAAATAGTATTTAAGGTAAATCAATTATTAAGTACCTACAATATTTTCTATTATATGCATTTGCGAAAAATATTAATTGTACGAAGCTTATTATTAGGGTTGAGTTATAAAAAACTCCGTCAAAGCTTAGCTTGCATATTAGAAATGAGCCCTGTGGAAAGTGTACCAGTTGCAGTATTAAATCATATTGATGACTACATAGAGTTACTTTATGATGATATTCCTGAAAAAATAAAAGGATCAGCTCTCATATTGCAACTTGCAAGAAATCCGGACAACTTAATTGAGTTGGCTAGAAATGGTAAGTTTTTTAAAAATATAAAAAATGTTGTAGCATATCATGTGTTTACAGTTCAAAGTTGGCAAGTTTAAGAACTGATAATATAAACAAAAACCATTACTAAGTATATAATGAATAATAATTTTATAATTTTGCAGAAGCTCTATTGAGTGCTCTTTCACGAGTTTTAAGAGAAGAATGGAAAAGAAGCATTGAGCTTAGTACAAATATTGTATATACATTTTTCTGTTTCTCAACATATATAGAGTTTCACTCTGTTATTATACAGTACAAAATTGGTTCTTTATGCATGGATGTAATTGACTATGAACTGAAGCGGTATGACCAGTGGAAAGAAAAAGTTGAAGGAAGAAAGCAAGTATTGACACCTGAAAAAGTAAGTTATACCTAATTAGTTTTTAATTGTTTTTGTAACTTTGTATTCCGTATGGCGTATGGTATATAAAAATATATATTTTTTATTTTTATATGATACATCATATTTTTACATGATACATCATATTTATTATTGTTGATATTTATTCACAAAAATGGTTATTTTAAAGTATAATAATGGTTAATGCACAAAATGTAGTCTTTGCTAAAACAAACAGAAATTCATATGAATCTTATGATACTTAGTACTAAAATAAAAGTTCTTTTTTTAGAAATTATTAGTTTTCAATAAATTTTAGTTATTACTGAGCCAGTGATTGTCACTTTCCTAATTATTTTAAAACTACATTAAAATCTCAATTATCTGAACCTTGATTATCCGGATTAATTTGTAACAGCAAGTTTATTTTCTCTCATGCTCTCATTTCTTTGCGCGATAGTTTGTTAATGTTTCTTTTTCTTTGATAGTGTTAAACTGATACTTAATAGGTTGTCTTTTATTTTTAAGCGAAAAGAAGTAGTTTTGTCTCTTGAAAATCATCTTAATTATATATTATGTAGGTACATATTATGGTCTTTATTATTGTGAAGTTTGTAAAACCCTTTGGCCAATTCATAATGATAATTGATTAAAATTTAAATATAACTTGATTTGACTTTAAAATCGATTATCCAGATTTTCGTTTATACGAAGTACCTACCCCTGGTTTTATTTGATCCGGATAATCAGGATTCTACTCTACAATAATTTTAGTGATCGTCAAAAATATATATCCGCGTGCAAGAATCCGGATACGGATATTTAGTGTCAAGATGCGGACACGGATACGGATCTTTATTTTCTCACTCAATTGGTGCCAAGTATTTGATTATGAAAAATAAAAAAGTTGTTTGTTTTTCATTTTCTTATATTTATAAAAGTAATGTCATAACTAATAATTTCTATGTGTAATTAGTAATAGTGATCTCATAAGATAGCTGTTGATTTAAGTACCTTTCAGTTATATACTATTGGTATGGTAACTTCCTAGAATATAAATGTTTGCAATTAAAGGTACCAAATATTTGATTTAAAAAAATAAAAAGTACTCTGAATGGATATTTAAAAATTATACTATAATTATACTATATATATCACATAATCTAAGTTATTATGCAGTATTTTATCCTGTCAATTGAATTTCAAAATTAATAAAAGATACAGATCCTCGAGAAAAGTGATGGATACGGACAAGGACCTCATTTCGTCTGCGGATATCCGCGGATACTAATCACTAAATAATTTAAGTCAAAATTATTGCTCCTAAAGCTTTAATTTATTTTGACAATGTTGTTATAGCGGAATCAGCCACATGCTAAGTAAAAGAACCCTTACAATAAAAATATTAATAAGTTACTTTTCCTTCCACTTTTTATTAATAGTACTATATAGATAAGTTATTTTGCAGAATGAGTTACCTAAAAGTCGCATACCAGAGCCAAAACGAAGGCCAAAGTCAGGGACATGGGCTGTAGCTGATGTTAATATACAAAAAACTCGGTCTATTGTATCCAGTTACCATGAAGATTTATGTAATGCTTCAGATGATGTGTTGTCTAAAAATGATGAGGAACAAATGAAAAGGAAATTGAAAACATTGTCAAAACGGCAAGAACAGTTGTTAAGGGTAGCTTTCTATATGTTATTAAATATAGCAGATAATATAAAAGTTGAAGAAAAAATGCACAAAAAGGACATAGTTGGGCTATTAATTGGTGCCATGGAAAGACACTCCAATATTGATCTTCTTATATTGATTGTATCTTTTTTACAAAAACTATCCATTTTTGTTGAAAATAAGAATGCTATGGCATCTAAAGGAATCATTGAGAAACTAGCTCCTTTGCTAGATTCGCCCAATGCAGATTTAGTAAATGTTACACTAAAATTATTATTTAATTTGACTTTTGACACGAAATTGCGAAATAAAATGATCAAATTAAATCTTCTCCCCAAGTTTATTCAGTTTACAAGTAAGTCATAAATTGTTTTATTATGTGTAATATTTGCTAGGCACAAATTCAAATTTTAATAACATAGATCAAAATAATTGCAGGTGATGACAAACATATAAATTTAGCCATGAAAATTCTTTACCACCTCAGCATGGATGATCGTGTAAAACTTATGTTCACTCAGTCAGATTGTGTAAAATTGGTAAGATATTATATATCTACTAGCGACTCACTCTCGCTTCGCTCGGGTTCGTTGCTAGGTTACCCTTAAACCCCCTTTAGGATGAAATTTTTACAAACTTTGAATGTCTTTTTTAACCGACTTCAAAAAAAGGAGGAGGTTCTCAATTCGTCGGGGACTTTTTTTTTTTTTTTTTTTTTTTTTTTTTTTTTTTTTTTTTTCTATGTATGTTCCCCGATTACTCGACGATGGCTGGACCGATTTGGAAAATTCTTTTTTTGTTTGAAAGGGTATAGTTTCTAGTTGGTCCCATAGTCACCAAGTCACGATCTGATGATGGGATCCCAGGGAAATCGAAGACAACTCTCAAATTTTATAGGTACTTATTACGTTTGTCATATATTTTCTAAAGCTGTTCAAGTATTTGCGTCTGATAATCATCATCTCCTGTGATTGAGCTAATGATGGAAGGTACAACTCCTCAACGGTTAGGAGTTAAAAGAAAATTCTTTCAATTTTATACGTAATTATAGACCGATAGTTAAATTCTTTCAGGCTCTTATTAACCGACTCTAAAAAAAGGAGGAGGTTATCAATTCGTTGGGGACTTTTTTTTATGTATGTTCCCCATTACTCGAAGATGGCTGGACCGATTTGGAAAATTCTTTTTTTTACATAAACAAAATAAGTATCTACTTTCCGTTAAAAATTTGAAAATAAATTATTTTTAACAAAAAACAAAAACCGACTTCAAAACTAAACAAATCTAAACTAAAAAGTAGAAAATAATACTTTTAAGAACTTCGTTAATTTAGAAGTCGGTGCCAGCCAAAGCAAAATAACCTTAAATAGACACATATTCGATTAATCTATATCTATAATATTTGTAAACATAATCAAAATACCGTTCGAAAGTTCCTTGCAAAGGCAAGATAAGTCTATCCGTCTTGGCTGGCACCGACTTCAAAATTAACGAAGTTCTTAAAAGTATTATTTTCTACTTTTTAGTTTAGATTTGTTTAGTTTTGAAGTCGGTTTTTTTAATTATATCTAATCAAAAGCCTAAACAATAAGTTTCAAACTTTCATACCACTTTTCTTTAATTCTTTTTTTCTTCTTTGTTATCCTTGGGAAATACATTGACACATACTACCTGTAGGAAACAGATGGTTATGTAGGACTCACCGGCAAGCCAGTACTACCCACTAAAACCCAAGCACCCATCACGTCTTAATGGGGCGTCGCAGGATCGCTTGCGCATTCTACTACGACGCACCGACGCGACGGTCACCTAGGTCTGTCGAAGCAGACCATATAGCCAAGTGGGTTGCTCCACAGTCCACTCTGCTATTCAGAGAAAATACCAGGAGCAACCCTGCTAGACACATCGCCCACCGAAGTGGGTGAAGTGGTGTCAACATGACATTGACCTGTCACAGAAGCCATTCATCATCATCATCAGCCCTTTTTAATGTCCCACTGCTGGGCACGGGCCTCCCTCAGTACAAGGGGAATCAGGCCATAGTCCACCGCGCTGGCCCAGTGCGTGTTGGCGGACTTCACATGTCTTACGAAAACTTGCTAGGTTTTCTCAGACATGCAGGTTTCCTCACGATGTTTTCCTTCACCGTCAGACAAGTGGTAATCAGATAGAAATGATTCGCACATGAAAATATCAGAGGTGCGAGACCCGGATTTGAACTCGCATCACTCGGTTATACAAGCGACGCGTTACCGCTGGGCTACCACTGCCAAAATTCCAATAAGTAAACTGATGAAAGTCTGATAATATATAAAATATCCTCTGCTCGTGTTTGTCATTAGTGAAAATCAAGAGATCACATACAATTTTAAGGATAAAAGAAGTATTGTTTCATTTCAGAATATACCTTATCTCTTTACCAAACATCCAGATCCGTGCCGCCGTGATTGAGAATAACTCAAGCGTTCATTTATCCAGAATTCTATGTCTGATAAATTCATAGAAAGTTTTTAAATATTCATACGTAATAATAGCATTGTAAAATTAATCTGAAAATAATTATGAATAAAGCCCTTTTTGTCCTAAGACTCCGTTTTGTTTTGTGTTTCCTGAGTTACAGTATATCGGAGTTCAGTGTGTCTCTTGACAAAGGCCTCCTCTAACGATTTCCATTGTTTTCTTTCCTGGACAACTCTTCTCCAGCTTGAGTTTCGGTTCGTCCTCCCATCTTTTGCGCTGTCGACCTCTATTTCATTTACCACTTCTCGGGTACCATTCCGTAAGGATTTTGGATAAATCGGATTAATTATCCGACCTTAATTTAAATATTCATACCCTTAAAGTATTTAAATAATGGTAAAAATTTGTATAAGACCTAGTTCTTTATGCTTGGGTTAGAAATATGGAATTTAATGTTTAAGTTTACCCAAAAGTGTTATAGTTATTTTATAAAAGAACACTATGGGATGTAACGCGTATGTACCTAAGTACTTCTTGTTAGCAACTGCGACTCATACAACCAAGTCGAAAGTCACACCCAGATTATTTTGCCACTTACATATGTGTGTCTGCATTCACGCGTCAAGTCTCGTTGTATTATTATTTATTTTCTATAATTATTAGAAGTTTTGATATGAAGAATTTGTATGACGTGTTCACAAAACTGCTCTCCGCAGTTGACAGACATGCTGTTGCTGAACGTGAACAGCGGCGCGGCGGGGGCGGGCGCGGGCGCGGAGGGCGGCACGGACGTGCTGCTGGCGCTGTGCGTGAACGTGGCGTGGTGCGCGCGCGCGGCGCAGCAGATGGCCGCCGAGGGCCGCCTGCGCGAGCTGCTGGCGCGCGCCTTCCGCCACAAGCACACCATGCTCATGAAGCTCGTGCGCAACCTCTCCGAGCACTCGCAGAATATGCCGCTCTTTGTGGTCAGTCTTGAGACGCTTTTACATACGTTTCATATAAAAGAACACTACGAAATATTTATTTAAGTTTACCATATACCTATGTTAAACTGGCGACTTACCTAGCTTCGTTTTCATAGTGCAGCCTTGAGATCTTAGTATTACCTACTTCAAGCACTACTATACTGCACTATCGAATTATTTGAAACGCCGCGTCGGGAAACAATGACATTTAATATATTACATATAATAATAATTTAAAATCACAATTAATTCTAAGTATAAGAAAATATAAGAAAGTTTTATGACTTTCTTTAATGTTAATAATTTTAATATTTTATTTTATTTGTAGGAATTTGTGGGTGACATAGCCGGCGCCGTCACTAGCGAGGAGGCGCCAGAGGAATTTGTTATCGAGTGCATGGGAACACTAAGCAACATTCTGAACGTGAACAACAACATCGACATATACGCCGTAGCTGAAAGATACAACTTAATACCTTGCCTGTTAAATATTTTGGACCCAGGTATTTTTTTTTTACTTATTCGTTAGATACATACAGCAATAATCATTTTATTTTCATATAAGGTATGTAAATAATATATATATATATATATATATATATATATATATATATATATATATATATATATATATATATATATATATATATATATATATATATATATCTGCAAACACAGAATAGTGTATTTGATTAGTGATTAGTTTATAGAAATTTAATAATTATATAGTAATGTTTATTGGACCTATAAAATTCGCTCATAAAAGTATCAGAAATATGAAGCCGAAACTTGAACCCGCTGCACTCACACAAAGTAAATAGAAAAAGTTTTAAGTTATTTTTTGCAAGAATGAAAATAGTTTTCCGTGTGATTACTATTACAATAGATAAATGGACATGTGTTATGCAGACCAGTACCAACCCACAGAATGACTGTTTTAAGATATGATCGATTTTGTTTTGACATACGAGTATGATCGATTTTCATAACGAAATGGGGGACAGTGTCTTTTGCATTCGAAACATCGTTAGATAGCTTAGATTTTTTAGCATTATATAAAACACGCAATTTTGGACCTATCTGTGTACTTAACTCAATTTCACCACGATTGTGGGTTGGTTCTGGTCTGCATAACACAGGTCGGGAGCGGTCGGCGGAGGTGGCGCTGGAGGCGGTGGTGCTGGCGGGCGCGCTGGGCGCGGAGGAGCGCGCGGCGGGCGCGCTGGCGGCGGCGGGCGGCGCGCTGGTGGCGGCGCTGCGCCTGCGCCAGGCCGACGACGAGCACGTGCTGCAGACCGTGTACGCCTTCCGCCAGCTGCTGGCGCACCCGCGCGCCGCGCACCTGCTCGTCAACGACACCGGTACTGTGTACACGCTATATGTTGCACTAGCGGCGTACCGTCAGCGCTAATTTATTCAATTAAAGCCCCTTGAATTATTATTTATATAATTATTGTAAAATAAAAATTAAATTAATAAAGCAACTTAATGATAAAATTATGCCTGACATGAATATCATTAAAGGGTATGACTATAGATGCGCAATTATTAACTATCTCTGTCTTGAAAAGGTCAAATCAAAGAATAAAAATCTTAATCTATTTTTTTTTCTTGATTGCCTAAACATGTGCATTATGCACATCACTTAAAACATTTTTTTAACTAAGTAATGCAAACTTCGGTGTCAGACAGGGTAAGATTTACATAGAGTATAATCTTTACTATAAACAATATACATACATATTATTATATTTCCTGAACAACTCCAGCTTATTAAAATCGCTGTAAGCAAGCAAGTGGATGTCTGTAATATCTTTATTAAGGTCTGACTTAAATCATAGTGTTGTACCCACTAGCCGGTTACTGTGCCCAGTCAAAATGTCTGGAATAAAGAATTTTGCCATTTACTCTACTAATTATTATTATTATATTTTTTTTATTTATATCGCATAGTTAAAAGACATTAATAAAAAGTTATAGGACTATTTAGTATTTATATCTTATTAAATTCTGATTGTTTTGGTCTTGTAATAAATATGTTTCTCATTTGTACAGAGGCTCCAGCGTACCTCATTGATCTGATGCAAGATAAAAACATTGAAATAAGGAAAATGTGCGACTCGTGCCTTGATATTATTTCTCAAATGCAGAATGAATGGGCTGCACGTATAAAGGTAAGGCGTAAGCTGCATGTAAGACAAACATACAAATTACTAAATATATTAAAATATCTATATATGTTGGGACATTATATTTCATATATGTTGGGACATTATTACAACAGCGCCATCTAGTTCGGTGGTAAGCTACGTTACGTGCTTGTGTTACGGATACCAGATATTTGATATGCTACACATATAAATTTTAAATACATATAAATATATACATACATATTATAAATATATATTTTAATATTAGAACACAATTATGACTTAGGTATTGTGTTGCGTTAAATCGTTAAATGCTTCGTAAAAAAAAAGTTGTCAGGACTGACCCATGCTCTATTTTGAATAGTGGATTTAAAAGGAATTATTATAATCTGTATTGTTATTTTTTTTTTTTTGTAAATACTATAATTTTGTGAGCATGTTTGTTATGGTTAACTGAAATATAAAGATGATTGTTGAATAATGACCTGGATCTTTATTGGCGTGCGACGCGTTATCTAATATAGTTATATAATATTATGTTAAACAATGTATTAAGGCTCTTATTAAGTTGTAGCATCGTTATATGCACGTATCTAGGTTCTAGAGACGCGTGTAAGTCACTAGAAAATCTATACATATAAATAAAATTGGATAAAAATAAAAAGTGTCTGTTTTTAACTTCAAATTAACAGCTTTTCACTAAATGCATATGAATACAGTACTTACATAAAAAATTGATTTTTAAAATTTTTGTCTGCCTTTGTCTGTCTGTTTGTTTGTTCCGGCTAATCTTTAAAACGGCTGGACCGATTTAAACAGGACTTTCACTCGCAGATAGCTTAGGCTACTTTTATTTTAGAATTTTTATTTCTTTTAACTAGCGGAACCTGCGGCTTCGCTCGCGCTAAATTTAGGGACGAACCCGAGCGAAGCGAAGGTTAGTCGTTAGTAAGTAGCTAAATAAGTAAATGTAAAATGTGCAGCTGGAGCGGTTCCGGTGCCACAACGGGCAGTGGCTGTCGGTGGTGGAGACGCTGGGCGCGGAGGGCGGCGCGGGCGACGCGGCCGACGACCTGCCGCCCTACCTGTCCGCCGAGTACCTCACCTCGCACCGCCTCACTACCTCCGGTATACTCTATTCATTTTTTTTCATTGTTTCGTAATATCGCCTACAATTTCTCTGATGTATGTTTTTAGAGCATTGCTTTAATTTATCTATGTGCAATTTTTGAAACGACCTACTTTAAATTACGCAAATGTACAGAATAATTATTATATGTTAGATAGTATTATTTTAAGGCAGTAGGTTCAAATCCCGGGTTTCGCAGATCTGACATTATTTCATGTCTGGATCAGGGCAGGCCAGCGTGGTTAACTATAGCCTGATCCTCTTCATATTGAAAAGTTAAGGTATTGAAAAGAATTGAATACAATTCTAATATGATTTTTCAGATTCCCAAATATCGCTTAACGACGATTCAGACAGCTTCTCCGGTGAAGGTGACTTCAATCGGGCAAATAGCAGGTATATAATAAGACAACGCGTAAAGTATTAATTATTGTACTTCGTTTACGTTAAGTATGCAGTGTTCATTATTGCTTACTGGCCTAGCCACGAGCCTTGACCAATAAAATCTTCTCAAATTAGAAAGACGCGTCCACAGTGCAGTTGCAGGCATACTTTCGAACGCAACGTAAAACTTTGTGTCCTGTCCTTTGATTGTTAATAAATTACATTTTTAAAATGGCCTCATCTAATGGTCAAAATAAAAATGGTTCGGTATTTCATAGCAGAGAAAGAAAACTAATTTACTATGTTTTTAAGTACTTTAAATAGTGTGATTTAAATTCGACAGTGGACAGTATAGTACAAAAACAGCTAAGTTGCATGCGGAGTGTCCTAGATAACAATTTATAGTATTCTACCATCTACATGAAAAGAGGAAACTGAAAAAAAATTAAAATTGCCCGTGCAAAGAGAAAATGGCGGTCAAAATGTTTTAAGCGGAAAGAATGTGATTTGTAAGATAAATTGAAAAAATATATTTTGATTTTAGACAGTTAAAAGTAATTTTATAGTAATGATTAACAATATCATTTGTTTCACTTTTGAGACCACTAAGAATACACTTTTATCCTGTAGTTGCTTTGATGACTCACTGAATTCTTAACGCGAACGGACTATGGTAAATTGACTTCTACTAAAAACAACGCTGAAAAAATATTTAACCAACTATTAATAACAATATTTATTTATGTATAATTTGTTACTGGTTAAAACGTATACATACATTTTAATTATATAATGTTATTTCAGGAATACTCAAGATGGACAAAGCGATGAATTATTGGGGTTATCAGACTCATTATCAGGAAAGACATTAGATGACGACGCACAATTTTCGAAAAATATGAACATTTTTGCTTAATTTATATGTTCACTGCACTATGATAATACTTGATTTTGCTTAGTCCTACAATTACTTATATTTAATTCTAGTCCAACATTTATAATATAAATAAAATAAAATTTTATAGTAGTGGTTATAAACTATTTATAGAGAGTATTATTGCTTAATGAAGTTCTTTAATTATTAATCAACAGCCCAAAGCCCCAAGCCTTTGGCTTTATATAGACAGAAGGAGAGTACAATTTATGCAGCTTAAAAATTATATTTTAAGTCACAATAAACAAACTTTCAAAATTTATGCATTCAAAGTTAACTATATTTTATAATTTTGTAATTGCTTAACACGTATGTAATAGGTATGTAGTGCAATTAGTAATAAAAATTCAAATGCGCAATAAAATTATTTAAAGTGCAAATATATCTATTGCTCAAATACTGTTGAAGTTTTATTTCGAAAAAGATCTAGACTTATACCATTTATACGCTTATTTTGACGCATATAACACAGAATAAAATCTTTGCTATGACTTTTACTGTATTTCGCCACAAAATAGTGCCTCATAATATGTACCTACACATAATATTATGATTTATGTGTGAAAAATATTGGTAATAATAGTAGGCGTCTGCCTACTATCTGTCGCTTAAACGAACTTACGCTACACTGAACAAATCACAAATTTAGCACCCCATCGAAGGATTTTTCAAATCAAAATGATGTTCGGTCTGTATAGGTCCACTATCATTTTCGTTAGGTCATCTGTAGTTTTTTAATAAATATTTTTTTTAATTTTGCAAAAAAATTGCAACTTAGCACCTCATTTAAACGAAAACTGATTAATCTTTATATTTCTACATTCTCTATCGTTAGGTCAGTATTGGTCTCTATAGTTTTTGCTTTTAAATTATCCATTTATTTTTTTATTAACAATTATAAATAACTCATCACTGGCGCATGCGCTCGACGCATCTAGTCATACCGTGGCGCGAAATTCAAAGTTTTCCCGTTCCGTTTTTATTGCGCCAATAAAAAATTAATTAAAATACAAACTGCTCTCATGAAGCTCAAATAATCTCATAATCTTCATCTCTAATTACTCCTCTACTACTCTACTACTCTAATAAAAAATGAGCATGACAAATACTAGACTTGACTCAATGGTAATTATATGGTAGTTAATTAGATAGTATGTAAATTACCTAAAATAACATTTATTACATGTTCATCCAATGATATTCTAACAATAGATATGTTGTGAGCGCGCAATCGTGAAGACTCGAAAACGACCTAATTGGGACGTATTGCCTTTAGTCTGTGTCACGCATGGCGACGAGTGGTACGCTGCTACAAAATTTAAAAAAATGCCATCCTGTGTATTTAGGAAATGCACCAATTATGATACCAAAGTTAATAAAACACAAGGGATCTCATACCACATGTAAGAACGCAGTATACTTCGATTTATTAATATATTTCAATTATTTGCCTAATATTCTGATATGTCATCAGTCGCTAGACTAATGTTTGTTTACATTGACGCGCAATTGACAACACTAGCTGTCTCTTTTTTTCTTATTGATTTTATCGACTATTCTCTTTCTATCATTTTGACTTGTAGTGAAATGTACCTTGAATGAAAAGTGTGTATCCCTGTTTTCCAATTACAGAGCATAATGCGACGCAGAGCCGCACAATGCCGATTTGTGCTGATGCTAATTGGAACTTGAATATAATGATTCGATTATATATTTCTGCAAAATAAATATGTTTATAGTTTTGAATTCTAAAATAAAATTGTATTCACATTGATGATTTCCGGGGACTTCCTAGAGGTGAGTGATAAATAATGTCACAGTGAAAAAATCACCGTGATCTGCCTTCTTGGAATGTCACGGTGATTTATTTCAAAGTAACAACGTTCCAAAAAATAACAACGTTCCAAAGTCACAACGTTTTAAAAGCAGTCACTGTGACTGTCAATGTTACGTGTCACTTGTCAGTGACAGACGATAGTTCTTTAGAGCTGCGTTTATACATAATATGAAAAGTAACCTTATTTTTAAACCCATACAACTATAAATCGTATTTATTTTTGGAACATAGGATTATAAATGATATAACATTAAAAACCATATTTCTATCGTCATAAGACTCAATATCAAAAAGATTCGTTTCATATTAAGCGGCTAAATTAGATTCTACTTGTTTAAGTAGTATTTCTGAGGAATTAAAAACGTAGCGATTTTATTCGTGTTTTTTTATAACACAACGATCCGGCAAGTGTGACTTTTTTTTAATTACTACGCTAAGTGCTACCTACGCTTTCTGTTATTGACATATTCGACATCTTACATGATACAATACATAATATTTATTTATTTAATTTACGCGCACGATCAGACATTAAATATTATTTTTATATTTATCTTATGAGTCTTAGTTAACTCATAAACTTTAACTTATATTATTAATAACTAGCAAGCAAAAAGCTTTTGACTCGCGACTCACCCTTGCTTCGCTCGGGATCGTCCCTAGATGTAGCGCGAGCGAAGCCGTGGGTTTCACTGGTTAAAATAAATTAAAAATCTAAAATAAAATTAACCTAAGTTACTCCTTACAACATTAGCTATCTGCGAGTGATATTTTCAAAATTGGTCCAGCCGTTTCAGAGATTAGCCGGAACAAACAGACAGACAGGCAGACAAAAATAAAAATAAAATATTTTTGATATTAGTATCGTATATACTTTCATATGCATTTTTAGTGAATAGCTGTTAATTTGAAATTAACAGACAATTCAATTTTATTTATGTGTACTTATAGATGTAAGTACAATATATACTTTCATATGTGTTTAAACGTGCTCTCAATTTAAAAGAAATATCACATCTCTAGTAACAATTAATGTAACTAACATAAACTAAGACGACAGTCACGGTAATAACAACATAACGTTTTTCCAGCTCTCTTAAGTTGGCGGCGGAAAATGAATTTTTTAAATTTTTTTTTTGCTAATTCGTTTGTTCGTCGTTAGTTCGTGATTGTCCAATCAAATTTATTGTTTGTTCGTTGTTCGTTTTTTTATAAATAATTTCCAAAAATTTAATTTGAACCTAGCGCCGACAATTATAGGAACTAAGGTTATTTTTTCAATCAATCTAAGCTAGTTAGCGTTTGTCCAATCAAAAAGAATTTTTGTTCGATTTTATTTATGCTGATAATTATTTTATTTTTTTAATATCATTACACCCACCTTGGGTATGTTCAAATAAATACTACTGCGCATGCGTGAACTCTCGACTGCTACGCGAATGAAAATTTATTTATTTTTTAAGAACTCAATATTAAGAGAAAACAATTTTTTTTAATCGAGATAAATCTCCATTATTATAGCAATTTGTTAGAAGTATAAATCAAAAATTATCTATAACATTAGTCGAGTTAAGCAGGAAGATGGGGTTGGAATACCATACTCGATTTCCTTTTGTATATAGGAGTTTTATAATTCTTAGTTTTAAAATATATAATAATTTTGTGAGTATGCTCTTGTGATAATATGATACTCCATATAGTTAACCATATCTTTTGGCAACTAGAAAAATAAAGCAACTGTGTTTATTGTAATACTAGCGGAACCCGCGGCTTCGCTCGCGCTAAATCTAGGAATGAACCCAAGCGAAGCGAGGGTGAGTCGCTAGTACAAAATATTTAACAGGGGCTGCAGCACTGACCTCTATAATACCATTGGACTGGCTGTTGTCAACGTGCTTTTGTGGCTGCTTGATATTCGCCATTTTGGCGCTGTCCGCCGCTGTCGGACGTAGCGAGAGTTCGTGGTACTAAAACTAATGATGTCGATATAAAGATTTTTATTTTTTTATTTTTATTAATCAATAACCGTATCATCATAATTACTACTTATGTTATATTAACAACGAAAATGCAAAATTACTTTACAGTAAACAAACACTTTTCGCTGTCATTTGCAATATACGTCAAAATTAGTTCTCGACCCTCTCGCTAGTGGCGCTTCAAATGGACACAAAAAAATTGCTGTCAAACGCTTAGAACAGCCAGTCCAGTGGTAATATAGAGGTCAGTGGGCTGCAGTGTATAATTAAACACATTTTATTTATTTAAAATTTAATTATATAAAATGTTACAGCGTATACTCATTATATAATATGCCTCAGATTGTATTCATAATAATAATATAACAAAACTTGGTTATGCTTTAACCCTTCTTTATCCACCAAAAATATTATATATAAATATTCAAATAATAATAAGTATTGTGTATCAGTGGCGAAGAATGAAATTTTAGCAGAGGCCTATAACAGTTTAACCTACAGTTTTATAAAACAATTCACAAAAATAAAGAACGTAATCGTGATAATTTTTCCTTTTCATATTAAGCCAATTATCGTTATTTTTTAAATATACCTATATAATATATAAAATATTATAGCAAAATACAATTAACACTTACTCAAATTGAATAATAAAAATATTATTATTTTTAACAGTATATTTTACAAACGAAGTACGTTTTAAGGATTTTTTATATATAAAATACCGCCATCTGCTAACATCTGTTTGAACGACTTCATCTTACTGAAGAGATTGATTTATTATTTATTTATCAAGTGAACTACTAAATTAAACGTAAAATATGTAGATAGGGGGGTTTATTTATTATATTTCAAATTACGCTTGAAAGGGCACGAGCCCCTTCATCAGAACTCATTCTATTATTAAAATGCGGGTAGATGAGCGTGGGAGAATAATAGATCGCGTCCGAGATACAATTAACGTAATTTGATCGGTATGTAAAGAAATATTACAATGAATATGCGATTAAGAAACACTTCGAAATAAAATCGACTTTAAACAATCAAATAGCGGTGTGATGGCGGCAGTATTCAGCGATTCGTCACAAGCGTGGTGCGCGGGCGCCGTCTCGTTCGGGAGTCCCGTCCAAGATGGCTGCCCGCCCTGCCATCCGCAATGACGCTTCGCTAGGTTGACCGCTTGTCAACCTGACATCGTTCGGAAACGCCGTCACGGCCAGACTGACTTTCGACCGTCCCCGGGCGATTTTTCTGAAACAAGTTAAGTCAACTACGTAATCCGTTCGCTCATCCTGACTTAATGATTATTATCATCTAAGATCGTTTTGATGACATGGACTAACCAGCGAAGTGAACCGCTTCAGTCAACCTGATGAGGTATGACTAGGACTACACTTTAGCTAGACCAGTCAACTTGAAATATGAACTTATATTATAATATTCTACGCAAAATTAGAATATGACACCATACTTCACATTTTGAAACATCTAGACAAGTCACTCCCAACCAGGATATGGCCCGGACGACAAATTTTCGTCTTTGCAAACAGCCAGACAAGCCAATCCTAGTCGAGACGTGACCCGGACGACACATTTCGTCTCTGTTTCATCTCACTTATAACTAGCAATCATCCAGGACAAGTCAGGCCTCCGAACGTACCTACCTGACTCGGACGACAACTTACGTCAGATGATGCTAAGTACTAGCAATCACCCAGGACAAGTCAGGCTTCCGAACAGACCTGACTCGGACGACAACTTACGTCAGATGATGCTAAGTACATTACTGTGACAAGCTGACCCACTGCATGGGTGTGGCTCGGACGACAAATTTCGTCTACCCTCTGGGACAAAGACGTGTGCCCTACACCTAATCGCTCTGGAGTAGTCAGGACGACACTCTTCGCCCAGGCTCAACCATTTAGCAACAATTTCAAACCATTCACCACTTAGTAAGATGTCTCGCTTGCATATACAAACAATACAAGAATTAAAATCAACGTTGCGCGTGTTTCGATCAAAGTCAAAGTCAAAATACTACACTTCGGTACCTTTTGATCCGTAGCCGCTGCCGCCGCACCGAGGCGCGCGCGCTTACAGAAGTACATACCGAGCCGACTCACTGTCGCCGTCGCCGTCGTTGCCGTGACTTTGTAACTGCCGCCGCCGCCGCATCACAAAGCCGCCACCGGCGCCGCGGTCGCTGTATCAAAAGCGCCGCCGTGTCACGACCTCACGCAAGGCCGCCGATTTTCAGAAACGCGCTAAACAGATTTGTATAAATGAGCCAGACATTTTAAATAAAGACATTCCACATGTGACACTCAGCGCGACTACTGGTCTTTCATTTCTATCCGCCTACGTGTAAAGATCCTTAGAACGTTTGCAGGTAGCGACTAGTACTGTGCCTATCACGGGAACTATGCATTACGCGGGATTGCGACCGTGATCTAGTTCGCGAACGACACCTATCACTATCACTGAAATGTCTTCCCTGTCCATGAATATTATGTGATCGACTACGAGAACGAAGACGCTGCGATCTACTCATTATTTTGAACAAAGTAACACACGGTACAAAAGTTACACATTTAACGAGTCGCGCACTGGTTTAATAAAAAAATGGATAGTCCAAATCCGCAGCAAATGGGTGCAGATCCGATCCCACTTCTGATGAAAGGGCACGAGCCCCTTCATCAGAACTCATTCTATTATTAAAATGCGGGTAGATGAGCGTGGGAGAATAATAGATCGCGTCCGAGATACAATTAACGTAATTTGATCGGTATGTAAAGAAATATTACAATGAATATGCGATTAAGAAACACTTCGAAATAAAATCGACTTTAAACAATCAAATAGCGGTGTGATGGCGGCAGTATTCAGCGATTCGTCACAAGCGTGGTGCGCGGGCGCCGTCTCGTTCGGGAGTCCCGTCCAAGATGGCTGCCCGCCCTGCCATCCGCAATGACGCTTCGCTAGGTTGACCGCTTGTCAACCTGACATCGTTCGGAAACGCCGTCACGCTTTTAAAATAACTTAAGCATAATTTCACTTGAAACACAAATTAAGGAATAATAAACATGAAAAACAAACTGAATAATTACATTATTAATTATTACATAAAATGTATTAAGTTAAATTCTAAATATTTTATTAAAATATGTGACCTGCACTTTATTAGTTTATTAAAAATTACGTAAAATGTAAGAAATGTAACCTTCTGGCAACACAGGTGTCATCCGATGTCAGCACGACGTTTCGCTTGAGTGGCCACTGGCCAATATGGCGACTGCGATTTGTCTGTTATCACCATTAGAATTAAACGAAATACTCGACAATCCGAATTTTGCGGATATATGTTGTCGACTCGAAATGTTTATTTTTTCATGTTTTATTATTCAGCTAAGGTTTCGATCGAGTCTACCGTACCCCTTTACGGAATTATTAATATAGAAATATAGAAATATGACACTAAAACCAGATTTTAAATCAGAATACTAAAACACCTGAACTCAAATATCATCCTACTTATATAATATTATAAACGCGAAAGTTTGTTACTCTTTCACGTAAAAACTACTGAATGGATTTTAATGAAACTTTACAGTAATATTGCTTATACATCAGAATAATACATAGGATACAATTTATAAAGATATTGTGCGAATTGTCCAAAATATGATGATAAATGTCAAGTAAGTAGGACAAATTAGGATTACCTCTCGTCGCAAGGTGTATTAACTTTTGCCGTATTTGTTTATTGTTTGGAACGTCCCAGCCATATTGACTAAAAATCTGACGAATATTTTCTTCTACACAGAAAACATTTTATATCATTATCACTCATATTATCAAAATAATAATAAATATAACTAACCAAATTGTATTTATAAAAGCAACATTTTATTGCAAGCAAGCTGGAGCTCGGCTTGCGTAAATTGTCAGATTATATATTTTTTGTAATTGTGGTATCATCACCCTTACAATATAAAAAAAAACTGCGCACGAGTAAGTCAAGGTATCTTTTTTTTACAAGCACAAGTTCACTAATATTTACGAATAGTAAACAATATTAATCAAAATATTCAATTCAGATCCGCCATCTTAGATTTGAAAATGGACCTCATTTTCGCAATCAGCACCCCGAGAAACCTCGAAAATGACACCCTTGTCATTATTGTAAAAAACCGGATGTCCGCCATCTTGGATTTGTAAATGGACCTCTTTTTCGCAATCAGCACCCCGAGAAACCCCGAAAATGACACCCATGTCATTATTGAAAAAAAACCGGATGTCCGCCATCTTGGATTTGAAAATGGACCTCATTTTCGCAATCAGCACCCCGAGAAAACTCGAAAATGACACCCATGTCATTGTTGAAAAAAAAACTAGTGTTGACTATAGCTAACTTCAACATGTAGATTTTCGTGTGACGGTGCTGCGCGCGCATCATAAAAATTCCCTCTCATCATTTTTTCATAACGCGCTTTTGAATTTTATATCATTTGATAAGATACACCGACGTTGTGTCGACCGTCATTGAAGGTCGTTTTTTTTAATTTATGTTAACTCATCGAATACATTGATTCGCAAATTGTTTTCTTGATCGTTGAACTTCGAAATTACTAGAAAAAATAGGTCGACAACATTTATTTAGCCGGAACACATTGTCGACCGAACGTTTATATTAAAAAAACAATATTTATATATTTTATGATCTACTTACACAATTGTTTATTGCATATATATGCACGATTTTAGTTTTAAATTAATCATAAAACTTAGGGAGATACGATTAAAAAAAGTTTACTTTAAAAACTGTTTCATAAAACAATATGTCGACACTTAACAATAAAACATAATATGATATTAATCCTTACCTATATAAATAAGTTACTCATCACAAGTATTTAATTTTGAACAAAATTGCTCTTGGCATCATTTGATTTCTATTATAAATGTATATCTTACGAGATCGAAATTATTATTTTGTTGCGAAGTTGAGTTAACAACTATGATATAGTTAACTTCGCAACAAAATAATGATTTAAATAAATGTAAATTGCGTGCAAGACATCGGTAGCTCTGTGAGAACCGCTTAAAACTCGAAAAAAAAATTTGGTTTCCAGCCTTAGAACGCGGACGTAGTAAATAATAAGTCAATGTTAAAGTCAATAATACTTTAAAGTTCTAAGTAGGTACCCAAAGATTAGTAATTTTATTTTAAAAAAGCGTTTAAACAAATAGCGCTTTTATGTACGCGCTTAAAAAAATAAGTATAACGTTTAAACGTGTAGTCAATTTAAAAGCGCTTATCACTTCTCTAGTAACAAATGTAACAAATAGCAAAAAGTTAATGTAGTGACCGAATATCACTGTTACTAAAGGAACAGCTGTCACATCGGAACCGAAGTGACAAAGTCACGGTGATTTTTCACGGTGACTTTTATGGAACTGGAACGACAGTCACAGTGACTACAAAATAACATTTTTCCCCATCTCCAGGACTTCCACAGGTTAAAATGAGACACCAGAGTTCAGAAATCTTCCAGGCTTTATTTCCTCTTCTTATTTCTAGTCGTATGAAACCGAATGTAATGAACGGAATGCCAACTCGTTTCAAGATGCGTAGGTCCGTAGCTTTGAGCAATACCTTAACGAGAGCCGCTGCATTTTGACACGAGTTTTACAATAATTTTCACTATCGTATTACAATATTTTCGCGTCTAGCGCCTAAATTATAAAAGTTACAGTCTTTAAAGTTTTACATAAATATAGATTTTAACGTGTTCTATCTATATACATTAATTTTACATAAGCTACTTATATACTTTTTAAGATATTTGTACATTTCTTTGAAAAAGGGACAAGATTCGGTACTTGCCGTGGCAATTTCTCTCAATTACATAGACATATACCGCATTTACATTCAGCCGTAGTGAGCAGGGAAGTGGGCAGGGAAGTGGGCAGGACGAGTGTGTAAACGCGATACTTCTCATGCCACTGCCATTGCCACTCGCGCTGCCCGGCGCTCCCTAAAATGGCGGTTTTTGTGCGGAAGTCAAAGGACCGGCAGCGCGAGCGGCAGCGCGAGCGGCAGTGCGTGTTTACATTCTGCTCCGGCGCTCAGTACTCGCCGAGCGCCTGGAGGAGAAATACGTAGAACTACTGGAAACGGAAAAAGTAATTTGGGATGTTAGTAGGTAGGTCGATAAATAGGTACTTACAAAGTTCTATTTCGATGGATAGATACCATCCACCATCGTCTACGACGAACATTCTTTCTTTGTACTCGATATCTTTTTAAATATCGAATATAATTATGTATCGCAAAAAGAGACAGCGCGGCCGCTGTAATTATTTCGACGTCTGCCATTGCCGAAACTTGAAAGCGAAGTGAGTGGTAGGGCAGTATGTAAACACACACTCCTCTCGATCCTGCTACAGCAGTATTTAGGGAATTATTGCCGGCAGCGCGAGGGGCAGCGGCAGTGGCTGAATGTAAATGAGGTATTATACTTATCCTAACTTATTTTTCTTTGCTTACCTACTTACTATCTAAAGGAAACACACGAAATTTCAAACTTTATTCACTAGAATAGTAAATTAAAATATATAAATAAAGAAAATAACAAATATCAAAGTACAAAGCTTAGCCTATGTTCTGTCCTACTCTAATGCTTATATCTACGTATTTCGTCATCTCGCTCGCGCCGGCCGTGGTAGTTTATCGTACTTGTGGCGTTTTCTCGCTGTCTGCAACACACATTATAAACGTGGAATATAAAAAAAGTTAATGTTATTACTCTTTTAACCTTCATCGATATGTCGTAGGATAATTTGATAAACCGAGTTTTTGCAAAAACTCTAGGGATATCGAGAAAATACGGATAATTAGACAATGTCCATGATATTTCTCAATGTTACTGAAAAAGGGACAGGGTTTTTTGCGAAAACACTAGTTGCTTTAGTAACTTTGAATATACTTATCTCTGATTGGCTTGATTTTGGTTTATAGGCCAACTCTTTTAGTGATTGGTTCCTAGTAAATTTGAAATATTTTGTCATAGAGTTATAAAGCGTAAGAAAAGACAATGTGATATAGGATTTTTTTTAAATATTTTAGTTAAATAAAATACAAACTTTGGACCTTTTAAGAGAAAGATAATTCCTATATTGGCGATGCAAAGACTACCCGCGCGCCTGTAGCGGCGAAATCTAGAAGTTGTCTAAGAACGACACTTTCCGATAGAAGTATAGACTTAAAACTTTATAGCTGTTCATAGAGAGTTAAGAGTTTAGCTTTAAACATAGTAAGATGGATCACGATTACATACAGAAACCCGTTGCTAATAAAATCAGAAATACGAAATATTGTTGCGTTCCTTAATGTAGTACTTATGGAGTATCGGGAATAAGTTTTCATTTGTTTCCAAAAGACAAAATTATGAAGAAAAAATGGGAGACTGCTCTAAGAATAGGCAAGCCGATTTCACCAGCAATGAGATCAGATAACACGTTGTTTTGGTCGATCCGATTGACCAATAAGTGCGCTTTGTTTATAATAGCCAATGATTCTATTCGCAATCTTACTAAAGCGAGTAGCGTTTTTGCAAAAACCCTATCCTTTTTCAGTAACATTGAGAAATATCATAGACATTGTCTAATTATCCGTATTTTCGCGATATCCCTAGAGTTTTTGCAAAAACTCGGTTTATCAAATTATCCTACCACAGATACACGGTATATTTATTTTTTTAACACAGCATCACGTAAAAGCAGTGTTCGATTGTGCGAAGCGCTGTTGTAGTTGGAACATTCAACGTTGAGCATTATGCCGCATAATGCGCCTTAATGCTGTAATTGGAAAAGGCCGTATGTGTGCTGCGCGGATCACTTTTTCGGTTGCAGTTTAGTGAGCGTATAACATATCTGTCTATTAGAATATCATTGTGTTCATCAGACAACATCAGATTCTTGACCGGCTTTTTAGAATTGTTTTTGTAATATCTATTTATAAATTCTATTAGTTGTAAATAATTATTGGATTTATGAGATAAAAATTGTTTCCAACTTTTTTTAATTATACCTTTTTAAAAACTTAAATCATTGTAACAATCAAAGTTTTTTTGCAAAATTTAAAAAATAATTTATTAAAAAACTACAGGTGACCTAACGAAAATGATAGTGGACCTATACAGACCGAACGTAGTCTATCGATTAAGATCATTTTTATTTCAAAAATCCTTCGATGGGGTGCTAAATTTGTGCAGCTACAAACATAGGCCAGTGATAAATAAAATAAAATAGGGTAGCTATGATTCATAAAGAAACACCAACTTATTACATAAAATGACTGGGACTATAATACCTAAGGGAAGGGCATCTCCCTTAGGTATTATAGTCCCAGACGATTTCCGATCGATTGAGTACCCGGAAGCCTATATTATAATTTAGTTTTAATATGTGTTGGCTAATCGGTATGCCTTAATTAACAATTAAATTTCTAATTAACTAATTAGTCACAAACGAAAAAAAAGGTGTCACAAACGTTCACAAACGATTGACCGAAGCGAAAAAAATTTGATTTTTTAGAATTTGTGTTGGCTAATCTGGAGGGGTTCGTAAAATGTTTATTAGTTTTGTAATCTGCAAAGTGTCAATTGTCAATTTGTCATATGTCAATGATTAGTGATTACAAAATACAAATTTAAATTTGATTACATTGAATTTATTACTACTGTACAACATATTTAAATATATGTATTAATTTAAATAGATCGCGACACGCGTAACGAAAATCTGTTTTTTACTTAATATACATAAGAATAATAATTGTTATTCAATATTTTTTATAAATTTAAGTAAAATGTAGTTAATTAAAGTTTAGTGAAGAATTTATCGTACACATTTAAATTGATCGGGTAATAATAAAACTTTTGAAGTTTTAAAAGAAACTGGTTTACGCGGACGTGTAAGTGAGCGGTAGGTGATATTATTAGTGTAGAGTTAAACCAGTTGCCGAATTCCTTTCACTTTCTCACATTTAGTATTTTAGTTGATAACATATCTATTTCAAAGTCCCTTTCATGTCTGTCAATAGCAGAGTGCAAAAGTCCAATATCGAGATCGAAGTAAGTTTCTTTTAAACATTTTAATATATCCCTACTAAAGCTCAGTTGGCCATATGCCAACAATATTGCTGACATTATAGTATTTTAAATATTAACATATTAAATTATTTCATATTTGCAGGATCTCAAGATGCTTCGAGCCTTACGAGTGGTGAGCTTATTTATCAATATACTCTTATTTCATATTTATTTTTTTCAATAATTAATCATCAACTCTTTTTGTAGTGTCAAACTAAGGCATTCTTTTTAGAGCCTTATGTGAGTTCTATTCAGTTAAAAAATAACTACACTTCAGCTCAGCCATTAGGCAAAGTGCAAAATTTGCCAAAGCTTCCAGTGCCAAAACTTAATGATACCTTAACCAAATACTTAAAAACTGTAAGACCATTTTTAAATGATGAAGAATTTGCTGCTACTACATCCATTGTTAAAGAATTTGAAGGTGGTATTGGACAGAAGTTACAGGTAATTCTTAAATTTTATATAAATACTTTTAAAAGTACTTAGGATTGTATCACAGCCATGTTTTTGTACATAATAAAGAGGAAAACCTTTGATATTGCTTCTCTTCTTCCTCATATACATTATCCTTAATAGAACAATATATGTTTTTACAACACAATAATAATGATCAAATCAATGAAATTGAATGAAAATGAACACAAAAAGTGTAAAGAATAAATAATCTATGATTGCTATTGTTCTGCTTTAACTTAAAGACATTATTATTATAATTCATCACATTTTAGAGCTTATTGGAAAAAAGAGCTGAAAATCATCAGAATTGGCTTGAAGAGTGGTGGCTGAATACTGCTTACTTAGAATACAGAGATCCTGTTGTAATATTTTCAAGCCCTGGCTTAGTTTTACCTTTTTGTAAATTCAACAATCAACAAGAGCAACTAAGATATGCTGCAAAAACAATACTTGCTTCTTTAGACTACAAATCACTTATAGACAAGTGAGTATTATATAGTCTACTCCTATGTAAAGTTTTTTTATAATTGAATCCTATTTTCATTATTATATTCTTTTGTTTCAATAGTGCCCATTAACTAGGATAAGGTAAAAAATAGAATTTATTTCACTCATTTATAGATAAAATATATTTATGGATAAAAGATTTATTTACCAAATGGTTTTGCTTTATTTTTAGTGACAAGATTCCAGTTGAAATGATGGGAAAGAATCCTTTGGATATGTCCCAATATAAAAAGATATTTGGAACTTGCCGCATACCAGTGGAAAAAAGAGATAAATTATCATTTAATGATAGCAAACATATGACAGTTATGCATAACAATCACGTAAGATATTATCTTTTAGCAACTTGCATCTTATTTTATTATTAGTTTTTGCTTAAAAAAAGCAATTTTAGATTACATTTTTGTAATAAAGTATAATAAAGAGAGTTTATTTTAAGATATTTGTCCATCTTACTTTAATAAATAACTGTAACAAAGTGTTAAGAAAACAAAATTTTCGCATATATTTTTTTCCAGATATTCCATTTAGATCTTTGGGGTAATGATGGTAAACGGTTGAATGAAGATCAAATAGCTCAAGCATTAAAAAAAATAGTAGATATGTCTTCAAGTCCAACAGAAGAAGCTATTGGTATTCTAACATCTGAACACAGAGACAATTGGGCAAAAGCTTATCAACTGCTTATCAAGGGTATTATTGATATAATATAATAATAATATTTATGTGCATGGTGATACAATATTTTAATATTTATTTGCAGTTTACTAGAAACACGAAAAGGATAAGATTGTAGAAGCATTTGTACTTTAGTATAACTTTCCATTTTTGTAGTTGCCGTATCCTAAAAGTTGGCAGGAAAATAGTTCCTACAACATTTTTTTATAATTTGGAACTGGATAGGAATAAAAATTCGAATGACATATTTTCCATAATTTAATGACGTCAATAGTAATAATGATATTATAATGTTCTCTCGACGGATTTCGGCTACGGCGGCCAATTTCATTGAGACTTAGCATAAACTAATTATTTTAGTTAAACTTAAAGCGTTATTATTTTATTATACGTTACGTATTCTTGCGCCGCGTATTCTTACGTTGTGCATCCACAAGACAGTCGAGAGCGGTGGCGTGGAGGTGACATCATAGCATGCTGTCGATGCAGAGTCGTTTTAACTGCCATACTCGGCAGTTAACACGACTGTCTGATAGATGTCTGATAGATGTTTCACATGAAAATATTTTTGGCAGATTCAGTAAACAAAGCATCTCTGTTGGACGTGGAGAGGAGCCTGGGCGTGCTGTGCCTGGACGGCGCGGCGGGGCTGCGCGGCGACGACGCGGCGCGCCGCACGCTCGCCGCCGCGCAGACCATCCACGGCGGCGGCTCCGCCAGCAACGGCGCCAACCGCTGGTTCGACAAGACGATACAGGTGCGATCACACTGCGATCTTTTCATGATGTTGGAGCCAAGTATTTATGCTCATTTTGGTGCGTCCCTATAGGTTATGCCTTTTTGTCACACATCTTTATCATGGATTAAGTTTAAATAAGTTAACGGCTAGTTTTTTTCCGAATTTAAAAATTTAAGTTGTAACATGTACTCCGGATTCAAACGGAGAACACGTTTTTCGAAATAATAATGACCTATAAGCTATCAAAAATACAATCAGTATCTTCAAATCTGTAATTTCACAAATTACATTTAGGTAAACTTCAAAACTTTACCTTTTTGTAATAATGCTTTAACTGTAAGTGTAGGCTAGTCGATACTATCATACTGTGACGGTCTTAAGAGTTGAACTCAATGAAACTTTAGTAGATATATAATAAATAATTAAATATTTGATATTTTCATTTTTTTTTTTTAGTTTATCGTGGGAGCCGACGGGGTCACTGGCCTGACTTATGAGCACTCCCCAGCCGAAGGACAGCCTATAGCTGTTCTCACTGACTACATCATTAAATACGTGTAAGCTTATAGTTCTTTGTAATTCATACTTCAGATATAAAACATCAGTCCGTGGTATACTTATAGACTAAATATGAAGTCAAACAATGTTTTAAAGTAGTAAACTAATTACAAATATTAATAGAACACTCATTATAATGATCTGCAAATAGGTGTTGATAAACAAAAAAAGCAAACTGATTTTACATTATAATAAATAAAAATAAATAATTATTTTTAAGCATAATATAAATACTCCCTTCTAAGGGGAAGTTATTAGTTAATGTATAAAAAATGTGAAGAATATAGAACCTACTATTTTTATTATTCATGTTTACTTTTCAAAAATTATAAATTAACGATAAATATTAAATATAATTGATATTGTATAAATTCTCTTATTCAGAGATTCAGAGATTCAGAATGTAAATGATTTGGCAATTGACAAAATCGAGAATAGAAGCTTAAATAGCATAATCGCGTGACTGTTTTTGACTTAATTTATTTTAGCCTTGAATACCTAGTTTAAATGTTACTGCAAGTAACCATTAACTATCTAAATCTTCCAGGCAACAAGACAAGCCAGTGGAGGCGCCATCTTCAAGTCCTAAGGATCCATTGCGTTTAAACTTTAACGTCAACAAAGAAGTAGAAAGCATGATAAAAACTGCAAAAATCAATTTGGACAAGTGAGTGTTTCTGTAATTTTTATAAACTTGTAATTAAAAATGTTTGAAGTTGCCTTATATACGTTGGAGGTCGCCATTGACAGTATGAAGTAAAAGCTTAACAATTAATTAGTAATAAATGTATTATTATTTACATATAAGAGTTGTTTGACGACTTGTTTGGCTCAGTTGGGTCACTACCCTACTTTCTGCGCCAGCGGTCGCGGGTTCGAGTCCCGCTGGGGCATTCATTTGCTAATCACGAATGCTTGTACTCCAGTCATGGGTGTTTATATTTATAATATGTATGTATTTAAAATTTATATGTGTAGTATATCAACTATCTGGTATCCGTAACACAAGCACGTAACGTAGCTTACCACGGAACTAGATGGCGCTGTTGTAATAATGTCCCAATATATTTATTTATTTAATGTGTTTCACAGATTAGTCGCAGACTTAGATTTAAATTGTTTCAAGTTTGATCAATATGGTAAGAACTTTATCAAGTCACAAAAAATGAGCCCTGATAGCTACCTACAGATGGCCATGCAGTACGCTTTTTACAGGTAAATATTGCGTCAAATAATCCATTTATTCAATTCAATTATTTTCCTTCTTCATTTACATTATTACGTTATAGCTTCTTCGTGGCGTACCTTCCTATTGTTAGGGTACCGTGACTCATAAATATTAATTAAAAATAGATACATTGTCATTTAAACTGTTTAAAATGTTTAATGTATTTTAGCATAATGTTTCGTTATAACAATGAATTATAGTTAGTTTTTGGAAATTATGCATGTACATTTTTTATTAACCATCAATCGTACATATTTGTAATAAACATATACCTACTTGATATTTTATAAATGAAACTACCTTTTCGGATTTTGTCGCGGATTTATTTTGATTTTTAGTTCCCGACGTTTCGAATGCTTTACAGCAATCATGGTCACGGGAGAGACTAAGGTATTTGACGTCTCATAGGTTTAAATACTTGTTACAGACAGTGCCTACCCACAATTTACAAAAAATTTTGAAAATGGCATCAGAGTACCTTATAAAATTTTAATTCTAAACATTTATGTTTAAATTTAAATAATTTATAATTATGGCAATATTATTAACTTATTTTTAGCTAGTATTATTATAATTATTATAATTTTTATTTTAATATTAGTTATTCAAAAGTATTATGTAGTGTTGCTATTCTAATAATATGTATATTTTCTTACCTATAAATTGTTTATGCTAAGTTGCATTTTTATTATTTATTATTTAAATTAAGTATTAATGTGATATAAGAAAATTAAGTTAAAATATAAATTGAATTTTGATTATTTTAAAGTATTAAGCAACACTACTGCAAATTAAAAATAATTTAATCAAATCAAATTATGCTTAGATTTGACAGATTCTTTTGAATTATAATTTTTAAAAAATTTTTTGAATTTAGATTGAAAGAAAGCTACTGCACGGTTCGGAAGGCAGTTTGTGCAGAGAAGAACCGGCAAGAAACTCTACACTTGCTCTTTTTAAAAATATTTTAACAATATTGCAATACATACAATAATTATATATAATATTAAATTTGACTACTTGTATCAAGATCTACACAGTATGAGCTAACTACATCCGACTGTCTATTATGATTACTTTTATTAATATTAGATTTTATTATATTAATTACAGGATCCCAAGAAGGTGGTAATACCCAGCCGTCCTCTCTATTAAAGTTAGGATGTTTTTTAATTTCAATTGCCTCGCGAATCATTCTAGGTCGATAACGAGTCTCTTTCGCGAGTATTTGAGGGTTATCAAAGCGAATATAGTGGCTGGGGCGATCCAGACAATGTTTACAGACAGCGGATGTAGTATTGCGACGGTGCTTCACATCAGCTATGTGTTCTTTGATCCTAGTTCTAATAGATCTCTTTGTTTGTCCGATATAAGAGAGCCCACAGTCACAATCAAGTTTGTATACTCCTGCATCTTGGAGAGGGATATGGCACTTGACTGATGGTAGAAACTGACTGATTTTCTTAGGCGGCTTGAAATATGTTTTGATAGAAGCACGCTTTAGGATGTAGCCAATCTTGTCAGTGACTTCTCTCACATAGGGCAGAATTGCAGGTACGCGCTCGACTGTGGCTGGTTTCACTCGTTCACTGTGACGAGGGCGCGGCACTTGTAGCTTGTTGTCTTGCAGAACCTGCTTGACATGTTGCAGCTCTCCCGCCAGGTGTTGCTCGTCACAGATCCCTCGAGCTCTCTGAAACAAAGATTTTCCCACGGTAGCTAACTGTGAAGGGTGGTGGTGAGATTCACCATTCAGGTACCTATCAGTATGGGTCTTCTTTCTATACACAGTATGACTCAAGGTGTTATCTGGATTACGTTTAATTAATACATCTAAGAAAGCTAATGTATTGTCCGATTCTAATTCCATTGTGAATTGTATTTTAGGATTTATGGAATTAAGATGTTCTAGGAATACAGTTATTTTGTCAGTTGGTAATATTGTGAAAGTGTCATCTACGTACCGCTTGTAGAACCGAGGGGTCACAGGTGATGTGTTTAGGGCAGTCTCCTCGAAGTCCTCCATGAAGATGTCGGCGACAACAGGGGAGACTGGCGAACCCATGGCCACTCCATCCACTTGCTTGTAGAATTCATCATTCCACAGTAGATAGCCAGATGTTAGGCAGTGTTTTAAAAGTTCTGTGTATTCAATCGGCATGTTGTAAGCCATAAGTTTCTTAGATATTATTTCAATACAGTCTTCTACTGGTAGGCTGGTAAACAAAGACTGTACATCAAAACTAACCATTGTTTCATTGTCCATGAGTTTTAGATGTTTAACTTCATTGACAAACTGGTAAGAGTCTCTTGTGAACGCACTTGTTTGACCTCTGAGTGGTGAGAGTACTTTTCCTACTAGTTTGGCCAATTTGTAAGTCGGCGAGTCGATTTGGCTCACAATTGGACGTAGGGGGGCGTTCGCCTTATGTATTTTCGGAAGACCATATAGTTTAGGTGGTTTTGCACATGATGGAATAAGATCTTTGACATCTAGATTTAACTTGTCGGAGTATTTCTTAATCAACTTCTTAGTGTCATTTAAAACGGTGGTTGTTGGGTCCGTTTTAACCTTTTTGTATGTACTTTCATCCGACAACAGTTGTTTAATTTTATCATTATAATCTGATGTATCCATCACTACGGTTGCATTTCCTTTGTCTGCGCGAAGTACAGAGATATCTGACCTGTTGCGTAAGTTCTTCAACGCTAAATACTCCTGTTTATTGAGATTAGGTTTGGGCCTTGTACTACGACGTAACAAAGATGAAACATCTTGACGTATGGCCTCCATATCCTCAGTTTTCATAGTATTTTTGGCCAAGACATCTTCAACAGCGCAAATGATGTTCTCATAAGGGATGCGCGCCGGTGTAACAGCAAAATTCAAACCTTTGTTTAGTACCCGAATAGTAGAATCGTCCAGCGGTTGTTTTGACAGATTGACAACTGCGTGAAGTCCGCACGAGTGTGAGTCTGTGGTAGACGGGCGCGTTCCGTTATAATCTTTGAATTTCTTTGTCTGTTTGATGTTTAATTTTTCAACGAGTTTTTTATATTTTGAAATATGTTTAATTTTGCATTGATTATATTTAGATGTTTCGCGCTTATTTAAAGTGTCAATGCATTCGTTGAAATCATATGGTGTCAACACTGTCTTAACATCGTCGGACGTTTGTTCGATGTCCCGGTCGTTACTGCGTAGATCGCGGCGGTTTTGACGAATCACTGTCCGTAACAACTTAAAACTTGCCTGGTTTATGATCTTAGCGCTTCCTCGAATGTTCTTTTTAGTAGATATTTTAACACACGTAGGAATGAGACGATGATCACGACATCTCTTCAAGAATGTTAGGGATGTTAATAATCTTGCACGCTTTGTCTTTAGATCTTCTAACCGGCGAATCTTGTTTGCGATTTCCAGTCCGTACTGGTTCACATAATACTTTCTTAGATTTACGCGAATATTCAACATTATAAATGAAACTACCTCTTCGGATTTTGTCGCGGATTTATTTTGATTTTTAGTTCCCGACGTTTCGAATGCTTTACAGCAGTCATGGTCACGGGAGAGACTAAGGTGCTAAAGCACGCGATTTTTTTTTTAATCGTTTGTTTTTAAAAATTATAATTGTCTAATGTATACATATAAAATTCCTAGTCTATTCGTTGAATATTATTGGATAAATCTTATTGATATTCATAATTATCGACACAGACCGTTTTTAGAATGTTTATCCGTCTGTCTGATTATTCGCATCACCAGAAAAACACTAGGCAGATTTTGATGGGTATGATGATAGTTGGTTTACCGGGTCGTTGTATACATAATATATAGGATACTTTTTAGTTTTTCTGCGGCCTGGCGGAAATAATTTCATCTCTGAGAAATGTTTACATATTAACTAGAATAGATTATGGAGTAAATAGTCTGTCTATTGAACGACTAGTGCGAGAAATTGTATTTTTAGCAACTCAATCGCCCCCGTGTCAATGTCAGTTAAAATTTCCGTCATTTCATTACCTTTCTAATCGATGTTAATACTGACTCTAATTCGATTAACGGAATAAAACAGTATAGAAAATTGGAATATTGAAATTAGTAACTGTACAACAATATAATAATTCCAATTCAAATAAAACCGATTAAATAGCTAGCAAAATTTGTCAATATTATCTCTTATTGAACGGGACTATAAGAATTCTTAGTAAGCTCTAATCTCAAACACATCATACATGTCTAAAAGGAAGTATTCTAAACATAAATAAGAATGAGAACCCCGGGCCCGCAGCATCCACCAGACGCCGGGCGCGCACTACGAGTCGGCGGCGACGCGCATGTTCGCGGGCGGGCGCACGGAGACCATCCGCTCGTGCTCGCCCGAGTCCGTGGCGTTCGCGCGCGCCATGTGCGCGCCCGCGCCGCCGCCCGCGCGCCGCGCCGCGCTGCGCGCCGCCGTCGCCGCGCACCGCGACTACACCACGCAGGTACCGTCACCACTCACCGTACGTCACACGTCACGCGTCACACGTACCGAGAATCGCTTTATGCTAAGCGCAAGTGAAAAGTTTCCAGCTGATTACTCACCTATCACGGGGTGTATTTTAAAAGCTATTTTTAAATATTAAATTAACATAGATACTTTTTATGAATAAACGATTCGCCTTACGAGTACTGTCAAAAGTATCTCTTACTTGGAAACGTCTATAGGGTTATCAAGTGAAGGGTACAGGGGCAAAACCAGGAACTGTAACATGCTCCGAGATGGGACTACGCTAGCGCTTCAAATAAACCTACTACTAGCAATGAAAATTGCAAATATGAATACTATATCTATTTCCAGGCTCTACAAGGTCTCGGTGTAGACAGACATTTACTCGGATTAAAATTAATAGCGATCGAAAATGGAATCGAAGTACCAAAATTATATTCTGACCCTGGATATGTGAGAAGTGCGAACATGCGAATTTCTACAAGTCAGGTAACATTATAAATGAGAATTTTATTCTTCAATTTAGAAATATTAATTATTATAGTAATTTTATTTATCATGAACAGTGTTTCTTATCATAAATTGCTTTTTCATTATCATAGATAGGATGTATAATATTAGGTAATTGTTTAATTAAACAATCAAATCAAAAGTAATTGAGGAGATATTATGTAATTATAGTGTTAAGTAAAAAGTTGTATTCCAATATATTCAATTAAGTTTGCTTCAATTCAACTAGTCAGCCCGCACAGTACTGCACATACTGCGCTTGAAAAAAGGGGCCGCCACGGGACGGGAATATTTGAATTCATAATTGATAAAATTCTTTAAAAAAAATGGAGTACAATTAAAAAAAAACAGTACTTAATAGTAGTTTCGTTTATAAGATTGTTTTTCTTATTATTTTAATATTACAGACAGTATACTTCCTAATTCATAACTACTAGCATAAAGCTGAGCTTTGTGAGGGCTCGCGGACTTTCTCTAACGGGTAATAATGTTACAGCGATGTTAATACTCTTTGGTTTTCTAACAGATAGCGTTAGTAGTACAATAACATTCTATCCAATGAACACAAAATCGTTAATATTCATTTTTTGTAATGGTAAGATTTTATTTTTTGACAGATAACATCTGTCATCTAGATATGAAGTTAAAGCACAAATCTATGTTCTACCACAAATTGCTCAGGTTGTGATATGCGTTTTAGGTCTCGCCTCGCTCGCCCTAATAATAGAATGATTCACCCAAAAATAGTTGTTTGCATGAGAGGTAGCTAATGTGTGTACGGCGCTGGGCGCTGGGCGGTGGTGCAGGTGGCGTGCAAGTGCGACGGGTTCATGTGCTACGCGCCGCTGGTGGCGGACGGCTACTCCACGTGCTACAACCCGCGCGACGACGACGTCAACTTCGCCACGGCCGCCTTCCGCGCGCACCCCGCCACCGCCGCCGCGCGCTACGCCGCCGCGCTCGCGCGCGCGCTCGCCGACATGCGCGACCTGCTGCTCGCCACCTCCAAGCTGTAGACCCCCCCCCCCCCACCCCCCACACACACGCGACACTACACTACACTACTCGACGAAGTGCTGGTCGCTATTGATCCAAATCCGAAATACGTGTCTATATCAATCAATCAATCAGCCTGTTGCCGTCCACTGCCGAACCCCGGTCCTGGGCAGTCCGCATCCATCCGCTGGTTTGGCTTGGCTTTGGTTCTCTGGCGAATGATTTCATTGCGAATTCTGTGTGTCAGAGAAACTCCAAGCATCGCGCGTTCCATTGCTCGCTGAGCAACCTTGAACTTGTGAACAAGCCCTATGATAAGTGTCCACGTTTCGGCTCCGTACGTCATTACGGGTAGGACGCACTGGTTAAATACTCTGGTCTTAAGAGATTGTGAGATCGATGACTCAAGGATATTATGTCGTAGCTTCCTGAAACCGCTTAACGTATTCTTCGATTGTTGTCTATATGTACTCTACGAATAGTGTGCCTAGTGAGAAGCTTTGTGTACACTCTTGTATTCGTTAAACTTCGCGAGTGGCGTAGTGCTTCTATAACAATTCAATGTCACGCGAGAGATATTAAAAGCGTCGAATTACATTAACATTATTTATACTAAAATATATGAAATTATTAATTCGACTGATTGTTACTTCGAAAAGGAAACGAAATAATATACCTATATAATTTAGCAATATATTTATACAAGTATGTCCATATTTGATAAATGTATAAATTTGATATATTTTGTAAGCTATTATATTATAAAATGAACTATTCTGCGACATTTGACAGTGGCGTAAAAAAAAAGTACTTTTATATTACATGGCTACATTATATGTATTAAATAATTATTATTATAAATACTGAATAACTGGTATGGATATTAGCAGGGTTAAAGGAAAATTATATATATTTTATTGGCTCATTATTATAAGTAATAGAAGTTATATATAAAAAAAATACATTATAAAAAAATAAAACAATGTTGTATTATTTCATACTATAATATGTAATATTGTAATATAATGTAATAAAATATTTCTAATTGCAATAAATTATAACTAGATTTGATTAAAATAACGTATTAAACATTTATTTAGTAACTCAAGATACAAAAGCAATACGAACTTAAGAAGACAATAACAGTTTTTTTTAATAGTAGATATTCTCATCAATTATCTTAATTACAATATCGACATTTTTACAATTAAAAACTTCAGTGATCATATTTTTTTAGTGAATAAGAAGTACGGTAACCATCCTCGAAGCTATCAAAGACAATATATTTTTTTCAAACAACTGTAATATACTTAGACAAGATATGCATTGGGATCGTCGAGCTAGCTTAGCATTTCACATAGATTCTAATATTAATCGAGAAGAACCTACGCTGCATTATGTTAGAATTCGCTGAAATTAGTTTTTTTATGACAGCTCAAAAGTAAAATTATGCACAGGTACATTATGTGGTTCTAAATGGTCATGTGCAATTAAAGAAATCATATCAATAATGCAGTAATGGAAAAGCTATCTACACTCGAATTTATTACATGATTCACGAATAGCAACAAGAATAGGCCGTCCCTGCTTATGATCGCTGAACAATATGGAAGTTACCCTAAATTTTTTTTTTATTATTATACATATTTTTTTAATCATACGACATCACGAGAAATATGGAATACTCTAACAAAGATGTTTATTAGCATTTTTTTATAAAAGAGAACTTGTTAGGAACATTTATAAATGTTCAATAAACATTTTCTCAAGTAAAGTATTTAAGAAGTTATGAAAGAATAATAAATAAGGATAACAAAACTTCTGAGATTAAAAGGAACTGACTCAGAATATTATTAGTATCGAAGTTTTTACATCTACTTTTATATTACTGCAGTTTAAGATACTTAAATAATTTGTTTTTGATATCAGGAAATATATATAATGTCTGATATCTAGAGTATATTACAATAATAATATAATAAATTATATAACACCGATTTCAGACGATTGTATTAAATACTTTTTAAATATTGTTTAGCACTCTTCTGCTTATTTAATATAAATTACACATTTATAATAAATATTTCTTGAATCTAATATTACAGATGGTCAAATATTAAAAGATACAAGCAACAAGTGCTCCTATACTATAATGCCTACTGAGAGCTACTTGCTTTTTAGAAGTTGCGAGCCAAATACAATAAAAAAAATTGCAACATATAAATTATTATTTCAATATTTAAAAAAGTTGATCGTTGTCACGATGGTTTCTCGTCTATGGGAACAATATATTGTATTTGACACCATAAAATAGTAATTGTGAAATGGCATTTCTAAAAATTCTAGTTGTACATGGAACTCACGAGTGCGTTTCTGGTCATGTTATGACCTGACCGACCTAGAAAGAAAGTGTTCTAAAAAAGCTTTGAGCGGCTTTTAATTATTTTTAACACAAAATTAATTTATCATCACCAAAATGGCGGTAGTTTAATCAATCAGCGTGCGAGCCGCGAGATACGTTCCATCGCATGCTATTTCACAATTTGATAATGTAACGGTATTTACAATTTTACGGTAACCCGAAATTCGTTGGTTACACTGTATTCATTTTAGAAATAAAAATAACAAGAAACCATCCCCACATTCGTTGGCCTCATTTAAATACAACAATATATACATGATGAAAGCTGTTTAGAAATGTACACTATATTTATGTAAAACTGTAACACAGTAGAGGGTCAAATAATCAAAATAATGTCTCAATAATCTCCTCACTCACAAATGTACATCCAAAATATTTTATAATTCATATTTCTAAAATACTAATAATGTACTGTAAATCCTTAACATATTTCTTACCTTATAATATATGATTCCATAAACCCAATTAAGTGTGTGGAATGTGAGATTAAGGTGCACACCCATTTTCAAAACTAAACTTTTTATAGAACAGAAAACAGTTATATTATATAAGTATAAATAAAATTATAAACAATAATAAACAGGGTACTGATGTCTAAATATTTATACACAATTGGGCTAAATGAAAATGAAGCTAGAAACTGAGAAAGAAAGTTAAATATGGTGAAAAAAGCTGCCGCACTGCCTGCAGTATGTATAATGTAGTAATACAACATAAAACATCCTAAATTGTAAAGGAATAACGTTTACCCAAACAAAACAATATTTTCTTTGGATATGTTGGATATGTACTACAATGTTAACTGTTTTGCTTTAAATGCATTCAGTTTCCATAGCATCGAAAGGGGAGCTCTAAATGCGAAATGCTATTTTTATAGCGTGTGTCTTGTATGCAACAGTGTAGTATGCAACAGTGTGCGGGGGGTGCGGGGGGCGCGGGGCGAGGCGGGGGCGCGGGGTCGGTTAGCAGGCGCAGGGGTCGCGCGCGGCGGGCGGCGCGGCCAGCGGGCGGCCGGGCGACGCGGGCTTGTGCTGCACGCCCGACTCCGCCGCGTTCAGGTCGAGTCGCCCGTCCTGGATACTCTGGTAGATTTTCTTTGCCGTTTCGAGGAAAGCCTCCTCTACATTCTGACCGCTGGAATACATGAATGATGCAGTGTTGATCATATTCACAACAAAGTTTACGAATATTCACATTAATTACTTGAAAACGTCGCTGAAACTAGCCAACAAACTAGCAGATCACTCATAACTAGATAATAAAAATAAATAAATAGATAAGAGTAATAAAAATTTTTTTGCAGACCGTACCAAATTAATTTTTGTTTCTTATGATTTTCTTTGATTTAATGTAAATCTAAATGCCATTACAGATGATTTCTGTCTTTAGGCATTTATATTAAACATTTTCACCTCTTATTATTATTTCTCAACTTTAAAAAAAGACAATTTTTCTTCATATTTGACTTCGAACCTTGTACTCAATATCTCTGGCCCGCGTCGACTTAGGGACTTTAAATTGACTGGGAATCACCATCACATATCGAGGAATCCATAAAAATCATCAAAACCCCAGCGACGACATACTTTATATAATATTTCTCAACTTCAAAAAAGATAGTTTTTCGTATTTGACTTCGATCCTCCATAGCTCGTGCCCGCGTCGACTTAGGGACTTTTTTAGGTACTTAGGGAAAAAAAATATTACTTTTATGACTTGTAAGTGATCTTTGCTAGTTTTGTTGGCTAGTTTCAAGCGACGTCACTTGAAACTATAATTATTTATTGAAATAAAAAACCCGTACACAAAGAATTTGCATGCACTCAGGTATGAGGCTGATAAAATAATTCTAAAGACTAATGATTATAATTATTGACTCTTAGATCCACAAATTTAATGTTGCTTGGTGAAACAGACCACACTATGCTTAAAGAAATATTCCTATAGGAAGTAAATTCCGAAATTAAAGTATTCAAAAGAGCATTACAACATACTTGGTGCATTACAAGGAAGGATGCAAGTTAGCTGGCCCATATATACCTCTGAACTAACTGTTGGTTTATATAGAGGAAATAACGACCTTTAAGCAATGTTAGTGGCACAATGATTAATTAGAAAAGGCTGTGTGTTGATTAGGGATGCCTCATATTGGAATGTTCTACACTCTAGTAAGAAGCTTTAAAACTGATGTAGTCTCCTTCCCTCATCAGTTGTTCATGGCTAAAAGTTTTGCAGGTCCCAAAAAAGTGCAGCGAGATAAACACGCTGCACCTTGCATTTTTCTAGTCAATTATTTACCTATCTATTTATTTTCGCATATATGCACTACCTTTATTTTCTCTATCACCATATACATATTTACTATTACCAATAAAATGTTTGGAAACAGACTTTTTATATGGATGGATAAATTGTATGTAAATAACAAAAATATTATGACAATGCAGGAGGCACATGTAAATGACTTATAACTTTATTGATGTTGCTCCTGTTAACTTACGTTTTAGCACTGGCTTCCACAAACATTAATCCATTTTCATCTGCAAATTGTTTGGCTTCCTCATATGTAACATCCCGTTGCCCGTCTAAGTCTGACTTATTACCAATAAGAAATATAACAGTACTTGGATTTGTTAAATTACGTGTGTCTGTAAGCCAGCTACTTAAGTGATTATATGTTGACCTGTTAGGAAAAAAATGTTACGAAGAAATTATTATTATATTACAGAAACAAACAACAACTTTTAAAAAATTAAAAGCAAGTTACCTTCTAGTTATATCATAGACCATAAGAGCACCTGCAGCTCCTCTGTAATAGGATCGAGTTACAGCTCTAAATCTTTCTTGTCCAGCAGTATCCCATATCTGTAGTTTTATTTTTTGACCAGCTACTTCAATTATTCTAGTTCCGAATTCAACACCAATTGTGTGAGGACAATCAGCCATGACTACAATACAGTAAGTTAGTTAGATTTTAAAAATAGTGTTAACATATTTATTATTAAAATATTAAATTTAATAAAAAAATTAATACATAGTTTTATTGTTTTATGCTGCATTTAACTTTTTTTTATGATTATAAAAATCTTGAAATTAATTATTTTAATATATCTGACTGAAAGACAAAAAAAAAACATTCTAAATATTCAGATTTGTATTTACATTACAAAATTGTATTAAGTGGAACTGGGACAGGAGATCTTTTGCTCTCTATTATAGAAGACCATTTTTTATGTGCAGCTGTAGGGTTTTTATGTAAGCCAGTACTACCCACTAAAAACCAACACACCTCGCCCATCTTAATATCTCAATTGTGGGATAGCCAATCAATGGAGTTAAGAATCTATTAGTACTAGTTAGTAACATATAATCAAGACACAAGTCCCAAAAGGCAAAATTTGAATGGTCATTCTGAAGAATAACATCATCATGTAGTCAGCTAGGTTAACTGGTTAATATATTAAAGACATTTCACATTATACTAAGATTGAATTGATAAAAGAACCTATGATTTTTGAGAAGTTTTCAGTGTGTGATATGTAACTATAAAACATGAAGGAACTTACACTTCTTTTCAGTAAATTGATGTAAGAGACATGATTTGCCAACACCCATGTCACCAATAATTATGTACTTAAAAATATATGAGTAATTATATGGTCCAGTTGTCATTTTGCTACAAAAAAAATGTACATAAATTGTCTGAAAAATACACAAAAATTACATTTTTATACAAGTAAAAACTATTAGCCGCGCTATAAAATAAGATCTGAGATGGAACTTTTATTTAACTCGGCAATCAATTATGTATGTATTCCAGTAAAAATACATAATAAAAAACAGGAATGAATCACTAGTCTGCGAAAGTAAATGACGTTGCAAATAAGAAAGCCGATTTTATTAATATAATAATATGCCTTAAAAAGCCAATTTTGTGTCAAAATATAATCCTCATTCAATAATAATATTATACGCACAAATCACAATAATTCACAATTCTGATACAAGTCATTTAATGTAGTTGACGTATATTCGAACTATGTATTTTAATTTTATAGATAGGACATTAGAAGTTATAACTTCAACAAATACGAAGATAAAAACTTCAGACTACTTACAAAATTAGATTATTTTGTTGTTAAATACTAACAAATTGATTAGACCTTTTGTTTGGGTTTTTATTATACTTTTAGAATCTTGTCACCATAGATGAACACAATAGAATAGAATTATATGAAGTTATTGAAGGTGTCAACCACTCCAATAAGCATAGATTTCTATAGTCTAGAGGTGAAATATTAGTCTATGTTAAGAATAAAGCACATTACACAGTCAGCTGTCTAGAACATGAAAGTTAGAGAAGAGGAGGTAGTACGTATTAGTGTCCTAGGACCTAGAAATATGGACAAAATAAGGGGCGCTGCGATCGCTAAGTTGTGTCAATAAGCTTGTACTCATAAACAGCTAACTTCACAGATACTAGTTAGCGACGGCAGCGCGTTATAAATTCTACAAATTTTCAGGCACAGTCGGGCTAATGCTTTAGTAGCACTAGTAGCGATCGTTCCTCTTCTCTAACCTCCATGGTCTAGAAAGACCGTGACGTAGACTATACATATAGAGAAAGTGCTTCGTAGACCGAGTATAAGTTAAGAGACGTTCTATTAGCGATACCTGAGCAGGACCAAAAATATTATCATATTATCTATATAGTAATAACCACGGTCTAGAAAAAACACCGTGGTAAAACAGTGATGGTCCAAACAATTTACCCGAGTAAAGCGGATACCGTATTATATCGTGATATTTTTTTTTATACAATCCCATGAAGATCCTCTTTGTATTTTAGAAAAATAAATTCATTAAACACGTACGAATTTAGTCCCATGCAATTTTTTATAAATAAAAACTTAGTAAAACAACTATTGGTATTTTTAAATACTAGCAAATCCCACGGCTCTGTCCGTTTTCTAATTACTATAAAAATAGTTATTGTTGGTAGAAATCATAAAATAATAAAAAAAAATAAAAGCTTTGTCTATAAATAAAAAATAAAATCTGGAGATAGCCACCCTTATCACCAAGGGGAATCATAAATAGCCTACGATCTATTCTCAGATTTACCATATACTATACAGTTTCGGAGGAGTTCGATAACAAACACTGTGAAATGAGCTTTTTAAATATTAGATTTATTTTAAGAAAAAAATTAACTTCTGTTTTCGTGGCGTATATTGAATTAGACTTTAAAGAAACATTCTGCAAAGAAATAGTTATACAACATAATCACTTGCCCTTTTCAATCGTATATTAATTATTTTGCCTTATAATAGACAACTTTTATACGTTCAGTAACTATTTCTTAACATAGCTGGCAATTTAGGAAATCTTTAAATCTAATACAAATATAAAAAAATCCAGGCATTCCAAAAACAAAAAATAGTCTAAGGAACTGGTTCACGTTACAATTAACCAAATTAACATGAAATTTGGGAAAATATTTTTTTCATCGCTGGCAAATTTACAACTCGGACATTGTTTGAATTGACTCCAATATTATCATAATGGTAGGAGAGCCAAAGAGGGAAATTTTGGATTTATAAGAGAGCGTCAGATTAATTTTAGGTAAGAAACCTTACATATCGACAAGTACATCCAACTAGCATCAGCCCTCAATGCCAAAACGATGCCTTGACTTACTCGAGCACAGTTGATTTTTTTATATTATAAAGGTAATATACCAGAATTATAAAAAAAATATAATTTGTCGATTTACGCAAGCCGAGCTCCGGCTTGGTTGTAATAAAAAGTTGCTTTTGTAAATCAAATTTGGTAAGTTATATTCAGAGCCGGCGTTAGGAATACCAGCGCCCTGTGCGAGATTTTCTATGGCGCCCCTGTATTCATAAACTCTTGAGTCCTAAAAAAGGTCAACTCCACTGTTTCTATAAACTCAACTGTTTCTGTAAACAGAACTGTTTCTATTACGAAATTTAGTAATTTTAGCTAATTTTATAGCCCATAAAATGCACAGAAACCATCTGCTGTGTTCGTGGCGGAACAACTAATTAAGCAGTACCCAAGCCAGTCCGCGTCATCCTCGTCCCCGTTCCGTCCCCCTGGAGATTGCTGCACCCGCGCCACCTTTGGGATGTAGATGAGCAAAGGATGCAGGGCCAAAGGTGACCATTCTGCGCCTCAAAACAGAATCTACTCATTAGGGAGCATACCCAAATAAAACCGAGTCAGCCCATAGTCTCCAAGATGGCATCCTCATCCATGGGCTAGTGCTACGATACAAGCTGCAAATACTCGGCCTTAGTGAAGTCTGTAGGAATGGTTTCAGGAGCTGAGAACGTCAAGAAGACTCACTTTGCTCTATTCCGGTAAAAGAAGACGACACCCGAGAACACGGCGTGGGACTTCTTCTTCGGATGTGGCGAAAAGAGGCCTTCTGGACTAGAACCCCATCTCAGACCGACTCATAACAGCCTGCTTCTACACCAAGGCCTAGAAAATCAGCATTGTCCTATGCTATGTGCCTACTAACAGTGCAAGCAATGAACTCAAAGACGATTTCTATTGTGCATTGAACGCCACACTCAAGAACATCTGTAGAGAAGACATAGTTTTCGTCATGTGGGGTTTAACAAAGGTTGACACAGAATGCTGACATATGGGCAGTTATGGGCTAGGAGGCCTAGGACTATGCAATGAGAATTATGAACGTTCCTTGGAATTTTGCCAGAATAATGGTCTAACCATTGGAGGCACTTTATTCATACACGAAGATCACCATAATTACACATGGTACTCACCCGATTTTATCACAAAGAACCAAATCTACCACCTGGCTTCTAAGTGGCGAACATAAAGATGAACAAAACCAAGATTAGATGTGCACAACTAGAGAGGTTCTGTTATCGAAAGCAACTACAACCTAATAGTTGCAGAAGTGCGACTGAAAGTATCGGCATATCGTACGAAAATCGATAAAGCGAAGAAGAGACAAAGATTTGATGTCAACAAGCTGAGGAATCCTAGTATTGGTAACGCTTTCAAACGAGAGCTCTAAAATAGATTCTCCATTTTCGACAAGAACCCCACCACGGTCGACGCGGAGTGGAATCAAAATGAGTCTACACAGAGACCAGCTTCGTCGTTCTCGGGAGTAAAACACACGCTAGACAAGAATGGATGTCGCAAAAAACGTGGGACCCCGTTTGACAACGGCGAGAACTTCACCTCATACTTGTTACCCCAAGTAGCGAAGATGTACAGGAAGATCTCAAACTAGAATACTGACAGATCTGCAAAAGTATCCATCGCAGCACCCTTCGGGATAGAAGAGCGTGGGCTCATGTAAATGCGCTGATGGAGCTCAAAGAGCAGCAGAAAATGAAACGAAGTTGAAGAAACGGCTGAAGAGGAAGGAGGAAAACCAAACCAAAAAAGGGGAACCTCAGTCAATAACTGGATAGGTGTTACTTTGCTTTCGGTCCCGTCCAAAGTGCTCTGCAAAGTCACTTTGGAAATGCTCTCGAAGGCCGTCAACCCCCACTCAGAGAGCAAGCAGGATTTCGGCCCAATCAATCGTGTACAAATCAGATCAACATCCTCCGTAGTCCGTATCATATTAAGACAGGCAACAGAATGCCAAAGGGAGATGTATCTCACTTTTGTAGATTTCGAAAAGACCTTTGATACGGTGAGGTGGACCAGCATCCGGCCTTGATTCCGCAAAATTGGCGTCCCCGAAAAAATAATTAGCGTCACTAAAGCCTTATATAAGAAATATTCTTGTAAAGTGACTCATAACTGGCTCATATCGGACATAGCGGTAAACGCAGGCGTAAGAAAGGTTTGTCTTCTTTCCTTCACAAATTCAAATACCTCGATAGCTGCGTGTCAGAAATAGGAGGAACCGAAGAGGTTACCACTTTGAGAATCGCCAAAGCAACCATCGCACAACTTAGACCCGTATGGCAATCACGGACACGAAGAATAAAGCTCAAAATCTTCCGGTCCAATGTAAAGACCGTACGGGTATACGGGTGTGAGTCAAAGAAGGTCAACAAGAATCGATGCCTTCGCAAAATCCTCGGTATTTACTGGCCCGAAAAAATCTCCAACCGACACATTTGGAAACGCTGCAATGAAGTCGCGATAGGTCACACCCACCGAAGGGACTCAAACCATATACCAAGGCAAGCTCTAGAATAGAATGCCCAAGGAAAACGTTAACGTGGCCATCCAAAACCGACTTGGCGGCGGACTGACATTGATGAAGTGAAGGCCATCTGGAAAACTTGGAGCGAAATCAAACGCGAAGCTCAAGACCGAACCGAATGGCGATGCGCTGTGGACGCCCTCTGCCTCACCAAGGCGCATCCGTCTTCGTATCCGGCGCCCTTTCGTCTACGGGGCCCTGGGTGGTCGCCCCACCGCACCCATATGCTATCGCGGATTTTTTTTAGAACTTTTAAAGGGGAAACAATTCCGACATACATGATTTTTGCATAACTTTAACCCTTTACGCAGCGCACTCAACGGAAGCTCTCAAAAGGAATATTTTTCTCCTGTTTTTGCAACATTTTTCATTGGTGCTCCGCTTCAATTAATCGTAAGGATGTAATTAGTAAGAAAAACGAAACTAGATTTCTAAATTAATTACTATGTTTAAAAAAATATGAAGTTACACATGCACAGAAAAATAAAAGAATTAGCCGTTATTGTCTACAAAAAAATTCTATTGACGTCGGAAGAAATCTCAACCTTTATTTTTCATCTATGATCTCAACATCTATTGTACCTACCTTTATTTTTCATCTATGGTACCTACCATCATAGATGAAAAATAAACCTACCATAACTAGTCACTTGACACACATTTATATTGCTTATGGTTTATAGAGCTGTGTAATAGGGTTGTCGCGTCATGCACTTGTAGATTTTAGTTTTGAATTAATTTTTATTTAGGTAGTTGCAACACCAATCCGTCTTATGGGCGAGTATATCCTATACACAATGTTTATATCTTGGGAAATACTTTATAGGCTCTGATGAAAATATAGTGCGTAAAGCAGTGCAATCTGCCGCTTATTAAAGTAGGGTAGGCCGTAGGAGAGAAGTTTTTGAAGTAATACTTTCGATCAGCAACAGAAACAAAAACTTATAACGTACTACACAATACTCCTCTAATACGAATACCTTATAAAAAGAAATAATTTAGACGGTTCTACTTTTATTTGTTAAAACAGACGATGATCTGCATCTATGAAACAATCTCATTTTATTACTATATTTAAAAGAGAGTAATAATATAAGAAATGTTATAAAACTTAAAATAAAATTAACTAAAAGAAAAAATAGTAACTTGTACCCTGGTAATCAGCTAATAAGTTGAGTACTGTGAACAGCGGCTACAACATTATATGTTAATTGGTTATATAGGAGTTCTATCATGTTATTGCGAGATGTCCCACCAATGATAGAAGAATAGTGCTAAGTGCAGCGGTCAATAAGATCAGTATTTACAAATTTGATGAGATTTCTAAGTTGTTTTTAGCCAATTTTATATATAGAAAGGGTGCTTGCTTTAAAATATAACGTTAAGTAAGTGTCGTAAAATCACAGACATATAATTACTAGTTTATGTCTGTGCGTAAAATTAAGTAAAACCAACATAGCTATAAATTTCTTTATGTCTTAAGCGCTATTAACTCACTTTGCACTCACACACTCTCACAACTGCACTCTCATGCTCGCTACAAGTGTGGAGAAATTACCTAGATTTGTTTTGTCACTAACATTACTGTTTGCTTTTGCTATTGTTACATATAAAATATCTCTAGAATTTAAATATTTGGATATCTCCCAAACTTATATACGTAAAAATTACTTCGCCAATGTCGCATAGAATGGGGGAAGATACGTTTTATATATAATTTCGATTGACCGGTAAAGAAAAAAAGCAAACGCTATGACTATGATAATGAGCCATGAGGTAAATAAACATTGAGTTGTTAACCCTAAATTCTAAAACTATACAATGTCACTGTCAAATCTATTACGTTTAAAGAAAGAGTAGGTTGGAATTAGTATTTACACTCAAATGTATTTCACAATAACATTCCCGGGAAGAAACTACTGAGTATTAAAAGTCATAACACGTATTATTTAAACTTAATTATTTAATTTAGTAACAAGTAAAGAGTTAATCAGCTTAATAACCATGGCTGGAACTGATGATAATAAACCTACAGAAAATGAATCTGTATCTAATGATAAGGAAGTCAGTGATGAAGAAAATGTCCGTGAAGGTACTAACTATATTTTTACATCAAACTAAATAAAAGTTGTAGAATAAGAGATAAGTACTATAAATTTTCTTGTTGTGTCTTGTTTTCAGAATACGACGTATTAGACAGTAAATTAGATGAATTAAATCAAGCATTAGATATGTTGGAACAGAAGAATGATGACATTCACAAGAGATTGAAAGAACTCTTGCAATCAAATAGAGAGATCAGGCAACAGTTGCAAAATGAAAATACTGAAATTGGCCAACTTCAAACTGATTAAAAATAATCACATCAATAAGATTCTAAAATATTTAATTATCATATTATATATAAATTGATTTAAGATAGTGTAAATATGTATATTCTAGTAAATATTTATTAAAATATTTATTTAGCTTATGCTTTAAGCATAAGCTAAAATATCTTTGATTTATTATAGTTTAATTTATACACACTCTTTAGTTTGCATTGCTACGAAGTGCTGAATATTTCCTTGTCAGATCTCAAGTTTTTGTTATTTCAAAAGTAATGAATCAAACCATATCATATTAAAATCAAAAGCTTATGTAAGCACTGTCTTTGTACCCATTTTTGTAAGAAAGTTACAAAATATTGTATTGTATACATAATGCTAATGATCCTTCTACTTCTTCTTCTTCTGTGCACGGCTGGTTTCCTCACTTAGGCAGTAAATGCCCGTTGTGCATGAGCTTGTGCTGAACGTGTTAGTCTGTCCACCCCAGGGCGTCCTAGTAGTCAAGCAGGCTGCCGGTGTCCTGAATGATTTCTTGAAGCGTCCTGCTGGGGCCTAGTTTTTCTTTACGCAGGCGTTCGAGCTCGCAGCATTCTAGTAGAATGTGGGCCGGTGTTTCTTCCCCTTGTAGACATGCTCTACATAGGGGGGGGGACATGCTCTACATACATGTTAAACAAATGTTTATTTAGTTGGCAGTGTCCTGTTATTAGTCCCACCACTGTTTTGAGTCTTGTTCTACTCAGGCGTATTAGTTTTCTTGTTAGTTGTTTGTTTGTTTTAAGGAGAGCCAATTTGCACTGGCAACAGTCGCTATTGGCTTCCCATAGTGAGTTCATTGTTTAAATAGTTAAGTTGTGTAACCATGTCTTGTATTCGCTAAATGGTATTGTTGTTAGTGGAGTAGGGCCTTGTACGGTTAGTTCAGAGCCCTTCTTGGCTAGTTCGTCTGCTATTGTGTTACTTTTATTGTTAGAGTGGCCTTTTACCCAGGAAAGGGTAAGTTTGTTAGTCTGTGAAAGACGTTCTAGTGTTTTGTGACATTCTAGTATGTATTTGGATTTTGTTGTGTTTTTAGTTAGTGCCTGTAAGAGTGTCTTACTATCTGTTTTAATGTGTCTGGTTGTGTTTTTAAGGTTATTTGTTAGGAGTTCTTGGGCACTTACTGTTATCCCTGCACATTCTGCTTGAAGCACAGAGTTGTGTGCTCCTAGATGGTGACTGATTTCAATGTTTAGTGTATGACTGAAAATACCTACTCCAGCTCCGTTTTTGTTCTTGGATCCGTCCGTGTATATGGTGTGTGTGGGCCTTGTGCTTGGTTGGTCCGAGTTTTCCTCTTCGTTATTGTTAAGTACAATTTTGTAGTTCTTGTCTATCATGTGTGTCTGGTTTGTTTTGTCGTTTGGCTAGTTTAGCTTTGGGCATTCAGCTGCGTAAAGTTCGATGATCTTGGTGTGTCTGCCTTGGTTTACGCTCCATTGGTTTGTTCCATCGAAGTCGTAGAGCAGCCATGGCAGCTTCTTGTTTTATAAAAAGGTGAAGTGGCGGTATTCCCAGGATTATTTCCAGTGCTGCTGAAGGGGTCGTTCTCATGCTACTTGTGATGGCAAGTGCGGCGGTTCTTTGGAATTTCTGGAGTTCTTTTTTAATTGTGCTTAGGTTCGTTCTGGTCCACCAGACGAGACATGCGTACGTGAAAGCTGTTCTAACAACTGTGGTGTATAGCCATAACATTATCTTTGGTTTGATGCCCCATTGTTTCCCAACCATGCGTCTGCACTGATTTAGGATTTTGTGGGAAGAGGTTAATTTCTTGTTTATGTGTTTGTTCCAGCTGAGTTTGTTATCTAGTATTTTTCCTAGATATTTCACTTCGCTGGATAGTTTCAGCGGTTCATTAAATAACAGAGGCATTCTCGTTAATGAGATTTTGCGTTTGTTTGTAAACAGCATTAGTTCTGTTTTAGCGGGATTTATCGATAAGTCATTCCTTATGCACCATTCTTCTGCTATGAGAAGAGCACTTTGCATAAGTTCTCCCAAGGTTGTTTCGAATTTACCACTGATTAGGTTGGTGATGTCATCTGCATATCCAATGGCGTATATGTCGTTGGCTTTGAATTCTTCCAAGAGGCTGTTGACCACAAGGTTCCATAACAGTGGTGATAGGACTCCGCCTTGTGGACAGCCTCTTGAGACTAGCCCTGTTATGGAGTCATTGTTACCTGTTGTAATTGATCTCCTGCTTAACATTTCATTTATCCAGTCAATGAGGAGGTTTATGTGGTTTGTTGTGTTTTTGTAAAGCTGTGTTAATGCTTTTAAAGGTTGTTTTGTCAAAGGCTCCTTCTATGTCAATGAAGGCTCCTAGAGTACTGATTTTGTGGATCAGATTGTTTTCTATGGTACTGATTACCTGGTGTAGGGCTGTCTCTGTTGATTTACCTGCAGTATATGCGTGTTGATTGTCGTTTAGTGGTGCTACGGTTAGGATTGTGTCCCGTATGTAGCGTTCACATAATCTTTCTAGGGATTTGAGTAGGAACGGTGTAAGGCTGATTGGTCTGAAGGCTTTAGGTTGTGAGTAGTCATCCTTACCTGGTTTAGGGAGGAAGACAACTTTCACGTGATTTGTGTGGTTTGAAGCTGAATATAGCCCATTTGAGTTTATCAGCGGTGATTATTTGATCCACTAGTGAGTTCTTGTCCTGTTCTTGAGATTTAGATTTGGTTGGTTGTTTTTGTGTTACATTGTTTCTGACATGTTCTCCGAGTTTGCAGCCCGGGAAGTGTTTCTAGTAGGATCATGTTGGTTTCTGTTTCAGAGTCTGTGAATGTGCCATCTGGTTTTTTGATGGTGCCTAGTGCACAGGTTTTGTCCCTTGAGATTATTTTCCTTTTCCTGTTTGCGGTGCTGTCCGATTCTATGTTGCTGCAGAAGTTCTGCCACGATTGACTATTTTTGCGTCGTATCGCCTTTTTGTAGTTTGACTGGGACTCTTTAAATTTAGCCCAGTCTTCGTCTTTCCTGGTGTTTTTTGTCAGTAAAAAATTGTAACTATTTTATGCTGAATAAAATATTTTGAATTTGAATAGGAATAGAGAGTGCACTTGTATCTGCGCGTACAATTGTACGCTATAATATCTCCTGCGTAGTTTGCCAGTCTCGATGAGATTGGCCGCCATAGCCGGAATCGGTCGGAGAACATATTATTATTATTTAAAAGTGAAGTTCGAGCAGCTATTGGTTACCTTAAAAGAAATTAGTATGTAGGAGCAGATGACATCCCAATAGTAATCTACAAAGCAATGGGTGAATACGGAGTTGATATGCTGCATACTATCTGCAGTAGCAACTAGGAGTCAGAAAAATGGCCCTAAGACAATGTCCCAACTTTTAGCCTTCATTTCACCACCAGCAAAGTACTCGCGTCATATCATCAATACCAGCAGTAACAAACAGGATTCCTCAAGGGCAAGGGAGCAAGTTTTCATTATGCGACAGATAATCGAAAAGTCTATAGAGTTTAATATCATTTACCATTCTATGTTTGCTTTGTCGATTATTGCAAGGACCTCCGTGCAATTGCAAAGTTATGGGACATACTCATTCAAATGGAAGTACTAGCTAACCTAGTTCATCTCAATTACTAAAACACAACAGCGTTGGTCCAGATAGACAACGTCGACTCAAAAAACTTTCAGACACATATACCGGTATTTGGCAAGGGGGCATACTGTCTCCACTTTTATTCAAGTCACAGAATTTATTATGAGACTTGGTTTGGAACACTTGTTTGTTCCATTGACAAAAGGGTTCGAAAAATAACAAACTGAAGGTACGCCGCTGACACTACTCTTCTTGCTCATCAATTGCTTATTCAAACAAAAGAAGATATAGATCACCTGCTGACAGGCCTATAGAATATAGATATCAAGTCTTTGGATTTGCGATCCACAAAGCAAAAACAAAGATTACGAGGGGATAAGTTCCCTTAGGGTTAAGAAGTGGAAATAAAAATCCAAATTTATTTTCCCTTTCAATATCTTCTCCGGATAACCTAATGCATTTTTCGGATCTTTCAATTAACTTACGTATAGGCCTTAAATAAACCCCACACTATTGGTTCTGTGAGGTTGTTCAAAGGACGATTTTCAACGGAAAAAAATATTTCAAAAGATAATTGAAAATTATGTATGAATATTGAATATTATGTCTTTACAAACTACCGCTAAAATTTCTTCTTCTGTAGGTTTTTGGTTTTTTATTGTCTTTAACAAAACGTATAATAAAGACGTAGTTTAGGACATTTCAACTGAATGCAAAATCGACACGTTTAATTGTAAATCACTTTTTCAGACCGAATGGAGAATAAAAAGTGTACTATAAGAAGGTAATTTAACTGAAGCGACTTAAATGTTTTGAAATAGTTCTCAGTCAAATATAGAGATACCTATCTTATTTACGTAGTAATAATAACTCAATGATCTTATTATAAGGGTTAGTTCCAACTGTTAGGACCTGTTTGGCATAAAAAAATCATTTTTGACCAGTGTTGGTTGAGTCTGTCTGCTTAACTACATTCATTATAACTTGCAAAATTTAGCTTATTTATTCTTAAATCAATTAATCAGCAATGATTTACATAGTTTGAGTCGTTATAATTGAATAATAAAAGTACACACAATTTAACTGAAACAATTCATATAGCTTGGATCGTTTTAGCTAAATGCAAAATGGGCTTGCTTTATTGTTAATCAGTTTATCAGAAATGACTCACACAGTTTGATTCGTAAAATATCCTACTAGTTTCTATGTAAGGTAATTAACAAAAACGACTTAAGTGCTTTGACACATGGTTGTTCTATAGAATTGGATTTATTAAAATGACTCAAACAGTCTGGGTCAATACAGAGATTTGTAGAGAAATACCTCTTATATAAGGGTTGATCCCTATCATTAAAAAAAACGATCTTATAGGAGTTATTGGTTCACAGACCTTTTTTCCTGAGTAAAAAAATATAACTTACTTTAAATAACCAACATTGTGACTAGCAGTACTACAAAGTACCAGCACATTTTTGTATACTACGATAGTGTATAATTTTAACCAGAAAGACCATAATCAACAACATATTAAGAATAAGCTAAAATCTGACACCTCAAAAATTCAGTCTAAAATGTGTTAAAGTAAATAGAATTAATTTTAGTATCCATAGTATTGTTAATTTAAATAGGGTTTATGTTATATAAACAAAAATCATTAATAATTAATGAAAACAAAATTTATTTCTCCTAAATTTCTAGGCTTCTTAAAATAATGTCTAGTTTTGTAATTTATATGGATTTTAAAGTAACTATTTTCAATGATGATCTTTTTTAACAAATCTTAATCCACAGTAGCCACATGCATGGTTTCCTGGTTTGTCCTGAAAAGTAGGTAAAGGTAACATTTTGAATAACTTTTATTTTCTATTTTATTTATAATAATTTAAAATTTAAATCATAAAAAAAGCATTTACCACATTAATGTAGACCCTTGGATGGCCTTCCGGACCACTTCCACCATCACACCATACTACTCTCTCTGTTACTTCTTTGGGAGGTATTTCTGCAATTAAATTAATAGCCCAATTTTGATTTACTTGCTTAGGGGCGAGAGCAAATCTTGCAAGGCGATAATCATCAGAATCCCATTTCTGTAAAATATAAACTAGCATCCTTAACAATTTTTACGATAAACTTTTCATCGTCATTATAAAATTGTTTTAATGATATTAATTAAAATTAAAACATCAGATCATAAAATATTTTGTGATAATTTTTATTAATTGTTATTTTTTTATATTTATGAGTTTAAAACTAAATATAATATGACTGATTGATACGTACTTGTCCTGTGTGGGTGCTCACATCTTCAATTTTATTAGTTATGCAACGACTAAAAGAATACCCAATTCTGGGTGGAATATATTTTATTAACTGCCTAGTTCTTGAAGTAGACTGCATTCTAGATAAATGTACGCTTCTTCAATTTTATATAATATAAAACAAAGAGTAATGAAATGGTATATTGATAATTGAATGTGTATTGAAAAGGAACTATACTATTATAAAATATAAACTCGATATGTCAATGTCCGTCTACTTAAACTTGACATTTGACAATGACATAGAATGTCAGTTTAAATCAAAATCATGGAGAACAGGAGGAAGATCGCCCTAACATGTAGTGTCTCAAAAATATGAACAAACGAAGGCACTGCGATCGAAGTTGTGATCGAAGTTGTCTTAATGCCGGCTCACTGAATTTGAACCATAGAGTATATTGCTACATATATAAAATTTGAACCAACTTGTTTTGATTTTTTTTTTTTTTATTCTGGCAATACTCGTACATAGTACATTTGCCATTATCAAACAGGAGAAATTTTTCATGCATTTAAAAAGAACGAGAGATGTTAAATTTAGGAATCATTCAGGACAGGAATAGATATAGGATAAATATATGACCTATAGATATATAGGACCTATAATAACTATATGAAATAATAAAATATATAAAAATTAATTATATTTAAAATTATAACTTATATCATGAATGTATGTAAGACACTGAAGATAAAAATATTAAACCAATACATATATATATATATATATATATATATATATATATATATATATATATATATATATATATACATATATACACATATATATATGTATATATGTGTGTATATGTATGCATATATATATATATATATATATATATATATATATATATATATATATATATATATATATATATATATTTAATGTTATAAATATTTAAATCTCTATATTATTAGTAATTACATAGTCTGAAATTATTTTATATACGTAATATTTTTTAATAAATAATAGGCAGGTAATTGAGGTTGGAAAAGGGATATGATATTCTAGTAAGGATTGCAGGAAATCGGAACGATTATATAAAGGACAAGAAAAGAAAAAATGATTTACATCGCCTGTTTCACAACCACACATACAAGAAGCGTCACTTATAATATTTAACTTATAAAGATGAGCAGGTGTACAAGTATGGCCAAGTCTCAATCTTGAGATGATACTAGAGCACCTCCTATTAAAATTCATAGAGAAAAACCATGGTTTGGATAAAATATCAGGTTGAAGAGAGTAATAATAATTACCCTTTTGTTTACTACTGCTATCCCATAACGCTTTCCAAGATGTTTCAAGATCGAGTTTAGGTATTGATAACAAGTCTGGGCAGTAAATCTTATATGGAACAAGGTCACCACATGAGATCGCTTCATTAGCAAGAGTGTCTGCTTTAACATTTCCTTGGATTCCAGAATGGCCAGGAATCCAAGAAAATTTAATATTATAATTTTTTGATATGCATATAGTTAGTAATTGTCTTATATCAAATACTATGGGACTGTTATGCTTAGTTTTAAACGGGTTCTTTACTAATGCTTGTAAAGAACTAAGTGAATCCGTAAAAATGATTGAATTATTGAGTTTAGCTATTATTATATATTCTAAGGCTTTGAAAATACCAAAGCACTCTCCAGAAAAAACAGAAGATTCTGGAGGGAGTTTTACTTTTTGAACAATATTATACTGAAGGTGATAGATTCCTACACCTACTGTACCGTTAAAATCATGTTTCGAAGCATCAGTAAATATCAGATGGGTATTTTTAAATTTATTGTTAATAATTGTATTGAATTTTTCATTAGCCATCAAAAAATCAGACTTAGCTATACCAATATTTAATATTTGTGGCGATAGGATGAGAGATTCAAAAGGATAAGAAAACAAAGGTAACATGTTAGATTGATGTAAAGGTGCGGAAAGAGATTTAAACTTAAAATAGCTATTGACTAAGCATGGATTAGATTTATGTACCCAATATGGTGAATTCGACACGAAGTGAGCTAAAAGATGAAGTTTTTCAATAAGAGGATGATTGTAAAGCTGTATACGACGAAAAAGAAATTTATCAGACAAATACTGACGCCGTAAATGTAACGGAGGATCGCAGCATTCTATTTGTAAAGCGTTAATTGGGCTAGACTTCATTGCACCACAAATTATTCTCAAACATTTGTTTTGAATTTTGTTCAATAATTTAAAACCAGAAATAAGACCCGGTTCTAGTAAGAAAGAGCCATATTCCAGGACACTACGTATGAGAGCATTATATACAAGTTTCAAATAAAAAGGATGAGCACCCCACCAAACTCCTGCTAAACACCTTAAGATGTTGATTATTTTTTCACACTTAGTTGCGATAAAATTGCAATGAGGTACTCCTGTAAGTTTACTGTCTAAAATGACACCCAAAAATTTAAAATCGTTTTTTTGTGGTATGATGATATCATTGTAATAAACGCGGACTGGAGTGATTGATCGCATACGAGAGAATAAAACTACTGAACTTTTAGATGGGGACAAATTTAGACCATGATCATCAAGCCATTTTTTTAGATATTGAAGAGATGAAGTTAACTCTGTACATGCTAATTCAATTTTGTTGCTTTTAACATATAATAATAAATCATCTGCATATTGCAAAACACCAATCTTTCTATCGATAGCCAAGTCTAGATCATATGTGTATAAATTATATAGTATGGGACTTAAAACGGATCCCTGTGGAAGGCCATTAGATAACACTCTAGAATATTTTTGATCATTGTCAATAAGAAAAATCGATCTATCATTAAGCATATTTATAATAAAAGAAATAATTTTTATGGGAATCTTTAGGCATAACAGTTTTTGTTTAAGAATTGAAATCACAACATTGTCATATGCATTAGATAAATCCAGAAATGCTGCAAGAACAAAATTATTAACAGAGAAGGCTAGTCTGATATCAGTTGTAAGTAAACTAATATTATCTATAGTACTTCTGTTTCGTCGAAAGCCAAATTGAGTTGATGACAGCAAATTGTTGCTTTCAACGTACCATTCTAAACGATTCTTAATTAATTGTTCACAGATTTTTAGGAGGACAGATGAAAGGGCAATAGGACGATAAGACAAAGCAGAAGAAGGATCTTTATTAGGTTTTAATATTGGTATTATAATTTGGGATTTCCAATTTGGAGGAATGTGACCAGAGTGAAAAATAGAATTACACAAATCTAAATAAAATGTCATGCTTATGTCACTTAAGTGAGTTATGAAAGAATAATAAATACCGTCTGGACCAGGTGCAGAATCTGATGCATATTCTAAAACATTCTTTAATTCCGTCATAGAAAAGGAAGAGTTTAATTCGGATGATTCATTGTATATTGTATCAAAATCATTTAAATTATCTTTACGGAAACTAACGGTTGGAGGAGCAATTCTATCAAGAAAATCGTCTATTAAAGAAGATGGAAAAGATGAAGATGGGGATGTATTAAAAGCTGATCTAAATCTTCTAATGTTTGTCCAAACACTGGTTGAGGGAGTATTGGGAGATAGAGATGAGCAGAATTCTCGCCAGCTGTCTCTTTTTTTTCTTTTAAAAAGTAATTTTGTTTCATTTGTAATCTCCTTTAATGATAAGAGGTTCTCTAATGTCATATTACAATTAAATATGATTTCTGCATTTTTTCTTTTATTTAAAAACTCTTTACATTCATCATCCCACCATGGAGGACTTGGGATATAGGAGCCCTCATGTTTTATACTAAATACTTCATTGGCACTTTCAATTAATGCATCTAGAAAAATTTGTGCATTGCAGGAATCACTAATATTTTCTGATATTTTTTGTTTAAGTTTTAAGTCAACCTTATTACTAAATTGGTGCCAAGTATCAGAATTTGCTTTTGAAATATTGTATCTAGGGAATAGATTTATGCAGTTTTTAATAAATTTACCAAGAGGAAATGATGTTAAAATAGGATAATGATCACTACCAAATGTGGATGTTAGAACAGAGCTTGACAACTGAGATATAAATTGAGGTGAGCAAATAGTTAGATCAACTACACTATTCCCTTCGGATAGATTAGAACGTCTAGTGGCATTTCCATTGTTAATAACACATAAGTTGTTTTTATCTAATATATTCAAAAGTTTACTACCATAACAGGTTGTCATCGAACAGCCCCAGGACTGGTGATGACAATTAAAGTCACCTGTAATAATTAATGGTTTAGGAAGGGATAAGAATATATCCCCAATTTCATTTAATATATTAATAGAAGTATGAGAAATATATACAGAAACAAAACAAATTTTATTTACAACTACAGCTAAAATAGAAATTTCAGAACTATGTACAGGTATGGATATTATATTAAAAGGGTAGTCTTTCTTAATGAGAAGAGCTACACCGCCATATCCATCTAATCTGTCTTCTCTGACAGTATTATAATTTTTAATATTTAATGTAAAACCTGGTCTCAGCCAAGTTTCACATAATGAAAATAAAAGTGGATTATATTTATTTAATAAGTAAATTAGATCACTTTTTTTATTAACTATACTTCTAGCGTTCCACTGTATTATTTTGTTGGCCATTATTTATTTTAAATAAATTTACAATTAACTCCATTAAGGGGGCAACGATGGACGGTATATTATTGTTGGTCTGGGCAAAGGTTTGTAATAAGGATATAATATCTGATATTCTAGTTGTTTCTTGTGTGGATGGAGTATCATTTATAACTGGACTAAAATTTTTATCTATTTGATTAAAGGAATATTCCTTTAATATGTTGTCATGTGCAGCTTTGTCGTAACCTTTTCCAAGTTTTATAGGTGAGGAAGATTTAGATATTACTGTTTTCTTGTAAGATTTTTGAGGAGTATAAGGGGATGGAGAATTAACGTTTTGGAATGATAAATTTCTTGGAGGACTGGACAAGGCATCAGCAAATGTTTTATGTAGTGTAGGAAAAACTTTACTAGCTTCTTGATAAGATACACAATTTTGAGACATATATAGTTTTATTTCTTTTTGTCTAATAAGTTCCGGGCAAGATTTACTGTTTGCCATATGTCGACCAGCACATTGACAACAATAATAATCATCTTCTACATTACATGTATCGCTAACATGATCCTGACCACACTTTAGGCATCTTGGTTTGGAACGACATTGGATTTTTGTGTGACCATAACGACAGCAATGATAACATTGGATGGTGGGAAAAACATATAGATCAACGGGCAGAGAGTTGTAACAAATAAATATTTTTTTTGGTAGTACCTGACCATCAAAATATACAACAACAGACTGAGTGGGTTTCCATGTTGGAGACCCATCAACAATGGTTTTATAATTTAACCGTCTAACTTTAACTACTTTGCCACAGCCAACAGGGGTTGAGATATTAGAAATTATTTCTTCAGGAGACCAATCTGTTGGAACACCTTTAATAATACCTATTCTTAAAATATTAAAAGAAGGGACATATGCTTTATAATTATTTTCGGTAATAATACTATTGCTAATAAAGGAGTTGGCATCAATATAATTTTTGAAAGAGACAGACATACGGTTTCGACCAATTCTTTTAACACTACCATTAACTACATTATAGATTTTATTTTTTAGAAGAAAATTACCAAAGGATATTGGGTGCAATATTGTTCCGTCATTATCAGAGGATTGTATCTTTTGAATATGAATAATGTAAGGAGGCGCATCTAGTTCATTGTAAAGATTTCGACCAACTGGAGATTTTGATTTACTGTTTGGATCATTAATATTATCAACTACTGGAATAATCGTTTGTAACATAGGTTGCTTTGCAAGTGAAATATTCGTAACCTCTTTGCCCTCATCAGATTTATCTGATTCAATACAACGACATCCAATGTCCTTTTGATTTCCAACATTTTTTCTTTTCTTTTTATTACAACTTTTGCATATTTTATGTAAGCGACTACGTTTTAAACTAACTTTTTTAGATGATTGGTCAGTATCCAAGCTAGAATCATCATATTCAACAGTTATAAAACTGCTAGGTTCAGGCACTTTACTAGTTCCCCCGGGATCGGGTGGCTCATTCATCTTACATATATAATATAAAAAACTTACCAACCAAGAGTGCTAATTATTATATATACAAATTAAATTTATAAAATAAATACTATGAAAAACTGTTCTGAATGAATAAAATCTAAAATAATAAATATTTAATGAAAAGACAAAAAAGAACACAACCACGCGCCTTGAAATTTCCCGCCGTTTTTCTTGTTTTGATTTTAGATTTTTTTTTTTATTTTTAATTATCTGTTCGTCGTTTGTTCGTTAATGTTCGAATGAAAAAATTGTTTTTTCGTCTTTCATTTATTAATAATTAATTAAAAATAAAACAATAAAAGTAGGTATTACTACTAGTTTTCATAATTTCATAATTTAACTGAAACAATTCATATATTTAACAATTCATTTTCCCGCTAAGTTTCTTACGCCAGTTCTTCTCAGGTCAGTGGTTTCTTCCTTCCGAACTGTTAGTAGACTAGTGGTAGTGCCATGCTTGTTACTTTCGGGTAGCAGCCGAATGGGCCGGCACCACTGACCTCTATAATACCACTGGACTGGCTGTTGTCATCGTGCTTTTGTGGCTGCTTGATATTCGCCATTTTGGCGCTGTCCGTCGCTGTCGGACGTAGCGAGAGTTCGTGGTACTAAAACTAATGATGTCGATTATATAAAGATTTTTATTTTTTTATTTTTATTAATCAATAACCGTATCATCATAATTACTACTTATGTTATATTTGTATACACAACGTTGTATACACCACGAAAATGCAAAATTACTTTACAGTAAACAAACACTTCTCGCTGTCTTTTGCAATATACGTCAAAATTAGTTCTCGGGACTCTCGCTAGTGGCGCTCCAAATGGACACAAAAAAATTGCTGTCAAACGCTTGGAACAGCCAGTCCAGTGGTATTATAGAGGTCAGTGGCCGGCACGCCCCGTATAGTACCACTCTCCCTATATACACTGTAGTCTTTGGTACCACTCTCTCACAGGAAACCGGCGCGCCCGCCGGTTTCCCTTCCACGCCGCGGCGTGAAGTGACAGCTATACTGTCGCGTTTCGTCCGGTAAGTGAGAGTCCGGGAGGCCCACTCCCCATCCCTCCTACCTTCCCCCCTCACTCCCTCCTCCCTTCCTCTCCTTCCCTCCCTTTCCTGAAAGGCCGGCAACGCATCTGCAAGCAGTTGCAGATGTCCATGGGCGGAGGTAATCACTTTCCATCAGGTGAGCCTCTTGCCAGATTGCCCCCTTTGTCCCATAAAAAAAAAGACTCATGACGTTCAGTAAAAAATTGTAATAATTTCATGCTGAATAAAATGTTTTGAATTTGATTTTGAGTTTGAATATAGCTTGGATCGTTTTACCTAAATGCAAAATGGGCTTGCTTTATTGTAAATCAATTTATCTGAAATGACCCACACAGTTTGATTCCTTTTAGGTGAATAAAATATGTACTATTTTCTATGTTAGGTAATGAACAAAAACGACTTAAGTGCTTTGACATATGGTTGGGTTTTTTAAAAATGACTCAAACAGTCTGGGTCAATACAGAGATTTGTAGAGAAATACCTCTATATTATAAGGGTTGGTCCCTATCATTAAAAAAACGATCTTATAGGAGTTATTGGTTCACAGACCTTTTTTCCTGAGTAAGAAAATATATTATCTTACTTTGAATAACCAACATTGTGACTAGCAGTACTACTAAGTACCAGCACTTTTTTGTATACTGAGACTTGGATCAAGTCACTGGAGGTTTTAGTGAGTAGGAGTCTCACAGTACCCACCGGTTTATGACGGATCGGTGGGTCCCCATGATGGGTTTCCTCCAGCGACAAAAAAAAAAAAGTTGAAAGTAGTGTATAATTTTTACCAGTAAGACCATAATCAACAACATATTAAATACGCTAAAATCTGACACCTCAAAAATTCTGTCTAAAATGAGTTAAAGTAAATAGAATTAATTTTAGTATCCAGTATTGTTAATTTAAATAGGGTTTATGTTATATAAACAAAATTCACAAATAAATGAAAACAAAATTTATTTCTCCTAAACTTCTAGGATTCTTAAAATAATTTCTATTTTTGTAATTTATATGGACTTTAAAAGTAACTATTTTCAATGTGATCTTTTTTAACAAATATTAAGCGCATAAAACCCAATACCCATAGAAAACGAGATCTTTGACCTTACAATATCTGTAGTAGCCGACATCTTACAATACAAGAGACAAGTTTTAGGGTGTCAAAATATAGTTTTTTTACAAGTTTATAACTAACTACATTTCCGAAGTGAAACCCCTAGTATGACTTAACTATAAAGGATACTTTTTACTGCCGAAAAATATCTCATTTCCCAGAAATCTATACTTAAGTGAAAACGTATTCTCCAGTAATATATAAAATTTAAGAATATTCTTTCCGGTTCTACTAATGGGTAGTAAATGGTGGGTAATAAAATTACAATATGTAAGATTTTTAATTTTTTATTAATTTTACGATTTGTCATCTTACTATTATCTACAATACAATTCATAATTCAATACAGCAACGCAACATAATAAGATTACATGTAATAAATAATTTTATCACATTCAGCGTTTGACTTAATAAAAATATATAAAAAGTCGAAGTCATCAATTATAGTTATTAAACATTCTAACAACTACATTTACTCAGTAATAGAAAGAAAAATGTTTATTAATCATATTACTAGTCATTCTTAACATTAACTTTAATTAGAATGATTTGAGTTATAAAGGTTTATTTACGCTGTTTAGCGTATATTTTCGAGATCGCAAAAAATTAAATACTTTATCTAGTACAAAACATTCATATTTATTGAGAGATAAAAATAACCAAAATTACGCATGGATTTTCTGTTACTCATAGGCCATAACATAGGTTTTAGTCCTCTCATTGGCTTCGTCGCAGCTGATAAAGCGAACAAATTTACTATCTATTAATATCGAACCTTGGGTTAATTTATATTTGAAATAACCAGTCTTCTGACGTTAATTTTACATTTTTAATAAAATGTGTAACTACAAATTTACAAGTATTTTTTTTCAAGAGACATCTAAACTTAATTTTGCCATATAATTAGTACATACCATTTTATCATAGTATGAATAAGTAAAATATATTATTTATAAGTCTGTAGATAGTTGTTCGTGAAGTTCTTTAAGAACTCTAATATATCGAGATCAATCATGCACATAGTGTTAAATGACGATAGAGTTGCTTCATCTGTTAAAAGGTATTTTTACAGGTCCATTATATTATAAATATAATAAAACGAGAATTATTATTTTTAATAACGTTTAACCGTTGTTAGAGCAACTTATTTCAAGTCTCTATCCTAGAAATTTTTAAGAATTATAATAAATTTTTAATGGTTTGAGGCTGATTCTGTTGATTGCCTCCCAGAACTTGATCTTAGTTCACGGCGTGGTCCAAAAGAAGAATCTTCTGAACATTTTCGACCCTTCTTTTTATTACCTCTGCGCGCACTTTCACTTGAATTGTCTCCAGCATTAAGATCATCAATGGAATTGTCTTCTTTATCGATTTCATGTTTAGTACAATCAAGTTTCTGTGAATTTTCATTATCATTTGATATTTCCCTCTCCCGTAAAGGGCTCTGCTGTACTTTTTCATCTCTTTCAGAATGTGCTTTAACTAAAGAAGTTGGTTCGGATGTCCGTAAGTCAAAATCACTAGCTTTCATACCAGTTTTAATTACAGTTGAAGGTGCTATTAAATCCTCTAAGTCCATCTCGCCAGTATTTGTGTCAGATTGTTTATCAATACTTTTAATCACTTCAGATGGATTTTCTTTTATTTTTTTAGAACCCGACTGTATAGCTAAATTTTCCGGTTCATTGCTAATTTCGTCTATTGTTCTTTTATGTGCAATAGTCACAGAAGAAATACTATCATCTGTTGAAGTACGAGTCGTGTATTCTGGGGGTTTCCCAAGCTTATCATATGGGTCCTTATCCATATCTTTAGATTTTTTCGCTTCTACGGAACTTACAAGACTAGCGCTCAAGGCACCTGAAGCCATTTGTTCCAATAACATTTTACTGATATCTATGTCTTTTTTATCACCTTTCAGCAGCTTTTCTTGAACAGCTGCGAATTCAGGCGGCATTTGTGATCTGAGGGGTTCAAAAGGGTTTTTCTTTTTGTCAGATTTGGACAAGTCTGTAGCTATGGACTCGTGGGACTCTGATTCACGAGTTCTCTTTTCAGGTTTCAAGGCTGCGTCATAATTCATTGACTGTTTAGAGAGAGATTCCAGTAAGTAAGGATCGGGAGGTAGTAATATTTGAGGAAGATGGCTTGACTGAGTGCGATCAGATACTTTTTGTTGGCGAGATGTGGAAGAGTTTGTTACGACAGTAGAAGATCTAGGAGCAGTAGTTTTAGTACTGCTTCGTGCATTATGACTTGAGCTATGGAGAGTTGTAGAGCTGGAACTAGCAGCTAGATTGCTACTTAACAAACCTAAGGCATCATATGCAGAAGACATGCCTGAATGGACTCCGAATGGTGACAGGCCACTTAAACCTAGCTGAGGATATAGCATGTTAGGATTTGGAAATACGAATGGAAACTGAGAATTATTTGATTTTGAGGTAGACGAACTTGCGGTCTCCGATGGTTTCCTTGTTTTAGATTTACTATCCGTCGTCCCAGTTGTTGCGCCGAGACTGTTCATATCAAGAGATGGAAAGCCAGGTAATCCCAATCCAGCTAAATTCGCAAATATGTTTCCACCAGTTATATTGCCTAGCAAATTGGGCATGCTACTAAATGAGTTAAGAAGAGGATTATTTTTTGGATCAAAACTACTCAGACTAGACAGTAATTTTGGATCAAATCCGGTTAAATTTGACAAAGTAGCTGCCAATGCCTTTGGGTCGAAGGCATTAAGACTTGATAAGCTGGCCAGCAATGCAGGATTTAAACCGGAAAGGTTCTGATTCAGATGATTTGCATTTGAAGACAAAACATTAGTTGAAGTGCTATCCAAAGTAGGCGGTCGACCCTTTTTACGTTCTGGTGCAGGATTTGTGGATTGCATAGGGGAATGCCTCGGATTGCGCACATCTTGTGGTAGTTTCACATGCTCTTTTATTCCTTCTGTCCATTTAGTATCGATATCGTACATAGGGTTCTCGGCGATCCATTGAGCTAGATGTTTCAGTTGTGGTGCTTTATGGCCTATTAAACGTTTTCCCGTAACACGGTGAACTACGGGAACATGTTCATCTGGAGCCAGGCGTGGTGCCATTCCACGTCTCCGTGTATCCACATTTGCTTGTTCGGCTAACCATTTATTTACTTTAGCCTCGTGCGAGTATGGCTTAGGTGTAGTTGACGTCGAAGTGGAAGTACTTGCTTTCTGCGTTTTACTAGTCTGTTCTAGTGATTGTTGTAAGAAGGATGATAACTCTTTTGTTGATGAATGTGGTGATGGTACATTTGTGACAGTCACAGAAAATGGTTTTTGTGTAGGAGGAGTACTGGCACTGCTAGGCGGTGCTGCAGGTGTTACAGTTACTTCAGGCAATACTGACGAGCTTTTAGTGCGAGGAGGATCATACGAACTTATTGAACTCGGGCTTCGGCCTTTCGCAGCAGAAAGTCCTAATACAATTTCATCTAGTTTCTTCCTTTTCTTTTCTTTACTAACTATCTGTTCCGGTGCCGGCTGAAAATAATGGGAAAATTTATTTACAAGATACTGGTACATTTATATACGATCAGTATATTTAAATCTCAATTACATAAGAGGATATTATACTATTTAACTAACTCTAAATACATACCACATTTTTTCTTTTCATCAGTCTTGTGAGCGTGTCGTCCAGCCTGCTCCTTGTGGACGAAGCAGTAGCAGTTGGATTGTCAGCTTGGGGTGTTCGCCGACCCATGGAGAAATCTTGCGCTTCACTCAGATCGAGCGGGGCGGAAAGGTCGACCGGCGCGACGGCAGATGAGGCAGGGGAGGGCGAGGGCGGCACGGAGGGCGCGGGCGAGGGCGCCACGCGCTGGTGCGCGGGCGGCGGCGCCGGCGTCGAGCGCCGCGACCCCGAGTCACTCGATGCGTCATCTCTATCTAAATTGAGCACCGTTGGAGGCCTATGAGTTTCCCTGGACGACGAATGTGCGGCTTGAGGTGATGAGAGAAGTGCGTGTAGTTTAGCTCGCTCTGTCTCTACATCAATGGCAATGTGACGTTTTTGACTTTGTTTACGGTCGTCTAATGTGTCTGTAGCTTGTGCTCCCTCACCAGACTTCGAGGATGCAGATGTCGAGGGCCATTCACAGTTTTGTACTGCATGAGCGATATGATGTAATCTTGTTTCTAGAGCTCTCTCTGAAAACCAATGCTCTGGTGTCAACGTTTCATCTATTCTGCCCAATTTTGCTAATGTTTCTAGTTCAGATAGAGCATCAGTATCTTCGTCGTTATCACGATCGAGGGCATTCGAGGTACGTTTACTGCGCCGTAAGGACATACGGGGTTCTGCTTCTGGAGTAGTCTTTTCTTCGTCGTCAGAGGCAGGTTTTTGAACTTCACTCTTAGTTGTACTCTTATATTTACCATTCCATTTTCTAGCAGCATCCGCGAAAGGCATTTTTGGATCGCAAAAGAGTTTATTGTACGTATCTCCTAATCCATGCCTGTAAACATTTTCGATCTTATTATAAAGTTATTAACGAATTATTTTATCTTAGTACAATTAAGATAACAGTTTTCATCTACTTTGCTGATTTAAAAATACTTCATAAACTTCTACATCAATTTTTAGCCTAGTTTTGTAATTTATTTATTTGTAAAAATAATTTAAATAAATATAGGAGTGCATACTCTAAAAACTTACATATTATGTTCAAATTAAATAATATTATAATAAATCTTTAATATGCATGTGAATTACAAGTGTACATAGCATTTTCATATTAATAAATAAAAAGTACATTATGTTTGTTACACAAGAGTACCGTAGTATATAATTAAAGTGACAACTCACTTGCACACGCCTAGAACCAGGAGCTTGTCGTGCCTGGCGGGCTGCCACCACGGCGGCGCGTCCAGCGAGCGCTCGCACAGCGCCAGGCGCGCCTCCAGCGCGGGGTGCGGCGCAACCTCCTCGCGCAACACGCGGAGTAAGTCAATTCTGAAATTACATATTCATATGACAATTAACTTCTGGTTGTAAATAAGTTCAAAGCTGCACTATCTATAGTATTTTTTGTTATCCTTGCTTGCTATGTAAAGAGGAAAAATTATATGACTAAAAATCCGCGAATTAAGTATGGTCGCATAAACGAAGTCGCTATAAAACGCTATTAGAATTTACCGACATGGGAATGATGCGTTTACGACTTTTCCCGAAGTGCCGAATGAATACTTTCACGAATATTTTGCTACATCCATGGCGATAACGGCATGTGTGCGGCCTTTTGAGCCTTTTGAGAAGGATGTCAAACATGCGGAAATCTTTTGGCCACATTTAAGATGGTCACCAAATAAAAGATTTATGTCAATGTAGAATTACATAACTCACTCACCTTTTATATTAATTTATATCAAAAATGAACTTACCTCTCTAAAGTAGCTATAGCTCGTTCCTCGCCTATTGGCTCTGCTTTCAAATCAGCTCTGGTAGGAAGCTCTGCTTCTCCCACTGCCAGACCACATTGACGTTTGCACATCGCCATAAAAGCTTTAAGATAATCAGTTAACGCATCATCGCTCTTAGAATCTAGTCTTGCTAAAGACCTAAATCGACTCCACCGTAAACTTTTAGTTGCAGGATCAAATTCCACGCCATAAGAAGCCACAGTTCTTCTAAAGGCTTCTTCGTCTGCACGAGTCCAACACCATTGAGAAATTTCATCTCGAGCAAGTTGATCCATTCGCTCACGCCGCTCCATCTAAATGCATGAAAAGAGTGAAATGAATATTAAAAATTCATAAATGTAAATATTTTACGAATTTTTCTTTACATTGTGTATTAAATACTCTATATTATTTAAAATGATACATTGTGCTTACTAATTGACATTTATTATTTATTATTGTGCAATTTACAGAACAGAAACTGATATGATTAATATGACAATATGTGCATTTCATAACAAAGAAAATCAATTTGACTCTGAAAAGTAAACTCGCGAAGCTACACGATAGCAGACCTTGGCCCGCTGCTGCAGCTTGAGCTCCTCGCGCTTGTAGTTGCGCTGGTAGGCCGTGATGAGGCGGCGCAGGCGCGTGTTGAGGTCCTGCATGGAGGGCCACAGGTGCGTGGCGGCGGGCGCGGCGTCGTCGTCGCGCGGCGACGCGGGCGACGCCGCGCCGGCGCCGCTCGACACGTCGTCCGTACACTCCTCGTCGCCCGCCACGCTGCCCAGCACCTTTCTCTCTTCGCTTCTGCCACCGCAAATATTTTAGAGGTGAAAACGGACGCAATCTCTTTAAAACTAGTTTTTAATTTTTCTACAATCATAACTACTACACTAATCTGTACATAAGACATCCATCTCTGAAACTACTTATCTAATTCTGAACATTTTATTTTGAAAATAACATTATTTTAAAGTTAATTACTTTAATATAGTAGTATAAGTAAAAATAAAATAGGTCCTTCCAGACCTTTTACTTTAAAAATTTAAGTATTTACCTCAAAGGCATAAGATGCAGTAAGTAGAAGCTTTAATAAGTGTTAAGCTTGAAAGATTCAAAAAGAAGGAAAATTTCATAAGTTCTATTTTCATTTTCCTGGAATATTACATTACTTTGATTAAAAGAAACTGTAAAACAATGTATCTAGTCATCTTGAAAGAACAACAGACCGACAGACAGAAACCTAAAACTGTTTGCTCTTAATGTCAAATTTATTAATTCTTTTTCGTACTTTGTATTGAAATCATATGAAGTTCATGCATTTCTTTTAATTTTAATATTAAGTATTTATGTTGTTAGTAAAAATAAAAATCGCTATCAGCTAAACGAGTGATGTTAAAGATCGAGAGTTCATTTGCTAAAGCAATTATACAATCATAGGATGCGCAGAGCATCTTTATAATGATCCTCAAAACAAAATTAAAAATAAATAGTTATTATTAAGGTATAAAAACAGCTGCACTTTCAATTCAGCTGATTGAATTTGAAAAATTATAGTCTAATTACAATATTTTAAGCATAGTTGAGGCGAGGTTTCACATGCTGAAAATTTTACTACTTACTAATACACTATAGTAGCAGTGCAGTAGTAGTATGTTGTATGTCTTTCATTTAAAAAATTTGAACATTGTACAGTTACAATACTTATATTATACATAAATCCTATATATTGGGTTAAATAAGAAAATAAAATACATCGTCGATATGATTTGTTTACGCTAAGTATCTCTCTCTGTATAAGTGAACATACATGTGTTTAAGCAGGTATGCGTAAGCGACTCACTTTATATCAGTGCACTCGGCGTCGTCGGGCGGGCCGAGCTTGTCCACGTAGCACAGCTGCGGGTCGGAGCGCATGGCCAGGTAGTTCTCGTAGCCGTGCTTGTACGTGCCCACGAGCAGCGACACGTCGCACTCCGAGTCCCACCACAGGCGCGGCGGCGCGCTGTCCACGCCGCGCGGCACTCGCATACCCAGCGTGCTACCGAAATACGTCACCGTCTATTACTACCTGCTACCTGCATGCTTAGGCGCGTTTTGTCACCGAATGAGGATCACTTCTTGTGATTTTAGACACAAAACATTTTTATCATAATAATAGTAATAGCCATAGAACTCAATGCAAATGTAGCTTTCTATTAGCGAAATAATTATTCTGAGATTACCTATTATTTTATATTATACTATAACATAAAAAGATATACTCGTATGATGAGTTTTATATATTTACTTCACACCCTGCCTGCTAAGTATTTTTGCCAACCTTTCAAGGAAAATAATTAAAATAATATGGTGATTGGTGACACTGAAAAATTGAGTGCCTTAAATAATAATTACCTTGCATGAGCTCCGTTGTCTATTTGTATTGAATAATCTCCAATAACTTCATGTTTTATATAGTACATCATGCGAACTCTAAGTAATACTCTGCAAAAAAAAAATTATGCAATAGATATTAAATGAAGTAGTTAGTTCCAAATGAATATCATTTTAATTTTTAATTAATTTCAATCAACAAAATAAATAATTAATATAATCCAATGTCTTAAGCCTTAACAAAATTACATGATGTGTATCTATATATAAAAGTGAAATTCACTCATCATGAAATATCGAAAACCGCTTGACGTATTAATATGAAATTTGGCAGGGATAGTTGATAGTTTGTAGTCGTCTGCTAAGAACTGATTTGCGACAGGGCCGAATTTATGAGGTCTAAGGGCTCTCACAACTTTATATAAAAGTCCTTTATTTTTTGTGCTGTAGCACAATTTTAAATTTGGCATGGAACACCTAGACGCGATCCAAGCGAAGGGAGGGCGCCGCTAGTTTATGATATTAGTCTGATAATAACTATAATTTTGTACTTACTTATTGGCATGTCTATACAAATGTTTTTTATAACTGCCTTCCAAATAGGCTTCACAGTCATATTTATCAATTGAACTCCAGTGACTGGGATCTTCCCATTTTTGTGTATCATGGGCCTTCGGAATATCTTTCAGTCTATTTTTCTTCTTTGCATTTCTACCTCGTGGTACCGGATTGTGCAGTCCACTGTGATTTCTTGATATTGTCACTTCACCATTTTCACATGGCTCAATGAGATCCCAAATAAAATTCCTTATTTTCTCATCTCCTTTGTAGTGACGTAAACAGTAAAGAACCTGTAATTCGTCATTAAAATAAATAAAATGTAAACCATAATTACTTAAGCCAATTATATTACAAAAATTAATCAGCACTAAAAAGATATTCAACTCAGTGAAAGTCAAAACTTTCTCAGTATTAGCATGGCAAATCATCATTCAAATTTTTGTATCACTATAGAAACGAAACTGTCAACAACAACAATCAGATCTATCACATTAAATTTAAATGCACTAATAAAAACACTTACAATAATTCGTGCACAGTCTTCAATTACGGGAAGAGTCCATCCTTTTCTAAACTGATTTTTATCTAGAGTTTCTTCCCACCGTGCCCATCTATACCAAGGTAAAATTTAAATGATAAGACTTTACTTATTCTAAATCATACAGTAAAGGTAAATAAATTTATTAGGACCAGTAAAAAAAGATAAAAATCGACGAATATCAGAAAATAAATAATAAATATGTTGGGACATTATTACAACAGCGCCATCTAGTTCCGCAGTAAGCTATGCAACGTGCTTGTGTCGCGGATACCAGATAGTTGATATACTACACATATTAATTTTAATACATACATATTATAAATATAAGCACCCATGACTGGAGTACAAACATTCGTGATTAGCAAATGGATGCCCCAGCGGGACTCGAACCCGCGACCGCTGGCGCAGAAAGTAGGGTCACTACCAACTGAGCCAAACGTGCCGTCAAAATAAAAGCTTACTAATTTCACAATATGAAGTTTTTAGAACAATATTAAAATATCAGAATATATTTATTCCTTTATTAATGCAGTCACCCGCTTATCGAGTATTGGGAAGACATGAAAAGGACTGACAGAATTGTAGGTTTTAAAGGAATATAAGCTCAGGTGTTGTTTGATAATGTGAAAAGGCATGATAAAATGGACTAAAAAAAATTTTATATGGAACACATTTTACATACTTTTAAAGTAATTTCCATACTATAGTAATATAACGACACAATATGTATATCTATAATATAAAAATGAATCGCAAAATGTGTTGGTAAGCGCATAACTCAACAACGCCTGAACCAATTTGGCCAATTCTTTTTTTGTTTTGTTTGTTATTGTTAGGAGAAGGTTCTATTAAAGAAAAAAATAAGAAAGTTGTGCGGAAGATTAGAAAATTTTAAAAATCTTTATAAAATTAACGGCGTATTAATTGACGTATCAGTTATGACCGTTGCCATGGTGCGTGTAATGGTCATTCATATTATAATCAAGACAAATATATAGCGGGCGGTGCCGAACCGAGCCGAGCGAAGCGAGGGTGAGCCCCTAGTATATTATAAAACAAATTCCTCCGCCGCGTCTGTCTGTCTGTCTGTTCGCGATAAACTCAAAATCTACTGCACCAATTTTCATACAGGTTTCACCAATGGATAGAATGGTTCTCCAGGAAGGTTTTAATATATAATTTGTCAAGTTTTTGTATTAATTGGCTAAAATATAATGATTCTGTTGGAGGTGTCGGAAAAATATAAGCCGTCTGGGAGCTTTCAACGAAAACGCTGATTTTACTTTTTCAGATATAACTAAATGATGTATGGTGGAATTGTGTATCTTATATAGGTCTACAAAAAAGTCCGCGATGGCATTTGTCAATCTCGGATAACATACTATATCAAAAAAAGTTAGGAAATTTAAAACAACATTATACAATTTACGGCGTTTGACGTATCATGTTATGACCGTTGCCATGGTGCCTTCAATGGTACGAGGGAGCGTTTTTATGTTCGCGGAATGAAGGGTAATGAAAGGGTCATTTTAACAGTGCCAGACGCTAATTTTGAATAATTTTTGTTAAGGCTGAAGTTTAAATAGCAATATTTTGTTTAAACCAGTAATTGTTTTATTTTCCTGTTAGGCGCATAGACAAATATATGTATAATTTAAGTTTCGTTACGTGTCGTCGTCCACTTCCAGTATACTAAATTTGCCCATGTAAATTAGTGTAATTCATAAGACCAAGAAACCAGCAAGAAGTCTTTAATTCGTCTCCATTGTGTCCCTAACTTCTAAGACAATTTTTTTTAATATTTTAATATGGCTTAAATTTTTATATGATGTTAGTGAGTGTGCTGATCGCTTGAAGGTCTGCGCAAAAGTGGACGACGACACGTAGCGAAACTTAAATTACACATACATTTGTCTATGCGCATAACATATTTAAAGTAGCAATTATCTAAGTAATTCTGCCAGCCAGACAGCCCGTATTATGTCCGGGAGAGTGGGAGAGATAGCATATCTAAAAACTGGCCTTACTGAAATGCTTGTTTTCCCGACGTTGCTAGCTCTCGTACGATAAGTGTTTACTTCAAATGCAAAAAAAAAAATTATAAATATTTCTTACCCAAAAGTCAGTAGACCTCGTTCAATTTTAAAACATTCAGATCTAGTCCAAGATCCATAAACTACCTCTTCATCAATAGAAACACCTTCATGTCGTGGGACATAGTCATCGCTAGCATATCTTCTACCTTTCCTGCCTAATTTGTCTTTTTTTCGTTTACTTCTGAGACTTATACCTAGTTGATAGAAATATATAATATTAATACTACACAAATTATAATTGCTTTTAAATCTAGTCATTGGATTTTGCTGCAATTGTAAAGCATTTTTTAAATAATTGTTGACTAAGCTAAGCAATATGCATAAGCTAAGCAATATGCATAAGCATATTGCTTACCAAGTATAATTAAGATTAATTTATATTATGCTTTAAAATTAACTTAGAATCAGAAATTCATTTTATCAAAAACAGAATATTTATAAAAGTTGTTTTTTTAAACTATATGATCCAAAATACCAAATTTAAAAAATAATTATAACTCATTCCAAAAAATTCATTGTCTAGATTTTATATAACATGGGGTTACAAATCTAATTGTATAACAAAGGATTACCTTCTTCATCTTCATCAGAGTCAGGAGTCGCTTCCATGTCGGACATCTCCATAGGGCCATCATCGTGACCATATCTTTTAATGATAGTTCTTTTTCTTGGTTCAGTTACAATCAGATCTTCATCTTCCTTTTTTTCGGTTGTATCTATTTCTGCTTTTTTGGCCCATTTGTTCCAAAAATCAGGATCTCTTATATCAATATCAGATCTTTGATCAGTAGCCGCAAAACTAGCTTTAGAAAATGTAGAACCTTTTTCAGACTCCATCTGAATAACTTGAGTTCTGCGCGCCAAAATCATCTCAATATCTTCTTCACAAAATTTATCTCCAGCATTATCTTCATCCATAACAGCACCATAAGCACCTTTCTTTAAAAGGTCTTCAATTTCTTTTTTCGATAATTGTTTTAGACCTGTCTCCTTCCCTTGTGCTGTGTTCATACTTTGAAGAATAGCTTTATCTAATCCGAGTTTTAAAGATGCTTTGTCAAACATTTCTCTCTCATAAGTGTTTCTACAAATTAATCTGTATATTTTTACCATTTTTTGCTGCCCAATTCGATGGCAACGCGCTTGCGCTTGCAAATCATTTTGTGGGTTCCAATCACTATCGTAAATTATGACAGTGTCGGCAGCAGTTAAATTGATACCTAATCCCCCCGCTTTCGTACACAGCAAAAAGACGAATCGATCGGAATCGGGTTTTGAAAATCTATCTATAGCTTCTTGTCGCAAATTACCTCTTATTCGTCCGTCAATACGCTCATAAGGATATTTTCTAAAAACAAGGTAATCTTCCAAGATGTCAAGACATCGTACCATTTGGCTAAATATTAGAACTCTGTGTCCTCCAGCTTTCAATTTCGGCAACAATTTATCAACTAAAACCATTTTGCCAGACGAATCAATAAGTGCTTTGTAATAAGCTTCTTTATCTTCTCCATTGACCTGTTTATAATCAAATTGTATTTGATCCTCTGCACCATTCAGTAAATATGGGTGAATACAACATTTTCTTAATTCCATCATAGTATTCATTAAATTAGGAATATTTGCAGCAGATGCAGTGCCCTTTTGGAGAAAACTAAAGTTTCTTTCTAATATGGCCCTGTAATATTTCTTCTGTATATTTGTTAATTCCACCTCAATAATTGTTTCTTCCTTCGGAGCTAGAGTTTTTTCGACATCTTCTTTTAATCTTCGTAGCATCATTGGTTTTAAAAGAGCTTGTAACTTTAAAACCTCTGACTCTGATTTCAACTGACCGAATTCTGTTAAAAAAGCGTCACTACTAGAAAATTGAGAAGGTTCTAAGAAATTAAGTAAAGAAAATAGTTCATTTACATTGTTTTGTAGAGGTGTTCCAGATAAAAGAACCCTGTGTTCTAAATGGAGCTGTCTTAAACCTTCTAATAACTTACAATTCCTGTTTTTTAACCTATGAGCTTCATCAATCACACATAATCTCCAATTAAACGATTTTAATTCCTGAAAATCTGTTACTATAATTTCGAAAGTTGTAATTAGCACATTAAACTTGGTAATTTCTTTAATTGGCTCTCCTTTTTCATTTTTATAATGAAATTCGTACTCTTGAAGCATACTCTTACTCTGTTGAGAGCCATGATAAACTACAACATTCATTTCTGTCCAACCTTCAAATTCTCTCTGCCAATTAGGTATAGTTGACAAAGGAGCGATTATAAGGAAAGGTCCTCGTATTCCATATTCCCAAACGGAATTGACAAACGTCAAACTTTGAATAGTTTTTCCTAATCCCATTTCATCAGCTAAAATACAATTTCGATTATTGTGCCAAGAGAATAATAACCAATTTAATCCTTCTAATTGATATGGTCTTAGTGTGTTGCCACCTTTATATAGAGGAGATTCTTTTAATTGAGTCCATTGATCAGCAGATGGACGTTTCTTAAATTTCCATTTCTCTTTTGGCGGTAATTCACTAAATATTTTATATTGTTTAATTTTATCTACATCAATATCTTCTTCCAGCTCCCATGTACTATCTTCGTATTGCAAACTTTTCCATTTAACTAAATAATGTTTTACAACTGTATTGTTCGCAGGATCTTTATTTTCTGACATATCTAAAATTCTTTCTACTTCAATATAATCAGGATTGAAAGGTTCATCATCAAGAAGTTCAAAAATGTTCATTTGTTGAGCTTGTTTTTGCTTAAAACGTTTAATTTTAGAATATATACGTTTATCACCTTTATAAAGTTCTTCTTCAGTTTTCCATTCACAATGCAAATATGAAAAATTTCGGTATTTAACATAATATTCTTCCACATCTACTATTACCGGTTTGGTATTCTTACTATCACAATTATCTTTTTCCTTCTCAACATCCTGATTATTTGTTTCTTTCTTTTGTATTTCTACAATATTAGATTCATTTGTAAGAATTTCTGGAACTTTTGGAATTCCATCGCTATTGTTCTGTGTTTCATCATCAGGACTTTCTTTCACAGCATTGTCTACTACTTCTTCCTTGTTTTGTTTTGGTAAAATATCATTGGCAGGCGGTACTTCAACTTTAATTTCTCTCTTACCCATTCGACAAGCCAACACATGTTGTACGATCATAGAATCCTCTTCAGTAGTGTTTACATACATGTAGTTGGGTTTCGGTGTAAGCTCAGGTCTATTAATATCTTTAGTTTCAAGGTTTAAGTCATCAAATTCTTTTTCTTGTTTAGGGGCTGCTATAGTAAATTCATCATCAGACAAACGAAGAAGGACATCATCTGTATATTTTTTGCGCTGAGTATTTCTAGCTGATCGACGTTTAAGGCTGTCGTCACCTTCTGGTGGCGGCGAAGGTGGTGGTGTAGACATTAGATCATCAGGTTCACCATCAGAGTCAGGTATTAATCCACCACGCCGCTTTCTTTTGCCACTAGGTGTTCTTTTACTCATTAATTTTTTACAACTCCCTCCACCAGACGATCTTTTCTTCGATGTTTTTTTCTTTTGGTTAGTTGAATCAAAATCGTCTTCTTTATCAATAAGATCCTTTTTTGCTTCTGCTTCTTCCAATAAATCTTTAATGGCAATTTTAGAAACTGGAATATCATCAAAGTCAGTAACATTTGTATCATCTAATGATGGTATGTCTTGTGAAAGTGAAATATTCGGCTTTGACACATCATTGGCCATACTTTTAATAAAACTTTCATCCGTTAAATTATCCGGATTATCTTTATCTAAATGTTCACTGAAAGAAGTTGTTGTATCTGCATGCATTTCAGACATTGCTTTTTTAACATTTCTTTTTCGTTTTGGTGCGTTTGGATCTTTTGGTTCACGTTTCTTTCTCTCTTTTACTGGTTTGTCACCAATTTCTTTTGGAATTTTAAGTTCTTTAGGTACACGGGGTTTCCTTTCTTTATTCTTTCGCGGAGCTCTTGGTTTTTTAATTTTTCCACCAGTCATTTCTTCTATAGACAATGCACTGCTATCTAAATTAGTCATATCTTCATTGACTTCAGCATCAATTTCTGAATTACTTTGTAGACCAGTGCCTGCTGTTACACAATCTTCAGACAATGGTAGTTGATCAAGAGGTTGTGACAATGTAGTGAGCTTTTCCTTTTTGGCTCGTGGTTTTCTAGGTTTGGCAGGGCCCTTTCCACGTCCACGGCCAGTGGTGCTCGTAACTTGCGGACTTTCAACCATTTTAGATCCATAAATGGGGTTCTGTAATAAGCAATTAGGACCACCGCTACATTTATCATTTGTTTCATGTTGTTGTAACATTGATAACCTTTCTTGCAAGCATATAACCTTCTCCTGATTTTCACTAGATGGTGGTACACAATATATTTCTTGAATTTGTTGTTGTAAAGAAGCTCTCTCTTGGTGGTGTGATGTTGGAAATATATTCGGATGTGGCATATTATTAGATCCAATAAGAATCATATTTGGATTAATATTATGTGGCAAAGTAGGCATAACATTTGCTTGATTTGGTGGCATGTTGGAGCCTATATTGCCATGTATATTCTGAGGATTCATGGGCATTACTACTTGCATACTTGGCATTGTTGGAGGAGCACTAGCTTGTGGACTAGCAATATTACTTGGCGAGTTATGTAGCGAATGTTGAACATTTCCGAGCATATTTGGAACGTTAGATGTTAAACATGTTATATTACTTGGTGAATTATGTACAGTCATACTTGAAGAAACTGTGTTAGTTACATTTGCATGTTGTATCGAGTGAGGAGCTTGAATATTTTGTATATTTGGTAGAGTTGATGAGCCTGGTGGACCAGCAGCAGTTTGGAAATTTGAGGTAACATTGTGATTTTGATTACTTTGCATATTATTTGGAATGCAGGTTGCTATGCTTGGGGGGACTCCTTGAGGTATTATATTTTGCATGTTTTGAAATGTTCCACTTTGATATCCTTGGTTTCTTGGTACATTCATACTTGCTGTATTTTCATATTTATTAGCTGTTGTATTTACTGGTGGTGCATGGCCCAATGTAATATTTACTTGTGAAGTATTGTTTAATGTTTGTTCACTAGAAACCTCAATTGTGCTAGATCCAGTTGGCAAGATTTTACCTTGATTTATAATAGATTCACTGTTATTACTATTGCTACTTTGCTTATTAATTTCATCTTGTGTATTTTCTGTTTTATTTTCAATTCTTGCAGCATCACTTTTTTGCTCCTCTTTAGTGTTTCCGGGAGTCTCAAACACCCCATCCGTAGGAAGCTGACTATGACTTATCTTTTCTTTCAGTTCAGTGTTTTCTGCAGAGACACTTAAAGAATTTGTAACAGTTGATGTTGGAATTGATGAATTATTCAAAGTAACTGGAGTCCCTTCTTTTGGAGTAGTTAAAAATCTATGAGGTGGTGTATCCTCTGGAGCTCTATCAGTATCAGATGATTTTTTTTCTAATGGTTTATTTTCATTATTAGATACTGGAATAGTAGGAACTTTAGCTTGTTCTTGCTTCAAATTTGGCATAGGAGCTGTATCTAAATTTTTTTGCGGTTGCTCAATATTGTCTTTTTGAACTGTGTTGCTTATTGATGCAGACATTTTATTTTGATTCCACTGATTTGGGGAAGATACTATATTATGACCAACAGCCGGTGATGTTTGATTTCTTTGAAATGTGTATTCTCCACTAGGTGGTAAAACCATTTGTTCTAATGCTTGCAGTGTATTTTGCGAAGGAAATGATGTCGATACTGGAGCTCCTGAAGTAGGTGGTTGTATATTACGTGAACTAAGTGGGGATGGCGTAGGTCCTTTAACAGGAGACATCACAGGTCGAGGTGAAAGCTGAGGTTGTGACTGTGACTGTCTAGGCGACATCTGAGCTCGTGGTGACATTTGTGGCGATAGCTGTGGAAAAGGTGGTCTGTACTGAGGACTTCCAGTTTCAATTCCAGGTTTAACAGAGCTGTATTGATTAGTTACATTCACATCAAGTGGGTGTTGTACTTGATGTGGCTGGTAGTTAATGGGAACAGCATGATGAGGAGATCCATAAGGCATTTGTGATGGAACAGCATGGGATGGTCCAACTGAAGAAGGTGGAACTTGTGGTTGTCGAGGAACATGGTGTAAAGGTGAGGGTCCTGCATGGTGTAAATGTGGGTTTGGATGGTTTTGAATTCCTGGTCCAAGACCTCCAGCATGGCCAGGCATATTTTGATGCGTCTGATGTTGTTGTAAGGAACCATGACTCTGTTGATTATGTGGTAATCCATATTGATGAGCATTAACATCCATTTGCTGATGGTAAGTTGGATGTTGAGGTATTCTTGTAGCAGATGGAGGATGCATTTGTGCATAATTTGGATAGTTCTGAAATTCGACAAATATATTATAGTGATACATATCACAATACAAAATAATTTAATTTTCCATAGTAAATATTACTTGTTGTTGTCCATAAAGTTGTTGGGATGGCTGTGGAAAATGTGGTTGTCTTGGAATATATGCACCATTTTGTGCTTGCAAGCTTCCTAATGCAGCAGCCTAAAATTATAATTTCTTATTAGTAATTGCGCAAATACTTATTAAATAAAATATTATATTACAGTTAGCATTATTTTTACCTGCTGTGGTGGGTATTGATGCATTTTTTGTTGATGTTCATATGAATGTCTATATCCTGGAGTAATTGGTGAATATCTATTTGCTCCTGGTGCACCTGACCATACACCCATGTCGCTAATACCTAAAAATATTTATTAAGTTAATATTCAAAATAAACATAATAAATAATTTTACCAATCAGTATCACCATTATATTATATTATTATATTAGTATTAAATTATCAAAAATAAAATTTACCTTGTTCTGATATAGAGTACATTGGATCTGGTCCTGGATGGTAGCCCGGGTAGGAATGTGAGGGATGAACATGGTGTGATGGATGTAGTGGTGCATGTGGAGGCTGGGGGAGCCGAGGTCTTGGAGGATAGGCACCATAATCGTGATATTCTGGTCCAGGTGGGCCTGGTCCAGGATTTGGTACAGGCTGAGTACTGCTAGGCAAACCGCTTGCACTCGCACCCCCAAATGAAGCCAGTTTTTGTATATTTCCTTCTTGTGCCACACTATTTGGATTATATGGTTGTCTGTAACTACAGAAATGTATAAGTATGATTAAGAATTTACTTTGTAAATACATCATGATTCTGTAATCACATGTCTTTATATATATATATAAAGTAAAAGTAGTAAAATATATTTACCTATTCTCTGAGTTATCTTTATTTTCTCCTGTTACTCCAGATGCAGAGTTACCAGCAAAGCTGTCTGTTCCACCAAGATCAGTGAGTCCTTCCAACATACCGCTTCCATCATCACCAAATAAGTTATATGAGTCCATCACTCAATTAAGAGTGAATTAAAATAAGTTTGGATTGAAAATTCCAGGGAGTAATTAAATCACCCATTTTAAATCTGAAATAGCAAAAGGTGCTTAAATAACAATGGCATAATAGATATTAAAAAATAGATGTTTTAAAACCTTATTTTAAAAATTCAAACATCTCATTACTATAAGTATTATAATTTTTGTTACATAGTATTACGTATATGTAATTGAAATATATCTAATACTAGCTGACCCGTGCCCACTTCGTTGGGCATAATGTTAATAATCCTTTTTTAGTACAGAGTGTTATGTTTTAATTTCTAACTGCCAAAAGGAGGGTTATACGTAGGTATTTTATTAATATTAAAAATTAAATTATCTATACTAATATTAAAAAAACTACTTTTTGTAACTTAAATATAAAAGTTAGACATATGCTGTCGTTGACTTTTTTGTAGGCATTTTCAAGCTCCACATCTTTTCTCTAGAATCCAAAAATATATATTTCATAGTTAAGGCAGCGTTCGTAAGAAACGCTTTCATTTGACCATTTTTTCTCCAATTCACTTTGCAAAACGGACTACCACGTAAAAGCCTTTTTACTTTTCGTTTTTTTATATAACCTATGACACTCAGCAATAATGTGGCTTTCTATTGGTGAAAGAATTTTTAAAATCGGTTCAGTAGATCCCGAGATTACCCCTTACAATTTAACAAACACACAAACTTTACTTCTTTATAATATTAGTATAGATAGTATAGATTTTTACAAAAGTAAAGAACATATTTCACACATAATTGATACAATTTTTATTTTTTGATATAAAATTTATCTGAATATTATGATGCAAAATTGTGTAGTAATAAAGTTCTATTTTTAATCTTATTAAAAAAAGCCTAAAAATAATTATTTTAAATAGTACAACCTATAATTCATAATTGTTAGAATATTAATATTTAAATATGATCTTACTTTTACATATGTTTTACTTTAAAAAAAAACATATCTTGTATAATTGGATTAAATGTTATAATGTATGACTGGAAATATTGTTTGAATTAATGGAACAAATATTCTAGTTTTTGGTTTAAAAAACATCATATATAATATATTTGGTATCACCTAAGGCTTTGCTTGTGATTTATATAAACAAGTAAATAATTAGCAATACTAATACTTAATTTCATTCACATTCCAATATACTTAAAAGATGGTCATGGTCAACTTAAATGTTAATTTCCATACAAGTTTAATTTCATCAAATGCTTTTTAATGTGCCCCACATTAAATAAATTATCATCTAAACAATATTGTGATCCTAGTTTAATAATACATAAGCAGTATCATACTTATATAGGAAGACAGTAAAATTAAATAATTCTTATGCATGGTAATAAAACATGAATATATATTTAGTTGTATTTATTAAAGTCTAGATTAGAAACTCAACAAAATATTTTTTATAACTACCTACTTTATACTGAGTAATACTAACATACAATGTATGTTACCTAAATCTATTTACCCACACTTCAATTATATATTAGACAGTATAAGACAATTAGTAACTGTAATTATAATACTTATACACTGTTAATAATCACATGCAGGAGTATAATAGTGGTTCCAATTTCTTCCCTTACAATTTCTTCATGTTGTATTTTCTTGTACAACCAAGGGGAAAAGCTATACGCTTATGGATATAAAGTAACATAGAGCGTTATAACTTCTCCCATTCAGTTATACAGCACAAGTGGAAGTTCTCAAATTATAGCAGAAACATATAATATTGAATTGTCTATAACAATTTTGATTGGTAAAATATTTTATCAAAATGTCCTTCTTAGCGGTTAATAAGGTATGTACCTTAGCCTTTTGTGGTATAACTCGTATATAATATGTATATATTAAACTCATTTGGATAACAAATACTTGTACAAAAAAACTAACTAACAATAAGACGATTAATAATTAGTAAAAATTAAGACGGCGAATAGAATAATACAACATTACAAAGTTATTTATTTCATAACAAGTTATACTTACTGTAAGCGCCACACAATACGATTGATCACAAAATGGATACCATATTAAAAAGAACCGAACGCTATTAAAATGACAAATCAAAAACAATGTATGGTATTTTAATTTGTTTATATTATAAATAATAATGATTATATAGTAATTGCTTCGAATCAAGCGTACGATTTATAAATATTCTCACTATATTTAGATCATTATAAGCGTAGCCACTACACTCCGTCCATTTTGTTTCTCTTTGCAACTTGAGTCTTGAGATTTGAGACTGCTGACTGCGAATGTTTTTTTTTTATACTCTTTGACTTTGATTCTTAATACTTCAATTATCTTAACATTAGATTGAATTTTATTTCTTTAATTATACCTACATAGTGAGATGTAAAATAAATTGAATTAGAAATATATTATAACTTTTAAAATATAATAATTTTTAAACAGATAGCAAGCTACAAATTGAAAATGTATATTATTATTATTTTTTAATATTGTTATATAAAATTTGAATGAACAATAATATTATAATTATTGTTTTTTAATTTTTGTTTTTATAATGTACATTATACCCTTAAAGATAACAATAATAGATTATAGAGGATTTTAAAATAATAGTTAGCCATTCCCGCGGCTCCGCCCGCGTTCTAAATTCTAATCACTATTGTAAAATTGGGATTAGCTGTGAAAGGATCAAAATTTAGAGTTATAAGCAATGATATTCTAACCATAGATATGTTGTGAGCGCGCAATCGTGAAGACTCGAAAACGTCCTAATTGGGACGTATTGCCTTTAGTCTGTGTTACGCATGGCAACGAGTGGTACGCTGCTACAAAATAAAAAAAAATGCCATCCTGTGTATTTAGGAAATGCACCAATTATGATACCAAAGGTAATAAAACACAAGGGATCTCACACCACATGTAAGAACGCAGTATACTTCGATTTATTAATATATTTCAATTATTTGCCTAATATTCTGATATGTCATCGGTCGCTAAGACTAATGTTTGTTTACATTGACGCGCAATTGACAACACTAGCTGTCTCTTTTTTTCTTATTGATTTTATCCCCTTTCTATCATTTTGACATGTACCTTGAATGAAAAGTGCGTATGTGTGCTGCGCGGAACACTTTTTTCGGTTGTTTAGTGAGCGTATAACATATCTGTCTATTAGAATATCATTGGTTATAAGTATTTTTGATGCCAAATAATTAAAAAAAATATAAAACAAACATTTTGTCTAAAAATAAAAAATATAAAATCAGGAGAGGGCCAACCAACCACATGTTCACAAAAAATTTCATAAAAATCAGTCAATCGATTTCGGAGGAGTTCGATAACAAACACTGTGACACGAGATTTTTAATTTTTATATATATTGATAAAATTAAATGACAACCATAGATTAATAATAAACCTGAATTATAAACGTTTATACATGACGGCAGTGGTAGCGCAGCGGTAACGCGTTGCTTGTATAACCGAGTGATGCGGGTTCAAATCCGGGTCTCGCACCTCTGATATTTTCATGTGCGAATCTTTCTATCATGATTACCACTTGTCTTACGGTGAAGGAAAACATCGTGAGGAAACCTGCATGTCTGAGAAAACCTAGCAAGTTTTCGTAAGACATGTGAAGTCCGCCAACACGCACTGGGCCAGCGCGGTGGACTATGGCCTTAACCCCCTCGTACTGAGGGAGGCCCGTGCCCAGCAGTGGGACGTTAAAAAGGGCTGATGATTATGATACATTAACCTACTATATGTATAGCATAGATGAAAAATAAAGATGTATAGTAGGTTCATGGGTTTATGGCTTACTGAATTTGACCCAACTTGTTTTGATTTTCGGTTTTTCTTATTTTTAATTATCTGGTCGTCGTTTGTTCGTTAATTTTTGAATGTAAAAATTGTTTGTTCGTCTTTAATTTATTTATAATGAATTAAACAAATGTTCACCCTTAAGTTGGACACCCTTACTAGATATCTTTATTTTTTATCGCTCAGATTAATTAATTTAGATCAATTATCGTTTGTTCAACAACTATTGGTGATTGTTCGATCATAAAAACAATTAAATTCCCAATTATTAATTATTTTATATCTAATAAGCAAACCATCACCTCACGCCTACATTGCGCGTGCGCCGGTTTTGTCCGTCAGCTGCACAGACAATTCAACCTAATAGACTCCGCTTTCAATAATTTTAGTACGAAAACAAAATCACCAAAACGTGGCGGGGTGCAGGGGAGGTTGTCTATTTTTCATTGGTTCGTTCAAACTTATGTCTAACTTACAATGTTAGTGACAATTCACTAGTGATGGACGAGACTCATTTATCGATATCGATAACTGAGTCGAATCGATTATTGTATAATAAAAAGACATGTTAATTATTATACAAGTTTGAGAGAGAACGAGATATTTGCAAAAAACTGATTTTCGCGACCTTGGTAACTTTTTTAGCCGGCACGATATTAATGTCGATTTTTCACATCTTCATTACAACGCCGTAATAAAGGTGTGTACAAAAATTCAGCTCACTAAGAATTCTTCCGCAGATATATCCTAAAATGACTGGACTATATAGTAAGAATAGTAAACATCTCACTAGTCAAAAAGTGGAGCATTATTTATAATGTCATTTTTTTACATATTCATTATGTATCGCTCAGTCGCCATTATACTGCTGTGCATGCGCAGTGTAGGCGTGAAATGATAATTTGCTTATTAGATATAAAATAATTAATAATTAGGAATTTAATTGTTTTTATGATCGAACAATCACCAATAATCGTCGAACAAACGATGATTGATCAAAATTAATTAATCTGAGCGATAAAAATAAAGATATCTAGACTCTAGTATGGGTGTCCAACTGGGGTGAACATTTGTTTAATTAATTATAAATAAATAAAAGACGAACTAACAATTTTTACATTCGAACATTGACGAACAAACGACGAACAGACAATTAAAAATAAAAAAAATCCGAAAATCAAAACAAGTTGGGTCAACTTCAGTGAGCCGTGATTTGTGAATTGACAGATTAAACCATATATTATCTATACTCTTTGGATTAAACATTTGACAAAGAGCGCGCGTTGTACCAGTGTACCTTTCAAGCTTGATTTGATAAATAAATCTAAGTAATTACAATACCATCTACCTAGGTACTACCTTGTCTCGTTTTAAGAGTGTTTATAAAAACAGTCTCATTTTATAATAATAACTACACAACAACTGATATCCATTCCAGTTTATACTTTATTAGTTTATTAGTTTAAAACAATACGACGCTTTTCGTGTTAGAACAAATTTTTCGACATAAAAGACTATATAAACCGCATAAATGATGAAATTAGTGGACCAGGTTGTTAGGAGTTTTAAAGTCGCAAAAGTATTTCGAGAAAATACAGATAAAATAAACAGTATAGATTTCTCCCCTACTGGTGAGACATTAATTTCCTGTAGTGAAGATGATCAAATTGTAATATATGACTGTGAAAAAGGAACACAAATGATTACTGTAAACAGTAAAAAATATGGTGTAGATTTAATACATTTTACACATGCCAAAAATACAGCAATTCACAGTTCTACAAAAGTTGATGACACAATAAGATATTTGTCACTCCATGACAATAAATATATTCGATATTTTCCTGGGCATACCAAAAAAGTTGTTACACTTTGTCTATCTCCTGTAGAAGACACATTTTTGTCTGGATCATTAGATAAAACTTTACGTCTCTGGGATTTACGCTCTCCAAATTGTCAAGGCTTGATGCACTTATCAGGTAGACCAGTTGCAGCATATGATCCTGAGGGTCTTATATTTGCAGCAGGTGTGAACTCTGAGAGTATAAAATTATATGACTTGAGATCATTTGACAAAGGACCTTTTGTGACATTTAAGTTAAATCAAGAAAAAGAATGTGATTGGACAGGACTTAAGTTCTCGAGAGATGGTAAAACAATGCTTATAAGTACTAATGGTTCTATAATTCGTCTTGTGGATGCATATCATGGAACACCACTTCAAACATTTACTGGGCATCTCAACAATAAGGGTATTCCTATTGAAGCCTCATTCAGTCCAGACTCACAATATATATTCAGTGGATCAACGGATGGAAGGGTTCATGTATGGAATGCAGATACAGGTTATAAAGTGTGTGTCTTAAATGGAGATCATCCTGCTCCTATACAATGTGTTCAGTTCAATCCTAAATATATGTTACTAGCCTCTGCATGTACTAATATGGCATTTTGGCTTCCAACTATAGATGATGTTTAAAATGTTTTATGATAAAACAATGCTATATGAAACTTAATAAATGTGAGCCAACATTACTATAAAATATGTTATTTAACATACAAATTATTGTAGTACACAGGGCTCTATATATAAGTCTTTAAATCTAATAAAACCTATTCTTCATTCAAGACGTAAGTTAATATCTAATTTAGAAAAGTATATTTATGATGAAATTCACAAAATTTCAAATGTCAAGCAAGAATTTTACTTATTGAAATCAGACAATGAATTAATTGCTGTGTTGTGAAATTCAGTTTTCTTAAGTAACATTTTAATTTTATCCCAAATTCAATCATCAATGTAAAGAATTTTATTGAGTATTTTTATTATTCATTTTATTCAGTGTCTTCTCACATATCACATTGGACTAGCCATTAGATGTTTCAAGTAATTTCTAAAGTTTACTCTTTAAATTTCAAAAAGAAATCTGACAATAGGACATGATTAAAATCACTAGTAATATTATGGTGTTTTATTAAATAGCTGTGTTTCATAATATGTTTCGTAATTTATAAGATTAAAATTCTTAAGTATGTATTAAGTGATTAAGTGATAGATCAATAAATTATAAGACATACTTTTACTACTAGTCTGTATTTTAGATTCTTTATTATACAAGTAAACACATTCCTTTTGAAAATTCATTAATTTGTGAATTAAATATTTTACTGCTCCTTTAATATTCTTCAATATATAACAACTTTCAAATAAATTATATCAAGCTAGGAAGTCCTATATTCTGACTGGAAATAAGCTAAGTTTCAGTAAGCCATGAAAGAGTTATTTTTATTACATACAATGATATTCTAACAATAGATATGTTGTGAGCGCGCAATCGTGAAGACTCGAAAACGTCCTAATTGGGACGTATTGCCTTTAGTCTGTGTTACGCATGGCAACGAGTGGTACGCTGCTACAAAATTAAAAAAATGCCATCCTGTGTATTTAGGAAATGCACCAATTATGATACCAAAGGTAATAAAACACAAGGGATCTCACACCACATGTAAGAACGCAGTATACTTCGATTTATTAATATATTTCAATTATTTGCCTAATATTCTGATATGTCATCGGTCGCTAGACAGCAGACTTAAATGTTTGTTTACATTGATGCGCTTGATTGAATTGACAACACTAGCTGTCTCTTTTTTCCTTATTGATTTTATCGACTATCCCCTTTCTATCATTTTGACTTGTAGTGAAATGTACCATGAATGAAAAGTGTGTATGTGTGCTGCGCGGAACACTTTTTTTCGGTTGTTTAGTGAGCGTATAACATATCTGTCTATTAGAATATCATTGATTACATACATATTATATTGTATGACAGACAGACGGCAAAAAACGGCGACAAAGTTCTTAAGATCCTATAACTTATAAGGGTTCCGTTTTATTCTTTTGAGGTACGGAACCAAATCCGAAAAACTCAACAAAACGAATGAATTTTAATATATTTAAGAAATGTCACTCGACTGGTGCGCGTAGTGCCCTGAAACATTTAAAACAATTAAATTAAAAATAGTCAACCCTGGCCGACGTGTCCCAAACGAATGTATGGCCGCTTGGGCTGGCTACCGCCCTTCTCTCACCCTTCAAACACCGCACGATCGCTCTGTCTAGTAGTCTTGTGTCAGGTGACGGTTTGCTTATTAGATATAAAATAATTAATAATTGGGAATTTAATTGTTTTTATGATCGAACAATCACCAATAGTCGTCGAACAAACGATAATTGATCAAAATTAATTAATTTGAACGATAAAAATAAAGATATCTAGCTTGGTTGTCCAACTTAAGGGTGAACATTTGTTTAATTAATTATAAATACAGAAATGAAAGATGAACAAACAATTTTTACATTCGAACATTAACAAACAAACGACGAACAGATAATTAAAAAAAACCGAAACTCAAAACAAGTTGGGTCAAATTTAGTGAGCCTCATTAGTTATGTACAATGATATTTTAACTATAGATATGTTATACGCTCACTAAACAACCGAAAAAAGCGTTCCGCGCTGCACACATACACACTATTCATTCAAGGTACATGTCAAAATGATAGAAAGGGGATAGTCGATAAAATCAATAAGAAAAAAAGAGACAGCTAATGTTGTCAATTGCGCGTCAATGTAAACAAATATTAGTCTAGCGACCGATGACATATCAGAATATTAGGCAAATAATTGAAATATATTAATAAATCGAAGTATTCTGCGTTCTTACATGTGGTATGAGATCCCTTGTGTTTTATTAACTTTGGTATCATAATTGGTGCATTTCCTAAATACACAGGATGGCATTTTTTTAAATTTTGTAGCAGCGTACCACTCGTCGCCATGCGGTGACACTGACTAAAGGCAATACGTCCTAATTAGGAGGTTTTCGAGTTTTCACGATTGCGCGCTCATAACATATCTATAGTTAAAATATCATTGGTTATGTAGCATACATTTTGTACGACGCTATTCACCATGGAGATTAGAGACCAGGAGGACCATCGCATGTTATCTCAATGCCTAACTTCAAGTTGTCACAATAGTGACAACTTTATTTTTCATCTATGGTGACAATCATGGATATTAGAGACCAGGAGAACCAAGGCCCTAGAATGTAGTGTCTCAGAAATATTGTCAAACCAAGGAGGCGCTCCGATCGCTATGTTGTCTCAATGCCTAACTTCACGTTGTCACAATAGTGACAGTACTCATAAATAGGTAACTTCATAGATACTACCTAACCTCCATGGATACTACTTACCGTTGACAGCGCGTTGTAAATTCTACACATTTTCAGAGACAGGCGGAGCTGCACAATTTTAGCACCCCATCGAAGGATTTTTGAAATCAACATGACCTGAATCGATAGGTCTACGTTCGGTCTGTATAGGTCCACTATCATTTTTGTTAGGTCACCTATAGTTTTTTAATAAGTAATTTTTTAAATTTTGCAAAAAACATTACAACTTAGCACACCTCATTTAAACGGAAACTGATTAATCTTTATATTTCTACATTCTTTATCGTTAGGTCAGTATTGATCTCTATAGTTTTTGCTTTTATAATATCCATTAAATTTTTTATTGTATCATCATTTTCTTTTCTTTTTCTTTGAATTATATTATATACACGCATTATTTTAAATCTATGTATACACGTATATTAAACGTTGATAGATCATTTCAAATTAGCGAACAACAACCCGCTGTTATTGAGACAACTTAGCGATCACAGCGCCTCCTTATTTTGTCCATATTTCTGGGACACCACATTCTACAATGATCGTTCTCCTCCTCTCTAATCTACGAAACTCAGAACAATAACTAAAGCATAGAAGGCGCTTTACGACATTTGAAGCAAAGAGAATGTAAAGGAGATTTGAAGTGTACGCTGACATAGACAAAAGAGTATTAGCTAGTGATGTGACTATGCATCAAAATAAATACTGATATAGATTTCTTAGTTTATGGTATAAAAATATAACATCAAAAATTCATGCAAGCAAATGTCGATTTTTTAATAAAATGACAAATACGATTGAAAGAACTGGGCATCGATAGTTTGATCAAGTAGTACGGGTGTGCAACGTACCTGCGGTGGCACTCTCATGTTTAAAAAATCTCTTTCACAAGTAATAGTTATTAAGAAAATATTTTTTCATGTGTGTTACGTGTGTTATGGTATATTTATTGTGAGCCCGGCCCAGTTAAATTATTAAATACAGTTTTCTGTAGTTAAATAAAGATAAACGGCCACATTTGCTATCTAACTACAGTGCACTGTATTTTATAATGTAACTAGTTCCTAAAAATACTAAAGTACTCGCTAGCTTCAATCGTATCCATACTAATATTATAAATGCGAAAGTAACTCTGTCTGTCTGTCTGTCTGTCTGTTACCTTTTCACGCCTAAACCACCCAACCGATTTTGCTGAAATTTGGTATGTAGATAGTTTGCATTCATGAGAAGGAAATAGGCATATTATTTTTTGGAAATTCAACCCCTAAAAGGGTTAAAAGGGGTGGCAAAGTTTGTATGAGAAAAATATTTTTATTGCACATTTTTGCATGAAACTTAATCAAATTAATGCTTTTTAGTACAAATGATGAAACACGTATTTCAGGGTTTTCCGAAATTCACCCCCATTGGGGGTTAAAGGGGGTGGCTAAGTTTGTATGGGAAATTTAATTCTATTGAAATATTTTGCGTGACACTGAAATAATGCTCTGCAATACAAATTAAGAGGGCCAGAACTTTAAATGGGGAATCAGTCCTTGGTACATTATAAGTAACAGTATATAAGCAAAAATGTTTATTTTATTCACTCTTAGCGCGAGCGAAGCCGCGGGCACCGCTAGTGTAAGCATATTTTTGATAATTTTTTTAAAGAATTATGTTTTCAAATATAGAGACGCTACTTAGCTGCACGTAATCCCTTAGATATTGGACAAAGAAAGAGAAATAAATATCTGGCAATAAATCGAAATATGCTAGGGTGAAATAAGCAACTCACTTTTATCTGTTCTGGCCCAGTGCGTGTTGGCGGACTTCACATGTCTTACGAAAACTTGCTAGGTTTTCTCAGACATGCAGGTTTCCTCCCAATGTTTTCCTTCACCGTAAGACAAGTGGTAATTATGATAGAAATGATTCGCACATGAAAATATCAGAGGTGCGAGACCCGGATTTGAACCCGCATCACTCGGATATACAAACAACGCGTTACCGCTGGGCTACCACTGCCCATAGTATTACACGACAAAAATGCGATGAACTAAGTCAAAGACAAAACCTGAGACGTTAGGTAGCTTTTAAACTTAGTATCATACAGATATCCATAGATGCAGATATCCAAGTTAACCAAATTGACGTTTGCTTTGTGACGATTAGCGTTTGAGCAACCTACATCTAACTCTTTCTAATGCTGTTGTAAGTGTATAAGAAAATAGAGACGACTATATAAGTTGAGCTACGAAGTCAGGTTGTTGTAATATTGCCATACTAATTTTAAATTTGCCGCGACATTTAATATAATAAATCTTGGAAATATGCGACGGATAATCAAAATAGATAATTTCAGCCACCATATATATCGATATTTATCGTTTAACCGTTATATTTTTGTTTCAGCCCTACACTTGAGCTTGACACTTGCGTCATAAGTGACATGACAGTAAATCTTTGCAGTAAATGTCATTTAAATTATTAGCACATTGTTCAAATTATTGAAATTGTAAAATTTCTGAATAGTGAATATCTCGTATCTGTGGTTTCAGAACTTTCAAGTTCTTTTTCCTTTAGATAATATGAATTTTTATATCACGAGATGATCATTGAAGCCCTTTGCTGCAAGTTAAAGACTTTCTAGATTGATAAAATATATTAAGTTAAAATATTGGAACATGCATAAACACACAATGGATTTAGGAAATCCTGCTGTTTCTGACGAATCTAAAGACGCTTTCAGTTATATAAATGAAAGACCAGTGGATGATATATCGTTAAATTTTTTTTACAAACCTCACACCATAACCTTATTGGCAGTATCTATTGCTTCTGTTATTTATACAGCATTTGTCAGGTATAAGCATTTATTATATAAAACGTAAAAAAGTTCTTTGTTTTTCATATCATTTTAACAATATATTAAGTATATTTACAATAATAATAATAACTTATGTCAATAAATATAACTTCTATGCCTGGAAATTACTAACAAATGTTAAAGGGATATGTTACTCAAAACATTAAATCCAAATATTAATACTTTTATGCCGTTTTTCAGGGATGAAACTAATACACAAGATAATATTTGGTCAGGAATATGCTGTGTAATTTTCTTCTTCTTAATAGTATCAGTACTTACTTTTCCTAATGGTCCGTTTACAAGACCACATCCAGCTGTTTGGAGAATTGTATTTGGCATGTCAGTTCTTTACTTACTGGCTTTATTATTTCTTTTATTTCAAAGTTATTCTACTGTTTATGAAATAATGTATTGGATAGATCCAAACTTACGGAATTTCAATATTGACATGGACAAGGTGAGCTTTTGAATAATATTTAACAGGTTCCATCAAAACTGAATATTCTGTAACACTTCACTTGTTATATTTTAGCATTGATAATCACCATAACTAAAACTACATTTTATACCTTCTAGAGAAGCTAGTTTCCTAAAAATGTTGAATCTATACATGTAATAAAATTCTAATTTAGTTGAATCTGTACATGACATATTTTTTGTATGTTCTTATTGGAATAATCATTATTATGGATAAAGAGGCCATGTCTAAAGTTTTTAGTTTTTTTTTCTATCTGTCTGTGGTCACAGACAGATCATCAGAAAACCACTGGACAGATTTTGATAAAATTTGATTTGATGATAGCAAGTTGTTCAGGTTAACATGTAGAATACATTTGACTTCTGGAAAATATCTTATTTCTGCAAAATCTATACTAGCTGTTAAAACATATATAGGATGGGTCATTAAATATTGTTTTAATCTAAGAAAGTATTAACTTATCCTTTTATTACATAGAAGTGTTTTAAATATATCCCATCATTGGTATAAACAGTATGTTAATATTTAGGACATACTTTACATATCATAGTGATATGATCAGTTCAGTAATCAAGAATGTACAACTTGTTGTAATCATTTATTTATTATATTTATCTGACATTGTTTCAGGAATATGCTGTTAATTGTTCAGACATTAGTTTATCTAGAATCTGGTCTCATGTGGATGTATTTGCATGGGGTCACTTTTTAGGATGGATGTTCAAAGCTATACTTTTTAGACACACTGGATTGTTATGGGCTATATCAATTATGTGGGAGATAACTGAAATTGCATTTGCTCATTTGCTGCCGAATTTTTTGGAGTGTTGGTGGGACTCTGTTATATTAGATGTTCTTATTTGTAATGGCTTTGGGATTTGGTGTGGCCTCAAGATATGTAAAGCACTAGAGATGAGAGAATACAAATGGGTTGGTATTAGGTAAGTGTGGATAAGTTCTAGTAAACTAATCATTTGTGATATTTACATTGTTATAGATATATCAATCGGTCTTGTATGTTTTTAGAGATATATCATCTACCACAGGAAAAATTAAAAGGGCAATTCTACAATTTACTCCAGTTCAATGGACACCAGTACGGTGGTTAGACCCGACATGTACTTATATGAGGTTCTTTGCTCTCAGTCAACTTGTTGTATTTTGGCAGATATCAGAACTAAACACATTTTTCTTAAAACATATATTTCAAATGCCACCGTCACATCCTCTGGTTTTAGCTAGACTGTGTTTAATTGGAGTTATAGTAGCACCTTCAGTAAGGTGAGTATCCTACATATCTATATTGACAGTTTCTAAAAAATATTCAGTAACAAAATTGAAAGATTAAATAGTTAAATTCAATTGCACAGCTGAAAAAAAATATCTTTTAACTACTAATAGCCACAAGCCTGCATAGTTTTGGGATCATAGGCATAGCAACAAGATAACTATGCGCATCCCTTGTCATTACATTCATCAAATCTACAGCACTATAACTATTTTTATATGGACATCTAAACATAGTACATTTTGATTGATAGCATAACTAAAGTTTATTATCAAGTGTTTTCAGCGAAAAGTATAATCACTATATAATTAAATAAATGATTGTATCGATTTTCCTGATTTGGATGAAAAAATTGAAGTCTAGTTTGCTTTTGAATCAGTCTGATTATTTAATTTAATTACTTTAAGATGGCCTTGCACCCTATGACACTTAGTCATCAAGACAAATCTAAAGGCAGATGTATAAATTTTATTTTGTCGTTTAGTAAATACCAGGGATAATAAAGATATACATATAGTATACATTAATACAGCTCTAATAAATAACTTGTTGTGTTCAAACATTGGGCTTTGACACAGTCGGGTAAAAAGGATTGATGAGATTCATATTACTTTATTGAAATATATTACAGGCAGTATTATACTTACGTTACTGATACAAGATGCAAACGTGTCGGGACCCAATGTTGGGTGTATGGTGCGATAATGGTAACAGAGTCCATGTTGTGCATCAAAAACGGCAAGGAGCTGTTTGGCCAAGCGCAAGTGTGTAACGTGATCGTATGGCTAGTCATACAAATTCTAGTCTCAATTGGCTGTGTATATGGAGTTGTGCTTTATCATAGATATTTCGAAGTAAGTTCACTTTATAGCCTTATAGTAAAATGATAAATAAAAATAAATTATTTTTTTATTTAGGACATTAACACACAGAACCATCTTGCATGGTAAGCTATGAAGCTTGTGTTACGGATACCAGATTAAGTTGATATACTACACAAAGAAAGTTAAATACATACCTACATATTATAAATTTAAACACCTATGACTAAAGTATAAACATTCGTGACTCATCAAATGTATGTCCCCCAGCGGGATTCAAACCCACAAATGTTGGCATAGCAAGTTGATACAAACTGAGCCAAATGTCTTGTCTTAGTATTATAAACAAATGTGTAATGTATGTATATTTGTCTAAAATCATGTACATTAATGGCAATTAGAACACCTTAACCTTTCTTAACATTAACTGTTATGTCACAGTGCTTCAAAGATTACAATGATGTCTTGTTCCTTTCCAGCCAAGTAAAGAAGCGGTTGTAGATAGTCCTAAGAAAGACAAATAGTTATTTGGTTTTTCCAGGTAAATACTATATATATATATATTACATAACAATAGTTATATATATAATATATTACATAACAATAGTTATATTATGTAAAATTTTATAAATATTTATTATGTATTTTTCAAAATCCTTGTACCTTAAACTTCTGCTTAAAATGAAATCATGAATAGTGCTTTCCTTCCCGCCCATGCTTCGTACGTTTGATTATGGCTACAAATCTGTCAAGCTACTATATTAGGGTCGAAATTTTGGTCAAGTGTTGTATTCATAAGTATGTATTCAGGCCCTTTTTAACATCCCTCTGCTGGGCACGGGCCTCCTATCAATACGAGGGGATCACGCCATAGTCCACTTCACATGTCTTACGAAAGCTTGCTAGGTTCTCACAGACATGCAGGTCTCCTCACGATGTTTCCTTCACCGTAAGGCAAGTAGTAATTTTGTTAAGGGAACACGTTACCACTGGGCTATTTTAAATTAATGTTTACATCCTAGAATATATTATGTTTATGATATACAATTACAACATTGTCTTTCATTGTTTCAGATATCTATTCGAAAATACATTTTATTAGCTAATTTAAATTATGCTAAAAGCTACTTAAATAATTCTAGGAAAATATTAAATACCAAATATTATTTATTACTTCGCAACTAAACTAGTTACCTCGTAGTTATTTCCATTAATTTACTAAGTATTTACGATAATGTAAATCATTGCTCATGAAGTCATGAACTATTGAAGTGACATGTTGTGTGTGTGTGTATATATAAGAAGACGATGTATGTAGTTACTTAGGAAATAAATCTTCCAAATATTATAAAAAAATTAAATTATTATAGATTATGGTAGAAATTTGATACAGATTGCTTGTTAATTTTTGGGTTTGGTGTAATGTGTTAAAAATTAGAATATATTATGTATACTTGTATACTATAAAATAAAAAAAAAGACTTCTATACATTCGTTAAAAACAGTCACTATATTTTTTTGTTACATTATTATCTATACTGGCTAATTTAATTATACGTATATATAATCAAAGGTAGTTGTAACACATTGGCGTAGAACGAAGGAGTATAGATGATATCGGTGATCGTAATGAAATGATCATAGAAAATATAAAAGTATCCTAAAAGTCCCGGTCCGATCGACCCTATCTACGCTGGTTACGTTAGGGTTATCGTTTTGAAAACGATAATAACGTTTTTTTTATCGTAAAAGCCATGAGGAGCCAGTCACAATTTAGTAAGCTACAGCTACGTTATGAATCACGAAATATAACTCTTACTGTTTAAAGTTTGGGTTTTATTTATTCTTTATATTATGATAAATAATTTTCATAATATAAAGAATAAATATAATAATAATCAAGAAATAGACATAAGACATAACTAGACCATGATTTATTTGGTATTAGACAGAGTTCATAATTCATAATAGTGTACTGAATTTCATTGATTGTGAATGTGAATAAAAATCTTCAAGAATAAATACATTGTTTTATTACCAACCTAAATAAGTTACAATGACTTTTGACCCACGTTAAAAGTTAATAATATACTTAGATTAAATACTTGATAAACATCTTATCTAAGCGAATAATATCTTTTCGGATTTTGTCGCAGTATTTGTGTTTTGATTTTGTTTCCAAACGTTTCTAATGCTTTACAGCACTCATGGTCACGAGATAGACTAAGATTTTAGGTCGTTTTTTTATATTTGTTGTTCAAATTTAAGCATTTTGATAAAATTAAAAATATATATTTGAATATGGAATTATTATTAATTTAATGTTAGCAATTATTATTTAAATTATTTCATTTTAGTAAAAAAACTTTATTAATTAATCTTACATGCAGTGTTGCTTAGCTGGCTTTGGCGAGCTACGAAGCGCAGTACATGGGCTGACCCTTAGTTGAAGGCAGCACGGTCCGCAATTGCGTCAACACTTTGCAAACTTTGTACTACGACGGAGTCTACCAAGTAGAAGGCTATAAGGAATGAGGACTTGCCTTTGAGCCATGTTGAAGATCAGTACCTCTCGACTAGGAACCGTTTCATAATGTCTATACGCGGTAATACTGAAGAGCTATTTGATTATGTATTATGGATTGAGAGGGTATTATTAGCTTGAATTATTGTACCTGTTGTGCTTTACTTTAATCAACACTACCCATATAACGCCCACTCTATAAGTCACCATACAATATTGAAAATGCATGTATATATTGTATATATTTTTCGTAGTCGCCTCTTAAGAGTCTGTATTTTGATACCACACTTGATTGAATCCGCCATTAAACATTTTGATTTTTATGTTAACGACGTCAATGAATCATCAGAATCCGTTACGCCGTTTATTATTTACGAGGGAATATATATTATGTTGACACGTATATGATACGTATATAATATTATGTATATATTATAAAGATTAAGGTCAAAGACATAAGCCCTCATAGGGTTACGCCGCAGTGGGATAAAATAACTGAAAGGTTAAAAGTTGAAAAAGGTACAAAGGTGCTGAATAAGAATAAAATATTATTATATTTAATAGGTACTTTAATACCTCTCGGCTCGCCTCTACAATCTATATCTCAATATCAGCATTATCAAATTTCAGTTCGATCGCATCATAAGATAACCCTTGGATTCTTACCTCATATATATTTAACATATAAAAGCTATATTACATTTATAAACATATTCATACATTAATGTAATATTATTACATATATTAATATAGTTTTATAAATTGACCATAATATATACATTTTTTGCAAAATATCTATAGAAATGTGTAATGTTTTGTTTAAATTAAGAAATAAAAACATTGTTATATAAGAAATTCTTATTACAAAACGTTATATAATATCGTCTTCAAATATCTATAAGTTGGCCAGAACAACAACTGCATGGGTAGAAAACATTTAAATCTAAATTTTTAAATTTTGGGTTAATTAATGAGCAATTTTGTAATTTTTGAAGCAGCTCCTTTATACGAGCTAGGTCACTGTGTCTCGATTCTTCTTTTAAAAAGGATGCTAGTTGTTCATCAGAGGCTAATCTTAAGAGAACATCACTTAGTTCTTCTAAATGGCGTTTTAGTTTATCACATTCAGCTTGGAATATTTTTAGTTGGTTACTTCTTTCTTCTTCTCTTCTTTTCAGCAAGCTTCGCTGTTGTTGGTAGAGGGCTACATATTCACAGATTGTGTCGGTTTCATTTTGCAACTGCATTATAATATGTTCTAGTCTATGTTTTTCGTCAGACAAGTTGGCAACTTCGTCCATAATATTTAAAAAGCGCTCCTGAAGCTTAACCATGGCTTCTTCTTTTTGTATGCGCATGTCATCCAAAGAATTTATCTTTACTCCTGTAGAAATTGGCAATAACATTTGTGATGTTTGTTCAGTGTCAGTGTGTTCTATATCATTATTGAGTTGATTATTATGATTTTCTTCACTTGGCAATTCATGATTGTGTGTAACATTTAAACTTGATTTTATTTGATCTAATTCATGCAAAACTTTTTCATATTTTTGTTCTACTATCCGGTACTCATTTTGCAATCTAATCATTTCATTGTCTTTAGCTTTAAGTTGATTATGCATGTTCTTAAAATTTTCTTCAACTTCAGCCAGTTTGAGCGCCAATCCCTTATTAAGTTGTTTTTCGTGTGTCCATTTTTCCGTCAATTCTAGCTTATCTTTACCCTGAAAATTTATTTATTTAGCACTTATATATAAATAAAATATTAATAAAATCCTTTTAAGATATTAGATGTAACGAAATTTAACGGATGTATGCAACTATAACATCGATGTTGAGTAGCTCGCGAAGAAGATGAACAAACATAAACAAACAAAAATTTTTGTAAAGATATAACAATTTTAAAGTTAAATCTTTAGATTTAACAATATAGAACAGAATTTAAAGTATCATGTTTTATCCTTCAGTAAATGTAAAGCAACTAGCTCTTGGACAACCCTTACGTCACATGATAAATCTGATGAAAAAGACCTAAAATTTTATACATACCATTTTAACTATGACTTGTTCTAGTCCTTCTATATCAAGTTTTAACTTTTTATTCTGTTCTGTTGCTCTTTGAGCTGCTAATTTATCACTTGTTATGTCTGCGGAAAGTTTGGTTATATCAACATTATCATGGTTGCAAATACTTTCATTACAAGTGATACTGTCTTTCTCCTGCAGTAATGCTTGAAGTTTTTCATTGCTTTCTGCATACTGCATCTTCAATTCATTGTATTTTCTGTTTGTTTCTTCTAGTTGTCCCTGAAATAATTATAAAGACATGTCTATAGTTTGTTATTTGGTAGTGTATGTTAAACATCTAATATATAAAAATCTTGTGTTTGTTAACGAACGCCTCCAAAATGGCTTGACTGATTTTTATGATTTTTTTGTGTATATTTGGTAGTCCTACGGCTATTTTTTATTCCCCTAGGTGATAAGGGTGGCCCATACTAGACTTTTTATTTTTTTATGATTTGGCATCAAAAAATCCTTATAACCCTAAATCATTCTGCTACCAATCCCAAAATTTTAAAAATGATAGGAATGCGCGCGGAGTCGTGGGAAATGCTAGTACTATGATAAAATGAAAATTCAGTGAAATTGATAAAGGTCTTTATGAAGTTAAATAACTTCATTTTTAAATAAAAGTTAAGAAAATGCCTATGCTACTAAGTGTATTTGACAAAATTTAAAGTGAGTTGAGTAAAATTTAATGGCCAACAAGAAAGATAAGAAATATATATTCATTAGAGATATGCCAACTAGCCGATTATTTAGTTGTTAAGGGGCAGAGAGTTTGCACAAGCTGATCAGTTTTATTGTGGTTATAATATATATGGTATTGTTGTTATGGTTGGTTAAATAAGATAATAAGGTACTTACGTACTAATGATGACACACTTTTATTTTGCTTTTATTTTTAATGTGCTTATATCGTAAAAAACTATTTTCTTTGGGTTTTCATATAATAGGTTCATAAGGTTAATTTTATGACTCTTTCTTTCTAGGTTGGTTAGGTTAGGTTAGATATATGACCACAATATCGCACGAGCCGAGCGAGCGCAGCGAGCGTGCCGCGGCAGCGGCCGGCGAGTGCCATAGTCACCTAACCTAACCAACCTAGAAAGAAACATTCTTAAAATTAACTTTATGAACCTATTATTAATTTTCGATTTAACATTTTACGATATAAGCACATTCACACAAATCTAAAGAAAAAATAAAAGTGTGTCATCATTAGTACGTAAGTACCGATAATAATTTATAATTGCTAAGTTTGTTTGATAAGTGTCATTAAGACAGTTTATCTTAACAAGTAATTTTCGATACTGATAACCAAAGATGAGGCTATTACTAATACAAACAAAGTAAAAAGTTTGCTAGTCATCGCTTTTGCTGAATACTTGCCGACTATTAACTTACTACAATAGTGGCCAGATATGAGCTTTAAGTTAAACAACTAGTTGCCAACCAGTCAGAACATGTCTAATATGCATTCAATAAGTTCAATTTAACAAAATGAAACTTACTTTTATTTCTTGATAGTCTTTCTGTACTACTGATTCCACCTCTTGTTTACGACTCTCAGCTTTATTTCTAAAATCATGATTCTGTAAGCGTATTTCCATTTCACTTATTTGGTCAATAAGGCTACTTTCTCTTATATATAAGGTATCTAAGTCTTTTGCAAGATTTTCATTTTTAATAATTTCAGATCTTAGTTGTTCATTTAACTCATGTACATAATGCTCATAATGAGATTGTATTTGGTCTCTGTCTTTCTGTAATGCTTCTACTTTTTGCTCTAAGCCATGAATTTTATGTAACAAAGCATCAGTTTCTTCTAAAACATTACTATCTTGTTTGATATTAACAGGTGAGTCATTAGTTAATTGCTGTATTTGCAATTGTAATGAATCTAACTGTTTTTGATATGTAAATATTTGATTCTGTAGCTGTGAATTTTCAAACTCTCTAGAGGTTAACATTGATTTTGTAAATTCCAATTGTTCAGTTAAATTGTTATTTTCGTCTTTAAGAGATTGATTTAAATTATTTAATTCTTTAATAGCATCATCTTTGACACTAGCTTCTTGAAATGTGATAGAATACTTTTTTGTTAAATCACTTACTTCAGATTGTAATGTTATAATTTTTTGTTTAGCAATATTATGATTATTTATTTCCAACCCATGTAAGTATTCAAGGTGTGATAACTTTCCATTTAACTCACTTATCTGCATTTCAAGATTAGATCTGTTAGAAATTAGAATTTCGGTGACATTTGTATTCGATCTAACATCAGACTCCATTTCATTTTGGTTGCAATATGCATCTCCTTTATTACCATTTACTGTTGAATGATGTTCATTGCATAAATTATCAGCTGTAGTTTTCAAAGTATCATTTAAAGATTCTTGCAATAGCGTACATTGATCAATTTGTACAGATCCTTCGCATTTTTGGCTATTTACAGTTTTCTTTTCCTGATGGTCTCTTAACTATAAAAATAATTTCATATCAACAAAGAACGAATTTAAGAATAAAAATATTTTGGTCTTTAAATAACTTACCTTTTTACGCGCTTTTGCTAATTTTTCAGCTCTTAAATCCATAACTATTAACTATATAAAATTATGAATATTTAAAGTTTAATAACGCAAATTGACAATAAAATTATTTGTGTGATATTTTATAAAAATTAAAAACTTTTATAAATTTTGCTTTATGTCACATTTGACAAACGATACGACAACTCACTACTTTTTGATACTTGTGTCATCAATGTAGCCATGGAGATTAGAGACAATTATGTACCAATATACTCTATGCTCATCAGTCATGTTACATATATGAAGCATGATTGAAGCATAGATGAAAAATAAAGATATGAAGTATAAAAGTAAGGAGTTCCATCAGTATATTAAAAAGTGTCCGACAAAAAGTGTCAAATTAAGCGGCTTAATTTTTAACATAAGCCAAAAATTCTTAGGGTAGGATATAATAGGGAGTGCAGAGACTACTAGTAGGATAGTAAATTAAACTAGGAATAAAAAACATAAAAGTAAAGCACTGTCTATCTGGCCTATCGTGTTATAGCAGATCACGCTTTTGCTGATCAGCGCAATACGCAAATAATTGACTTGAAAATACCACGACAGTTTAGTTATGTTTATTTGTCAATTATTGAATATTTTTAAGAATTTGCACGTGGGCAAAATAAAAAAAATTTCAAGGAGATATGACTATTTGAAATATAAGAAAATGGGAAATTCTATTTCGTTTTTTCATGGGAAAACGAAAAACGGACTTATATAATAATTAACGTAGGTTGAAAGGGCAAATTAAGATCTATAAAATGATGATTTTTTTATTTCGAAATTTTAAACAGCAATTTTTTTGTGTCCATTTGAAGCGCCACTAGCGAGAGTCCCGAGAACTAATTTTTACGTATATTGCAAATGACAGTGAGAAGAGTTTGTTTACTGTAAGGTAAATTTGCATTTTTGTTGTTAATATAACATAAGTAGTAATTATGATGATATGGTTATTGATTAATAAAAATAATATTTATATCGACATCATTAGTTTTAGTACCACGAACTCTCGCTACGTCCGACAACGGCGGACAGCGCCAAAATGGCGAATATCAAGCAGCCACAAAAGCACGTTGACAACAGCCAGTCCAGTGGTATTATAGAGGTCAGTGTTATAAACATAGATGCACAATTTTTATAGAGAAGCATGGAAGTGAGATAGATTAAGAATGTAGTAGATGAACCAGTATATTACAAGTCGGTGGTATATTACTCTTTGAGATGAGCTCATCATGAGCTATGTGAAGGAACGAGATAGGCATATGTAAATCTCGGAGCAATTACAAGCAATTGCTCCGAGATGTAAATAGACAAAGGTCTTCTTCAAAAATCTTCCTTTGATTGTATAGGGAACGTGCACGAACTATAGGTGGCAGCACTAAATCGACAAAAGAGACCTATGCGGACAGCCAATGATATTCTAATTTGTTAGAATATCATTGCGGACAGCACTTATAAGTTATAACTTATAAAACCTGTCATCGTGCTTCCATTTATGTAAACAAAATTATCTCTTCAATTATATTATTTTTGAATATGATAAATATAGGTTCCAGTCTATCAATAACATTATTATTGGCCAAAATATCAAAAGGACAAAAGTTCAAAAGCTCTTCGAGGCCGGCCATGTATAATTGGTGGAAGAGATAATAAATGTGATAACTGGCAAAATTGTCGTACAAACTAAAATATACAATGTTTACGACGTGAAAATAATTGTAAATAATTTTCGGAATTTCTGCGTTTGTGCAGTTATACTGAAAACATAATAACACTTTGTGAAGTTATAAAATTTTATGCTATTGGATTTATTTTCACTTTTTGTGGATGTATTGGTACATCCATAAATGCAACAATACAATTACATTATGATTAGCGAGAATAATAATTTTCAATAATAAAATTAATTCTGTTTCCTTGTTATAAATGTCGATGTCTACTATTAATAGAGTACAAGATTCGGATTGGCGATGCCAGTCGGCAGCACCTTCGTAGTGCACGTTCCCTATATAATCACAGGGTTCTTCCTTACATTATGCTGCCCCATCTCTGTTGGCATATTACATAATTGCTGTTTAGCCTCGGTGAATTGAGGCGAAACAACTGTTGACTTTTTTTATAATAAATTTTATTTTATTATGGACCATCCAGTGTATCAACAGAGACAGCGTCCCAAGAAAATCACTAGACAGATTTACATGGAATTTGGTATGAGGATAGCCGGTTATCCGGGTCAACGTATGCATATGATAATGTTTCACTAAATTTTAATTCATTAAATGCATATGCAAGTATATAATACTATTCTATCAAAAATACATTTTTTTATTTTTGTTGTTATAAGAAGTAACTGAGGCTACTTTTATTTTATTAGAAAACTATCGACTCACCCTCGCTTCGCTCGGGTTCGCCCCTAGGTACGTGCTGTATATATTTACTTCACACCGACCGGTATATATTTGAGTTGATTATACACCATGGCAACGGTCATAACATGATACGTCAAACGCCGTTAATTGTATAATGTTGTTTTAAATTTCCTAACTTTTTTCGATATAGTATGTTACCCTTAAGAGATAAGTCTGTGTCACGCATGGCAACGAGTGGTACGCTGCTACAAAATTAAAAAAAATGCCATCCTGTGTATTTAGGGAATGCACCAATTATGATACCAAAGTTAATAAAACACAAGGGATCTCATACCACATGTAAGAACGCAGTATACTTCGATTTATTAATATATTTCAATTATTTGCCTAATATTCTGATATGTCATCGGTCGCTAAGACTAATGTTTGTTTACATTGACGCGCAATTGACAACACTAGCTGTCTCTTTTTTTCTTATTGATTTTATCGACTATCGCCTTTCTATTATTTTGACATGTACCTTGAATGAAAAGTGTGTATGTGTGCTCTCACTGTGCTGCGCGGAACACTTTTTTCGGTTGTTTAGTGAGCGTATAACATATCTGTCTATTAGAATATCATTCATTGCCTCCAACAGATATCATTATATTTTAGCCAATCTATATAAAAACTTGACAAATTATATATTAAAACCTTCCTGGAGAACCATTATATCCATTGGTGAAAACTGCATGGAAATTGGTGCAGTAGATTTTGAATTTATCGCGAACAGACAGACAGACGCGGCGGAGGACTTTGTTTTATAATATGTATAGATTATAAAAATCGTATAATTTATTTAATTGGACTTGCTAGTCAAAATAAGACAACCAAGAATAATTTAAGATTGTATTAAATTGACTGATATAAATTATTGAATAAAACTCCAAAGCAATATAACCTACACTACTATCGTATTTGCTACATATGTGTTTTTAAATTGAAAAGAATGTGTATAATACTAATTAATAACTAAATAATAAAGTTATATCAAAATCGACTAGTGCTATTATTGTTATACTTAAATTAAAGTGATAATCAAAATAGGTATAAAAAATTCACACATCCAAAAACTGTTTGGTGCCGCAAAATTTAGAAGTGCCATTTAAGTTTTGCTGTATTCTAAATCCAAATATAAAAGTAAATAAGTTTAGCGAATGGGAGGTTTCACAACAAGCTCGGCTCAGATGGCGCTACCAGCGCATAACTTCACCAACGAAAACCTCAATGCCGCCTATTTTGACAGACGCGTTTATGATTATAGAATAGTTTAGTTAAGTTGTGTAAAATCAAATATAAGATGGAAAAATACGATGTTTTAACTATTGTTGAATTAAAAAAATTGACATACACTACATACATACTTGACGTTGTTTACGTTATGCGCTTATAGCGCCAGCAACGGCTAAAACTAGCAGTGAGACCTCCCATTATGAGTATTGAGTGTACTTATGTACTATAATAATAGGAGAGCTATACTTTGACAGTTGCGAGAACAAAAATTAAAAAATTGATTGCAAAAGACATTTGCATAACATACCTACTTACTTTTATAAAATAAAAAAGCACAATATAGCAATTGATTTCCGTATGCAACACTAAATAATTTTTAAATAAATGATATATGTTGGGACAATATTACAACAGTGCCATCTGGTTCCGTGGTAAGCTACGAGGCTTGTGTTACGGATACCAGATAGTTGATATACTACACATATAAATTTTAAATACATACATATTATAAATATAAACACCCATGACTAGAGTACAAACATTCGTGCTTAGCAAATGAATGCCTCCAGCGGGACTCGCACCCGCGACCGCTGACGCAGAAAGTAGGGTCACTACCAACTGAGCCAAACGAGTCGTCAACTCAATGATATGCGTTATGTATACATTAAAGACAAATCGCCACATACACATACATATAATTGTGCAAAGCTAGCAGCAGCTAGCAGTAAATAGCTGTTATGCATCTACTATACTAATAAATAATAATATTATAAAATTTTGAGGCACCAATCTTAAAACGGCTGTTTACATTAATGTTTATTAAACAAAATCGTAATATCAAAGAAGTACACATTAGTAAGAAATATCTTTTAACATTGTTTATATTATATAGCTGCAACAGTGAAGATCATTTACAATTATTGTTTATTAATTAATATAACTATCAATGTTTAAATTAAAAGTGATACTGGTTTACAGTTTATGTCAATCCAAGGCTATAAACTTCGTAGTGTACATATTACATATGCACTTATGGACGTGTATCATAAATCATTTATATTATAATGAGAGAGTACATTACATGTAAAGGTGTCGTCAAACATTGTCAGTTGCACTGATACTCTTAGAAAATTTTGTTAACATAGTATCATTAGCAAATTGAATGGATAAAATTATTTTTTCCACATTTCTTGATGTTAGTTGGAATGTCGTACAGATTATTATGTAATTATGGTGATAATTGACACTAAGAAAAATATTAAAAGATTGCTAATAAAATTGACTTTTAAAGGACAGTGAAAAGGTTTAATTTAAATTACTTAGAATATTTACGCAGTTTAATTATTATCATAATTTAGTAATTTTATTTCAAACTTAGATTGATACCTACTACAGTCAGTACCAGCTGTGGTGACTTTCTTCGGAATAAACACGCCTACTTAACCTTTACATTTGTTAATTCATTACATTAAAAATAATATTAAGGCATTTCAATATTTTGTTATACGTCGTAAAAACGCTTTTTAGAAATATTATATTTTTAGAGCAAAAAAATACTATATTTTACTTTATATTTATAACATTTTTATTTTTATATTGAAGCTTTATATTTTTATATAGATTATTATTTATTATAATACAAAGTAAAGTAATTCATTTTAAAAGTCTTTTTCTTACATTATATTGTACTTTAATAAAGCTGTATTGCAATAATAAATAAGCATGGTTAAACCATTTCAATGTATATATAATAACTGTAAAGCTACCATTTTTTGTTTTCAAACATTTCTCTGCTAATAAATTTTAATTTAACTCGATTTTAAAACCATCGTGCATCATTATAATATTCCAAATACCTAGCCTATAAATCATTTAATATTATTGAAAATGAACAAGCTATATATTTCATTTAAAAATATAATCATCTTAATATCATTATATTGTTGTACGTAGGTTGTGTGTAAACTATTATCAAAAAGAATCTATTTAGTAATTAGCATTTGGCGCACCTGGACCGGGCTTTATTTATTTTACATCTTATATCATAAAAACTATCTCCATACAACACTTCCTTGAGGCTTGCTTAGTTAAAATGAATCCAGGAAAAATATTATAAATCTCCATTAGGTAAAAAAGCTCCATATGGACGCACGTAAATAGCAATATTAGAGATTATTTAGCAATTACTTATAAATAAATTTACGCATTTAATTTAGTATTAAAGGCATGAAAGATTTTCTCTCTACATCTTTGGGACTTCATATCACAGTTCAATATTAGTTATAGTCAATACGTATAATTACGGATACAAACAATTGCTAGGTTTTCATATTAGTATTAGGCCAGTCTTCCTGCTTTAATATCATAAGAAAAAAAGGCCACAAATAACTTAATGTTTACGTTACAATCCTACTCTTTTGCATTTTATATAATATAATATTATGCAAATAAATATCAACAATATAGTTTCATTAGTTTAAACCAGTTCTACATAATATACAATGTGAATATATTATGGAATTCGATGGTTCTTATATTATACAAATGTACTGTACCTCGTTCGCGTTAAGAATGCAGTAAATGACACATTGTTTATCGGCCTAGCAACCCCCCTTAACCAATGAGATCTTCTCAAATTAGAAAATCGCGTCCACAGTGGCCAGTTGAAGGCATAGGCATTTGGAACGCAACATTGTGCCTGTCCTTTGATTGTTAATAAATTATATTTTTTTATGACCTATTCGTCAAAATAAGTAGTTCGGTAACTCAGCGGAGAAAGACAACTTATTACAATGTTTTTAAATTCTTTAAACAGTGTAATTTAAATTTGACTGCGGACAGTAAAGTTGTAGTCATTTCGAGACCACTGTGAATGCACCTTTACCCTGTAGATGCGCTGACAACTTACTGCATTCTTAACGCGAACAGGCTATAATACTTTTTACCGAATAATTGACTTATTCCATCAAAATCCAAACAAAGAACAAAACAAAAATCGTAAATAATTATGCTTAGTTTGCACACTCCACTAATACAAAATGTGTACGTGATCAATAACAATACTTATCCTTACAAGCTATACAACTGATAACAGCAAGATAAATCCGTAACAAATTATTGTTATTCCAATAGTCATATTCGTATAAAAATTGGACAGAGTCAGTTCTAGGAACGTTTCTGAGCCCATTTGAGATCGTCAGCGCGCGGCTTGCAGCCGGTGAGGGCTTGGATGAGGAGTTCCAGGGTGGCCCAGAAGTGCAGTTTCTCCAGGGGCCAGTTGAGCCAACCGGTGGTGATGCAGAAGTAAGTCTCGTGCGGCGCCACGTGGTGGATGCGGTGGTGGCGGCGCGGCAGCACCACGTGCCACTCCTGCAGCCACACCACCCACGCCGGCAGACCGAAGTACGTGTGCGACCATTTGTGGATCTGAAATAATAATTGTAATACTTTATTTAATTTCTTGTCGTAAAATTCATTGTCATTTTAATAAGCTTAAAAACGATATTTCTATCGAATTTTAGTAAAGAATTGAGTATCTTGTTGATGATCAAGATCTCAGGGCCGCCAGACCTTACTTATTTTCTCAGTAACCAAAGGTCCTATAAATTTTTAATTTCTTAAATTAAGTATTTTAACTTTTAAGTATAGTAGGTTCTGGTAATAAGGCCTAAGCAATAAAAATCCTATTATAAATTCTTTGAATCGCTCAAGCTCACAAACGTAGGTAGCTAAAACTTAAAGATGGCAACTAGAACGTATCACGACGGGATGGCTCGTGGCACGAATAACAAAAAATCGTATGTTTGAAACGTAAGTATTCTTTTAAATATTTAAAATAATTATGTAATTTTGCGTTATTGATTTCCATTATTTCATATTTTTATATTTTTATATATATTGTGGAAGATGAATAGGAAAGAGGATGTTAGAGTGGGAAGAAAACTATAAAAGTCGATGCATAACCGGCATCGGGGGTAGATGTGTCTTGACATTTATCGTAGTAGCATTGTTAGGTCGTTAATCTGTTGGTTTATTTTTTAAAATATCATTGTTGGTAGCTTAGTTGTCTTTTTGGTTCGTTTGATTGTGTTTAGTGTTTTCAGATTCTTAAAATAAATTGAGGTCGATTTAGTAAGCTTGTTTTTTTAAAAAAAGCTCACTCCTGGTCTAAATTTACAAGAATATAATTAATATTAAGAAGATGAAATTAGTTGAATCCCAAACAAACATCCTGGAACGTTTTACGGTATGGTTTACGATAGTTCTAGTTCGGACGATGATGCAGATCATTTGTCACTCGCTGAAATAAAAAGAATCGTATTTAATCAGGTTATGAAGGGTGTACCGCCAAAAGGCACAAATACCTACTAAAAAAAATCTTTAGGAGAAAAGCTTTAAATGACAGGGGCAGTCGAGTCACTAAAGACCTTTTTGACAAAATCAAAGAAGAGAAGAAAATTATCAAAGGTCGTAGTGGTACTATGGAGTACTATCTACTACTATACTTACCATCAGGTGAGCCTCCTGCCCGTTTGCCCCCTTTGTCCCATAAAAAAAAAGATTGGTACTATCATTGTTATTAAGAGGATAAGCTGCCAGACATGAGGCAATGTGCTAAATGCGGAAAATGGTATCACGAAGAGTGGGTCGGTCTGTGAGCAGATGATACGGGCTCTTTTTAACCGACTTTTCTTTTTTTTTTTCTATGTATGTTCCCCGATTACTCGACGATGGCTGGACCGATTTGGAAAATTCTTTTTTTGTTTGAAAGGGTATAGTTTCTAGTTGGTCCCATAGTCACCAAGTCACGATCTGATGATGGGATCCCAGGGAAATCGAAGACAACTCTCAAATTTTATAGGCACTTATTACGTTTTTCATATATTTTCTAAAGCTGTTCAAGTATTTGCGTCTGATAATCATCATCTCCTGTGGTTGAGCTAATGATGGAAGGTACAACTTCTCAACGGTTAGGAGTTAAAAGAAAATTCTTTCAATATTATACGTAATTATAGACCGATAGTTAAATTCTTTCAGGCTCTTATTAACCGACTCTAAAAAAAGGAGGAGGTTCTCAATTCGTTGGGGACTTTTTTTATGTATGTTCCCCATTACTCGAAGATGGCTGGACCGATTTGGAAAATTCTTTTTTGTACAAAACAAAATAAGTATCTACTTTCCGTTAAAAATTTGAAAATAAATTATTTTTAACAAAAAACAAAAACCGACTTCAAAACTAAACAAATCTAAACTAAAAAGTAGAAAATAATACTTTTAAAGAGGGTGATCCACTGGCGAGCAAAACCGCTGGCTCGCTAACGAACTCACGAGCCAAAGGTCTAAACCGCCAATGGAGCATCTAAAAGTCCGCGGACTTAAAAACCGGCGGACTTGCTCGCTGGCTCGTTGTGCATGCTTGAAATTCTAAGTCCGCGGTCTAAAAAACCGCCAGTGGATCAGGCGAGCCAGCGAGCCAACATTTTGCCTACTTTCGTGTCGACCGCAGGCGCTGCGCGTCCGTCTGGGTGCACGCCATGACTTCGCCAACGATGAAAGTAGACTGTTTGGTTCGCTAATGGAGCACCAACGCGAGCTGACGAGCCAACGAGCCAACGGTCCAAGCCGTTGGCTCGTCGACTCGCCAGTGGATCACCCCCTTAAGAACTTCGTTAATTTAGAAGTCGGTCTGTGAGCAGATGATACGGGCTCTTTTGAGTATTCTGATGGCTGTTAAGGCGCAGATAAACGACTTTTAATGATTTTATATTGAACATCACGTCTAAACTTCTAGTCTTATTTCTTTGAAAAAAATATATGTTATACTAGACAATTTTATTCATAATTTGATATGTGAAAATGTGAAATTATATTTTAATAACATAGTGTAATTAATTTGTAAAGTAATGTCTAACGCGGACAAAAAAACGACAATCACGCAAATACTATGGTGCGCGTTGAAGCGGGCGACGGGCTGCAATGTATGCTAAAGGTCGCGGGCAGTTAATGTCGCCTTAATGAAAGGAATTCGTTGTTTTTTTTTAAGACTGCATGTATTATTAATGCATAGGTACTATTATTAATCTTAATTATCAAATATAAGAACCTATATTTTGATTATTTATGTATGACTAGACTTTCCCGCGGTTTCGCTCGCGTTCTAAAGGCTGGAAACAAAAATTCTTTCGCCCGTCCGCCCGTCTTGCACGCGGTGATGATTATTTTGTTGCGAAGTTAAGTTAAAACTATGAAAATATCTCGTAAGATATCCATTGAAAGCGCCATTGCCAAGAGCAATTTTGCTAAAAATTAAATACTTGTAATGAATTACTTATTTAATTGGATAAGGATCAATATCATGTTTATTAAACAACTTCGCAAATAAGGCATAATCTTAAAACAAAAATGGTTACCATAAAAAGGTTATAGTGAGTCAACCTTAAAAGATAGAAATATGCTATCGCGGACTTTTTTTTTGGGATTTTTAAAGGGGAACAATTCCGTCACACATGATTTTTGCATAACTTTAACCATTTACGCAGCGCACGCAAAGGAAGCTCTCAAAATGAATATTTTTCTCCCGTTTTTGCAACACTTTTCATTGATGCTCCGCTCCTATAGGTCGTAGCGGGATGCAATGTAGCCTATAGCCTTCCTCGATAAACGGACTATCCAATACAAAAATAATTTTCCAATTCGGACCAGTAGCTCTTGAGATAAGCGCGTTCAAACAAACAAAAAAACAAACAAACAAATAAACAAACTCTTCAGCTTTATAAATAACTAGCCTTTCCCGCGGCTTCGCTCGCGTTCTAAAGGCTGAAAACCAAATTCTTTCGTTCCGCCCGTCCGCCTGTCTTGCACGCGGTGACGTTTAACGGCCGGTTTCAATATGCGATCTCAATCCATTTTTACCGACCTGAGTTAGAGTTTGCGATCCGAATTTTAGAAAAACCGTTTCAATAACCGAACTGCAGATTGATTATGCTATCCAAAAATATAATCTATCCGTCAGAGGGTACCAATCCGGATTAGAACAGTTTTCGGATCGTCCTCTGTTCGAAAATGACAGTTGATGGGTTTCAATAACCAATCTTTGACTTTGACATATCTCTTTTGGCTATCTGATATCCAAATTTGCTATCCCTAACATTTGACGGATTTCGTTGCGATCTTTTAATATTTTTCATCAATGACCAAAAATTGAATCACCTTAATACCAATCCGGCATTCAATTGTAAAAAATGTAGAGTGATTATAGTGAAAGCGACATTTCGAAGTGCTAGAACAGATATATTATTGTACTAGAGCAGATGTATTGTTGCAGATTCTCAGTCTGAAACTCTAGGGTTGCAACATATTGTTGAAAGGAACGAGTTTATAAATAGCTCTTTTTCAATTTTGTAAGGAATCTTATATTATTGATGAGTTTTAATATTATTAGTATCTATTTCTTTATGTAGTATATGTTTCTTAAGTATATGTTATGTTATTCCCTAATTTAATTATGTTATCGCTTGTATCGCTGATTCCGTACTGACTAGTCGCGGCTCATACCCGGCCTTATATACGGGCCTCGGATGGTTCTAGAACCTTCGACTGTAGAAACTTCCAGAATGTTCGAGTACATACCGGCCCCGATCGATCATAGATCGATAGATCGAGATTGTTCTGGAAAGTTCTATCATCGAAGTTTCGAGAACGATCTCGACTACTAGTTCCGCTACTCGATACTAGATGGCGCTAGTGGTACGTAACGTCACCATGTCCCGAGCATTACTTGTTGCGCGCAACACTGCCCCCTCCTAAGACATGCTCGTCCCGAGCATTGTCGGCCTCATAATAGCGCGCTAGTCGATCCACATGGACGATCTTCGGAGTACCTCTTGCACCTTTCCGTATCCGGTAGGTTACGTCATTGATCCTAGTTACAATCCGGTAAGGTCCATCCCATTTAGCTTGAAGCTTAGGAGATTTTCCTTTGCTGCGAACTGGATTGTGCAACCATACTAGTGAGCCCTCGTCGAACCCTTTGTTGTTCATTTTGCGGTCATACCGGGTTTTCATCTTTTCAGACATTTTCTGACCCGATTGTCTGACGTGCTCATAAATGTCATCCATCTTGTTTCGCAAGTCATTCGCATAATCGGTTATACAGCTTGGGGCACCAGGTGGTATTCCGGTAATCAGGTCTGCAGGCAGCCGTAATTCTCTTCCAAAGTTTGCGAAAGCTGGTGTCACCGATGTACTTTCGTGAACAGCGCTTCGATATGACAACAAAAATGGTTGGATGTGCTTGTCCCAATCTCGTTGATGATTTTCCACGACTTTTGCCAGGTACCTCTCCAATGTCTGATTAAATCGTTCCACCATTCCATCCGATTGTGGGTGGTAAGCAGTCGTTCTCGTTTTATGAGTACCCATGACTCGACAAGTTTCCTGGAATATTTGAGACTCAAAATTCCTTCCTTGATCGCTGTGAATCTCTAAGGGTACTCCAAAACGACAGAAGACTTCATGAACCAGTTTATCTGCAACTGTTGACGCTTCTTGGTTTGGAATGGCGAAGACTTCCGGCCACTTAGTGAAGTAGTCCATTACTACCATGAAATACTTGTTCCCACTGTCACTTTCCGGAAACGGTCCGGCAACGTCAAGGGCTATCCTCTCCCAAGGTGCACCAACATTGTACAATTTTAATGCACCTCTACTACGAGTCTGAGGTCCCTTTACAGCCGCACAACTTGTACATTTGCGGCACCAGTCCACGACATCGTCACGACAGTGAGTCCAATAAAACCGTTCTCGTATCTTCAGTAGAGTCCGTTTAACTCCCAGATGACCTCCTGAACAACCATCATGGTACAGCTTCAGAACATCCGACACTTTAGCTTTAGGGACAACCATTTGCAAATGACTGCTGTCCCCCCGAGCATTTTCCCATTTACGGCACAGGACTCCATCCTGAACCACCAAGCTGTCCCATTGGGCCCAATAGCTTTTCGTGGTCGAACTCATCGCCGAGACGTCGCTCCACGTGGGTTTAGGAGCACTGGCCTTAATCCATTCCAGAATCGGCTTGATATCCGAGTCTTCCTGCTGTGCATATTGTAGGCTTTCCTTCCACTCGTTGTTAAGGTCTGTCCTAAGCATCTTCACAGGTACCACTTCCTTAGCCTCTTGCCTAGCACAATGCTTGCAATCTTCGGGACAAGGTCTTCTTGACAATGCATCTGCGTTGCCATGGGATTTCCCGCTGCGATGTTCGACCACAAAGTCGTATTCCTGCAGTAGTTCAATCCATCTCGCAACTTGCCCTTCTGGATTTTTGAACTGCAATAGCCATTTCAGTGCAGCATGATCGGTTCGTAAGTGGAATTTCCGCCCCAGAAGATATTTGTTAAAATGCTGCAATGATTTTACAACAGCAAGTAATTCCCGTCTCGTAACGCAATAGTTCCTTTCCGGCTTCGATAACGACTTGCTGAAGTACGCTATTACAACTTCTTGATCGCCATTTCGTTGGGACAATACACCGCCCAGTCCTATGTCACTTGCGTCTGTGTCGACTATAAACTCCTTACCCACATCAGGATATCCCAAAATAGGTGTTTTGCACAGACGGTCCTTGAGCTCCTGGAATGCGATGTCACAACTTTCATCCCAGCAGAAATGTCGCTTCTCCTCGGTTAACTTGTGCAGAGGTTTTGCTATATCTGCAAAGTTCTTGACAAATCGCCGATAGTAGGAGCACAAGCCCAAAAATCCTCTGACCTGCGTCTTGTCTTTTGGAACTGGCCATTCCTTGACAGCGGCGATCTTCTCTGGATCCGTGCGGATACCTTCTTCCGACACTACATAACCCAAAAAGCTAACTTGCCGTTTGAATAGTGAACACTTCTTCGGACTTAACTTGAGGTTGGCACTCTGGATCTTCATGAGCACGCGTTCCAGGTTTTGAAGGTGTTCCTCAAACGTACGGCCTACGATAATGATATCATCCAAGTAGACCAGACAGGCATCGCCAATTAAACCGGCTAGAACAAGTTCCATTAACCTTTCAAACGTTGCCGGAGCATTGCACAATCCAAACGGCATAACTTTAAATTGCCACAGACCCTTTCCTGTCGAGAATGCAGTTTTCTCCTTGTCCTTAGGGTCAATTTCAACTTGCCAGTAGCCACTTTTCAGGTCCAGCGTGCTAAACCACTTTACTCCCGTAAGCATGTCCAGCGTGTCATCAATTCTTGGCAAAGGATAGCAGTCCTTCTTCGTCACGTCGTTCAAACGGCGATAGTCAACACAAAACCGCAGGTTACCGTCCTTCTTCCTTACCAGCACTACAGGTGAACACCATGGACTAGATGAAGGTTCAATAACGCCGTCCTTCACCATTCCCTCAATCATGGTTTCCACTTCCTTTTCACGTGCTACCGGCAATCTCCTTGGTCGCTGACGGATAGGCAATTCTTCACCTGTGTTTATTTTGTGTTGAACTAGGCCAGTCTTTCCAATGTCAGCATCGTTTGACGAGAAAACATTGGCGTATTTGAGTAACAACTTCCTCGCCTTGACCATTTCATTCGGAGAGAGGACGCTACGACAGTCTTCTAAAAGTGTAGTCACCCTCGTTTGTGCGTCCTTGCTAATAGTCCCAGTCGATAGATTTTCGCATCGACGCAACCAATCCACTTCCTCGCAAGTACCAATCAGTGCGCCTTTGTCTATAGTCTGTTCCTGATCACAAAGGTTCAGCACACGTACCCCTGAGATGTCGGTGGCTCTGACTAAAGTTCGAGCCACTTTCCATGGAAGGTCATTGTCTACCCTTTCCACGAGTACACAACGATTTGCTTGCCCAGGATTCCGAGGAAGACTAACCGGCACAATCGTTTCCGATCTCGGCGGAAGAACAATCTTCTTCAGGCTGTACACATTCCCTGGTAACGCCCCTTCCACGAAAAGTTCCTCTTGTCCACATTTCAAGACACCTTCCTTAACGTCGATCTCACAACAATTCTTCCTCATAAAGTCTAGGCCCAGGATGCAATCGTCCATTATATCGGCCACGATGACATTATGCAGGTAAATCCTGTTGCCTAGCTTTAACTCCATCTCCTTCTCTCCACGGACGGGTATGCGCTGACCGGTGGCTGTCACCAAATTAATCCGTTCTCGGTTGTACGCTGAGCCCCCAAGGGACCGACTAATAAGTTGGGAACTGACAACCGTGCGAGAAGCTCCAGTGTCTATGGTCAGCTTACACGGCGTTCCGTTGACCTCGCCCTGGTGATTAGGCTGTTCCCGTCATGAGTTTGTGAGATCGAAATCCTTGGGGCTCTTCGAACATCAGCCAGCACCCGCCCCGTAGTCCTGGCTATTACTCGTTTCCCTGCTGCTGCTGGGCGGTGCTGTTAGACGCACTACCCTCTCGAGATTGGCCATTTTCCCTTTCTGCAGTGCGCTTAGGGCAACTGGATCGAAGGTGGCCCCTTTCCCCACAGCCGTAGCACCTAGGGCTGCCACTACGGTCCTTTACTACGGTCACGAACTATAGCCGCTGTAACCTCCCTGACGCGATGGGAACGATGATCCTGTCGCACAGCTTCCACCTCCAGTGCGTGGGCCAAGGCGTCCTTTAGCGTCCCATGGTGCCCGAGCCTCACTGCAGCTCTCACTTCTAGGTCACGGATGCCGTCGATGAATGCCTGTACCAGGTTCCCTTCAATCACAACGGGCATAGACTGGTAGGCTTTCCGAACCAGCTTTTCCACTTCTAGGGCCCACTGCTGCAGGTTTTCGCTACTGCGCTGCACGCGATCCTTTAGCTGCGCACGAAACACGTGTTCCAGGTGAGCGTCACCATACCGGGCCTCCAACGCCTCCAGCAGCTGCTCGTAAGTCACTTCCTTACCGAGAGCTTCTAGAACAGTTAAGGCCTGGTCGCGCAGGCCTAGGGTGAGAGCAGTCATGGCCTGGTTTTTACTCCAGCCATTCGCCTTCATGACGGCCTCGAACTGGATTTTATAGGCCGACCAAGAAGACGTCCCGTCGAATGGCGGCACTTTGAAACCACGGGGCGAAGCCGCTGCAGCTGGAACTGCGATTCCATCTTCAAGTTTCAGGTTTTCCAACGTTTTCTTCACGTCAGCCATCACATTGTCAACCCGATTATTCACTTGTTCGATTCGGGTTTCAGCCTCTGACAGGCGGTTGTTCACCTCCTTTATGTCTTTCTTGAAGGTAGCGTGAAGGTCCTTCATGAGGAGCATCTGCTCCTCCTGTCGGCGGGCCTGCTCTTCCTTATCGCGCTGAAGCTGTTTCTCCAGCCGAAGAGCCTGTTCTTCCTGTCGGCGGGCCTGCTCCTCCTGCCGGCGGGCCTGCTCCTCCTTATCGCGCTGGAGCTGTTTCTCCAGCCGACGAGCCTGTTCTTCCTGTCGGCGGGCCTGCTCCTCCTGTCGGCGGGCCTGCTCTTGCAGCATCATCATCAGAGCACCCAGGTCAGGTGCCGTAGATGCAGGAGCTGCTGCATGGGCAGCTGACGAGCCGGCCTCTGTGGTCGGCAGCTGGCCCTCCGAAGTCTGCGGCGATGTTCCTCCAAATCGCCTCTGGTCCGTCTCCTGCTGGCGTTGCTGGCTCCGGGTACGGATACCTTCCGTGTCGTCCTTGGGTAAAATCGGCATGATTTAATCCCACACTTCTGACACCAATTGTTACGACTTAGGGTTCGTTACAATTAAAACAGCCGATTAAACTACTAAAAAAAATAGACACTTTAATTATCCAACACTAATGTCAAAACAACACACTAAATTATAAAACACAATCGCACTAAGATCACTTTAAACCGCACTCGTAGATCGCTTCGATGTTATCGCTTGTATCGCTGATTCCGTACTGACTAGTCGCGGCTCATACCCGGCCTTATATACGGGCCTCGGATGGTTCTAGAACCTTCGACTGTAGAAACTTCCAGAATGTTCGAGTACATACCGGCCCCGATCGATCATAGATCGATAGATCGAGATTGTTCTGGAAAGTTCTATCATCGAAGTTTCGAGAACGATCTCGACTACTAGTTCCGCTACTCGATACTAGATGGCGCTAGTGGTACGTAACGTCACCATGTCCCGAGCATTACTTGTTGCGCGCAACAGTATGTTCCCCGATTACTCGACGATGGCTGGACTGATTTGGAAAATTCTTTTTTTGTTTGCAAGGGTATAGTTTCTAGTTGGTCCCATAGTCACCAAGTCACGATCTGATGATGGGATCCCAGGGAAATCGAAGACAACTCTCAAATTTTATAGGCACTTATTACGTTTTTCATATATTTTTTAAAGCTGTTCAAGTATTTGCGTCTGATAATCATTATCTCCTGTGGTTGAGCTAATGATGGAAGGTACAACTCCTCAACGGTTAGGAGTTAAAAGAAAATTCTTTCAATATTATACGTAATTATAGACCGATAGTTAAATTCTTTCAGGCTCTTATTAACCGACTCTAAAAAAAGGAGGAGGTTCTCAATTCGTTGGGGACTTTTTTTTATGTATGTTCCCCATTACTCGAAGATGGCTGGACCGATTTGGAAAATTCTTTTTTGTACATAAACAAAATAAGTATCTACTTTCCGTTAAAAATTTGAAAATAAATTATTTTTAACAAAAAACAAAAACCGACTTCAAAACTAAACAAATCTAAACTAAAAAGTAGAAAATAATACTTTTAAGAACTTCGTTAATTTAGAAGTCGGTGCCAGCCAAAGCAAAATAACCTTAAATAGACACATATTCGATTAGTCTATATCTATAATATTTGTAAACATAATCAAAATACCGTTCAAAAGTTCCTTGCAAAGGCAAGATAAGTCTATCCGTCTTTTTATTAATACCGGTATCGTAGTAGGCATCCCTAAGTTCGTAAGGTGCATCCCTTCTAAAGATAGTAGCACTTATATAGTAAAAAATATCGGAATTTATTATAATGCATTACTGACCTGATTTGTCATCGCCACAAATATGCAGCATAAATACCAGTATGCAATCCAATGGAATTGACTCTCAATCTTAGATGAGTCATAGGTGAGCAATTGCCAAACAATTCGCGCCAGCACCGGTATGGTTATGGCAAAATTATCACCATTAGTTTCTATGAAATCATGGCGAGTAATAGAAGTTGGATCGATGTGGTGTTCACGAAAGGGACGTAAAAAATTCTGAAAAACAAAACACAAATGAAAAAATAATATAAATAAACTTCAAAAGCAAATTAATATTTTATTTTTGCAGACAAACAGCCTGTTATTATATATTAAACGAGAATTTTTTTCTATATATGTCTACTAATATATTTGTAATCACGTTCTCGAGAACAGCTCCAACGATTTCAATAAAATTTGAAAAGTAGGAAGAGTTTACGGAAGGGAACAATCGATCTAGCTATGTTTCATATCTGAGATTAACCGTTTATTCCATACTTGAAGCCTGTTGTATTGCCTGCATAATATGATTCTACGGCGCCGAAGGTTAGTTTCGGTTTCTATCTTTAAATATAATAAAAAAACTAAAAACACGCTTTTTATAGAAAACCAAACTAAAAAAAAGAAAATAAATTTTATTTTTTACTTTTTAGTTTGGTTTATGTATAATAGCGTGATATTTTGGTTTTTTAAAACTATTATTTGTTTTGTAGCAAAAATCATATTTTGCAAATTGAAAAATGGAATAATTTTGTCATCGGTCCTCGATAAATCTACAAAGTTTGAACGAAATCTGGCCGTTTAAAGTGGGTTAAAATCGCGCCCAAAGAAGTCGGTTACAAACATACAGGTGAAGCTAATAAAAAGCGACGTATAATCCTTTTTTAGTACAGAGTGTTATGTTTTAATTTCCAACTGCCAAAAGGAGGGTTATACGTAGGTATTTTATTAATATTAAAAATTAAATTATCTATACTAATATTAAAAAAACTACTTTTTGTGACTTAAATATAAAAGTTATACATATGCTGTCGTAGACTTTTTTGTAGACATTTTTAAGCTCCACATCTTTTCTCTAGAACTCAAAAATATATCTTTCATAGTTAAGGCAGCGTTCGTAAGAAACGCTTTCATTCGACCGCTTTTTCTCCGATTCACTTTGCAAAACGGACTACCACGTAAAAGCCTTTTTATTTTTCGGTTTTTTATATAACCTATGACACTCAGCAATAATGTGGCTTTCTATTGGTGAAAGAATTTTTAAAATCGGTTCAGTAGATCCCGAAATCACCCCTTACAATTTAACAAACACACAAACTTTACTTCTTTATAATATTAGTATAGATGTACATATGAAACAATTATACCCTCGATACTCTGTAAGGTGTTCGAGCGGATCATAAACTCCCAACTCATCCGCTACCTAGAAGATCACTCTCTTATCAACGATCGTCAATATGGCTTTCGACCAAAACGTTCGACGGGTGATGTTCTAGCTTATATGACGCATCTATGGGGTGAGGCTATGGACAAACATGGCGAATCGATTGCTGTTAGCCTTGATATTTCGAAAGCGTTCGATAGGGTTTGGCACCGTTCTCTTCTTTCCAAGCTTCCGGCTTATGGTCTATCTCCTCGTTTGTGCAACTGGGTGGCCGACTTCCTGCATGAGCGCAGTATTCGCGTTCTCTGCGATGGACAAGCTTCTAGCTTCCTACAGGTGAATGCCGGAGTGCCTCAGGGGTCCGTTCTATCGCCAACACTCTTTCTTCTGCATATCAATGACATGCTATCCCTGGGTAACATTCATTGCTATGCAGACGATAGTACTGTCCACGGTCGATACTTTGGCCATGCAACCGCAAATCGAGTTGAGATAGATCAAAGGAGAACAGAACTTGTCCGTAAGCTCGACGATGTCTTGTACCGCGTTTCAGAACGGGGTTCAAAGAACTTGGTCGAGTTTAATGCCAAGAAGACGCAGGTGTGCGCGTTCTCGGCAAAAAAATCTCCATTCCTTTGTCATCCCTCTCTTCAGAACACTCACCTTACTATGCAGGATGGCATCAACATCCTCGGAGTAAATATCCGCAGCGATCTTAACCAAAAAACCCATATCGAGAGTATCATGTCGTTAGCTTCTCGTAAACTCGGGGTCCTGAACAGGGTGAAGCGGTTCTTCTCGCCTGAGCAGCTATGTCTTCTATACAAGACTCAAGTGCGCTCATGCGTTGAGTACTGCTCCCACCTCTGGGATGGCTCTGCTAAGTACCTATTAGACGCTCCAGATAGATTGCAACGCCGCGCCATCCGCATAATTAATAAAGCTGAGGCTACTGTAAACCTCGAATCTCTGCAATTGCGTAGAGATATTGCTTCCCTAGCCACTTTCTACCGCCTTTATTACGGCGAGTGTTCTGAAGAGCTCTTCCAACTTATTCCCTCCTCTCCTTTCCTCTCTAAAACCACACGTGCTGGTCGGAAATTCCATCCTCACACGGTACTACCCATACACTCTCGTACCAAAAGGTTTGGCAGCTCCTACCTGTGCCGCACTATTAAGAAATGGAATTCACTACCTATTCACGTGTTTCCCTCTTCTTATAATCCGGGGTCTTTTAAACGGAGCATAAAAAAGCACATGAGCAGGCCGACGAGGTAAGGTCGATCGGTATCGAGATCATGTCCCGGAACCGATGGATCTCACTCCTGGACTCCACTGTCGCTTAACATCAGGCGGCATGAAGTCATCTTGTCGAGCGTCAATAAAAAAAAAAAAAAATATTATATCCATTCTTTAAATAACACATTCTTATAAAAACTTTTAATCATCTTATTTCTCAATTCCTTCCATTTCACTATCTCTACCCTCAATGAGGTCAATATCACTGTCACTATCAGCCGAATTTATCACAAATCTATCAGTGTAATTGTCAAAACTGTGTTGAACTTTTAACTTTAAGCCCCAATCATGTTTACTTTTTCAGTCAATAATTTTTTTACTGTAGTTAAACTCATATCCACGTTTCTAGTGGCTACATAGCCTTTCAGTTGAGACCATATATTTTCAATTGATTAAAATCCGGATGATATGGTGGCAATCGCAACACAGTGCCCATGTTCGGCAAGTATCTTGTCCACGGAAAACTCTGTAAACCTGTCCTTGTGCTGACATATTAAATCGTAAATCTGGGGTTTTGTCAATTTTGAGTCTACTGAAATTTCGTGTTTGTTTAACCAGTTGATCATTTCCTGTTTAATGGTGTTTGAATTAGGTGGTTTTTCAACAACTTTGTTATGATAGGGTGTGTTGTCGATAACTAGAACAGAATCACTGGGTATATTTGGGATTAATTGATTAACCAGCCATTTCTCGTAGTTATCGTTATTCATTTCATTGTGATAATCACCTATAGTGTCCGTGGATTTATACATTAAAAAGGCTCCGGGTACAAAGTCTTTTTCGTACCCCGCATGAACAATTATCAAACGTTGACCTTTTGAAATTGGCCTTTTTAACCCTTTTTTCTTAATGTCACTCCAAGTTTTTCCTTTAGTGTGGGATGTATGTATGTAAGACTCATCCATATAAATTATGTTTTTGCCAGTTTTTCGAAATTCTCGTATTTTGTCAAGGTATTTAATTCGTTTGAGACTTACATCATGCTTTTCCATAAGAACTTTTCGATTGTTTTCCATTTTAGTGAACCGAAATCCCATTGGATGAAGTATTTTTCTCAAAGGCTATTCAGACCTATTGTAATTAATAGCCTCAGATAATTTAGCTTTTAATAATTTTACAGTCGGAAGTTCATTAAATCTTAAGTGAAAATCGTACACCATTCTTCGAATCGCATCATAATCAAAATTATCCATCTCTAAATGAAATTCCTTTTTTGGTCTACCTTTTCTCGGAGAACTAAACATAATTGCATTGGGAGGTGTTTCAATTCTAGCTTCGTTTAGTATATTGTTCAAAGTCTTTCTTGAAATTTCAATGGCATTTGCTACTCGCTCTTGAACCTTTTTGAAATAATTACTTAAATTTACATTCTCATTTTTTTTTTAATATATGTATCTGCTTCTGTTACAAAATATTTATAGACATTGTAGATAATTTCGCGTGACTGACCTCGTAAAGGTTTACCTCTTTTTCCTAAAGATGCCAACGTACAACTTTAAATTATAATAATATTAAATAAATTTTTAAAATTTAATAAAAAATTTATTGAAAGTTAGGGATTTTAACAACTCTATATATATACTTTGGACTGAACGCGACTGTACTCCACCGCAGTTGAATAACGAGTGACAAACGTCACATTTAAATAATCGAAATCAAAAAGCAATCTTGTATTTAATTTAGTTGTATTTGTTTGTTGTACATATTATAAGTCATCAATAAATGTTTGTAGAACACGTAGGGTGGCACATAGGCGAGAGCGATTATATTCCCTTAAATCGGCCTTGTCGCAAAATCTTTTCTTAGCTGATAATGCACTATTAACTATTAACTAGCTCTCCAGCAAATTTTAAGTTTATAGCACAAAAATCAAGGACTTTCATACAAACTTGAGAGAGCTCTTTAGCCTCCTTAATTCAGTCCTATCGCAAAATTCGTTCTCAGCAAACACCTAACATTAACTACCTTCCTGCCAAATTGAAAAATTTGTAGCACAAAAACTAAAGGGCTTTCATACAAAAATGCAAGAGCCTATAGACAACCGTAAACTGGCCCAGTCTTAGAATCCGTTTATAGTTGATGTCTACTAACAATATACTACCTCCCTGCCAAATTTCATCTTTATACATCAAATGATTTTACAATATTTCGTGATGAGTGGATTTCACTTTTACATATAATATATAGATTAACAATTTAAGTGATGACCTTGCCAATTATTGGTAGATCAACTGCACCCCATGTATCTGCTGCCCAATGAACTACTCCTGATGCAAAATCAGCAGTGAGTACACCAGCTAGTGCTGCCAGTAGTAACGAAGCATCTGCACGAATGTATTTGGCCATAAGAAAGCCTGCACTGATGCATAATGTACAGCACAATACTACACATACACCTTCTTGTAACCTTTTCCCTAGAAACAAAAGAAAATAAACAATTTAACTAATTAACTAATATAAACAATTGTTAGGATGATTCCAATTAAATGTATTATTTGATTTAACAATTATTTAGTTTTATTTAACAAGTATATTGTTATAAAATAGCACACTCTTCATATTGTATATATTCAAGATTTTGTATATTTTATACAATAGCTTAAATTGTTATATAATAGAACAAAACTTATAACTTCTTTAAAACCTCCTTTTTTCAATTACTTTCATAATTAAATATAGATATTATATGTAATATGTAAGCATAATAAAGAATGAAGATTTAAAAAACATCTTTATTTAAATCATACACACATTCACTAATTAATTGTATCTTCCATGCAATAAATTATATAAAGTATTGTATCCAGCCCTTTTTACCAACCCATGGATGGGCATGGGCATTCCGTTATGATGAGTGGGATTAGGCAAAGTTCATCAATTAAGCCAAGTGCAGGTTGGCAGACTACACACTTCTTTTGAACACTTAGTTCTCTCAGATATGCATGCATTTCACACAATGTTTTCCTTCACTTTAAAACTACTGATATCAGAAATAATATGTTTTTTAATTACAAGAATACAAATAAATGAGTAAGGCATTTGTGAATTTGTACAGATGTTACAAATAATTTATAATTACTTTTAATGACCTTCAAGTTGAGGGTTATGGGAATCTGCTCACCTGGACTGTAAAGTTCGGCAAGCTCTTGTGCACCTCGATGTCGAGGACCCCAACGGGGTTGATTACCTACTTCACTTGGTAAATGGATATTAGCATTTGGATCATCTTCCGTCATAGAATGTTCTAAGATCTCACGTTCCGTTTTAACGGGAGCCAATAATGTTGTAGCCATCGTACTTGCGTACTCAAATTGCTCAGAACCCAAACCACTTAGTCCATTTCTTTTAACACACGGTGCTACCGGTAATTGTAAAGTCATATTACATTAAAATATGGAATAACAACAGTATTTTTTGCAATAGATGAAACGAGAGAATCGTTTTTGTTCATGTATTATATATATGAACATTGTACGCGATTGATAAATGATTCAATTCAATTATTTCTTTTGATAATAATCGCTCGTTTGACAGTCTGACAAGTGACAACTGACATTTATGACATGAGAATTTGAAGTATAAATAAAAACAAATCCTCTGCTTCACTATGGTTTCATTCAAATAATAGGTACGAATCTGCCACTGTAATTTCCATTTCCCATTGCCATCGAGAAATGGAGAAACGAACAGTCTGAAAAAAAAAGAATAACGAAAACGTTAAGCGTCTTTAAAAAAGACAACCTAATAAATTTATTCTAGTTAACTTAAGTACTTTATTTTAATCGTGTAAAATGCAATTTACACATACCACCTATAGGTAACAGGTGGTGGATGGTTGTAAGGGGCTCACCAGCAAAAAAGCCAGAACTACGTACTAAAACCCAACAAAACCTTCCCCGTCTTACGCATTTAATACGTTTGCCGAAGCAGACCACATAGGCAAGGAATACGTTTTTTTTTTTGGAAAAATTACGTATTACAGCATTTACGCATACAATCTGTACACACACAGGTGATAATATAGGCTTCACCGGCTTAAAAGAAGCTAGTACTACAAACCAACAGACCTCCCCAGCCTTAATGGCGCGTCTAAGTTAAAACTACATTTTTAGGATATACATTTACGCATATATACACACTGCTCGTTTGTATGGAGCTGACTGGCCTGTCGGCCGGCTGCTTCTCGTTCCAAGTGATTAGTGAAATGTGTCTCGCGGAATTTCGCTTCGCGTATTGTTTTGGGATCTATATTCTGTGCACAATAATAATCAAGTACAGATTTTGCTAAATTACTCTTTCATTATATTATATGAGTAATATGTAATCCAACTCAAATTACTGTATTTTATTATTATTAATATTATTTTTTGAGACAGAAATGTTAGACGTATTTGCGCCAAATGCCAATGCGAGGTTCTAAAAATTGTACTGTATGCGTTATAAATAGCAAAATGATGTTGTCGAATACCTATTAGCTATTGGATGCTTGTATAATTTAGAAATATTTCTATATAGCAAGATTTGTGAAGTGATATACAAACTACTCATAAAAACTGATGTACACTTCATAAGAATACAAATTATTAAATTAATTTGCTTCTGCGCATTTAATTTTCGAAATAGAATCGTACAGTAAGTTTTTTTATGACTATTAATTTTTAGATGTGTATAAGAAGTATGTATTGTAGATTTATAGAATTAGAACTTTATGTAAGGAAGTGTATATGTAAAAATGTAACGTTCTACATATTTGTGCGTTTCTCATTCAAGACTAAAGGGTTTTTTTTTATATCAGGTTTAACATGACAAGATATAAAGAACCTAAAAAGCTTGAGAAATTGGCTCTAACCAAACTGGGAGAATGGGTAGCAAAACAAGCAGAAATATACATGATTCCAAATGCATTACTAGCCCAAAAGAATCCGGAGAAGGCACAAACCACATTAAATTCCAAAATTGAAAATATTCGTTGTTATTTAAACATTCACGTACCATGGATGCTCTATGATAAATTTGCAAATGAGGCAATAATGGCTTTATCAGACCTATTAGAGAAGACAAAACACTCATTAGGATTTCGGGGATCGATGGGGAAATTTGTAAGTCAAATGAACGTGATTGTAAAGATGACTGAAGTCCTTTTCACGAAAAATTTTACCTTGGTTTCCATTGACGCTATACCAAAAATGATGAGATCTGTTTTTTATTCTAAGCTTCATATGCTAACAGGTCTTGAATATTTAAATTTAGGTTCGCTTTCTGGTGGCTGGAAGACTACAGATATGGAAGTATCTATAATACAAGCTTTAAAGCAGTTACATCGTCTCAAATATCTTTTTATCAACTATGATTGCACTGACAATATTTTGAAATGTATAGCTAAAAATTGTATTTATATTAGAAAACTCGATGTATCTTGCTCTAAATGTATCACTAATGAAAGTATAACCATTGTAAGTAAGCTGAAAGAGCTAAAAAGTATCCAATTATATCATACGCTTGTTACGTGGGAAGGATATGTTAATTTACTGATTAATTGTCACAATTTAGAAGATATTGGAAGGTGCGATGAAATCGGTAAAGTATTAGAATTTATACATATAAATTGTCCAGAAGTATGTCCTCTAAATTTAAAAGTATACGTTAGCCGATACGCTACCAGTCACCACTTACAATTAGCCATAGAAATGTGTCCTTTTATTTGTAGCATGACTGTATTTCACAATACTTTACAAAGTGATCTTATGGTTTTGATTGGTTTAAAAGATTTATATGATTTAAAACTTTTATCTTGTGACTTTTATGCTGATCAAATAAAACAAGTACTACAAGTAAAAGGATGTAATTTATTAAAGTTACATTTGGAACATGTTGACCAAATTGATCTTAATGCTCTTATGTACATAAGTCAAATGTGCCCTTTGCTCGAGACCCTAACATTTTATAATTGTACATTAATTCAACACACATCGCTTTACACAAAATTGTTAGACATTTTGCCCTTTCGGAATTTAAAAAAATTGACATGTGTATCTACATTTAGCGATGAACAACTATTATTTCTATTGACAAACTGTATTAATGTAGAATTTATTCAAATAGGAACAGCTGTTCAACTTACTGATGATTTCATGTTAAAAATTTTAGACAAAAATCCATTAATATATTTAAAAGAATTACGCATTATGCAGTCTGATTTTTTAACTATATTATCCGCTGAAAGATTAATCCAAAGTTGTATGAGTTTAGAAATATTAGTAGAACTGGAGAGTTGGTCTTTATTAACAGAAAATGACCGAGAATATATAAGGAGCTTTATTAAAATAAATAACCTCAATATTGATACATCTCCTATACGGAGATACGATTGCTAAAGACAATCAATTTTACAGTTAAAGTTACAGTGTCGAATCGGGAATACATAATTATTATCTTAAATAGGTAGGTACATAAAATGGCTTTGGCCTAACGGCAAGAATTTAATTCTTTAAATTAGCGAGAAGGCAAAATTTATACATGATACATCTGATCTAAACACCGGATCTAAAATATAAAAAACTCATGTCACAGTGTTTGTTATTTAACTCCTCGGAAACGGCTGGTACGATTTTTTTTGTATTTTGTAGGTCTGAGAATAGGTCGTGCCATCGTGGGCCATGTTTTATTCCCTTAGGTGTTGGGTGGCCTTGTTTTTAATCTTTAGCCCAAACTCCAGTTTTATTTTTTTATGATGGCACTAAAAATACTTATAACCCAAAATTTTCATCCTTCCCAATCCCTATTTTTTAATAGTCTTTATTTGGTCTTTATATTTTGTTTTCATTTATTTTGATCATAACTTATATTCATATTATAAATAAATCGTTGCTAGGTAACGTTGTTTTGCGCTTTCTTACTAAATAAAAATATCGGGAGGGTGGAACTTTCGCACCTAAACTGCCAATTACACAATGCCATTACAATAAAATTATATTTTGTATATCAATAAAATATACCGTTTATGAAAATACCTCGAGTTTTATCTTTTTACCCTTATAACAAGTTTTAGTTGCTACTCCATATAGCTTCTATATGAATAATTTAGAAACTCTGAAACTTATTGATTGCGTGTGAGGCGCGAGTATACAAATACGCAATCAATAAGTCAAATTATTTAGTTTCAGAGTCGTTACTATAATTTCTCAAATGTTGGTAATACAAAATACTTATTAGTAATTATATATGTAGCAATATACTCTATGTTTAATGTTAGTAATGCAGTAATAGTCAGTAGTTAGAAAAATTAACAGGTTATAATAATAGATTTTGTTTTGTTTGTCGCCTAGAATATTGTTAAATCAAAAATATAGTATTAAATTAAGAGTAGAGGCAAGATAAACAAATCAATATTTACAAGTTACTACTGTGAAGTATCACTAGTAGTCTCACTTAGTACAAATACATACTAGTGGTATGAGATGTTACTGTTTTGTAACATTAGCACCCTTGAAATATTAACAACAGTTCTACCTGTTATTCTTTAGAGAGTTTAAGTTAAGAGAGAGTAATTTTCTAATTCAAATCTATCATAACTATTATGTGAATTTGAAATTTCCTATATCTGAGAAATATAACTTCCATTGCACTGTATTGTAAGTGCATTGTTAATAAAATGATAACAGTTATTATTAAGATATAAGAAATGTTTATAGTAAAAGAAATAAATTTTATAAGAGGTACATGTATTTTTTTACGAAATTAAAATTAAAACACTTAGTAATTATGTGGGACAAGGGCAAACATGTGAACCGGATATATACCAGCAGGAAAGTTTGTTTGCTTGCTCTGTTTTATTCTTTTTAATTTAGCCATTTTAAATATTTTTAGGTATGATTTTAAGGGCCTTGTGACAGATGAATCAGTTTCATCAACTTCTGTTTTCCCTGATGATGTAACATTTTCTTTGATAATTAATACCCCATTATTTGAAAGGGCATCTCTGAAAAAAATTAGTTAAAATAATATTAGTTCACAGCCATATAAAATGAAAATATATTTTAAGTAAGAAAACCAATGGAATAATATTGTAATACTAGGGGCTCACCCTCGCTTCGCTCGGGTTCGTCCCTAGGTACGTGTTGTATATATTTTTTATTTTGCACCGCTCGCTATATATTTGTCTTGATTATAATATGAATTACCATTACACGCACCATGGCAACGGTCATAATTAATACGTCGAACGCCCTTAATTTTATAAAGTTTTTTTTATTTTTTTATCTCCCGCACCACTTTCTTTTTTTTTCTTTCAATAGAACCTTCTCCTAACAATAACAAACATAACAAAAAAAGAATTGGCCAAATTGGTCCAGGCGTTGTTGAGTTATGCGCTTACCAACACATTTTGCGATTCATTTTTATATTATAGATTAATTCAGTCTGACCATATAATTTACATGATATTATGGATGTTACAAGATGTAATGCTTTTATAAGGTGTTCATATTGTGATAAAGCTGAGAATGCAATACAGTAATAATCTTAAAACATACTTTCTTATTTATTTAATTAAAATGTAGATATATTATGTTGTAAATATAAGACTACATTAGGTATAAAGGATAAATTAATTTAGGGTATACATATACTAAAAACTATATTTATAATTTATACATTTTATTAAATTTACCTGCATTTTATAAGATAACTTATTAAATCTATATCTGTTAAGTAACCCAAAACCCATTGATTCCATACAACATCATACTTTCTTTCAGGTTCAAATTTTTGCAGACTTTGTTGATATAGAACACCTAATTTATGTTTATATTCACCTACATAACTTGAAATAGAATTAATAAATTTTTCATCTGGTTCAATTATGTCAACTGTACTGAAAAAAGGTGCTAACAAATATTTGGTAATTCTGCCTATTCCAGCACCACAATCAAGAGCTATACCAGTATTTGGAGCATTTTCTAAGCTAAGAATCGATTTTAAAAACAAGGTTGAACCATTTATATCTATATCGGATATAAACCCGAAACCTCCAAGCACTCCATCTAAAGTGGCTGGAATTTCAGCCCAGTATTCTGAAGCTTTCTTATAGTCGATATTTTTTTCACTCATACTTCTTCTATAATTCGACTTTATAACAATATTTTAATGCCCGTCAAATAGCTTTATATTCTGGCCCAATCACCTAATCTGAATACAAAGATTTGTTTGAAGGAATAGAACTCTTCGCCGAAGGATTTACTAACTACTTTACTAATTTGTTGACCACTTTAGGATTTAAATTTTCGATATTTAAAGTTTTTTTTTTCATTTATAACTATAAAATCCAAATAATTTATAATTTTAATACAAAAATATACTATCAAAAATTTCGACCTATAAAAAAATTTTACGTTTAAACCCCATCTCAATCTGTCATGTGTCAAAGACAAATACAGTATACACTCTATGGTCGAAGAGTTCTTTTAAAGTGTCAATAAAGTGTGACCAGATTTAAATTGAACATTATGCTAGCGGCTTGCCTCAATTCTGCTAAATTCTGCGTACAAATTTTATTTTTAATTAATTATGTCAATATTTAACGAATGAATGAAGTCATAATTAATACGATTATATTATGTACGACGTATAATGTTAGGTACATGCACAAAAAAACCAGAAATATTATTTTAAAATATTTAATATTTATTAACGTATTGGCGATGCAGATATTCTAACTAGCGCTTCAAGTGTCAAAATTGTGAACTACTACACATACAAATTTATGATACAAATTACAACTCGAAAGAAAGTAAACATTTATTGGGAATTCCCCTAAATTATCGCAATTGTGAAATAACGAGATGGGCATATGTAAGTAGAAAAAGGAGGATGTAGGATAACATTATGTTTATCCTCGGGTTGGGGCACAACAACTAAACTAACTTAAATTGACGTTTTCTGTGCTTTGATGATTTTAATTGTTATATTTTTCATATCATATAAGCAAAATAATAATATACTATTTAAGATAATAAATTTGTGAAAGATGTTAACTCTTTGGTTTTCTAACAGATGGCGTTAGTAGTACAATAATATTGTATCTAATGAACACGAAATTTGTTACGCTGCTTGTACACGCTAAGAAAACTCGCCGGGCCTACGCAAGAATTCGTGTCGTTTCTACGCACGAACAGTGTACATAGCGTTGGCGATAAGTAAGAAAAAAAATCTTATCTGAGCTAGACACGACGCGCTCTGTGTTGAGAGGGGCGGAGTAAGCGAGCCGCGGAGTGGTTTAGGTAGTTTAAATATGTTTTATGCGATTGCGTGGACATTGACATTTTTTTTTATGAGACAAAGGGGGCAAACGGGCAGGAGGCTCACCTGATGGTAAGTGATTACCTCCGCCCATGGACATCTGCAACCCTGCAGGGCTTGCAGATGAGTTGCCGGCCTTTCAGGAAAGGGAGGGAGGGAGTAGGAAGAAGGACGGGAGGGGGGATAGGGAGTGGGCCTCTCGGACTCTCACTTACCCGAAGGTAACAAGCATGGCACTACCACTTTAAAATTACATTTACATTGTATTACTATTTCATCCATAATATATACTATTTTGCCCATATTTCATTCACGAAAGGAAATAGTACCGACTATTTCATCCATATTACATTGTGAACGATATCTTTGTAAACGTGTTCAAATTAGTTCTGAAAAACTAACGAACAAAAACTTATTTAGATAAAGCTTACCACTAGAAAATGTTCGAAAATTTATAACATTACTACATACTCGTAACATACATGCTATACATACTTTTTTAAAATAATTATTTCATACGAGATTTTAGCTATACTCTTTGGAACCGCTTCATGTGATAAGGCCGCCTTCTGTGCATCTTTTCTTTTTGAGTTTTTGTTTCTATTTTTGTGTTTATTATTACATACATACAGAATATTATCTGGCTTGCTCAGGTATACGCTAATCGCTAATTAATAGCGCGTTTACTGTTACTCTGTCTATCTTCCTGTTGCTCCAAATTTTTACAGAGAATAGAGTTGACATACTAATACGTAAAAAAAGTAAGCATTTTTATCAATATTTCAGTTCATAGCTCGCAACTAGCACAGTAAAAATATCAACAGTACGGAAACTGCATACTTAACGTTCGAAACGGCATACTCACACAAATACGCGCATCAACGAGGTCCCTTAGTCCATTGAGTTATTATTACTAGAGTAGACGCCGCGAACAAAATCTGTTGGCCACAAGCGGCCGCCCGGGGCGCGGGGGAGGAGGCGACCGCATCATAGATTGCAAGATTACTATGCAGAAGGGACACGGACACTTTGTTTATATTCTGCCTAATGAGCATACAACTAATTATTTTAATTACAATTACTTTTTAAGCTATTGCATAGATTCTATCGCGGGCTTTGAGCGCGGCGACCTAATCGAGAAATTTCGTAACGAAAAAACCTAACACCAATAAGGTTTTATATTCTGTAATTGTATCGAACCTATAACCCACTTTATCCATATCCACTGAGCAATAGCTTAATAAAAAGTATATATATAATAATATAAAATGTTTTATCTGATAGGGAACTACAAAATAATTTCATTATCTGTATTAATTAACATAGCAACTCGATATTGTCACTTCTGCGTAGACCTTTTTTTTACTCTTTGATTTCAACAATCATGGCCGCCGCCGCATGGCGCGTCGGCATGACTTTAAAATTATACAAAATTATTAAATTAAGCGTGATTAAACGAAAATGCAGTAAACTTACGCGTGAAAAGTCACTCCTTGACTTTTATTTGATTTTCCTGAACGGTTTGTACAGTGCCTCACTACACATGACGGCATATTTAGACGTAATAATTTTTACTCCAATGCGTCAAGCTACCGCAGCCGCTCGGCACAGACTAAACGCGTATATGCCGATCGGCCTATACAGGTGTTTGAATAAATCTAGTTGAGGCGCCCACTCTATACGTAGTAATAATAACTCAATGCCTTAGTCAGGCTGCGGTGCTGTCAGTCGTGTGTGCCGCGTTGAGAGTATTACCGCGATCTTTTTAAAGATGCCACGAACTTATTGCGTAGTATACGGCTGTTTGAACTCTGCTTCATCAAAACCGGAGATTTCGTTTATTGGTTTAATCGATATCAAATAAAAATAGTCAACAATAATTATAAGTTAATAAAGGGTAATTAATTAATTCCGTCCTCCATAATGGTATTACACCGAAGGCTTGGAGCAAAAGTATGGTGGTGTTGTTTTTCAAGAAGGGTGATAAAGCTCTTCTGAAAAACTACCGACCTATTTCACTTTTAAGTCATGTTTACAAGTTGTTTTCGAGGGTAATCACGAATCGTCTCGCCCAAAAATTCGATGACTTCCAACCCGTTGAGCAGGCTGGGTTTCGAAAAGGCTTCAGTACCGTAGACCACATACACACACTTAGGCAAATAATACAGAAGACCGAGGAATATAATCAGCCTCTATGCCTAGCGTATGTGGACTACGAAAAAGCCTTCGATACCATTGAGACCTGGGCTGTTCTGGAATCTATGCAGAGATGCTTAATTGACTATCGGTATGTCCAGGTGTTAAAGTGTTTGTACGAAGCCGCAACCATGACTGTCCAAGTTCAAGATCAGAGCACAAGACCAATCCAATTGCATCGCGGTGTAAGACAGGGGGACGTTATCTCTCCGAAACTGTTTACAAATGCATTGGAGGACGTCTTCAAGACGCTTGATTGGAACGGACGCGGAATTAACATCAATGGCCAGCACATTACACATCTGCGATTTGCCGACAACATTGTCATCATAGCGGAGACTCTGCAGGATTTGGAAGCGATGCTAAACAGTCTAAGCGATTCTTCAAGACAAGTAGGTCTCGGGATGAATATAGAAAAGACCAAAATTATGATTAACGATCATATATCCCCGAGACCGGTGGTCGTAAATGGTTCTCCACTCGAAGTTGTGCAGGAATAAGTCTACCTGGGCCAAACTATACAACTCGGCCGGCACAACTTTGAGAAGGAGGCTAACAGAAGAATACGTTTGGGTTGGGCGGCATTCGGGAAGTTGCGACATATTTTTGAATTGTCGATCCCACAATCACTTAAAACTAGGGCTTTTAACCAGTGCGTCCTACCTGTAATGACTTACGGAGCCGAAACGTGGACACTCACCGTTGGACTGGTCCACAAGTTTAAGATCGCTCAGCGAGCAATGGAACGCGCGATGCTCGGAGTTTCTCTGGCAGATAGAATCCGGAATGAGGACATTCGCCAGAGGACTAAGGTCACCGACATCGCGCATAGAATTTGCACGCTGAAATGGAAGTGGGCTGGACATATCTCCAGGCGTGTTGATGGCCGATGGAGCCGACACTTGTTAGAGTGGAGACCACGTTTAGGCAAACGTAGTGTAGGACGCCCTGCGGCAAGGTGAACCGACGATTTGAAAAAGGTGGCAGGTACGGGATGGATGCGGGCTGCCCAAGATCGGGATGATTGGCGTTCAATGGGGGAGGCTTTCGTCCAGCAGTGGACGGCTATAAGCTGAAAAAAAAAGGGTAATTAAAATAATTAATCTTTTTTTTTTAAATCGACACCTGAATTATGAAATTGTATTTTTTTCTATTTTTGCCAGTAAGGATCACGATCATATCCGGTTATTATTTTATTACATAATATGAGATACAACTCTTAATATTAAACTGTTCCGCTTTACAAACTATCATCTTTTACTGATATTAACACCATGAGATTATACCCATTTATATTTTATTTGTAAAATACTTATGTATTTCAACTCGATTGTTAGATCACTACAGAAAACAAAATGCTTTAATAAATAATCAATTTCAAAAACATTAAGAGCGACAACCCTAACACTCCAATGGAGCGTAGGTATTTATTTTAACAACTAGGCTTAGTTTCCATACTGGTTGATATTTTTACCATGATTTTTACTGTGCAACTAGCAAGTTACCTATTTGGCTGATTACTCATCTATGCTACGTATCATAGATGTGAATTAAATTGCATTGTAAACTATCAGTAATCTGTGGAATACTGACAAATGACAAACTTAGAATCTGTGAACTGAAAAATATATTTTCTGTCTTTACGTCAGTTTATGCGGTGACAGAAGCTGTATTAAAAATGGTGTGTGAAATAATTTTGTACTAAAATCTGAATTAACTATTAGCATCGATTTAATAAATATATGGATATTATTGAATTTATTCTATTTACATATAAAACATATTTTTTATAACTGTATTTTTTAATTATGATTTGTTATTATAGTATTTTATGATCATACCTTTCCGTTATGATATTGTAATTTAAATATAAATAAATTCTTAAATAAGACGTTCATTAATCATTGTGCATTATTTTTAAATTAAAAGTAACCAGTTATTTAGTAAAATGAGAGAGATATCAAATTTATTGTGTTATGAGGTTAAATTGTTTATTACATATTTATATGGCTGTATATAATTTTTAGGGGAAAGTTAAGTGCTCTGAGTTGCGCACGAAAGACAAGAAAGAACTCTTCAAGCAACTTGAAGAGTTAAAAACAGAGTTGACTAATCTTCGAGTGGCTAAAGTAACTGGAGGTGTTGCATCAAAACTATCAAAAATGTACGTACAATCATTTTGTTGTTTCAACAATGCGTAACTAGTTATTGATAAGTGCTTCATGCCTTACTAACATATAAACATTAAATTAAAGAATTAACAACATAACATGAAATTAAAGAATTTTTTGATGGTCAATAGGTTATCGTTATTTTGAGGTCATTTCAATTTCTTCTAATACTTGTTAGTTGTTGATGTAAATTTTTGAATTTTTTTTAATGAAATTTGTGTGATACTAATATATTATTGCTATCCTTTCTTTCATTCTGTAGTGCTCCTGTTACATGAATATGGATTAAAACATCTCTCATATACCTTAGTAGCCTATACTAAAATAATATGTAGATACTATTATAACAAATAATATTTCTCCATTTTTATGCTTACGTAAAGCTTTGGTGGATTATAATTGTAATGTCATTTGAAGTAATTAATTGTTTGCATGACTATGATTTTGTACTTGGGTGTCAAATAGAACCTAACCTTATACCTTAATAACCTCTTATTGGTTTTGGTAATTTAAGTCTCAAATCAAATGAGACAAACTTTATGAATAATGTGATCAAAATAATTGCATTTCTTATGCAGAAATTATTTTAATAACTTGTATTATACAAGAGATGTGGGAATATACAAACTTATTGTGTTTTATATCATACTAGGGGTTCACCCCCGCTGCGCTCGGGTTCATCCCTATGTACGTGTTGTATATATTTACTTCACGCCGCCCGGTATATATATTTGACTTGATATATGAATTACCATTGCATGCACCATGGCAACGATCATAACATGATACGTTAAACACTGTTAATTATATAGTTTTTTTAAATTTCCTAACTTTATTCGATATAATATGTTATCCTTAAGTGATAAAAATATGCCATATAAGTTACACAATTCCACCATACATCATTTTGTTTATCTCAAAAGGTTTAGGCAGCGTTTTCATTGAAAGCTCCCAGACGGCTTATTTTTTCAGACACCTCCAACAGATATCATTATATTTTAGCCAATGTATACAAAAACTTGACAAATTATATATTAAAACCTTCCTGGAGAACCATCCTATCCATTGTTGAAACCTGCATGAAAATCGATGCAGTACTATTTGAGTTTATCGCGAACAGACAGACAGACGCGGTGGAGGACTTTGTTTTATAATATGTATATACTGTTGCACTAATATAATACTAAATCTTCTTGATCTTGTATGAGTGAATTAATAAAATTTAATTTCTTTTGCAGACGTGTTGTAAGGAAAGCAATTGCACGTGTTTACATTGTGTACCATCAGAAAATGAAGGTTAACTTAAGAAACCATTACAAAAACAAGAAATACAAGCCTCTTGACTTAAGACCAAAGAAGACCCGTGCTATGCGCAAAGCTCTCACGAAACATGAGGCCAGAATCAAGACGCAAAAAGAGATCAGAAAGAAGTCTCTATTTCCTCCAAGAGTTTACGCTGTAAAAGCTTAATAAATTTTAAAATAACTCATATTGTATTCATTATTTGGAAATTAGTACAAAAGTATAATAACAAAATGCCTAAACTAGTCATTACCTTAGGAAGGCAACAAAAGCAAATAGCCTAGTTTACAGAAAAATATTTAAATTTATCTTACGCTAATTGTTTTTACTTCAGTACCTATACAAACTTACAGAAAAAAGATTTTATTTCATTGTTTTAAGAACAATGAATTGAATAGAAAATCGCACAAAACTAGATCAGACAAATGTTATATATATTTGATTTCATTTTACATATTTTTTTTGTTGCATTATCGAATATAGACAAATAATGAACCAAGTCTATTTGATTGGTTTTAAGTAAGCGTCTTAAAATATTAAGTGGTGCTTAATGAGACCGCAATGGAGTTCAATACAAAACGTTTTTACGTGTTCTTAATAGTAAATTTAAAAGTTACAAATAGGCCGCTAAAACACTATTTTGCGGAACGTGGCGTCGGTAATCTATATTTAGAAATAGATTTTGATTATCTGAAAATTTCATCAAAATCGCTCCAGGCGTTTTAGAACCCAGAGTTAAAACTGTGACATCTCTTAAGATATTCATTGAAATCAAAATTATGCTAAGAGCAATTTTGTTCAAAATTAAATACTTTTGATAAATAACTTATTTATTAAGGTAAGGATTAATATCATGTTTATAAAAACACCTTCGCAAATAATGAATTGGTTTAAATGAAATTTAATTAGGTAGGTACCATAAAAAAAGTTTACAGCGAGTCATCATTTTTCATTAACGCTCCTAATTGTCGTAGCATGATGTAATATAGGCTATAGCCTTTCTCGATAAATGGACTATCCAACACAAATAATTTTTCAATTCGGACCAGTGAGATTAGCGCGTTCGAACAAACAAACTCTTTAGCTTTATATAATGGTATAGATATAATAATAATGTCATTACGGCCACGGCGGCCAATCTCATTGAGACTAGCCAACGGCGCAGGACTTATAGTGCACGAGTGTATGCGCAGACACAAGTGCACTTTCTGTTCCTTATCACTCATATTCCGGTGGGACGAATGCTCGACACGACCAGGAGAGTTAAGGCGCAGGACCGACGGCTTTATGTGCTCTCCGAGGCACGGGGGTGAAACACCGCCAACTTCCCTACTCCGGGCTGTTACTGATGCTTACGAAACAGAAAGACTCAATAACCAAACTTGGCCCGACCCGGGACTCGAACCCAGGACCTCCCGGTGTGCGACCGTACATGCTAGCCACTACACCAACGAGGCAGTTAAAAAAGGTATAGATATACATACATATAGATGGAGCTAAAGAAGTTTTACTTCAGTCGTGTGGTCTAAAGTACACTCATTTTATGTAGACATTGATTATATATACTACATAATATTTAATATTGTGAATAATTTTTTTGCTCTATCATCAATAGTTTCCGCAGCCCATTTGTTGAAACTTAAAGGACATTTGATGAGTAATATTTTTACACTTAATGTTACATTTTTGAAGATAAATTAGTATCCTTATTTTTATAGTAGTAAATTCTAATGGTGTAATTTATAATAATAGTATATTCTAATGGTGTAAGAATTTTTAATATATGTCTAGTAGTTTTTGAATTTACTAAAATTATTCGTCACATTATGACTGTGGACACAGACAATAATATATAATTATAATTTATAAATAATAATGTTGCCATGTAACATGTTCATGTTGTACCTAGGAACAATGACAGAATTTATTAGGAAATACAAACCTTTATCTTTATTTTTCATCTATGATACAAACCTAATGCTAACCATCATACATGTTGTATTATGTCGTAGGAAGGTAGATTGATAAGCCCACAGACATATAAATTATATGTCCGTGGATAAACCCTAATTTGGAAAATTTTATTGTTATATTTTTTGTCAATTTTTATTGTCATTTGACACAAAAGAGTCTTCCGTAAAATGCATCGAGTAAAATCTGCTATGCTTTTTTGAAGTCCAGTTGAATCTATTGATGCACTGAACTAAATTGCCATTTAATTTTTGTTTCATCATCGTTAGGAAATCTGCAACAGTATTGAAATGATTATCGACAATCATTTTACATCACTAGTAACCTATACTTACCGCAATTTATTTTTCAGAAAAATCATAAAATAAAGCAAATACGTTTATTCTTTTGAGTATATAGACATACCGTACTATTTTATCTTAGCGTTTATCACTTTTATATTTCCAATATTGAACAATATATCTAAACTAACCGGTGATTTGTTACCGATTCGTCCTCATTTTCTTTTCTTGAACTATGGGCTTTACACCACTGACCTCTATAATACCACTGGACTGGCTGTTGTCAACGTGCTTTTGTGGCTGCTTGATATTCGCCATTTTGGCGCTGTCCGCCGCTGTCGGACGCAGCGAGAGTTCGTGGTACTAAAACTAATGATGTCGATATAAAGATTTTTATTTTTTTATTTTTATTAATCAATAACCGTATCATCATAATTACTACTTATGTTATATTAACAACGAAAATGCAAAATTACTTTACAGTAAACAAACACTTCTCGCTGTCATTTGCAATATACGTCAAAATTAGTTCTCGAGACTCTCGCTAGTGGCGCTTCAAATGGACACAAAAAAATTGCTGTCAAACGCTTGGAACAGCCAGTCCAGTGGTATCCAAAGAGAAAGTAAAGAGTGGTATCATAGAGTGGTATTATAGAGGTCAGTGATTGCTACAATATAAAGTATATAGTAATCTGTGCTCTATGGGTTATGTTTATAATACAGTGCTACAAGGATCTTTTGGCGCGTGGCCGAAATCAGAACTAACACCGCCATCTGTCACTATTGACAGACAGCTGGAGTGTTGACGTTGTTGTGAATATTTTGTGCTTTTATTTCATTAAAAATATCTCAAAATATGCCGAAAGTAATAAGAAGTGGTGATAGAGAGGTGGTGCTAAAAGTAAAGGATTATTTTATGAAAGAAAAGCAATCTAGCGCTCACTTGAAAGAGTGAAATATATATAAAATTTAATGTTTTATCTATTTATATTAAATAATTTATATATTAAATAATAAAATTTCATTTATTTTTAATTTTATTTTTTTCATTTCCTAAGATTGAATTCAATTACGGATTATAAGAGATAGATTTTTAAAAACAATTCCCTAAAAGTAAGTAGATGTTGTTAGCTTGTAACCCTAATTTCACACCAACGCCCTCATGTCAATGTCATATAAGTGCCAAAAGATCCTTGTAGCACTTTAGTTTGTTACGTAGTAACTAATACTTAATCTGTGGTTTTATTTTTCATCTATGGTTTAGACCATAGAGTATATTGCTACATGTTTAGACTTTAGCCGGTATTTTTATTATTTATTTGGTTCCATCTTCATTCTTCGTAGTATTTATCTTTGATTTAATTTTTCATAAATTGAAATAGGCGTTTTATTGATATTAATACTAAAATAATATAATAATGGTTTGACATACTGAAGTAATAATAATAATAATTTATTGTGGACTACACTCTACAGCTACAATTGGCATTTTATTCATATAATGAATTTTATCATTTATGATTAAGAAGATGCAAATAATATTTCTAGCAATTATCATATTAAGTGTAGAGGTAATCCTAGGTAACACAGCCGATGGATATATTGCTTACTGTCCCTGTATGGGTAAGAATATTTCCGTATTTGTTTATAATTTATTTTAAATTTCTAAATATTATTTGTTGAATATAAAGTTAGTTAATTGTTTTGAAAATAACTACGCATTGAATTAATATCTTGTAAAATATCTGCGTTTAAATATAGATCATTGTCTAATTACAAAAAGGAATTTACTTTGATATAATTTTTTTTCAGGTAGATTTGGTAACCAGGCTGATCACTTTTTAGGAGCTTTAGCTTTTAGTAAAGGTATCAACAGGACACTGATATTGCCACCATGGGTTGAGTATAGATATGGGGAATCTAGATCTATTCAAGTCCCCTTTGATACATACTTTAATATTGATCCTTTAAATATATATCACCGAGTAATTACCATGGAGTTATTTATGAAAAATATTGCACCAATTTTATGGCCTCCACACAAAAGAATTTCATTTTGTTACACACAAAGAATGGGAGAGATACAGAATAGTTGTAATGCAAAATCAGGTAATCCATTTGGACCATTTTGGGATACATTCAATATAGATTTTATTGAATCTGAATTTTATGGTCCTCTCAACTATGATGCAAGTAATAGAAATATGATGGAACAATGGAAAAAGAAATATCCAGTCAAAGAGTGGCCTGTGCTAGCTTTTACAGGTATGTCTTAAATCAAAGTTATTTTAACTGTTACTTTATATATTTACTTACACTGGGGGATATATAGCCAATATGCATGCATTCTTCATCAACATCATCTAGGCTCAGCCATTTTGTACTAAATATCATTGAATGGTTTATGCTAAACCAGTGATTCACCTTCACTTTGCTGTGGATTGTCCCTACGTACCCAAATTAGGGTAAAATTTTTACAAACTTTGAGTGTATTATTTATTTATATCTAACCAAAAGCCTCAATGATAAGTTTCAAGCTTCTAGCTTTAAAAGTGACGTAATTTCCATACAAACTTTCATCCCCTATTTGAAGCTCTTACAGCCCTTTTTTGCCTTGAAAAGAAAATAGTGAGCTCTCTAATGTCTAGTCTAGTGCTCTCGACTATCTCTGTACCAAATTTCATTTAAATTGTTTCAGTAGTTTAGGTGTGATTGATAATTTCAGGTGCTCCAGCAAGTTTTCCAGTCCAGTCAGAAAATGTTTATTTACAAAAATATTTAAGTTGGAGTAATAATATTCAAGAACAGTCTAGGTTGTTCATAAAGAGGAATATGGCTGGTGGTGGTTTTTTGGGGATTCACTTAAGGAATGGTCAAGACTGGGTTAAAGCTTGTCAACATGTACCCGATAGCCCTAAATTATTTTCAGCACCACAATGTGTGGGATATAAAGGTGAAAAAGGAAAGTTAACAACATCAATGTGTCTACCACAAAAAATGGAAATAATAAAGTAAGTAAATAGTGATTTTTGACTATATTTCATACTACTAATGTATCCTTATGTACTGTCTATGAGCTACTGAAATGGAGATTGTCAGGATATATGCTATGGGAAGAAATAGAAAAGTGGACAAGATTAGTGAGTGAATGGTACTTGTGAAATGGTAAAAGGTATAAAGGTAGATAAAATAATAAATAGGGCAAACAAAATCAAAAAGATAGCAGGCCCATAATGGACATGCACTGCAAAGGACTGGACAGAATGAAAAGCCTTAGTCAAAGACCAAGCTGTGAAAGGATAACTAATTGCCTAAATCATTAGTCAATACTTAGTTTTAAGTATAATTATTAAACAATATATTATTTTTAAAAAAGTTTATTAACATGTTATTAAGTTAGAGCAATATTTTTTAAAATATGTCCATATAAAAATGTTAATATATTTTTTTTCAGGCAAGTCAAAAGGGCTCTTAAAAAGATCAAAGATATTAAGTACATTTTTATTGCATCAGATTCCAATCATATGAAGGAAGATTTTGAAAATGCCTTGGAACATTTAGACGTCAGTATAATAAGATTAAAACCAAGCAATCCCCACCTAGACTTGGCCATTTTGGGACAAGCTAACTATTTTATCGGCAATTGTGTATCTTCATTTACAGCTTTTGTTAAGAGAGAAAGAGATGTCAAGGGACTTCCATCTGAATTTTGGTCATTTCCTGGTAGAAAAAAACTTAAGCATGAAGAATTGTAAAAAATAAAAACTTTGTGTTTTTGTCAGCAACAATACTACTAGACGAAATTCGTTCAAGAAATAAAATGTTTTAAATATAACTTAAAATATTGATTTATATTATTATAATTAAACCTGTCTTCAGGAAGATGCCATAATATATTGGATTTACTATAACGTAAAATTTGCTGCTTTTTTAATAATTTCACTCCTCATGAAATTTCTGTACTGTTCTTTTGTCTGTTTGTAAAAACGATTTGTTAATTTTGAAAAAACTACTGTTTTGATATTTTTTTATACATAAAATAATTTTGTACTTAATAAAGTATAATCAAACCAAGTAAAATTATATTTGTTTTTTGTCTCTGTAAATTTTTTCAATCTCTGAAACTAGGATTTATCGACATATTCATGTTTTAAAGAATAACTGGGCTATTTTTGTTTTATTAAAAACTAAAATAAATTCCTAGGTCCTTTAATTAAATTACAACGTGCGTATCACGAAATAGAAAAAACAGGTGTGTATGCATTCACAGAATCTTGTGCTGACACAGGATAAGGAATCATCATAACATGCTTTTGCTTATTAATTAAAAATAACAACACATTTTTTATTAATATTATCCTATATTATGTAATATTATGTACTATGCTAAACCAGAAAAAAACTCTGAAGCATTCTTAAAACTAGAAGAAGGTAAGTTATTTACCATGTCTTTCTTTTTATTCTGTTTATGGTTTACATCAATAAGAGAATCAATAGATTCAAAATATGATATATTCCAAAACTTAACATCATTAGCATGGGAACAAGAGGCAATATACTGTCCATCATGGCTAATATCAAGAGCTTCTACAGGTAAAGTATGTTGACCCACAACTCCTAATTGCCTTTGTGGAAACATATGAGCCGCTCTAAGTACTCCATCTTCACCAGACGATACCACTATATTTTGCGTAATAGGAATCATGCATTGTATAGAGTGTTTTTGTCCCACATATTCATCACTGTGGAAACCGAATTCTTTCCAATTAAATAAATAAAATTTCCCAACTGATGATCCAACTAATAATTTAGTATCTGAGCGAAAAAGTCCCATACATACTAATTCTGAATCATACTGCTCAGAAGTTGTATATATTTTGCTAAAAATGAAAAAAAAAAAACATGATCAAGTGTTTTTTCATTGTTTTTTTATGTAGTTATAAATTTAAAAATTGACATTTTCATACCTCCCTTTTAAATCAATTGATGTTAGCATTCCATCACCTCCAGCACAAACTAAATATTTTTGTGCTTCATTTGTAATCATGTCAGATACATATTCTTCACCAACCTTAATCGAAAATATGGCATCTTGTTTCCTCAAATCCCATAGTTTAACAGTTCCACTATCATCACCTATAGGGATAAGTCAAGCTATGTTATATTGTCCTAAGAGTAGTTTATTCTTAAAAATGACAATGACATAATGCCCTGAAATTCTAAATACCAGTAAATGATATTCAGATTTAAATAGTATTGTAAAGAACTTCTAGCTTCTCCAAGAGACAATTTAAGACTTGTGATTTCAATGGATGGATCGTTCACTAAACCTAGCTCTAATATGAAACTTGGGACTTGGGTATAACAAGATAATAGGAGAAAAACATGCAAATCACTTTTGACTTTGCTCATTTTAGAATTTTTACATCCAACATACTACATACTGGATCAAAAACAAATATAAACATAATATAAATAATGTCCTCCCGGCCGATTACGGCCACGGCGGCCAATCTCATTGAGACTAGCCAACGGCGCGGGACATATTATAGTGCACGAGTGTACGCGCAAACACAAGTGCACTCTCTATTCCTTATCACTCTCATATTCCGGTGGGACGACTGCTCGACACGACCAGTGAGAGTTAAGGCGCAGGACAGACGGCTTTACGTGCTCTCCGAGGCACGGGGGTGAACCACCGCCAACTTCCCAACTCCGGGCTGTTACTGAGGCTTGCGAAACAGAAAGACTCAATAACTAAACTTGGCCCGACCTGGGACTCGAACCCAGGACCTCCCGGTGTGCGACCGTACATGCTGGCAGCTACATAATATACATAGATAGTCAGGTCTACTAGAATGTCATAATTACGAAAGTAGGCTAGAATCTGTTATCTGTAAAGGTTATATAAGGAGTAAATTTATGACCCTGAATTTGGATTTTGGTCCATATCCAACAAAAAAAGTTTATTTAGGGATATCTAGCGTAAAAATACAGTTACTGAAAGCAGCCAAAGTGGATTTTGTTCATTGACTCGCCATCTTCATGTGGTTAGCTTCAATTTATTTATATACATAATTTTTTATAATTGAAAATATTTTTGAATTGGTTCTTGGAGAACTGTGATTAACTAGAAGTGATTCGAAATTTCCTTATAATTACTATAAAATGATCTTTTGGAACCTAAGTGAAGTGAGGGTGAGCCACTAGTTACTATGTAGATATTAAACATCTGGAATCAAACCTGTGACTATTTTATTTTGATCTAATGATAATAGTCTATAAATTGGCTCATCATGGGCATTTTCAATGCACTGTTTTAATTTTCCACTCTCAATATCAGTTGCTATAATTGCTTTATCCTGAAAATAAATGATTAAATAAAATTTAATTGACTTTATTAAATCATAAAAAGTATTTGGTTAATATTTTCTCTTTATATACTTTAGAGGTAGTAAACATAATAATTCCTTCATCATCAAACTCCACATCTCTGCAGGCTTTAGTATGAAGTTCTAAGTTTTTCAGAAGTTTTGTCTCTTCATTGTCATATTCATATAATAATACATCTCCTACTATATTTGCTAATGCAATTATATTTCTAGTGGGATGAAAAGAAATGTCTACTATAAAATCATCACAAGTAATACAAGGGGGATGATCACGTGGCCGATTTTTTTCTGCTTTGATGGCTTTAACAACTTCATCTTCGTCATCATCCTCATCATTATCATTATTAATATTTGCCTCGTCCTGCGTATTTCCTTCTTCCCCTTCTTCTACAAAAATTAAATAAACTAATTCAACTCATGTCAAATATAATGTTTTTATAAAGATATAGCTTTTGTTTCTATATATAAAAAAAATTGAATACTAGAATTCATAACCATAAGAGAATTTTTACGCACCATTTGAGGATATTTGATCTTGTTCTAAGTCAGATTCTTCGTGAAAATCATTACTGCTATCATCAGACGAATCAGAATCAAAATCTCTAAAATCTAGTGTCATTTTAAGTAGTTATTCGTTTATTTTATATAAAAAATATTTATTTACATTTAGATCAATTTCAATAACAACGTGTCGTTGACATAAGGTTATAACTTATATATGTTAATATGTAGCAATTACGTCCATGGTAGCAATCATAGATGAAAAATAAAGGTAGCAATATACTCTATGGCAACTGGCAAATTAAATTATGTTATAAAGTAAAAACTGAACAAATAGTAGCTGGTAGTTTTCCAATTACAGCACTAGAGCGCATTATGCGGCATAATGCTCAACGTTGAATGTTCCAACTACAGCAACGCTTCGCACCAACTTCGTACAATCGACAACTTTCAAAAGTACTGTTTTTTGAGTGATACTCGCATCAAACTGCTAAAAAAATAAATATAAATATGGATGAAGGTATAAATAATAACTTTTTTTTATATTCCACCTTAAAATATGAATACAATTTTATTTTAAAATTCGGATCTGTAAACAAGTTTATTTTACAGGATTATACTTTTGTAAACATTATTCATGTTCCAATTAAGCTTCAGCATAATTCGGCATTGTGCGCCACTGAGTCGCACTATGCTCTGTAATTGGAAAACTACCATTACTAGCTGCACAAATTTAGCACACCATCGAAGGATTTTTGAAATCAAAATGACCTTAATCGATAGGTCTACGTTCGGTCTGCTTACAGTAAACTGCGTGCAGTAAACAAACACTCTCGCTGTCATTTGCAATATACGTCAAATTAGTTCTCGGGACTCTCGCTAGTGGCGCTTCAAATGGACACAAAAAAATTGCTGTCAAATGCTTGGAACAGCCTGTCCAGTGGTATTATAGAGGTCAATGGGTCACCTGTAGTTTTTTAATATTTGTTTAAATTTTGCAAAAAAAAAAAATTGCAACTTAGCACACCTCATTTAAACGGAAACTGATTAATCTTTATATTTCTACATTCTTTATCGTTAGGTCAGTATTGGTCTCTATAGTTTTTGCTTTTATGTTATCCATTTAATTTTTTTATAAGCAATTATAAATAATTCAAGTATTACTTTAGAACCTAGAAATAAATGATTTAAAATTTTATTTTTAATTATGACGCAGATAATTATTATATTACTAAAAAATAAATGTCTTAATTTTGAAAAAAATAACACGAGTATTTTTTTAAATCCAAAAAAAAAATTTTTTCATAGGGAATTTTTAATTTTAAAAATGTCGGATGTCGGCTAACTTCAGAGTCATTAAAGCAAAAACTATAGAGACCAATACTGACCTAACGATAAAGAATATTGATATAAAGATTCATCAGTTTCCGTTTAATGAGATGCTAAGTTGCAATTTTTTTTGCCAAATTTAAAAAATTATTTATTAAAAAACTACAGGTGACCTAACAAAAATGATAGTGGACCTATACACACCAAACGTAGACCTATCGATTAAGGATATTTTGATTTTAAAAATCCTTCGTCACAAACTGTCAAATTTCTTTACTGTCACTTGTCATTTTCGAAACTTTATCGTACATATCATGGAGGTTAGATACAGGAGAACCAACGCTTCATACTAAAGCATTACCCGCCTGTCTCTGAAAATTTGTAGAGTTTATAGCGCGCTGCCGTCAATAAGTAGTATCTGTGAAGTTAGCTATTTATGAGTACTGTCACTATTGTGACAACGTGAAGTTAGGCATTGAGACAACATAGCGATCGCAGCGCCTCCTTGGTTTGACAATATTTCTGAGACACTACATTCTAGGGCCTTGGTTCTCCTGGTTTCTAATCTCCATGGTACATATATTTTTAAACAGTCTCGATAATTATCGAGTGAAAAATATCGATATGTCGTAATTTTAGCAATATTCCAAAAATCAAAATTCTTAAAAAATAATTATATAAGGTGAGAAGAGTATTATTTTCAAATACTTAAGTCTATTATAAGAAAATTCGAATATTTTCTTCATTTTAAATTAATTTGTTGAACAAAAAACAAAACTTGTTAAATGTCTGTTAACTCTAGGTCCAGGGTCATGTACGTGACACACAGATGGTTTATTAGCATTTAGCAGGGCCGACGCTAGGTGAGGCAGAGGTCGTCCACAGCGCATCGCCATCCCGTTCGGTCTTGAGCTTCGCGTTTGATTTCGCTCCAGGTTTTCCCGATGGCCTTCACTTCGTCAATGACAGTCCGCCACCAAGTCGGTTTTAGGCGGCCACGTCAACATTTTCCTTGGGAATTCCATTCTAGAGCTTGCCTTGGTATATTGTTTGGGTCCCTTCGGAGGGTGTGACCTATCGGGACTTCATTGCAGCGTTCCCAAAGGTGTCGGGGACACCAAGTTAGCATAATCGAGGATGCTGGCCCATCTTACAGTACCAAAGGTTACACTTTTCGAAATCTGCAAAAGTGAGATACATCTCCCTTTGCCATTCTTTTGCCTGTTCTAGTATGACACGGATTACGGAGGGTGTTGATCTGATTTGTACAAAATTGATTGGGCTGAAATCCTGCTTGCTCTCTGCGTGGGGGTTAACGGCCTTTGAGAGCATATTCAAAGTGACTTTGCAGAGCACTTTGAACGGGACCGAAAGCAGAGTAATACCTCTCCAGTTATTGACTGAGGTTCCCCTTTTCTAGTTTAGTTTTCCTTCTTGCTCTTCAGTGGTTTCTTCTACTTCGATTCGTTTTCAGTACTCTCGTAGCTTAGTACATCTCCTTCAGATTGGTATCCGCTACTCTTTGAGCTTCATCAGCAATAACATGAGTCCACGCTCTATCACAAGGGTGCTGCGATGGATACTTTTGCGGATCTGTCGGTAATTCAGTTTGAGATCTTCCTGTATATCTTCGCTCCTTGGGGTAACAAGTTTGAGCTGAAGTTCTCGCCGTTGTCCCATGTCTCAAAAATGTCCCACGTTTTTGTGACATTGTTTACATCAAATCGTTCGCTCATCTTCGCTTTATCGATTTTCGTACGATATGCCGATATTTTTTGTCGCACTTCTGCAACTATTAGGTAGTAGTCGCTTTCGATAACAGAACCTTTCCAGTTTCGCACATCTAACAAAGATGTTCACCATTTAGAACTGATAGCCAGGTGGTCGATTTGGGACTTTGTGATACCATTGGGTGAGTTCCATATGTGCTTATGGTGATCTTCGTGTATGAATAAAGTGCCTCCAATGGTTAGAGTTCATCATTCTCGTTGCGTAGTCCTAGCCCATACTTATCCATAAAACTATGCCTTCTCTGCGGATGTTCTTGAGTGTCGCGTTCAATGCACTACAGAAATCGTCTTTGATTTCATTGCTTGCACTGTTAGTAGGTGCATAGCATTGTACAATGCTGATTTTCCAGGCCTTGGTGTAGAAGCAGGCTGTTATTAGTCGGTCTGAGATCGGTTTCCAGTCCAGAAGGCCTCTTTTCACCACATCCGAAGGAGAAGTCCCACGCCATGTTCTCGGGTGTCGTCTTCATCTTCCTTACCGGAATAGAGCAAAGTGTGTCTTCTTGACGTTCTCTGCTCCTTAAACCATTCCTATAGACTTCACTAAGGCCGAGTATTTGCAGATTGCATCCTAGCACAGGCCCATGGATGGGGATGCGACCTCGGAGGCTATGGGCCGACTCGATTTTATTCGGACATACTCCCTAGTGAGTAGATTCTGTTTTGAGGCTCAGAATGGTCACCTTTTGTCCTGCATCCTCTGCTCATCTGCATCCCAAAGGTGGCGGTCGCACGGTGGCACGGGTGCAGCAATCTCCAGGGGGACGGAATGGGGACGTGAATGGACGTGAATGATGTGGATTGGCTAGGGTCCTGCTTTATTTAGTTGTTCCACCACGAACACAACAGATGGTTTCTGGGCATTTTATGGGCTATACTACAATTGCTCCTAAATGTAGTCAATAGAAATAGTTGAGTTCATAGAAACAATGGAGTTGACCTTTTTCTTAGGACTCAAGAGTTTTTCGATACAGGGGCGCCGTAGAAAATCTCGCCTTGGGCGCTGGTAGTCCTAACGCCGACTCCGTTTATTAGCATTATTGTTTTCGTGAACGTTTCTATTTTTTAAAGTAAACATTGGCGCGTGGAGCATGCAAAAAAATTTAATAAATAGTAATATTTCACAAGAATACAGAGTTGTGTTAAAAAAAATCGACGAAATATATCGATAATTGGAAGGAAAATTATCGATATTTTATTTTATCGATATTTTATGTACATGGAGAAGCCTTGCCTTCAGAATTCAGTATCTAGTTGGCATAGAGTATATTGCTACAACTCAGAAGTACAACTTCAGCGTCTGAGCGTTGAGCGTTCTGCAGTCTGCACGCTGCATTACATAGTTTGTTATAGAAGTGGGATATTGTTAATTTTGTTTTTCGTATTGTTAGTTATCTGTATTATGTATAGAAAAATACACATTGAATAATTATTTAAAATTGTTCACATCTTAATTATTAGATTAAAAAATTTATGCAAATTGTGTGTTTAGAATACTTTAATAGTTCAAGACTACGCTAATGGTACACTTCGCAATAGTTTCATCTGCACTTATTCAAGGTAAAAGTTACTTTTTAACTTAAACTAAGTAGTATAAATATAAATTATGTATAAATTAACGAACAGTAGTCATTATTTTTGATCTTATAATTTTTATTAAATACTGACCATTAATTTTTATAGTACATAAATGGTATTTCTAGTGGTAGATTCTGAAAAAAAACTTAAAGATTGTGTTTTTTTGTTAATTATTATAATACAAGAGATACCTACTGGATAAATAAACACAGAAATTTTATTTTTAAGTGTTTAACCTTTAGTTATAGAATAGAAATACATAAGTAATTAAGTAAATACAATGATACAGTTAAATTTGGTACACTGTACAGTAATTAGCAAAATTTGGTTACATTGGGGTGCATTTGTGAGCATTGTAAGCTGTAACTAGGTAGTTGCGCTGAAACCTCATACTCTGATCTCATTCTCGTTTCGCTCCGTTTTGTCCTAAGATAAATTTTAACTGCTACTATAGATTTCTTAAAATAATTTCCTGAAGCAAATGTATTGTATGTGTCGACCCATGTAAGCAAACAATTTTTAACAAAATCTGTCCAGTGGTTTTTGTGATGCGGTCAGAGACAGACAGACAAAAATTCAAAAACTATCGATAATAATGATTATTATATAAAAACGATTAATTTCCATACATATTATTTAAAAATATATAATTCTTGTGGGATACATTTTACTAGGAATGAACTCCAGCGAAGCGAGCAAAGCTAGATATAAATAAAATTTTAGTTATATGTATGAAGTAAGAACTTTAAGTAGGTACGTCAGTACCTTACTCCATCGACCGGCAAGTGGACAATACACGCGACTCGCGTGGCCTTCTATTGGTTTGCAAGCTATTCACGTGGTCTGCTAGGCATTTATTAATTCTTATAGTTACTGTTTATATATATTTATATATATATATATATATATATATATATATATATATATATATATATACACAACCGACTCCAAAATTAACAAAGTCCTTAAAAGTATTATTTTCTACTTTATAGCTTTGATTATATAATAATCAAAGCTTTTTAGTTTAGATTTATTAAGTTTGGAAGTCAAAAGAGTGCAAGGGGTTTACGGGCTATATCTCGTAAACTAGCAACCTAACCCAATAATATTTAGTTTTTATCGCATTCTTACGAGTATTGAAGAACCCGGTCAACTTCGGAGCACTGTAGTCCACAAACGCCAAGCAAAGGGGCAAGTTTCATCCCTTGGTCTTCTGTATAATACCGCAGCGTATGTGTGTGGTCTACGGTACTGAAGCCTTTACGGAATCTAGCCTTTTCGGGAGGCTGGAAGTCGTCAAACCTGCTATCAAGACGGTTCGTGATGACTCTCGAAAACAGCTTGTAGACATGGCTAAGAAGCACTATGGGAAGTTCTTTAGCAAGGTATAATCACGTTTTTTAAAGAACAGTACCATAGCGCTTCTGCTCCATGCTCGTGGGGCCGTACTTTGGAATATGACAGAATTAAATAGCTTCTGAATGGATCGGTTTTCCACTCGCCTTCAGAAACTCTGTCATAATTCCATCTGCACCCGCCGCTTTGTTGTTTTTGAGCTGTGTGAGAGCCATCCTAATCTCGCTCAGCCCAGATAAGTTAATGAAATTAATAAGAAATATAATGGAAATTATTCGTTAAAAAGCTCTCTATAAGATTGCTTAATTGTCATTTTATTGTAAAATTACCAGAAAAAATTTATAACGCCCGAAAGAAAATTTGTTCAAAAATTTTCAGCTATTTTTGTTTATAACTTTTTTAATTTTCCATTTTACGATAAAAGATAATAGAATCAAAGTTGTAGACAAATTAATTTTGGTATAAATATTGCTCTATATTGTTTTGTAGGGTTGCTAGATTACGAGATATGGCGCAAAAACCCTTTGCACTCGTTTTTCCAAAATGGCAGCCGTGGGACAAGAGCGGCGACCCCACAAACTTGAACTTAAGCTTATACGGATCAATCCCTACACATAAAAAAAATATTGCTGCCTTTGCAAAACGCACGATAAGGCCTAAAAAATGTAACATTTCAATTAAATGGACTATAGGACAACGGTGTCGGGTCACTGTACATGACACACCATAATTAACAGAAGCATTATCTGCACTGTATGCACTTATTTGATCCATTATAAATGAAACTACTGTTAAAATTAAAATGCTTAGGATGGAACTAAAAATCAAAATAAATCGGCGACAAAATCCGAAAAGGTAGTTTCATTTATACATATACTGTCGAATGTTCGCGTAAACGGTAAACCTAAGAAAGTATTATTTGATCCATGGTGAGATTAGAATTAATAGTAATCTAACTCATAGGCAGGCCAGCCGCGTGACGTCATTCGTTCTAAGTTTATTTTCTTATAAAACTAGTAGGTTTTCGGAATCCGGGACAATATGGTCTAATTACTGGACACGGGACAAGACGCAAAATTCCGGGACAATCCCGGATTTCCCGGCCATCTGGCAACCCTAAGTCCGACCGATGTGAGGGTTATTTTATTCAATTTTATGTTTAAACTAGCGACTCCCCCTCGCTTCGCTTAGGTTCATCCCTAGATTTAGCGCGAACGAAACCGCGGATAACGCTAGTTAAAATAAATAAAATCTCTAAAATAAAAGTATCCTAAGTTGAAAAATTAAAATTTTTGTCAGACAGACTGACATAAATTAAAAAAAATGTTTTTTTGATGTTATTACCGTATATACTTTCATATTATGTGAAGAATATTTTCATTTAGTGAAAAGCTGTTAATTTGAAAATAAATTTCAATTTTATTTATTTGTACTAGTACCTACTTATAGACTAGCGCGTTCTAAAGACTGGAAATAGATTATTCTCCTGTCTGTTAACTGTTAGAATAGATTTCTCAGAAATAAGATATTTTTCCTGCAGTAAAAAGTGTCCTATATGTTGACCTGGATAACCAGCTATTATCATACCAACATCAAAATATGTAAATACTAAATATGTATTATGAAATAATGGCTTTAAGCCTCTAACTTATTTAAAATGATGAGAATGAATACCGTATTTTTGTACATAGTATTTCATGCATATTATTTTACTCTTTTACACCATATAATTTAAACGAATATCTTAGGTGTCGCAAAAAAATACAAGCGGAACCCGCGGCGGCTCGCTCACGCTAAATCTAGCTATTAATATATAAACATACTTATGTATGTATGTAGGGATATACATTTTTAGATACAGATAATATTAAGTGATCTCCATGAAATACATGCTTTTAGTAGTTAAGTTAATTTAAAGTACGGGCCAATAAGAACAAACGATACACATGTACGGCCGAACTACTTTATGTTCTGTTTTAAAACAAAATATATAACAATGTAAAACGACTAATAGACACATAAAACAAAAACATACAGAGGTATGTAAAAGTTTTCAAAACTGCCTAGAACACCACGTGAGCAGCTTACGAACCAAAGAGGGGTGCACGAATCGCATGTACTGGCCACGTGCCGGTCTATGGAGGTCGGTACGGCGTTGTTCAAGTTGAAGTGAACTTCACAAACATTGACCTTAAAACCTATACATAATATAATAAAACTAGCAGTACCCGCGGCATATTTTCCATCGTTACTAAACTTCACAGTACATAGCTTCGCGATTATCGCTTCATAATTGCCCATTTTTTAAAGTATATACATTTATTATGTCATCGCGGACTTTTCTGTACACCTATATATGATACACAATTTCACCATACATCATTTTTTTATATCTCAAAGGGTTTCGTTTTCGTTGAAAGCTTTTTTTTCCGACACCTCCAAATGATATTACGAGCCTCTATGCAAAATAGTTCGTCTAAGTGTGAAATTTTCTCTATGAGATTTTTTCTAACTTCATTATTTTTGTATATCTATTTAAAATATTAAGCTATTCTACTATCGCATGTCGCGTTACTTAATTCCGAGGCACGGGGGTAACACACCACCAACTGCTGGTGCTGCTGTTACTGAGGCTCACTAAACAGCAAGAATCATTAACTAATCTTGGCCCGACCCGGGACTCGAACCCAGGACCTCTCGATGAGGCGCCGTACTTGCTAGCAACTACACCAACGAGTTCTATACTAATATTATAAAGAGGAAAGATTTGTATTTTTGTATGTAACGAATAAACTCAAAAACTACTGGACCGATTTTAAAGAAATTTGGTACACTGATAGTCTAGAGTCTGAGAAAGGACATAGGCTACTTTTAAAGGCGAAAAAAGGGCTATAAGAGGTTGAAAAAGGGGATGAAAGTTTGTATGGAAGTTACGTTATTTTTAAAGCTAGAAGCTTGAAACTTATCATTTAGGCTTTTGAATAAATATAAATAAGTAAGATATTCAAAGTTTGTAAAAAATGTATGCTAAAGGGACGAACCCGAGCGAAGCGAGGGTGAGAAGCTAGTATGTATAAATAATAAAAATAGTTTTTTTTCTATGTACTTATATATAAATAAATAAATAAATAAAAAGTTATTGCGAGTTTACCTTAGAAAACAGACATATACCTACTATTACAAACTTTTCTATAGGGCTTTTTAAGACCTATTAACATCCTTATCCTGATCGATAGAACCAGTTAAAGTGTTTTCCCGTAGGAATCAAAGATTCTACTTCAATAAAAGGTTCTTTAAATGTCACTTCGTCCTTATGACGTATAAATCTCTCGGGTTCCACTAGTAGGCTGAAGCCGCTGAACCGTCAGGATAGATACGTCAGCCGCAGATACGTCAATGTTTGTGAAGTCATGAACTTGAAACGACGTCGTACCTACTACCTACCTCCATCGACCGGCACGTGGACAGTACACGTGATTTGCGCACCCCTCTATTTGTTCATAAACTGCTCACGTACTAGGCAGTTTAGAAATTACTTTTTCATACCTTTGTAATGTGTCTGTGTTAATAATGTTTGCAGTTTTAAATCTTTATTTCGAAAAATTATTATATTAATAATATGAAATTGGGCGTTAATGTCTTTATCGTAAATAATTTAATATATTGTAAAAACTTTTTCTATAAAGATTTTTACTATCTAAGTTTTTACTCTCATACCTCATTATTATCATTATTTTCGCTCGAGGGTTTCTGTTAAGATCTCTTAAAGAAATAAGTCAGTTTATTTTAATAAACCTGATATTATTATTTATATAAAAAGGCAGGGTCATATTTTGAGATTTGTGAATGTATTACTTTCAGATATATTATCATGGAATGGGTACTTAAAAGTCCAGAAATTCATAATGTCTTTAGTAACCTCGGATTTTCACATGCAGATGGATATCACATAAATGAAAATAGTAGAGGTATTAAATAAGTTATAAGCAACTATACATTTTTAAATTCTAAAGTAAGCTTTTAACGATAATTTATTTTGAATTTTATTTTGCAGATGCATTAGAATCAATACTTCATAACATATTATCGGAAGATAAACATTCACGAATTTATAGGAGAAGCATTGGTTTTGGCCAGAATATTCAAAAGGATCTTATACCTCTTTTGATTCATACAAAAGATGATAAAACGGTGGAATTATTGATCAGAATACTAGTAAATTTGACGATTCCTGTTGAATGTTTGCTATCCGTAGATATAATAGAAAAAACTGTTATCGGTAGAAATACCGTGTTTGAAATTAACAACTTACTATCTTCAACAAAGGCTGCAATAGCTGATCAACGGGCTACAAAAGTTATTATTGACTTTTTGAAAAAGAATGCTGAATCCCATCAAAATCCTAATTTATCACCGAAACAATGCACAAATATAAACAACATACTTCTATTTTTGCGTAATATACTACATATACCTGAGAACATGAATTGCGTCAATGCTAAGAATGGTGGTCCGCCACATACTGTTCAAAATCAGATATTATGGAATCTTTTCAGTCATAGTATTGATAAAGTTCTTATAAAATTGATGACTGTCCCAGATGCGGTAAGTGACTATGGATAAGTAAGTAATCGTCGACATGTTATGTAGCCATGAGCAGTTATGATTTTCGATAATTTTGTGTGTGTGTGTGAGAGAGAGTGTGTGAGAGTGTGTGTGAGTGTGTGTGAGTGAGTGTGAGTGTGTGTGAGTGAGTGTGAGAGTGTGTGAGAGTGTGTGTGAGTGAGTGTGAGTGTGTGTGTGTGTGTGTGTGTGTGTGTGTGTGTGTGTGTGTGTGTGTGTGTGTGTGTGTGGCATGGTAACGCCCGAACGGATGAACCGATTTTGATTTTGTTTTTGTTGTTTGAAAGGTGAATTATTGAGAGGTTAATTATCGGGAGTGTTCTTAGCTATTTTTGATGAAAGTTGGTCCAAAATGGCCGCCATCACACAAAGGCGGATTACATCTTTTTTTACAACTCTCTCAATATAAGTAGGTATCAAATGAAAGGGTTTTACTAGTGGAATACTATTTTTATTATTTTATGCCAACGGGGGTTCTTTATTAATTATTTATACCATAAAAATGAATAACAATTACCAAAATTCTCATTAAAATATTCACTGTGCAAAGTTGCATATGCAAAATTATATCTGTCTTTATTTATTTTTTATTCATATTTTTTGTCTTTTATATGCATTATAGGTAAGTAGTCAAGATATTTGTTGTATATTTATTCTTATTTACAGATAAATTGGGGAGTAACGATGGTACAATTAATTGCTCTTATATACAAAGACCAACACGTGACCACGTTACATAAACTCCTTAATGTATGGCTCGAAACCTCATTATGTGATAGTTCTGAAGACAATGAAAGTAACACATCTCCTCCGAACAGAGGTAATTAAACAAATTGAAAATTAAATAATGTAACTTTAAAAATACGTGTGCTTGTATTTCCCTAGAATTAAACATTTCGCCTTCACTAATACATTACTTTTCAATCCCAAAAAAAAAGAATTTTATAACGGAGCTCTTTTAAAGTTTCGTTATAAAATTCTTATATATTATGAAATTCAATTTTGATAATCTGTTCGGTTCATTAATATCTTAATATTGTATAAAAAATAGGTAGAAATGATTCATCGCCGATGCTGACGTCAGAACCGTCATCCGACTCATCGGACGTTGGAGAGAGCGGCAAGTATAACAAAAAACCCAATTTAGTAAATAATGAATGGGATAATTCCTCAAGAAGTAACAGTGACAGTGGAAACCAAACTTTCCAGTCACAAAGCAAATCTGGCAAAGCAACTGACGACTCCTGCAGTGCAGATACTGACAACAACACTATTGATTGCTCAGAAAAAAACAACGAGAAAAAGGTACATTATTTCATGTATTTAAATAAATTATATAAAATGGCGCAAATTTGTAATTTATTGCAATTGAGATTAACAACATTCTTTGACAGTGATCTCCTTCTCTTTTCTTTTCGCACAGATTCAGTTTCGGTTATTTATATTAATTCTGACATAATTTAACTATATAAGACGATATAATTTAAGCATTCTTATTGATTTATGTTTTTATTCAGGATGGTTTAGACCTTGATGATCAAGGCGTAAAGGACACAGGCGCAAAAAATAAGAAAAAAACAATTTCTGAAAATTCAGATTGTGGTTACAGTACTCAAATAGAAAATCAAGAGACAATATCGACTTCTAGCAATGAAGATGAACTGCCGAGAAAAAAGCCAGTACATCAAAAACCACACACCCCTAAGCAGAAAGTGAACATTAAAGTAGGCTCCTTTACAAGCTTGCAAGAACGAAAGAGGAAAAAGCTTGTCAAAAGAGGAAAAGCTAATATGTGAGTAAAAAAGTGAAAGTAGTTTTGTACGGGGCAAATAAATAATGTGTTATTATAACTTTATAGAAATGGTTCATTAATTTCGTGTTATCGGCATTATCGCATTCAAAAGGACAACCATTTCTTTAGGTTTTGTTTACCTGCACATAGCGTTGTCACAGGTTATCAAGATCTTTTTATGAGTTATAACTTCGTACTACTTCGATTTCATATAACTTTATTAATTAAATGTTTATAATAATTGTCTGAATCTCAGCTTATCACGTATCACTATCTCTTACAGAATAAATGTGCAAGGGTTATCGCACAAGACACCCACAGACGATGAAATATCTAACGTCCTGAAAGAGTTCACTGTTGATTTTCTATTGAAGGGATACAACGCCTTAGTTCGCACATTACATACGCAAATCCTCACAAATATCCACTTAGAAATCGACACCTCACATTTCTTTTGGCTTGTCACGTACTTTTTGAAGTTCGCTACTCAGATAGAGTTGGATTTGGAGCATGTTAGTTCAGTTCTATCGTTCGATATAATTTCATACCTGACAGCTGAAGGTGTCAATTTGTGCGAGCAATTCGAGCTTGCCATCAAATTAGATGGAAATAATTTAAAACCTTGTATACGCAGATTGCATCTGGTGAGTAACTTTTGTTTATAGATATTTTTACAATAAAAAAAATTAGTCTGTTGTGTTTTGTGGGTTTTGAGAGAAGTGAGAGCTAGTTAGAATTGTAAGAGTGCTGCACTCTTAATCATTTAATAAACCATTAAGTCGTTCTTTAGAACTTCTACTAAAGAACGACTTACTCGTTCTTAAGTGACTATGATTGCGGCGGTAGAGTCTTAAAATTTTGTGTGCTTAAGTTAGTAATGATTGCTTATGCTAAGGCAATATAAATATAATATAAATAAAAACTAAACTTGATTTTATTATGAAATAACAATTAAATTATGGAGTAAGTATAATATTATGTTAAAGGTTAATTCGTGTTTTCTAAAGGTTGTAACAGCAATCAGAGAATTTATTCAAGCTATTGAAGTATATAAAAAATCAACGTACATTAGCGACAATGATAAGGAAACTCTCATCAAATTACAAACAAAGATGTCTGAAGCTGAAGAATTGAGATCACTTTTGATTTTACTTGTGAGCCATTACAAACCTCAGTATCACTCTAAGCAATATTTACAGGTGAGTATAGTGTAGTTTATATCACGTAGTGATAGTTATTGATACGAATCACCGCAACCTAACTATTATTTGCATACACAAACTTAAGAAAAATTCAATTCGTACATAAATCAGTATGAGAAAGGACCTGATTTATCCTAATATACCGAATATACCGTAAATTATCGTCTTTACATATAAGACTCTTTTCTCTGGGTCTTACATGTTCCACAAATACCACTGTTTTCAATCTATACTTATAATATTATAAAAAGGAAAGATTTGTATTTTTGTATGTAACGAATAAACTAAAAAACTACTGAACCGATTTTAATGAAATTTGGTACACATGTAGTCTAGAGCTTGAGAAAGAACATAGGCTACTTTATTTTTTACTTATTTACTATGAAAGATTGTATGAAAATTACGTCATTTATAAAGCTAGAAGCTTGAAACTTATTTTTTAGGCTTTTGAATATATATAAATAAGTAAAACATTCAAAGTTTGTAAAAATTTTTTGCTAAAGGGCGTACCTAGAGACGAACCCAAGCGAAGCGAGGGTGAGTCGCTGTTTTACTGTGGAAATGAAATATTTTTCTGCAATAAAAGAAATCCTGGTTCTTGATTCGAGTACTAAGTTATCACTGCACGAAGTTTGGCTAAAATCGGTCTATTATTTTTATGTTAAACGCTAAATGCAGTTGCAGGCTCACAGTTATACAGTACCAACAAACAGACAAAATATTTAATAGCTATTGTTTTGAGCTATACACAATCGTCAGTTTTTAAAAATTTGTACATGAAATATGTACATTGTACAGGTTTCGCTAAATTACTTTTCCATTATGTACCTATATCAGCTTTTATTCCATGACTTAACGTTTTTAGGACCTTGTCGTGACGAATCACATTCTTTTGATGTTTTTGGACAATTTTATGAGATCACCTGATTCTAAAGACGACAACATTCTGCTGGAACACATCAGACAGTGAGCTTAATTTATTTGATGTAAATGTGTGTTGCATGTTTTAGATAAATGAATCAATTTCATGAATGTTAATAAACAGGTAACAATAAATATACTGTTATCATTATTATATGCAGGTACGAATTTTACTAAGAAAAAAATAAATAAAAAACTCGTCTGCCATGTTCAAAAATTAAATAAAAAGTAATAAAGAATAACAAAGTTTAAATAATGATGTCAGTCTCCACTCAGCAGCAGCAGCACTCCTTTGATCTCGATAAAAGCCGCCGTTATACGAGTAATAACCTACAAAATTTAGAACGCACCGGGTGCATTCAAAAATACCCCTTACTACGTTCGCAAGAACGCAATTCCTTTGTGTTAAGAATTTACCAATACCACAGCTCAAGCGTCAGGGTTGTACGCATTACGCAAAGTAAATAACAACATACTTGATTTTAAGAAGCATTTATTGTATTTACAATTTTTTTACTTTAATTTACTACTGTAAGTATTTCTTACATCTCCTCGTTTATAAAACTTCATTGTTGCGAAAATTCGTTATCGAAGAAACAATATTAAAATGTATAGTCTCCGAAAACACGGTCATGGTAAGGACAGTAAAGTTATAATATTTTATCAGCGAAAATAATCTATTTACTGGAGTTTTTGTCTTAAGTCCATCCGTAAACGCGTACCTACACCGTCGCGGTATAGATACGCGTGTACTGTACAAGCGCGGGGCGGCCCTAACTGATTTGCAACTCCGAGTTGTCGGGCGCCGCAGGTACCTACTTATCGCGGTAGATATCTAAGGCGAGTGACAGAGGCTGGTATCACGTCAATCGTCAATAGGCCGCACGAAACCTTACAAAGTTTTGATGAGGTCATTGTCCGGCAAGTTCTGTCGAAATTTCGGTTTACTGTAAAACTTTTGTGAATACTTAGAAAACAATATAAGACTTAAAAGAAAATAAAAACTTAATTTCAAGAGGCAGTATATTATGTTGCTTGAAAAGATTAATGATTAAAAAATCAGAGCAAATCTTTATATAAAATCCTATTTTCCTTGGTCATAGCATCACGCGTGAGCGGCTGGATCGATTTCGTTAATTTTCTTTTTGATCTATTTGTTATTGTCATAAGAAGGTTCTTATGAAAGAAAAAATATATAAGAAAGTTGCGCGGAAAATTAGAAAATGTAAGGAAACTTAATGAAATTTTATGTACTTATTATGTTATGACAGTTATGACTGTTTGTGTATGTGTGATTATGACGGACATCAAAACAGGACAACAGAGGGATCAGGCCAAATCCACCACCCTGGCCTAGTGCGGGAGGTTGGCGGCGGTTGCAAGAAGATATGTCACAGAAAACTTTATATGGTTTGCGTTCATCAGATTCGGGTCGACGGAGATCATGTGCCAGTACGGCCTGCTGCTGGAGGACTACGAAGACAACGGTGAGTTCGTCAACGATTGCATCTTCACTATGATGCACCACGTGGGCGGCGAGGTCGGCTCCCTTATATCCCTCTTTCAACCAAAGATATTGAAAATATTCACGTCCATTTGGAAATCCGACTTTGAGATATGTGATGTAAGTACATATAAAGTCTTATATTTTAATTTTTAATACTAGCTATCCTTAGGTGTGAACCACTTTATATGAACTGACTTCAAAAAGATTTGGTTCTCAATTTGGTTGTATTTTATTTTACAATCTAATTTACAAGAATATCTGAAAATAAGTACATAACATATAATTGTTTTTGTACTGTATGTCCCATGTATTAAAATATGTACCTCATTTTTTATCATATTCCCTTAGACTAAAAACAATTTGTTGTTCTTTAAGGATTGGAATGACTTAATCGAGTACGTAATAAACACGTTTGTAAAGAGACCCAGCAATTTGAAAGGTATTGCAGAACTCCTGTTCGACGTGGAAATGTTAGATGACGATAAAATGTTTAAAGAAACTATGGATATCGCGGAGGAACCCAAGCAATTGCTTGAAAGTATCAATTCTGCTAGCTCTGTTAGCGGAGATAGTGTTCATAGGTAATGTACCTTACTATAACGTAACATACATAATATTAGTTTAAATGTACATACCTGAACCTGAATAAAATCAATCGTCGAATGTAGCGCATCACTTGAGAACGACTCGACCGATTTGGCTGATTTCTTTCTACTGTATTGTACTGAAATAGACAAAAAATTTAATAGCAATTTCGTACACTAATCTCTATAGGTGTTTGACGTTCAGTTTGATAGTCCTTCTGCCGTGTTTTTTAACAACGACTACATAGTTATTTTTTGTCCGTCTATCTTGTTTGTAACGTGGCAAGACTGAACGAAATTTAACTAAACACCGCAGGGACTCACCTTAGCGAAGCGAGGGTATGTCGCTAATAGTTAATGGTTGGCATGGTTGAAATTGTTTTTCTACCCTACTACTTATTAATGAATCTTTTCTTTAAGATCAATAATTTGTATGTAGTATGTCGCCTAGGTGTAGTGGCTAGCATATAGGGCTACAGATCTGGAGTTGGTGCGGTCCTGGGTTCGGGTTGAGACAAGTATGGTATACATTGGGTTTTTCTTTTAGAAATTTTTACTTATATAATATAATACAATTTAATTATATATATTTTTATGTATAATTATTTATATTTCTTGTAGTCTTTGCATCAATTTTATGGTAAATATCACTTACAAGACTTTTTATAGTATCCGTGTGGTGATTACTATATGTACTACTTACAAGCTCTATCCAAATCCAATTGTTTGTAAATATAAAATTTTCTCAGATGGACCAAAGAAGAATTGCCGTTGCTAAATTGGAATTATATGCAATGCAATAGTTCATCGGATGTGGTCGGAGGTATGTTGAAAATGTTTAAGGAAGATGGCATCATTAAGAGTCGCAAGTCTATCATAAAGGAACTTTTGAATAAATACATAATTAACACAGTAGAATACGATAGGCTTCTGAAAATTGAAACTGAGAAGAACAATGCCACAAATGAGAACAGGAATATTAGAGAGGATGAAATCGGTAAGCTGTGCGAGCAACTGGGACTCGATGGTAATATTAAATTCTTAGACTGGGTGCAAGCAGTTCTCTTGGAGACATGTTTTGTAAAAATATATTTGGATAAGGTTGGTTTGGATGTTTGCCGACACACCACTATGACGACGTATGAAAAGCACACGAAGACGTTTGAAACAATCCTGAAGAAACCTGTCGATATGCCAGTCATGTCTTCCGTGTCGTACCATTCTCTGCGTGAGTATTAATTATTTCGTTGTAAACTATTTACTAGTTTAAAAATTGATTATTTTTAGAAGAAAAAAAATCCGTTAAAAAGTTCCGTAATTTAATTAACATTATACATAATATACAAATGAAATAGTGAAACTATCGGATATTGTTAGTTCTTTGCCAAGGATAAAGATTGGCTTGAATATATTTTTTAAATAAAAAAATATATATTTTACTAAATGCTATTTTATAATTATATATTAAGTCGATTTCTAAGGTATGAACTACACTTGCTTATTGCATGTCTTCAGAAAATCTCTACTTTAAATGAGGTTGTTTCGCAAAATAATCCGTAGATATTACATTAGCTAATTTGAGATGTCTTTTTAGTTTTAAACCAATCTGTGCCACTAGTGCCATGGAATTGCCAGCAAGCATATATTTGTAAGGATCTGAAATTCTTGCAACTTCTGCACAAACTCGGTTTCCACATGCCAGTGGACACAGGCAAAGTCTTTATAAGAATACCTCATTTTTGGACCCCAGACTTCATTTATGCAGTTGCTGGCAAGATATCACCAATCGACATATGTGAGTTAATACAATAATTAATCATATATTATATGTTCTTTCATTTTAATGAAGAATATCATTTGAACATTTAAAAATATTTTTATTGACAATATTGGTACATTTTCGAGAAACTGCAGATAGAAACTGATTATAAATAATGACTTCAAATATTTTAGCCAAGATAAAATTCTCTATCGACGACATATCCCAAAACGGTGATGAAAAATCATCTAAAACCAGCAGTTACACTATACCCGAGCTGTCGAAAGACCCGCCTCTGTTGCCGACGCGGGATAACTTCTATCAAGTACACAATAAGAGACAAAATGTCGCAACGATGGCAAATTTTACGCCTATGTAAGTATGAAATACATTTAGATTTTTGAACACCTATTCATATTAACTATATATTTAATTGTAAGTCCTTAACATAACATGGCCACGGACTGGCACTGTAGCATTGTCTTTATCGGGCGGGACCTCTCAAGTTAGAACTAGCGAAAAGCTGAGCTTTGTGAAAGCTTGTGTAAGACTTTTCTAACGGTTAATAATGTAACAGCGATGTTAACTCTTTGGTTTTCTAACAGATGGCGTTTGTAGTAGTTACAATAATATTTTATCCAATGAACACAAAATTGTTAATGTTTATTTTTTTATTGCTTATACAATTATTATAATTTTTTTTGATAGATAACATATCTAGATATAAAATTAAATATCTATGTTAAAGCACAAATCTATAGGTGTGATACTTTATAAGTAAAATTTACCGCAAAATGCTCAGGTTGTAGGATAGTACGTATTCGGTCTCGCTTCACTCGCCCTAACTAGTGATAAACCGTAAATGTCCTTTTTCCCATCACAACAATATTAATGTAGGTAATTCACATAAAGAGGATGAAATCCAGCCCTTCACATTATACTGGATTTCAAAATATTATAACATGTTTCTAACTTTTTTAATTCCCAATACTTTAATAGCGATAGTTACAGGTACATTGTCTTATAAAAATATTGTCAGTGACTAAAAGACTTGATGACTTATTTTAAATCAATCGTATGACAGGCCCGGCTCGTCCTTCGCTACAGACAATGATGACATCAACAAGCCCAGCTGGCTCGAGGTAGTGCAGAAGTCACAAGAATTCAAAATCACGCTGGATTTAAAAGAGTACGTATTTCAACAAAAATAAGTTATATTCAGAATAAACTCAATGTAAAAATAAAGAAATTATATTGTTCTTGTACTACTTATAGATAAGTTATTATTTAATATTTTATTTTAGGATGTGTACATATTTCTAACAAAGAATATTGTGATTATAATGACTTATGTATCATTACCATTTCATTATTGATACCAAACGTTATACAATGGTGTTGTGCCGAAATAGTTGTAATTTGATATTTATTTTCAATAAATAAAACATCTAGGACCATAATAGCCGAAATCGAAGAGAAGAAATCAAAGAAGGACAAGACAAACATTCTGCCGCATGTATCCCTCCCCGCGCTCTCCTCCCTGTTGCGGCCCTCCATGAGCGTCCAGGACGAACCTTCTTACTCCAACCGAGATGATTCGGAATCTTATAATAACAGGTTAAATTTGTTTCATCTTTTTTTTACTTTTTTAGCTTAAGTGTACTTATACTTTGTGTAAAGAGTAGTATTAATACTATAATACAAGAGGGCAAGATATTTGTTTAAAATATCATAGCCTATAGGTTTACTATGGCATTACCGCGTTTACTATGGCGGGCACTCGTGAGTCGTGACCACAGCGCTTGTAACATTGCAAAAAGTTAATCATGCCGAATATTCCGTCTCACATCAAAATAATATTTTTAGTGACTTTGAAAGTATAAAGTTTTATTATATCCAATTTTTTTAATATATCATAGCTTTATTCAATAATCTCTATATAATATATAAGTCTATAGACTAAATGTAAGCGACTGCACCAATGTGGCTAATGTGAGAATGAATATCGAAAAGTTCAACACAGTTTTGACAATTACACTGATAGACTTGTGATAAATATCGTGATTATAAATATATATAATAAAATATACGAATGAAATAACGCTCTACGAAGTCGAAATTAGCCGACGATTTCTTGCCAAAGGTCGATGTGTAATATTTATTGCCGGGTACTATACTATATTAGACTATATGAGGCACATACAAAATGAAAGTAACGTTATTTAGTTCTATGATCTGCACACATTCACTTTAAAACTTGAACGACTACAGTGTCATTAATCGCTTATATAAGAGGACGTTGATGCAACAACTGCATACGGTAGCTCGGAAGCGGAAGTAAAGCTTCGCTTAAATATTTGATGTCTCGGTCTAGTGGTCAGCATGTAGGTTTTGTTCCTTTTTTAAATTTACTCCGTATTTTACCTGCGAAAGTTTTTGAGGATGGATGGTTGTATGTTACTCAATCACGAATGAGGATCTTGATGGAAATTGGTACTAAAATAGGTTATTGACTGGAATAACATAGTCAACATTTTATCCCGGAAAAATTACGTTTCCCGTGGAATAGATTTGTTTTTTTTTTCACTAATACAATTCCAGTTCCTGAAATACTTAGTTATTGGATTTTTCTGTGCAGAAATTCTAAATACCCCGGTCTTACGACTGATTCTACTCGTAGTAGATGGAAATAGAGGAAGAGTGAAAGGAATGAGTGCACTTGTGCCAACAATGAAATCGTTGTGCAGTTGTTTGCTTAGGTACATAAGATTAACTGTTCTGGCCGATTATAATCGATTAAGGGAAGGAGGTACTAGGCTATTTTATAAAACGGCAAAATAGATTTTCTTAAGATAAGCACGATAGTTGAAAATCTATTATTATAATATTTATTATACTTTGTATATGCATGTATGTTCGTTTGCTATGAATGATGAAATTGAACACAAATAGACTATGACCTGAAGTTACACATATTCTACGTGGCATCTAGTTTTTGGACGCTCCCGCAGGATATATCGCACCTAACTTTCACATAGATTTTATTTTTCTTTTCCATAGCTCTTTTATTACTTTTGTTATATATTTTTATTTATTATATACTATTATATATACTTTTGTTATATTTTATTATATATAAAATATTTTTATTCATAATTCGAATTTAATAACAACGATTACACTTTTTGACATCCCAGCATGTGCGATACGGCGTCAGTGACATCGGACCTGACGCGCATGTACGTGTCGGACGAGGACGAGAGGCTGGAGCCGCGGCGCCCGAGCAGGAAGCCCGCGCTCGTCGCCGACGCGGTCGTAGGGAAGCGCCCGCGGATGAATTTCGTCCCCAACTTTTAGAACCTACCATACGCCATTACTACTTCAGCTGGTGTCATCTGTTGCATTAAGAACCCTGGAATTATTAGTATATTTATTTTTCTACCAAACTTAATCACATTTTTTACGTTTTTTATCAAACCCTCTTTATTTTAATAATTTTTTGGTAACATATATATTAGAATTTTTAATCAAAATAAGTGCTAGCGTTCAAATGCGCACGTAATTCAGTATTAGTTATATCTAATATTGAGAACAACATAATAAGCTTTTATCTCAATGCTTAATATGTAATAATTAACTAAAGAAATTGCCAAAGCGCCTTAAGGATCTATTATTCTATTCAAACAATTTTAACGCGCATTTAAATGAATGATTTTCGTCATGAATGATATTAATTGAGTATTAATCTAAATTTGTAGTTTAATATTGATAATATTAAGGTGTAAAAAACCAAATAAGTATGGTAAACAGGTAGGTAAAGGTTAATCGCTCTGTTTTTCCGAAATACCACGTGCAATGTAACTGTAATATTATATTATAGTATTTGGAACGTAAAGGTTACGTACAATGACTTGAAAAAAATATTGATCTATATTTTTAAGTATTTACATAATAAATGTTAGTGGAAAATATAAACGCTTATGTGTAATTATCATATTAAATAATTATAGTTCTCATAACGAAATGTATAGAGATTATCAATGAATCTTTTAGGATTTTGTTGCGGATTTATTTTGGTTTTTGGTTCCCAACACAACATTTCGAATGCCTTACAGCAATCATAGTCACGGGAGTGACAGACAGGGCCTACCCACAATTTTCAAATAAATCCGCGACAAAATCCGAAAAGACAGTCTCATTTATAATCAATACTATTTATAAAGCTGAAGAGTTTGTTTGTTTGTTTGTTTGGTTGAACGCGCTAATCTCAAGAACTATCGATTCGATTTGAAAAATTCTTTTTGTGTTGGATATTTATCGAGGAAGGCTATAGGCTATATAACATCCCGCTACGATCAATAGGAGCGGAGCACCAATGAAAAATGTTGCAAAAACGGGAGAAAAATATTCCTTTTGAAAGTTTCCGTAGCGTGCGCTGCGTAAACGGTTAAAGTTATGCAAAAATCGTGTATGACGGAATTGTTCCTCTTTAAAAGTTCTAAAAAGTCCGCGAAAGCATATGTCTATCTTTTAAGGTTGACTCGCTGTAATCTTTTTTATGGTGATCAAATTTGTTTTAAGAAAATGCATTATTTTTGAAGGTGTTTTTATAAACATGATATTAATCCTTACCTAAATAAATAAGTTATTCTTATATTTTTCGACACTATGAAATATTGCGTACAAATTTTTATATAAGCATAATATGACGCACTTGGTTTAGTTGTTTTTATGTTATAGTTTATTATATAGTTTATATCTTAAAGTAATATTAAATTTAAAGTTTATTAAATCTTAAAATAAATTTAGTTAAAATTAACAATTTATATGGTTAATTTATAAAACCACTTTTTAATAATACTGTATCTTACATCTAATTAGTAATTAGTATAGATTTATTTTAGAAAGCACCTGTTTTGTGGAAAAAAGTAATAAAAAAAATATAAAAAACGGATGTTTTATTTTATCAATAACTTATGTCAAAATCAACAATATTACACAGTACATACACATCTAGTAACAAACTCAACTTCTATTAAAATAACTTCATAGATCAACACAAACTTACACTATCCAAACGCGCTTCCGAGTAACTAGAGGTTCGTAAAGTAGGTCAATTAATATAAAAACACTTGTTGTACGATCTTTCATTGATATGGTAATTTGTAAACAGGTTAAATATGTCAGGTACCTAAACTTTTTGTAAATTGTATTAAAAGTAAAATTCTTAGTGATAGCCACTAGAGCTTCCAATATTATTTCTATTAGGGTTCACTTTATTCCAATAATTTTGGATAGCCTGTTCGTAACTTTTTGATTCAAAAGAATTATGCCCATCTTGATCACCAGAATAACCGTCAAAGGATTGAGGTGCTTGGCCGTAATGCGCGCCCGATGATCCTTCAGATTTGTACTCTTCGCTGGGAACTCCATAACTATTTTCATTGTAGCCTCCATCGTAGGATTGGCTTCCTGAATCATCATAAGACTCGACCGGGGGAGCGTCATGTGCCGTTTCTTGCACTTGATAAGAATTGCCATTTTGTTGGCGATCTAGAAACTGGTGGTGTCCCGCATCGAGAGCTTCATGACCCTGATTATGTCCATGAGATACGGGAACTTTAATAATTTGTGGCACTGGCACTGGATATGGCTTGTTCACGTGTACAGGATATGGCACCTTTTCCACAACCTTAACTGGATACGGTACGGGAACTTTCACTGCAATGGTCTTAGTAATTTTAATCACTTTAACAGGAGTTTCAGGTATTTCTACGTGTTCGCCAAGATTTTGAAGTTCCGTTTCATATCCTTCCACTGGTATTGTATGAGAATAGTGCGAAGCGAGACAGATGGTAGTACAGCATAGTAATATTATTGACTTCTGCAATAAAATAAACATATCACTTTAAATATCGGTCAATCATTATAATTGGCATATTTTTTGAAAGAGTAGTTACTTAAGTAATAAATAATAAAAACATGAGTTAAAAGGTTTTATGTAAGTCAATTCAGAATGCTTTATTATAAATCTGAAATTACAAAAACGGAAATAGGCTTTACGTCATAAATTATGTAATATGATTATTTCCAGTAAGTAACCAACCATTAGATAGAAGTCGACAATTCCGACAACGCAATCATAAACAAAAACTACTAACCGGTATATCCATTGTGCTGCAAGTGAGTGTTAGTCCAAGGTGTAGCTAGAACTATCGTGAAATTAGTGTATCGAGTTGCTTTATATAGCACCTTCTCTCGATAAAGAGAGGTTCTCTCGGCTAACTATTACTTTCTTTAGCAGCCGCTCGAGATCAGCGTTCATTTAAATTTTAGATCGTTTGGCGGATCATTTCCAACTACAGAGTGAATCGTCTTTTTATTAGTTACGTTATCGTTAACTTTAATGCAAATACGTCACCTTTACAAGTAATCGTCATGACCGTTTGTCACCGCTATTTTATTCGGAGACTCAACTATTGCAGCGATCGCTATAATTCTTTAATTAAACAAAAAACAGCGTGTCGTCGAGAAAAAGTCGAGAGAGCACATACCGATGGTTCCGTGGCAAAAAACATTAAAATAAATTTATAATTGCATATATTAGCTGTATGAAATTTTGTGATTCTAGATCAACAGAAAGTTGCTTGCAGGTTTTGATTCCCTTGCGAGTCAAAATATGCGGCGTAAATGGCCGTCTCTATTCATTGCGCTGCTTAGAAGTCTGATTTATTTAATCTCCGAGGGATTTCTTGGGACTTAAGTATTTTATATTAATTTCGACTTAATACTTCCACGCGTTCCGGAGAAAAAGGGTCTTGTAAGACATCGAGTGACGGACAACTAAGTGATAATTTTTTAAACCTTTCATTTAATTAACAAGTAAATTAGATTTCTTAATCTGAATGACTAAAAATGTTTATTATTTTCAAACAAGTAAATACGAGAAGGTATTTGCTGTAAAGTAAAAGGTTTTTTTCTTCTTGGCCCAATAGTGGAGTGCCATAAGTTAATACCTCGGAATCCAGGGCCAGTCAATGAATCTTTATAAAAATTTTTGAAATGTGCTTTTAATACTATATAGAAAAATGTAAAAAAAAATAGAGCGATTTAAATTTTTTATTTTAATTTTTTTGTAGTTTCCCTTTATTTATATTAGTTTAAAGTTATATTTTAAGAAGGAGAACTATTACAAACTGATCTTGGGTCTCAAGGGACTGACGATACGTTTGGCTCAGATGGTAGTGACCCTACTGTCTGCGCCAGCGGGTTCGAGTCCCGCCAAGGGGCAGGCATTCATTTATAGAGCACGAATGTTTGTACTCCAGTCATGAGTGGTTATATTTATAAAAAATATATGTGTAGTATATTAACTATCTGGTATCCGAAACTAAAGCCTCGTAGCTTACCACGGGACTAGATGGTGCTGTACGTAATAATGTCCCAACATATAAAGGTGGGGAGGAGACTAGATGGGACAACAGCAGCTGTTGGGTGTTCTTAACGCAAGCTCTAACAATATGTAGTACATTGCAATAAATAATGTATATATTATTGTGCAGTGAGTGTGATAAAAGATAATAATTACTGAGCAATATTGAGTTTGACAAACTTTCAAAATGTGGCTTAGATAGTACCTAAGTATTTGTTTTAATTTATATTACAGGCTTTTAAAAATAATTGTGAATACTCAATCGTATATTTCAGAGGAATGTCAACGCTCAAAGCTGCTTCTGCAGAAAGAGCGGATGGACTTTCTCAGAATTTAAAAACTGACGAATTTATCTATGTGCATTCAGTATGCAGACAAAAATAAATCAATAAAGGATGTTATTAATTCTTATTTAAAAAAAGAACACCACGTCAGCATGCTCTCCACCTAAAAAAAACTTTGAACGGCTATTTCAATTGAGTTTGATAGGTGCTTTTTATGTGAAAAGAAGCGGATGAAATGAAGGAAAGAAGAAAGTCAAATCGTCAAGACTACAAATCAGCTACGTAACTACCTCTGATTTCAAGAAAAGTATTTTAAATAAGTGAAGAGAAAAGTGAATATTGTCGCAACATCCATAAAATAATTGTAGGCGTGTTAGATTTAATAGCTCAGGAAGCTAAGTATCACGCGGATTGCTACATGCGTTAAGGAACTACCTTAGAACAGACCCAGAGGGAGAAAAAATCATCAGTCAATACAAGTAGATGCAGCAATGGAGCTCAAATACATTGAAGAAAACGATGACTGCCATTTTCACTGGCAGAATTCCTTCACCAACAATCTACATCAACATCGACGACGACAATAATGAATAATAAATAATAATGTAATAATGTACTATATATATTTTTTGTTAATCATTATTTTTTTTGCGAAAATCTAATAAATTATATAATTTATTAAATATAAAATTGAAATCTTCGCTATAAACATTTTGTTTCCCCTTCCACCTTTCATTTTCCAGAAAATTGTTGTTAAAAACTGTTGTAATCGAGATTTTATTTTTTTAACTTTTTTGTTTCAACTAGATTTTTTTTAACTAGATACGATTTTCCCCGGATAGCATCATTAGTGAATTAATATGAAGTACCTATTTTCCAGTAACAGCCCCGATGTTAGGAAGTTGAAATTGCTTAGTAAAGCCTTCCCAGTATATTATCTATACTCTTTGGTAAAGCCCTTAACATGGAGATTAGAGACCAGGAGGACCAAGGCCCTAGAAAGTAGTGTCTCAGAAATATTGTCAAACCAAGGAGGCGCTGCGATCGCTATGTTGTCTCAATGCCTAGCTTCACGTTGTCACAATAGTGACAGTACTCATAAATAGCTAACTTCACAGATACTACTTACCGACGGCAGCGCGTTGTAAATTCTACACATTTTCAGAGACAGGCGGGTATTGCTTTAGTATGAAGCGATGGTCCTCCTGGTCTTTAATCTCCATGGCCCTTAAAGCCATGACATCGATTCTTCACCATAACTTGCCGAACAAATCGTATTGTCGGTGATGGGAATCACAGATTAAGTATTATACCGCATTTACATTCAGCCGTAGTGAGCAGGGAAGTGGGCAGGACGAGTGTGTAAACGCGATACTTCTCATGCCACTGCCATTGCCACTCGCGCTGCCCGGCGCTCCCCAAAATGGCGGTTTTTTGTGCGGAAGTCAAAGGACCGGCAGCTTGAGCGGCAGTGCGTATTTACATTCTGCTCCGACGCTCAGTACTCGCCGAGCGCCTGGATCTTTTTAAATATCGAACATAATTACGTATCGCAAAAAGAGACAGCGCAGCCGCTGTAATTATTTCGACGTCTGCCATTGCCGAAACTTGAAAGCGAAGTGAGTGGTAGGGCAGTATGTAAACACACACTCCTCTCGGTCCTGCTGCAGCAGTATTTAGGGAATTATCGCCGGCAGCGCGAGGGGCAGGTGGCAGGGGCTGAATGTAAATGAGGTATTAGTTACTACGTAAATGGGAATAGAGCGTACCTACAGCTGTGTTTGCGCGCATACTTTAGCCACAGATAACATATTATACTATACTAGCTTTAGCTTTAGAAAAGCTAGTGGCTGAATTTAGTTAGGACACTATATTATATTTAAGCAAATACTTTTCTGTAAACAATATTGGTAGTGAAATCATCTGGAACGGATACAAAATTTTGCTAGGGTTGCTCTCACACAATAATTTAGTCAACCTGCAATAACAATAGTGTGTGCTGTATCCGGAATTTTATGCCCGTGGTCACGTGGTAGGTGGTAAAAACTGCGTATTTTATCGAAAAAATCTTGGTGTCATCGTAAGTCAATGGTTTAATTGCCTACTTAGATTTATACGTGACCCTTACTGCTTACAAGTAGTAATTAGTGCCTACTTTACCGTGCGCAAAAATAAGTAGAATTCCTATTTAAATCAGTAATATACCTAGTAGGTACCTATATTACATTTTTCTAATTACTTAATATTTAGTAGGTACACTGTACATCTATACTTTTTCACAAACCATTATAAGGAATGATTTGTTTGTTAATTAACTAACTACCTACTGTACAGATTTTGATGAAGTTTGGTATGATTATACTCTTCACTGCAGGTAAATATCTGATATCTCCACTCTAAAAGATATAGGTATACTAGGTGAGAGATTGTACGACGAAATTCTAACAGACTCGAATCTTTCAACCTTAAATATTTTTTTGAAATATGTTCGTGAAAAGTCATTAATCATTATTATCGATATGAAGGTTAGGCTAAGTACCTACGGAGATTTTGACTGAATTTGGTACCTATGAAGATAGATGGTTGAGTGAAAAAAGTGACAGGTGACTAACAAGTGACAACATCTATCTTATTTTCAATATTAAATATTTTATTTATTTGTAGTCAATGATATTTTAACTATAGATATGTTATACGCTCACTAAACAACCGAAAAAAGTGTTCCGCGCAGCACACATACACACTTTTCATTCAAGGTACATGTCAAAATGATAGAAAGGGGATAGTCGATAAAATCAATAAGAAAAAAAGAGACAGCTAATGTTGTCAATTGCGCGTCAATGTAAACAAACATTAGTCTAGCGACCGATGACATATCAGAATATTAGGCAAATAATTGAAATATATTAATAAATCGAAGTATTCTGCGTTCTTACATGTGGTATGAGATCCCTTGTGTTTTATTAACTTTGGTATCATAATTGGTGCATTTCCTAAATACACAGGATGGCATTTTTTTAAATTTTGTAGCAGCGTACCACTCGTCGCCATGCGGTGACACTGACTAAAGGCAATACGTCCTAATTAGGATGTTTTCGAGATTTCACGATTGCGCGCTCATAACATATCTATAGTTAAAATATCATTGTTTGTAGTATATTTTAGTATTTTTCGCAAACCAAATGACCAAATTGTTTTGTTTACTTATTAATAATACAGTGTATTAGTTATTTCACGTACAATAGTGGCTTTAACAGTTTTCAACTTTATCATCAATATTTGAGACAACGTTACATATCTTCTGCATTATTGTAACTTTTAAATATTATAATTTATAAGTCAACTATGGCATTAAATGATTGCGCTGGCTGCATGAAAGCCTTAGATACCTCTGACTTTATGGAATGTAGTCGATGCACGGATAAATATCACTACGCCTGCTTAAACTATACACTAAAGAAATTTAATAGCCTCTCTAATGTAGTTAAAGCAAACTGGGTCTGCCCTTCTTGCCGATGTAATGAACCTAAAAGTGGCGATAATTCTAATACGTCTATACGCTCCGTTCCATCCATACCCAAGTCAGCTTTAGAGTGTGAAAATATTACGCAACGATCGAAATCTACACGAAATACAACACGTTGTACATGTGTTTCTCCAGAAAGCATTAGGGAGATAATACGTGAAGAATTACGTGACGCTTTGAAAAACCAATTAGTAGAAATTAAAACACAAATCAGTGCGTTTGAACAGTCCCTTACGTTCTTAAGTGAAGAATATGATAAACTTAAGAAAGAATGTGACCTTCGCAGCAATCATGTTACTGCAATTCAGAAAGAGAATGACATATTACGAACGTCTACTAACGAATTATTGGCTCGTTTGCGTCATATAGAACAACAATCCCGTTCCAGTAATATTGAGATAAACTGCGTGCCTGAACATAAAACCGAAAAACTGATAAATTTAGTACAAAATTTAGGTAAGATGATAAAATGTCCTGTTAGAGATGAAGACATCCATTACTGCTCAAGAATTGCTAAATTAAACAATAACAACCCCCGCCCTCGATCCATCTTAGTACGTTTTAGCAGTCCCCGACTTAGAGATACATTTCTAGCAGCTTGTATTAGATTTAATAAAGCCAATCCTAAAGACAGGCTTTGTACTAGTCATCTTGGTATTGCCGACAAAAAGAGATGCCCCATCTATGTTGTGGATAATCTCACACCAGAAAACAAAGGTCTCCACGCTGCGGCACGAATTAAGGCTAAAGAGCTTAATTATAAGTTCGTCTGGGTCCGTGATGGTAAAATCTTCCTGAGGAAATCTCAGGAAAGTAAATTTATTTTCGTTAAAGATAAATCTGTTCTTGATAGTCTTAAATCTTAATAAGTTATAAAAAATGTGTTTGTAATACTACATCAAATTCAATAGTCTTAATTTGTACTACCAAAATGTTCGAGGCTTAAGAACAAAAACAATTGACGTGTTTAGTAATATAGCTTGTAGCAATCATGATATTATAATCTTGAGTGAGACATGGTTAAATTGCAATGTCTTCGATTCTGAACTATTTGACGATCGTTTTAATGTGTATAGAAGAGATCGTGAATCGAGTAGCTTTCACAATAAAAAAAATGGCGGTGGTATATTAATTGCAGTGAATAAAAATATAAAATCCTATCGAATGGATAGTTTTGAATCTAAATGTGAAGATATATGGGTATGTGTGGAATTAACTAAAGATGTAGGGAAGCCTGAACTCTTGTTAATTTGCGGTGTGTACTTACCTCCGCCTATACAAAAACATATTCTGAAACACTTCTTAGATAATACCAACCGTGTGTATGATACATGTCATATTAAAAATAAACTAATAGTAGGAGACTTTAACTTAGGAAATATATTATGGGAAAACCTACAGCCCGCTTACAGCAATAGTTTATTTAGTCAAATGATATCTGACTTTGTTACACTTAATTCACTTAAGCAATATAACAATGTATTTAATTCCAATATCAAAATCTTAGATCTTATTCTTACTAATTGCGATATTTCAAGTGTTGATGAAAGTAGGGATCCTCTGAGCATAATTGATAAATGCCACCCTCCCCTACAATTTTCGTTAAAGTTTATTTACGAAAAATGTTTGCAATTTAATAATGCACCTAGGTTTTGCTTCTCTAAGGCTGACTTCAATAATATTATTTTAGAACTTAAGAGTATCTCCTGGAATTCACTATTTGAACATTGCACAACAGCAGATGAAATGCTTTCAATTTTTTATTGTCACCTCAGAAAACTAATATGTAGATTTGTACCACTGTCTAAACCACGCAGTCACAAGTATCCTGCATGGTTCTCTAAAAATCTTATCAACTTACTACGAGAAAAATACAAATTCAGATTAAAACTCATAAAATTTAATGAAAATCCTCTTGATGTTTTGTCCTTTGAACTTCTAAGGAAAAGGTGTGAACATATCCTGAAAAATTCTTATAAAGCTTATATATCTAAGCTTGAAGACATTTTCAAACATAATCCTAAGCTGGTTTGGACTTTTCTCAAAAATAAAAAGCAAAAAAAGAGCTCATATCCGAATGAAATGAGTCTTGATTCAAAAACTGTGACGCATGGAAACGATATATGTAATCTGTTTGCGAGTCACTTTTCTTCTGTTTACAATAAAAATACTTCTGATCACAATGAACCATATAGGCAGTGTACAGTGTCCTATAATTTCCTTAGTAATATAACCTTCACAATTAGAGATACTTTGAATGTTTTAAAAAGAATGGACCCTCACAAAGGTGCAGGAGAGGATGGTATACCATCTTTATTTGCAGTTAAATGTGCGACAGCAATCTCTCTCCCTCTCACATTGATTTACAACAAATCTCTTGCCACTGGGTCTTTTCCATCTTTATGGAAAAACTCGTTAGTTATCCCAATATTTAAAAGCGGTAGAGTGGAGTTGATAAAGAATTATAGACCTATCTCCATCCTTCCTGTTTTCGCTAAGGCTTTTGAAAAACTTATTTACAAGGTAGTTTATTGGCATTGTAAAACATTATTATCTCCTCATCAACATGGATTTGTAAAAGCCAGATCCACTTGCACTAATCTTGTTACTTTTGTGGAGAAACTCTCAGCTGCCTTAGACTCTAGGCAAACCGTTGACGTCATATATACTGATTTCAGTAAGGCTTTTGATAAGGTGCATCATGGAATCCTACTTCAAAAACTATCTATGTATGGTTTTGCTGATCAACTGCTGAATTGGTTTAAATCTTATCTTTCTAATAGACCATCAGTTGTGGTTGTCAATGGTTATAAATCTTCTCCGTTTACAGCTACTTCCGGAGTCCCGCAAGGTTCTATACTTGGTCCTTTACTCTTTAATCTTTTTATTAATGATCTGTGCAATAGTTTTGTATATTCCGACTACTATTTTTATGCTGATAACTTAAAAATATCTATGTAGAGTTAATACCTCGCTGCAGACTCGGCCATAAATCATTCGAGTGTTTCGCTCTCTTTCCCACTCACGGGCCTTATGGCACGGCATTGTGCATTACTACGCTGTGCATTACTGCAGTCGATGAGTGATATCGATAGTTCTTTTTTTTTGTATCTTTATAAATGGGTGATAGAAATAAAAACACGTTTATTTGACACGTAATGGTCTAATTTATTTTTGTAGCGATTTAAATATACTTAATAGCACAGCACAACTAAAATAATTATACTAAATAGGCTAAACATATTTGCTAATTACCCTCTTTAGTTTTTAATAATTTGTTAGTTAATCACATTAGTACCCATTAGTTACCCTGCATATTTAATGAATGCAGTTTGTTTACGTCGTAACCTTGATGATTCCGTTATCGATAGCGGCCTTGCGCGCACGCAACTAGCGCACATCCCTAGTCCGATTATGATTTATGGCCGAGTCTGCAGCGAGGTATTAACTCTACTATAGATGCATTCATAATGACAATGATGTATTATTTTTGCAAAGCGATTTAAACCGTATAGCTTCTTGGTGTACCATCAATGGTATGGTGTTAAATACTGATAAATGTAATTTTATTCGCTTCTCTAGAAGTCAAAGTAAGTCACAGGGATCTTATCTTCTAAATAATATACAATTGAGCGAAGTTATGCATACAAGTGATCTTGGAGTAATCCTTGATTCAAAGTTACGTTTTGATAAGCATATAGATAATATTTGTAAAAAAGCACTTAAAACTCTTGGATTTCTTCTCCGTAATTGTAAAGATTTTAAAAAACCAGATACTAAAATATGCTTATATAATGCACTAGTTCGTAGCATCCTAGAATACTGTAGCGTAGTTTGGAATCCACACTATAATAAGTATAAAAAAAGAATAGAATCCGTACAAAAGCGGTTCTTATGGCACATTTCATATCATAGTGGGATCAATCAATCTATTCGTAGTTATGAGGACCGACTTAAGCACTTTAAAATGCAATCCCTTTCTGATCGAAGACATTTGCTTGACAACCTTTTTCTGTTTAAGCTTGTAAGAGGCATATTTGACTCGGAATGGTTATTATCCCAAATCGACTTTGCTATACCATCAAGACTACCCAGACCTAATAATATTACATTATTTCGCGAAAAACTATGCAAAACCAACCTGGGTCATAATGCGCCTCTGAACAGAATTATACGTTCTCATAAGACGTTATGCACAAGCCATGATATTGATATCTTCTCTGATTCTTTATATAAATTTAAGAAAACTGTTAAATTTAAACTTCATTAATTTAATTAGTTATAATTAAAACTATATGTTGTATAGAAGTAAATTGCATTTTTATGTTTTTGTTTTTGTCTATAGGAAGGTACCTACTTTGTTAATTTTTTTTTTTTTTAACTTTTACTTACCTACTAATGTCAGTCTATTATTTTATTCTATAAGTTTTTTTTATTTATGTTGTCATGTCATAGGAATGCAGTGTTGCTTTTAATTAGGGCATCATTTAGTCTAGTATTTTTGTCTTTCTTGTTATATATCACCTACTTTTGTATGAATGTATGCTCTGTTAGCAACCTATAAATAAATAAATAAATAAATAAATAAATAAATAAATAAATAAATGGTTATCCCAGTCATATACCTACTACTACATCAGCTGCCCAGTTCAGTTTGGCCTGCATGTCTGCGCGAGTGTGGCTCAAGAGCCATATTTCATCTGCACAGTCCAGGTCTTTTAACCCATTCAGTGCCAGTGACCCACGGCGCCGGTTCATGTATGTCGCATGTGAGGTGCCGAGAACCCGCGTGGTGGGCTCTTTATAAATGTAGCTCATTCTTTGTAAATACGTTATTATACGATTACACAATAAAGTGAACTATTTATTTTACCAAGTTCTTTTTAGTATATCAAGATATTTTGGTTTCAAGATTCAGAATTTTATTTTTTAGTAAAATTAAACATACGTCGTAGATCGTGTTTCAGACGTGAAAAACCGCTGTTTATAATAATTATTATAAATATCGATTTCATTTCTTGTTACTAAGATCAGGAAAAACAAAGAAACTGTAATTTCTATATTATACACATTTTTTATTCAATAGTATCGAGTCGTGGTGATCATTTGTATTTTGCTGAAAATTTAGATAAAAATGAACATAGCCAACACTACACGCACACATAGATAGAAATGAATATGGCCGCTACTCTGTCTGTACACGGCTGTCATACCATAGCTTGCTACAGAGTGTTCTAAATTTACGCAGTAGTTTGATATTAAATAAATAAATAAAATATTGTTGGACAGTTATTGTCTCTAATACTATAAAAAAGCTCGGGCTTTATTTTAATAATATATTTGTTTTCGCAGTAGGTACATAATTTAAACATTAAAAAAATATCTTCGCTTCGTAAAGTGTTATGAAAATCATTTTAGTTAACGTACTTACAACTCAAAATATCCAGTTATTAAAATTGAATCCTTGTGGGAGTAGGTAATTTTTTTTACGTTTTAAAAAATGCCTGCCAGAACGGTAACGCTCCTCAATTTAAAGATAATCATCTTATTCTTCCTGCCCTTATTCCACGCTATCTGGCGTCGGCATAACATGTCTTTTTCTTTCACTCTCCTCAGTCAATCGTCCATTCAGTGCCAGTGACCCACGACGTGGGTTCACTTATGTCGCATTTCGGTTTCTAGCCGCAAATAATGTTTACGACTAAGAATCATGTTCGGCTTAGACTCTGCTAATATAGGCTGTTAGCCAACATACAAGCTAAAATTATGTTATTTTGAAACTATAATGTTATGTACACCTGATACTTAGACTAAGTATTTTACCTTTCTTTCCCTTTCTTTTAATTACTTTTAAGTGCCATTTTTACTTTGTAAAGCAGTTTGCCCGTGACTACTTGGTCTTAGACAATTGCTTAAATTTATCATTTATGTTATTCATCGATTCACTTAGACTACACAAAAAGTCGCGAAAAGGAAATATTAAAATTTAATTAAGAACTTCTTTGTATACTCGTATATCTCTGATCGTCTGATCCTGAGTTCTGCTAGAGGTCAATGTAAGAAATAATCTTTTTTTAAGTCTATACCTGCTTCTTTGAACAACTGACCTCAAAATTTGTAAATCGTCATTGGAAAGCAAATTTTAAGGAGGATATTCCATCAACATTTTTAATGATATGTATTATAATGTGTTTACTTTGGGAACAAGATAATCTGCCGAGGTAAAAATTAGCCTAGGTCACTGCCAATCTTTTGTCCCGTTTTAACTTGAAAGAAAAACATACCAATACGTTTTAACATAATATAAAATATAGGTACGGATTCAAAGTATCTACATAATTGCAAGGTATTTTTATTATTTTACTGTCTTACCTTTTGTTCACTATACTTATTGACAATATACCTATAAGTATACAGTAGTACAGTATACCTTAAAACTTAGTTTGCTAAAAATATTCAGAAAAAAAAACAAATACTCACGTTACCTAAATATAGGTTCTTCAATAAAATGAAACATACTGTATATAATTAAAGATGACAATCAATGACAGTAATATAGTAGGAGAGCTAGCGTTTCCCAAAAATAAAATACTGTAATAATAATATTATTATATTATGTAACTTCATTCTTCATACACTTATAGAGATCATTCGAATAATAAGTTTGCATAATAAATTTGTTTTATAAAATAAAATTGCTTTATATATAACCCACTTTATGTTGAATTTCAGTAATCCTTAATCATATCTTATCAATTTAATTTATCCTTTCTTTCTAACGTTAAAACCCGTAGAAGTCTGTTGCGCTCGCTCTCAAGCGTGATGCCCAATACATCCTCGTGTGGCAGACTCGTGCAAGTACTAGAATATTCAGACTGCTTGCATATACTTTAAAAAAAATATGAAAGAACATCAAAACGTTAGCCTTGTGAGCCTTGGGAGCATTACTATTGCTAACAACAATCCCGAGGTCAACTTTACTAGTCTGGTACCTACATATTTGCACCCTAAAAATAGGTTGTCTTTTTTTTAACATTTCAACATATGAAAATTACTACATATTAAAAATATAGCCTTGTGGGAGTAGATTAAAAATTCTTTATTTTTTTAACCAGAACGATAACGCTCCTCAATTTACCGATAATCTACTTCTTCTTCTTGTCCTTATCCCACGCTATGTGGGTTAGGACCAGTATGATTAATTACTTACTTACAGCATTACTTCATTTTAATGAGAATAAACTTTTAGTCTTGAGTCAAGTAAACTAGGTGATATTGTACGTTTATTGGCTATAATGTTAATATTTTTTTTTTTCATTTTAGTATCCATATTACGATTATATTATTAGATTAGTATTCATATTTCGATTGATTTTACAGTTTACTAAGTGAAAAATAATAGTTACATTATCATCTCATCTTCAACCCTTTTAACGTCCCAATGCTGGGCACGGGCCTCCCTCACTACGAGGGGATTAGACCATAGTCCACCACGCTGGTCAAGTGCGGGTTGGCGGACTTCACATGTCCTTCATAATCAGGCCATAGTCCACCACTCTGGCCTAGTGTGAGTTAGCGGACTTCACATGTCTTTTGAAAATTTGCTAGGTTTTTCACAGACATGTAGGTTTCCTCACGATGTTTTCCTTCGCCGTAAGAGAAGTGATAATCATGATAGTAAATGATTCGAACATGTACATATCAGAGGTGCCGCATTACTCGGATATCCAAGCCTTAGTTACATCATAATAAAATAAAAATAATTAAAAAGTAGTGTAGTGAGACTTTGGTGGCCCAGCAAGTCACAGAACAGATGTTCTGAGTTCGTTCGACTGATCCTCAGGCCAACGCTCTCCAATAAAAAATAAAACATCAAATAAATTTTCTTAGCATTGTAACTTTAGTTACAAAAAGTTATTCTAATAAGTAGTTCGCTAGCTCTTAGACTAATACTTACACACACGCAATAAAATATTATCATTAGGTAGTGATGCAACGAATACGAATAGAAGGGATTTACCGAATATTCATATTCGCCAAATATCAGCACGAATATCAAAAACAATTATTAAAAAGAATTTATATTCATAAAATATATAAGAAATCTGGTAAGTGAAATATGTTCATAGCTTGATTTGTTCGTTTTATGTTATAAAGAATAAAAATATATCGGTTTGTCCGCAAGACTTGTTAGTGAACAGTCCCAAAACAAACTTTATTTTGTTGTTTAATAGTTTTAGCTACTTTGTTTTGTAAATAAACTCGTCAAATCGTTTTTAAAGGAATAGTTATATGCAGAGCGCATACCCCATGCCGAAGACCCCGCTAGCGGGTTCACTAGTAATATGTATGGCGGCATGACGTTTGAGTTGCAATGTAGTGCGGTGGACGCGAATGGGTTAAGGTGTTGGGTATGCCCCATCAATGCCGCGGCGCTTGTTCTTCGTGGTATTGTAAAGAATTCCATCCAGAACGACTAGAAAAAGAAGTGGTGGTGGTGTACCTCTATGTCCTCCGAAATGAGCATTTTATGAATCACCTTACAAGAATAATTCTTGTGATATTCATTATTTTTTCTGGGAAGCCAATTTTGCGCAATCGAGGCCAGATGCTGACCCACCTCACCGTTTGTATCAAAGGCCTTTCCGAAATCTACAAAAGTGAGATACTATCTCCCTTCTCTTTTCTGTTGCCTGTTCTAGTATGATACGGAGGGTGTTGATCTGATTTGTACACGATCGCTTGGACCGAAATCCTGCTTGCTCTCTGCGTATGAGGGTGTCGACAGCCTTCGAGAGCCTATCTAAAGTGATTTTTTAGAACACTTTGGACGTGACCGAAAGCAAAGCCTGAATAAAAAACATCTTGTTATAGGTTCGACATTGTCTGTGTTTGTGTCTGTCTGTGGCATCGTAGCTCCCGAACGGATAAACCGATTTTCATTTTGTTTTGTTTTTTTTTATTTGAAAGGTGAATAAGTCGGGATTATTTTTAGCCGTCTGATAAAAATCGGTTCAAGATGGCCGGCACCACAAAATGGCGAATTACATATTTTTTTCACAACTCCCACAATATGGGTATCAAAGAGAATGTAAAGGAGTTATCAAATGAAAGGTCTTGATTAGAAGAATATTGTACACTATATTAAAAGATAATGAGGTATATTCATTTTCAATTACTTCAACTAAGAAATGAAAACTAAACTAAACTGGTAATTTTTTTGTTTGATCAATGCCCTAGAATTAGATTGATGAGGAAATTGGCACTCCACATGGAAGACTGGTACATAGAATGTAACGTTTTTTTTTTATTTAGCTTTTAGTACATTATTATTTTGTGTCAGGGGTATTTTAATTTTTTTCACGCAGTCATCATTATTTTGCGGAGTTGTTAAAACTATGATATCTTGTAAGGTATTCATTGAAATCAAATGATGCCAAGAGCAAGTTTGTTCAAAATTAAATACTTGTCATGAGTAACTTATTTATTTTATAAAAACACCTTCGCAAATAATGCATTGTCTTAAAACAAATTTAATAACAATTAAAAAGGTTACAGCGGTCAACCTTAAAAGATATACATATGCTATCGCGCCCTTTTTTTTTAAACTTTTAAAGTGGAACATTTCCGTCATACATGATTTTTGCATAACATTAACCGTTTATGCGGCGCACGCAACGGAAGCTGTCCAAACGGAATATTTTTCTCCCGTTTTTGCAACATTTTTCATTGATGCTCATTGCTCCGCTCCTATTGGTCGTAACGAGATGTAATATAAACTACTTACTCTATCTATACTCTACTATATCTCTTACTTCTTTGATGCGTTTAACCTTCACCAAAAAAAAAAGTAAAGATGGATATTCAAAAGAAGCATTGACACTGTTTTCTGATTGACATTGCAGTGAGAATCGTTATTCCTTCATTGTATCAATAGGGTATAAGTTTTAGTTGTAGGTATATGAGAACATTAAAATCACAATTATAACTTTAAGTCTCTATTAAAATATAAATAAAAATACACATTGTTTTACATTTATTTAAGAATCGTAAGCATTAATTAAACTTTTAATCTATCAGATAAAACTCGAACAATAGATCCAGAACCCCCAATATTAAATGCCTTTTCATGCCATAACAAAAGGTGCCCACTTGAACCTTCAGAGGGGTACTCAAAACCTCTGTAAATATATTTCATTAATATATCTATATCATCCAGAGATAAATTGCAAACAGCTTCTTCAATTTGGGCAGATTTTATTGCCAGTAATACTTTTAATGTCAGAGCTAATGCATTATCCTGAAACAAAATATTCTATTAAAATTATTTGCTTTTAAGCTTTTAACTGCTTAAAAGATTAATCTAAAAAACAAAAATTTATAAAAATAAAAACCGACTGCATAAAAGCTAACTAAAAAGATGAAAACAAATTGACAAAGGAATATAGTATTATGCATTCGGAGACATACATGTTTCATTATTGCGGTGAGATATACTCCACTCGGTTTACTACTCAGTCTACCAAGTGTGAGCTGTACTATTGGGATACCACTTTTTTTTTTTTACTATCAAATATATACATACATTGTAATTTGTATGTACTATGCAATATGTGCAAAGTTGTCGAGTTGCGGAAACCAGGCCGTGTTTACCATAACATACATCAAATGTCTTGTAACATAAATAGTATTATGAAACATTAAGGTTCATGCTATTTAACAGTTAACATGAATTTATATTTACTTACTTTTATCTGTTGATCAGAAGATCCTAGAGGAGCATTGCTCAAAACATGTTTCAGTGCTTCAACATATTGACCTGTATTTTATGAGTCAAGGAAGCTATATTTTAATTTTAATAAAACATAAATTCTATCCTGGCTAATATATTTAAAATAATATATGCACCATAGCAGAAATATAAAACAATTAATATACACTACAAAAAAACTAGCTTTATTGATATGTATTGGAATTACAAAACATGGTATGGTTGCTTTATTAAATACCATTTTGTTTTATATAAATTCATGGAATGCTACGTTCTATTGTATATTGATATTTATAAATTTTAATTTATGATTCATAAAGCAAAATTCGTCATAACGGTGATAAGACACGCCCATTTCATATGATTTCATTAAAAAAGAACTAAAATTTAACCAAGATTTATTACGTTTTCAGGAAATTATATATAATTTAGTATTAAAAGGATATTGGTTGAGTAATGCACAAACTTCAACCTCGTCAGGTCCAGTGGGTACGGATTGCACGGCTTCATCTTCTTTAAAGTTATCTTCATTATATTGATCTATATCAATTTTTCGAAAAGCTGAACTTGAAGTATTTTTAGTCATCTTTGACCAAAGTGTAAATTATTGTTATGATTAAAATTATTAATTTAAAATCTTCAAGTTTCAAAATAGACCTACTCTGATTTTTAATTCGACGGTATTCTGACAGCTGTCATTTTGTTTGTTTTTTTAAAGTTATCCCCTAATAGGAAAAGGCAAAGGACTATAGTCCATACAGCCTCATTCTTATTTCTTTAATTTCATATTACATAGGTAGGTATATCATAAACCTTTTTTGTTCTATGTGACATTGGCGAAGTAATCTGTGCTCAGCTGGCACGCGTTGAACCTGGCGGCAGAAAAAATATTTTTACTATTTTTTTTATAAACAAATCGCTTGTTTGTCGTTTGTTCTTATTTGTTCGTTAAAAATTATTATTTGTTCGATTAATGTTTATTTTTAAAAATTAAATAAATTTACTCTTACAAAGTTGGCGCAACATATATCAAATCAAAGTTTTTTTTATTCGATAGATTATTTTCTTATTCTTTGTTCGATCAATCAAATTGTTTGTCTGTCTTTATATTTTTAGGGTGAAAATGCACTGACCTCTATAATACCACTGGACTGGCTGTTGTCAACGTGCTTTTGTGGCTGCTTGATATTCACCATTTTGGCGCTGTCCGCCGCTGTAGGACGTAGCGAGAGTTCGTGGTACTAAAACTAATGATGTCGATATAAAGATTTTAATTTTTTTATTTTTATTAATCAATAACCGTATCATCATAATTACTACTTATGTTATATTAACAACGAAAATGCAAAATTACTTTACAGTAAACAAACACTTCTCAGTGCTGTCTTTTGCAATATACGTCAAAATTAGTTCTCGGGACTCTCGCTAGTGGCGCTTCAAACGGACACAAAAAAATTGCTTTCAAACGCTTGGAACAGCTAGTCCATGGTATTATAGAGGTCAGTGATGTGCACAGTGCAACCAATGCAACCAAACTTTATTTTTCATCTATGCAACCAACATCAACTTTTTCGTTGAGAAAGTGTCTCGTCGAAGAGAATTAATTTTCGTTAAAAAAATAAAATTTCCTGTTTTTATGTTTTATATTTAACTTCTTAAATGTTAGTTATTACATTTTTGTAGTTGTTAACACTTAACACCTCAATGACAAATGAAATGTCTTAGTTATGCCATTCTTGAATCTTGATTCTTCTTTTATTGTTAATGTTAAATATGTCACACTTTTTAATACATTACTAGTTTAATTTATTTACTCTATTTGTTATTGTCAAATTAAAGACTAAAATTTAGTTTTATTTCTTATTCCATTGTGTAAAAATTATTTCACGTTGTCTATCTTGTAGTGATAAATTAAATTTATTTGGTCATAATGACAATGGGTGATGAATTACCTGTCACTTCTTTAGTTTTACCCGTTTTAATACGCCCTGTTTTGACACAGGTATAAAAGGCCATGTATTAATGAATGTTTAAATTAAGATTAATTTTGCTAGTGAACTTACTATTTAGCTATAAACTTTCCGTCTATAGCAGTTGCCATATGATCTTGTTGACGTTTCATAAGGTGTGGTGACAGTAGATTATTGTAAATAATGCTATTATTTCAGCTGGAAAAATATGATTTGGGTGCTTCTCAAACATTACGTGCTGCTCTCACGAAGGCGGAAGCAGCTATTCCAGGACTTAATTATGATTTAGTTGCTGGCATCATGAGACGAGCTGATATTCCTGTGAATATGAATGAGAGCTTGCTACGTTTACAAGGAACTTTAACAGACACTGAATGTATGTATCTCTCTAAATTCATTATCTCATAAAAATAAATTTCTTTGACATGTATAAAACTGTGCTTGTCATCTAAACAGTAGCTACTTGGTACTCAACTTCTATTATGTGCTTATATATTATAAGATCTTTGGTTCGAGGCATTTAAGCAATCTGATATCCTAAAGGTGGCTTTTATATAATTTGTAAAAGTTTTTTTGTAAGTCTATTTATTATATAAAATGGTCTTTATAAATTTACACCTTTTGTGTTATATTATATTTTATGTTTTTTAATTTTGATTATGTAATTTTACAAGGTGCTGACTTAAGATTGAATAGATCAGAAGAAGCATTCCAAGAATTGAATAAGAAATCTGCTGCCTTGAAAAAAATTTTAAGCCGAATTCCAGATGAAATAACAGATAGGAAAACTTTCCTGGAAACCATCAAGTAAGTGTATATTATATATTATTAATATATAAAATAAATATGCATACTTTGTGATTTGTATAATGAAAAATGTAATTTCCATAGGGAAATAGCTTCAGCTATAAAAAAGTTATTAGATGCAGTTAATGAAGTTTCATCTTATACTCCCGGCCCTGGAAAGCAGGCACTGGAACAGAGAAAACGAGAGTTTGTTAAGTATTCTAAAAGGTTTTCCAATACTTTAAAAGAATACTTTAAAGAAGGCCAGTAAGTATCTTAATAAATATTAATTATTGTAATCATTTAACAAATCTTGCATTGTGTAATATGACTTAAATCTCAATTAATTAACTTATTTTGTTTACTCATTAAATAGTACTTTTAATAACTCACTAAATAATGATATGAAGCATGTAAAAAAATAAATGCTAAAGTATTATGACTATGACATTATATTTATGTATTTCCCTTTAGTTTGCTTTCAATTATTCAGTGATGTTATTGTGCTACACTTGATGTTTTTTAAAGTTTTATATTTATAATTTATAATTTAAAATGTTATTGTGAATATTAAAGTATTACATTCTTTTCAGGGCGAATGCAGTGTTCGTGAGTGCTCTTTATCTTATATACCAAACCAATCAAATTCTTTACACTGTTAAAAGCAAATCGGAGTAATTATTTTGGTGTTAAAAATATTGTTAATAGTTAATTAAACAAATATTTACTTTATCTTTGATCAATCTAATTCTACAATAAAAGTGTTTAAATTTGACTTAAGAAATAAGTAAAATTTAAATTGAAATTCATTATGTGTAATTTTAATTACTTCAATACTGAGTTTTGTCCTTAATATTGTTCTTATATTATATACTGTTCTTGATTAGTGTCAAAAAAAGTAAAAAACAATATATAATTTTTAATGACACATCATGTATATTCATTGAGTTGAGATAAAAAATAGCTTAGTATTAATTTAGACATATGAAATAATAAAACAGAGTTTATACATAATAAATAAAATATTATTTTATTAAGTGTTTATGTTAATTATAATCTTTAATCATACATTTTTATATATCTTATAGCTAATATACATACAACAAAATGTTTTATTTTATTTTAAATCTTAACTTTATTTTAAAAAAATAAGCCTTGAAAAGTGTGTGTATGATAAGTTACTACATTTATAATAATATTTATACATACAGTGAAATAGTAACTCTAAGGGAAATCTTTAAATATATCTGGTCTCCCCAACACAAACCTCGCAGCTTACCACAGAACTAGATGGTGCTGTATAATAAGTGGCTTTAAGTATTCCATGCACATTATGTTACTGTTGTACGCCATATAATTAAAACGAATATCTTATGAGTTATCGCAAAAAAACTACGGGTGCGAGAATAAATTCAAGCGCACCGTCTTGTCTATACTGTTAAGCGAACACTAGCGGAACCCGCGGCTTTGCTCGCGCAAAATCTATACATATAAATAAAATTGAAGTGACTGTTTTTAATTTGGTATTAACAGATTTTCACTAACTGCATATGAAAGTATATATGGTACTTACAAAAAAAAACATTTTTTAAAATTTTTATCTGTCTCTGTGTGTCTGTTTGTCTATCTGTTGGTTCTGGCTAATCTCTGAAACGGCTAGACTGTTTTTGACGGGACTTTCACTCGCAGATAGCTAATGTTATAAGGAGAAACTTAGGCTACTTTTATTTTAGAAATTTTATTTGTGTTTAACTATTAACTAGCGGGTTCCGCTAGTTAAAAAAATATTAAATTCGTCTCGAAAAGCCTTCGCTCGCGTTCGAACTATGGACGAACCCGAGCGAAGCGAGGTCGCTGGTATTTTAATATAGAAAGGTTTATTTGGTTCAAAATCCTATGCGATCAGTGCGTGGGAAGTATTGTGTTATTGAAATTTATTTTTTACGGTATTATTTTTTAGCATTTCTTTAAAATGCTGGTGGAAAATCGTTTCGTGACCGCGTTGACGTGGGTCATGAAACCTGCGATGTGATTCGTCTCGTCGTGCGACAGCGGACAATGGCTGGTCGACGGTCGTGCCTCTTGAACTCGGCGCGTCTTAGCTATTCCTGCCCGTGACACTTGACACAAGCGCGGTCCACGACCTTACATACTTTAGCGTACACATTTTTTACCTTATTCCAATTTTTCTGTTAATAGTGAAGCAACGATCCAATTTGGAGAACAGTTTTTTATCCGACTTAGCTGCATGTTCCTTACATTTATTTAGTTACAAATAGGTACTTTGGACTTAAGTTCGGTTTCCTATGTCAATTTTAAAAACGAATAAATTATACCTATACAGATCATAAGTACACTAAATACTAATAATGACTGATTCATAGTCTCTTATTCGCGTGACCGCGATGGCATATGCCTAACTATAATTGTATATAGTTGAAACGCAATAAGTTTGAAATTTTAAGTTTTTGTTTAAAATTTTAATTTCCAATACGGATATGATTGATGGAATCGAATGGTGGTGATATTGTATCATGATGTTAATCCTTACTTATCCATTTAAATGGTTTAATAAGTAGGTACGTGTAGATTTTACCCTAAATTATTCGGATTGGACTTTGCGTTTAGAAGTTATTACGGGTATAAAAATTCTCTAATTAACGGTTACATGTTTTATACTACCTGTATTATGTCTCCGATCCTAATACCTACTATGTTCCTTTATCTAATATTTACATCTGATTGTTTGCTTTGAACGCAGTAAGTAGTTTTTATTTATGTTAGAAGTCGGTTATATAATGATTAATAATTATTATAGGTACCTACTTGAAATCTGTAACTATAAACTAGGTATATACTTATACCTAGAGATTTCGAGTCTAACAATAGGTCACTTTCTTTCCGGATCAAATACGTACATCTTATGACACTGAATCTTAACAATGAGTTAATCATACGGATAAGTTAATATATTCATAGCTTTAAAGCGGAGGTGTAATCGATTTTAACTTCAATGTGTCAGAGTGGTGCCGCGCGGCGCCGTGCGTTGCTTGGCAGATGAAAGCTTATGATACGTGAACTTTTCTAGAACAGCAATTGTTATTAAGATCTCTTGTAATAAATTACAAGTAGGTATATATTTCTATGAAATATGCATTAGAAACACATTTGGACAATAGCACTTGAAAGTTTAAGTGTTTACTTTTAAGACTCGCACAAAGTTAATTAATTTCTAAATATGTACCTAATAATGAATCTAAATATTAAACAAATTAGTAATAAAATGTATTGTAATACAATTCACGGATGGTTATTGGTTACTGGTTAGATACAATATCATGTTCATATGCGAGTAGGTATGCCTACGTCAATTTATTTTTGTTACGTAGGTATTACTTGGATGCGTAAGTGCTGTGATGGAATATTTTCACCGTTGATGAAGATTGATTATGAGGTATAAGAATGTTAATGTCTCAGAAATGTCTCCCGGAAACATAATCTCAGCGGTATATACCACAAATTAATGTAACAATGGGCCCTGTGGTTAAGGGCTAATTATAATTAATCATGCCTATAAAACTAAAACATTCAGATATTTTCGGGCCCAAGCAATGGTTAAGTTACTTAAATCGTATCGCATTTTTTTTAATATAATATGTACTATTTTAAATTACGTTTTGGCAAAATGTAATAAGTATTTTGTACATTTTGTAATTGCATGACAAAATATTAACAATACGTTAATATATATATAAAGTATATATATATATATATATATATACATTATACGTAGAGTATCAATTTAAAATACTACTTAAGTGGACACCCTAAAAAAATAAAGGGTAAGTTGATATTCTTAAATTAATGGAAAAAATTTGTTTTTCTTTTGATTACCTAAACTCGACTTGCGCATTAATTTAAATAAATGTACATGTAAATCTTTTTTTTATTGTACATATTGTATTTTACAATGTAATACTTAGTACCTATGTATGTAGCTGCGTGAATTGAAATACCGCAAAGATGCTGATCTGGTTTTCATATTTGTATAACGAGCCCCTAAAATAGACGATGGATGGTTGCTTTAAAGTACAATTTATATCCATTTACGAATTATCATAGTAGACTTTAGAAAAACTTAGTTGTCAATGCAACACATTTTGAATTTATGGGTGAGGAGCATCCCGTAATTGCTGCACATCAATCTCGTTCCTGGTTGCAAAAACAAAGCATTTGTTACAGACGATATTTACATTCGATATCCGATATTGTTACCGTGATTTATACTTACAGTTCATTCAAATTTTAACATTATACAGATCGAGATGCATTAAAGTTCAACGACGATTTTTGCTTAATTCAGGATGGATGGATGATCTTACCACATCAATAGGTAGGTACTGTCATCAGTAACATACCTATAAATAATACGGTTATTTAAATGTAAATAATTAAATTAATAAAATTTTACTTATGTATAGGTACATTATTATATACCACCTAATACAGGATGTGTTACATTGTACCTAAGTGTTCGTTTCAGTAAAATCATAGCTGCTCTTATAAAATCGTAGTTAAAACTTCTCTTGTTTCTAATATTTTATACTATTATTATTATATTTAATTATTTATCTAAAAATGTTAAAATACGTGTCTAATAATTATACCTTTATGCTATAATATCACATTATTTTATTAGTAAGTATATAGATATATTATATATATAACAAGCTTCACTTTACTTTAGGTTACTTAGGTTTACTAACACTACTTAATTTGATATTTTATAAAAGTCGCAATATTTGAATCTATATAGTCGACGTCGAATCTAGTTTCTCCGTAACAGACGCATGCCCAGCAAAATATAAATACACTCAGGCAGGCAGACATATATTTCCTTAAATGTTTTCAGATTTCACAAATTTCCATGTTTCAGCAGACAGATGTGAGAATAAAATTTCGATGATATAGCAACCCGTGCCTAATGTGATGCGTAATAAATTATTAATGGAGCATCTGCTGGCGTCGGGGTGGTGGCGACGAGGTGCGGGGCAGCGACGCATATGCAATAGCGTCTCCCGCCGAAGATTGTCAGGCAATCTATTCTAATTCCATTCAGGTTGAATAATGCGCTGTTTTGATGGGTCAAGTGTCTGCTTGTTGTATGACAATTCTTTCGATCAATTATTCAGGTAAGAAAAATTGCTACAATTGTTCTTGTATTTTATCCTATTTATTACCTTCGAGTATTTAGGTATAACAAAGATTACGAGGTTAAATATTGGCTTGGGATATCTTATAATATTAAATGACTGACTTTTTTGTATATAAGTAGTAGACTGATCAATTTGTATTAAGAAGACGTAGGCCATTTATATGCCTACTTATAAAGTTCTCGTATAAAATTTAAAAACGCATTTTTATACCTCTTCCGGCAAAAACAAGAATTTTAGAATAACTTAACACGCTAATTTAATAAAGATTAAAGAATCCACATTGTAGATAATCTATTGAGTATTTAAAACCGACTGAGATTTTGCAAAATTATTCTCACGGGAAGGATAGCTTCCCATAGGACCAATGAGGGTCATTCGAAAGACAATATTGTGAGTGGTAGTGGTGCAGCGGGTGCCAGTGCAAGCGCATGGGGCCCCCGGCATCTGTTCCCTGTCGTGGGAGTGTGCTCGGAAACCGATCGCACATCGTATAACAATACAAATAAACGAGTCGCTCGTGACAGGTCACCCGGACTTACCCCTCGGAAGCTGTGGGAACTAAACCTTTCAATTAATAATATCATACATTTAATCCCCATCTCCATACAAACAACAATGGCGCCTACACATTGGACAATAGTTCAAATGCGGAACTGTGACTCATTGGTATCTTAGGCAATATATGTTCCCACAGTTATTAATTTAATTACTTATATTAGAACAGATACTTTTCCCTATTATTAAATATTAGAAATTATTTGGTTACTATACCAATTATTCAATCTCTTAAGTACCTTGCTAAATGATGCTGGTATGATTTGACGACACGTTTGGCTCAGTTTGTAGTACCCTCCTTGCTGTGCCAGCGGTCGCGGGTTCGAGTGAGGGCCTTCATTTGTTAAGCACGAATGATTGCACTCCGGTCATGGGTGTTAGTATTTTAATTTAGGAATATAAGTGTAGTCAATCAACTATTTGGTATCCGTAACACAAGCCTCATAGCTTACCGTGAAACGAGATATTATCTATTTATTTCATAGATTTACCTAAATAGTACAAAAACAAAAATCTTCCAACCCTGGTTATAAATTTATTTATAAAATTTTGAAATGTATTTAAAATGTTTGCTCATGATGATTGCTGTAACTCGCATTACCTGTTAAAAAATTATTACATTTATGCGAAGTAAACCTACTTGAACATTGATATTGTCATGAACTTTGATGTATACTGAAACTTATGTATAAGTATTCAAACTGGAGTAATGTTAATATTTTACTATAAATGGCTTCTAGATTTAAACAGACTAAGTCGTTCCAATAGGTATAAATAATACTTATATCCTAATATATCATTTATTGTTGCTTTTTAACATGAACTTTTACATACATAGAATATAATATATACTTCCAACAAAATAGAACATCAGTAGAATAATGAAAATAAATTTTAATATTTTATCGATGTTCTATTTTGTTCTACAAAACATCGTTTGGTATATTATAAATATTATACTATATTACTTTTTACGTACATGCACGTTTCATATCATTTTAACGTAATTAAAAAAAATATTCATTACCCGCGTTTTGAGGGGCTAAATACCATCTGACACCGCGGTCAGCACTGCGTGACCACGTAATGTAGAGCTCTCCTGTTTTAATCATCAAATTGATGTTATCTAATTTTGTAGTCATAATATCAAAATCAATATTAGTTTCTATAGTATTCGGTATCATATGTTTAGTATTTATCATTAGTTTCAATATAATAAATATTTTTTGAGTTTATATTTAAATGTATTAAAGAGTTTAAACGTAAGAATTTTAATAACTTACACGAAATAGAATACATTTCGTTCAATTCAGACTGGTTATATTGAATGAACTAAAAGCAAATTTTTATAAACATATTTTTTTTTGCTAAGAATTTACTATCGTATACAAGGTATAATAAATTTTTATACAACAGTAAAATAAATAACAATAGACTAACAACAGTCATGTTCCAGTCCATAAGGTTTTCGATTATATCATCCGCGTGTCGAGCCCAACTGTTGACGGTCGCGTGCCTGCTTAATAAGCTCTTAATGAAATTAACGACTGTTGCGACGTGCCATATTGATAGGGATGACCAACAAAAATGTAACAATTATAAATTCGATGTTTAGTGTTCGACTCCCCTGCCGCAATAAATTAATGTTAATGCAACCTGCCCACTTCGAAAACTAAGGTACGGGGCTTAAACATATTTGAAACAATTTTAAATTAGTTACTGTTTACAGTTTAACTTGTTTTCTGGATTACCTTCAATTTAATATATATTTTCCATATATTTTAACATAAATATATATTTTATATAATATTTTTGTAAATAAAGTCATAATATTGTTGTAGGTATACTAAGTACATGTATGTTTACTTTAATTTTTCTTGAACTAAAATATTTAAAAATGATGTCAAATAATTGTACGTGACTCACATGTGTTTTCTTTGCACAGCAATGGTATGTTTTTCAATATCAGCAGAATATAAGGATTTTCTTTGTACATTATCAAGGGTGATGATGAATTCTGTTTACTTATGGGTTGCTTAATGTTGCCTATTCCTGTTAAGAGTATATCCCCTTTGAGACCAAAGATACATCAGTGAACACGTGCGCTTGCGTAAACACATGTGTTCCAGAATTCACACCGGCTCCTTTCAGAACCTGATTAGATAAGGCAGGGCGCAAATGGCAATTAGCTTACACGATTGAGGTCACCTTATGAAGTATCTACTTATATGGAAACATGAAACGAGATGATATTTTGTGTTTACCTAAATTTTTTTTGAAAAAAAAAATGAATTTATTTTCAAGTCCAACATACGTATATTTATAAAATTCAACCCCTAAGGGGGTGAAAAAAGGGTGCAAATTTGTAAGGAACAACGTGTTTTCTTGGTTTGATCAACTTCAAACTTCACATTTATATTCTTTAATAGATTTAATTAAGCCCGTGTTTCATCGTTTTTAGGGTTCCGTAGCCAAATGGCAAAAAACGGAACCCTTATGGATTCATCATGTCTGTCTGTCTGTCTGTCTGTCCGTCCGTCCGTATGTCACAGCCACTTTTTTCCGATACTATAAGAACTATACTGTTGAAACTTGGTAAGTAGATGTATTCAGTAAACCGCATTAAGATTTTCACAAAAAATAGAAAAAAAAAACAATAAATTTTGGGGGCTCCCCCCATACTTAGAACTGAAACTCAAATATTTTTTTCATCAAACCCATATGTGTGTAGTATCTATGGATAGCTCTTTAAAAATGATATTGAGGTTTCTAATATCTTTATTTCTAAACTGAATAGTTGACGCGAGAGATACTTTCAAAGTGGTAAAATGTGTGTCCCCAACACCAAAAGATGTGTGTTTTAAAATAAGAGAATGATAAAACAAAAAAAAATATATGATGTACATTACTATGCAAACTACCACCGAAAATTGGTTTGAACGAAATCTAATAAATAGTTTTTTTTAATACGTCATAAATCGTAAACCGCAATTTACCTTTCATTCAATCAACAACGAACTAGGTATAAGAACTTTTATATTTATGTTACTTGCTGCTACGCAACCCTTCATGGGCGAGTCCGACTCGCACTTGTTTTTTTATTAAAGCTAGAAGCTTGAAAATTATTTTTTAGGCTTTTGATTATATATGAATAAGTAAGACATTCAAAGTTTGTAAAAATTTTATGCTGAACTGAAGGGGGTAAATTAGACGATTTTTCATAAAAATATATGCAAAATAGTTATATATGATACTTAGGATTTTTAGTAGTAATGACTTATGACTATTACAAAAAACTTAGGCGAACCCGTTAAATATGTAAAAAATTGATCATCTGAAATACTCCAGCACGTCTGATTAAGATAAGGGGGGCTAATTACTAACTAAATAGTGTTAAATTTGCTAATCTTACCATTTAAGGTTAACATAAGGGAGTGGGAGGGTAACAAAGTTTTAAAAAAAAAACGATGCCTTAACTTACTCGAGCTCAGTTGGTTTTTTTTATATTGTAAGGGTTATGATACCAGAATTACAAAAAATATATAATCTGACGATTTACGTAAGCCGAGCTCCGGCTTGTTTGTAGTAAAAAGTTGCTTTTGTAAATCAAATTTGCTGAGTTATTTTTATTTTGATAATATGAGTGATAATGATAAGAAATATTTTCTGTGAAGAAGATCTATCTTTTAAAAAAAGTTTTATTGGTCATTCCTCATGGTAATTTTTTTTTCAAGTTTAAAATATTCGTTAGATTTTTAGTCAATATGGCTGGGATATCATGATGAACCTTCAGTATACTAATCTGCGTGCTCCAGCATGTCAAGATGTAGTTTTTTTATTACAGTTTTAACAATTCACTGCAAGCTTGCGTCACTTCCAAATCGTCAGTTTAAGAAAGAGAAGCGTCTGTAGGGTTCAATTAACATCCCCTCTACAAATCTGACGCGTTCGAGTAAATTCATTTTTTTATGATTTTTACCCCTCCCGCATGGCCACCCTCACATCACAAATCGGCAGATCAATATACATTTCATATCAAAGACAAGTTGGAATATGAAAAATATCAATATCTGACACGCTTGTGTATGTCCATGACATTGTTTTTTTTACAATTTTGAAAGTCTGTAGACGCTTTCCCCGCCGCTGAAAGTGGAAATATTATAGGAGCATTTATTCTTCCAATCCGTCCTTCCGTTTCTTTCCATCTTACTACGTAATATGAAGTATAGGTATGCAGTGTTTTAGTTATTTATTAATTTTGAGTATCTTTAAAAGGAGGAAGTCCTTATATAGTCGTTTTTTTTGCAAGTGTCTCATGTTACGATATGTCGATGAATTATTATTTATCAATTTATTTTCATTATTCTTTTTTGTTGTTTTCATCTCAAATCATATTAGAATGTTTGAGGTATTCAGCTCTGGTATCTTAATATATATAATAAAGTCGGGTTTGTTCGAAAACTTATAACTCGAGAACGGCTGGACCGATTTTCATGTTTATTTTATTTGTTTTATTTCTCTCCGTCCCGAATAGCAGAATAACAATTGGAAACACTGAAAAAATGACGAAAAAAAAAATTAAATGACGAAACAAAATGTTCACGGGTTTCGTAACTGTCAAACATTTAATGTTCATCCCGTCGATACGATAAACTCTACCCTCAAATTAAAGATACAAATAACGGTCTCGAGTTGACAAGATTATCCACAATATTTTTATTTTGTGTAAACTAAGGAAAATGTATCAAACTACTCTAATATAGAACAAATGACAAATGCACAAATGCCTTAATTATTAAAAAACAAAAAAACATGACGATGTGTGTAGGTAAGCTCCTATACACTCCGAAACCGCGGCTGGACCGATTTCGATGAAATTTTCAGGAAATCTTCAGATTGGCCTAGCAATTGATCGTGTGAAGTTTAGTAGCGATTGAAAAATAAACGCGGGCGAAGCCGCAGGTACTGCTATTTTTAATAAAACACGTGATCTACATATTAATATGTTATTGTTGTTATCATACAGCACCGTCTAGTTATATTACCTATAAATAATTTATTTCGCAATGTATGAAACATTTTGACTACGTTTTTTTCTAAAATTTTATGAATTTATATTTTATTGTAAAAGTAAAAGTGTAGACTAATCAGGTAGATCCTTGATTTATGGTTTTTACCCGACTGATCCAGAACGAGGGTTATTTTTTTCGAGTGTATGTACCTAATACCTATGTATGTGTGTATGTTTGTACGTATGTACATTTCCTTGGCACGCTCGCACGTCTCTTCTAAACTTGAGTGTATGAAAGTATTTGTCTTTATGCATTTTATCAGGATGGTATCATAGCGTCGTTGCTTAAAACGTGCATGAAACACACAACAGGTTTTTGCTTGTCTGTAAAACGAATGAAGCCGAAATAATTAAAATTCAATTGACTACATTTATTTTCAGTCTTAGTCATGTATAATTAATATAACTATTATAATATTATGTAAAAATTATCTTTATATTTTACACACCTACAAAATTGATTTATTTAAAGTACCTACCTCAAAGGACCTCAAAGGAAAATATGCCATCTATTAAGATGGCATATTTTGTAGTACATGAATATAAAACTTATTTTCATCTTTTTGTTTAGTTCTTTGGGTCAGCTTTTTTATTTTTATAATATATATTTTATTTATAATTTCTAGGTTAAGCCAAGTAGATATTTCAAGCAATATTATATATATATATATATATATATATATATATATATATATATATATATATATATATATATATATATATATATATATATATATATATATAATATTGCTTATTGCAATTTCTTATCCTAAATGATTACTTTTAAACATTTGAGTTGTATACTTACTACTACTTGAGTTGTATACTACTATTTTATTATTGATTCCACCTCCCCCCATACTCGATTGATTTGGAAGAAAATTTGTTTTCATTACCTTGGATTAAACATTCTTAATGATAACTATAAATTATAAGTCTATACATGACTAAATATTAATATTTTAACTACTTAAATAACTATCTGTTAAAATAATATTTGTAATGTTTTTAAAGGCGAATTGAATTATATTTGTAAAATATTGTTGTATTATTTTTATTACTAACGCTTTGAATTTATAGTTATGTACATACATATGATGATAGGCATAGTATCAATCAGCGCTCGTAAAACGAGTGCAACATATTCCACACTGTGATCTATGACCTCAACGTTCTCGACAACCTGAGATTGAGATTATTTTACAATTCACATTTTCATAAATCAACCATTTATTCATATAAACAAATTATGTAAAATAAATTATTTTTAACAAAAAACAAAAGCCGACTTCAAAACTAAACAAATCTAAGCTAAAAAGTAGAAAATAATACTTTTAAGAACTTCGTTAATTTTGAAGTCGGTGTCAGCCAGGACGGATAGATTTATCTTGCCTTTGCAATGGACTTTCGAACGGTATTTTGATTATGTTTACAAATTTATAGCTTAATCGAATATGTGTCTATTTAAGGTTATTTTGCTTTGGTTGGCACCGCCTTCAAAATTAACGAAGTTCTTAAAAGTATTATTTTCTACTTTTTAGTTTAGATTTGTTTAGTTTTGAAGTCGGTTTTTGTTTTTTGTTAAAAATAATTTATTTTAAAAATTTTTGCGAAAAGTTGTTACTTCTTTTGTTTATGTAAAAAAAAGAATTTTCCAAATCGGTCCAGCCATCTTCGAGTAATGGGGAACATACATAAAAAAAGTCCCCAATGAATTGAGAACCTCCTCCTTTTTTGAAGTCGGTTAATAAGAGTCTGAAAGAATTTAACTATCGGTCTATAATTACGTATAATATTGAAAGAATTTTCTTTTAACTCCTAACCGTTGAGGAGTTGTACCTTCCATCATTAGCTCAACCACAGGAGATGATTATTATCAGACGCAAATACTTGAACAGCTTTAGGAAATATATGAAAAACGTAATAAGTGCCTATAAAATTTGAAAGATGCCTTCGATTTCCCTGGGATCCCATCATCAGATCGTGACTTGGTGACTATGGGACCAACTAAAAACTATACCCTTTCAAACAAAAAAAAGAATTTTCCAAATCGGTCCAGCCATCGTCTAGTAATTGGGGAACATACATATAAAAAAAAAGACCCCGACGAATTGAGAACCTCCTCCTTTTTTTGAAGTCGGTTAATAAATTCTAACAAAGATCACCCGTGTCTCGAATTTAAACTCGCTTATATATTTTCGGTTTTAAATCTTTATAAGAAGAAAATATGGTCTGAACCAACTTGTACACTAATTTAAAAAAAAACAATTTTGTTACTTTGTTATATTATAATAATACATCGACCCACCAACGGCTCTGCTTGCGTTCGCTCTGCCGAACGTTTTAACTTTTAACGGATAGTATAAATTTATCAGAGATGAAATATTTTCCTGCAGTTAAAAGTAACCTATATATCTCCGAAACCCGTACCCGGGTGACCAGCTATCATCATACTAAATTTCATCAAAGTCTTCTCAAGTAGTTCTTTTCTCGTGCGTCAATAAACTATAGGCTTCTGCATCGATAAAAATGGCTATCTCAATAAAATTTTCCAAAAAATATTTATGTTATGTACCTACCTACAGATTCGACTAGCTTAGAATATTATTACATGTATAGATTTTGAGAATAAATTAAATTATATCGAATATAAAAGTTCGTTTTATTTAAACGTAAACGTAACGTTTCTAGGACCAATGCTCCTAATATTATGACAATTTGCTGTTATAATAAAAATGTTCTCATGAATGTTTAACGGTAGCTGATTTATTGAACGTTATGATAATTAGAACATGCATATATGCATTAACTAATATTTTTTGTCAAGTACTCTAGTAAACTTGTCCTGGGAAACGAATTACACACACCTGCTCGAAGCTTCCGATTGCTTATTTGTTGACTTATAATTAAAAAAAGTTTTATTGGTCATTCCTCATGGTAATTTTTTTTTTCAAGTTTAAAATATTCGTTCGATTTTTAGTCAATATGGCTGGGATATCATGATGAACCTTCAGTATACTAATCTGCGTGCTCCAGAATGTCAAGATGTAGTTTTTTTATTACAGTTTTAACAATTCACTGCAAGCTTGCGTCACTTCCAAATCGTCAGTTTAAGAAAAAGAAGCGTCTGTAGGGTTCAATTAACATCCCCTCTACAAATCTGACGCGTTCGAGTAAATTCATTTTTTTATGATTTTTACCCCTCCCGCATGGCCACCCTCACCTCACAAATCGGCAGATTAATATACATTTCATATCAAAGACAAGTTGGAATATGAAAAATATCATTTTTTTACAATTTTGAAAGTCTGTAGACGCTTCCCCCGCCGCTGAAAGTGGAAATATTATAGGAGCATTTATTCTTCCAATCCGTCCTTCCGTTTCTTTCCGTCTTAGTTACTACGTAATATGAAGTATAGGTATGCAGTGTTTTACTTATTTATTTATTTTTGAGTATCTTTAAAAGGAGGAAGTCCTTATATCGTCGTTTTTTTTGCAAGTGTCTCATGTTACGATATGTCGATGAATTATTATTTATCAATTTATTTTCATTATTCTTTTTTGTTGTTTTCATCTCAAATCATATTAGAATTTTTGAGGTATTCAGCTCTGGTATCTTAATATATATAATAAAGTCGGTTTTTTTTTATTGACGCTCGACAAGATGACTTCATGCCGCCTGATGTTAAGCGACAGTGGAGTCCAGGAATGAGATCCATCGGTTCCGGGACATGATCTCGATACCGATCGACCTTACCTCGTCGGCCTGCTCATGTGCTTTTTTATGCGCCGTTTAAAAGACCCCGGATTATAAGAAGAGGGAAACACGTGAATTGGTAGTGAATTCCATTTCCTAATAGTGCGGCACAGGTAGGAGCTGCCAAACCTTTTGGTACGAGAGTGTATGGGTAGTACCGTGTGAGGATGGAATTTCCGACCAGCACAAGTGGTTTTGGAGAGGAAAGGAGAGGAGGGTATAAGTTGGAAGAGCTCTTCAGAACACTCGCCGTAATAAAGGCGGTAGAAAGTGACTAGGGAAGCAATATCTCTACGCAATTGCAGAGATTCGAGGTTTACAGTAGCCTCAGCTTTATTAATTATGCATGTTTATTTTATTTGTTTTATTTCTCTCCGTCCCGAATAGCAGAATAACAATTGGAAACACTGAAAAAATGACGAAAAAAAAATTAAATGACGAAACAAAATGTTCACGGGCTCGTAACTGTCAAACATTTAATGTTCATCCCGTCGATACGATATACTCTCCCCTCAAATTAAAGATATAAATAACGGTCTCGAGTTGACAAGATAAATCCACAATATTTTTATTTTGTGTAAACTAAGGAAAATGTATCAAACTACTCTAATATAGAACAAATGACAAATGCACAAATGCCTTAATTAAAAAACAAAAAAACATGACGATGTGTGTAGGTAAGCTCCTATACACTCCGAAACCGCGGCTGGACCGATTTCGATGAAATTTTCAGGAAATCTTCAGATTGGCCTAGCAATTGATCTTGTGAAGTTTAGTAGCGATTGAAAATATAAACGCGGGCGAAGCCGCAGGTACTGCTATTTTTAATAAAACACGTGATCTACATATTAATATGTTATTGTTGTTATCACACAGCACCGTCTAGTTATATTACCTATAAATAATTTATTTCGCAATGTATGAAACATTTTGACTACGTTTTTTTCTAAAATTTTATGAATTTATATTTTATTGTAAAAGTAAAAGTGTAGACTAATCAGGTAGATCCTTGATTTATGGTTTTTACCCGACTGATCCAGAACGAGGGTTATTTTTTTCGAGTGTATGTACCTAATACCTATGTATGTGTGTATGTTTGTACGTATGTACATTTCCTTGGCACGCTCGCACGTCTCTTCTAAACTTGAGTGTATGAAAGTATTTGTCTTTATGCATTTTATCAGGATGGTATCATAGCGTCGTTGCTTAAAACGTGCATGAAACACACAACAGGTTTTTGCTTGTCTGTAAAACGAATGAAGTCGAAATAATTAAAATTCAATTGACTATATTTCTTTTCAGTCTTGGCCATGTATAATTAATATAACTATTATAATATTATGTAAAAATTATCTTTATATTTTACACACCTACAAAATTGATTTATTTAAAGTACCTCAAAGGACCTCAAAGGAAAATATGCCATCTATTAAGATGGCATATTTTGTAGTACATGAATATAAAACTTATTTTCATCTTTTTGTGTAGTTTCTTTGGGTCAGCTTTTTTATTTTTATAATATATATTTTATTTATAATTTCTAGGTTTGGCCAAGTAGACATTTCAAGCAATATTATATATTTATATGCAATATTATATATAATTAACGAAGTTCCTAAAAGTATTATTTTCTACTTTTTAGTTTAGATTTGTTTAGTTTTGAAGTCGGTTTTTGTTTTTTGTTAAAAATAATTTATTTTAAATTTTTTTGCGAAAAGTAGTTACTTCTTTTGTTTATGTAAAAAAAAGAATTTTCCAAATCAGTCCAGTCATCTTCGAGTAATGGGGAACATACATAAAAAAAGTCCCCAATGAATTGAGAACCTCCTCCTTTTTTGAAGTCGGTTAATAAGAGTCTGAAAGAATTTAACTATCGGTCTATAATTACGTATAATATTGAAAGAATTTTCTTTTAACTCCTAACCATTGAGGAGTTGTACCTTCCATCATTAGCTCAACCACAGGAGATGATGATTATCAGACGCAAATACTTGAACAGCTTTAGGAAATATATGAAAAACGTAATAAGTTCCTATAAAATTTGAAAGATGCCTTCGATTTCCCTGGGATCCCATCATCAGATCGTGACTTGGTGACTATGGGACCAACTAGAAACTATACCCTTTCAAACAAAAAAAGAATTTTCCAAATCGGTCCAGCCATCGTCTAGTAATTGGGGAACATACATATAAAAAAAAAGACCCCGACGAATTGAGAACCTCCTCCTTTTTTTGAAGTCGGTTAATAAATTCTAACAAAGATCATCCGTGTCTCGAATTTAAACTCGCTTATATATTTTCGGTTTTAAATCTTTATAAGAAGAAAATATGGTCTGAACCAACTTGTACAATAATTTAAAAAAAAACAATTTTGTTACTTTGTTATATTTATAATAATACATCGACCCACCAACGGCTCTGCTTGCGTTCGCTCTGCCGAACGTTTTAACTTTTAACGGATAGTATAAATTTATCAGAGATGAAATATTTTCCTGCAGTTAAAAGTAACCTATATATCTCCGAAACCCGTACCCGGGTACCGACTTCTAAATTAACGAAGTTCTTAAAAGTATTATTTTCTACTTTTTAGTTTAGATTTGTTTAGTTTTGAAGTCGGTTTTTGTTTTTTGTTAAAAATAATTTATTTTCAAATTTTTAACGGAAAGTAGATACTTATTTTGTTTATGTACAAAAAAGAATTTTCCAAATCGGTCCAGTCATCTTCGAGTAATGGGGAACATACATAAAAAAAAGTCCCCAACGAATTGAGAACCTCCTCCTTTTTTTAGAGTCGGTTAATAAGAGCCTGAAAGAATTTAACTATCGGTCTATAATTACGTATAATATTGAAAGAATTTTCTTTTAACTCCTAACCGTTGAGGAGTTGTACCTTCCATCATTAACTCAACCACAGGAGATGATGATTATCAGACGCAAATACTTGAACAGCTTTAGAAAATATATGAAAAACGTAATAAGTGCCTATAAAATTTGAGAGTTGTATTCGATTTCCCTGGGATCCCATCATCAGATCGTGACTTGGTGACTATGGGACCAACTAGAAACTATACAAATGTAATGAGTGAATTTTCCAAATCGGTCCAGCCATCGTCGAGTAATCGGGGAACATACATAGAAAAAAAAAAAAAAAAAACAAAGTCCCCGACGAATTGAGAACCTCCTCCTTTTTTTGAAGTCGGTTAAAAATGGCTATCTCAATAAAATTTTCCAAAAAATATTTATGTTATGTACCTACCTACAGATTCGACTAGCTTAGAATATTATTACATGTATAGATTTTGAGAATAAATTAAATTATATCGAATATAAAAGTTCGTTTTATTTAAACGTAAACGTAACGTTTCTAGGACCAATGCTCCTAATATTATGACAATTTGCTGTTATAATAAAAATGTTCTCATGAATGTTTAACGGTAGCTGATTTATTGAACGTTATGATAATTAGAACATGCATATATGCATTAACTAATATTTTTTGTCAAGTACTCTAGTAAACTTGTCCTGGGAAACGAATTACACACACCTGCTCGAAGCTTCCGATTGCTTATTTGTTGACTTATAAAGGGAGACTCGTTCGGGTAAACGGATCCGACGTAGTTACTCTTTGGGACACAATTGAAAACTAGTTTTAATTAATTCTATATAAATATGCACTAGTTTTTTGATCCGGTTCCTTTTGTATGTGACTTCGATCGAAACGGCCTTCATCTGAATACGTTTGATTAAGTATAGGAGATGCATATTAAACAAAAAATACATTAATATTAACGTTCCTTTAAAAGGTTATGCAACAATCTTATGAGAAAGTTATTCATGAATAATAAAAATAGACTGTATAAGATAAGTTAATAATAATAACTTAGGTAGGCACCAGACCTGACACCTAAAAATAATAAACAATAAACTTACCCATTGCAATAATTGTAGATATAGGCATGAACGTACAATCTTTAATGTAACTAAAACAAAAATCTATTCGATAATTTTTTCATCTATATATTGATATACGAGTAAGTACAAATCGTAACCTAAAAGTCCGCTTCGCTACCTTAAATGTAGGAACAACGGGGAAGTCGAGGATAGAGCGAAGTGGAGGCGTAAGACAAGAAAGGCTGACCCCACCACCATGTGGGACACATAGCCAGGAAGAGAGAGATTGATATACGAGTAAGTACATAAAAAAGTCACATAATTAATGTGGTAAACATTTCAGCTACATAAGTTAAAAATAAAAAAATCACATGTATAAATCAATTACAGTTATGAATTATAGTTTTATCATGTACCTAAAACATATACGAAAGGCCAGAGACAAACTAAAATCATTGCACAAGGCGAAGCTAAGCAGGCGTGGTTTAATGTTTCTCTTGTGGAAACAGCTGTACGCTCCCCTTTACCTGAACATTATGTACCGAGCACGTGTTATATATGCCCTCGCTTCTTAGATAAATACGATTTGTATTTTAAGTCCTTACATCCGGAGTGCGTACAGGACACAGGCGTCTTGCTCATTCACACAAGTAAACTTATTTACAAAGCTTATACTACTTATAAAGCAGTTGCATAATGAGCAAATGTAAAAATGAATATTTATTTAAAATATTTTTAAATATGATAGATTTAAAATAGAAGATAAATACCTTAGTGTCAGACACGACATAATATAGTACCCGGCAATAAATATTGCACATCGACCTTTGGAAAGAAACTTTTGTACTTGTAAAAATTGTACAAGTTTGTATACCTACAATCTACATTAGTGTCAATATTCATTTTTAGAGACCTATTATAAAATCCTTACTTAAACGATACAGACAACGAATAAATAGTTTTTTTTTATCTTTAGTCTGTATGTCTGTTTGTTTGTGACAGCATCATGAGAAAATCGCCGGGCAGATTTTGATGAAATTTTGTATGTGATACCTTATCCGGCTCAACTTACAAGTTGATGTGATATATATAGATTAAAAAACAGAAATATATCACATCTCTTAGAATTCTATACTAACTGCTATAAAGCAGTGACGGAAGACGCAGACAGACCGATTGTACTACGTTTACGTGCTTTAAAACATGTATAATAATCATTTTTAGGAACAATATTTTATAGGTTTTCATTGCATTCTTTTAGTGTATTAATAAAATAAAAGCTTGTTTTTTAAAATGTTATCCCTTTACTGAGATTTTTAATTATCTATTTTTTAGTTTTTGTCATGGTGTGTATGCACTTTTTAAGTCAACAGAATTATGTATACACAACATTGAATATCTTCGCCTTCACTGCTGCGAAGGTCTCACATAACCTGAATGCAGCAGCCAGGTCATGGTGGATCTAAGAATGGCTATTACTATTATTACTGTATACATATGAAAATTTCATTCCTACGTATTCTGTTGAATATTGAGGAGATGTATTTATTTAGCGTGAACCACGCACGCAGTAGCTAAGTCAAAAAAAATTTTAGAACCAAAAGCCTAAATAGATTTTAGAACAACAGGATAGAATAATTAAATATGATAAAATATTGTATATATCGAGTCTGTACTTTTGACAGTTGGAAAGTTGCTTTGTCTAGAGTCAATTCTAGATGGAGAATGAGGTCACGATTATCATAAAAAATTGGAACTAAACCGACACGTAAAATTTCAACTCTCTAGGATAAGATTAAGTAGGTCTCATTCGGCTAGCGAATACCAACTAAAATTTTGCAAGTAGAACAAAAGTTTTTAAAATTATTTTACCAAATAGTGCAAAACTTTTCTAATATTATATGTCTAATACCAGTTAACTTTATACTTAAGCACAAGTAAAAAGTGATTTCTAATAGTAAGAATATTCTCTTAATCGACTGAATTACCTTTTCTTAGATCATACTTAAATTAAATATGGACATTAAAATATGTGGTGTAAACATGAAAATAAAATCTATTGTCAATGAACATGGATCGTTTAATGTATGAGACTGGTAATTATTACGATTTTTGTTTCACCATTATTACAATTTAGTAAAATGATGCACATTAAGTACCTATATTTAATAGACTTTTCTATAGAAGAACTAAAAATAGCAGTCTTTCTTTTGACAAGAATAGGTCAAATCTATTCCATAGATTTTGATCGATTTGCGCAAATATATATTATATAAAAAGATATTTTTCAAAAGTAAATTCTTGTCCATATTAGCGAGTGAAGCGAGGGTGAGTCGCTAAGTAAGAATATTCTTAGTAGTAGTATTATTTCAGATTTAAATACTAAAATATTTATAAAAATGGCTCTCAGTAGTGTAATTTCTATATACATACATATATTATATTGACATAACATTCTTATTTTATTGTTATACATTCAAGTCTCTGTACCGATTGGCGATCAGCTGATGCTATAAAAAATGCAACAAAAAGCTTTTTGGACAATAGAGTTTATGCAATGGCAGTTTTGGCGGTACTGACGGTGAATTTCTTTGAAAACGAGATGGTCCTTTAGTATAGCAACAACCTGTAAAAATTCTATTGTTAATGAAGAATGCCTTCAAATTTTACGCAGCTGCTTGGAGCGGCTGCTTTTTTAACACAATATTGTACTGAATTTGTGCGTCAAATTTAATAAGTATATGTCACAAAAATGTTTTATGCATATTATAAAACAAAGTCCTCCGCCCCGTTTGTCTGTCTGTTCGCGATAAACTTAAAAACTACTGCACCGATTTTCATGCAGTTTTCACCAATTAAAGAATGGTTCTCAAGGAAGGTTTTAGTATATAATTTGTCAAGTTTTTGTACACATTGGCTAAAATATAACGATATCTGTGTAATATTAGCTAAGCTAAAATATAACGGTGTCGGAAAAAAATAAGCCGTCTGGGAGCTTTTAACGAAAACGCTGCCTAAACCCTTTGAGATATAACAAAATGATGTATGGTGGAATTGTGTATCTTATATAGGTCTACAAAAAAGTCCGCGATGGCATAATTATGTCTATCTCTTAAGGATAACATACTATTTCGAAAAAAGTTAGGAAATTTAAAAAAACTTTATAAAATTAACCGGCGTTTGACCGTGACGTATCATGTTATGACTGTTGCCATGGTGCGTGCAATGGTAATTCATATAATCAAGTCAAATATATACCGGGCGGTGCGAAGTAAATATATACAATCTAGGGACGAACCCGAGCGAAGCGAGGGTAAGCCTCTAGTTCTTCTATATATACTTATCGGTAACACGTACTTGTCATAACTTTTTACATGCATTTTGCAAATATGTAGTTATAAGCAGTTCTTTATTTTAAATGTAGTGTAAGTAGTGATGTAAAAACAATTTCAAGGATTTTAAACGGTAGTCTAAGATACGAATCCGCTAATAGCTTAGCGTTTCTCTTGTTAACGTTAACGCAAGCGTAGAAAGATTGCTTGGCATAGATAAGCTGTATATCGGAACTTCAACTCGTAACATAATTGACAAGCAGCGAGCGCACGCGCACGTCATCGATCAATTTGGCCACCTTAGGATGACGTTACGAAATTCGAGTTCGCATTGATCCTTTACAGTTGCGGAACAGACTGCTATAAAATAAATCTAAACGATTGATTGCTTGAAAATTTACAATTCACATCAGTAGGAGTTAGGACCTTCGAAACGTATTGTTCTTGGTTTTTTTTATATAAAGATTAGGTCAGGACTATGAAAATATACTCTACAAACATCAATTTTCAATTTAGCTTTCCACAGCAAAACTGAATTATAAACTAGTGGTTCTGGTAGCATCAATAACACTGATTATTTTTTAAATAATTTTGATACGCCCATTCACGTTAATTTAAGAAATCACCAAGGTAGATACTTACATGTAACACCACCATCACAATCCCTGTACTGTGTATCTCTGTACAAAAATGCTTTATTTTTTACACGCTTTTTACTAGCTTCACCTGTATGTTTGTATGTTTGTATATTTGTATGTTTGTATGTTTGTATGTTTGTAACCGACTTCTTTGGGCGCGATTTTGACCCACTTTAAACGGCCAGATTTCGTTCAAACTTTGTAGATTTATCGAGGACCGATCACTAATTTGATATATAAACCAAACTAAAAAGTAGAAAATAAATAATAGTTTAAAAAAACTAATTTACAAACAGCTCCCTCTAGTATTGTATATAGATTACATATTGTGTTCAATAGATGGCGCTTTTTAGAAACTAAAAAGTAAAAAATAAATAATAGTTTAAAAAAACCTTTTTAAGATATTATCAAAATGATAATCACTCTACTCATATCTGTCAATAAAATATTTATAACTATTGACACCATGCATCCCACGCTTTTTTTAAAATCAAATAATTAATTTAAATTCATTAAAATTTATTTTCTATTTTTTAGTTCTATAAAAAGCGTGTTTTTAGTTTTTTTAAACTATTATTTTTAATATTTTTTTTTCTTACTACGACCATCGTACGATCGCTACGATAACTTACTAACTTAATAATTCGAGATAACATTTAGGGTGCGGCCAAAAAATGCCCACGAGAATTTATATGGCTAACGCTGGGAAAAATTATAAATACATCAAAACACTTTACTAGGTAATTGTAGGGCTTAAAAAGGCTTACAGAGTGTAAGCTACAGTGTAGCCTACACTCGCTAATAACTATTTATTTATTTCTGTTTTATTTTTCACGCACCTGAGTGAAGCTAGGCAAGCAGCTAGAGAGCTGGCGAACATATTATGAATAGAAGATAATAGACTGACAAACAGATTTAACACATACATTCTCGGTAATACGTTATTGAATGGAACTACTTTAGGATAAATTACGTTACGATGGTCAATTATACCTACGCAAAAACGCAAATACTACTTTGGTAAAATTGAGTCTTGATATCATGACAATTGGACTAATTATTATTTTTATTCATGTTTTTTGGTTAATCTACATCATTTTCTTGTGTTTATGGAAAAAAAGTTTTGGAAATTATTTGTTAATTTTAATCATATTATTTTTCCTTTTGCAAAATGAAAGTTTGTTTTATATTATAGTAAAGTACCTATAAATTTGGTAAACAGTAAACTAAGATAAGCAATTATGTAAGAACTGTCCGATATCAGCAATTAACAATAGACGTATGTATCAATAATTATTTTATTAACAGTTAGTATCGCAAATAGCCGGTGTTTCCGCAATTTTGTTCTGATTGCCAACAATGGAACAAGTGGCTAGGCGTTGTCGCTGCGGCGGCAGTGCGGCGAGGCGTTTAATAATTTACAACAAGTCATTAATGTGGCGTGCCGCTTGCGCCCGCGCCGAACTGGTCTAGCGTGTGTCAATGTTCACTCGATTACGCCGTATCTTAAAATACGTACGAATTTTATAGTTATGAATTTATTTATTGATCGATAAAAGTTTAATGAATATGAATTGATTAAGCAGATTCTGAATTCATTAATAAACATCCAAAATTATTTTTGTTCGTATTATTTTGTAAGTAGTAGTCATAAATGGATTATCTATATTGCCTTATATAATCCAATAAAAACAAACTTCTTATAATTACATTCAACAGGTACCTGATCGGGGGTCAGCAGAACAACAGGCAAGTAGCGCCTGCGGTTGCAAATGATCTCTACCTAATAGTATACGGGTGTGTAAGTAAGTGTAGAGGAAACAAGCAAGAATGTATTTTTGGGTAAGTATATAATATGTTAATTTGCATTAAATTTATGTTTTTTTTATTAAGAACACAATTTATACTCATTTATACTCCATTTTATCTCATTCGATATTAAAAGGTTTAAACTTTTGGTCAAATTGAAAAAAATATTTAAGAATAAATAAAACAAATCACATGTGTTTTATTTTTATATTATTTGTACCAAATATTATATCGAGCGGCGTTTCTTATAGTCGTTTTGTACACGCAATAGTTCCGTGTTCTTCCTACATCGTTATTTCTCGTTACTGACAGCAGAAATAACTAAGTGAAGATATCTCGTTACTGTGGATTATTGTAAATGTACATTTATCTGCTCTTGTACCCTTTCACAAATCATCGAATGCTTATGTTGTATTTTAAAACTTTACAAACACTAGAGTATTTAATAAAGCAAAATATGACATGGCAAATATATCAATTACCATATAGTTATCTATTTATTTAATTAATAGATATATTGTCAAATATTTATTAAAAACATTCTTTAGCTGAATCAATTCAAAAAATCGTTGAATCATTAGGATGATATGTTACATGTTGATCAAGCGATTATTGAGAATCTGTGCCCCAAGCAAGTACAAAGGGAAAAGTTACGTTAGGTACATAACATATGTACGTAGAAATATACAGTGTCTTTTGAATCAAGAAAAGATCGAGTTTCTATCGAGATGAATCAGAAACGAATCCAGCTTCATTGCTAACTTATTTGTCGGTTAAGTTGATTGCATGACTCCGTGTTGATACAGGATCTGCTATCGACAGATACTGCCTGTAAACACGTCGCAGTATCGCAACAATCTATTTATAATGACCGGCCGCGAATTCGTTATGTTAAGTGTCTAATAATACAATTCAAAGGGACACCTTTCTAGTGATTGAAAATTTAACATAATTAAATAAGTATCATTTTAACATTTCAAGATAACTAGCTCGTAAAAATTATAGTTAAAGGGATTAGTAAGTACATTGATATTCTAGATTATATGTCTTTTTATTATGTAGGCACTTTACAGCTTATGTACAAATAAACGTAAGATTTGTGTTAATGTATATTTCCGACGTCGACAACTGTCGTTGATGTCTTTTCTATAGAAGAAATGGAGCAATTTTCAAACAACTTTATTTAAAAGTGAACTTAGGGATTATGCTTGTTTAGCGAATAAAATTATTACTATCGACATAATTCAACGAAAAGCACTAGTCTTGCAACGATTAGCAGGCTGTCCCTATCGGCGCGCGCGCACGTGCGCTGCCAGACGGTGAGTAAGCTCGTAGTACCGGTCCTTAGATATCTCTGTTTATCTTAACCTCACTTTAGAAATACCTATCGAAAGCTTTACTCCCCGCTTATAAAGTCCAATATGACATTTGTGATTTGTGACATATGCAGATTAACTGTCTTCTAAAGTTTTGTTGCAGACTTTACTGCTGCTTTTGTTAGAAACTATAATATAGTATACGTAGGTTTATTTTTAATTTATTTTCTGTATTTTAGCACTGTACACTATGCTAACAGTAATACGTCAGCCATAATAAAGATATTAATATGTTTGAAAACTTATATAAACTTTAGTTAAATAATTAATTATTGAGAGGAACTAATTAATTTTAAAAGGTTCAAGCAGACTCTGACCCCCATGTGAGTTTGTGAAATTAGATGATAGCGCCTTGCGGTGCGCACAGACATTAGCAACGCTCATCATTGCGTGCGCCCACCCCAATGTTCATTCTCGCAAAGAAATCATTATTAGTTTTAATTAAAAATGCTCTTATAAGCATTTAATGACAAAAACATGACTACTTAATACTAAAACTAAATTAATAATTAACATCCAATTTATAGATACTTTAATGTTATATCGTACCTTTAAAATATAAAGTGAGTGTTACAAAATATTATAATTAAAAGAGCTTTATATAAATCACAAAATATTTAGTAAAAGTTGAGAGCATAAAATAGGTAGGTGCCAATGAAAAGGGTTACTTACTCATATTAGCTTAAAATTACCTCGATAATCGTGTGATATTGTTGTAGGTTACCGTTAAAAGGGAACCCTTAATAAATGAGTAAGAAAATAAGGAGTTTATTACGCTAATCGCTAAACGTTCCCGACTCTTATTGTTATATTTTTGATAACGTAAGGTAACCCAGAATTACATGTGGGAACCCTACCATAGAAACCAACTCATTAAATCTTGAATAATAAATAAATAAAAGTTCCCATAAACCTATGCTTTGTTACAGTGAATCGTTAATCGCTCCTATTTTAATATACAGTGGAGAGGAATAACGGATCAATTACACGTTTTAAAAATAAGTTATAACGCTACACATAGCGTCAATTTCACAAAATTAGTGTAGAAAAACTTAAAAGGTTACGAAGTTCTTTGATGTTTAGTGCTACGAGTATGAAGTAGATACTAGTCGAATCTGTACCTGAAATCTGAATATTAAATGTGTTTTGGAAAATCTTCGAAATAGTTATTATTATCGATACAGATGCCAAATATTATATAGTTTTTAGATTTTTTGTCTGTCTATCCGTGACCGAGAGACATGATACTAGAAAATCACTGGATCAATTTTGTTGTAAGTTATGGTGACATCCGGGACAACGTATAGAACACTTTTTACTGCACGAAAGTATGTCATTTCTGCGACATCAATATCAACCGCTAAAACTCCCGACGAACGACGAATCCGAGCAGAGCAAGGGTTAATCGCTATTTATATATTAAATGATATTTCGTAAAGAAAATTGACAAATAGTATTTAATTCTAGTTAGATATCTATTTTAACATTTCAGTAAGTCAAGAAGACAAGTGCGATGAGGCTAGCAGTGCGGGGCTGTGTGATAAAAGCGCGCGTTAGCGCTAAGTGAACTCCGATAACAGCTGACGAGTCAATCGCGCCGTCCGCGCCAACCGCACCCACGCAATGCCGAGTACCTAGTTAAAGTAATTGTCAATGTTTTAACAATAATTACTTGTTTATCACAGACGCGATAATATACAGAAGATTGTAAAAATGTTGTCTTGTAAATGTTATCTTAAAAAATAATTAATATTTGACGATATTTACACGAATCTCAAAAATATTAATATTTGTATAATATGTAAACTTCATAAAAAATATTTACGACAAGATCTTTATAGATATATTGATAAGATATTCATGATTTAAAATAATAAAAGTTTTCAATAGAGTTGTCGTGTTGTCCGATTAACGTAGAACCACTGTATATTCCTATGCGTCCAATTAATCATGTTTTTTTAACTACTTAATTCAGGTTATTATTTAATTTAGTTACAGTAGAGTGATATTTGCTATAGCTATGAATACAGTTCACACGTGCATTTTAAGAGTAATTTATTGCTATTATTTGCCAAATAACTCCAAAATAACCACGATGAAAGAAATTTTAAACATTAAAGATAATAACCACGATGAAAGAAATTTTAAACATTAAAGATATTTTAATTGTAAGATATCTTTATCGTGTACGCTACTTACATTCCGTAGTAGGTGGGTATAGTAGGTACTATGGATGCTTTATCGCAGTACCGTGATTTACTGCTAAGGCTCTCTAAATGGAAGTTCATTATACCTGCTTAGGTATCGTAAGGTGTTCTGAATAATGTTAAGATAACAGTGAATAAATGCCAACAGTGTTTAGGCTAGGTCAACGCAGGTTTTATAGGAGCTTTAGGATATACTAGTAATTACTATAAGTATGTTTATTAGGGATGTCTAACTTAAATTCATTTTTATGCGATATCAACATTTAAGTAGCATAAACATATTATGTATTATCAAAATTTTTAAGTTGCTACATATTTCCGACATTTCCAGACGCGATGCAGATTTATTAAACACAAACTTTGATATCCATATTTAGAGCGCTATCTTCAAATAAAATACGGTCCGGTACGCTTTGCGTGTTTTTATACGTATAAAAGAGAAATGCAAACGTGACTACATGTTAAATACGTTTATGGCAAAGGCAAAGAAGCCGCTTGCTGGGACGCATGAGCCCTAATGTAGTGTCTATGTACCGGATAGCTCGCGGCTATCTGCTATTCCTTGCCGACTGCACTCTCAACGCCTTTTTGCCACTTATTTTGAAACACAATCGGTAATCTTTATTGTTTAATTAAAATATTTTACTTTTATCATTAATTAAAAAATAAAAATCTCTAAAATTCTTAGCAATATTTTCCCTATTGTAATGCTCAAATTAAAGCTTATTTAAAAGTCTCTTTAAAGTTATAGTTTAGTTTATTTGTTGATAAGTAAATTCAAAACTAAGCATTGCTTTTCCTTGCATTTTAGTAGTTTCTAAGTGTACAAGGAGCGATAAATGTATAGGTATTCACTAATAATTGAAAAGCGACAGTTACACGTTATGTGGCAATAGCGCCCAGCAAGGTACAATTATCCCGTCACTACGTTGAGATCAATCAAACCATATCACGTTATGTGGGTCATTAATTATTGTAAACAGTAATTACTTTAATTATTCTTGACAGTCTTTGTGTGAAGTCGTGAAATTATAGCACGCTGTTGAAGGTCGAAATAGGTGTTACAAAAGACGATCTAGGGAGAATATGTTCTAGTTTGGATAGTTAGTAATAAATAATAATCATTGCTCATTCTCGACGACGCTGGTGCACGGTGAAACTGAAATCATTTCAATTACACTCCTATCCTTCTGGTGTTGTTTAAGTATGTAATATTCATTAAAAACATTAATATCAAATATGACTTAATTTAATAATCAGAGTAGCTCAGTGGTTACACTACTACGCCACGGCGCGGCGATGTGTGCGTTTCATCGCGAGCTGTCAATGGTACCCCGTCAGGTGATCTTTGGGTCCGTGACTCAACAGTTATACTAACGAACCGGTGCGGCGCGTGCTTCATTGTGTCGTATTATCTATCATTATCTCGCAAGCTTAGATATAGACTTATTCTATAACGCATGCGGTATGGTGCAACATCAAAATTAAAACAATAAGCTTTAATAAAGCGGTTGCTTACTGTAACTCTTTCAAATGATCGTAATAGGTTGGGTAACTTCAGTGGCTTTCATATAAGTCGTGTAGATTCAAATCTTATTTTTTGTCAGCACTTGACCTTATACCCTTCACCTATCTACAATTAAATTAAAAAAATTAATTGAACACGATAATACTCAATACATAGGTACATGGACTTAGCAAATTCCAATTGCAATAAATGTCAAACTTCATTGTGCTTATTAGTGTTAGTAATTGCGAAAGAAAATTATATTATACATTGAAAACATAAGATATTATTTTTGTAAATTACAACATAAAAATAAGAAAAGACAACTCAATCACATTTCATAACTTAACATCTTCTTTGCAAGTCTTGTCTTTTAATTTTACAAATTTTGTCCTCTTACCATTGAAGTACTACACAGTATATTCTACGAGTATAAGTAATAATAAGCTTTAAGTTACCCTATAACATTAGACTTGTCTAGCTGACCATAAATATTCTTTCTGATCAATACAATTTAGTTAAGTACGATTCTTATCGTTGGTTATTATGTTTCATTAGGCTTGTAAACGATCTGATCCGTCGAAACGATCCATCAAGGTGTTAAGTAGAATCATCATTTTTTGACTTGGTATCTATGAGGTATTTATTATTTATCGTAGAGTCCGTTAACACCTGCCAGCGATAAACGTTATCCAATCTTAGTATACAATATGGGTGTAGGACTTTTTATATATTTCATTAAATTACTTATATTGTTTGGAACGTTTAAAGGAAAGGTGGTACGAGAGTAGTTTTTCATTTTACTTCGCGTTGAATGGCGGTGAAAAGGTAATTGAATTATATGAAAATATAATGTGGATGTACTTAATTGACAATGAACTTTTCATAAATTATTTTGTAATGTAGGTACGAGTATGTAGGTATAAAGAAACATGAAATCTGTTGAAAAAAACTTCGTTAGAACTTAATGTTACTAATTACTATTGCCTAATAGAATACTATTATTGGATATTTTAAATTTTTATGTAAAAATATTTTTATTTTCTTTATTTTATTATTCGATTTATAACTAAGTAAGTATAATACTAAAAAATGATCGAATTTTAAAGACATGCGTATTGCGTATGACTTTTAAATGCATTATGCTATGAAGAAAGCCTTAGTTATTGCTTGATATTTGAGTGAGCACTAAGTAGAGGCGACATGGCGCGGCGTGACCAGCCGATCCGACGGCACCGGTCATCGCGACATCAACTGTCTGTGACATTTGAAAGCATTACCACGCGAATATCAAGTATTAATCTGGATTCTCGACCTACATTCATGTAAACGATGATCCGAAATCGTTAGTCACGATTGAGAGATTAATATTTTGTTTTTATAAGTTGTCTGTGTGATTATCGAGGCAGGCTGAGCGCCACGTTTTCACAACGTACGATATGCGAGTAGGTAGGTATACCGGTGCGAAGGAGGCTAAGTTCGGGATCACGACGTGGCTGCTCAACTTTCGACTGTAGCCGTCGATTAAGAATCGCTTGCGACAACATTGGATTGATCGATGTAGCCCTTGGCATTTGTGCGATATAACTGTAAACTATAGATGACACAGATAGTTAGTGACTTATTGAACTGACATATGTTTTTATACTTACTAACCACTCTGCACGGTCTCCTCCGCTTAGTCATTTTCAGTGATGTAAAGAAATTTGTGAATATTTCAAATTGTAAAATAATGAAAATTTATTGTGTTTTAAAATGTGTATAAATAATCAAACTTTAAGCCTGCTTTTAGTAAAATCTCTACAAAACGTAAACGGCAGCGGTACGACAAAGAAAGTTCTTGTTTAGGTCAATAATAGTGTGTGGGCGCGCGAGCAACAACAACGTGTAATTATACGGTTATACACCAGCACACCCCTGCTTCACCACTCACCCCGTCACGACCGAGTGTTAAAAAATAACCATCTGTTCAACCATAATCGGGATAACGCCCGCTGGGTCAGTAATTGACCGCCGATACACTGTTTTCTAAATTAAAGTTTTTACGATTAAACTGTTAGAAAAGGGTCAACAAACAATTTAAATATATCCATCAATATTATATTTAAACTGAATTTTGCCAGAGTTTCTTATTTTGTGTTTGTATGTTTTTGTTTACTTTTTTTTTCTTTGTATTTTAACCATGGACAACTTATTTAGGAATATATAAGATCATAAATTTAATTATTTTTCCTTTGTTAAGAATTAAATTGTATCTAAGCATGGTAACTACTAAGGGCCGAGTTCACCGACTTTTAAAACGGCTGTTTATCATTTAAACAACTGATTAAATCATTTTTAATGTTCACCACACGTTAACCAGTGTTTACAGCCCTTAAACAGTCGATTACTATAACCGAGCTCTACAGCATCGTTTAACCGTCCGTTAATGCCATATTTTAACATCTGCTCAGCAGATTCTGCTGAGACTTTACAACCGTTGCAACATTACGTTATTAGTTTAAAGTGTTTTTGATAATAGATAAACATGCAGTCTGGGTTCAATGTATTAATTGATAACTATCAAGATCACCACTTAGGCCTTCTTGAAAATCTAGAAGATATATAGACCGAAACAAGGCAACCTAGAGAGTATTTCTAATGCGTTGTAATTATTACGAAGAATATAATGAGGAATCATTTAAAACTAGATTCCGTTTGTCAAAATCTTCTGCACTGAACGTACTACAACTAATCTATATATTATGTATATAAAAAAAGAATTGCTGTTCGTTATTCTCGCTTAAAACTCGAGAACTGTTGGACCGATTTGTCTAATTTTGGTCTTGAAGTATTTGTGGAAGTCCAGAGAAGGTTTAAAAAGATGAATAAATATAAAAAAAATTAGATCTTTTATGTATCGATTGAGGCAGTACGAAGTCTGCCGGGTCAGCTAGTAGAAAATAAATTAGAATTCCCGAACGATAAGTAAGTAACTACTATTATTTATAACCAATCTTTATTAAAAAGGGGTAAAACTGTGTGTAAGTTCTTTCAAGTCACAGCCTCATATAGATTATACTTATTATGTAGTTTGTTATTAAAAGTTCAATATCGCATAAGCTAGTAATAAAAAATGCCATGTGTGCATTCACCAAATAGTTGGAAATAATTGAACAAATGCTGTTTTTTGATATTTTCTCACAAACTTCCAATTTTAGCAATTAAAATGTTTAAATATTTATTTAATCTTTTACTCTATTGTAGGAACAATTATATTGTATTTATTATATTGTAGGTATTTTAACACCAACTCCGTTAAAATACGCTTCTCATCGCTTGAAAAATTTTTTGTTATCTTTTTTATAGCTGCCATTTTTCAAGTAAACCGTAATTTAAAAATAAAACACTTTCACAACACAACAAAATAATAATCAACAAAGAGAATCTTAGCACGTGCAAAGAAATAATAACAATTTTTATTTGACAATAACAGCGCCATGACGTTATTACCCATCCAAATTGGACACTACATGCTAATGTAAAAGTTTCCAATGCGTTTTCGAACTTCTCAAATTGAAAGCGTTTTATTTTATGCTACTAAATATAGATGTCACCAAAACTCGTGTCAATTAAATAAAACTATGTGACTTCCCTAATGAGTAGACTTATAGCATTCGTTCATTAGTGGTTCATTCACTCTGAGCGTATGGTGATTGCCTGATTTAGTAACCACGGTTAAAATATTCGTGGTGAACAGTGAATACTTGACCGGGTGCATAACCGATGGTTAAGAATTCATCGGCTGATTAGTTAAACATTGGTTAAATGATAGTCCGTGAACTCGGCCCTAATTACCATCACAAACCGTCTCCTTAAAAGATCTATTTTCAACTGCTGGTGCCATAAATAAAGTAATAATATAGTAATAAATAATTAACGATCTACTGACTTGATTTATTCGATACGTATAATGTATTATTATCTCAAAGGATTAACCTCGCCTTATTATAAAAAATAATAGACCATTGGGCATTCTTAGATAATAAAGCACTATTTAATTACTAAGTATTTGTTTTAGAATCATATTTTTTAAATTATTGTTTTTTATAATCAACGGCATCTGATATAATTCCATTAACTAAAACAGAAGTTGGGAACAAAAAACGTGGCAGCGTGTTATATTAAAATTATTAATAGTGTAATTTAAATCAATTTCCGTCGAGCGGTTTAACCCCTTAGGTAGGGCGTTACTGGCATTTATGTTTTAAAACGGCGTGTAATCATCGTAGTCGATCTTTGACAATGCCGCATCAGCTGTGATTCCTGGTTAATCACTAATTTAATTTTACATTTAGAGTACATTAATATGAACTTTTTTTAAATATTTAATTTTTTTTTAATATCATATTGCAATAGTCAGGTAGTTTTTCTAATCTATATTCTACAATAAAATAGTAGCTTAGAAAAGGAGATGTGCGCGTTAATAATATAAACATCTAGTAAAGTAGAAGAAATTGTCTTTATAATAAAATATCCTCTGATGCTTTGAAATATAAATGCTTAGATTATATACATTACTGATTACAATCTAAGCATAAATGGTTTAAAATAAAAATAATTCACACTGAGGAAGAGTTCTCATAAGCAAATTTAAATCAGGTGGTAAAACAAGACAGTACGCCTACTTTGTTAGTAACACGTGCTCTTATAACAATACTGTTACTAGCCTTCACTCCATTGTTCCGGTTGGCAGTAAAGTAATTGACTCAAAGTTTTGCTTTGCCATGCTGCGCGCAGGTGGCGCACAGATCCTTGTTGTAAATGAAAGTCGATTGTTTGCGCTTTACTACTGTTATTATGCAGGTTTCAAACACTAATTTTATAGCTATTTGTTTGTGGGAAATATTTTTGTTAGCCATTGTTGAGTTTATGATTTGATGTCTTAGTTTTTTTAGATTATCTTATAAAGATCGCCTGCTTTGTAAAATTATATTCTCCTATATTTTTAGCACCTGTAGGGATGTTAATTTTTACAACACTTTAAGGAAATAATGGTACCTAAATAAGGAAATGTGGTTTACATAAGACTTTTATTACATAATTTATTATTTTATAATCTAACATCGAAGCTAGAAAGAAGTAGGTACCTACCGATAAAGCTTAACGGTGTTTGAATTTAGAAATACACTTCGATATAAATCGAACTATTAATAATCGTAAAACTGACGTAAGTGAGGCATTAGACAAATTAAAAAATGAATCTTACAAGGCTACGTTGGTGGGCGCCACAGTGACGTGCAACACCGGATTATTCTGAGGAACTATTTATAATGTGGGGCTCACAGACGCGGATTGCGGACGATGGAATCTGCTCCTTTGTCATTGGAGCAACCTGTTCTGTCGGGTTCGAACTCACAGCGAGCACAATGTAAAATAACGGGCCACCTGATTAACCGCCATTCCGCCCAGCTATGCAGATATCTACCGCTGGGCCGTCGCACCGCGCCGCGCCGATCACTGATCATATTAATTTCAAATGATAGATTGCTTTTACATTGTTAATACCTTATTATGATACAGATAACAACATCAAGGTTGCTGAACTTTCTATGGTATTAAGTGATAGAATTCATAATAGTGTACGCAGTACGGATGATGTCGTGACTGATCAGTGTGGGAACGGGAATTACTTAATAATGAATCTTTGTTATGATTTTTTAAATTGTTATCGAATATATTTCGTTTTTTTTAACTCTACTTGTACTTCCACTCTTTCATGTAAGTTTTTGTCGTATGTTTTTGTTGAGGTAAGGAACTCGGTAGCAGGTGAAGGGGCTTAACATTCACACGGGTACTTATTTAAGTTATTTAACGCATGCGGTTTGATTCTATATTTTTTCGTATTAAGTTGAGATGAAAGGCTAATACCAAATAAAGAAACGTTAAATCAACACTTATGTAAAGAAATACAATTAACTTATTTTCAGCAGCGTAAAGGATTTTATGGGCAGGAAAACAAATTCAGAAATGCAATTATATCCGTTACAATGTATCTAAGTACTTAAAACAAACTGTGTGGTTGTAACCACTTATTTTGTCCTTTTTTTTCTTAATGTACTTAAATAATAACTTATATATTTCGTTTTACTTACATTAATTAGAAAAGAGTCAAAAAACAATTTAAATATTAACGTCAACAATTGTGACAATTAACTGTATTTTTATGAATTATGATTGTTTAATAATTTGCACCCTTTAAAACTTGGAAGCGCATGTTTTTGTGTTTTAGTGGCGGAGACGGAGTCACCCTTAAATGCCACTTTCTTTCAGTATAAATCTCTTTTGGAGTAAAAAACCGGACACCTTTTGCAACATCCGCTAGCAGTAAGTTCTCACGAAACAGGTAGCAGTCTCTACTATTTTATTGGGCAATGGCATATGTATAATAATAAGAGTAATGGAAGAAGGTAAGTAAGTGTTCCAGATAAAATTTGTATTCTTCACCAAGGCATGAAGTATATGATATAAAAAGTAACCTTTAGATAAAATATTAAAAAAATAATAAAAAAAATCTAGTAGTGAATAGGTGCTAAAATTTGTATTTTCAATATAATTTTTTGAAATGAAAAGTGTAATTAATTTATGCAATTAATTCAAAAATTGAAACGAGAAAGTAATTCGACAGGTTAATCGCATAGTAGAGCAAGTTCACGCGAACTTATAGGAAAGGCAAATCGAGATGTTTGGTATAATATATTTTGCAGATAATGGACTCTTTTAATTAAGTACATTATTCATTAAAACAAAGATTATAAATTAGTATTAAGCAAATTAACATTTCGTTCGTATTAAATACAACCTTTTTATACAAACAATTTTTATTTTATTTATTTGTATAATATCAATTATCAAGCTTTGATTAATAAGAAAATAGGGAATATTTTTTATTTTAATTGAAATATAACATTCAATGCATTTAATAAATACATATACCTACTTTACCATACATCTATCGTTAAAATATCATTGGCCACTTCTCAATACCCGTAGTATAGAATGTTGGCCGCAATTGCACCAGGCGCGACGCACTTCCAACCCTCCATCCGCGTTCAGTGATCTATTGTTTGCGGAGAGAAATGAAACGAAAAAAATCTCGTTCCCAAACGTATCGTGAGAAATCGTGAAATGTGCTCCGTATTTTTAAGCGACGCACCGACAGAAATCAATAAATATCATATTACGCTTCACTAGCCACGACATGTACTTATGTACAGTAGAGCCTAGAGGATTAGTTTTAGTAGTCCAAAAGCCTTACTTACAGATAGTTATTACACTAAGATACAAGTATCGGTTTTTATATACTGATAAAATTGAAAAGAGTACTATACCTACTTAATTTCTTAAATACCTACCTACTTACTTTCATCTTCAGATGCCTTTCAATTGTAGGACTTTGTTTAAAATATTCTTTATCGTATTTATTTTATCTCTAGTCCAGTATAAAAAGTATTGCATTTGAAGACTGTCTTTATAATTTAAACAGGTCTATTTTACCTTTGAAAACTATTTTGTATTATTTCCTGTCTTTTTGAATTCACTTAGAATCAAGTATAATGATAGGCGATAGAGCCAGTTACTGTATACTAATGTGTTGACTGTTGCACATACTTACTTAAAATTACTTACAAACTAACTTACGACGATACTTTGTTTACAAAAATTACAAAACATAACAACCTAACAATATACAATTAATAAAAGCTTTAATCAAAATATTATATATAATATTATATACCTAGCTAAAATCTATGAAAAAATGTTGTTTCAAAATTATTGAGCGTAATTTTCTTTTCTATTAAATTGTCCTTACGTACATAGAATTATTTGCCTTTCTCTATTTTGTGAATACAATGGAGTTGAAGTGGTATGATGGATCGGGCAGCGCCTTGGCGAGGTGGCGACGGTTGTTGCGCCACTGACGCGGACGTCGCCGGCGCCCGCCTCACTGACACAACACTGACTCATAGCTGTGGATTCCTGTTTACTACCTACTGCCTACTACTATACTACCGCGGAACATTATGCCCAAATGATCTGCCAACGCATTGTCTTTGAACTTACTGTTCGGCGATAAATGTCAACGTTGATTTAGGACCACTAATTTTCTCGAAACTGTCGACATTGTTGCGTTGGCAATTATGGTAGATTATAAATTAGGAAGAAGTTAATAATCTCGTAAAAATAAAGTTAGGTGATCGTTTATAATATAGGTCAATGAAAGATTTCACAGTGTAAAATTAAAAACAGTTTTGAATGATAACTTTATATAATTGTATTTTAACGAACCAGCTTTCGCTAAGGATTTTACGAGCCAATATTTTTTTCTTCCAACGAATAAAGATTACAAATTACAGCCTGCAGACAATCGTGATTCAACTTTTTACAGGTACTAGTACTAGAACAGTAGAGTACCTAGAGAGCATTTGGAAATAACTATATAAAATCTTTCTACCCAAGTAATTAAAATTTTATTATGTATATATATTTATACGTATAATAAGATTCTAACTTAGTCAAGGACGAGCCCGCGTGCAGCGAGGGTGTCTCTAGAACGAGTATGTTATATGATCATAACTCACTTCGAATACATTATACTATATTTTATGTTTGTTATTATGTGCTTTTGTTATTATACCTACGTATTGAACTTTGACATACATTGTTTATATTAGTGTTAGTATGTATTAGAAGATTTCCGCATTTAGGTAAATATAGTGACGCAGTTACGGTTACGACCTTTGATGACTACAATATAATTACAAATATCTGATTCCAATGTGCATTTTATTTGGTTTCAATAAAATAAACGCAACGCAAATTTTATTTATTTATCGTACGCATTAAAGTAGACAAATTTATCGTTTTTAACAAATATAGTATTTACTAAGTAACTATATTATATAACAAATTAAGTCAATTTCCTTTAAAAGAAAAGATATTTAGATTTTAGGTAGTTTTTTTTAAATATACCGACTTATTTATTTTCTTAGTGTTGCTTTTATTTAACAAATGTACATTTTACAAAAAAAACTCGTAATAACCAGTAGCTACACACATAGGGATCATCAATAATATAAATCACGTATGACCTTATAGGTGCAATGCCTGTATTACGATCTTGACAATGCTTCAAGAATATTTTTAATTTATTCATGAATAGCTACTGTGAGTGGCGAAAGCGGAGCAGTTCGTGATCTTTGTTTGTAACGAAGTCAATGCTAAAACCCGGTCATTGTATATTCTCAAGTATATAATCAACTTAAATTATAAGTTATTAATTTATATTGTTTGTTTTACTTATTTACACTTAATTCTGTAGGTTTTATAGTAGGTATGTACAATGTTATGTACATTATATATATAATAAGTTATAAGTTATGTTTTACTGGATTAACTGATTATTGAAATCGCAAGTTTAAACTTTTTTAAAGTATAATAAAGTATACGTTATCAGAACATTTTAAAATATTGAACATACGATATGTTATTGTCAAAGTCTACATTATTGCTGATCATATGATATCTCGACGAGTCTTTATCTTTATTGCTTTCCAGCTTTGTTCTGTTTGCTTTCTACTTTATATCAATTGGAAATCTAATATTTATATCACTGTTAGTTGTTTTACCTTCCCCGCTTTGAGATCTTCTTCTGTGCATGCATCTCAACATTCTTTTCAAGCGTGCACGTACCCTTTAGTAGTCACAAATAGTTTCTCGTATGTGTATGTTGTGAAAAAATTAATGGGGTATGATTGTGGTCAGGGGTTGTTCGCGCACGGTCTTCGATTTACATTCCTCACGATTTTTACGGGTCGGCAGGTTGAGTTCGGTCGAACAACCTAAACAGAGAAATTTTAGAAAAAAATGTATATAATTTCCTACAAGTGAAAAATAACTCAGTTAAACTTAACTGGAGTTTCCGTGACGTAAATGACTGTTCCGTTGTTATAATCAGATGATGGCAAGTCTAATCCAAATGGGTCAAACTAGGGTAACCAAATTATTATTATTAATAGTATCTTTAGAAAAATAATGTGTCGCTAAGAAATCTTTTGTTCTTATTACATCTTGGGGCCTACTCATGCAACTTTAACTTTTCTCATTCTATTGTGCTGCTTAACTTCTATCCTAAAATGTTATTTTGATAACTTCGTCATTTAATTTGGTAAGTCTACATAGGTAGCATACAGCAGTGCATAGTGCAGGAAGGTGGAGTGCGATGCGCGGGAGTGAGCGGGAGCGGGGAGGTGGGCCAGGGTCGGGCAGGTCAGGATCATGAGGTCGCGCGGCGTGCACCGAGTAGATTAGTTACTAATGTCGTGCTCGAGTACCCTCCGACTACCGAATGAACTGCATTATGCCGTAACAAACGGCGGACACGGTTATTTCCAATTAGAACGATGTTAATACTGTTAAGTAAAATTGAGACAAAACAATAATGAACTTTAATAAGTATTTACTGGAAGCACATAATTGTGAAGTACATACTTATTTTTATTTTATGTTTTAATGCTTTTTTAAAACTCTTTACATTTATAATATATTTCAAGTTCTAGTTAAAATGCGAAAGTACCGAAAACCATAATAAAAGTTAGTACATATTTTGCATATGAAGCAAATCTTAATACATTATTATGTATAAATTTTATTTCATGAATTTGAAAAATACACGCAACTAACTATTAACGTATTAAATCTATACATAAATAAGCCATATTTACAAAAAATGAACGAATGATGTGAAGGTATTCCATCAAAAACTATGCTCCAGGTGAGGCTCGAACTCACAACCCCGGCATTGCTCACGAACACTGTCTTATAAGTACCGTGCGCTAACCAATTGCGCCACTGGAGCGATGAGCAGATGATCGAAATTACGCAAGCAAAGCTACATGGTCGTTCCCTCCCCGCGCGCTTCTCCCTCCGTGGCGCCCTTCTTGTCTATCAGTGTAACGGATGCTATTACGTCATACATGGATATAATTTGATTACAAACAATTTGCTTAGGAGCGTCGTTTTAGTAATACTAAAATTATGTTTATAAATATGGTGTATTTAAAATACTTATGAAGTACAATGTGAGTTAATAAGAAAATAACACTTTAGTAGATACCTATTTGATATAAGTACCTATGTATTTAAATTGTGTAATATAAATAAGACTATTATTATTGATTTAAAAATTCTAAACGAATAATAATAAGTATTTGATATTATGCGTTTTTGTAACAAACCTTATATTATCATGACTGACTTACTTTTATGTTTGAATTTTATATTATATTCTATAACAATAACAAATAGGTACCTACTAATATACAAGTGAATGTAGCGAAGTAGATATAATTAATATTTTCTAAAATGCAAACCATACGTTAGCCTCAGCTTAAATTCTCAACTCAGCAAGCACATAATACTATTATAAATAAGTAATAATTTATAAATAAATACTTAACCTGCTAAGAGCCAGATTAATAAAATAAATTTCCTAATTCATACCTAAGTATTAATTTATTAACTGTTTCGCCCACTTTGGGTACTTATTGATAGTTTTATAGATCTACTCCGGCCCGCTTCGCTGGGCGAAAGTTAAAATAAATTAAATGGTTTTTATATTCTTTTTTGAACTTAAATACTTACCTTAAAGTTTAAACTACGATTTTCGATACTTAAAAATACTTGCCCTTATACTAAATTGCCTTAACTCTTTAGAGTTACTTTATTAAGTTCTTAATATAATAACTACTATTGATAAATTATGGTTTTAATATAATCCTATCTGACGTAATGTACTTACTATAAGTACGCTTTAAAAATTAACCTTAATACCGACTAAAGTAAGTAACATAAAACATAACATAATTAAGTAACATACCTACTATGTCGAGAAAATTGACGCGCTGAAAACATTGAGTTATTAACTCAATGGCTGAAAAGCACGTTTTGTCTTAAAAATTACTTAAGTATTTAAAATTTAAATACTATCACAATTTCTAACACGCGCCGCCGCGCCGCGCCGCGCCGCGGCTCCTTAGCCGATCGATACCACCGCAACCGCTACGTCCCTGCATTTAAAATCTGTTATATCTTTACAAATATTCATTCCAATTACATGCTTAGATAATTAAGGGCCATAATGATTTATATTAAATGCACATTCTATTTAAGGTACTTAATTGGATAAGTATTAATGCTGTTTTCCTTAAAATCACTTCGTAAATAAGCCATTAACAAGCTCTAAAATTATCAGTTTTTCTCTACTATAATGTCGTCCCGGCCGATTACGGCCACGGCGGCCAATCTCATTGAGACTAGCCAACGGCGCGGGACATATTATAGTGCACGAGTGTATGCGCAGAGGCAAACACAAGTGCCCTCTCTGTTCCTTATCATTTATACCATGTAGTGATTATGTAGTGATATATATAATAAAATTCTAACTAAGTCGAATCTGTGCGTTACATAATATATCTTGGTCTTCGGAACATGTTGTTAAAATAGGCATTATTATTATCGATACACAGGTTAAATTTATAGATTTTAGGGGTTTTTTCTCACATCACGAGGAAACCCCTAGACAGATTTTGATAAAATTTGGTATTATGGTAGCTGGCTATACAGCTCAAAATATTATATTGACATGAAAAAATTAAACCGACTTCAAAAAATCTGCACTAAGAAGAGAAAAATCTAAACTAAAAAGTAGAATATAATACTTTTAAGAACTTTGTTAATTTTGGAGTCGGTGCCAGCCAGGTATTTTGGCTATGTTTACAAATTGATAGATTAATCGAATATGTATCTATTTAGGGTTATTTTGCTTTGGCTAGCACCGACTTCAAAATTAACAAAGTCCTTAAAAGTATTATTTCCTACTTTTTAGTTTAGATTTATTAAGTTTGGAAGTCGGTTTTTGTTTTTTTGTTAAAAACAATTTATTTTTAAATTTTTAGCGGAAAGTAGATACGTTTTGTGTTAATGACTATAAAAATTTACCTTCTATTATGAGGTAAACCTAATAGCCTGAAAGTATACAACTATCGGTCCATAATTGCGTATTATATTGAAAGAATTTTCTTGAAACTGCTAACCGTTGAGGAGTTGTACCTTCCATCATCAGTAACGGTACGTGACTCAAATATCCATATAGCCTATAAAAGATTCGGCCGAGCATCGTTAATTTGCTCCTAAGAATTGAAGAGTTCCGTTACTTTGTCATAGATCCCATCATCAGAACCTTACCAAACTCTCATCAAACTACCCTTGAAGTATATCCTTTCAATTAAAAAAGAAACATCGAAATCGATTGGCGTGATATTGAGTTATTCGTCCATTTGTCGCGCAAATACTTAATGCAAATTTAAGACTTATGGTTTTCTCATGGATACCACTGTCAGAACTGGAAAATATTAAAATGGGACCACATGGGAAGCAGTACCTTTCAAATAAAAAAATAATTATCAAAATCGGTTCACCCAGTTCAAAGTTATGAGCTATAAAACATAAAAAATACAGACGAATTCTGTCAAAAGTCGGTTGAAAATTTAGGAGTTGCCATCGATTTCCCCAGGATCATCATCATGGTGACAATGGGAACATCTTGGAAGTATACCCTACCAAAGAAGAAATAAATTTTTGAAATCGGCCCACAATTGACGCATAAATCGGTGAACACAGATAAAAAATAACATTTGAAGAATTCTACCTTCCATCATCAGCTCATCACATGAGATAACGATTTTCAAACGCAAATGCTTTAGAAAATATATCAAAAACATAATAGGTGCCTATAAATTTTGAAAGTTGCCCTGGATTTCCTTGGGATCCCATCATCAGATCCTGATTTTGTGATAATGGGACTCCCTCAGAACTATAATACCCTACCGAACAAAAGAAAAATTTTTGAAATCGGCTCACAGTTGGCGGAGAAATCGGTGAACATACATAAAAAAAATACATACAGTGGAACATATAACCTCCTTTATAATATGTATGTGTCCTTTATATATTTATCCTCCTTTTTTGAAGTCGGTTAAAAAGAGAGTGCACTTGTGTCTACGTGTACAATTGTTGGGACATTATTACAACAGCGCCATCTAGTACCGTGAAAAGCGTACGAAGCTTGTGTTACGGATACCAGATAGTTGATAAACTACACATATAAATTTTAAATACATACATAAATATAAACACCCATGACTGGAGTACAACCATTCGTGCTCAACAAATGAATGCCTCCAGCGGGACTCGAACCCGCGACCGCTGGCGCAGATAGTAGGGTCACTAGTCACTACCAACTGAGCCAAACGTGCCGTCATTCTTGTGCTCTTTAACTCTTGCGCAGTTGGCTAGTCCCAATGAGATTGGGCACCTTAGCCGGAATCAGTCCGGAGGACCATATTATTTAGTATTTACTCCTAAGTAATATCAATAATGCATATTAAATGAAAACCTATTTTTGCATCTTTTAATGAACATAATGATACAGAATGAACATTACACCCATTTCAATATTAATAATAAAGTACATATTTACGTACAAAGATAAAGTAATTATGTAAAAAGTGTTTTTTTTTGGTTAGAAGTTAATAAATTAAACCTCCCAGCTGAATTAAATTCACCTGTATTAGTCAGCATGAACTTAATCTAGGACAAATACCTTTTATATGAAAACCTCAGACTACATTAAAGTAGTCTGAGATGAAAACACTCTAAAGATATACCTATAGAGTGGTTAAATTGTAATACTCACGATTTAACATAAGTTCCAATAATAATTAGGCAATATGAATATACAGATACGAATATATATTGTGATTTTTAATAATAGATTGATATTGTGGGAGGCTCTAAACGTTAAAGGCACCAGCTTTCTTTGTAGAGTATTGCTATCATTAATATTTATGTTATAATAAGTGCTTCGAAAACTAATAATAAACTAATGAACTCGAATCTTTAATTAATCGTATACTATGCCATCTTGGTTCTATCTTTAATATATCTAATGAGAATTACCTATCTAATAACCTTTAAATCATATTTTACGCTATTTATTATAGCTTTCTATAATCTTGTGAGAGCTTTCTTGTATAATTCATCACGTTTACAGCATTCTAATGGCACTGACTGGAAACATTGGATGGCGGCAAACTGACCGATCAACCCGATTGAGCAGGACAATTGCCCTTAATGAAAGTAATTAACACGACGCGATCGGTTGAAGCCGATAACGGCCCGCCAGAGCGCCCGCGCTGCGCAACCGAAGCCGACACCACAATGTACGCCTAAATCAGCCTACACACCCGCGTTAATTAGAAATGAGTGTATTTTATTCATTTGTATCTATGAGTTGATATTATGTAATGTTTGTATAATAAACTATTTATCTGACAACACGTTTGGTTCAGTTTGTAGTGATGATAGATACTACTTGCCGTGCCAGCGGTTGTAGCGTTACTGTTCTCAAGCTTCTTGTACCTACATACATATTTATGTCGTGTTAAGTTTTATCTTTAACTTTCAATATATGTATTAGTATTAAATAAGGCCTATACTTTAACAAAAATCACATTTATAATGTTTTCCCGTAAACATAAGAGCACTCTTTATTCCTGTCACTCTCATACTCCGTTGCAGTGACAGTGGGGCAACAACTTAACACGACCTAAGAGAATAAATGTGCAGGACGTACGAATTGGAAGACTCAATTAATAAACTTGGCCCGATCCGGGGCTCGAACCCAGAACCTCCGGATGTGCAGCCGTATTTGCTAGCCCTTGCGAGGCACTTTATTGTTATGTACATACATAATATAAAGATTTATGTCGAATTTAAAATGATTTAAATTTGATATACATTCATTTCAATTTCAATTTGGTATACAATCATTTTACTTTTAAAGTTTGTTTGTTGGGAGACAAACTTTAACAGGTAGAGAGCAATTGTTCAAGTTTTACTTTAACAGATGTTGCTTATGGATTTCTTTTATAATTGAACTTGTGGGAAAATATTAACTCTTAAAAATAAATAATATTACGCAAAATGTGAGGTGATATTATTCAAGTTTTAAAATATGCAGTGTTCCTACTGACACACCTTTATTTTGTTAAACTTTTCCATATCTAGTGCAAGTATAGATCAAGGTTACGGATATACGTTTATCTTTATGGGTACAGTAAATCAAGAACAAATTTATCGATAAAATGGTATAAAGCTAATAGTGAAACTTGTCGGTATGTTTATTTTAGATATTTCACAGATCCTTATATAAATAAAAATGTCTGAATAAATATCACCTACTTATCTCATCCGAATAATTCAAGGTTAAACATGTTCTAAATCGTTAAATAAAATTGTCAATGTAGGTACCATATTTCTTTTAGGGCATGGATATATTATATTTATATTTTATAGCAAAGTTTTAATATTAGGTATATTAGTTGTGACGGATCCATTGAGTCATTTAAAAATCAAAGAGCGATGCTAAATATTATTTGTGACACGTGACTGTAGCGTACTTACATCTTTTGCGGGACAGTCACGTGTGCTGATGTAGGGAATATTCGGCCAAACATGATATAATCATGTTGAAATAAAAATAAACCAGTGTCATAATTTAATCACAGTCTCGAATTTCATACGTTCCAAATACACTAAGTAATGAATGAGCATTATTGTTTAGATAAAATATAATACAATGCTACTTTCTTGCTACTATTCATATTATATATTATTCATGTATTAAATGTGACAAGTTCGTATGTCATTAACAGATTTAAATTTAATAGTTATTAATAGTCGTGTTGGACAATGACACTGTACAAGTGTACATTGTACAACTACATAGCTCTAATGTAGAGATATTCTTAAATTATTTGACATTAAGAAATTACCTTATATTATTATTTTTAGGTATAAAATAAATATATTTTCCTGGAATTTGAGGTACACCTTCACAGTGACGGATATCGTTAATGTCATAATGAATCGTTAAAAAAACTACACCAAGCGCGATCAATACACATAAAAGAATTCTTCGAGCAGCGATGAATGGCCCGGACTCCAGGCATCATTCTTATGCGAGCATGCCGAACGTTTTGTTTGATTATGTATGTGTACTTAATGAAAAAGCGCGCTTACTCTCAGGTGCACACCTGTTAAGGCGCCGAGGCCGTGAGATTGCAGCGGCAGGTATACAAGATGCGCAAAATCTCCACAACTACCATCATTCTCAAATATTTTGTATTATCCCACGCATTTTTGACTACGTGGATTGATTTTCAACAAATATGTACTGTAGGTAACTATAATGAATGAAGTGTTATGAATGTTCTCACATATTTGATGTAAGAAGGTGATAAGTGTGTCTAATTAGTAAGTACCTACTTTAATATTTTTGTAAATATGTAGTATCAATATTGATTTAATTTAGATATTTCATAAAACATTTTACTGTCTAATAACTAGCCTTGCCTGGGAGATATGCACTTGCAGAGTTTATCTTTGCAAACGGCATAAAATCTCTAGCTAAATAAAAAGCAAAAATACAATTTTAGATTTACGCTAATGTTTGACTTTTTAAATAAAAATATCTTTTCGGATTTTTTCGCGTCTTTATTTAGATTTTTGGTTCCCGTCTTATCGAATGCTTACAGCAATCTTGGTCACGGGAGTGAGTTACTTATAAATAAAAATAAATTCGCAAATAAATATGAAAGGATAGATAGTTATTTAAAATGCAAAGATTTAGAATAGCTAATAAAATTATTTATAAAAAATCAAGCGTAAGCTTTGCAGCAGTCTATGTCGATAATGTCGACCGACCTTTGGCTCAGTTTGTAGTGACTCTACCTGCTGCGCCAGCGGTCGCGGGTTCGAGTCTCGCTGGGGGCATTCATTTGATGAACACGAATGTTTGTACTCCAGTCATGGGTGTTTTTATTTAAAATATGTCTGTATTTAAAGTTATATATATGTAGTGTAGTGTATTTTTATCATCTGGTATCCTTAACATAAGCCTCGTAGCTTACCACGTAACTTAGTGGCCTTGTGTATAACAAATAGTAATGTCCCAAATATTATTTATCTTATTTATTTATTGATCTACATTAAAGTTTTTCCCGCACATTAAAGTAAACGATTTTGTGTGAAATTCGTACACACATATTTTATCTATATCTGGATAGTACCTTTAATACCTTACGTAAGCAAGTATTTATAAGAATCTACAGCTGAACATAACTTATTCATACTTCTTAGCGTTTTATTTAATTTATTCTTAAACAATTAGTTTTATGCAGGAGTTAAATAAGTCAAAAATCCTTTAAAACGTTTCTCTTTTTAGGCGAGTACTATAAAGAAAACGAAACCTTCGGAACGTTTGACGAAGGTAAAGCCTACTCATATAACATTTATTTTCCGTGTTTTAATTTTTGCCCATATGAGGAAATGATAGTAAGCCGCCGCATGTATACAGATTTAGATATGCCAAGAACGTGCAGATCAGGGCGGCGAACGTGTACTGTAGAGTTGCGTATGCCCGCGCCAAAGCCGTAGGCGTCTACATCGCGCTTCGACACTGCTCTTATTTGAATCAAAGATTTATGATTTATGTACGCGCGAGAAATATTTATGTACGCGCATCTTAGTTCGCTACCTGTGCTCAAAAAACCGTATTGCGTATTGTTTATCTTACCTTGCAAATACATTCGTTTCAAAGTTAGTTAACGAATCAGAATCCAATATAATATAGCTCTCCATTTCTTCAGATGAACATTATATTCTTAGTGCGCGGTTTTTTATAAACTGAGAAGTAAATATTTTTTGCGACATCTATTCAGTCATCGGGTATGTAAGATTTAGTGCGTTGTTGATTTTATCCAAATTCCACACCATTGTACAATACATCGTATGGCGCAGTACGAAATTCCATTAAGCTTTTTGAATACGAAAGAAAGAACATTTTGGAAAAAAATCACCGCTCTCGAACAGGTTATTGTTCAAGCCTTAAGGAAGAACAATCGTTCTGTTGTGTTTCAAGTTAACCGTGACAAACTGAGATTCACTATGTGTTCGACTTACACGTTCTTTTTGTGCTTTTGAACCCAAACCAACAACGATACGAAATAATCGAATAACCATTACATAATTTTTTTTATCAGTAGTAGGTATACAAAAATGTTACGTTGAAAGGAATGTGTTTATATACATTTATTACAATTTTTGTGTAAGTCGTTTTTAACTATTATTTGAAAAAGTAATAGTTTTGTGGTATGATTTTAAAGAACAACACACTCGCACAGTATTAGCAAAGAAGTCATAAAAGCGTCTTTATTACGGCTTAATTGAATCACGATTGTTACGTTGTTTTATTAAGTTGGTTCTCAATTTAATTATTTTTAAAATAAATAGACATATTTATAATAACATATACCTACAGCATTACTATTAAAGTTTTTGCACGTATAATTAAGTAGTTTTTGCACCTACAATTCGTCAATGCCAAAGGGTAACTTAATAGTATGATTGATTTCGTACATAATACATATACATAAAATATATATTTATCAACATTCTACTTGACTTTAAGCTACGTAGTTTATCTTTACATATTGTACATTATCATTAGTAAGTACTTATAAAATCGATCGCAAGTCTGCAATAATTTATTTAGAATATGTGTGTGTATCGCAAATTTTCTAATTTACATACCTAGATAGTAGTATAGTTTATCTGTTAGAAACTGATATTCGAGGCCGATCATGATCAGGGATGTGATATTAAAATATGTGCTAGGTCGATAGCGCACGTCCGAAGTCCGAGCGACGTGCGGATGTCCTCGAAACAAGATAAGCCTCAACCTGTGTTTCCTTATCGGAATATGTTTTGTCAACAGTACCTACCTATGCAAATATAATGATAACCATGGATTAAAATCTTAATGTCTTACAATTTTAGACGACATTCATATTTTTGATGTTTGAATATACCGAGTTATAATTTATTTTAGTTTGACCGTAGAATTCTTCTATTGTTATGTTCGCATTAAGTATGTAAAGTTTTATAAATATCAATATGAAACACCGTCGTAAAAGACATACCTACCTACACGGTGGCTTATAAGAATTTATGCCTTACAGAATACACTTTGCCACTCTTACTTCAGAGCTGAGGTTGAATCTATATATATATCAATCAGATTAAAGCTAATATTTAATATACATTAGGTTATTTTTTCATTTTTAACGGTATTTTATTTTTATCGTAATTATTCAAAATTAATTGTGAGACGTACACATGAATATATAAATATACTTTACCTATGTGAAGGTCGCGATAAGTGTGCCGATGGCGCGGCACTTCCGGCCGCGTGGTTGGCACGTGCGGGGGCGCAGGATGCACACACGCTTAGATTCTGCCACCCCTCTCATATCGCACAATTACTTTGGTTAAAAAAACTACATAACTGCTAGGCGTTAAAATTATATTACCACGATTTATTACATTTAGTATGTATATGTTATTTCATTCAGTGTCTTTATAATTCGATTGAACAGGTACACGATTCCTCACGACCCATTTATAAATTGAAATAAGAGTAAAGAATAATTTACAAGTATAAACAGTTAAGTTACGAATACGCAACTTAAGAAGGAATAATTCTCGTCCAGTGTGATAAACGACGACATTCATAAAGGCGAAGAATAAAAAATTAATTCGTGAATTCCTTAAATTATTGGCACAAAAAGGGAAAATTTAAGACGTGCCAAGTCAGACAATGCGAAGTGGTGTTAATCTTACCGCGATCAATAAACTCTCTGATTACACATTCATGTAATACCTCGTATGTTACAGAGATGTCCGTTGTTACGCGTATGTGTGTGCGAGTATCCGCTACGTTCGTAAAGAAAGTACCTACCTATATTTTGTAATGTATAGATTTTGACATTGTAATGATTCTAAGTACAATATACATACCTAAATAGTTTTTTACTTTTTCGTTTCTATTAAAATAAGTAAGAAGGTATCAGAATATATTCATTTTTATTTTACCTAATTAAATTATAAATGATAATATAATACAACATGATCAGGTTTGTTTTCCTAGTCTATGGGTGATAAAACGAATATAATCGTTACAGACGAAGCATATGGGTCAGCAGACGAATAAAAGGCGGAGACTGCGTTAGTAAAAAATATGCCAGCTGACCATTTCTATACTTTGGCATTACTAATAGTTAACGGAGGCCGAACTAGGTGACACAAATTAAATTGGTGCATCTGTCAGAATTGGCCGTTTAAGCCGATGGCTACGAGCGCCATCTGTGATACCTGCTTTCTTGATTCCGATATAATTGGATTCATTAATTTCAACTTACGCAGGGTTACACTGGTATTTAAGTATTTTATTTGACTTGAATTTAAAATTAAACTTAAACTATATACGTAATTAATTGTCATCACTAATAACAAAAGCATTTTTTTATTTTGCTCGCGAATTATGATTATTTGAATATGACAAATGCGAAAGGAGTGGGTAGTAGTAAACACATTTACTTTTTTAAATGAATGTCTCTTGTCAATCACATAGGTACTTTTAGGCATACACGTACATAATGCGCCTACATTATAATAAAGGTATAAAAAGTATACCAGCAATGAAAAAAATGAAAAGGATGTAGCTTTATATTTCTATAGAAATAAAGCCTCAGTACATAAGCATGTGAATGAAGTTAATAAGCCTTTATTTGGATGCGTGTTCACGAATCAATGCGACGATCTCACGGCTGCCCGTGGTCGCACCAAGTGTCGTTTGACAAACGCTTAGTCCTCTATTCTGATTTTCGATGACACATCTCGTGTCTCTTCATCGCTCATTTGAAACGGGTGACCATATATAACAGATAATCTCACTTGGAATGTTATGGTTTTATTACTGACAATAGCTCGCTAACTTCCTTTAAATGCAGTACTGTTTCGCTTTCTATCCGGTTGATAGGGTAAAAGTGTACCCTTGATTAACAAGTTAGACTATACGTATTATGTATATAATAACATATAAGTAGCAGAAATTAATAAATAAATATATAAGTATATTATGACGTTAGTAGTACATTGATGAAGCGCCCGTTTGGAAATGTTGTGATACACACTCAAATCCCGGGTCTCTGTCGCCATTTAGATTTTCTTTCTCATAAAGTTAAAAACGAATAATGAAATACGAATAAAGAAAGAGAAGAATACGTAGTGATTTCGGAATTACCAGTAAATGAAGCAAGATATACAAAGAAGGAAAGGTTGAGTCTCCTTTTTTGTAGGGCAATTAAAAATTAATTGAAAATTACGAAGATTTAATTTAATTGCATTAAATTTCACAATACACACGATTTCATAATTTGATTATATTTATAATATTATTATACCTATAGGTCATTTTGCGCTATATCTCTTGCGGGTTATGCAGAAAAACAATGCTATATTTATTACATAGATATATGTATTAGTAAGTAAATTATGCTAATAATTTATGGCAATATAATATTATATAAAATTACTTATTTCATTTGTACTAATATACTTACTTTATATTATTCAATACTAGAATTTTGTGAACTACACCTGCTGTCGTAATGCACACAAAAAATTCCATTCAAACGCTTAACAAAGAGTTGTATTCGATAGACAGCAAGCGTTATATTGAAATATTTCTAAAATAGAACAATGCTTACATCGATATCTCTGCCCACTTTCTTTTGGAGTAAGACAACAAAGTTCCTTCTTGAGAGGATGCTGACAAGCCGCGAGACAAAGACGATCGACAGCGGTTGCCTACAACGTACAAAGGTCAAGTTGGTACGAGATCACCTTACAGCTCACGTACTCTTCACAGCCGATCGTTCGTCGCAGCGCCCGCTTGGTCCTGCGCCGCACCTCACCATACACTTTTGAAAACCGACGACGGCGACTATTATCGCGTGATCTCGGAGCGGAGATGCTTTTCATAATGCGTTCAGATAAACCCGCATTGTGTCGTGTGCTCTCTATAACAAGAAGAATATGCCATGAAAGGAACGCGCAGCGCAACAGGTACATGCCCCCGCGGTTATTTACTAGTTTAAGAGATGCGTGGTCGCGTTAAGTTCATGACTACATGTCTTGTATGTTATTTCAATTTTGGTAAATAAACTAATGAACTAAGTAAGGAAAAATACATTATGTTGCTTTAAAAATATATGATATAAATAATAAATGAATTCTTTTTAATTAAAAAGGTGACGTAAAACAATACTTATACTTATTTAAAACAAATAGGATCTATAAGCATAAGTTTGAATTCACTTTTAATTTGTATTTATGTATTCACGCGCAAACAAGTATGTAAATAGGGAGAAGTAATTCTTAATTTTTGGACGTGATCAAATCTTCATTAATCAATCAAGTAAACTGAGATCGACGATAAATTGCATCGTCGAGTTGTCAAAATACCGGGAAATTCGTGAGATCTAAAGATTAAAGGCAGAAAACGTTGAAAATATGTCATAAAAGCACCGAAATGATCCACGTAACGCCATTAAAAAAATATTTGCCTATATAAGCTATTTGTATTTATTTACCTATTACCTACGCACATTAAATAAACTATATTTTTTATTATATAATTTCATATGTAAAAAGGCATTATTGTAAAATATAGAACTAGTAATATGTTTGTTAAGAGTAGGTACGTTAAGTATGTTACATAACTATAAAATTATTTATTAGTTGAAACATTATTAGCCTGATGAAAATATGGCCCGTTGTGATTGTGCGCATGCACCGCGACACGTTTAGTAGCTTGAATTAAACAATCACGGTGACTCACAAGACCGGTCGGCTATAAAGACAACTGAAATTATCTTTGTCTAGTTTATTTCACAGACAAAGCGCCATGTCGCTACGATAGAACAATTCGAAATTGTTTTACTTTATTGTTCAGATATATATTATTGTTGATTCACAACCTTATCTCAGCGTTTATCGGAAATCAACTATCGTAGGTCAAACAACCAATGCCTTTGACTGTTAAGGAGTGATCGAATGAACTTAGACATCATTATTATTTCTTTTCTTCAAATCATTACCTTATTTACTTCGGGTCAAAGTAGCAAATTCATTTTTTATTAGTTAAACAGGAAGTAGTATTGTTTTAGTTTAGATGCATTTTCATGAAGTACTTTCTAATCCACAAGACAAGAAGAATAGTAATTCGTCAATTGTTCTATGTTTTCTGTCATAAAAATATTTCACGGGTAGTGTAGGTACCTAGCATCGTATCATTGGAAGATACTAGTTGCCTCTATCTACTACTACCTGCATCTTGAACTGCACATGTATTTGTATGTATAAAATTATTTTCTTCTAAATTAATGTCAATATAGCTTTATAGTCTATCGCGAAGAATCAGTAGTTCAATTACAATATTTTTTGGCAACAGCAGACTTAAGTGCAAAATCGACTGGAACTCAATACCTATACCTTAGTCCAATTTTCTGGCGTTTCAATATCTTATTGTATATAATAATTGTAATCGGATTCGTCCCTAAACTCTAAACAAATACATATAGTTTCTCAGAAAAGTGATATTTTCGTACAAGTAAAAAGACAACCAGCTATCATCATACCAAATTTCATCGAAATCACTCCAGTAGTTTTCTTTTGATGCAATCACAGATAGACAGACAAAAATTATAAAAATTTTAGGTTCGGGCACTGTATCGTGAACGGCGACTATTTTATTCGAATTTTCCAAAAAAATGTTTCTTAATACAGATTCGACTAAGTTAGGATTTTATTATATGTAATAGATCAATGTCGATAGCTTTGAGACCAATAAAAATTATGTTAAGATGAAACCCATTGGAATAGGAAAGGAAAATAACATTTTGACTAGTTAAAACACGTTGTAACTTATAACGGGTTATAACTGTAACATATACATCATCATTGTAATTTTTCTCAGAAAAGCTGCTACGAAGTAACAGGTAGTATTATCACAATCTTGATCGGAAACACCGTCCATTTTCCGTTTCCGATATTGTATAAGAAAGCCACCTAAAAGTACTTAGTCAATTATGAGTCGATGACTTTTTTTGTATATTATTAATCGAATATTTCATAGGATCATTTAAAGTTTAAATTAAAAAAATGCAATGTTTCTGTCTGTCTGTCTGTCTTCCTTGCATGGCATGGCTTTTATATTATTTCTACTGGAAAATAATTTGTTTGAGATTTATTAATCCTTTAGTAAATTAATCTCTCTCCTTGGGCATTGATCTAATTATTCTTAATCGTGAATAATATGAACGACTGGCCGGTGGCGCTTTCAAATGATTAAATATGACATGCAAATACAATACTTACTGTATGTAGGTGTAACTACTACGGCGAGGAATAATAAGTAGAATTATGATGGCAGACCCGAGTTCAGCGCAAGCAGCAAAATTTATCGGTATATTTTTCTCTCTACATTTAGTATTTGCAGTAATAATTTTACTCAAAAGTAATTATTGCAGGTAAATTGTACTATTCATTATAAATAGTTCGCAGACAAACTTTCAGTAAAGTATAATTTTTTAGCCGATCTACTTATCTAGGCCATTAGGTAAAAATTATATTTTCTCTGCTAGCAATCTTTTGTTATACTCGTACAAGTATATATATTTCATTTATTAATAATAATATAATATTATTAATATTATACTTATTAGGTACTACATATAGGTATATAGTCACTTTTAAGGAGGAGCAACATGTTCTTCATATAAGATTGGTTGTTCAAGAGATATTCGTTAAAATAAAAGAAAACTAGGTATTCTTATATATTTAGATATAATATTAAGTATAGGTTATTTTTGTACGTTTTTCTGTAATGGATAAACATATAAACTGCTAAACTAATGTAATTGCAGTTTCATATAAAGGTACGAGTAGCTTATAACTCAAATCATCCCTCCCTGGTATGAAGAGAGATGAAATTTTGTATAGGAAACCAATTATTTCTGAAGTAACATATTATATAATCTATAGTATGAAGTTTCTTATCCATACTAACCGCTTAAAAGAACCCGAAACCCAATTATACTTATTGTGATAAATGGAAAATTACTGCATTAAGGAGGGTTTTCTTTTTTGATCATTTTTTTACCTAAAAGAATGTAACTGTCATTGAGATATAATTCTATACTCAAATTATGTGTTAAGAAACCAGGACTTTACTAGTTAGTTAATGTATTAGATCTATCTCTACCTATCTACCCTACCATGAGCATGTTATGAAGTAAGTAATGATGAGATATTGATTTCACTGTTTCATCGACAACTATCGATGATTCTTAGTTTGCGCAACTTATACGCTCCTATTCGATGCTCAATGCGGCCACTCTGTGCAAATCGGTCCAATTATGCAAGTGTCTCGACTAGAAAATGAGATGGCCTGTGCGATATTTGAACTCGATTGATTTACTTGCGTAATCATTGCCGGACACGATGTCATGTCGGCACGAGATGAGCACAAATACCATTACAAATTATTATTTTACAAATTGAATTTACTAAAATTTTGTCACAAGGCAGAAATTAAATTAAAGGCTGACAAAACTCTGAGATTTTAACTTCATTGTAAACCAGATACTAGCATTCTTAAATAAATGGTGCACTTAAGTAAGTATATAGTTTCTACAACTAAAACTAATAGTTATTTAATTTTGTGTACTTAGAAATAATTTCATTGCGGAAATAGGAAGAAAGCGTATAAATAAACTTATTTAAAAAAAATAAGAGGTAGGATAGAAACATGTGGTTCCGATAGTTTTGGAGTTCATGAGGGGAGCGCTGATTGTGAGGTCAATGCTCTGTTTGAAGAAAAGGAGGGTTGCTGTCATGTGTCGTCAAATGTCGTTGCACGTGAGACTCTATGTTAAAGAGGAACTGACTGCCTCACAAGTATAATTGCACCCCGGGTGCGTGCGCGCAGGTGATCGTCTAGTCAATTTCGACTCTTTCTTCTAATCAATATAAAATTAATAAAGGGAAAGAACATTCGAGAGCAAATTAAATTGAAATATAGTTATAATTTAATTAAAAGGACTTTAAGTAGGTACCTTAGGATTGGATAAATATGTGTGTCCTTTAATCTTTATAGGGTTTAGATAACTATTCTTCTAGCATAAGTATTTGTACATGACGTATTTTTAATTTTATCCACTTTATGTTTTGCTGGTTCCATAAAAATGCTCCTTATAAAATTATGTAATGTATATCAGAGTGGGAAATTAGTAAAGTTATAGTCATATTACTTACAAGTGGCTAGCGGCTTCGTGTCATTAGTTTCCTCGCTCGGCAGCGGCCGCGCCTGTACCTACTTGCCTAAAGCAAGCGCCATAATCTTCGCTTCAGTAGTCTTTATAAGCGGTGCGTATTGTTTTCAACATATAGCTCGTTTATTCATCAGATAAATTTAGCTTTCTTGAACAATATCCGAGTTGACTGAGCGTAACAAGATCGATTTATTTTATTCCAGAATATACTTGTTACTATTGCGCAAAATAAACAATCAGTATGAAATCATAATAAATAATAGTGTTTTTATGAATTCTTAATAAAATGACTTCAGCGTACGATCTTTCGATTGGCTTATACACTCGTAGTGCATTTATTATCAAAACGAGTTGTTTGTAAGTACAAGATTCGGAACGATAGCGTGTAGTTATCAGTGCAGACGTTGCGCGTTGTGCGCGCAATGATAGGTGAGGGTGACAGTAATTGACAGGTCGGCGTGCATAGGACACTAGATGCACGTGCGAGAAGACTTGGGCCCCCGCACTGAGCAGGATGTCTTTAAATAGACTAAATACCTTTGTGAAGGCATGCCCTTCGAAGGGTGGCGGCATCCGGCTCCGATCGCGCACACGATTTGTTTCTCAAGAGGAAACTTATAAATAACTTTTTCAATTATTCAGAACCATTCAACTATTAAATGAAATACTTATTACATTTGCGCCAATACCGAACGAAAGTCGTTTGTATCATGTTGCTACTGTATGCTTATCTGACATCTTACCAAGACAATGTTTAACGGAATGACCATTGTCTAACTTATACTCGTAATATACATTTTGTTTGAGATTTCGTACTTTTTTTTCTCCGGTGATTATAATCATAATTTACAATAAAATGCTACGGTCAATCAAGCGGATATTAAGAACAGGTGTCTCAGGTTGCGCGGTCAAACATGTCGTGAGCACCGACATAATAAAATCAATTCCTTAAGGCTGAAACTTTTCGAACTTTTGTTTTTTTTATATGTAAATCAAAATTATGATAGTAAGTCAACGTTCTATGGGGACACAGCTGGTCAGTCAGCTGTAATGTAAGTAGCGAGGTTTATAAGGGTGCAATTTGTTTATTAATCGTGATTTTTTAGTAACTTCTACTGACTATATTATTAATAAATAAAATGGTCAGTCAATTATTCCGTAAAACAACGCCCGTCAGTCAGTGAATAAGAAATGATTGATTAATTTTTTTCGTGTCCCCCCTATGTCCCCATAGGACGTTGACTGACTATCATAATTTTGGTTTAATATCCGCTTGACTGACCGCAACATTTTATTGTAAATTATGATTATAATCACTTGAGAAAAAACCAGGCTTAATGAATTCAGAGACTTTTTTTGAATCTGTCTCTCTGTCTATTAAATAAAAGTATTTTATTTTAAGAATTTTTCATATGTTCAACTTACAATTTAAAAATAATAATTTGACGATTTCAAAGTAATCGTTGACAGGGTTAATTTTAATGAGAATAACAATTTATTGGTGCTCTAATTGTTCTATAGATGTAAAATATTATTTCCTATTCATGCCACAAGAAAGTTTTAGCATCTTACTGAATAAAGAACTTTAAAAGATGTACGACGCAATAAAATCCGGATCACAAGATGAAGATTATTGTACTCGTTCATGGTCCTTGCACGTGCGCTGAGAGGGTCCCGCGAGCAGCACACAGTAACTATGAATGTATTAGTAATATTCCAAAGGGAACATACCTGCAAAGCATACAAACAAGTGTTTCCGGTTTTACGATTATATCCGGTATATAAATTGCCTGTAGCTGAGAAAGTTACTAGATTAATTGTCATATTTTATTTAATCATAATAATAATGTAATATTATCAGGTAGGATACCGAAAACAAAAATATCAATGTATGTTGAATGTAAATTTAAATGATGGCCATCGATATGAGAATTTAGGTCCCAAATGTGTCTTATTTTTATTCAGAGTGTGTATTTTATTATTCAGGGAGACAAGTTTATTTTGTTCTTTACCTTTAACTTATAACTATTATCATTTTTATTGTCAATACACTAAAACTTTACTTATCTAATATGTTAACTTTATGCGTTATAGTAACCCGAATCATAATTTACTTAGCAATTGGGAACCGGTTGCTTAACAAATCGAGCGCAGTTCAAATGTTGAGTGAGTTCTGTTTTCACAAATTGAATGGGTGAACGTGGCCCGCGGGCCCCGCAGCGTCATTCAGTTCCTAGCGAATGCTCACAATAATAACAAGTTCTACAGGTGACGACTCCGACTCAATAGCACTGATTACACTTCCATTCAATATCACCCTACCTGGACAACCTGTTCCATATGAAACCATTAAAACTCGTCAATACCTTAATATACTTTATTATTTTAACACGATCTTTAAATTACTATTTACTATGAATGCATTTTGAAGTTAACACACCAGAATATTATGATTACTTTTGCATGCATTTGTCTTTTTATTTTATTTTTTCCTGTAAAACCATCAAGTATAGTGTAAAACAAAGTCCTACGCCGCGTCTGTCTGTTTTTCTGTTCGTAATATGCTTAAAAATATTGTGGTTATTGTGTAAAAACATTGTGCATACCACCTGAAGCTTATAAATTATAATAGACGTGTGTCGCGTCGTTATATGTAAAGTTACATGAAACAATTGCAGAACCGAGTCGAAGAAAGTCAGGGTGCGTCACTAGTTATTTATCCATACCTATTACAATATTGTAACTGAGTCGAATCTGTAGTTAAAATAAATATTTTTTAAAAATCTTTAAAAATATAGTCATGTTTCGACACAGAGGGCAAAATTATAGTTTATATTTAGATTTCTAGTCACTTTGTCTGGGAACGAATCACGAGAAACCACAGAACCCATTTTGATTAAATTTGGCACGATGATAGTTGGTTCAAATATAGGATAAATATTAATAAATGAAAATATTTTGTTTCTGAGAAATCTATATAAGTATACTAACTGTTAAACCGCTTATAGGGACGAACCGGAGCTTTCCTCGCTTACGTGGGTAGCCCTGGCTAAATCTTAAGAGATACAATAAAACAATGTTCTATAAAATTATAATTGTTATAAATCTATATTGACCGCGCGCCCGTTGATAGGTTAATAATTTCTACAAAAATTCTGTGTGCATGATAAGCGTGTGTGCCTCTACTATATTCATCAGAACTATTATTAATTATTTGGGCTGTGGTAGTCCATGTAACGTGCTCGCTTGGATAACCGAGAGATGCGGGTTTAAATCGACACCTCTGATATTTTTATGTGCTAATCATTTCTATCATGATTACCACTTGTCATACGGTGAGGGAATACAACGTGAGGAAACCTGCATGGCTGAGAAAACCAAGCAAGTTCTTGAAAGACATGTGAAGTCCGCCAACACGCACTAGGCTAGCGTGGTGGACTACGGTCTGAACCCCCTCGTACTGAGGGAGGCCAGTGCCCAGCAATGGGACGTTAAAAAGGGCTGAAGACATTTTTATCTATTCAAAACGTATGTACCTAGAGACGCACCCGAAAGAAGCGGGGATAATAGATATGAGATACTTATATAATGTTTACTTTTATTTACTGCCAAACTGAATTAAATCATATCAAAATATTTTTAATGTTTTGATCAACAGAGCGAGTCAAGTCCAGTCAAGTGGCAATCTCAAGCTTTATAGTTGCAACTTATGCTGCACCCAGAGGAACTCCATTGTCTTCCATATCATTAAGACCATTATATTTGCTTATTGAAGCGTAATATCTTATTAAGTTTTGATCACGGGCTGTCGTCTTTATGATTTTCAATAATCATTGTTTTATGAAAGACAAACAATAGCATAATCATAATGGTAATAACAGCCTTGATTGTAAGCGAAACGGAATTATACTATGATAGCATATATACTTAATTAATAATTATGTATGTTTTGTTTTTTTTTTCAGCGGAACCCTATTACTATTGCTAGAATAAAAACCAAACATAAATATTAGCTATCTGACAAAGAAAGTTCCTTCATAGTTTTTATAATTATTTCTGTTCAGTCGCTTCAGGGACGAACGGGAACAAGCAGACAGGCAGTCAAAAATGTCAAAAAAATGTTTAAAAGCTTAGTAACGTAGTAGGTACCTACGTGTACCATTCTTAATGTTTTCAGTTTTATTTACAGACAGAAGACAGACATTTACAGAAGCAAAGAAACGTACCGGGAGGCAGCAGCGTTCCATGCGGGTTGCTTGAGTTCTGATATTCTCTATCCACCTTCGCTCACTGAAGTGGTGGCCTACATGTGCATTTTTTAGTTTCACGCTTGGCCGGATTGCCAGACGCTACTGAGTAGCCACATTGTACATACACGGAGGAAAACTCGTAGCAAGTATAAGACGAGTATGCCTCTGCCTACATAATATTACCTACACACATTTACTATCAGTGGTAGCCCATCGGTAACGCACTCGCTTGTATAACCGAGTGTTGCGGGTTCTAATCCGGTACCTCTGATATTTTCATGTGCAAATCATTTCTATCCTGATTACCACTTGTCTTACGGTGTAGGAAAACATCGTGAGGAAACCTGCATGTCTGAGAAAACCTAGCAAGTTTTCGTAAGTCCGCCAGACGCCAACAGCAACACGCACTAGGCTAGCGCGATGGACTATGGCCTGATCCCCTCGTAGTCGTACTAAGGGAGGCCCGTGCCTAGCAGTGGGACGTTAAAAAGGGCTGATGACATTTATTATCAATAGTAGGTATAATAAATGGGGCATTTCACGTCAAGCGGACAACGACATTAAAATGAGGTTGTGAAAATTGTTCATATTCAGGTCATTACACATTATTTTTTCGTACGATGCTTTATTGCCGATTTATGAGCTTTTAAATATTCACTAAGTATGAAGTCCATACTTTTTAAATGCTTATTATTTGTATCATTCAATTTGTAAAACAATCTAAAAAATATTGTTTCTGAAACATATAAGAGTGCAGTTTTTAATTTTTTTATCGAATAACAAATTTGTTTCTTTTTACGTATAGTAAACCGGAAGTAAATAGTTCAAATGGATGTTTAAGTAACTTAGACATATTTTTTTTATATTTCAACTTTAAATTAAATCTTTAAATATCTTAAGTCTTCACAGAAAAAAACATAACGTGATCGACAATAATTTAGGACTTAGACTTAAATAATATGTAATATAAACCCAACAATAGCCATAATAAAATGTCAAATGCGATTGTGTAATATATTAATTAATAGATCATTTGTCTAAATTAATAATATAATATGTAAGTAAGTAGATACTTAATGTATTGCTCGCTACAGTAAAAAAAGTCTAATTTGCGCTAACAATTTTAAAAAGAGTGTACATATTTATAATAATTTTGGTGGATACGAAGTCTTTACTGTAATAATAATAACAAAGATCTATGAATTCTTCTTCCACAAAACTCGAAATAATACCTATACGAAATATAAATACCAACATTTACGAAGAAACAAGCATGTTATTATTAAGTATGACTAAATGAAAATATAGCGATCCACATCCAATCACAAATTTAAGTTCAAGACACGTCAACATGATTTACCTTTCTTTGGCGCTTAAATTTCGAAGGCCATTAAACGGAACGAGATTTCGTTTGAAACGCTGGCCCGTAAAAGTTTCGCAAGATTTGGTCGTAACCCATTTTGGTTATAATTCACCGTACCATAACGTTCGGTTCGGATCTTTTGTACTACTTTTACAACGAAACGAATAGGGAGAAGGTAATCGCCAAAAACAAGAAAGATATATTCGTTATCATAATGACACTTTATGATCGCTAACATAAGCCTCGGAAGAATACGACAGGATAGTAGTCGCAGTGCACGAATTTAGTCCACATTGTTTCCATGTTGACGTTGCTGACGTTACGTTTAGGGCGATATTGAAACTCCGTGGATGAAAGACTTAATAATATGCTTATGAGTCGATTTGGGGAAATCCTATTCCATATAATTTATTTTTAAATTCTATTATTTCTTTTTAGTTAAGAAGACTTGCAGACTAATATCATAAGTTTAGGCAAAAAATATTATAGAATATTAGATTATTTAATATTCTAACAATATTTTATATGCCAGATTTATTTTAAAACATGTATATTTTAAATAAATAATATCAATCAATATATAACAGAAATACAATTGATAAGAAATGTGTATGGCGCTTTAGATTTGATTAGACAAAAAGGCTAAAATAAGATAGTAAGTATCTAAGGACATAAAAGAGCGTCAAGAAGCCGGCAGGTTCTTAAATTAGAGCAGACCACATGAGCTGTGCTCACTGGGCGGTCGATAGTATGACACGTATCGACGATACGTTACACGGGGACCACAGCGTCGCTGCCTCACTGTTCACGCACGCGATCCACTGAGCAAACTGACATTGGTCAGATTTACTGCTTCCACGTCGTGCGCTAGATGCTCAATCGTGTGGTCCAAGAAACGCAATAGATTTTGCCTCTTGACTAGAAACTAAAATAAGCAGGTAAACATATAACGACCTAGCTTCTAACGAACTACCTTGACCAAATTGTAATTCCATAAAAGAGAAATTAGATAATTTATCAAGTAATAGAATTGTAATTGAAAAAAATCTTTAATGCCATTCACTCTCCATTTTATTATTTTTAACAGATTACTTATTTCAAGATTGAATTTATTGATATTAATATCATTTGAGAAAAAAAATAAGATATAAGTAGGAGTAGGTACCTTATAGGTAAATATACTCGTATATACTTACGATGTTTAGAGTTTTTTTATCCTAAAAATGTTGAATAGATTGTACTATTTTGTAAAGTTTTTTGAAAGTCTAGACTGTTTTGATTATACAACCTTAGTATAGAATGTTGATAGCTTCATGAATACCGTCTCTAGTAGGTAATCTACAAGTATCTGTATAGCTTGGGCTGTACGTTTACATTTAGATAAGACAAATTGTTTGCCGCTATAAATGTATAATATTTGAATAATTTATCGATAGCACGTCACATGGTGGTATTTCCAAAGTATCATCACAATGTGCAATCGTAGACAGATTCAGCGCGTGGGCCAGGTGCAGGAATCTCAGTTGCGCACGCGCACCCTCACTGCGCTTTTAATAAAATTCAATTCATATAAAAAAGTCTATGAAAAGCTGACGACGTCGAATGAACCGGTGCCGGCGTTCGGGTGCAGCTATGCTTCTCTGGCGCAGATCGGTCGCCCTCCGCGAACTAAACACCGTTTGCTGGGTGTGCAAACAAGTTTTGATTAAATGAAAAGGTGTCCCGGAACGGGTGTGCCGCTATATACTTTAAGTAATTATAGCTTATTCATTGTCTAGTTTCGGTTACATTAAACACAGGGTTACTATTGACTATTATATACTTGTGCATAGAGTTCTACTCTTTAGTTGTTAATAATGAACATTCAAATAAAAGCAATCAACATGTGTTTAAGAATGATTAGTTAATGCACAAATTGAGTAATGATTATATTGCTCTTATTTTTTATTGAAGTGAAGCGCTTAAGAGAGTAAAATTTCAATGTGTCAAAAAAAAGTCATGGTTGCCATAGTAAAAGATTTTTTCACTCCCGGGATTTCCGGGATAAAAAATATCCCGGTAGTACTTCCAACAGTCGCAAACTATCTTCATATGAAACTTCATATGAATCTTCAGGTTCAGCAGACTATTATTAGTTTATCTATTACAAGCAACTATACATATAAAAATACCTATAGCATATAACAAATAGGTACACTTTCTTTCTGTTTATAATAGTAGCATAGATGCAATCTAAATATAATAATTTTCTTTTCCATATTTTGTGGATTTCTCTATATTTTTCAGATTAATTAACTTAAACTTATATTCAATCAAAATGGAATAAGATATTAGATAAAGAATAGATACGTAAGAATGTAGGTATACTAAAATACGGAGTCCAATCTGTAGGTACATTATTTTTTTTGTAATCTCATTGAAATAGTATTATTATTATCGAATATCGATACAAAGGCCGAATCTATAGTTTTTAGAATTTTTGGTAAAATTTTGCTATCTTTTAAGATTACTATTATTATTTATTACCTCTTTGTTTTAAAATATGCAAAATATTATTTCCAACTAGAATAGAAAACGATAAAATATTAATTTCATAAAGTTCTTTTTTACTACAAAAATTCATATAAAAACGAATAAAGTTTCTGAGTGTGTGTTTATTTTACAGTTAACTTAGATAAATTTTAATGCTAAAACCGTTACATGTCGACTAATCCCATAGCACAAGCATCAACTTGTCCCGTCCTGCGCAGCGATGCAGCTGCCCTGACACGAACCCCAGATTTCCCCATACCTTTGCACTTTAAGCACTTTTCATACTTTGAATTATAAAAAAATCGAATAACGGCAATTTTTTACAAAAAATAGATAACCATTCAAATGTGGGAATCGAAAAGTAGATGTTTCCCTAACTACCTTCTAAACAGTTTCTCGTAAAATGATAATAATACTTTTTAAGTTTATCAACCAACGGTTAGTACAAAGCAATGCATAAGTTGAAGTCATCTTTAAAAAAAATGTATGTAGGTATAGGTAAGTATTAATAATACCTTTTATTAGGATTAATTAAAGATAAGATATGTAATTACTACATTTAATTATATGTTTTACTATGATTCTTTAAAAAAACTAGATTAATTCTATAGACAAAATTTATTTAACTAAATACATTTTTTTATTATTAAATATGTACCTATATTAAATTCACGCAAAACATTTTCCTGTTTAATAAATTTCTTATGTAGGTACTCAATATATTTGTTAGCTGTAATATGAAATGTTTATATATTCAATTCTCAACAAATTATACCTACGTAACTACGTAAAGTAGAGTACAGAGTATGCGCAGTGCATATTAGTGCGTATGTAAAGTTATGGCCATGCCGGGGGAATGCGTCTCGCGAGGGTGAAAGGTGGCCGGTGTGGTGCGGTGACGCACCGGCCGCGGCCGCTCTATAGCGTGTGCCGAAATCTCAGCTGTTACTGCTTTTATATACAGAGTGTTCTAGTTTTGTATCAATAAGCAATGTTGACATTAAATTAATCTTTGAAAAATAAGTTTTATTTATTATTATATGGTTATTTACATTCATAATATAATGCTGGGTACATTAAAGAAAATATTTTCTTTTTCAAATATAATCTTCGTAATACAGAATAAAGAAAACCTTAATATATATTAAAGCCTTTAAGTATATAATATATAGTATGTATGTCATCATCATCATAATCATCATCATCAGCACTTTTTAACGTCCCACTGCTGGGCACGGGCCTCCCTCAGTTCGAGGGGGATCAGGCCATAGTCCACCGCGCTGGCCTAGTGCGTGTTGACGGACTTCACATGTCTTACGAAAACTTGCTAGGTTTTCTCAGACATGCAGGTTTCCTCACGATGTTTTCCTTCACATAAGTATAAGTGCTCAAAGGCTTACAATAATAGTTTTGATAAATGAATTGTAAAACTTTACAAATTATAAACTGTTTCTTTGTCTAATTACCAACTGCAAACAGCCTGTATTACAACATTCAATCCATCTGTATTAAAAGTGTTTATAAAAGCGTTGAATGGCTCTGTGTGCTTTATATAGAACCATACAGCAATACCATTATTTAAAATTAAACTACTCACCTACCTGCACTGCTTATGTCATTAGTATCAAAACGACATAAGTCCCAAATATTTCACCCTTAAAAAGAACTCCTATATGATTTAATAAAATTACACTATGAAATATTAAATAAAATCGTATCTACACGGACTTAAAGTTTATTTTCAGATATTTATTTTATACGTGAACTAGGTTATTGAAATATTAAAACACTTTACTAACTAAACGTCGCGTCGCTGTGTATTCATTCGACTTTGTCGGTTATGCTGTTTAAATCTGTACTCTCACAACAATGAATGGGGGAGACCCTAATCGAGTAACTCACTTTCAAAAGGTATTTTGTTGTAAAAAATCATATAGGTCGGCTTGGGGTTCGGTATGGCGGGTAGGCTGTTTTGTATAGAGAGCGCGAGTCGATGCAGATGTGCGATTCGGGTACAGACATGTGATTCTGCACGCGTAGCCAGCTGCTGGCATAGCTGTGCACTGATTCAATTCAATGCGAGGTCTATGCTCGTGGGTGCCTACCTATACGGCTTTGTGTAGCATTTTATATGAAGGTAAGCTCAACAAACAATGATACAGATACACACAACAATGGATGGAATAGTTCAGGTGTTCGTGGTGTATCTATCAGTATCCCCGAACAACACATTATTCCTCATGCAAATTTATAATACATACTTGTTAAACAATCTCAAAAATAAGTTTTTCTGTATAAAATTAAAGATTTAAAATAGCTAGCCTTAGATAAATAACTTCTTGCTGAACCTAGTTATAATACGTGAGTAATGACTTAAAAAGGTAAATGGACTTAATATCGAATATAAGTAATAAAATATCATAACAATGTTCAAATAAGAAAAATAGTTTTATTCACATCTTGTATTTACGTAACTACCTAACAACAGCGATTTTATTCATGTATGCTAGGTATTAACCGCCAATTGTGTGACATTGGGAACAGGCTGGCATATAGCACCACCTGCCCGCGGCGCCCCTGTCCATCGCTATTTCCGCCATAGCGCACGTCCCCTGCTCCGGCGCTCGTGCCGCGACCGTTACGCACGCGTCCCGGCCCCCGCGGTCGCGCACCTGGCCGACGACGCAGCCGATACCGCACACCCCGCCCGCCTCCTACACCCCACGACCTATGACGACATTATGACATAAATCAGTGTTTCTATTCATAGTACCATAATGTTATATGATATAGGTATATGTATCTAAGTATTACCGTTACTGATTAAGTTAACGTTAATTTATTGTTTTATCTCAAATTATCTTAGCCCAATACCTATGTTATGTAAGTATATAATATAAATTAAGTTTAACAAAAAGTATTATAAAAAATATACATATATAATAATAAATAATAATATATATACTCCTTTGCAAAAAAAACGGGCACTTAAGCAAAGAACTATTTTATAGTTACTATTAGTTTGTTTGACAATTTTAGGTATTGTTATCCTCATAATTTTATAAATTAATTAGGAAGGAATAGTTTTCATCAGTTTTATCATAACATTTTGATTAAATTATTGAGAAATAACGTTTAAGCTCAAAACACTATTATTGTACCTGCTCGCTACATAAAAATGAAACGCTCTAATTTCTTTGTTTTACTTGAATACATTAAAAGCAGATAAAAGTTTAGTATTGAGTGTGACCCCCTCTTGCTGAAATCACAGCTTGCATTCGTCTGGGCTTGCTAGCGAGTATATCTTTCATGGTTTCTTGGGGAATACGTTCCCACTCCGCGGTAATCACATTCTTTAGCTCTCTGATGGTCTGCGAAGCCGGCTGCACTGATCTCACTCGTCGCTTCAGAACGTCCCAGACATGCTCTCTGGGATTGAGGTCCGGACTTCTAGCTGGCCAGTCCAAACGACGAATTCCGACTTCTAGCATATACGCTTCCACATCGCCAGACCGGGGGGCGCGAGCGTTGTCGTCGATAAAAATTGAGTTTTCGCCAAGAGCGGTTAAAGCGGGTTGTGCATAAGGAATTAGAAGTTCCGTTATGTATCGGTGTCCAGTCAGTGTACCGTTTTCGATGAAGACTGACTCCGTACGATCCATAGAATTTGTTCCTACCCAAAACATAACAGAGCCCCCTCCATAAGGTGTGATTTCTTCAAAACATGCCTCTGCAAAGCATTCTCCTTGTCTACGTAGCACTCGCCGACGTCGGTCTTCACCATGCACAGATATCCTGGCTTCATCGGAGAACAATACCCTATCCCAGTCTTCATGAGTCCATGACACATAATTTCGAGCGAAGCTAAGCCTGGCAACTCGATGTCTACGGAGTAATTTAGGGCCGCGTGCCGGGAGATGACTGTGTATATTAGCAGCGAGAAGCCTCCTCCTGACCGTCCATAGACTAATTTGCACATTTCTTACTTCTTCGAGGCTATTCTTGAGGCCCACATAAGAAGATTTGCGATTTCTCAACGCTTGACTAACTAAAAAACGATCATCCCGTGGTTCGGTACATGTCTTTCTGCTAGAACCAGGCCTTCTCTTGACGGAACCGGTCTCTTGATAGCGCTGCCAGGTCCTTTGAAGTGTCAACTGACTCACATTAAGCCTCTGAGCCACGAAACATTGACTGCAACCTTCTTCAAGCAGCGCAATAATTTAGCTCGCTTTTATCACTTTATCTGCCATTTTCGGGATTGCTAAACAGTAATAACAATAAGTTTAAATATCAAGGACTACAGATAATTTAATAAAAATTGACAAAAAGTTAATTAGAGTCGATATTAACTATAGGGAATTCGCGCCACAAAATGTAGTTAAAAGTTGTTTTTTTTGAAAACCAGGCTCAGTCAAAAATTTGAATTTAGAATGTACTCTTATAAACATTATGGCACTTTTATAACTGGCCAGTAACATGTTCAAGTGATTAAAACCTTTTTGGTATTTAATTTTTTTCAGCCAGGAAGAAAATCGAAACGGCCCGTTTTTTTTGCAAATGAGTGTATAATAATAGACAAAAGTAAAATTGAAAAAAAACGAAATCCTACATAATTTTTATAATTATAAATTACACAATAATTGTTATGTGTTGTGCACATAGTAGGTACATACCTATACCTTTATAGACCTTAAAACACAAGTCGTATATTATTTTTATAATAAATTTTATCTATTTGACTGTATGTCTACCTCTCTCCGTCTGTACCTTTTTTTGCATATTTTTGTCTGTTAATTAGTGTGCATTTCACGCATAAATGTCTGAACAAATTTTTAATTATTTTTTATAGGTAGCGATAACTTATTATTCGACTCAACATTTAGAACAATTTTTACTATTAAAGAATCGCATTGTATTCAGCAGAGTTGTGTTCCAAAAAAAAGGTTAGGTAATAAAATTTAGTGTATGCAAAACTACATGACGCGGACGTATTGCTTGCCTCCGATGTAGGTATGAATAAGCTGTGAAATTAATGTATGTAGGTGCATACTAGAATATATACTATGTAGGTCTTGAAGAAGCATACCTATAGAAAACATTCATATCCGTACAGTCTGCAATCACACTCAAAGTAACTATTTTTACCTATAGAAAATAGTCCCTAGGGATGCAGCCAAGCGAAGTGAGGGTAAACTGTAAATATATTTATAAAACGTTCGGATGGTATGAATTCTATTTACAACAAGTTTTTATAAAGGGTAGGTAGGTATATCCTATGTACTTAAGCTTTATTATTGTTTATGATACTTATAAATAATAACAACTAGGTAAGTACTTATACGTACTTAGTTACTTAGTCATGATCATCACACTATTAAAACATTTTATAATATGAATCTTTTGTATTTGCTTGGTAGAAAAATATCTGCAACTTTTAATTAAGATATTAATGATCTCATTTAAGTATCTACCAAATTTGTTTGCTTATAATGTTGTTTATTTTGTCGAGATGTTTACATTTCCCAGACCTAATTAACGATAAGGATCATTCATAAGTTCTCAATAGACGTTTAAATAATTACTGTCAAAGATACGTCCATAACTAATTTGTTTGTTTTTATTATTTTTAAAAATTATTGTAAAAATAACATGATAATATGAAAGTTATTGATGCTTGACGTGCATGATTTTATAAATGTAATTATTATAACTGACCACCAATCAACATGATTAGTCACAGATGTGTATAAATCGGACAGTTGATGCGCATGCGCATGTCGATCCCTTGACACATTTGCAGCCTGAGTCATGGTATAATTTCACAACACAAGGTTCTCGTCATCGTGATGTGGATTATCAGTTCATTTATGTAAACTTTCATATTACAGAATAGACAAGTAAAGATAGTATGTTTCTTTGTGTACAGATACCCCATCTCTGTATAAACTCTTTTGGCATACTAAGGTATATTTATTATTTCCAAAATATTACTTTTAACTACTATTATAAGTAGGTATATGCTTTTAATAACAGACGTAACTTTTAGTATTATTTGAATATTTCACACGTCCATACTAATTACAAAAAATCTTGTTTCTGTGAGAAAACTGAAAATCAACCGGGGAGCTTCGTGGTCTGTGGGAATTAACACTGGTTGCAAAATACCATAACAAAGAGCTTATGGACGTTACATTTCCGTGTTATGAAGGGGTTGCACAAGACCCTACTTCGTTTGTTACTAGTACCAGGAAATCTTTAAAAACAGGTTCTTGGTGTTACCGGTTCCCGAATCGCAAGTATCAAACTATATAACCTACGATTTTGTGAAGCAATGAATTATTTATTCTAGTCACAAAGCTTTGTTTAGAAATATTGGTACCTACCTAGTTGAAATGATTGATAAGTAGTGTAGCATAAGTTGAATTAAACAACTCATGAACGGTATATATTCAAGTGACACGTTCATGCGTTATAAATTATAATATGAAACTACAATAAAAATGTTGAATAAGCTAATTGAAGCACTTGTCGATCATCGGTATTTGATCCGCTTTCATGACCGTGATACAGATAGCAGATAGGTATTAGGTATATCAAAGTAGTCAGAATCATTCTATTAACTTCGCAGTAAGTAGGTACCTACACTTGTTTTTTATAACGTAAGAAGATAGTATTGATATTTCAATAGGGACGAGTTCTTATCAAATAAAATTTAGGTTTAATTAATCGTTCGCTACATTGTATTAATTATTTATTTTAAAATTAGTATTTAGTGTTTAGGAATTAGTATTTAGTGTTTAGGTAAATGCAAGTATGCTGACGCTTTTAAGTATTTTTTTTATATCGAAAGCTCTGGATAAATAGCGTCTTCACGTTAATGTGTCATAATTAAGTATTGTTATTATTATAATAGTCTATGATTAGTTATGTGTCACTGTGATCTCAAGTAACATGCCTTTTATGTTAACTAGGTCCAAACTATCTATGGTATGATTTTATAGTAAGTTTAATAATAATAATATTTGCTCTATAATAACGTGTATAATGAAACCAGTTTGAGCTCAAATAATAATCGCGACGAGACGGTTTCGGTCTCAATTATTATTATGCGGACGGGACCGTTTCACAAAGACGTATGGCTCAGTTCAAAGGTGCTTAACCCCAAAAGTTGCGCAAAAAATTAGATCGCGAGCTAAGACGAAAGTTCCAACCGGAACGGCGCTGAAGCTGGGCATATCGCACTGAGAACGATGCGGCCGGGTGCGGAGGCGCAGGTGCCGCCGCCGCCCCGCTCCGTGCCTATTGGCCGGGGCCCCGCGCCCTCCACCGATTGGGTACGGCGCACGTGCGCGGCCTACCCGCCGCCACCTGGCCGGCGTTGACGGGGAGCGCATATAAACGGCGTTCTTCCCTCACCGCACCACTTCCAGTTCCAGACGTCGACAAGTGAACGTGTACGTCACTTGCGTTCCAAACACGGCGGCTTCATCACGTCTTCTTGTTGTCTCGTAGCGTTGTGATTTATGGATTGTCTCAAAACATTTGTGAATTAGTGATTAATTAAATATTTTATAACGGATTAAGTTTTAAGTGTGGTGTAAAAAGTGGAAGATGCTTGTGGAAGATTCTGAAACTGCGCGTGCGATGTTAACAAAGAAATATGCGCACTGTCCGCTGAAGAAGCGGCCGGTGCTGGTTCGGGAGGAGCGTCCAGCGACGCCGCCCACTACACCGCCTCACCCCGCCCATATGGCTACACGACTTTATTACGACTATCATTGTAAGTATTAAAATATAGATATATTCATTATTTGTATTATTTAAATAACAAAACTCAAGCCTCCAATGCGTTTCAAAAATTGTTTTTTCTTATATTATACACAAAAAACCTTTAAAATATGAATAATTATCAAGTATTTTATAAATAAATTTGTTAAGCAATAATTTGAATTAATTTATTTTTATTAGCAGTTAGTAGTAATAATTTGAATTAATTTATTTTTATTTTTGTTAATAGGTGACATGGAAAATGAAGAACCTGAAAATCTTAGTACAAAACCAGAAGATCTATCCAAAACCGGTAATTATCCAAGCAAAGCAACTTCACCACTTGCCACTGCTGCTATTAAAGTTGAACCAAAAGAATGGCCCCAACAATTGGACTATTTAGCAACGTGTCGTGCCCGATTGGAGCCTGTACCTACAGAAGTCGCTCGCCCTACACCACAATACGCTTACTTGCCGAGTCTCTATCCAGCGTATCCTATAGAAGAGCTCTATCCCACAGCGCCTTCGTTAACGCCTCCTGCACATCCACAACTTTATGCTCATTACTCGCCTGCCTCACCACCTTCTTCTTGTTCGCCACCACCTTGTCCAGAAGATTTACGATCACCGGGATCAGTTTCCTCTGACTCTGGAGTATCTGTGTCAGCTCCACGTCGTCCTCGGTATCAGTGTCCAGATTGTGCAAAATCTTATTCGACGTACTCTGGACTCTCGAAACATCAACAATATCACTGTGCCGCGGCAGAGGGGAGCCTTGCAAGGAAATCTTTTAGCTGCAAATATTGCGCTAAAGTTTACACGTCTCTTGGTGCCCTTAAAATGCACATCAGAACACATACCTTACCTTGCAAATGTCACTTGTGTGGTAAAGCTTTCTCACGACCGTGGTTACTTCAAGGACATATTCGTACCCATACCGGGGAAAAGCCTTTTTCATGCCATCATTGTCGTCGCGCGTTTGCTGATAGATCAAACTTGCGAGCCCATTTACAAACGCACTCGGACGTCAAGAAATATTCATGCACCGGTTGCGGTAAAACGTTTTCACGTATGTCATTGTTAAGTAAACATTTAGAGGGTGGATGCGGCGCGCCCGGAACATCTCCTTATGAATACCGTCCGGAAGCTCTACCAACTACACATACACATCAACAACTTCCGCCACCTGCGACAATTCATGCTTACTGAAAGACTGACCTAACAGGACCCTTGATCTCGAATGCTCTTGATTAAGATTGATTGCTAACACTCACTACTTTTAAATTATATGAATTTATTTAAACTTAAATTATTTGTAAAAAAAATATGTGAAAAGTTATCGCGTAGCATTTTTAACTGTTGTTATGTGCGTCATTAGGGACCATTTTAAAATAAGCAAAATAGATATAAGTTAGAGTAAGCAATTTTGTAGATACGTTCAGTCGCCCTGTTTGCGGCATCGCTAGTCATGTGGCATTTGCCGAGTGTCATACACTTACTTTTATGCATATATTCATATCCTAAGCCATGTACAAAGTGCCTTAATTATAGATGATTAATATATTCTTATAAATTTATAACAATTTGTATGTTAGTAATCTATTATTTAATACAATTTATGAACAAACTATTCGTGAGGCTGTAAAAGTATTTTTTTCTGATTTTCGTTCCTTTCTGTTACCTACATAAGCAGAGAAATACCTAATAAATTATTTAAACAAATACTTCCTCTTTTATTATATAAACTTATAATTTATTATTATATAGATTTGTATATTATTCAATTTGAAGTTTTTCCGTGATACTTAAATAACATGAAATTAAAAAGTAGTTCAGATTAAGGAAATGACCTTATAAAATAAGTCCTTTGCTCAGTATCAGAAGCTAATAGGTAGTGTCATAACGGTCACGCCGACACCATATTCGTAGCATCCACCATCTACTATAGTATCTAGTCTACCGTGTTGTACTAAGTATAGTATTTCACACACACATTTGATGTGAACTTTTAAAAACGACAATAAGAAACAATATGTAGTCAATGAAAGTGCTATTACTCTAAAACGTAGGTACAGGTAAAATATATTATACTACGTTGGTATTGACATAGGGTAGATAAGTATATCTTGTTTGTTATGTATGTAGGGCCAATCCAATAATAATCCAATTATAGGATATCTTATTTTTAGATATCCGATATAGGAAATCTTATTTTTAGTTAAAACGCTCTGCCATTTATTCGGAAAAAGTTTCTGCCGGTACGGTAAACGGAGCTTGATATAATTTAAAATTATATGTATAAAATTATTAGTATACACATGTTATCTAATGAACTTGGCTGAAAGCGGTCACATCATTTCTAAAATGTGCTATCTTTTTTATAAAAAACAGCTTCTGTTGAAAAAACATAAATATTGTCCATATAAAGAAGATTGTTTAATATGGATTATTAATTAATCGTACCTACTATTATTATAAATGCGAAAGTTTGTATGTTTATCACTGAAAGAGCTGGTTAGATTTTGATGACGTGATTAAAAATAGACCTTGAGTGACACATATGCTAAGTGCTAACGTAACGTATAGGTATACAGTCGTATTTTTGCAAATGTTTCAATTAATTAAATATTGAATATTTCATATATTAGGTTCGTATATCTCATGTATTGCCATGTTTATAATTTATTTTTCATGTATAAAAGATATTTTTATAATTACCCTAAGTTATTTGAGTAAATTAAGTTTGTTTGACATATTTCTGTTAGTATGATCTACGCATATGATATGGAATATGGATGCCTCCAGTGATTTTTTTTTATTTAACGCTGCTCTTTTGTCTCTTGTCTCATACGGTGAAACATATATCTTTAATAAATATGAGTACAATAACCCAGGAAAAGAACCTGTGACTTCTAAGAATAGCTACAATCGGTTTTAAGCTACCTGTTAATATGACACAGGCTATACTTTTTTCAATTTAAATCAAAATCATGGGATCATAAATGTAATCTATATTACGCTAACATACAGTGTATTGACGAAATTAGTTTGCACAGTTTGAATTCTTGTCCGATAATTACAAAATCATAAAATACCTATATGTAAAATTAATTTTGTAATTATTACGTTCATTGAGAGTTACATTTTCTATATATGTCTAGTTAGCATATAAATAATTTATAAATACAAAAAAAATCAATATTACGTGCATATTCTTAACAAATTTAATTATAAATATAATACCGCCATTAACATACATACATATTATGGATTTTTCCATGAATTTTATAAGTCGGTCGCCGGCCGCCTATCATATAAGTATTAATGGTAAGTATATCAGAATTATAATTCTATAAATATTTCGACTTCATTTTTCCAATGACATTGTCAGTGGAAATATTTTAATGTCATTCACTACTAAGAAAGTAGTCCAATAAGATAACAATCAATTCTGTATTAACCTTTAACCTTGTCAGGCACGTGCACGTTTTTCAAAGCTAAGATATCATTATGTTGAATAACACTCAATAATGCGATTGTATTAAATATATGGCAATGCTTTTTTTAAGTAAATAAATGTATGAATTACTTTTTTGTTCTTCTCTTTATTATCAGAAACAAGGAAGGTTGCAATGCGTATTCAGATAAGTCGTGCTGGTGAATATCGGGTCTAGCAGTGAAATACCCACATCAACCTACACAAGTGCCAATTAGAAAGAGCTAGTGAAGTTGTTACGAGTATAGAGAGCGCACGTGCGCATGCGAGCGCTTCGACTCACAGTGATTGGTTTGCAGTCAGCACCGCCGGCGGCAGGGCGCGCGCGCTGCGTCCGCGCTGCGTCCAACCCAACACATTCTAATTAATTAATTCTGTTCCTATTTGCATCATGATTATCTAATCCGAGATTGACTACTGATATGAAGTACCAATTAGACTTCACCTTTAGTCTTATTAAAGGTGGAACTCTGAACATTCTGAAATCAAAATTTAGCGAAAAAAGTTTTAAGTATTTAAAATTTCTAAGATTCGCTTAAATCTAAAAAACTATTTTTATGTTTAACCTAACGTTTTTACAAAAACAAATTAAAAACGAATCGAAGATTATTATTGTACTCTGAGCAATGTATTTACCCAAAACATTTCTCAAAATACAATAATAATCTTTGATAAAAGGTTGATTAAAATCCGTTTATTAGTAGATATATATTGCCTATGTACGCACAATTATGAAGAAATTTAATCAAAAATATATAAAAATGTGTCTAATAAATAAATGAAACTTGTTTCTTATATCATGAAGTTTTTTAACTTAACGGAGATCATGCAAAGTTATTTTGGGCTCATACAAGAAGAAGAGCTAACGGCAGTTAATAATAATACTGTAAGAATAATATTTTTCTGTATATAATATGTATTATATTTGTAAAAACATTATTCTATAGTCTATACCCTCTCTTCTTTCTATTAAGTAATATTTGTATGGCCGACAAACATAAACTGTAAATTCTTAATAAAAATTTTGTACCTAACACCAGTTGGATTTAATAAATTAGCGGTTATAATTGTATGTTACTTAAAATTATTTCAATAATGAGATAACATGATTAAAGATGTATCAATGTAGGTGAAGCCGATCGGTATAGATTGAGGACTAGCTGCAGCGGCAATGGACTAAGTCAAGCTCGGCCGATAAGCATGATTTGTAACGTGGCACGTCGCGTCGGCGCGTGCGCACAAATAAATGTGATTTCAATGCGCACCTTCCAATAAATTATCTAACCCACTCTTGATATGACAATGTTATAATTTATAATCTTTTCACATTTACAACTTTTGACAATGTAAGTAGGTAGGTATGTCCGTATTTTAATATTCTTTAACAAACCTAAAATTCGTTAGCAATTTTTTTATGTATTAAAGACTTAAAATAAATACTAGTAATAGTGTTTCACCATTACAGACTGCATCAAAAATAATAGGATGCTCTCATTTAATTCATTTTTCGGGAATTTTATTATATTTTTGAAATAAACTTAAATTTAACCCAAGTGTAGATCACAGTTTATTTGATTCTAAAAAAGGAAAAGAAAAAAAACCAAATAAACGAGGATTGATTTTGCTAATACAAATAAAATGAGAGTGAGACTAACGATATGGGTAAAATATTTTAGTGCTTCTAATACTTATAGAAAAAAAAATACAATAAAATATAACTGAAAGTGGTAAAATTAAAGTAAAATAATTCGAAATAGTATTATTTGAAGCTAGAACTTAAAGGTAAAGAAAAGGATGATATCAGTCGGCTCGATAAATCGCATGATCCTGAGCCAATAACTACAGGCAAGACGGTAAGGTATGGTGCAGGGCGCGCGTGGGCGAGACGCGACGCGCTTCAACGCCTTTCAAAAGATTATTCACTAGTAGCAAACCTTTACAGATTCGCCTAAATGGATTCTACTACTTTATGTCCTTAAGCCAAGCTCTACGTTTCAATAATAATTTTAATGCTATTATATAGTAGTTACAAGCGAGATTTTCCATACATTTTAACAAATAAGCCACGTACTAAATCCGTTCCGTACAAAAGACATCAACGTCTCCATTTCGCTGAAAATAATAAAATGTGTCAGACATTATTTTTTTAAGTTCCTATGTAGTATTTTAATTTCCTTTAAATATAATAAAATAAAATACCAAACATGTGACTTTTTCAAGTGTTTTGTATTGTATTCCATCTTTAGAGCATTTAATTAAAGAAAGTAGCCTACAAATCAAGGCAAGTTATGATACCGATTGTTTACGAAAGCTTTGTTACGAGTTCGTTAAAGTACAAAAGAGAATATAAACAGCCTGGCATAAGTATAAAACGTAACGAAGGTTCTAGATCATTGTTGTTGGCGTCTAAACTAATAAACGTATAAAAAAAAGTTGTTTAATTTTTTAAATACATATTTGGCGCACTTTCAGTTTTAGTTGAACTTAGAATGGGAATACTTTAAACGATTAAATATATTTTTGCTTAATTAGCACATTTTTCTTCTACGCCTACCTTCAAATTAACATTTATAAATAAATTCGAAACTGCCGGATGAGAGGGCTCCATACAAGCGCGGGCGTTAATACAATAATCCTGTCGGTATAAAAATTAACCGGTGTGTAACGGTACTGCGCGTAGGCGCCCGACCCTCACCTCCGACCGAGACAGAGATCTCATGTGCAAAATCATATCACATAATATTGTCTCTTTTTCATCGAAATTTGTTCGAATAACAAAGGATTAATTTTAATTCTACTGTTGTCTATATACTGAGGTATATTTATAAGTATATTTTTAAAGTTACGGGTATTAATGGCGCTAGTAAATTACAAAGGTAATTACTAATTATGTAGAAAGGAATTCATTCATATAGTAGGTATAAATTATTATTTAATCAATTACAGAGATTTAATATTGCCCCAAAAGCATTAATGCTCAATTGGAGAAATCCATTATTATAGAAAGTTAAACATTATTGCTGAATTCCGTTTTACTTTCTTTTCACATTGTGTATCTGGAAAACATAAAAACTTAATCATATCAATAAAATCGCCACCACTAACTAAAGATGCAATCGTTACATACGCGGGTTTACAAGGAGAAATCAGCACGAAGATATACTCTCATCATTAAGTGCAATTCGTTAAAATCCACCGACAGTAAAATCTGTAACAACGGACATAAAAGAAATAAAATAACAATGAATAAAAATGCCAATAATAACAGGTGAAATCGCGACAGGTCCGGGTCTTGGACATCGTCATCACTAATTATAAATAAAATAAAGCAACAGTGTGTCGCCTTGACGACCGCCGCTCCCGCCAGCGCTGCGTCTACATTACGAATCTCAACTTGCTGATTAGGGCTTAAAATTTAAACAGTAAATAAAAAGAACATAAGAGTCGAGTTACACGTCATATACAAATAATGTTTTACCGCTTATACGCTTCATTACATACTCATAAGATATAGTAATAACCTATTTATTGAACCTCCGATGCTAAGGTATATTTATATAAACTGTTTTGTTTTGAGGAATCTATAGTGATGATACAATTAATTTGTGCTGGACAGTTTAATTACATATATGTATGTACATAATTTTTAAAATTTACCTTATCTTCTAAGTCCAACTGTTGAACACATGGCGGTTTGAAGAATGTTACTATGAGAGTAATAAAAAGTGGTAATGTCACGGTGATAGGGGTAGAGGGTGTAGAGCAACGGAGCGTAGCGCATGGTCCCTGGCGGGCTGCGCACGCGTTTGTAATATGTACCTAGACACGTGCCAAACATTTATGTTCATTTGTAAGTTATTCTCACATAAACAATTGACTCTCTGCTTAAGTATAGTACCTATAGTTCCGTACTAGACTGACTTGCGTAATCTCGTGCGGGCTCTGATAACCTTTGCCTGTACGCAGCGTAGGCGATCTAGTTGTTTGTTCATCGTGGCCACCCAGCGGGCAGATATTAACCACAATTTTTATATACATATCTCCCACTGAGAAAAATGTAGGTAGTAATATTTTAAAAATATTTCTAACTCTATTATAAACTCCATATTTTTAAAGTTAACTTGTATTTTATTGACTACTTTATTAAACAGTACCAAACATTGATGGCATACCCACCTATATAAAGTGAAACAAGGAACTAACAATATTTCGTGAGATCTTTCCGATACAAAGTTAATAGTTTCATATATAAATGTAACAGTAAAGTTGTACAAGTAGGTACAGTTTGTAAACAATATATTCTGTTTTGTTAGTCCAAGTTTTGCGAACATGGTAACATGTTTGCGACACTAGAGTGTATATTGTTACAGGTATTTCCACAGATGTATACCTCAGATATGTACCTACTTTAAATTACTTTAGTTTCGTTAATTTTGAATAACCATATTGAAAAAATAAAAAGTATTTCAGTAAGTATTTCAAGGAAATGAATAGATTTAAAGGAAGTATAAGTACATAATATTAGCAAAATCAATCAAAATCCTGTTATTGTTTTAGCCTGTATGATACCTGTGGGATGTGTTCTTTTTCTGTCTACACCTGAAAATACGCATGTAAAGTTCGTGTTGTGTTCAGCGTTTAAGCATTCTTAAAAACCTATGTTTATTTTTCTTCTATATTATGTTGTCATAGAAACAAAACAATATAAAGGCGATGCCGTGTCAGGTGTTGGTGTTCTGTACGGTCGGTGCGCGCTGCAAGTGCCGGCCACGGTTGAGCGTGCGGGCGGTTGGCAGTTGGCAGCACGCGCCTCGCACACGACAGGTGGACGTCACGCGCCGTTACATTACTCATATATGCTCTAATGTCTTACATTAGAATTTACATTAGAATTGTTACTATCTTCACTTAGCCCGCTAAACAAGCATTGTCAAAGTAGGTAATTGTTACAATTTTTTTTTTATTTAACATTATTAAATATTCGCGTAATATTAATTCTTGTTTTGAACATAATGTTTGAGAGTAAAATAAAAAGCACCTCCTAGCTCAGAATATTATCATCAACCTCATCAGCCCTCTTTAACGTCCCACTGCTGGGCATGGGCCTCCCTCAGTACGAGGGGTATCAGGCCATAGTCCACCGCGCTGGCCCAGTGCGTGTTGGCGGACTTCACATGTCTTACGAATACTTGCTAGGTTTTCTCAGACATGCAGGTTTCCTCACGATGTTTTCCTTCACCGATGTTTTCCTTCATCATGATAGAAATGATTCGCACATGAAAATATCAGAGGTGCGAGACCCGGATTAGAACCCGCGTCACTCGGATATACAAGCAACGCGTTACCGCTGGGCTAGTCAGTCAGAATATATGTAGGTATTTTAGGAATAAATTAAGAGCTTGTGTAATTGCTACTATAACGTATTGAAATGTGTTTCCGTGGAAGTGTTTAAGCACTTTGATGGTTGTATTATCAATCAATTGACGCTAAGCATGCGGCTCCCGGCAGCCGCGACCCGCTACGCCCGCACGTCCTCGCCCGCCTAGCCCGTCCGAGTGCTTCGACCTCACGCACTCGCAATTTACAGCTTTATCACCCGTTATTATTCTTAATAATATACTGCGCCACGACAACACATTAACCTCATCAAAATTCGCAACCCTTTTATTGTAATTATGATGGTATTTTACAAGGGAAAATCGAACATTCAATTATTTTAAAGCGTTACTTTACCGAATTCTTTATCGTGATGCTCACATGAATATAAATCATTTTGTACGGAAAAATCTTTCGTTCATCTTCAATCTTTAGATTACGATCTTGCTCGTATGTAAAGATTTTGAGTTCTTCGCAATTCAAAAAGCTCTTTAAAACTCATTACATCACCGTTATAGGTCGATAAGAGCGTGAAATTTTGGTAATTGGTAATATTGTGGTAGGTACATAAAATATTCGACAGTAATTTATTTTTTATAGACTGCAGGTAAATCAATTTAATTATTTTTAATGTTAAATAACTTTATTCATTATTTTATATATATAACACTAAGATTACGAAACTATGATAAAAAAAAAAGAAATATCTGTTAACATGCAAAAGTATAAAAATTATTACATACTGTATCAAATCAAACTAAAAGACTTAATGCACATCGCGTAAAATACATCACGGTGAGATTGATAAACTGGTATTGTAAATACCACAACATTGTCGCATTGGTATTTTGAGTGAATCGCATCCGCGTGTCAGTGTCCATTACATTGTAATCAATCATCGCATACGTTCAAGTTTCAATCTTCGTTTGCGTAGTTTTGACCAATCCAGACTTTAGAGACGGACTCAATTAACACTTGACAATGCCTTACGATTGCCTTCATCCTACCCATTAGCGTTCTTACCTATTTTGTAATTCTTCACAGCTTTACTGACGTCTTCATTAGAACAATTCCTGTTTATCAATTTCTGTTTTCTGTATATCAATTACTACTATAGGCTGTAGTTAACTAAATAATTTCTCTAATATATAAACATTAAGTTAAAGTTATTAGATAATAGTATTTAAAACTCTTATCAACAATTAAACTAGTCTAAATATTCGCCGAAAAGTATATACCATCTTCACTATATTACCTAAGTGCATGTCAATAGCGCGTGCGCAGTATTATGTGGAGTGCTCTTAACGATTTAAGTGTTGAAGTGTCGGAGTGGGATCATTTATTATTTTATCGTATGAGTGTATCTTACTTTTGATTTGCTTCAAGTAATTTTTATATTATAAGAATCGCTTTGATAGTAACTTAAGTACTTTCACTAACAGTACTCAAAATTCCAAATATTTTCTTACCAGGAGTATAAACGCTAGTGTATTTAATTGTAAAAATTGGTATTTGTAATTATTGAAATATCTTAAGAAAGAGAAACTTCGGCTAAGTACGTATATATATATCTATATCACAGCGATAAGTCACAAGGTGTTCTTTCAATGATTTTTTTCATGGGACAAAGGGGGCAAACGGGCAGGAGGCTCACCAGATGGTAAGTGATCACCGCCGCCCATGAACATCTACAACACCACAGGGCTAGCAGATGCGTTGCCGGCCTTTCAGGAAAGGGAGGAAGGGAGGAGGGAGAAGGACGGGAGGAGGGATGGGGAGTGGGCCTCCCGGATTCTCACTTACCGGACGAAACGCGACACCATAGCTGCCACTTCACGCCGGTCTTCTGTGAGAGAGTGGTACTATACGGGGCGTGCCGGCCCATTCGGCTGCTACCCGAAGATAACAAGCATGGCACTACCACTTTTAATGCGCATATACTTGTTCATTCCTACAATCGGACGAAATCAGAATCGAAATCAGGGTCCATAAACCTGGCCCCTGGGTCTAACCACCAGGCTATAAAAAGTGATCATTTCACCTAATATAACAATGACTCATTCAAATATACTTTACTCTCACGCCCGTGTACGAAATAAATATATAAAAGGCCTAAAATAAATACATATAATAAACTAACATACATAATAATAAATAAACTTAAACATTAGATAAATTATTATTATAATTGTTTTTTAGAAACATAGTTTTTTATCTTTTAATGGTTCGCAGGAAAGTGGACATAAGGTGCCAATCAAACCACCAATTGTAAATTCATGCGACGTTTCAATCCTTTATTGGACCATCATCAGGCATCTTTACATGCAGCAGTCAATCGACATCTCTTCATTAACATTCTATTATTATGTAAGATTTTAAGTCCAAATGCATTATATATTATTTTGAAGTTATGTTTAAAGCTGTATTAATTTTGAAACTTTTTTTATTACAACATTTAAATTAAATTAGGTAACAATATGTACAATTTTAAGTTCTTAAGTTTTTAGGTTATACATTTTCAAGGCATCAGGCTCTCAGAATATAAATTAATACAGCTTTAAACATAACTACAAAATAATATATAATGCTTACATAATAATAGAATGTTAATGAAGAGATTTCGATTGACTGCTGCATGTAAAGATGCCTGATGATGGTCCAATAAAGGATTGAAACGTCGCATGAATTTACAATTGGTGGTTTGATTGGCACCTTATGTCCACTTTCCTGCGAACTATTAAAAGATACATAAAAAAATGGACACAACGTTAAATAATTGTTTTTTATTTTATTTTATAACGGCTCTATAGTACGCTTCAAATACCGTATTCAATATGTCTACTCGTAGCTACTGAAACAGAAGCTTTCATGCGCGAATAGCATCATTAAAGGCGCAGCTACCTATTACCATTTTTATTGGGATTTGTAAAATATGCTTTTTTAAATTAAAATAATATAATACTTCAAAATGCAAACAAGCAGATTTAGTAGAATTCACATTAAGCCCGTTCCATCCAGGATAAAATTTTAAAAACATTGGTTTTGTATACTATCAGGTATGTATACGATTAAGGTCCGATTTCACCAAAGTAGAATAAATTTTATTCCTAGGATAAAGCTGTTATTTACTCTCAGATAACCATACTTTCATTTCACCATCTACTTATCCTAAGCATAACAAAGTTATACGAGAGCAACTCTTATACCACCAATTTTGAAGGAATAACCGGCTTATTCCTCAGATAAAATCAAAATGGTGGCAAAATTATGTCACCTGAGCGCTTAGAGTGCATTATTACTGAGCGACCATTACATAAATAAATAAATATAAATAAGCATATAAGTTAGCACTTCGTTACCTTTAAGATATTTTTTTTAAGACAGTAAACACAACACAAAGCAAACTAAATGAAATTTAAACACCAGGCAGCGTGACTTTACAGATAGTTTGTTTGAAAAATAGCATTGATACATTGACACAAGTGCGAAGTGACGACTAAATTAGAAATGTCCTGTTATGCTATACTGTACTAGACCATGACAAGCCTATTTAATTTGTCTGCATTCACTTATCTAAGAATAGTAATACTAGGAGTAACTTTTTGTCCTTAAAAAGTGGTGAAACGTACTATAAGTTATTCTGAGAATAAATGCAGCGAATAATTTTATACCTTGCATAGCTATTCTTCGATTACGACACCATTGGTGAAATCGGACCTAAGTGTCATGTAAAAGTCTGGGCAACATAGGTACTAAACAAACAGAGACACGATTTAAAAATAAACAAGGGACACCTATTCCATCAACTTTGACGTAATAATAAAGTCATTAAGACTTATTGAAAAATAGAATTTATAAAAACAATGATGTAAAAGAAATAATAACTGAGCACATTTTTTGCATAAGTACTGTTAATTATAAATTTTTACTTTTTGAAATTAAAAGAAGCGCATAAACTTATTATTATAAATGGTAAACAAAGTTTACCTCTATAAATATAATCATTCACATACATCGTTCATACCTTATTAATAACCTACATTCGCACACTTTGCTCTATGTAATACTTAACATTTCTGCCTATTTTTTATTATTATATCAATACACTTTTATATTATTAAAAATATGATCTATGTGTATAATTTATATTATAAAAATGATAAAAATATATTATTTTATAAAAAAAGGATCTGATTATGAAATATTTCGACATAGATTTATGTCAATCGTAAACCCGTGTCAACAATAGATGGACATAACACATTTCAGTGTGTCACCATTTATAGGTAAGGCATGCGCCATGCGGGCACAGGTGTGCACACGACGCTCGTGCAAGCGTGCAGGTAAGCTCGCTAACTGCACAGAGCTCCACCTGTTTTGTAATACTGACCAGTTAATAAAATTCAGAATTTTTTGCTTAACAAATGTGATTTCACTTTTATTACAAAATAAACATACATTACTGTAAATACTTACTGTAAATAAAATCATTAATAAATGTTTAGTAATGTAAAATATATAATATAAAAATACTTAAATATAATACCTATATGTTTTTCAAAGAATTTTTTTTAATTAGTTGCTGTTACTGATTATTTCCTATTTGAGCTAATAAAAATGAAATAAATAAATGTAAAAATTGACCTTGCGCTCTACGTATATATGTATTTATAAAGACTAATCTTTACCAAATACGATAATTACGTTTTAAATTACGAAGTGAAATGCTGTTTGAAGTCGATTAGTAATGGAAACTATCCATTAATGAGCGACATGAGACGGCTGCTATCATTGGCCATAAGTTACACGAGCATTAGTGAGCTGGGAACTAATTGCGGAGGCGGACCAATTTCCCACCTAGAGCTCAAACAATTAATTGTTCCAATGCGTATAGGTAATAGGTATGTACATTAACTAGCTCTTGTCTAAACAACTTAGTTACATTTTGTCATAAAATAACACTAAAGTTTTAGTCGTCTATATTGTTTTTATATGAATAAGCATTACCATCAATTATGCGTTGTAATAGCTAATTACTAAGCACATATCAATAAAATTAAATATTTTTAGCTCAAGATTTTTTTCCCCAGTGGTTCACATTAAATATCCTTAAGTATATCTAAATCACTCATACAAAAACCAATTTCAAAACGCTTATGAAACGTAATTAACATGTGTTATATTTATATTAAAAAATATGTATAATATTTATCAGATATTTGATTAGCATAAGCACATACATATATTTATCACTTACTTACATAAGACAAGCAATGGTTGGACTTAATAGCAATTAATACCATCCTCATTTTTAACTAGCGATTCTAGTTAGTAGAGTTCATTCTGTTTATCTTACCTTTTTGGTTAGTTCTTATTGTAATTCTTTGCGTTACCTGTACTAATATTCTTCATACTATTATACAGGTGGCATTCGAAATATTAAGATTATTAGTTCATATCCAAAATCTAAACTCACAAAACCTAAATATTCCGTAAGTATAGTTAGCATAGTAAGTACCTACTTACACTATTCTTGAAAGTTCTTGCCACTTTAACAATATATATTTCAGTACAAATTCCATAACTAACTAAACTGATATAATCATATAAAAACAAAATAACAAACAGGAACTACAGTGATGAGATGACTTGACACATTATTTAAATTTAAAACAGGTTGGCACGTCCGTTTTTTCTTTCTCGTTATTGGATTGTTTTGTCGGCTCCATATTCCTAACTTGTTTTTGCAAAACTAAAAAATTATTGCACCATATGGGGTCATATCTTTTCAAAGATTACGTTAATGACAATGTAAAGAAAACATATGGCCAATTAATTTCTGCTAACTCTCCTAAATGAGCGCGGTGGAATCGTTTTCGAAAGGTGTAATAAAAAAGTTAGTTCATCAAAAACTCAGACCGTATTGTTGGTTTTTTTATATTATTTGGTTAATTGTATGACCTCTTTAATATAAAACAACAAGTATATAATGTTACTTAAGACTAATTAAATTAGTATTCTTACACATTTTGAGGAATTGTATACAATCCATAGATATAAACTTATGCTTAAGTTAACTGCTAAAAAAGCAAAGTAGAAAGGAATAAAGCTCATTTAATTATACTTATCGCTATTTGTAAAGCTTGAGAAATGTAATTATAAATAATGAGGTACTCGTATAAGAGTATTTCGTCACATGTAATATGATAAAACTTTGTTTTTGTTTTGTCTAATAATGTGATTGAATTAATTTGCTATTTAATTTACTCATATTCATGAGTGCAAATGAGTATGTGTGGTAAGTCACAACCTGCTCGAAGCGAGTTTCTCGACGCGTCGAGGCGACCATCTGGTGGGCGAGCGCTTTTTTTATTTTCCAAACGTGTCGTCTTGGATTCTTGTTTTTTGCATTGGCTGGCGCTCGCTTCTTTGCTTTTTTTATATAGCCAAGTCGCAGTTAACAGGTGGCTGGTTGTATGCAGGTGAGACCTGAGATTTTAACTTAAATCGTGTTAACCTCAGTGTGAAAAATCACGCGTGCTACCACGAAGATAACAAGATTTTTTTTATATACTTTATCTAATCATATCGTTTTTATATGTAAATTTAACTAACTGCACCTCCCTTAATAACAAGCAACAGTTAACACAACAGTCGTAATGATTAGTTCTTAAAGTTTACATTATTTGCATATGCTATAGAAGCAAAAATATTATTTTCAATAGATTTACATGTTAAGTATTAAAATAAATGCAATGTCTGTGACCACACCACTGACCCCCAGATCAAAATTTGGAGCAAACATTAGATTACCGTATTATTATTCAGTTATTGTATCAAATATGATAGAGAGTTCAATAAATTCATATTAAAATACTTACGAACCAGTCATTTAATAATATTAGTAAAAAAATAAAAACATTAATTTAAGCTCTTAAATTACAACTACAAAAAACAATTTAATGAAAACAGGATTTACATAAATTTAAAGTGGATACCTGTGTAATATGTATGTCGTGATTAAATGGCATAATTATCATGCTACGTTTTATGTTTATAAAAAATTACTAATCATAATCAGTCCATGTAAAATGAATAAATATGAAGTTCACAGACTATATGTCATTATTTGGATTTTTGGCTTAACAAGTATTAACTTATGTGAAAGCTTGAAAAATTGTGCCTATTACCGAGAGCGTACTCAATAGGCTGGCAGACCTGCACCGTTAGCCTCTAGATCACGACTCAGCGGATTATTCGAGCACAAAGAGAACCAGTGTGCGACGGACGGACACAATCACTCATAGCGTGAGTTTGTCATAGAGCAGCGACGACAACGCGTCGATCACTATGTGACACGCTTTGTTACAGCTTGCCCCGATTTAAACACTGATACCACCATTTCAATCGACCCACAAAATATGTTATTGTTCCAGAATAGCAGAGCACTTATTTCCAACCCAACTAAAGGTGTATTATTTTTGTAAATAAAATTAACATTCATGTAACTATGAAGTATGAGGTAGTTACCTCTGAATTTGAAACAGCAATTTACTCTGGAAGTTGTAACTTTGATATTTACTCAAATACAAAAAGGTATATAAAAGAAAAAGTAGGTTTAATACATTGACTGATCACTGCCGAATTATTTCTGAAACTTTCTATAATACGGGCGGGTCGTTCGAATTGTCTGCGAGGCGGCTGTAAAATCGTTCACCCATAAAGTGAAATATAGGTTAAGACGGACTCTCAAAAATCATTCAAAGTACCGTAATCTCATCCTTTTATTTTGTAATTTCTTCTTACCACCAATTTTGAACAGTCGTTTAACATTTTAGGGCTTGTTTTATAGCCTTGTGTCTGATGAACATCCACAGTTTTTATTTTGTGTTACGACTCTTTCAATTCGATGAGAGTACATCGCGTATTGTTTATGCTTCTCAGTATTAATAATAATACTGTCAAAACAGAATTAATTAGCTTCGTTATATATTCAACCTCAATAAAACCGATTTTTTAACATAGTGTAAGCTACTTACATTTATAAACTATATAGGTGCAAGATATAATCATAAAAATTTCAATAACGTTCAACAAGCTTTGCCAAATTATAAATGAATCAAATATTTTTCTATAGTTCAAATATGAGGTCAATTATCATTAATTCAACAATAATATTGATTTTTTTGAACAGTTATAGCGGGTATATATTCTGTTGCGTAAAGGCAAAATCTATTAAAATTTCCCACTATTTACTATACTAACATATGAGTCCAATAATAATAACTATAAATATGAAGAAATGAAATATAATATAATATTAATTGAGCAGCATTACAATGAGGAACAGAGCAGGCGGCAGGCAGTATAGCCGGGGCGGCGTTCGGGAGCTGCGCGCCCACGCCGTGGCTGTCGGTGTCAGCGGCACCACGCTCAGTTGCTTAAATATCTTACTTTCACAATTGTAATAAGTAAACGTCAAGAACTCATCATGTTTAACACAATATACCACGCCTTGTCTTTCTCTACCTCATCCATATATAATAATAGGTTGATCATGCATAAAGAACATACAACGAATATAATATTGTATAACACTCGTAATAGTATTGTAGAAAGAATATTTATTTTTCCCAATCTTAAATGAAATTACAATAAAATTTTATGTTATGTAATATTATGTTACTATAAGTACTATACGTACTACACGTATTAAAATTATGATTTTATTTATAATAATGTAAAACATGAATGAATTCTGTGAATTTTAAAATCAACATTGTAGTATTGAAATTAATAATAATAATCCTATATTCATATTACACATGATATGAACCTAGACTAATATAAACGACGTCATATTAACATGCAAAATGCAAATACAGAGCTTTCTTTTTGCTGTGAAACAATGGTACTGATTTTGCGGGGGCTAACTATTAACAACAGTCGAATAATGTAAATAATTTCGTGTAATAATTATTCGATAACTTTTAAACTGGACATTACTCAAACGTACTTAATGTTGTAATTTTTCTTTCACTTTTATTACAAGAAGGTAATTATGTATAAAGATAAGGAAATATTTGAATATTGTGATATCATCTTCATCTTCAGTCCTTTTTAACGTCCCACTGCTGGACACGGGCCTCCCTAGTCCACCGCGCTGGTCTAGTGCGATTAGACTTCACAAGTCTTTCGAAAATTTGCTAGGTTTTTCTATGACATGCAGGTTTCCTCACAATGTTTTCCTTCGCCGTAAGACAAGTGGTAGGTAATCATGATAGAAAATGATTCGCACATGAAAATATCACAGGTGCGAGACACGGATTCGAACCCGCATCACTCGGTTATCCAAGCGAATGCGTTACCGCTGGGCTACCATTGTGATATATACTTTACTATCTTCACTAAGATTCGCTAAGATGGTGAGGGAATAAACCCCAAGTACACATTATCTTGACACGCCCGTTTCCTACGACGTACAAGTGACTAATGAAGCATCGCCTATCTAAATATTCATGAAGGCAGTTAGCGTGCGTGCTCGCTCCCAAAACTGGAAGCTCTAGCATCAACTCTCGTAACCTTCTCTCCAAAAGGATTAAGAGGAAATGTATTTGAACACAACAAAGGTCTCTCAGTAAAAGAAAACAACTTCCTTTTAATTGCCTCCAGAATAATAATAGCTTAGATTGTTTTCAATAGTTTTTTTATGACTTGCTGTAACTGTATTAATTTTTCTATTAAATATAGATTTTATAACTAATGTTAAGTATTTTTATTCAAATAATAATGTCCTCCCGGCCGATTACGGCCACGGCGGCCAATCTCATTGAGACTAGCCAATGGCGCGGGACATATTATAGTGCATGAGTGTATGCGCAGACACAAGTGCACTCTCTGTTCCTTATCACTCTCATATTCCGGTGGGACGAATGCTCGACACGACCAGTGAGAGTTAAGGCGCAGGACCGACGGCTTTACGTGCTCTTCGAGGCACGGGGGTAAAACACCGCCAACTTCCCAACTCCGGGCTGTTACTGTGGCTTACGAAACAGAAAGACTCAATAACCAAACTTGGCCCGAGCTGGGACTCGAACCCAGGAACTTCCGGTGTGTGACCGTACATGCTAGCCACTACACCAACGAGGCAGTTAAAAAAGGCAAATAAGTTCATTATTTGCAGAGAATTATTTGTAGACTATTTTATCAAATACCAGATATTTTTTAATTTTACTTTTCTTTAATATTTTGTTTGGTACTTCATTTGGTTAAATCGGATGTCGGCTCATATTATGGTAAAATTTAACAGAAATCCCTGTAGCTCGCATTCAGGTTGCAAAGTCGAATTAAAATGTACTTAACTTGGCTTTGGATAAAAAAACCTAGTGTACTTTAAAAATAAGTAAAAAATACTGGTGCAGCAAAAGACTTCAGACGAAATTAACAAACTATACGAAATAGCTTTTTAATAAGAATTGTTTTTATGTATGTAATTACTAACACTTGTCTGAAATAAGCATTTTCTTTTTCAGATTGTCATTTTTATATAGATTTTCTTCTCTCTATTTAACGACAACTCTCTATAACGTTAAAATATGCACGGTGTCTTGAGTGTCGTTATATAGAGTTTACGCTATATTTAACGAAGTCATACGAGTACCTATTTCTCTTTAATATTGCTTAGAAAAACTGTGTATAGTATTATAATACAAATAAAATAATCTCAGGAATGAAAAGTTGAGATTGTAAATTGGTACGGAGGTCGCGCGATTCCGTACGCGCTGACTTGAATGACTCATAAACGGAGTGATTTACTGAACACCTCAAGATTTGTAGAGTATTAATTCCTGTCACTGGCCTAAAGGATCGCAACGCCAGTAAACCTTACCATTACTATTATTATGAAATGAGTGACAGAAAGTATTGCTCTTATGAAAAATTATACCAATTTTAATAGTAATTATTATGTTCTTAAATTCAAAATAATAAAAAATGCAACTACAATTTTTAACATGTTCGAAATTTTGATTCTTCAAAAGTATTCGTAATATGCTTTTATAATACCGTTTAAGTAAAAAATTCCTTTAAATGAAATATGTAATGAATCTCTGATGCATGAGTATAACTTAAATATCAATCGACGCGTAGTTTTATCAACCTTTCCGAGAAGATTTTATTCGCATAAGTTAATATACATATTTTCTCTTTAATAATGACATTTTGTCTTTGATGTATTGATGTATAATGTGGCACGACGAGCTTGATAAATGAAATATTTTAAAGAAATTCCTGACATAAGATATTCTCAGTGTGTTGTAATTTCACCTTAAGTGTGAAAATAATAGTAATCGATCGTCTTACTACAGTCAAATGTCATAACTTTAAGCGCATACAGTCATATTAAATAAGTTATAGGGACTTTAAAAAACGGCTTTTTTTGTTACATAACATTGACAGATAATAGATATAATAACTAGTTCTTGTCCATGGATCCATTCGAGCAGTAAACACAACGATATAAAATATACGACGAATAAGATAAAGTTAGTCATTTACTTATTAATTTCACTTTTAAAAACTTGCAATAAATATTTTGTGTAATAGTTAAATAATTAAATAAAAGCAATGGCGAACGCCTTACAGAAAATTTATCCTTAAAATTTTGCAGATCATAAGGTTTTCTACTAGTTACTCTATCACTATCTACCTGTAACAGTAGGGCTATTTATATTGCATAAGCGACATATCGTGGCCGCTCGATGTGACACGTTTTTAAGTACCTTTTCGGCTGATAAAAATAATTATTGTAAGCATACATTAGGAAATAGACCTCTATATAAGATTTATAATTTTCTATTAAGTTGTGTTTTGTATCTAGTACATTTTTTTTAAAGATTTACACTTTGTTTTAAATTAATTTTTAAACAGGTTTATCCCTTTCAATCATTGAAAATGTTGTAGGGAGTACAATAAATGTTGAGTAATAAGTTAATAATTAAATTTTCACTACAACAGAAAAAAATGTAATTACATAACAGGTAAACGTATAAGTAGCGACGAAATTTTCAGATGTTGGTAATTGTATGCACATATGTAAAAATAATTTATTTATATACAGATGAGCAGATTAAATAAATATAAGCGAACAAATTCCTATGTATAGTGCGTGTTACATGTGTTTGACATACCAACACAGAACGGTCTAGTGAGGTATTCGTTAGTTTCTGATGGTTCCGTTTGATATTAGAATATTTGTTAGTTATTCAAAAATATTCGCCCTCGTTATTGTCTGTGGCGACGTGAGCTATTATTGTTGCTCAAGGAATTCAGACACAGAGCTATGATCGACATCTATTTACTTTTGAACTTAACAACAGAGTAAACACCCATTATTATTAAGCAAACGCGTTCCATAAACTCCAATATCGACTACGTCTATTGTTTGACTTAACCGTTACAAAAATCCCGGTTAATAATCTCATTAAAATGTCATACCTATTACCTAATGTTTTTTTAGTTCTGGCCTAATACGTTTTTTTAATATTAGAAAAATACACATAAATTAAAATTATGTTATTATGTTATTTTTTTTTTTTTTTTTTTTTTTTTATTTTTTTTTTTTTTTTTTATTATGTTGGGACATTATTACAACAGCGCCATCTAGTTCCGCACTAAGCTACTTAACGTGCTTGTGTTGCGGATACCAGATAGTTGATATACTACACATATAAATTTTTAAATACATACATATTATAAATATAAACACCCATGACTGGAGTACAAACATTCGTGATTAGCAAATGAATGCCCCCAGCGGGACTCGAACCCGCGACCGCTGGCGCAGAAAGTAGGGTCACTACCAACTGAGCCAAACGAGTCGTCATGTTTATTAGTAATGTTTATTCTAAACTTGCAACTCAATTTTTAGTGCTTTTATTTCAGTTCTTTCCTTCGAAAGCCGAAGGATTGCGGACCGTCGCAAATAATTCATGAAACTGTTAAATCTTATTCCCCTTCTATATCTTGTCTCGTCCCAGAATCAATCATCATTTTTCTTTCATCCTTTATTTTGTGAATACTATTTATAGCATTGAAAGCATGTGTTTGAAATTCTAGTATCTTAGTCGTTCGGGAGATAAGTAGCATGAACATTAATATCAACTAAATAAGACATGATTTAACAAAAATAATGTGATATGTCCCTGCACTATAAGTGGCGTCAGTTACCGCAATTACATTTTCTCTTTACAGTACGGCCCTTCTCGGGTGTCATTGAGAGAAAGCAGTGCAATACAGACGCCGCGAATCCGACACGTGTCACTAGTTATTTAATTAGTGTAGGGTGTCGGTGCTAGCGGCCGACGGTGACCACATACAACGGTTACCTGCGGCTGCGCAGCCGACATAGCCGGAACGAAATGCGATAACTGCCCGCTACTAGAATCTTACACGCCTCACAAATTACTGATCGATATTAATTACACACGTTCAAAGCCATTATTGTTTTCTTTTTTAATAATCGAATACCCAACTAAGATTTTAAATATTTAATAAAAATAATAATATCAGGTTCCTGAGTAGTTTTTGACAAAACTTACGAGTAGACCGTATATGTATCTACGAGTACCATTGTTTTGGTTATTGTACGGATAATATGAATATGATTGAGCAAGATCATACAAAAGCAATTCATTATATGTTAATTTTTACTGATGCATAATTTAAAATTAATGATACCTTTAAATGACTTTAACATTAGTTCAAAACATCTTTTGTATTAAAAACGTAACGGGCACCGCGCACATCGTGTTAAGTAAGAGGTTAGTTAAGTCACGTTTAGTTTTATCAGTAAGACATCTCAAAATTACATAACTTTGGAACAATCTATTTAAAATAAGGACACACGCAGTTTCATTATTGTTAATGTACTATTGGAAATAATTAATAATGTAGTCTATTATCTCGAATATTTGTAAGGGGCCGTTAATGATATACCATACCGTATTATAGAAATTTTTCATCTTTTCACCTTCCGCGCTTTTCGCAAACAAGGCATTGTCTCAAAACAAATTTGACTACCATAAAAAAGGTTACAGCGAGTCTACCTCAAAAGCTAATCATGTGCTATCGCGGACTATTTTTAGAGCTTTTAACATTTCCGTCATACATGATTTTTGCATAACTTTAACCGTTTACGCAGTGCGCTCAACGAAAGCTCTCAAAAGTAACAACCTATAGCCTTCTTCGATAAACGGACTACCCAACACACAAAGATTTCATCAAATCGGACCAGTAGTTCCTGAGATTAACGCGTTCAAACAAACAAAAACAAACAAACAAACAAACAAACAAACAAACAAACAAACAAGCAAGCAAGCAAGCAAGCAAGCAAGCAAGCAAGCAAACAAACACTTCAACTTTATAAATAGTATAGATATAGAAGACATAGATATATGTATATGATTTTAAATTCTTTTTAAACACAATACGATACAAAAATATAGCGACCATGATACTTTCTGTTTCTGTATTGTAATAATATTGGCAATTAATACACACTTTACTTCTTTAATTTTAATTTTAAATATTTAACTTGTAATGTTCAAGCGAGGTTCGTTATTCGCGAGGACACCCTTCCCGTGGATACCTTTTAAGTACTTATAAAAACGTAATTCCGATATAATATCTAATGTTTAACTTCTTACACACTAAATAGCGTAATAATAGCGTAAGTAATTATTTTATTGATTAAATATTTTACTTATTATCAGAAGATTAAGATTTAAAACCAACAAAAACATATAATAAAATGTATAAAGAGAGCCAAATCCCTCACTCTTTACAAAGTGTCGTAGATTCCATGTAGAGCTAAGCTTCTGTCCATGTAGAGCTGAAACGCAATATGTTATTTTTTTAATATAAACCAAAACTTATCGCTGATTATACATATTTAATGTTTCTATTACTTATTATAGGCGACTTATTTTAACGCGTAACAAATAAATCGTCCGGTATACAATTTATAATAGAATTTCGATATAATTATACGAAATCGTCTTTTTGACAAAGCCGACAAAAGAAACTATTAAGTTTTAATACCCTACCTTTTAATAAACATACATAGGTAGCATATTTAAATATCTTCGGTATGTTAACGATTGTAGTTTTGTTCTAAATTTATGAATATATCGGGAACAACTAATTTGAACTGCTATACGTACCTCAGCTTTTACGCAACAAACTATACATATTATTTTACCTGTCCTGACGTTACCGTTAGTTTAAAAGGAATCGAAATACAAAGTCTTCACAACCTCAATACCTCAATAATATCATGTCTGGCATCTATTAATTGGAATTTATAAATGGAGTTCATAAATTGTTGAAGTTTCTTCTTTGTTTGTATTCGTAGAAAAAGAATGAATTTGATGAAATAGCATTGGGATTTTTTGACTTCTATCTTGCCGGGGTGTTGTTGTCCACCAAGCCAAAGTGAGTTCTACTCGTAATTATTAATAGCTTATTTTTAAGTTGTTTTCAACTCAGTATTTTTAACTTAGATTTGAGTTACGAAATTAAAATTAAAATTTGTTAGTATCGTTATCTATGTATATTGTATACATATAATAAAACAGTAGCTTAGAAAAATCTGTACAATAAATATTTTTTAAAAACAATAACTGTGACGTATTGTATATTGAATATAGATAAAACCAACCCAAAACAATAGTTATTAAAATTTTTGTCTGTTTGTCTGTATGTCTATTTGTCTGTTTGCATGTTATCATTTAACTTAAAATGTACTGCACGGATTTCAACCAGTGTAGTGATTACTTATTACTCGGGTCGTGACTTAGGGTACTTTTATTGCTTTTAGAAAACTATTTCATTTTCATAGGAAAGCAAAATAATTGCTTTTATTGCGTCTTCCTTAGAAAGCTGGCGGTGACTAAATCGTAAGAAACACATAAAAACTATATATTATAGTAGGAAATTGTAGCTATTAAAAATCTCGAATATCATATATCTATCTCCAAAGTTATACTCGCAATACCTATTTTTATTAGTACGTATAAAAAACAGTTAACTACTTAGTGAATCGATGTGCGCATTTCACGCAAAAAGTACTGAACCGATTTGAACTAAATTTTATATAGTCATACGTTATTACTCGAAGCAACATTTAAAACACATTTTGAATACTATATACATATAGCCCTTTTTAACGTCCCAATGATGGGCACAGGCCACCCTTCAATACGAGAGGGTCAGGCCATTGTCCACTATGCTGGCCAAGTACGGGTTGGAGGACTTCTCATATCATTTGAAAACTTCCAAGGTTCTCTCAGTCATACAGGTTTCCTCACGATGTTTTCCTTCACCATAAGACAAGTGGTAATCATGTTAGAAAATTATTAAATATTAAATTATTCGCACATGAAAATATCAGAGGCGTGAGACACGGATTTGAACCCGCATCACTCGGGTATCCCAGAAAGCGCGTTGCCACTGGTCTACCACTGCCATTCACTCCATAATCCATATACATATAGATAAACTATTATTTATAATTTAAGTTTTGTTAAGTAACATATTTTGCTTATAATTTTTGGTTATAACTATTTCTCATAAAAAATTATACATTTTGTAAAATATGTTAAGCATCTATGATGATATCTGATTCTTCGAATGAAACATTATGTTATTCATGTTGTAACATATATTTAACTAATTTATGAATTCAATATAACGATCCGTTTATTATAAAGTTGAAATGTAGAGACGATTACATTATATCTTTTGACATGAGATTAACAAAACACGGGGTTCAAGCTATTAGATAAAAAGTTAGTACGATATTCATAACGAAACATAATTGCCTATTTCATCTATATGTCCGTCTAAAGTGTCTGAATGTAATTACCAAAAGTCAAAATGGTCCGCCCACAAGAACTCTCAGGCCGCGAGGTCTCCAACAACCTGCTCAAAACGAAAATTACACCATCATTCTTTGTATTGCTATTGAACTATTATTTTTATTATTGGTTTATAATGGCTTATTTGTGTCAGTATAGGCTATAAACGTTCAAATTGTGGGAAGAGTAATCAATCAATGAAAACCTAATTTCATTGTTTAGTGTCCTGCGTTGGTTGAGAACATTAAAATTGTTATATTATTGCCACATAAATCGTTTATAGATTATAGAAATGTTATATTGATAAGCATATGTGTTTTAGGTGTATGTAAATTATATTTTTGTAACTATTTCTTATCTATTTACAAATACAGTTTACCAGTTATTTTTTTTTATGGGACAAAGGGGGCAAACGGGCAGAAGGCTCACCTGATGGTAAGTGATCACCGCCGCCCATGGACATCTGCAACATCACAGGGCTTGCAAATGCGTTGCCTGCCTTTCAGGAAAGAATACGCTCTCTTCTTGAAGGTTGCCAGGTCGTTACGGTTCGGAAAGACTGCCGGCGGTCCAGCTGATTCCACAATGTGGTTGTGCGGGGCAGAAAATGCCTTAGAAATCGCACTGTTGTGGAACGCTGGACATCGACGTACAATACTTTTTTTGTTTAATATTTTTGTTTTTTTTTATTATTTCTTTTGTTCATTACAAAAATGTTATTTATATTGTACTTATTATAATGAGTATAGTAATTACTAATTTTGATAATTTATTAACTGATTTATTTTCGCATAATTGAATACCTAATAATTATAAATGAAACATGATTTTGCCCTGGATTTATTTTAATTTTTGGTTTCCGACGTTTCGACTTTCGAATGCTTTACAGCAATCATGGCCTCCCGTGACCAAAATACGAAAAGATAGTTTCATGTATAATGTCGAATATTCGCCTCAACCTAAGAAAGTATTACCTAATAATTATGAATTATTACCATTTGCCTCATTTGCGTTGACCGCTTCACTAATCTATACATACAGATAAATAAAATTGAAGTGTCTGTTGTAACTTGTAAGACTGTAAAAGTTTTTACTAAATGCAAAGGTAATTATTTATGAATTTTATAAGGCAATCACATTTCTTATCATTTTTGTGTGTGAAATGCACGTAGACGGGACGAATCCGAGCGAAGCGATGCGAGTCGCTATTTAGATAATTAGTAATAATACTAGTAACAACTAACTTATGGCGGAAACAAACATTTTCTTTAGAAATAAACGCAGTTTTAGAAATGATTTTAAAGCCTCATCGAAGAATTGTTTTAGAATATCGTTTAGAAATTCGTGAAAGCATAAAACTAGAAACCGAAAAAAGTATGTTTCGCTTGAAAAATCTACTACTCTCCCTAATCGATGCAATTTAAAAGAACCAGACGTATATGGTGAGCAATTTTCGTAGCAACTACCCAAACAATAAAGCCTCACTAATGGTACCCTAAATACATCGTCCATTTATTTATTAAATTAGAGCTTAAAGCATCACGACATTGACTCGGAATAGTGGTGAAGTAGATCATATCGACACTTCGGCATATCGAAGTCGAGTGAGTGCAGACTGCAGAGTGCCCGAGTGGTGCGGGGCGATCGGTTGTGCTGCGCTACGGTCCCTCATTGAACCACTGAATGAAGCGAAATCAAGTAATCACTAATTGAATCAATGGCTAGTCACTGCTACCAACAAATTATTTTAAAGCTTTACATTCTGCTGACGAATTGACCATTTCTATAACTTATCGCACCTCCAGATTACAAAGAATCTTTGATTGAACTACGATATGACACTGACAAGCCGTTTAAAAGCTTTGAATTATAATTTAAAAAAAACTTTGAAGGAATTGTATTCGACTTACATCTATCTATACATCTATCTTCTATGCATATAATAAAATTCTAACTGATAATTCGAATCTACAGATTCGACTTAGTTAGAATTTTTTCATATTGAATTGAATGGAATATTTTTTTGAAAATCTAATTGAAATAGACATTATTATCCATATATAAGAGGCCAAATCTATTATTTTTAGAATTTTTGTCTGCCTGTCTGAATCAATAATATAGGATACTTTTTGCTGCGGGAAAATACTCATCTCTGAGAAAAATACAAAAAGAAGGTTAGAAATAAAACCACGCTTACATTTACGTCTTTAGAACGCGGGCGGAACCGCGGGTATTGCTAGTATATAAAATATTATATATCAGAAAAATATATTCATATAGGTACATACATAATTGGAAGTTAATAGATGCGTAAAAGTATCTTTTGTTAATGTTTTGATTAGGTAGATAATAGGTGTCTTGTGACCTTTAACCTTTACAAAAACTTATGTATAAGCCACCTATATGTTTAAGAATTGTTACAACTCGAGATAATAATTATTATTGGCCGACAAATCTTCTCTTAGTAAACCGTTACTCGTGATTTGTTGCAGTGAAAACATTCATTTCTTCATTTGCATACAATGGTTTGGTGCCAAAAAATATTGGAGTGTAAACGTTAACAATAAAGGCATATGAAAGTTCGTTTAGTTATAGACGTGCCGTACAAAATCATATGCCACTAACTACTATTCATCTCATGTCAATCGAATTTATAACACAACTAGCAGTACCCGCGGCTTCGCCCGCGTTCATGGTTTCAAGCCCGCTAGAAACAAAAAAAGCTAAACAACAACACAAACTATCATGACGATCGGTTAAGTAGTTTTCGCGTGAAAGCGTAACAAACAAACTTACATTCACATTTATAATATGTATTAGTATAGATATTTGTAAACATATCAATCCATAACGTACCTACTCGTCTTGTAATTAAATAATTGTTATTCAGTGTCATTCAAAGTTATATTGGTATATCAAAAAAATGTGAATTTTTTACTATAATAATAAATTTTATATAAAAAAATTTTAATTTTATATTTTTTACTTTTAGTATTGATAAAAATAAAAAGCTTTGACTTTCAGCTTAATATAATAAATATTACACTTAAAAACTTAAAAAATAATGTGTTAAGCTTTTATACTTCACACTCCTTAGATCGTCAAGTACTTACTTATCGTACAAACAATTCTAATCTATTTATTATACCTATTATAAATCTATTTGTTTTGTCGAGTAGAGGACTTTCACGTATCAAGTGCTATCTGATGATAGCCGATAAACATATTCCGTGCATTACTATATGACAGTACCTACTCTCTTGACGCAGATAGATTGAACTAACGGAGCTTTTCTTCACTCAATTGTTTTAAACTATTAATTGTTCCGATAGCGCCGAACAATGCAAGTGAGTATGAACAATGAAACCGGAAAAACGTTTTCAATTACGTTAATATGTAACATTATTACTTACTCATAACGGTATTAAGTGTTTAAATCTAATAATATCCTTAATAATTTTACGGTTAATACATAGGTACCTATAGACATCTCCAATCTAAGTTTTCCCACAGAAGTAAGTATGCTATGTGCTGACCCGGATAAAAGCTGAAGCTATCACAATACCAAATTTATCAAAATCTATTCAGTGGTTTTCTCGTGATGCGTTTTTAGAGAGACAGTCAGACAAAGACACAACAAAAACCAAAAACTATAGAATTTGCCTCTGTATCAATAATAATGACTTTTGACTTCAATAATGTTTGTAAAAAATATATTTATTGCATAGATAGATATCATGGTGATCACTGATCAGTTACAATTTTATTATATTATGACGTTATAGATTAGGTACATATATACTACACATGTGATATAATAGTCACAAAGTGAACTCTGCAATTAAAAAAACATAACGTTCATTACCAAAGCAATAAATATTAATTCAATTTTATAATTGCTTAATCAGAGTAAATATTTATAACAACAAATTGTGTAAAGAAATGAAATCATGCTAAGCATGAAGCGAGAAACTAATTCAGTAGCAATTGTTTTATGTTTGCGGTCGCGAGTACAATATCTTTGAAGATTAGAAGTGTATAACTCAATGATTTCGTTTCGCGGGCGGAAACGGGCGCGCCCACGCACAGGTCAGAGCAGTGACCCCGCAGCTCACCTCGGCGCGGGCGCACGCGGCACGTCTACTACTCGCGGACCTCATTGTTCCAACTTCCAAGAGATCTCGGGCGCAGGTAACTGGAAGCCACTCCGCATTAACAGGTTCATAGATTAAATGCGCAGATAATAATTTAGCCGTAATGAATCAATTAAATAGATATCGAATCTAAAATTTGTAACTTTAACGTGACAGATCTTCTCTGTTCATAAGAAATAAGTAAATGTTATAATTTTAGTTTCCTTTTTTTTATTTGTTCAGACAGCTTTTAATAACCATTATGAAAAAATAAGCATTCTTTTTGTGCCCGACCGCCGCTACCTATAGGTAGGTACCTACTATTATTACTACTTTAATTCAGTGCCTAGGTAGATAGTAGATACCTGGTACTTAACCAAAATTATATGTAGGTAGGTTACTTTTGCTTTAAATATCCACGTAATCTGTAAGATGGATTATGAATATATATTTGGATATTTATTAATATATCAATAAGATTTTCTAAAAAATATTTATTGGAAGTACAGATTTTAGGCTCAGTCTGAATTTTATTTTATGTATATTTATTTTATGTAAAAACTACCGATAAATTAATGTACACAGAAAATTCGATAAGTACCTACTACAGTTTTTATTTCAATATATCAATTATCACTATAAAATGTTAATAGTAGTAATACACTACAGTCTACAAATTTTATACATATATTATTTAGCTTCTAATAATGTAATATTATCTTATAGAACTAAAGACAAGTAGGTAACTGCTATATCAAATTTCAATATTATCAGATTTCGTTATAACTCGAACTACATTAAGCGCTATTATGCGCGCTTAAATGATCTTTCTTAATTAGAAACACCAATAAAGCAGAACGCCCATCACTATCACAAATTACACCTGCGTTACTAATTGTGTCTGACTCGCATATTACTCTCGCATGTAATTCTTTACATCTAACCGTGTTAAAATTATATTTATTGCTGCAATCTGTCACCACCATAATGACTACCGCGGCGACCACGTATGAGATGAAACCTAAAGCATCACATTTAAATGAATGAAGCTTTTGGAGAGTTACCCTTAATAGACCTGCGAAAAAGAAAGGTTATTTATGTGAAGTAAAAGAACTTCCTATATCTATTGCTTGTCTGAAATACTAAAAGAGGCCAATGAGCCACTGTTGATATCAAACTTTTCGAAACAGAATCAAGAAAACTAAAAAAAGATTTTGAAAAAAAATATAGTACCTACACAGACGTGTTTTCATCAAATTGAAACATCAAAACTAGAAAATTAATACTAACTATTGAGAATTGATGCTATCCAAAGGAACAATACTTTAATACTGAAGTGAATCGCATGAACCCAATTGTGTCTACTATAATTTAACCGACTTTATAAAACAAGAGTTATAAAATTAAAGTGTGCATTTTTAATGAACATTGAAAAAAAGGCCGCAGTTAACATTTTCGCGGGACATAAGTTTAAAAAAATAAAACAAAAAAATCACGACATGACGATTTAAGTATAATAAAGTGCACAGCGTTACGTAATGAAGTCTGTTAAAAGAGCTAGAAATAAATTCAAAAAATAATATTTATTTTAATAAAATAGTAACACAATTTACACGTAGCATGTAAATTTACACTGCATTACAATCAATATTTTCGTCTTAAGCTACAGTCTTGATCTTGATTTATGGATGTGCGGTTTTAAGCTTGCCGTATTATTAACAAGTTGTAAATCAACGATCAGAATTAGGACTACGGTGAATCGACTGCCCGAGATATTATGTGGACGGTATTTTAACAACACAATACCTAAAGTATCTCAATCCACATACGTCGACTAGTACATCAATGATAATAATAATATATACCTAGCAAATAACTTAGCTTTGTTAGAAAAAATAAACTATATAGGAACATAATAGGTAATATATATAATATCATATATTATGTGAAAAAAGTAAAAGTTTTACATATGTATACTTAATAAAACGTTTTCCTTAAGCAATATTATATTGTGTTTATATCAAACATTACATATCATATCTCACTTGCTACAAATCAACCTGTGTAGGTAAACTTTTTTATTTGTTTCAATCATCATGAGTAATGAAAAAGGAAATGCCTTATACAATAATTGTTTGTCACTGATTATTTAAATAATGTAAGACCTTTTTTTATACATTAAGAGGGTATACTTAAAAGTAAATATAAATACTATTCAGGCGATTAAACGTTCCCGAACTACAAGTGCATCCGTAAGCCGCAGAGGCAACCCAGACGCCGGCAAATGCATCATGCGCGATAATGAACTGGCTCGTGTGCACGACTGTGCCTGCAAACTCACATATAATGCACAATTCTTGTCATATTGAATCGTGCTTTACCTAGCCGTTGCCATATAAAACACCCCTCATGATATTTGTTTTGCAAGGACACTCACTTGAACTTTAGAGACATATTGTCATTATTTGTGTTTACTATAGTTATTACTTATTTGTGTCAAAATAACTACAAGTTTTAAGATTTATGTAATTGTTATTCTTCCTGTTATTTAATATACTTAATAGTGGATATTACATATCTACCTGTAGGTAGGTACATATTGCATATAATAAAATTTTAACTCAATTGAATGTGTACATTAAATATTTTATGGAAAACTTATTGAATTAGTCATTATTATGGATACAGATTACAGAGTTCAAAGGTATAGTTTTTAGAAATTTGCTCTATCTGGTTGCCCGTGACCGCATTACGATAAAATCACTGTACAGATATTGATGAAATATGGTATAGCTGGTTATCCGAGTCAACATTTAGAGTACTTTTTACTCCAGGAAAATCTCCGAGTAATCTACACTAAGCGGTAAAACGTATCTAGGACGAACCCGAGTGGAGCGAGGATGAGTCTCTTGTATATTATATATCTTTATAACATATTGTTTTATTTTAAACATATTGTTTGTCATAAATGCCAGTGGTTTAAGGTACTTAAAAAACAAAGTACCTGCATATTGCTTTTGCAGGACAAACTTGCAATGAATATGGACGCCATTTGTGAACAAGACAGGATCTCGGGTTTCTTAAACTGGCACCTCCCACGTGGTGTCTTGTGCCCTTAACCTTTCGTGCGGCCATATCGCGGTTCATGTGCCTTATAATGTGATCACCATAGAGCGTATACGGTTGCGAGTTATGTCTAAATTTGGACCAAATAGACTATGTTGTATAATCAGAAGGAAAGAACAATAATAACTCGTAATAAAGACAAAATATAGCGCTATAGACTGCATTGCATTGAAGGAATATATAATTACTTAGTAAAAAGTATTTTCAGCTATGCACTGTTAAGGTTTCGAATCATTTTATAATAGAAGTAATGGAAAACTAATAGAATAATACTTATTTATATGTATAACTATTGTTCACAGTTTAAGCTTTAATTCTCTATTGATATCGATCCGCGACAACAGCGCACCTGTGCCGCGCCGCTGCGGCGCCGACGCCGACGCACTTTCAAAAAAGGCTTACGTGGTACTGTAAAGCAATATTATCCATTTTATGTCTGACCCAAATATCAGGTTATATACTCGTATCTGGTATCGACTACCGAGTTGTAAATTTTTTGTAATCTGATTTATTGGTAAACAATAAAAACTTATTCACTTTTTTCTTTCATAAAGTTGCAAAGACAATGAGTAGGTATCTATTTTTCATTTGAAAGGTTTTATATGCACCAACAAACGGTTAAGAGAATCAAAACTTAGCACTCATAGAAAGTCAAATCTAGGTATGTCGAACCAATATATTTTATCTGCAATATCAATAAATAATGTGAGTACTTCACACAATTCTGTGCAAGTACTTGGGATGCTAATCTGAAAATAAATTTATTCTAAGACAATAAAGGAAATCTTTGTAGTTTATTGTTATAACAAACAAGATTAACAATAGAACAGATATGGATTATTTTATTTCGCCATGTCGACTCTCCCACGCCAGTGGATTCAATTATAGAGGAAAAGTAGATAGGTCGGCTCGCGAGTGGTCCGCTCGTGACCCGTAAATTGGAACGGTCCGTCGCACGCTCTTGTCGCACCTTAGCCGCTTTGGCCGCCGCAATGCTACGCCACCACAAGTACCACAACATAATTTAACGGCATTCAAAACATCTTACAATTTGCACTAGATAAGCCATATAGGACCATCTATATACAATATAGGTATAATACAATATAGGTACGTCTGGATCTCATATTCAGCATTATTACTTTTATTCAAGAAAGTAAGTAAATAACGTGAACATTAGTATAAAGGTACATTTTAACTTATAATAATAGTTTCCAGTGAAATTATTTATACCTATTCTTCATTTACTCTGCTATTTTAGATAATGTGATATCTTAATTTTAAGCAATTTGACTAAAGAAAAATTTTAAATGTAGAGTACCTACTATGAACCTACTCGCATACTATTAGTACATATAAAAAATAAAGAGTCTGTTTTTAATTTCAAACTAACAGCTTTTAACTAAATGCATATAATATGAAAGTTTATACGGTACTTACATCAAAAAATCTATTTTTATTTAATTTTTGTTTGTCTGTCTGTCTATTTGATCCAGCTAATCTCTGAAACAGCTGGACCGATTTTGTCGGGACTTTTACTCGCGGATGATTAATGTTATAAGGAATAACTTAGGCTACTTTTATTTTATTAGAAACTAGCCTTTCCCGCAGCTTCGCTCGCGTTCTAAGGGCTGGAAACCAAATTCTTTCGCCCGTCCGGGTGGCCGTCTTGCACACAGTGATCATTATTATGTCGCGAAGTTATGTTAAAACTTAAAAGTATGATGTCTCGTAAAATATTCATTAAAATCAAGTGATGCCAAGAGCAATTTTGTTCTAAAATAAATACGTGTGATGAATAACTAATTAATTTGGATTAGGATTAATATCATGTTTATTAAACACCTTCGTAAATAATGCATTATCTTAAAACAAATTTGATTACCATAAAAGGGTTATAGCGAGTCAACCTTAAAAGATAGACATATGCTATCGCGGAATTTTTTAACTTTTGAATGGAAACGTTTCCGTCATACATGATTTTTATATAACTTTAACCGTTTTACGTTTACGCAGGGCACGCAACGGAAGCTCTGAAAAGAAATATTTTTCTCCCGTTTTTGCAACATTTTTCATTGATCCTCTGCTCCTATTGGTGGTAGCGTGATGTTATATAGCCTAAAACCTTCCTCTATAAACGAACTATCCAACACAAAAAGAGTTTTCCAAATCGAATCAGTAGTTCTAAAAATTAGCGCGTTCAAACAAACAAACAAACAAACAAACAAACAAACAAACAAACAAACAAACAAACAAACAAAAAACTCTTCAGCTTTATAAATAGTAGGTATATATAGATTACAAAGACCGTTTAATTTATTTTAACTAAAACCCAGCGAAGCAAAAAAAAAAGGCTGTGATGGATCTTCAATATATTTACAAAACATTGACAGATTGACGTTAAGTCTATGTCAGTCTGTCTGTGACCGCATGACGAGAAAAACACTGGACAGATTTTGATGAAATTTGATAATAGCTGGGTATCACAGATATACATATATATCCGTGCTGGTTCATTGTATATAGGGTAACATTTTACTGCGGGAATTTATCACTTCTGAGAAATCTATAGTAACTGTCAAAACGTAATATGTATATTTAACTGCTGGCTTGCCATTACAAAAAACGGTCTCCTAAGATAAAAAAAAATCAGTTATTAAAAATAGAAAACATTTATATTTCATTTTTATAATTTGTAAATTGCACTTCCTTAAATGTCCACAATGGACAGAACAATTATGTACAGACATCATATCTCCCATTTACTATAGGTATTGTTACCGAGAAAGTAGAGAAAGTGGAATAAAAATGATTACCAAATATGTAAACAGATGTTTAATATACAAGAAAAGAATAATACAGTACGTCAATTGTAAATCGCGATTATAACGCATTAACACCTACAGATCACGACAACTTGAAAAACACACACTACACTACTAGAATATAATGGAAATTATTATTGATACTATATGTGATATGATAGTATGTTGACTGTTGTCTGTTTGTACTTATTTTTACGACCTTTGCTTTCTTTTAAATGTTCATTTTTTTGTTCATTTCCTGATTTAAAGTCCGGGGCAAAGTATATAGTATAATAGTAGGTCATAGGTATAGTAAACTATTATTGATTATTTTTAATAACTCTATCTGATTATAACTATATCTGAATAAAGAGACAATTTTGAAGTTCAAATTAGAAATGTTAAAAATATTTTAAATAAAAAAAATTTTAAATCGTAAATATCATATATTTTATCCTAAATTCGTCAACAGTAAAAAAGATTTTGTTAGAGAAAATATGAGATTTCACGCAGTGTTACTTTAGGGACAGGAAAATTAGCATTTTTTAAAGAAACACTATCAAATAGAAAACTTTGGAGAACTGTGCAGCTGCTAAAGATGCTTCTTAAGCAACACTCGCGCAGAGAGTAGTGGACATTCCCATAAGTCATCGGCACAGATGCAATGGGACGCGTCCACAAGTCTCATACCTCGGTGTGCTTGAGACGAGAAACCGAAGAAGGATTTCGAGAATCGTCAAAACATGAGGAATATTTGCTTACTACGAAGCCTAAGTCCATCAAGTTCCGCTTCCGGTCTTACATGAAGACCTTTTAATTATATTCGGCTTCGCACTTACACACTATAAAATTGATTATGCACGTATAACAAAGTTTTATTAAATATCGGTTATCTGATGCGTTGTATCCACGTGATACTATAATCCTATAACAATAATCCTCTTATTATAAATAAATTTTATTATAAATAAATTTCCTCGGCTACTATTAGAGTCAATTTATTTCGCTGCTTGTTCTATAATTCATGGTTAGATTTTACTAGCTATTACGGTACAATTATGAGTCACAAACAAATGAAATAATGTTCCAAAGTTGGCTTAGTTAGCTATCTGGTAGCGTAAACAGGTGTGCTTGCCTTATTGGGTCCGAAACGCCTAACAAACAATAACGCAATCGCCTAACCAGGTTCGCTGCTTTTATAGAAATCATATCCATTCTTGACAACAAGTAAGTTAAAAAAACAACAATAGAAAATATTCAAGTACCAGAAACTAGGAAAAGTTCTTTTATTAAGCTCTATAAGCACATACTCTTTACTTTTTAATTTTCTTTATTTTTAGTACATAGCTTAAAATAATACACTGCTGCCAATAACTGTCTTGTAACCTCCGTACTAGTTCAACTATGTGACCGTAATACTATATTTCACACATACGCAGCATTTTATAGTGAATCGATAACTTTAGCTTATCTATTGCCCATATATATGTATTTAAATACTTCTATATATAAAAATGCAACTATTTCTAAAAATATATTTTTGTATGCTTGCTACGGGTATTTTATTCAATATTGATGTTCTCTGACCGACTTTGGCTACAACAGCGAGTATTACTAAGACTTGCCATCTAGCTAACAGCGCAGGAGATATTATAGAGCAAAAGTGTCCGCGCAAACACAAGTGCAATCTCTATTCCTGTGAGACTTATAATCCGAAGGGACGACAATTCGAAATGACCGGTGAGAGATCAGATGCAGGCAGATGTTTATATACGGTATTCTATTATAATATATTAATTACTTATGAATAATTTTTTTCAAGCATAAATAAATTTGTTAAAAATTGAATAATAAGAGAGTTATAACAATTAATTATTCGAATTCAATTCCAAACTTCGTTATTTTGTTGCTTACCATTCAGTTGATTATAAATAACAATACATACTTAGAATAGTAGGGGAGCCCACGATGCTAAATGGGGATTTACTCGAGCGTCGTAGAGACCTATTGGGATGCAAAGCTTAGATGATAAGAAGAAAAAAATGTTAAATAATATATACCTTTACATCGGTGGGGGAAGTGGCTATAGATTTTTAAATATGTAAAAAAAAACTGTTGCATGGACATCCTAGAGCGCGTCAGATATTGATAGCATCAATTCCCTACCTATTTTTAATAATGTACGTATGTTAATCTGATCGTTTGCATGATGCGGGTGGTTGTATTTAAGGGTTGAAAATGAAAAAAAATTTTTTTTTATCGAGCGCATCAGATTTTCTAAGGGAGTGTTAAGTGCACCAAAAAAAAAGCTCTCATTCACTAATCTGACGACTTTGATGGGACGCAAACTCGCGGCCATTTTCATAATGTGCAAAAAAAAATCGCCATTTTGAAATACTCAAGCGCGTCAGATTAAGATATATATGGTTCATCTTTATGTTCTAAACGTACTGTCTCATAATCTGACGATTATCTAGAGGGATTCGCCTAATCTGACAAAAAAAAATTGGAAAAACGGTTCACCTTAAAAGCCATACCTGCAACTTCCCGCTAATTCCATTCCTGGGTGTTTAAAATTGTACTTATGACATTTTTGAGCTCAAAATATAATTTATGTGATATTTTGAGCTCGCTGAGTTCAAAGAAATAATATTTCTATGCATTTGAGCTCTCCCAGCTCGAAAGTCTATAAGTCGTATTTATCTATTTATCCTACGTGAGACACAACAAGACATTAATCCCACACATTTACATCTTCTAAGTATTCCGTGATGGTGTAATAAGCTTTATTCAATAATATATTTTTAATTTTAGATTTAAATTGTTTTAAAGGCAAGCTCAATATGGACTGTGGAATTTTATTATACATGCGTACACCTTGCCCCATAAACGATCTATTTACTTTTTGAAGGCGAATACTGGATGTTATAAGTTTATCCTTATTTCTAGTATTTATACCGTGTTTGTCGCTGTGTTTTGATTAGCAATTAATATTTTGTCGCACAAATATAAAAAAATATAAACAAATATAAACTGCATATATTTTGTCTTCTTGGCATTTAAAGCCAGATTATTAATGTTAAACCAATGAAGTATATGCGATAATGCACTATTCACTTCGTCGTAATTATTTGACTTTCTATGATCAGCTGTGATGGCGTCATGGCGGCAGAAACCAGAGTGGGGACGGAGTGAGAGAGTAATAGATAGAGAAAGAGTGAGAGAGGAATAGAAACGCGAAGAAGGAAATGTAGGCATCACGCAGCTGCACGCATTTAACTTTATCCACGAATTTTTGTTATTTCGGCTTGCGGAAATCGTCAGATTATATATTTTTCATTATTCTTGAATTATTTCCTTCAAAATAAAAAAAAATTAGCTACGCTCGAGAATGTCGAGATGACGTTTTTTTTTACAACTTTGTTGCCCTCCCCTTTTTTTACGTCACTCTCAAATTGTCAGATTAGTGGAATATACACTTTTTAGGATGTAATTAACTCACCCTACCTTAATCTGACGCGCTCGAGAATTTCTGATGGTCAATATTTTTTTACTAATCTGATCCTGTATCCTTCACGGGCGGCCTTATATATGGGCCTCGTGTTTTGTGGAGGTACTTAACCGGGTACAACGTATCTCCCTGTATATTAATCTGCCGCGCTTTAGTAAATCCCGAAATCCCCGCTTGGGCTCCCCTACCAGAAGTAATTCCTGATATTCAAATGTCAATTAAAGTTACCAAGTCATAAAGTTAAGAAACATGATATTCAATAGAGCTACAATTAATATTAAATACTTGTCGCAGGAGCATCCAGATAATACGGAAACGTCATTTAGGTAATAGTATTTTAGAAGGTATTTAACCGTAAGTATAAGCAGACACATTATGGTTGCTGCGTTAAGAATTATGATTACTTTAATTGGCGGCCAAGCTTGGCCTGTGGCTGGTTAGCGTGCATATTTCTATGCTTATTTTCAAGGTACGATAAGAATGTTCTATTAAGCAAAAATGCATACAGGTTTCTGTTGTAAGAATTAAGAATGTAAAAAACATTTTGCACTGCTTTCATCCTCATTTCATATCTAAGCATGAAAATTAGTTTGCTTAATTATAATGTTTAACATTCTTCCGAGTGCGTTTCTGACGATTAACAACAATATGAGAAACATTAACATTAATTATTATATTAGGCAAAAGAAATAAATCACTGGAATTACGAAAACATTATCTCATACTAATCTATATGTTACATGAATAATTCTGAGGACAAAAAGTAAACAAGTCCACTACCGCTTGCGGGTCGCGTGCCTACTTGCAATTAAATTGCCCGTTGGATGCGCTACCGCTGAGATCTCTAGATATAAACCGAGCTTGTCAATTTTAATTATTATTATCGTTCCTTCTGTAATGCGTGAAATAAACAAAACTAAAAAAATACAATTAAATATTCAAAAAAGGAATATTTGAAGACATCGTAACTACGTAAAAATGATATACCTAAATATTAGGTAAGTACCTACCAACAGAAAAATAAAACTGTCGCTAATAAAAAGGACTTATCCTATTACTTTATAGGAGGTATGAAACCATATATATTAAATAGCATAAAAATAAAATAAAAATTAAATCTTTGCTTTCAAGCATTTTAGCAAATTTTTGACAAAAAGATTAAGTACCTAAATCGGAATAAAAAATCATTTAAACTTTAAAGTATCAATATTAAATATATTTGTAGTTGTATGTCTTAATTATGTTATCATTCGATGAGGACGTAACGAAGGGGTCATATTCATAAATATTTAAATAAGGTACACGTTTATCAGCTGTCAAGTTGTTCGCAGAAAGCGGCAGGCGTGGCTGCGCAACTCTGCTCGAGCGCTTGTATTACAGAGAGGCCATTGTTCCGAGGTACTTCTGCATGCTCTTCTTCCTGTTCGTCTTCGCTTCGTAATTTTAATGTCAAGTTTTAAAATAAAAAAAGAACATATTACTTCTACAAAATTTAATGAAATGCAGAAAATTAATTAATTATATCTGAGATCATTCAGAGCGAGAGTTATTAAAATAAAAGATTATTTAAGTCATTTAGACTGTCGATAACTAAATGAATCAAGGTAATAAAAAATACTCACATCGTCAACTTTCCCTTAATAACATTGGCATACCTACCTGCTGTCATAATTAAAAGGAAATAAAGGTACAAAATGCTTTTCATATGAGTAATAATTAAAAATATTTTTGATGTCTTCAATTAATGCAAATCCAAATCTCAGGTTCTTAATAAAACAAAAATAAAAATTACTAACTGACGTCACAGTCATCAGATAATAAAATGCATTATTGTCAAGGTTAAATTTATAACCGGTCAAATAATTGAAAATAGTAACGGTGTGATTTATGCAAATCGATAGCTTGACGTTCAATTTAAACTGTGAGGCACGTTGAGCCCGCGGCGATCGCTGCCATTAGGCGCTTCGCAGGACACGCGCTGGGCCTTATCTCGCGCATCAGTCGCGTCTACATGGAGACATATCCGCTATCTCCTTATATCGTGTCCCTTAAAACGATCTATATGTCTATCTATGTGTATTTTAAGTACACTTCATACTTTCTCTATTCCTATAATTAATGTACCCAAAATGTCCAAATATTAACAATTTATTATATATATAGCACTTCAAAAATAATATAAATCCAGTTTCTAAAGGTAGGCCGTAGGTACATTCTTTATTCTCTATTTCTGAGTGTTGATTAGATTTTGAATGTTGGTTAAAAGTATCAAGTTTTATATATTTTATCATAATTAATTATAATTATAGCCGTATTTTAAATAAATAAATATATTGATCATATGACAATACAATATGATGATAATATAACATTAAATAGTTGAGGGCCGGAGGATTTGCAGTTTCAAGAATCATCAAGAAGAGTGAAAGTAAAGTTTGGCAGAGTCCGATTAAGACAGTAAAATCTATGAAACCTTATAGATACTATTCTATAAAATATAATAAAAGCACGAATTAAAGTGTGTACATCAACGGCGTCTGCATAAACAGTTTCATATCGTAACAAAGCGCACTTAAACTAAACAAATACTTGAGTTTCACAGAGAAGTGGAACACTTAGATCTGTCAGTGTCACAATTTTTTATAGGTGAACTTTAATACGGATAAGATGCGCGTAAAAAAGGTTAAGTGCAATCGAACGACCGAATCAGAACGCTTATTTCTGTTGAGCTTGAACAGCACCCACGCTGAACTCACAGCAATAGATTTATATAGAAATGCATACTGAATCAAATAGTAGGTATACAGTGTTTACGATAAAGGTATTCCATAAATATTATGTGTATACATTCTTGAATGTAAATAGATGTATTAACTGAATTCACAGTTGTAATCGTATATAATTATAAAACAAAATCATCCGCCGCATGTCTGTCTGTTTGTCTGTTCGAGCAAAACTCAAAAACTACAGCACATGTTTTCATGCTGTTTTCACTTATGGAAAGAGTGGTTCTCGAGGAACGTTTTAGTATATAATTTGTCAAGTATTTTAATTTATTTTGACGAATACCTTAGAAGTAATCATAGAAAATTACGCACGCGCTACTTCAAGTGCCGCTTCGCTTGATGCAATCGCCGGCCCTACGCGCACCGCCTTGCTTACTGTTTAGCTAAAACTTAAAAGCTCTTACAAGAAGCAAAGATTTTTTGGAAAATCTGAAGAATTTCCACTCTATAACATTAATATACAGAATGAAAATACTACTTATCGAAGATAAGTACCTATCAATAAAGTTAAAAAACTTTTTTAAAAACATGTTTTTAATTAAACGCGCTAAAAAGAATAAAATAAGCTTTCCTTTAAATCCTTTGCTATCAAATTATAGCGTGATTACTCAATTTATATGATATAAAAACTTGTCGCAGGACTTAAGTACTCGTATTTGCTTTATTTGATAATTTTAAAAATGTTATATCAATCGGATCAAGTTGATTAATTTTCGTGTTTACACAGGTCTACACCGCTACCTAGACTACCTACTTACATCTAACTTGCAACAAATGCACATAGCTCAAGTTCTCCGGAAGTATAAGTAACACTTTCTATGTAGGTATATTAGGTAGGTTTATTTATTTATTTATTTATTTATTTTTATTTATATTCCACAATCCCAAGTTAAGAACGGAGTTTATTGCGCATGCAAAAGAAAATTCTTTTTGATTTAGCGCAGCAATGACAAGTATAACAGACCTAAAGAGTGCGTGAGAGAGTGGCCACTGTGATTGTTGGATGGGTACAGGGTACACATCGAAAAAAAAACATTAAAACATGATACGCCTTTGAACTAAGTATATCGATTGCAATTGATCTAGTATCAGTCAGAAAGATAGCATTGCTCTTCACATGCAAGCAGAATTTCAGGCATAGTACTGTAAGTTTCAGGTTCAAGGATCAATTGTATTGTCTTTAAAAATAATGCTGATACTTCATGTTGTTTTGTTAGTATACTAGTTAAATATTTATATTGTTGTAAAGTCGTAAGCTTTTTATGCGAGTTATATCCTACTCTTTTACTCTAACTTTAAAGGATGGGAGTACTAAAATGTTCGAAGAATTTAAATATCATTTATTTTTTTTTTTGATTTTTTTGATTTATGATCGCTAAAACTAAATCTGTTTTCCGTGAAATACGAACTTATTTTATTTATTTTTATAAAAAAAACGAGGTATTCAGCTGCGTGACACACACAAGTTTCTTAACATAGAATCTCTATAGTTTCATAACATTTGGTCTACAGAAACCTTGTAAGTTTAATTGTGTGATACTTGCACCTATTGTATCATTAAAATCTATATGAAAACCTTGGCACATTGCATCAAACACTTACTTTTCTTACACATTACAATATCCATCTTTAACAAATAGAATCCGACTGTCAACTCTCAGCAATACTATACTCACCTTTGAACTTAAAATTTAACAAAAATGTATCTTGGTAATAATAAGCGAATATATATTTTAACGATTTATATAAATTATTTCTTTACATTACGTTATTATATTTATAAACCTGAACTAGCTGACCCGGCAGACTTCGTACTGCCTCAATCGATTAATAAAAGACCTAAACTTTTGTTTATGTAGATTGATAAATATTAAGATTTGTCACAAATTAAATTTCTGAACGCAACCATAATATTTGACATTTGACAAACTATATGTAGGTTTTATAATAATTAATGAATAAAAATAATCTAAAAGATAGTTAACAACTTTCATATTTATTCACCTTTTAAACCTTCTCTGGACTTGCACAAATAATTCAAGACCAAAATTAATCAAATCGGTCCAGCCGTTCTCGAGTTTTAGCGAGACTAACGAACAGCAATTCATTTTTATATTATATAATATAGATATTAAGATTTTATGAACGCATGATATATCTTTATTTTCATTATTTTTGTATAGTGTCGCCTCAATATCACAATGCGTAAATAGCTATGTAATAAAATAAGTAAATACATATGTATCAACGTACAGGGAAACTTCGCATAAAAACAAACGATTTATTTACGAGTGTTTATTATACTAACCGGCTATTAAGAACTCGGCGCATCCTGTGGGTTTTAATCACACGAATGATATAAATGTGAAAGTTTGAGAATGAATGCGTGACCGAGTATGTTTGATACTGCTTCTTGTTGTAATGGTTCAATGGAAGTGAATAAAATTCAACAAGGAAGTTTCATGATGTTGTTAATATAAAATCATTAAATTCAACTGGCACGCTTGACGCCATTAACAAGAGAATTAAATTGAATCATTTAAATATACTTAGATCAAAACTAATAAGTAAATCAGCGATTTTTTTTGAAATCTATCTATAAATGACTGCGAAATTTATTTAAATTACGGTCACTCAGGTCGCTTGACGTCACGAAATTATTCTTACAAGCGCAACTTCATGCTTTCTTTACTTTTTCATTTATTGAGATATTGGTTTCATTTAGTCATTCATATTGGTTTCATCTAACCTAAATTTGTATATTTAATACATAAAAATTAGAACTTTTTAGACTATGTTTTGTAAAACTAACGCGAGGCTACGGGAAATATTATAATGTACTTAGGTCATAAATTTTGTCGTACTTTTTTCTTTTTTTTATTCAAAATATTTGCCATTAGCACTATTGCACGCTCTCATACGCTCGAACCATGTAATAAATACTTCGCTCTAGAAATTACTTGGAACACTACTGCATGTCTATTCAAATGTGCCGATAAGCTCTGCCTCTGCATCGTTAGTAAACTTGCGTCCTTTTAATTGTTTTTTCACATAAGGGAAAAGCGCAAAATCGCATGGCGATAAGTCTGATGAGGATGTCCCAGTAATCTCACTCCAACATCACGCAAATAGTCTGTAGTTCTGACAGCCCGATGTGCCGGAGCGTTATCCTGATGCAAAAAAAATGTTTAGCCTTGAGTTTGGTCGCTCGGCCTTTAAAAGTCTAAAACTCGAGGCAAACATTCTTCCGTGTACCATTTTGCAGTAACAGTTTTCTGTTTATCGAGCACGATTGTAGACAATATCCTCGTTTTAAACAAATACTGCTACCATTCTTTTCTTAACCGATCGAGACACTTTGACCGACGTCGGTGACTCTTCATCTTGAAACACCCACACTTTACTCTGGGATTTAGTTGGGACATCGAAATAGTAAAGCCAAGTTTCGTCACATGTAACGACTGAATTGACGTACTTAGATCGACCGCCATCAAATTTTGTAACATTTCATGACACCAATACATGCGTTGTTCCCTCAGCTCGTCAGTCATCAAATGCGGCACCCAGAGTGAACAGAGTTTCCTAACTTTTAAATCTTCGTGAAGAATTCGACAAATAGTTGGTGCACTTAAGCTCAGGATTTCCTCGATCTGTCGATACGTCACATGCCGGTCTTCTTTCAGTAGTTTTCCCACTGCCTCAATGTTTTTATCGGTAGTTACCTCTATAGGCCTACCCGACTTCGAATCGTCCTCCAAGTTAAAATTGCCGCGATTAAATTGAATAAACCATCTTTCTATTGTCCTTAGAGAAGAACACGTTTGAACTAATATACCAATCATTTCTTTACAACATTCTTGCTTAGTTAAGCCCCGCCTAAAATAGTATGAAATTATTACACGAACGTCGCGACGAGTAAATTCAGTCATGTTTATTTTTTTTAAAATCGCAATAAATCTACTGAGGTACTTTACGTCACAAAACTTGTACCGTTATTGTTGATATTAGCTATAGTTTATAAATCTATCCTTATTTCATCAATATCTTTTATTTATTTTACATACGACAAAACTTATGTATTGACTCTAGTACGAGTACTAACTTAAGTAAGTGTAAGTAAACCGAGTAATATAGTTGCCGTATTATTACTAAACGGCTTATTTGATGTAAACAATGTTTCTTACTACACTGATACTGGGGAAACTATCACAAGTTAATACAAATATATACCTACTGTTATTTAATAGTATTATTGCTATCTATTAAATATCTATAAACGTATATTAATATTAGGTACTTTTTATTGTTACAATATATCATGGAGCTTTTAACTATTTATTTAAAAACCTTAAAAATATATTAGTTCTGAAATTCATTATTGACCTATATTATGTAAATACATCTCTAAATTTAGTTTCTTAACAACCCATAAAATTTCCTTTTTTTTTTAATTTTCCTCCTTTAGAAAAGCAAATAATTAACTGTTAATTAACCTACCTATTTTATTTGACTTTCAACGGGGGTTAAAGCCCCCGTTCTCGCACCATTTATATTTTTATGTGCCAATCATTTTAAGGAGAGTCAAATCATTAGCCCTTGTGGTAAGTTTTTGTGGATAAAGGCCTTTGAGACTATTAAAACCTGGTCTGTTATTAAAGTCTTTGTAATGGTGACAAGAAGTCGATTGGCGAAACATTCAGGAGTTGAAATGACTGCATGATTATTCTTCTGCATAGAGGAGAGAGATAAAGGGACGTTATTTAATGAATTGGAAAGAACCTATCTGATATTTATAGTATACCAAAAATTGACACAGGAGTGAATAATGCCTTATAAGAATAATCTAACGATTATTCTTATAAGGCAGAAAAACGCGCAACAAAGCGTGATTAAAGTTGTTTGAGAATAAAAGTGTCGTAAGAACTCTTCGCATTGAATAAAGATCAAAGACTTGAATAAACTTCATTTGAGTCTATATAACAAGTACACACTTACTGATGACAAGTTCAAAGATACAGGTCACTCAATGTTGCAAACTTAATAAAACTATTATTGGTTTTTGTGTTGCATAAAGTGCTAGTAAAACTATCAATATAGGCAAAAACAAAACAGCTCAGTACCATTTTTTATCTGATTATGAACCGTGTTAACAAAATAAAAAATAATCAATAATGAATTCGAAAATTAAACAACCGGGTTAAGCAACTTAAACAAAGAAATTAAAAAAACTAAATACTAGTACTACCATTTAAATGTTAGTCTAACATATACAGTACATATTTTGTGATATGTCACTCATAATAAATTAAAAATACAACACAATAACATATTCAATGGTACCAAGTTTAGGATCGATTAGATCCGTGGAAGCTGCTCATATCGTATAACCGCTTCGAAGAGAGGCAATAACTAAGCACGCTCTCGATCAGTCATCTTTTCAACTGAAGAAATTAAATTGGAAAGGTGCATTCCTTTGGGCTACAAAGCTACAGACAGACACATCAGTGGATAGTATTAATCTATCACTACACAAAATTTAGTTCATATTGGTTCAGTACTTTAGGTATTGCTAGTGTAACTTAGGAGATAGATAGGTATACGATATGGTAGGTTTTCTGTGGCCATTTTAAGGGCTACAATTTCCTTATACATTGTTTTGATGTAACTCTTAAGATTTAGTCACCGCTAGCTTTCTAAGAACGACTCACGAAAGTAATTATTTTGTTTTTCTGTGAAAATGAAATATTTTTCTGCAATAAAAAGTACCCTTAGTCACGACTTGAGTAATAAGTTCACACACAAGTTCTCTACACAAAATTTGGTTGAAATTTATTGTTCCAGTACTTTTTGCGCTAACATACGAGTACAAACAGACAAACAAACAAAAATTTTAATAACTATTGTTTTGGTTTTGGGTATTTCAATTGTGTATTATATTATTTTATATATTATTTAAAATAATACACAATACGTTACAGTCATCGTTTTTTTAAAATATTTCATCTAGAATTTTTTATGTTTTATTATATGTAGATTGTAGAGATTCTCTAATTTCATAGTCTTTATATTTTTTGAAAAAATAAAGTTTATGTAGTTACTTATTGAAACAATAGCTACCTATATCATTATAAAATAATATATCTTGTAAATTCAAAGAAGGCATTGAAAAATTACACGATTGTGCAGTTCGATATGAAATTATCAGAATCCCATGATTTGTATGGCGCCTGAAAGAAATTTATAAGGATAAACCAGTGGCACGGCAACCGCCCGTTCTGTAGCTGAGCTGCCTCGTGTCACCGCTATCGCTTTCACGTCGTGGTTATCGCCACGGTGATAATCTGCATAGTGCGAACCGTTATTGAAAGCCACGGTACTAGTTTGTGCGTGAAGGCTACAATAGCGGCACTTTAATCTGATATTTATTGACCGAGAGATAGAATGAGGCTATACTGAGGTGGCCTAAATCTGGAGCTAATATGTGTAAATAATGATCTAGTGGTCTATGAGCTTCACAATATGTAGATTAGACGGGTATTAAAACTGTGGTTGACGTCGCAGCCGATAGTAACATGAGATTGACTCGAAAAAAGCCTGTAAGTCCCATAAAATGTACGTAGGTACATTACCTATGTATATATAATAATTCGAAAGTAGACTAATTTATTAAGTAAGTATAAAATAATAAAAATGAATGAAACATTGATGATGGACTATAAGTGTTGTCAAATCTCAATGGGATTCTCGCGCGGCTCCTATATCAATGATCAATTTGGTTTCGACAAGATTATCTTTTGATCGGAGCAATTTCTCTTGAGCCTTTTATTCGATAAAATCGTAAGAGCAACGTGCAACGGGTTGCATCATCGTGCATAATTATAAACATGGGATAAAGTTCGTGAAATCTCCGTATTTGTATTTTATGCTTATGCTTAAGAAATTGATTGCTTGCTTTCGAATAATAATTATAACCTATCTGAATTTCGTTAACAATAAACATTTTTCATCGTGCATTTTGGTGCAGAATAACATACACAATAACAGCATAACGCAACAAGTGAAAACGTAGATGAAAGTTGAAACGAGCAAAATACAGGGCAAATGCAATCAGAACCAATTTTCCATTACTAAGTATTTCTTGTTGGACATATTCCGACAACAAACACGACCGTCCCGCGAGCCGTGGGAATGTCCCAGTCGAGTAACGGACAGACGGACAAATGATGTTGGGCGATCTATTGCCCGTAATTGATGACGACTATTGTACGAGGCTTTTGAAAGAGCCTCGAATGTTTGTCTTCTTTCTCTATACTTCTGTTTGTTTCGCGGTGTTAATCGCTTGCTTGTTTTATAATTTCTAAGCAAGTTCTTAAACAGTACACAAGTAAGCACTTACACAAACATGACAGAAATATTCTATGGTTCTATATCCATACTAATACTAGGTAGGTAATAGGATATACTTACTCGCTTATCTCTAATTTACCATTATATATTTTAGGAAATCGGTTTTTACGTTTTAGCTTTTTTTAGTGACATAGGTTAAATATTTACTATATTAAATAAATCATATACTCGTACCTACTTACGTATTTAGTTAGAATTGCGGCTTCTATACCTCAGATCAAGTAAAAAAATGATCTGAGTTCTATACCTGTGTATTTCGACGAGTACCTCTCAACAACTAATTAATGTGTTTATTATGTAAGAGCCCGTGCCTGTGTATTAAACAAATTTGTCTGTTAGTGCGTAAATTTCATTTAAATAGGAATCCGTCCTGAATGACGAAAATGACGATTCTTATAATTTCGAAATTTTCATCTGTAATGCAATCTGTAATGTCCGTCATCGGTCATCTGAAACGCTTTGTTTAAATCAAATTAACAAAATTAAAAAAAGCTATACTTCCATAATATATATTCACACATATGTTACTGAAGATTAAAATATAAATGTCCATAAGCTTGTGGGCTTCTTTGGATAGAATACAAAATGGGTACGTTACGACGGCCCACTTTTCTAAGTCGGTTAAAACAGAATTTAAACGCATAGCAGCGATTAATCGTAATTATTTACTCAAAAAGAAGGGGCACGAGTGTCGATAAATTTAGAAAATAGTACCTAAGTACCGGGCGCCGGCGCCTATGATTGCTATCAGCGACAAGAATTACAGGCGTCGTCGCAAAGTCGACCACCGTGCTCGCTGCCACTAGCACCAAAGAATTACACTAGTCACTACATACTAAAATAATTAATCTATAACTAAAATAATCGAAATTTCTTTTATTTACACGAATATTTCACATCTAGATACATCTATACATATAAATAAAATTGAAGTGTCTGTTTTTAATTCCAAATTAAATGCTTTTCACTAAATGCATATGAGTACTAACATCAAAATATCAATTTTTAATATTTTTTTCTGTCTGTCTGTCTGTTTGTTCCGGTTGTAATCTCTAAAACCGCTGGACCTATTTTGACGGGACTTTCACTCGCAGATAACTTATGTTATAAGTAGTAACTTAGGCTACTTTTATTTTATAAATTTTATTTATTTTAACTAGCGGAACCTGCGGCTTCGCTCGCGCTTAATCTAGGGACGAACCTGAGCGAAGCGAGGATGTCGATTGTTTTAAATAAATAATAAATATCTTTTAGAATTTTTTCGCGGTTTTTTTTTGATTAATGGTTTCTGACGATATAGTAGTTAAATGTAGTCCATATTTTTTGTTAAACAAATTATTTTTCTTATTTCAAAATTCACATAAAATGGCAATATGTGTACATCATTATAATAATAATTTATGTACTTACTTACCTCTTAAATATAAAAGTCATAAATTCACTCATAAGCAGGACATACATTAAGACGTACCGTAAAAACTATTAAAGATTACATCTTAAAATAACTTCGGATTTATTTCAATTACTTGTTGATTCTTATTTAGCGATACAATCTGGTTAAATCAAAAATTATGACCACAACGCCCGCAGCTCGCGGGCATTGGTCATTCATTCATTACTTTTCATCTGTAAATATTGCCTCCATACACGATTGTTTTACAATTTACCGCTACTCGAACAAATAATAATTATCCTTAGGGGTCTGTCACTACAATAAAAGTTCGAAAATACAATAAACATGTAATAAGCCTGTAGGACCATTCACGAGTTTCTCTTTTGTACAACTCGACTATTTATTGCTCAAAATCTACAAATAGGTCACTATTATTTTTGTTTTATATTTTATATTTAAGATACTTACACTTTTTTGCAAAAAAGGACACCTAAGGAAGTTTTCGTTTTCAGGCCCATTTCAGTTAATTCAATTGAATTTAATTGTTTATCTTCCCCAACTTATCTTTCGAAAACTAACTAGGTTCTCTCGGACATTCAGATTTCTTCACAATGTTTTGCTTTACCATAAGACAAATTGGAAATTATTCTTGCTGTCTTCTTATTTAATCTGGTATATTAATGTATGAAGTAAATTCTTACTTTTTCATAAATATTCGATGATTTCCATAAATTTAATATACACTTCCTGTTTGGGAGTGAATAGAAGAAGTAAGAAGAATTAAAAATATATGTATATCTAGCTAAGTTTTTTTAATTATTGGGAAATTACCACAAGTGGTAATGTGGGACTCACCGGCTAGAATAGCCGACACTAATTTCTAAAACAGACCTTCCCCTTAATGGTACATCGCAGGATCACTTTCGCATTCAACCATGACGCCCCGACGGCAGGTATACCGAAGCAGACCACCATCAATGGGTTGCTCCACAGACCTGTAGCAACTTGGATGGCACACCGTCTACCGAAGTGGGACACCTCCAGGCTCCATGTCCTCTTCAACTCTCCTCCTCTCCTCTTCCTCTTCTCTTCACTTCGCCCCTGACCGGACCGACCGCCGGACGCTACTGAGCCCCCGCGACAAGATGAACGCACGTATATCATATTTCGTCTGTTTAGCGGCGTGTCGGTCTGGCGGTCGAAAATGTTTTCATTCCACCTCACCAATTACACGCATCTGACTTTTAGCGGTGTCGTTAATCTTTTGCGTGCTATCCAATATGACGAATTGGTTTTGTAGCTCCAGTTGGATGCTATTGGCTATCACAACCAGCTTCAATCTGGGGCCGTGTTGATCTTAAAGTCGCTTATCGACTCCGGGCTCATTCACTGTGATGTTAATATTCAGTGTGCCTCTGACCTTTTTTTTATGGGACAAAGGGGGCAAACGAGCAGGAGGCTCACCTGATTTTAAGTGATCACCGCCGCCCATGGACATTTGCAACACCGCAGGGCTTCCAAATGCGTTGCCGACCTTTCAAGAAAGGATACGCTCTCTTCTTGAAGGTTTCCAGGTTGTAACGGTTCGGAAAGACCACCGGCGACAGCTGGTTCCACACAGTGGTTGTGCGGGAAAGAAATGGCCTTAGAAATCGCCCTATTGTGGAACGCTGAACATCGAGGTGATGTGGATGGAATTTACGGTTTTGGCGCGATGTCCGATGATGTAATTCTGCGGTCGGGTTCAGTCCGAACAATTCCTTAAAAGTTAAAACACTCCCCGTGATAAATGCGGTAGAAGATGCAGAGTGATCCAACATCTCGACGCAGAGCTAAAGGATCAAGCCGATCGGAAAGAGCTTGATGGTCGGACGGTCAAATGAAAGTAGCTGGAACTGTGGAGCTTCCGCCCAGAGATGAGAATAGTACTCCATGTGGGGCCGAATTTGCGCCTTATAGATATTAAGACGCTGACCCGACGTGAAGTACTATCTCGCCTGACTGAGCACACCAAGCTTCCTTGAGGCCAATTTGGCCTTACCTTCCAATTAACCACGGAACTGGGCATTGTTCAAAATGTCGACGCAATTTGTATTCCGATACTGGCTGTGGCAGACAGGGGAGTGTCCGCAAATTGAGGAGTTACGACAAATGGCAACTTTTTAGCGGTTAACGTGCAAGCTTGTGATTTTTTGAGGTTGAATTGGACTAAGTTTAGTCGACCCCAATCCGAGGCTTTGGTTAACAAAGATTCGACTTCAGACATAAGTTTGTTCCGGCACTCATCGACGTATTCCCGAGAAATATTAGCCCGGCAAGTGTACATACAGGGCATCCACAGTGCTATCGTCTGCATAATAATGAATGTTGTTGATTTACAACATGTCATTGATATGCAGAAAGAATCATGATTTAACCTTGTTAATCAAACATATCCCTGAAAATGTGTTCGCTATGAATTCGCTCAACTTTGCTACTCCATCGGATGTCTTCTCAGTCTTCATTTAGCTCCCAGATTTGCCTTTTTTATATGCATAAACGAAGAACATTCTAGTAATTGAAAATTTGAATCACTTCTAGTAATCTCGATTCCTCCAGTAAAAGTGTTCTGCTAAGTTATGTTTTACACAATATTAAAAACATTATATTACATAATATTAAAAACATTATTTTCAAGCAGTACCTACAGATTCCCCTCGGTCGAAAAAAAAATAAATCTTTGGCTTGTTTTTGAGTCTGATCAATACCCTAGATTCCTTGATTAATGAGGAGAACTGTATGATGACAGGTACCTAGGTCTTATTATTGTATCTTTCTAATAAAACCATTTAACTAAATTATATATATATTTTAGATAATAATTATGTCTAATGTCGGTATGCTACTGTAACGTATTAATTAGTAGGTATATTTTCCGAATTCCGTGTGTGCGAATTTTATAAGCAAAATATAAATTTTATACTTCAGCGTTTTTGCTAAAAATTCAAGCCAGGATCTCAAATAGTGTGAAATTTTTGTTTTAGTATAAGTAGATATTGGATGCAATAGGTAACTATGGTAAAAAGATTAGCTCTAAATTGTAGAATTTGATCTTTATAAACAAAATTATCGTGTGCAGCAGTAACACATGTTATTATTTAAGCAATCGCTTTTTTTCCAGCAAAAATATAATTCACATAGCAATGATGCAGTTTTAGTTTTTATTATAAAGCTTACTAATATTATAAATGCAAAAGTAACTCTGTCTGTCTGTCTGTTTGTCGCGGTTTCACGCCAAAACTACTGAACTAATTTAAATGAAATTTGGTACACAGGCATAGGCTACTTTTCAATGCAAAAAAAGGGCTGTAAGGGGTTGAAATAGGGATAAAAGTTAACGTTGTGCTCGGAGCGGGTGGTACCAGAGCAATCTGGCGCGGACCAACAGCAAGGGGGGGGGGGGGCACGTTGGGGGGTGATTCTCCCCCCTGAGGTGGGGGTCCTCCTCCCTTCGGTGCCATGGGGTGAGGTTTTAGGTCTCGTTGAGGGGTGTTTCCTCCTTCCTCCGGGGTTCGTTAGGGGATGCGTTGGGGGGTCCTCTTCTCTTCGAGGCCTATGGTAGGGGGCGCGGTGGGAGGTGTTTCCCCTTCCCTCCGGGGTTCGTTGGGGGATGCGTTTGGGGGGGGGTCCTCCTCCCGCCGAGGCCCGACGGGTGTGGTGGGGGTTGCAGAGGGGGTGCAGTTCGTGAGCACCGGTCTCCATCTCCTCTGCAACCGTTTTGGGTGGGTACCCACTTCGGTGGGGAGTACGGGTGGGGCCGCGGAGTCGGGAAGAATTCACAGTTCTGCCCGCCCTCCGCGGCCCCAGCGGGGCCGTCACCGCTCGATGGCGGACGTGGCGGGGCGGCAGGGGAAGGGGAGTGTCGGCGTTGTCGCATTCTCTTCTCCTGCGGCTGTTTTTGGATGGGGCCTTTGGGCGCAGTGGGTGGGCCTTCGGGCGATTTGATGGTGTTTGCCCAATTTTGGGTGGGAGGTTCGGGTATATGCATATAGACTTATATACGCATATACCCCTTTAGTGTTGGTTTGGGGCTGCTCCGGGGACTTCACTGACCAGTGGGTGGCCAGGGTTGACTTGGGAGCAGTCCCACTCGTGGTTGTTAGTCTTCCTATAATGGGGTTGCCCCGCTTGGGGCGGCCTCATGGTGGTGGCTTCGGCCAACCGTCGGGGCGTCGCGGTTGTATGCGAAAGCGATCCCGTGACGTCCCACATGGCGGCAGGGGTTGGGAAGTTGGGTTTTAGTGGGTATGTCGGTCTCATTATCCGGAGAGTCACCACATAACCACCCCAGGGGAAGTCGGGTGGTATCCGTAATAGGATTTCCCAACTATAAAAAAAAAGGGATGAAAGTTAACGTGAGTGCCACATAACCACTTGTGGTATGCGTCAATGCATTTCCCAAAGTTAAAAAAAGGGGATGAAAGTTTGTATGGAAATTACGTCATTTTTAAAGCTAGAAGCATGAAACTTATTTTTTTGGCTTTTGATTAGATATAAATAAGCAAGACATGCAAAGTTCGTAAAAATTTTATACCAAAGTGCATAGGGACGAACCCGAGTGAACCGGGGGTGAGTCGCTAGTGTTTGAATAAATCAAATACCCTACCTACGGCTACCTGTAACTTGTAATTTAAGCGCCAGATTTTACTCGCTTACTTTATTCTTACCCTTTTTAACGTCTATTACACAGTTTTACATGTATAATAATAATAAATATGTTGGAACATTTTCATTTTTTACATACAGCGCCATCTAGTTCCATGGTAAGCTACGAGGCTTGTGTAATGGATACCAAGTAGTTGATATACTACACATATATAACATTGAAATACATACATATTATAAACTGGCAACTCACATCTCGATTCGCTTGGGTACTACTCGACACGACCAGTGACCAGGGACCGACGGCTTTACGTGCTCTCCGAGGCACGGGGGTAACACACCACCAACTTCCCAACTCCGGGCTGTTACTGAGGCTCACTAAACAGCAAGACTCAATAACTAAACTTGGCCCGACCCGGGACTCGAACCCATGATGAGTGGCCGTACTTGCTAGCCACTACACTAACGAGGCAGTCGTCCTCAACTATATACAACCTTTGACTTAGTTATTTTTTCCAATTTAGTGCTCACGCAGTTGCAGCTTTTATATTTTGTTATGTAAAATGAAATTTTCTTTCGCCAACTGGGTTCCCTGTTAAGTTAGCTTTAGTTAGCAGTCACGTTTTCTTTATTTACCTATAATTTATTTTTTAACAACACAACTGATTTGAATGAGCTATTATTGGGGCTAAGTTTAAAGAAATAAAACAGTAATTAACCGACTTCAAAAAAAGGAGGAGGTTATCAATTCGTCGGGGACTTTTTTTTTTTTTTTTTTTTTTTTTTTTTTTTTTTTTCTATGTATGTTCCCCGATTACTCGACGATGGCTGGACCGATTTGGAAAATTCTTTTTTTGTTTGAAAGGGTATAGTTTCTAGTTGGTCCCATAGTCACCAAGTCACGATCTGATGATGGGATCCCAGGGAAATCGAAGACATCTCTCAAATTTTATAGGCACTTATTACGTTTTTCATATATTTTCTAAAGCTGTTCAAGTATTTGCGTCTGATAATCATCATCTCCTGTGGTTGAGCTAATGATGGAAGGTACAACTCCTCAACGGTTAGGAGTTAAAAGAAAATTCTTTCAAAATTATACGTAATTATAGACCGATAGTTAAATTCTTTCAGGCTCTTATTAACCGACTCTAAAAAAAGGAGGAGGTTCTCAATATAAGTATGTTCCCCATTACTCGAAGATGGCTGGACCGATTTGGAAAATTCTTTTTTGTACATAAACAAAATAAGTATCTACTTTCCGCTAAAAATTTGAAAATAAATTATTTTTAACAAAAAACAAAAACCGACTTCAAAACTAAACAAATCTAAACTAAAAAGTAGAAAATAATACTTTTAAGAACTTCGTTAATTTAGAAGTCGGTGCCAGCCAAAGCAAAATAACCTTAAATAGACACATAAGTATTCGGTTAATCTATATCTATAATATTTGTAAACATAATCAAAATACCGTTCGAAAGTTCCTTGCAAAGGCAAGATAAGTCTATCCGTCCTGGCTGGCACCGACTTCTAAATTAACGAAGTTCTTAAAAGTATTATTTTCTACTTTTTAGTTTAGATTTGTTTAGTTTTGAAGTCGGTTTTTGTTTTTTTTATTAATACGTATTTAATTCTTTTGATTCAATAATAAACGTTAGTTTTCTGTAATTTTCTTGTTAGACAAAGAAGATTATCATGTATTCACCATAAAAACACGTTTATAGTAGTATTTTTTCGAAAATAGAAAATAAAAAACAATAATCATATTAACTTAATAATTAAGAAATTGTACGTATCGTTTATTAACAATACAATATTCGATTATCCGTACTATCAATGTAAGTGGCATGTATCACAATAAAACAAAAAAGCGAAATAATAACGAAAATAAATAATAATTAATCAGTCCAATAATGACATCTTCAATTTATCATTTTAGGACCATTGTATGACAAAAGTAACGTTGAATTGAAACGAAATACGGCGAATAAACGTAGTATTCCAGAAAATTAATCTAACAGGGTATTTTACTCCATATGAAAACCAATCTAAAAATATATTATAAAGATAGCTTAGGCAAAAGCATTCGGAAAATGTTGGTTTTAGTTCATAAAATAACAAAATAAATTATAAAATTAAATCCATAGTTTTCAGTTTTTTATTAATCTGTTTTTAAGCACCACGAAATAGTAGACGCCACTTTATTACGTCATACCGCCGTGTACACAAAAATAAATGATTTGTTCGGGGTTTTTTACACTAGTATTTTTGCATTCAGGAACAGCACACGAACAATAAGTGATATAATAACTCATTTTTAAAGTATAAACCATGGAGTTTCTAATCTCCATGGTATAAACAATTATCTATTTCATACAAATCATCAGCGCATTTGTTTTCAAAATCCACTGACGTACTGAGTACTGACATACAGAGTAATAATGGCGTCCACTGCGTTGAGCGTTTTCGACCAATGAGGTGCGAAATTTGAAAATGTAAAAATTTAAATGCATGCATTCAATCGATAAGTGTTATAAAACACTTATCGATTGAATAAAAAATTGGAGTTTTTTTTAATGGTGTATTATCACTACAGAATCTAATTAAGACACTGTTCAAAAATTGATGTAATACCCTATTTACAGTTTCTAAATTACCGTAAAATTATTTTTTATAAAACTTATACGTAGTTATATAGAATTTATGTATAAATAAAACTATTATAAACCTATTAAGTACGAATAAAAATACAAAAGTTGGAATGTTTTCATTTCACAGATCATTTTTTATCTTCATTAAAATGCAACGATATCACATGTAATTAATATATAAATAAATAACAAGGCGATTTACTTTAATAAATGAATAAAAATACAAAAATAAGTTACAGATTATATAATAGTAACTTTAATTTTCTGTATCTAAGATTATACTAAGTTGTACTATAGTATTATGTTATCCAAAAATATATAATTAAGATAGCTTAGGAAAAAAACATTCGGAAAATGTTGGTTTCAGTTTATAAAATAAAAAACTAAATTTTAAAATTAAATTTAAAGTTTTCAGTTTTCTAATCTGTTTTTAAACACCACGAAATAGTAGACGGCATTTTATTACGTCATACCGCCGTGTACACAAAAATAAATAATTAGTTCGGTGTTTTTACACTAGTATTCTTGCATTCAGGAACAGCACATCAACAATAAGTAGAATAATAACTCATTTTAAACTATAAACCATTATTAATTTCATACAAATTATATCAGCGCATTTGTTTACAAAATCCACTGACGTACTGACACATAGAGTAATAATATAATAGCGTCTACTGCGTTCAGCGTTTTCAACCAATGAGGCGCGAAATTTGAAAATGTAAAAATTTAAATGCATTTTTATTTAAGTGTATTATCACTACAGAATAAAATTGAGACACTTTTTAAAAATTGATGTAATACCCCATTAAAACCTTAAGCAAGTCCTAAATTGCTGAGTATTTAATATTTTGTCATCTTGTTTTCTTAGCTGGGGCTAATTATGTAAAAAAAACCATCCACCTCTACTACTTTCTACGCAACTAGTTTAACTAAAACTTGAAAAATAATTCGCGAGCAATTAGTTAAGAATAATTTTTATGATCGTCAGTCTGTAAGTGGGCAGTAAGTTTTAAAAATTCGCGTACATATTTAGTCTACTCAACAAATAAAGTTCCGCTTGCAAAAATTGCAAAAGTCATTAACAATTAAGTAAAAATAAAAAAAGTGGTTTAGTTTCTTGCAAATATCTCAATAACTAATAAAGATTTTTCAAATTTTAAATGATGAGATTCAAAAAGACGAAATTTCCTATAAAAGTCCTGACTCCCGGAATTATAGGACCGATATTTATAATTTTCCCAGATGAATGAAAACACGCCCGAAAACGGGTGCTCTGGCTTGCGTAAGTCACGCGTACTTAATTTATAAATAAACACTATTTTAACACATAATGTAATATAAAATTTGTGAAATGAATTATTTTTAACAAAAAACAAAAACCGACTTCAAAACTAAACAAATCTAAACTAAAAAGTAGAAAATAATACTTTTAAGAACTTCGTTAATTTTGAAGTCGGTGCCAGCCAAGACGGATAGACTTATCTTGCCTTTGCAAGGAACTTTCAAACGGTATTTTGATTATGTTTACAAATATTATAGATATAGATTAATCGAATATGTGTCTATTTAAGGTTATTTTGCTTTGGCTGGCACCGACTTCTAAATTAACGAAGTTCTTAAAAGTATTATTTTCTACTTTTTAGTTTAGATTTGTTTAGTTTTGAAGTCGGTTTTTGTTTTTTGTTAAAAATAATTTATTTTCAAATTTTTAACGGAAAGTAGATACTTATTTTGTTTCTGTACAAAAAAGAATTATCCAAATCGGTCCAGCCATCTTCGAGTAATGTGGAACATACATAAAAAAAAGTCCCCAACGAATTGAGAACCTCCTCCTTTTTTAGAGTCGGTTAATAAGATCCTGAAAGAATTTAACTATCGGTCTATAATTACGTATAATATTGAAAGAATTTTCTTTTAACTCCTAACCGTTGAGGAGTTATATTTTCCATCATTAGCTCAACCACAGGAGATGATGATTATCAGACGCAAATACTTGAACAGCTTTAGAAAATATTTGAAAAACGTAATAAGTGCCTATAAAATTTGAGAGTTGTCTTCGATTTCCCTGGGATCCCATCATCAGATCGTGACTTGGTGACTATGGGACCAACTAGAAACTATACCCTTTCAAACAAAAAAAGAATTTTCCAAATCGGTCCAGCCATCGTCGAGTAATCGGAGAACATACATAGAAAAAAAAAAAAAAAAAAAAATCCCCGACGAATTGAGAACCTCCTCCTTTTTTTGAAGTCGGTTAAAAAATGAGAATTCCTCTCTTGGAGCTATTTTTGGAAGGCTTCAGAATAGATCAACGTTGGAAATATTAAACGTTCGAAATACGTCACTGTTTTACAAATAATGAAAATAAATGAAAAACAGTGACTAATCTCTAGTTTTTTTTATTTGTCTGTCTTTTTGTGGTCGCATCACGAGAAAGCCACTAGACAGATTTTGATAAAAAATGGTATGCTGATAGCAACATATAGGATACGTTTTACTGCGGAAAGATATCACATCTCTACGAAACCTATACTAACAGTTAAGGTGTGCCTTGTATGGTACAAGTGCTATTTATTTGTATAAAAATATGGCTAAATCATATAAACAACTTCCATTTGATTAAAAAACCCCGAAACTGTGTAACAGTACGACTATATACATTATCATCATCATCATCATGAGCCCTTTTTGACGTCCCACTGCTGGGCACGGGCCTCCCTCAGTACGAGGGGGATCAGGCCGTAGTCCACCGTGCTGGCCCTGAGCGTGTTGGCGGACTTTACATGTCTTACGCCGGGTATCCACTTAGGTTCGCCATGGTTTGCGAACGCGCCCGCTCCGCAAACCAAACATAATGGATACGTCGTGATCGCGGAGCGCGACTGGAGCACGATCGGAGCACGGCGGAGCGCTCGGGAAGCGGTTTTTTGCGCGATCTCAAAGGGGAGCGCAGTTTGTTCGTGGACGCGAGCGTGTCACGACGTGTTTGTTAAGTTCGCGAACATGAAGTGGTCCGATGAAAAATGTCTACAGCTCATAGAAGAATACCGTAAACATAATGTTTTATGGGACCCACGAGATGAAAACTACAAGAAAAAGAATTTTATTTTAATATATGCATTATTTCATTATTTTTTCTTCCCTTATACATATTAGCTTGCCAAAATCGAGGAGGTCGTTTGTATTCCATCACAATATAATGTATCAAAATATAAGCTGCACTTCCTACTAATTCTGGAGGCGGCATGTTTGCACCGACCGTCTGTCGTGTGTCGACTGGAGACCGGAGCGCGGAATGTTAGTGCTCCGACAGGAGCACTGATGTTGCAGCCTAAGTGTGTACACTGTACACGTTCACGTTCGCGGAGCACACAGTGTTCGCAAACCACGGCGAACCTAAGTGGATACCCGGCTTTACGAAAACTTCTAGGTTTTCTCAGACATGCAGGTTTCCTCACGATGTTTTTCTTCACCGTAAGACAAGTAGTAATCATGATAGAAATGATTCGCACATGAAAATATCAGAGGTGCGAGACCCGGATTTGAACCCGCATCACTTGGTTATACAAGCAACGCGTTACCGCTGGGCTACCACTGCCTTCGATTATATACAATTATGTCTATTTAAAATGAAACTATCTTTTCAGACTTTGTCGCGGATTTATTTAGTTCCTGACGTTTCGAATGCTTTACAGCAATCACGGTCACGCGAGAGACAAAATATATCGGTAATTTTCAAAATGGCACCAAAGTACCTTACAAAGTTATTGATTTTAATTCTAAACATTTTAAACTATTTAATTTTTAATTTTAAAGGTATTATAAATCAAATTGCCAATATTATTAACTAGGGACTCACCCTTGCTTCGCTCGGCTTTAGTATAAGTTTTTTACAAACTTTAAATATTTTTCTTAGTATTAAAACCTTCTGTGGAATTTAAGGCGAGGCATCACGGGAGAAGCGGAGAAAAACGATTTGCTAGATCAATTTTTTTAGGTATTTATTACTAAATATCGGTCTCGCAAAAAATAGACGATATACTTAGCTCGAAAAAGTTGCTTGGAACTATAACCGCGCAGATTAATTGATAAGTGCTCTTAATTGCTCACAAAATGCTCAGTTCAAATTCGCAATTGCTCACCCTATCAATTAATTATTTAATTAGTTATTAATAATTAAAAATACACTTAAGGATATTGTCTAAGGAATGTGCTAATTTGTTACACGGTAGGGCGTACTTCACTCGATCATAAAAAATCCCAAAAACAACCTAATTAAAAGTCTAAATTGAATAATTTGATAACAAAATTTCTGACTTTGCACATCATTTTTATATGGAAATATTCGTCTTTAAATACTACAGAGAACCTGCTAAAATTGGGTTTCAAATGAAGTCCTATATTTTTCAATTAATTTATTTACACAAAACTTGAATATTTCCCAGCGGTTTGACAAGATGCCGCGCCGCCCGCTACCCCGTCAGTCGCAATCGGGCGCTTGCCAACGTAAGACGTTTGCCAAAATTTTCTCCTTTCGTACTTACGTTCGCGCCACAGCGTAATAATTAAATATGGCTAATAAAAAAAATAGGAAATCAGTGTTAATAGCTAAGAAAAGGACTGGGAAAGAGAATTATAATATGAAACGGTATGTAAATTACTCCCTTTTTATAGGAAAATTATTAATTATTTAAAAAGGTGGTTCATTTTTTTAATTTTTGAAGTTATACTTCTTTAGGCACGTTATGAAAAAATGATGAGATTGAATTTTTAATATGCGCGCGCAGCACCGTCACACGAAAATCTACATGTTGAAGTTACCTATAGTCAACATTTTAGTTTTTTTTTCAACAATGACATGGGTGTCATTTTCCAGGTTTCTCGGGGTGCTGATTGCGAAAATGAGATCCATTTTCAAATCCAAGATGGCGGACATCCGGTTTATTTTCAATAATGACATGGGTGACATTTCTTAGGTTTCTCGGGGTGCTGATTGCGAAAATGAGGTCCATTTTCAAATCCAAGATGGCGCACATCCATTTTTTTCTCAATAATGACATGGGTGTCATTTTCGAGGTTTCTCGGGGTGCTGATTGCGAAATGTGGTCCATTTTCAAATCCAAAATGGTGGACATCCGGTATTTTTTCAATTATGACATGGGTGTCATTTACGAGGTTTCTCAGGGTGTTGATTGCGAAAATGAGGTACATTTTTTAATCCAAGATGGCGGACATCCGGTTTTTTTTTCAATAACGACATGGGTGTCATTTTCGAGGTTTCTCGGGGTACTGATTGCGAAAATGAGGTCAATTTTCAAATCCAAGATGGCGGACATCCGGGTTTATTTCAATAATGACATGGATGTCATTTTCGAGGTTTCTCGGGGTGCTGATTGCGCAAATGAGGTCTATTTTTAAATCTAAGATGGCGGAGCTGAATTGAATATTTTGATTAATATTGTTTACTATTCGTAAATATTAGTGAAAGAACTTGTGATTAAATATACTTTTTCAAATGGTCCAATATAATTGAGGTTAACTCTCCGTATGAATTATTTAATGATCCCAAAGAAGTATAACTTCTAACGCGCTTACATAAGTACACACTCTTTTTTTTAATTCCTAATTACATATTATGTTTCCCTTTAAGGGAAACGAGCATTTTTTTATAATTTTTAGTTAATTTCGTAATTTTTTGTAATTACTTGACACAGACTATGTTATAATATTATAACAAAATGTGTATATGTACGCTGTATCTAATCTTCTATTTTAGGTCAAAAAAACTGTCACGAGTATCTGATCCTATCAGTCCATTAGTAGAATTGCAACCAGCAAATTTCGATACTCCAACGATAGAGGGGTAAGTGGATCAAAGGTAAATAAAATGCTGTTATTTTTAAGCATCAATATTATTACAAGTTATCAACGTTTACTGTTACGGCGTCACTATAAACACTACAGCTGGTAAGGAACCACTTGGAGAATGTGATGATGAATTATCTCAAAATAATATGAATGATGAGTGAGTATATACTATAACGTTTGTCATTAGTTTGTCACACAACACAAATCCAAGCAGAATATACACCACCGTCCAAAAGTTTGGAAGCATACCTGTTTTTGACCAAAAGGAAACGTTACGTTACTATATGCGGTGAAAATTTGTTATAAATGTTATCTTTATGGCTTTTTACTATTGTTTACATAAGAATAAAAGGATCGTCGGCTCATATTAAACAAGTTTTAAAAAGTTCCTAAATTACATATGTAGAGACGTCTAATTCATGACGTAATCCTGCGGTTGCTTTCTTTTGTACTTTGACGTGTTGCTATCGGTAGTATTTGTTATTTTTAACTTTACAACTTTCTACTGGTTTTCCCATATTTTTCTTCTGACATCGGCAAAACGCATAAATATGGTGATTTATATTTTCTTGCATGCTATCTAGGCAGCAAAGATACAAGACATGGTAATTTTATTAATATAACCTTTATTTTTTTCCAGAAATATGGAGCAATTAAATAACCTTCCTCTGATTGTGGAATCCGAAGAACAAATCTACTAGCCCGTCAAAGGGCGAATTGTGGACACAAATTTTGTAAGGGCGAATTGTGGACACAAATTTTGTAATGCTCCAATTGCAAGAAAAGTCGCACCATAGCGGTTTGTTTGACTGCAAAGCAGGGTATTTTCAGCTAATTGGCGAAAAACGAAACGGGTTGGTTTCAAAATTTAAATTTAAATGCAATATGTGCCAAAAGATAATTGTGCTTGATTCTGAAAACACTGAAAATGCAGATATGGTAAATGTAAATATTGCTGCTACCTCAGGTATAGTGTCTACTGGAATAGGATTTGCTCAGTTTGAGGAGTTATTTTCTGCTATGGATGTACCTGTGTTTTGTTCTGCTTCCTATACATATCTACAAGACATTGTTTATAATAACTGGGAAAAAATTTCCACTGAATCTATGGAAGCCGCAAATCGTGAAAAACAAGCAGCATTTGATGAAGGTCGCATGAAAGACGGATATGCTCTCGTCGATGTTTATGTTGATGGAGCTTGGTGCTCAAGATCCTATAGAAACAATTTCAGAGCTAATTCAGGGACAGCGGCAATCATAGGCAAAAGATTTGGAGAAGTTCTATACATGGCGGTAAAAAATAAGTATTGTGCTATTTGTGCCCGAGCGGAAAAGAAAGAGCATGACCCAAAAACACATAAATGTTATAAAAACTACAAAGGGTCTTCTGGCGCTATGGAAGCAGATATTATCTGTGAAGGTTTTAAAGTCTCAAAGGAAATGTATGGAATCATATATGCAAGGATGATTGGTGATGGAGACTCATCAACATATGCGTTAATTCTGGCAGCAAACCCATACGATAACCTCACCGTTGAAAAAATAGAATGCAGAAACCATATTCTGCGGAATTTCTGCAATAAGCTTCGAACTGTAACTAAGGATACTAAATATTCCCTGGCACACAGAAAGACTCTTACAAATGAAAAAATAATGAGCATGCGTAAGGTGATTGTTAAATCAATTAAACATCACAAAAATTCTGACACTTCCTAAAACGTTTCTATTACGTTACTACACCACGACATTGCTAATTCAATAGCACATGCTTATGGTGATCACCGACTTTGCAGTGAATACAACTGTACAAAAGTAAAAATACTAGCTGGAAGTACAATGAACCAGCTGCAAAATTCAACTTTTTTATTTAGAGTCAAAGCCATTATTGCTACTGCAGCAAACAAAGCTAGTCTTATCGAAGATGTAGACACGAATGCTGTTGAACGTTTTAATAGTGTCGTGGCTAAATTCGTAGGAGGTAAAAGAATAAACTTTTCTTCTAGGAGAGGATATCAAGGTAGATGTGCCGCAGCCGTGGTTTCATATAACAACGAAACTGCAATATCCAGTGTTCAAAAAAATATAGTTGGAAAAAGTCCTGAGGGTAAAGTCAAAGAAATTGAAAGAAGGAGAGCGTTAAAACGAAAACGAAATGTAGAGCATCCCACGAAGAAATTTCGATCAATCAGTGATAAAAACAGTGTTCAACACGATTATGGACCGACTAGTCAGGCTCCCTATATGACTGCTGAACAGTTTGAGCGGGCGAAGGAGCTGTTCCTTGATGATTTAAAAAAATTAACTGTTGACAGAACAAAAATAGAAAGGAACACCATATTACAACGAGATAGCAGTGACTGGATGGAAATACGAAAAAAACTAATAACGGCTTCAAACTTTGGACCTATTTGTAAAAGACGAATATCAAAAAGCACTGCACCAATAGTAAGAAATATACTTTATAAAAAAAACTTAGCTCATGTTTTATCAGTCGCTCATGGCGTTGAGCACGAAAAACAAGCCTTGCAACAAATGGAGCTGCAAGAATCCATCAAAATTGAGCCCTGTGGGCTTTTCATTGACGAACATTACCCATTTATTGGTGCAACACCCGATGGTTTAGTAGGAGATGACATCATTGTGGAAATTAAATGTCCAATAACAGCTTTTAAAAAAGGAATCGACACAGCTATAAAGGAAAACAAAATACAACTATATAAGTTTGATAGAAAAAACAATACCAAATCAATTAACAAAAAAAGTAATTGGTATTATCAAGTGCAGGGTCAGCTCCATGTTACGGGAAGACATGAGTGTATTTTTGGAATTTGGTCTGGAGAAAATAAACCACTGATGATTGAGCGTATTTATAAAGATGACGAGTTTTGGAAAGCAACAATAGAGAAAAAAATTGTAAAATTTTACTTGAAATGCTTATTACCAGAAATTATTGATCCAAGACAAATTTGTGGCATGACTATAAGAGATTTAACATTAGAAGATAAATGAAAATATTTCTACCAATATACCACAGCAACACAAAGTAAAATCCAATAATACACCCATACAAGATGAATCCAGAATACAACATGGAGAATATGATGCAATAATGGAGCCAAGACAAATTGTTGGCAGGACCCTAAGAGATTTAACATTTAAGAAGACATAAATGAAAATATTTGCAACAATTTGCCACAACAGACATTAAAATCTAAAATAACACCGATACAAGACGAATCCAATGTACAGCATGAAGAAAATGAAGCGGGAATGAGGCCTTGTGAGCTTCAACCTAGATATTTAAATTTTGACGAATTTTGATAATTCAGTTGAAGAATTTATTAAACATTATCTATTCAGTTACCGCATTTTTCTTTCATAAATATTCAATGTATTTTCCTTTTTGCACTAAACTAGCGAAACCCGCGGCTTCGCTCTCGCTAAATCTAGGGACGAACCCAAGTGTGTGTGTACTTATATATAAAAGAACAAAGTCATATTAGTGTAACATATTTTTATTCACAATTATAACATAGAAATAACAAGATTAATTAATAATTTTCATAAAAAAAAACTATATTATAAATATTCTGATGTAAAAGTAAATAACTTCTACCACTAAAATTAATTTTGAGTATAAACTATAATTAATTCATTAAGATATAAAAGATATGTAGAATAATTCACTAATTTAAATAGGGAAACACTTCACTTGATTTGAAATTCACATAAATTAAGTAACCAATAACTAAATCACCAATTATATATCAACAAATACTAAAGCACGATAGCACAATCACTTATAACACTGTCACTCAGGTTAACTTGATAGTAACGACACACTCCGTCCGAAGTCGACTCGTTTCTGTGTCACTGCGTTGATGTTCACCCTTTTTATACAAGTTGTTGGCGCCCATAGTTGTCAATTTGACGTTCCGTATTAATTAATTATAAGATTTCCGGTTGAAGATGGCTGTCAATTGACATCCCGTATTAATTAATAATGTGATTTTAATTCTTGCGCCGATATATACACGCTTACGAAGTTATACATCTTTGGCATCATTAAATAATACATTAGGACAGTTAACCTCAATTATATTGGAGCACTTGAAAAAGTATTAAAGCACAAGTTTGTTCACTAATATTTACGAATAGTAAATGATATATTCCATTCAGCTCCGCCATCTTAGATTTAAAAATGCGCCTCATTTTCTCAATCAGCACCCCGAGAAACCTCGAAAATGACACCCATTTCATTATTGAAAAAAAAACTGGATATCCGCCATCTTGGATTTGAAATTGGACCTCATTTTCGCAATCAGCGCCCCGAGAAACCTCGAAAATGACACCCATGTCATTGTTGAAAAAAAAAACCGGATGTCCATCTTGGATTTGAAAATGGACCTCATTTTCGCAATCGGCACCCCGAGAAACCTCAAAAATGACACCCATGTCATTATTGAAAAAAAAAACTAAAATGTTGACTATAGCTAACTTCAGAGTGTTGACTATAGCTAACTTCATGGTATCGTTTTTTCGTGAAGGTGTGATCATTTTTCCCTCGCGCCAAAAGAAGTATAACTTCAAAACTACATAATTTCATGTATGTAGGATAATTTTTTTACAAACTTTGAATGTCTTATTTATTTATGTATCTAATTAAAAGCCTAAAACAACTTCAACCCCTAACAGACTTTTTTTAGTCTTGAAAAGTATTTCGTATGCCCTTCCTCAGTGTACCTTTCAATCGGTTGAGTACATACAGACAGACAAAGTTACTTTCGCATTTATAATATTAGTAAGTAATAAATAAAACTAAATAATTTTCTAAAAATATATAAGTATATCTACTCGTAAGTTTATAAAGTAATAAATAATTACGAAGCTTATTTAAAAATGACAAAAATGATATTTAACATTGTCTACATAATAAAAGTTGATCATAGTCAGACGAAATATTTTAAGCTGTGGCTTATTGCTAACGTTACGAGACGCGCGGGCGGCCCCCCACACCTCACCACCTAAAATCCTAGCTTGCGTCGTGATGCCTCGCCTTAAGTAACATACAAAAAAATAAATTAGCCGAATTGGTCCAGCCATTCTTGAGTATGCGCTTACCAACATTCATTTTTATTCACATAGATAGAAGATTTGATTTTAGGTATTAAATACTAAATTATAATTGATTTTTTAAACAAAAATTTTGTTACTTAATAATCCACAACAAAATCCGAAAAGATTGTTTCATTTATAGTATCAAATATTCGCGTAAATCTAAAGAGTATTAAACTTATACCTAATGTTGTCTAATAAAAATAAAGCAACATATAGAAACTATTACTTTCATAATATCACGGTGATGAGAAAATTCGAGCATTTTAGTAGAAGCGTTACCTTGCTGTGGCTTTAGTTTGTTATTTTTAAACTATCTATTACCTAACTGATGTTTACACCTACGAGCTACGTACAAAAATATTAAAAAAATATCACATTCTGTTACATCTATTAAAGCTCTTCATGTGATTTTTTCGCTGTGGAGGCTTCAATGAAATTCTTGAAGTCCTTTCGCTGACGCACGTAAGATGCACAAACCTCTACCAACCTCAAAAATTCCTTAACGTCAAATTTATAATTTGTAAACTTTGCGTGGGATACTCCGCCAGGCCCGTTCCCCTGAAATATATAAATATAATAATTAAAACCCATCGGTTGTACCTGTAGTTATGTTTTAACCGGAGTTATGTATTGCACAATTCAAATTCAAATTCAAAATATTTTATTCAGCATTAAATTGTTACAATTTTTTACTGAACGTCATGAGTCTACTACCAGTTCGGAAAGAAGAAGCCTCTGACCTGAGAAGAACTGGCGAAAGAAACTCAGCGGGACTTATTTTTTTTTATCTGTTTTAATTTTTTTAAATTAAAATTGAAATGTACAATAATTCTATGGATCGAAATAGCCTGGAGGCGATCACATCATTCCCAAGGCGTACTGTCTTCTAAAAAATCGTTAATCGAATAATATCCTTTACTACACAAACATTCTTTCACATTTTTTTTAAATTAGGCAATAGGAGCTTTTTGAACGTTTTCTGGGATCCTGTTGTATACATTTGCGTATACATTGTCCATAAAAAGAATTACTGACTCGGCGTAAACGAGTCACATGCATTTAACAAGTTTATGTTTACTCCTAGTATTAATGGTATGCATGTCGCAATTCCTGGGAAATTCGTGTATATTTTTATGAACATACATTTTCGTACACGTATTGAGAAGCAACAGTCAATATTTTTATTTCTTTAAACTTATTTCTTAATGATATTCTAGGACCTAAACTATAAATTGCACGAATAGCTGTTTTCTGCAGGACAAAAATTGTATTAACGATAGCTGCATTTCCCCATAATAAGATTCCATATGACATAATACTATGAAAATAACTAAAGTATACTATGCGAGCTGTATCTATGTCAGTAAGAAGTTTAATTTTTTTAACCGCGAACGCTGCAGACCTAAGCTTATTCGCTAGCTCCTCAATATGGAGATCCCACTACAATTTCGAATCTATGATAATACCTAGGAATTTAGTAGACTGTGCCGGTTTTAATATTTCTCCGTCTAATACTACACCATTATCAACAAGTTTAACGTTAGGTGTTGTGAATTTTATTAATTTTGTTTTTTTGTTATTTAATAATAAATTATTCGAATCAAACCAATAGACAACCTTTGAAAGAGCATCGTTTACATCGTCATACATAAATTACGTTTTTCCTTAAAAATAAGTGAAGTGTCATCAACGAACAATACTATCTCATGTTTGTCCTGCACAAAAAATGGCAAATCATTTATGTAAACTAGGAAGAGAAATGGACCAAGAATAGAGCCTTGTGGAACCCCCATATCTAACGGAGCCCCAGGAGATCTCTTACCATTTATATCAACCCTCTGTATTCTATTACTTAGATAGGAATTCAGGAGGTTGAGTGCCTTATTTTTAATCCCATAATGATGCAGTTTCCTGATCAACGTCACGTGATGCACACAATCAAAGGCCTTGGATAAGTCACAGAATATCCCAAGTGCAACCTGCGACCTCTCCTATGCCTTAAAAATATTTTTAACTAGCTCAACACTGGCATCTGCTTTGGAGCGACCTTTTGTGAAGCCAAACTGTTTCTTATGAAGTAGATTGTGTGCATTAAAATGCGATAACATTTGCCCGAGTATGATTTTTTCAAAAATTTTACTATAGGAAAATATCCGATTTCGGCATTTGTTTAAAATTACTGTTCTCTAAAGAAGTATTTATAATTTAATTATTACCTGATCTTGTTGTACTAGCTTTGCTTTATTTTCCCATGTCACATACTTTAAGCCTCGAAGCCTAGCTAAATCTGAATAACAATTAGGGTCTTCGCAATTATATCTGTAAAAATATGACAAAAAAGAAGTTATAGAAATCCTGGTCAAAAACTCTACATATAATCTTAAATTTAAGCATTTGCACTGAAACTAGAGCCATGATGTAAGTATAACAGATTAATGTGAATTAAATGTATTAAAGATATCAATAACGAAACCATGACATCAGCCCTTTTTAACGTCCCACTGCTGGGCACGGGTCTCCCTCAGTACGAGGGGGATCAGGCCATAGTCCACCGCGCTGGCCCAGTGCGTGTTGGCGGACTTCATATGTCTTACGAAAACTTGCTAGGTTTTCTCAGACATGCAGGTTTCCTCACGATGTTTTCCTTCACCGAAAGACAAGTGGTAATCATGATAGAAATGATTCGCACATGAAAATATCAGAGGTGCGAGACACGGATTTGAACCCGCATCACTCGGTTATACAAGCGAGCGCTTTACCGCTGGGCTACCACTGCCTTGAAACCTTGAAGCCTTGAACGAAACCAGCTAATTAGATATTATTTCATTTATTAAAATAGTACTACTGTGTTTAAATTAAAAATTATCCTTATTACAATGTTAGTGTGTAAACTTATTTTTCTCTATCACTATGTCTCACAGTACCTACATCTTAACCCGCTTTTAAAGGGTAGTAAGACTGTGATATTTACTCATTATAATAATATTGTCTGTGCTGTAGATATTATAGCATACAAATTAACTCTCTATTCCTGTCACTTTCATACTCAAGTGGGACGACTACTCGACGCGATCAGTTCTCCTAAGCACGGGAGCACCGCCACCAACTTCCCAACTCGGGGCTGTTACTGAGTATGACGGAACAGAAAGACTCAATAACTGAACTTACCCCCACAAACTATGAACCTCTGGATGTACTATGTGTTCTCTAACCACTACACCAACGAGGCTGTTCAACAATACTCATTATTACCCAATAGCAGAAGCCTATCATGGCAATATTGATAGTTCTCAAATAATCATTTGCAAAATTGAAACTACTCATAATACCTATAATTTATCATACTATTGTATAATATTATTATATTACTTACACTTCAAAAACAGCCGCCCAGTCTGGTAAAAATAATAAATGAGTCAAACCAGCTCCATGCATTCCAATAAAGACATCAGTATTGTGGGTTATTTCCAACTGTTCAGTAAAAGGCACCGTTCTATCATATACTACTCTTTGTACATGATACTTTTTGTTCTTTAACAGTGCCTCGACAATTTCCTGTTCATTCAGTATGGTACGATATGTAGTTCCTCTTGAAAGTAATGTAACTCTTACTTTGTCATTATCCCTTAAATGCAATTTCACATTTAATGAATGCAGCATGTGCTTAGAGAAGGCATGGAATAAGCCACTTCTTTCACAACCATAAATCTGTAAATTAAAAATATTTTGAATACTAAAAACCTGTGACTTAAAAAATGTTTAATGTTACATTAAATTATGTTACAACAGGTACACTTTCGTAAATTTGCAAATGAATATTTAAATAATATAATATGTTATTATATAAATATCAAAACAAAACAAATATATCGCAAAGCATAATATTCTGTAATAGTATTTCTATGGGGAATTAATTATTGTTAAGCATTTATTTGATTATCCAGTGGTAATTACAATGTTACAATTTATTACTAATTGCATTTACAATGATTGTTATAGCAAAATGCATTACCTTTTTAGGTGAATACCGCAAGCAATAAATATAGAGATTTTATAAAATATTTAAGCCAACAAAATTAAACTAAGAGGAAGATTCAAAGAAAATTCAAAGATATTCTTTTGCATTCTCTTGGAACTTAGGTAACAAGTCTCTGAATGGATCCAAAGTGGCATTATTAAAAACATGACATGGATAGGCACTTATGATTATCTAAGATAGATTTACATAAAGGCACTGTAGCGGTTAATGATGATAGATAGATGATACTAGTATAGGATTATCATATACATACTTACTATTACATATTATATGTATTGTTTTATAAAGAAAACTTAAGTCAATAATATTTCTTTATTTTTTAGACTTCCATCTTAAAATATGAAAGTCTTTCTATGTAAATTGCAATTGTAATATCAGTTAATGCTAAAGTATATAATATATGTATTATATATAAATGTACAATTTACTATATAAAAATTATGGACCTGCAAAGTGCAGTACCTAAATGCTTTTGCCAATTTATTAAACACTTGTTAATTTGTTTTTCAGTACATGAATAATTTACTTACCAATGGGGTGTTATAATATAAGCCAAATATCATTCGTGGGAGAAGGGGAAAAACAACATTTTTGAAACAGACTACTTTTCCCCTGAATTTCTTCAGATCCCATATAGGATTTATTGTAAATGCTTTAAATGCATCTTTAAATGCTGAATGGTAAGTAAAAGTTTCCCAGATAAGGATATGATTGTCTTTTCCAAATGTTGATGGGTGTGTAGAATTAATATGTATTGATGCATACAAATTGAAAAAATCACAAAAATGGTGATACATGTTTACTGCTGCAATAAAAAAAAACATTAGACATTAGAATTTAGATAGATTAAATAATTCTTATATTCAATTCTGGGGAAGTGGGGTAAAGGTATTCCCAATTATCATAATATTAAATACTTTAGGAAATATGATACCTATGCAATGACTCTTTTAATGTTATGATTGCATACTCTTTCCAAAGGTTATTGAATCTTATTTATTTCAAGCCAGTAAGTTTTATAATTCATACAATTCGAAATACAGCATAGTGGGTGTAGTTTCTATAAAATAAATAAGACTTCCAATCATTAATTATTTGAAAAATATTAATCCTCCAGGAGCCATGTCCCATATACTAAACATAAGCAAAAATTACTTATTCATAACTTACTTGCATCTAATTTCATTATGTATGTTGGCTTTTCTATAACAACATCACACATTCCATCTACAATGGGTTTTTTTGAAGTTCTGATAAAATTTACAAATTCAGGTGCCCAAGATTGCAAAGCACTCATATGTTCTGCCTCTTTCATTAATCTTTCTTTATAGAATTGGCAATATCCACCTAAGAAAATAAAAATAATGAAACTCATTTAAACATGTTATGACTATCCTTCAATGAATAATTTATTTATAATAAATACAATTACCTATTTGACCAGGACCCAGAATATCCATCTTATATCTGAGATTATCGCCTCTCCCAACTAAACTTGTGAAATTAACAATTATATTACGACCCCTACAAAATCTAAAACACAATGAAGTTGATAACAAGTAGATACAAAATTTCAATATTTAGTTATAGTAGCACTAACTAAACTTTTAACACTAACCTCAAGTATTTAGAACATTCAAGGGAACTGTCATGAGGATAAGTTGCTTCACACATTACCATTAATTCTTGAATTTGTTCCTTGATATAACCTAAACACAAAATAAGAAAAGCTCATAATTCATAAATTAATTCATACTTCAAAATGTGTAATAGATTATAAAGTTTACTAATATATAATTACCAAAATCGGCTTGGGTATAAAAAGTATCATACTGGGCTTCTTTTGTTTGTACCCAACCTCTATGATCACCTGGGCATCTAGGTCTAACATGGTACGAATTGCTTTTGTCACAAGTTGATTCATATCCCCAACAATCTTTACTACCTATTAAAGATTTATATTCACAGCCTGGACTAGTTTTACAGGATTCTGCTAAATTAGGAAATAAATTCAAAACGTAAGGAATATGTTCCGGAGGAATATTCAAGTCCTCTATTTGAGTAGAACATGTGTTACTTAAGTACATAAACAAGATACATAATATCCATACAAAAAAAATCATTTTAGTCAGATGAATATTTTTTAAGTAACAAAACATTTGAATTTTGAACAGTGAACACTATTTATAAATTATAATTAAAAGTTATAAAAACAAAACTTATTAATTTTGACATTGACACTAATTGGTGACTTGACAGTTGCATCACAGAATTATATTGTTGTTGTTTTTAAAATTTATCCCCAATAGGGTAAGGCAAAGGACTATAGTCCATACAGCCTTCACAGAATTAAAATTATTAATTACATACTAAAGAATAAAAAAATAAAGCTAGAAAAATATTTACTGATTATTAAATTTAATTGATATTGTACACTATTTATACTTTTTGGTTGGTTATTGTTTTTGTCATAGATAGTTTATAATTGCGTTATACTTTTCTTTATTTTACACACACTTTGTCTCACATATCACTAATATTCACAGGGAGATTTGTCTTTGTTATTGACAACAATCTTTAAAGTTACCCTGGCTGTCTTTGGCCACTCACACTGTCAATAATTCAAATAGGTACTATTTTTAAAGAAACTTTTTTAATGAAAAGTTAAAAATACTTTAATTAGCTTAACCAAAGATTGGATTTTTCAAAACTAATATATTGTGTAGTATAGATAAACCATGGATAATTTACTGCGCGTCCTTTCTAATAAAACTTCTTTTAATTTCATATCACATTTCACTTTTTCATAATTTAATAAGCTCCATAAAATCAAAGTAATTGGTGTAGGCTTCATTGTATAATTATGTAATTATGTTTATAAATTCTTTAAAAGAAATGTTAATTTCAAATTATATAATTTGGTAATTTCAAATTATATAAAACAAAATTATATATTGGTTATTAGGTTTTTATTATTAGGTTGGTTAATTTCAAATTATATAAAACAAAATTATATAATTTGGTATAACTTTGATAAAACCGATCGTCTACAAACCTTTGTCAACATACTCACTGTGTTTTTAAAATAGGACTCTAGTTTATGGTTTATTATTTTATAATCTGTATTAAAAGATTTAATTTGGCCTTCGGCAGATGTCACTGTCCGTTTCGCGCCTTTTCCGGAAATAATTCCGGCGGGGGTTTCTGGTTTTGAGTACACGTGAACAGCGTCATCCAATCAGCTGGTAAATTGAAAGGCCGGCGCTAAATTGTCAATGTTTTCTTTGCGAGCTTGTTTTGTTATTTGTAGTTTTAACTAATCATTGCATTAAAATGTATATGTTATGTGTGATAGTGGGAGAAGCTAAATGACTATAGGTGGTTCATTTTTTAGACCGTTGACTATCACGATTTCTGACCTTCAATCTTATCCTAAATATTGTCGCCATTTTGACCATGCTATTTAATATTGAAATAGTTTATTTCCATTTGTTAATTTCCTAGACATATCCTAGCGAAAACTGTAAATGGATGCCCCATTTCAAGAAGGACTACGACAATGTCCCAGAATACTAGTATAGTAAATTTCCTTATACATGACGCCAATGGTTAGTAAGTAACGACGCTAATATCGTCGATTTAGTTTTTTATTTTCATTTTTCATTTCTATTATTAACCTCCAATCTATTATTGCCGCCTTACTACGGCAAAAACGTTTTTTTAATAGCTTAAATAAGAAACGATATACTTAAAATTTTAGGCGTCGTGTCGTTCCGGATTTGTAATAAAAACTTGTTTTTATGAATTGTTTGTATTCTTTATTTCTGTACATATGCTCATAGGTTTTTTCAAGTAGCAATACACCGGTGTATATTACTACGAAATTTTGTTTTAGGACAGCCTCAAATGGTCAAAGTAGTACAAAATACAAATACCCAACCTCTTGCTCAAATCGAAATTAAGCAAAATCCTTTAAAGGTGTTTAAAGTATCGTCATCCAACCAAGGGCGTAATCAGGTATGTTTTTGGTTACATAAAAGTTACAATATCAAGGTATTATTATTATTCTAATCTTTTTTAATAAGGTATTTTCTCTTTTTCTATGTTATAAAAGAGTCTCATTTATCCCTTTAAATACTAAAATAATGTCTAGAAGATCATTGATTTAAAATTAACTTTAGTAGTAGTCTGTAAATATTAGTATCAACTAATATTTACTGAGAACCTAAAGTACTTTCATAGGTATACTGTAAAATCTTGTTACAGGTACCAGCATACCAACCTATTAAGTTAACAGGAATTAAGTGTGCCTCAAGTAAGTTAATTTGCTAAATCAAGGGTTGTTTCAAATGTAATGTTATCTTAAACTTTAAAGCTATTCAGTACATATTGGTTATGTGCACTAATTTTTCTGTAATGCTACTAATTATTATTTGTTATAATTGTAGTAGAAAAACCAGGCAATTCATGATTTTTCTTGGATCTCAAAATTCATTTGTCACCATTTCTTTTAATGATCTTAATGTCATAGAGCCCTTCTTGATTTGCCCTTGATGCTAAATCAACTAGAACTAATGCAAAAAGATACTTTACAGTGTAAAGACAGGCTTTTTTACAGATGTTTATTCCCATTAAATATTATATCATCTGTTACATGGGAAAGTGTGTGTGCCAACATATTATTTTCTTAGTGTAAAGGATGAATTATCAGCCCATAAAGTGACTAGACAGTGCCTTAGTATAATTTAACTCAATGCTTCAGTTGACAACTTCATATTTGTGTTTTGTTCATTTACTTAAAGACATGCCTGAGGAAAGCCAGAATAAACAGTCACTAATAGAAAGTATGGGAATGTCATTAAGTATTCATCATAAACATTATTTTGTACATTAGATAGAAAACTCTTAAAATTTATTTGTTTAAGGGTATCAATGTATTTTGTTATTTTAACTTCTTTCAGAATTAGTTCAAGTACCTGTTGATACATTGGCTCGTTTACAAAAGATCACCCCTAAGATTGAGCCAGGTTCACCAACTTCTGATTGTGTGAGTTTTTTTTTAATTATAAAGGAATACAAAATATTTCTATTTATTATTATGATAAAAATATTTTATTATTAATATTACCTACATCATAGAAGACAAAATGCTAGTCCTAAAATAATTTTGTAATAACCTCATTGGCACTTATAAATGAGTACATATAAATAAGTCTGTTTATTAACTGCTTTTAACTAAATTCATATGAAAGTAAATACAATACTTACATCAATAACTCAATTTTTTTAACATGTGTTTTCTTTACAGGCTGAAACTGAAGATCAACTGGCAGAACTGAATGTCCTACAAACATTACCTGAACTTGTGCCTATTTTACCTAAATCAGAACCTGCAAATAGTGATAACAAAAAACATCTCTCAATCATTACAAAAACAGAGCCTTTAGATATTCCTATAGATAATCCTGATCTATCACCAGCAATGTCACATGCATCAAGAAGAAGACATGATTCAGATAATGACCAACCAGCAGAATAGTAAGTAAACTTAAACTATGTTCGACTAGCGCAGCATTGTGATTGGGGGTCTCTAGGTATATTTTATGTTTTTGAGTGAAAATAGTTTTATACTTTCACTGCAAGTTTCGCAACCAATGCTTCTAATTAAGTTCCATTGCGCAGTAGATCCACACACTTTACTGAAATTACTCCCAAACTATTTTACTATACATGTAGAATTTTGCCTCCACCACATTAAGCTTCTTGAGCATGCTTTCGAAAAAACTTCATTACTGTGTACTTGCACAGAATTTAAAAGTCTTTGGAAATATAATCAGCTTCCTATCGGTTAGTCTATTTGTAAACACTGAGGTATCTGCAATACCAAGGTAAAAAGTTGACTATCCAGTTATAAGATCAAAGAAAGTAGGGCAATATAATTTTTCAAAGCTGAACATCTTCAAGATGCTCAACTGGAGCGAATGAAGCATAAATATTTACGGTTACGATCAAAACACATAGAAATCGCCATTGGCATAGTTTTCAAGTAGAAGACTGCAAGATTTGAAAGGACTGCTAAACAGTCTTGGCGATTCTTAAGATCTAATTTTTCGGGATGGAATCTTCGCAATTTTAAATGCATCGATGGCGTTGTGTCTTCGGTAATGTAATGTAATTAGTAGTTATCGGCGAAATGGCTTTTTGAATTTGTGTTGGAATACTTTTATCTTAACCTTACTATATACAATTCATTCACAAACTATCCAATAGAGACCGAACCGAAAAATTTGCTTCACATCATATTCTGGAGTGATCAATTCCACAGTATCTTTAAATTCGGGTAATTGACGTGTAAGCCTACCTAACTAGGGGAGGGCCGTTAAACATAAAAATTGGAAAAGCTCGGATTCCAGAGAATGTCAATGGATCTTTATAAAAACTTCTGAAATGTGTTTTCAACGATAAATAGAAAAATGTAAAAAAAAAACGAATCTCTTTTTTTTTAATTTACTAGATACGTTTTAACTGTAGGTGTAGATTTCTCAGAGATGTGGAATTTACATGCAGTAAGAAGTATCCAAAGACTCAAAATGCTATGGAGGCTTGGGTCGCTATTCTTCAGAAATTTGTTTACTAATCTATTTAATTTATATAAAAGCGAAAAACACAATCACGAAAGCTCAAAAGCCGCTAGACGTATAAAGATGAAAATTGGTAGGAAGTTAGTTTATAAAAAGTAGATGTCCGCTAAGAACGGATTTTGCGACAGGGCCGGATTAAGGTGGTCTCTCACAAAAGTTCTTCATCTTATGTGCTATAAACTTTAAATTTGGCAGGGATGTAGTTTAAAGTTGGGTGATGTCCGTTAAGAACGGGTTTTGCGTTTGGGCCCAGATTAAGGATGTCTAAGGGCTCTCGCATCTTTGTATGAAATTCCTTCATTTTTCGTGCTACACACTTTAAATTTTGTAGGGAAGTAGTTAATATTTAGTATAAATTCCCTTAGAATTAATTTTGTAACAGGGCCGGATTAAGGAGGTCTAAAGACTCTAGTTTGTGTGAAATTCGTTCATTTTTTATGCTACAAATTTTACAAGAAGATATTCAGTAGACACACGCTGAGAGCTAATTTTGTGACTTATTATGAAGATTAAGGAGGTCTAAGGGCTCTCGCATGTTTATCTGAAATTCCTTCATTTTTCGAGCTACAAACTATAAATATGGCAGGGAGATAGAGAATAGTTAGTAGACAACCGCTTAAAACGAATTTTGCGATAGGGCCGGATTAAGGGCTGTCGCATGTTTGTATCAAAAACCTTCTTCTTTTGTACTACAAACTTTAAATTTGTTAGGGTGGTTGGTAATAGTTGGTAGAAGTCCGTTAAGAACGGTTTTCGACAGAGCCGGATTAAGAAGGTTTAAGGGCTCTCGCAAATTTCATCTTATGTGGAAGTCCTTCATCTTTTGTGCAACAATTTTTAAATTAGGCAGGGAGTTAGTTAAAAGACGTTTGCTAAGAACAGACTTTGCGACAGGGGCGGTTTAAGGGGATATCATTGCTTTCGCAACCCTATGAGCTTAATAAACTTAGGGTACAGCAAACATAAAATACATTTTAAATTGAAGATTGTATTATCTAAATATAAATATTAATTCAAGATTATTTCTTCAATCGGACACTCCCTTCAAAAGAAGGCATCGCGATGCCAAAGAGAGGCGTGCACATCTACGAAATAGGTGCCCGGCGGATCATGAGTATATTAACGATGGGATCTGAAATTGCTGAAATTGATTTTAATGAAATTTCAGGCAATCTATAGATCAACCCAACGAGTGATCAAGTGAAGTTTTGTAGCGATTAATAACATGAACGCGGGCGAAGCCGCGAGTTCTGCTAGTTAAATGATATTTAAGTCAAGTGCTTGTGGTGTCTCCGCACGTTTGTTTTTAATAAATTAATTTATTTATAAAATTTTAAAAATTCTAATTTCTATAAGTTATTTTAAACACAATTTCCTTTGTTTTTTCTTTATTTTATTATTGACGTTCTCCATTGTGTAATAAGTAAGGCTTTACCTATATTAACATTTCAAAGGCAAAATTATAGTCATAAATGTGACTAAATCCAAAAATTGAAGCTATTTTTAAATCAAACATTGAACATTATTTCATTTTAAATATTTCTCATATACTTAGTAACTTATAATAATCCTGTGGTAAACATTTAATTTACCAGAAAAAAAGTAAATTGCTTTATTTGACACATTTCTACATATAAATTTTATGAAAAGCTTGATAAACATACATGTGCTCTATGTAACGGAAATAATTGTAATATAATATTTTAATTAAATTTATTACAGCACCACAAAACGTCGTAAACACGCAGACAAAGTTGGCAAAGGTTTAAGACATTTTTCAATGAAAGTATGTGAGAAAGTAAGGAATAAAGGCTTTACCTCATACAATGAGGTAGCAGATGAATTAGTTTTAGAATTTGCTGCTGGGATACATGGATCCTCTGACAGCCAAGTATGTATATCCATAAGTGATTATAATATGTATATACTAAAATAATATAATAAATACTTTTTTGTGAATAAGAAAACATCTTGCGGTCTCACACCTGATTTTTCATGTGCTAATCATTTCTAACATGATTACCTTGTCTTATGGTGAAGGAAACCTGCATGTCTAGAAAATACGCACTTGGCCAGCGCTGTAGAGTATGGCCTGATCCTCTGGTATTGGCGGGATGCCCGTGCCCAGCAGTGGGACGTTAAAAAGGGCTAAATACATACTTTTTGTGTATTCATATTTTTTATTTACTTATACTTTCTCTAGGCAATCATCACAATTTGTAGATACTAAAGTATCACTTAGCTTATGAAAGGTCTTATTTCCTATTAAAACATGTATCATATGCTTATTAATCACAAAACTCAAGTATTAGACTACTAAGTTAAGCCCATCAAGTGATCAATTATGTATTTTAAAATGTTATTATTTAATGGCAATATTTTAACATGAACTCTGCAGTACTTGTGAGAGTACAGAAGGATACATGTTACTTAAATGAATCTGGCAACCGGTTTATTTCGGTACTAGAACTTAAGTCTAACCTTCTCTAAGAGTTGCTAGTGACCATTGTTTAGGTTTCCAAAACCATTCATTTTAATAAACTGGTTGATGAACAAGATCTTCCTTAGTGTTGCTCTGAGATGTGACCAATTGGAAGCAATGCCTAGTTAAAATGTAACTCAGAAAATCTTACCTTTGCAGCAATATGACCAAAAGAATATAAGAAGAAGAGTATATGACGCCTTGAATGTATTAATGGCAATGAACATTATATCGAAAGAAAAAAAGGAGATCAGATGGTTAGGACTTCCCACGAACTCAGTTCAAGAATGTTCAGCCTTAGAAAAGGAAAAACAAACTAAGTTAGAACAAATACAAAAGAAAACGCAACAGCTACAAGAATTAATATTACAAGTAAGTTATTTATTTTTATCATAAAATATTCATATTATTGCCATATTATGTTATGAGCATAAGTTGATGACATGTAAAGTTTCGTTTTCTTTACTACTATTGACTCACCGTCACTTCTCTCGGGTTCGACTCGATATTTTTTGTACACCGTGTTTTTTTTTTTTTGAAAGAATAATGTAACCGAAGTTACTCCCCATAACATCAGCTATTAATAGTCCATTAAAATCGACCCAGATTAGCAAAAACTCACAGTGTTAAAATATGTCATTTCAGTTTTATCATAGTAGTTGTATGAAGTCTTATAATTCTTTAGAATCTTGAATAAAAATTAAGAATCATAATTGCATTATAAAAATAATCTTACAATGACAGAACAATAAAAAAAATATCCTTGTATAATAATAATAATAATAATAATATGTTGGGACATTATTACAACAGCGCCATCTAGTTCCACAGTAAGCTACTTAACGTGCTTGTGTTGCGGATACCAGATAGTTGATATACTACACATATTAATTGTAAATACATACATATTATAAATATGAACACCCATGACTGGAGTACAAACATTCGTGATTAGCAAATGAATGCCCCCAGCGGGACTCGAACCCGCGACCGCTGGCGCAGAAAGTAGGGTCACTACCAACTGAGCCAAACGAGCCGTCAAAAACGTTGTATGATAACCTGAAATTTGATTTTACAGTTATAACATTTTTTACAGCACATTTCATTTAAAAGTTTAATAGAGAGAAATAAGGAAGCAGAAAGTAAAGGTACAAAGCCTTCGCCGTCATCAGCCATACATTTACCATTTATTGTTGTTAATACAAGTGACAAAGCATTAATTGACTGTAGCATCTCTAATGATAAGTGAGTAAAATAAAGTGCTTGTGAAAATATTTTGTTGATTATTCTTTATTTATATTTTATTATCAATTCCAGGACAGAGTACATGTTCAACTTTAATAAACGGTTTCAAATTCATGATGACATAGTCATATTAAAGAGAATGGGCCTCTTATTTGGTAAGTGTTGATGGGCATTTGAATTTTACGTTAAAATGTTACAATATCATATTTATAGTATTTTTCAATGACAATTTTTTTATAGGTTTAGACAAAGGAGAATGTACTGAAGAAGATATTGAAAAAGTAAAAAGTATGGTACCAAAGTCATTAGAAAGCTATGTAGAACGTAAGTACTTTTATGTTTATTGGACGCTACTCCTTCACACTGAATTCGATTGAAATTTAATACTCGAATACGTTCGAATTTAGAATAAGTTATTATAAAAATATGTACCCTTTTAAGGTACAATAATATTTTCATAAGGGCTTGCTACAATATTACATTTTTATATAATCAGTATTATAATTTTTATACATAAGTTTAACAAGTATTACATAAATAATCACAAATCAAACAATATTTCATTATTAATGAATCAGGAGATGAAATTTATTTATAGCGAGTCACCTTTACTTTGCTCGGATTCGTCCTTAAGTACGAAGGTTAGGTTGTGATTATGGGTAGTGTTTTGTTGGATTTTTGCTATTTTTCTATATTCACTTATATTCACTCTATGCTTACACACCTCCATCAAAACTTAAAATCGGTCCAGCCGTTTTAGCTTATTGCAAGAATAACAACAAACAGCAATTAATTTTATAAACTATTTTTATAATACTAGTAATTCCCGCGGCTCCGCCCGCGCCTGAGGGATAAAAATTTAGGGTAACAAGTATTTTTGATGCCAAATCATAAAAAAAACAAAAACAATAATTAGGTCTAAAAATAAAAAATCTGGAGAGGGCCACCCTTATCACCTAGGCCCTAGGGGATTAAAAATAGCCTACAACCTATTCTCAGACCTACCAAATATATAATTTTTTTTATAAAAATTGGTCAAGCCGTTTGAAGAAGTTTGATAACGAACACTGTAACATGAGATTTTTATTTTTATATATTACAAGACTTAAACAAACATATTAATGATAGTGTACAAGTGTAAGTTATTTTTTGTTTACAGAAATGGGTAGAGGAGTAAACAATACTCTATCAGATATTCTCGAAGAAGAAGATATTGACGACGTTGGTGACGAAGACTGCACGCTTGAGGGCGAGGCGGAGGTGGACGAGCAGGAGGTGGAAGCTAACGAATACAGTGAAGACAGCAGTGACGTAGACGTGTAACCACCTGGATATTTTATCACTATGATATTTGTACCGTATACTAGGCATTACAGCTGATTCACACGGAAATTCACCACAACTTGTTTTTTGCAGTATAATGCCTTACATTTTTAGTATTAAGACAACCTTTTTTGTATGACACCTTGTTCAATTAGTTTTACTAGCAATTATATTATTTGTATAGATTACTGCATTATTTTAATTGCGGTGATTTTCCGTGTGAACTAGTTCTTACATTTTAAGAATGCTGTTATTTTTTATTATTATGGATTGTTGGCAAAATTTCTAAAGGAAACTATATTGTCCTTTGTATATATTCAATGTTATGTGTCATTGGTAATGTTTTTTGTTTATTAAAAAAGTGTATTTTCTGCTCTGGTATTTTGCATTACGCTTTTATATCCAAGAAGTTATTTGCCAGTGGCATGGAATAATAATTAGGTACTTAAATTAATACAACTAAAGCAAATAAAAATACGTCGAAACAGAAATTAAATATTTTTATATATTTTATTTGATCTGGTCCCCTTAATGTCGCACAGCATGGTTATTTATTTCGTACTACTATTGGGAAAGTAATATAATTTAAATTCTTAAAATAAATATGATAAGTAGGAATTATTAAAATATTGCTTTTACAATTATTACTTGTGCATATTTTGATTCATAATATCATTGATTAAATGATATCTATTTAATCATCTCACCTCTATCTTTTGCAAACTTATCCATATGTAATAAAAAATATAAGATAAATTAATAAAATTGATAAAAAATTTAATGAGTACTATGTCACATTCGTCTTGCGTATTTTTGTGCCGAATAATTTAAATTCAGGCAAGTTAGAAGTACAGAAAAGAGATTTTGATAATAAGGTGTAATATTTTTTGAATACTTTTTTTCTCAAAATAAATCTTTGTTAAAAAGTGTAAATTCATTACTAATGACACAAATATAAAACTGATTATTGCATAAATTTTATTCAATATTTATTTGCTACATATTTTATGGTTGGAATTTGATTTTGTATGTGATATAGATATCATCAGCTTAATTTTTTACGAGCTAATCAAATAAATTGCAACACAAACTTTAGCAGTATGAGTATTAAATTTTATATGTTCATGTACCAATTGATCTCATGTGTAACTTACTACTAATATTTCATTACATTGAAAAAGAAGACTTGCACAAGAAAATGAGATAATCTGTAAAATTTTTTGTTTCCAATTAAACAAATCTATAATTTATGTTCAGATTTGGAATTGTGTAATAGATAATAATAAAATAGGTTTTAATAACTAACTGGTAGTGTTTATTTTATTATTACTAAAGAATCCCACATATTGGTAGTGCGGCAATTTGTATGAAAATATACTAGAAAACCCAGCCCACTGGGCGTAAGTTAATTTATAACTATGTAAGTTTTAAAATAACTGTATTTCTTAATATAATATGTAAAAAGCAATTTATTTTATCTGAACCACAATTACTAAATTTTAAATTATTACGGAGAATAAAATAGCGAAAATGGCAAAAAACAAAAACAACAACTAAAAAGAGATTTAACATAAAGTTTTATTAATCATAATAATTTTATTAATTAAATTAAGTTAGAAATTATTTCACAAAATTCTAATCTACTTAAGATCGTCATCATCAAATAAGTCTTCAAAATCTGAAACAAATATAAAAAATACAACAATTCATTTGCAATAAACATTAAATTATAACTTAGGGTTCACAACATTAACCTTAATAAAATAATATGTTTGATCTAACACTCAACTATTTCCCAGTTCCAAAAATCACTACCCATTAATTTCTTTTTTAATTTGGACCTAGTAAGATAAGAATGCAAGCAGACAATTTATTTAAATATATATCTAAATCATATGTTTTTAATTATCTTCTTGCCCAGCAGTTATTAAAAAATATGATAAAATGGTTAAAGTTTATTCATAAAAATTGTCATTAAAATTATTGTGAAAGAAGTTATACAATTAATAAGAGACATACCATTGAAAAAGTCTGCATGTACTGCTTTTTCATTAGCAGCTAAATCCATTAGTAAATTAGAAGGACCACCAGCCTATAAATACAAATAAAATTCATTAGAACTTTACTGTACATTTTTCAGAATACTTGAATTTCTGCATAAATTTAGAGCTATTGTTCAGTGAACATTGCTTCATTACATATTATCTATACATATAGTAAAATTTTAACTTAGTTGAATCTGTATATTAAATATTTTTGGAATATTTAATGTACTGTTTAATCTTATTCAATATGTTATTCTTACAGAGGCTGAATCTATATTTTTTATAATTTATATTTGTAAATCTGAGACCGAATCACAAGAAACCACATGAAAGTTTTTAATGAAATTTGGTATGATGATTGCTGGTTATCCGTGTCAATCTGAACTGAAATGAATAAAGACGAACCCGAGTGAAGTGAGGGTGAGTCTAAATAACATAACGATAAGAATTAAATGTAACCTACTTCTTCTATATCCATATAAGGTCCAACTCCTTCCGGAAACATTTCATCTGCAGCCACTGTTGGTTTCATTATATTATGCGAGTAAGTTTTAATTAATGTAATAGAATTATTGTGACTAATACCAACACGGTACACCTTGAACAGCTATTTTTGTTTTTATTTTTTTAAGTTACTTGACATTGACAATATGAAGTTGACATTGAACTGTTATGACTTATTATTCGTCTATTGGCTATGGTTACTTCAAAGAAGAGGACAAGAGTGCCAAAAGGGCTATTTAAAAATGTAATTTTTTTTGTATTATTATTGGCATTCGTATTTTACGCAAGTCAAGGGTTTTAAAAACCCTTTCGTGGTGAAGAGGCTCATTACCGTCCGATTAGTTCCATTCTGGTGGGTTTCGAACTAATCTTACGTTTACAGGTGGAAAATTTATCAACTTTGTTTCCATAAGATAGAACTCCTTTCCTCTACACTCCAATAGTCCATACCACGGCTTATTTATTAAAAAACTACAGGTGACCTAACAAAAATGATAGTGGACCTATACAGACCGAACGTAGACCTATCGATTAAGGTCATTTTGATTTCAAAAGTCCTTCGATGGGGTGCTAAAATTGTGTAGCTGCTAGATCGTGCTCCATACAGTTAATTTTTTGACATACTGAAATTTAGATTTTGGATTGACACTGACAGATGACAGTAAACCTGACATTTTAATATAAATTTTAAAACTGGTCCTATCCTATTTCCTTGGCTAATTCCTTATAGTTTAAGTTAATTTAGAAATTTAAGTACTTAATTTCGTGTGAGAATATTCAACAAAAAGTGTCCTTTATCATAAGTTTTGCATAATTATATTCTAATAAGATTATTTTTAAATATAACAATTAAAATAATTTCAAAACATGATATCATATGAAAATAAGGTTATTTTAGCACCCATGGTTCGAATTGGAACCTTGCCTATGCGGCTCCTAGCTCTTCGATATGGTGCTGATATTGTATATTCTGAAGAATTAATAGATTGGAAGTTCTTACGATCTAAACGCAGGTATAATGGTATGTTTTTCGATAACATAGTTTTGTTATTAAATGTATAAAAGTAATTTGTACAATATTATAGTATCAATTATTTTATATTAGATATCCTCAACACAGTGGATTTCATTGATCAAACGGATGGAACAATTGTTTTTCGTACATGTGCTGAAGAAAAAGATAAAGTTGTTTTACAACTTGGTACCTGTTGCGCGAAAAGGGCATTAAAAGTGGCTAAATTAGTGTAAGTGTTATCAACATCTAAGATTTCTATTGTAATATACAGTATACACATCTTTAGTGAGAGAGAGAGAGGTGCAGCTGATTATATACAGAATAAAAATAATAGGTTAGGTTAGCTAAAAACATTCCCTTAGGGCCCAAAGGTTTTTGTTCAAGAGTCTTATGTTAAAAGCACCTTAACATATATATCTTAAAATGGATTCTATTAACAGCATATTATTGTGCCATTCTAAACAAACTAATCTAACCTATCTGGCCAAAAAGATAAAGGTTTTTAATTTAAGTCAAATCAATCATATTTGAATCTTAAAATTTTGACTATAGATGATTTTAAAATTTATACAATTTAATAAGTTACAATATATTGCACACCAATAAAAGTCAAATGTATTGTTTTTAATTCGTCTGATTTTTGGATGAATTGACACATCATTATGTTAAATCAGAAAAATATTCTTTTCATCAGTGAGAATGATGTAGCTGCAATTGATATCAATATGGGTTGTCCTAAAGAATTCTCCATCAAAGGTGGAATGGGAGTTGCACTTTTACAAGATACAGATAATGCTTGTTGCATATTGAAGACCTTAGTTGATAATTTATCAATACCAGTGAGTTGTAAGATTAGAATATTTGATACACCAGAAAAAACCTATGATGTTGTTAAAAAGCTAGTTAGTACTGGTATAAAGGCTATAGCTATTCATGGCAGAACCCGTGATGAAAGACCACAGCATCCAGTGCACACAGACATTATTCATTATATTGCAAATAAGATATCAATCCCTGTTATAGCAAAGTAAGTTAAATAATAATACATATTTGATTGCTGTATTCTAAGTAGAATGAAAATATATATATATATATATATATATATATATATATATATATATATATATATATATATATATATATACTTACCTAAATAACTAATAGAAGTAATGATTACTTTTGTTTTCAATATATACCTAATTACTTTTTCAGTGGAGGATCAAAAGAAATAGAGAAATATGCAGATATTTTAAAATTTAAAGAGTTGACTGGTTGCAATAGTATTATGATTGCAAGAGCAGCTGAATGGAATTGTTCAATATTTAGAAAAGATGGCCTGCTCCCTATGGACATGGTTATCAAAGATTATCTAAGACTTGCAATTGATTATGATAATTCACCTTCAAATACAAAATATTGTATCCAAAACATTTTGCGGGATTTACAAGAAACTCCAAGAGGAAGAAAATTTTTAGAGTGTCAAACTTTGGAACAAATATGGTATATGTTTTAAAATAATAATATGTATTTTGTTGATTAACAAATAAAATAAGTTTGTTTAATAAATATTCTATATTTGTCATATTTTTGTAACTTGTTTAGTGCTATATGGGATTTAGAAAAGTATTGCCAAGAGAAACAAAGTGAATATCACAAAAAAGGCATACAAGGAAGATGGCAAGTTAGTCCTGAGGATTTAGAACCTCCAAATAAGAAATTAAGAATTGAGGAAATTAATTTAGAAGATGTTATTAAAATGAAGGTATAGTTATATGGGAAATGTTATATTGTAGTTAATTATTTTAACACATTAGAAAGAGATATTAATCAAATTTATTACATTCCAGGTTAGTTTTATTCGAGCAAATTTTAATGATCTCAATCTACCAAAAGCACAACTTCATGCATGGGCTGGAAAAAAAGGCCTCCAGATACCAACTTATAAAACTTGTCAGATTGAGAAGTTGTTTTGTTCAATACTTTCTTTTGATGGAAAGAAGTATACATCAACATTTTGGGAAAAAAATAAAAAATTTGCTGAACAAGGTGCAGCTTTAGTAGCCCTGTATCATTTGAAATTATTAACAGAGGAAGATTTAATAAAATTTGGCAGCATAATAAAATAATTTTTTTTAATAACTTGTTTTATTTAAATATAATTTTAATACAATGTAATGAATTATTGTTGCTTCTTCATATTTTCAATGTTAATGGCCAGCTCTTTGTTTAAATCTTCTAATTTTGCATTTAAATCATTCTGTTGATGAATATCTTTTTTTAATTTACTAATGCTACAGTAACATCTATAGGCATCATTCAATATACCATCCATTTTTATTAGTTTTAACTCTTTATCTGATTGTAATACACTGGGATCCGATATATCATCCAATACATTCTGAGTAGTTGGTAATTTTGGTATTACATATTTACTAGAATCCATGATAAATGCAACTGAATTTTAGATTTGTTTTAATATATACGTGTACGTAGTGTTGTAGATTGAATATTTATTATGCTTTATTTTGTTTACAATTATTATATTCAATTGAAATTGTTCAATTCTCTTGTTAATGCCTTCAGCCCTTCAAACTTCAAAGAGTGTCAGTCAATATTATCTATACTCTTTGGTGTCAGTTGAGCACATTATTATGTTAAGTGGATTCTAGTGATTATTGAAAAAAATTGTAAGACTTTCTAGCTCCATGCTTTCTAGTTTCAATTTCTAATTCTACGTACTCATAATCTGTCAATTGTCAAAGTCAAACTGCACACAGCTATTACCATGGAGATTAGAGACCAGGAGAACCAAGGCCCTAGAATGTAGTGTCTCAGAAATATTGTCAAACCAAGGAGGCGCTGCGATCGCTATGTTGTCTCAATGCCTAACTTCACGTTGTCACAATAGTGACAGTACTCATAAATAGATACTACTTACAGACGGCAGCGCGTTGTAAATTCTACACATTTTCAGAGACAGGCGGGTAATGCTTTAGTATGAAGCGATGGTCCTCCTGGTTTTTAATCTCCATGAGCTATTACCACCATAGATGAATAATAAGGTCTAGAAAGAAGGTCTAGCATCAACAGTAGTTGGGGTACGTCGGCTTATCGTGACACTAGATTCCATTTACGGCCGTAGCGTGACGATAGACTGGGGTGCTGTGCGACTAAGATAGAATATCATTCTGTCTCTTTTATCCCACGTAATCACTGACCTCTATAATACCACTGGACAGGCTGTTCCAAGCGTTTGACAGCAATTTTTTTGTGTCCATTTGAAGCGCCACTAGCAAGAGTCCCGAGAACTAATTTTGAAAGTAATTTTGCATTTTCGTTGTTAATATAACATAAGTAGTAATTATGATTATACGGTTATTGATTAATAAAAATAAAAAATAAAAATCTTTATTTGAAACAGTTCTATTGATTGTAAAAACTTATTATTAAAAGTTATCGATATTTGCTCGCTGATATCGACATCATTAGTTTTAGTACCATAAACTCTCGCTATGTCTGACAGCGGCGGACAGCGCCAAAATGGCGAATATCAAGCAGCCACAAAAGCACGTTGACAACAGCCAGTCCAGTGGTATTATAAAGATCAGCACGTAATGCAAGCGTACTAAACCCTCATCACATTACTCGAATTTATTTCGTATTTCATAAATACCATTTAATTATTAGACGATGAAATTACATATATGTACTTATTTCGAAATGTATTTATTAAAATAAGTAAAAGAAAAATGTTTCAAGGATTGTGTACATGCGGCGGCCGTATCGCTAATTATGTAAATTAGTGATACTATTATGTAAATTAGTTATTAAATTTAATCAACTAGACCTAAAATTAAGTTATTTAATTTTATCAAATATTTTATTTTATCAAACTTGTAATTGAGTTTCGGAAGGCCCAACCAATGAGTTCATATAGTAGATACCTATTTACGATGGAAAATTTGGTCCGAAAACCTGCTGCTTTACGAATAATTTCAAGATTAACACCAGATCTATGAGATGCTGATATCGAAGCATGTCGCGTACTATAAGCGTCGCGTCGCGTCGTGTAGATTAATAAATAAAATAAAATAGCCAACTGCTTAATCTTCTTGAGATTCTCGTCCAAATCTGAAACAAAAAAGTACCTATATAGTAAAGGCTTAGAAGTAAAGTATGCATATTCCCTATTAGTACGGACAAAGGAAACTTTTCCTTTTTATAAAAAACTAGCAAACCCAAGCCGCTTCGCTGCGCGTTAGTTAAAACATTTTAAACAATTTTTCTTATTTTTAATAAAATAAAAGTAGTCTATGTTACTCCTTATAAAATCAGCTATCTGCGAGTGAATGTTGCGTCAAAATCGGTCCAGCCTTTTCAAAGATTAGCCGGAACAAACAGGCAGACAAAAATCTTAAAAATTGTATTTTAAGTACCGTACATATTATATACTTTCAAGTTTCATATGCATTTAAAGTGAAAAGCTGTTATTTGAAATTAAAAACGGACACTTCAATTTTATTTATATGCCCTGATATTAAGCTATATGTTTTTTTGTAGTAATGACAATAATGTTTATATCATAATAGGTACAAGCATATCAGAAAGCAAAATATACGCAAGCCTGGTGTTCGGTACAGCTGAGTTATTTAGGTGGATAGTTTGCGGTTTCCTGTCGCAACCGCGGCCGCATCCTTCACTGTATGAGTTGATGTTGAGCTCACTCTGTTTATACTTATATAATATAAGTATATTTTTCTATTCACGTATAAAAAGTTCCAGAAATTATTAGTTTTGGGGTTTGTATCCAGTAGATCTGTGAGTATTCATTAAATGCCTCGTTAAACTGAGTATTTGGATTATATCAAGTATAGTAATTGGATTGTTAATCGTCAAGAAAATGCGAGTAATAGCCCGAAATTTTAATGAAGGCGATGTTATAACCACGGGTTTGAAAGAGTACGTAAAGCTGTAGTTTGGTGCTGCCAACGCACCTGATACCTCACCGGTTGTGTTAAAGTCGTACCTCGAACTTTGAGAATGGAAGGAATAGAGAATGCAGTTATGTTTTGCTCATGTTTGTGCACGATGAACTATATGTATATCGCTTGCGTATATAGCGTGTTAGGTCGAAGTTAGCCGCTGAGGTGAAAACAGTGAGGACAACATTTTTATTAATTTATTTTCGATGCTAAGCCTACAGTAATTTATGTAGATTCTAGTACGATATTCCTATATATTTTTTCCTATTAAGTCGAATTTTCCTAAATTTGGCTAAAGTGAATACATTATCTAAATAGATATGAGTAAATATAATTGAAGTGTTGGAGAATTTGCAACGTCAAAATAATAGCTTTTAACTAAGTGCATATGAAATAGCGCAAGTCCAATTAATAAAGAAATCATAATTAATACAATTTTTGTTCGTCTGTCTATTGTTCCGGCTAATCTCTGAAACGGCTGAACCCATTTTTACGGAACTTTTACTGGCAGATAGCAGTAACGTAAGCTACATTTTTCAGAATAATAATTTAGGATTCTGCTCAAAAACAAAATTAAATCGTACCTACTTACGAAGAACCCGATCGAAGCGAGTGTGAGCCGCTAGTTTCTAGCTAAAACAAAAACTAACGTATCGATTTTAAATCAAATGTTGTACCTAATTAATATAGGTAAATAGATATTATGTGACCAATTTCGTGTAATGTCATAAAGAATAGGTTAGTATATTTAAAGTGTATATAAATACGAGGACCAGTAACCACAATGTGTGTGGTCTGATTTCTCTACTCTTTACGCCTATTGACTGACCTGACAGGCGTCAGATTACAATCTGATCGAATTAATATCATAATAAAAAACAATATGTCTCAGTCATAGTGAATATTTAAAAAATAAATTGAAAAACATACTTGTTAATACTTCGCCTATCTGTATTATATAACTAGCAGTTCCGCCCGCGTTCTTATCACTATTAAAACAGGGATTGGTGGTAGAACAATGAAAATTTTGGGTTATATAAGTATGCCATAATGCCAAATCATAAAAAGTAAAAAGTAAAAAATAAAAATTTGGTCTAAAAATAAAAAATAAATATCTGGAGAGGGCCACCCTTATCACTTAGGGGAATAAAAAATAGCCTACGACCTATTCTCAGACGTACCAAAAATGCACAAATAATTTCATAAAAATTGGTCAAGCCGTTTTAGACGAATTCGATAACAAAAACTGTGATTTTTTATATATTAAAGATTGGAGATAATAATGTTCTAACTTAGTTGAATCTGTACTTTATGGTCTGATTTTGTTTGGCATTTTTATCAACTTTTAAAATGTAAAAAAGTTGTTATAGGTAAGTACATAACAACTTACAATAGTTGAGCATATGGTTTCGCAAAGTTGTTTTTAGATATTCATATGTTCTATAATTTCGTATCATGTAAATGTAATTTTGCTAAGTTACTGTAGCAACGCACCGCGGTTTCACCCGCGTAGTTCAAGTTCCCGGGAGAATACGAGGATAAAATATAGGTTACGTTTTTTTGCTAACAATGTAATTTTGAATTAGTAAAAGAATTTTTGAAATCGGTCCAGTAGTTTTTGAGTTTATTCGAAACATAGGATAGTTTGTTCAAACTGCGACATTTTTTTTACTTTTAGAATATTTATATCCGTCATAACTTCTAAACGAAAAGTCCGATTCGCCTAATTTAAAGTGGAATTTACACTTACATAATCAACCTTAATTATCAAACCATTTAAATGGAAAAGGATTACTATCATGATACCAATATCACCACTATTCGATTTCACCCGTATTTAAACTTAATAATTTAAACAAAAACTGTAATTGTGTCTTAACTGTAATAGTTGGCATATGCCACCGCGGACTTTTTTGTGAGCAATCATGAGTACTATTAATACTTATATAGAACATTATTTTATATACCTATCATCAATAGCTTTCGCAGCGCAAGCAGAATAATGACTTTTTAATACCTAATATTCAATAAATAAATATAAAATTTAATTATCTACTTATAAAGCTTAATATATTAAATACAATACACGAACGTATAATGTTTGTAGTTTGTACAGTATGTGCATATGCATTATTATAGATTCATTTATTTTTAATGGTAGAATATGTGAGTTTATGAAATATACTTAATATAATGAAGATACTACAACGATATCAAATACTACTACAAAGTTAATCCAACAATAATTTTAATAGCGGCTGTACTTCAGCCTCTACTCTAACTCTACCAAGACCGAGCTACGATTACTTTAAAACATTCATAAGCTAATTTTAAACGATTGCGATGAAAGTTTGATTCAAATATCGTTTAAGAAATTAGCCTAATTACCAAATTAATTAAATAATAAATAATTAAAACTAAAAATAAAAATAACACTATAATAATAATCATTAAAAAAAAACAAAACAAAAGCCGAATACGACATTATAGTCTCGTACAAGGTATATGTATTATGTACTTACAAACTTTAACTAAAGATTTTTATTGATTTTTCAACTTTTCAATTTTTCAAATTTTATCGCTCTACTGATTTCGATATAATTCAAATGGGACCAATTGGGAAGTACGAGTATACCTCAAATAAAATATAAATGATACAGTTAAAACCCGTTCGCAGTTTACACGAAACGCCTTAGTGAAAACTTGAATTGATTAGAAGATTGGAATAAAAATGTAATTGTCGATATTTTCAATTAGGTATGTTGGGTAAATACTTAAAATCAGTTGCTTTTTATGAAAATTATTTTCATTAAGTATAATTTATCACCATTTTATATTACCTACATAATATGTTGGTACGAATCGTGAGCACGGGTAGACAGCAAGTTCTAAATAGCCTACATACCTTTATTTTTCCTTATTACAGTTAGACTTTATATATCTAGCAATATACTCTATGAGTTAGACTTAGCAACAGCTCTTAAAGGTAAATTTGTCTTTGTTACATCAACAACTTGCAAGAATTTTTCTTGAGACTTGTTGAATTCTGACCAAGAGAAACACAAAAAATTGGCTTATTTTACATACCTAAAATAAATATAAATAACTGATTACATAAAGTAACTGAGATTTTAAGTATTTACTAAACAATTGTCAAGAATACCATATTTTGTTCCAATCTTCTAATCAATTCTAGTTTTCACTAGTTAAAGTAACATACATAAAAGTTACTGAAAAATATTCCGACGAATTGAGAACCTTCTTCTTTTTTGATATCGGTTAAAAAGGCCAAGATTTTGTTGTTATTATAGTACGTGTATTTAGTAGGTATAAGTTGGTATTCTTACTTCTTCTAAACCCGCATTTTTTCACTTCGCTTCGCTTTTCTTTAACTTAGGTGCATACAATTTTAACTACACTTTTAAAGCGCAATGATATTTCGACGATTTCCTGTTGTGTATTTAGAACATTTTGTTGTGTATGTTTATGCGATTATAAAGAAATTTCATGCTTGCAACTATTCCTTAGCTTAAATGAGTTTTATGATTTATAGTCCGTTCATTTCGAAAATGCACATTTAAGAGAACCACAAGATTACGAAGTAGAAATTCTTTCGAAGTCAATGACAAAACCGCAAATCTTTCATCGTAGTGGTACCAGCATATAGCCTAAATGATAAAGGTTGGTTCAGACGAAATTATAAAAAGATAAAATAAGAAACCCGACTTTGTAAAAGGCGAACTAAAAACATGTGAACAAGTTAGTTAACAAAGCACAATAATATTTGCAGTGTTTGTACATTTCCAGTAAATTATTTAACTAGGTATAACTTATTGTAACTTGAAAATGTGAAAGAAATTGTAATTTAACATTCTTGAATTTACGAGTAGCTCAATTTAATTTATCGGATTTAATTAAAACAAGGCTTATGTTTCTCCTATAGTGAGCATCTCCTTCGTTGTAATTTAGTCTCTTTGTTTAATGTTTATTACTATTTATTGTATGTTTTATAAAAAAATTAAACCGACTTCAAAAACTCTGCACTAAAAAGAGAAAAATTTAAACTAAAAAGTAGAAAATAATACTTTAAAGAACTTTGTTAATTTTGGAGTCGGTGCCAGCCAAAGCAAAATAACCCTAAATAGATACATATTCGATTAATCTATCAATTTGTAAACATAATCAAAATACCTGGCTGGCACCGACTCCAAAATTAACAAAGTTCTTAAAAGTATTATTTTCTACTTTTTAGTTTAAATTTTTCTCTTTTTAGTGCAGAGTTTTTGAAGTCGGTTTAATTTTTTTTTAAAAAATAACTTATTTTTCCATTTTTAGTGTGCCTTTTATTTAGCTGATTTAATTATAGTGACTTACTATATGTCACTAATTTAAAATCTGTTTAAGCTTTATATTAAACAACGAGTATACCTATTAACGTATGTAACGTAATAGTAATTAATTATCGGGTCTACCGAAAAGGGGGGGGGGGGGGTGTTGGTGTCCAAAGCGTACTCGATCTACGACTACTGTAGCTGTAACTAAACTACGAGCTCATCTTTATGTTTACATTCCCCATACGAAATAGTTTTAATAAACCACATCCATTATTCCACCTAACTCCTAGAGGTTAATGAGATTTACCTTCTATTATCATATTAACGTAATAGCCTGGAAGAACACAACTGTCAGTCTATATGTATGTACAATTTTAAAGGAATTTCCTTTCAACTCCTAGCCGTTGAGGAGTTGTACCTTCCATCATCAGCTTATCCACATGAGATGGTAATTATCAGATGCAAATCCTTAAAAACTTTAGAAAATATATGAAAAATATACTAAGTGCCTGTAAAATTTAAGAGTTGCCATCGATTTCCCTAGGATCCCATTATCAGATCCTAACTTGGTGACAATGGGAACATCTTGGAAGTATACCCTACCAAACAAAAAATTAATTTTTGAAATCGACCCACAATTGACGCATAAATCGGTGAACACAGATAAACAATAGCATTTGAAGAATTCTACCTTCCATCATCAGCTCATCACATGAGATTACGATTTTCAGACGCAAATGCTTTAACAGCTTTAGAAAATATATAAAAAACATAGTAGGTGCCTATAAATTTTGAAAGTTGCCCTGGATTTCCCTGGGATCCCATTATCAGGTCCTGATTTTGTGATAATGGGACCCCCTCAGAACTATACCCTACCGAACAAAAGAAAAATTTTTGAAATCGGCCCACAGTTGGCGGAGAAATCGGTGAACATACATAAAAAAAAAAAATACATACATCGGAACATATAACCTCCTCCTTTTTTGAAGTCGGTTAAAAATAAAGTTACTTGTAAAACAAGTCCGCTGCAAGGAGCAGCAGACATTTCACTAGTGAAAGTATTCATTTATTATTATTTGCTTAAAATTTGAAATTGTTTAAATTAAGAACAAACAAAGTTCGTCTGTATTAGTTTCTAGAAAAATTATATAACCTAGATCTTTCATTCAATGTACAATTTAGATTCCTCCAACTTCGAATTAACACATACTTAGTAAGTATTCTAGTATCGTAAGAAGTACCTGTAAGAATATTAAATAAGTTACTTTTCAACATGTATATGATGTATTATAGTTCCATGAGCTATTTCGTATACATCAACGGTGAAAGTTCTATTCAAATGCTATGGGTATAATATATAGGTATGCTATTAGTGTTTAACTGGTCTCAAGCAAGGTACTATATTTTAAAAATGATGACATCTGCCTTCAATCAGTTAAAAGTAGTTTATTATTGTGTATAATACGGCATCCAAAGTAAAATCCCATTTAGATTTTGTATAAAGTTATAAACAATTGACAACGGGTCGTCACGATGTGTCACACTGTTTTGTATTGCATATTCAAATGACAAGCAATACGACACTCATAAGTGCGACGTGAAAGGCATATTTTTGACAATTCAACGAGGGCCTCTCGACAATAATGGGAAGCATCTCGTTGCAAATAGGGTTGTAAAATTATATTTAAATTTAGAAGCTGATTGATTTAATAATTGAAGTAAATAATTTAAAAATGTAGAGACACTTCGTTACTAGCTGCAGTCCTAACTACAACGTACAACCGGTTTACGTTTTCAAAGACAAATATCATGAAGCGTGCCAGCACATAATCATTTAGTATATCTCACAAATAAATTGAGAGCTTTGTATAGAAAAACAAAAGGGGGTTAAGTTATTAGGCCGAGAAAAGGGCACGCGTGCCGACGCGCGGGTGGCTGCCTCGTGTCGTACCATGACGGTTAATAAATTATTTTTGGAGACAGACTACGTTCAAAGATACAATTTTTTCTTTAAAATCGATAAATTTATCTCTGAAGTGTGTTATTTTAGGTCTTTCAAGCTGTTTAATTTATTGTCTCATAATGACATAATGTAGACAAAATGAAATTTGACCTCATGAAGTCACCGGATGGGTACACTATATACTTACGTACATATACCTACATATACATTATGTACTCGTAACTTGAAATCTCGTAAGTAGAAAACTTTAACTTTACATATTATTATAAGTTATAAAAATAAAAGTTATATTGTGTAGTGGTTAATTGTGTTAAATGTTAAAAAAGTAATATGTACCTACCTATATCAGATCAAAAAATTATTGATAAAAAATAACAAATAGGTACTCATAAAACTAGAACGAGGGTTTCTCATTTCAGAATTATCTTGTCACGTTTAACAGACTTTATTTAAAAGCAGCATGATATATTTGTGAAGACGATAGGAAGCAACTGTTCCAGTTGTTCGTTGAATTTACGAGCGCTCTCCAACACGGCAAATACATTTGTTAATAGGCACATTAGCTTTAAATGTGCCTGCGCCTGCGCTGTCGTTTAATTGTCGACATATTGTGACGTTATTGTCATGTTGAAGGACTATTTGCAGTCACTTAGTAGAATCGTTGGATTAAGTAATTGTTTTTTAAGTAGTCATTAATTATAATGGATTTGTTTGTATTTATTAATCATATAACATATTAAAGTCGTGTAAATTATAATAAAAAGCTTACATATACATTATCATACATAATATCTATAACTTAAGCGTAATGACTAAGGTTGGTAAATATGTACGGTAAAACCATGTCCTTAACCTCGGTTATTGTTTTGTCATTAGGAACAGTGCCAGCTATTGTTAATATATATAGGTTAGTAGGAAGGTAGTTAACTAACACAAATATAAAACAACTAATGGTACCTATAAGGTTTTTACTATGTAGTATGTAGGTATGCCATAATATATTATGGTGATGTGATTTTTATTATTATTATTCTATAGCTTGTATCGATTATAATTAGGTACTATTTCCGTATGATTTTCCAAAAAAAAATTTTTTAATTTACAGATTGGACTCAGTTATAATCATTGAGTTTAATAATAATATTACAATAATAACTCAATGGTTATAATATTATTATATAATATTGTATTTGTTTCTATAATACATTTAGTAGCAGTGTGAGTGTCCTCACACTCACACTGGAACTGTAACTCTGAAAATCTGTTTTAAATCATGTGTAAGTAACCGTAACATTAATAGTACTAATGTTACTAAAGTACTGACCTCCACATTGAATGTCGAAGATTTTTATTTTTTAGGTAGGTATGTAATTTTCGCTTTTTTTAGGTAGGTATGTATTTGTTTTCATTTAAAATGTTTTATAACATCACCATATTACGCGTCATCTATTGTAAAATTATGCTGTTTACTTGCGCAAAATCAAATGACATTAATGCACTGTTATAGGAATTGGGGGTATAGGGACGAATGAGAGTAAAAACAACAGTCTGGGTGCAATTAGCATGATGGCAACGTATTGTTTCGCATTGTTTTAATATTATTTGCATGCGTCGCTAACGAGCTTCAAGTGGCGCGTGCGCGGTGGGCCGCCGCCGCCTCCTCCAAGCGTCCCTTTGTTTTATACCTCTTTTGAGATGTCACTCCATATTACCTAAACTAAACATCGCTTATTCTACCATCTACGAAATTATTTATCGAATTGTATGTATGTCATTACACTCATTACTTTAATTGTAAAAATATCATGCAAATACAAATGTTACAAAATATAGTTGATACCTATTTGGCACGTTTTTATATAACCCGTAATTCACATATTATGCAGATGTACCACTGCTGGGCACAGGCTATCTTTTATGTTTAGGAAGATAATACATGTATCCCACATGGCCAAGTGCAGGTTTCAAGAGGTATGAGACCCGTCACCCTGGACTCAAATCCGCTTCACTCAACCATAAAAACCTAATATGCTTGCTTTCTATTACCGTACCCATATTGGAACTTTTTCTTTGAAATATTAATTATTATTTGAGGATTTTATAGTAATAGGTTTGATTACTAAGTATAACATTAATAAACAATAATGAGCATATTATTTATCAATCCCGTTTATTATTAAGGCGCAGATAAACGACTTTTAATGATTTTATATTGAACATCACGTCTAAACTTCTAGTCTTATTTCTTTGAAAAAAATATATGTTATATTAGACAATTTTATTCATAATTTGATATGTGAAAATGTGAAATTATATTTTAAAAACATAGTGTAATTAATTTGTAAAGTAATGTCTAACGCGGACAAAAAAACGATAATCACGCAAAAACTATGGGGCGTATTTACATGAAACTTTAATCATATAAAAGATAATTTAATGACCCATATTTTAGTATACAGTTTTTATTTGTATTGTGTTTGATAAATCAAGGTGGGTTGTTTTTTTGAATTATCTTGGTGCGCGTTGAAGCGGGCGACGGGCGGCAGTGTATGCTCAAGGGCGCGGGCAGTTAATGTCGTCTTAATAATCAATTTCCCGTTTCTACACAAAACGGCTTTCGAGCATATTAAGTTGTAATTTACAAAAAATACTTAGTACCTATACCTAAGTGCAATGGATGATTGATAATAATTAGTAATACTAATAAAGTTCCTTAAAATAGATAATATATTTTAATGTTTTAACAATTTCATATTTTGATAGATATTACTTATTAGTTATTGCTAACTTTAAAGGTGACTTTTTGTGCAGTGCTAGTAAATTTTTGTTTTACGACGCAGGTACTGACACTGAGTAATAAGATTTACAAATTAATTCTTGGAATGTTTCCATTCAACCGTGTAATGCATAAATTATACAAGATTAAATGCTAAGGAATTTTAAAGTTAAAAACTTTAATGTAATAAGATAAATGATTATGATATTACATTTAAATTTATAAAGCTTTTAAAATTTAAATATTTTACCTACATTGACCAACATACATTATAATGTGTAATAATTATGAAGCATAAAAGCAAGTTACTTTTGTACCTATCATGTATGTATGAGAAAAAAAACATTAAGCTTGGATTTTTGTATTTTTTTAATACTGTGATCCTGAGACAACTTAGTTATAACATATGCAACTATGTAGGTAACTTATTACTATTTACTATGTAAGTTTAAGTAAGACACATAAATATAATAGTTATATGTAGGTGTTATAAAATACTACATTCATAATTGTAATAACGGTTATCTAAAAATTATGTTGTTCACATCGAAATAGGATTTCCAAAATCCCAGCATTTACCATCATTTTCTTTGACTGTATCCAACGCAAGGTATAACCTACTTAGAACTTTAAGCTTCCATAGCTGCTGGCTATAGGTGTTTTCAATAGTATGTAAAATTGTTCTCTTGAACGGTACCACTGTCAAGTGCTTATCACGGTACCTTTCACCGTCGGGTTTGTTGTCATTCACACATCCTTGAAGCTTTAAGGAATTTATCAAATGCACGTACTTAACGTTTATAACCTCGCATGTGCAAATTGTGGATCGATGTCCTTCTGAGGTTTCTTCTGCACTCTACAATATGGGACTGCTCAATGTTCGGACAATAATACAAGTAGGTACAATCGCAGCTCCGTTGCATGTTGTAGACGTCTAACGATAACCATTTAGGTTAAAGTGAAAGATTTAAATCATAAGATAACCATTTAATGATAGTGGTGTGTATAACTATAAACTTAGGCTTACATCACGTTTCATCTGAACGGGTGCCAACTCAGACCAGCTTGGCAACTGGCTTCCCTCAAGGGGACGGATCCCAAAGTAGTATATTTAATATGTATTATATAAATAGGATATAGTTAGGGCAGTGCTCGCTTGGGTAACCTAGTGAAGCGGCGTTTTTGGGTGTCTTACCTGATATTTTGATTTACCAATCATTTCCAACATGATTACCTCTTGTCTTACTATGATAAAGGAAAACACCATGAGTAAACTGCAAGTCTGTTTCAACAGCAAAACTAAGTTTTTGAAAGAAATGGGAAGTTGGGAACCACTAACCCGCGCTTGGCCAGCTTGGTGGACTATTGCTTGATCCCTGATGATTAGACATAATTATATTATGATTATCTATTTCCGTAACCAAACATAGCAAACACGTATTTATATTTGTAATTTGACTATCGATGTAAGAAAAGAGATAAATAAATAAAAAAAAATTAAATAAATGTATCATGTTTTCTTTTTAAAAAAAGATTAGAAATAATATAATGGGGCCCAGAAGACGTCACAATGTCTGCCTCGTTCAAAGCCGTCATTCGCAAGGATGCACTCGATTTAGATTAAGACAACAATAACTTTCATTGAGTCTTTAGTCTTTCAAAAAAAGGCATTATGTAAATACGTAAGAATTGCGATGGACATTGATAATCACTGAGTATGTAGACCACCGGCATAGGCGGCGATCTTTGCATCTTGATTGATAAAATAATAATATAATACTTATTTGCTTTACAATTTAATTTTTATTTCTTTTTACTAATTCAGGGAATGAAAAGCTAAGTTCTACAGAAATATGACTATATGTCTCGTACTTATGTCTCGTATAATATTAATGTATAAAACTAGTGGGTATACCTAAATGAGAAAATAATTTCACTTTACATATTTCAGTTGCAAATATTGCTGGGATAATAAATCATGATTGAATAAAATAGGGTTAACTTATGTTATATTACGTCAATACATATAATACCTACTTAAATCTTAATTGTATTTCATAACATAACTAGCTATACGATTACTTTACATCGCCATTATAGAAATTATAGTATCATCTCTAGGTAGTCGACCGTTGTATTGTCAAGTATCCATTCATCTTCTTTGCTATTCAATATCAATCAATTCTCATCTGAAGATCTCTTGTTCACGCATACTTTAACAAACAACAAACAATGTTGCATCTCGTACATCGCACCTAGCTACTGACAACCGACGCTACTTTTGAAAAGTGGTATTAAAATCGACTGTAATGCTTGATGCGAGAGATCATTTTTGTAAAATATTTCTTCTTAAGAGTGGAGGCGGCATATAATAGCACAAGGCAATATTATTCTTACTTAATCTTTTGTATAAGTTCAAGTTTTTATAAAAATTTATTGAATTGTTTGGCACTGTGTCAGTAATTCGATAAAAGGAACTCCACCTTAGCATACAATTATACAATATGCTTTTTTTCTAATAATAATTATCAAGAATGAGCAAGAAAGATCTAGCTTCTGTATACTTCAGTTTGTTATGTAGTAGGTACCTATATTATGTTTATTATATTTCAATTATATTAAGAATGATAAAAACTCAATTACAAATTTTTTTTATCACCACATACATTATATTATAAAACAGTCCTCCGCCGCATCTCTCCGTCTGTCTGTCTCTCTGTCTGTTCGCGATAAACTCAAAAACACTACTGCACCGATTCTCATGCTGTTTTCGTCAATAAATAGAATGGTTCTTCAAATATAATGTTTTCTGTTGGAGGTGTCGGTAAAAGCGATAATTTGAAGGATATTTAAACGAATACGGTATTAATCCTTATTATCATTTTAAATAAGTTTGAGTTTTAAGGATTTCATGCACATTAACTTATTTTTTTTGATTATATAATTTAAATGAATATCTTAGATCATAGATGTAATCGCAAAAAAATTACGGACGCGAGTCATAATTTAAGCCGCCTACTGTTAAGTTAATACTAGCGGAACCCTCGGCTTCGTTGGCTAAGGATGTTAAAAGTATTAGTAACCTCTTCCCAAACGTGCGTTCATCTAGATTTAGGCTTTATGCCCTACTGGACCGCTAATAACCCCCATTAGCGTCTGGCGGTCCAGTCGAGCGCAAAACCAAGAAACTCCATCAGCAAGGACCAAAGGCTCACCTCGATAGGCGGTGTAGTATGCAGGTTGGTCTTGGTACTTTCCTGACAGCAGTGTGGACTTTTAGAGAACTCATGACACATGGCTTTGTTATAAAATAAATGCATTAATTCTCAACCTTTTTCCAAATTTACCAAACCCAAAGGGCTATTGACATTCCAGCTCTTATTGAGCCTTCTAGAATAAGTCGAGATGTCAAGAGACCTGATCTGAGAATCTAAAATCTTACAACTATATTATATATGCGATAGGTTGGATGGATTGATGTTTGTCACCCAATCACGTCAGAACTGCTGAACGGTTATGTTTGGGCACAGATATAGGTTTTAGACTGGAATAGCAAGTAGGCTACTTTATAGCCTGGAAAAATGTACGGTAGATTTTGCTAGATTGTTATTGGTATATTTGTTTATTAATAAAGCACTTTACAAGTCATTGTAATGTAATCAAGTTTCTATAAAAGCATTGTGGTTTTCATGATTATTCAGATTATAGTGTAGAGAAAAAATATGATTGTAATAATGAACGGCTGCCAGTATACGCTCCATTATGGCGGATAAAATAATAAGAAACGTGATAAAACTGGATGTATTGCTACAGACGCGATCCCACTCGGTCACGTCCATTGCGAGCAACGATTTCAAGCTAAGCTCCGATTATTTACAGGTACAATATTCAAACGTCCTTGATAAGAAATGGTCCCAAAATTATTATACAAATAGTTAGCACACAGTTATTTGTAGTAATAATTATTGAGTAAAAGTTTTGTTTCAATATAAAAAATTGTTATACATATATTAAATCATTCCTTTTCATTTTTATAGTCCAAAATAAGGGTCCGGAAATAACCGTTTTTAAAATAATAAAAAAGGTCGTCATATGTCTAAATTTTAATAAACGATATAACAGTCATTAAAGATCGCTTAACCCATAGTTTGCTGTATGTCTTCACCCGACGCCCACTCGGATCGAGGGTCGAGCTTCGTTGGCTCACTACATTTCCTACCACTATATCATAGCATCAGTCACGCGCGCCTTGCTTCAATTTTTGCCCTCTATAAAATAACGCAACGACAGGAAGGGTTGGATTTTAATTACGATATTTTTCTATTATTTCCTCTGCTGTCTTAGTTTCAGGGCAAGGGTCGTGAGATGTAATAAATTCTACTTTTTATGAGGTCATGGCTAACCCTCTTGATAGCGTTTATCGCACATCTGGTGAAAATGAGAATTTTATTGATTCCTTATAACTACGTAGACTCTATTTCCAGGTTAATCATAATAGGAAATTAGGTAGGGATTTAGTATGTATACTCTAGTCTTTTTTTTATGTTAAAAAAACTCTAGTCTCTATACTTCAAACTGTCTTTTGAATTAATACATAACCTACTCATGAAAACTCAGTAAGTAACTAAATTATACACATACCTTTAAAAGAGTAAGATAGTTTATAATATTTAACGAGTAAATTACAGGTAGGTTGGATTTACAATATTATACAGGTAGGTTGAGTAGGTTTTTACTTTCTTGAGTTTTGATTTCATCGTTGTTTATGTGTATGGAAGAATTTTTAAAATTGGATAAAATACGTTGTATAGTAGTGGAAGTCATACCTATTAGAACAAAGGTAAGTACTATCGTACTTATTACGAAACGTATTTTTAAGAAATGTAGGTACTCTTTATCTATTTAATTTTTATTTTTGTTCAGAAGCATTAGCATCAAAGTTTTGAAATTACATCTATCTCTCAAAGTCGAAGGTGTCAATCAATTCCATTATTAACATTTAGTAAATATAATTCCACCGACCTGTAAAATTATCATCAAAGGTACTGTCACAAAAATGATAGATTGAATACATATTTTTCACTGGTACCAAATACATGAGTACGTGTCATGTGAGAACTTGTCACTGCGATCTGTTCCGCCATGCACGAAATGAAGAGCCCCGCTTTACATTTTCAATCGATTGCGCATGAAAAGCGTGAGTCCGGATAATTTTATTGATCGCTTTACATGCTTGTCGATACTATAAAAAACTCAGAATATAATAATAAAAATGTCTATTAAAATTTTATATCATCTGTACAAAGCTATAAAATATTAACTCTCATAAGGTCTTATCTAATATATAAAAATTAAAAATCTCGTGTCACAGTGTTTGCTATCGCACTCCTCCGAAACGGCTTGACCGATTTTTATTAAAATTTTTGTGTATATTTGGTAGGTCTGAGAATAGGTCGTAGGCTATCTTTTATTCCCCTTGGTGATAAGGGTGATCCTCTCCAGATTTTTGTTTTTTTTTTTTAATTTTTAGACCAAGTTTTAATTTCATCAAAAAATACTTATAAATCTAAATTTTCATCTTTCTACCAACGCTGGTGAAGCCGCGGGAATTGTTAGTAATTTAAATAAAAATTAGTCGCGTTCGAAAAAAATAATTAAATTCTCACTAAATAATTATAGTAAATGATAAAGTTATATTATAAAACTAAAGTGCACATATGTATATTGATCCGTCATCCGTTCACAGATCAGTTTAAAATCGCTGTACGTTCAATTTATAACGCCGTACGATATGCAAACAATCATTGTATAGGCCGAAAGGATTGTACTGTCGTCAACGCGTATGAATAATTATATTCATTTGTAGCTAGAATGAATTTGTGTACTTAAGCGATTAAAGTTATTTGAATACGGATTTATTGCAATAGGTGTACGAGTGGGAGCGCAATACGCAAATACAGATGTTCACACTTAGGGAAGAGGAATTATGCATATCGATCGACGTAATCCTTAAAATAAGACTAATGGAATGAAATGGTTAGTTTTAAATGCATTTTAAATAATGTATTATGTATGTATTTTGAATACTGTACACTTTATTAAATTGTGTTTTTTTTTGTTATATAAGAACTTAAGCATTCCATATGCTAGGTAGAGCGACACGTGATAAAATCGCAAAACACGAATAATAATTAGGTGATCAATCATTACGCGCCACGTGCTTTCGCGTTTTTTATGCTAGAAAAGATATTTTTTACCAAAAAAATAGTGTATTTTTAACAATAGCGTTAAACATCGCGATAAAAGTGAACACATAATATAAGATCAACAAATATTTGTGCGGGGGCGTAGCGGAGCATGAAACTAACTAACAAAACGTATTAAGCGAGGATTAGGATAGACGCAATGTTATTTGATTACTTAGACACATTATACGAAGATCGGAGCTTAAAATGGTTCCATTATTATTTTCACAAAGAGTACCTTCTTTTGAGTTAAGAGGATTTAATGTACATCCCGACGTAAAACATTCAAAAAACTTAGATTCATTGTGTTTTTTTTTAGATTTTTTTTATTTATAGGTATCAGATTTTTGAGATTCGGATCAATGAAATACCTTATTAAACTTTCTATATAAAACAACGTAAGTTGTTTATATTAATTACTAGCGACTCACCCTCACTTCGCTTGGGTTCGTCCCTAGGTGCTCCCTGCCAAAATCAAATATTTCATCAAAAGCCTAAAAAATTAGATTTAAGCTTCTAGCTTTAAAAATGACGTAATTTCAATACAAACTTTCATCTCCGCACTGAAAAGTAGCCTTTGTCCTTTCCCAGGCTCTAGACTATCTCTGTAACAAATTTTATTTAAATCGGTTCAGTAGTTAAGACGTGTTTGAGTTACCCACAGACAAACAGAGTTACTTTCGCATTTATAATATTAGTAAGGATTCTAATGAGCTTTGGTTTTTATCTTATAACCGATGGCTTATAGCCTTATCCGATTCGAGCCTGCGCATTTCGTCACTTGCCAACTGCGCAACAATCAATACTTGTAGAGCATACAGACAAGTATCATGTACATAGATATATACTAAAGTATTTATAGATAACCTACTCGTGTATTTAAAAAATTCTTATAAGTATAAGATGATATAAAATATATTAAGGATAGTTTAAAAAAAATTAAAAGAAGATGATTTAGGAAGTAGGTCTTATAAATGCTTCCTACTTTAAAATGTTTGATAGAATAATGTCACGGCCATGGAGGTGCTGGGTTTTGTCTTATACCTACAATACTACCTATACCTATGCCCACAACCCCGAAGGTCACAGACTCTTTGTCAGGACTGAGTTTGACTTGGTTTTTGCAGGTTTAAAGCACGCCTTGTGTCAATATTGTATGTACTTAAGCGAAATGCGATGTACGGAAAAGAATTATCTAAATCTGTCACAAAACATATATTATATGAACATTTAATAGTAGACTGATGATAACAATTTATCATCTTAATATTGTGCTTATGGTTAATGAAATTTAAGTAATATTAATCAAACTAAATTATAACTTTTATACTAAAATTAAATATAATATTGTCTAGTGTAATTGTTAATAAAATATTAAATAATTCATTTTAAGTTGTCTTAACTTATTTAACTGCGCGTAAGTAAGAGTTAAGATAATATTTTTCATTATTTTTAATGCTACACGCTTTATTTAGAAATCGGATGAAGTTGTATGATCGGCTTGTAATAAAGGGGAAAACGACTAAATCGGTAAAATATGGAGCGATAAGGTACCGACATAAATCATCAGATGCGCGTGAAATCAAACTACCGTTAACCGGTCGCAGGCACAGTTAAAGGGTTGCTCTATGGCTCTCCGTGACCAATACCACCCTTTCTATTCTTCCCTTGGCATCTCTTTTTTTCTAAGGTATTTTAAACTGGGAATGAAAGAGAGGCAAAATAATTTCATCTTGTGGCAATACACCACAAATCATGAATTGTGCAAATCGAAAATGCAAACAAATTTAGTCATGAAATTGGTTTTGTGAAAGCGATAAAATAAGTTATTAAATATAATGTTAATGTCAAATTCTACCCACACAATAACACCAAAGTATATTATTTTCTAAAGGAGTACCTTTAATCCAATGGGAACCAAAGCGTAGCTGTGAGAACTATTATGTTTAATAATTATGTTAATGAAAATTGTTCTTGCACAGGTCATAAATTAACTTGTTATAGTATATGTGTATGTAATATTATATTGATAAAAATTAGTATATAAGGTACAGTAAGTATATTTTAATTAAGTTGCCAGGAATCATTTGCATTTAATGCTAGTTATAAGGACGCATTTACACATACGTGTACCTTAAACATTTACCTAATTTTTTTTTTGTCTAATGAAATGTTCATAAAAAGTGAAGTTTTGACTAACACTTTCTCTACTTAATTCTTCTTTAATTTTGATTAAGTATATCCTTCTTTTTAAATTAAATTAAAACACAATAATCATACCTACATAATCATTCTTAGTAAAAATATATTTACAACGTAATTAAAAAAAACGTATTACATATTTCTTTTATTTATTTTTTAATATTTATGTAGGTACGTATTATTGAGGCATTTCGAGATAGATTAAATGGTTCGAAATATAGATGTAGCAAGACGCGCAGAATGTAGGTATAAAGTATACACCCCTCCATAGTGCCGTAGTAGGGGGCTCAGTAGCGTCCGGGAATCCGACCAGACGTAAAGCCAAGAAACGCGCAGAAAGAGTCCACTTCTGCGGTACTGTTCTTATAGCAGAATGGACTCTTTGGCTGTGTGATCTGCTTCGGCAGACCTGCCTGGCCGTCAGGGCGTCGCGGTCGTGGTCGAATACGTAAGCGATCTTGTGACGCCCCATTAAGACGAGGAGGCTTTGTTGGATTTTTCTTAGTTGGTATTCCTTCATCACTTGTTCTCATATTTTTGATCATTCTTGATAAGCGTTCCTTTTAAGTACGTCTGTATCTGTATATATACCTATATGAGAAGTTAAATAAAACTTATATGATAAAAACATGTTTCATAATAAAAAAAATACTGTAATAATCCATTTTTATTTCTAGAAGTAAAATATTTTTCCCATTTATGGATAAAATGGTATAGGTATTATGTAAAAGATTATGCCTTTGAAAATTAAATAAGATTAGATATTGACAGATCTAAATTAATCTTTTAGTGCCCGTCAAAGTAATAGTGCGTTAACAAAGAGCACAAAGTGCAGTCGAAATTTGTGAAGCCCACGTCAAACATTAATCCTGCGATTGACTTTTGTTAAGGGCTCTATTTTTAATTAGGGCAAATGGTCCGGGCCGAAGTCGAATGTACGTGGCCGTTTCAATGCTTTGTGATTGACACAAATTACATCTAATCGAACGTTTCCATAGAACAGTCTTTGAACCGAATCTACAGTCCCTACAGTTTTATTACCTTTACGAGACACAGATGTGAATATATATATTTTTTTTTGTTAATTGTGATTTTGATTTATCAACTAAATTTTAATACATCAGAATTTCGAATATTGGCCGTGTTATTTACATTCTGGGAAATATCTGTAACTGCGTTGTAACATTTTACGTATAAATTGTAAATTTAATTCTAGGGAAGAACATTTTATATTCATTTTAAAATAGGGTTTAATTGTATTTTAATCCAAGCGATAAATGTCAATCAATTTCACGTGAGATTGATACAAGTATCAAGAGAGCTCGACGGTCGTCGCGCCCCCAACGCCATTTAAAAAGGATTTTGAGCAAGGGTGAAATTAAAATGTCAAAATAGTAGCGACGTAGTGCATATTTGTCTCCGGCTTTGTCAGACGCTATTGTGCTTTTTATGTTTTGTACAGCCGAAAAACGATACCATTTAAGCTCTTTATTCATTCACAAAAAGGACACAGTCTAAAATACCCAACTCAATGTTAGAAAATGGAAGTTTGCTTTGTTTAGTTTTTCAGCTGTTACTCACTCTTTCTTAACAGCTATTGGCTGTATTGCTTACGAAATGTTATAAAAGTAAATCATAAGAAATCTCTACGTACATTTCTACGTACATTTGTAGGTATTTACCTACCTATATTTTATACCTAATACCTAAAACAAATAAGTATGTTGATATGAAACTATTCGACGTCGGAATAAACAAGGCACATATTGATAAGTTCATTATAATTCCGCCAAATGTAATAGCACATTTTTTGAATATTGCACATTGTTCCCTTTTCACTTATTTGCTAGCTCTAAAGAGAAGCGAGTGGACGCAACGAGGGATCGGAGGGCAAATAAATAATTACACGCATTCTGCAGATACTTAGCCCAGGGCAAAGTAAAAAGAGGGTGCCATAAAACTTTAAATATTAATTATTATTTTGCGAATAATTTGGATATGTACTTACATATGTTTTTATTATTTCGGATTCAATTTAAATGGATGTTCATGATAATAAATAATAATAATAATAAATGTTGGGACATTATTACAACAGCGCCATCTAGTTCCGCAGTAAGCTACGTAACGCGTGCTTGTGTTGCGGATACCAGATAGTTGATATACTACACATATAAATTTTAAATACATACATATTATAAATATAAACACCCATGACTGGAGTACAAACATTCGTGATTAGCAAATGAATGCCTCCAGCGGGACTCGAACCCGCGACCGTTGACGCAGAAAGTAGGGTCACTACCAACTGAGCCAAACGAGTCGTCAAATGATATAACGTATTTGTGTGACTTTTCTTATTTTTATACTGGGAGAAGGTCTAAATTGCTTAAAAATTTGCTTTCAAGCGTAATACTTGAACAGCACCTAACATACGAGTAAATACTAAATGATCATCATAAATTTTTGGCAAACAATACTGTGCATAAGTATATAATATTATTAGTTAATAGTTTTACATCTATTATACTTATTTTACATTTAATCAATGTTTAAAATGAAATAAAACATCGAATATGCAATTCATCACAAAAAAATGTATCGTTAAACTTTGGAAATTACGTGTGGTCATACTACTTATTCTTAAAGCATTGTTAGTATGTTAGTATATTTTTGAGGCATTATAGACGTAAGTGTAAAAAAAGTAGAAAACCATAGTTTTAACAAATATTAAAAAATACATAAAATACGTCTGTGCGATGATGAATTTTAGTGTATCAATTAGAGTTTTGTGTGCCGACGGCGCAGCATGAGTTGACGGCGCGGCGCTGCGCTGCCGTCTGGGGGCTGCAGTCAGCCTGTCAACTTCCCTACCTTTGATGTGCGAGCAAATTGTCGTGTTATTTTTGAATCAATATAAAAAAATGTACAGATGGTAAAATGCATTGTAGTTATATTTTTTACAAACATTTTTACTAATTTCAGCCTAATTTTTGAAACAATTAGAAATGTTTATTCTGTTACAATCATTTTACTTTTACTGTGCTACACAATTATCTTTAGGTAATTTTTAAGTATAACAAAAACAAATGAATACAATATAGTTTCTATTTTACAATAACAATAAAATGTAAAAAGCAATTATGTACTAATTCTTAGTTGTCGTTATTAGCGCAGAGTGACCTGCTGTGCAGCTCTTCTCTATAATTACGCCGGAAGCAACATTTTCAAAGCTATTGAAAACGATAACACGGAAGCTGCTGAGTTAAACTTAAAAAACTAAGTAAGTATTGTTACAGTAATGCATTTGCTAGTAAATATTGAATTTGTACAAAAGCGCGGCCCTACAACCCTTAAATATAGTCCGCAGGGTGCCATTACATCGGCTCAAAGAGTTGGGTGTGACCCATGGAGCTGCGAGAGTCGACTTTGTAAATCTAATTAAAATATCAATATGTTTGCTACGTCCGCGTTAACAATTTGATTTCATGCTTTGCACCCTTTCAATTGTGCAATTGTGACTGTGTTGCTACCAGATTTCTTAAATATATTCATATATACCTACTTGAGGAGAACTATTTTCTTGGTCAATATTTTCCTTACCTTTAATATTATAAATGCGAAAGTAACTCTGTCTGGGTGTCTGTCTGTCTGTCACGCTCTCACGCCAAAACTACTGAACCGATTGAAACGAAATTTGGTACATTTTTAAGGCTAGAAGCTTGACACCTATTTTTTAGGCTTTTGATAAGATATAAATAATTAAGACATTCAAAGTTTGTTAAAATTTTATACTAAAGGGGGTACCTAGGGACGAACCCGAGTGAAGCTAGAGTGAATCTCTAGTTTTTACATAAAGGTTTTGCTACTTGCAAAAGATATAAGAGTGGCCCGAAGCATATTAGAAATGTTTATTTTCTCCAGCAATACATGGGTATTACTAGAAACTCTAGCTCTATCGTGATTTTTCTCTGTTTTAATATTTCATTGAAACTGAAAAAACTGGGGTCATAATAATAATCGAAGATTCATAGGCGTAGCTTTTAATTCTGTATAATAAAATATACGACTTACAGAAAGAAAGCTTGGACGTAACTATTTATTAAAAACATATTTTATGCTTTCTTACCTAAATAGTTCGTGTCATTGAACTTCTGCAATAATATCTTGACTACGTACATTTTTTTTAATAAAACATAATCTATACTAATATTATAACTCAGGATTTATTTAGAGTTATTTTATTTTTATCTAAAGAAAAGCATCAGCAGCACGAAGTTGAGAAAATAACGATCGGAAATAATAAGCTTGCATTGGGTTTGTTGTCTTGGATGGTAAAATAAATGACTCTCTCCACTACGTGACGCGACGATATTATATATGTTTTCGGATAGTTAACAAATATATAATAATAAAATAATGCTACTTTAGGAGGTACCTAATGTTATTTAAGAAGATGTGTGAATTTAAGAGTTTTTTTTTGTAAAACTATAATTTTCTTAATATGGCAAGTGTTGCTGCATACATAGTGCACAATAAAGTGATGGGCGATATGATATGTAGCATTTTGGACAGATTTTTATCCACTTTGAAATTTAATATTAAGTTATTTAACTCCAAGGCATACTTAATACTCATAGTCCATACACAATACACATACTATTCCATTCTAAGCGGTAAAGTTCGTTTCCTTGATTAAATTTAATTGTAAGTACCTAGATACTAAATAGAAAGTCTTAATTTATAATGAGGTTTATTTTATGTAGTTCTTTATTTTAAAAAGAGTAAGTAAGTGAAATATTCGTACGTACAGGAAATCTTTTTTAAAATAATGACTGATTGTGTATATTCCATACACAATACGTAAGTATAAATATAAGTAGTAGGTATTTTGAACAGAATTTCACCTCAATAAAAGTAGTAGAAATTTATATCCGTTTTTAGTTTATGTGTTTTCTTTTTAGCACCTACGCAAGAAATTGCTAAGTGCTAAATTAAAAGCGACCTGTACTTATTATTGGAAGTGCCGTAATTTTTTTTTTCGTTGGGAAATTCGATGAAATTCCTAGTTTATCTGCAAATTTTTCCAAGTTAATAGGATATTAAGACATGTTATGCGTGTCTCTCCTGTAATTATTACCTTTATGACTTAAGTAATTGTAATTTATTTTATGGGCTAAAAAGCTAACCAAGCTATAATATATACATATATGAGATAAGACTGTTTGTCGTATACTAATAAGCGCTAAACAATATCAACTAAGAAAAATATTCAAAGCAAGATAACAAGTGCGATAGGTAGTAAAACTTTTGAATGGCCTTCATGAAATCCAAACATAAGAATATATTTAGTGATACGAACCTAATGTTTGAGGATTTGTTTAAATAATTCATCATTAGAAAGTAAACGAACGATTCCATGACAGCATGTATGGTTTATAATTTTATATAGGACTTTTTATAAAATTCAAAATTATAATTAGTTACGAAGACATCATAGTACTATTATAGTCCTTGAAACATTACCTACGACATGCCAAATTTTACCTTGATTTTAAATTTACGAGTATAATACTCTTTCATATTAAATGAAAAACATGTGTATCCCTTTATTAAAATTACGTAAAATTTACTTCTAAATATAATAAAAGTGATACAGTAGTAGTAGTGAATGATAAGATGAGAGTGCAAGTGCCGGGACAACAGCAGTATCATAAAAACTATTAAATTGTTTAATTACAAAGAGTTGATAGGTTCAGTCATTAGAGCAACAAATAACGACATCAGCAATTTTAGTAATATTTCTTGCACTACTTTTCAAATACAAATTTTAAAATGACAGTTTAAATATTTTTGTCGCGCAATGCTTCTTCTAGTTTCTACCCTTGTGATCCGCTAGCACAAAAGAACCAGGTAGCCATACAAATAGTAATAAAAACGTGATGTATCAATCGTATTTTTTATTTGCAAAATCGCACAAATCAAATACTGAAGTGTTAAAAATTTTTGTTGACAAAGAAATTTTTAAAGTCACTCGACAGGGCATAGAGCAAAAGCTTTGTGACAAGGGATCATTAGTCAGCGAATGTCAGCCCAATTGTGTCTATTTCGATCACTTGCCTTTTGCTTACAAGAAATAAGCGAGTAAACAGTTTAAGACGTGATTTATAGATTCTTTTCAACTGTTTCTCATATATTTATGTTACACTTGCAATTGTTTGTTTACTTCGAATTACAGCGTAATCGAGTGCCTTTGACATCTGTTGCATTAGCACATTATTTAGATATATTAGGTCCAAGTATTAATAAAATATTTATTAATAATGCAAAAATATTAAATACACTATAACTGTTTTAACTGTGTCATTAATTATTATCAAGCGCGCTTACTAAAAGACAAATGTTACAATGCACGGCTGGCACGATATTTTATCGGTCGTTCTCTGAAAAAAATCACAGCCCTTTTTTCTTTTATATTACAATTGTCACCCTTTCGCTTCCATTTCAATTAAATAATGTCTGGTCATTTGGGACAGGCGGGATCGCAGGCGCAGAGCAGTGGCGGGACGCGGCGTAAGTTTGCGCTGTGTTGTATTCGCGCCTCCCTTAGCCCTCGGCGAAAAATGCGCGTCATCCTGCAAGCACATTAATCACTTCCATTATTAAACTTGTTATTGTGTTGATTTGAAGATAACGCGTTATAAACGGTGCCGTCCGCTCCCGACAAAATAAGCTTTCTGTAATGACGTGTAAGCGATCCGGCTTGAGAGCATCCTTTACAAAAAAATGTGATTAATTACATTTTACGTAACTTCTATAAATCTGCTTATGATATATATTTATAGCATAGTAGATTCATTTTGCACAACATATAAATAAATATTTTTTTTTATTGTTATCGAATTGTGCTAGAAGACTTGCAGTAGGTATTTTGTTAGGACAAAATTAAGGTTCATAGATACGAAAGACGATTAATTAGCACAATATTCATCACTTTTTCTTCATAATAAACAGGTCAAAGGCGTGACGTATGTCGATGACGTTAAAGCATCAAGAACGCAACTTACACGGCGCTCATAGTGACTAGTAGGAATTTCCGATATTGACGTAATTATGTTCGAGGTTATATAGTAAGTATATACATTAGGTAAGGAACATTCGTGTTTTTCGAAGAAACTTTATGTCAGTAATTGAATTATCCTTATGGATGCTAAGTGGAAAAAGTGCAAACTCTTAAACATTGAAGTAGTAAAAGAATACCTTAAAGGGTTTTATTTTAATAATGCTTAGGCTTTTTGCTTGATTCATTAAATGCTTAAAGTAAGCCTCAAGAGTCAAGAGTCAAGCCATTATCTAAGCACATAAAATCGAAAGGTTACTCACTCATCATGAAATAACGTAAACTTCTTGACGTATTAAAGATGTGTGGCAGGAAAGTAATTTATTGTTATTAGACGACGACGTGTTATTAAAAGTAGCTTATTTTTACTACTGATTTGAACACTACTGGAGTCTACTCAAGGGACTGTTATTAAGATTGCATGATTTGAAGTTTGAATGTTTAGTGCTAAACAAAAAAGAATCTATTAATATTCACATCAACTCAATCCATGAAGTTTACCTACCTATACCTACGTCCTACATACATATTACATATACGAATATGCACTATCCGTTTTATATACCTATTTCAAAGTAGCTAGTAGCTTTTAAAACTTTTTTGTATCTAGGATGACTGTGCTATTACACAATAAAGAATAAATATCGAAAAAAAGTGGGAATCTGTGTAATTTTTTGTTGTTGTTACCTACCTTTTATACCTATTAATTACACGCTTTTTAATATTGCTATTATGTAAAATACCTATGTAAAATTTTGTTTTTTTTTCTTACTAATCAAGACTAACCCATCTTATAACATGCGATAATAATTTATATAAGTACACCCACGACAGTATTGAATGGATGTCCAGTTAAAAGTCATGAATAAACAGTAGGTACCTATCACTTTTTGAATATAAGTATTTATGTACTCATTATTCACTTATTGGCTATTTCTTATCTTATAGAAAAAATATCGTCATCGAAGTTCGATTGAGTAGCTGAAAATTCGCGCTTAATTTCTCGCCAGTTAATTAACTTATATTCATATTGATAAATAAATTTTAATGAATCATGCGCTACTATAATGCTCACACAACTCCAAGACATGATTACAAATCGTTTTGTCATAAACAAGTTTGTGTCGTTGTTAAATTAAAGCGCAAATTTTCCTGTCCCACTTGTTAACACTCTACGTGCTATTGAATATTTATTTGAGCACCAACATGGCAACATATAAAGTTTATATCATCAGTATTGATAAATATTTATTCGTTATAAAGCCGTAAAGATTTTTCTTTATGAAACATAAACAATCAATTATGTACTTCTTTGTTATTTATTAATTAAGTAGTTTTGAAATTTATTATATTTCACATTATAAATATTTTATAACATAAAATTTGCTTTATGCACATTTAAACGATTTATTGAAAACGTTGCTTACAAGTAAATAAAAATATATTATAAATATCTACTGTCCTTCGAGAACTTCCACGAAATATTTTTATTATCTAAATACTTACTATTGGTACGTCCTAATAGATAAATTTTGGGTAATTTTATTTTATTGAAGTTAGCTCATAAACTGCTTGTAAAAAGTACCGCTTTGTTTGTTGCACCCTCATTATATTGCAACAATGACCCAAAAGTTAGACGCCCATAAAACAATACTATCAATAGAGCCGATCCGGTGAAACTCGTCCCCGAACTAGTCAGAAATTTTGACGCTTACAGTTTTAAATTTAACAAAAGCTAATTTTGTTGCATTTTACTGCTTTGAAATAGGATCAACAACCATTAGGGCATTTTTGCCACGCCTTTTATTAGGGTGTCGTCCGAAGGCCACGCGGCGAAAGACAAAGCAATGACCGGAATCTCTCGCATAAACAACTTTTGAAGGCTTCTTTGCTCATTTATGATTCCCGCTCGTCATTTAAATATTTTAGCACCAATAAAAGCAATGTTATCATTATTTTATGTCTGATTTACGTGTAAAATATAAATAAAATAGGAACAATATTACTATGACGAAGTAGACAGAAATGAATTTTTATAGCTCTATGAGGATTACGATACATTTCTTAACTAGTTTTATTTATGAACAATTTTCAATAATATGTTAATTTAATATAAAAAAAATAACAAATGACTACTGCCCACAATGCGCGCCACATTAAAATACTTACTAATGGGAACATGTTGTAACCCTTTCATTGTACTTATTTTTTATTGTTTTATTTGAGGGTCAACTGTGAAAAGTTTTATAGATCAATTAATTAAATGTCTGCACGGTCATTGTTACTAAGTAAATATGGAAATGAAGCTGTTGCTAACAATGCTTTGATTTATTAAAGTTTTATGCAAGAAAAAAATATACTGAAGGTGAGAACTAAAAGACATATGTTTTACCGTCTATCCCTTTGTTTAATAAGCGACCCCTTTAATAATAAAATAACTGTTCTAAAGATTTTTTTATGTAGGTACGTACAAAATAAGATTTATAAGAAATCACATTTATTAAAAATGCTCTACCATTGAGACTACTTATATGAAAGAAGTAGATATATCGACTGCAAACTTTGATTTAAAATAAAGTTTTTTACAGAAAGTAGGTATACTATGAAACAAAATAAAACCTCAAACTGAATGCATTTTTTATAATTTATATTTGTATTTGTTTTCAAATACAATTATGATTAAAAAGTTCAATATTTAGTTGTAAAGCTTTTATCAAAACGGATGTGGTCATTTTTATCTTATAAACGAGATAAGTAGGTTCTAACTTAATTATTTTAAATGACTTACATCAACAATATTTTTATTTAAAAAATATTTGTTATTATTATTATTTCACTACAAATGTAGTTTACAGCGCTAAACTTACAAATATCTCTATTGGACACGAATTACATGTAAAAAAATATATTACAAAAAGCTTTATTTCGTAAAAAGCACATTAAAAATAGGAAACAAGTTGATGAAAGAATATATTATGTTCTTTCATCAACTGCAGTCAATAACGTATTAGGTAGAGTATTCTAGGTACACAAAGTACGAGTACTAAGTACGAGGAGTAGGTACACTACGATTATAATAAACCACATACCAACTATACCTCGATGAGACTACGACTGTGTAGTGCATACAGAGTACAACTTCCGACCCATAATTTTAGTCACGGTCGCCTATTTGACGAAGGCTACTAGTCGAAAATTAAATGTGATACAACCCCGTGCGTCAAAGAGTTCCGTCTTAGAAAATTTTGAAGTTAAACGACATAAATAGTGCACTCCTGCAAAGTTAGAGCTGTGGCCGAAAGTGGTGGACCTTATATTATTTTTGCCAAAGTTTGCAATATTATTGTACCCTATTAATAAGTAGGGTTTAAACTAAAATTTTGTGTATTTGCTTATTAAATTAGTAGGTAGTACTACTAGTTACGTGAGTATTCATAAAATAATGATATGTAAGAAAAAAATCATGTAACAAAAACAAATATCTCAAAGAGAATGTGGGCGTGTGATATATTCTATTTCAATATTCACATACGAGTACCTACCATTATCGTTGAACTTTATATTTTGTTCCGTTATCATTGTGAGAGTGTGAATATGTAGTTTAATTTTATATTATGCAGATTGTAGATTGGGCCATACTAAATTGTAGGCCTATAAATATTTATTATTTTAAAAAATACCAATCTTGTATATTTTTTAAATTAATTATTTTGTCAGTATCTTCTACTGATCTATATACCTATCACTATAAAACTTTTGTATGTACTAAGTACCTACTACATATTACTACATAATAAAAGTACCTACAAATAATAAAATAGTGACAAACCTAATACTGTCCAATACAGTATTTTAAATAACCGTCACCCCTCCTTATATTTTCTTAAAATTAAATTGGATATTAGATTTAAATCGCCCCGGTCTGTTGCTACCGCTACGCTACTATATCCTACCCAACCTAGGCATAGGTATTCCTAGGAGGATATTAAATAAAAAATAGGTAGGCAGTGAAATCGGAACATTTAATATATATATTAAAAATATAGCTCGGTAGATAAAGGGTCGTAGATAAGATGGTTTAGGGCCTATGCAGCGATTAAGACTCCTCACTGGTCTAGCACTCCCCTGACTTCACTGGCCGCTGCTGGAGACGAGTGCTCAAGCGTCGATCGATACGGTCCACCGCGGGGAAGCAGGTAATTTAAAGGTACATTCGGAGGGGTAAAGGTATGACATGTCTGATAAAAAATAGTAATAATAACTATAGGTAGCTACTAGGTATGTACCTAAGTATTTATTTAAGACTAGCTTTTCCCGCGGCTACGCTTGCGTTCTAAAGATTAGAAACCAAATTCTTTCGTCCCGCCCGGGCGACTTTGTTAAAACTGTGATATCTCGTTAGAATATATTTATTGAAATTAAATGATGCCAAAAGGAATTTCCTTCAAAATTGAATACTTGTGATGGATAACTTATTTATTTGGATAAGTATCAATATCATGTTTATTAAACACCTTCGCGAATAAGGCATTATCTTTAAACAAATTTGATTACCAAAAAAAAGGTTATAGCGAGTCAACCTTAAAAGATAGACATATGCTATCGTGGACATTTTTTTAGAACTTTTAAAAGGGAACAGTTCTGTCATACATTATTTTTGCATAACTTTAACCGTTTACGTAGCGCACGCAACGTAAGCTCGCAAAAGTAATATTTTTCTCCCGTTTTTGCCACATTTTTCATAGATGCTCTGTTCCTATAAGTCTTAGCGGGATGTAATATAGCCTATAACCTTCCTCGATAAACAGACTATCTAACACAAAAAGAATTTTTCAATGGATTTGAGACGTCAAAGACCTTAAACTCTTACTTGATACTGATACCTACTTAACATTTTTGTTTTAAGTAGTAATTTTAAATACTTTTAAAATCTTTTTAAAATCATCAATCAGTCGATTCTGTAAATTAAATATTTTTTAGAAAGTCTTATTGAAACAGAATATTTTCCATTTTAGTTTTTTTAGAGTTTTCGTCTGTCTGTTGTTTGGGAACGCCTTTAAACCATTGGAGAGATTCATATAAAATTTTGCATGATGATAGCTGGTTATCCGGATAAACGTATAGTAGGTGCACTTTTTACTGCGAGTAAATATCTCTCCTTTTCTCTGAGGTTGAGTCGCTAATTATAAATGTGAACCGATCTATATCTTCTTTTTTGTAAATTATAAGCAAATTCTATACGAACATCTCATCAAGAAGACGTGATATTTTCCATGTTATATTACTTATGTAGACAATCAAAGAGTACCTTAACTAGGGCCGCGTGCACGCCCTCCGTCAGTAAAGACCCGCACCACGCATTGCATTAAGATCAATCGTCGCGGCTCTGTGACACGTGGCCATTATATTTTAATTTAATGAAAAAGTATGCGATGCAGTACATTGCTTAATAATCATTTTATATCTGGGCAACATGACATCCTTATCTATATAATACATTCTAGTAGGTATTTAGCTAATTTACAACCGAAAATGACGACATTTAAAGACTTGTACTGATTGCGATTGACGGATTTCATTCAATAGTATAGCAGCTTTGACAGTATATGAGTCACCATAGACTTGAGTGCGACTGACGGGTACAGCTGATTTATTGTTGAATTGCGAGCGAAGGCTAAAAGAATGAACAGAACCTAGTTTAAGGTAAGAAGGAGTGTAAGGGTAAAAAAGGATAGTATAAAGAAGTGTAAGAATTTGCAGATTACGACACTGCCTAATGGTGAGCCATTTGAGTTGCATTCTATATTGGGATATATGGTCAAATTTCCTCAAGGCATAGACCTGACCTGACCTGCCATGTTTTGTTAGCGTTCCAGTTTACTAAGGTGAATTTGTGACAAATCAGGATACCACGTATCTGCATAATCAAGTAAGGGCCTTCCCTTAGCCTTAGAAGGGATAGCTTGGTTTTCAGTTAGTAATTTTTTTCCATCTCCTTCAACGACCAAGCAACTTCCTGCTTACTTCAGAAATCTTGGGCATCCATAGTAAGGCCTTAGTTTTGACAGAGCTAAGATAATATACCTACTTAATTTAGAAGTAGATTTATAGTTTTAATTTTGTTATCTTAATAATATTCATAAATGCTTGTGTTTTCTGTTACAATTACGTTTTACAGTAAATTCCATAAACCACTACAATAATAGGTACACTTGACTTTTGGATAAGAAAAACGAAGTGACTATTTGTACGGGTACTGGACGAATAAATTATATTTATTCGTACATTTATCGGATGATTAGCTTGAAATAGTTTTATTATAGGATATAAATATATAGGATAAAAATGATTCTGAGTGTGTTATGTCATGTTTATGTAATGTTAAAAGTCGGAGGAATCTTAAATAATAAATTTTCAGCTCGGTAGGTTAAGGTTATTTTCTTTTTATATTTTGGATATAAGTATTCTGCATCTAAAACTCACTTACTTTTTATAAGAAAGCAAAAAAGTTATAGATATTCGTATTAACCGACAATTGTCGGACGAATAATATATATTTTATTCGTCCAGTAACCTTATGAATAGATGCAGCCTAAGAAAAATTAATGGTAGGTTTTGTTACCACACTTTTTTTACCTATTTGTTATATTCCGAAGAACAATAAAACTCCACAGACAAAAATCTAACATTGAAAATGATTATTTCATTTTTAGATTTTTGAAATGGATATTACGGGACTGTAGGTATATTATACATGTACTACATTCAACATTGTCATGTCTATGTATGGCCTGGAGTAGCACATGTATATTAAGCAGAGGGGCAAAGTGAGGCTCTAGTGATATATTTTAGAAAATTTCCTTTGCTGTTTGCTGTACTTATATCCGCCCATAGGCTTTATCAAATTTTGGAAAGCAATTTAGATAAACGCATTTCTTAAAATATTGTTATTTAAAAACTCACATCATTATTAAGTTAAATAAATAAATTACAAACATTCCTTAAAAAGGACGCATTGCTTACCTTACCGGCACTTCAAACATTACTTTTTATACAAATTTAACAACAATGGCGATACTTACACAGCTTTATCAAGAAGCGATCACTTTAGTGATACTTTTAAAACATTTGATACATTTAACAACACTTCGTGCCGCCTATTGTTGCGCGTTATTGATCCACCGGAATGGAAGTTTTATAGATAAGATTAAATCAAATGAATATCGATTTTATTTATATTTATGTACTAAAACTATTTTACAAGCGTACGAGTAGGTATGTATAATTTGCTATGTATGTTTGTTAGGATGGATTGCAACTCAATTGTGAAGCAGATATATCTTCAACCGATTGAGCTGAAATTTTCTATACACGTTTAGCCTCAGACCAAATAAAAAAGTATTTATTTGGTCTGAGCGTTTAGCTTGGTTGACAATGCATAAAGTCAGCTATGTGATGTCATTCTAAATCCAACATGACGGAACACCCAAGATGATGGATTTCTTAATACACTCAATATACAATATGGGTATCAACTATCAAATGAAAGGGCATACTATAGGTACTTAATTTATATAGAATACGAATAATTATACAGAATAGGAATTTTAAAATATTCAAACTAAGTAAGTAAATTTTACGTGTACTTCAATCTTCTAAAGCAAGCATTTATTTCACATAAATTATGTACCTAATGACGTTGTAAGTTGATAGTAAAAGGGTAAAAGTTTTAAAGTTTAATTTTTTAGCGCATTTTACTAATATTTTTTTACACTTAATTTTTTATTTCTCATAGAGCTCTACTACTCAGGTATAATATAAAATCTGCCTAAGTAGAGATTATTAGAACCACTTAGTAAAAATAATAAAAAACAATGGATGGATGGATTGGATTTAGCCCTTTTATCGTCCCAATGCTGGTCACGGGCCTCCCATGAATACGAGTAGAATCATAATGCCACTCTTATGGCCTATGGCCTACCATAGTCCACCACGCTAACCAAGTGCAGGTTAGCACTTAGCAGGCTTCACATCTCTTTCAAATTTTGCTAGGTTCCCTCGGACACGAATGTTTCTGTTTTACGATGATTTACGTAGACAAGTGTGACACCGTACCATGTTAGAAATGATTCGCACACAAAAATATCAGAGTTGCGTGACCCGAATTTGAACAAACTTCACTCGATTATTACTGGCCTACCACTGCCTTGATAAAAAAAAATATAGTTCATAATATATTGAGTTGAAATTAGCTACCCTAGTTCAGCTCTATTGTTTCTTTACGCGATAATAAAAAATGGCCTCTGTCCATTGCCCGCTCGTTATTCGTTAATACAACTTTTATTGATACATCGTACTCAGTAAAGACTATTACTAAAAAATACAAAACTATAGACTACTAGTTTTATACGAACTTAAGAATATAACATTTACTATATGGCAACAAGATATGAGCAACATTAAAATAAGTACATATGAATTTTTAAATAAATTAATTTTTCAAATAATAGGTAAATAAAAATAGAATATATTACTAATATATTAACTATACTTGTATTATTCTCATAATGCCTTTTTAACGGGCACACACAAAAAATTAATAAATAATTTTGGAACTCTAGGTATACATAATAGTCATACGCATAGGTACAGATTTCGATATGCTACTGTTTTGTATTTTGTATATTGTATAGAAGATAGATAAGATAGATAGGTGGGTATGTCATTCTAAATATTTTAAAGTGTTGCTTATGTAATAAATAATATTTAAGTAGGTACTAAAATATTTAACAGGTACCGATTGCTTTGCTTATTATTTTATATAGGTACCTAGGTAATACCTACACCACCAAACTTATAGCCCAGCAGACTGTTTTTTATAACGGTTAGACTTTAGAGTTTATGACCTAAATAATTTGTAAGGGAAAGTTTTTGCTGCCACAAATTATATTTAAATCTATAAACGCTTACCTTCTTAAGTCTATTTCTGAATTCCATATAATTATGATGAAATGTTTTAGATAATAATATGCACCAACGCTTTAACAAAAACCATCTCTATACCTACAATCTAACTAATAACTAATCATAAAAGATGATAAATCTTGTAACTTAATATTATAAAAAAAATATTTATACAATTAGGAACACTATAATAAGTAAGTATATAGATCAACGCCACTACTACTAGAATAGAGTATAAGATCCTATTATTACAATATATTTATAATACAGTAAAAGTATCATATTTCGTCAGTATCACGATCCTGGGATCATGCTCCCCCAATAACGTATTTTATTATATAACATATATTTATCTTGTCACAATGGAACAAAAGGTTTGATACAAGTATATAAAACACTCGAGACGTCCAAAAAGCATAATGCCCATCATTATACATTCATATGCTTTGTTACTTACAGTATTTATTTTGAAACATGTCGAGGGGAGAAAACCCTCTTTCTGCTCGAAAGCTCCCGAAATTGCATCAAGAAGGCGTTGGACGCTGTGGGGCGGTGTCGTAGAGCACTGTTATTGGCGCTACGGCGCCCCACCATTTTATTGCTCCGCCCTGATGAAAACTCTTCCTGTCGATTATACCGTGGCTCATTCTGCAGTCGGCTCTCTCAGTGGAAGGTCGTTGTTTAGCTACAATTGATTTTTGTAACACATCTGAATCTCTACCAAGTGGAGTTAGTTTTAAGTTTAAAAAGTGATGTTGAATGGTGTAAACGCGTGATACGTGTTATGCACGCAATGAGTGATCCAGCTGCCTTGGCAGGAATGTTGCCGTTTGACTCCATCGGCTTGTACGAGCAACCGAAACCACGGTTCATCTTCAAGATGCCGCGTGTTGTTCCGGATCAAAAAGCTAGATTCGAATCTGAGGACTTATTTAAAAGACTTAGCAGAGAAAGTGAGGTATGATATAATATTAAGTATAAAAATATACCATGACATATTATCATTGGGCAATTCAATTCGTTTAATAAATGGTATTATAAATATGATAACGCTTGTTTCTCTCGATTTATCATAATTTCCTATAGTGTTATTGGTACTGTACAGACTCAACAGGAAAAATGTGCACGACGAAATATTTTTATTAAAACAAATGCTGTATGTACCGGGAAGGATATTATATTGTTCATAATTCTATTTAATTTCAAATTTATTCTATATTATATTGATATTGCCTTTTAATTTTAGAAATGAAATTACTAAAGGTCAATTTTGGTTTGTTAACAGGTTCGCTACACAGGTTACAGGGACCGTCCTCCAGAAGAGCGTCAGATGCGATTTACAAGCGGTTGTCGTGAAGGGCACACCGAAATTGCCTTTACTACAACTGGAACAAACCTCCAACTGGTCTTTGACCATTCTCCATACAATAATCGTGGATGTGATTTCCAAAAAGAATCCGGCAAGGTAAATAGTATACATAAGTGGCTTAAAAATATACAAAGTAGAGTACCTACTACTACTTTTATTTTAATCGTCATTTCAATTTATGACAAGTTTAAAAAAATTACATTACTTTTAAGTCGTCGAATCTCAAATTATGATTTAACTAATTATTAAAATATATATAATACCCGTTTAAAATTTCGACGGCTTTATTATAATTATATGGGTAGTTTTAAAATGCAATAAATGAGACCATGTGTAGGGATAGTAATAACAAGAGAACATAGAATCAGATATCTGTATGTATAGACATAGAGTTCAAACACATAACCGTAGTTTTAGAATTACTAAAATAACTAGATTTGATTTTTAGAATTAGGTAAAAATCACTAGGTTTCTTCAATATTACCTAAGTAGGTACTAGATCTCTATTTTGAATCGTGCATAGTTGAAAGAGTCATTTGCTTATTACTTTAAATAAGTATAGTTAGTAAGTACTTAGACATAAAGACAAACATTTTAATACAAATGTTTGTATTATCATTTCTTAACAAAGGAATAATGCTCTAATCCTTTTTATAATAATAATTTTATGAGTCATACCATAATGGTATTAAGGATCCGGCAATGACTTCATTATATTGGTGCTAGGAGAAGGTATGTTCGCGTCATCATCGTTTCCGGTTTCCATTTTGACGAAAATGAAGACATAAATATTATTGTAGCAAATGAAAATTATATTAAGTCGTAACACCAAACATAAAGTGTCGGTCACGCTTCGGAATCGTTTTGATGCGCTTTTGAATAAAGGCACCTCAACTAGCCGACCGGTTTGCTTAATGTCATGTACATTATACAATTTCAAACATGCTAATGCATTAATTTCAAAGCGTTAATATAGTTATCATAGCGTAACCAATAAATATTCAAGTTATTTCCGAATGTTTTGTCATGATGCCCAGTAAATAAGATATTTTGCAATTTATGCAAAGTAATCGATGATTAAGAAACCATTAGATAGGTCTTACATCTAGAGACATTAAGATAGTATAGCAAGAGTTTGGTAATCAATAATCATTTAACAATCACTTCTTTATTTTTCATTTATAAAATTTTGCACATTAATCGTTTCAACTTTTTTTTGTCAACGTGTCGCAACCGTTTGTATTTCCATGAAATATATTCATCAGATTCAATTATATAAAATCGTCCGCCTTTTAAATTGTTGTGACTCATTCACTGCTAAATAGTGACGTCTATCTACGTAAATCGGCATGTGTATTGTTTATGTGACTTCATGTTACATATTTTGTTCTATCGCTTTACAATGTCACAGGTTTTTACGCTATAAATAGTTTAAATTCGATAAGTTACTTAGTGATACAATTATATTATGTTTTTGTCAATAATTATTTCATTTTAAGAAATGAATTTCTCTCCACGGAATACTTTTTATCTTCGTCCTTGGGGTTTCCGTACTTCAAATTCAAATCAACTATTTATGTATGATTGCTTAACAATAAAAATGGTGATATAAAATAAAGAAATCTTTGTGCCGGGCCGAAGCCACGGATAGAATATCGTATAGGTAAGTTCAATTTTTTTTAAGGTTCATATGCACCTTAAAAATAGTCTTGTGTGTATAATCTGTATACCTAATTGATTTGTAAACTATTATAATAGCGTGTTGGTAATTATATTTTATAAGTAGGTAGGCTACCTAGGTAAATATGTCGCCATAATGCATTTTCTGCAATATTTAATAATCTTTCAATATTTTCGTTTATAATGAATTTTAAATTCCTTAAGAAATTATGAATTCTTATGTGAATTATATAATTTAATATTATTAAATGTTATTTGTAAATGGATTTTTTTTTTAATTTCGTCTATCTAATGGTAATAATAGGTCTAGGATAAAAGTTAGTTTCACCAAGATGTATAAGTATAAAAAGTATGCCTATAACATGAACCATTTTATTAAATTTTGCCCCTTCGTAACGTTATGACCGCCTGCTGTGTGAGTGTACTGTGGGTCTGAGTACTTATATTTATTTACACTCGGTTCATTTAACAGCACACTCGAGTGTACATGAGCCCTCATCTATTAAATTGATTGAAAAACAAGAAACTATTTCTAGCGCAATTTCTACTCGCTTCTTAAAAAATATACAATGTATGTAGTATGTACTGTATATCAATATATGTATTTTCTATTCTCATATAATAAGTATATTATTATGTCATACAGGTACGTATATTTCAAACTTTTTCACGGGATACTTTATTTTACTTTTTTTTTTTCTTTTTCAAAGACCCTCTTGTTAAATATACTTTAGGGAACAAATAAAATTAATTTCGTATGCTCCTTCGTAGCTTAGGGGAAAACTGCCTGGAATCAATAAAGGAAAAGCTCCTGTAGGATTGGAGGGCGTCGAGACGCCACGCCCGCCCAGCCATCATGGCCGACGATGCGTCGCCTCCCTAATATTTCAACTTAAATTTCCGAATATTATCTTTGCGTTCTTTATTTCTCTATAATACGTTATACTAATAAACAAAAAATAATTAGGTATTAATATAGATAATTTTCATAGGAATATACAATTACATTCGTTTTACTGAATATTAGGTTTTTACTTTAAATACTTAGTACGTATGGTGGATATGAAGTAATATGTAAATACATTAATATTATAGGATGTAAAGAAACAATACCGCCAAAGCCACAACGAAACGCACGCGATCTTAATGTCCGTTTCGCTTACCTGCTGTCGTGCCTTTCTTTTTCTTTGACCTCGATCAAAAATAACAATACTAAATATGATAAAACTTTTGTAAATTAAAAGTAGGTAAATATGTATTAATTTCACTTAAAATATTATTGTTATCTAACCTACTTCCTTTTTTATTCGTAGGTACATCTGTATGATTTCTTTTAAACAAAAAGGTTGATGATTCATTTTGTAAAATTAATATTTTTTCCCCTCAGGTCCACATCGTCTCCCGCTTCATTATGAACGGCGTTTGTGTTAGATGGAGAGGTTGGATAGATCTAGAACGTTTAGACGGTGTCGGTTGCTTAGAACTCGACGAGGAACGAGCTGCTATAGAGGATTCCGCTTTAAGAGAGCAAATAGAACGGTACAATCAGCGACTGAGAGATTTTGAAGACAAACAGAGAGCATACCGCGAGCACGGAGAAGAATTGCGGGCACATTCTCAGGTCCACGCACAGCGCTGCCACCAAGCTCGCCAACCTCCTCACCCGGCTCACCCTGCACATCCTCATGCAACGCACCCTGTTCATATTAAGCCACACTCCCAGGGTGCACTCATTTCATAAATATATTTCTCCATAACATTCAAATTAAAAAAAATATTTTATGTCACTGTTTAAAGGAAAATAATAAAATTAAATACATAGAGATTAGAGATCATAATAAAAATACACATGCAAGTTTCATTTTCACAAATTGATTAATAATTTTTTTCAATGGTAGCTGTAGGTAACGTTCCAAATAATGAAGCTCATTTTACATTAAAATAAAATTATCAAAGAATAAGAGAATTACAATACAGAAATAATGCCATTAGTTGATGGGCTTGAACATTTAAGAATGACGTAAGAAACTAAAAATTATGTGCTAGATTAGATAACTTAGCAAATATTCTTTTAAAACAAGACTACTTAAATTGTTATCCGTAAACAATTGTTATCCGTAATAACAATTATTTAGAGTTTAGACTATTATATTATATTACCAAATAATTTAAAATAATCATTGCAATCAGGAGATAAAAAACGGACGTCTTAGTTAATTAGCTTTCGCCTTTAAATTATGTTAGATTTAGAAGTTACTAAGTAGGGTATTATATAAATGTAAGCTTTGTTAGAAAGAAGATAGTATTTTTCCTAACGTCGAATTGATTTAAATGGTCAAGAGAAGAATTTTTCTTAATTTTGTTTGTACAGATGACATCATGTTCATGTTTACTAAGTATTTGTGTTATTTATTTTTTAAGATTTTAAATGTATACATTTTTCAAAATTATATGATGGGTAAATAAATAGAACTTTATAATTTTCATACACAGTTTTATTTACGCCCAAGAAGATATTTTTAGTATCAATTTTAAGTTATAAACATCAAAGTTAACAATGTACATGCATAGTGACAACAACTCACTGATTTGTTGATAATTATGAATTTCTTTTCTTTAATGAAGATATAAAATCAAGTTAATTAAGCAAGTTAACAATGAACATACCTAAGTAACTCTAAAATATAACATATCTTTGTATTATTTTTATATTCATCCTTTGCACGCTATCGCAATTAAATACAATTAGCCATCCGTCACATGTTCTGGTGCAAGGACTCAGGCGCTAGAGTTGCACGCGCGGCGCACCTGTGGCTGCGCCCGCGCAACCCTCGCCCTACGCTCATTATACCCAATTTAGTTCAGGAAATGTTCCCATTTATGCTCGTTGAACACACACTTAATTGCTGCATTTAAAGGTTGAATAGTCAGAACAAAATGTTAATATTTTAGAGATAAATAATTCGGATGTCTATTTGTATATTGTTAAACATTAAAATAACCTACGTTAATCTACATTTTACATTTTTGAGGACATTATGGCTGTTATAGAGCGGAAACATCCAAGAAATGCATGTTTTCGTTATGTCAATACAAAATGATGAGATCGTTGATAACTTAGGTTATAAGAAAAACTACGATTAAGAAGAATATAATATATAAAGTTACAAAATCATGTTCGAAAGTTTATAAAAGTATGGGATTTCATATTCAAGTCACTAGTCAAGTCAAGAATGGAGTCGTTAGAATAAGTACTACTTAATTAGAGTATGAAACCTAACCATAAAATTTTTGGTATGAAGTGATAAAAGTATTTAGGTACACGCTTATCCGGCTGTGTCATCGAGTACAGATATCTGTATAATGTTACATTTTACGCAGAAATAAACATATTAGAATGTAAGCAAAAGTATCGATGTTATCTTAGTTTTTATTGTGACATACGGCACCTTGACCGTCAAAATTGAGCAGGTACCTCTATTGGGTATCGACTGTAATCGGTATCAGCAAAAAATCAACCTTAAAAGGTAAGATTGATGAACATCCAGATATTATGTAAAAAAAGACTGATTTATCAAGGCGTTCTTTTTTGCAAAAAGCTCAGGTCAGTAAGTACGATACACCGAAAAGATGCTACAAGGAAATTGTAAATTTATTGTGTATAGCGTGGGAATAAGATATATGCAAGAGTAGGTATACACTATTCGTACATATCTTATGTTCTGATCTAAAATCATTTGCGATAATAAATTCATTTTTTAAACTAAATATTGCGTATGGGAAAAATAATTCTAAAATAACACTCTTAAAGAAAACATATTTTTAACATAAAAAGTAAAAGAAATTTTCAGACATTCTCACGGGTATTGAAGCAAATAAAATGTGAAATACATAAGGTTTCTTCGACACACGAGATGGCCTATAATATGCTTGAGTGCTTAAATTGTTAAGTTACACAGTAGGCTTCCTTCCTTACAAGACGCTCCGATTCAATTATCTATACCTATTAAAATTGTTATTCTAATGAGACACAAATAAAAAATGGAAATAACGATTTGTTTTATTACAAACAATAATTTACATTTTGTAGTCAAATCTTTATAGATTACAATTTACAGTGATAACATACTTTAATGGGACATTAATGTATCAGGGATATGCAAGTCAAAGCTAAATGAAGCTGTTTGTTTATCCAACAGACCTAAATTACGAGTCTGCAGAGCGTACATCAAATAAGTAGATTTTACAGCCGGGACGCGCTGCAGCGGCACTTTGAAAGCGAGTAGCGCCATCTCATCCACATGTTTCCTCGAATTAATGTCTGTTTTCACCGAACAAATGCCTGTCGTAAAACAAGTAGAACACTACATAAAACATTATTGAATGTTTGTTTATAATAAAATTCACATTGAACGTACTTTTAGTCGTCATATTAAAAAAATGATAATATCCTTAAAGCAAATAACGTAAGACTTTCACATTGCACAAGTATGAAGTAGTACATGTTATATATATGTAACAATGCGGTTAAATAACTAATGCCATGTAGCCTACATTAATGCATTTGTATGTTGGTACAAAATCATCAACCCAAACCAATTTAATTAGACCGTACCGTAATATATTGTGATAAATATATTATAAGTAATAACGTACTTACCTTTTTCAAAATAAGTAGGTAGAGCAAACAACAGGCACATCTATTATCTATTATTATGTATACTATTTATAAAGCTGAAGAGTTTGTTTGTTTGTTAGTTTGTTTGAACGTGCTAATCTCAGGAACTACTGGTTCGATTTAAAAAATTATTTTTGTGTTGAATAGTCCGTTTATCGAGGAGGGCTATAGGCTATATTACATCGCGCTACGATCAATAGGAGCGGAGCACTGATGAAAAATGTTGCCAAAACGGGAGAAAAATATTTCTTTTGAGAGCTTCCGCTGCGTAAACTGTTAAAGTTATGCAAAAATCATGTATGACAGAATTGTTCCGCTTTAAAGTTCTAAAAAAAGTCCGCGATAGCATATGTCTATCTTTTAAGGTTGACTCGTTATAACCTTTTTTTATGGTAATCAAATTTGTTTTAAGGTAATGCATTATTTTGCGAAGGTGTTTAATAAATATGATATTAATCCTTATCCAAATAAATAAGTTACTCGTCACAAGTATTTCATTTTGTTAATTTTAGTTTAAACATAACTTCGCAACAAAATAATGATCACGGCGTGTAAGACGGGCGGACGGGCAAAAGAATTTGGTTTCCAGCCTTTAGAACGGGGCCAAAGCCACGGGAACAGCTAGTGAGTACATGTAAATTAAATTGCCTGTTTCAAAAATCAAATTAACAGTTTTTCACTAAATGCACATGAAAGTATATAATGTCCTCCCGGCCGATTACGGCGCGGGAGATATTATGGTGCAAGAGTCTACACGCGCAAGCACAAGTGCACTCTCTGTTCCTTATCACTCTCATATTCCGGTGGGACGAATGCTCGGCACGACCAGTAAGAGTTAAGGCGCAGGACGTCAACATCCCAACTCAAGGCTTTTACTGACGAAAGAGAAAGACACAATAACTAAACTAAACAATCCCGGGTCGGGCTAAGCCGCGGGACTCGAACCCAGGACCTCCTGGTGTGCGACCGTGAAAGTATATACATACGGTACTTATATCAAAAAATCAATTTTAAAAATTTTTGTCTGTCTGTCTGCTCCTGCTAATCTTTGAAATAATTATCTGGACCGATTTTATTGAAGACTTAGGTTACTTTTATTTTACAAACTTTAACTAGCGGCACCCGCGGTTAGAGACGAACCCGAGCGAAGCGATGGTGAGTCGCTAGTATATCATATAAACCTGGCATTATTTTTTTATGTTTAGATAATATGCATATCCCTACATATGTATGGAGGTACATATTATTTAGTTTGTTTAGAAAGTTCAATACATTATATTTAGACGTAAGTTAGAGAACCTATTACTAGTTTTAGGTTATTTACTTACTATATTCATTTCAATTTTCATCCTATAGGCAATAAGTGAATTTCTCACAATATGTTGAGCCAGCAGTGGCGGGTTCGAGTCCCGCTGGGGGGCATACATTTTTGAGCATGAATGTTTTATACTTAAGTCATGGGTGTATTATATTTATAATATGTATGTATTCAAAGTTATAGTCGTGTAGTGTATCAACTATCTGATATCCATAACACAAACCTCGTAGCTTACCATGAAACTAGATGGCGCTGTGTGTTAATGTCCCAACATATTTATTTATTTAAATATAATTAATTATTGTTTAAACAAAATGTTTAATACACTAATTAATCCAGGTATTTTCACTCAGCAACGAGACACGAAACTTCATCAATTACGAGGCACGTGCAGGATAATCCCGGCTAATAGAGAGCGCTTGCCGGCTTATCCCGGGATCATCAGGTGCTCTGCATTGTAAGCCCTTCCTCTGTATAACAGTTACAACTGAAGCATCATACTCATTATCGTGAGTTCACGATTAAAATTTAATTAAAAAGTAAATAAAATATAGGTAAATACATATATTATAAAAAGTATAACTTGATATTATATTTCTGTAGCTTTACCTATATTATTGTTAAGAGATTTTTTTTATTCAACTTTATATTCTGAAGAAAGTCCTACAGGCTACACACTATTAAGTATTTGCTAACTAAAAGTGCAATGCTTCACAGATAGGGAATACTATTTTTAAATTAAAATAATGGAAGTTAAATCTCTACTTTTTTCTGTGCCTGTTTCAAAACACGTCACTCGGGAACTTCTTGGGTAACTTTTAATATATTTTTTTTCGTTTTTATTAGCGAATTAGTATTAGCGAATCAATCTGTACTCAACTGGCATGCTTTAGAGAATATTGTAAGTAATAATAAGACCTACAGGAAAAACTTCAGTACCTATGCCTTTCTCCTAAGGTGCACTTGCAAGTTGAATAATTAATAATTATTCATATCTGTTTAAAAATTAAAACGTACCTAGAACTAGTCACTACTCACTAGTGACTAGTATACGATATATTAATATTTCATATTTCAACAGCTAAGTACAAGTGATTTTCTCTAAAAAACGCAATGGAAGCGAATTCTTAAAATGAAATTGTACATACTAATTAGTACAATTAGTTTTATTCCACAATTATTATGTGACGTTCAAACTAGATAAGAGCAATAAATAATAGTTTAAAAAAACTAAAAAATACGCTTTTTATAGAAAACCGAACTAAAAATAGAAAATAAATTTTAAAAATTACAAATTTTAAACTATTATTTATTGCTCTTATCTAGTTTGAACGTTACATAATAATTGTGGAATAAAACTAATTATACTAATTAGTATGTACAATTTCATTTTAAGAATTCGCTTCCATTGCGTTTTTTAGAGAAAATCACTTGTACTTTACTGTTGAAATATGAAATATTAATATATCGTATACTAGTCACTAGTGAGTAGTGACTAGTTCTAGGTACGTTTTAATTTTTAAACAGATATGAATAATTATTAATTATTCAACTTGCAAGTGCACCTTAGGAGAAAGGCATAGGTACTGAAGTTTTTCCTGTAGGTCTTATTATTACTTACAATATTCTCTAAAGCATGCCAGTTGAGTACAGATTGATTCGCTAATACTAATTAGCTAATAAAAACGAAAAAAAAATATATTAAAAGTTACCCAAGAAGTTCCCGAGTGACGTGTTTTGAAACAGGCACAGAAAAAAAGTAGAGATTTAACTTCCATTATTTTAATTTAAAAATAGTATTCCCCATCTGTGAAGCATTGCACTTTTAGTTAGCAAATACTTAATAGTGTGTAGCCTGTAGGACTTTCTTCAGAATATAAAGTTGAATAAAAAAATCTCTTAACAATAATATAGGTAAAGCTACAGAAATATAATATCAAGTTATACTTTTTATAATATATTTACCTATATTTTATTTACTTTTTAATTAAAATTTAATCGTGAACTCACGATATTTTTAGTTTTTTTAAACTATTATTTATTTTCTACTTTTTAGTTTGGTTTATTTATTTTATCAAAATAGTGTATTGTCATCGGTCCTCGATAAATCTACAAAGTTTGAACGAAATCTGGCCGTTCAAAGTGGGTCAAAATCGCGCCCAAAGAAGTCGGTTACAAACATACAAACATACAGGTGAAGCTAATAAAAAGCGTGTAAAAAATGAGAGAATTCTCAGAGAAAAATTCTAGAGAATTTTCGCAGCTTTGAAGTCGACGCCGTCTGTGAAATCCGGTGCAGTAAGACTTAAAGCAAGCAAACAACTGAAGTCTGAAGTCTGAACGTCCTTTTCCTCGTCTATAGCCATACGTCGCTGTCGCGAACATTCGTTCGCATTCGCGGGCTTTCTCGTGCGATTGTTGGGGCGACATTGATGCTTTCGTTCCATTTCGTGTTGCAATGTAAAACTGCAGTTTTTTTCATTGTTAAGGTGCTTCAGAATACTACTACATTTTTTTAAGAATATTGTAAGTGTGATGTGGATAATTATGGTAAATAAACCATGTAAACTTTGGTTATGAAGGGCAGCACAATAATTTGCTGCTTCGTCAACAACTACCTACTTATTTTTAGTTTTGGTTTGGTAGTTAGACTTCTTGGGATTTTGTAAATCAATTTAGAACAAATACCTGCAAACCTTTACATTTTACCTAATTGCGATAGTCTGATATATCGTTTTTTTATCACTTTCCTAAACTTCTTTTCTTTTTTGTATAAAATATTGTTTTAGATAAAATTCCTCTGTATGTTTCTTTTAAATATCTCTTAAAACTTTAATTAGGGCGAGCAAAGGGACCCGTAACGCTATCCCAACCTGAGCATTTTGTGGTACATTTCTATATATACTATCACTGCAATAGATTTGTGCTTTAACAAAGCAATTTAACTTCATATCTAGATGTGTTTAGTGTTATTTGTCAAAAAATATTTATAATTTTATACCACTGACCTCGATAATCCACTGGACAGGCTGTTCCAAGCGTTTGACAGCAATTTTTTTGTGTCCCTTTGAAGCGCCACTAGCGAGAGTCCCGAGAACTAATTTTGACATATATTGCAAATGACAGCGAGAAATATTTGTTTAATGTAAAGTAATTTTGCATTTTCGTTGTTAATATAACATAAGTAGTAATTATGATGATACGGTTATTGATTAATGAAAAAAAATATTTATTTGAAACAGTTTTATTGAAAAGGTTTTACCTTACCAATAAAACCTGCATTGTGCTCCGAGCCTTGTCCGGGCATATGGTGAGAGAGCTATTGCTGAATTTGAGTGTAAATAGGTATTTTTGCGGCTGGCAACCGCCATTTTGTCGAAACTATGCTACTGTACCATGAATATAGTTGCTATTTACCAACTTCCTGTTCCTACTTTTTCCCCCACCAGGTAGGAGCAAGCTTGTCTTGTAAATTTATTTCCTCATTGATTCTCACCAGGTACCTAAACGTGCCCGGACAAGGCTCGGAGCACAATGCAGGTTTTATTGGTAAGGTAAAACCTTTTCATTGTGCATCCCTCGCCTTGTCCGGGCATATGGTGAGAAGTGTCTGTTATCTCCTGGTGAATTTGCTGCGAAATGAGCTGTAATCATTCTAAAATATTATTTATGCATAAAAGCTTTCATAGAAGTGAAATATATTCATTTATATAAACTAAATTCAAGATAACACAAAAATAAAAATAAAAACAGCTGTTGTATATAATAACAACTTTTATTTATTAGCAATTAAGCACAAAATATAAAATCATAAAGGTACATATGATGTTAATTAAGTTGAATTAAATAATTTAGATAGATTTTGATTACCACTACAATTAGAAGTATTTTTTATAATTTCCTTACAGTAATGCTTATGGAAAATCGAAGCTTGTTTCCAGTTACCTTTTTGTAAAATCATATCAATTGGTACGTTACTTATCCAGTTATATGATGCCACTGCCGATCGGGTGCTACCCGGAGTAGCATCAATGCCTGCAGCTTTAAAAACCGTTCTAATCCAGTTAGCGATTACTGTCCTGGACGCAGGCTTCGGCTCTCCATGAATAGTAATAAAAAGGTCTTGAAGTGAGTGTCTTCTTGACTTTGATAAATCTATGACCTTTCGGATCCAAAATAGAGGACAAATCATCTGGTCTTCATGAAAACTAAGCTGCCAACCTGACTGTTGATATTTAGCAGTGTCTGTCTTTGAGCCAAACACAGGCCATAATATAATATTAGTACCATTATCCTCGAAGTGCTGAGGTGATATGCGCAGCAGCGTAAGATCATGTACGCGTCTCCCTGACGCAAGCAATAGTATAACTGCACATCGCCTGCACGCTTCAAAGTAAGTTATTTCCTTAGGTGTATTATTTTGCAGCCATGATACCACCTGCTGAGGATCCCAGATGGGAATTCGGGAATTCTGAGGATTAGCCTGTGCAATAGATTTAAGTACGTGTCTTACAAATATATCTTCACTTAATCTCTTTCCTAAGTGTGGCTCACAAATAGTAGATACTGCCGATCTATAAAGCTGTATAGTTGACGGTTTAAATCTTTCTTTAACATGTAGATACGCGAGAAATTTAGCTAAATCTTTAGACTGAGGCTCGATTATAGATAAATTGCTATTAATACACCATTGAACCCAGCGGTTCCAGGCAGACTTATAAGATTTCAAAGTGGACTTACGCCATCCATTTGCTAACACAGCTTTTTCTTCTTGAGTCCAATTCTGGAGTAGGGAGTCCCAGCTCCAATCAACCAAGCTTCCAGAATTAGATCGTTCACCCTGGGTAAGGTGCGTTTCGTCGTTACATCTACCAGAGTTTCTCCCAGGTTCTGCAACTGTACAGGCCCGCTGAGAGCTCTGTTCCGCAAGTCCGGCCTCCAAAATGACTTCTTCCATTGGGGCGCAATTATTATATACCGACCTGTGCATCTGCTCAAGTGAATCAGAACCCGTGGTATGAGTGATGGTGGAGGAAAGATCCACGCAAGTTGATAATGCCACCGCCTGCTGAAGGCATTGTGGAACATTGCTTTCTTGTCCAGTAAATCTAGAGAGACATACCGGTGAACGACATGAGCGCGAGTTGACGCAAATAAGTCCACTTGAGGTATACCGAATATTTGAAATATTGGTAATGTCGCGCTTGGGAGCAGATGCCACTCTGGAACCGGCTTGCCTCGCGATAGACAATCCGCGATGCCGTTGAAACGACCCGGCAGGTGCTGGAATGTCACATTTATTTTCAAATCTCGAAATAGTTGACATACCTCGCGCGTTTGTTTCATTAAACGAGCCGATTTCACTCCACCTTCGTTTCTTAGGTATGCTAAGGCAGTCGAATTGTCTGATTGTATTAAAAGACTGGCACCTTTTAAGTCTTCTGCCCAAGTTTCTATCGCTTTCTGAATAGCAACCAATTCCTTTAGATTGCTGTGCCAGTCTTGTTGAATTCGATCCCACTTGCCTGATAATAACGTATCGTTTAGCACCGCTCCCCAACCTAGGTTGGATGCATCGGTCACGAGGTGGTGAGTGATTTGTGGTAAGTGTATGAAGGAAAACTTGCTTACCGCGCGTTTCCACCAGTACAGGTCTGTCATTACCTCTCCTGGTAATGCGTATTTCCGTCTGGGATGGACCTTGCGTAGTATACGAAGGTGTCGTTGAAAGCTTCGGCAGTGCAAACGTCCCTGCGGAATAACAAAGTTTGCGAAGTTTAATCGTCCTAGTATTGTTAAGGCTTGCTTTTGAGAACACATTTTCTTCGATAGCAGCTGCTGAAGCTGTATTCGAAGTCTGAGTACCTTCTGCTGAGGAAGGTACTTCTTGTTCGCGTCCGTATCCCACTGTATACCTAGAAATTCTATATTTTGAGTAGGATTTACTACAGATTTGTCGTAGTTCAACATCCAACCCAATTCCTGAAGGAATTGAATCGTCCTTAATGTTTGCCGCTGAAGCAAGCACTTGTTTTGATTGGCAATTAAAAAATCGTCTAGATAGACCACAATACGAATACCTGTTTCTCGAAGTTTTTGCGCTAAGAAGTTTGTTATCATTGCAAAACATCGGGGCGCACACGCTATTCCAAACGGTAGACATGTCATCTGGTACACGGTTCCTCTGAAAATGATTCTTAAAAATCGACGATGGCTCGGAGTCACATTTACGTGAAAATACGCTTGAGACATGTCTATCTTTGTCATCCAGTCCCCTGGCTGGAGGAAGTTCGGAATTTCGAAATGTGATATGAGGTAAAACTTTTTTACAAAAATATAATCGTTTAATTTCTTTAAGTTGAGAATTGGACGATAAGTTTGATCTGGTTTCAATCTTAAAAACATTTGGGAGATGAAACTGGGGCTTATTTTTGTGACTTCGAGAACCTGTAATTTTAACATTTCCCGTATTTCCAAAGCCATCTGTGGAGTATCCGGTGTTTGATAAAAAATTAAATTTGGTATTATCAAAGGAGGTTTCTTTATAAAAGGTATTCGAAAATTCGATATCATTTTTAAAATAACAGCAGGTGCGTTTATTGCTGCCCATCGAGCTAGGAAAAGTTTTAATCGACCCGCTTGGAAAATGTTCGAGTCAATCACGCCGCTTTTTAGTACTACCCCGACTCTGACCGGAGTATGACTTCTTAGATTGCGAACTTCCTTTTCCTCGAAATAAGCGGTCTTGAAGTTTATTTGAGCCAACATTACTATTAAATGAACGAAATGACTGTACCTGATTTTTAGCTTGTGTTTTGAAAGCTGTCAGCTTAGACGGACCTGCGTAATTTTTCTTAACCGGATATGACTTAGCAAAGACTTTCGTGGCTCCTCCTTCTTTTTCAATTAATTTATCGAATTGTTCCGGTTCAAATAAGAAATCGGACGAAGGAGGTATTTTTTTTAACTTATCTACAGTAAAATTGTTATGCACCGACTTTAACAGTTCATTTCTTCGATTACCTATAATGGATGCTCGTTTCCCACATACTATCTGCATTATGTCATTAGAAATTTTATTAAACTCCTTGTCATCACAAAAAAATTCCTTAATTTTATTACTAAAATCTTCATGTGATACGGACTCCAATTCATGAAACCATGATATTAATTTAGTTAAATTATTCTGTAACATGTTTCTTTGTATCAAAATAGCATTCGCTAAAGCAGATAAAGTGCGTTCACAAGAGGGTAGAAATTTATTTTTATCAAATGGCTTTAAGTCGTCATTAGTTTCTAGTTCTATAAAACCAGGCTTAGATATATAATTTTTCTGTGTTTCAATAAAATTAATATTAAACCAATCATTTGATCCAAAACGTTGCAAATTATTAATGGTATTAAATTGTTCGTCCTTAGTTTTTCCGACCCCTGTGTCCTTTAAAGTAGTTTGCAACGATTGAAAAACAAAATCATCGTTATTTTCAAGCACATCCGGATCAATTAACTGACTTCTTTCGATACAATTGACTTCCGGTTCAGTAACGCCCGGTTGTTGTGTCAAATTATTCATAAAATCTGTTAAGACTTGAACCTGGTTGCATAATTGATTTAAAATTGACATACCCTCATCCTTCTTACGTATTTTATTACGCCGCCAATTAGCCCGTTCCACAGAACTATCCGTGGTGGACGAGTCACTGGAGTCGTACGATGATCGAGCTCTCCTTCGTTTTCCTTGATTTCGTCTTCTCGGCCGTCGTTCTTCGTTGCCAGCCATATTGGTACTCATGTCGACTATCAACTTATTAGATCTCGACAGATTACCTTTTAAAACGTCTATACACCGTGAAATTCAACAACGCAATGAGGAAATAAATTTACAAGACAAGCTTGCTCCTACCTGGTGGGGGAAAAAGTAGGAACAGGAAGTTGGTAAAAAGCAACTATATTCATGGTACAGTAGCATAGTTTCGACAAAATGGCGGTTGCCAGCCGCAAAAATACCTATTTACACTCAAATTCAGCAATAGCTCTCTCACCATATGCCCGGACAAGGCGAGGGATGCACAATGATTGTAAATATTGTTGATATTTGCTCGCTGATATCGACATCATTAGTTTTAGTACCACAAACTCTCGCTACGTCCGACAGCGCCAAAATGGCGAATATCAAGCAGCCCACTAACCTCTATAATACCACTGGACTGGCTGTTGTCGACGTGCTTTTGTGGCTGCTTGACATGTCTATCTTTGTCATCCAGTCCCCTGGCTGGAGGAAGTTCGGAATTTCGAAATGTGATATGAGGTAAAACTTTTTTACAAAAATATAATCGTTTAATTTCTTTAAGTTGAGAATTGGACGATAAGTTTGATCTGGTTTCAATCTTAAAAACATTTGGGAGATGAAACTGGGGCTTATTTTTGTGACTTCGAGAACCTGTAATTTTAACATTTCCCGTATTTCCAAAGCCATCTGTGGAGTATCCGGTGTTTGATAAAAAATTAAATTTGGTATTATCAAAGGAGGTTTCTTTATAAAAGGTATTCGAAAATTCGATATCATTTTTAAAATAACAGCAGGTGCGTTTATTGCTGCCCATCGAGCTAGGAAAAGTTTTAATCGACCCGCTTGGAAAATGTTCGAGTCAATCACGCCGCTTTTTAGTACTACCCCGACTCTGACCGGAGTATGACTTCTTAGATTGCGAACTTCCTTTTCCTCGAAATAAGCGGTCTTGAAGTTTATTTGAGCCAACATTACTATTAAATGAACGAAATGACTGTACCTGATTTTTAGCTTGTGTTTTGAAAGCTGTCAGCTTAGACGGACCTGCGTAATTTTTCTTAACCGGATATGACTTAGCAAAGACTTTCGTGGCTCCTCCTTCTTTTTCAATTAATTTATCGAATTGTTCCGGTTCAAATAAGAAATCGGACGAAGGAGGTATTTTTTTTAACTTATCTACAGTAAAATTGTTATGCACCGACTTTAACAGTTCATTTCTTCGATTACCTATAATGGATGCTCGTTTCCCACATACTATCTGCATTATGTCATTAGAAATTTTATTAAACTCCTTGTCATCACAAAAAAATTCCTTAATTTTATTACTAAAATCTTCATGTGATACGGACTCCAATTCATGAAACCATGATATTAATTTAGTTAAATTATTCTGTAACATGTTTCTTTGTATCAAAATAGCATTCGCTAAAGCAGATAAAGTGCGTTCACAAGAGGGTAGAAATTTATTTTTATCAAATGGCTTTAAGTCGTCATTAGTTTCTAGTTCTATAAAACCAGGCTTAGATATATAATTTTTCTGTGTTTCAATAAAATTAATATTAAACCAATCATTTGATCCAAAACGTTGCAAATTATTAATGGTATTAAATTGTTCGTCCTTAGTTTTTCCGACCCCTGTGTCCTTTAAAGTAGTTTGCAACGATTGAAAAACAAAATCATCGTTATTTTCAAGCACATCCGGATCAATTAACTGACTTCTTTCGATACAATTGACTTCCGGTTCAGTAACGCCCGGTTGTTGTGTCAAATTATTCATAAAATCTGTTAAGACTTGAACCTGGTTGCATAATTGATTTAAAATTGACATACCCTCATCCTTCTTACGTATTTTATTACGCCGCCAATTAGCCCGTTCCACAGAACTATCCGTGGTGGACGAGTCACTGGAGTCGTACGATGATCGAGCTCTCCTTCGTTTTCCTTGATTTCGTCTTCTCGGCCGTCGTTCTTCGTTGCCAGCCATATTGGTACTCATGTCGACTATCAACTTATTAGATCTCGACAGATTACCTTTTAAAACGTCTATACACCGTGAAATTCAACAACGCAATGAGGAAATAAATTTACAAGACAAGCTTGCTCCTACCTGGTGGGGGAAAAAGTAGGAACAGGAAGTTGGTAAAAAGCAACTATATTCATGGTACAGTAGCATAGTTTCGACAAAATGGCGGTTGCCAGCCGCAAAAATACCTATTTACACTCAAATTCAGCAATAGCTCTCTCACCATATGCCCGGACAAGGCGAGGGATGCACAATGATTGTAAATATTGTTGATATTTGCTCGCTGATATCGACATCATTAGTTTTAGTACCACAAACTCTCGCTACGTCCGACAGCGCCAAAATGGCGAATATCAAGCAGCCCACTAACCTCTATAATACCACTGGACTGGCTGTTGTCGACGTGCTTTTGTGGCTGCTTGATATTCGCCATTTTGGCGCTGTCGGACGTAGCGAGAGTTTGTGGTACTAAAATTAATGATGTCGATATCAGCGAGCAAATATCGATAACTTTTAATAATAAGTTTTTACAATCTTGTTAATATTCAATATCATTAAAAATGATTGAATTTATTAAAACCGCACTAATCGTACTTTAACAACTAATTGGCCGTCTTCACCGACATTTTTTTGTTGAAGTATTGTTGAAGTTTGTTGAAGTTTTCAATATTTTTTTGATCTACATAAGAAATAATTAGACAGTATTATAAACGCACTCGTTAGCAAAACGCTAGTAAATACGGCCATTGCCAGCTGACGGACAAAACCGGCCGCGGCGCATGCGCAATGTAGGCGTGAGGTGATGGTTAGCTTATTAGATATAACATAATTAATGATTGGGAATGTAATTGTTTTTTGGAAGATTGTAACATTGAGGGAGAGTGTTGAGGAAAGACCAATGTTCAACTTCCAAATATTTAATTTTATAGTTTATACTCTGTGGGATTAAGATAGGTTTTTAATCTATGGTAATTGTTAATTTTTTTTCTGTGGAATGTGGATGAATGTTAAAATGTAAGGACTAAGGATATTAGAAATAAATAATAGAAAGTGTGTAATGAAAAGAATTTCTTCAATTATTCCTCAACCCTGCCAAAATCACTAACAAAAATTTTAATGACTATGTAGTTAGTAAAATGCTAGTATACAAAACCTGAACTATTTACGTAGTCTAAAAAATGTTTTAGTAAATATAAACAAAATACTGCAGAGAGAAAGCGTAATTTTTTTCTAATTTCGTTTGGCGCTTTCTTTAAAATTTATCGACTGCTACTGCAGCGCTTCTCTTACTGGACGCGTTTTTACTGCCACTTGTTCGTGTACGAGTTGGTCCTCCTTATCCCTACCCTCCATACTTAGCCGTCAGATGTGAGATGACATTGTCAAAGTAATAATTTGAAAGGTGTATGGAATGCAATTGTAGATAGGGTAATTACAAATTTATATAGAAAGTAATTTGTTAAATTTAAAAGTGAATAAATAAATATTGATATTTTAAAATGAAAGAAGGAGGTTATTCTATATTTCATCAAGAATACATTATAATGGCAGAATAGTAAGTTATTAATAAACGTTTCACTAACATAGGTACAAATTTATTTTTCACTAAATCTATTTATTTCAGTCGGATGTTGCAAACAGAAAATTTACCGGGAATTTATGTCATACCATCTCATGAAAACTCGTTTTGTAAGTATGTACACTACACTACACTACTCGTTTTGTTTGTGTGTATATACCTATTTCTTACTTATACCTTATTTTATAGCAACTTAGGTATTGTAAATTGTTTTCGATTCTCATACAATACAGCACAGAAATAAACACTTCAATATTTGTTTTTTTAGTATGGTATGGTGTAATATTTGTTCGATCTGGTACATATAGTGGAGGAGTATTTAGGTTCACTCTATCAATACCGGAAAAATTTCCAGATGACACTGTTCCAGTAAGTAAATAACTCTAAAAATAACAATATAGGCAATTATTTTATTTTATTATTTTTTCAAAGTTATTATTATATATATTGAAACTGCAAAAATTATTTTCCTTTACAGAAAATAACTTTTACATCCCAAATGTTTCATCCAGCTATAGATCCAACAACAGGAATTCTAAGTCTGAGTGAAGTATTTCCACAGTGGGACAGGAAACAGAATCATATATGGCAAATATTGAAATATGTACATTGGATTTTTAATAATTTAAATATTAAAGTACCTGCTAATAATGAAGCATCTACACTGTAAGTATTATAATAATAATAATAATAATAATATGTTAAAAGAATAAAAACACTAATTTAATTACACATAATTGTTATATCAGTTTTTGCTATATCTTGTAAACTATTTTTCTTGTTATTATTCCAGTAATATTTTTAATTTTTGAGACTAATAGAATATACTTCAACAGAGTCACACATTAAATGCCATTGTAGTACATGAATATAGTCTAAAACCATATTTCTAAGATGTTTACATATCTTTTCAGGTTTAAAACAAATAGAAAGTTATTTATGGAAAAAGTTAAAGAAAGTATAGCATCAAGTATTGAACATATATATGATGAACCTACTACAGAAGATAAACATTATATTACATTTAAACCTTATGACCCCAATATTCATGAACAAGCCAAGAATGTTATGTTAAAGACACCAGATGGGAAAGAAAGCTCACATGGTATATCATGGGTGCAGTCTGGTACCTATCAGTCCTTTTCAAAAGGAGATGACTCATAACATAATTTTTTTTTTCATAACAATAATACAAAACCTGCTAGCCATATTTCATAACCTGTGATACAAATATAGTAATTAAAATAAAAAAAATTAAATGTTTTTTCAAATCAACTGACAATTTTTAAATAAAACCATAAATAAAATGTTGAACAAAATTATGAGTAACAATGTATATATTGGACATTAATTATTATTGTTACAAAAATGTTACTAAATATAATAATACATGTATATATTTTATTTTTATTATAGAAGTGTTATTCTTTTTTAGTACCTTATTTACATGTTATCCCATTATCTATATATATATATATATATAATAAATTTATAATTCAGTTGAATGTGTACAGTATTATTGATACGGAGCTTGGGCCAAACATCCCACGAGATGCATGAAGTGTCGCTATGAGTAAGAAATAAGAATGGAAGAGTGATAATGGACCGATTGGACAGGTCAATAATGGAATTTGTCTAGACCCCCTGTTACATTACCTACGTTTGTTACTTCTTAGGGCACTTCCATAGAGTATATTGCTATGGGCACTTCTAAAGGCGGGTAAAAATGGAAACAAGTTGTACACAACTTACATTAGACATATATTTTAAATAAATTGTTTGTCATTATTGTTTAAAGTTACAGCTGTACCATACTAGTCTGGTACAGAATAAATTTTAATGTTGTGCAACTTCACTGTTTCTGGAAACCATACCTGATTGATTTTGTAATTTTTATTCTTCCAGGTAAAATCTGTTGGTGGTTCAGTTTCTCCATTTTTAAATGTGAAATTTTTACTAATCTCAATGGCAAGTTTAGATCTTATGAGACCTATTCCACCATATTTTTCATCTGCAGGATGATACACCCTGCCTGTTTCAGGGAGCATATACACTTTATCAGGATGAAACTGTCTCATCAAAAGTTCCCCCACATAACCAAATGTCAAGAAATCTATTTCAGGATTTCCTTTAGACACTAAGTGGGTATAAACAATTGGTACATCATCACACCTTATATAATTTCTTTCTCTACCGCATAGTGATATAAAGGGGAATTCTTCTTGATACCTTCCAGTATTATTTATCCGAATTCTTTTAAAAAAGAATTCCAAAAACTTTTTTTCTTTAAAACATGATGTGAAATTCTTCATTTTTGAGTCATCTAAAAATAGCTGAAATTTAAAATGATCAATTTTAAGTTCAAGATCGGAGTGTCCTTTAATTATAGAAATGGTATTTTGGTATTTTTATAAGGTTTTTAATTTACACTTTAGTCCTATTGTACGCAAAGGAAACTGATTGTATCTGACGAGGTATTAGTTCGTTTCGATTGGTTGAGTGTATCCAAAACAATTACCTTTGTTTGTAATGTCATAATGACAGCTTTTTATATACGGTACTTTTGAGAAAAACACTTTTTTAAAATTTTGACCGTTTGCATGTTTGTTCCGACTAATCAGTAACGGCTGGACATATTTTGACGTGATTTCGTTGGCAGATAGCTGATGTAACAAGAAGTTAAACAAGCTTATTTTATTTTAAAGAAGAATTAGGGGTTCCGGTTTGAAAAATTTAAACATACGTGGGGGCAAACTCGAGCAAAGTGAGGTCGAGTCCCTATATATTATTAAAAGTTCGCATTGGAGTTCTTATTACGAAAGAAGTGCAAACGTATCTACAACGGTTGACTATGTACATTATTTATTTATTATTATCAACAACAATGGGGATCATCTTTTCGAAGATGCATTTTTAGTCTCGAGTTAGGTAGTCAAAAACAAATAAATTAGGTATGCAGTTAAAATAATAAGTGACACCAAACATTATATTGATATTAAAATAAAAGAAGATGGCATTGTGAATTATGATTTCTTATAATTAATATACTGAGTAGTGAGTTCAAAGGTATGCGTACCATCCCTTGATGATCAATATAATAAAAATATTCTCTAATTTTTGGTTCTGATTCCTGACCTTGAACATATTTAACAAAGCGTTTTTGTAAGTTTACTTGTTTAGGGAATACAAACAAGGGTCTGCGAAGTGGATTCATTTGAACGACTAATTCCCAGTTTATTAGTTTTATACTCTTTGGACTTAAGTATAACTTTAATTTAAGTTGAATAGGTATCTAAATTCTAAACAGTAGACAGATTGTCATTTTAACAGCTGATAACTGTCAAGTGCATGAACCTACTACGGGACTGCGCAGTGACGAAACTAACTAACATCAAAATGAGTTCTATCCCAATACAATAAAGTTTATTTTTTAGCGTAATCAACAGGAGAGAGAAAGTGTGCCACATGAGAGGCACCACGGGAGAAATCTGTCCTTGTCTTTCAGATTGCAAGCGTAAATATTGTTACCAAGTGGTAGAATTTAGAAACTTGCCAATTTAGTCTACTTTCATGAGCAAAGATTTCTAATGAAACCATTACGAATTACATGTAGTATATATTTCATCTAGTCATTCCTATCATTTTACATTTGCTTAGAATTTCTGGCTGTCTAAATTATGGTAGTTTTCGAAATGTAGATATGGTAACACTGTGGTAACTTTGTTCAATCCAATGGCGGATGTCTTCTGTTTACGTATTTTGATTAATATTTTCTGAAAATTTGTGACTTTTTATTCGAAATGGTTAAGAAATGTTGCGTTATCGGTTGCAAGAGTAAATCCTACCTCGGGTGTGGTAAATCTTTCCACCGGTTAGCATATTTTGATGGGTATTTCTTAAATACGGTGTAGGGCTACCATAAGATTTGTTTATTATATTATGCTGGCTGTTGTATTTTTGTAACTTAGTGATTTTAAATAAATACTACCTGATTAATCGAATTTGTGTCTATTTTCTTACTACGGAAAAAGCATCAGGGGTAGGTACTAGGTACCTATGGTGGGTCTGGGTAGGTATTGTGGCCACTTTTAGCAAATGTTGAAAGAAAAGCTAAACGGTAACAGAACTGCTGGCATATTATAAATGAGAAAGTTTTATCTGTCTGTCTACCGACCTAGGTACTTCATAACTCAGAAACTATTTATCTAGGCTATTATTTATCCCACGGACGGGAACATGAAATACTTGGTCCACGCGGGCGAACGCTAGTGATACATTTTTTTTATCCTCACCTCACTACGTAACTAAAGATAAAAGTCCACAAAACTTCCAAAAGCATTGTCACTATGATAAAAGACGCAGGTCTCCCTGATGATATCTCGCTCGGCTCGTTTTTTCGAACATAGTGCACAATCCCCTCTGACCTCAATAATACCACTGGACAGGCTGTTCTAAGCGTTTGACAGCAATTTTTCCGTGTCTATTTGAAGCGCCACTAGCGAGAGTTCCGAGAACTAATTTTGACGTTATTGCAAATGACAGCGAGAAGTGTTTGTTTACTGTAAAGTAATTTTGCATTTTCGTTGTTAAAATAACATAAGCAGTAATTATGAAGATACGGTTATTGATTAATAAAAATAAAAAAAACAAAAATCTTTATTTGAAACAGTTTTATTGATTGTAAAAACTTATTATTAAAAGTTATCGATATTTGCTCCCTGATATCGACATCATTAGTTTTAGTACCACAAACTCTCGCTACGTCCGACAGCGCCAAAATGGCGAATATCAAGCAGCCACAAAAGCACGTTGACAACAGCCATTCCAGTGATATTATACGACAATCCCGTACCTATGTATAGTAAGTTCATGGTCAAGTGTCAACTGATGAGCTAGCCCTAGAGCTACGAAATTTTCTTGTTCTGAGTAATGAGTATTTTGCTGTTGTTAGCTGCTGCCATCTATTATCAATTATGATACTCTTCTTCTTCTTCGTGACACTCTTGACAGAGCGGTCGTGGTCATCACGTAGTAACTTCTGTAGCGGCAGTTGTGATGCTCTTTACGATTGTTCGCCACTTCTCTCTGTTGGTTGACATTCTGGTGCACTCATACAAGGGACCACCCACAGCTGACTTAATTTGGTCGGTCCATCGCATGGATGATCTTCCTCGCCCTCTGTTGCCATCCACCCTGCCCTGTACGACAAGGCGTTCGATAGAGTTACTCTCACGACGGGAAACGTGTCCGAAGAACTTCAAAATGCGACCCTGTACTACCGCCGAGAGGCGTTGTTTAATACCGAGTTCCTGGAGAATAGAGACGTTGGTGCGAAATTCGGTCCACGATATTCTCAACATTCGCCTCCAGCACCACATCTCCAGAGCATCTATTTTCTTTTTCTCGATTTGTCGCAATGTCCACGTCTCCGCAGCGTATAAAAATATGGAAAAAACAAGGGTTCGAACGAGTCGGATCTTCGTAGCCTTTGTTATGTTTCGGTTTTTCCATACTTTCTTTAGCTTGTCCATCGCAGTTCTAGTTATTGCCATACGGCGCTTCACTTCTTCTACGCAGCCTCCTTCATTCAAGATTAGAGCTCCAAGATATATGTAGGAGTGCACGACCTCACACTTCGCAATCTGAGTGACTTCGGGCGAATTATTATTAGCTCGGTCTACAATCATCATCTTAGTTTTACTGCGGTTAATCTTTAATCCGAATTCTAGGCTCACACGCTCCATTTTGAGAAGTAATTCTTCCATATGACAAGCACTAGACGCGAACAAGGTTATATCGTCAGCGTAGCGCAGATTCGATATCTTGTAGCCAGCAATAGCTACACCATCAGTCCAGTCCTCGAGAGTAATGCGCATTATGAGTTCAGTATAAACATTGAACAAAAGCGGTGATATTATGCATCCTTGTCGGACACCTGCGCTTGGGTGGAAGTTTTCTGACATAACGTCATCTCTCCGCACGGATGCAGTTCCATCTTCATAAAGGCGCCTGAGAAGATGAACTAAGTGTTGGGGTGTACCCATGTCTAACAGAACACTCCATAGCTTAGGCCATTTCACAGAGTCAAAAGCCTTTGAGAAGTCAACAAAGCAAATATAGGTCGGTTTGTAGAACTCCCTTGCCTTTTCTATGATCTGGCGGACAATAAGTATCTGCTCACGTGTACCTTTACCCCTTACAAAACCAGCTTGTTCTGGAGCTATCTCCTTTGACAGGAAAGTCTTCAGTCGTTCATTTAGAATATGTAACAAGATTTTGCTGGCGTGAGATATTAACGCAATAAGGCGGTAGTTGCTACATTTCTTGGTTGAACCCTTTTTGTGTAAAGGAATGAAAACCGTATGAGTCCATTCTTTTGGCCATGTTCCCGATCGCCATACCTTGTTGCAGATGGTATGGAAGATATTGACACCTATATCGTCTAAAGCTCTAAGTGTCTCAATGGGGATTGCATCTCTACCGGTAGCCTTACCGTTTTTAAGGTGCATAATGGCAGTTCTGACTTCAGACTTGAGAATGTCAGGCTCTAGGTTTTCCAATTCGGGTTCTGTATTGGGATAGTTTTTTGACTGACTGTCGTTGAACAGGGACTGACAGTAACTTTTCCAAACTTCTGTTATATATTCTAGCTCAGTAACTACTATACCGTCATTGTTTTCAATGGCCCAGGTCTTAGAAGTGAGTGATTTAGTGATGGATCTTATTTTATGATGGAGGTCCCTGGACTCATGTCTGTTAGCATGAATTTCGATTTCCTCACATATTCTGCACAGATATGCATTGTAGTCCTGTCTGCATCTGGTTTGGATTTGTGCTGACATCCTATTCAAGTCCTTACTATCAGCTCCTGCTGCTTTCAATGCGCGTCTCCGCTCAACTAGTTCTAGTGTGCCATCGGTCATCCAGTGTTGTCGCTTGTGTGTTACACTTGGTGATTTAGAAGCCGCAGCAGACTCTATAATTAGTTCTTGGGTTCGTTCCCACAACTCGTCAGGTGTCTTCTCGCTCATGCTTGTGATGTCCCATTCCAACCAGATACGTTTTGCAGCAATGTAAAACTTTGAGCTATCTTTTATTTCGATTCTCTTCTGTTTTTGGAGACTTCGAGCCGCTTTTAGTTTTAGCTTATGATACTCTTAAAGCTATTTTAAAGAAGACTCGATGCCTACTCGAATCAAATCTTAATTAATTAAATAATAAACATTGTGCTTTGAAAATGTTTTGCGTTTTTGGTCAATTTGACTAGCTATTAAAATGTGACTAAGTTGTAAGTAAAGGCTAGGGACTTTTCCAAATTCCAATAGTAGGATTGACAGTTCTAAGTTCATATTACGTAGTAATTTTTTTTAATGGCAATTTTTACAATAATCATCTGTTTCTGTAGTGCATTTCATTTCTATTTTCTATGTAATGCAATAAAACAAAATCAAACAATACAAAAATAAATTTAGTAATTATTAAATTAAAGTGTAATTACGAAATTTCAGTGTTATATATAGTAGATATACGTATGTATCTGCATATAAAATTATTTTTATTGAGTTTTTGATACAGTCGCTATGCCTGTCAATACAAGAAACAGTGAGTTCAATTCACACTAAGGTTACATATTATGCCATATATGGAATGTTTTAATTAAAATGGAACCCATAAGAAGATCATGGAAATTACGTATGTATTGTAATAATACAAGAATTAAAATAATTCAAAATGTTTTGTCTAAAAAAACCATTATTTTTCAGAGGAATTTGTGGCTCACAAGGCAAATGTCAACTGCCTGGCCATGGGACACAAATCAAATCAAGTTCTGGCTACAGGAGGTGATGACAAAAAAGTGAATTTATGGGCTATTGGAAGACAAGGTTGTCTAATGGTAATGTAGCTAAGTACATAATTCTAATACATTATTTTTTAATATGATTCCCAGTAGCAATGCTAAATGATAATTGCATTTTTATTTACAGAGCTTAAGTGGACATACAACTCCAGTAGAATGTGTTTGTTTTGGACATTCTGAAGATTTAGTTTGTGCTGGATCTCAAACAGGTGCCTTAAAAATTTGGGATTTAGAGGCAGCTAAATTACTTAGAACATTTACTGGACATAAAGGAGCCATAAAATGTATGGATTTTCATCCTTATGGTGACTATTTAACAACAGGTTCTTGTGATAGTAACATTAAGTTGTGGGACACCAGAAAGCGTGGTTGTATTGTGACATACTCAAGCCATCGTCTTGCAGTGAATAGTCTTCAGTTTAGCCCAGATGGACAATGGATAGCATCAGCATGTGAAGATGGTAAGTTTTTTTTTGGAAAGAGTGCTATCTTTTAGTTAAAATTGATAACTTTGTTTACATCATTATAAAAAATGTCTTTAATTCACCAGGTTTGGTAAAAGTATGGGATGTGCGTGTTGGAAAAGTACTACAGGAATTTATAGAGCATACAGCTGCAGTGACATGTGTTAAATTCCATCCACATGAATTCCTGTTAGCTAGTTGTGGCGCTGATAGAACTGTAAATTTCTGGGATATGGAGAAATTTCAATTGGTATCAAAGTTTGAAAAGGACAATACATCCATCAGGTATATAATTTTAAATTAAAATTGGAATTGAAATTCATTTTTTTTAATTACTTGTCTTATTCATTTTTTAAAACATATTTATATGCTAATTTGAAATGATTATAAAAGGTAAATATTAATTTAATAGTTCCCATTTTAATTATTGCAGGCATATGACCTTTAGTGATGATGGTGTCACTTTGCTTGGTTGTGGAAATGACGGCCTCCATGTTATAGGCTGGGAGCCAGCCAGAGTCCTCGATACAGTGAACGGGCACTGGGGCCAGATTCATGACATGACTGTTGCTCAAACACAGCTTGTAAGATTCATCATGATATATTAGATTTAAAATGCAATATATTATTATATTAAAATCTTGGATATTATCTTTTATTATTAAAAATCTTGATGTTTATAGAAATCATACATATAATATTCTTGTCTTTATATTATTAATGATGTTATACTAACTTATGATTCTTTAAATTAATCCTGAATGGATTAATCCTCATTAGGTGTCTGTATCATTCACTCAATTTATCTGTATCTGTACTACTGTAATTAAACTATTTGGGGACAGATTGCAGGATCTTTTCACTCCACATATGTTGTGCTGTCTGTTGTGGATCTAAGCAAAGTGCACCCATTCGGTGGCCCGCCGCCTGCCGCACCCACTCTAGTCAGAGATCTTTCGCCATTCCAAAAAGGACACTCTGTCCGTAAAAGTTTTTCCAAAGAGAAACCTCCAAAAGAAGGTTAGTCCAATATTTCATTATATATATCTAGTAGTAAACCACTTATTGTTCTAAGGATATTATGTGTCTTTCATCACAAAATTTTAAATTTATGGATCTCTGTAATCGAAATCTATATATAATATAAAAGCGAAATCCACTCATTACGAAGTATCAAAAACCGCTTGATGTATAAAGATTAAATTTGGCAGGGAGGTAGTTCATAGGTAGTTGTCCGCCAACACGCACTAGGCCAGCGCGGTGGACTATGGCCTGATCCCCCTCGTACTGAGGGAGACCCGTGCCCAGCCGTGGGACGTTAAAAAGGGCTGATGATGATGATGATATTGCGACAGGGCCGGATTGAAGAGGTCTAAAGACTTGCAAGTTAGCAAGCCCAGTGAGTAATCGTGTGAAGTTTAGTAGTGATGGAAAATATGAACGTGGACGAGGCCGCGGGTACTTCTAGTATATTATAAAAGCAAAAGTTCACTCACTCACCACGAAAAATCGTAAACTGAAATAAAAATGATATTTGGCAGCGAGGTAGTTTATAGTTAGTTGTCGTCTGCTAAGAACGGATTTTGCGATAGGGCCGGAGTAAGGAGATCTAAGCGTTCTCGCAAGTTTGTATGAAGTCTTCATTTTTTGTGTTACAAACTTTAAATTTGGCAGGGAGGCCTAGGGACAAACCCTAGTGAGTCGCTAGTCTGTGATACATACATTTAAATATTATAATATTCATATAAATAATATTCACAACCTAGTAAGTAATTATAACATTTACATTTTTGTTGTATTTTTTATATTAAAGTGCTGCACAGGCCAACACTGCTTGACGAAAAAACCGCGGAGGAGTCAACGTCAGGAACAGAAGCGGACGAAGATTCAGGTGCTGTTATACCTAATTTTAATGACTACACTGAAATTTTCCGACCATCTAGAGCATGTGAGTAGTTCGTGCATAGCTTTGTTGATTACATGAACTATTTATAACTGCATGCATATTGTTTATTGTATTTACTTATTTACATAATTAATAGGTATATAAATATATCAATAATAATATTTTAAGTTAAAATATTTACAATGAATGATAACTATAATTTTCTCATTTTTTTATTTATGATTGAGATTGATATTAATAATGTTTATTATAGTAATAATTTACAAGGTATGTTTTTGATTCCACTGTTTTCAATCATGTGTTAAATACACCCGTGTTAAATATAACATATTTTTAATTTTATATAAAACACTTTACTCTTTATATAAAAGAAAACTATTTTTATACAGTGACAAGGACTCCGCCGCCGGCGACCAGCTTGTCGTCGGAAGACTTTACAGTGCTAGGTAATTACAATTTCTTATATCATTGTAACAAGCTATAAATGTTATATTAATGTATTTTCAGAAATTTTTAATACCACATCAAAAAATATTTTTTATGACTTATTTAATATCCAGCGCGTTAGAGTTGTAGGCTACACCGTATTTATGTATTCGACTGACAAGAAAAAAGGGAATTTTAAACATTTTAATTTGTCTGTATTCTCCTTCTAATCTCCGAAACGGCTAAAACAATTTTAGTGGAGAAACAGGTTTCTGAGGAATAAAGTTAAAACATTCCACAGGCGAGGAGGCGCGCGGTGCGGCGAGCGCGGCGGCCAGCCCGCCGCGGGTGAGCGCGTCGCTGCGCGAGCTGTCGCTGGAGCGCCGCTCCGAGCTCGCCTCGCGCATCCCCACCACCCAGCACGACCGCAAGACACACATATATTCAAGTAAACACACGTCACACTGCACACACATACTGCCGCATACATACAAGTCATCATACTTTACCGTGGTGTAGTGGGTGTTCATTTGGGTGCTCATCGTAGTGTTCATACGGATGCAGATCTGAAGGTTTCTTAGAAATTCTTAGTCTGAGCCTGGAATTAAAAAGTTATCGAGGTTTTATCCCGATATTGTCTGATCTGAGATCTCTAAAACCGTCGTGTTCAATGTATACCTAGATGTGAACCAACGGGCAAAGGAAATATGTTCACATATTTTATGAAATAGTAGTATTATATGGAATTTAAAAATAGAATATTATTATAACCAGTTATATTGTATTTTATATGATTTATTATTTATTGATATTTTTTAAGTTGTATGAGATCATGTAGATCTCTATTATCTAAATAATAAATAAAACTAAGGTATTTGACGTCTCAGAGGTTTATATACTTGTTACAGACAGTGCCTTACCCCAATGATATTTTAACTATAGATATGTTATGAGCGCGCAATCGTGAAAACTCGAAAACATCCTAATTAGGACGTATTGCCTTTAGTCAGTGTCACCGCATGGCGACGAGTGGTACGCTGCTACAAAATTTAAAAAAATGCCATCCTGTGTATTTGGGAAATGCACCAATTATGATACCAAAGTTAATAAAACACAAGGGATCTCATACCACATGTAAGAACGCAGAATACTTCGATTTATTAATATATTTCAATTATTTGCCTAATATTCTGATATGTCATCGGTCGCTAGACTAATGTTTGTTTACATTGACGCGCAATTGACAACACTAGCTGTCTCTTTTTTTCTTATTGATTTTATCGACTATCCCCTTTCTATCATTTTGACATGTACCTTGAATGAAAAGTATGTATGTGTGCAGCGCGGAACACTTTTTTCGGTTGTTTAGTGAGCGTATAACATATCTATAGTTAAAATATCATTGGCCTACCCACAATTTACTAAATTTTCCATGACCATGATTGCTGTAAAGCATTCGAAACATCGTCAAAATTTATAATGTCGAATACTCGCATAAACCTAAGAAGGTATTAAATAAAACTAATTTTTCAACAGGAATTATAGACAATAATAAAGAAGATACAATATTTAATTCAGCCCAAAGCCGCGTGAACGAATTCACCAGCAACACCCACACAACCAGCTCTTTGAATAGGCATAATTCTTATAAAGAAACTAAATCTACTACAGATTTATGTAAGTATAAAAATCCAATAAATTTAATAATGTATAATTAAGTCATTTTTCATTAAAAAAGTAATTAATAATAATTATTATTACCTACTACCTTGATGGCAGTGGTAGCCCAGCGGTAACGCGTCGCTTTTATAACCGAGTGATGCGGGTTCAAATCCGGGTCTCGCACCTCTGATATTTTCATGTGCGAATCATTTCTATCATGATTACCACTTGTCTTACGGTGAAGGAAAACATCGTGAGGAAACCTGCATGTCTGAGAAAACCTAGCAAGTTTTCGTAAGACATGTGAAGTCTGCCAACACGCACTAGGCCAGTGCGGTGGACTATGGCCTGATTCCTCTCGTACTGAGGGAGGCCCGTGCCCAGCAGTGGGACGTTAAAAAGGGCTGATGATGATGATTACCTACTATACATAATATAATAAAATTCTAACTGCGTCCAATCTGTACAATGTTTCTATATTCTTATTGTAGACAATACCGATACATAGGTCGAATCTATAGTTTTTAGGATATTTGTCAGTCTGTCTGTCTGTGACCGCGTCTGCTATGTATGCATATTACACTTATATGAGTTATACTTTGGCTTCAGCTGCCAACAGTCTAAGGCAGAGCAACAGCGAGATGTCGCTCGGGCCGCCGTCGTTGGGACCGCGCTCGCTCTCCTTCACAAGGTCGCCTTCTCAGAATGCAAGGTAAGTCGTTTTGTAGTACGAATTTTGATATTTCTCGTTTTAAAAAATAAATTACACATTAATTTTTTTCAAAAACATCATTTAATAATTTAATTAAATAATTTGTATTTATACACACCGTCATATTTAGCGGAACATAAAATAAAGGTTTGATATCAGTATCATACAGGGTGGCGACGCTTGACCAACATTCCTTTAAACTGCATGTAGGGTGAGATGATATAAGTCGATAAAAATTATCAATTTGAAAAAAATCCTTCAAATAAAAAAGTGCATTTTTCAAACAAAATAAATACAATAAAAATGGTCATCAAAATAAACACCATTACATCATAAGTTTATTGACCCTATCTTAAGACGGCAACATCGCACTGTCCCCGAACACTCGTAGGTACTACTAGCCCTTGCGTCGTTTGCAAAGAATAAATAATTCGCAGAAATGACATAGTGTATGCCTTAAGTTGAGTAAAATAATTTATCTTGATACTAAGTAAATAAAGTGGCAGGCAGTTGTAGCCCGGCGGTAACGCGTCGCTTGTATAACTAAGTGATGCGGGTTCAAATCCGGGTCTCGCACCTCTGATATTTTCATGCACGAATCATTTCTATCCTGATTACCACTTGTCTTACGGTGAAGGAAAACATCGTGAGGAAACCTGCATGTCTGACTCAGGCTGTCTCACTAGGCCAGCGCGGTGGACTATGACCTGATCCCCCTCGTACTCGGCCCGTGCCCAGCAGTGGGATGTTAAAAAGGGCTCATGACAAAAAGTAAACAAAATACATGAAATTCATCACATAAGATGTAGTTAATGTAGTAAAAAAATCAACAGTCTTGTTGTGGTGGTTATACTTTTTAGTTGATTATAAAAAATGATTCATATCAATTTATCACCTGGTAGTTAAAAAATAAATCTAATATGTAATAAAAATAAGAAATGCTTTGCAAATGAAATTCTTGTACAATTTCCATATTATAAATTAACATTTTTCAATAATATTAAATACTAATTTAAAAGTAGTTTTTACAGTGTATTTTTTGTTCTATGGCGCAAAAATCCTTGACAGTCGCGCCATTTTGTCCAATCGGCAAAATTCAAAGAAAACCAAAGACACGTGTAAGCACCGCCGCCGCCGACTGATACAGAGTAGTTGCCGACAATAATTAAATTAATTTATTCTTCTTAATAAAATTTAAGTAAATAAATTAATTTATTCTTCTTAAAACATTTCCTTTAGGAAAACATTTATAAAATATTTATTTGAACTAATTATTACTATAACATTTTTTTTAATACTAAAAGGCCTAAAAATACCAATCATAATATTAAAGTAGCATTTAAAAAAAGCAATAAAATTACCGCCGCTACTACGATTACTCTGTGCTTCAAATGTCGGCATTGCTTTGAAAAGGTGGCTTAGGTTTTTAACTTTTTTCTATTTATTAATTATTTAGTTGGCTTTAAAATGTCGAAGTGGGTGCACGTGAAAAAGGGCTGATTTTTAATGAATCGACCCAATAGTTGTGAAAGTGAAAATTTTATACCTAATGTATTAGTTTGAACTTGCTTTAAATCTTGGCGCGCTTTTGGCTCTAAAATAGTGAACTATTAAGCCCCAGCGTCTCTTGGCGATGGTATTTGGTACCTGGTCTGGTCTAAGTCTTCAATAAACGTTCATATCCTGGCCACTTTCACGCATGATTGCCATTGCCAGGGTACGAAGGCACGAAGTCATAATTCAACGGTCAACGTGTCAACCGTTTAATAACCGAGAGAAGCTACAGCATTAGGAGCTCTGGCCTGGTATGCAAGAGGTATCAAGAGGCTACCTACCGCTGCGCGTACCTATCTAATACTTGGTTTTGAGGAACTGATTGGTAGAGGCAGGCCAGTGTCCAGTCCCTTCACCTACTCTTACCCCGAACAAGACTTGCTTTTATTGTTGTGTGTGCGTGTAGTAGTTACGATATACAGTTTGCTGTATGTAAATTTAATTGACATCTAAACTCGAGTGCCAGTGTACCTACTAAGTTTTAAACTTTGTCTAATACCTATGGACTGTGTCATACATAAAATATTTGTAATATGCTCGTACGTATAGTAAATATTCTTGTAATTTTAACAGAATGATTTATGTATAAGGTGGATCACCCATCATCATCATCATCAGCCCTTTTTTACGTCCCACTGCTGGGCACGGGCCTCCCTCAGTACGAGGGGGATCAGGCCATAGTCCACCGCGCTGGCCCAGTGCGAGGCGAGAGGTGCGAGACCCGGATTTGAACCCGCATCACTCGGATATACAAGCGACGCGTTACCGCTGGGCTACCACTGTCTTCACCCATATTCGTGTCAAATTAAAAACTTGTGACTACGTTCTATGACACTTTGAATGTACCTATTTTATTATAATTTTTATGGGTAATATTTCATAGGTATTACGAATATTTTAGCGAGTGCCTATGTTTAAAAATTGTAATTAATGTTATTTTAAAGAGTACTTTTAAAAGATATTTTACGAAAATAAACATTGTTTCGTTTAAATTATGTAGCGAGATGTGATAGATTTTAATTTCTAGTGAACGTTATTCAATATTGCATCATTCAATTTATGAATTTTATACCTACTGTCACTTTGTGTATTATTTTAATCACTGTGTATGTGAATTGATGGAGGTTTAAAAACATTTTAATGCTACATGGAATGCCTTATAATTTGTAATAAAGTAGTAACTAAAAATATTATTTAGTTTAATTTATTCGCATAAAGATACATAAAATAGAAAAGTTCGTATTTCGATAAACAGGTTATATCATAACTAGATTTTGGATTGATGAATTTGCCTACTTTATGCGTCACAAAGCCGGGGGTTCGAATCCCAGATAGATAACATTTTTCTTTTTTAATTTTGCTGTTAATTTTATTTAAATAATGTTAAGTATTAATACCACCAACAGAACTTTTAACTTCTTTCTCGCACGCATATTTTCTTGTCTCTCGTAAAATTATAGGTACTTACATCAAATAAAAAAGTTTGTAGGCATTTTGATAAATAAGTTTCAGGTTATAGGTACCTAAATAGGTTTTTTGAAAGTGAAAGAGTAATAAGTAAGTACCTACATAGTGCAAAATCGTGTTTGCGAAGCACGACGCAGAAGAATAATTTTCCGTCCTTAGGATCATATTGGCCCACAGAGCAAATAGAGGCCGAGGGTTCGAATCCCGGTTGGATTACATGTTTCTAATTTATTATTAACTATAAAGAAAAAAATATTTTTACTAAGAGTTCCCCATACATCTAATATTTAGTAAATTTAATAATACCTAAAACGAATTCTTCAATACTTCTTCGAAATCGCTACGGCCACACCATAATGTCGTTATGTCGCATTTGATTGACAAAGGGGCTTGTGTTTGTTAATTGTTTTGCTTTTATGTTATTTTGATTTTAGTTTAGTCAAGTTTAGTGTTGTAATGAAATAAAGTCGCTTTTATTAACGACTAGGACTAGGTCACTAGGATAAAGACTTCTTCGTAATAATTAGTGAAATAAATTATCTAAAAGAAGTGCAAAAGTCAGTGACTAGGACCTACTGACTACATCCGTGCGATGACAAAATATTTACGAGTAGGTGTCGTCGCGTAGGTCCATTATTGTCAAGGTGGATGGAACAAAAAAATATTTAGTGGTGTCAAACGACTTACGAGGCAGTGTGTAGGTATGTGCTATAACTGCATAGCTAGTAGTCTAGTATCTACGAATTACCTATTTAGCGCGCGTACTTAAAATGCTTTGTTTTTCGTTACTGATTGGTGGTAGAATACTAGTTCCTGCAATTGTTCACAACCCGAACCTTATTTGTTCAAAGTTGAGTTGCCGCGAATACTCGCTATTATTCGGTATTCGGCATTACTCGTCATTTTTTTGATATTCGTCGAATACCGAATAGTAGCTAGTATTATTCGGCATTCGGCGAATAGTCGTCGAAAATAAACTTTTAACGAACAAAAGAACTAATGAGTCAAAAATAATCATTTTTTTAATTATTTTCCTTAATAAAACAATACACAATATCAATTATTATCTGTAATATGTGCCTGTGCCTATCATATTCATGAAATTAAATTAGTAAGGCTTTTTAATTAATATTTAAAATCCAACAGAGGCAGATTGTGGTGCAAAAAAACAATTTTTTCTGCACGTTCTGGAGCAAGTCGGTTTCGTTTTTCCTCGTAAATTAAACCTGCCTCGGAAAATAGTCTTTCTGAATCAACTGAGCTTGCTGGTGTGATTAAGTATCGTTTAGCAAGCTTACTTAAAATAGGAAATCTATTCTTATTGGTACTCAAAGCCCATGATGGGTATGTCCCATTTCGTTACACACTGTAACAGTTCTCTTTTGATATTTTCTGATGTGTGTGATTCAGGAAAATGCGCCATGTTTAGAACGGCATGATTCAGTTTAAAGTTTTCTGATATCCAGTGTCCGGTGAAACTCAGAAATGCAGCATTATTTACAGAAGAAGTCCAAAGACGTCGAAGTCCTTCAGCCCTTTCTAATTTGTTTTTTAGTTTGCTAACCACTCTCTCATACATGTCTGGAATTAATTTCTCGGTAAAATATGTCCTGCCAGGAATGGTGTATTGCGGCAAAGCATTATTAATAAGACGTTTAAAGCCCACATGATGATCGACGATGGAAAGTGGCTCGTTGTCAACAGCGATCATTTCACCAATCAAGAAGTAGTGATATCTTTTTGCTCGGCTATCGTTGATATCCCAATGCTTTTTTTTTTCAAGTAGTTGTTGGCGTGACTGTTGCACCAAAGGCTGACTGGGCAACTGGGTGGATGAGAAGGTACTTGAAGATGATTCTGCGGGAGCATTATGTTGAGCATGACTACTTGAGCTTCCATAAATTTTACAATACTCATCTGGGTGTTTGAATTTCAAATGATTCTGCAAAGCCGTTGTTCCTGCTTTTTTGCTGCTCTACTTATTTTTACACCACACAAAACACATTTTGCACTGTTCTCTTCCTCTTCAAAATGTAGCCAAACATGAAATTTTTTCCTGGGTTTGGCATGATTGTTCTTCTTTTTAAGTAACACTTTAACTAATTAAGTATTCATCAAGTCTTTAATTCAATAGCAATTTTCAAATAAGTATAGAAATAAAAAATAAAAAAAACGTCAACTGATGTCGAAAATCAATTAACAAATGCGTGCCGCCTATCCTAAACACAAGCGTATTGATTGAGCAGGAAATCCCCTACAATAAATTAATAATCGCTGGGTTATACAAAACGGGTAATCCCCGTAAACTAAAGAGAAAGACTTGTACAAGAAAAGGGGTTGCCAGCATTTAAAAATGGAAAATTAAATTTACTGTATAACATGAAACCGATTTCTTTAACTTTATTGTTTTCTTTTCTCACAACCTTAGAAGAAATTAGAAATATTTTTAATGTGTTTAATGTTTTTTTTTTATGTCGAATAGTAATGTCGAGTTATTCGACTATTCGCCAAAGTGAATGGCGATTAATCGGTATTCGACTATTCGCTATAAACACTATTCGCGGCAACTCTAGTTCAAAGTGTGGACAAATCTATTGTTTTAGTCTACTTATGTCGCAAAAAGCTTTGGTTACCTAACTCCTAAACTCTCTTATACAACTCCTCGTGATATGGTAGGTTCCGTAGGTATCTGAAGTACCTAAATGTCTCCCTAACGCCCGGTTTACACGTATTAAGCAGTTAACTGACTTTTAACTTAATTTTAAGTGATTAATTGCGTGTAAACAGACAATTTAATAGCAAGTCAAGTACCTAGTTAACTTAATTTTATTATTTTATTTGTCTATGCTATGTGTAATAAGATTTCATAGATTACCTATCTAGGTACGCAGTTCCTATACCTACATCATTATACCTACCTCGTAATGCGTAACAATTACTAAGCTTTAATTTGATATTGATGATACCTACTTTCTAGTCTATTCTATTGTAGACAGTCAATAATGTACTTTAAGAAAATAAATTTGCTGCAGTTGACTTAGATTAGTAAGTAATGTTGTCATACAAAAGTGTGGAGGTAGTTTGAGGTAAATATCTTATTTAAATAATTTAAAATTATTCGTATGTCGAAAGTGATGAGGTTTTTAAAATTATAAAATGATGCGATGTTTATAATAATAAGTAATAAAGTAGTCGCTAAAAGAAAGTTCGGTTAATAATTTCTCGCCGAAAGACAAATTGAAAATTATTTATTTGCGATTTTTTGTAAATAAATTGCACAGGTACATTTCTTATAAACCTAAGCATTTTAACTAACTTTAGTAATTGATAATGTTGTTACTATGATCAATATTACACCTAATTACATGCCTATTGACTTTCGCGCCATAAGTAGGTAATTTGAAATCTTTCTTTAAATGTATTCGGAGCGGCAACGTCGCACAGTATTTCGCCGTCTAGGGGTGCATGACCTTAGCGTACTTCGCTTGCCCGTACATATGATGGTTTAAAATTTTAAAACGAAAAAAAATTCCTGTGGCTTTAATTTTGAATATTTTCAATTAGTTTTTTTTGTATTCAACTCGTAATTTTTTATACTATATGTGGTTTGAAGGAATGTTGGTCAAGCGTCGCCACCCTGTATAAGGTTGCTGGCTGGTTTATACGTCATTTAATTTAAAAAGAAATATTTAAAATTACGAAAACCAACTGAACATATCCTTTTTGCAATTGTTTTAATTTTATTCAAATACACCTTATCTGGAGCGAACTTCGAGTATTTCTTCCTTCTGAGTTTGATTTAAAATTTCATTGAAATACTGTTTTTTGTTAGTTTTTTTTTAATCGCGTATCTTTTTGGAGTTGAGGACTAAATTATGCCTGACTTAGCCCCAACGGAGATGGCCAGGGCACTCGAAATGCGAAGAAATGGTCAAACCTACAGAGTGACATCCAAAGATCTTCGTCGATCAGTTTCAACGCTCCATCGTAGTATCCAACGGTTCAGGGAGACCGGTACTTATGTGAGAAGAGCAGGACAAGGCAGAAAAAGACGCACTTCGAGTAGGGATGATCGTTTTATTCGGCTTCGTGTACGTAGAAACCCCCGTTTGACAGCCGTCCAAGCCCGACATGAGTTAGAAGCAGTGCGGGGTGAAACCGTAAGTGAGCGTACGGTACGAAGAAGCTGGTTTGGGTTCATTTGTGCCCGCCGAGGCTCCAAGGCTCGAGGTAAATCATCGTAGAAACAGGTTAACTTTTGCTCAGGAACGTCGACTTTGGAACGCGGACCAATGGAGTAAGATATTATTTAGTGATGAGTGCAGAATTCTCTTAAATGAAATTGACGGCAGGCAAAGAATATACAGACGCAAAGGAGAACGGTACATTCAGACAAACTTTGAAACTACAGTTTCATACGATGGTGGATCAATAATGGTTTGGGCGGGCAATTGTTTGAGAGCCCGCACAGACTTGGTAGTGATTGACAGAGGGAGTCTGACTGCAGACCGCTATATCAGAGAAGTTTTAGAAGAAAATGTCGTACCGTTTGCCCCATATATCGGTGACGATTTTGTTTTTATGCAGGATAATGCTCGGCCGCATACCGCTCGGGTAACTCAAGCTTATCTTAATGATATGAATATCACTCTTATGGAGTGGCCGGCGAGATCACCAGATATGTACCTAATAGAGCACGTTTGGGACTTGCTGAAAAGAAAAGTTAAGTCCAGAATTCCAGCTCCTGCCAACGTGGGTGAACTGCGAATCGCCTTAGTTGAGGAATGGCGGAAACTATCCCAGGAGACCATCGATAACATCATTCTCAGTATGCCTAGACGGGTAGAAACTTTAATAAGAGCACGTGGAGGATATACGCGATATTAATCACCATTTGTCTAATTTAATTAATTGTTATTATAATATTAATTTTCACTTTTCCCGGTTACATGAATAGTTCAAAAATGTACCATTTTTCACAAATAGCCTTTACTCGCAAAATCTGTTCTTAATGTGATCTCATTTTAAGTAAAACAAATGAAACTTTAAATAACAAAAGAAGTGTAGTAAGTTGATTTTATTATAATAAAACCATATTTTTTAATTATGGACCTTTTTTTGTGTTCCGCTAAATATGACGACGGCCGTATTATTTGTTTATTTTAATATATTAAAATCTAATGTTTTGTATTTGCAATTTGGGAAAATAGGATTAGCTTTCAAATATATTTTTATATGCATCATAAGTGGAAACAGGAAATACACAGATAAAACCTTTTTACAACGATTTTTGTACAAAATAATGTAAATCGTTTTTTTAATGCCTTCTGAAATGCTCCTATAACAAATGGTTTTTTATGCAGGACGCGTACGGAGAGCGGGCCGGAGCGCGGGCCGGAGTGCGAGGCGGAGCCCGAGTTCGTGCCCTACTCCATCGACCGGCCCGTCGGACTTGACCTTGACGAATTCTTGCCTGTATGTTCATGATTTTTTTTACTATATACCAATGTCTCATAGCTATCAAAAAAAGGTATCTAAAAAAAGGTAAAACTAGTAACTTGAAGTATTCTTATAAATATTTCGCTAGTATTATAGTATGCATATTGAAAAAGTTATAAGGTTATAGTAAAAATGTTTGTTTATTAATAAATAGTGTTATATGCGTGCTCGTATGCGTCGAAGGTGCCAAACAGTAGAAAAAGACAGTAGTTATTTTGCATACTAAACAACCAAATGCGCCCAGCCATTTCGGTGTAAAAGAGTAACCATAAAGTAACGAAAATATATATGCGTGTGTTACTACGTATACACAGTACACCCATACATTTGTAGGGTTCCGTAGCTAAATGGTAAAAAACGGAACCCTTATGAATTCGTCATGTCTGTCTGTCTGTCCGTCTGTAAGTCATAGCCACTTTTTTCCGAAACTAAGAACTATACTGTTGAAACTTGGTAAGTAGATGTATTCTGTGAACCGCATTAAGATTTTCACACATAAATTGAAAAAAAAAACAATAAATTTTGGAGGTTCCCCGTACTTAGAAGTGAAACTCAACAGTTTTTTTCATCGAACTCATACGAGTGGGGTTATCTATGGATAGGTCTTCAAAAATGATATCAGGTTTCTAATATCATTTTTTTCTAAACTGAATAGTTTGCGCGACTAAGTAACTTCTAAAATAATAAAATGATAAAACAAAAAAATATATGATGTACATTACCATGCGAACTTCCACCGAAAATTGGTTTGAACGAAATTTAATACGTCATAAATCGTAAACCGCAATTGGACATAGTTATGTAGACCATTTTTTTTTTTTTTTTATCGTTGGGAAATGCATTTCTCGCACGGGCCCCCTGCTAACCAGAGGGCACTGTGGGGGACTCGATGACATACCCTAAAACCCAACGCCTAACCCCCAATCCGCCATAGTGGGACGCCGCGGGATCGCGTTAGCATACAACCGCGACGCCCCGGCGGTGGCCAGGAACGACCCCAACCCAAACGTGAGGCTGCTCGCAAGTCCACTCTGCTAATCAGAGAAGTACCCGGTGCAGCCCCACACGACCTGAACACCGCCCACCTAAGTGGGCACACTGCAAAAAGAAGGGGTGTATACGTATATACGTCTATACGTATACACCCAAAACCTCCCACCCAAAACTGGGCAAACACCTCAAAATTGCCCGAAGGCCCGCCTATAACGCCCGAAGGCCCCCCCAAACGGCCGCAGGAGAAGAGGATGCGACAACGCCGACACTCCCCTTCCCCTGCCGCCCCCTCACATGCCGCCATTAGCGGTGACGGCCCCGCTGGGGCCGCGGAGGGCGGTCAGAACTGTGAATTCTTTCCGCCCCCGCGGCCCCACACCTACTCCCCACCGAAGTGGGTACCCACCCAAAAACGGTTGCAGAGGAGATGGAGACCGGTGCTCACGAACTCCGCTCCCTCTGCAACCCCCACCACACCCGTCGGGCCTCGGCGGGAGGAGGACCCCCCCCAACGCATCCCCCAACGAACCCCGGAGGGAAGGGGAAACACCTCCCACCGCGCCCCCTACCCTAGGCCTCGAAGAGAAGAGGACCCTCCCCAACGCATCCCCTAACGAACCCCGGAGGAAGGAGGAAACACCCCTCAACGAGACCTAAAACCTCACCCCATGGCACCGAAGGGAGGAGGACCCCCACCCAACGCATCCCCCAACGAACCCCGGAGGGTAGGAGAATCACCCCCCAACGTGCCCCCCCCCCCTTGCTGTTGGTCCGCGCCAGATTGCTCTGGTACCACCCGCTCTGAGCACAAGAGCGAGTGGCGTTCCCCCATCCGCCACCTGGGGACGCGCCCGGTAGGAGTCAGCATCTCCCCCGGGATAGTTATGTAGACCAGAGCCAACCCACAATCGTGGTGAAATTGAGTTAAGTACACAAATAGGTCCAAAATTGCGTGTTTTATATATTATGCTAAAAAGATCTAACCTATCTAACGATTTTATGTATGCAAAAGACACTGTCAACAAAGATACCAACTCACATTTCGTTATGAAAATCGATCATATCTCAAAATAGTCATTGTGGTGGTTCTGGTCTGGATTACTATGTATAATTTACCTTTCATTCAATCTAGAATGAACTAAAAGAACTTTTATATTATGTTACTTGCTGGCTGCTGCTACGGAACCCTTCATGGGCGAGTCCGACTCGCACTTGTTTTAATTGTTTACATTTATAATATTAGTTTTATTATGACTACAGCGCGGGCTGGCGGCGGGCGCGGGGCGCGCGCGCGGCGGCGTGGCGCCCAGCGAGCAGGAGGTGCTCGGCGTCATGATGCGCGGCCACGACTCCATGATGGCGGTGCTGGCGGCGCGGCAGCGCGCGCTGCAGGTGCCTGCACTGTTGCCATCCTACCACTGACCGCTATCAATACCACTGGACTGGCTGTTGTCAAAGTACTTTTGTGCCTGTTTGATATTCGCCATTTTGGCGCTGTCGGACGTAGCGAGTGTCTGTGGTACTAAAACTAGTAATATTGATATCAGCGAACAAATATCGATAAAATTACTTTACAGTAAATAAACACTTCTCTCGCAGTCATTTGTAGCGACGAAACGATACGAGTAAATAAAAATACTCGTACATACTCGAGACTTTATTCGATACCAAGTGCTTTTAGTATCGTAACTTTTCAATTGATACCGAGTACGATACTTGACGTCGGATACAGTATCGAGTAAAAGTATCGATACCTCAATGGTATCAACAATAGTCATTTGCAATATACGTGAAATTAGTTCTCTAGACATTCGCTAGTGGCGCTTCAAATGGACACAAAGAAATTTCTGTCAAACGCTTGGAACAGCCTGTCCAGTGGTATTATAGAGGTCAGTGCATCCTACCCAATGATATTATATACAATACGCTACAAACGCACCAAACGCGTGCCGTGGATTGGTCCTATTTGTGACGAGTCAGTCGAGCTGTCACCTGTCATTGCGAGCACGCGTGTCGAATAGCTGTCTGTTCATGGAAGCCATTAAAAGAAATAATTGATTGATTGATAGCTGTCTCTTTCACTCTTACGCTTTGCGTATTTCCTGTCGCACTTATAGCGTGTGCTTAGATGTACGGTGTTATTAAATGTGTATGTGTGTGTCGCGGAACAATTATGTTGTGCGTGCAGTATGAACGTGACGTACCTTGTATATATAATATCATTGATCCTACCAACACTTGCTAACAACAATATTTGTTGCTACTCAACATAGCTATTTATTTCCTATTTTAAAGTATATAATACTGAGTTACAATGTTCGCAATACTATCATTCAGCTCTTTTTAACCTGCCACAGCTAGACGCAGGCCTCGTTCATATTTGATAAATAATGGAAATTAAGTCTTAGTGTGTAGTGTTGGCTGACTTGACATGTTTTTTTTTTGGATATTTTAAGTTTTCTCTTGATAATTTTTATTCACCATAAGGCATAACAATAAAATGTACTAAACTGGCTTTCTACTTCATGTCATCCTTTCTATTTATTTTACTATATCTTTATAGTTGACTGTAGAACAACAAGAAATCTAAAAGTTTTTCACCAAATTATTTTTTCATTGTAAAATGTATGTTAAATGTATTACAATTAATCGAATTTTTTTTCAACTATTTCACTTTCAGATATTTCATTCTGTAAGAATAAACAAGAGCTTAAAATCAGCTTTAGAATCTGTGATTGCTCTAGAAGATGCTTCAGTCATATTAGACATTCTCAACGTGATGGCGCACAAACCGTACGTTTTCCATGTTACTACTTGTGTTAATATTTTTTTAATTGCAAGTAATAATTGTTAGAACCCCTAAACTAATAGTATTTTCTTTCTTTTAGGTCATTATGGAACTTGGACATTTGTCTTCTCATGTTGCCCAAAATATATGAATTGTTACAGAGCAAATATGAATCGTGAGTATATTTTTTATATACCTAATTCTATTAAAGCAATATCTATACACGTTTTCTACCGATTCATATTAAAATATAAATCCGAAAGTAACTGTCTGTCATCTGTTACCATTTCACGGCTTAATCTGCTGAACTGATTTAGTTGAAATTTGGTATGGAGATAATTTGAGACCCTGGAGAGTTAGGTTAGATTTCACCCCGGAAATCTTAAAAGGGGGGTGAAAAATCATTTGACTTGATTAAAGAACCATTTATATTAACTAATTTGTGATAGGTACATGCAATGCGGGTGCAACGCGTTGCGCCTGATCGTGCGCAACTTCTCGTCGGTGGTGCGCGCGAACGTGGGCGCGCCGGTGCGCACGCTGGGCGTGGACATCCCGCGCGAGGAGCGCTACGCCAAGTGCGCCGCCATCCACCGCCTGCTGCTCGACATCCGCGCCTTCCTGCTCAAGCGGCAGACGCTGCAGGGCCGCCTCGGCGCCGCCTTCCGCGACCTCCACACGCTCATGCAGCAGGGGCTCGACTGACACGCCTCCCTCGCCCGCCGTGACCCCCTCGTCCCGCCCCGGACGTACTGCTGACCGACACACTGCCACACTGCAGCGGAGTACTATTTCTCTCAAAGATATTTTTATTTTATTTCAAAACTTTGGATCAACTAATTTAAAAAAAATATAATGTAAATGAAATGCTCTGTAAAAATAGTGCATGAATCTATTATGTAATATTAATTGTAAAAAAGTTGTAGATTTTTTATGCATTGGCTATGTGGCACGAGTTGTAAACATTAAAATATTTTGTCAATCAGTTTTATAATCCCATTCGTTCATCGCGAACAGTCGCGGTACAAACCCGTAAAGTAATCGCACGAATTCAAGCATAGTTAAAAAATATATTTTTAAATTTCCAAATTTAAAGAATATGCATCGAAAATATTATTAGTATTATTTTTTCAGTACTTAACCCTCATAAAGTGTATATCACACTGTTAATAGTTATGTAAATTATATATCCAAATTTATTTATTACAATTAAGATTGCAGCTGCGATCTGTGCTATTATGCTACCTTCATGGGGAAAACCAATGGACTAGGAATAATAGTTCCAAAATTATGAAGAAATGTAAATAATTATATATGCGACAAATAATCTCGTAACTTAACAAATTGAACTAAAAACTTAATCTATTATCTATTATATTAATCTATTATTCTCATAATTTATAGTTTGGATGCAATGTTAACCACTCTAAAATCTTAACCACTCCTACTGTCAATCAATGTAGGTACTGCACGAGTCTTATGCGTTTTACGTCTCTCAATTGTAGTCACACGACGAGCACTGCTTGCTATCTTGTTTCAGTAAAATGGCTTGCCGCTGCACTTAGATTCACTTAAGTTCATTAAGTCGTTCTTTAATCTTTAGTATGGAGATTCTCGACGTAATGGTTCTTTAAGTGACTCTGAGTGCGGGGGATTGTATATAAAATATTTAGTTGTTTCATGATGAATATTAGATTTTTTATTTTACTGTAACTATTACTAAATACATGAAAACAGACCACTTGCGGACTTGCTCTCATACTTAGCTCACTACATATAATATTGACTTTGATGTACTAGTTTTATTGGTATGTGGATAAAGTAGTTTTAGACATGTACAAGAATTTATATCATGACGTCAGCAAGACCTAAATCTCATTTATAGGTAAATTATTGTTTATAAAATCTCAATTATTAATTTTCACATAATATCACTAGAATATCACATCCACATTCATATCTGAAATATCCCACGATTTCTAGTTATAACAAACAATACTTTACAAAAGTATATATTGCAAAATATTTTCATGATAATGTGTGAAATTAATATATTCTAATATGAATGAGGATTATTGTCTCACCTATCGATTCATACTTCAATATATAATTATAACTTTTAGTTATATTTTCTTCAAACTAGAACAGTTGGAAGCAAGTTATAATATTTCACTTCATATTGCTAAATTGAATTAATGTTGTGTTGAAAACTAGAAAGTAAATTGCAGCTTTTTCAGTCGGTAACAAAAACCAATGTACAATTATTATTTTACTTGTTACTATTGTTTAAGAAGTTGAAGTAATAGTTGTTGTAATATTTCTGAGATATTGTAAATGATGCCATATCTAAAATCAATCACATTATACTGAATCTATTAAAAATCTATGTATGGTATAAATATATTTATTATTTTCAAAGGATATACTGCTTACAAATTGTTGCCTGTATGTGGAACTTTCGGAGTAGTTATGGAGTAATTTATAACATGTTATGAATTAAAGACAGCATTGGTAAGTAGACTGACTCTAAAATAATAAAAAATTGTGTTTCTTATTAATTAAGTTTATAATAAAATACTAAATATCTTTATTTTTTTTTATTTCTTTATACTTATTGTTTACTAGAAATAAATATAATGATTCTTGGTTCACACCTAATTTGTATACCATCCTAAAATTTAAAACATTTATAGTGAGTTTTTAAAATAATAGTACTAATATTGGTAGGTATAACTGAGATTTTCATTGCAAAACAGGCATGTTCGACTAAGTACAACGAGGATTGAGTAACTGTAGAGGATAATAAATGTAACTTAAGAATAAATTATATTTTTATTCAGTTTTAACTAAAACGTTTGCAGAAATGAATTATTTTATTATGTAATTATACTTATTGCTATGTTATAGTGATTTATTTCTTATAATACTAAATATGTTTTTACAAACAATAAATTTTAAATAATACATATAATTTTGCACATGTGATTTTTTTACTTCTTTTTTCTCTTAATGTTATACACATTTGGGCTAGGATGTTGTTTCCGTTTATTGAGACTATTCATCTTCTTTGCTAAAATTTCATCCGATACATCTTTTTGCATTTCACTATCTATATCATCATTTTTATTTTCCAAATCCATCAATCTTTCTATTTCAGGATTCATGCCTTTGAAAGACATCCTGCCTTCCATTAAATCTTCACAAAATATAAAACTAGATTCTGAAATATAATTCCCAGTAGCATGTCGCATTTCGTGTGTAATAATATCAGAATACAAACCCTCATGGTCTTGTATATTTTCTAACTCTTTTTCAATTCTTTCTTTGGTTTTCTTCATAAATTTCATGTCCAAAACAGATTTTGGTAATTGAGGTTTTTTTCTTGCAGCCATTGTTCTTTTTAATCTATACTATGATTTAAAATAAAGGATCTTTTATTGAGTTTTTTTGGTATTTATATACCTATAACTATTTAAAAAATAAACCTATTTCAATTCAATTTTTAATTGTCAGTGTCAAGCATAGAGTATAGTAAGTATCATGGAGAGTTTCTAATCTCCATGGTATATAAGTATATAGGGAAGTGTCAACTTCACTTCAACCATGGATCCATGGAGATTAGAGACCAGGAGGACCAAGGCCCTAGAATGTAGTGTCACAGAAATATTGTCAAACCAAGGAGGCGCTGCGATCGCTATGTTGTCTCAATGCCTAACTTCACGTTGTCACAATAGTGACAGCATAGATGAAAAATAAAGAGTGACAGTACTCATAAATAGCTAACTTCACAGATACTACTTACCGACGGCAGCGCGTTGTAAATTCTACACATTTTCAGAGACAGGCGGGTAATGCTTTAGTATGAAGCGATGGTCCTCCTGGTCTCTAATCTCCATGCATGGATCTTTAATCTCCATGGATACGGCCATAGAGTATATTCCAAATTCCAATACATATAAAAGACACGGCTTAGAAAGGTTTATATGTAGCAATATACTCTATGGTCTAGCATCAACACTGAACAGTAGTGGGGGTACGACGGCTTATCATGATTCGTGACACTAGTTAGTAGTTACCACTTTCCATTTACGGCCGTGGCGTGGCGTGACTGGGGTGCTGTGCAACTAAGCTAGAATATTATTCTGTCTCTTTTTTATACCACGTAATGCAAGCGTTTAAGGTGTGCATGCACTAGGCGTAAATGAACTGCAGCAGAGCGACGCGACAGTACGCGGCAAATTTTGCTCCTCAGTCGTTCGGCAACTTTTGAGATTCTTACAATGATCATTTTGGAGATCATATATTTCTGGATATTGGCCAACAATTAAAATTAATTGTACTTCGTCTATAGCCATTATTTAAACAACCTTGCCGTCCAGTGCCGCGTCACGTGGTTCGGCTGCCGCGTAGTGTATATCAGATTCCTTATATTATTTCATATTTAGTGTTAGCCAGTTCTGTACGAAGTTACTTAGGGTTAGTTCGTAGGATTTCTTAAGAAAACAATAACAAGTTCGAAGGTAACAGGTTCGAAGGTACGGTAATGTGAGACAGGTACTATGTCACTACACATACGAAGAATATTTTGCCGTGCCGTGTTGCGTCGCTCCGTTATACTGCAGTTACGCCTAATGCGGTCTCTTTTTTTTTATGGGACAAAGGGGGCAAACGGGCAGGAGGCTCAACTGATGGTAAGTGATCACCGCCGCCCATGGACAACTGCAAGACCACAGGGCTTGCAGATGCATTGCCAGCCTTCCAAGAAAGAATACGCTCTCTTCTTGAAGGTTGCTAGGTCGTAACAGTTCGGAAAGACCGCAGGCGACAGCTGGTTCCACAGAGTGGTTGTGCGGGGCAAAAAATGCTTTGGAAACCTCACCGTTGTGGAACGCTGGACATCGAGGTGGTGAGGATGGAATTTTCGGTTTTAGCGCGATGTCCGATGATGAAATTCAGCGGCCGGGATCTGTCCGAATAATTCTTCAGAACACTCCCTGTGATAAATGCGGTAGAAGATGCAGAGTGATCCAACATCTCTACGCAGAGCTTTAAGGATCAAGCCGATCGGAATGAGCTTGATCGTTGATAATTCGAGCCGCCCTATGTTGAATGCGGTCAAATGGAAGTAGCTGGTACTGGGGAGCTCCCGCCCAGAGATGAGAAGAGTATTCCATGTGGGGCTGGATTTGCGCCTTATAGAGATTACGATGCTGACCCGACGTGAAGTACTGTCTCGCCTTACTGAGCACACCAAGCTTCTTAGAGGCCAATTTGGCCTTACCTTCCAAGTGACCATGAAACTGGACGTTGCTCAAAATATCGACGCAAAGTATCCCGATACTAGCTATGGCAGACAGTGTGGGAGTGCCCGTAAATTGAGTTACGACAAACGGCGACTTTTTACCGGTTAACGCGCAAACTTGTGTCTTTTTGGGGTTGAATTAGACTAAATATAGTCGACCCCAATCCGGAATTTGGTTAACAAGGATTCGACTTCAGACTCAAGTTTGTTCCGGCACTCGTCGACGTATTCTCGAGAAATATTAGCGCGACCGGTGTACAGATACAGTGCATCTACAGTGCTATCATCTGCATAGCAATGAATGTTGCTGATTTGCAGCATGTCGTTGATATGCAGAAGGAACAGAGTAGGAGACAGTACACAGCCTTGTGGAACACCAGCATTGACATATTTAGGATCAGAGCAGGCACCGTCGACAACGACCTTGATGCTCCGATCTGCCAAAAAGCTGGTGATCCAGTTGCATAATTTCTCAGGAAGCCCATAGGAAGGTAGCCTCGAAAGAAGCGCTTTATGCCATACTCGATCAAAGGCTTTTCCTATGTCCAGACTGGCTGCAAGAGCCTCCCCCTTGGTCTCCACTGCTTCTGCCCATCTATGTGTCAGGTAAACTAAAAGATCACCGGCTGACCGACTCCGACGAAAGCAATATTGGCGGTCGCTGATCAGCCGATGCTCCTCTAGGTACCGCAGGAGCTGGCGCCTGGCAGTTGATAATGGACTCCATTATCCTTGAAAACAAGGAGGTAATTGCTATAGTCCTGTAATTGTACGGATCCGAGCGGTTGCCTTTTTTTTGGGATCAGGTGCACTAAAGCGTTAAGTTGCTTGCTTCGTATGCCCCGAACAGATGTCGATAGCGCAAAATTGCTGAAATAGCGCTTGTTATTAGACCTATTTTACTCGACCGTGGTGAACGTTTATTATTAATTTATGGTGGTGTACACCATGGATGAAAAATAAACGTATACACTATATCATAGAATTAAGGTCAAATCATGGATGACTTATAAAATGTGTCGAATGCTCACTAAAAAAAAGCACCTTAATTAGGATACTTTAATAATAGGCTATTTGACAGTGTGAAAATTATTGCATTAATAAGCTATTGCATAGCTTCTATCGCGGGCCTTGAGCGTGGAGACCGAATCCAGAAATTCCGTAACCAAAATAACCTAACACCTGTCATGCGTGATGCGACGAGTAGCGCGACATCTATCTGGTTTATCTTTTAGTTTAATTGTACTGGTGTTGTTTAGGTCTGACGTTACCCATAATTAATATAGATGGCGCTGTAGATTAATTAATCGATTTTAGATCGACAGTTTTTTTTCAATAATGACATGGGTGTCATTTTCGAGGTTTCTCGGGGTGCTGATTGCGAAAATGAGGTCCATTTTCAAATCCAAGATGGCGGACATCCGGTTTTTTTTTATTATCATTTACATAGCGATGCATAGTTATTAATTGAAAGTAAACAAACATTTTATGAAATGTGCAAAACTTCTACAAAATTCATTTGTCTCTGTTCAAATTATTACTGAAAACGCCTATAAGTATTGAAATATCATTTAACGTTCCTACTTCGTTGTATTAGCGTTAAAAACTATATTTTGTAAATTTTCTGTATTAGGTATGTCATAGTAAATAATAACCATGGATAACTAATAAAAATAATAACTAAGATAAACGGTAGCTGAACTAAAAAATAAGGATTGTTTATCAATGATACTCCCTTGTGATACAATGTTGCGTGAAATAATTATTCAGCGGTCTATTTAAATTGTACCCTTTTTCTTGATATTTTTTGAGGAAAAAGTATTATTATTAAAAATTAAAAATAAATACTTTTTGGTTTTTGTATGATATTATCTGAAAAAAGTACATACCAACCATAGATGAATAACCTCAGAATCATGGAGGTTAGAGACCAGGAGAACCAACGCTTCATACTAAAGCATTACCCGCCTGTCCCTGAAAATTTGTAGAATTTATAACGCGCTGTCGTTGGTAAGTAGTATTTGTGAAGTTAGCTGTTTATGAGTATTGTCACTATTGTGACAACGTGAAGTTAGGCATTGAGACAACATAGCGATCGCAGCGCCTTCTTAGTTTAACAATATTTCTGAGACACTACATTCTAGGGCAATGGTCCTCCTGGTCTGTAATCTACATGCTCAGAATGATAAACCTCAGAATAATAACTTTCTTTCGAGGCTTATTATTCATCTATGCTTCCGAGTAATAAACATACCAATGTTTATTATTTATCTATGATACCAATGGGCAATGTCACTTGTTTGACCTAAAGGTTGTAATTACCAGGTCAAAAAATCCCAAAAAAAAAAAAAAAGCAATGTCACTTGTCAGACAGAAGAATAATAAACGTCAAAAGTTAAAACTCAAAAGTCAAAAGTCAAAACATGTGTTGTCAATATTCAAAACACATGGTTATGTTTTTACTTCTTTCTTGACATAATATATAAATAAAATAATTAATTACTTATTAACAATATAATTACATAGGTCTTTTCATAACAGAATATATAATACACTAACAATATGCAAGTATCGGAAATAGATAGCGTTAAAATTTACAACCTTAGTGCGGGAAAGTCTTTACCAGATGTAAGTAACACACTTTAGTCCTATCCAATAATGTTATTGCTTGATAATTTTTCAAAGTATCGATGTTCAAGATTTATTCAAATATAAGAAGCATTTATGTTAAAACAGTTAAATGCTAATAATTACACTTAAAACTATTCAATCTAATGACTGTGTTGTAGAAAAAATACACATTTATTTGTCCTCTTGAATTACAGTGGTTAACAGAAAGGAAAAAGCGAGCACTATTAAAGAAAAATGTAGACCTACGGAGAAGGATAGAACTTATTCAAGAATTTGATATGCCAGGGGTTATCACAAATATAAGAGTTTCTAAAGATGGACAGTACATAATGGCCACAGGGATATATAAACCAAGAGTCAAATGTTTTGATGTGAATAATTTATCATTAAAATTTGAAAGATGTCTAGACTCAGAAGTTGTTACATTTGAGATACTTAGTGAAGATTATACTAAAGTAAGTATATTTATTTTAATAGCTTTGATCAAGCTACTTTATGAACAAAAGCAATACATATGACCTGGTAGGATTAAAATAAAAATTATTCTTTGCAGATAGTATTTTTGCAATGTGATCGTTATGTAGAATTCCATGTGGGACATGGTCGTCATTATCGTCTTCGAGTACCACATTTTGGAAGGGACATGAAGTATCACAAACCATCTTGTGATCTTATTGTTGTGGGAGCTTCAAATGTAAGTTTAGTTAAAAAGACTTGTAAAATTTGCTATTGTACAGCATAAAGCTGCTATAATTTGTAATAAAAAGAATTGCTGAAAAGAAATAATTTTAACTTCCAGGAAGTATACAGATTAAATCTAGAATTAGGGCAATTTTTAGCTCCTTATGTGACAAAGGCAACTGAAATCAACTGCTGTAGTGTTAATGAAGAGCATGGCTTGCTAATATTTGGGACAGAAAGTGGGCATGTTGAGGCTTGGGACCCTCGAACAAAGTCCAGACAGGGAATATTAGACTGTGCTCTACACTGTACTGGTTCAGAATACAAGTAAGTATACATATTATTAAAATAAATGGGGAATCTACTTAATTATAAAATATATACAAAAATATCATGATGTAAAATGTGTAAAGAATCAAGTACCTACAACATATTTTTTTTAATTATTAGCAGAACTAGTGGTGTACCTGCTATCAGTGCATTGAAGTTTAATGGAGCATTACAATTGGGAGTTGGTACATCATCTGGCCATGTTCTTTTGTATGATATAAGATCTAGCAAACCTCTTTTACTAAAGGACCATATGAATGAAATTCCAATTAAGTGTTTAGAGTTCCATAAACAAATGAATTATGTCTATTCCATGGATGCTAATGTTGTAAAAATATGGGACAGTAATACTGTAAGTGCATTTTCAAAGATACTTATAATATTATAAAATCTTAAGATAATCTCTGAAACTATTGATCCACTCCTGAAAGTCTATCACTTATAAGGGAGCAATGTTACCACCAGAATGTCACTGTTTATTATTTCAATTTCAATTTGGTTACTTAACTTAAAATAAAGGAGAAAAATTGGCTATTGAATTGTTTTACTATAGCATTAAAATGTATGTTATACAGGCAATAAGAGATACAAAGTAAAGATAGTTACGTCAATAGTTCATTAAAAAAGAGTTATATCTCATTCCAGGGCAAACAATATACAAATATTGAATCTTCAGTTGACTTTAATGACTTGTGTGTGATACCAAATACTGGTTTAAATATGATGGCAGTTGAAGACCAAAAAATGCAAATTTATTATATTCCATCTTTGGGTAAGTAGACTTTTTTAAAAATTCTGATTTTAATTGATTACTCCAAATGTGCCGATTATGACTTAATCTGACTGGTCGCCGATTATTAAAGTGGCTCACTAGTCAGAATGTCAATTGATAACTGATGTTTAATATGTAATTAAACATGTGTGTGTTATATGTTTGGTAAGCTTAAACTACATTTGAAATTATATAATACTATATGATATATTTTTCTTCTATTCATAGTTTTTTTAATAATACTGTATTTAGATTTGACAACAATTAGGCTCGGCTTGTAGTGACCCTACTTGCTGTGCCAGCGGCGGTTGCGGAAAAGAATCCAGCTGGAGTAATTCATTTGTTGAGCATGAATGATCGTACTCCAGTCATGGGTGTTTATATTTATAATATGTTATATGTACATATAACTGCCTCGGTGGTGTAGTGGCTAGCATGTACCACCATCATCGAGAGGTCCTGGGTTCGAGTCCCGGGTCGGGCCAAGTTTAGTTACTGAATCTTTCTGTTTAGTAAGCTTCAGTAGCAGCCCGGAATTGGAAAGTTGGCGGTGTGTCACCCCCGTGCCTCGGAGAGCACGTAAAGCCGTCGGTCCTGCGCCTTAACTCACACTGGTCGAGTTAAACAGTCGTCCCACCGGAATATGAGAGTGATAGGAATAGAGAGTGCACCTGTGTCAACGCGTACACTTGTGCACTATAATATCTCCTGCGCAGTAGGCTAGTCTCGATGAGACGCCGCCATGGCCGGAACTGGTCAGAGAACATTATGTTATATTTATATTTTATGTACTGAAAGTTACGTGTTGTTACCTATCTGGTATCCATAATACAACCCTCGTAGCTTACGGCAGAACTAGATAGCCCTGTGTGTTATATCGTTATTATATCGTTACATATTTATTTAGACATCTTAGCTATTAAATTATTGTAATTTGAAACAATTTCGCATTTTTAAAAACATTGAATTATTGTTTTATATTTGTTTACACATACCTACATCTAGTTTAATTATAAGTGTAAAAGAATGTAATATTTATAGTTATTAAAATCTTCTTATTTTGTAACAGGCCCCGCTCCAAGATGGTGTGCATTCCTAGATAATTTAACAGAAGAAATGGAAAGTTCTGCTTCACAAACCGTGTACGATGACTACAAGTTTGTCACTAAACAAGAGTTAGAGTCTTTAGGTCTTGACCATTTACTTGGAACGAACTTACTACGAGCTTATATGCATGGGTAAGTCTTTGAATATTGTAAAGAAAACTTTGTACATTGTAAAGAATTTAGATTTAAATCACGTATTGACAGTAGTACCTATAACAAAGTATATAAATTTCATAATATTACTGACAAATTTTGATGTTGTGAAATTTCTGACATTATATTATGTCTCTGTCCCTTACGAACAAATGTTTCCAACAATCTCTTTCTCACAAACAATGCTTGCAATATTATAAATTTCCTTGTAGTCGTTCCTAAGATGTTCCGCCGCGCTCCAATCTCTTTAAGTGGGTCAAAATGTATGTTGCGTTTGGATATTTTTAATGTTCCAAGATGGTAGTAGACAGTAGTGCTTATACGTTAAACGAGTATGAATCTGAAATTAATATTATTGCTTATTTTTCTTGCTCTTATCTTTTGTTTTTTTTTATTTGTATTTGTAATATAATAGTACAGCACTATTTTTTGGGGAGTTTTATTAATCACACTCATTGCCTTATATACATATCTATCTCGCTATTTCATTGTGATTGTGTAACAAACATTCACTTACTCAAACAAATTTCCCCAATAGTTTAATGCGGTGTAACAGGATGAAAAAATCCTATCAAACATGTCTTTACTTTTATCACAAAACAAGTTTTATTTTAACCACTCACATTACCCTTATTTACAGATATTTCGTAGATGTAAGACTCTACAAGAGAGCAAAATCAATAGCTGATCCATTTGCATTCGAGGAATATAAAAAACGCAAAATTCGCGAAAAAATTGAACAAGAGAGACCGTCTAGAATTAAAGTTGATGATAATTTACCTAAAGTTAATCGCGATCTTGCATCTCGATTGTTAGATAGTAATACAGGAAAGAAAAAGCAATCAACAGATTTACTTAAAGATGATAGGTTTAAGGTAATTTGTATATTTAATACTATGGATTAAATGGTCACCGTAGTGCCACAGTTTGTAGATGTATTATATAAATTGGCCGAAGACATGACATATATACATAAGTATAATTGTAATTTAGCCCTTTTTAACGTCCCACTGCTGGGCACGCGGAATCAGGCCATAGTGCACCGCGCTGGCCTAGTGCGGGTTATAATATATTTGTAATAAATGTACACACATTAATGGAATGTTTTTTATATTTAGGCTCTATTTGAGAATCCAGATTTTGAGGTGGATAAGGATGCTGACGAATATCGCCTATTGAACCCTGTACTTGCTAGGCTTGACAAAAATAAAACTAAACCAAGAATGGAAATAGACAATGTTGAGGTAAGTCAAAACAAATCAATATTATTTGTTGTTGCAGTTTCTTTGTCTTTTTAACTCTCCTTAATTAATAATTATAATCTAACCAGTTTTTTTTAAAAATGGGGTATTACATCAATTTTTGAAAAGTTGATTCTGTAGTGAAAATACACCACTAAAAAAACGCCTAATTTTTATTCAATCGATAAGTGTTATAAAAATGCATTTAAATTTTAACATTTTCAAATTTCGCGCCTCATTGGTCGAAAACGCAGACCGCAGGAAAATTATTACTCTGTGTCCAGTACGTCAGTGGATTTTGTAAGCAAATGCGCTGATAATTTGTATGAAATTGATAATAACTGTTTAAAGTTTAAAAATGACTTATTATTCTACTTATCGTTGGGGTGCTGTTCCTGAATGCAAGAATACTAGTGTAAAATGCAAGAATACTACTGTAAAATGCAAGAATACTACTGTAAAAACACCGAACTAATTATTTATTTTTGTGTACACGGCGGTATGACGTAATAAATGGCGTTTACTATTTCGTGGTGTTTAAAAACAGATTAAAATAACTAAATATTTTGAATTTAATTTTAAAATTTATTTTGTTATTTAATGAACTAAAACCAACATTTTCCGAATACATTCCTCAGCTATCTTAATAATATATTTTTAGATTGGTTTTCATATGGAGTAAAATACGAGTACCATATTAAGATTTTATTATGCTTTATTTAGAACTGCTTATTTTTAAATTGTTTGTCAAAATAAACTTATTTCTTTTAGTAATTGCTTAAATAAAAACAACTTTTGGACACATTATCTATAGTACTGTATACTATTTATAAAGCTGAAGAGTTTCTTTGTTTTTTTTTTTGTTTGTTTGTTTGTTTGTTTGTTTGTTTGAACGCGCTAATCTCAGTAACTACTAGTCCGAATCGAAAAATTCTTCTTGTGTTGGATAGTCCGTTTATCGAGGATGGCTATAGGCTATATTACATCACGCTACGACCATTAGGAGCGGAGCATCAATGAAAAATGTTGCAAAAACGGGAGAAAAGTATTCCTTTTGAGACCTTCCGCTGCGTGCGCTGCGAAAACGGTTAAAGTTATACAAAGAATATGTATGACGGAATTGTTCCTCTTTAAAAGTTCTAAAAAAAAGTCCGCGTTAGCATATGTCTATCTTTTAAGGTTGACTCGCTATAATCTTTTTTATTGTAATAAAATTTGTTTTAAGATAATGTATTATTTGCGATGATGTTTAATGAACATGATATTAATCCTTATCCAAATAAATAAGATATTCATCACAAGTATTGTCTTGGAATCATTTGATTTCAATGAATATCTTACTAGATATCATAATTTTAATAAACCTCCGCAACAAAATAATGACCGCCGCCGCGTTGAAGAAGGGTAGACGGGCGAAAGAATTTAATTTCCAGACTTTAGAACGCGAGCGAAGCCGCGGGAAAGGCTAGTACATATAATAAACATGTTTTGGTTTTAATTTAAAAAATGTTTATTTCAGGTTCAAGATCCAGAAGAAAAAGATTCTGACAGAGAGTTGTATGATTCAACTAGCGACAGTTCTGATGAAGATAGGACATGGACAAAAGAAATGAAAAAACAACATAAAATAATTAGAAACAAAAATAGACGAGATGAATCAGTAGAGACTGAAAATAATGAAAAGGTTTATGAATTTTCCAAAGCACCGAAAACCACTAATATCAGAAGTATAATGCATGTGAGCAAAAAGAGTCTAGGAGAACGTTTGTCTAAAGAGGGCGCTACAGTAACCACAAGCTCAGGGGGAAACAGAGAAATGAGATTCACTATGAGAGATAAGAGGAAGACTTCAGATACTCATCAAAAATTGAAAAGACATTATGAAGAAAGAAAGAAATTAGTCCGCAGAGCTGGTTATTTAATGAAAAAAAAGGGACCAAAACTTTAGTACAATGTTAACTATAAATTAAACTCTATAAAGCTATTCAATTTATTTTATTTTTTATTTATACTTAACTCAAATATTTTAGTAACCTAGATTCGCCTGTTTGTTTATTACGAAAGTAATATAGTCTATATATAAAATATAGACTTTTATTGTCCACCAAAATTTCATCTTATTAAAATCTATTATTTGATCTGATTTTACAGGAAAATTTCATTTTATTTATTTTATAATATCCGACTGATTTGATATTTATCGCCTTACTGGAAAAGACAAAACTTATCTGTATTTTAAATTAAAAAACTCATGCAAAGACTACTAAAGTTGTTACATAATATTGAATCTAGTCGATTTACACATAAAATTATACAATGATTTTTGTCTAATTTTTTACTGAATTTATTTTGAAATATGTATATACATTATAGAAAAAGGAGTCTTTGGAATGTACACGATGATACTCCTTTAAGACGGAGACAATTGGAAAACTTATTTAAAAGCAGTCCATATTCTACAATGAGAAAATTGTACTTACAGCTATAAATATGGCGGCAATTTTTAAGTGCCACCATTGTGCACCTAAAAATATTTTTTAGTTAAAAGTGTTTCGTTTTAATAGTGTTTTATTTTATGATAGTTTTCGACTATGGTAGTAGTTAGTACGTAAGTACCATAGTTCTTTAAAGTATCTTTCCGCTTTGCCTACTAGTGATCCAAATAAGCTGTTGAATAAAATAAAGCTGTTGAGTGCTGCTTTAAGCTTAACATAATAATGTTATACACTCAGAAAATTTAAATTAGGTAGTAACTTACTACTAAGTAGCATGTATTCAGCCCTTTTTTAACGTCCCACTGCTGGGCACTGTCTTCCTTTGAAAACGAGGGGGAAGGGATCATAGCCCACCGCGCTGGCCAAGTGTGGGTTGGCGGATGGATGGCGGAAGCTTTCGAAAACTTGCGTTCAAGTAGTAGTATATGTCTCGCAACGAATTATGAGCGCTGACCTTGAATGCGCAGAAGTTAATTTTTGGGTATATTTTGCGGGACGCGCGGGTGAGGCGTGCGCTATTGGCCCGATCAGTTCCCGCCGCTCCCCTGCACCGCACGAACGTCCCGCTTACCCTTTAGTACAGTCGCGCGCGCAACTACCTTAGCAAACTTTTTACATTACGTAATTATATATAATATATATAATTTTTAAGATTTTTAATTATTAAGATGCCGAAAACCAAGATTTTGACTCGGCAGGCAAGAAAAATGGTGTACGAAGTTAATAAATTTATTAAAACTGAGTCACATAAATTTATATGTGATTTAAAAGAAATAAAAAAATCAATAATAGGAACAAATGTTTCTTGGAATTTTTTATACATTTTTAATTAAATTTAATTAACGTTGAAAATGTTCCAGTTCCATAAAAAAATTAATAGTTTAGATATAATACCTATTCGAAAATTATTAGGAAAAAATGAACCAAATTTAAATCACATGCATGTTCGCTATTTTGTATCTAGAGAATTATGTGCGCGAGAGTACACCTGCGCTTCTTTCACTGAGCGCTCATAAACCATTGTGCGAAGTATAGTAATAGTTTTTAGAAGGGAATTTAACACAAACTAGTTCAAACAACTTATTAATTATTATTAAAGACTTTGTTAATACGTTCGTAAAATTCAACTTTAAAATATATTTTCTGTGTTTCGCGCTCAATTAGTCCCTCCCGAAAACACTCGTTTTTCCCGCCTTCGTTTGGTTTGACCATAGACTTCGTTTAGTCTATGGTCAAACAAAGTCCGTACATATAATTAATATTTATAAATCATATCTCAATAAAGAAAATAAGATATACTCAAAATATTTAAATTTAAATAGTTTCATTACTTATTAAAATATTGCATGTTTCGTTATTAAATATTAACAATATCTAAAGTTGGTAACACGCGATATGGCACTTTTCAGAACTATCGTCTATCGGCTTCCTCGTTAAATGAACTTTTCAACACAAAAATATTTTTTCAATTCGAAGTAGTAGTTACTGAAATTAACGCGCTTTATAATAAAGCTTGTTTGTTTGGATGAACGCTTAATTAGTATAGATTAGTATAGATAAAGATATTGAAATAGGTACCCATTATTATTAATTATTATACAATTGGTAGTGCCATGCTTGTTACCTTCGGGTAGCAGCCGAATGGGCCGGCACGCCCCGTATAGTACCACTCTCTCACAGAAGACCGGCGTGAAGTGGCAGCTATGCTGTCGCGTTTCGTCCGGTAAGTGAGAGTCCGGGAGGCCCACTCCCCATCCCTACTCCCGTCCTTCTCCCTTCTCCCTCCCTCCCTTTCCTGAAAGGCCGGCAACGCATCTGCAAGCCCTGTTGCAGATGTCCATGGGCGGAGGTGATCACTTACCATTAGGTGAGCCTCCTGCCCGTTTGCCCCCTTTGTCCTATAAAAAAAAATATATCTAATGTACAGAGTATATACATACATACTCGTACATTCGATTTATTATATTCAATATACATTTTATGTTATAAAACTTTTGTCTACACAGCATTTTACATGCAACGTGTATTCTTTGTAGCATGAATAAATCAGTGTAAAAACAGCACTCGTGGAGTTAAGTCATTTCGCACCTTAACTCTTCCTAATTAATTGTACGTGTACAAACAGTTCCGTACAATTATATTTTTGGTCCTTCGAGCCGGATGAGGAGCTTCGCAATCTGCAGACGCGTTGGGATAGCATCGATAAATTGCACCTTAAAATCGATCATATGAGTCAGGGTTCCAACATCCAATATGAGCATGAATTTAGTTATAATGAAACAATTTACAAAAATATGAGAAGGTCAATTTATCAAAAATTGTCAGCCACTTCCCATCTTCAACAGTCCACCCCTAAAATAGATATTCCGGTTTTTACAGGAAAATATATTCAGTGGCCTACTTTCTTTGATTTATTTAACGAAACAATTCATAACAATAACCTTTTAACTAAGTGTCAAAAAATGCAACACCTAAAGGGGAAGTTGAAGGGGGAAGCGGAGAGGCTAATACAGCATCTTAATATTTCTGCGGATAATTATGATACTGCGTGGGATCTATTAACCCGTAGGTACAATCATGGGCGTAGCCAGGGGGAGGGTTTAGGGGGTTTAAACCCCCCCCGAAAAATTAAGAATGTGGCTGGTGCATTGCATAACCCGAACGGCATAACCTTAAACTGCCACAACCCTTTTACAGTAGAAAACGCAGTTTTCTCCTTATCCACGGGGTCCATGTCCACTTGCCAGTAGCCACTCTTCAAGTCGAGAGTTGAAAACCATTTCATACCGCTGAGAGTGTCTAGGGTGTCGTCGATTCGGGGCAGGGGATAACAATCCTTTTTAGTAACATCGTTGAGCCTGCGGTAATCGATGCAAAACCTTGTAGATCCATCCTTCCTTACTAGTACTACTGGCGAACACCAAGCACTAGTGGAGTGTTCAATGATGTTATTCTTTCTCATGTCTTGGATCATGTCGTCAACTTCCTTTTCCTTAGCCCAAGGTATTCGTCTAGGTCGTTGTCGAATAGGCGCTACGTCCCCAGTATTAATTTTATGCTTAACTAATCCAGTTCTTCCTATATCGCCGTCATGTTAAGAGAACAAATCTGAATATCGGTACAGTAAATTTTCAGCTTTTATCTTCTGTGAACTCGTGAGATCTTCTTTACAATATTTCAAAAGTTTCATTGCTTGCTCTTTATCCTTGTTCAACACCTTCTCTTTCGGTTGACATCTGCTTAACTAGGCTATCTGTTCACAACTCCCCACATCTTCGCCTCTTCGAATGGTTTGAGTAGAATTACTGGTATTCAGAACTGGAACCATAGATGTCGAAGCTTTACTTACAACAACTCTTGCCGGCATCCATGAGCTCTAATCTTCCGACTTCTCTATAATAGCACATGACCATGGACGGCCTGACTTGTTTTTAGGTAAAGAGACAGGTACTAGTGTCTGCGACCTTGGTGGAAGAGCGATGTCTTTCAAGCAACGAACATTTCCATGAATTCCGCCACTTATCGGCACTTCTCTATTTCTGCATCGTAAGCTTGTAATCGTACACTTGTGATTTTGAAGAAAGTCCAATCCAATGATGCAATCATCCACGATATCTGCAACTTGCGTTATGCCAATAGATGTAGTCCCCAATTTTGATAGCGATTTTCCTTTCCCCCCAAACAGGTATGCGCTGGCCGGGGGCTGTCGTAAGAGCAATGTGTGTTTCTATCATGCAAATTATTGTCTGCAATGTGCCTCAATCTTCGGTTATTAATGACAGTTCGTGATGCTCCGGTATCCAGCGTGAGTTTACATGCTACTCTATTAATAGCGCCATGTATAACCAAGGTCTTTCCATCTATTGATGTTTTACTTTTATCGCTGGGGTTATAGATTTCCCGGTCAGTGCCCAAGTCCTAGCCCTGGCAGAGATCAGTTTTCCTCTGGGTTGATTATAAGTTGATATACCAACATTTGACTGTCGTCGACCGTTCTTCCTTGAAGGGCAGTAACTTCGAAGATGGCCCCGACCGCCGCACTCGTAGCAACTTGGGCTAAACCTACATTCTCGGGCCGATGCTCCTTCTGTACTTACTTCCCGCACATTCCAAGGTCTAGAGTCATGACGCACAGCTTCAACCTCTAGAGCATGAGCGACGGCTTCCTTAAAACTAGTATGGTGTCTTAAGCGCACAGTTGCACGTACCTCCGGGTAAATTTAAGAACATTCTAGTATCGAAAATTCAAAATGTTTCTAGTAATTTCGAATCCTTTCCCGAAAGTGTTTTGTCTCTTTCTAACACATTAGAATTTGTAATAAACTGTTCTTGTCATCTAATTGACATACGTTAAAAATTGACATTCGCCGTTCTTAGGCATGGTACAAGCGTGCTATTATGACGAGTTCACACTATATTACGCGACAATAATTACATTTTTTTCATGCAATTTTAGTAGTTTTATTTTCTTGAACCCCCCCCGAAATTAAAACCTGGCTACGCCCGTGGGTACAATAACACCCAACTGTTATTTACAAAAAATTTAGAGACCTTTTTGAATCAACCTACTGTTCAAAAGCAAACAGCTTACGAAATTAAGCGTCTCTATGACACTAGCATGGAATGCATTCATGCTATACAAAATTTAGGGGTCAACATTTCTTCATGGGACCCGATACTAGTTCATTTAATATGTAAAAAATTAGATCCTGTTTCATATAATGATTATAAAGAAGCCCGTAAGTCACCACGTGACTTGCCTTTGCTTAACGAGCTTATGAGCTTTTTAGAGGGAAAATTTACAGCCCTCGAAGAGATTAGCAAAAAAGATTTAACGTATGTCTATAGATCTAATCTGAATACCAATCAGTCGCCTGCAAATAAATCGAGTAATATTAACCAATTTCGTTCATCGAATCGCAATGGAAAATTCCATACCAATACAACACGTGCTTGGAATTGTCCATTTTGTAAGCAAAAACATAATTTATTTAAATGTAATAAGTTTGCGCAATTAGGGCCGGATGCGAAACTAAAAACAGTTAAGAAATTGGATATCTGCGCGAATTGTTTGTTCAGTCATGATGGCAATGCATGCAATTCTAATAAATTGTGTAAAATTTGTAACGGTAAACATAATTCCATTTTACACGATTCATTTGCGTCATATTCCGCGCCCCCCTCTCCTACCGCTGCCGCTAGTAACTCGATGCATGCGTCCCCCTCTGCCGCCGCGCCGAACAAATTGCTTACACCCGTTGTAGACAGACATCATAACGTCAACTACGTTTCCAATGATGACGAGGAAATTCTTCTTACGACATTATTACTAAAAGTTAAGGCAGCGGATGGCTCATACAGAACCCTGAGGGCTCTACTCGATCAGGGCTCTCAAATCTCGCTTATCTCTGAAAGTGCTGCGCAGTGGCTAGGTCTGTCGAGATCTCGTTACCATGCATCTATTTCCGGTATAGGTTATGGTTCAAAACAAAGTAAAGGAGTAGTTAATCTCTCTTGTCGGTCTATATACGACGATTATGTCTTTGAAACACAAGCCTTAGTCATAAATCATGTCATAAATAGCTTACCCAACGTCTCCTTTGCTAAACAGACCTGGGAACATCTACAGCATATACAGCTAGCTGACCCGGATTACAACATCTCGAAACCCATAGATTTATTATTAGATGCTAGTGTTTATTCCGATATTTTAATGAGTGGCTTAATTAAGGGCCCCGGCAAGGCACCCATTGCCCAACAAACAAGGTTGGGTTGGATATTATCCGGAAATGTGAGAACATTTAATTGTAATGTTGTTATTAATAATTTATCTGATTTATCGAATTATTGGGAATTTGAGGAAATAAACGAGTGTGCCGCTGACATGACGGAAGGCGAAATATATTGCGAACAACTTTTTAAAAATACTACTAAACGTTTAGAGGGCGGTAGGTACGAGGTAGCGCTTCCTATGAAGCCAAATTTTGAACAAAACTTAGGTAAGTCAAAAAACAAGGCCATCGCACAATTCATAAGTTTAGAAAAGAAATTAGCTAGTAATGAACAATTTTCTCAAAGTTATAAACAATTCATGAACGAGTACTCGAGCCTCGGTCATATGAAACCTGTTGATAACAGTCAACAAAGACCGTCATGTTACCTTCCCCACCACGGAGTTATAAAAGCTGACTCGACTACCACTAAATTACGAACAGTTTTTAACGCTTCATCAAAAACATCATCAGGTAACAGCCTAAATGACTTGATGGAGCGGGGGCCAAATTTGCAAAAGGATCTGCATAGCCTTATTTTAATTTGGCGTCAATATAAATATGTAATTACTGCGGATATCGAAAAGATGTTTCGTCAGATCCTTGTAAATGAGTCAGCTCAGCATTTACAGCGTATTGTGTGGAGGGAATCCCGAGGAGACCCGCTGAGAGAGTATCAGCTTACTACTATTACGTACGGTACAAAGGCCGCCCCATACCTCGCTATGCGCACATTAAGGCAGCTCGCAGACGATGATGCGCAAAAATACCCTCTAGCCGCTGCCGCCTTAAAGAATTCGTTTTATATGGACGATCTTCTAGAAGGATGTAGCACTCTCGAACAGGCTAAGGAACTTCAGCAACAGCTGATCAACATTTTGATGGGAGCCGGCATGAAAATACGTAAGTGGAGTAGTAACAACCCTGCTCTTATTCAAAATTTATCATCGGAGGATGTAGACTCCTCCTTAGACTTCCGATGCACGGAGTCCAGGAAAACACTGGGGTTACGATGGAATCCAAAATATGATACATTCTCATTTAAAAATATATTTTACGACATTAATGATGATACACATATTACTAAGCGACAATTGCTATCACATATTTCAAAAGTTTTTGACCCCGTAGGGTGGCTCGCACCGCTAACCATCAGGGCTAAGCTTTTATTTCAGAAGACCTGGTCCGATGATTGCATAACCTGGGATCAAAGGTTACCGCACCACTTAGTAGAGGAGTGGCAACAACTAAAGCGAGATCTTCAAAATATTGAAATTTTTAAAATACCGAGATATTTTGGGGAAAGCGATAAAATTAATTTATATGCTTTCTGTGACAGCTCAGAAAAAGCGTATGCTTGTACAATTTTTGTAAGCACTAGAAATGCTAAGGGTGAGTGCACAATAATGTTACTCACCGCAAAAACAAAGTTAGCACCGATAAAAAATAAATTAACTCTACCGAGACTCGAACTTTGTAGCGCTTTATTATTATCACGCCTTATAACAAAGGTTAGGTTAGCGCTACATAATAAGATAAATAAAATACATGCTTTTACAGACAGTATGATTGTCCTTGGCTGGATCCACGGAGAAACCAACCGGTGGAAGCAATTTGTAGCTACTAGGATCAAACAGATCACTGCCGTTATTCCACCCTCATGTTGGCATCATGTAGAATCAAACCAAAATTCAGCAGATTGTGCGACGAGAGGGATGACCGCAGCACAACTAAAAGGTCATTCCCTGTGGTGGAAGGGTCCAGAATGGCTTCGAGAGTACGATTCTAAAACTATAAAAAGCGAATGCTACCCTTCCCCCGATATTGAAGTTAAAGAAAATCCTTCCAACTTCAGTGTGAACGCAGCCTTAACCGAGAACAATGCATTTATATTTCAATTAATAAACGAATGCAGTTCGCTGAGGCGCGCGGCTGTTAACCTCGGCTGGCTATCACGTTACATAGCGTCATTGCGTAATAAACAAAGCGTACCGCGACTTAGCTACCTAACTTTTTCAGAAATGCAACTTTCGTATGATATAATTATAAGGACGGTACAAAAATATGAATTTGAAGAGGATTATCAACGTTTAGTTAATAATAAAAATATTAGCCGAAACAGTAAATTATCAAGTCTTTGTCCCTATATAGATCAAAACGATGGACTTATGCGAGTTCGAGGAAGGCTCAATAACTCACTTTTAAGTTCATCAGCAAAACATCCAATCATACTTCCGAGTCACAGTCGTCTAACAAATCTGATTATATCTGAAGCACATACATTGACGCTTCATGGTGGCCCTCGACTAACACTTTCTTTTATCAGAGAGAAATATTGGATAATAAGTGGACTACGCACCGTTAAAAGGGAGTTGCGGAAATGCGTCAAATGCAGGCGCTTTAGTGAACAGAAGTCACAACAATTGATGGCTGATCTTCCACAACCAAGGGTTACCCCATCACGTCCCTTCACACATACAGGTGTAGACTTTACGGGTCATTTTGACATAAAAATAAACAAAGGACGCGGGGTTAAAACATCAAAAGGCTACGTAGCAGTTTTCGTATGTCTATCTACCAAGGCAGTTCACTTAGAACTGGTATCTGATCTCAGTACTCCGGGATTTTTAGCTGCGTTTAGAAGGTTCTGTGCTCGCCGCGGGTGCCCTCGCCGAGTTTACAGCGACAACGGAACTAACTTTGTGGGCGCTAACAGGCTGCTCAAAAGGGAGTACGAGCAGATCATAAAAACTATAAACCAGGATTTCTTTCGTAACATATATAACTACAACATTGAGTGGCTATTTAACGCACCAGGGAACCCAGAAGCCGGAGGTTTGTGGGAAGGAGCCGTTAAACGCATGAAGTATCACCTGAAAAGAGTAGTTGGGGAACAAAAACTCACCTACGAGGAGTTCATCACCATCCTTCATCAGATAGAAGCTTGTCTTAACTCTCGGCCGCTGGTTGGTTTAACAGAAAACCCAGAGGATGAATATCTGACCCCTGGGCATTTCTTGGTCGGAGGATCTTTACTCTCTCGACCACAGACAGACCCTGAACATATTAGTTTAACTACCAGATGGAAGATGATACAATCCATGAATAAGCACATCTGGAGAAGGTGGTCTGCCGAATACTTACAGGAGTTGCAGTCTCGTTCGAAGTGGCGTAAAACTACCAAAAATCTAGAACTAGATGACATTGTCGTTATAAAAGAAGAAAACTTGCCTCCTGGTAAGTGGGCTCTCGGGAGGATTGTAGAAACTCATCCCGGCAAAGACGGTCACGTTCGGGTCGTATCAGTGAAAACTAAAAACGGCGTCATAAAAAGGCCAATTATTAAGCTTGTCCCCCTACCGGTTAAAGAGGAAACAAAAGCAATGACGTCAACCCCTGACGAACAAAACACAACTCGTGACGTCACCACCGTTACGAAACGTCAAGTATGCACTGCCTCACGGAATCGTTTTTGTAATTTTATTGTAACACTTTTAATGCTATTTCTTTTTACTATAACTATACCTTCTATACACGCATCTTACAATTTCTCTTATTTTGATAACAATCAAAGCTTTTACTTTCATAAAATAAAAGATATGAGTCTCATTCGCGACGAATGGAAACTAGTTGTATTTTACAATATGTCCTCCTACTGGCTAGGCCTAGAGAGCGTAAACAAGTATGTCAGTCATATACGTAAAATAGCAAACGATTCAGAGTTATCACCACAGTACAAAGGTATCCAATTCCAACTAGAACATGAGTTATCAGAGATAAATCACTACAACGATATTCTTATGATTCACAATAAAAATCGTAGGCTAAAAAGAGGTTTGGTTAACGGAATTGGTTATTTAGCAAACAGCTTATTTGGCGTACTCGATGATAGGTTCTTAAAACAATACGAGAAAGACATTGAGAAAATTAAAATCAACGAAAATCACTTACAAATATTATTAAAAAACCAGACTAGTGTTATAGAGGCACAGTCTAATATTTTACGTAGAAATGAATTCATAATGAACAAACAGTTTGGTGTTATTCAGGATTATATTAGAAATGTGTCATTAACACTGAATAGTGTTCAGTTACATAACAGAAATGAATTGTATATTTTATCTTCATTTTTATCTGCTCAAATAATTATATCAAATATTAAGAGTGTTCAACAAAATTTGATTAATACTGTAACCGATATTTGGCAAGGTCATATGGACCCATACATTTTACCGCCTAAGCAATTTGAAGAAAATGTTAATTTTATATCAGGTCACATTTCTAGCGACTTATCTTTACCTGTTGTTAAGAGCGATATTCAATCATTGTATAAGTTACTTAAAATAAATGCTAAGGTAGGGACTAGGTTTTTAATTATAGAAGTAAGAATGCCATTAGTTAGTAAAGAACAGTATGAGGTTGACCAGGTGTATAGTTTATCGGTAAATAACTATGTCATGGAAACCCTGACTCCATATTTGGCATTTAACTTGCAGAAGGACTTACTTCTCTTGTTGACAGAGAGAGAAATGGAATCATGCATACACGTATCTTCGGAAAAAATATTGTGCTCCTACGATAAACCGATATACAGTGTACGGTTAACTAAGCATGTATGCGACATACGTATAAATAATAAAACAATATGCAGTTCAAAATAAACACGGTGCGAGGAGCGATGGATCAAATTGCACAATACAGATAACAGGTGGCTATTTACTTGTTGCGAGAAATGCTCTCTTCGCATATTTTGTTCCGGTAACGTACAGCTGATTACCTTGACCGGTAATGGACTGATTGATATAGGTCAAGGTTGTGTGATTAAAGGAGAATCATTTTCACTCTACGGACATAAGAACTTCTTCAGGCAGATCGAGGTTGGAAACAGAATATCAGTAGATCCAAGTACATCTGTCTTAAACGATATCGTAAACTCTACCCTTCCGGAGTCTTTCATATCGGAGAACCACGACGAAACCTGGAGAGATCTACATAGACGGATTGAGGATATAAAGTCGCAGTCTGACGGCTCACTAAGCGCACATGACATCCATCAATACTCGCTCTTATATATTGTAATAGCGATACTAGGCCTGTTGGCTTGTTACTACCTCGTGCAGCGCTGGCGTAAGGTTAGGCGCGTGTGGCGCGTTGCTGCGGCTGCAGCGGCCACTCCAGTGGTGTTCCACCCGCACGCTCAACAGGAAGTTTCACGTGGCGCTCACAGTGAGATGCGCACCTCAACATTTAGCGTCGACAAGGCGACCGTTACATCGCCGACAACCCCTTCGCGATCAGTGAGACTAGATATTCCGACCGTAAGTGATAGTGAATGAAGTGAAAATGTGTGTAGTGTTCAAAACAAATCAGAACGGACTTATTTGTCATTTAATATTAATCTGTATCAATTTTATTTTAATCTGTGTCTTTTCTTATTTTCTTTTGGAGTGGGCAGTATGTACAGAGTATATACATACATACTCGTACATTCGATTTATTATATTCAATATACATTTTATGTTATAAAACTTTTGTCTACACAGCATTTTACATGCAACGTGTATTCTTTGTAGCATGAATAAATCAGTGTAAAAACAGCACTCGTGGAGTTAAGTCATTTCGCACCTTAACTCTTCCTAATTAATTGTACGTGTACCACGGGCGTAGCCAGGTTTTAATTTCGGGGGGGGTTCAAGAAAATAAAACTACTAAAATTGCATGAAAAAAATGTAATTTATTGTCGCGTAATATAGTGTGAACTCGTCATAATAGCACGCTTGTACCATGCCTAAGAACGGCGAATGTCAATTTTTAACGTATGTCAATTAGATGACAAGAACAGTTTATTACAAATTCTAATGTGTTAGAAAGAGACAAAACACTTTCGGGAAAGGATTCGAAATTACTAGAAACATTTTGAATTTTCGATACTAGAATGTTCTTAAATTTACCCGGAGGTACGTGCAACTGTGCGCTTAAGACACCATACTAGTTTTAAGGAAGCCGTCGCTCATGCTCTAGAGGTTGAAGCTGTGCGTCATGACTCTAGACCTTGGAATGTGCGGGAAGTAAGTACAGAAGGAGCATCGGCCCGAGAATGTAGGTTTAGCCCAAGTTGCTACGAGTGCGGCGGTCGGGGCCATCTTCGAAGTTACTGCCCTTCAAGGAAGAACGGTCGACGACAGTCAAATGTTGGTATATCAACTTATAATCAACCCAGAGGAAAACTGATCTCTGCCAGGGCTAGGACTTGGGCACTGACCGGGAAATCTATAACCCCAGCGATAAAAGTAAAACATCAATAGATGGAAAGACCTTGGTTATACATGGCGCTATTAATAGAGTAGCATGTAAACTCACGCTGGATACCGGAGCATCACGAACTGTCATTAATAACCGAAGATTGAGGCACATTGCAGACAATAATTTGCATGATAGAAACACACATTGCTCTTACGACAGCCCCCGGCCAGCGCATACCTGTTTGGGGGGAAAGGAAAATCGCTATCAAAATTGGGGACTACATCTATTGGCATAACGCAAGTTGCAGATATCGTGGATGATTGCATCATTGGATTGGACTTTCTTCAAAATCACGAGTGTACGATTACAAGCTTACGATGCAGAAATAGAGAAGTGCCGATAAGTGGCGGAATTCATGGAAATGTTCGTTGCTTGAAAGACATCGCTCTTCCACCAAGGTCGCAGACACTAGTACCTGTCTCTTTACCTAAAAACAAGTCAGGCCGTCCATGGTCATGTGCTATTATAGAGAAGTCGGAAGATGAGAGCTCATGGATGCCGGCAAGAGTTGTTGTAAGTAAAGCTTCGACATCTATGGTTCCAGTTCTGAATACCAGTAATTCTACTCAAACCATTCGAAGAGGCGAAGATGTGGGGAGTTGTGAACAGATAGCCTAGTTAAGCAGATGTCAACCGAAAGAGAAGGTGTTGAACAAGGATAAAGAGCAAGCAATGAAACTTTTGAAATATTGTAAAGAAGATCTCACGAGTTCACAGAAGATAAAAGCTGAAAATTTACTGTACCGATATTCAGATTTGTTCTCTTAACATGACGGCGATATAGGAAGAACTGGATTAGTTAAGCATAAAATTAATACTGGGGACGTAGCGCCTATTCGACAACGACCTAGACGAATACCTTGGGCTAAGGAAAAGGAAGTTGACGACATGATCCAAGACATGAGAAAGAATAACATCATTGAACACTCCACTAGTGCTTGGTGTTCGCCAGTAGTACTAGTAAGGAAGGATGGATCTACAAGGTTTTGCATCGATTACCGCAGGCTCAACGATGTTACTAAAAAGGATTGTTATCCCCTGCCCCGAATCGACGACACCCTAGACACTCTCAGCGGTATGAAATGGTTTTCAACTCTCGACTTGAAGAGTGGCTACTGGCAAGTGGACATGGACCCCGTGGATAAGGAGAAAACTGCGTTTTCTACTGTAAAAGGGTTGTGGCAGTTTAAGGTTATGCCGTTCGGGTTATGCAATGCACCAGCCACATTCTTAATTTTTCGGGGGGGGTTTAAACCCCCTAAACCCTCCCCCTGGCTACGCCCATGACGTGTACAAACAGTTCCGTACATCTAAATATAATCTAATCTAGGCTAGGCTAATCTGGAGGGGCTGTATTATAGAGGTCAGTGTGTAAACCTGTTAATCTTTATTTTTCATCTATGCTGTTAATTGTCAAAACCATAGATGAAAAATAAAGTCAAAACCAAAACCATGGTCAAAACCTAGGACCAAGTATAGTGCTACAAGGATCTTTTGGCACTTATATGACATTGACATGAGGGCGCTGGTGTGAAATTAGGGTTACAAGCTAACAGCATCTACTCACTTATAGGGAATTGTTTTAAAAAATCTATCTCTTATAATCAGTAATTGAATTCAAACTTAGGAAATGAAAAAAATAAAATTAGAAATAATATTTAATATATAAATTATTTAAAATAAATAAATAAAACATTAAATTTTATATATATTTAACTATTTCAAGTGAGCGCTAGATTGCTTTTCATTCATAAAATAATCCTTTACTTTTAGCACCACCTCTCTATCACCACTTCTTGTTACTTTCGGCATATTTTGAGATATTTTTAATGAAATAAAAGCACAAAATATTCACAACAACGTCAACACTCCAGCTGTCTGTCAATAGTGACAGATGGCGGTGTTAGTTCTGATTTCGGCCACGCGCCAAAAGATCCTTGTAGCACTGTATCTAACTTCATCCGAGGTCAAAACCAAAGAGTACTAACTACTAAACCATAAGGAAGAGGAAGTCAAAACTCAAAAGTCAAAACTTCAAAAGTAAAACATCAACTTGAATTAAAATTCTGCTATTATCAAATTGAAACCTGTTACCTGATATCCATTAAATTTTAAAGAACATAGAAAACTGAAGATTAGAAAACGTAGTGTATACAAGAAATTCCACATTATATTTCAAATTGAATTGGAACAACAATTCTATGATAAAAGACATTATTTCTAACTATAAGGTTCATTAGATAAAGTATAATCACGCAAAACAATAGTGAACTTGTATTAAAATTGAAAAAAAAAGCCATGAAGATTAAAAGAACTCCACAAAAATCAGACAGTGAAAATAGTAATAAAAGGCCAAAACATCCAAATATTAAGGATTATTTCCAAAAAACCTTAGAAGACAGTGGCATTTTAATTAACGAACCGCCACATAAATGTGTTGCCTCCTACGAAACGGTAGTCATCATTAGAAATCTAAAAAAGAATTTACAACGCAATTCGGATTATCCGCGTAATATGTCTGAGTTTTATTTAAATTTACAAAAAAGATGTGAAGACTTAAAAATGTTCAAACATTATTTATTTCCAAATATAGTAAGAGTAAGTGGTGAAAATTCTACTGAATTTTGTTTGAACGACAGTTTATTTAAAATCCTACTGAGTCTTCCTATACTTCAAAGTAAATTAATAGATTATATATTTGAAAAAGCAATTGATTTAGCTGCAGAATCTAAATGTGGTCCGTGGATACAAATGATTTTAAAATGTTTCTCTTCATTGGATAGTATAGCTGATAGTGATAAAATGGCTGAAAATTTAATAAATTTATTGTATGTTACTTCGGAAAAGATGGTTCGTTTGGAGATAATTACAGCAATTCCTGATATAATAGGAGACCAAGTTCACGATAATATCACTTCAGAAATGAGCAAAATCTTAAGTGATGACCATGATCTTATACCTGCTATTCTTGATTGTCTGTCATATTTATGTTTATCTGATGAACAATATGCACAATTACAAAAGAAAACTTTAAATATTTTAAAAACATTGTCTAAATGCAGTTATTTCCCAAACTTTGTAAAATTTCTTCTTATGCCTCGAAAAACACATGATGGAGCCTATTTAAATGTTGTAGAAGGATTAAGGAATGCTTTAGGATGGCCAACGTTAAACACTACATCCCAGGATATTGCTTCAAGTCAAATTCTTACTGCTTCAGCAATAAGAAACTCAATCATATCATCAAAAGTAATTGCTAATGCATGGGTAAAACTTATTGCAAATTGTAAGATAAACACTGATCATGCACCAATTGATTTAGTATTAATAGTATTATTATATTCAACAACAGAGGAAAAACAAAAACAAGTGGAAAGCATTGTTAGAAAACAAATCAAAATGAATATATTAAATGAAGATATATTAGATGATGCATTTGAAAAATTTAAACCAATGTTAAAAGATTACCTTAAACCATTAATTTGTCTTACCAATTCACTTTTAAAAACAACACAAGAACCTTTGATTCAACAATTTGCTTCACATATGTATAGTCTGATGTTTTCTAAACTGACAGATTGTTGTCAGACTGTAGCAGCTGAATTACTTCAACTTGGATTAGATAGTAAGCAATGTGTTATGAGTATGTTGACAATCTTAAATAATGTAGCTGAGCAAGATATGTCAATACTAAAATCCCAAAGTATTCAAATGCTCACTTTACTGGACAGAATGGATGATATGAGTTTATCAGAGATTAGAGCAGTAATGAATCTAATATGTGGTTTAGCATATTCCATTGAAAATTCAGTCATCAGAGATGATATTCATATGATTATAAGAAAAGAATTAGGTAGCTCCAACCCTGTAGTGAAGATACAAGGAATTCTGGCTGGTATTCATGCAGTTAAATATTTAATGGGATCGGAAAATCATGAAGATCAGTCTATTGAACAAGCTGATAATTCTTCTATGAGTTCAATTAATCATTTACCTGAAGGCGATATTCGAGACGCAGCACAGATTATGGAATTAATAAGTCGTAGCACCAGACAGTTCTCAGATATGATTGCATTTTTTTATGACGAATTGTGTAAAATAGTGAAGTCTGTGGAATATATCAATATACATTTCTTAACTTGGATGACTGATGCTGTGACTAATGACTTACAGCAAAACTTTATAGTTGTTGATTTAGAGTCTGAAAACATTGCAGATTTAAAACTTACTATGCAGTACTGTATAAACAGTGATAGTGAAATGGATGGGACGATTGCCATTAATATAGCAGGCTTAACTCTAAAAGCCGAACAGGATGTAAGTATAATTATTTTGTCTCCATTATTTCAACTAGTACAAGCTTTACATTTGCGTAAACATAATGGAGATTTATCGAGCATAGATGCATTATTAGGTTGTTCAATTATAATGCCGAGTTTTGATATAGAATTAATTGACAATATGAGCAATACAAATATATCAAATATCTTAGACTGTCAAGTACATTGTGCTAACTGGATTCGCGAGTTATTAAATGCATTTGCATCTCAAACTGATCCAGCATTAAAATCGAAAATTTATCATAGAATATATGATTTAAAAACAATTGAGTCATTAATTGGTGAAATTCTAATAAGAACCAATATAACATACAAGCCACCTCTTTGTAATTTTAATTTAAATAATATAAACAAAAATGTAACTTTAGAAAAGAGACATCTTAAAACTCAGAATGTGAAATCTAAAACACAAAACAAATTAGAAAGCCGCGAAGATTCTATCTTACCTCAAACTCTCAAATCTCAAGCAAATTTAAATACTAATAATGCTATAAAAAATAAATTAAATATCTTACACAATATACATTTTAGACATTTTAATTTAGAATTATTGAATTTACTTAATGGTAAATTAACAGAAGAAAGAGAACCAGATAATGATTTCACTATAGAAATTTTCAATTTTCTTTTGAAATATATAAACAATAATTTAGAAAATATACTTATTTCTAAAATCAAGAAAAGAACTTTTCTCTCGAAGCAAGATCACAAAGAGCCATATTGTCGTAAAAAAGCCGAAGAATGTGCTCAATCAGTTAACAAGGTCCTACCAAAGGTAGTGCATCATTTAAAATACGTCAATTCAATATTGGATGAATGGCTTACTGAAAATGATAATAATAGTGATGAAAAATTGTTCAATCATAAAATTTTTGAATGTTTTGCAGCCATAGAAAATATATTTAATATGTACACGATATATTTTAAATGGATAGGGTTTAAAAGTCAAAATAAATCTTTATTGAAAAATTCATTACGTATTGTCGCTAATATTGATAGTATAAGTGGTATTTATATGCAAGATTTACTATTATCTGTTGCAAAATATTTACAAGGCCATGAGAAATATTGTCTTCAACTCACAACTGCTGTAGCATTAATAGAAATTTTAAAAGCCATTCAAGAATATTCATCAAGTCCAACTATAACAAAAATTTTGAGAGATTTAGCAAGGAAATTCCTATCGAAGCAATGGAAAACAGTAGATGGAAATATTGAAAGAGGATTACTTTTAAATCAAAGTATTGATAATTTCGCCAGAGAATATTTCATATATAACGATATTTCCGATCTAAAGTCTATTGTTCTTCTCTTGATTAACGACATTCAGGTGATTATAAGAAACCGCAATAGTTACTTAGAGTCGTTTCCAAGCATAAACAAGGGTAATTTTCCTATTTTGTACAGGAATTTGGGTAACGCTCTATTCGTTGCAGCGAAAACGTATTTAAACAAAGGGTTAACTAACGATGAAATTTTAGATTTATGGAACGATATAGTATTAATTTTAAAGTACATGACAGAGATAACAAAGGTCTTAGATAGTAGAAATAATTTAACCACGTTTTTTAAGAAGTCGCTACCGATCATTAAGTTATTTATAACAGAAGGTTTACCTATATTAGGATTGGAATTTAAAAACAAAACACAAGAAATTTTGGAGATTTTAAAAACTTTACAGCTATCTACTAGATTCCTCCAATCTTTGTGCTGCCATTCACGATTAAAACAGGACACAACTTTGATAAATAAAGTCCCATTTGTTAAACAACTACTTGAAACTCTTATTTATAAGGTGAAAGCTTTATTAGCTGCAAATAACTGCTCGGAGGCATTTTGGATGGGCAATCTAAAAAATAAAAATATTCATGGCGAAGTCATATCATCACAGAGGTCTGAAGAAGATGAAGAAACTAATGAAGATTGTGATGAGCAACTACCAGATGACGACAGTGATGAAACAGACGACGAAATCCTAGATCCGGAATCTAGAAGCGTTAGTGATATAGTATGATAATTATCATTAAGTACATACATTTATTACACAAGTTATGATATAGAATAAATGGATTTTCTAAAGCTAAACAGAAAATATAATAATTGTTAAAAAAGTCAAACAAAATAAAAATATTTTTAAATAAATAATTTTTTAAATATTTAAATTGATTAATTTGAATTCCTTTGCTATCTATACTTATCTATACTTTATAATCTATATACCTACTATTTATAAAGCTGAAGAGTTTGTTTGTTTGAACGCGCTAATCTCATGTCCGAATTGAAAAATTCTTTTTGTGTCGGATAGTCCACTTACGATAATTAGGTGTGGAGCATCAATAAAAAAAAATTCAAAACGGGAGAAAAAAATCATTTTGAGAGCTTCCGTTACATGCGCTGCGTAAACAGTTAAAGTTCTGCAAAAATCATGTATGACGGAAATGTTCCTCTTTAAAAGTTCTAAAAAAAAGTCCGCGATAGCATATGTCTATCTATTAAGGTTGACTCGCTGTGACCGTTTTTAAGGTAATCAAATTTGTTTTCAGACAATGCTTTATTTGCGAAGGTGTTTTTATAAACGTGATATTAATCTTTAACTAAATAAATAAGTTACTCATCACAAGTATTTAATTTTGAACAAAATTGCTCCTGGCATCATTTGATTTCAATGAATATTTTACGAGATATCATAGTTTTAACAAAACTCCGCAAAAAAATTAATAATCACCGCGTGCAAGACAGGCGCGAAATGGTTTGATTTCCAGCCTTTAAAACGCGAGCGAAGCCGCGGGAAAGTCTAGTAATATTATAAAGCTGAAGAGTGTGTTTGTTTATTTGTTTGTTTGTTTGAACGCGCTAATCTCAGGAATTACTAAGGCCGGAATTGACAAAAATCTTTTTGTGTTGGATAGTCCGCTGACAGAGACAGTCTCTCCCGTGACCATGATTGCTGTAAAGCATTCGAAACGTCGGGAATTAAAAATCTAAATAAATTCGTGACAAAATCCAAAAAGGTAGTTTTATTTATAGTAGGTATAGATATATATTAAATCCTATTTTATGTAGTAATCATTGAGTATTTTTAAACAACTAGCGCTTTTTTCTTGTTAGCTGTTAACGTTAGGTATTAATTGTCTAGTCTGCTTTGTTATTAAAATCTTTACGTGTTTTAAATTAAAGTTAAATTATATCGTTTCCAAGTTGAATGTACATATGAAACAAAACATTTTTCTCTAGACGTTATCTTTATAATGCAAGGGTATCAGAGTTCAACGGTTTATTTAACCATTGGTTAAATTACAATATACAAATAAGTCTTATATTTTAAAAAAATGTATGGTTTTATACAAACTTATAAATAGTTAATGTGCAATAATTATAAATTCTCTATAAAATTACACAAATTAAGATATGTTTAAGTTGAAAACAATCTTTAAACATTTAACCAATATATTTATATATTGTTTATCATAATTTGCATACTTAAACCATTGTTAACATTTTTAACAAGTATATTTAAACAATCATAATATTTAAAATATCGAAATTGTTATGTACCTCTGAATCTGGTTCAGTATTTGCTATCAGAAATACAACTAAAAAGTTGTTTCAAGATGCATTTCATCAGTATTGGTTCAAGGGTATTAATACGAACAAAATTAAATAATAAATATCTACACAAGTGGGTATTTACAATTTTTAAAATGTTTATTGTATAGTTCTAAGAAGTAAATAACTTTACCAGTGATACAGAACGAGAGGATGCAAAACAGTAATGGATCGTTTAGTAGCTGTAAGTAAATAAGAATTTTACATTACAATAATTATATTAATATCAAAGTTTTTAGTTACATACAAATACAATCTAGCTTAGACTCATTAAAGAATTATTTATCGTTTAATATGTGCTTCTATAATTAGAGTATAGATATGAATAATAAAATGGCTAATGGATTTTTATGCCACTGTGTAGCAAGTGATCTTCTGGAAAGCCATGTACTGTGCACCAAGTTGGGCGTACCGGCCATGGAGAGATCAACAAGATCTAGTCTAGACGCTAATAGTGTCGAAGTGAGTTATTTTCTTTAATATTCAATATTAATACCTTTTTAAAATGAAGTTACCAATTAGGTATTATCTATCTTAACTTAATGTATAAAGAAAATCAATTGCTGTTCGTTAGTCTTGCTAAAACTCAAAAACGGCTGAAGTGTTTTACTTACCTACCTAATAGTTTTTTGTTTTGTTTGGGATGTGTCGAGAGTGGTTTAAGTATAAAAAAAATATTGGGAAATGCAAAATAATAAAAACATCTGCAAAAACTTAAAATGTACCTAAAACGAAATCGATTAAAGCGAGGGTGATCGCTGATTATATTTAGAATAAAAGTTAGTGTTAGAAAGATACATTTAAAATTCCTTTAAATGATATTTATTTACTTTAATTTTTATAAATACATATAAAAATATCTTTACTTTTATTGGTAAAATTTTCTTGATTACATAATGACAAATGTACCTAACTTTATTTACATCATTTGATTCTTATAGGTTGGCGAAATAACTGAAACTCCAGATACAGAATATATGAGTACGTCGGCTATTTTACATTATTGTAAATCAAAGGTACATAATAAAAACTAGTTACTATTAGTTTTGAACTTCGAATCGTTATGTAAAATATTGTAATTTACTTTTATTTTATGTAAGTGCACTCATAATGTTTCCATTTGTTGCAGATATTACTTCCATATTTAAAACTTCTAACTGTTATGGGGTTAAGGCCAGTTGTGGATGTGTCCAATTCGTCTAAATTTGCAATTTTTTTATCACATTTTCATTCTGCACAGATTGCAGTGTTTATGTGCTTAGGATATATACTTCAGTACATGGCATGTTTTCGGTAAGATTTTTATTAATCGCATCATATTATCTTACTTGTAACTTGTACTTAGTGGTAAACAGTTTGTAAAAAATATGTGCTTATCTATCTACATAAATACATTTACACTCGTTTTTACAGGAGAGATAGAGGTTTTTGCTACAAATTAGTGCCACTAGCTTTAACGTCGTCATACGAATATGAAGCATATAAACAAGTGTGTTATGGTAATATTGCATTAACGTATGTTGGGCCCAGCGTATTACATTTTATAGGGTTTTTATATGCGCTATATCTCTTTAGAATATCTGATAATGAGCAACTACAGAATCTTATGGAGAGAGTAAGTTTTTCTTTTTTTTAATGGTAGCCAAGATATATTAACTATATCGTAACTAAGTTCTTAAGCATTTAACAAAACGTGTTCCGTTTAATTAATAAAACCAAATAAATTGCAGGCTCGAATTTGTACATTAATTATCTTTTTTTTAAATACTATAAAATTGAAATTTGATTTGTTTTAATTTGAAAATCCTATGACACTCACGTTATTAAGACAAATATAACGACAGTCACACATGCGTGATCACGGGTTCGATATCAGCACAAGGTGGATGTTTATTTTAACCACATAAGATTGTTATTGTTTTACTCTATTTCTCGGAAACATATATATAATAATGGACATGAGAATTCGTCTGAATCATCTTAGACATCGAAGGTTCCGCTAATCTTGTTACATCTGTTCCGGAAATTGCTAGAATTTCTGCCAATGTCAGAAAAAAAAATGAATTTATATTGTTGTTGAATATAACTTTTGTGTTTCAGGTATTTTTACTTTCTTCCTACGCGCCACAAGGAATGCCTACAGCGAAACCTAAAAGGCTGTTACGAATGTTGTGGTTTTTTATAATTCTTAGTGTTTTATGGATGTGCCTATCATTATGCTCAGTTAACTTAATGATGGCCAAAGGTACTATAATTTTTAGGTGGATGGAAACGAGGTAAACCAATATATGTAATACTTTTTATTTCAATAAATGTAATTTTTTAAACATTTCATACATAGTATTATTATATGGCTTGAGAATTTTTTCATATTGTAGTTCACGCGCTTACTTCAAACAGGTTCGAGCCCTGTGTCGCTGCCTCGCATCTCCTACCTACCTCTAAGATGTTCGGAATAATTTTCCATTTTCTAATACAGTAAAAAAAAACGTCATGAGGAACCAGCATGTTCGAGAGAGTTTTGACTACTATAGACATAGACTAAGGTCTTTGTTTTTAGGGTAAAGTAATGAATCCTTAAAAGGGCTAGATATTATAATATAACAAACTTGTATGCTAATATTATTTGTAAAACATTATAGAAATAATTATTACTATCGATACTTATAAGGTAATAGTTTGAGTATTAGTCTGTCTGTGATCGCATCACGGAAAATCCACTACATGGGTTTTGATGGGTTATTTGTCTTATACTATGGAAGTTTGGTATACGGTCGTCTGAACGTGGGCGGAGCCATGATAGTTTAAAATATAATAAGCTAAAACTTAAAAGCATATCACAATACTTCTACGGAAGTTGAGCTGATATAGCAAATGCGTTCGTACTATTTGATAACAATTGTGTTACATAGTTATGAATTAAATTTACAGAAATAGTTTATGCAACATATTATTACAGCTCACCAGAAGTGATACTTGGATTAAAGATTTTACTAATCTTTTGTACTTTGATACATGACATGGTGCAGGCCACCGTGATTACAAGCTATTGTTTACAAGCTCAACTTTTGCAAGCTCATCTTGTTTGTTTAGACGAACGTCTTTTAAATAAGACTATAACACCTCTAAACTGGATGAGAGTAAGTTATTACACACGTATTTATTATTTCTATTCGCTATTTTATTCGACACTTCACTATGTCTCATTGAGATAATAATAAAATTAATCAATACCTAAATGTATATTTACGGCACTTCTATTCTTGCCAAATTTGTACCTACTAAGAACTTATCGAACAATTTCACTTGTATAGGACTACAAGCGTTTGTAAAGTATTTACCTAGAAACATTTTTTTTTATTTAACATTTACCGTTTTAGGAGATATCAGAGTTTCGGAAGTTACTTAAATACTTAAATGATGATTTAGCTCCAGCAGTTTGCCTATTCACTATAGTCAATGTGTCGTGGGCGGTGTCCGGTACCATGTGGCTGTTGAACTTGGACAAAGTGGATACGGGGACGGAACCTATAGCGGGGATCAGTATTCTCAATCTATTACTCTGGGTGTCCGCAGTTATAGTACCGTTTGTACAGGTATGTAAACTAAATTATTAGCCAGCACTCAATCAATACGTATTATATTTAAATATTCATTGATTTTTTAAAATTTTATTTTTAAAATATTACTGAGAAGTCTTGATGAACGTGTTTTAGTGAATTATCTAATGGATAATCTAAACAATACTTTTAGAAAAAATCGCCTATCTATTTATACTTTTACTAACAAATGTAAAAAAAGTTGGACTTTTATATGTTAAACTAAGAAATATACATTTATGTAAAATGTTACTTTATAATTTTTTTCACTGAAGGAAATACTATGTTTATTACTGATATTTTACCGATAAAGAAAGACACATTATGGTTTACTGTCAGAAATCATAATAATTTTAATTGAAGACGGAAAAAATGGCCATTTAGTTATAAATAAGCACTTTGAAATAAAGCAATAATGTGACAAATAGACTAACTAAGGACGTGAGTGATGAGTGACACGGGTGTGGCAGGCGGCGCGGCTGTCGGGCGAGGGGCGGCGCGCGCAGGGCGTGGGCCACGAGCTGAGCGCGCGCCCCTTCCTGCACCAGGACGCGCCGGCGGAGGAGCTGGGCGCCGTGCTGGCGTACGCGGCCGCGCTGCGCCTGCGCGCCGAGCTGTGCCGCTGCCCCGTGGCGGCGCGCGCGCTCTGCGCCGCGCTCGCGCTCGCGCTCGTGGCCGCCTTCGCGCTCGGCATGTGCCACTACTTGCAGTGAAACTACCGGTTCTGATACCAATGTTTTATTCACTTGTGTATTACCACGACATGAAAGAACAAATGGGTGTTGTTACATTTAAACATACTAAATAATATATGTTCGCTATATCGATTATAAGTTAATTTAAAGGTTTATTTTTAATTAACTAATGTATAAATAAATAATAACTTTATTGTATAAAGATTCTAATATAATATTATGTTAAGACGGTTTTATATACCATTATAAAACCGAATCATAATCAACGTAATATTACTCTATTCAGATAATAATAATAATAAATGATTAATTTACGTTTTGTTGTATATTTATTTTATACTTTATTTTAACACGTAATATATATTCTACAATTTTCAAACGTTACACACATAACATCAATTCCACTTACATGGTCATAGCTAACACTAATTTAATAATAATAATCTATATTGGATCATATTTTTAAAACGCCTAACAATATTTGGTTAGTCATATGGAAACTACAGATTCCCGCCGTTGGTGAATAGTAAACACTGTAGTGTAAAGTGTGTATCAGTTGGCGAGCGTGGCGTGCGAGGCGAGGCGCGCTCCCCACCACGAGTGCACGTCGTGCAGCGCCTGCGACGCGCCCGCTCCCGCTCCCGCCCCCGCACCCGCACCCGCCCCCGCGCCCGCGCCCGCGCTGTTGTGCGACGGCTGGCGGTTGCTCTTTGCCGTTGTTGCTGTCGCTGCTATGAAGTTACAAGTTATATTCCGCGTTAATTTCAGAAACAACTGTACATATTTTCATAAGGTTTTCACTTTTCAACAATTACAGTAACAACTAACAAATATCTAAAAAGGTTAAGGTGTGGTTCGGAGGTCCTCGGTTCGAGTCTCGGGTCGGGTAAAGTTTAGTTATTAAGCCATTCTGTTAAGAAAGCCCTAGTTAGTAACAGTTATACCAAATCCAAATCATCACAATGTCCAATCATCGACCTACGCGAATTTAAAAGCGAATTAATTTAAAATATTAGAACTTACGCGTCGTAGACTTCTTATTCATAGATGGATGCGGATCGCTCAAAGTAGGTTGTAAATATTTTTTCACTGGACTCTCAGGCCTACAATGTACAACATAATATTATTAAATTAAAATTGAATGTATTGATGATGGAAGCGATGGAATAGTAATATTGTGAAATCTTTACCTTGGTATTGTTACCGATGGCAGCCCAGATCTCTTTAGTTGAGCTTTGCCCGAGGAACGTTTAGGTTGTGAGTCTAGTGTCGACATGACATCTGTTGAAATAAGTCATATTATATAAAAAAATCTCCATACTTTTTCTGCTAGCTATATTTTTATTAAGTAAACGTGCATGTAAAAGTATAAACGTGACTGTGAGTTTATTTTTAAGTTTTTATCATATAATACGCATATCCTTAAATTTACGCAAATATTACTCATTTCAATGCAAGAATTCATCTTGTCCGATTCTCTGTCGAATGTATTTTGATTTTTTTTTTGGTTTCCGACTGACTGACTTCGAGAGTCTGTCGCTCTCGCAGTCTGAAATCCGAAAGGAGAGTTTTATTTAATTTTTATACTTGCGATAAACTGAAAATTTACTAACTTGACATAATCGGTTGAGATGTAGATTCGGTGATTTCAGTGCGGCCCGTGCTTGCGGCGGGTTGCTGGAAGTTATTTAGTACAATAAATGAATTAGTTAAAAATTACCCTATACTGCGTAGAGTTACTGTTGGCTTGGGTTATTCATCGCAATTATAATACAAAAGACGGGGCTAACCTGCGCGTCAGCTTCTTGCTTCTCCTTTTCCTTTTCACCAGTAAAATCCACGGGCTGCTCGTTAGTCTTTCTTAATCCTGCTATTAAACTCGTTTGTTGTTTCTACAACAAATATAAATTTAAAATAAACATGGTTTTTTAGTTTAAATACTTCTTTATAAAATAAGAAATAAATTAAATTAATTTGAATACCTATAATGTTTAGTTAGTGTGAGCTAGATAAGCATTGGTAGACTACATTAAAACTGATTGTATCACTTATGACGAGTCCCTTTTAGTAGCTAATTGAAGGTGTATTATTTAATAGTGAAGGTAAATTTCCCACAAGAAAACGTTTTAAATAAATAAATTAAAAATAGATTTTTTTACTGGTCGAATTTTAAAGACGCTCAAATAAAAAGCGCTATAAAAGAAAGTAGGTAAAGATAAGAAAATTTTACACTGCTATTAGCGCGTATCTTCTTCAAGCAGCCTTCGAGCCAAGTGCGTATGGTCTGCTTGGCGACCTCCTCTTCAATGAGGAACTCGAACTCCTCGCGCGCCAGAAGCTCCTCCATCTGCAGCGACTTGCGGATGTCCACCGTGCGGTATGACAGCATGCTGAAAAATTACAGAAAATTAGACTAGTCAGTTGTTTCCTGATCCGTATATTCAGTATATTTTAACGTCCTCCCTTCAACATGAGGACGATCAACCATAGTTCACAATTATGGCAAAATGCGGTCTAGCAGACTTCATACTTCTTTCGAAAACTTGATGGACTTGATTGATGTGTATTTATGAGGGAGAGTCGCTAGTGCTTTTTTCAAATTTTTCGTATATAATGTAATAGAATGAATTTACTCCGGATTAATCTGAGGAATATTACTTACTTGATAACATCGTGAAAAGTTACATCTTCGCCATTATGTAGCCGTTCTAGTTCATAGCACATATACTTGAACAGTAATCTTTCCTTGTGAGTGTCACATTCCAATCTTCCTTTCAACAGTCTTAGAATAAACTTCACCTACAAACGATATGAACTATTGAAATAATCCAAAATATTAATAGAATACATTGAACAAATAGATATGTACGAGGATTTTAAAAAAAATATACACATTTTTTATGAGGGTACTAAAATTATATATACCTACTTAAGTTATTACTTTTAATCATTTATATTTTACCTTTCTTACTGGTATCACTCCCTTTTGATGCACATCTACAATGTTCCATGTGTTTTGAAAATTTCTTATGTCGGCATATGAAAGGAGGGCATCCTCTTCATTAGAGTAAAATAATGAAAAGTTCTCCATGATTATAGCTGTAATATACCATGGTACAATTTAATTTTTGTTCCTTAAATTAATAACAGTCGATAGGAAAAATGCCAAATTGTAAATTGCAAGAAGGTGATGATAGTTTTATAATTTACAGTTGATAAGTGAAATACTAAAAAAAAAATTGAAACGGTACTAGAAAATTGGTCTTAAAAAGGCCTTCAGGATAGTCACTTTACACTCCTATCTATTTTTAATTATATTAAAACGAGCCTAGGAAGTTTGAAATTGCAACATACCAACAAGGAGGTTAAGCACAATATAGGTAATGATGACGTAGAAGGTGCAGAAGTAGGCGAGCGAGGCGGTGAAGTTGCCGCAGTCGGTCTCCCAGTAGTTGTCTGCGGGCGTGCAGTAGGGCGGCGCCACCATGCAGTCGTGCATGATCTTGTTCCAGTCCTCGCCCGTCACGATGCGGAACAGCATCGCCACGCTGTGGATCGGCGAGTTGAAGTTCGCGCGCCTGCGCACGACATTACATTTTAATGTGTAGATAAGCTCCGTGATAAGCTACGTAGCTTGTGCTACGCATATCAGATACTTGATACACTATACATATATAACTTTAAATACATACGTATTATAAACATAAACACCCACGATTGGAATACTAGCATGTTCAACAAATGAATGCCTGCAACGGGAAAGTTGCAAAAACATCTTGTAATTACTACATCTAAAATTGTACCAATTTGTGTTTTAAATCTGTTTGTATACAAGTCAAATAAATTATCCACCGAGCGATCGAGATATTTAATTACTCAATAACTATTTTCTTTAGGAGTATGAAAATTACCTGCCAATGCCTTCTCCATATTTCACGTTACCAAACACAATGGTACCGGCGAGTGCATAGAAAAACACCAGCAGGAACATGCCAAAGATAATGAAGAAGCTCTTGCACACGCTCACGCCGACAGTCAACATTAACATTTTCAAGGTCGTGTGCTTCCCCGTTATTGTGAAAAATCTTAGAATCACCACCATGAATCCAACGAAGTAGGATAGGTCATTCTGAAAGAAAGTTACACTATGATTATTTACTATATTGCGCTTCGCTCGCTTTAGCGCGAGCGAAGCCGCGTGTTTCGCTAGTAAATGTCAACAAAAACTTGACATATTATATAGTTAAATCTTCCTTGAGAATTATTTTATCCATTTGTGAAAACAGCATGAAAATCGCGAACAGATAGACAGACAGACAAACGCGGCGGAGGACTTTGTTTTGTAATATGTAGTGATAATATAAATCCACAATACTGTTCGAAGCGGTCACCCATCAAGTGGATGCCGCAGCTGCTCGACGCTGACCTTCAGAGTGAAGTGCATGAATATCCATATGCAGCCGGCGACGGTGACGAGCAGGTCGTAGCGGTTGCGGCGGCTCTGCCAGTAGCCGCGCGGCGTGAAGGCGATGGTCTTCAGCAGCACCTCCACCACGAACACCAGCGTCAGCAGCGCCGACGTCAGCGCCAGCTGCTCCGTGTCGGCCGAGTGCCGCGACCACTGCGCCACCATTGCACTTTATTACCTATACCTTTCAAATATTTATAGACTAACGAATCACCCCCGCTTTGCTCGAGTTCGTCCTTAGATTTAGCGCAAGCGAAGCCGCTTCCGGCGGGTTCCGCTAGTTAAAATAAATAAGGTTTCTAAAATAAAAGTAATCTAAGTTACTCGGACCAATCGGACAATCGGTACAATCGGACCAGCCGTTTCAGAGATTAACCGGAACAAACCGATAGACAGATAGACAAAAAATTTAAAAATTGATTTTTGATGTTACTACCGTATATACTTACATATTATGCATTTAGTGAAAACCTGTTAATTTTAATTTAAAAACGCGACGAGCACACGTGAAAACAGATAAAGAAACAGAGCAATAAATATTTAGAAAATTAATTTAATGATCAATAATGATACGTACAGTGACAACCAGCAAGCCACTGTTGACAAGAACAACGATAGCGATGAGCCTTTTAAAGGTCAGGTTTTGTGTGACGTCATACGCAAATGCCCGCACTTTTCTGCCATCGGGACGAGGGGGTAAATGTAGGGGTTGTGCGATTTTCAATCTTTTCTTTAAGTCGCACCTGTAATATATTAAAAAATGTATGGTAAAAATATTTTATTATAATATAAATTATATTTTGTACTATCGATTTATTTGCTTCAGGAACTCACCATCGCCGTTGATCAACAGTCAATAGAGCCGTTCCTTTGTTCTCAGAGTAGTTAGCGATCACAACGCCGACAAACAGCGTCAGTCCTATCATGCAACCCAGAAATATATATACGTGTATGTATATGGCGTGTACCTATAAATAAAGGCAATAGTATTTTAATAATTCACGACTTTTATAATATCTATTTAATCTGTGAAAATGTGAGTTATTTTACTTACTGGACCTAATGCTTTTATTAGAACATCTCGCACGTCCAACCAGCCTTTGAAGGAAAGTACTTCGAACAAAGTAAGTAGTGCGTCGCCAATATTATCAAAATTAAATCGTTTGGGGTTGGCCCTGAAATAATATATGACTTAATTATTACCTATAGTATACTAGCAAATGGCAAGCGTGTGGACCAATAGTATTGCATTCTCATGTACATTTTGGACTTGGTTACAACTCGTTTTGCAGCCAAGAAAGATTGTGAGAAAACCTAGTGTCTATGAGGTGTGTCCTCTTAGACATGCTGGAATCTTTCAAAAATGTATCAAGTCCGCCAGCACACACTATGTCTGCTTGATCTCACCCCCACCACACAGCAGCCAAGACTGTGCTCAGCAGTGGCATGTTAAAACGGCTGAATGATATAAGAAAAGTGTAGAACAACGAACCAGACTCTAGGCACGAGCATCGAGGGGAAGGTCTCGTTGACTCCGGGGCGTATCTTCATCTTGGTGACGAACACGCGGCGCATGAACACGCCCACGCAGTCCTCGCGCCGCGTTATGGTCGGGTCGTTGCAGCGAGCCAATCTATTGGTATCATTTTATAAATTGTTAAAGCAATATCTACCTTTCGACTAAAGAATGTAATCCTTCAGATGAAGTCATATTCCAAACTAATCAATGATATATTATGACAATCGATATACAATTGGGTATTACATCAATTTTTGAAAAGTGTCTCAATTAGATTCTGTATTGATAATAAACCACTAAAATAGATGTGTCATAAAATTTTTACATTTTCAAATTTCACGCTTCATTGGTCGAAAACTGAACGCAGTGGACGCCAATTTTACTCTGTGGTCAGTTGGTTTTGTAAACAAATGCGCTGATAATTTGTATGAAATTGATAATTGTTTATAGTTTAAAAATGAGTCATTATTCTACTTATTGTTGTTTTGCTGTTCTTGAATGCAAGTATACTAGTGTAAAATGCAAGATTTTTTTTATTTTATGAACTAAAACCAACATTTTGCGTACGCTTTGCCTAAGCTATCTGAACAATATATTTTTATATTGGTTTTCATATGGAGTAAAATACCCTATTTTCGATGGTACCTCACACCCACAAAAGGCCTAATTGAAACCTCCTTATTAATGGGAGTTACTTAAAACTATGAAATTTTAATAACATAGTACTGTATAACTAGTACATCATTTTCAAATTATTTAGTATTCCACATACATTTTCTTGCCATGATTCTAATGCTATCTATAAGTATAATGTTTTTACAAAAATATTAAATATATTATGCACACAAATCTCACCTCCCGCCGTATAATTGCACTCCATAACTCGCGAATACGAACATTAGTAAAATAAGAAGTGTGGATACCTGAAAACATTATAAAATGTTTAATTGTTTTATGCATGACAGCATAACTTAATAGAAGATTACAGGCTAGGACGTTTCTAAACGCTGTCATATCTTATTTAATCTATCCCATTATAATATAATTTAAAATAATTATAATATCACATTTTATTTTTTTAATGGGACACTTGAAATTAAAATGTCTATTGATTGCTTAAAGAGCTAAGAGCAATGTTTATTAATTCTATAATATCTTAATATATTACACTGTTATGCTGCGATTTTAGTTTTATCATCATTAAAACATAAGTTAAGAAAAGTAGTATATATGCGCGTGTGCGTGTGCGTGTGTGAAATGTGTGTGCGTGTGTGCGAACCAGCAGTATCTCCTTGAAGCCGCGGCACAGCTCGTAGACGACCTTGCGCATGTGCGGCACGAGCGTGAAGATGCGCAGCGGGCGCACGCAGCGCAGGATCATCAGCATCTGCGCGGCCGAGCCCGGCGGCACGCGCACCGGCATCCAGCACAGGAACGTCAGCGACACCTGCCGCCGGCCCACGACAAGCAAAAATGTTTGTACTCCAGGCACGGGTATTCATATTTATAATATGTATGTTTTTAAAGTTATATTCGGACAGTATATCAATTATCTAGTCTATGCAGGAGACTAGTATAGAATACAAGTCCCGTAGCTTAGCACAAAACTAGATGGCGATGTGTATTAATTTCCTAATATATTTATTTATTTATTAATCATGCACAAAATTGTCTCTAATTTGCTTAGTTATTATTTTACAAGATGAAAAGATCTGTCCTAATAATTAATCCATCAACTGACATGCTCATACTTTTATTTCAACTAATTCTCTGTTAGAGATAGATACTCATATTGTAATAAAGTATGGGATAATAATGAATTATGTTTTTGATCCTTTACTTACAATATAGATGAATACGTCCAATACTGCAGCTGCATCTTTGAGGTAAGCTTTAGGTGTAAAAAATAAACCATCAGCTAATATCTTTAAGGCCAATTCTAGACTCATGAAAACGACAAATCCGTATTCAGCTATCTGTAAAATACGTAAATGTTTTAAATTGTTATGACAAACAGTATATGTACAATTATAACAGTATGTATACTTGTAATTATTCAATTATTAATTATGAGATTTTAGCTTACCTGCAAAACAAAGTTTTCCATAACCCTGTAAGTAGGTGTTTCAAACATCATCGATAGACAAGACAACGTGGTAACCATTATCATCATCCAATCCAAATATGTAACGAGACCAAGAAAGTTACTGTAAAAAGAGAAATGCATTAATATAATATTTATTAAATAATAACTAATTTGTTTCGATTTGGATTTTGATTCTCGACATTTCTCTCTTTTTTTTAAATTAAATCATCAAAAGACGTTGAACATAGTTTTGGAAAATTAAAAATCTTCATTTCAACTCTTTACCAAAAATTAAAATAAATTCACGAAATAGAATATTATAAAAAAATTTCATTTAAAGTCTAGAAATATCATTTCATATAGGAATCTTACTGAAAGCTCTTATAGTGCACTTTTCTCTCGTTGCCGGTGACGGGGTCGCGCAGGCGCGCGTCGTAGCGCGCGTCCACGACGGCGCGGCAGATCTTGCGGAAGCGCGACTCGCGCGGCACGATCAGCAGCGGCGTGTCGAACAGCGGGTGGTTCTCGCGGAGGTCCTCCTCGCGTTGGTTGCTGAATATATGAATCCGTCAACGCCAGATTAGCCTAACTCATTAACAGCTGCTTTGGAGAACATTATTGTTAAATATTTTCATATAATTTATAACTTTTTGAAGCGAAATTTCTTCAGCACCGTAATTAGTGATTTGTATTCGATGAAATGAAAAAGCTATACTAATAAAATACATTATATAAAAAAAAACATATTCATAAAAATAGGATTTAGCTTGCGAAAGACTTAGATAGAATGCAAGTCTTCGCGCCTGTGCAGGCGAATAATAAAATATTCAACGTGGTGTGTTATTCACGTGTATAATAAATAATAATTAAATGTTATGTTTTGCATTAGGATATAAAATATTTTTTGAGCTTGGCAAAATATTTTAAAAACTAGCCTTTCCCGCGGCTTCGCTTGCGTTTTAAAGGCTGGAAACCAAATTCTTTCGGCGTTCCTCCCCCCTCGCCACCGCCGTCTTGCACGCGGTGATTATTATTTTTTTGCGGAGTTATGTTAAAACTATGATATCTCGTAAGATATTCATTGAAATTAAATGATGCCAAGAACAATTTTGTTCAAAATTAAATACTTGTGATGATTAACTTATTTATTTAGGTAAGGATTAATATCATGTTTATAAAAACACCTGCGCAAATAATGCATTTTCTTAAAACAAATTTGATTACCATAAAAACGGTTAAGCTTAAAAGACAGATATATGCTATCGCGGCCTTTTTTTATAACTTATAAAGAGGAACAATTCCGTTATACATGATTTTTGTATAACTTTAGCCGTTTACGTAGCGCACGCAACGGAAACTCTCAAAAGGTATATGTTTCTCCCGAAGATATAGATAAAAAACCGTATTATCATCCTAATACATCTGAATTTAGTATTTCTCTTGTAGGTTCTTTTTTTGAAGTATTACTTCTGCCGAGTGAGAATCACACACACACTTTATTTTCAACTTTATTTAGCGCTTTTCGAAGGGTTATATTATTTTCAGCTTATTTTTCACCAGAAAAACACACAACGTACCGCCTCATCTCGGCCTGCTGGCGCTTGGCCTGCAGCAGGCGTATGTCGAGGTAGGGCGGGCGCGCGCGCGAGGACGGCACCACGCGCGACGCCGCGCCGATGTCGCCGTTCTCCAGCAGGTGCTCGTACGTCTGCTTCAGCTTGATGGACCCGCTGCGGACCGAGCGGCGGATTGAGCGGGAACCGAATCTGTACCGGAAACGGTATTTCTTCCATACATAGTTTATTATATTATGAATTTAGTATGTAACTATAAAGTATGTAATATATTGCAGTGGTAACGCGCTCGCTTGGATAGCCGAGTGAAGCCGGTTAAAATCCGGGTCTCGCACCTGTGATATTTTCATATGTAAATCATTTCTATTCTGATCACCACTTGTCTTACGGTGAAGGAAAACATTGTGAGGAAACCTGCATCTCTGACAAAACCTAGTAAGTTTTCGAAAGACATGTGAAGTCCGCCAACCCGCACTTGGCGCGGTGGACTATGGCCTGATCTCCCTCATATTAAAGGAGGCCTGTGCTCAGCAAGGGGACGTTAAAAAGGGTTATTACAAATGTATATTTATCTTTTATGTATCTTTTTAATTTTTAATAAATTATTAAAATGTGCATACTTTTTTTGATCAACACGAAGTTGTTTTGCACTTGACACGGTTCCTTGGGGCTTCAAACCAGGTTTTCCTCCTGTAGCCAACATCGCTGAGTCTCCAAGGACAAGGCGACGATGATTATTTGAGTCGCTATAATGTAATAGATGGACGTTTAAAATTTATACGTCAGTATAAGAAAATATGTAAAGGTAAAGTAAATGATAATCTACCTCAAAACTTAGACACAAATAATTCTGGACGACCTGAAAATTATAACAAAAAAAAAATTTAAAACAAAAAAAAAAAGAAAACAAACTAAACACAAAAATAAATAATTGCATAATAGTAAAAAATGCTATTTTTCATATAAATTATAGTAAAAAAAAAGTTTTTATGTTATTATACATTTTATTACAGGCTGTAAAATTGAGAGACTGCTGCTTTCTTAATTCTATTGGCTTACCTACTAGTAATAAGTTATGTGCGCACGCAAATACACACACACACACACACAAAGACAGAGATACAGAGACGGTAGTGACATCGTACTCACTTGATAATAGAGGCGACGACGTGCCTGCGCAGCGCGGAGCTGGGGCGCTGCGAGGGCGGCGCGACGGTGAGCGTCTTCACGAAGCAGCGCTTGTGGTAGGGGAAGGAGATCTTGTCCACGCCGATGTACTCGAAGGCGCGGCGCGACTGCTCGCCGTGCGCGCGCCCGCTCTCCTCCTCGCCGTCCACCTCGCACACGAACTGGCGCATGAACGACTCACGCACCTGGTACAATATACATGTATTATGTATATATAATAAAACATAGTCATCTATATCAATTAAATAAACTACAAATTGTTAGTTAATTGACATTATTTTTGCTTGAAGTTATTTTAGATACCGCACTAGTATGGTTAACAAAAGGAAACCTTGTTTTTCTTGGAAAACTAGTCTTATTTTTATTTATTACATACATGAAATACGATATTATAAGACATAACCCTTTGGCTTTACAGCTCGGTCATTAGACCCATGATCAGCTATGGAGCCCTAGTGAGGTGGAGACGAACACTCCTCGCCACAGCACAATCGAAACTTCAAGCATGGCAAAGACTGGTCTGCTTGGCGGTAACTGGTTGCATTACCACTTCACCTGTTCATACAACAGGAAGCTGCGTCTACTGCAGTCAGACTGGATAACCAAAACCTGCTGCATAAAACAGGCACACCCCACACAAGAATCCTATTGGATATAGCCAAAGACATTCATGGCAGCAACAAATGATGGCATTGGAATCAAATACATCTTCGATAAAAAACACAAAATACACCTCGAAGAAGAACAACATAAGGACCTCCATAATGGGGAACTAAACATCTTCACGGATGGCTCCAAAACAAAATCAGGAACAGGATGTGGAATCTTCTCTGAAGACTTACACATGAGAACCTTAATACCCATTGGCACCTACAATACAGTCTTTCAAGCAGAGTGCCTAGGCATCATTGCAGCAGCTAGAGCACAAGCACGGTTCCCCATTCTAACAGACAGCAAGTTAGTGCTACAGGCACTCAATAACAACTACACCACATCAAGTATGATATACGAATGCCATAACACCCTGACGCTGGTAAGTGACACGAACCAGGTCACCCTGCAATGGATCAGAGGTCATGGCAACATACACGGTAACGATGAAGCCGATGAGCTAGCAAGAAAAGGCTCAAACTTGATACCAACGGGGCCGGAACCCATTATACCGCTACCTTCTTGCTGGCTCAGAGGCCAAATCCGAGAACGCTCTAAAAAACAACATCAAAACTTATGGTCTGAACTCAAGGACTGTAAACAGGCGAAGGAATCGCTACCCAGTATAGATGCCAAATTGGTAAATCGCCTGTTAAACCTTGACAGACCAAAGCTTAAGAAAATAACCGCAGCCCTAACCGGCCACGGACCTTTTAATAAACATCTATTTAACATAGGTATTACTGACAGTCTCCTTTGTAGAGCTTGCATGGAGACAGAAGAAACGGCTGCACATGTCATCCTTCGATGTATAGGTGTAGCGGCATACCGGGCACTACATCTTGGCACCCCGCGTACACTCCCGGAGGTCTTCAGCAAGACGAAGAGCCTGCTAGGATTTCTGGAGGAACTAGGGTGGCAAGAATAACTAGACAGTTATCCCCACATACGCAAAATAGGCGCCAGACGTCGAGTTGCGGAAATCAGCCCGTCGTAACCATAACCATATAAGACATATTTTTAAAATGATTTAAGAGACAGGTTGAAAGACAAAGAAACGATATAATATGGTAACATTGATATTAAATCTGAATGAAAAATAAATCATGATGGGTTACAAAACTTACTTTAGGTAGATTAAAATCTCCAGGTACTTTATGTAACTTGGTCATCTGTGGACTGTCTGGAAATTTTTCAAATATTCTTAGGCGAAATGGTAGACTCTCTTTTATTTCTGCACTTTGCTGTCGATATCTTAATTGTTTTAATTTTTTAATGTCTTCATCCAATTCTAAATTGTCCAAAATTACTGCCACGAAAAGCGATAATACGATCTAAAATAAGTAAGGAATTTTATTAAGTATGCATCTGGTTCAATAAGACTCCATCATTTTTTGTTACACAAGATTTTTTTTGAAAACAATAAACTGTATGAAGAAAAGAAGAATTCTTACCAAGGTGACAAACAGATGATACAGTATGAAATATATAGCAACAAAAGGAGTTAAAGTCTGACTCGTCCGAACCATGGTTTCGTCCATCACTTCTACCCAAGCCTCTTGAGTCAATATTTGAAACATAGACATAAATGCCTGAAAATAAAATAAAAAACTATGTTAGTACTACCTGTCGTTTTGCAGGGATATTCGTAATTTTTTCTCATACTAACTTAACATCATCTTTTGGAGTTAAATTTTAATATCTTCTTTTATAGTGAATACTTATATCATAGGTTTTCCATTGACGAAAAAAAAATATCTATTGTTCAGCTTTATATATAGAGAAATGAATACTTACCTCTGGAAATGTTTCAAATTTTGTGAATTCACAAAGGAAACAGAATAATTGCATTGAAATAGAGGAACTTATTATTAGTAAGCACATGGTGAAAATAATGAGACTGCCAAGTTTTTTCCCAGGCCCAAATATCTTGTATACAAATCCTTCAAGCAGTGGTGATGCTTTTATAAGGCGCACTATACGAAGAACCTGATAAAGCATTTTAAGCATTAAAATAAGAAAATTTACTTACGTTTAGTACTTTATTAATTTAAAATTATAAGGTGCAAAAATTGATTTATACCTGAAAATATGTGAACCCTGACATATAAAGTTGAGGTATTATATGAAAAGTGGTGCCAATAGCTAAAAGTAGTTCAAATTTATGAACTGAATGTTTAAAGTATCCTTTCCATCCAAGACACCATATTTTTATTAAAGCTTCCAAATCCAGAAAAATTGTGAAGGCAACCTAGATTATAAATTTAATATGTTAAGCTCACATTAAGAATAGAAATTAAAAATAGAAGCAAGAGTAGTTTAAAAAAATATATTTAATTTGCAATATTTATATGTAATAATACCTCAATATAATAATACTTTTCATAAAAGAATTCTCTTGGATTATCATCGTGTTTGAAATTCATAGTAGCTGTAATAATTCCATTTGCTAATACAACACCCATTACTATAAGTCTAAAGTATGCAGAACGCAGCATTTTATGAAAAATTTCAGGTGCACTTCCTAAAATATAAAAACATCATATTTAAATTAAGTATTTTGTTTAATTTATATAAATGTTATGATAAAAAATATCATACCAGAATGTTTATTTTCATCTATTGTGACTAACTTCCAACCATTATCATCACCAGTAAAAAATTGAGTTGTGCTTCCTTTTGTTATTGGATTCCGAACTCCCCACATTTGTTGAAATTGTACTCTTATCTCATTGAAGGTTTCTGTAATAACAGCTATGAACACATTCTTCACAAGCCAGGCCAGGAAAAATATCATAGTGCTAAAATGAAGAAAAAAAGAGTATAATTTTTAGATGCTTCATAAACTGATATTCACTACCTGTTTTACGCAACTAACAATGTTAGTTGCGTAAAACAGGTAGTTAATACTACTACCAAAATATTTTCAAGTAACATTACACAAATGGTACCCTCAATCGAAAAAATTTTTCACCCCACAATATTTTTGAAAGACCTATCTTATGACACCCTATACCATGGGAGAAAGTACCTGCCATAAAATAGTTTTTTTCCAAGTTTTATTTTACCATATTGGAGTGACAAATATGAATAAATGAATGAATACATGCCAAATTACAGCTTTCTAATACTAAGAGTGTAATAAGTACTCTCTGAGCTAAGCTGCAAGCAGATGGATAGACATGGCACAATATAAGGGTTCTTTTTTGACTATGGAAGCCTAAAAAATTTACAGAAATAATACAACTATAACCTTAGAGACCTTAGAAAGTCATGATTTAAGTATATTACAAATAGTTTTTACAATTATTAATATGAGAGTAGTATGTAGTGAATTTAAGTAATCTTTATTTATACATACCTAAAGTATAAGGCTGACCTCCATGTTGGTAAAGAATCAATTGCTCTGTACATTATAAAAACCCAACCTTCCTGAGATGATGCCTGGTAAACAGTAAATAAGCTGGTTGCTGTAAATATTGTACAGATACAATTTATTATATTGAATTAAAATTTTTAATTACTTATTATAACTCAAAATTTTCTTTAGATAAATGATAAGACATTAAGCATGAAGTACGTCAAATTTATGTTGATAATGTATATATTATAACTTACCAAATTCCTCAAATCCATTAAACCCCATAATATATTTTGATAACTTTAATTTCATACATTTCATTCCAGCAGGACACTGATATCCAGAATTTGGCTCAGGGGAACAAAACGTATCAGGGATTGCCAAAGAGTTGATGGTAATTTCACTATAAGTAATAAAAATATTTTTTATTGTAAATCAATATGCACACTACTTAGAATGTAACTCAATAAATTTATATTATGGGTACCTACTCTGGATCAGTATTATTTCTAACGCAGTGATGAGTCAGTTCTCCAAAAAACTGCACTCCTAATAAACTATACAGTGACATAAAGAAGAGGAAAAATAATGTCACATTGTAAATTTGTTGGCTTGATCTCCTGCAATTAATATTGTAAATGTAGTAAACTCTTAAATTATGTATTCATATCATATGCATACTAATTATTGTGATCATACTTACTTAAATATTAGATTTATTCTGGATTTGGGCATAGAAAATTTTAAAAATACTCTGAGAAATCTTATCATTATAAGTGGTCTTGGGGCTCTTAATATGCTTAAATAACTATATCGTGGCACAATACCAGTCAATTCAAACATTTGGAGTAAAACAGATACCCAAAGCAAGAATACCATGGAAGCATCAAATTTGCACCAGTGATCTTTTAAGTAAGCAACAGCACCCTGTCAAAAAAACAAAAAATATAACAAATTGAAATAATACATTATTTTCTTACTCTTCACAATACAATTAATTGAAAGTTATAAAGAGTAAACAGTAAAGTATATTTCAAAAATATTACCCATTGCTTTAACCCTTAACCACCTACCACTGGTCTCAGAGACCGCAACGAATTTTCGAATTACGATTTTTCTGTTTGTGTCGTAGGAACCGTGCTTCCATGTACCTTTTTTACATACATTATGGCAATTACGTTCGACGAGTGAAAATGTGCGCGCGTTTGATCTTGATAAGTAAAAATATTTCGCCAGCGGTCTCCGTGATCGCACGTAGGTGGTTGTTGATTTTTTGAATACATAAATCTAGTAGTTTAAGTGCCAAAATGAATAAAAATGATAAATATATTAATAGATGCCTTTAGGAAGAGTTGTCAGATGAGGAGGACGTTATGAAGAAGGATTGCAGTGACATAGAACATTATATAAAAAATGATCACATTTTGAGAGATATCTATCTACATATAGGGATATCTGTAGAATACAGAGAATACTACATAGTATTCTCTGTATTCTACAGATAAAGGAAGAATTGTCAAGTGCTTCCAGTGCTGAAAAGCTTGAATTTTGCAAAATATGTTTCACATGTGAACCTCAGGAAAAGTGCAAGACTGCTTACTTGTATTTTATTTGCTTTGATATTTTATCAATTTGTTTGAAAATGTTAAAAAGTATTGGGTGCTGTCCATGCCACAAGAAATTGTTAATAGTGTAGGCATTGCTATTTTTTATGTTTTTATTTCTCATTGGATTTTATTATTTTATTTTATAGTTTATTCATTTATATTATGAAAAAATAAAATAAAAAGAAGTTAAAAATTTCATCTCTGGACTTTATTCATCTCATATTCTTAGCAGTGTTTTTTGGTACCAAAACTATTCATTTATTAGAAAAATAGGTATATTATAATATTTATTAGTAATTTTTATTTTTTACCCTTGTGGCTCTAAACTACAGCTGTAGACTATAGAGTGTATAATATTATTCTATTAATTAGGTTTTTCAAATTATTGCCATAGAACCCGAAAGACAGGTCAAAATCTACTATCGGGTTACTTAAGGGTTAAGTTCCACAATGGGGCACAAAAATGGAAAAATATGCAATATCACATATCATTTCCAAATATGTAGTTAATGCTAAAATATTTTAAAATTACCTTTACAATTCCTCTTATATGCATTTTGGCAATCATTTCTGCTGTAAATAAAAGTGTAACACAACAGTCAACTGCAAATGTAATAGTCTGCAGATAAGGGTACTTTTCAAAAGATTTTGGTGTATTTAGAGAAACAGACATCAAACTTAGTAGGGCACAAAATCTTAAAATTCTTCTCACACATAGCTGAAACAATTAAACAATGATAGTTATTAATTTAGAGATAATGTTTTGAATTAAGAACTTTTATTAACTAAGCTTACCTTATTTACCCATTCAATATCAGCACTTTCATTAAGGGACTCTTCTGGGCCATAGTCTGCGAGCACAGGCTCTCCTTTTAAGCTCTGCTTTCGTCCCAACATTGCTTTTACTTTAAAGTACTTAATTTTTAATGTTATTATTCCTGATTATATTGTATAATAGAAGATATGTCTCATTGGACATACATGAAAACTTTTACATTTTGAAATATAATATTATTAAAAGAATGTTAGATAATTATTTTGGTTTTGAAAATAAATCAAAATATTACACAGCTCGACAAGTATTGAATATTGATTATTTGAAATCAAAGAGTATATAACCACTACGTTATAAGAGACGGGACTGCCATACAAAAAAACGATCAAATGTAAATGTATGAAGTTTGAAGAGTGCGCCTATACCAACCTAACAGAATTAAAGAATCATGGCGCAGTACATACTGCCAACATAATGTCATTACTAGTGACGTACTGGGATGTGGTGACGATCGAAATCGATAAAAAACTATCGATATCGATTACAGAGATTCTTTTCAGCGTAGATTTAATTTTATTTTCATTTTTAAAGAAATAAATAAAACAAAATTGATACTCAGATTGTTTTTAATGCATCATTGAATTAAACATTGCCCGTTATTTATCGTATATTGAAGAAAACAGAACGCCAAGACGACCGAATTTATCAACCGACTTCCAAAAGGAGGAGGTTATCAAATCGTCTGTATGTTTTTTTTATGTTTGTTAGCTCATAACTTTGAACCGATTTTGATGATTCTTTTTTTATTTGAAAGGTAGTGCTTCCCGTGTGGTCCCATTTTAATATTTTCCAGTTCTGACAATGACATCCATGAGAAAACCATAAAAGTCTTAAATTTGCATTAAGTATGTGTGCGACAAATGGACGAGTAATTCAATATCACGCCAACCGATTTCCGATCTTTTTTTGGAAATGCTTTTCACAAATATATTTCAACTGATGCAACTTTTCAATTGGCACGTAGGCTAAGTCTTCTTTCCCTGTTGCTTTGACCCATTTTTTACACCTTAAAAGTATATGATAAGTTATTTTTACTTATAAATTACATAAATTACTATACTCTTAAAATGTAACAATATAACTTAAACACATTATGTATACATGTACTAAATAATATATGCATTCTGTCGACCTAGTGTAGCATTACATGCAAGGATATTTGACAAAACAAACTAAGTACATACTTAATTGAGAAAGGATAGATTTTAATCATTATCATCATCAGCTTATAGCTAGCCTGAAAAAGCATTTTGTTTTTAACAGTAAAGTTACTGTATAGAATTATAAGTCGGAGTTTAGACATCAGTATATATAAACATCGAAATTCCGGTGATGGGTAAACACTACGATATGTTTTGTACAAGTTTTTATTTATAGACAAAATGCATTAAACCTTTAGGATTCCTCACTAGAATTGACTTGTTTAACGAGATATAAACAAAAAAACTAACCTTTCACTGTCCAATGGAAATTTTGCCATAAAATCTCGTTTTTTATTGTCGACTCGGCATGTCTTTCGGTTGCATATTTCACATTTTAAAGTCGTCTTTGTCATAATGAAGCACTATAATTAGTTTAATTTCATACCAATAATGAATAAACTAACATAAGCAATTAAACAACAAAGAGATAAACAATATGTATAAATCAAACACTCTGTTTGACAATAAAACATCAAAATTGCCGTCGATATAACCCATCTATGTGTAGAAGAATCATAGGCCGATATAGCTCCGAAATTCTGTGTTATTCTTAATTTTAACGGATTATAGCCGCCATTAAAAATTGTGCAAACTTCATAGATCGTTTTTTTGTATGGGAGTTTCGCCTGCCTGATTTGAAATTATGTAGTTCCAACTTTTTACGGTAGGTTTCAGTTTGACAATTGACATTGACAGAATCGAAATGCCGATTAAAAAAATAAAATTTAATATTTTATTTATACTCAATTGTTTTAATTTTATTTATATAAAGAATTTTATTTATACTCAATTGTTTTAATTAAGGAAATCTATCACAAACTCTAGCAAAGGTGTAACACGAATTTAATATTTTAAAGAAACTATAACTGTAAGAGTTATAAACAATAAGATACCTATGTTTATTGTTTTGTTTCATCGTGACAATTGGCACTTGGCAACACAAGTGACAAGCATAGAGTATAGTAAAGTGACAAGACACGAGTGTTCAGTAGATATTATCTATACTCTTTGGTAGACAGTATCCCAGCAACGGATTGTTTACCTTTGCACATTAAAATCACATAAAATAATATGATTTAAAGTTTTTCACTGTTAATTCATTATTTATCTAAAACTAAAGTAAAATAATTTGAATAGAATATAATCAATCCTATACGTACTTTGAATTTAAAATAATATTATGATGAAATAGTGAGGTTTATAAAAATTGAAAAGCAACAAATGTATCATTGATAATTCAAGATTTGAACATTTAAAAAAAATAAAAAACATGTTTATTTATATGAGTAAAAAAGTACATATTATATTTATGATTATTTGCCTTATTACTTGTATACAGATATTATGTAAAATTTTTGTTTTATTTTAACTTCAGATTGCGATACCAAAACAATCAAATGTAAATTGTTTAGCATGGAATCACTCGTCAGGATATATCGCCGTTGGAGGAGAAGATGGAATGTTAAAAGTTTTAAAATTGGAATCAGGTAACATGAAGTTCAAAAAATTTAATTAAGAGAAACATAATTAAAATGTGTTGTAAACACCTACATAAAATGTGTTGATGGAATTGCAGGCGGAAGTGGAAACCTTTCTATGAATCTCAGTCTTGAAGGTCATTCAGGACAAGTCTGTGTAGCTATATGGAATGAAGTTTTCCAGAAGTTAACAACTAGTGATGAGCATGGTGTCATTATTGTTTGGATGTTGTATAAGGTAAAGTAAAAAAAGGTTTTTAAGTATAAAAATTAAGCTTTTCATCATTACCTATTTTCTTTAAAAAAATATTAATTTTAGGGATCCTGGTATGAAGAAATGATAAATAATAGAAATAAATCTACAGTTGCAAGTATGGCCTGGGGTTCTGATGGTCAAAAGATCTGTATTGCTTATGAAGATGGTAATTTTTTATAATTGAAAATTATTAACTGAAAACCATAAAGAAAGTATTAAATAATAGAAATGAACTGATCAATTTGTATTAAAACATTTTAGGTGCTGTTATAGTTGGTTCAGTTGATGGATCTAGAGTTTGGGGTAAAGATATTAAAGGCCCAGGTTTAAGTGCAGTTCAATGGTCTCCAGATAACTCAATGCTTCTTTTTGCACTATCTAACGGAGAACTCCACCTTTATGATGAGCAAGGAAACTTTACAGTATATAATTTTATTAACTCCATAATTTGAATAGTTACATAGGTGGATGCCCTGAATACCAGCCTCTTAGCACATTTTTTCTTTTTAAAAAATCGTACCTTTTGATATGTATGAGATATAGTAGGCCTTTATTTTTTAATATATGCGTTATTTATGAAAAAATGTTATAAAAGAAAGATATTCGATTAATTAATTTAATAACATACATTAATTAAACGCTAATTCGAAAGTGACCCTATGGCTCTAGTTACAGCCACCCTGTACCTAATGCCACCCTTTTGTGTATCTAATACCATCCTAGGCTAGGGTTTTCTCATCAGAGTTTTTTATGCATTTACATTGTATACATACTATCCTATTTTTATCATTTTATATATTTCATTGCATGTACGTTCACATTTACAATTTTATTTTTATTTCTATAGAACTAAGTGAATTTTATGTGTTTGTTTGTAATGTCAAAATAACAGCTCTTTACTAAATACCCATGAAAGTATACGATAGTAATACAAAAAAAAACAGTTGATATATTTTTATATCTAATCTCAGAAACTGCCGCACCGATTATGACGAGGCTTTCACTGGAAGATAACTAATGTCATAAAGTTACAAAAGTGACTTTGGCTACCTTTATTTTAGAAAAAGAATTAGAATTCCGCCCAAAAAATTAAACCTCGTAAAATTGCATCTACGCGGGCGAAGCCGCAGGGATAGATAGTTATAAATTAACTACAATCAAGGTATATAAGGATCTGATTGTTGTATTTAATATTCAATAATGAATGTCGTATGTTTCTGGAGGACTATTAAAAAGCAACACTTACTACCTACTTTCGTCTTTACGTTTAGAAAGTGTTGATTTCCCGCTGTTAACGTTCACTTTTCATACAATATTTGAAGGGTTAAAGTAATAACGAAATAAAAAAATACCATTTAATTATAATGTGATGATAATAAAGATTGGAAAAAGGATATTTGAAACAAAATTAATTTTTATGCATATTACCTATTGTGACATTTATATATTTGTGACACTGACACCCCTGAATTATATCAGGCGGCTGTAATTTGATAAGCATTCAAAATGAATACCAGCCTACCCGGTTGATATTCGGTACGTCATACATTTTGTGTATCTAATTACAGCATCGTCAATTATCACTAATCTAAAGGAAATACATCGTACATGTATTAAAAAATCCATGCATTAGTTCGTCTAGAGTAATAAAATCGTTACACAATTAGTATGGAGATGAATAAATTCGAATTATAACTTGTTTTCGTAGGTCCAAAACTTAGTTAAAATTTTGCAAATGGCGGATATTCTCACGACCGCATGGTTTGATCAACGACTAAAACTGATACACTCATATTAGTGTCGCCAATTTTGGAAAACAATGTATACTAAATATTTAGTATTTTTTAGACGGCGACACGAGTAAATCTAACAAGAAGGTTCCTTAATATATAATGAAATAGGCCAATAGGCTGATATTAGGAGCTGGGCTGGCATTCGGGGCATCCACCCTATATGTTATATGTAGTTATATTCATAAGTCATGCAAATATTTTCCAACTTTATATGTAGTTGAAAACATGATGATGTTTTCATAATTTAATTTTTTTTAGATGCAAGTTGCAAGTAACGCATTGCCTGGATTAATGGAGATAGTTTGCATGGATTGGTTCTCTGGTAGAGCACCAAGTAATAGACCTGTTCTTCTAATATGTTTCAAGAGTGGAATCTTGCTATTAATGAAGAATTGTACTGAAGAAGGTTAGAAAAGCTATTTATTTTTATAGTTAAAGTTAATTTTGTAATAGACATTCATATAAATGAGACATTATATTTTGTTTGTCTGTCTATTCATTTTTAAAAAGTTTAGTATTTATTAACAGTATTTTTTTATTTGTGATTTTTTAATTTCTTTAAACTGTTTGTGATGAATTGAAAAGAATGTTTTAAACATATTAAACATTTTTATGTGTGTATTGTAATAGGTACATATTTTAATCAAAAAAATATTTGTATGACATAAGAAACAATAATTTCCATCGAAAATTGAACCTTCTATCATTTACGCAAAAGGCACTCTGAATATTTTTACCATACAAAGTGTTTCAAGTATTTTGGTTTTAAAATCCAATAAAAAAAGAAAGAAAATGATATGAAACTAATTTGTTTCCAGAAAGTGTTGTAGTTGATACGAAAATGATAATTATTGATTGCCACTGGAATCATAATGGTACTATATTAGCTGCGGCTGGACAGACCCAAGAAAAATCTAACGTAATTCAATTTTTCAATGCCTATGGGGAGGTGAGTTACTTTTTGTACCATCCTAACCCTTAGTATGGTACAATGGAGGAAGGTTCTTCAAAATTTTTTCTTTAAAGTGGGTTAAAATTCAAAATATATTTTTCAGCATATAAGAACATTGCGTGTCCCGGCAGGTTCAATGAGGGCGCTGTCTTGGGAACAGCGGTCTTTGCGACTCGCGATCACTATAGATTCATTTATTTACTTCGCTAATGTGAAACCTGATCATAAATATGCATTTTATGGTAATACTTTAGCCTTTGTTTCTGGTACGGAAACCGTTACTTTTTGGGATTCTGTCACTCATCAGGTATTAAAAATATTTCTTGTTATTATTTTTTAAATGATAAACTCTATAGTTAGGTTTAAGAAATGTACATTTAAGATATGTATGACGACAATGCTGTTTTACTGCGCAACGGTCGATAAATGTAATTAAAACGTATACGAATTGATGATCACATTCAATTTTCGTAGATCCTGCGCCTCGGAGAGAACCAAAAGTTGCGTCTATTTCTCAACAAGTGACATATTAGGATAAAAATGAAAAAAAAAAACTGTAGCATTCGCTCTTAGTGCAAATAGGTACTTGCCAACTGCAATATTGTCTCCTCTAGTGACTTAGAGAAACATTGTAGGGTACTGGGTAATGTACAAAAAGACATCTACCAATGCCTAAGATAAAATTGAGTCGAATTATTAATTCAATATTTTTGGAAAATCTTATTGACAGTCATTATTATAGATTACGGTACAGAGGCTGAATCTATAGTTTTTAGAAATTTTGTTTGTCAGTCTGTCTGTAATGATTAGGTACTGTACTTAGGTACTTATCTGGGTAATCATATAGGATAATAATATTTTGTACTATAAGAAAATAGCACGAGCTATTTTCTTATAGTACAAACAGATATGAATCTGCGAAAATTATACTAACCGTTAAAGTATAATTTTCGCAGAGGGTGAGTCGCTAGTGATTGATTATAAATTTTAAGAAAGAATAATTTTTTAATTTTTAGTCATGGATAAACCACATCCCAGATGTTATAGACATGTGCGGTGTAGACGAATATTGCATCATAGCTACTACAAGTTCTCTCATAGTTTCTAATCAACAAGGGATACAATGTGATGGTGAGTGCTAACAGGAGAATTTTTAGAAGAATAATATAATTAGTAATTAGGAATAGAAGAAGAATTTATTTTTTTGTAATAAAAAAGTTTAAGACATAGTTTGCTACATTCGAAAAATATATTTAAAAAAAAATATATATACGTGTATATCACCATCTAAGAAGTAACGGTAATCTCTTATTTTCAAAATTCGCCTTAAACATACAATTATTATGTACTTACATTATATATACCTATTACCTAGTTAAAGAAACAGGAAAGAATCATAAATATAATAAATAAATATTGGGACATTAACACACTGTGTGTATCGAGTAAAATGAAATAAACGTAGGATGAGAATGGTGTCACAATTTTTAATGGCTTTGAACCCGCCACTACTGGCACAGCAAACATTTTCAAGCTGAGCCATACATCTTGTACATCTGACTCCACATGAATTACAATTGAAACAAACATTTTCTCTCGAAAAAAAACATTTTCTCAGACATGCAGGTTTCCTCACGATGTTTTCCTTCACCGTGAGACAAGTGGTAATCAGGATAGAAATGATTCGCACATGAAAATATCAGAGGTGCGAGACCCGGATTTGAACCCGCATCATTCGGTTATACAAGCGAGCGTTTGTTACCGCTGGGCTACAGTGGTAGCCCAAAATTACTATATTACTAAATTATATTTATAGCAAAATCAACACTCTAAATTGTTAATTTGGCTTAGGAAGATAAAGGATATCTTAACTTTTTAATTTTTTTTTGCCACAGAATTTATAATATTACTTAGTTTATTGCAATCAGTTCAGTATATCCAAAGGTATCGAAGATATAAAAATACTAAAACTCATGAATAATGTGTTTAAATCGTTATTGATTTAGCAAAAACAATGTCAGATTCATCAAAGAAACTCCTACACAAAAGTGCTGAACTGATAAGAATTAAAAACAAGACGAAAACTATTAGATCTGAAATTGCTTCTCTTAGCAAACAAATAAATAATAACATGGGGAGAGACGTCCAAACACGAAAAATAACATCATTTCAAAACCATATAGTCAAAACTGGAGGCATCAAGAAAGCTATACTTGAAATGTCAGACAAGGTAGAATGGATACCAAAACTAAAGGACAAAGCTGGAAAAAGTAAGACCAAAAGATCAGAATTATAAACCATAGCTACAAAATTTTACCGCAATCTCTACTCAAGCAAGAACAAAATAGAATATGTTGACTTAACAAAAGATGTCACCGTGCCTAAAATACAAGTCATCTCACTCAAAGACCAAACAAAAGAAATCGACATAAGAGTTGGGAAAGCATGGAAGAAATATTGGGCACTCAAAGAAATCATGAAAAGTAAAGAAACAATAATTTACATAAAAAGGAAACTCTACAACACGTGTGTGTTTCCAGTATTGACCTATGGATGTCAAACATGGGCTCCAACACAAGCACACATCAACAAACTGGAGATCTGCCAAAGAGCCATGGAGAGAAGTATGCTGGGAATCAAAAAGTCCGACAAAATAAGACATACTAAAATAAAAGAGAGAACAAAAGTAGAAAATGTCTTAACTTCAGTAATAACGAAACACAAATGGAGATGGACTGGGCATATGTTACGAGGTGTAGTCGAATGTAGTAAATCTATTACGAACTGGTACCCGAGGAACCTAAAACGGAAATATGGTCGAAGAAAGCCAAAGACAGACAGAAATGGAAGAAGTTGGAAGAGGGTAGAGATTAGAGATGGAGGTTGGAGATAGACAAACAGATAAAATAGTTGCTGATCAATTTTAAATATCTAGTTTTGTTTTAACTATTATGTAATTTATCTGAATAAAGCTATGAATAAGGCTTTATCTATTATTATTATTATTATAGCAAAAACAATCACCATGCCAGTATCGTACGTGGCGATCAACAGTAAGGCTATAGCAGTGGCTGCGTCGAAAGAGTCGTTCTTAATTTGGAAATTTGCTACACCTTCAAGACCTCGTAAGTATTTTAACAACGAGATTCGTTTAATCTGCTGGCATATTTCGCTAATAATGAACCTGTCACTTTTTTAAACACAGGTAACACTGAACAATTGTTCCGCGCTGATGGAGCTCCCTTTACATCTGGAGACGGAGGATTTCAAGACGATACGATTTGCTGCATTACGTGCTCTGATAGTTATCTCTTAATTGGGAGGGATTCTGGGACGATTCTTATATTCTCAATGCAAAATTTTAAGAAAATTACCTCAATCAATATGAATACAAAACCATATAAATTAGGGCTGAATTCCAATTCCAGGTAAGATTCTTGAGTTATAATTTTTTAGTAATATAAAACAAAGATTTGTGAGTAAATAGTAAAATAATTTATTTAAAAATAATGTTAAAATAGGTAACCGAAAATGTTATTAGTAGCCCTTTACAAATCTACAGTCTGAAGCGTTATTCCATCATTCAAATTAAAATGAAATTAACAAATATGTATCGTATTTCACATAGTGAATTGATTCTAATCTTTGTAAATAACAAAGAATCAATTTACTATATAATATTATTTAGTATATCATATTCATAAAAATTGAGTGTTGTTGCAGCAAGTTATTCGTGATCGACCAAGCGGGCGCGCTCTACATCCTGGAGACGGAGCCGCCGCACGCGGGCGCTGCGGGCGCGGCGCGGCGCGACGTGTGGGCGGCGCGCTGGGCGGACAACGCGCCGCTACTGGCCGTGGCGGAGAAGGCGCGCCTGTACGTGCTGCGCGACGCACAGCCAGAGGAGCCGCTCACCATGCAGGGCTACTTGTGCAGGTTTAAGGTACACACTATTCATACAATGAAATTTAAACACTCTTATTAAAGCCCTATAGGGGTGATTCTCAGATAACTATGATTTTTTGTGTCTAGTACATTATTTATTATTCAACATGATTATTTTCGATCAAAAAAACTATAAATATAATAAATTTGATACTATTGTACCTTCGACATTGTATATTGAAGCATAAGTATTAATGGACTGTGAATAACTTACAGAAATATACCAAAAATGTCAGTACCGTGGATGTCAGTACCATGGTAAAAATAAAAAATTAAATTTAAATTCATATTTCCGTGATGTTTTAGCTTATAATCATTTTTAATTGTTCTAGTATTATAAAAAATGTCTCCAGTACCTAATTTATTTATCAAATTTAACTCATGTTAAACTTGGTTTTATTCTAAGACTACTATAAAAAATGATATTCTACATCTAGTATTAATAAATTCCAAAGATTGTTAAAATGAAGAAAGAAAATACCAAAACTGTCTCTGGATAATTATTAAAGTCTTATAATTTATCATGTGTTTTATTAATTTAAGATTTTAAAAAGATTTTGGCAAGTACTTTGAATATTTTATTTAGATGTCAGTACCGTGGCATTGAAATTTTTAATTTTTCTTCTTGTTTCTTGAAGCTGTAGAAGTAGAACTACTTACAAGCTTAATTCTGACCATGATTTAAAATCCAATATTACACAGAACACAAGTTGTGGACCATTTTTAATTTATTAAAATTTTGAATTGTAAAAATCACAGTTATCTAAGAATCACCCATATAGTCTTACTAGCAATACTCGCGGCTTCGCCAGCGTTCTATAGATTGCCTGAAATTTCATTAAAATAAATTTCAGAACCCATCGTAAATATACTCACGATCGGCACGGCTATTTCATAGATGTGCACGCCCCTCTCCTACACTTCGGCATCACTTGCCCGCGTTTATTTTTCTATTAGTATTTTCAATTTTGTTTAGATTGACATTTTTAAATTCGTAATATCTTTCGAATGGAGTATCCGATTTGAAGTATTCAAAAAATAATCTTGAATTTAATGTAGTTGTATTTCCTGTTTGCTATATTATAATATGTAATCAATAAATGTTTGTTGAACTCATAGGGTTGCAAAAGCAATTATACCTACCCTTCAAACCGCCCCTGTTGCAAAGTCTGTTCTTAGCGTACGTCTACTATTAATTAACTCCCTGCCAAATTTAAAAATTCTTGCACAAAAAATGTATGATTTTCATACAAACTTGCTAGAGCCCTAACACCTAGTTAATGTGGCCCAGTCTAAAATCCAATCTTAACGTTTTCTATTAACTATTAACCTCCTTCTCCACACAGACTTACAGACTGACATTTAATTTAAGTTGTTTATTTTAATAATGTAAAAATGACCATTCAAAAGAGCTTGTAAAAGTTTTTTTAAATAAAAAATATTTTGATTGATGAAGAAAAGCATTTCAAATCGATTTCAATTTTAAAATTTAATAGTGGGTATTTTAGCCCATGTTTACTTTATCAGTATTAGCAATTAAAGTAAAATAGCAAAAAATATTTATTTTTATACATCTATAAAAAGGTTTAATTAAAGATTGTAAATTTTTCAATTTCTTTACAGGAGTTGGAAATAACGATGGCTCTTCTAGACAATATAACCGATAAATGTACACCCCAGCACATAGTGAGAGTGGAAGTCAAGTCTCTGAGAGATACGCGGCAACTTATTGAAAAAGTTGGACTTAAGGAAGCCGAAAATTTTATAAAGGATAATCCGCATCCTAAGTTATGGTACACATTTTAATCAATTTTCATGATACGTTTAAGGTGCTATTAAATAATAACATATAAATATGTAGGAAAATTCTGTGCTTAAAATTGCTAGAATAATTTACTCATAGAATTGTCAGGATTTAAAATAAATAACATACTTTAAAATATGGCAAATGAGTTGAATTAACTCATCTATCGCCTGCTACACACGTAAAGATATATCGTAGCGATTAATCTGTGCAAACTGATTTGCGTCGTTTTATCCATCGCGTGTATGATAAATCGTTGCAGTTTATGGTTCATCGGTGACAGTTGCAATTTCTATTTAGATAAAACGTTGTCGATTGCGCTTGCACAGTTTTATCGTCGCGTGTGGATGGGGATCGCTCAGTTCGCGGCAATATTTCATGGTGCTCGCTTGTCATTTGTCTCATTACAGTACCTTTTTATATTTTTGGTGGAGTAATTAAAACCAGCAGACTTAAATATGCCTCCTCATTCTTCCTCATATGATTATGCTAATCTTTCGTAGCGAATTTCAACTCTTTTAATAAGTTGATATTAGAAAAAACCTTCCTTTTCATGAGCCAGGCTTTAACCCCACACACTCCGCGTTTTTTTTTCTTTAAACACGAAAGCAGGCCTTTAGGCAACGTCACGTTTGGCTCAGTTGGTAGAGACCGTATTTTCTGCGCCAGTGGTCGCGGGTTCGAGTCCCGCTGGGGACCGCACTCATTTGTTGAACACGAATAATATGTATGTATTTAAATTTTATATATGTGTAGTGTATCAACTATCTGGTATCCGAGACACAAGCCTCGTAGCTTACCACGGTACTAGGTGGTGTTGTTGTAATAATGTCCCAATATATTTATTTATTTATATGGTAAGTAAATCATCATCTTCCATCGTGGATGATATGTTTCTTGCGTGAGCTTCTACGGAGAACTGACGATCGACGTCAATATCGGAAGCGTGTGGAGACACTAGGAACGTTCGATTTATCTGCGCAGCCTGAAATCGCTACTATATATCGTTACTTATGTATGTTAGTTTTTTGGTGTTGGGTATGTGGTGAAGTATGTCTGGTGCGTGATAAATGCGGCAGAAAAATGATACGCAACACTCCACACTGATATAAGGTTTATTCACACACAAAAAAATCCACCAAAAGTTTATAAATTTAGAAGGAGTGCAATATACAAAAGTCTTATAGGTACAAAGCACAGCAGTTAATTAGCACGATTAATGCAGACACAAAGTAAGCAGGAAAATGACACGTAAGTATAAGCGTATAAGGTACAGTTTCGTATGGCTAAGAGCTTAGAGAGAAGTGACATAAGATGCAAACGTAAGGCGTAGGTGCGAGAGACCGACTGGCGCCGGAGCCGCGGGGCGGTGAGAGCGTCGCGGATCGCGGCACGCGGGCGCGAGCGCGGGCGCGGGGTCTATACCTGCGCTGGAGCTTGCAATGTTGCATAGCAAGTAGCAACTACGTTATATTAAAATTATTATAATGTAAGAATATGAATGTACGTTTGTTTGCTGATTGCGTGTAAATGTGTATGAAAGAGGTGTGTGGACTTTAATGGATATTAATTATTATATATGTATGTGTGTATGTATATATGTATATATTTATGTGTGTGTGTATGTATGTATGTGTGTTCTAACAGTTTCTTCAATACACAATATTTCAAAATTTAAAATATGGCATAATTACAGGCTACTTCTAGCGGAGGCAGCGCTGAGGAACTTCGAGTCATCCTCCGCGCTAGAGACGGCCGAGGCGGCGTTCGTGCGCCGCGCGGACTACGCGGGCGTGCGCTTCGTGGCGCGCCTCAACGCCTTACACTCCAACGCCTTGAAGAAAGCCGAGATACTTGCCTACTTCAAAGACTTTGATGCCGCTGAACAGATATACCACAATGAGGACAGACGGTAAGCAATACTTATTACTAGACTCATTCTTTATGGATGGTTTTTATTAATAATAATCAGTGGCTAATTTTTACTGTCCATGCATCGGTCGTGTGACAATGGAAAGAGTGAAGTGTCTTTACTTTATCTGAACCGCTTTATAAGATGTCATAGAAAAAAATAATAATTAAATTATCATATGTGAAGCTGTTATCTTTTATCTGAATATATTATCTCCTTTACCTCGATATGTTTATCTAGGTCCGCCTTGGCGTCGTTATTCCTTTAAAGACGAACAATATACCGAAGAGTTCAACTGACTTATTTTGCTGTACCAGTAAAGAAAGCCTAAAAAGGGTATTACATCAATTTTTGAAAAGTGCCTCATTTAGATTCTGTAGTGATAATAAACCACTACAAAAACACCAAATTTTTATTCAATCGATAAAGCATTTCAATGTTTACATTTTCAAATTTCGCGCTTCATTGGTCTTAAACGCTGAACACAGTGGACGCCATTATTATTTTATATTGTGTCACTTGGGTTTTATAAACAAATGCGTTGATAATAATTTGTTGTCGTAATGAAATTGATAATTGTTTATAGTTTGAAAATGAGTTATTCAAATTCAAAATATTTTATTCAGCATGAAATTATAACTACTCTACTCTACTAAAGTCTACTACTAGTTCGGACGGAAGAAACCACTGACCTGAGAAGAACTGGCGAAAGAAACTCAGCGGGACTAATAATTTTTTTTTTGTTTTTTTTTTTGTCTTAGTGTTTTTTTTCTTTTTTTAATTAAATTGAAATTAACAATAATTCTATAGGTTGAAACAGCCTGGTGGCGATCACATCATTCCCAAGGAGTACTATCTTCTAAAAAATCGTTAAGCATTAAGTATGAAAATAACTAAAGAATACTATGCGAGCAATATCTATGTCAGTAATAAGTCTAATTTTTTTAACCGCGAACGCTGCAGAGCTAAGCCTATTTGCTAGCCCCTCAATATGAAGTGCCAGTGCAATTTCGAATCAATGACAATACCTAGGAATTTAGTAGACTCTACCGGTTTTAACATTTCCCCGCCTAATACTTTTTTTTTTTTTATAGTTGGGAAACCCTGTTACGGGTACCCCCGACTTCCCCTGGGGGTTATGTGGTGACTCTCCGGACGCATCCGGCATACCCACTAAAACCCAACTCCCAAACCCCTGCCGCCATGAATGGGACGCCACGGGATCGCTTTCGCATACAACCGCGACGCCCCGACGGTTGACCGAAGCCACCACCATGAGGCCGCCCTGAAAAGGGCAGGGTGTGTTGTAGGGCAATGTGACTTTCGTCTTCAGCCCTTTTTAACGTCCCACTGCTAGGCACGGGTCTCCCTTAGTACAAGGGGGATCAGGCCATAGTCCACCGCGCTGGCCTATTGCGTGTTGGCTTCAGACTTCACATGTCTTACGAAAACTAAGTGTATCATAGTGGTAATCATAGTGGTAGTGCCATGCTTGTTACCTTCGGGTAGCAGCGGAATGGGCCGGCACGCCCCGTATAGTACCACTCTCTCACAGAAGACCGGCGTGAAGTGGCAGCTATGCTGCCGCGTTTCGTCCGGTAAGTGAGAGTCCGGGTGGCCTACTCCCCATCCCTCCTCCCGTCCTTCTTCCTCCTCCCTCCCTCCCTTTCCTAAAAGGCCGGCAACGCATCTGCAAGCCCTGTGGTGTTGCAGATGTCCATGGGCGGAGGTGATCACTTACCATCAGGTGAGCCTCCTGCCCGTTTACCCCCTTTGTCCCATAAAAAAAAAAAAGAAAACTTTCTAAATTTTCTCAGACATGCAGGTTTCCTCACGATGTTTTCCTTCACCGTAAGATAAGTGGTGATCATGTTAGAAAACGATTCACACATGAAAATATCAGAGGTGTGAGACACGGATTTGAACCCGCATCACTCGGTTATCCAAGCGAGCGCGTTATCACTGGGCCACCACTGCCTAATGTGACTTACCTCATTAGTAATTATTTCCGCACTTATGCGGCTCGAGAGAAGAGCTTCCTAAGAACAAAAGGTTCTAGGAACAGCTAGCCACCAGCAGGTGCAAGAGAAAATGAGCTGCCGGTTAATCAAGTCAATACTTAAAAACATGTAGTTTTTGAAATTTACATGAATAATTATACATATATAAGTTATTTTAAAAAAAATAAATAAACCGACTTCAAAAACTCTGCACTAAAAAGAGAAAAATCTAAACTAAAAAGTAGAAAATAATACTTTTAAGAACTTTGTTAAATTTGGAGTCGGTGCCAGCCAAAGCAAAATAACCCTAAATAGATACATATTCGATTAATCTATCAATTTGTAAACATAATCAAAATACCTGGCTGGCACCGACTCCAAAATTAACAAAGTTCTTAAAAGTATTATTTTCTACTTTTTAGTTTAGATTTTTCTCTTTTTAGTGCAGAGTTTTTGAAGTCGGTTTATTTTTTTTTAAAAAAATAACTTATTTTTCCATTTTTAGTGTGCCTTTTATTTAGCTGATTTAATTATAGTGACTTACTATATGTCACTAATTTAAAATCTGTTTAAGCTTTATATTAAACAACGAGCATACCTATTAACGTATGTAACGTAATAGTAATTAATTATCGGGTCTGCCGAAAGGGGGGGGGGGGGGGGGTGTTGGTGTCCAAAGAGTACTCGATCTCTTATCTCGATTATGTTTACATTCCCCATACGAAATAGTTTATATAAACCACGTCCATTATTCCACCTAACTCCTAGAGGTTAATGAGATTTACCTTCTATTATCATATTAACGTAATAGCCTGGAAGAACAGAACTATCAATCTATATGTATGTATAATTTTAAAGTATTTCCTTTCAACTCCTAGCCGTTGAGGAGTTGTACCTTCCATCATCAGCTTATCCACATGAGATGGTAATTATTAGATGCAAATCTTTAAAAAACTTTAGAAAATATATGTAAAACTAAGAAGTTGCCATCGATTTCCCTAGGATCCCATTATCAGATCCTAACTTGGTGACAATAGGAACATCTTGGAAGTATACCCTACCAAACAAAAAATAAATTTTTGAAATCGGCCCACAATTGACGCATAAATCGTTGAACACAGATAAACAATAACATTTGAAGAATTCTACCTTCCATCATCAGCTCATTACATGAGATTACGATTTTCAGACGCAAATGCTTGAACAGCTTTAGAAAATATATAAAAAACATAGTAGGTGCCTATAAATTTTGAAAGTTGCCCTGGATTTCCCTGGGATCCCATCATCAGATCCTGATTTTGTGACAATGGGACCCCCTCAGAACTATACCCTACCGAATAAAAGAAAAATTTTTGAAATCGGCCCACAGTTGGCGGAGAAATCGTTGAACATACATAAAAAAAAAATACATACATCGGAACATATAACCTCCTCCTTTTTTGAAGTCGGTTAATTATGAGTAAATTTAACTCGAGCGAAGCCACTTAAAATAAACAAAATTTCTAAAATAAAAGTAGTCTAAGTTACTCCTTATACATTAGCTATCTGCATGTAAAAGTCCTGTCACAATCGGTCCAGCCGTTTCAGAGATTAGCCGGAACAAACAGACAGACTAAAATTTAAAAGATTATTTTTTTTATGTTAGTACCGTAATACTTTTATATGCATTTAGTGAAAATCTGGTAATTTGAAATTAAAAACAGAGACTTCAATTTTATTTATATGTATAGATAATAAATATCTTTGTAAATATTTTACAGGGATCTTGCCATAGCTCTCCGAAAGCGCTTAGGTCACTGGTTTCGAGTAGTAGAACTTTTAAAAACATCGGTGACTACGACGGACGCGCAAGTGAAACAAGCATACAGCAATATAGGCGATTATTATATTGATAGACAAAACTGGTAGGTTTATGATTCGAGATAATTTACGATTAGCTGTTTAAGATTCGGGGATTTGTTGTTCGCCACGTTGGACTATTAAAAGCTCTAAAGGTATATGCGATGCAATAAAGTAACGCAGAGCAGATATGTAAATATTTTTATTAATTATTAATATTGATATAATAATGGGGTATTACATCAATTTTTGAAAAGTGTCTCAATTAGATTTTGTAGTAATAAACCACAAAAAAACACCAAATTTTTATTCTATCGATAAGTGTTATAAAAATGCATTTAAACTTTTTGCATATTCAAATTTCGCGCCTCATTGGTCGAAAACGATGAACGCAGTGGACGCCATTATTACTCTGTGTGTCAGTACGTACGTCAGTGGATGTTGTAAGCAAATAGATAGCGCTGATAATTTTTATGAAATTGGTAATTGTTTAAATTTAAAAATGAGTTATTATTCTACTCATCGTTAGTGTGCTGTTCCTGAATGCAAGAATACTAGGTTAAAAACACCGAACAAATTATTTATTTTTGCTTACATGGCGGTATGACGTAATAAAGTGACGTCTACTATTTCGTGGTGTTTAAAACAGATAAAAAAAACTGAAAACTTTGAATTCAATTTTAAAATTTATTTTGTTATTTTATGTCCTAAAACCAACATTTTCCGAATCCTTATCATCTAAGCTATCTTAATAATATATTTTTAGATTGGTTTTTATATGGAGTAAAATACCCTATTGTAATGTGTGTATCAAATTACGAGATTATCAATCCTCAAACATACATTTTCAAAAATAATATTTTCATTTTGTCGCCCAATGAAAGTGGTAGTGAGTACCACTAAGAGAACAGTAGATAAATCGTAATGAAAAGTAGGTTTCAGTAAAAGTGTCTAACCCATTTTTATGATTTTTTAGGTCTGGTGCCCTTGAATATTACAATATGTCAAACAATATTGAGGGCTTAAAAAAATGTTATATGGCACTAGAAGATAACGAAGCGCTGGCAAAACTGGTAGCCAGCTCACCTAGACTCAAGGTAAAAAATGTTTACGCTAACTTTTTAAAATATTGCTCTATTTCTCTAAATTATTGCTATAACTCTATACCCACCCTTGAAAACTGCTAGAAAAGTGGGAGCAGGCGGACAACCCTTCGATTATGCCATTTCACTGTGAGCATGTATGGCGGCAACACTAGTTATTTGTGATGAGAGTTATCATACGCACAAGAAATAATGTATCTAAATATTGGTCTTGGTTTGTTTCATACTGATAATCGCGACATTTATAATGTGCCCATTGAAAATGAAATAGCCTGTCTGTTCTTCAGTCTGTCTTGTGGTTCTTGTTTCTTTTCCCCAAGGCTAGGTGTACCACGCGCAACCAGATTGTATGTTTCAATTGACTACTATATATTATATGTAGCCTGATAACAAATGGTGTTTTGTGTTCAAAATAAGAATTGGTTAATTTTAATTTTAGTTTTTTTATAATACATTTTTAAATACGCCTAATGAGGTAAAATTTTATTACGAAAGGTACCCTATTGCATAGAATGAAAAAGGATGGCTCTTATTCAATTTTTTGTAACCTACATAAACAAAAGAAGGCCTTGACCTAAAAATGCAAAATTTATAATTTGTTCTTACTACAGTATCCCGGAAATCACAAAGCTATATATTTTAAACATAAGCCATGAGGTTTGTAGTATATTAAAACAAAGAACTCTGTAACTCTCAAAAAAAAACAATAAAAAATAAAATGAATCAATAAAAATAAAATTATAATTTTTATATAGAAATATTAATGTTTTATTTAGGATACATTATCAAAGAAAACTTCGGAAGAGAAAAATGATAGTATTCAAGAACCATCAATTCAAATTATTACACAGTTAAAAGAGAGCGGTCGTAGTTTACAAGCTGCAACTATGGCATTTCAGGTACGAATCTAAAGAAATACGCATAATAATCATTAAATATTTTTTTCCATATTAATTAACATTCTAAGCCATGGTTCATATTTGTTTTATTTCAGCTGGCAAATATAGAAGCGTCGAAGGCATCATCACCATGGCGAATAAAAAAACTTTATGTCCTTGCTGGACTGTTATACAGTCAACACAGTAATGGTAAAAGAAGAAATTTTATAAATATTTTACCGAATTTTACCTAGTTATTAATTTGGAAAAGGATATGAAAAACTTCAGTAGGGCTATATTAAATTTGGTTTAAAAACGATCTTAAAGAATGAGAGGTTTTGGCAAAAAAGTAAAGGAAATATGGTCAGAAACATAGGTTTTATTAAACATTGTTTTTACTGCGAGCTTATAAATAATTTAGTATACATTTACGTAATTATCTTTAAAAAATCTTCAATTTTTTACCCCAAACAAACGTTATATAACGGAATATGGCATCGGACATATGTATGTATATAATACATTGTACATAGAAGTAAAACGTAGACACACTCGGTTACAAAGCAGCCAGCCAGAATGTATGCATGTGTTGCAGAGGGCGGCGCGGGGCGGTGCTGGGCGGCGGCGCGCGCCCAGCACTGGGCGGGCGTGGGCGCGGCGGCGGCGCGCGGCGCGGCGCGCGGGGGGCCCGCGCTGCGCGCCGCCGCGCGCCTGGCCCGCGCGCTGCCCGCGCTGCACCCCGCGCAGCACCTGCAGGCGAGTTGTACTGATGCCTCATCCGATACATATAAAATTGGACAGCGCCACTTTGACCTAGTAATCACGTGTTTACTGTAACAGATTTGAATTATAAAAAATAAAAGTTCCATTTACAAATATGCAATACTAGCAGTACCCGCGGCTTCGCCCGCGTTAATTTTTTAAATATTGGGAGTCAATCCCGCGGGAACTCCGGGATAAAAAGTAGCCTATATGTTATTCTGGGTCTTCAGCTACCTACATACTAAATTTCATCGTAATCGGTTCAGTAGTATTTGCGTGAAAGAGTAACAAACATCCATACTCACAAACTTTCGCATTTATAATATTAGTAGGATAAACTTACTAATTTTTCAATATTCAGTAGAATTACACAAAAATTTACGAGCCGATTATCTCGTTATCGACTCTCGATCATTTAATTTCTTCAATTGGTTATATACGATCTGTCCAGCCATGTCATAAATAACTTTAGATACATACATATTACAAAAAATATAAACACCCATGGCTGGAGTACAAATATTGCATGCATATTTAATGCGCTTATTCTGAGGTAATAACTGAACTAGTTGTGGTCTGGATAACGTTTGTGATATTGGATTAAAAAAATGACGATTTAGGTAATCGTACCTTGTCTACAGAACCCAACGTGTCTGCCAAACTTCAGCTGAAATTATGGGAAAAAACGTCTGCGGGTCAAATTTAATTTACAATAATATTTACAGGCTGAAATCGAGAAATGTGAATCTAAATCAAAAATCGTTATTACTATTGGCTCAAAAAATCCCAATTTGATGACTTCTCTCTTCTTCTCTCTCTCTACACTCTCTACAGTCTTTAAAATACAAGATTTTATTATGTATTTTTTTTTCAGGCGTGGTGCTCAGTTGCTGCGATAGCTCTCCAAGCGAGAGCATTTGAACTTTGCTCTAAAGCTTTGATCAAATTGGAAGCTATAAACGTAAGAATAAATAGAATATTGTTAATTTATATTATATACGGTTTCATCCGCGTCCAACTATAGAAAAAAACTATTTTTTTAAATAATTAATAAGTCCACAATAATTTGAGAGCTGTGATGATTTTCAAATGTGTATTTAAGGGTTTCATTTATTTTATTATTATTTTGTATCTCTTTGGAATTCACTCGCTCGAAGGAGCCCGTGAATTTTTTTGGAAGGCTTGCATGGGGACATAGGTCCAACACGTAGAGGCTCTTAAAATATTAAAATTTGTTTAATGTGACTCATCGTCCGGGATCCATCTGAGACTAACCCATAGGAAATTGCTCACAGATGGCCTCTGGATAATGCGTAGGGACTATGGAAAATGTGGAAAACTATATAGGGTTATGGAATGGAGTTTGGATGGACTAAAAACTAGGTCATTGTGTGAAACTAACGAGCGTCCGCCTGCTCGGACGGTGACTAGATGGGCCCCCTCAAAGCGGAAGGTTTGTTTTTCACCATAGCGAGAGTGCCCGTGAGCGTGTTTCCCCGTTATTACGTAGATTGAGCACTTCCACTCTTTCGAGCACTAAGCTCTTGCCCTCCACTCTGGACGGCCAATGAAGGCAAGCCAGAGGCGGGGGACACATACTGTTTCCCCCGGGAGACCTCAGGTCCGTGTCGTCACCACTCACCAACAGCCGCAACAAGCTGCCCTATGGGCTTATTATTATTATTATAAGCCTTTAGTGTTCCACTGTAAGGTAAAAGCCTCCCTATTCTTCTTCCACAGGTCTCTTTCTTTTGCCTTAACAAACCAGTCCCTCTGAAAGGAGTCCAGTTCATATCGCAGTCATCTCCAGTCTCTCCAGTTCATCATACAAACATGCGAGAGCCCTTAGACCTCCTTAATCCGGCTCCGTCGTAAAATTCGTTTTTAGCAAATGTCCACTAACTATTTACTACCTCCCTGCCAAATTTTAAGTTTGTAGCACAAAAAATTAGGGACTTTCATAAAAACTTGCGCGAGCCCTTAGACTGCCCTCATCAAGCCCTGTCGCAAAATTCGTTCTCAGCGTACGTTTACTAACAATTAACTATCTCCCTGCCAAATTAAAAGTTTCTAGCACAAAAAATGAAGGAATTTTATAAAAACTTGCGAGAGCCCTTAGACCTCCTTAATCCGGCCCTGTCGAAAAATTCATTTTTAGCAAACTTTTAGTAACAATTAACTACCTCCCTGCCAAATTTAAAGTTTGTAGCATAGAAGATGAAGGACTTTCATACAAAATTGCGAAAAACCATCTTAATCCGGCCCTGTCGCAATACCCGTTCTTAGCTGACTTCTTTTAACTATTAACTAGTAAGCTCCCTGCCAATTTTCATCTCTATACGTCTAGTAGTTTTCGAGATTTCGTGATGAGTGGGTGTTTTTCGCTTTTATGTAATATACTAGCAAACCCGGCCTGCTTCGCTGGGCGTGAGTTAAAACTTAAAATAAAATAAAGAGTTTTTATAATCTATATAATATATAAAAATGAATCCCTATTTTCCTTGATCACGACATGACCTCACGCGTGAACGGCTGGACCGATTTTGATAATTCTTTTTTTGTTGTGTTTGTTACTGTCAGGAGAAGGTTCATATTAAAGAAAAAAAAAATTATAAAGTTGTGCGGAAAATTAGTAAATTAAAAAAAACTTTATAAAATTAACGACGTTTGACTTATCATGTTATGACCGTTGCTATGGTGCGTGCAATTGTAATTAAATCAGCAAATATACAGGGTGTCCCAGAACGTAAAAATAACCTGGCATCGGGGGAAAGGCCATCTTATGACGAGCCAGTTAAAAAAAAATCAGCGCTCTACTCCCAGTAGTACTCGAGTACCAACCATTTTATTGAAAAACTAAAAATGTAGTACCAGGAGTGCAATGTTTTGTCATTGTGACAGAGTTTTGAATTATTTGTAAGTTTTAATGGTGTAACGGACTCGCAAGAAAAACTTGTTGTTGCGAAATGAAACAAATTGGAGACAAATGTTTTTTTTAAAGAAAAATAAGTAAATATCATCGGTAAACGTACTTTAAATTTACTATCACTTAACTTTGGCTACTCGTACTATAAAAATAATACACTAAGCCGAGCAGGCAAGTGCAATCAAAAGATGGCCGATTTCATGAGGATTCTAAAATGCTATCACATGTACATCTTCTGTAATAAAATAATATTTTATTTTATTTTTTTCGAGAGATGGCCCATTTCATAAATAGCTATCTACGAGCGAAAGTCCCGTCAAAATCAGTCCAGCTCTTTCAGATATTAGCCGGAACAAACAAACAGACTGACAGACGGACAAAAATTTTAAAAATTGATTTTTTTATAAGTATAGTATATACTTTAATAAATTAATGTTGCTTTGTTGTAATTTCGTATCAATATAAAATTTTGTTCAAATCGGTTCAGTACTTTTAGCGTGAAAGTTGAAACGCACACATCAATGCACTAAGTTACTGTTTTAATATGCACTGACTAAAATATGTGTTGCGAGTGTAACTTAGAAGATAGATAATTGATATTATATACTTTTCTGTATGGCTTTTTAAGACCTACAATTGTCTACTACACAGTTTGGATGTATATCTTAAGATTTAGTCACCGACAACTTCCTAAGAACAACTAAATAAAAAGATTTTTTTGTTTTCTTGTGAATATTTTCATGGAATAAAAAGTAATAAGGAATCACTAAACACTACACAAAATTTGGTTAAAGTCGGTGTAGTATTTTTTTGAGTTAAACAAACACGCAAACAGACACGCAGATAAACAGACAAAAAAAAACTATTGTTTTGGAGGTCTATATTCAATACACAATACGTTACAGTTTATGTTCTTAATAAATATTTCATGTACATGATTTTGCTAAGTAATTTTAATATATTGAATAAATATAGATGGAAGCGCACCGCGGTTTCGCTCGTGTAGTTGAAATTCCCGCGAGAATACGGAGATAAAATAAAGCTTGTAAATGAAATAATAAATAAAAAATAATGTCATTAGCTGATAATGCAGCTTTTCCTAACTGAAAGAATTTTTGAAATCGCTCCATTAGTTTTTGAGTTTATTTGTTATTTGTTATAAACTAAACATAAGGCAGATTATTTAAACCGTGATATTTTTCTTACTTATTTTTTTTTTATAATCGTCATCCGAATAATTTAAATTGGAATTTACACGTACATAATTAACCTCATTTAAATGGATAAGGATTAATAATATGTAATAAATATCACCACTATTGCACTCCTATCTTTATAATATTAGTATAGATTACTTATAACCTACACTTGGTTCTCCATTTAGTTTAGTAAAATCCCACCCCGATTTTTTAACAAATTCTCTATAGAACCAGTTACTGCGTATTACTGTTAGAATAAAATATTTTCTTGTCATAAAGGGTACCCTAAATATTGACCCTAGTAATAATCTATCACTGTACAAATTTTATTTAAAATCAGTTCAGTGATTTTTGTGTGAACTCGCACATCAGTTAGCTAAGTTACTGTTTTTAATACGTATTATTATTATAAGCCTTTATTAACAATCTTACAAAACACAGTTATACAAGTAAACAATCTCCTAAAAAAAACTGTAACCTATAAAATATTTAATTTAACTACCTATCTTAATATTTACTTATCTATTAGCAGTTTATGTATTAGACACCGGTGATAAGATTTTTTTGTGTTTCCGCAAAGGCCTCCCCTAAAGCTTGCCACATCCTCCTGTTGTGGGTCATCCTCTTCCAAGTTACGCCAGCTACTTGCCGCATATCGTCTTCCCATCTTAGATTCTGCCTCCCTCTTTTTCTTTTATTTTCCCTTGGATACCATTCGGTTATATAACCGAATCCTTCGCCCATTTTTCTATTTTACTTATATGTCCTGCCCACCTCTATTTAAGTTTTTTGATGCAGTATCTTACGTCGTTGAATTTTGTTTGTTTTCTTAATGTTTCCAGTTTTATTTTGTCTGTTAAGTTGACGTTGAGCATGCTTCTCTCCATATTGTGTTGGCAGGTTTCAAGTTTACGCATATGTTGTTTCGATAGGTTCCATGTTTGGCATCCATAGGTCATGATGGGTAATATGCAGGAATCAAATATATTTTTTCTTTGTTTTTAATAATACCTGTGGGTTTTTGACAACTTCCTTAAGGGACCAATATCTTTTCCATGCCAGCTGTACTCTGTTGCTTATTTCCTTTGTCGTCAGGTCATATGGTGATATAATCTATCCAAGGTATGTATATTCTTCGACATATTCAATATTGTTGCCTTTAATTGTGATAGGGGTTCGGCTACTGTTTGTCATTATTTTAGTTTTAGAAATTTGAGCCATTCATTGAGAGCCCCACTGTTTCACTTTCATGTACAAGTTTTTCTAGCATCTCTTGTAGGCTATCTGGATTTTGAGAAATTGGAATTAAATCGTCTGCAAATCTTAGATGGTTTAGTTGCATGCCGTTCATGTTTAATCCATATTTGCTCCAGTTTAGACTTCTGAGAAGTACTGCTGAGAACAGCTTGGGAGACATAGGATCTCCCTGCCTCACTCCTCTTTTTACAGGGAAGTACTCACCTTCTCTTTCGGTTTTTATTTTTGCCTTCATGTTTTTGTATAAGTTCTTAATTAATCTGATGTATTTATTCTCAACTCCTTGCAATGCTGATGCTTACCATATTTTAGTATGTTTTAACGAGTCAAACGCTTTGTTATAATCAACAAATGCCAAATAATATGTGTGCCGTATTCTTTACATTTCTGGATAACTTGTTTTATTGTGTGTATATGGTCAATTGTCGAAAAGTCACTACGGAAACCTGCTTGTTTTCGGGGTTGATTCTCATCTAGAGTTTTTGCTAAACGGTTTAGTAATACTTTAGAAAATATTTTATACAGATTCGACATCAGGCTTATAGGTCTATAGTTGGCTATGTTATCTTTTTTCCTTTTTTATGAATTTATTACTTACTTGTCTAAAATTCGTTAAATGGATCAGTAATAGTGTTTAATATTGTACCTGATGTTTCTTTTAGTATTTCGTTTGATATTCCATCTCTTCCCGGTGTTTTAACTCTCTTTTGTGAGTCGATTGATTGCTTTCTCAACTTCTCCCTTCAGAATGCAGGGGACTTTTTCATAGTTTTTTATCATTTCGCCGTCGTTTCTTACTGACTTATTGTTTACCTCTAATATTTCGTTGTTACTATACAGCTCACGGCAATAATTCGTGGCTATTTCTAGTATTTCGTTTCAGTTTGTCCTTTTTTTCTTGTCTTTGTGGTGTGTCATACTATCTATCCAATTTCTACTTTCTTTTAGTTCGACATATGCTTTCTTAAGCCCCCCCAGATTTTTCTATGTAATGATTTATTAAATGGTTTCTTCTTTTCTGTCTGTGTTTTCTGATTTTAAGATTTATTTGCTTGCTTAGAATTTGTATCTTCTTTTTATTTCTTTTTCTGTCTGTATATTTCGGAGAACTAAACATAATTGCATTGGCAGGTGTTTCAATTCTAGCTTCGTTTAGTATATTGTTCAAAATTTTTCTTGAAATTCCAGTGGCATTTGCTACTCGCTCTTGAACCTTTTTGAAATAATTACTCACATTTACATTCTCATTTTTTTTAAATATATCTGCTTCTGTTACAAAATATTTATAGACATTGTAACATAATTAGTATCCCCTGAGAAGTGCACTTAAATGAAGTTTTAAACGTCTTGCGAGTTAAAAGTTAAAAAAAAGAGTTTAGTCAACCACTTTTTCATTTTTCAACTTCATATCCAGTGCACATATTTTTGTTAGAACTTGACTACCTATTATTTACAATCTGAATTACAATACATATTTTTCTTCATTCAAACAAAACAATAGTATTGGAAACAATAAAAATAAAATAATACTCTACATTTATAGAATAGAGAAAGATGCTATCTTATAATTACAGTGCGGCCGCTCAAAGAATGCGTTTCTGACACCTGTCAATTCGTCATGACTAGTGATGTACAATAATTTAGTAACGTTATTTATTGCATTCATTATGCATATTTATTCAATTTAATTTATATGTTGTTATTTTTTATAGGAATTATATTTCAATAAATACAATGTAAATACATTTTTAATGAATCAAATACTTGAATTGAATCGTAATTTCTGAATGTAACGAAGGGGAAAAAAAATAAAAATTCTTTATTTATTACGGGTTCGGGATCGGAAATTGTAAGCGTTCTTGCACTAAGGATGTTTTATTTCACTATGAATACACGCACAGTCTGTACACAACACTAGTCTCTGAACACTGTATTTCTCTTTATTTTTACCAGAAATATAAAGAAGTAAGTAATTTTATTTTCAATGCTTTTTTTAATTTATCCGACTGATATTATGACACAAATTTTCTTAAGTTTTGTTTGGGCGTACCTTTAATATATTATTAACTTTATTAAATATTATATTATTTATATCATACCGAAAGATTATATTAAGATTACAAAAATATTCGAATACAATTGCCGCGTTATTTTGTCACATCACTACAAAAACAAACAGTTGACATAACCTTGAAACAGCGTCGTTTGACGTGGTTTGACTTTTAAAAGCTAATGGTTTTATATTTGTTAATTAAGTAATTGTGATAATTTTAGCCCAAAATTAATACATTTATTGTAAGTAAGCATAATTATTCGAATTATTACTTAAGTACTTAATACTAGTACTTATCACTCGTTAATAAGGTAAATAAAAGATATTTAAAAATATGCCGTAAATTGTACGCCAGTTCCAAGTTACATCGCACAGTCGATCACGATCTGTCAGAAACGCATTCTCTCAGCGGCCGGACAATAATATCCAGCCATTACATTTTTTATTGCTAATCGAGATATTCTAATAATAATAAATATATATGTATTCAGAGGGTGTCCTGTCCAGTATCTGTCCGATATTGATTTCAGAGCATACGGGTACGCGACCCCGGGTCCTCGAGCCACCACTATCACACCTCCATCCAGTCCGTTTTAGTGGTGTCCTCCTCCTCTTACCTTCTTCCTACTCGTTCCACTCTCTACCTCCATTTGTGACCCTTTCCTTTCCCTGGTTTTCTCACGCTATGTGAGTTTGGAGGTCAGATGGCAATCGCTCCACTTAAAACCAACTTTGCCACTTCAATGAGTAAAGAAAAGAAAATGCTGGGTACGGCTAGGGCGTCGCCGCTAAACGACGCGCAGGCACATCGCCCTATACCTGCGACAAATGGGCAAGGGCTACCGTGTCAAGTACGGGCACGGCTAAAGAAGTTAGTACCCAGACGGAAACTCCGCTTTGCAACATGGAACATTGGCTCTCTAACAGGACGATGCAGGGAACTCGCAGATGTACTCATGAGACGTTCCAGTGTGTTTTTCTACAGGAAACTCGCTGGAAGGGCAACAGGTCCCGTAACATCGGACAGGGTTACCAGCTTATATACACCGGGTCACCTTCAGGTAAAAACGGTGTAGCCGTAGTGCTTTCTGAAGAGCTCAAGAATGGTCTTCTAGAAGTTGACCGTCGCTGCGACCGGCTGATGGGGGTAAAGGTGTTGATTGAGGGTGTCACCACGAACTTGATCAGTGCCTACGCCCCCCAGGCAGGCTGCAGTGAGGCCGAGAAGGAATCATTCTGGGAGCAGTTTGAAGATGTACTACGTGCTATACCGACTACCGAAGTGATAGTTGTTGGGGGAGACTTGAACGGTCACGTGGGTAAGGCAGCTGATGTGTATGAGCGTGTTCATGGTGGTTTTGGCTATGGTCGTCGCAATACAGAGGGAGTTAACATTCTAAGAACCTGTGTGGCGTCTGATCTGGCCATCGTGAACACGTTCTTCCAAAAGAATGCTCAGCACCTTATCACGTATAAGAGCGGGTCCCACTCTACTCAAATTGACTATCTGCTGACGAGAAGGTGCCATATCGGCAAGGTAACAAACTGTAAAGTCATTCCAGGTGAAAGCCTGACGGCCCAACATCGTCTTCTTGTCATGGACTATACGTTTACCCCGAAAAAGAAATTAGCCGAGAAACGCAAACCTAGGATCAAGTGGTGGTTGTTGAATGGTCCGATGCGAACGGATTTCCTGGCAGAAGTGGAACGACAAAATCTAAGTGTCGACACTGAAACTGCCCAGGAAGTTTGGGATCGAACCCAGTCTGTAATCACCGCGGCGGGAAGGCGAGTTCTTGGCGTTTCTAAGGGAGGACGAGTCATCGACAAGGAAACATGGTGGTGGAATGACAAGGTGCAGGTAGCGGTTGAAAAGAAGACTGTGTTTAAAGAGTGGCAGCAAACCAACTCTCCTGAAGACAGAGAGAAGTACAATGCAGCCAAACGTGCCAGCAAAAGAGCTGTAGCCAGAGCCCGTAGCGATAGTTTGTCGCCATTATACGATAAGCTAGACACTGCGGAGGGGCAAAAGTTCATATACAAGCTGGCGCGGGCCCGGGAAAAAGCGACGCAAGATATCACAAAATGTCTTTGCGTCAGGGACTCCCAGGGCAAGCTGCTTTGTGATCATGCCTCTGTGAAGGAGAGATGGAGAGGCTACTTTCAGGAGCTGCTGAACAATCAGCACTCATATAGTCTTCCTCCCGAGCCGCCTCCTAACCTCGGACTTGTTGCCCCAATATCACCTGATGAAACTCGGGATTGTCTTCGCCGCATGAAGAACCGGAAAGCGGTGGGACCTGACGACATACCGATCGAAGCGTGGAAATCGTTGGGCTCTCTTGGTGTGCTCATGCTTACTGACCTCTTTAACTGCATTTTGAACACTAATAGGATGCCTAACCAGTGGCGTTTTAGCTGTATTACCCCTATTTACAAAGGGAGGGGCAGTGTTCAGGAATGCGGCAGTTATAGAGGGATCAAAATCATGTGTCACACCATGAAGCTCTTCGAACGCGTGATCGACCTTAGGCTCCGCCAAGAGTGTACTGTCTCTGAGTGTCAATATGGATTTCAACCAGGATCGGGCACCATAGACGCCATTTTTGCATTAAGAACCTGGATCGAGGCCTACAGGGAGAAAAGGAGAGCTCTCCATATGGTATTTCTCGACCTGCAGAAGGCCTTTGACTGTGTGCCTCGTCAATGTATCTGGTGGGCGTTGCGATCCAAAGGTGTGCCTGAAGTCTATATTGATATTGTCAGAGACATGTACTGCAATTCCGCTTCCGTGGTTAGAACCTCTGTTGGCGATACCAAGCCCTTCCCGATTACTGTGGGGGTCCACCAAGGCTCAACTCTTAGCCCGTTCTTATTCAGCGTAGTATTAGATGTTGTCTCGACATGCATCCAGGACCAGCCTCCATGGCTAATGATGTATGTCGATGACATAGCGCTCGTTGATGAGAGCCGTCTGGAGCTGGAGCGTAAGGTGAACCTCTGGAAGGGCACGCTTGAGAACGGTGGTTTTAAGCTGAATGTGGCAAAGACCGAGTACATGTCTTGCGGGAATCCGGACTCTAGCACCATTCAAATAGGGCTTGAACCAGCCGTTAAGTCGGAGAAGTTCAAGTACCTTGGATCCGTCCTGCATGAGTCCGGAAGCATCGATCACGACATTCAAGCCCGTATAAGCGCTGCTTGGGCCAAATGGCGGGAGGTCACAGGTGTGGTTTGTGACCGCAAAATACCGCCCAAGCTCAGGGAACAGATATACAAGAGCATTATCCGACCGGTTCTTTTATACGGGAGCGAGTGCTGGCCAGCACTATCTCGACACACTCAGGAGCTTCGCGTCACGGAGATGAAGATGCTGAGGTGGATGTGCGGCGTAACGCGGGTTGACCGCATACGTAATACGTTCATCCGAGGTAGTCTCGGGGTCCGTGACGTAGCAGATAAGCTCCAAGAGCGTCGTCTGAGGTGGTAGTCGGAAGGCAGACCCTGGTAACAATAGCCGGGATTAATGCCAGGCAGAAGAGATATATATATATATGTATATATATATATATATATATATATATATATATATATATATATATATATATATATATATATATATATATATATATATATGTACTCCAAATTTGAAAAGAGGACCCGTTTTCCTGTTGGGATTAAAGAGCTTTCTTCAATGGACTTCATGGACATCTGCAACACCACAGGGCTTGCAAATGCGTTGCCGGCCTAGAAAATACATTCGTTAAGTCCCGTAGTATGATATATGATAAAAAAAGTTGTATAGAAAGATGTAAGTAGGTACGATACATTTTATAATTTTATGTGTCATTCTAGCCAGAAGTATTTGAAAATATTGCAGTCGAAATATTCACAAGATATAAGCCTAAGGATGCCAAAGGAAACAAAATCGAATGTCCCCAGTGTCAGCTAGCTATTCCGGATTGGTAAATACTATATTAACATGTAATGACTATTTAAATTATTAAAAGCAGTAATTTAATGAATATTTTATTCATTAATTAACTTATGTTAAATATTTTTCTTATTTTCCGGTCGTCTTATTGCGGAAATCTTTGACAATACAATTATAAGTGAATATAGTTAAATTTAAAAATTTTGAAGACATTATGAAACTACTATAGTAATAATATTCACATTCTTCATTTTAAGATTTTTCCACAGATGGGCTGGAAAGTAATAAAAATATCTAAGATACGTTTTAAATTTGCGAAATGCAATTATCTATCTATCTACATATCTTTTATTATCATTATTTATTTTTTAATATTTCAGCATAAGCATGTCTGTCTAACAATAATATTTTTTAAAGGGTAGCAACTTGTCCCGGGTGTTCAACAGAATTTCCAGGCTGTGTAGTGTCTGGGCGGCCACTCTTAACGTCGCACACAATATGGACTTGCAGCAAATGTGGCGCGCATGCGCGCCATCATGAGTTGGTTTTGAGACATTCCTGTCCCATGTGCCATGCTCCAGTTGCTTGAAAGTTAAATTGTAATATATTTATAATTCGTCCATATTCTTAATGTACATAGTAATGTTAAGTATTTAATATGAATTAAAAGTGATTATAATAAATATTCAATATTTAAGAACTATTCTAAAATATTTTATGATGATTTATTTATACACCAAAATATATATATATATATATATATATATATATAAATCTAGCATATTATTGTTTAAATATGGAAAGCTAAAGTGTGTGTTTTTTCTAAGTCTACGACGTCTCGAACGCGTTACAGTAATCAAGGTCGTGAAAGAGAAAGGTTTTTACGTCTCAGAGGTTTATATACTTGTTACAGACATACTCACAATCTCATAAATTTCGCGTAAATCTTAGAAAGTATAATGTTTAGATTTTTGTTTTTTTGCTTGGACTTTGGCATCCATACAGGAGTGCAATCAAATATTCTTTATTGCTCACCATTATTTTTCATTACATAGTTCAAACAGATACCATTAGGTAGAGAGGAAGAAAGAAAGAAAAAAGGGTTGCAAACTGTGCAGGACAACGACTAGATTTAGATAGTCATTTGTGTAAATAGATGTTGATTTATATAATAGTAATAGCAAAGGATCTACATAATAATAATAAAATACATAATAATAATAAAATACAATCTATGAGACTCAGACAAGTTCAAACTTGTTTAAGTTTCAAGGTCAAATAGGAAAGGGACAGAAAGAAAATAGAGCGAGAGGCAAATAGTTTCAACATTTTGGCTCGTTCCCCCACCCTACTACTGAGATAGCAAACTTAGGTATAAATGACGCGGGTTGCCCCCCTGAGATTCATTGAAGAACGACTTGAAGAAAGACTGAGATTGGAACCACTAGACGGCCCAGAGGAGATAGACACTTTGGCGGTCGGCTCTCCGAAACGATAACAAAAGCCAAATCGCATGCTACAACCCAAAATAACTCTACAAGACGCCTCCCACCTCTTCCACTTGAAGTGCGCCGCTTGCTGGAAGAAAAACGGAGGACTCGTAGAGCATGGCAGACCACGAGGGACCCAGCAACTAGAACCCGTCTCATCAAACTCATCGAGGATGAGGACGCACACTTGAAACCATCGCAGCCAAGGATTGGGAAGCAAGACTCGAAGAGGCCTACGACGATCACGCTTCCCTCCACAGACTCTGCCGCCAATAAAGGCCAAGCCGCCCAATACGCAGACGGCACGAGGAAGTTCGACCCTTAGACAAGTGTCCTTAACTTTTGAGACCAAAAAAAATTATAGTAGGATGAAACCCATTGAACAAAGAAGAGAATATAACAAAAATGGAAGAAAATATAATTTACGGGCGATCTGAGGTCGGAAAGGGAGATGGGGGGTGTTTTATGGGTAAAAAACTGTTTATCTCGATTTCCGGCAAAACTACAATACATAAATTTTCCGTAGGTCACTCAGGTACATAAGTTTTCTTAAAATAGCAATAACCTTCACCCTTCCCGACCTCAGATCGCCCGTAAATTATTTTTCCTTTGATTTTTATAATATTTTCCTCCTTTTCTAATGGGTTTTGATCCTACTATTATTATTCACTTTATTAATGAAACTACCTTTTCGGATTTTGTCACGGATTTATTTTGATTTTTAGTTCCCGACGTTTCGAATGCTTTACAGCAATCATGGTCACGGGAGAGACTAAGGTATTTGAAGTCTCATAGGTTTATATACTTGTTACAGACAGTGCCTACCCACAATTTACAAAAAATTTTGAAAATGGCATCATAGTACCTTATAAAATTTTAATTCTAAACATTTATATTTAAATTTAAATAATTTAAAAATAATTTATAATTATGGCAATATTATTAACTTATTTTTAGCTAGTATTATTATAATTATTATAATTTTTATTTTAATTTAGTTATTCAAAAGTATTATGTAGTGTTGCTATTATAATAATATGTATATTTTCTTATACCTATAAATTGTTTATGCTAAGTTACATTTTATAATTTAAAGTAAGTATTAATTTGATATAAGAAAATTAAGTTAAAGTTGCTAAAAATATAAATTTAATTTTGATTATTTTAAAGTATTAAGCAATACTACTTCAAATTAAAAATAATTTAATCAAATCAAAGTATGCTTAGATTTTGACAGATTCTTTTGAATTATAATTTTTAAAATTTTTAGAATTTAGATTGAAAGAAAGCTACTGCACGGTTCGGAAGGCAGATTGTGTAGAGGAGAACCGGCAAGAAAAAATAAAACTTATGAGACGTCAAATACCTTAGTCTCTCCCGCGACCATGATTGCTGTAAAGCATTCGAAACGTCGGGAACTAAAAAATCAAAATAAATCCGCGACAAAATCCGAAAAGGTAGTTTCATTTATAATGTCGAATATTCGCGTAAATCTAAGAAAGTATTATTATTCACTTTTTATTATTTTTAAAGCTTTCTACCCTGGTCTACCTAAGGAGAGAGCGGAGTTGTTTGCGGAGCACCTAACAAAGCAATTCACCCCCAATGACTGCACAAGAATCTCATTTACTAGGGAGACCGAGGAAAGAGTCAATAATGTCCTATACTCACCAGTACCAAACACGGAAGCTGTTATTTTATTTTCGCCCTCACAGGTGAAGAAGGCAGTTGCCTTTTTCACCTGTAAGGTCCTAGTAAGGACTGGACACTTCCCAACACCATGGAAGTACAATAACAACTCGAACTATTAAAACAAAAATATTCTTAAAGAGTTTTAAAAAAGGTCGGTGTGTTTAAACTTTAAAGAATTAAAGGTGGAGGAAAAAGACGCTTTGTCACGTATACAGCAATTTACTAATGAAAAAACGTTTATACGATGGAAATTCCAAGTAGATATTTGAGAAGCAGCGATTTACATGAAATTGTGCACGAAGGCCCAGAAAATCATTACAAGTACAATAGACAGAAAACATTTACCGCTTTAACTATCATGTAAAACCGCATCGGAAATGAAAAACTATGCTTTATATTTGAAAAGAAGAGGGACCAACAAAAGTGCAATACTTTACAAGAATTTTTCCAATATTCATACAACACCAAACAGGATATGACTTTCCATATAAGTTCGCTCGAAAACCGTAGCGTACCAATTAAACTGCTTGAGTGAGAATATCAACGATTACATGCTTATAACAAAAATTATGTCAACATTACCAGAAAAATACAATAACTTTATAACAGCATGGGAGTCGACAGCAACGTCTGACAAAACTACTAATAATTTAATTTCAAGACTATTGGCTGAAGAAAAACGTTTAACAACTGTATGTGCTGATACTGAAAATATTGCTTTTAAAGCCAATAATAAAAAAATAAAAAAAAAATTACGTAATTTTTGCAAGAAAAATAATCCCGAGTAAAATATTTGCTATTTCAAGAAAAACATAAAACCTTGCACTATATTATGTAAGAAAAATAATCATGAAGAAAAAAACTGTTACTTCATAAAGAATCAGGTATCTTTTATAGCCATCGAAGAACCTTTTGTGGTAGATTCAGGCTGTACGAGTTTTTTAACGGATAAAAATTCAATTCTAAGTAGTGAAAAAGATTGTAACATTAAAATTAAAACCGCAGAAACAAATAAAACTATCACAGCCACAAAAATCCGAAAAATTAAGTCTGAAAACTTTGATGATGTGCTGTATGTTCCTAAACTTGACAAAAAATTGCTGTCAGTTAACGCTATAACCATGGAGATTAGAGACCAGGAGGACCATTGCCCTAGAATGTAGTGTCTCAGAAATATTGTCAAACTAAGGAAGCGCTGCGATCGCTATGTTGTCTCAATGCCTAACTTCACGTTGTCACAATAGTGACAATACTCATTAACAGCTAACTTCACAAATACTACTTACTGACGACAGCGCGTTATAGATTCTACAAATTTTCAGAGACAGGCGGGTAATGCTTTAGTATGAAGCGATGGTTCTCCTGGTCTCTAACCTCCATGGCTATAACCATGGAGATTAGAGACCAGGAGGACCATTGCCCTAGAATGTAGTGTCTCAGAAATATTGTCAAACTAAGGAAGCGCTGCGATCGCTATGTTGTCTCAATGCCTAACTTCACGTTGTCACAATAGTGACAATACTCATTAACAGCTAACTTCACAAATACTACTTACCGACGACAGCGCGTTATAGATTCTACAAATTTTCAGAGACAGGCGGGTAATGCTTTAGTATGAAGCGATGGTTCTCCTGGTCTCTAACCTCCATGGCTATAACCATGGAGATTAGAGACCAGGAGGACCATTGCCCTAGAATGTAGTGTCTCAGAAATATTGTCAAACTAAGGAGGCGCTGCGATCGCTATGTTGTCTCAATGCCTAAGTTCACGTTGTCACAATAGTGACAATACTCATAAACAGCTAACTTCACAAATACTACTTACCGACGACAGCGCGTTATAAATTCTACAAATTTTCAGAGACAGGCGGGTAATGCTAAATCAAAATCTTCATGATCATTACAGTCGCAGTAATACCAACTTAGCGGACTAAGCGCTACGTTCCGTTTTACGTTACGCATACTAATACGTTTTAGTTACTACGTCATGGACACCAGTGGTATGTCAGAGGATATATTGAAACTATTTCAAATGATGAAAATGGAATTAGAGAAACAAACAACAACTATTACACAGAATGTAACCGACACTTTAATGCATATTATAGACTAGCTGTGCCCGCGACTTCGTTCGCGTGGATGTCGGAACTTACAATGTATTTTTTAGTGCGAAGCGCTGTTGGAGGATACCGATACAAATCATTTTTTTTTATTTATGCCCTGAGCTTTATTAATCGTCATGGCATAACAGAGACTGACTGGGAATTGCACTCGTTTGAAAGAGAAAGGAAGTTGTTGGGAATTATAGGTATTTTTGGAATAAAAACAATATCACCGGCGCCGCAACCGGTTAATATTTCAGTATTAACTCAATATTTTTAAATTAATTGTCGCTGCTTGGTCATTGCGGGCTTGATTTCCCATGTTTGTGGAATCTCCGTACACAGAAGAATTAGCTCCTGTTATGATGTAACGCAAGAACAGAGATTATCAATCAAATTAACTTTTCCGTCTTCTTGTACGGGGTATGTGCCATCGCCTATTTGTAACAATAAATTGGAAAACTCCTGTGCATTTTCGCAGCCTCCTAACTGTGCACTAAAAACTTAATGTTACTTCAATTTACGCACATATTGTTGTGCATAAAAGTTACGTGAAGTTGTGAGACCAAATGCACATAACCTTAATTTTACTACTGGAATTTCTCTATTTTTTTATTTTAAACTCAAGTATCTTTTGATAGACTGAACCGATTGCAATGAAACAAAAACTAAATATTACTTCAAGTTACATTCAATCGTTGTGTATAAAAGTTATCTACATTGCTTTCGTACATTTTACGTGATGCCCGGATAAATAAACAGACAAACCGACAAACAGACAAAAATTCTAAAAATGCTGGAAATGGGTTCTATTGGCTGTCCTTTAACACCCTGGCTATTTTTTTTTGTAAATTTTTTTGATGTACAAAAACGACTTTTCTACAGTTTTATTATATGTATAGAAGATAAAAAAAGACGTGTGGCACTCTGAGACTGCCGCGGTAAAGCTATTGCATAGCTGATTTTATCAACTTACGCAATTATAATTATTTATTTATTTTATTTATGCAGTATTTTTTTTCCTTTGTTTTTTTCCTTTGATATTAATTCAAGTTACACTTTTTGAGCGTGGTGCCCGATAAGAAAACATTTTTTTTTCTCTTATTAAATAAATGAGAAGTTAATGTTGTTCAAAATATTTTTATCATCTATTGAAAAAAACCCGATGTTCGCCATCTTGGATTTGAAAATGGACCTCATTTTTGCAATCAGCACCCCGAGAAACCTCGAAAATGACACCCATGTCATTATTGAAAAAAACCGGATATCCGCCATCTTGGATTTGAAAACGGAACTCGTTTTCGCAATCAGCACCCCGAAAAACCTCGAAAATGACACCCATGTCATTATTGAAAAAAAACCGGATGTGCGCCATCTTGGATTTGAAAATGGACCTCATTTTTGCAATCAGCATCCCGAGAAACCTCGAAAATGATACCCATGTCATTATTGAAAAAAACCCGGATGTCCACCATCTTGGATTTGAAAATGGACCTCATTTTCGCAATCAGCACCCCGAGAAACCTCGAAAATGACATCCATGTCATTATTGAAAAAAACCCGGATGTTCGCCATCTTGGATTTGAAAATGGACCTCATTTTCGCAATCAGCACCCCGAGAAACCTCGAAAATGACACCCATGTCATTATTGAAAAAAAACCGGATGTCCGCCATCTTGGATTTGAAAATGGACCTCATTTTCGCAATCAGCACCCCGAGAAACCTCGAAAATGACACCCATGTCATTATTGAAAAAAAAAACGGATATCTGCCATCTTGGATTTGAAAACGGACCTCATTTGCGCAATCAGCACCCCGAGAAACCTCGAAAATGACATCCATGTCATTATTGAAAAAAAACCGGATATCCGCCATCTTGGATTTGAAAATGGACCTCATTTTCGCAATCAGCACCTCGAGAAACCTTTTATTATTGAAACCAAAGCCTTAACCATTATTGAAAAAAAACTGTCGATCTAAAATCGATTTATTAATCTACAGCGCCATCTATATTATTAATTATGAGTAACGTCAGACCTAAACAACACCTACAAGTAAACTAAAAGATAAACCATAGATGTCGCTACTCGTCGCATCACATGACAGGTGTTAGGATTTTTTCGTTACGGAATTTCTGGATTCGGTCTCCACGCTCAAGGCCCGCGATAGAAGCTATGCAATAGCTTAAAATTTAATGTTACTTCAATTTACGCACATATTGTTGTGTATAAAAGTTACGTAAAGTTGTGAGACCAAATGCACATAACCTTAAATTTACTTCTGGAATTTCTCTACTTCTTCACTTTAAACTCAAATATCTTTTGATAGACTGAACCGATTGCAATGAAACAAAAACTAAATGTTACTTCAAGTTACCTTCAATCGTTGTGTATAAAAGTTATCTACATTGCTTTCGTACATTTTACGTGATGCCCGGATAAATAAACAGACAAACCGACAAACAGACAAACAGACAAAAATTCTAAAAATGCTGGAAATGGGTTCTATTGGTTGTCCTTTAACACCCCGGCTATTTTTTTTGTAATTTTTTTTGATGTACAAAAACGACTTTTCTACAGTTTTATTATATGTATAGAATAGAAGATAAAATACAACCAATAATAGAAGAAAATAAAAAATTAAAATTTGAAATGGAAACATTAAGCAAAAAGGTAAAATATTTGGAGGAAACTAACAGGAACCAACTAAAACTACTTCATGGAAAATGAAAAAGTTACGAAGAACTAGATATCTTTCAGAGTATGGGTGTTAAGATAGAAAAGTATGAATTAAATAAATATTATCGACTAGGTAAAAAACTAACTGGAGGGAAAACCAGACTCATACTGGTGTCATTTATATCATACCTAAAAAAAGCGGAAGTAATGAAAAATAAAAAGAAAATGACAAAGGAAATTTATCTTAGTGAAGACTTCTCGAAAGAAACATCGGAACTGCGTAAAAACCTGCAAAACCAATTAAAACTAGAAAGGGAGAAAGAAAATGAAGCATTCATTAAGAATAATACTCTTGTCGTAAGAGGTAAATCAGAAGCAGAAAAACGAAAAAGAGAAAATTCTTTGTCACCCAAGAACATACAAACACCACCCCATCCAACAGAGCGGCAAAATATTATAGCTCCGTCTAAGATGTACAAACCAGATGCATTTGCATACATGAGAGCTAGATCTCTCTCATTGTCAGAGAAACGCACGCAACAAAATAATGCATAGGGATTATTAGACACCGGTAACCTGAAGAAAACAAACATAACAAAAATTACAATTAAAAAAAACAAACAAATCCCCAACACGGCTGGTCACCGCGGGGAGTTAGACCATACCCCCCAAGAGCTCATTGCAAAAAGGTCAAAGGCTTCACTTATTAATAAAGAATAATCTGAAAATAATACACATAGTCACCGGACTAGAATTAATATAGCTACACTTAACACTAGATCACTAAAATCCCAGGAATCTTTATTAGATTTAGAAACTGCATTGGAAACTGTGAATTGGGATATAATAGGCTTAAGTGAAGTACGGAGAGCGAGAGAGAAAATTATAGAATATGATAACTACATCTTTTATTACAAAAATATATCAGCAGGCTTATACGGAGTAGGTTTTATGGTTAAAAAATATCTTAAAAAACGAAATAATTGAGTTTCAAGGAGTGTTAGACAGAATTGCAATATTAAACATTAGACTTCCCGGCCAGAAACATCCTGCCTCAATAGTTCAAATATATGCTCCAACAGAGGTCACCAAGGAGGAAATAAAAACTATTTTTATACTAAACTTAGTAAAATTATACCCAACTTGAATAAAACAGTAATAATAATGGGGGACTTTAATGGTCAAATTGGATCGAGGGGAAGGAATGAAGATAAAATACTTGGACCATATACAACTGGGAAAAGAAACAACAATGGCCAAAGATTAATAAATTTTGCTATGGAAAATAACCTACACATCATGAACAGCTATTACAACAAAAAACCAAATAGAAAGTGGACAAGTTCGACGATCGGTCGTTGCATTAAGTAGACGTGTACTTGTTATTCACGCAAAATAGTGAAACAGTGATTCTCAACTTTGACCTTTAAGTTAAAACTTCCTAGACTCATAACGGTGTGAACTATCTAAGTGAATTATGCTTGTTTACTATTGAAGATAACATCAGAGTGTTTCTGCTAGCGAGCGGGGCAACCTACCTCACACCCGCGGAAGCAGTACGATTGCTATTTTTTAACTCGCTCGCACACAGACCCTACGTTTAGCGCATACGCTTCTGCAAGTTACAAGTAAGTCTCTTACATTGAATATCACGTTATTGACGGTGTATTGTAGAACTTATTTTATTCATTCCCCGCTTGCAAATTACGATACGAATAATGAGCGTAACACGATCGCCTCCTACCATCACTGGTGGTGGATCACAACCTGACCTATCAAAATTTCATGGGGACGTTCCTGGCTCACAAATAACATTTCGTAAACGAAAACAACCAGCTGATCAGGAATGTCAGTGTTCGGAAGAAATTAAATTAATGCGTAGCGAATTAACCCGTATTACAACACTATTGGAAACATATGTTGGTTCGAACACTCAAATGATGGGCCAAATGAGCGAGTCAATTGGAACAGTGAAAACTGAAATTACGGATCTAAAGGCCTCTCATAATGAAATTAAAAATCTGGTTAGTACTAACATAGCAGAAATAAGCTCACAAATAAAAGACATCAAATCGGAAACTTCTAAAATGTTATTAGAGCATAATCATATAAAATCTCAATTAAATAAATTAGAAGTAAAATTAAATAACGATGAAAAGAAAATTGATTTATTGGAAACCAATATAAAAGACTTAAGACTTAGCCCCGCGCCCGCTACACAGACTACACAAATATATACAAATGAACAGATAATTCAAGAAGTACAAGAGCGCAAAAAGAGAGAAAACAACGTAATTATTATGGGAATAGCTGAAAACGATTCCAGCAGTATTAATGAGAGAAATCTTCGAGATGAGGCCGAAGTGCTTAAAATCATATGTCAGATAGCTACAGATATTCCAAAACCAGCCAAAATTTTCCGCATCGGTAAATATACTCCAGGGAAATCACGTAGGATCAAAGTCTGTTTCAATAAGCCAGAGATCGCCTTATTAGTTCTCAAAAGTCGAGATAAATTGCCTGACAATTTAAAACTTTTTTCTGACCAAACCCCTACCCAGCAGAAATACTACCTACACATTAAAGAAGAACTCAACCAACGTAAAAGTAATGGAGAAACCAATATTACAATTAAATACGTGAACGGAACACCGACTATTATTAAAACGCATCCAAAAAACTCCAATCGGCAACAGTAGATAGAAGAACCACTGGCACTATAAGTTACCAAACAGTTAACGACCACAGAGAATTAAGCACTGAAAAATCACGACTATCGTTTTTATACCTAAATGCACGTAGTATTAAGAAAAAAGGTAAACTTGATGAATTAAAATGCATCCTAAAAGTCATGCCAACAACTGTTCATGTCATCCTGCTCTCTGAAACTTGGATAGCAACAGAAGATCAAGCCTCACAGTTACAGATAGATAATTATACCCATTATTACAACTACAGGACAGACTCTAGAGGAGGTGGAGTATCAGCTTACGTACATAACAATTTACAACACAACCAAGTCCAGTCAATTTATCATGGTGGAAACAACTACCTATGGATACATATAGAAAAATGTGCAATAGATGTTGGCGTAGTATATAACCCTGGTGATACAAATTTTGAACAGTTTCTTGAAGAATATGAAAACCAATTACTACAACGAAAAAGGGCTATAGTATTTGGAGACTTCAATATTAACCTATTAGAGAATAACAAGAAGTTAAAGAAATATAAACAAATAATAAACGAATCAGGGTACAGACTACTAAATAAAACAAATAACACATATTGTACAAGAGACTCTGCCACAAAAAAATCAATCTTAGATCATGTAAGCACCAATTTAAAAACAAATCACTTCAACGTTGCTATTATTAATTCATCATTATCAGACCACAAACACATCTATGTTCAAATTAATAAATTTAAAACTCCCAAAAAATTATGTACCACCTATGAAGCCTTAGATTACACAAAACTATATACTTCTTTAGAGTCTAAAGGAATAACTAACACAATAAATAATTATACAGAACTCGAAAGTATAATAAAACAACATGTACTTAACTGCAAATTAACTAAAACTAAAATACTGAATGATATACGAGAAGATTGGATAAATAAAAACATTATTGATGGAATAAGTCAGAGAAACTATTTATGGGCACAATATAAGAGCAATCCGAACAATGAGGACTTAAAAAATGCTTTCAATATAAAGAAGACTGAGATAGCCAAGTTAATACAAAATACGAAAAACTCATACTACTATAAACTATTTACAAACAGCGCAAATAACCCAAAAAAGACCTGGACCTTAGTAAATAAATTATGTAATAGTAAAATAAACCAAAGTTGTGCTCCCTCAAAAATTATCCTAGATTCAAAAGTAATATCGGACACGCGCGAAATTTGTGATATTTTTAACAAGTATTTCTCAACAATAGCTTCCCTTTTGGCTAAAGAAATACCCATAGAATACCACGATATCCTACACCCCATTCATACAAACAACAGCCATAGCAACTCTGAACTTGTAACATTTAAACCATGTAGTTCCAATGAAATTGACAAAATCATCAAGAACCTAGATTCAAATACAAGTACAGGTATAGACAAAATTAGCACAAAGGCATTAAAATGTTTACAACGTTTAATTTCAAATAGTCTGGCACAATGTTTTAATCAACTTATGTCTGAAGGAATATTCCCGGACTCATTAAAGATCGCAAAAGTAACACCCATCCATAAATCTGGTTCTCAAACAGACCCAGGAAATTACCGTCCAATCTCGGTATTACCTGTCCTCTCAAAAATATTGGAAAAACTAATTCACAGTCGTTTAACTGAATACTTAGATTCTTTTAATTTTATATCCGAACGACAATATGGATTTAGGGCTAGAAGTAGCACTACTCTTGCAACTGTAGATTTAATAACAAAAATAAGACAAAACATAGATAAGAAGAACATTGCATTAGGCGTATTTATAGACTTGAAAAAAGCCTTTGATACCATAAGTCATAAACTTCTACTGCACAAACTTAAAAACATCGGTATCAAAGGTAGTGTACTTGAAATGCTAAAATCCTACCTCACCAACAGGCTTCAAGTTGTAAAAATTGATAATGTCCAAAGTAGTGCTTTGCCTATCACCAGTGGAGTCCCACAGGGCTCAATTTTGGGGCCACTCCTTTTTCTAGTATATATGAATAACATCACAGCTTTGCAACTGCATGGTCATTTAACATTGTATGCGGATGACACCTGTCTGTTCTATTTTGGAAATAACATAAATAACATTATTGCTCATGCACAAGCAGATCTTGATCTTTTGTATGAATGGTTCCGCCATAACCTTTTAACTATAAACGCCTACAAGACATGTTATATTGTATTTAAACCGAAAAATAAAATTATTGCACAACATGATCCGCTAACTGTTGGTAATTTTCCGATCGAACAGAAAACATGCGAAAAATACCTTGGCTTAAGAATAGATAACTATTTAACTTTCAACAATCAAATTGACCATATTAATAAAAAACTTTCCTCCTTAATTGGATCATTAAAAAATATTTCAAGATGCATACCTCATAAACTACGCTATAATATTTACAATTCCTTGATTAAGTCACATCTGTTATATTTAATAGAAATATGGGGTAATTCTAGTCGCACAAAATTACAAGAGCTTCAAAGGAAACAAAATAAAATACTAAAAATACTTTTTGGATATCCATTCTTAACACCCACAACTAAAATTTATAAAGAAACAAATATTATGGACCTACGACAACTTTATATATACAATTCGTGCATTTTAATAAAGAAAATTATTACAAAATCCGTACATTCTAATTTATCGTTTATGAAACAGACTAATAAGCGTAGCACCCGTCGACCTAGCTTACTAGTTCTTCCAAAAACTAGGACAAACTATGCTAAGAGGAATATTACATTTGAAGGAGCACAACTTTATAACAAGTTACCACCTAGTATAAAAAATGTAAGCTCAATTGACGCATTTAAATCCCAGCTCTCACAATATATTTTGGATAACAGTACATCATTTATTTAACATAATATAATACCTAACGTTTAACACACTTGTAAGCTGTAACTAAAAATATCCAATTACGTTAATTGAGTACCTACCTATGTGACGACCATTTGTATATTTTCACTCACTTCATTATGATGTTCTCATGTAAGTGACTTTGTCTTTTTGAGAATAAAATTCTTTAAACCTACATGGGAGTCACCTAATGGAAAGATAAGAAACGAAATAGATTATATTATAACAAACAAAACTAAACTTTTTTCAAATTTAGATATTGTGAACCAACTGAATTACAACACTGATCATAGAATGCTTCGTGGACAGCTATACGTAAAGGAACCAAAAACACCAAGAAAAACTATTCAAAATTTTAAACAACTAGTACTTTTACCACTACCAGATAATATTATACAGTCTTTACGAACAAACTTGGAAAGAATAAACCAATTAAATGGAGTCCAAGAAAAATACGATTACCTAGAAAAAACATTAAAAGAATTCGAAAATAAAACAAGAATAAATAAAGAGAGAAAAGACAAAATAGGACCACATGCACGGCAGTTACAAAGGAAAAAATTGTTTGAAGACAGGAAACAAAAAAAATACTATTACAAACCTTAGTAAAGAAATAAACCTACACATAAGAAAACACAGGCAAAAAATAAGGACTGACGCAATTAACCACTTTATAGAAAAATCAGGCGGAGTAACGAAAGCATACATTGAATTACGAGAGAACCTAAGCTGGATCAATGCTATAGAACACCCTAAAAGCAAGAAAAATAAAACACAGAATAGAAATATTAGAAATAGTAACAGAGTACTACCGCAACTTATATAACGATGAGGAAGCAATAGTGAACATGCAGCTTACCCCCTGTGACAAAAGTAACAAAAATGATATCCCATGCATCCTGAGATAGGAAGTGATTAAGGCAATAAAATCACAAAAGAAAGGAAAAGCTCCAGGAGAAGCTTATAGAACTATTTAACGAAATTCTTCGCAAAGGATATATACCTCACCTGTGGTCGTCCTCCACTATAATATTACTTCAAAAAAAAAAGGTAAAAAAGATAATATCGCCAACTACAGACCTATCAGCCTTATGTCCAATGTTTATAAAATTATTGCAAAAATACTACTAGACCGTTTAACAAAAAGACTGGATGAAAACCAACCCAAAGAACAAGCTGGAGTCCGAAGTGACTTCTCAACCATAGGTCACATCCACACGATAAAACATGTCATACAGAAATGTAATAAATATCTATCTAGCCTTCGTGGATTATAACAAGGCATTTAAAACACTCAAAAATATGAAAAGCTTTAGGAACACAAGGTATTGACAAAAAATATATACGCCTAATTAAATAATATATATATATATATATGTATATATATATATATATATATATATATATATATATATATATATATATATATATATATATATATATATATATATATATATATATATATATATCTTGTGTTAGGGCTGCCCTCAATTCAATATAATTCAAAATTTTAAGTGTCCTCCTGAAGCTTCTGCTTTTTCTGGACAGTGTATAGCCATGCTTGAAGCCATATTATTTGCAGAATCGCACAAAATCTCAAAAGTAATAATTTTTCCTGATTCTTTAAGCTACCTTCAGAGTATAATGCAAAACCCCTTACGCAGCAAATCAAAATTCGCCATTATATTTAAAATTCGAGAAGCGCTCTTTCGATGCCAAGAACAGGGTATCCTCATAACCTTGGCTTGGATCCCTAGCCATTCAGGCATTATACTGATAATGAAATTGCTGATAGCTGTGCTAAATCCGCAATAGTTACTGCTACTATGAATCACTATTATATTTTTTCTCATGACTTGCGTTCTTTATCTAAAAAGAATCTTTACACATCCTGGGATAAGTTATGGAACATTTCGTGGTTCTTTCGATTTCGCCAGGCTGACCGTAAAACCACCTCAATTATAATATGTAGGCTTCGTGTAGAACATGCCTATTCTGCCTGTACTCCGATTCATTTAACTAAATTGAAAATAAAAAATAGATCTGTCTGTAAATGTAGCTTGGATGAAGGTTCGACTGACCATATTTTATTTAACTGTCCAAAATTGCAATATTCCCTTCACGACATAACCCCTTCTCAAATTCACCGCCCAGTTAACTCCAAAATTTTATTATCTCTTGTGTTTAGACCATTTGTTAAAAAAATTGTTAGATTTATAATTCATAATAAAATTCATCTATAACGTAGTGTTTATTATCATCTTCTATCATGTACCATTTTATGTCTTAAACCATTTCTATACTAGGAAAAAAGGTGTAGATAAGTCATACGCGCTCAAAAAGTGGCACACTAAAACTAGGCTATTGGCCTACCAACGCGTTGACGACGCACTGTTGAGAATTATATTTGTCTCTTTTTCACTGGCGATACTTGAATCATGCCATCCTATTTTGACGACTAATCGTAATGTAGTGTGTTATTGCAATATTTTTAGTTATTCTGTATTCATGTGTGCGTTAGTGTGCCGTTTTTGAAGATAGAATGTCGTTGAGGTAACGTATCTACACCTTTTTACTTATAATATCATTGTCTTAAACCGATCATTCATGAACCATGTATAATTTTAATACCCCCCATTTCTAAATTTCAAAATTACCGCTCAATCTCATTCGTGTCTTCTTCACAAAACGCGACACTGGCAGAATGTATCGCGTCCTCCTTTTGAGTATTATTATTCTATGATCGCGTCTGTAAACGCAATCCCAAGCCATTTACGTTAAAAAAATTCATTTCATTTACTATAATTTGTTAATTGTAATTCTTAAATTCGTTATAATAAATAAATAGTATTTATAATATTATTAATAATTAATAATTTCGTAAAGTAATTTAATTTATAATTACTATACATACTAATAATAATTTTATTCAAAAGAATAAAATTACAATCAAGTATCAACAACAGTCAACACTTCTTTTATAGAACATTTTACTGCTAAAATTGACATGATAATAATTAAAATATTTCATATTGGTTACTATAAATTTTACTATTAAATGTACAAATTTACTATTTATTTTATCACACGCCTGTTTTTTACTGGTGTTGAAACTCACAAGATTAGCAGGCATCGCCCCAAGTGGAGACTGCCTTGAGTGTGAAATTAAACCGCTCTACAAGGGCCTCTCTTTCAGACTGAATTTGATCTCTATTGGCCCGAAGATTTGGCAGGTATCTCTCTACAACAGTCGTCTGCATACGGCATACCCATAGATACCAGGTATAAGCAGATCGTTGATATGCTGCAGGAACAAGGTTGCAGAGAGAACATACCCCCGGAACCCCTAAGTTGGTCTTTAAGGGTTGTGATGAAAAACTATCAACCATAACTCTAAGTGGTCGGTCGGTCAGGAAGTCTTTAATACAGTCAATTAGGCCGGGAGATATACCATAGGCTGAAAGCTTGCGTATAAGGCCAGCGTGCCAGACCCTGTCAAAGGCCTTTAATTGATGTCGAGGGAGACGGCAAACACATCCCCGCTTCGCTCAAGAGCTTCGCCAAAGGTGTGATTGGCATACACTAGAAGGTCCCTAGTCGACCGATTCCGGCAAAACCCATAGTGTCGATCACTGAGGAGATCATTCTGTTCTAGGTATGCCATTAAGCGACTATTCAATACACGCTCCATAATCTTGCAGAATATGGAGGTGATCGAGATCGGACTATAATTGGTGGGGTCAGCACGGCTACCTTTCTTGGGCACTGGTTGCACGTTGGCAAGCTTCCAGGATTTAGGTATTATTCCAGTCCTAAGAAAAAGGCGGTACAGACGTGTTAGTATCGGAGACAACTCGGGAGCACATGTTTTTAGCACTATCGCTGGTATACCATCAGTATCATTGGTTTTATTCACATCTAGACGACACAATACTCTCCTAACCCCCTTATTAGTGATGGGAATTTCAGGCACTGAGATCCCACAGTGAGATAGTTGTGGTGGAGTACCATTGGCAGAGTCTAGACATGAATTTTGGGCAAAAAGAGAGGCAAGCAAATTCACCTTCTCCTTTGCCGTATGAGACAGGCATCCGTCAGTTTGTACCAGCGGGGCAGTGAGGGCCGACAGTTCTTCTCGACCGCTTCGGCAAGGGACCAAAAAGGGTTTTTTAACGTTAGAACATTCATTTAGGCATAGCTGCCGATGGCTGCACATATACATGTGGTATGTGGGACTCACTTGTTTCTTCACACTTGGTTTAGCAATTATGAACTATAAAGAAACGATATTGGATGAAAGTATATTAGTTTAGTCAATAATTAAACAAGTATTCAAACTTAATAAGTTTATTTTAATAATAGTATACATGAACGAAAACGAAAATAACATTTTAAATCTTGCTATATAATACAGGTCCATAGGATAAAACTATATGCTATATAATAGCTGAAATTTTGTATGGTTTAAACAACTTAATACTTATGAAAAGATGAGGTTAATATATTACATTTATAAAATAATGGACCATTTGAGTGTTACTGCTCTAACAATATGACTTACATTTTGTTAAAAATGTTACTTTGTTTAACCTTAAAAGCAAAAGTTAAGTGGTGAAAATATTAAATATATATTTCTTATGAATATTACACGTAATTTGCAACGACTTATTTTTTTTTAATAATAATAATTTATTTATTGTACAAAAGAAGTTTTAAATTTGTAAAAAAAATTTAAAACAATGTTGCAATAAAGTGAATACATCTGTAGCTGAGCAAGGTCCAAATACTACAGTGAAAAATTTTATCAATATTACAGAAATTATTATTAATAAGAAACGCAAAATTATTGAATATAGATAAATTTTTAAATGCATCATACTTTTAATAACACCAATAACCTATATGAAAACTCTTACAAGGTTTTAGGATTGCTTATGTTTTTTTTTCTAAACATACTTATAACATTACTCTGCAAAGTTGTTAGACATTTCCATCTTTGAAAACTGTAAAGTATTTTCTATGATTTGAAATAATTCTGGTGGTTGAGGGATTCTTCCAGTTTCCAACTTAGACCATAGTGGAATGTTATCAAGAGAGATTTCAAATGCACCAGATGAAACCAATTGACCCTCTATCATATTTGCTAAAAAGAACATCATCATACAAGCATATAATTTATTTTCAAGACACCAGGACCACCACGCTGGTTGAGGTTTATTTAACCAAGCAAAAATATTGACTCCACTTAATATACACATTATCAAAATCATCTTCCCAAATCCCTGTAACAAATATTTTTATGTAGAGAATTCAAATAGTATAATAGAATGTCATATTGAAAAAACAACATACCTACAATTACTAAATAAAATGGATGTTGGTATTTGCAAGAGCATTCTTGCTTCACCTCTATTGAGTGAAGTAAGGATGCTTTATATACAGTGGAATCTCTGTAACTAGATTATTAAGGAAAATGCAAAAAAAAAAGAGATAATGACTTTTCAACTTAACAAGTATTTTGATATATAAAGGATTTAATTGCAAAAGTTTCGACTTAGAAAGGCAGCTATGGCTAGTTGGCACTGTGGATCCACACCTGGCAAACAGTTCTTTTCAGAACTAACCTTCACTGTTTCATATATACATGTCTCGTACATGCACACACACACATGTACGAGACATAAACAATATATTAGATGGCCGGAATATTCCTTTGAGATTTTATTGCTATGATTTGCTCGTAGGGAAGCAACATTTTGTTCGAGTTACAAAATTTTTATAATTTGAGATACCACATATTTAGGGCTTCAGCAGAAGGGAATGGCATTTTTTTTCGACTTACTGAGGATTATGACTTAAAGAGGTTCGAGTAACATAGATTCCACTGTAATTGTATAATGTAGTAAAAACTAGTTTTTATAAGAGTTTCATCAAACCCTTTTAAAATAAAGGATAAAAAAGAAAATATAACAAATGTAATTTATTCAATTTGATTGTTTAGTGGCTAAGCATCTTTATCTACATATAATTATTATATTCATACTGATATCAGAAATTTTTAAGGTTAAATTTAAAATCTGACATCTTTTTATTATTGTCACCTTTTAAAAGTAACAGGATAAAATAATCTTTATATTATTAGTATTTATTATAATTTGCTTAAATATTCATCTGTTTAATAAAAATAAATCAAATTTCATAATTGTTTTAATAGTCTAACAATTAAGTACCAAGTGTCTTTACTTATACTTACAATAATTCTAGAAAGATACATATTTAGACCTGGAGGATCATAATTTGCACCCAATACTGAGATTTGTGGATATTTCTGTTGTATTATTGCAGCATAATCTTCATATACTTTTCTGTAGCCACAAGAATAGCTAAAAATGCAGTAAATGATGATGTATTCAACTATATTATTAATTTATGTTATCAGTTTCACACTAGATTTTAATAAATCATTCGAGAAAAGTACTTAAAAAGTAAGATGAATGAATACTATCTATTTTGTAATTAGAACTATCTTAATTTAAATTTCAAAATCGGATCGGAATCGGATTCATAAATTCATACAAACCAATAATAAATATTCATGATATGACCGACTCCTTGACCAATTTTTGATATACTTTCAGCCTCATTCTGTTTTGCGAGTACGTAATTGTCGGTGCATAATACAATACAGAGAATTAAACTTGTGAATAAAAATGTTATTCCAATATTATTAAACAAAGACATTATAAAAGGTTTATTTGCAAATGTACTCAGTTTGACAAGAAACCATGTGACACAATGTACAATTATGAAATATGAGCATTAAATTAATTATTTCACTTATTTGTCGAACTTATGTCTTATACAAATTATGAATTATGTCAAAAGCAAAACCAAGAGACAAGACAATTCGGAAAACTAGGGATGTTGATAAAATATCGATATATCGAAATATCGATATTATTATTTAGAAATACCGATATTTATTGCTAAGGTAAAGGCTACACGGGCGGTTCTCCCGCCGCGGGAAACCGCTCGACAAAGCTGCCGCAGACCATCAAACCACACGGGACGCGGTTTATCGCTGCCTTTTGTTCATTTCAACATGGATCCGCCAATGATAACTGCGCTTGCAGCTCTCATATTAATAGAATTATTAAAAAATAAAGTAAAGCGCAATGTGTGGGTGGAACCAGTGTTAAGTAATCGTTTAACTTTGGGAATATTTCATTCAATGCTTAGTGCACACCGTGATAACCCTCATAAGTTCTTCTCATACTACAGAATGTCTGTGAACTCATTTGATGAACTTCTATCAATTATTATAAGCCAACGTATCAAGAAACTGGATACAAATATGCGAAGATCCATCACACCTGCAGAACGTTTGGCTGTAACTCTCAGGTAAATAAAATGACATTATTTTATTATGTAATCTTTTTTATTAGGGTAAGTACTGCAGAACATTAAAATATATTAATGGAAAATTATGAATTTTCCGTTGATGTGTCCGAAGCAGTATCGTTTTGTGGCGATGCGATACTGTTCATTGGAGATAATGTCTCGTGATATGCTCTAGAGCCAAAGCTCCCAGATGAATCCTGGTTTCTCTGGTAAAGAAATTCAGACAAGTTGCTAGGAATACTGCGGTTTCTTTCGTTTCTTTGTATATTTCTGAATAAATTCGTAATTTCATATCTGGTTTCCATAGCCAAATCTGCCCCTCTAGACAAGTGGCAAAACGCTAGTAGAATAGAATAATCAATGTATGGGATTGACATAAGCTTACGACTAGTGATTAGATTCAACTATGGGTAGAGATAAGGAGAACTATCTCATATGGGGGGAAAGTTGAAAAAGTGTCCAGCTGTATGCTGAAAATAAAGTTTTCATTACCTACCAGAATAGCGCTGGCGTTCGAATAGTTTCAATATGAACATAGCTGTTATAAATGGAGTGAAGTTTGCTGAGTTCAAATATTTAAATTTTTTAATGACCCAAGTAGTTAGTAAAATGCTAGTATACAAAACCTCAACTATTTACGTAGTCTAGAAAATGTTTTAGTAAATATAAACAAAATACTGCAGAGAGAAAGCGTAATTTTTTTCTAATTACGTTTGGCGCTTTCTTTAAAATTTATCGACTGCTACTGCAGCGCCACTCTTACTGGACGCGTTTTTACGGACACTTTTTCGTACACGAGATGGTCCTCCTTAGGCGTTAGCGTTTATCGAAATAGAATCGGTACGGAGCGTTTGCCATTTGTCTAGAGGGGCTGGAGTCATAGAATCCATAATGGGTACAAAGGATATAAGAAATGCTCGATTTCCTTTTGCGTCACTATCGTTATTTAACTTTTGTAATTGTAAACTTTCGTTCAAAATTTTTGTTATTTGAAATTTGGGTAGTTTCCGTTTGTTTCTTTTTTTGGGAGGAACTTGGTTTTGTTGAGGTGGTATCATCAAATTATCTTCTTCCTGATTTTGTGATAAAGTCGAAAGTATTGGAGAGACATTGGACTCTCGTTCATCTACAGTACTGACGGTAGGGCGTAAAAAGGACAACAAGTCAAAATAAATATATCTTTTTTTTTTTTGGAGCCGATTGACCCGACACTGTGGTAGTTTCTGATTTTACTTCTTTCATATCTCTAACTCACTATCTCTAATATTCCTCCACTTCTTCATCAGATCTTTAACTGCAAAAAAGAAGAAATATGTTAATGTCGCATCTATTTCTTTTTCAGATATGTGGCTTCGGGAGCAACTTTTACTGATTTGGAGTATGATTTTCTAATTTATCGAAAAACTATACCATTTATTGTAAAAGAAACCTGTCAAGCTATATGGCAAGAATTGGCACATTTAGAAATGCCAACACCAAATAAGGAAAAATGGATAAACATTGCTGAGAAATTCTACAAAGAAGCGAATTTTCCTAATTGTGTTGGCGCCATTGATGGCAAACATATTAGAATTTTTTGCCCTCCGAATGCTGGATCCAAATATTATAATTATAAAAAATATCATTCGATTATTTTATTGGCAGTGGTTGACGCAGACTACTGTTTTACATTCATTGACGTTGGTGTTTTAGGTCGAGAAGGCAACTCGTCAATTTTCAAAAGTTCAAATTTCGGGCAAAAGTTAACTCGTTCTCAGTTAGATTTGGTATGGTATGGTATGGTAAGCACGGGCTGGTTTCCGCAACTCGACGACTTAGCGCCTATTTTGCGTGTGTGGGAATTTATTGTTCACTCCTGCCACTCAAGCTCCTCAAGAAATTTAAGAAGTTTTTTAGGCTTCTTGAATATCTCCGGAAGTGCCCTCGGGGTGCCAAGATGTTGTGCCCGGTAAGCCGCTACACCTGGACAGTTTAAGAGTACACGTGTAGCCGTTTCTTCTGTCCCCATGCAAGCTCTGCACAGGGGACTGTCTGTGATACCTATGTTAAAAAGATGCTTATTATATGGTCCGTGTCCGGTCAGAGCCGCAGTTATTTGTCTAAGGTGGCGTCTGTCCATGTTTAATAGATTGTTTGCCAATTAGGCGTCAATAATTGAAAGTGCCCCTTTGGCCTGTCTACAGTCCTCGAGTTCGGACCATAGAGTGGCGTGTTTACTTTTCATGCGTTGCCGAATTTGGCCTTTGAGCCAGCAAGATGGTAATGGTATGATTGGTTCAGCCCCAATGGCTGTCGTATTTGACCCCCTTCTTGCTAGCTCATCGGCCTTATCATTACCGCGTGTGTTGTTGTGACCTTTGATCCATTGTAGTGTGATGTCATTTTTTTCACCTACCTGCATCAAGATGTTATGGCATTCATAGATAATACCTGAAGTGGTTGTGCTACTATTTAGTGCCTGTAGTACTGACATGCTGTCTGATAGTATGCGAATTGGGGAATCCTGTACCCCACGTTCCACGATTGCTCTGGCTGCCACAAGTATACCTATACACTTGGCTTGAAACACTGTGTTATAGGTGCCTATGGGTAGTGATGTATTAAAATCAAGGTCTTCGGAGAAGATGTGTCCTGTCCCAGTTTTCGTTTTTGAGCCGTCTGTGAAGATACTCAGGGCTGTCCTATTGGAAGTTGCCTGTGGATCCTCTTCGAGCTGTATTTTGTATTTTGTATGTCGAAAATATATTTGGTCTTTATCCCATCATTAGGTGCTTCCATGAAAGGGATATCTTTGGCTATATCCTTCAAGATTTTTATATGAGGTGTGTTAGTTGTACACAATTATTTGTGGTTCTTTAATCGCACTGCCGTGGTTGCAGCTTCTTGTTGGATAAATAAGTGCAGTGGCAGGATGTTTAACATGGCCTCGATAGCCGCTGTTGGTGTTGTTCTCATGCAGCCTGTCACTGCCATGCACACTAGCCTTTGCCAACTTTGTAGCTTGGATTGTGCTGTGGTGAGAAGTGTTCTGCGCCTCCATACCACCGAACCGTAGCATATCATGGGTCTGATGACCGCAGTGTAAAGCCATAAAGTCAGTTTGGGGTTGAGGCCACAGCTTTTTCCAATCATCCTGCGGCATTGCCAAAAGATGATACTGGCTTTGTTTAATTTGTTTTCAAGGTGTTTGGACCAGCTTAATTTACTATCTAGTATTACGCCAAGGTATTTTACTTCTGTGGTTAGTTTCAGAGTTGAGTTAAAGAGTATCGGTAGGGTATATCTTCCCAAATCTCGTTTGTTCGTAAACATTACTAGTTCCGTTTTGTTCGGATTTATGGTTAGGTTGTATTCTTTGCACCACCGTTCTACTAGTAACAGGGCTGTCTGTGCTAGTTCGCATAGTGTGCTTGTGAATTTGCCTGTTATGAGTATAGCTAAGTCATCTGCATAGCCTATTGTATAATATCTATTGTTGTTTAACAAGGATATTAGGTCGTTGACTACTAGATTCCATAGCAGGGGCGATAGCACCCCTCCTTGGCATCCCTTGGCAACGATAGCACCTTGTTCGTTGTTGTTGTTGCTGATTCTTACTATTCTGTTTGCCAGCATGTTTCGAATCCAATTTGTGATGGTTGGGTTTGTTTTGTGTCGGTTGAGTGCCGTCACTATTCTGTTAAAGTTGGTTTTGTCGAAGGCGCCTTCAATGTCTATAAAGGTGCCTAGGCAAGATTCCTTGATTATTAAGGCCTCTTCGATCTTGCCCACTACAGCGTGTAGGGCAGATTCCGTCGATTTGCCTGCACTATACGCATGTTGGTTTTTATGTAAGGGTACTTTCGGTAGTACGTTGTCTCTCAGGTATCTGTCACATAGTCTCTCCATGGTCTTTAGGAGGAAGGACGTAAGACTGATTGGTCTGTATGACCTTGCATCTGAGTATAGTCTGACTTGCCTGGTTTCGGTATAAATATAACCTTTACCTCTTGCCAGGGTTTGGGTATATAGCCATAAGCCAGGCAGGCTTGAAAAATTCTGCTAAGTGCGTGATGTAGGCGCGTGCCTCCCCATTGAAGGAACGCTGGGTATATACCGTCTAAGCCGGGAGCTTTAAAAGGTTGGAAGCTCTTGGCTGCCCATGCTATTTTCTTTGGTTGTATAATTTCTTCTGCGCATTTCCAAGCGCTTTCAGATGTTGAATGGTTTGTGTCCGACCAGTTGGATGTAGTAACCATAGTACAGTCAGGGAAGTGCGTTTGAAGTAACACTTGATATGACTCTTCTAATGATTTGGTGTTTGAGTTGTCTGGTCTCTTTAGGGACGCCAGCTCTCGCTGTGGACCCCCGGCTAGGATTTTACGGATTCTACTGGCCTGTACAAAGGACTCGATCGATTCGCAGAAGTCGCGCCATGCCCGAGTTCTCCAATATCTTATCCTTTTCTTGTACTTGGCCTTGACATTTTTGTAGTGATCCCAATCCTGGTTATCGTAAGTGTTCATTGCTCTATTGAGTGCTTTCCTTACCTTAGTTCTAAGGCGTTTTAACTCTGGACCCCACCATGATTTTTATCGGTTGGGTTTTTCGGAGGGTGAATTAGTGAACATGTTGCCTCGTAGCATTTTGTTAATAGGAGGGTAATTTTTTCCACTAGTTCTTCGATACTTTGAGTGTTTGTTATTTTGTCAGGGCAGTCCAGCTCCCGAAGTCCTCTTTCGAGCATTTCGCGGAACTCTTTCTTATTTGTTTTACGGACGTTCCTGTAAGGTTGTGGAGATGTAGGGATTAACCCTAGGTCATATCGTATCCACCTGTGGTCTGAGCATGATGCTTCGTCAGATACATGCCATTTGGATATAAGTTTGGACCCGCCTTCGTTAGCCAGCGTGAGATCGATAATAGTTCTGGCGCGTCTGGTTACAAAAGTGGGTTTGTTTCCTGTATTGATGATATCTAAGTTGGTAGTAAGTTGGTAAGTATTCCATTAGTATCTTACCTCTGTTGTTTGTGTTTTCGTTGCCCCAGACTATGTGATGACAGTTTGAGTCAGTGGCAACGATTATGTCAATTCCTTCTGCTTCGCAGTGGTTAACTAGTCGTACCAGGTCTTGTGGTGGGGGATCCTCTCCGTCCGGCATGTACACAGACGTGAGAACAACTTCCCGTGACGTAGTTGTCGATTTTGCTGTTTTGATTGTGCAGATATCTCTAGAACAGAAGTCGGTTAGGATCTGCACGGATATGTTGTTAGTGATAAATATAGCGGCCCTTGGATAGGGTTCGTTACTTGCTATTAGCTTACCTTTGAGGTTGCCCAGTCCTTGTATGGTCCCCGACCTTGATAGCCAGGGTTCTTGGATAAGGGTGACAGCTGTATTGTTATTCTCCAACCACTTACGCAGCTGTGCCGTCGCGGTGAGGCTATGGTGGAGATTGATCTGTAAAGCTCGACTACTTGGTAAAAGGGACTCCATCGTCAGAGTCATCCCCCGTCCCAATGTCGAGCTCTTCCATCCCTTCCATCACTGACGCTCGCCATATCGACGTTCGCCAGATCGTGCATCGTGTCAAGGACTGTGCCCTCGGGGTACACACCCCGAGGGCACAGTTCCCGTTGCGGCAGCATTATCTGCTATCGGTGGGATGGTTTTTGGCTGTTTCGTTTCCCCCTTTTTTTTGGTGCTTTCGACCTTTGGTGGTGTTTCGATGAATCTCCCCTTTCGTTCTTCAAACTTGACATAGACGGCGCCCAGCATATAGCAGAGCTGCCGCCCATGTTCAAGTATGTGTGGGATGAGATCCTCCGGTATACTAACAACTAAGAATGTACCTGCTGTTTGTTTCTGTGCGGTGTGCAGCAACCATCGATCTACTTCAGCCCAGGGGTTGAAGTAGCGAAGTGCTTCCCCGATTTGTTTGGTTTCGGCTTTTCCTGGTATAAGGATGCCACATCTAACTTTCCTCGGTAAATCGCATTGTCTTCTTACCTCGACTTTGACACCGGAAGTCAGCGTGTGGCCGTCGATATTTGCTCTTACCCACTCCATGGCCTCTACGTTCATGCACCACAGTTGCAGCGATCCATTAACGTAGGTGGGTTTACCTTGGAATGTAGGTGGATTGTTAGCTCTGGCCTGTACTAATGACCAGAGTTTGCTGTTTAAAGTTTCTTCGACCTCCTCCGCCTGTTCTTTGGTTAGGTGGCCGGCATTTGTTGTTGTGATGGCCGCTATGTGATCTGATTTAGCGGCCGCTGCATATGTTTATATGCTACACCAAGTAGCACCGGTGCGGGCCTTCTTATTGGCTTCGCTTGGCGTCGTCGCATCATCTGGGCGATGCCGTTTGTTGGTGCTGTTTTTCCCTTTCCCTTTCCCTTCGTTCGAGGGCTTTGTGTTGTTAGCCTCTGGGGCCTGTGCTCCACTGGTGCCCGGTTTTGGGCTGGCTGGTGTTGTTGGTACGTTGGACGTAGCTGACGCCTGAGCATTTTCAGCTCGTAACCTTCGTTTCCTCCTGTTGTTTGCATTGGGACGTTTTCTGTTCCTCTGCGCTGGTTCATTTTTGTCCATGTTCCCAGTGTTGTTTTTGACCTTATCCGATTGTGGTGCTCTGTTAGATTTTTTGGAGGCCACTACTGTCCATAGTCCTCCTTGATCCAGGCTTGGTGGGGCAGTTGTTTTCACCCCCCTAGCCGCCTCCCTCTCAGCATCCACGATTCCCTCAACCTTGGCAGACGGGGGCAAAGCCAGTTTCCTGGATGCCGCCACACTAGCTTCGGCTTTGGTCATCGTTTCGCTGGTTGGGGGTGCCAGTGAAGTGCTCACAACCGTCCTTTTCCCCTCGTTGGTTGCCCCGGCTTCTGCCATAGTTGGGGGGGCCTCCAGTCTCCTGGCTGCCTCCGCACCACCCACGGCAGCGGGGTCGTTGCAACCATCTCAGGGTTGCCTGGAGAAGATGAGGTGAGGAGGCCCCGCGGGGCCTCCATTGACCTCATCTGCTGTTTTTTAGTAGGTAAAGGCAGATGGGGTTTAGAAACTTTGCGTTGCCCCTTGGTCTCCTTGCCCTTTCCCCCTTTCCTATTTGGTTTTATTTGTTCTTTGGCGTGGGACCCTCTCACAGGAGAACCTGTGTTCGGAACACCAGACGCGTTCGCATAGGATGGTTTGTTAGGGGCCTCTTCGGGATGTCCCTCTTAGGCCACCGTTTGTTCGGTGTTTTTTACGAATCCTATATTATCCATAATTCGTATGAAAAAGTTTCGTCCGCTGAGCTTCCCACCCACCTTCGAGCCCGCAACTGGGAGTGCTCTACGAGCACTAGGACTACCCAGCGGATATAGATGAGAAAGGATGGCGTACGGTGCGACATCGAGAGCTCAGACGCACGTGCCCGAAGGCCGCGTGCTATGTGTGGCTGGCAGACCGGATTCAGATCTATCAGTTGTTCCACACACCCTTACTCCATCAGCATGACCTTCCGCTTCCCCCTCCCCATCTCACCTGCGGCCCTCTGAGACGCATAACCGTTTCCCCCAAGCTGGTTAGACTCAGGGGCTACTGTTTAGTGTGAACTCGGGACCAAAGGGGCGTGTTGCCGGCTGGACTGGCTCGACTCAACCTCCCAGGACTCCGTCATCCCCACGTACAGCGATCAACTGCGCAGGTCAACGATGATGCGATCAACGCGCTGCTGCTAATAAATTGAATACATACATTTAAAATAGAACCTGATACACGTACATATATATGTATATAAGGTTGGGCTATACTAGCTATCGGTGCATGCCCAGGTACATAGATATTTATATGTATATGAATCTATATACTACATAGATCAGTTGTTATATAACTATATATAAATAACTACAGCCCACCTACACAACTGTAGCATGTTGAGATAGATAACTCATATTAGTTGAAACAAAGGAAGGTATAATAAAATAGACTAACGAATAGATATATAGATAATCTGAAATATAGATAATCGAACAGTATTTTTATATTAGTATTTTGATGGATGTTGTTATTATTGTTGGTTATTGTGTCGATAAAGCAACTTCAGCAGTACGTCATTTAATTTTGTTTATTTATACTATAATAACATTTTTCTTAAAAATACCGAGCAAAGCTCGGTCATCCAGGTACTATAAAATAATGTTCTTAGATATATTAATAGTACTCATGATTGCTCATAAAAAATTTCGCGGTGACATATTATGCCTAACTATTACAGTTAAGCCACAATGACAGTTTTAGTTTATAAATTATTATTAAGTTCAAATATGGGTGAAATCGAATAGTGGTGGTATCATGATAGTAATCCTTATCCATTTAAATGGTTTGATAATTAAGGTTGATTATGTATGTGTAAATTCCACTTTAAATTAGGCGGATCTGACTTTTCGTTTAGAAGTAATGACGGTTATAAAGATTCTAAAAGTAAAAAAAAGTCGCAGTTTGAACAAACTGTCCTACGTTTAGAATAAACTCAAAAACTACTATAGTCTAATCAACAAGTTCAAAAACGTGTTAAATAGGTATAAATAACTAGACCGATTTGAAAAATTCTTTTACTGATTCAAAAATACCTTGTTAGCGAATAACGTAACCTATATTTTATCCTCGTATTCTCCCGGGAACTTGAACTACGGGGGTGAAACCGCGATGCGTTGCTACAGTAACTTAGCAAATTTACATTTTTATATGATACGAAATTATAAAACATATATCAATATCTAAAAACAACTTTGCGATACCATTTATGCTCAACTATTGTAGTTAAGTCACTATAACTACTTTTTTACATTTTAAAAGTTGATAATAATGCCAAGCAAAATCAGACCTTAAAGTACAGATTCAACTATTAGCACATTATTATCTCCAATCTCTAATATAGTATAAAAATCACAGTCAAAGAGTCCAAAACGTTTGACCGATTTTTATGAAATTTTTGTGTACGTCTGAGAATAGGTCGTAGGCTATTTTTTATTCCCCTAAGTGATAAGGGTGGCCCTCTCTATATATATTTTTTTTATTTTTAAACCAAAATTTTAATTTTTATGATTTGGCATCATGGCATACTTATATAACCCAAAATTTTCATCCTTTTACCACTAATCCCTGTTTTAATAGTGATAAGAACGCGGGCGGAGCCGCGGGAACTGCTTTTTTTATTATAATTCAAGAAAAAAAATCAGTTAATTTAGCGCGAAATCTAGCGCTTTTTGTGTTAATTCTAGCGCCGAATTATTTTTTTGATCTGACAGCACTGCACTTGTTAGTTATTGACAATGACTAATGACTATTGATTATTTTTTATTACTCTGTGTTGTTTATCTTTTTGGCTGTCATGCGTATAATAAAGTACAAAAAATTAGTGCAATAATAATTCCTAAGCCTTCCTAGTGTAGCAATATACTCTATGCTTCCTAGGTAAATAATAATAAAATATATCTAATTCTGAATTTAAAACTGTTAAAATTTGCGCATAAAACTGTAAAATGCCGCATAGTCACTGTGGTGGGCACCATGATCATGATCATGAAAGTTACGATGAAATAGGTGTTCAGTACAATTTATTTCAAAAAATTGATATTGAAAACTTACAATGTTTAAATGAAAGCATTGATGGTGCTGGAAAGACTGTTTTTAAGCCCTGGGAAAGAAGGTTAGACCGAACACAGGTAGTACTAAGTTGATTTTTGTTACCAAATCTTTTACATCATACATTGTGATTGATTTATTTATTTTGACAAGCTTTTATTTGGTAGTATGTTGAAAGTGATGCAGACGAAGAGTTACTCTTTAATATACCTTTCACTGGTAATGTTAAACTTAAAGGTATAAGGATAGTATCCGAGGACACAGATTGTCATCCAGCAAAGTTACGACTGTAAGTATACTTTCAAAATTTGAAAATTTTGTATTTTTTATTATTTCTTATTTTAATGTAAAAAACCGTTATAGGCTATAAATATATTGGTTAAGAAAAAGGAAAATAGATCTTATTGATCATACATTTTAAAAAGTATATTGTATCTGAAATATTTTTGTTTTTCAGATTTAAAAATAAACCAAACCTAACATTTGATGATGTGTCTATGGAACCTGATCAAGTTTTTGAACTTCAAAAAGATTGCGAGGGACATATTGAATATAATCCAAAGTAAATATCATCCATTAAAGCACAATTATTATTATTTATACCCACCATATGACAGTTTTTTTTTCTGCCAGCAATAGTTTATATTTCGTCGGTTTACTGCAAGAACTCACTAATGGTAAAAAATCATTAAGTATGTGTATTAATTACTCCTTGGACATTGTCTTGACGAGATCTATATAATGCAAAAACGCACACATTTCTAGCTGTTCTAATTTGGAAGTTATAACGTCAGATTAAATTGATATTTGCAATTTTGACACTTTTGGGTTTTATAAAAATTGTTGTCACTTTGTAAAATTTTAAAAAATCAAAGTAGTGAAATAATGTATATTTTCATTTTTACAAAACTCATTTATGTAATTTTATGATTTTTTTAAATATGACGATTACGAAAATCACCTTAGAATGAAACTTGTTAAAATTCATTAACTGCGCTTAATTACTTATTAAAAACAAGAATGTTATAATAAGCCACGTTAAACAAGTTTAATGGATTCTATGAAATCAATTATGTGACAATACATTAAAGTTGGTTAGTCAAGAATTATTATTTTTTTTCAATTATTCATAATGATGCCTCATTTGGCTCAGTTGGTAGTGTCCTTACTTTCTGCGCCAGCGGTCGCGGGTTCGAGTCCCACTGGAGGCATTCATTTGTTAAACACGAATGTTTGTACTCCAGTCATGGGTGTTTATAATATCTATAATATGTATGTATTTAAAATTTATATGTATAGTATATCAAGTATCTGGTATCCGCAACACAAGCACGTTACGTAGCTTACTGAGGAACTAGATGGCGCTGTTGTAATAGTGTCCCAACATATTTATTTATTTATAATAAAATAGTAAATTCATTTTATATCGATTAAAAGCAGTTAGTAACTTAGGTTTGATGAGAATCATTGTCCCACCATTATTATTTAGTGAATTTTGTGTACTTTAGACCAATAGATTATTATTTATTATTTATTTATTGGGTGTGATGCCGAGGTCGTCCCTAGCTACATCGACCAGTTCTGATACATTGTAGCTCCCTTTAAAGTTAATTTAGATTTCTCCGCGTAGTCCTGTTGCCTTCAAGAACTTCCAAATTTTCTGAACGGAGAGCTTCTGTATCTTTTCAGGATATAATAAGCTACCCAAGATGGATAGTTTTGCGGTGCATGAGTGGTCCGCACGAGCAGAATGTGCATGGCAGATTCCTCTGACTCGTGGCAAAGTCTGCACATTGCGGACTGACTGACTCTGGCGGTTACTCTGTCCTAGGTACATCTAACTCTCTGTTAGATGTACCCAGGACATTCAAATTGTTCATCTATAGAATCTATAGCCATGCTTGGCTATTTGAGAAGATGTAGATATTTTGGTTTTTAAGCTTTCTCTCCAGGATGACCTGATGACGCTTTTGTTAATGGTGAAGACTTCAGCCTAGAAGATCGTGGCTCCTTGTTGAGATTGATAGGCTCTACGCTTAAGGCAATAGATACCGCACACTACATCAGATGCTTTCTTGGATCCGTCCGTAAACCAACATGACTGCCCTTCTTGTGAGACTCTTGGCTGTTTAGTGACATATCTCGGTTGACAAGGTCTATTTTGTATAATTTTGTATAGTTCAACTCTGTGTTCATGCCATCCGCTGGCAAATTTAGAATATTATGTTCGAATGTCGACTATTTGAGACTATGCAATTGCAACTTGCAGGCAAGATTTCGTTTCTTTTCGCATGTAGAGGTATAGCGGAGCTATGTCCAACAATGCATTTAGAGCGTTACCTGGTGCCGAATGGAAAGCCTTCTATTTTCTTTCCTGTGATCATTATACATGCCATCCGTTGTACACTGTCTAGTTTAGTCATTGTTGTCTTTTGTTTGGTTTTGTTATAACATACTACTTAGGCATATGTTATTAATTATTATCGGCCTTATTAGGGCCTTTTTGGGTTTGAGGCCTCACTTGGTTTCTGCCATTATTGACAACATAACCAGAGGGCCATTTTGGCGTTTTGTGTAAATGTCACAATTAACTCTTACCTCAACAGAGGTAAGAGTTCCATGTCAACTATTGGTCAATAGTGACTCCAAGGTACTTTACCTCATTTGATAAGTAAAAGATGTCGCCATTGAGTCTGAGTTTGGTCAGCTTTTCTTACCTTCCAGTACGATTATTGTTTTATCAGCGTTAAATGATAATTTGTTTTCCCTGCACCACCTTGTGTGTGTGTGTGTGTGTGTGTGTGTGTGTCTGTGTCTGTGTCTGTGTCTGTGTCTGTCTGTGTCTGTGTCTGTGTGTGTGTGTGTGTGTGTGTCTGTGTGTGTCTGTGTGTGTCTGTGTGTGTCTGTGTGTCTGTGTGTGTGTGTCTGTGTGTGTGTGTGTCTGTCTGTGTCTGTGTCTGTCTGTGTCTGTGTGTGTCTGTCTGTGTGTGTCTGTCTGTGTGTGTCTGTCTGTGTGTGTCTGTCTGTGTGTGTCTGTGTCTGTGTGTGTGTCTGTCTGTGTGTGTGTCTGTCTGTGTGTGTGTCTGTCTGTGTGTGTGTCTGTCTGTGTGTGTGTCTGTCTGTGTGTGTCTGTCTGTGTGTGTCTGTCTGTGTGTGTGTGTCTGTGTGTGTCTGTGTGTGTGTCTGTGTGTCTGTGGGTGTGTGTGTCTGTGTGTGTCTGTGTGTGTGTCTGTGTGTGTGTGTGTGTCTGTGTGTGTCTGTGTGTGTGTGTGTCTGTGTGTGTGTGTGTGTGTGTCTGTGTGTCTGTGTGTGTGTGTGTGTCTGTGTGTGTGTGTGTGTGTGTGTGTGTGTGTGTGTGTGTGTGTGTGTGTGTGTGTGTGTGTGTGTGTTGAGAGCTCCTTGTAACCTGGCGGAAGTTGTTTTCAGGCAAGGACCTTTTACGATAGTAACAAGGTCATCTGCATAGCCTTGTGTCATAGTCGAGGTTCGCCATGATTACAAGAAGTAGGCCTACATCTAGGGTCCATAATAGGGATGAGAATACTCCTCCTTGTGGACAGCTTTTTCATTCTTTCCTGAAAGGCCGACGACCTATTTGCAAGCGAGTGTTGCAATTGTCCATTGGCGGCGGTGATCACTTTCCATCAGGTGAGCCTCCTGCCCCTTTGCCCCCTTTATCCATAAAATAAAACATTATTCCTATTCAAAAAGTATGTATTACAAAAAAAATAGACTCAATTAATTAAATGGAATTATAATAGTTGAGGAGAATTCGCAAATAACTAAAGTAAACAGTGCCATCCACCAGGTTCAACTACAGCTAAGAATCATCCAGGAAAGAAAAACCTTATAATTATATACTTGTATTTCTTAAAATAGACTTGAATTTTAAGAAATAATTAATTCAAATCTCGAAGAAAAGCCTATTGGCAAGAAGTCATTAACGTTATGTCTTTTTTTTAATATATTTTTTAATAATTACTCGTTAATAATTAAAAGAAATACCTGATTTTAATAGTAAAGACATTCAGCAATATAATGGTGTTTTACTTTTCTTTCACATAATTATATCTAAGACTAGCGAGTAGCGACTCACCCTCGCTTCGCTCGGGTTCGTCCCTACGTACGTGTTGTATATATTTACTTCACACCGCCCGGTATATATTTGACTTGATTTTTAATATGAATTACCATTACACGCACCATGGCAACGGTCATAACTGATACGTCAAACGCCGTTAATTTTATAAAGTTTTTTTAAATTTTCTAATCTTCCGCACAACTTTTTTATTTTTTTCTTTCATAAGAACCTTCTCCTAACAATAACAAACATAACAAAAAAAGAATTGCCCAAATTGGTCCTGGTGTTGTTGAGTTATGCGCTTACCAACACATTTTGCGATTCATTTTTATATTATAGATTATATTGGGAAAACAATATAACTAAAACTGGCTTTTCTCAAAGTTTTGTTTTTGTTGGTTAATGAGTTCTTGCAGTAAATCGACGATTTATAGATTAATATCGCTGGGATGGCTCCTAAATAAAAAAAAAATTGGAAGTTTCTCCATAATATATATAAAAAAGTTTGATGGAGTTTGGAGATTAACAGTTTATTTGTGTTGCCCATATTGTCTTATAATATTTGATAGTGTATCTAAGTTTACTTGGCTTAGTAAGTCTTGGGTTAAAATATGCCCAAGTACAACATGAAATTAGGAAAAGTGTTTGTTGTAACTTGTACAGAAATCCGTTGGGAGGATGTTATCAGAAAGTATTATGAATTGTAATATATTTTTGTGTAATTTTCAGAATAGTCACTTTTTCGAGTGTATCACATTTAACCATGCATTTTCCTGCCAATTTTGGCGCTGAAAGTACAAAAATATTTTACATAGGACTAAAAGGAGAGTGGATGCCTGGACATAATCATGGAGTCACTATTTGTACTTATGAAGCTAGACCCATGCTTGAAGATCACAAATTGAGTCATTTAGATTCTGTTAGCAAAGCTGTTGATTAGTTTTTCTGATTACTTTTAAGAATATACGTAATAAAATATTTTTGTTTGTAGTGTTTAATTACTTATAACCATACGAAATAGAAAAACCGGTGGAAGTGCAAAGTAGGCGTGGCACGCGCGGCACACATTAGCGATGTCACCCTCAGGGCCTCACCTAATCACAATTCCCACAATCAGATGCGTTTTGACAACTGAACGTGTCAAGTTGGTCGTCTCACAACGAAATTTATTTTTCATAAATATGCCGTATTGTTCCATTTTGGAGTACAAAAATGATAGTAGGAGTAAATCTTAAAAATGGAGATGTTACGTATAATAAGTACGATAATATTTGTTTTAAATAAAATCTTATTTCAATTGACTAATAATTTAATAGAATGTCTAGTAAAGTCAAGCTTATAATAATTAGAATAAAGTATATTTCAGATTGACAGTCTTAGATTAATAACACCTAGATGGTGTGTAGACTGTAGGTCCAAGCGAATTGAAGCCTTTTTTTGGCTAGATTTGGCTAGATACGTTTCCCGTCGCGTCAAGGTCAACTTATACTTAGTCTTAGCTCCCGCTTTATTTGAAAATAACTTGCTGTGCAGTGAAAGGGTGTCAAAACACGACTCATAATAAAACTAAGAAAAAGAAAATCACATTACACAGGTAAGTACTATTTGGCAACTTATAATTTTAAGTAAAACATTCGTCAGAAAATTAATTTGTAAACAAATCAGACGCCATTAGCATTACACTAAAATGTTGCCAGCTATAGTCAAAAATTATATTTTATTTTATTATAATACAATGATTAAATATATTGTTTTATATATACCTACTTATTTTTTATAAATTACAAATTATTATTTATATTTACTATATAGGTATATATTATATTAAATCTTATATTATTATTTTAATAGTGATATGATTTTATTATTATTTTTTTTAATTTTTACTAATAGCATAATTATTTTTTTTTGTAAACGCTAGAAAATAAAGGATTTATTTTATTTATTTACACAAATATATTTCGAGATACATCTATTTGCGTCAGTTTGAGTCAATTGTAATTTGTAAACACTCGTACGTACGTAGTCGTACATTTAATTTAATTGCTTTTTAAATTTCCTTTGAATCCGGTTGCTGCTGCTCGATGGATAGATAGTTTAAGTTCAATTCAAAATATTTTATTCAGCATAAAATTATTACAATTTTTTACTGAACGTCATGAGTCTACTACCAGTTCGGAAAGAAGAAGCCACTGACCTGAGAAGAACTGGCGAAAGAAGCTCAGCGGGACTAATATATTTTTTTGTGTTTTAAATTTTTTTTTAATATTTCTATACTAATTTTATTATTAATTTGCAGTGCTATTAGTATTAGTAGTCTAATCTTAGTTTTATTTTGCAATTATTAATAATTGCTGGTGATGGTTCTCAGTTTTAGTTAATTAAGTGATCTCATATAAATCAATAGTACTCAATCGCGTCACGAGCTCCCGCCAACGACCACCAGGTAGCTAGCACCAGATACTAAACAACTAAATAACCCGTTTAACTCATTCCAGAAAATGTTCATACATTTATCAATTAGTATGTAACTATTAATCTATATTATATAAAAATGCGAAAAACACTCACTCACTCATCACGAAATCTCGAAAACCGCAGGACGAATGAGTATGAAAATTGCTAGGAAGGTAGTTTATAAATAGTAGACGTCCGCTAAGAACGGATTTTTCGACAGGACCGGATTAAGGTAAGGTCTAAGGGCTCCAGCCCTTAGACTACCTTAATCTACCAGCTCCAGGGTGTGGGGCGCTGAGGTGCTACTGTCAACATCGACTCCGTGTAATATTTAGTTTTTCGAAGTGAAATACAACGTCTTACTACGTCAAAAGACTTTAAAAAGCGACAACGAACTCTAATTCACCACAAAAAAGTGAAGTGCAAAACTTTAACCGCAGTAATAGTGCTAAATTTGCGATAAAGTAAGCAAAAACAGTGTTTTTCTCGATGTTACATATATGGAGGGTAGAGTAATATAGTGATTACGTGCTGTTAAAACTGTTTTACCGACAAAACTTAAGAAAATCAGCTACTCGCCGCATAAGGCGCTGCTATCTACGTAACAATTTGTTAAATTAATTCCGCTACCAGCTGCAGTACAGTAAGTAGCGTCATCTAGTGCGAAGTTTAAATAATTACGTCCTATCGATTAGTATATTTTGTGCCAGCGATAATAGAGTGCGCTAGTAATATCTTAACATGGAAAATTTAATGACAATCCAAATACAAAGTGATCTAGCTGAACAAAAAGAAAAAATAAACTGTATGGAAAGTAACATAACTACAAAGAAACAACAACATAGATGCAAAATTTAAATGTATCGAAATTAAAACGGCTGAATTAGAAAAAAAAAATCAATGAACAACAAAAAACTATAGACTATTTAGAAAAACAAAAAAGAAAAATTTAATTTTATTTGGAGTCGAAGAAACAGAGCACAACCACAAAGAATTGATAGAACTAATTTTAGAAATTACAAGCCAGACAATGGGGATAAGTATACAGGAAAGCGAAATTGAAGAGTTACGAAGACTAGGTCGCAAAAACAACAAGATTAGACCAGTATTAATAACTCTAACAACTATAAGGCGCAAAATTGAAATTTTGAGAAAAAGAATACCCTAAACACTACAACAATTTATATAAAAGAAGATTATCCCCGAAATGTATTAGAAAAACGAAAAGAATTGCAAAAAGAGGTAGAGAAAGAGCGACGAAATGGCAAAAATGTAGGATTACGCTACGACAAAATTATAACTCTAAACAAATACCATCAAAAAACCTCGAACCCGACCGAAATCAGAAGACAACAAAAACGAAATTTATCGGACTCATTAGAAGAAATAGATACAAGTAGTACTAATACTAGAGATCAAGATCAGAGAAAGAAAAACCAGGTTTCAAAGAAAAACAAATCATATGATATTTCTTCCTACATGACTACCGATTTGCGAAATAAATCCAAAAATACAGATCATGCACCATCATTAGACAGAAACCCTATCCAGCACCAACAGAAATCTACCTAGCAATCAAAACAAGCCCCTCCACCTCCCCCAATACGGCCTGTCACCGCGGGGGTAGTAGACTACAAACCTCAATGCAAAAAAAATAAATACTACATAGCGACATGCACGTTAAGGTCTAACATTAAGGAAAAACAACAAGAATAGAATAGGCTAACTAAAGACCGAAGCAAACCGAGAAGCATAGAGGAGGCTTTTACCGCGATAGGCGGTCCTTATATTGAAGAATAAAAATGGAATAAAATAAATAAAAATATTAAAAATAATAACATAATAAAATTAACATTCTTTTAAATATCATTTAAAAAATAATTATTATATACCTACATCTAAATAAATTCAGTTTTATATCTTTCATTTTATAAATACCTATAATAAATTAAAACTAAATATGTAGGTACCTAAATTTTTATGTTTTATTGTATACATATTATAAAAAAATATACTATATATTAGAGCTTCCTAACAATTAAATGTTTCTTTTTAAATTATAAAGTGAATTATAAAAATAAATGTATTTAATACTAATAATATAGTATTAATGTACTTACTATATGTATTAATGTAACAATTTATAGTCATAAAAAAAAAGAAAAAAAAAATTAAACTAACAAATATTGCAATTTTCAAATAATGAGTACCGCATGCAATGTAAGGAATCAAATAAAAGCTTTATTTATTTATTTATTTATTTTAAGGGCTCCAGCAAGTTTGTATGAAAGTCCTTCAGTTTTAGTGCTACAAACTTTAAATTTGGCAGGGAGGTAGTTAATGGTTAGTAAACGTCCGCTAGCAACGAATTTTGTGACAGGGCCAGGTTAAGGCTCTCCCAAGTTTGTATGAAAGTCCTTCATTTTTTGTGCTACAAACTATAATTTGGCAGGGAGGAAGTTTAAAGTTGTAGACAGGACCGGATTAAGGTAGTAGAAAAGTTTAAAGTAGATGTCCGATAAGAATGGATTTTGCGACTGGGTCGTCTAAGTGCTCTCATTATTTCGTATGAATGTCTGAAAATAACTTGAAATAACTTAAAGAATTATACAAATCAGACACTCCATTCAAAAAATAATACGACTGTAAAAATGTCAATCTAAACAAAATACTAATAGAAAAATAAAGCGCAGCACAGCGGGCAATTTGAAGACGGGAGGGGGTTCCAAGAACGGGAGAGGGGTGTGCACATATTATATGAAATAGATAGCCGAGCGACTCAGGAGTATATTAACGATGGGTTCTGAAATAGCTGGATTAATTTTGGAGAAATTTTCAGGCAATCTACAGATCAACCTTGCGAGTGATCGAATGAAGTTCAGTAGCGATAAAAAGAATTTCTTAATCTTAATCTGAATCTCGGAAATGTAATTCGTTCTTAAATATAATTTCTAAAAACCACAATTTATCAAAAAAAAATACCGAGCAAATCGGAAACGGCTCCAACGATTTTCATAAAATTTAGTATACAGGGGATTTTGGGGGCGATAAATCGATCTAGCTAGGATTCATTTTCAGAAAATGTTGTTTTATTCGTGTTTTCAATAATCAACTTAAACATAAACTTTTTTTATTGAAAGAAAATAACAAAAAGGTGGCGTTTGGGTAGGCAATATTGCCACTTAAACAGAAAAATATGACTATTCCCGACATCTATTGGCGAATAATAATAACATTTTTCTCAAAAATGTACCGAGCTAAGCTCGGTCATCCAGGTACTATTATTTTATTTTATCAAATGTATAAATTTATACATAATATAATAAAATTCTAACTTAGTTGAATCAATAACGATACTTCTATTTATTTAACAGGCCTAAAGCCTGTTAATTTTTTTACCATAATGCTTTGACTACAGCTCTATTCTATCAAATAAATACCCATGATATTCATAAATAAATCAAACTTTGTTTTGCTGTTTTATTCTAGCAGTAAATAGTATCCTACTGTATTAGAGGCCCGACTACTATATTTCTGAAAAAATTATATAGCAGGTGACCTACTATATTTCAATTAGGCATCAAACTCAAAGTAATAATATTCGTTCCAAAATGTGCAAGCGTAAAACGAAACGTCAATCTCGAGTTTTTATTTACTGTTTTGGTAAAAATACCTACTTTTGAAGTTTGTATTTATATTAAGAAAGGCACTGAGGGGCGAGGGCACTGACCTCTATAATACCTCTGACTGACTGTTCCAAGCGTTTGACAGCAATTTTTTGTGTCCATTTGAAGCGCCACTAGCGAGAGTCCCGAGAACTAATTTTGACGTATATTGCAAATGACAGCGAGAAGTGTTTGTTTACTGTAAAGTAATTTTGTATTTTCGTTGTTAATATAACATAAGTAGTAATTATGATGATACGGTTATTGATTAATAAAAATAAAAAAATAAAAATCTTTATATCGACATCATTAGTTTTAGTACCACAAACTCTCGCTACGTCCGACAGCGCCAAAATGGCGAATATCAAGCAGCCACAAAAGCACGTTGACATTCTACAACAGCCAGTCCAGTGGTATTATAGAGGTCAGTGGGCGAGGGCATCTCTTAACAGGTGATAGTTTAACTTTCGTTCATATTTTAGAAATCAATAGTCGTGCATTTTACGTTCCTTGCTCAGCTCATAGTCGACTATTAGGTCGTCAATGATGATTCAAGTAATTAACATTTTCTTTACATCATCTAATCAAAAATTCAAAAATATTTGAGAACATTTCACAAAGCTGATTTACTAGCGCTGGGCAAAATTATAGATTTATTTGTTCAATAATAATTTGGTTGGATATATTAAACGAAACGATTATTAACTTCACCGATATCGCACGGATCTTAGATTAATAACACCTAGATGGTGTGTAGGTCCAAGCGAATTGAAGCCATTTTTTTGGCTAGATACGTTTCCCGTCGCGTCAAGGTCAACTTTGTCTCAGCTCAGCAAATTTTGTGATATTGTACTTTTTGCGGATGATACTTCCTTAATTTTTAAAGTTGATAGAAAGTTAAATAATTACGACAAAGTGAATAGTGCATTATCGCATATTCATTGGTTTAGCATTAATAATCTGGCTTTAAATGCCAAAAAGACAAAATATATGCAGTTTTCATTACCGAATGTAAAAAGTCAGAAATTCAACTTATTTCTTAATAACGACACATTAAATACGGTAGATTCCACGGTTTTCTTGGGTTTGACATTAGATTCAGGTCTGCAAGGGGGTCCTCATCTCTTCTGTTTTCGCTGTCAGAAAAGTCAGGCAACTAACAGATGTTGATACTGCTAGACTTGTTTATTTTAGCTACTTCCATAGCATTTTAGCATATGGTATTTTATTGTGGGGTAATGCAGCGGACATTAAATCCATATTTATAATTCAAAAACGGGCCGTTCGGGCTATTTCTAACATAAAAACTCGGGATACTCTCCGCGAACTTTTTAAAGAAATAGGTATACTTACCATGGGCGTATTTACCCTAGGGCCAAGGGGGCCATGGCCCGGGGCGGCAGGCTCCGAGGGGCGGCAAAGCCAAGACTATTTTTTTATTTTGAATGACATTGAAAGATTTAAATTTAAAAAAATCGAAAGCTTCAAAGCCAACAAATTGTTTACAATAGGTACCATCCATACTATCAATTATGAATCAGCCTATCGCCGTCCACTGCTGAACAAAGGCCTTTTTTATTTATTTTTGAGATTTTAGCATTAAGGTATACAAAAGTGACTATTAACCAGAAAAGGCAGTACTACTCACTAAAACCCAGCAGACCTCAACCGTCATAATGGGGCGGCGGATTGCTTACGCATTTAACCACGACGCCCCGACGGCCCAGCAGGTCTGCCGAAGCAGACCACCCAGCCAAAGGTGATGCTCCTGGACCCTAATGAGCGCCAACCAGTCTTTGCAGTCCGCATCCATCCACTGCCCGCCACCTATCTTAAGTCATCGTGCTACAGGGCGTCTTACACTACGCTTGCCAACACGCGGTCTTCACGCTAACATGTTGTGGAGCCGATCCATCGGCCACAGTGCTCACACATGACCGGAACGATATCGGTTACTTTAGTTCTCTGGCGAATAACTTCATTTCGGATTCTGTCTGCTAGGGAAACACCAAGAATTGCGCGTTCTATTGCTCGCTGAACCTTGAATTTGTGGACCAGCCCTACGTTTCGGCTCCTTATGTCATTACTGGTAGCATGCACAGGTTAAATACCCTGGTCTTATGGGATTGTGGGATCGATGACTCTAGAAAATGATGTATTCGTAGCTTCCCAAAAGTTGCCCAGCCCGAGCGTATTCTTTTGTTGGACTCTTTCTCAAAGTTGTGCCGGCCAAGTTGTATAGATTGGCCAATTATACTTATTCCTGCACAACTTCGAGAACAGCACCATTCACGATCACTGGTCTCGGGGATACACGACAATTAAACAACATATCCACTCGTCTTGAAGAATCACTTAGGCTTTTTAGCATTTTTTCCAAATCCAGCATAGTATCTGCCATGATGACTATGAAATTGGCAAATTGCGGGTGTGTTATACTCTCCATTAATGTTGATGCCGCGTCAATTCCAATCGAGCGTTTTAAAGACGTCCTCCAATGCACAGGTAAATATTTTCAAGTAGATAACATCCCCCTTTCTTACCCCGCGGTGTAATCGGATTGGCCTTGTGCTCTAAGTGCTTTGTTGTAACCATCCAAGTACAAAGTACTTGGATGGTCATCGTTGCGGACTGTTATAAACACCGTAGTACTTGGATAACTCTGCATAGATTGTAGAATCTTAAGGAAATCATTTAGTTTTACAATTTTTTTTTGTTTTTTTTTATTTGTTATCTTTAAGTGGAACGAATGTATGTAACTAACTTTGTATAGTACGAGTATTTACGTAACTTAAAATATTTTTTTAAAGTTTTAGTGTTTACTATTTCTGTGTATATTTACTCTAGTTAGTAAGCTTTATTTAATAAATAAAAAAATATTTCTCGTAGTCCAAAACGCTAGGCATAAATGCTGATTATGAAAGTCATCGAATTTTTGGGCAAGGCGTTTCGTCATAAATCAACTTATAAAGATAGTTTAGAAGAGTCACAGGTCCGTAGTTCTTCAATATGGTTAAAATTTTAAGAACAATACAACTCTGCCTCTATCCCATGCTTCCGGTGTTGTGCCATTGTGAAGAACAGAATCAAAGAACTTTGAGAGCTTTGATAGAACCGGTGTTCCTGCCGCTCTGAGGAACTCTGCAGTAATTCCGTCTTCATCTGGAGCTTTTTGTTGTTTCCTTGGTGTCCAAGACCTATCCTATTCTTGCCTACGTTGATGTCGGGAAGCTCAACTGTTCAATGACGTACCAGTCTGGCTTGGAGACCAGTCGGAATCCTCCACGAGGTGGGACTCAGGTGGAAATATATGTAAGGGTTAAAGATCTCCATAGAATCTTTCGAATTCGGCGAGAATGTCTAATTTCGAGGTCACGGTTGTACCTTGTGAGGTTCTAAGCTTTGTCAGGTGATAACGGCAGCTGTGAGAATTGGAAAAATGTTTGGAGTCCATATTGGGTTCTATAGCATCCTCAATATTTTGGGTATCGCTTGTCTTAGATTACGCTTCACATTCCTGTCAAGTGACGTTTAGACTATGTGGTATTTACAATCACGCGTCCCTTCGCCATTCTCGTTCAGAGTCTTACTTGAAAGCTTCAACTTTTGTCCATCTCTCGATCGTGTTTTTGATTTGTGTTCTGTAGCCCTAACTGAAAGCTTTCGCAGCCAGCTTGCCTCTACGTCACTATGTTAATCTAAGAGTAGACTTTATTAGCCGCACACGTTCAATTTTTATGTTCATATTCAGAGCTACCAAGTCGGTGATCACTGCCAATTTTAACCCTGTTAATCACTGAGATATCCCTGAATAATTGGCAATTGCTCGATATAATGATGTCGATTTTTTTGTTTGTAGTATTATTAGGGCCTTTATCGGGTCCAATTCATTTAAGGCCTTTTCTGGAAAACTTAGTTCATCGTAAAAAGCCAGGTCCAATTCATATAAGGCTTTTTTTGGAAAAATAAGTTCAGCGTGAAAACCAGGGGCTTTTTCTAGATGCCTCGAGGAAGTTTACTTACATAACATCCACATTAACAAGTACCTAAATAACATTTGCGTTCAAGACATTTTTTTTTAAAATAAGTACTTTATTGTCACTTCATAGGGCGGCAAAGCTAATTGGCCCGGGGCGCCAAATCTGTAAATACGCCTCTGATACTTACAGTTGCTTCGCAATATATATATATATATATATATATATTGCGATATATATATAGTATAGCGATATATATATATAGTAATTACACTATCTACAGGTTTTTGTCGTTTTTTCATATCATAATTTTTTTTAATTAAATATAAGCAAATAAAGAATAATGGTTACGATCTGATTACTAGATTCAGAAAAATGCGTCCTCAAACAAACGTACATACACCTTTAAAATTTTAGCAACGAAGCCATATTATTATCTGAAGATTTGTTACATCTGAACACAAAGTAAATAATAATTCACATGAATCAAATGCAAACAAATATATTTTAAAAAGTGTACCAATTTTTTGGAAGATATTACTTGCAACATTATTTGGCTGTATGTGTTCGTGCCTTTATTTTTCATCTATGGTTCGTGCCTTCGGTTGCAAGTACACTTACGCACACATTCATACTAATGCTACTTCAATATTGAGCGGAATTATGTAAGGCTCGGATGACCATTTTGAGAAAGTATTACAAGACACGAAGAAGATGTGAAGGAGTTTCTCAACGTAGAAACAAATTTCCCACCAAGATGAATTTTATTTATTAATCCAATATTTTAAGAGTTATCGAGATAAGGTCGAGATAAACAAAACAGTCCATTTTTTTTTTTTTGGGATTTTTTGACCTGGTAATTACAACCTTTAGGTCAACTCTTATTTATTCGTATACGTAATAATATGTCTATGAGCACATCCCATTAAAACAAAACAGTCCACGAAATGGGCCATAGATTATAATCGGTAAGTTTTACAAAAAAAAAATCAGGACACCAAAGATGCAAAATTTTATTCTGTATAATAATGGTTTTAATGATTTTTGCCCCAATGTGTGTAGTTTCCAAGATACTGGCCAAAAAAGTGACTTTTTTAATTTGTCAGCATTTTGATTGATTTCATAGTCAGTAAATGATCCTTAACCTTATAATAAATAAAAGTTGAAACGGAAATTTAGCGCAAGGCTATATAGTATATATGGCCGAATACGTTTCCCGTAAAGTTTTCCCTTTATCAAGTAAAGTAATTGTTATAATCCTATAGGAATCCGATCGGACACATTTTCAGAAAGTGTTTTAAATTATCATATCGAAACCGCTGCATGGGCATAAGTTCGTGACATGGGCCTAATATACATGTGGGAGATAGAAATTATTTTATTTTATTTTTAGAACTACCTTCCGTTCTTTTATAGAAATGTCATTTGACAGTTGTATTGTCTGTGCCTCCCACTACAATAATCAGTTATAAATACCCTTGTACACCCTATCGCCAGGTCAGAAGTGGTTCAGTCGTGAGCCCGGCACTTTGGTTATAAGTGCTCTGATTTGACCGAGATACCTATCAGGTAATCTCTGTATCGTTTTGACTGTATTTTAGTACTTATAATAGTTACTTTACTATTTTTAAAAGTATAAAGTATTATTTTGAAGTACTTTCAATGCTATCAATCATACATTATTTATTTATGGCCTTATTGCCTTATTACAAGTAATTTTAGATAATTATAATTAAATAAGTAATAATTAAATGTACAATTATTATAATAAAATGAGTATTTAAAATTATCGTTTATTCATTTTTTCTATCATTCTCTCACATCAGAAGTGGGATCTGATTTCAAACTTAAACTGCGCCCATGAACTTTATGTTATCAGGTTACGCTGCATCTACAAAAAGAAGTCTTTTGGTGATTGATCATCGAGCCCAGTTAACTCAGCTAAGTTCTCGTTCTATGTGGAACAACGCCCCTGTGTCGCTTGGGATAAAGTCAACCGTAACTGTCGCGTGCTCAACCACCGGCCGTTGAAGAAGAGAATGCACAATGACAGAAGTAGTGGTCATCGTCAACGAAAGAAGGACAGGTTTCGTTCCAATTCAATATTTTGTTCACATAACATTTTAGAAGTGCATTTGAATGGTACTTACTTATTCTATATTTCAATTTAAATTTAACGTTAGAAAGTCTGTGAGGAATCGATTTTCGAATATTCGGTTCAGAATGTGAGCAAGCTGGCCAGAAAATTGATAGTTCTTTTGTTAAAATAATACTTGTTTACATTACTTACTTTGCTGCGATATTATAATTGCTTACTATTGAAGGTAAGTTAAATATTATACCCAAACATTTATAATGCATTTTTATCAAAATCGGCAAGTGCAACATAGTTTGCTAAATCTTATTACATAATAATATGTGCATACGTTGCTTCGGTGGCGTAGTGGCTAGCATGTATGGTTAAATATCTTGCGGTCCTTGAGCACAAGTCCCAGGTCAGGTCAAGTTTAATTATTAATATTTTCTGTTTAGTAAGACTTGGTAAGAGCCCAGAGTATGAAAGTTGGTGGTATGTCATCATACCTCTGAAAGCACGGATAGCCATCGGTCTTGTACTTTAACTCTCACTGGTTGTGTGAAGTAATAGCAATAATAGTGTGCATTTGTATCTTCACGTACACTATATTTGACTACCGTGGTCGGAATCTGTCAGAAAGACATTCTTATTACTATATCTGGCCACATGAATGACCTTTACACTTGAAGGCGAAGGCTTGGCGTAATTAGTTTAATAATTTCTAGTATTTATTTTGTGTTGGCCGTTGTATTTTAAATGACACCAGGAATTTTAAAATACTACTACTATTCTCATAGTAGAAACATATTTGTGTGTTCAGTTTAGATTCTGATGACGATCTCAAAACTGATATACGAAAACTATTCTCCCTCGAAAACATTTAGCATACATTAAAAAGGACAGATTGAAAGTATGACCTCATTGACCGAGCCTATAAGATACTCTGATTGAAACTTTTGCAGGCAACGCTACAATGGCGACTTGTTGGCGTTTCTAGCTGGCAATGACGTGGCTGTTGACTTTTCTGAAAGACGATACTAATCAAGCGTCTACAGCATGACATCTAGCAGTCTTACGATGTCTCCATTGATGTACTGTACTCTTTTACATTTATAATCAAGCTAGTAGCTTAATGGAGCAAGTGGAAAAAGGAGTTACGGTCGGAAGCGTTTGGTGTAAAGAATCTATAATTATAGGTATGACAAGATTCTTATATTTGTCCTGTTTAGACTTTGACGCTTAAGTATTTGAAAAACATTTAGCCCGAATACTTCATTATATCAAAAAGATAAAAACATAAGTCGACTAAATAGAGATTTTTATATTACTAGAAAACGTTGTCTCAAATGTATTACGGCAAAGTGATCTGTATAAATTAGTACAGAGAATCATGATGTTATGACAAATATTGAGTTATTGCACAATTTAGTATCTTATCAAAACACAAGTACTCCTATAACTTAGGAGACTTGACTTTTGCACCAAGTGGTTTTTGTAAATGGTTTCCAACGGCAAAACGAGACAGCTAAAATTCTCAATCGACTAAAAATGATGCTTTATTCATACGATAATTTCGATTACAGATTGACAGGCTTGACTAATGTTCTACTTGTTCGCACTGTACAATAGTGTTAGAAGATTTGGTATTAATTATATAATTTATTTATATAAAGTATAATATGCGAAAATCCTTTTCTAAACATTCCATAAGAAAGCTTATACGATGGCATAATTATTGATACACAATATTATAATTAATTATTTGGATCTTTCACCAATGAACTTCAGTTGAGGTTAAGCTCTTATTCTTATCTAAAACTGTGCATAATGTTCTTAAAGTACAAGTACATACGGATTAATGAACCATTACATTATAACGTCTAATAGCAAACGTCTTAAAAATGACGGCGATTCTATTATATTTAAAAATAATTTTGACGGAACGAACTTTCACTTCACAAACTACGGTGCAATAAATTTATAAATTGTCCCTAAAGTAATCTTACGCAGGTAATTGATGCGTTTCTAATATTTTATTTCTTTATTTTGAGGTTGTAAGAGTAGCTTGTGACAAAATGCCTTGTATCCGACAAAGAATTAAAATAAGAACAACGAAAGTTAGTTGAAATTCTCGTAAATATCGATAGATTGCATTACATATAATTATTGATTTCTCATCTCATGTTTAAGTGACTACTTTTTAGACTTAGAAAATAGTTCTTTAAAAATTGTTATGTTTTAAAAAAAAAATTCAAAATGAAATATGCTCGTAATTAAAATTTGCGATGCGTAAAATGATTTTGAAAACTGAATAAGTCTTTATTTTCTTGGAGACCGTGCTTATTTAAAAAGAAAGTAAAACTATTTAAATATTTATGTTTGTGTAATCAAATAAAGGATGGAATTTATTATGTTTTGCCATAAATTACTTAATACGACAGCTTTATTGTTGGTTGATTAATTACATCCTATTATCTATTGACTGGAATAAAAAAAAAAGAGATTCAAATTTGAACTGTTCTATTATTTTGTGTAATTTGAGATATTTGTACTAGAAGTTTAGTATATTGTCTAGGGGATTATTTTATTTTTGAAAATAATAAAATATTGAAATTCAATAAGTAAAGTATAGTATGCTGAGTCATAGAAATTTCCGAGAATTTTCTAAGAGCGATTTAACCCGTCAACGCGAACAAACGAGACACAATAGATTTTCAATTGTTATAAATCTATATTGACCGCGCGCCCGTTGAATACAACCTTGTTTGTAAAAGGAACTGTAACAGGCATACTGTTTGATGATAATAGTAAAATCAATACTGTTTGATGATGATAGTAAATTTTGAAGTTCATATGCAATAGCTCGAGTACCTACATAATACAAATAATACTATGCAAGAGACGTAATATCATAAATGATATTTTAAATAAATTATTTTTCATAGTAATTTACACGACAGTATACAATACGAACAGAGTATGTTCTGAGATGATATAAGCACATGTTTGTGAGTTAAAGTAAAAGTATCCTGTAGCAGATTTTGGTTCCATATCAGAATTGTGTTTTGTTGTTGACTGTGGTCTACTTAATATTATACAAGCGTTAAGAAATTATTCTAAATCTAGTTTAACAAAGGAGATGCTTGTATCATTAGTAACGCTAGAATTTTACAGCGTCGGATATTAAAATATAACTTTGATATGTAATGTACGTAGGTATTCAGTGTAAATATCTACAGAAATACGAATTTCCAATATCGTACATGTAATGGATTGATGTCGATTTTAGATCGATGTGATAATATTTAATATTTATGTCTTATTATGTTTATTTACATTTTATCATTTTTTCGACTGTCCCATGTTCAGGTGATGCCTGGCCAACATCATCCTGTGCGCTGGAATGGTTGATAAATGACTTTATTAAATATATGTCGTGAGATGTTATGTGATTTGGTAGAACCATGTGATTTGGTAGAACCATGTAATTTGGTAGAACCATGCGATTTGGTAGAACCATGTGATCTGGTAGAACCATGTGATTTGGTAGAACCATGTGATCTGGTAGAACCATGTGATTTGGTAGAACCATGCGATTTGGTAGAACCATGCGATTTGGTAGAACCATGCGATTTGGTAGAACCATGCGATTTGGTAGAACCATGCGATTTGGTAGAACCATGCGATTTGGTAGAACCATGCGATTTGGTAGAACCATGTGATTTGGTAGAACCATGTGATCTGGTAGAACCATGTGATCTGGTAGAACCATGTGATCTGGTAGAACCATGTGATCTGGTAGAACCATGTGATCTGGTAGAACCATGTGATCTGGTAGAACCATGTGATTTGGTAGAACCATGTGATTTGGTAGAACCATGAGATTTGACAGTTACACCATGTTCTTTGATAGACATGAGATTTGACATTTACACCATGTCCTTTGGTAGACATGAGATTTGGCATTTACACCATGTGATTTGGTAGAGCCTTGTTATTACACCATGTCATTTGGTAGACATGAGATTTGGCATTTACACAATGTAATTTGGTAGATCCATGTAATTTGGCAATTGTTGTTACACCGCGTGATTTGGTGGTTCCATCTGCTTTAGCAGTTGTTATTACACCCTGTGTTTGGGTGGTTCCATGTGATTTGGCAGTTGTTATTACACCCTGTGTTTTGGTGATTCCATATGATTTGGCAGTTGTTATTTCAGCATATGTTTTGGTGGTTCCATATAGCTTGACATTGGTTAACGTGGATAAATTGTGTATTAAGATTTTTTTCCCCCTGTGACTTATCATTAGGATTTTGTCAAATCATCATGAGAGTTCAGAATTGCGAACTGTACTTTAATTGAATTAAATATTTGAGTTTTCGCGAGCCATGGTAGGCTGCTCGTCAGAATGGCCGTGTGGGAGATAGAAATTATTTTATTTTATTTTTAGAACTACCTTCCGTTCTTTTATAGAAATGTCATTTGACAGTTGTATTGTCTGTGCCTCCCACTACAATAATCAGTTATAAATACCCTTGTACACCCTATCGCCAGGTCAGAAGTGGTTCAGTCGTGAGCCCGGCACTTTGGTTATAAGTGCTCTGATTTGACCGAGATACCTATCAGGTAATCTCTGTATCGTTTTGACTGTATTTTAGTACTTATAATAGTTACTTTACTATTTTTAAAAGTATAAAGTATTATTTTGAAGTACTTTCAATGCTATCAATCATACATTATTTATTTATGGCCTTATTGCCTTATTACAAGTAATTTTAGATAATTATAATTAAATAAGTAATAATTAAATGTACAATTATTATAATAAAATGAGTATTTAAAATTATCGTTTATTCATTTTTTCTATCATTCTCTCACATACATACGGGTTTGTGCACTCTGTTCAAAAAAACGAGCCGAGCGAGATACCATCAGTGAGAACTGCGTCCCTTTCTATCATAGTGACAATACTTTTGGGAGTTTTGTGGACTTTTATCTAATCTTTTATCTTTTATGTAAGTAAGTAATGCGAGGATAATAAAATTGTATCACTAGTGCTTGCCCGCATGAAACAAGTATTTCATGTTCCGGTCGCAAGCAAAAAAAATTTTTTACTTGATCTGAGGTTATAATAAACAATAAATTGATAATTTCAAAAATCATCTACATGCCATTCCGAATTGAATGACACTTCATTATTATTTTTACGAGTGGAAAGTTTTATCTGCTAAAAAAAATTAACAAAAAGGCACTTAAGATAACTAAATAAAACAAACCCCCAGCCACACGAATTTAACCATCAATTAGATATAATCTAGCTATTCAAATTGAATTTTAAAATGTGAATAATATTTTCATTTTTTTCCGGGAAATTTATCGTACGGCCTTAAGAGTTCAAGTGAGATTTTGGATAGTATTTTATGAATTTTTGTTTACATGGGTTGGGGGGCCCCTTTAGCTAGAGAACCCGTATCATTGACACGGCTGATACAGCGGTAGCTACGCCATTGCCTTTTAAGGGTTATTGTTCTAAGTAAGATTTTACATTATATTTCATTTGTTAAACTGAATTTCGTATCATTATGTATCCTAAATTTAAGAAGCTACTTGTTATAGGTACATGTATCTACTTAATATAGCGACTCACTCTCATTCCGCTCGGGTTACCTTACCTCGTTCTAAATGTACATGTACAGACTACAGTACACATTATTATGTACGTTTAACTATTTGTATATCTATTTATTTCTTAGAGTTATAAATATTTTCTTGAAAACAAAATATCCTATATATTTACCCGTATACTATATCTATACTACCATAGTTTCATCATAATCTATCCAGTAATTTTATCGTATTGAGGTCACCGACAGACAAAAATTCTGAAAATGTTGTTCCGTCTTCTGAAATTTTTCGGCCTCTGTATTAATAATAAATAATAATCATTATTTCAATAAGACTTTTAAAACCTAATATTTATTAATATAATGTACCAATTCGACTCAGAAGTTTGTTGTACGCAGTACAGTGTAAACTCTATATAACGACACTTAAGAGACTGAGCATTTTTCGACGTTGTAGAGAGTTGTCATTAAATGGAGATAAATATTTTTTTCTATGTTTTTCCATATTGTCTACGCGGTAGAGACTCTATATCCAAATTTACTCGCCATGTTCAGAGTTCGAAAGTCTGTAAGAAAATGCGATTATAACGTGTAACAATTTGACAAAAGTCTAGTGACCGACAATACCTACATATTATTATTGTGCAAGTTCATCATAATTCATAAAACAACAAAATACATTTTTTTAGAATCTCCGATACGTCATTACATTACATTATTTTTGTCACTAAATACAGTGAGCGTGACGCTATAGTATTATAGTGTATTGTTGTATAGAAAACTAGGTAAACCAACCTAAGTCAAGCAATTTCGACGTTTTAAGGAGTTTGTCCTTAAATCGAGTAACGTTATAAAGAGTTTACACTATATTAATTATAAATTGTATGAGCGCACACTATCTTCGTAAAAAAGGAACGAGTAAAATTATGTTATTAATTTAATTTTATTTATATGAAATTAAGTTCTACAAAGGTGTAAATTTATTTACAAAGATGTATAGAAATGTTGTCTATTATTAGGTATATATTAATTACCTACTTATATACTATATTAATTATTATTATCAATGCCATGTTTTTGTTTTTTAAACTTTTAGACTTTTTCCAGTGTTTGTAAAAAGACAACTATAATATAATTAAATTATTATAAATATCGTAATAATATATACTTAAGTGATGAAGGACTGATATTACAATAAAATATAATATTAGTTTTATTCATTATAATCATTACAATTGGTAAGTACCTAATACATTTGTTATAAATTTTTAGGTGTCTTTAATATAAAGTTGATATTTCAAGGTAATACATAGGTACATTACTTATATTATATAAGGTGGCTAAAATAAAGGTTGGAGAATCAACTAAATAATAAAATCAAAAATGCTATTGCATTAATATAACTTAAAGTATATTTGGTACGTAAATACATATATCTCAATTTTAATGTTTTAATATAACCTATAATTTAAAAAAAACTAAAGTTTACTATATTCATTCGTTACTAATTAATGCACAGCATAAATACCTATATCGTAAATATATTGACTAAGTACAAGTTTAACTAAGTTTCAGAGAGACATAATTAATATGATGTTTTTCGATACTGAAATAACCTATACATTGTTGCCGTAACGGCGTCTGCCGCGAGTGCGCGGGAAGCCATTGCGGTATCTTATCCTACTCCTGTCGATGGGTCGGCGTCGCGCCTCATTGGGCACAGCCTCGACCGTGCTGGCGCTGCCCTGATACACGGTGCCCCGTGCGCCCGGTTGCCGTCTCATGCACACTGCACATCTAACAAATGATTGATAGAGTTATTACTTTGTTTCTTATGTAAATAAGACAATAAATAATAAAAAAAAATACATAATAAACGGATTTCATTTCATTTAGACTATGCCTGTTTGGGGGATATGTAGCGCTGACTGCTAACGCAAGTGCAATCTCAATTCCTTCATTTTAAAAGTGTGGTGGAACGATAGTTGGCCGATGGCTTATGGGCTTTGTGAGTATTTGGAATAATACTCATAATTATAACCCACATTTTCATTTTTTTTTAATTAGGTACATGTAACATTTTCCCCCAAAGTGCGTTCGCTTTGTTGTAGTGGACGGGCTCAGTAGCCTCCTCCGGCAATCCGGGCGCGAAGCTTAGCTTACGCATATGGCGGTGGCCCACTTCGGTGGGCGGTGTACCATGCGGGTTGCTCCTGGTACTTCTTTGATAGTCCACTCTGTGGACTATGGAGCAACCCCTTGGCGTCTCCATCGGCAGACCGGTCGTCGGGGTTTCGCGGTTGAATGCGATCACATTAAGACTTTCGATTAAGAATTCGACACCCCATTAAGACGGGGGAGGTTTGTTGGGGTTCAGTAGGTAGTACTGGCTTTTTTGGCCGATGTGTCCCATATAACCACTTGTGGTTTGCGTTAATGCATTTCCCAAAAATAAAAAAGGTACTACATTTATACTACTACTATTACATTTACCTGCTGACTTTAGACACTTGGTTGTTCTTCAAAGTTTGCTGAACTGGTTTTCGGAACATTAGATTATCTTCAATGGTTGATAGCCAATACGATACTGCTGTAGCAAAGAAGTTGCAACGACCAAGACCATTGCATTCGATGAACGGTCGTGACCTGAATTCTCGAAGGCACGAACCAGGAGATATCAAACTTTGACCTGCCGCATCTGCTCCAGCTGTGTGCTGTTAAATAAAAGAATTTTAACTTTATATTTGTATGCATACGTATACTAACGATTATTATCAAGATACAACTTTTGACAATTGACATATTGTACCTACCTAAGTATTTATCAATAATTTGTAGTTACCTAAATAATTATTAATCCAAAATAATAAAGTAAGTAATAAACACCGTATTATTAATAAAGTGATAACAGATAAACCAATCTATAGGTACAATTTCATATTTTTAAACCCTATTGCGGTAGGCTGGATTAATTGATTTAGGTGATTTAGACGTAAAATCTAAATATCGCAAGTAACATAACATATTTTATTCAAACTTGGTAGTGGGGTATAAAAATGAACGTACATGTTTAGGTATTTTAGAAAAAGAATTATAAAATTGATTTATGACATTATTTAATATACCTACTGAACAGTTGTAAATATATGTATTTAATAGTAGCGACTTACCCTCGCAGCTATTGGGTTTGTCCAGCTGCATTTAAGAAGTTAATCAAAGTTAAACGAATACGAGAGTGCAGAGGCCAGAGAGGCACTTTGGTTTGCTACGTGCAACTGTTCGTTTTCGGAACTTTCAATCGTTTTCGGTTTTTGGCCTAATCCAAAGGACTCGAAGCGTCCCGAGGTTCTACACAAAGTCATATTCGCCGAAATTGCTTCAACGAAGTACCTACTGTTCGAAATTGACCGAACTCCATAGTACTTGACAACACAGCGAATAGTGGAGTGAAGCGCCTTTAATTCGATTTGGACTTCGAGTCCTTTAACTCGTGCGACAAAATCGACAGTTATAGAAAGTCGTCTGCGGCGCATTTCACACTCGCCTCTCTACACTCTCGTATTTGTTACATTTTGATCAAAGTCGCGAGAATAGTAGTTTTTTTTATTTCATTCTGAATTAGTGCTTGACTACGTTCCACCTGATGGTAAGTGGTAACATAGTCGTAGATGGTAAGGCGCACGAATTCAGTAGCCACCTATTCACTCATGCTTTAAAGACACCCATATTGTAACCGGACAGAAACACTGACGCAGGCAAATTGTTCCAATCCTTTGCCGCACGTATAATAAATATCAAAGCGAAACACTTCGTCCGGACGGGTGGAATGTCGAGTAAGGATGGAGACGAATGAATGGATGAAGGAAGGATGGAAGTAATAATGCTTGTATAAGAAATGATTGAAAGAACGATTTCCAAGATGAAAACCATTCCGTAATTTTACGTTCCTCGTAAAGTCTCAAACTATTTTCATACCACATTCTACGTAAATTGATTAACAAATAAAAAACCTGACTGCGGCAAAAGCATTGTAAAAAGATTCAGTCAGAGACATACAATTTGCAAGACTTGAAGGAAGAATAAATGTAAAAGATATGTTTACATGCAGCTATGAAAAATGTATAAGTATAATCTCGCCTATTAAACTTACTTTATCATAATAAACCTAGAAACTTTATCATAATATACCTAGACGATATTATCAGTACAAACTCTAGTTTACTAGGTATACTGTATCTCTATCCATGGGCGTAGCCAGGTTTTATTTTTGGGGGGTTCAAGAAAATAAAACTACTAAAATTGCATGAAAAAATGTAATATATTGTCGCGTAATATAGTGTGAACTTGTCATAATAGCATGCTTGTACCATGCCTAAGAACGGCGAATGTCAATTTTTAACGTATGTCAATTAGATGACAGGAACAGTTTATTACAAATTCTAATGTGTTAGAGAGAGACAAAACACTTTCGGGAAAGGATTCGAAATTACTAGAAACATTTTGAATTTTCGATACTAGAATGTTCTTAAATTTACCCGGAGGTACGTGCAACTGTGCGCTTAAGACACCATACTAGTTTTAAGGAAGCCGTAGCTCATGCTCTAGAGGTTGAAGCTGTGCGTCATGACTCTAGACCTTGGAAGGTGCGGGAAGTAAGTACAGAAGGAGCATCGGCCCGAGAACGTAGGTTTAGCCCAAGTTGCTACGAGTGCGGCGGTCGGGGCCATCTTCGAAGTAATTGCCCTTCAAGGAAGAACGGTCGACGACAGTCAGATGTTGGTATATCAACTTATAATCAAGCCAGAGGAAAACTGATCTCTGCCAGGGCTAGGACTTGGGCACTGACCGGGGAATCTATAACCCCAGCGATAAAATAAAACATCAATAGATGGAAACACCTTGGTTATACATGGCGCTATTAATGGAGTAGCATGTAAACTCACGCTGGATACCGGAGCATCACGAACTGTCATTAATAACCGAAGATTGAGACACATTGCAGACAATAATTTGCATGATAGAAACACACATTCCTCTTACGACAGCCACCGGCCAGCGCATACCTGTTTGGGGGAAAAGGAAAATCGCTATCAAAATTGGGGAGTACATCTATTGGCATAATGCAATAGTTGCAGATATCGTGGATGATTGCATCATTGGATTGGACTTTCTTCAAAATAACCAGTGTACGATTGACATGAAACATGGAGTTTTACGATGCAGAAATAGAGAAGTGCCGATAAGTGGCGGAATTCATGGAAAAGTTCGTTGCTTGAAAGACACCGCTCTTCCACCAAGATCGCAGACTCTAGTACCTGTCTCTTTACCTCAAAACAAGTCAGGCCGTCCATGGTCATTTGCTATTATAGAGAAGTCGGAAGATGAGAGCTCATGGATCCCGGCAAGAGTTGTTGTAGGTAAAGCTTCGACATCTATGGTTTCAGTTCTGAATACCAGTAATTCTACTCAAACCATTCGAAGAGGGGAAGATGTGGGGAGTTGTGAAGAGATAGCCTGGTTAAGCAGATGTCAACCGAAAGAGAAGGTGTTGAACAAGGATAAAGAGCAAGCAATGAAACTTTTGAAAGATTGTAAAGAAGATCTCACGAGTTCACAAAAGATAAAAGCTGAAAATTTACTGTACCGATATTCAGATTTGTTCTCTAAACATGACGGCGATATAGGAAGAACTGGATTAGTTAAGCATAAAATTAATACTGGGGACGTAGCGCATATTCGACAACGACCTAGACGAATACCTTGGGCTAAGGAAAAGGAAGTTGACGACATGATCCAAGACATGAGAAAGAATAACATCATTGAACACTCCACTAGTCCTTAGTGTTCGCCAGTAGTACTAGTAAGGAAGAAGGATGGATCTACAAGGTTTTGCATCGATTACCGCAGGCTCAACGATGTTACTAAAAAGGATTGTTATCCCCTGCCCCGAATCGACGACACCCTAGACACTCTCAGCGGTATGAAATGATTTTCAACTCTCGACTTGAAGAGTGGCTACTGGCAAGTGGACATGGACCCCGTGGATAAGGAGAGAACTGCGTTTTCAACTGGAAAAGGGTTGTGGCAGTTTAAGGTTATGCCGTTCGGGTTCGAGTTCGGGTTCAATGCACCAGCCACATTCTTAATTTTTCGGGGGGGGGGGGGGATTAAACCCCCTAAACCCTCCCCCTGGCTACGCCCGTGTCTCTATCTGTACTCAAGTATCAGATGCTACGTTGTGCTACGAGATTGCTACAGTTGTCATAATATCTACTTGTCATAATATTTGTTTATTTATTTATTATTGATTATAAATAGTTCCTATGTTAATGGTCTTATATTATTTTTTTATGATTTGACTCGTAAAAAACATACTTTTCTGGATGGTATCCTTATAAAATTATTTCTAAGTGTAATGTATAAATTTCATTTACCATAAGGAAACTATAGCCTATCCATAGTTCATCCCAGCCATTTGGACAAGTTGGCACTGTGTTGCTTTGGCTGTGGATTGCAATGGTTCTTGTTGATGTCTCACATACTTGACACCTAAAACAGTCACATTGAATCAGTTAATAATAATAATAATATTATAACGCATATATACTCGAAACTGGTGAAACGATTGAACCAATGGATGATTACAGCACTTATAAATATTTAGAGTTTCATGAATCTAAACAAATTAAGGTAAAGCAAACAAAGACAGATCTTATAAATAAATTTAAGTATCGGGTAAATGTTATTTTAAAAAGTCACTTAAATTCAAAAAAAAATACTACTAAAGCCATTAACACATTTGCAGTCCCTATACTCAAATACTTTTGGTATAATTCAGTGGTCGCAAACAGATTTACAAAAACTACAACGAATGATACACACACTGCTTACTAAATTCAGGAAACATCACCCTAAATCATGCGTTCAAAGGATCACGTTACCGCGTCATGAAAGAGGAAGGTTTTATTGACAAACGTAATCTTCATAATAAATTAATAACTACTTTTAAATATTAATTTTATTCAAAGTCAGATCATTCAGCAATCCACAAACATGCAATAGAAACAGACATAAAACTCACACTGCTCAATTTACACGACAGACAAAAGCAGATTAATGAAAACATTACAAATGTTAATCAGAAGTTAGCGTTATGAGCCGATAAATCCTTACACGGGAGACACCGATTGCACTTGTGCCAGTCTCATGTCGCTACAGATAGGTCAAACGCTTGGATAAAGAAGGGTGAATTGTTTCTTACCTGCTACTCGTAAGTACACAAAATATATATTAAAAGATTCCAAACAGCTTAATGATTTATGTAGACATTGTAATAGTGCCCCCGAAACTATTCAACACATAAACGGAGCTTGTAGAAGTAATGTTCAAATTGATTACAAACAGGGACACGATCAATAAGCGTCAATAATTCACCCACACCTTGCATTTGATTTCAAATTTATTAAAAAGAAACAACCATATTATAAATATAAGCCTGATTGCGTTTTAGCAAACAACGACTACAAGCTTTGCTTTGATTATAATTTATAATAGACCGGACATTACATTTTATAACAAGAAAAATAAAACAGTATTTCTAATAGATATTGCCAATTGCCATACCTAACACCCACAATATTCAAGGCACTGTCTCCGACAAACTTTCAAAATATCAAGACCTACAGAAGAATAAAGAAAAAAACCCAATGGCAAGCCCGAACTGTATATATTTTACCTATTGTAGCGTCGTCCACTGTTGTAATACCTATGTCGCTAGAAAACAGCCTAAAATTATTAAATATCCCAGTATATATAATTTACACTTTACAAAAAGCCGCTATACTAAACACTTGTCGAATAACAAGGAAATTTTTAACATCCTCAATTATTTCTAGTACTTCTCACTTACACTCATTTTTAATTCTATCACACTTGGTTAAGGCCCGTGTGGTAGATTAATACCTTCTTTTGAAAGAAAGAACTAAGAAGAGAAGATAAATATCTTTTGAATATAATAATAATTATTATTATAGGTGATAGACACCCGTAACTACCAAAAACATATAATTCAAAGACCCAATATGTTAAATGATTTATGTAGGCGATGCCACTGTAGTTCAGAAACCATTCAGTACATTACTGGAGCCTGCAAATCCATTGTCCAAACTGACTACAAGCATCGCCATGATCAAGTTGCCGCCATCATACACCAACAACTTGCACTTAAATATTCATTTATCACACAAGCACAAAAAAAGCACCTTACTATAAGTAGACACCTCAAACCATTTTAGAATTTACTGATTAGAAACGTTACTGGGATCTTACAATCATTACTGATAAAACCAGGTACAATAGACCAGATATGACTTCATGACAAAAAAAGCAACACCGTGTGCTTGATTGATATTGCAATACCCAACACACACAATCTTGCATCTACACATTCTAATAAACTACGTACATAGGTAAATAGACCTATCTATAAGAGCTTAGAAGTCAATGGAAAGTACAAACAGTAACAACAATACCAATAGTCCTCTCAACCACAGTTGTTATACCACATACTCTACATACTTTAACTTCGTATTTCTTCAAAAAGCCGCTATTTTAAATATTTGCCGAATTGTAAGTTAATTCCTTTCGCTGTAGGATAGGTTTTCCTACAGTTTCGGTTTTGCGAAAGGATATTATATTCGTTTATTTCTCATAATCACTTTATAATATTTTATTTATATATTTAATTATTGATATTATATAGTTTCATCCATTAATTTATATAACAGTTATTGCTTGGCTATTGGCCTGCAATAATTGGTTAAAACGACCCTAGTCATCTAGGAGAATACAATAAATAATAATAATTTTATGCCGTGTGGCACCGGCAGAGTATAATTTATGTTGCCACCCTTTCCTATCCCATGGGTGTCGTAAGAGGCGACTAAGGGAACTGGGGAACCGTTGATCAGCTTATTTGGTTCCCTGAAGTATAGATAGCTGGCCTTAGAAGCAACCTCCTCAGGGACCTGAGTGGACCCTGAGTGACGTAACTGCCACTCACAAATCCCCCCACCCTTTTATTATGATGGACAAAAAACGGAATGCGCGATTAAGACCTGAGGGTCGCCAGGACGCGCCAGTAGCTGGCGCTGGGCGTGGCAGCATGCGGGCCGCCAGTACTACCCGTCGGCCGACAATACCACCTGGCCGGCCGACACATCCATCATCTCCACCAGAGGGCTTGGCATGGACAGGATCCTCTATGACCCAACATTCGGGGCCCACCGCTGGTGGTGTACGCATGAGATGGACATCTCAAATGAACGAGAATGTCATGCATCGATTTGTCGGAGCCAAGACCCCGGGACCGGAACGCGAGGCGCAAAGCGGAACCGGCCTGGAAGAGGAGAATAGAACGCCGTATCAATCATGCCAGAGGTCTCATTGGCAGACTGCAAAGCTTCTAGTCGAGTAATAGCAATCCAAGGACTGCGCACTCCGTTCAAATTACCTTCAACGGGCTTGGGGTTAGGCTGGACTAGCTCGACATAGCTGACGGAGTGCATCGACGATCTGAAGCAGAAAATCGCTGATCGGGGGAGCCACATTTGACGATACTGGGAAAGAGTCGAGCGCTTCCAGCAAAATCGTCTCTTCTTGAGTGATCAGAAAAGTTTTTATTAGCCGCAGCACTAAGGAGCTCCTTTTCATCGACTCCGTTGCGGAGCAACTGGCCAAGCGCAACCACTGTAACTTCTCCGCCGCCTGGATTAACTATAAGAAGGCATTGGACTCGGTGCCCCATTCATGGCTTTTGAGGGTCCTCGAGCTGTACAATGTTGATGCTACAGTTAGAAACTTCCTTGAGGAATGCATGGGGCAATGGAGTACGATACTTTGTCTCCATGGTGAGCGGGTGGCGGCTGCTGATGACGGGATACAAAATAAACCTGCTCAGCTCATTGCTGGAGAGTTCGGGGACGGTCTTTCAGTTTCGGAGAGGAGGGACAAGAGTGCCTCACCTTCTCTACATGGATGACCTCAGGATGGAGCTTGGGCTGGACAAGTGTGCGGTCTTGCATGTGGTGAGGAGGCAGATTATTCATTCGGTCGAGATGAATCTCGAGCCATCGAGCATACGAACCCTTTCCGAAGCTGAATCGTACCGGTAAATGGGTATGTTGCAATCGATAGGGGTGAATGAGGCGGTCATGAAACAGTCTGTTTGCGAAGCCTATTCTGGCCGTCTGACTGAGCTTTTTGTCGGGAGCCAATAAAGTCCGAGCCTATAACGGCTGGGTTTTGCTCGTTCTCATATACACCTTCGGCGTGCTGAGACGGACTCAGACTGAACTTTACACCCTGGATAGAAGAGTCCGCACGACTATGACTCTCTATCGCAAGCACCACCCAAAATCGTATGTAATGAGGTTGTATATCTTCAGGGAAATGCTGTGGCCGAGGCCTTTTGAGCGTTAATAACGTGCATAACCGGACGATAGCCAACCTCAGAACATACCTATCCTTAGCCAAAACCGAGTGAGGGGCCCCGGTGGTACCTAGCACCTCTGACCAGGAGACCGTATGGAAGGAGAAGGAATTGCACGCTTTTTAAAGCTCTTAATGAGCCACATGTAGATAAATATCTCTGAAACTCGGTCTCCTGGATGAGAAGCTGCCGTACTACAAGTACACGCCGATGCCTGTTCTCGAGCGTGACGGAGTCCAGCTCTATTGGAACCGGTCCATCATCATTCATCACGGACAGGACTATTCTAGCGAATAAGCCTGACATCGCACCACCTTAAACAATGTCTGAAAAGCATAATACACAGTATCTTTACTAAATAGAAATCGAACTCTAAAATCCTCATCTTTAAATGTCTCCATGTTATTAAAGCGTTGTCGAAGCACCATCGGGTATTTCTCTGTGTGGATCCGTCCAAAAAAAAAAAGTTATCTAATACGTAGTCAATTGCATAAAATAGATCCATTTTTAATATTTTTCGATTTCACAACTCACAAAAACGATATTCCTTCTTATTACCAGTTAAGCTTATTTGAAGATTGTGAAATACCAACGATGACTTTATAATTTATATGTCAGATAAGTGGACAGTAGCTTATTCAGGACTTTACTTGGACCTTGTGAAACAGACCCAAAGTTTATTATATTTATTTATTATATATTTATTTTGTACACGGGCGTGAGAGTAAGATATATAGAAAAATAATATTAATTTAGTTAGTGTCACTTAGAACGCAGGCGCCAAGTTTTGCATTCTATTGGAATCTCCCGCAGGCTAAATCCTATTAATGAATAAAGATTTTTTTCGTGACGCTTTTTCGTTACAATATGATGGAGTTATCAATAGTAACAATGCAACTGAATTTAGAATCTTTTTAAAATTCGGTGGAGAATATATACCTTGTTAAGTTATGGTTACGACTTACGATGGGCTGATTTCCGCAACTCGACGTCTGGTGCCTATTTTGCGTATGTGGGAATAGCTATATATACCTTATACTTATTATATTACCTAGAAATATAAGAGCCTACATCCCGTGCTTGGATTGGTGTCATCGCCATCGGCATACCCTCATCTGTTGAAAGCCAGAAACTATAATCCTCTCGCTGAGCGAAATCGCAAACGTCGTTCAAGTTGCAGAACATAAAAGGCATTGTAGAAAATCTTCGGAGACAACTTCCAGGAGCGCCTGTTGAGAATAGTGTAGTTATTACAACAAAAGCAATAATCTTATCTTATACTATTTATAAAGCTGAAGAGTTTGTTTGTTAGTTTGTTTGTTTGTTTGTTTGTTTGTTTGTTTGTTTGTTTGGTTGTTTGTTTGATTGATTGATTGATTGAACGTGCTAATCTCGAAACTACTGGTTCGATTTGAAAAATTCTTTTTGTGTTGGATAGTCCGTTTAACGAGGAAGGCTATAGGCCTCATATATATATCATCTCGCTACAAACAATAGGAGCGGAGCATCAATGAAAAATGTTGCATAAACGGAAGAAAAATATTCCGAAAGTAATGGTATAAAGAACACAGTAGTTAAGTTGGTATATTATATTACTATACAAAAATTGATAATGTAAAATTTTATAACTAGCATATTTCATCTATACGTATAATCTTAGAATAATAACGCATAGAAGGTGAGTACCGGCGCTATTGGCAGGATGTCATGAGTCGTAGTAAATTATCGAATGATTTCATCGTCATTCTGTAATATCCGAAAAATTTTTTACAGTATTTTCGCAGCTCTTGATGTTTTATGTACAAAAATCCTTTCATAGGTCTTAAGGCCGTGAATGGGTGAATCTAATGCTCATGACATCTTAATATTATAGGTGTCACGCCGCTTCCGCCGTAGTATCAGGTAAACTAATTTTTTTCTGTTATTCATTTTAGACGTTCGTGTCAGTCGAGACCTGCATCGAACTGAGAGAATTCGCGCGAAATTATATTTGCAGTGCGTAATAAATGCAATTCCGATCGCGGAAAATAAATCGCGAGGATAAAATTCGCGCGGTGAAATTTCGCAGTGCGGACAGGCCGCTAAGATTTTCTATGATTTTAGGATTTCCGCCCGTGTCCAAATAATAAAAAAAGTTAGTAATTATTTCTACATATTATAATAGAATTGTAACTGAACCGCATCTGAACATAAAATATTGTTTTAAAATAATTATTCACATAATATCCAAGATGGATACAGAGGCCTAACTACATTTTTTAAAATTATTGTTTATTTATTTATGACTACATAATAGGAAAACAACTGAATGGTTTTTGGTCTCTAAACATCATTTGTCTATGATATGCTTACCTACTGGTACGTAATTTTAATAAAAAATGCATAGATAAGATCTTTCTATAAGTAAATTAGAACTCTTAGCATTACACAGTGTTACAATGAGCAAAATAGCAAGAATTTAATACTTAATAATTCTTTTAAAGTAATATTTTCTTCACCAAAACAATTTTAAATTAAGATATTTGCTATAATATATTGAATAATGGTAATAAGTACAATTTGTAAATCTGTTAATATAAAAATCAAGCAAGTGCAACGGTTCCGTTTAGCCATACACTATTTATTAACCGACTTCAAAAAAAGGAGGAGGTTCTCAATTCGTCGGGGACTTTGTTTTTTTTATGTATGTTCCCCGATTACTCGACGATGGCTGGACCGATTTGGAAAATTCTTTTTTTGTTTGAAAGGGTATAGTTTCCAGTTGGTCCCATAGTCATCAAGTCACGATCTGATGATGGGATCCCAGGGAACTCGAAGGCAACTCTCAAATTTTATAGGCACTTATTACGTTTTTCATATATTTCCTAAAGCTGTTCAAGTATTTGCGTCTGATAATCACCATCTCCTGTGGTTGAGCTAATGATGGAAGGTACAACTCCTCAACGGTTAGGAGATAAAAGAAAATTCTTTCAATATTATACGTAATTATAGACCGATAGTTAAATTCTTTCAGGCTCTTACTAAACGACTTCAAAAAAGGAGGAGGTTCTCAATTCGTTGGGGACTTTTTTATGTATGTTCCCCATTACTCGAAGATGGCTGGACCGATTTGGAAAATTCTTTTTTTTACATAAACAAAATAAGTATCTACTTTCCGCAAAAAATTTGAAAATAAATTATTTTTAACAAAAAACAAAAACCGACTTCAAAACTAAACAAATCTAAACTAAAAAGTAGAAAATAATACTTTTAAGAACTTCGTTAATTCTAAAGTCGGTGCCAGCCAAAGCAAAATAACCTTAAATAGACACATATTCGATTAATCTATAAATTTGTAAACATACTCAAAATACCGTTCGAAAGGCAAGTTCCATTGCAAAGGCAAAATAAATTTATCTGTCCTGGCTGGCACCGACTTCAAAATTAACGAAGTTCTTAAAAGTATTATTTTCTACTTTTTAGTTTAGATTTGTTTAGTTTTGACGTCGGTTTTTGTTTTTTGTTAAAAATAATTTTAACTGATCAATAAATATTTACGATCAAAAAGAAAAAACGTTTTTGTGTCATAGGTATATTCTATTTTTTTACTTATGATTACTAAAATACTCCATATTATTTAAAACTACTTAAAATACATGCATTTCGTAAATAGATGTTCGTTTAAAGTATTTAAGAAGCTATTTCATCTTAATTAGGTATTTAGATTATTTTGACAACATTCCTAATGATATGATATCCCCATAATAAGATACCATATTTTCATATGGTATCTTATTATGGGGAAATGCAGCTACCGTTAATACAATTTTTGTCCTGCAGAAAAGAGCTATTCGTGCAATTTATAGTTTAGGCCCTAGAGTATCATTAAGAGATAAGTTTAAAGAAATAAAAATATTGACTGTTGCTTCTCAGTACGTGTACGAAAATATGTTCATAAAAATATACACGAATTTCCCAGGAACTGCGACATGCATAGTATTAACACTAGGAGTAAAAATAAACTTGTAATGCCTGTGACTCGCTTACGACGAGTCAGTAATTCTTTTTATGGACAATGTATACACTTATACAACAGGATCCCAGAAAACGTTCAACAAGCTTCTATTGCCAAATTTAAAAAATTGTGAAAGAACGTTTGTGTACTAAAGGATATTATACGATTAACGATTTTTTAGAAGATAGTACGCCTTGGGAATGATGTGATCGCCACCAGGCTGTTTCAACCTATAGAATTATTGTTAACTTCAATTTAATTAAAAAAAAAAGAAAAAACACTAAGACAAAAAAAAAAACAAAAAAAAAATATACATTAGTCCCGCTGAGTTTCTTTCGCCAGTTCTTCTCAGGTCAGTGGTTTCTTCCTTCCGAACTGGTAGTAGACTCATGACGTTCAGTAAAAAATTGTAATAATTTCATGCTGAATAAAATATTTTGAATTTGAATTTGAATATGTATCTAAAGAAGGAATGTTTTCTTCAAACCTGCGATATTAGTATTTTTGAATTCATTATCAACCGACTCATTTATTTTCTACTTTTTAGTTTAGATAGGTTTAGTTTTAAAGTCGGTTTTTGGTTTTTTGTTAAATAAAAATAATTTTGTAATGTTGCGGGCTTAGGACAATTATACCATTGCTATTCTATACCGATCAACAAAAATATTTTAATTAGAAGTTAACTATAATAATATAGTTCTTCATACAACCGTTCTTTTAAAAATAATGTTCATAGCTAGTTAAGTGAAATAAATAATGTTTTACTAACCTAAATCTTGTCCGTGAGCTTTAGCATTTGCAACAATGTGTATTAATGAAAATCCATCCCACATAGGCGTTGTTCCAGCAGGACATTGCGGAATCATCGTTGTTTGAGAATGCATGGTGAAGTAAAAGCCTCTTGATTTAGGAATTGGCGGAGGAGGAGCTGGTTTTCCCGGTATTCCCGGTGCACCACGTACACCATCTAAACCAATCGTACCTTTACTACCTTTAAGTCCAATTATTCCAGGGAGACCTGGGTAGCCGGGTAAACCAATCAGGCCTACATCACCAATGGGACCTTTATATCCAGGAATTCCATTTTTTCCAAAATCGCCAGGCTCTCCAAGGCGTCCATCTCTTCCATCGATACCAGTTGGACCAACATCACCACGGTCTCCAGCAGGAATATCTTGAGGTAGGATGCTATCACCTCTTTCACCTTTCATACCTTTAAAGCCTGCATATCCTATTAAACCTTCTTCACCTATATCCCCTCTTATTCCTTTCATGCCTTTTTCTCCTAAATACCCCCTGTATCCAATCAAACCCGAATCACCTGTATCTCCTTTAATACCTTTTAATCCATTAAATCCTGGCACGCCTTGGTCGCCACGTGGCCCTGGAGGGCTTATAGCCATACCAGGTTCACCAGTTTCACCTTGGAGTCCTGGAATACCGGGAGCTCCTTCCATTCCTCGAGTACCAGGTATTCCCATAGCACCACGTCTCCCTATGATACCATCATCCCCTTTGAAACCCTTTGGCCCCTGGAATGTAAGGCCTGGGTGTCCAGGAATACCTTTAGGACCATCATTTCCATATTCTCCAGGTGCACCTTTTTGGCCCATAGGACCTGGCCAACCTGGGAGTCCGTCAATTCCAGGTTTCCCATGTTCACCTCGCTGTGCAAATATACCATCAAGACCTGGTGGACCAGGAGGACCCTTATCCCCTGTTATTCCTTTTTGTCCAGGAAGTCCATCATCACCATACTCTCCCTGTAAACCGATTTCACCTCTCTCTCCTTTTATGCCTTTTATTCCATCAAATCCTTCGTCACCGTAATCTCCAGGTAATCCTGGCAAGCCTTCCATTCCTATATCACCCATGTCACCCTTTGTAGCGGGTAAATAAGAACTAGGTCCAATATCACCTTTTTTTCCTTTGAAACCTTTATCTCCTTTAATGCCTTGTAATCCAGGCAGTCCAGAATCACCGGGTAAGCCAATACCACCCATTCGCCCAGGCTCTCCATAATCACCTACATCACCTTTAACTCCTCGTTGTCCAGGAAATCCAGTTAAGCCAAGACCTCCACGAGGTCCTTCATTTCCAGGTTTTCCAGGGCGACCAGGGGGACCCAAATGACCTTTGTCTCCTATTTGGCCTTTTATACCTTTCTCACCATAGTCACCAGTGTGGCCTTTTGGTCCTCTGAATCCTGGGGAGCCAAATATTCCTGGTTCACCTTGTTTGCCTTTAGAACCGTCTGCGCCATTTATAGACAAACCCTCGTCTCCCCAGTCTCCTTTTAGACCCTTAATTCCCTTTAATCCAGGCCTTCCGTTTCTTCCATCAAAGCCACGGTCTCCTTCATCACCTTTCATCCCTTTTGTAGAATTATCTCCAGGCAATCCCTTAACCCCAATAGATCCGAAATCTCCCATGTCCCCTTTTTGACCTGGCCATCCAGCCAAGCCTATTTCCCCTGGAACACCGACATCACCCCGTTTACCCTTAGGACCTATGTTTCCTTGTGGGCCTGCCTTTCCAGGTAAACCCCTGAAGCCAACACTGCCTTCGTCACCTCGTTCACCTATTTCTCCGCTCTTACCAGGTCTTCCCATTAAACCTGGGAAACCAGTAACTCCTGGTAAACCTTTCTCTCCGATGAAACCTCTGTTGCCCGTTCTACCTGCTTCACCTTTCATTCCTTTTTGCCCTTGGTCACCTTGTAAGCCATTCATACCTTGAAGACCTGGTTCACCAATTTGACCAATTAGTCCCGGTCTTCCAGGTTGCCCAGGGATTCCACGAGCTCCTTGTATTATATTACCTGGTAGTCCTTTTCGTCCCTATAAAAAATTAACTATATCAATAACTATGTTAATTAAATAAATAATAAATAAATAAAGTTCTTATTCGTTCAAGGAACTTCGAATTCTTAATTGTTAAATTAAAACTTAACCTTAATAATTGGACAATGATTTTAAAAGGTCGGTCGGATAATTTTAGTACGAGTATAATATTTTAACTTCATTTATTAAGGTTTCTTTCACAAATAGGTTTGGTAAGACAACCTTCGGGGCGTCGAGGTTGAACATCCCACATACGAGTAATCATCTGGTGGAATGAGTAAATTCATTCCCCTATGAAAAAAAAGACAAGTGAAGATAGTCTTTCACCTACGTACTCGCTTGAAAGTTCAAACTGATTGGAGGTTAATTTGTATTTAAGTCGAACTCTTATACTCCCAAACTAAATCGAAATAAAATTGAGGTCGAGTTACTGCTGTTCGAATCTTCGGTGACTTTTTAAACAAATAAAAACCGTTAAACCGTTTTTTTTTAATTTTAAAACGAAGCCCACGTGTTTTTATAACAATTCTTAAAGGTTCAGCTACTTAGTATTAAAATAAAATACGCTACACCTATGTAATGTACAATGTACATACATAGTGTATTGGATAGCGCTGTATTTAAAGATGGGCAGACCGGGGCACCTGCCCCGGGCTGTAGTTTCAGGGGGCACCAAAGTCAAAGTATAATATGTTTAAAAATAAAAAAAATGTTCCACAAAGCGCCTAGCATATGGAAGCCTGGGTGACTCACCGTTTGTATGTAATACATAAACAAATAATAAAATAATGGAACCTTAAACAAATTATGGAATAATTTTATATTTAGTGGAAGGTAGGTATATTCACCATATACTTTGCTGTGCTACGAATAGTTATAATAGGTAAAACAATAAAAAATGTTGAACAATGAATAAAATCCTGATTTGCGTTAAAAGCGAACTTAAAAGACGAGAACAAGGGGATGAAAAATCATAATATCTACTATTATGCACAAGACATACGACGAGTACAAGTTTTATACTAACCACCAGTCAACAGTCTTACTACTTGCATGTGTGTCTCCGACTGTATCATACCTTGTTTATTCTTTTACTTCTAATCTATTTAGTTCGCACAAATCTGGGATTTTTAAGTGTAAATTTTTAGTTTTAACTTTTTAGTGTTGGTCAGTAAGTCATTTTTAGTCTTATTTAAAAAATATTTATCATTAACTGTTTTTAAACTGTAAGTTTAACTTAGCCGCCAAATCCTACAAAATGACATTAAGGAAAGTTCGTCTTGACCGAATTACACATATTGGCGCAAAGCTCTCTGCCCAATCATCTGTCAGCAGAGCTTTTTGGTCCCTTGCCAAAGCGGTCGAGAAGAACTTCTGTAGGCCCTCACTGCCACCGCTGGTAAAACCCGACGGATCCCTAGGCTCATACTGCAAACGAAAAGGTGAATTTGCTTGCATCTCTTTTTGCCAAAATTCATGTCTAGACACAACAAGGAAATGCAACTCTACTACATCTACCTCACTGCGGATTCTCAATGGCAGAAATCCCCATAAATAATAAGGAGGTAAAGGGATTGTGTCGTCTACATGTGAATAAAGCCAGTGGTCCTGATGGTATACCAGCGATAGTGCTTAAAACATGTGCTCCCGAGTTGTCTCCGATACTGACACGTCTGTACCGCCTTTCTCTTAAGACTGGAATAGTACCAAAATCCTGGAAGCTTGGCAACGTGCAACCAATGCCAAAGAAAGGTAGCCGTGCCGACGCTGCCAATTATCGTCCGATCTCAATCACCTCCATACTCTGCAAGATTTTGGAGCGTGTATTGAACACTTGTCTTATGGCATACCTAGAACAGAACGATCTCCTCAGTGATCGACAATATGGGTTTCGCCGGAATCGGTCGACTGGGGACCTTCCAGTGTGTGCCAATCACACCTTTTGCGAAGCTCTTGAGCGAGGAGAGGAGGCGATTGCCGTTTCTCTCGTTGTCTCAAAGGCCTTTGACAGGGTCTGGCACGCTAGCCTTATAAGCAAGCTTTCAGCCTATGGCATATCTCCTGACCTGATTGGCTGGATTAAAGACTTCCTGAGCGACCGATCACTCAGAGTTGTGGTTGAGGGTTGTTCATCACAATTCTTAAAGACCAACTCTGGAGTCACTCAGAGGTCTGTTCTCTCTGCAACCTTGTTCCTGCTGCATATTAACGATCTGCTTATACCCAGTATCTATGGGTACGCAGACGACAGCACTGTTGTAGAGAGATACCTACCGAATCCTCGGGCCAGTAGATTAAATTCAGTCCAAAAGAGAGGCCATGGTAGAGCGGTTCAATCTCACACTCAGGGCAATCTCCACTTCAGGCTATGCCAATCTTGTGAGTTTCAACGCCACCAAAACACAGGCGTGCCTGTTCACCACAAAAAGGAGACCTTGACTCCTACTTTCCGAAATGTGCCTCTGGAATACAAAAAAGGACAACTGCACACGTTTACCGACGCAAGTGTGTTATGATGTAACATCACACTAGTGATGTTACCTCATCACAAAGAAGAAGAAGGCTACGCAACGGTAGTCTACTGGAGGACAGTCGAGCCCGGAGGAAAGGTCCATATCTCCTTGATCGTCGGCAAAGCAAGAATAACGCCAACGAAACCAGTATTAATTCCGAGCTTGGAGCTACAAGCGGCCTTGCTTGGCAGCAGATTAGCTGCTACGGTGTAAGCAGAAGGTAAGAAGTAAGATGGTAGAAGAGTCGGAGCTCGAAATATCAAAGAAGATCTACTGGACCGACTCTAGGACAGTACTGCAGTGGATTGGAGTGGATTAATGCGGAACCAAGGAAGTTCAAAACTTTCGTGGGCAATCGACTGGCAGAAATAGAAAAGAAGTCCAGCCAAAAGACTGGAGATGGGTACCGACGAAAGAAAATCCAGCAGACGACGCCACGAGGGAAACCCCAATAGAATTCGACCACGACGCCCGGTGGTTCAAAGGTCCCTAGTAGTAAGAAGAGTGTCCCTTTCACGACTTCCAACCAGAGGGTATCATGCCAGAAGAAAAGAGCAAGCAGAAGGTGATGGCGATAAAAGCTGCAGAAGACGTCCTTTTGAATCCAGAGAGGTTCTCAAGCTGGGAGAGACTACTACGCACCACAGCCAGAGTGGTTGCCTTCACATACCATTTATTGAAGGCTCGCAAAGCAACCACTACTGCCACACGTCAGAAGGTCGACTCCTGGAAACCGCAAAAAAAACCCAGAAGAAAGGCACAAGAACCTCAAATCAATCAGCCGACAGGAATAAAAATAAGCGGCAAAAACGGGGCATTTTCTGTGGTCAGGCATTCCAAATCCAGCGGCGTAAGAAGGAACATCAAGGAAATAAATAGAAGAAAACTCTGAAGATATTATTACGTTATTATTTATTCCTCCTGCTACCACCGAACACTCTCCAGTCGACATCCCGCCAGCAAGCCTGCTCCACAACAACACACTACACACGAGAGTCAACAGATGCTCTCTTTCGATTATTAATGATTTCTATATAATAGCACGATATGGCACTCGCGTTACCATTAAGAATCTAACGTATTGTTACGACTTAGGGTTCGTTACAATTAAAACAGCCGATTAAACTACTAAAAACAGACACTTATTTATTCAACACCAATGACAAAACAACACACTAAATTATAAACACAACCGCACTATGATTACTTTAAGCCGCACTCGTAGATCGCTTCGATGTTTTCACTTGTATCGCTGATTCCATACTGACTAGTCGCGGCTCATACCCGGCCTTATATAGGGGCCTCGGATGGTTCCAGAACCTTCGACTGTAGAAACTTCCAGAATGTTCGAGTACATACCGGCTCCGATCGATCATAGATCGATCGATCGAGATTGTTCTGGAAAGTTCTATCATCGAAGTTTCTAGAATGATCTTGACTACTAGTTCCGCTACTCGATACTAGATGGCGCTAGTGGTACGTAACGTCACCATGTCCCGAGCCTTACTTGTTGCGCGCAACAGTATGAATTGTCAAGCATCATACTTTGCTTCAACGTCGTCAACTTGTTCTTATCTTTTTAGTTTAAGAATTTTCGAAAGGCCATAGAATACGAAAGTTGGCAAGGACTAAGAAGAAGTATTGTTTATCCCACGAGCTATGAAATAGTTACTTCTACGATACAGAATTAGCAATTTTATACAATACTTCAACGATTTAAATTATTTTATGTGGATAGAGAACGACCTGAATTTAAATCTTCTTCCAAATAAGTATAAGGATATTATTTTAATTTGTTGGTAAATCCAACGAAATATTACAAAGAATACGTCAAAATACATTTTTACTATGATATATTATTACCTGCGGTCCAGCAAGCCCTGGAGGACCTTCGTCTCCAGTAAGACCTGTTTCTCCTTTAGGTCCCATTATACCTGATCGGCCGGGTGAGCCTGGATATCCAGGCTCTCCAAAATTTCCAACTTCTCCTTTAGTTCCATCAGTTCCTCTTTCACCTTCAACAATACCTAAACCAACATCTCCACGTGATCCTTTTACACCTTTTCCAGCAGGAAATCCAACAGGTCCTTGTAAGCCCATAATTCCTGGTTCCCCAAAAGGTCCAGTATCTCCCTTATCACCGGGATAACCTCGTGTGCCTATAGCACCTGCTTGTGACGTACCCGTGTCACCGATATCTCCTCGAATGCCTTGGAGTCCTGCGTAGCCCATGTCTCCTTCTATTCCTTTCTTTCCGGGTATACCTGGTGAAAATTTGATTTGGTAGCCAAAAGACTAAAAAACTTACATGTTACTGTGTTGTTATGCACAGAAGTAATTTTCTCTTATTAAATCTTTTTTATATTTTAAGATAATTTTACATAATGTGACTTATTTTGTAAAGACTAACAAAACTATAAAAATGTACGTTATAATTATTTTTATTTTTATAATTAAATAACTAATTCTATAAGTATTTTTCATACCTCGTGCACCCGGAGGCCCTATTTCACCTTTATCACCTTTAGCATTGATATCGAAACCGAGGGCTTCTCCAGATTCACCTTTAAGACCATCATTACCAGGTTCGCCACGTTCTCCTCTAAAAAAACATGAATGTACATATGAAAATCCAAAAAAAATATTTAATATTATGTACCTATTTAATCTATTATGTAACTTCTTCATATTTACTTAATAAATACAAAAGTTTAAAACATATATAGCTCACGATTGCATGTCTATAATTATATAATACTATCAGTTCCCGCGGCTCCGCCCGCGTTCTTATCACTATTAAAACAGGGATTGGTGGTAGAAGGATGAAAATTTTGGGTTATGTAAGTATGCCATGATGCCAAATCATAAAAACTAAATTTTTTTTTTTAAATAAAAATAAATAATATATGGAGAGGGCCACTCTTATCACTTAGGGGAATAAAAATAGCCTACGACCTATTCTCAGACGTACCAAACATATACAAAAATTTCATACAACTCGGTCAAGCGTTTTGGACGTACTCGATAACAAAACCTGTGATTTTTATATTATATTAGAGAATGGAGATAATAATGTTCTAACTTAGTTTAATCTGTACTTTATTGTCTGAATTTGTTTGGTATTTTTATCAACTTTTAAAATGTAAAAAAGTAGTTATAGTGACATCGCTACAATAGTTGAGCATACGGTCTCGCAAAGTTGTTTTTAGATATTGATTTGTTCTATAATCTCGTATTATGTAAATGTAATTTTGCTAAGTTACTGTAGCAACACGCCGTGGTTTCACCCGCGTAGTTAAAGTTTCCGGCAGAATACGAGGTTAAAATATAGGTTACGTTAATTGCTAACAATGTAATTTTGAATTAGTAAAAGAATTTTCAAAATCGGTCCAGTAGTTTTTGAGTTTATTCTAAACATAGGTGAGTTAGTTCAAACTGCGACATTTTTTTATTTTTAGAATCTTCTTCTAAACGAAACTTCTAAACGAAAAGTCCAATCCGCCTAATTAAATTTTTTTGGTTAGGTGTAATAATTGGAATTTACACGTTCATAATCAACCTTAATTATAACACCATTTAAATGGATTAGGATTATTATCACTTAATAATTTAAACAAAAACTGTCATTGTGGCTTAACTGTAATAGTTAGGCATATGCCATCGCGGACTTTTTTGTGAGCAATCATGAATACTATTAATATACAGAACATTATTTTATATATTATCAATAGCTTTCGCAGCGCACACAGAATGATGACTTTTATAGGCAACATTTTAATACCTGGGGTTAGATTGTTTAATTTTAAGTAGGGATTTCTAATTTTTTTGAAAATATAATATAGGCTATGTTACTCAGGAAAGATGTAGCTTTCTAATGGTGAAAGAATTTTTAAAATCGGTCCAGTAGTTTTTGAGTTTATTCGTTACATACGAAAATACAAATCTTTCTTCTTTATAATATTATCAAAGTGAATAAAACTTAAAGTGAGCCAACAGACGTGTCTAGACAGAGCAATCGTGCAGTTCTCTAGAGCTAGTACAGCCATGATGGCACAATCAACTAAGAAAATATGGAAAATATAGCTATAATTTGTTGCTAATTAGTTGCCGCAATCAAAAATTTATTGCTTTTATTTTTTTTATAAAACATGTGGCTGTGCTAGCTATATATTAGCGGGCACAGCCACACTAAAAAAGGGTACGAATGCTGTACGAAATTGGAAGAAGGATTAGAGGCTATGGTAAGATTCAGCGTTGAAGTACGAGAAGATTGATAAAAAAAATCTCTGACAGGTTGTAATAGAGATTTGTGGCTGAGCTAAACACGTAGCAGGTGGCTCAGCCATATGTCTAGAATCAATTTTTTTTATTTACCACTCGTACTAGTACGTAGACATGCGCAAAACAGTGCTTTATGAAGTAATGTAATATGGCATTACTTTTCGTACCGCGTAATATTACATTACATCATTACTCTAAACTTTATATATGTAGCAATATACTCTATGCTCTACACATCACCTGTCATGCGGGATGCGACGATGTGATATTACCTACCGCCGCGTGCTGAATTTTCCACCCTCAAATATTTTGCTGACCCTTTTTTTATAATAACTTTACCATTAATTTAATATAATAATAAAATATATATAAATAAATAAGGCAAACGAAAACAAAAACATTGACATTAAGAATTTGTATTTTTTTACAAACAGCTCCCTCTAGTATTGTATACAGATTACATATTGTATTCAATAGATGGCGCTTTTTAACAAATTTTTGAATTAACTCTAAAACTTTAAGTATTCCTGTTCCATATAATTTATATATATATTTATTATTATATTAAAATTAATTGCAATGTTATAATAAAAAAAATGGTCAGCAGAAAATTCGAGGGTGGAATAGTATTGTCAGCCAAATATAACATTTGATTGCCTTTCGTTTCGTGAATTTTCAACTACACGATTTAAAATCCTTATTTTATTAAGGATAAAGTTTATTACGCCGATAGCGTTATTAGAAGTAAAAAGTGGAGTAGTAGTGCAGTCATTGAAGCATTATTGCTCCGAATTTTGTTACTGTGAACCGAATTGCATACAATTTTGGAATTAGGTTCATCTTACCCTTAACTTCAAAAGTGAAAATGATGTGAACTCCGCAACCACCCTGAGGGAGGTTGCCACCCCTTCTCGGGGGTGAATTTTTTTTTCAAAATAACCTCGGACATAGAAGGCCTAATTTTAAGCAAAAAATCATCTATAAAGTTTTTTCGAAAAATCCAATACTTTTCAAGTTATTGGCAATTGAAAATTCGCAATTTTTTCACGTTTTTCATCGGTTTTTTGCAAATATCTCCAAAAACGTTTTATCGAAAATTATATAAAGAACAAAATTGTAGCAGGTAAAAAAATGAACAATTTGGTTTTTTATAAAGTATTCTAAGTGCAATATTAAGCTAGATATTAAAGATCAAAGTCGTTTTTTATTTTGTCTCAAATTAAATCGATGTGGTCAATGACATCTAGCGGCGAGCAGATGCATTTTATGCATTCTAATAAAAAAGGGTTTTGTAGTGCTTGAATTAAGCTTTAAAATGAGCACTATTAAAAGTCTTTTGCACGTAAAATAAGTGAGCTGTATTACAAATAAGAGGAGCATCTAATGTTTTTTCTTTTAAATCAATGGGTTTCATAAGTGCCATTTCCACCAAAATTAAAATTAATCGTATTCCGCCTACAATTAACTTTATTATGAAGAGTTTGATAGATTGTATCAGTTTGGCTGCTTCAGGACACATATTTTTAAAAAAAGTCACGATTTAAAAAAAAATTCAAATTTTTAAAACACCAACCTTTTTTTCATAATATATCAAAAATGACGACAGATATAATACGTATAAAAGTGTAGTGATAAAAAATTTAGGTTTTTTTCCTACAAACAATTTGTTTTTTTGTTTTTTCTGTCAAACAAAACTTGACGGAGATATGATTGTTTAAAGAGCGCGTGGCAGCGCAATCACAGCCTCTCTTAAGCCCTTCAACCCTTCACGGTTTTAGAAAAAGGTTTTTTACTAAGTATATATTGCAATGAAGGATGTTGTAGCTCTCTTAATTACCTTTACAACGGTTTTTTATAAGTTGTGATAGCATGAAAATTGAAGGAGTTATGGTCAAAAAACTTATCATATTTTTTTCTACTTAGTAACTGAAAATTTCGGAGCACGTGAGTCGTTCAATCAATCAACGTACACCTCGCCTTCGTCGGGTGATTTAACGGCAACACGCCGTAAATTAATCAATTTACTAAAATTAATGCGTTAAATAATACATTTCAACTGCCGTTATTATTTTCCGAGAGTTGGTCAACTACCTAGAAAATTGATCAACTTACGATTCTTGTTATTTTCCGGTGACATATACATAATATGGCTCATATATTTTGGTATTATATTTTAATAATAATAGTACAATTTTATATAATTTGTAAATATTTTATTCAATAAATGGCAATTTTTTACTCTAAATTAAATTATTTCTAAATATGTAATCATATATATTTACTATTTTAATTTAGGGGTAGTTTTAAGGGTAGAAAAGCTTAAGAATATGATAATCATTTTGGAGAGTGTGGAATAATATTTAAATCCTTTTCATTTTATCAAAAAAAAAAAATTTAACAGTTTTTATCAAGGGGTACATTCCGCTCGGTACGCGTTAGCTGGGGTTGACGCTTTTTAATTTGATTGTTCTAAGTGTTTCGTTTGACTTGTACTTATATATAACTAGTGTCTCACCCTCGCTGCGCTCGGGTTCGTCCCGTATACGTGTTGTATATATTTACTTCGCACCGCCCGGTATATATTTGACTTGATTATTTGAATTACCATTCACGCACCATGGCAACGGTCATAGCATGTTACGTCAAACGCCGTTAATTTTATAAAGTTTTTATAAAATCCTAATTTTTTTCAATATAGTATGTTATCCTTAAGAGATAGACATATGCCATCGCGGACTTTTTTGTAGTCCTATATTAGATACACAATCCCACCATACATCACTTTGTTATATCTCAAATGGTTTAGGCAGCGTTTTCGTTAAAAGCTCCCAGACGGCTTATTTTTTTCCGACACCTCCAACAAATATCATTATATTTTAGCCAATTTATACAAAAACTTGACAAATTATATATTAAAACCTTCCTGGACAACCATTCTACCCATTAGTGAAAACTGCATGTAAAAATCGGTGCAGTAGATTTTGAGTTTATCGCGAACAGACAGACAACCCGACGCGGCGGAGGACTTTGTTTTATAATTTATGTTTCGTATTATAATTTAAGGTTCGTACTACATGTACTGTGGGAGACTGCATGTCATTATCTCGTTTAGATAAGAATTTAAAATTTTAAAAAGTGTCATTTTTTGTAAAATCGGTATGATTATCGTTTCCATTTTTTTTAATGTTTGGAAATGCATTGACGTAAACCACGAGTGTTTATGTGGGACTCAAAACTATGCCCCTGCTTCCCGTCTGTCTTTTTATTAAAATTGTTTCTACGTATGAGAATTTACTATATCGTCAAATTCAACAATCGCAATCTGTAAACTCGTAGATCCAAATATTTAAAATACCATTCAGTTTCGCATTACTGGATTTTAATAGAATCAGTATCTCAATAATTTTCTTACTAACCTAGCTAACTAATTTGATTTTTTTTTATTTGTTTATAATAAAGCTCGTCATATAATTCGTTATTTATATTATATGTAATATTTATATATTTCGCCATTAAATATTTCTTCATTTTATTCCTGGTACCCTTTTATATACTCATTCTACGAATAAGCAAATGTAGAACTGATGATATAATATATATTATATTTGTTTATTTATATATTGTGACAACCCTGCAGCAAAAACAAATGCCTACATAAAAGCGGCATTTCGCGTGATTTCAAAGGCGTTGGACCACTGGGTCTATTCTTTACACTGTGTTATTAGTATTAGTATAAGTATTAGTATAAGTATTAGTAGTAGTATTAGTATTAGTATTAGTATTAGTATTAGTATTAGTATTAGTATTAGTATTAGTATTAGTATTAGTATTAGTATTAGTATTATTATTAGTATTACTATTACTATTAGAATTAGTATTAGTATTAGTATTAAAATTAGTATTAGTATTAGAATTAGTATTAGTATATATATTAGTATATTCGTATTAGTATAGAAGTGTGCAATACTTAGTTTTCAAGTCAACAAGTTTTCGCTGTATTATATTCGTCTCAACGTATTGTCACGGAATAGAGTGTGAACCCGTCATAACAGCACGATTGTAACATGCTTTACATGGAGATTAGAGACCAGGAGGACCATTGCCCTAGAATGTAGTGTCTCAGAAATATTGTCAAATTAAGGAGGCGCTGCGATCGCTATGTTGTCTCAATGCCTAACTTCACGTTGTCACAATAGTGACAATACTCATAAACAGCTAACTTCACAAATACTACTTACCGACGACAGCGCGTTATAAATTCTACAAATTTTCAGAGACAGGCGGGTAATGCTTTAGTATGAAGCGATGGTTCTCCTGGTCTCTAACCTCCATGATGCTTTACAACAACGAATGTCAATTTTTAACTTTTGACAATAAGATAACAAGAACAGTTTTTTAACAAATTTTAATCTATGAAAGAGAGACAATGCATTTTCAGATGGCCTAGACAATGTAACAATCGATTAGCGAAAGCGATAGTAAAAAGTCCAAAATGTATGGGTTTGACATATGCCTTAGATATGTCACGTGATCTGTTGTGAATAAATAGATTTATGGTAGACAATGTACATTCATTTCAATTATTAGTGATTTAAAGTTCAAGATGCATACGCTGCGTTTAAGCCATGACGATTGTCGAAATCGAATCGCTTCATAACGAATGCCGGTTGCCTAGGCCCTCAGGAAAGTATTCGAATTACTAGAAACATTTTGAATTTCGATACTAGAATGTTCTAATATTATTTTATTATTTATATTCGAATTATTTACTCTTCTTTTATATTTTTTTCTTTAAAATTAAAATGATTTAAAATATTTATTAAAAATAATTTATTCTCAGTAATTTTTTTTTTTAATTTAAATTCTTTATTAGGCATAGTTATTAGAACTTTATTTTTTTAATAAGGTTTTAAGTTAAATATCAAACTAATAATCACGCATATAAAAAGGCCGGCCGAGAGATCAGTTGATATTCGAAGTTGAGCGAAGACTAAGAAGATATATGAAATAGGTAGTGGAAAAGTGAAGAAAAGTTGGTTGAAGGCTTAGTAAAGGAGTATCTATAAATGAAATACAGTGCTCAGAGACTAGTGCCGTGTACAAATGTGCGTATTTAACTATATACACATAGTTAAATAAAACATCTTTAGTGTAAGAACGCTATTAATTTCCGATCCCGAACCCGTGGTACGTAACAGTATGTATAACATATTTTTACTTACTTTATTCCTTTGTCACCTTTTTGCCCATAAAGAAAAGATATCGGTATATCAGCGTTAGCACCAGGCCAGCCGGGCACTCCATCTCTACCTCTGGATCCATTAAAACCTGGGCGCCCAGGAAGCCCTTCATCACCCATTAATCCTTTCAAGCCTTTTAAACCATATATTCCAGGGAATCCAGGAAATCCTTGATCACCACGAAGACCAGGGCTTCCAATGAAACCTAAAAATATAATAAATATACTTATAGAGAATTTGGATAAAATTTAGAGTAAGGTAAACCATGACCTGGAGTAGTATATTGCAGCAGCATTATTTGGCAATAACATTATGGCATCTAGAGATGATACAGGATGAAGCGAAAGTTAGCTATTTTAGCATAACAATATTGTATAACGCTCATTATAATTTTTTTTATAATATACTTGCCTGGTTCACCAGGTGGTCCAGGATCAGCTAGTATTAAGGACATTGGTGGTTGTATGAGACGACCTTTATGTCCTTTTGGACCTTGTGGACCTGCCATGCCCGCTTGACCTTTATTACCCTTCGGACCAGGTGAACCATTTAGTCCAGGTGATCCAGCTTGACCTTTTTGACCTCGCGGACCAGGAAGTCCTTCATATCCTGGATATCCCTTTTCGCCTGGATAGCCATCATCTCCCCTTTGTCCTTTTGGTCCTGGTAATCCTGAAATAGCAAAAGTACAAGATAAAGTTGTGATAGATAATTCACTTGTAATATTAGTAGAACATTCAATAATAATCAATGTAGCACCAACTTGAAAATATTTAATTTTATTATTAGTTATTACCTGAAGGGCAGAACGGACAGTTATCGCCACGTTCTCCTTTATAACCAGGCGAACCAGGTCGACCTGGTACTCCAGCGTCGCCTTCTGTTCCTGGACGTCCCGGAGGGCCATCTTCACCTGGTGGACCTACACCGGTAACACCTCGGCCAGGATAACCAGGTGGACCCATAAATCCTACATCTCCTCTATCACCCCTTAATCCCGGTATTCCGTCTGAGCCAGGCATACCTTCTTCACCAACTGGTCCTGTTACTGTAGCTCCTTTAAAACCTTTCGGACCCATAATTCCCATTCGGCCAGGATTTCCTGTTAAGCCACGATATCCTGGTAAGCCTTTGAAGCCCTCATCACCTGGTTCACCCTTAGGTGAAGACCCTGGTGGTCCAGGTATACCACGAACACCTTTTGCTCCTGGAGGGCCTTGTAGCCCCATTATACCAGGTAATCCAACTGATCCATCTGAACCACTTATTCCTTTTGGACCCTGATAGCCTATCGGTCCTTGCGGACCCATGGAACCTGGTAAAAGAGGTTCATTCAATCTTTCATCATAGATTCCAGGTTCTCCCATAGGCCCTTGTTCACCAGGTCTGCCAGGTCTTCCATCTTCTCCTAAAGGACCAGGTTGCCCATCTTCACCATCTGGACCAGCATATCCGGGCCATCCCTTGTCTCCTTTTACTCCAGGAGGTCCTTCGTGACCCCGATGACCAGGCTTTCCTCTAGGTCCTTCTTCACCCTGGTCACCTTTAAAACCTTGAGGTCCATTGACCCCATTTGGACCCTTGAAAATAAGTGAAACGTTATAATGAAATAAAAGCAAAACCCAACATCTTAGTTATTAAGAATTCAACAATGCTTAAGGTACGTTTTAACGATTAGTATGCAATAGATGGATATTTTGTCATTATGTCACTGTTACGACGTTAAAGAAAGACAAACAATAAAATAAACTGTATATCGTAGTAAGAGCACTGTCAAATCTGCAATATAATTATAAATTACTCTTATTACTAGTAAGGAGGAACATTAATTTTACGTTTATCTGCGAATCAATCAATTTTTCCAATTTTTCTCTTCATAAGGACTTTCCTCGGACTTATTTTACTCGAATATTCGGTAATAATTAATTTATAATTATTAGCTGAATTAGTCTTAACAGTGTCGTGTTTTGCACTTAGCAATTACCCAATTAGCCATTTATTTTTATTTATATAAATTGCGAAAGAAACGAACTGATTTCACTTTAATTTTAGAAGTTTTATATTCAACCTACATACGAGTACATAATAATATATGTGTTAAAAAAAATTATTAACATGAAGCGTAGCACAATTCAATGTTTGTCAACGTAGACCTGCTTTTATACCCATGAGCAAAAACTAGTTTTAAATAAGAGTTACTTTATTTTACATTTGATTTGAATTGAATCGAATTGATTATTGTGATATACCGGAAGTCCTGTAGAACCACGATCTCCCTTTATTCCCTTTACTCCTTGTGATCCCCGTAATCCTTTTTCACCTCTATTTCCTTTTGCCAAAATTGTTACGTTTTGTTGCACTTGATCGATATATATCACTTGAGCTGGTCTTCCGGGCTCTCCGATTTCTCCTTGATCTCCTTTTTCACCTGTAGGACCTATGACATCGTCCCCGGGATCACCTCTGTAACCTATTTCGCCTTTATATCCGACAGGACCCTGTATTTATAGAAATTTAAATCTTAAACAAATATATTAGAAACACTATCGAACAGAAAAACAAATGACATCAAATAATATCTAATCTGAATAAAATTATTATGACAAAATTACCTGATCACCTTCTAATCCTGGAGATCCGCTATCTCCTCTCCAACCTGTAGGTCCTATGGGTCCCGGTGACCCATGACGCCCATAGTCACCTTGCTCTCCTTTTGCCCCTCTGGAGTTCACACCTCCTTCACCAGCCAAGCCTTGTGATCCCTTTTCTCCATAAGGACCTGGTAATCCTCTTCCGCCAGGATATCCTTGACGGCCTGGAGGTCCCATGACACCATCGATACCACTGCATCCATCTAATCCAGCTATGCCTATTACACCTTCTAGTCCGTAGGGTCCCTAATACAATAAAAAAATTTTTTACATATCCTCATCATACGTTAACATAATATAACAGTTACTAGTAGATACTTCAAATTCAGTAAAATTGCCAAATTACTGTAATTAAGAAAATAAAAGACAGTAAAAGTCTTTACTTTACATTATATAGCTTTATTAGGTTTCATTAAATTATAATATACTTTATTATCCAAAAAGATGTTTACAAGTTTTACAAAATATTTTATGCATTATTTAGTATCTGTAGCTGAACTAGGAAACCTGTATTCCAGCTAGCAGCGCCAATTCCCTCCAATAAAAACATACTCGTAGTTGACATGCAAAAGTAGTGTTTAGAATAAAGATCTACCTACATAATCAGTGGTTGTGTTGTGTGATCGTCTTTAATATTATTGTATGTGTGTTTACATTTGGTGTGCGGTGTGGTGCATGTGTGTGTGTGTGTGTGTGTGTGTGTGTGTGTGTGTGTGTGTGTGTGTGTGTGTGTGTGAGAGAGAGAGAGAGAGAGAGAGAGTAAGGGTGTATGAATACCTGTATGCGCCTACATTAAGAGAGGATGTGTGTGTGTGTGTGTGTGTGTGTGTGTGTGTGTGTGTGTGTGTGTGTGTGTGTGAGAGAGAGAGAGAGAGATTGAGTGATTATTGTGTTATTATTGTTTTCTTAAGAGCTGTTTTATTTAATTTATATATATCTACTATTTAATTATACAACTTACAAGTATGGTCCAAGAAAGCAGTAAAATCTTTTTATAAAAGCTGAATTTAAATGTGGTGGAATTTCGGCTACGGCAAATTTTCTTCGTTTATTTTCGTAAAATGAATTGAATGGTAGTTCCTTATGTTGTTTTAATAAAATATTTAAAATAAATAACTGTCGTACAGTAAGAACCTCTGTTTCTGTATAAATCAGTTCCGTTGGATATAAGAACGGTTTAGCGGAGTATACTTTAAGAATAGAGCGTTGCGCAATTTCAATTCTTTTTACTGTACTTTTGGCAGCCCCACCCCATGATGATATACAATATGATAGTAAGGATTCACATAAGGCTAGACAATATAGATTACTTTTTATTATTATATAAGTAAGTAATTATTATAATGAAGTATACATTTTAAGAATGATGAAGTTAATATATTTATATTATATTTCACCTATCAATTTAAATAACTTGAAACGTAATATGTTACAAATCTTAGAATTTAAATACCTGAGGTCCAGTATCTCCTCTTCGTCCATAAGGTCCAACAATACCCTGAAAATTTTAATTTAATTAAATTTTACACAATTTTTAATATTGACTTGTTTATTTTTTATTTTTTTGACGTACCCTTTCTCCTTTATCACCACTGTCACCTTGTTGACCCCAATCACCTGGTTCACCTGGCAAACCCACACGGCCATCAGGCCCATCATCGCCATAATCGCCTTGCGGTCCTTCGACCCCAGGTGGACCTGGATCACCGCGATCACCTTGTAGTCCATCACAGTTACATATTGTCTGATTACATACAACCTAAAGAAAAAAAATCCTCTTGAAATCCACAAAGAATAAAATATAAATGTTTGGTGTGTCAGTAGCGTCCGGCATTTCAGCCGGGCGCGGAGCTAAGAAACGCACAAGGAGGTTGCCCTCGTTGGGCGGTGCGCCATTCGGGTTGCTCTAGGTACTTTTCTGATCCCCAAATAATTTGTAACCGCCGTTTATGTATATCAAGAAAAATTGACAATGTTACTAGAAAAGTAGAAAAATAAGACCTTGAAATTATCTTCACTTTTTTATAATTTTTATCCTACTTTCTATATTAATAATAGCACTGTAAATGTGAAAAATAAAAAAAAATATATATACGATACGTTCAGAATTGTTTATTTTGTGTGGGAATTACCGTTAAGCCGTTAAAACGGACCTAGGGGCCTATCTGAGTGGAGCGAGGGTGGAGTCAGTTGTTTTACTTATTTGTCCAGCCAGTCCTATAGAGGTAGATAATAGTTATAAATTTATAATACCCAAGTACTATTCGATACTTTTCTATTCTGTAAAGATGTTTGTCATATACGAGTACGTCGCGTACGCGTAGGTACATTTGCTTCTGATTTCAAAAAGTGATATTTCTAAGTTTAAACAAAGTTTTATTTAGTAATAGCAAATCAAGAACATATAAATTTAATACCTTATGGTACGTGCCTTATCAACAAGAACTGCAACATACCTATATACGAATGCTGTAAGCAATGTAGGATCATTGCACTTCCTACCTTACATACTTAATAATAGCACAAATTGATATAATGTGTTAGTATTATGTATTGTCACGTAGTGGAAAGTTCATTCTTATCTTTATCTATAATTAATCTTAAAACTACGCCACGGATTTTGATGCGGTTTTTAATAGATAGATAGTGATTCAAGAGAAAGGTTTATATGTATAATCTATATATTATATAGTGAACCGGGTATTGCGTCTACAAAGTGCAATTTTTTTTGTAGGTCGAAAAAGCTGTATTTCTGCTACTGAATAATTTACGGAAAAATTGTTTATATATCTTAAATGATCAGATCCTTAAGATTTATTTTCACTTAATTGTATTAGAAAACACCCAGTATATTCTTAATAAAATTGATATTAATTCCAGGGACTGATTTTAGCCACATTATCCCCGTATCGGGGGTTATTGTAGCTATCACTTTTAATTCCTAAACTTAAGGAGATATGATGCTCGGATTATGATAAAAAGGGTATTGAAGAAGATCATTTGAACACTATAACTATGTAGGAAAGCTAGTTTCTGTTAAAAATACTTTTTTTGTAAAAGAGGGGCTATTGTAGCTTCTTCTTTAAATTTAGTGTTGGGATTATACCTGCTAAGTATTTTATGTCGATTGTCGATAAATTCTATACATATAATCAAACAGTTACTTAAAAAAATCTGTACATGAAATATTTTTAAAAACATAAGTAACGTAATGTGTTCAATACATATTACGTTACTCATGTTATATAACATAAAGATCCCAAAACAATAATTATTAAAATTTTGTCTGTTTATATACTATCGTTTAATACGAAAAGTACTGTCCACTGACTTTCAAATTTTGTGTAGTGATAACTTATTACTCGGGTGATATTTTTGATTGCAAAAAAATATTTCATTTTTACTGGACAACAAAATAATTGGTTTTATTGAACCGTTTCTGGAAAGCTAGCGGTGGCTAAATCTTGAGAGATACGTCAAAACAAAGTAGAAGGAAATTTCCAGTCTTTAATAGATATACAGAAAAACCTACAATATCAGATATCAATCTCCTAAGTTACACTTGCAATACCATTGCATTTTTATCAGTAAGTATAAAAACAGTATCTTAGCGAATCGATGTACGCATTCACACAAAAAGTACTGAAAGAATTTTAACTAAACTTTGTGCAGTAATACCCCACTACCCATCCCTCCTCCCGTTCTTCTCCCTCCTCCTTCCCTCTCTTTCCTGAAAGGCCGGCAACGCATCTGCAAGCCCTGTGGTGTTGCAGATGTCCATGGGCGGAGGTGATCACTTACCATCAGGTGAGCCTCCTGCCCGTTTGCCCCCTTTGTCCCATAAAAAAATAGATTCTTACTACGGTCAATCTTTATTTATTTATTTACTTATTTACTAACGGACCCGACAGACGTTGTCCTGTCCGCATGCGCAAAACAACGTTGCCTAGCAACGACTTGTTTATAATTGGATATTTCATTTATTGTGTAAATGTATAAATAGCTAATTAATTCAAAAAATACATGTTGTAGTGGACCGAATTGTGAATCTAAACCATTCTCGAATGCACTCGAACACGCACAAAACATTTCATCAAAATCGGTCCAGTCGTTTAGGAGGAGTTCAGTCACATACACACGCACACAAGAAATATATAGGTATATTAAGATTTATTTATTTATTGAATTACCATCAAAAGTTACAATATTATAATACGTAAAACTAGGTTACATATGATTTATCATGATAATTGTACTTTTAATTACAGGTAGTTACAACTTGCTGCTTTTACAGGCTATCACAATAGTATACCAATTTAGATTTAATTTATTTTATTAAATAATTAATTAATAACAATTACAAATAATAAAAATTTATAACAAATATAATTAATAATGAATAATTAAAATGGTTAATACTCTGTGATATTATATTATAGTTTATAAAAAAAATTAAAACAAGACATAGCTAATTAATCAAAAAGAAAAACGGCATGCAACCTGATTAATAAAATATTAAAAGAAAAGAAAAAAAATTAAATTGAATTTACTCAATATAGTAATTAATTTGTTTTTAAAGGCGTTAAATGTGTCATGCAAAATGTCTATCCCGCTATTTTCTGATGCAATGTTATTAATTATTATTATAGGTTCTAGCTATTCGGTTAAGTGGCGCATTTTTTCCTAAGTTTGTTCTCTGTTTATCAATTCGAAAGAGGGGGATTTGCTTTCTAGAATTTCTCACGGGTATAGTGAAATTTATTTTCGACAATAGAGTCGGGCATTTTATAAAATATTTAAATACAAGCCAACAAAATGAAACTAACATAATACACAATACTCAATGCATAATTCAGCAAGAAGAACAGGAATAGGCAAAGAGAATTTAAAGATATTCTTTAGCATTCTTTTATAACTTAGGTAACAAGTCCCCGAATGGATCCAAGGTAGAATAATTATTGTTGAGAATTCGCAAAAACGTGACAAGGGCGAGTGCTTACCTAAGACAGATTTACGTGAAGGCGCTATAAAGAGGTTAATAGGTTTGCGTGGACACCTAGGTACTTTTAGAAATGTAGATTAAAAGATGATACTAGTATATATATATATATATATATATATATATATATATATATATATATATATATATATATATATATATATATATATATATATATATATATATATGTATATATATATATATATATATATATATATATATATATATATATATATATATATATATATATATATATATATATATATATATATCGATACCTTTGGGTTCAATTGGCGTATAAACCAAAACCCTACTTTTCAGGAGAGCCAAAAAACGATAATTTTTTTTTATAAAAATTCATAACTTTTTTGTTTTAAAAGTTATAAAAAAACTGTCAAGGTCTAAATAATTCTTAGAATTGTAGGATAAAAACGGTTAAATAATCAAAATGTATCTATCTTCTTTCGTTTAAAAATTAGCTTGGAGTTACGACTTGCAAAAATACAGTTTATGGTGTTTACGACCACGAAAATACCGAGGAAAACCATTCTCATAAGCGTATATTAATTTTTGTTTAATTTTAAATTACAATTATTGTCGTAAAAACCCATTGATGAAGATTTTTTGCTTTATTTACCCTTAATATTTTTAATTATCAATAGAAATAAGCGGATCCTGACTATTAAAATAATGTTATTGTTTCCAAAATGTGAAGGAATTAATTAATTAATTGCAATTCTATAACAAAAAACAATTATAATAATGGATTAATAAAATTAAACCACTTGAATTGGTGAAAATAACGTTATTTTATTATTGCTCATAGTAATTATAATTGTAGCAAAACATAAAAATGACTTGAAATACGTAACTCAATCAACATTATTAAACTTAACAAAAGACAAACATTCATAATAATATTATTATTATTATTATTATTTACCGTAATCAACTTTTAAATAGAATAGGAACTAATTATTTTTTTAAATTATAAGAAAATGTGATTAATATTAATATTTTTAAGTTGCTGTAAATTCAGAGCTCCAAGAATGTTTCATTATTTTTATTAGTTTACTATGTCTTACAATATTTTTTTGTTGTTCAAACTGTGCAATTCAAAAATTGTTGTGTTCAAAGTGTTCAATTTTCTGCTACGATATATATAACAAGTTATGGTGTAAAAACCATTTTGGTTTAACGTACGATTTTACACCACGAGTAAAAAAAGTTATGGTTTATACGCTATATCAAAACTACAAAATATAAAGAATGAGAGAAAGAAGAATGGTATATATAACTCATTTTGGCCAAAATGGTTTATACGCCAATTGAACCCAAAGGTATCGATATATATATATATATATATATATATATATATATATATATATATATATATATATATATATATATATATATATATATAATCTGAATCTCGGAAACGGCTCCGACGATTTTCAATGAAATTTAGCATGCAGGGGGTTTCGGGGGCGATAAATCGATCTAGCTATATACAAGAATTGCTCGTTTAAATATATAAGATATCAAATCACTGAATGATTTCATTTTGTATCAATGGGTTTTTACGATTTTTTTAATTTACTGATGTAAATTAAAAAAAATAATGAGTCAAATCAACTATTAAAATATTTAAAAAAACAATAGTAGAAAAAGTCATTTTTATCAACACAAGGACCGAATCGATAGTTTTTTAGAATTCTTGTCTCTCTGTCTGACTATCTGTATGTCACAAGCAAACTACTGAACAGATTTTGATGAAATTTGTAATGCATATTGATGTTTGGTAAAATAAAATAGCAAAAAAATCATGTAGTAATACTAACGTAATTAGATAAAAATAATCAGACAATGATTTGACTTTTAATAAATTTGTTAGGTATTGAAAAACGATTTCATTTAAGAGTGGAGTATACTCTGACTATTAAGCATTTAACTAACGTCATAATGTTATGGCGTGCAGTGTCCATCCGAAATACGCCGGACGGAAACATCTTGTAACGATGTTTCGTTATGTTAAGATTTCTGTCCTGTTACTTCTTATTTAATGTTGGGAAATAAAATTACGCATATCACTTGTATACATACAGGTGATTATGCGGGAATCACTGTCTTGAGAGAAGTATCTACATCCTATGGATTTACCGAACGGAACCTCTCCGTCTAGGAACTAGGAAGCCTCCTGACCCAGTGAGACAGGTACGGGTGAACGGCACGCACCGTCGCCAGGCCAGCCGATGAGTTAATGTTAGGGGGAACTCCTAACGCAAAGCCGCGCTGATGAAATCATTCCAAAGAGAAATAATATAATTGATGTCTGTAATAGATTTTTTTAAAGTGAGGATGTCAGATGGAACTATATTTGCTCGGTTAAACCAGGAATATGCCACTAATAAGACATCATCAAGTCAACGCTTATTAAGAAGTACGATGACAATTTATTCAATAAAATAAATAGATTGCTCAAATTATATGCTGTCAATTTAATCGAAAGTGGATTTTTATTACTTCTACCTTGTGTATCAATAAACTTTGTCACTTCGTAATAACCATTTGCTGAATTATAATACGACTATTTTATTAAACAATACTTTATAAATTTAATTTATTGGTAAATAAGTACCTGAGCTTCGCTCGACGGCAACAGTGCAAGTAGCAAGTACATACCTACTCATAGCACGGTCAAAATAGATATTTACCGTTGCGTAAATTCTCACGAAACTATAAATTTACATGGTTAGAGATACGATTACGCTGCTTGTACACGCTAAGAAAACTCGCCGGACCTACACAAGAATTCGCACCGTTTCTACGCACGAACCGTGTACATAGCTCTGACGAAAAGTAAGAAAAAATCTTACCTGCGCTACACACGACGCGCTCTGTGTTGAGAGTGGCGGGGTAAGTAAGTAAATAGTAGCGACTATTTCTTCCATATTACCTAATGAACAATATCTTTGTTATCGTGTTCAAATTAGTTCTGAAAAACTAACGAATAAAAATTAATTTAATCACTTTCTGAAAAACTACGGATAAAGCTTACCACTAGAAAATGTTTAAAAAATAATAACATTACTACATACTCGTAACATACATGCTATACATACTTTTTTTAAATAATTAATTATTTAAAAAAAGTATATAAGTAATCAATTATTTAAAAAAAGTATGTATAGCATGTATGTTACGAGTATGTATTAAAATGCAAAAAGACTTGAACGTATCATTCGAATCAAATGTCATTCGAGTTCTAACAATAGATATGTTGTGAGCGCGCAATTGTGAAGACTCGAAAACGTCCTAATTGGGACGTATTGCCTTTAGTCTGTGTCACGCATGGCAACGAGTGGTGCGCTGCTACAAAATTAAAAAAAATGTCATCCTGTGTATTTAGGAAATGCACCAATTATGATACCAAAGTTAATAAAACACAAGGGATCTCATACCACATGTAAGAACGCAGTATACTTCGATTTATTAATATATTTCAATTATTTGCCTAATATTCTGATATGTCATCGGTCGCTAGACTAATGTTTGTTTACATTGACGCGCAATTGACAACACTAGCTGTCTCTTTTTTTCTTATTGATTTTATCGACTATCCCCTTTCTATCATTTTGACATGTACCTTGAATGAAAAGTGTGTATGTGTGCTGCGCGGAACACTTTTTTCGGTTGTTTAGTGAGCGTATAACATATCTGTCTATTAGAATATCATGAGTCTCATCTTTAATTATTTTGTTACGCGCGATGGAATCAAATAAGACTGAATTACTTATAAGCTTAGTGGAATCACGACCTGTATTGTGGGACAAATCACTAGCAATTTATAAAGGTAAACGTAAAAATAAATATTTATTATCCTAAATATCAAGTTTGAAGAAATGACAGTTTTACAAACAAATTAACATGTGCATAAGAAAATTTTCGCGGCTACATCTGAAAAGATTCTTGTTTAGACACAGTGAGTTTTCTTAGCGTCGACAAGGGCCCTTATAATAAAATTGTAAAAAGTCCCCATCGATCCCATGTGTGCAAAAAATCATGCAATTATCTGCAAAAATAGTAATTATACTTTTTTTTCCAAAAAAATTTTTTCATCATTTCTGAAAAAAAGCGCACCGCTGCTGCATGATCTGCACTTTTTATAAAGATATTTTATAAAAAGTGCAGATCTTGATCATTTTATAGTTACTATTAGTTTGTTTGACAATTTTAGGTATTGTTATCCTCAGCATTTTATAAATTAATTAGGAAGGAATAGTTTTCATCAGTTTTATCATAACATTTTGATTAAATTATTGAGATATAATGTTTAAGCTCAAAACACTATTATTGTACCTGCTCGCTAAATAAAAATGAAACGCGTTAATTTCTTTGTTTTTCTTGAATACATTAAAAGCAGATAAAAGTTTAGTATTGAGTGTGACCCCCTCTTGCTGAAATCACAGCTTGCATTCGTCTGGGCATGCTAGCGAGTATATCTTTTATGGTTTCTTGGGGAATACGTTCCCACTCCGCGGTAATCACATTCTTTAGCTCTCTGATGGTCTGCGGAGCCGGCTGCACTGATCTCACTCGTCGCTACAGAACGTCCCAGACATGCTCTATGGGATTGAGGTCCGGACTTCTAGCTGGCCAGTCCAAACGACGAATTCCGACTTCTAGCATATACGCTATTTCACATCGCCAGACCGGTGGGCGCGAGCGTTATCGTCCATAAAAATTGAGTTTTCGCCAAGAGCGGTTAAAGCGGGTTGTGCATAAGGAATTAGAACTTACGTTAGGTATCGGTGTCCAGTCAGTGTACCGTTTTCGTTGAAGGCTAACTCCGTACGATCCATAGAATTTATTCCTGCCCAAAACATAACAGAGCCCCCTCCGTAAGGTGTGATTTCTTCAAAACATGCCTCTGCAAAGCGTACTCCTCGTTTACGTAGCACTCGCCGACGTCAGTCATCACCATGCAGAGATATCCTGGCTTCATCGGAGAACAATACCCTATCCCAGTCTTCATGAGTCCATGACACACAATTTCGAGCGAAACTAAGCCTGACAACTCGATGTCCACGGAGTAATTTAGGGCCGCGTGCCGGGCGATGACTGTGTATATTAGCAGCGAGAAGCCTCCTCCTGACGGTCCATAGACTAATTTGCACATTTCTTACTTCTTCGAGGCTGTTCTTGAGGTCCAAATAAGAAGATTTGCGATTTCTCAACGCTAGACTAACTAGAAAACGATCATCCCGTGGTTCGGTACATGTCTTTCTGCCAGAACCAGGCCTTCTCTTGACGGAACTGGTATCTTGATAGCGCTGCCAGGTCCTTTGAACTGTCGACCGACTCACATTTAGCCTCGGAGCCACAAAGCATTGACCGCAACCTTCTTCAAGCAGGGCAATAATTTTGCTCGCTTTTATCACTTTATCTACCATTTTCGAGATTGCAAAACAGCAATAACAATACTTTTAAATATCAAGGACATCAGATAATTTAATAAAAATTGACACAAAGTTAATTAGAGTCGATATTAATTATAGGGAATTCGCGCCACAAAATGTAGTTAAAAGTTGTAGAAATAAGTTTGATGTAAATCAATAATAATATAAATTATATAATAAATAAATTTGAAGGTTCTATTAGGAGATTCATAAGTTTGCCTCATGTAGATGCTCTATCACTTAATGAACTCCATGATATTTAAAGATCTGGATTTTACGTATTAATAAAATTTTAAAAGACAAGTATCTTATACGGATATATTCTACTTCCACGACTTGATTTTATAGTTAGTTACAAACAAAAAAAAACAATGCCCACTTGGGAACTTGCAGCACAATAAACATTAAAGTGACAAACAAACTATGATATAGTTATAAATTTTACATCAGCAATACCTAATAATCATTGTAAATAACTTATGATGGGAATTGCGATCATCAATCAATCAATCTAACCTTGAAGCAAACCAAATTTATGTGACTTTAAATTGAAATGTTTACTTATATGACAATAAAGAGACAAATTAGTCATAAAACTCGAACAATAAAATCGATGGAGGAACATTTTAAAACTGCACTGTTTAAAGCTTCTCTTATAAAATAACTAGTGACTTATCTTCGCTCCGCTTGGGATCGTCCCTAGGTACGTTTGAACAATGTTGGATTTCTCTGAAATATGATATTGTCGCGTAACATAGTGTGAACTCGTCATAATAGCACGTTTGTACCATGCTTTAGAACGGCGAATGTCAATTTTTAGCTTATGTCAATTCTTATAACATAACTAGCGACATATCTTCGCTCCGCTTGGGGTCGTCCCTAGGTACGTTTGAACAATGTTGGATTTCTCTGAAATATGATATTGTCGCGTAATATAGTGTGAACTCGCCATAATAGCACGTTTGTACCATGCTTTAGAACGGCGAATGTCAATTTTTAGCTTATGTCAATTATTGTCCGGCCGCTCAGAGAATGCGTTTCTGACAGATCGTGATCGACTGGGCGATGTAACTTGGAACTGGCGTACAATTTACGGCAAATTTTTAAATATCTTTTATTTACCTTATTAACGAGTGATAAGTACTAATACTAAGTACTTAAGTAATAATTCGAATAATTATGCCGATTTACAATAAATGTATTAATTTTGGGCTAAAATTATTACAATTACTTAATTAACAAATATAAACAAAATAGCTTTTAAAAGTCAAACCACGTCAAACGACGCTGTTTCAAGGTTATGTCAACTGTTTGTTTTTGTAGTGATGTGACAAAATAACAAGGCAATTGTATTCGAATATTTTTGTAATCTTAATATAATCTTTCGGTATGGTATAAATAATATAATATTTAATGTACTTAGGTACATTCCGTCTATTACAAATTCTAATGTGTCAGAGAGAGACAAAGCTTTGTCGAGAAAGGATTCGAAATTACTAGAAACATTTTGAATTTTCGATACTAGAATGTTCTAATATTTACATATATAAAAAGGCCGGCAGTGTGTCGAGAGTTCAGTTGACATTCGAAGTTGAGTAAAGATAAAAAGCGATACAAAACAGTGGAAAAGTGAAGAGTTGGGTAAAGTATTAGTGAAGAAGTATTGAGAAGAGAAATACAGTGTTCAAAGACTAGTGTTGTGTACAGACTGTGCGTGTATTCATAGTGAAATAAAACATCCTTAGTGCAAGTGCAACGATTATAATCCTAACCCGTAGAACGTAACATTACATTTTCTAATAAATAAAGCATATTTATTTTTTTCCCTTCGTTACATTCAGAAATTACGATTCAATTCAAGTAATTGATTCATTAAAAATGTATTTACATTGTGAATATTTATTGAAATATAATTCCTATAAAAATAACAACATATAAATTAAATTGAATAAATATGCATAATGAATGCAATAAATAACGTTACTAAATTATTGTACATCACTAGTCATGACGAATTGACAGGTGTCAGAGACGCATTCTTTCAGCGGCCGAACTGTAGATGACAGGAACGGTCTATTACAAATTCTAATGTGTCAGAGAGAGACAAAGCGTTGTCGAGAAAGGATTCAAAATTACTAGAAACATTTTGAATTTTCGTTACTAGAATGTTCTAATATTTACGCATATAAAAAGGCCGGCAGTTTGTCAAGAGGGCAGTTGACATTCGAAGTTGAGTGAAGACTAAGAGCGATACGATATAGTGGAAAAGTGAAGAGTAGGTTAAAGTATTAGAGTAAAAGCATTGAGAAGAAGTATTGAGAAGAGAAATAGAGTGTTCAGAGACTAGTGTTGTGTACAAACTGTGCGTGTGTTCATAGTGAAATAAAACATCCTTAGTGCAAGAACGCTATTAATTTCCGATCCCGAACCCGTCGTACGTAACAATATTTTCCCGCAGTAAAACGTCCTATAAGTTGACCTGGGTAATCAGTTATACCAAATTTGAATCAAAACAATGGATTGGATTGGACACAAACAGACAGACAGACACAAACAAACATTCTATACGAACAAGATCCTAACCCCGCCAGTCTTCATTTATTTTATCACTAACCAAATGTATTAATTATTATTGTATCGTATTGATCAATAAGATCTATAGACATTATACCGTATATATGTCTGTATCCATAATAATAACTATTACTAGATTAATTAAAAAAATTGTACACATTTTACTAAGAATCGTATTATATTAAATATTTAACGACGACTCGTTTGGCTCAGTTGGTAATTACCCTACTTTCTGCGCCAGCGGTCGCGGTTTCGAGTCCCGCTGGGGGCATTCATCCGCTAATCAGTAGTAGTTTATACTCCAGTCATGGGTGTTTATTTTTATAATATGTATGTATTTAAAAAAATTATTTGTGTAGTATATCAAATATCTGGTATTCGTAACACAAGCACGTAACTTAACTTACTACGGAACTAGATGGCGCTGTTGTAATAATGTCTCAACATATTTATATTTACTTTTTTAGGTAAGGTATAGACTATATGTACGATGAAAGGAGCGTACACAATTAATATAATATAATTATAATTATGTTGAAGCTTAGTTTAGTTCGATTAAGTACCTACGACCTACGTAGTAAGTGGTAGTAGGTGCTTGGGCTAGTTTGAGCTTGTTTCCCAGTAGATATACCTACTTTTTTTTGTATGTAACTGGTCGAACCCTAGCGGAGTGTGTGTAAGTTGCTGGTATGCAATACGGTATTTAATACCTACATATTACCTATATCATAGTGCAGGTAATTTTCTCAACGTGTATAGTTTAAGATATGTATTAAGATAAACTTTAAGAATTTAGGAGATTGAATTTAATTGAAGAGTTTCATTATATTATTTTGTTTGACAAATATAATTTATGATTATAATCGTCGCAATTTAAAAGTCGAATTTGACGTTTCTCATTTCACGTCACGTATGAACGTCTATGTACGAAATTGAAAATCAAATTAATAATCCTAGTTAATTACTATGTTACCCATAAACTATCACAACTCGTATCATTCGTGAGCATCAATTATAACTTTAAATGCACTCAAAACACAAAGGAATCGTTGATTGATATTCCGACTGGACGTGACTACAACGACATGTCTTTACTCTTTAGCAGTATATTATCTATACTCTTTGCTCATTAGTCTTTAGGTTGGTTGCCGTAGTGTTGTGACCGTTAAAAGTCGTTTTTTGACCAAATAAAATAGATTTTCTGAAAAATCGTTTACAAATATTAAATTTAAAAAAAGAGATAAATGTGTAATTACTGTATAATTTAATATTTAAATATATAAAAACAAAATCTGATCACATTTTTATCTTTATTTTGATATTTAATATGAACATTTGTATATTATACGAAATGATTTGGTTAAAAAACTCTGAGTCCACTCCACGATATTGAAAAATAATAATTATGGAGGATAAATTATTATTATTACCACGTATTCTCACGCTATTTTTGAAGTTCTTGTGTTATTGTTATATTTTTAAACTCACCTAATTACTTTTGGACTGTTTCTGTTATATTTGTTGCTAATTCCGGACTTTGAATACGAAGAAAGAACAAAGAAATTTATATTGGAAGACTTTAGAAGAGACATACATTTTGATAGTATAATTGAAAATGAATTTATTATAAGAGTAACGGACAAAAAAAGTTCAAGTGGTGATATTTTTTCTGGACGAAAGTGAATAAAAATGTTAAAAATTTAGTGAATTCATTTATTTACCTGAGCCCGACACTTATTTATTATTAATTTTATTCTTGACTTCATTCACACGGGTACATGATATCAGCGGCTTGCCCTAATCTTGCGTCTAGGTACGCCACTGATGCATAACATGTATTATTATTTACCTTAAACCTTCCGAAATAAATTAGTATGTCGGGTTTTAGTTTATTTCTTGGTCTAGCTTTGAATCTCGCCCAAATTTAAACTTTGTTGGAATTTACGTAATAACTTTTACATATTACAAACTCGATTACAAACTCTAATTATTTTAAATTGATGTCTCAAGAATCGGTTTTTAAGGCATCCGATTTTTTTTCGCCTCACTACACAAATTATAACTAATATTTTTATAGCTGTCAAATCCGACTTCTTAGATTGTGACAACTATATTGTACAATTATAAAATATACGCTAATAATTGTTTACAGGAACCGCCCACCTATATTGCAGCATGTAACTTGCAAATAGCACTTCCGGGCGCACGCAGCTGCGTGGGCAACTTAACTTCCGGTCGTGTAGTTCGAATGATTCTTTAACACCACACACTCTTTATCCATACTTTATTAATGTATCTTGATATTGTAAGTTTTAATTATCACATTACTTTTATCATATTAATTCATTTATAGACCAGTGTCCAATGATATTCTAATAGACAGATATGTTATACGCTCACTAAACAACCGAAAAAAGTGTTCCGCGCAGTACACATACACACTTTTCATTCAAGGTACATTTCACTAAAAGTCAAAATGATAGAAAGGGGATAGTCGATAAAATCAATAAGAAAAAAAGAGACAGCTAGTGTTGTCGATTGCGCGTCAATGAAAACAAACATTAGTCTAGCGACCGATGACATATCAGAATATTTGGCAAATAATTGAAATATATTAATAAATCGAAGTATACTGCGTTCTTACATGTGGTATGAGATCCCTTGTGTTCAGACTAAAGGCAATACGTCCCAATTAGGACGTTTTCGAGTCTTCACGATTGCGCGCTTACAACATATCTATTGTTAGAATATCATTGCCAGTGTCGATAACTTTTGAGAGCAAAAAAAATATAGTTGCATGAAACCCATTGGAGAAGGAAGAGAATATAACAAAAATGAAAGAGATCGAATATAACAAAATGCCTATTTCTATGTATACCAGGCATTCAGAAAGTATGGCGAAAAAAATGGCCAGTTTTATAAATATTTTGATAATATTTATAAGTAAAAATAGGAATGTTACAATTTCTAAATTTACCTTAACATTATTTGAGAGCTAACTTATAATGTCGTGTCTCATTGAAAAATGGATCTGCGCCAGGAACATTCGCGCTATGATTTTTGACGATTTCAAATGCCGCGTTAAACGGACGAATCGTATGATAATCTTAAATGGCATTCATGGATGAAGGCCCTTCCAAGATTGGTATAACGAAATCAAGGCGCAACTTTGGGGGATGAAGAAAGGAAGTGGTCGTCCTTTGGCGGCTGTTACGGAAGAAAACGTGCTAGCAGTAAAAAATTTGATCTAAGAGTTACGTATCAGGAGATTCAACACACTCTGCAGAATTGATCTTCAAAACGAAGCAACGCCTACCAATGTGCGACGGTTTGATTTTAATCGCAAGTTTTTTCTACTTGACTAGCTATTTGGCATCAATTCCTTAATTCCCTTTTTCTATTTTGAGCAACAAGCCACCAAATACAGTGCTCCGCTGGCTACTGTTCCACCACGACAACGTGCCCGCGCACGCCGCGCTGAAACCGAGGAATTTCCTGACCCTAGATCACCCCTCCTTACAGCCATTTTTTTTAATGTTGGGAAATATATTAACGCATACCACAAGTGGTTATGTGGGACTCACTGGCCAGAAAAGCCAGTACTACCCACTAAAACCTAACAGACCTCATGCGTCTTAATAGGAGTCGCAGGATCACTTGCGCATTCAACCACGACACCCAGGCAGGTCTACCAAAGCAGACCCCACAGCAAAGGGGTTGCTCCAGAGACCACTCTGCTCTCAGAGTAGAACCTTGAGCAACCCTCATGACACAACACCCACCGACTTGAGCCCCTTCTGCGCGTTTCTTGGCTTTGCACCCGGCTAGATTGAACGCAATTTACCCTCCTTACAGCTCTAGTTACTAGACCTAGCACCATGGGATTAAGTTCGTAATTTACGAAAAAAAAGATTAGATTAGGAAGATACGCTGCCAGCGTTTGAACAGGCTGTAAACGAGTTGTCTGCGGCTGAGAGAGTACTTTGAAAAGGTTTAATAAAAAAAATATTTACTAATAGAACATTTGATTTTATTTTCGCAGAACTTTATGAGTGTCTCGCGTATGTAGGGTAAATGCCCCAAATGCCAGCCCCGCTCCTAATATCAGCCTATTAGCCTATTTCATTATATATTAAGGAACCTTATTGTTAGATTTACTCGTGTCGCCGTCTAAAAAATACTAAATATTTAGTATAAATTGTTTTCCAAATTTGGCGACACTAATATAAGTTTGTCAGTTTTAGTCGTTGATCAAACCATGCGGTAGTGAGAATATCCGCCGTTTACAAAATTTTTACTATGTTTTGGACCTACAAAAATAAGTTATATTTTCCATTTATTCCTCTCCACACTAATTGTGTAACGATTTTATAACTCTAGATGAACTAATACATGGATTTTTTAATACATGTACGATGTATTTCTTTTAGATTAGTGATAGTGACGATGCTGTAATTAGATACACAAAATGTACGATGTACCGAATATCAACCGGGTAGGCTGGTATTTATTTTGTCTGTTTCTCAAATTACAGCCGCTGATATAATTCAGGGGTGTTATTGTCACAAATATATAAATGTCACAATAGGGAATATGCATAAAAATAATTTTGTTTCAAATATCCTTTTTCCAATCTTTATTATCGTCACATTATAATTAAATGGTATTTTTTTTATTTCGTTATTACTTTAACCCTTAAGATATTGTATGATAAGTGAACATTAACGGCGGGAAATCAAAACTTTCTAATCGCGGAACCAATGGTTGAAACCAAATGTGACGTCAGACGTAAAGACGAAAGACGTAAATGCTAAAAAATTCACACGACATTACTATTATTACCTAAGTGTTGCTTTTTAATACTTCTACTGAAACATACGACATTCATTATTGAATATTAAATAAAACAATCAGATCCTCATACCTTGATTGTAGTTAATTTATAACTATCTATACCCCGCGGCTTCGCCCGCGTAGATGCAATTTTACGAGTTTTCATATTTTGGGCGGAATTCTTATACTTTTTCTAAAATAAGCTACGTTAGCCTACGTTACTTTCGTAACGTTATAATCGGTTCTGCTGTTTCTGAGATTAGATTAAAAAATATTATAAACTGTTTTTTTTTTCGTATGACTATCGTATACTTTCATGTGTATTTAGTAAAGAGCTGTTATTTTGAAATTACAAACAGACTGATAATTTTCACTTATTTCTATAGAAATAAAAATAAAATTGTAAATGTGAACGTACCTGCAATGAAATATATAAAATAATAAAAAATAAGATAGTATATAGGTACGTATACAATGCAAATGCACAAAAAACTCGAAAATGACATAACCTAGCCAAGGCTGGTATTAGATACACAAAAGGGTGGCATTAGGTACTGGGTGACTGTAACTAGAGCCATAGGGTCACTTTCGAATTAGCATTTAATTAATGTATGTTATTAAATTAATTAATCGAATATCTTTCATTTCTAACATTATTTCATAATTAACGCATATATTATAAAATAAAGTCTTACTATATCGACCGTTTGGAATAAAAGGCTTCCATCCAACATTTTTCTATATTTTGATTTGGTTGCGGTTTAGAATCGTTTGGCAGGACGATGGTGGTGGTAGGTGGGGGAGGTAAAGAGGGGATGCTCCCTATTATCCCTATATAACTCCCATTACAAGGTAATTCATAGTTCCTGAGAAAATAGATTTTGCAAATAGCAACCGGTCGCTGCCGCGGCACGCTTCGCTCGGCTCGTGCGATGTGGTCATATATCTAACCTAACCTAACCCACCTAGAAATAACAAAAAATTCTTAAGATTAACCCGCAAAACCTATGTTATCCAAGCAAAAGAAAGAAAGAAAGTCCGACTATGGCACTCGCCGGCCGCTGCCGCGGCACGCTTCGCTCGGCTCGTGCGTTGTGGTCATATATCGAACCTAACCTAACCCACCTAGAAAGAACTAAAAATTCTAAGGATTAACCTTCTGAACCTATGATATCCAGATTGAAAGAAAAAAATCATCATACAACACTATTAATATCTTACAATAAAAACACATTTACACCAATCGAAAGAAAAGCGGAACTAAATTTGGCGCCATTTAACATAGATAAAACATTTTTTTGACATAATAAGCATACGTCCTTGTCTAACATATACGAAATCACATTTGTTATCCTACTCTAACAGTGATAATATAACGTTTAAGAGGTTAAAATGGCCGTTAATTTTATTTAATTTTCTCTAAAAATATGAATTACCTTCTGTTGTGATTATTATTATTGTGATCAGTGAATATACCTCTATCAAATATATAAATTTCAACCACCAACTCCTGCCAAACGATTCTAAACCCCAAACCTTTGATTTTTTTAACTTAAAAATGTTTCATGTGACCATAACTTTGTTCTCTAAACCTTTGAACGTCATCCTTAATGAATTAGCTGCATAAAAAAGTTCTATTTGTGAAATTAATGATTCAAAAAGTTCCATCTGCCTCATGAATGTTAAAATCCAGATGGAACCATCTTATTCCAAACGGACGATATATTCTCGTACATATCAAAAGGTACGATGTTTTAAAAAGACAAAAAGTACTAAGAGGCTGGTATTCAGGGCATCCACCCTATAGGTATTGTATCTACACATGGTACTAATACAACAGAAAGAAATCGTTTCACGTATAAGCTTCTGAACCCTTTTAACTAAATTTTGTGTAGTGATCCGGGTAATACGTAAAACTTGGGTCAATATTTAGGATATCTTTCATGACAGGAAAATTTTTCATTCCGAGTCCGAGTCGTCCTTCGAGGAAGATTAAATGGCATTTTTTTTATATAATACATGTAGGAAAAACAATTATTTTAAGGATTAACAACATTTCCTTTTGTTTAATATTACTGTTTCCTATATACAAGTCTATAGACTATAAGAATTAGTTTATATCCAATTTCTGTAATTCGATACATACTTAGTTATTTGATTATAAAGAATGTGCTCGCTCAGAATTCACTAGTAGCCAACGACAAATATTATAATTACATATTGCACTAAGGCCTCACCCTCGCTTCGCTCGAGTTTGTCCCTAGATACGACACTTAGTAAAGATTTCTCAGGGATCCTATAAGTAGGTTGATCCGGATAACCAGCTACAATCATACCAATTTTCATCAAAATTGGTCGATGCAACGGTCGCACACAGACAAATTTTTTCAAAAACTATGGATAAAGACACTGTATGTACAGATTCGACTCATTTAGAATTTAATTAAATGTTTAAATACTATTACCCAAAAATATTAAAAAAAAATCAAACAATGACAAAGCTATTTCTTCAACGGAGTTATAAATGGAGTGAGTTATTCCAAAGTCATTTGTCAAAACTGTCCCGACCAAACCACTGTATAGACAGCAGTAATTTTTTTTACACAGCCCGTTTTCCTATAGGTATCTATGTGTTAACCATAAAGATGGTTAATTTTGTTTTCAGAAAAATGTGATAGAACAGAATATATTCGAAAAAAAAAAATTCGATTTGCAGGGAAAGTCAGGTTTTTATAAGCATGACTAATAATTAGGTATTTATGCTCTATGGATTAATTAGATTCAACTCCTCGAGGCACATACAAGATGAGCGCGTTTTAAATACACAATAAACAAGTAATATTTTATATCTAAACTAGCGGACCCGACAGACGTTGTCCTGTCCGCATGCGCAAAACAACGTTGCCTAGCAACGACTTGTTTATAATTGGATATTTCATTTATTGTGTAAATGTATAAATAGCTAATTAATTCAAAAAATACATGTTGTAGTGGACCGAATTGTGAATCTAAACCATTCTCGAATGCACTCGAACACGCACAAAACATTTCATCAAAATCGGTCCAGTCGTTTAGGAGGAGTTCAGTCACATACACACGCACACAAGAAATATATATATTAAGATATTCTTTGTTTAATTCTTAAATATGATCTTCTGGATTCTCTCTCTTCTATCTTTAGGAGTTAAGAAGTTTTGACTTCTGGTATTAGAGAGTAAAATTACACATTTATGTTGTCAAACGAAACTGTTCACGCATCTGCAATTATTGTAAACTTAATCATAATTAGAAAAACATTGTTGGCAACTGATGACGGCACCGTGGTAGGTATTATACCAGTCGTCGATTATAGAGCGAGTGAGTCATTAGCTGCAATTCAAGGAACGGGCTGGATAAACAATCATTGCAGTGTCCCAAGCGATAACGGCCATTCGCACATCCCGCAGCCTGTACCCTCCGCCCCACACCCCACAAAACCTCCGCGGCCTAAGCATTCAGTTTTGTTACCACGAGGAGCCGTAATACTATATGAATCATTTTTATATCACTTTCACCGACTAATTAACTTATATTTCAGCTTATACAATCGTAAGGCATATTTCAACAGAAAAAAATATTTTTTAAATATGGTGTTTTTGTTTTTATTGAATTTGACCTTTTAGCTTTTAAGAGACTTATTTGTTTAATCTATTATAATGAAAAAAATATTTTTTTTTTTATTTTTATAAAAATACTTACAAGCAGTACCCGCAGCTCCGCCCGCGTTCTAATCACTACTAAAAAAGGGATTGGTGAATGGTTGGATGGATGAAAATTTTGAGTTATAAGTATTTTTTGATGCCAAATCATAAAAAAGTAAAAATCAGAATTTCGTCTAAAAATAAAAAAAATATAATATCTAGAGAGGGCCATCCTTATCACCTAGGGGAATTAAAAATAGCCTACAACCTATTCTCAGACCTACCAAATATACACAAAAAATCATAGAAATCGGTCAAGCCATTTCGGAGGAGTTCGATAACAAACACTGTGACACGAAATTTTTATATACCTATTAAAGAATTTAGTTAAGTAAAAAATATGGAACATCGTGTCAGGGTTTACGAGCCTTTTGCCGGTATCTGGTGACCCCGACAACTCGTAAACGTGCTTCTAAATACACGTCGATCGTTATTTTTTTATCATAAAACAACAAGTTATATTCGTTATAATTAGAATTTCTATATATTATTTTATGTAAACAAATAGTATCATTCTATACGCAAAGTGTAGGTATATATTTGTTTGTATGGTTCTTTTCACGCAATAAGATTTTTCAAGATTATATCGACATAAGTTCAAAGACTAACTAACGTAAGCTAATTTTTATCCCGGAACATCGAGTGATTTCCAGACTAGGAAAATTAATCAAGTTAGTTTAAAATATATAAGTTATATACGTAGTCTCCTTTTATGCAAAATATATATTTTTTTTCTGTCTGCCTGTCTATTTTTTGACATGACTATCACCGGCATATAGCTGATATTATTATCTACATCTTAAAAGTTTTATTATGACAATTAACTTCTCGTTTTGTTATAAGCACCGCGAGGACGCTTCTTCTTGGGAGAGAGAGTCGAGACTCTCGTAAGTCATCTGACGAAGCCAATTCCCGGGATAGGTCAGGTTGTTTGTTCATGGTCAAAAATTTTACAAATAAATCAACTTTAACAACTAACCAAACAAGACGTAACAACAAATTAAAACAGAATAATAAATCGCAACAAACACCGTTAGCACATTCGAGCATTCAGAGAGGGTAGAAGCCGAATAAAATACAACTATACGCCGCGTTAATATTTTTTTGTTATATTGACTGTTACAAAAAGCGAAGATTTTACAAATGAAGAGGTTTTCCTTAAAAAGGTTTGTAACCTATGGATTATTGGAAATAGATTCCTGTAATACAAAAATAATTTCCTTAACAATTATTGTAACTTCCATAATAAAAATGTAACTATCATTTTACAGCTATCACAATTTTTTTGTCTTAGTTTTGTCATTAAAAGCTTAAATTGCATAAAGGTTTATTTTTTATTTTAATAAAATGCTTTGCGTTTTTAGTGACAATGTTTTAATGTCGGCAACACTTCTAAAATGTCAAAATTCGGTTGATTTAAAAATCAGACTATAGGGACAAAACCGAGCGTAGCAAGGGTGAATCGGTAGTAGTGGTAATATGTTACTGTCAGTGACTCTGGGCTAAATTTAGATTCAGGAATATGGGAGTACGTTCAACTGGCTTTTGTTAACGTACTGAATCTATTGACCTATTTCATTTTACTGGAAGTTAGCAATAATTTTCAGTGCATTGCATGTTGCCATAAAATCAAGTCATGAGTAACACAATGAGTTTAACGCAATTATGTAGCTTACAGTACTAAGTAACCTAAATTAAGGTATATAATGTAAAAGTATATATCAGTATGTTATATCCAAAAGTGTAACTTAAAAAGGGGAAGAGGCTTTTAACCAATACTCTTTGCTGAAGTTTCGTTTCAATACTTTTCCATCACCGTTGTTAAGCGATTTGAGTGTTTCGAAATAAATACATAGGTCTCTACTTTCCTACGTCTCCTATTTTAAAATACGTATTTCTTATTTAAAAACGAATTTAAATAACGTTATGCTATGCCTAACACAATTATTCTAGCTTCTATTTTATTTTTTTTAATCGTTTTTAAGTAAGTTTTTGATGGAACATGGCTTTCATGGTTCACCCGCCTTAGTTAATACGTCAACAAGCTTAAGAGCACGTTTTATACATGTCTACTATTTAATTACTTACTTGATATAAATAAGTACCAACGAAAGTTATAATATAAAACCTTAAAGTTGTAAAAAATATTTTTGTTCATTGGTGTCAATTTGTGTTTTGAATCTGTCAATTACCAATTACCGATAATTCATTAAGGTTCGTATTTTTGAAACATATTTTATTGACATATTAAAAACTGAGGAACACGGATACTTCCTCTAGGGTTCAATGTTCTGTGTTACTTTACGTCATGGCGATAAAAGCATCGACTCATGAATTGCGACCGAGTATTGACAGGACGACTCACCCCGGAATAAACTTCAATCACATAACGTATTGTTTACTTTGTAAGTTAATAACAAGTTTATAAAAATATCATAAATTGCTATATCTTAGTATAATTTATAATTAGGAATTATGAAAATATTGTTGTTTCTTTTTTTTAATGTATCTAAATATTATACGCACATAGAAAACACTTTTCCTTTTATTCAAACCATTCATCATCAACCATCTCATTTTATTAAATATCATAATTTAGATTAAATTTTTGCGTTTTTTGTATAAAATGTGTTACTAAAATTAGTGAAATTAGAATTACTTACTAGCAAAAAGCTGAGCTTTGCGAGGGCTCGCGTAGTTTTTCTAACGGGTTATAAATGTTACAGGCTACAGCGATGTTAACTCTTTGGTTTTCTAACAGATGGCGTTAGTAGTACAATAACATTCTATCCAATGAATATAAAATTGATAATGTGCATTTTTTAATGGTTATAAAGTTTTTTTGTTTTGATTGATGACACATCTAGATATGAAGTTAAATTATTATGTTAAAACACAAATCTATAGGTGTGATAGTTTTTCAGTAAAGTGTAAAATACAATATGACAAAAACATCTCATTTATAGCGTACGTACATATCTACACAGTGATTTCAAAAACAAATACGGGGTCATGATGACACGATATAGTGTAGTGGGAGTAACAATATCATTATTTCGGCAATTATTGCAAAAATCGTATTATATATGTAACGACAACTTGATACCAGCTTCCCGTCCGTTTGATAAGAGATCCTGCTGTTCATACCGCGACCTCGTTACGAAAGCTTTGTTAATGGGAATTGGTTTTGACCTATTTTATAAACCACAATAAAGTATCTAATTTAGTGGGCCTTCTTATCAGAAACCGATTCATAGCTTTTAATTTACGTGAAGGTTCGTTTTTAAATCATCAAAAAGATTCTTTTACATATTAATGATAAAGAAATGAAATCTCAGCACACTTATCTAATTTCTAAATAGGGTTACATAACTTAAGAATACCTATATTTATTTTTTTGTTAAACGTCATCCGAAATCACATAAGGTTATCACTAAACGATAAAAATATGAAGAATTAGTTTAATTACATTTCTGATAAAAATAATGATTATAACATTTTAAACATAAATACTTAAAGCTTAAGAACTTAAAGTCCACAGAATGAGCTGGTTTTGTGTAAGTCTCTCTCAATGTGATAAAAATAGAAGATTGTGTCAGTACAACATTTTTTGTATAGGTACTTTTACTACTATAGGAACTTATTTTTGTTTCCAGAATACAGAATCATACTTAATACTTTTATCATGACACAGTTACAGGAGGCTATTAAAAATACTTATTTGCGATATAGTATAACGTTCCTATCCATTGAAATACTAGTGATAAACTAAGACAAACCTATCCCAACAAAATTAAATTTATCCGGGATAAAAGTAACGTATGATGTTCCAGTCCACAATCTACATATTATATCTATGTGTTAAATTTATCTAGATTGGTTTAACCATTCAGGCGTGAAAGGGTGAGTAAGAAACTTCCATCGATCCATAATGTTATTAGGATTATTAAAAAAATGTGTTTTAGGATATAATATTTATCTCTTGCAACATTTATTAACATTTATTGCAACATATTCGTGGCCTCAGTAGTGTGAAGCATTTATAGTGAGTGTAGTGCACATATTACATATATTATATCAATAATATTGCGTAGAATATAGTATAGGAAAATATAGCATTAAGTCCGGTTTAAGCTCTACTTTATATTATAAGGCCCTTAGTACCGTACCGTAGTAACGCAGTCGATTTCTTTCAGCTGAATAAAATGCAATAGCAGTTACAAGCTTCTCGCATTAATTAAACTTCCAAAAAATATCCGTAATTAAAGGTATATTATAAATACAATCCCAAGTGGGGATAACAATAGGGGGTTGTTGGTGAATAGGTACTTCTATACTTCTATACTACTAATACTGTATACCGTGCAAATGTCAACTTGGTGATCTCTTTTACAGTGAACATTAGTTCAAACTAGCCACAGCACTGCTAGGCCCCCATGGTCATCTGTTTTATATATTTTTATTTAATAATTAATGTTTTTAGGTCACGAGGCTGCGGAATGATAATTGCGTTGCCAGTTGGCGGTCTATATAAAAAATAATGATAATATAGAGCAAAGGTTACGGTAACAACAGATTGTCAAAAAAACGAGCATTTTTATATCTTTTGAGATATATAACATATTATTATATTTATACAACATCCTCTTCTTGTTTAAATAAAATTTATTATCTTTATATTTGCAGATACTACAAATATTTTAAATGATATTGCAGATAATGATTTTTTTTTAATTGAACCCATATTATGTCAGTCCATATATTTAATTATTATTTTATACTGGATAAAAGAGAAAAAGAGAGTTAAGATGCATCATAGGCATCTCTCGGTCATCTTTATTAAAAACTATCGACTCAACCTCGCATCGCTCGGGTTCGTCCCTAGATTTAGCGCGAGCGAAGCCGCGTGTTCCGCAAGTTATAATGAATAAAATTTCTAAAATAAAAGTAGCCTAAGTTACTCCTTATAACATTAGCTTTCTGCAAGTGAAAGTCCTGTCAAAATCTGTCCAGCCGTTTCAGAGATTAGCCGGAAGAAACAGACAGACAAAATTTTTAAAAATTGATTTTTAATGTAAGTACCGTATAATATACTTTCATATGCATTTAGTGAAAAGCAGTTAATTTGAAATTAAGAAGAACTTTTTTCTGGATAAATTTAATAATAAACTACATGAGAATAGTAACTTATAAATTCTACAGGTTAAATTCTAAAGCCATTTTTATTTTAATTCATTTAAAATGAAATATTTTACAAATATTTTTAATATCTTACAACTATAAACTTATTACAGGAACGTAACATTTCATTCATTTCTACAGCTATAGGTATTTTACGACGGTAATTAGTTTTAAAATATATTAAATTTGCAACACGTTATAAATATCCATAGTACTTATTATGTTGTTTTCCCAATTTAAAAGCGGATAAGTATATATTGTTATTGTTATATATAATTAATGTGTGTTAATAAAAAAAATGAGGTTAGCGATGGCATCAACGTTTTGTTGCGTACAGATAGCCTCTGTATATAATAATTACTATCTTATCGCAGAAGTTTTGACAAGTCCACAACTGGAACTGTTATGAGTTAAATTATCATCAAGAGCTAAAGGCACATTGAACGTCTGAATAAAGTTATCAAATACTTAGTAAATATTTTCTTTTATCTTTCTTTAAAAGTACCAGTGGTCCACTTTTGTTTTGCGGCTGGTCATAACGATCATTTAAGATAGAGAAGAATGTGTAAGATTCTAAACGAAAAAGAAACCTAAATGTAATTTTGCTAAGTTACTGTAGCAACGCACCGCGGTTTTATGAAGGTTTTAGGAATACATGGATAAAATATAGGTTATTCGCTAACAATGTAATTTTAAATTAGGAAAAGAATTTTTGAAATCGGTCCAGTACTTTTTGAGTACAATCTAAGCATAGGACAGTTTGTTCAAACTGCGACATTTTTTTGTACTTTTAGAATCTTTATAACCGTCATAACTTCTAAACGAAAAGTCCGATTTGTCTAATTTAAAGTGGAATTTACACGTATATAATCAACCTTAATTATAAAACCATTTAAATTGATAAGGATTACTATCATGATACCAATATCACCACTATTCGATTTCACCCGTATTTGAACTTAATAATTTAAACAAAAACTGTCATTGTGGCTTAACTGTAATAGTTAGGCATATATGTCAACGCGGACTTTTTTATGAGCAATCATGAGTACTATTAAATACTTATATAGAACATTATTTTATATTATTATAATCAATAGCTTTCGCAGCGAACGCAGAATAATGACTTTTATAGGCAACATTTTAATACCTTGGGTTACATTGTTTAATTTTCAGTAGGGGTCTCTAATTTAAAAAAAAATGTAATATAGCCTATGTTACTCGGGAAAGATGTAGCTTTCTAATGGTGAAAGAATTTTTAAAATCAGTCCAGTAGTTTTTGAGTTTATTCGTTACGTACAAAAATACAAATCTTTCCTCTTTATAATATGATGAAGTATAGATATTATTTTTATATATTCTTTATTTAAAAAGCACTTCTGTACTACTACTGTACGTGTGTATGTAATTGAGCTTCTCCTAAACGGCTGGACCGATTTTGATGAAATGTTTTGTGTGTGTTCGATTGGATTCGAGAATGGTTTAGATTTACAATTAGATCCATTACAAAAATGTATTTTTTGAATTTAATTAGTAATTTATAAATTTAGACTATAAATGACATATTTCAATTATGAATAAGTAAGTCGTTTCTAGGCAACGTCGTTTTGCGCATGCGTACTAAAACATTTTACCGGGAGCAAAAGTTTATTTTTGTATGGTGATAGCTGGTTATCCGGGTCAGGATATAGGATATTTTTTACTGCTGAAAAATATTTTATTTCTGAGAAATCTAAAGTAACCGTTAAAAACCATCTTGTAAAACATCACACGGTATATAAAATCTAAGAAGTTAGTTTCCTGTCTTTAAAACGCGGATGGAGCCGCGGAAAATGCTAGTATAATTATTACTTATAATACATATTTCAAAAGAAAAGGAGTGTATACTTTGGCCTACCCTAAAAACAATTAATGATTTCATGTTGCAGATAGGCCTCGAAAATATGACCGAGAGCTTAGCATGTCTAAAATGACTAAACAGTCTGCAAAAGTTATTTTAACGAATAAGTCGTCTAAAAGAAAAATGAAAGTTAAGAAACTTTATTAATGCTCTTACTTCGTATTTTTTTTCTTTAAACATATTTATTTTATTGTTTTAATTTTAGTTCCATCCCTTTCATTCTTCTCTTAGACAACTTATTCGTTAAAAATTCGTGGTAACATTTTTCTATCATTGCTATTTATTATTCAAAAATATTTGTAGTATAAAACAATGTCAATAAAGACTGATTAAATTTCAATACATTTTGATTTAATCTATAAAAAATTAAATTAAATTCATAATGAGTCGTCTATCTCGGCTTAAGGCATTTTAAAGTTTAAGCAACTATAATCCGCCACAGTATGCAAAAGGTTGGATAAAAAGGATTTACTCAAAAAATTAATGAATATAGTTTAGGTTTTTTTATAAAGTAGGGCAATTATCCCTCCCTATTATATTAGGAAAAGCTGTTAAAAGTAATAAGCGCTATTTCGAAAACATAAAATAAAATGATAGACTTTTTACATATAAAGAAGTCGAATTAAGAAACATTAAAAAAAATATTTGGTCAAGTGCGAGTCGAACTCGTGCACGAAGGGTCCCGTACCATTATCTTTAACAATAAGCTAGTCCTCCAAATTGTATGAGCTCCCATACAACTCAGAGAACTATCTGAATTGGCGTCAACTATGTACCTATGTATGGGGACAATGTGTTTCTAGGTTAACGGGAACTACCATATAGGTTTTCGTCCCAAAACTTATAGGGTACTTCCGGTTGACCTAGTACTGTCAACTTTTGGTTAAAAGCAAGCACAAGTAACGGAAAAATTCCGAGAAATAAAAAAAGTAGAAAATTAAGGTCAATTTTGGTACTTACAAGTTTTTGTGAAAATCGAAATTTGCCTATATATTTTTTTCGTGTTGACTTAGGACCTTGATTTTTATACACATAATAGAGACTATAGACCTCAGTATCTGGTATAAATTTCATCTTGTTAGCTCCACCCGTTCCTAAGAAAATCGGCGGTGACACGCGGACAGACAGACGGACAAGAGAGTGATCTTACAGGGGTTCCTTTTTTACCTTTTGTACGTAATTTGGTATTAGCCAAATGCTTGTGCACCGGACTAAGTATTGTTAGGTACAATGAAATATCGTAGAGTTCGAAAAAGGCGCTCAAAACACTAAACAGTAAGGGAAATAAGTAATCCTATCCGAAAGCAAAAGATTTTATCTCGGGAGATGAAGATAGCATCTAGAACCATGTCGCGTTTGAAAAATGACTTAGGACTTGCAGCCTACAAGAGACGCACTGATCATTTCTTAACTGATAATTTAAAAAAGAATAGGGTGGTAAAATCAAAACAACTACTTAAGCGGTACGCAAAGTGAGGTCACATAGTAATTTTGTTTGCGGATGAGAAATTTTTTACCATCGAGGAATATTTTAACAAGCAAAATGACCGTATTTATGCTCAAAGCTCCTAAGGAAGCTTCCCAATTAGTCTACAGAGTAAACGTGGGCATTATCCGACTTCAGTGATGGTTTGGTGGGGTGTTAGCTATGAAGGAGTGACTGAGCCATATTTTTGTGAAAAAAGGTTTCAAAACATCGGCACAAGTGTATCAAGATACCATTCTTGAGAAGGTAGTTAAGCCCCTTAACAACACCATAGTCAATAACCAAGAATGGTCCTTTCAGCAAGACTCGGTGCCGGGTCATAAAGCTCGATCCACCCAATCTTGGTTAGAAACCAACGTTCCGAACTTCATCAGAGCTAAAGACTAGCCGTCATCTAGTCTCAATCTTAATCTGCTTAATTATGTTTTATGGTATAGTAGAGAGTATGACTCTAAATGCCATGAGAATTTGGAGTAAAGAATTTTTCCATGCAAAGAGTCAACGTATAAAGGACTGTATTGCAGCCAATGGAGACAACTTCGAATAAGCTTTATATATTTTTAATGGTTTTATATTCATGTACTAGCAACTCACCCTCGCTTCGTTCGGGTTGGTCCCTAGGTACCCCCTTTAGCATAAAGTTTTTACAACCTTTGAATGTCTTACTTATTATTTCCATACAAACTTTCATCCCCAATTTCAACCCCTAACAGCCCTTTTTTCGCCTCGAAAATTAGCCTTTGTGCTTTCTCAGGCTCTAGACTATCTTTCATTTAAATCGGTTCAGTAGTCTTGGCCTGAAAGCGGGACAGACAGAGTGACTTTCGCATTTATAATATTAGTAAGGATTAAACTAACACACTGTAATAGTAATAAATGTTACGTGCAATAGAAAAAAATGTTTTTTGTTTATAACAATATTTAGCGCAAGACTATACTATGTAGAAGAAATTCCGCTTTTTTTACTTTTTTTATTTTTGTCAATTACACATATTTGCTACGAGCGCGTGTTAAAATAAACCGAATAACCGATGCTAAATTCAGTTAAAATATCATTAGAATATAGATCTTAGATAGACTAGATAAATTCACTTGAAGCTATGTTTTAAAAAAATAGCATTTTATTTAATTTGATGCTATTTTCAGGTTCTTTGATTCTTGTAATCTTGTTGTATGTATTCTGTATCCTCGCAAGTATTAGCAAGCTATTGTCATTTTTATTATAACTCAACAACGTTTAACATTATTTCAGCAAAAACTTTCAGTTTTTCATAATAAAACCGTACCTATATAACTTAAAACTTTAACTTTTCAAGTTTTGCAGACACAAGACAAAAATAAATAATAGTTGTAGAGATATTAATAAATGTTTTTCTATAACAAAAACATAACAATTTCACTGTTATCTTTCTTATGCAGCTTGTGATTAAATTTATAATTAAGTGGTACATTATACATAATGTATATTGTATAATATGTATTAGATTAGGTAAGCTCGATTAGACATGTTGATAAGAAGTTTTTAAGAAGAATGTAGAAGACGAAACATGGGTTACTTTGAAACGTAGAACAGAATAGACAGGTATAACCTACACAAACAGACAAACAAACATAATATGTATGCTTCATAAAGAGTACGAGCTCGTTGAAGTCTTTTAGGTGATGCAGCAATTAAGTGCAATTAGTAGAAAGAAAGTATATACGTAAAGTACTTACAGCAGAAGTAGGTGATGGGATCCAGTAAAGCAATAGAAGAGCAGCCGGCACGAGGCGCATAGAGAGAAGGCGCGCACGCGCCGGGCCCGACATGGCTGCGCCGCACTACTGGCCGCGCGCCCGCTGCCGGCCACCCGGGCGCCGCCACCGCCGCGGGGCGGGGGCGCTCAGGCCGCCGCACGACTGCTCCTCTTTCCTTAGTATCCCGGCACAAACAGCGCGCGCGCACGGGACACAGGCGCTGCGCGCTCCGGGCTATGGCGGTCCACGTACTCTGGTAAACATCATCTATTTATGATATAACTTATATACATTTTTGTAAAAACTTATTTTTTATTAATATAATAATCACAATAATATTTAATAAAATATATTTTACTTTTTTCAATAATAAACCTTCAAATATTAATATATATTTTTATTTCAAATTTATTTAATTTTATAGGTTTGTGGCTGCTCTAGTGACTCTAACAGGAGTAAATGCGGTGAGTGCATAAATATTTTGTAATTATTATAGAATATTTTTTAGCTTAAAGTTAAAACTATAGGAATTTGGGAATGTAGGGACATCGAAAGGGCACGCGAACTGACTGGTCCGTCAGCTTCTATTCTTCCTTTTGCAATTCATTAAAAACGCGTGCATTGCCTGTGGATATTTCGGAATGAATATATAATTATTATTATTAAAAAATATTGTTTATAATTTATATGACATTTCTTCTGTTATATCTTACTATAATATAACACATAGCCTGTACTAACTACATGAGACCGACAAAGTTTATCACTCGGATGTTAAACGTCGTCATTGCGCAAACTATATCTACAACAGACATAAAAAACAAGAACCAACTTATCAAAAAATATTAATTTAATTTATCAATCATATGTTCATCACATACCTCCTTGGAAAAAACCTTTAGATGTTTTTAGACCAACGTTCTATAATTTATTTCAAAATAATTAATAACAAAACGTTGTTTTAGTAGGTAGACCTATTAATAATATATTACTCTTCTTGTGTTAAATTATATTAAACTAGTCAATAGCTAGACATTAAACATCAAATTTTAAAGTAATTATTTTATATATTAAATAATATAGCAAAATAACATATTTTAATAAGCAACCACGTCTTTTAATTTTTGGTTTTCATCTATAGGAATTACTTTTTTCAACGATAGGTACTCTAATTCAATACTTACGGTACTAACTTATAGACAATTGACTTTAAATAGGTTTTAATAGGTTCCCCTAAAAAAATTAAGAAAACAAATCTAAAGTAATGATTTAACGAATTACCGCTTTATATAAAATGGAACATCATATTATGAATATCATCGTATCATTTTACGACCAAAATGCAATCACAGCGAAATATCACATATCAGTAATAAATACATAGGTACTAGTAATGGTAACAGCAAAGAAATAAATTAAATCACAAGGGTTTACGTCTAGCATCTTCACGACATATTATAAAACAAAGTCCACCGCCGCGTCTGTCTGTCCGTTTGTTCGCGATAAACTCAAAAACTACTGCACCGATTTAATGCTGTTTTCACCAATGAATCCTGAAGTGGTTCTCCAGGAAGGTTTTAGTAAACAATTTGCCCAGTTTTTGTTTGCATTTACTAGCCGAACCCTATTATATAATGGAATTTGTAATAAGTACTGAAAATAAAATAACAGCACTGAAGCTTTAAGAACAGAGTATAGGTGCTATTTTTACTTATTATTTAACTTTAGCACCGGGTACCTCTTAATTGGCCGTCGGCCCAAGCTAACGGGTACGGAATACGCATATACACTCAGTTATATAATGCACTTAAACTACCTAATCCCATACATTTGGTTACTGATAAAATAAGTAAGGTCTGTTATCACTGGGGTCTTGGACTATATTTTAATTTATTAAAAACTATAGTTGATTTATACAGATGACTGATGATGTGAACTGCCGTTTAATTTTAGGCAAGCTTTACTTGCTTTTGCTTATTTAGAAACTTGATGAAATAGTTGCCTTAAGAATAGTCATTTTTACGCATGTAGTAAAGTTAATAGCTTTAGTATTTGTGATATATATATATATATATATATATATATATATATATATATATATATATATATATATATATATATATATATATATATATATATATATATATATATATATATATATATATATATATATATATATATATATATATATATATATATATATATATATATATATATATATATATATATATATATATATATATATATATGTGTGTGTATTGTGAATATTGTTGCTTAGAATGCGTTGAAAACATGATGTAGATTTGACTCACCCTCACTTCGCTCGGGTTCTACTCTAGGTGTCCCCTTTAGTATAAAATTTTTACAAACTTTGAATATCTGATTTATTTATATCTAATCAAAAGCCAAAAAAATAAGTTTTTATCTACTAGCTTTAAAAAAGATTTCCATACAAACTCTCATCCCTTATTTCAACCCCTTGCAACCTTGAAAAGTAGCCTATATTCTTTCTCAGGCTCTAGAATATCTGTGTACTTTCATTTTGTTTCATTAAAATCGGTTCGGTTATTTTGCGCGCAAGGGCTGCGAGTGACGGCTATGTTTTTCGAATATGCAGGTCTTCAAATACCAACTGCGACATGTCAACTCCTTCTTCTTATCTTTATTGTTGCAAAATACATTTACGCATAGTTACTACATAATTTATACACAGGTGATTATTTGGGGTTCACCGGCTTAAAAGAAGCCAGAACCCACTCAAAATCAACAGACCTCGCTCGTTTATGGGGGCGTCGCAGAATCGCTTTGGATTTTATAATTTTAATTTTAACAAACCTGCCCCCTTACTTAATATGATAATTGATTAAAATGTTAATGTAATAGAGAAAATTTAAGTTTATCATGAACTTGTATAAGTATTATAAATGAAACTATCTTTTCGGATTTTGTCGTAGATTTATTTTTACAGCTATCATGGTCACGGGAGAGGAGAGGAGTTTTGACGTCTCAGAGGCTTATATACTTTTTACAGACAGTACCTACCCACAATTTACTCTACTCTGGTGCCATTATGCAAATTTTTGTAATTTGAAAAGATAGTTATAATGTCAAATTCGCGTAAACCTAACAAAAGTAATATTGTATAAGTACATTAGTAATATATAGTACCTAATACATATTAACATGTACAATAACTTTAAGTATGCAAATTGTGATATGTATCAAAATAAACTTTTGATTTATATACAAATTTTTATATTGTTTACAGCAACAAGACAGCTACGCAAGAGGAGATGTAGAAGAGAATAACATTTACGAAAACCAATGGTCATCACAAACAAATTGGGCTCCCCAGAGAGAATATCAACAACCTTCTCCCCCTCCTCCTCCTGTGTATAATGTAAATACGTATGGCCTATCCAGGCGGCCAGATTTAACAACAGGTCTGTCACCCTCCCCATCACAACGTCAAGCTCAAAACTATGGCCAAAATTTTGCCATTTACGATCCTGACACACGCCAACGTACTACTGCTTTCGATCGAAACTGCACCGCACCTGGTTGTTGTGTGCCTAAATGTTTTGCTCAAAAAGGTAGCAAGGTAAGTCAGCTTTTAAAATGGCCCCATTTATATTTTTTTATTTTTTATAATCATTGTTATCGATCACTAAATATATAATAAATTCTCTTTATTTATAAGTACAACGGATGTAATATTTGTATCCTTTTAATTCATAAATCAAATCAAAATATACTTTACAGTACATCTGTTTTAAGCGGACGTCTACTATTAACTAACTCCCTGCTAAATTTAAAAACTGTTGCACAAAAAATGAATGACTTTATACATACGAACTGGCGAGAGCCCTTAGACCTTCTTAATGTAGTCCTATCGGAAATCCGTTTTTAGCAGACCAAGTATTAACTACCTACGTCCCAGCCACATTTTATAGGTTGTAGCACAAAAAATGAATGATTTTCAGACAAACTTGCGAGAGCCCTTAGACCTCCTTAATCCAGCCCGGTTGTAAAATTCTTTCTTAGCGGACGTTTACTTACAATTAATTACCTCCCTGCCAAATTTAAAGTTTGTAGCACAAAAGATGAAGGACTTTCATACAAACTTACGAGAGCCTTTAGATCACCTTAATCCAGCCCTGTCGCAAAATCTGTTCTTTGCCGGACGTCTACTATTTGTAAACTACGTCCCTGCCAATTCTCATTTTATACATCTAACGGTTTTCGAGATTTCGTGAGTGAGTGAGTGTTTTTCGCTATTATAAACAGGGTGTCCCAGAAGGTAACGACAACCTGGCACCCGGAGAAAGGCTCTTTTATGATACATATATATGATACATATATAAAAAAAACTACGTTCTACAAACAGTACTTCTCGAGTACCAGCCATTTTATTGAAAAACTAAAAATGTACTACCTGGAGCGGAATTTTTTGGCATTGTGACTAGAGTTTTTAATAATTGTTTGTAGTCTTTAATGCTGCTGCGGCCTAGCAAGAAGCCAAACTAGTTGTTGCTAAATCAAAGAAATCAGAAGCAAATGTATTTTTAAAGAAAAAGAAGTAAATGGGCAATTCTCTGATTTCGCGCCAATCGCATGTTATATAGTATAGTAAAATTAATATCTATTTTTCAAATAATTTAATGACTGCAATACAATCTAACTTTTCTAGCTTGTCACTAAAATACTACAGTCAAAAGTAAGCCCCCTAAAAGGAAAATAAAAATTTAATGCCAAAATGTCACCACCTTCAGTGTGAATACCAAAGTAAACTATTTTAAATTTCAAGAAAATAACAGTATCATATATCGACAATTTATTTGTTGCGTTGAACCAAGTTGTAATTTATAAATATACTAACCGTTTAGTTATTTTTAAAACAATATAATTGTGACAAAGAGTCACGAAAAAATGGTAATTTCCGAAATGGATGAGAAAATTCAAATATGTTTTCATGTGTACACCCTACTATATGCTCGCTCACCCGGGTCGCTTCTGTACAGCTCAGCCGATCCAGGAAGCCCGAAGGAGAAACCCGTGTGTTTGAGTAAAAAAATATATTGACGTTAGTGTTGTTAGTAATCACGTTTGTCACAGTTTGGTGGTCATTGCCGAAACCAAAATATTTCAGGTGAGTAAATTTATTTATGTTTATTTAATACGTCTACAATGTTCGTCGTTAGTACTATTTGTTCGAGTAAAATTTATTTATTTTTTGCATTTATAACAACGGAAATAAAAATAAAAATGACCCAAAACGACACTACCTTCACTACCGTAAATCACCATCAGTTTTACAAGTGAAGGCCTTAATGATTATTTTTTTATTTTTTATCTATAAATATGTACAACACATCAAATGAATACAGTATCTCAAGATTTTATTCACCATTCCTACTAATATTTTAAGAAAGTGTTTTGTACTTTTGTTGGTTTGCTTTTCGTTCATGCAGAAAGGTCATTACGAATAAACACGTTTTTTATGAAGGGATAGGCTTGGGTCCAAAATATGGCTTAGAGTACTTTTATCTCGGGTAAAAGCTAGTCCAACATAACTTGGACAACGCAAAATATTTACATATTTAAAAATGTACTATAATTATCTCCAGTTTCTTCCACGGTTATTAACGTAAAATTGTTGCTTGATGTCTGGCACTTTTTTTCTTCTTTAAGCTAAATTAATGAAAAAGTTTAAGACCAAGAAAACCCTTGTAGAAAAATTGGTTGAGGTTCGAATTAATAAGAGGTAAAAATACGCAGAAATAAACAAAGATCCAGAAAAATATCCAATTGAAACAGAAAAAGAAGATATGGAGAATTTATGGCGGAAAGAACAAATAAAGTTAAAACTATTAGAGGACTCCAAGGGAGCAGCGTCAAAAAGAGATAGCGAGAGAGAGACAGTCGCAAAAGCTTTTTAGAAAAAAGAAACAATAGCACAATTGCTGATTGACAATCCATGAAGGCCGTGGTAGCCCAGCGGTAACGTGCTCGCTTGTATAATCGAGTAGCAAGGGTTCAAATCCGGGTCTCACACCTCTGATATTTTCATGCGGGAATTATTTCTATCATGGTTACCACTTGTCTTACGGTGAAGGAAAACATCGTGAGGAAACCTGCATGTCTGAGAAGACCTAGCAGGTTTCCGAAAGACATGTAAAGTCCGCCAACACGCACTAGGCCAGCGCGGTGGACTATGGCCTGATCCCCCTTCTACTGAGGGAGGCCCGTACCCAGCAGTGGGACGTTAAAAAGGGCTGATAACAATTCACCCCCTGACAAAGAAATAGAGCTTGTACCCGTAGCAGTTGAAAGTCCTTTAGAAGAACCATCGGCACCAAACTTGAAGCAATACTGATTTCACAAAAGTAATGTTACAATTCCTTCCTTTGCAAAAATTTAATAGCTTTCAAAGTGCTTACCTACAAATTACGAATTTTACTTTAAAATTACCTTAATTGTAAGACTGAATAAGTCATAAGTAAAAAAATAATTATGTAAGCCGGTAAGATCTAATATTTATATACAGTAATTGAATATGTTTATGTCGAATTATATTTTACTATAATATATATAAAATTATATGGTATTTTATTTAAAGAAAATTGGATAGCAAGCAATGTTAATGTCATTGCTAGTACACAACTACGTAGTCATTACCGTAACCCTAAAAATCATTACCGTTACAAAAAATGCAAAACCCTATATATCGCTATGTATCGGTGCAATTTTAAAAAAAGTACTCCTTATTTGTTTATAGTTTTTTTATCGAAATATAACAAAATTTTGAAAATCTAATATTTTCTCTCATTTTGGCCGAATTGGATCGAAATCGTAGAATCAACCAAATGTGATCGGTACATGTACTTCAAATTTACCATCACTTAATTTTGACTAATCCTACTAAAAATAATACACTAAGCCGTTTAATACACAAGTTTAATCAAAAAATGGTTGATTTCATGGAGACTTTACATCTACATCTTCTGTAATAAAATAATATTTAATTTCATTTTTTCCGGTAGATGATCCATTTCTTAAATTGTGTCATCCAAATAAAGGTATAGGAAAAAATCTGTTTTTTGAATAAAATAAATTGCAGCGACATTTTTTTCATTAGAAAGAAATAGTAATAATACTTTATGCAATTAGTACCTAAGCTATCTGAAAAATCGAATGGCGAAAAGTACTAGGAATTTCTCCAAAATAAGGTAGAACGTTTGTTAGAAGATATACCACTTCATATTTTGCTAAGGACGTGGTTCCAGCACGACGGATGTCCAGCTCATTGGACATCCGTCATGCTCGACAAGTCAGCGAATAATTCTTTAAGAATGAATATCCCAATAGACGGATTGGTCGATCAAGCCCGATTAAGTGGCTAGCACGTTCTCCCAATCTGAATCCCTTAGAATTTTTATTGAACATACTTGAAGGAATTGGAATAGAAAAAAAAACAATAGAAAATATAATTGATCTACGTAGAAGAATCAATGAAGCTAAATAAAATAAATCGAAAAGGATACGCTAGACTTATAAAAAGATCATTTTTATAAATTACTTTAAATTATCTAATAATTTTTAAAATTATCTAGTTACCTAGTAGGTAATTTACTTTTGTACGACGATGTAAACGATGCTCTCTCAAAGGTCTATTGGTGTGTCTATTGGTTTGAATCGAATTAATTTTTATTAAATAACAAAAACACAAAATTAATAATATTCGCAACACCTAATGTTAAACTTGTTGATAATGGTGTTGTATTAGGTGGGGGATAGTTAAAACCATTTTTTTATTAAACTTGTCTGCTCGGCGGCTTAATGTATTATTTTTTTAGTAGGAGTAGTCAAAGTGATGGTAAATTTAAAGTAGGTACATGTACCGATGATATTTACTTCTTTTTCTTTAGAAATACATTTGCTTCCGATTTGTTTGATTTGGCAAGAAGTAGTCTAGCTTCTTGTGAGGCCGTTACAGCATTAAAATTTAAAACCTACAAACTATTGAAAACTAGTCATAATGCCGAAAAATTCCACTCCGGGTAGTACATTTTTAGTTTTTTAATAAAATGGCTGTTACTCGAAAACTGTGTGTAGAACGCATAATATTTTTTTACTGGCTCATCATAAGACAGGCTTTCTACCTGTGGCAGGTTACCTTCCGGGACATCCTATAGAGTATACAAAGATTCAGATAGACTTTTACAAGCAATTTTGTATCGTCACTTTTTACATTATGAATATATAGAATCTAAATGGAATGTCGGTATGTAAGTCTGTGGGGAAACTACCACTGGCTCGGAGGGCAGTTCTGTTGAAAAGAGCCGGCGAGAAACTCAACAGTTGCTCTTTTTAAAATAATATAGGATTATAATATTGCAATACAATAATGAACATTTTTGAAAAGTGTCTCAATTAGATTCTGTAGTGCTAATAAACCACGGTCCAGGTTCCTAGTAACCATTTTTAACATTTATTACTATCAAGCTAATTATTTGTAAGCAGCTTCATTTAGTGAGACGCCCAACTTTGTTTCTTACGTCAATTCTTCATTGTGGTAGCTAACAGAGATAGGAGAGATTGAATATTTCGATTTGGAAATTCTCAAAAATTTATAAATAACCGTGGGCTTTTTTATTAAATCTTAAGGAAATAATTTTCTTTATTGAAAAGAATATTTGTCCTACAAAATGTATGGTTTAATCAAAGAGTCCCCCTCCTTCCAGTATCGATAACGAGGTCATCAAAAATGTTTACTAACAGGCTCTTTTTTTATAGTGGCATAGTTAATATTTATATAATTTCACAGCCACATTGTCCTACAAATTGCATTGTATGTCATCTCGTCGTACGCTCAGAAATTGTTAATACCACGAGACGAGACGACGAGATATTTTTTTATTACTAACTGTAGGACAAACACATGGCATAGTAGGTTAGTGTATTCTATATCCAAATGAAATAATGTCCTACAAGAAAACGAAAACACAGAAAACTGGTATGTATCACTAGTTCGACAAGAATTGTCATTTTTATTTTTCTATTTGTAAAATAAAGCGAAATCTTTTTTGAAATTTAAATAGCTTTATTTAAATAGCTTTATAAACTAGATACAAAAACAATGTTTAAATAATAAAAAATCAATCTCCATCACATTTATCTGATAAATCTTCTTTTTCGTTACTATGGTATTAACACTTTCATCTTCATCTCCCTCATTTTTTTCATTCGTGATATCAGCTGACTCTGTAATAACATGAGAAAATTAAATAAAATGACAAATATTAATTAATCAATCAATAAATAACAAAAGTATTAATAGGTTAGGTATCATTTTTTAAAAGATAGAATATGGAGGCCATCAAAATAGTAATATTCCTATTTGCCATTAATTATAATAATCCATCCATATAATTTATAAAAAATCCATCTATCCATAAAATATAATGTACATCTAAAATTATTGTTTATAGAATGCAACAATAATAACTAGTTATTCTAATATTTATGCATAATTACGTGAAAATATGAACTTAATAAATTATTTTACATTTATTTTAAAATCAGAGTGAAATAATATGCGATCAACTTACCTTTCATGAGATAAATATTTAAATTTCACTAGAAATTCTTTGTAGCAAGAGGAATTATAACCTATTACGTCGTCATTGACTCATTGAAAATGGTTAGGTAATATAACACCTCAATATTTGTGTTGATGATGCTTTCGAGCCACCGAACTAAAACGTTAGAAAGTCCCCACAGTACTCCAACCGCTCTAAATTGTGTTCACATTGAAAGGAGTGAGGGCACATCATTCGAATCAGTCGACTAGTAGACGCGGACACTTGTGCATCGGAAGAACTTCTGTAAAAAAAAGTCATAAAACGTCGTACTATGCATTCAATGTGTGCTAATAATTCAAGGAACACCAACAAAGCTAATGGAGTAACATTCCATAGGTATACAAGAGTTTTCAACACAATTTGTTATTTTCATGAGTATTTTAAACCCATCGAAACAATATTGTGCCATTTTGAGTGAAAGAGAACGAACGTTTAGTTTTACTTGGGAGTAAAAGAGACAACGTGTATTTGTCGGTACGGTTCAATTATCTCATGTCATAGTCACTTAAAGTTTTGCCACGTTTTTCATGGTCAGGGCCCTTCTGACGTTTTATTTCGGTGTTTCGAGCAGATAAAACAGTCATGCAAGCAAGCCAAATGTCTTTATTGAATTTCTAGGCTTCTTCTCTTTTCCCTCGAAAAGTAGGATTTTCACAAATAAAATCATACAAAAAATACTCCATGATAATTTTGGAGTACAAAAATATTTTTCACAATATTTTCTCGAAAGACAAACACGTGGTCGACTGAAAAATCTTGACACGCTTACGCTTTGCTGGGAAATCGGACTACCCCTAAAAAAACACCAAATTCTTAATTAAATTGATAACTGTTTTAAAAATTCATTAAAATTTTTACATTGTCAAATTTCGCGCTTGATTGGTTGAAAGCTTTAGACGCTATTATTACTTTGTGTTTTCAATTTAATTTTAAAATTTATTTTGTTATTTTATGAACTAAAACCAACATTTTCCGAATGCTTTTTGTCTAAGGTATCTTAATAATATATTTTTAGGTTGTTTTTCATATAAATGAAACTACCTTTTCGGATTTTGTCGCGTATTTATTTTGATTTTTAGTTCCCGACGTTTCCAATGCTTTACAGCATGGTCGAAACGTCGGGAACTAAAAATAAAAATAAATCCGCGACTAAATCCGAAAAGGTAGTTTCATTTATAATGTCGAATATTCGCATAAACCTAAGAAAGTATTTTGTTTTTCATATTATGGAATAAAATAACCTATTATATATTTATCCTACGCGAGACCCAACCATACATGAATCGCACACATTTACATCTTCAAAGTATTCTGCTATTTTATAATAAGCTTTAATAAATAATATATATTTTTGATTTTAGACTTAATTTGGTTAAAGGGCAAGCCCGATATGGACTGTGCTGTTCTATTGTACATGCGTACACCTTGCCCTATAAAGGATTTATTCACTTTTTGCAAAAAATATCTTTTCAATTGTAGTTTAAGTATACCTACTATTATTTTAGGGTTTTCCTGGTATGCCTGGTAGACCAGGTATGAGAGGTTTGCCTGGTCATGAAGGCGCTGAAGGTCCTCAAGGACCCAAAGGTCAAAAAGGGCAGGTAGGACCTCAAGGTCCACGCGGACCAAAGGGAGATAGAGGAAAACCAGGTGCCCAAGGATTTACTGGTTTATCTGGTCCTCCAGGACCCCAAGGTGAACCAGGTATGCCTGGAATACCAGGACGAGATGGATGTAATGGAACAGATGTAAGTATTATTGTAGTCATAAATATTAACTTATCTTTTATTTTATACTTCAACTACGCCTGACAAACTTCCAAAAGTCAAAAAAAAAAATATTATTATATAATATTCATATTTTCATATCAGTCTAGGCGTTTTTGATTTTAAGCGAAACTACGTATAGCAATAGATTTTATATTATTATAATGTCCTCCCGACCAATTACGGCCACGGCCAATCTCATTAAGACTAGGCAACTGAAAACTACGCAGGAGATATGACATTCTCGTCACTCTCATACTCCTCCGTGGGACGGACGGACCGACGGCTCTACGTGCTCTCCGTGGAACGGGGGTAATACACCACCAACTTCCCAGGCTGTTACTGAGGCTTACTAAACAGGAAGACTCAATAACTAAACTTGGATTGAAAACCCGATTCGGGACTCGAACCTAGGACCTCCGAATGTGCGACCATACATGCTGCAGCATGCAGTTATATTATTATAGATACATTACACCTACGATCATTTTACCATACGAGAATATTTTATATATTCGTATATATATTGGATTTCTATAAGCTTTTTTTTTCAAATTTTTATTTTTAAGGGTGAACCTGGTTTAATAGGACCCAAAGGCTCTCAAGGTCCTCGAGGTTTTCCTGGTTCTAAAGGTGATAAAGGTGACAAAGGAGAACCAGCACATATGGGACGGTATCCAAAGGGACAAAAAGGTGAACCTGGAGCAGATGGCATGCAGGGGCCCCCAGGACCTGTAGGTTTAACTGGGCCTACAGGCTTATCAGGCCCAAAAGGAAAAACGGGACCTATGGTGAGAAACGATTCTCGATTTAATATATACTAGCACTTCCCGCGGCTTCGCCCGCATTCTAATCACTATTGAAAATAGGAATTGGTGGTAGAACGTTGAAAATTCTTCTTTTCTTATAAGAACTATTAGCTAAACAGTAGGCTAGACGGTGCGCGTAGGGTCGGCGATTGCATCAAGCGAAGCGGCGCTTTATTCTCGTGTCCGTATTTTTTTCGATTACTCCTAAGATATTCGTTTTAATTATATGGTGTAAAAGAGTAAAATAATGAGCATAAAATGCTTACAGCCTCTAACTTATATTAAATGATAATGATTAATACAGTATTTGTGTAAATAGCTTTCCAATTACCGCTTTTTCATTGCCCATTTTTTAAACTATTAAAATGGATATAGTATAGTATGTTATCCTTAAGAGATAGACATATGCCATCGCGGACTTTCCTGTAGACTTATATTAAAATACACCATTCCACCATAATCATTTTGTTACATTTATATTATCCTAGATTCGAAATAGCAGGGATGTCCATATTGATTGGCTAGCGATTAGGCTCAGTTCTGCAGCATTCGCGGTTATAAAAATTAGTTAACTTATTATTGTCGTAGATACAGCTCGCGTTATATACTTTCGTAACTTTCATTGTATTATGCATCTTATTATGGTGAAATACCATTATTACAATTTTTGTCAAAAGAGCTATTCGTGCAATTTATAGTTTAGGCCCTAGCTAGAGAATCACTTAAGAGATAAGTTCAAGGAAATAAAAATATTGACTGTTGCTTCTCAGTACGTGTACTAAAATGTTATGGAGGTTCATAAAAATATACACGAATTTCCCAGAAAGGAGCAGGACCTTGTAATGCCTGTGACTCGCTTACGCTGAGTCGAGTAATTGTTTTTATGGACAATGGATACGCTCTATAGAACTATTGTTAATTTTAATTTAATTTGTACAAAAAAAACAGATTAAGACATAAAATATTAAATAATATTAGTGCGCTGAATTTCTTTCTCCAGTTCTTCTCAGGTCAGGCTTCTTCTTTCTGTACTGGTAGTAGACTCATGGCGTTCAGTAAAAAAATATTGTACATAATAATGTTATGCTGATTAAAATATTTTGAATTTGAATTAAACAGATCCATTTAAGTAATGGGTACACAGTAAATATTATAATATCATTCTATGTTGACTTGTACAGTGAGTGTTATACAGAAGTGTGCAAATAAAGGAAAGTCTCGCAATCAAATGTGTATTTCAAATTATCAATAATCACTCTTCTATCCTATAAAAGTTCTACTTCACTATACAAACAAATGACATATTCCTAATTAAATAGTTCTGGCGTCCCAATTAGTTGTTATTAAAACTAGACTCCGACATATAGATAGATCAATATTTAGGTGTTAAGCTTAATAATTAAATAAAAAATATTCTCCCTCGTCTGTATAATGTTAACGCAATTTTGAGATATTCGGTATAAGTTTAACGTATAAAAATGATGTAAATTATTTAAAATGAATTACTTCTGTATTAAGTACACTTAACCAGAGTTAAATAGTCGTTATCATGCGGGTTGCTCCTGGTACTTCTCTGAAAGCAGAGTGGACTGTAGAGCAACCCCTTGACCGTGTGTGATCTGCCTCGGCAGACCCGCCGGGCCATCGAGGCATCGTGTTTGAATGTGAAAGCGATCCTGCAAGCTGCAACACCCCATTAAGACGGATGTTAGGTGCTTGGGTTTTAGTGGGTAGTACTATCAGAGATGTGATACTTTCTCGCAGTAAAAAGTATCCTATTTTATGTTAACCTGGATAACAAGATATCATTATAATAAATTTCATCAAAATGTGCCTAGGGTTATCTCTTGATGCGGTCACAGACAGATGAACAAAAATTCTAAAAACTATAGGGGCCTTTGTATTGATTATAATCACAATTTCAATAAGATTTTCCAAAAAATATTTAATGTACAGATTCAATTCACAATTTTATTATATATAGATATAGATATAGACGTAAGACATTATACATAAATTAAAATAAATTAAACAGTTTTTATAATTTTCTCATAAAATAAAAGTAGCCTAAGTTACTCCTTATAACATTAGCTACCAACAAGTGAAAGTCTCGTCAAAATAGCTTCAGCTGTTTCAGAGATTAGCCGGAACAAACAGACAAAAAGATATATTTTTTTGATGTAAGTACCGTATATTCATATGCATTTAGTGAAAAGCTGTTAATTTGAAATTACAAACAGACACTTCAATTTTATTTATATTATGTACTGATTGAACCAACCTTGTCCATATCAACAGTACGAGAGTGCCCCACGGTGGTGAGCAGTTTGATTTCTCCGGTCGGCTTGCCGATGAGTCCCACATAAACCCCTGGTATGCGTCAATGCATTTTCCAAAGGGAAAAAAAACAAATTAAGTATAGTTAGTCAGAGTTGAATTCTAAAAATATTTTTAGGTTACGCATATTGTCCCTTTTGAGTTTTTACTTATTTTTAACAATACCTAGTGTATCTTCATGTCAATCTACAATATATAAGTATTTATAGGCTTTGCAATTTTACAAACGAATTAAAATTGCTTTGGATAGCTTAAACTTTAACTATAAACGTTCTATATCCCATAATTGAGTGCGTACACATTACATATAGATATATGCTACAAAATCTATGTCCTTAATCTCATAGTTGTTAGTTTGCAAGCAACTGCATAAAAATCTTACTTTCCACAAACTCTCCTCTATCTATCAGATTACAATAAATTCAATTATACTTTAATAGAACTTATAATATGATCCATTATTATATTTAATACAATATTTTGTATAATTTATAAATATACGATTATTTGAAGGGTTTACCTGGACCAAAAGGCGATAAGGGGTCCAAAGGCTCAAAGGGACAATCCATTCAAGGAGATAAAGGAGACAGAGGAGATAGAGGCGATAGAGGACCAAGTTGTCCAGCAGTTACATTGCCATCGTTAGATAATAAGGGAGCCATAAAAGGAGTTCAAGGTGATATGGGTCCTAAAGGGCAGAAGGGAGAAGCGGGGAGAATGGGAGATAAAGGGGACACTGGACCTATGGGTGAACGAGGGTTATCTGGCCAAATGGGTATTAAAGGAGAAAAAGGCATACGAGGAAATCCTGGAGAAAGGGTATGTTAACATTTTGTAACATAGTATGTGGTATATGTAATATGTATAATAGAGACGCTGCAGACAAAATTAGTAGTTTTTAAGGTGATAAGAATCAACAGGAATTAGGCAGGCAAGTATTAGGGATACTCATTACTCAACCTGAACGCAAAATCTGAACCTGATTGAACCAGACTGCGCTTAAACTATATATTAAGTAAAACGCAGTGGTAGCCCAGAGGCAACGCACTCGCTTGGTAAGCCAAGAGAAGTAATTCAAGTCTCGAGTCTCGCAGCTGCGATATTGTCATAATTTTATTCAATATTTATTTATTATTATATAAGATTACATTCTTCGTCTAACGGTAAAGGAAAACATCGCGGAAAAATCAGCTTGACTGAGTGAAATTAACCTATAAGATATGTAAAGTCCACCAACCCACATTTGGCCAGCGTGGTGTACTATGGCTTGATCCCTCTCGTACTATGGGAAGGCCCGTGCCCGAGGCCAGCGGGGCATTATGTAATAGCTAAGTAAATTATTGAAAGGAAAAATGTATATCTTATTATTTTTATGCATTTATCAATTTATCTTTCATAATTCTTTTTCCAAAATACCTAAAAGCTGAACCTAAAATGAGCAAGAATATTAAGAAATAAAACTAAACTAAATTTATTCACAAATTACATTGTCATTTAGGGTCGAGATGGAATGTATGGTGCTCCTGGTCCTCGAGGTTCTAAAGGTGACAGAGGTGTCGATGGTCTAAAAGGCTTAGATGGTATACCAGGCACTAAAGGTGAACCTGGTAAAGATGGCTCACCTGGCCCAAGAGGGTTAAAAGGGGTTCCTGGGCCACCTGGTGGACGTACAGGATCACATGGACCACCTGGACCACCAGGACCAAGAGGTAATACTGGACCACAAGGTCCACGTGGTTCAGATGGAAGGCCAGGAGATGTGGGACAACCAGGCCCTATGGGTTTACGAGGAGGTCCAGGAGAACCTGGAAATCCTGGCTATGAAGGTTTACCTGGCCAAAAGGGAGAAAAAGGTGAAGCTGGTCCTAACGGCCTACAAGGAGATGTAGGTCCAAAAGGTTATGACGGACCACCTGGACCCACCGGTCCAAGAGGACCAAAAGGCGAAGACGGTCTTTCTATTCCTGTAAGTCACAAATAATTGTAAAAAATAATATAAAATATACATGTATCTTTATTATAAATGACAATATATACGATATTGACATAGTTGTGACAGTAATAAAAATTCATATTTTTAAGGGTCAAATGGGTAGTATTGGTCAACCTGGATACCCTGGCGATAAAGGCCAGAAAGGAGAAAAGGGATATCCCGGTTTACGAGGTGTACCTGGAAATTCTACTTTAGGTACTCCTGGAAGTCCAGGAGAAATAGGTCCCCCAGGTGAAAAAGGTGAAAAAGGAAGCCCTGGATTTAATGGACTGCCGGGTAATCCTGGCGAAAAAGGAGATATAGGAGGTCGTTGTAATGAGTGTTGGCCGGGAGGACCAGGTCCAAAAGGAGATAAAGGTTCGGATGGCTTACATGGAGAACGTGGTGAGAGAGGCGTTCCCGGTGCAGTAGGCCAACCAGGCGAACGGGGATCTGACGGTATTAATGGATCACCTGGATCAGCCGGTGCACCAGTACGTATTATAACGTTACACAATATTTGTCTTATAAGAGCAATTTCATGACAGTCGATAAAATTTTAAATATATTTTTCACATAGGTACAAAACCGAAACTTATTATTGGTTTAAATTATTTTGAAGTTTTATGAAACTATCTGTTTAATTAAGTTCAACCCCAAACGAGAACAATAAAAGGGGACAAATAATTATACTATAAAATGCAATCTGTTTGATATTAGCTTAGGTTTTCGAATTTTCCAAAATATACTCATATTAATTATAAATAAAATTAAAACAATCATACATATCATAATGCATAATTATACATTTTATTACAATAAAATATCAAGCCATTTAGCTTGTGCATATTTAATAGCAGTGGGACTGTTATATAGTAGTGAGAAATTTTTTTGCTTGGACCCACTCAAAGCTTATAATTTAAATCATTTTATTCATTACGTTAAAGGGAGAAAGAGGAGACGACGGACCTATGGGGTCACCTGGAGAAAGGGGTACAGATGCAATAATACCTTCAAATTTAGTTAAAGGACCTAAAGGTGATAAAGGTACCCCTGGTGAAAAGGGGGCTATGGGTATTAAAGGAGAAAGAGGTATTGACGGACCACCAGGAGATCGAGGACTAAATGGAATGCCTGGTCAGAAAGGAGATCAAGGTAGAATGGGACCCCCTGGTATCGATGGCATACCAGGTACTGATGGCTTACCAGGGTTACCAGGATCAAAAGGAGAGTCTCTAAAAGGTGAAAAGGGTACTACGGGTGACCAGGGATTTAAAGGTGATAAAGGTTTTTCCGGACTGTCAGGACCAAAAGGTGAACCAGGCCAATGCCCTCAAGATCTTAAAGTTTTAACAAAAGGTGAAAAGGGTTCGCCAGGATTTCCTGGTCTTCCAGGACCTCAAGGTATTTATTTAAGCTACATAATTTTAAACATAAATAAAATAAATAAATATGTTGGGACATTATCAGTTTTGGTTTCTTCAATTAGTGCGAATCATTTCCAACATGATTACCACTTGTCTTACGGTAAAGGAAAATATATGATACCTGCGTATCTAAGACAACCCTACCAGTACTCAAAAGACATTTGAAGTCCGCCAACCCGCACTTAGCTAACAGAATAGGGCCTCTTTCTTCCCGTATCAAAGAAAAGCCCGCTCCCATCATGGCAGTAAAACATTAAAAATGTCTGATAGTCCATTGAAATGTTACATTTTTGGCCTTAGCGTGCGTTTTTCAGAGGCAGCAATTTTATTATTTTGATGTGTAAGGGGGGTCAATATAAGCTAACGTTCAAGTTTGTGGGATCGCCACCCTTGTCCCCCGGCCACCATGTTGGAAAAAGGGTTGCAAAGAGTTACAACAAACTTACAAAAATTTTATACAACATTATTTGTAGAAAATTAAATTGTCTACAACTTTGATTCCATTATTTTCTATCGTAAAATGGAAAATAAAAAAATTATAAGCAAAAATAACTGAAAACTTTTGTACAAATTTTGGTTTCGGTCGTTATAATTTTTTTCTGGTCATTTTACAATAAAATTATTTCATAGTAATTTCATAGAGGGTTTTATAACGAATAATTTTCAGTGCATTTTTTTTATTACATGAATTTACCTGGGATTTACGGCGCTCCGAAGTTGACTGTGTTCTTGAATACTTGTTATAATACGATAAAAACGAACCATAATTAGGCTTAGTTTTTTACTATATATTTTTTTCCATATAGTTAATCATTTTTTTAACAATCTTCTATTATTATTTATTAATTATTGATCCTTTTTTCTAATAAGAGTGTAGGTACATTAACGAGAATCCTAAGAAGGTAGAAAAGTAAGTTTAGGGAATTAAAGTAGGAACGTCCTTTAAAAAATCATCAAAAGGTAGATGGTTCGTTTCATAAGGCTATGAGCAGATACCTTCCAAAATATCCTATCTTCCTGATCTTTTATAAATTGTTTTATTTATAAAACCTTACATACAGTGCTATATTTCCCAGATTCATTAAAATATAAAATATCATCTTGATACTACGTACACCACCTATTTATTTATTACTGGCTGGTATCCATCTAAAGGATTATTCAACTCCTTCAATTTACTTTCCTTAAGCAGGTATGTTTAGGATTCTCGTATATGTACACTCTGATTAGAAATTACTGTAAAAACCAGTGATATTCTTAGTTTTGTGGTAGACAAAAAGGTCAATACTCAATAAATAATAATAGAGGAATGTTAAGAAAGTAATAAACTATATGGATAAAAAAATATAATAGAAAACCAAGCCTAATAATGGTTCGTCTTTATCGCATTCTTACGAGTATTAAAGAACCCGGTCAACTTCGGAGCGCTGTAAAACTCCGATAAATTGATGAAATAAAAAAAATTATAGTGGAAATTATTCGTTAAAATCCATATAAGATTGCTCTAATATTATTTTATTGTAAAATGACCAGAAAAAAAGTAATAACGCCCGAAAAAAAAATTGTTCAAAAATTTTTAACTATTTTTGTTTATAACTTTTTTATTTTCCATTTTACGATAAAAAGTAACAAGGTCAAAGTTATAGACAATTTAATTTGATACAAATAATATTCTATTTTTTTTGTAGGGTTGCTAGCTTATGGGATATAGCGCGAAAACCCTTTGCACGCGTTTTTCCAAAATGGCGGCCGGGGGACAAGGGCGGCGACCCCACAAACTTAAACTTAAGCTTATACTGACCCCCCTACACATCAAAAACTTGCTGCTTGCAGCTGCATTTGCTGCCTCTGAAAAACGCAACCCTAAATGTAACTTTTCAATGGACTATGAGTACAATTCGTAATATATTTAAATTTTGTTAAATGGATTTTCAAGGGAACTTATTACTTAAAATCTATCAACGTATTCATAGATTTATATGTTGGTATATAATTTACCTATATCTATACATAAAATAAAATTGTCTGATTTTAATTCAAATTAAGAGCTTTTCACTAAATGCATAAGAAGGTATTTACGGTACTAACATCAAAAAACCATTTTTAAAAATTTTTGTCTGTCTGTTTCGCCTAATCTCTGAAACGGCTGGGCCGATTTTGACGGGATTTTCACTCGCAGATAGATAATGTATTAAGAAGTGACGAAGCCTAATGTTTATTCAAGAATCTATTTATTTTGACTAGCGGAACCCGCAACTTCGCTCGCGCTAAATCTACAGATGAACCCGAGCGAAGCAAGGGTGAGTCGCTAGTTTAAAATAAAATTCTAACTGCGTCGAATATATACATTTTAAATTTTTTAAAAAATATCATCGAAATCTTCCAAATCCATAATTTATAGGATTTTTGCTGTCTGTGTATGACGCACATCACGAAAAGAGCACTGATTAATAGATTTTGATGAAAGGTACTATAAAAGTTGGATATTTGTTGGATATGGATGTAGGATACTTTTTACGGCGGAAAATATCTCATTTCTGTGAAATGTATACTAACCTTTAAAACGTATCTACGAGTATCTCGTATTAACATTTTTATGAAATTTACTAGGTATGCCCGGTGAAAAGGGTGATCGAGGACATTTGGGTATAACAGGACCGAAGGGAGAAAAAGGAATAACTGGGCATGCAGGGCCAGTTGGTCCACGAGGTCTTCCTGGTCTCAAAGGAGATAAAGGTGATATTGGTGCAATGGGCTTCCCTGGAACGACTGGCGAAACGGGACCAAGAGGTTTTCCTGGACTTCCTGGTTTAAAAGGAGATAAAGGAGAAATTGGACCATCGATGCCAGGACCACAAGGAATGCCCGGATTAAAAGGAGATAAAGGAGACCAAGGACCTGTAGGTACGCCAGGTAATCCTGGTTATAACGGGCCTCCAGGTCCTGCAGGTTTACCAGGTGAAAAGGGAGAATTAGGTAATACGGGAAGGCCAGGATTGCCAGGAGTACTGGGTCAAAAGGGAGAACCGGGACCTGTAGGACCACCAGGAGTACAAGGAACCCCGGGAATACCTGGACGAGATGGAACAAAAGGTCAGCAAGGTTATCCAGGGATGCCAGGTAATCCAGGTCTTATTGGTTTACCGGGCCAAACGGGCGAGCCTGGAATGCAAGGACCTGATGGTCCTAAAGGTTTCCCAGGACCACGAGGACATCCAGGATTACGAGGCATAACAGGTCTTGATGGGAGCCCTGGTGAAAAAGGTGACAAAGGTGAAATTGGTTACCCAGGAATGCCAGGAGAACCAGGTTTTGATGGCCCTGCAGGACCACAAGGAATCTCTGGTAATAAAGGTGATCAAGGGTTCCCAGGACTACCTGGTCTGCCTGGAATAATGGGCGGTAAGGGGGAAAAGGGTCTTATGGGACTGTCAGGTCCTAGAGGTCCTAAAGGAGAACCTGGACTTGCGTCTGAAAAAGGTGATAAAGGAATGCCTGGTATTCCTGGTTTAAATGGAAACGACGGCATTTCAGGTTTGATGGGAGAAAAGGGAGATAAAGGTGATAGTGGCTTACCTGGTTTTGGACGTCCAGGATTACCTGGTGAGAAAGGTGACATAGGACTTCCTGGATCACGTGGTATTCCAGGTGAAATGGGTGAAAAGGGTGATCGTGGCTTCCCAGGTCTCGAAGGTATGAAAGGTGATAGAGGCTTAAATGGAGACGTTGGCTTACCGGGACTTCCTGGTATAGATGGTGCTCCAGGGTTGACAGGTGAGAGAGGATTTCCTGGATTTGATGGAGAAAAAGGTGACAAAGGCGACAGAGGTTTCCCTGGACGTGACGGATTTGATGGGATTAAAGGAGTACCTGGTCCAGCAGGTCTAGAAGGTATAAAAGGAGATAGAGGATTCGATGGATCTAAGGGAGACAGAGGTTTACCAGGTCCTTCTATTAATATAAAAGGAGATAAAGGAGAAATTGGACCACCGGGAATTCCTGGTCTTAAAGGACAAAAAGGTGAAAGAGGTAGAGATGGTTTCCAAGGCTTAGCCGGAGAAAGAGGTGACCGTGGTTTTACTGGTGCAAAGGGAGAGATAGGAAGAATTGGAGTAACCGGCGAAAAAGGTTAATGTTTTTTCGATATTATATATAAAAGTTTCTATTAAGTATTTTTGCTTTGATATAATTTCCGTTAATTATTCCTATAATAAATATTACACACAAAATAAAAAACGGGTAATTCCCTTTATAAATTTTACTCAGATAAAATTATTGTATCAAAAGTAAATAAATATTAAATAATAAATACATATAACTTTATAGACTTCAAACTATTTTTTTAGGTGATAGAGGTCCAGCAGGTCCGGGAGGTATTCCTGGTCTCACGATAAAAGGAGAGAAAGGTTTACCTGGATTGCCAGGAAAGAATGGTGGGCGAGGTTTACCAGGTGCTCCTGGAGAAAAAGGAGTAAAAGGTTTTGCTGGCATTCCAGGACAAATAGGTAGTCCTGGCATACCTGGACCACCTGGCTCAAGAGGCGAGAAAGGAGATAAAGGACGTGAAGGTTTAGCGGGGCCACCTGGTTACGATGGAGCTCCCGGATTGCCTGGAGCTCCAGGAATACCTGGAGAAAGAGGCCTGAAAGGAGATAAAGGAGCAACTGGTTTTGGTGTGCAAGGACAAAAAGGTCAACAAGGACTACAAGGAATATCTGGGTTACCCGGAGAAAAAGGTGACAAAGGCGAACGTGGCCAAGATGGAGCTTTTGGAGAACCTGGTGAAAGAGGTTATACTGGTGATAAAGGCGACAAAGGTTTCCCAGGTAGAATAGGCCAAACAGGAATGTCAGGTGAAAAGGGTGACAAAGGAGAAGCTGCAGCAATAGTTTACGGTGCAAAGGGAGAAAGAGGACCACAAGGTCCCCCGGGTAGGGATGGACTTCCAGGTCTTAAAGGTGATGTAGGAGCCAGAGGTTTCGATGGTAGTCCAGGTTTAAAAGGAGATAGAGGTTTACCTGGACCTAGAGGTCCACCAGGTCCTCCAGGTCTTCAAGGCTTGCAAGGCTTACAAGGAGATCGCGGTGAAACAGGGCGGACAGGATTACAAGGCGTACAGGGATCCCCTGGAGCCCCTTGTGTTAATACTGATTATTTGACAGGAATTCTTTTAGTTCGCCACAGCCAATCATCTTTAATACCACAATGTGAACCAGGTCATGTAAAACTTTGGGATGGTTACTCATTGCTATATATTGATGGAAATGAAAAGGCACACAATCAAGATCTAGGTTATGCTGGGTCATGCATTCGAAAATTCAGTACTATGCCCTTCCTATTTTGTGGTCTTGATGACGTTTGCAACTATGCTAGTAGAAACGATCGAAGTTATTGGCTCTCTACGAACCAAGCGATACCTATGATGCCAGTCGAAAATGATGAAATTGTTCCATACATCTCTAGATGCGTGGTTTGTGAAGTACCAGCAAACGTGATAGCTGTCCACAGCCAAACTCTAGACATACCAAACTGCCCAGCCGGTTGGAAATCCTTATGGATTGGATATAGTTTTGTTATGGTAAGTCTATGAATATTACAACCTATACATTTAATCAATCATTTATTAAAATTCTGAGTCGAATCTGTACATTGAATATTTTTTTGAAAATCCAATTGTAATATACTTATAATCATTATTAACGACGCAGAGGACGAATCTATAATTTTTATTATTTTCTGTGTGTCGGTCTCTCTGTATATCTATGACCACATCACGAGAAAACCACTGGACAGATTTTGATGAAATTTGGTATGATGGTGTTTGTTATCAGAGCCAACATATAAGATAGTTTTTACTGCAGGAAAATATCTCACATAACGATGTAGTGGCTAGCATATACAGCCCCACATCCGGAAGTACCTATAGATAAACCATTTTACAAATGCTCGCCCCTCCACAAAACGTGATAACTTCAATGTGTGTGAGGAAATACTTATTGCATCACTATACTTGTGTGCGTGCTTTACTAGAAACATGGATTCCTCCGAGCACTGATTGGTCAACTAGTTGCGCGATCAATCCAGGTGTAGGCATTGTATGACGGGAGTGTGCGCTTTGTATTGCACGTGCACTCCGCTGCGCGTTCGGCTCATTTATGCACTGTTGGCCGACAGATGACAGATCCAGCCGTTCTTTCTTAGTGGTGACACAACCAATGACAAAGACTAAATTATGTATATTGTGTCTAGACACCTTTCTTGCATGTTTGTGTAACCGCGGTGGAGGAGCGAGCATTTTTTGAATGGTTTATCTCTACAAGTGTGTGTAAGTACTCTGGACTACAACATACTTTTGGACTTTGAAAGTGGAAAGTACAGAGACTGTACCTTTCACTTTCAAAGTCACAGTGGGACAACGATTCGATACGACCATTATGGGAAATCAGGTATACCGATGACTTAACCTGCTCACGATGCACATGTTACTAAATAACCATCCACACACACTTTATAAGATTTGTACAGTTAACAAAGGTGTACGAGAAAAAGTACTGTTTAAAATACTGTAATACTCTGACCGACGTAGACCATCGTAGAATGCTCCACATAAATAAATCCTAGTAGAATAGCTCTTATGTTAGACTTTAGAAGAACTTTATTTTTTTTATTGTTTCAATAGCACACCGGAGCCGGTGGACAAGGTGGTGGACAAGCTTTAGCCAGCCCTGGTTCATGTCTAGAAGATTTTCGTGCAGCGCCATTTATTGAATGTAACGGCGAGGGTGGTACATGTCATCATTTTGTTAACAAACTTAGTTTTTGGCTTACGACAATTGATGACAATAAACAATTCTCTATGCCAGAACGAGAAACTTTAAAATCGGGTCGACTATTGCAAAGAGTTTCTCGATGTGCGGTTTGTATTAAAAATACTACATAGTAATTTACTGCATTGATACAATAGTAGATATAAATACTTATTAAAAATTTAAAATTAGCTTGTAAACAAGAAATCAAAACAAGTTTATGAATAAGATCATAATATCTATAATGTTTGTTTTAACTAAAAATACAGAATTGCCATATTTAATAATTAATGTACACCAAAGTAATGTAACCTTAAGAGTTAAGATTATATATAGTTTATTTAATTTCATACTATGTAACTTACATTTATTTTAAGATTTTTTATTGGATGCTTAAAAATTAAAATACAAGACTATTACTATTAATTATTATTGCTTAGCAATTTCAATCTGTATTACAATATGGATTAGTACCTTTGTATTGTTACTAGTCACAAAAAATCTTTATTTCAGTTTATTTACATCCTTATCAAAACTATAATATATTAAGTACCACTCAATTTATCAATAAAAAATAGGCTAAAAATTATGCTAATTATTAGCATAATTTATCTGATTAAATATTTTATTTTGAACATTTTTTTAATTAATGTACTGCAACACAAAAATTTTTTCTTCTTTGCTTTAAACTCGTATTCTTTGCTTATTGTAACAATCCTTTAATAAAAACATTTTTAAAGTACATAAATGTAAGCACTGCCACTGTAGATAGTCTAATGATACTTCTAGAACTATAATTGTTTTAAGTTGTCATTTTAATAAATAACTTAAAAGGTCAAAATTATTTTTAATAACCCTTTGTTTATTATTTTATGAGGTTTGATTTTTAAACAATACTGAGGATATTATTATATATAAGAATGCCTTTGAAATCACACTCTATCAAAGATGCAGTTAGCGTCTTAAGCGATCATCATTTAAGAAAATTAGATAATGTCATGTTGATACTTGACTTGATGCCTTTTATTTCGAAAAGATTGTAATTTGTAAAAATACCTTGCACTCTATTGACTAATTTCACCATACATAAGTCCTCTGTATTAAATTCAAATTCAAAATATTTTATTCAGTATTCATTCAAAATGTTATATTTTCAAATTAGTAAAACAACTGAACATATTGCAATTGTTTTAATTTTATTCAAATACACCTTATCTGGGGCGAACTTATGATATAAACAGACGCTCCGATTCGGTTGGTGCCAACCATATTGGAACCGACATAGCAACCATTCCAACATTGCTACAGATTGTCCGACGGTTGGCCTTCCAGCCGTCAGTTCACTTTGCTATGAAGTAGTGAACGGACGTCTTGCCACCGATGCCGTCGATCGTCGATGCATAAACATCATGCCACGGGTATTATCGAAAAATGCTAAAATAGCGTTGGTTGCAGCAACCATTGTTGCTACAGCACCGCTACAAAAGGAACAAAGGAAAAAACGAAGAGAATGGGCTAAATTCTACTATAGAAATAGAGAATATTACAGTCATATGCGGCTCCTTAAGGAATTGGATGATGAAGATTTCCGAACATATCTTCGAATGACTCCAGAATCATTCGATGAAATATTAAATCTTGTGAAAAAATTTATAACGAAAACCGATACAGTTATGAGGCGAGCTGTAACTGCCGAAGAAAGATTAGTGGCAACTTTAAAATATCTCGCGTCAGGAAGAGAATATAAAGATCTTAAATTAAGCACATGTATATCACCACAACTACTGTCTGAGATAATACCAGAGACCTGCCAAGCTATCATTAGAGTACTCAACGATTACCTAAAGGTATGTATTCAATAAAACAACTTTAATACTCGTATAAAAAAATAGATTATTTATTTTTCTATAGTAACAAACATGAAGATGGCGGTTCTGTTAGCAAGTATAAAGTTAGATGTATTATTTGTTGGGTGTATCCTTACTTTCGAAATCATAAAAATTAAAATGAAAAAGTACGAATATCAATTCGAAAAATTACTTTTTAAAAATCAAATATTTATTTAACTCCTTCCCCTTTCCTCTGACTACCTGTTGTTGATTGCTGCTTAACTCAAAAGAAGTGTTTGGGTAGTCATTAATTAATGAAGTGGAATCTAATTGGATTGTTGGCAAATCATAGATTAGTTGTGAAGACGAGTCATCCGATGTAAGCTGAGAGGATAGAGTATTTCTTCCTTCTGAGTTTGATTTAAAATTTCATTGAAATATTGTATTTTGTTAGTTTTTTTTAATAAAGTTAATTTGCTGGTATAGTTTTTTTGCAGGGTTTTGTCGCTCTTTTTGAAAAACAAGATCACTAAAGGACGGAATTAAATACACGCTAGAGTTGTTTGGCGTTAGAGTTCTTCCTGCTTTTGAAACCCCATTGTAAATCTATCTTCCCCTGGGGCTTTTCCATTTTTCATTTGTTGTAGAGCCTTCATGATGTCGTCTAGGCTAACTTTTTGCAAAGGCGGGTAAGTGAGGCTCTGTGATGCTCTTAATTGATAAAAAAAATATCGACCTATCCCACTTTTAAGCCATATCTATAAGTTGAGTCATCACAAATCGTCTCACACGTAGACTCGACGATTACCAACCTCCAGAACAGGCCCGATTATACAAAAGGAATAAGAATATAATCCGCCCTTGTTTCTAGCATTTGTGAACTATGAGAAAGCCTTTGATACTTATAAAACCTAGTCTGTTTTAGAGTCTTTCCAACGGTGCGGAGTCGATTGTTGATATTGTATAATGTATTCAAGTGTTGGAATGTCTGTATGACACCGCAACAATGACTGTCCAAGTCTGAACCTATTTTCCTACATTTTAGAGTGTGTGTGACAAGGGGACGTAATTTTCTCTCCAAATTGTTCACGTGGAATAATTATATAAACAGTGAGTACATTTCGCACAAGAGATTTGCACGTACAAGGCCTGCATTACATGCTGCAAAGCATGGTGGCATTTTTGAACCCCCCCTCCCCCTTGGTGATACATGGTGAGGTTAAGACCTACAATAAATCTTAATTTTATAAAATACAATAAGCAGTCCCCGAGGCTCCGCCCGCGTTCTTATCACTATTAAAACAAGGATTTGTGGTAGAAGGATGAAAATTTTGGATTATATTAGTATGCCATGATGCCAAATCATAAAAAGTAAAAATAAACATTTGGTCTAAAAATAAAAAATTAAATATCTGGAGAGGCAGCCTTATCACTTACGGGAATTAATTATTTTTAACAAAAAAACAAAAACCGACTTCTAAACTAAACAAATCAAAAGTAAAAAGTAGAAAATAATACTTTTAAGAACTTAGTTAATTTTGAAGTCGGTGCCAGCCAGGACGGACGGATTTTATTTTAAAATTTTTAGCGGAAAGTAGATACGTATTTTGTTTATTTAAATATAAAATGGGTATAGGGTAGGCCAACTAAACTACTGCTCTCATAAGTCAACGAGGTTTCGTAATTAGGCAATCGAGATTTGTCCACGTCCAGTTCTCCCAGACGTTAATGATTATAAAAATGTACCTACTAGGTAAACCTAATAGCCTGAAAGTATACAGTACTGTCCAGGAAAACCCTCGTCGAAAAGTCGTTGTGAAGCAGTAGCTAGCGAAGCCTTGTGTTTGTTCGCTTGTTGCTCACAACAAAAACCATCTGCCAAGAATTTTGTAGTTTACCATTCGGTGTTGATGCTTCTTTGGTTCCGTAAAGGAATTGATATTAAATAGCCAGTCAAATTGAAAAACTCGCGATTAAAATGTTCCGCCCGTTTCTAGATCGCTTTACTTTAGTAGGCGTTGATTCGTTTTTGAACATCCAAACTGTTGACTGGCGCTTCGCTTTGGATCGTATTGATAAAGCCAGGACTCATCACTTGTAATTATGAAGTAAACACACCGAGACGAGCCTGCTTCAAATTTGCTTATCATCTCACGTCACCGTTCCGCCTGCTTCTGACCATCGGTGATGATGTGCGGCATCCAGCGCACTCCTCACGCGAAGATGCTCGTGTAGAGTCTCGTGAAGGCTTCTCGATCCAATCTGTGGTATGAGCTGAATCACCTGATATGTATCTCACTTATTGTCTTGGATAACATTTTTCACTGCTAGCACGTTTTCTTCCCTACCAGCCGTCACAGGGCGACCACTTCTTTCTTCAATCCCTCTAAGTTAGTCGACCGCGCTTGAATTCGTTGTAGTAACGATACACAGTTGCCTTGGAAAGGCGTTCATCCATGAATGCTATGATGAAGTCTTACTGTACGGTTCGTCCGGTTTCAGGAGACACTTGAAATCGTAAAAGATTATAGCATGGAAATGCTTCTGGCACAGACCCACTTTTCAATGAGGCACGATAATTTAAATTAGCTCGCAAAAAATGTGGAGGGAAATTTTGAAATTGTAAGTTAAGAACGTTAACTTATAAATTTCTGAATGTATTATTCTCCAGTAATACCCAGCCGTAAGCCATAAAAAATGTAACTGTTATAGATTTTTCTGAAATTAGATATTTTCATGCAGTAAGTGTTCTATATGTTAACCCGGATACCAAATATTGGTATGATGATATCTGGTTTCATCAAAATAAATGTTTCATCAAAATCTGTCCAGTGGATTTCTCGTCATACGGACAAGAATTCTAAAAACTATAAATTTATAGATTCGGCCTCTATATCGAGAATAATTACTATTTCAATAAGATTTTCCAAGAAATATATTTATCTTACAGATTCGACTACAATTTTAGTATAAGTATTAATAAAAAATATGTTATGTTGTTTTGTTTGTTAATTAAGATAATACTTATTTAAAATAAACAAATTTATTTCATAAATTTCATAAATATTCTATACAATTCTTGAATCTGTACTTTATGGTCTGATTTTGTTTGGCATTTTTATCAACTTTTAAAATGTAAGAAAGTAGTTATAGTGACATAACTACAATAGTTGAGCATATGGTCTCGGAAAGTTTTTTTTAAATATTGATATGTTCTATATTTCGTATCATGTAAATGTAATTTTGCTAAGTTAATGTACCAACGCACCGCGGTTCCACCCGCGTAGTTCTAGTTCCCGGAAGAACACGAGGATAAAATATAGGTTACGTTATTCGCTAACAATGTAATTTTGAATTAGTAAAAGAATTTTTAAAATCGGTCCAGTAGTTTTTGAGTTTATTCGTTACATACAAAAATACAAATCTTTCCTCTTTATAATATTAGTATAGAAGTACCTATAGATTTATAAAATACATGTACAAGTATCTAATTTTATTATAGAAAAATACACGTGATATATTCCTATACCCCCCCCCCTCCCCCCTTGTGATATTTCGTGATTTATTTATGGACCCCTCCCCCCCCCCTTTCGAGCCTCACGTGATTAATGGACATTACTGCATGTCGATACAAACTATTTCGAGAAAGAAGCATACAAAGAAGAATACAGCTGAGCTAGGCAGCATTCAATAAGCTTCGTCGATTCTTTTCGTCGCAAACTTTGAATGACTTACTTATTTATGTATATCTAATCAAAAACCTTAAAAATTAGTTTCAAGCTACTACCTTTAATCCCCTTTTTCAACCCCTTACAGCCCTTTTTCCGTCTTGAAAAGTAGCCTAATGAGCCACTCTCTTATCTGTGTACCAAATTTCATTTAAATCTGTTCAGAAGTTTTGGCGTGAAAGCGCGACAGACAGACAGTTACTTTCCAATTTGAAATATTATATTAATAATGAATAAATAATAATAATAAATAATATTAAGTAAGGATTGTATCACAAAATACCCTTGTTTTATTCTAGATAAACATATCCCGTTTTTTAGCTGGCAAAGTTTTTTAGTTTTCATTTTTGCAACACTGTTTTCTGCACTATGCACTTACTCGGCCTTTTCCAATTACTTATTACAGCACTAAGGCGCATTTTGCGGCATAATGCTCAACGTTGAATGTTCCAACTACAGCAACGCTTCGCACAATCGAGCACTGCTTTTGCGTGATGCTGAGTTAAAAAAATAAATATACCGTGTATAGATGATGGTTACAAGAGTAATAACATTTACTTTTTTTATATTCCACGTTTATAATGTGAATACAATTTTATTTTAGAATTCAAAACTATAAACATATTTATTTTGCAAAAATTTATAATCGAATCATTATATTCACGTTCCAATTAGCATCAGCACAAATCGGCATTGTGCGCCACTGAGTCGCATTATGCTCTGTAATTGGAAAACAGGGACTTTATTATTCATCTATGGAACTTACGTTGTAACTTATATTTAATCTGTGCTCTGCACAGAGTTAGTACAACTTATTATTTATGGAATACAGATCAAAGACTAAAGAGTATAGATAATTGATACAGATATACAGTCAGCTGTCAGACCCAGACGTCAGTTTAAACTTTAAATTTTATTATTCATCTATGGTTTTCACTTTTCATGCTGATTTCGCTCAAATTTCAGGCAATGTCCAATGAAAACCTATGTATTTGTGGTGAATTTGTTGCTTTCTATTTAAATTAAGGATTCAAAAGTTGAACCAAGAGCTATTAAATTAGCCAATATTTTAATAAAAAGTGTCTTGTAATATGTACTAATGATACTTCCAACTTTACCTTGCACAAGAGCGTCAAAGCCCACAAATAATCATTTGTGTACTATGAATACAAATGATTATGCCATTGCGGAACTAATTAAAGATCATATATTGGAAAATATTTTTTCATATTTATCTATTCGTGATCTTAAAAACTGTACCCTTGTTTGCAAAACCTGGTTTAGAATTTTAAACGATGAAAATAATGATGTTTGGAGATTAAATTATGTAAATAGAGTGACTGAAGATAATATAACATCTGAATTGCTTTCTGTTTTACCAACTTATAAGACAAAATTACGAGCATTTTATCATGCATGGAATCCATTTGACTGTTCTAGAAACATATATATAAAACCTAATGGTTTTACTTTACACAGGTATGTAAATAGAACTTTTTTTATAATGCTTCAAATAGTAACCTGCCCGTACTGTTCAGGTTCTAGTTTCAGTTTTACTTAGCTGATGGAAATGAATTATTTGTAGGAATCCTGTTGCTCAAAGCACAGATGCATGTCGAGCAAAAATTGGCTTTAATAAGGGAAGACATGCATGGGAAGTTATTTGGAATGGACCATTAGGAACAGTGGCTGTGGTTGGAATATCAACAAAACATGCCCCTTTACAATGTCAGGGCTATGTCGGGCTTCTAGGTTCAAATGAACAGAGTTGGGGTTGGAATTTAGTTGATAATAACTTGTTACACAATGGAGACACTCATGGCCGATTTCCTCTTATAAATAACTACCCAAAATATAAAGTAAGGATTATACAATCATATTAAGCTTTAAATCTTGATATTTGATTAAACTTTTTAATTAATGCAGGTGGGGGACCGCATAAGAGTTGTTTTAGATTGTGAAGGACGCACTTTGTCATTTGAGAGAGATTATGAATTTTTAGGAGTAGCATTCCGAGGTAAATGTAATGGGTATTCAAGTACTTCTGCTGTATTCTCTAATAATATTTGAAAACTTTGATTGTTTAATTGCTTTCAGGCCTTCCAAGAAAAAAAAAGTTATATCCAACTGTGTCTGCAGTATATGGGAACACTGAAGTTTCTATGGTATATATAGGTGTGCCTGCAGATGGCTGATATGAAATTTGGTGGCAGAGCCTCTCCCACCTAAGTTCTAGTCAGAGTAATTTTAAAAATTTCTGGGACTCTATTCTAGTCAAAAATTGTGTTATTAAACTTAATTTAATTTTTCTGTGACCAAGAATAAAATTTGACAAGTTTGAGGAGAAATATTTTTTCTCTTTTTTTTTACAAAGACTTTCATAATTCATTCCATTTTAACATGTCTTTGAGAGCTATATATTTGTTATCAGAACTTGGAATATTTGTTTATGTACAAGTACTTAGCACTGAAATGAACATGACTAAATGTGGTAACACAAAAATAAATACAGTGTAAACTGTGTATGTAACATAACTCAATTTAACGAACTCCCTAAAGCATTAAAATCTCTTTGCTTTGGTTGGTTTAGCTTGTTTTCCATACAATGATACACTCTATTTAACATTACACCCACTCTCAATAACGACAACAATAAAATAATAAATAGCACTTTTTAAGTTGTGAAAATTAGTAAAAATTCTGCCGTGCATTAAAGAAGCTCTGGAAACAGCAAATTATTGGAAAAGTACTTTCTTTATCACCAAGTTGCCTCAATATAGCAAGATAAGAATAAAATAAGTAAAAAATACATCAAAATTACTGGTGCAGCAAAAGACATCAGACGAAATTAACAAACTATATGCAATAACGTTTTCATAAGAATTGTTTGTATAAGAAGAGATAATAAAAGATATAAGAAATGTATATAATTACTAACACAAGTCTGAAATAAGCATTTTCTTTTTCAGATTTCATTTTTATACAGATTTTTCTGCTCTCTATTTAACATCAACTCTTATAACGTTAAAATATGCACAGTCCCTTGAGTGTTCTTATATAGTTTACACTGTAATTTAAAGTTTTAAATTCTTAAAAGTAATTTTTACAAGTAATCCATTATCATATTTATATGCTAGATAATATTGAAATTATGTCATAAATCCTTTTTCGTTTTACTGTTTATTTCTGAGTAAAAGAGAATTATATAAAATCAAGGGATAATTTTCATATCAATAGTATCCCTGAGTACATACTCATTTGTTTGGAAAAAATATACTAGAGATGAAACGGATAGTAGTTTGGCTGGATACTGGATACCGGATATTGGGTATACCGGATATTATAAATATAAACGGTGACCATAGCCTATTGTGGTATGATTTGCCTTGTGTAAAATAATGAATGTTTCTTTTTATTTCACTACCTGGTATCCGGCCGGATAGGCTGGATACTGGATAGTTGCCGGGGATCCGTTTCATCTCTATAATATACATACTGTTTTTTTTTTTTATTATATATAATGTATTAACTATTATTTTTGTAATTTATAATAATTCAAATTCAAATTCAAAATATTTTATTCAGCATGAAATTATTACAATTTTTTACTGAACGTCATGAGTCTACTACCAGTTCGGAAGAAAGAAACCACTGACCTGAGAAGAACTGGCGAAAGAAACTCAGCGGGACTAATGTATATTTTTTTTTTGTTTTTTTTTTTTTTTGTCTTAGTGTTTTTTCTTTTTTTTTTTTAATTAAATTGAAATTAACAATAATTCTATAGGTTGAAACAGCCTGGTGGCGATCACATCATTCCCAAGGCGTACTATCTTCTAAAAAATCGTTAATCGTATAATATCCTTTAGTACACAAACGTTCTTTCACAATTTTTTTAAATTTGGCAATAGAAGCTTGTTGAACGTTTTCTGGGATCCTGTTGTATAAGCGTATACATTGTCCATAAAAAGAATTTCTGACTCGGCGTAAGCGAGTCACAGGCATTACAAGTTTATTTTTACTCCTAGTGTTAATACTATGCATATCGCAGTTCCTGGGAAATTCGTGTATGTTTTTATGAACATATAAAACATTTTCGTACACGTACTGAGAAGCAACAGTCAATATTTTTATTTCTTTAAACTTATCTCTTAATGATACTCTAGGGCCTAAACTATAAATTGCACGAATAGCTCTTTTCTGCAGGACAAAAATTGTATTAACGGTAGCTGCATTTCCCCATAATAAGATACCATATGACATAATACTATGAAAATAACTAAAGTATACTAAGCGAGCTGTATCTATGTCAGTAAGAAGTCTAATTTTTTTAACCGCGAACGCTGCAGAGCTAAGCCTCTTCGCTAGCTCCTCAATATGGAGATTCCACTGCAATTTCGAGTCTAAGATAATACCTAGGAATTTAGTTGACTGTACCGGTTTTAACATTTCTCCGCCTAATACTACACCATTATCAATAAGTTTAACATTAGGTGTTGTGAATTTTATTAATTTTGTTTTTTTGTTATTTAATAATAAATTATTCGAATCAAACCAATAGACAACCTTTGAGAGAGCATCGTTTACATCGTCATACACAAGGAAATTACGTTTTACCTTAAAAATAAGTGAAGTGTCATCAGCGAACAATACTATCTCATGTTTGTCCTGCACAAAAAATGGCAAATCATTTATGTAAACTAGAAAGAGAAATGGACCAAGAATAGAGCCTTGTGGAACCCCCATATCTAACGGAGCCCCAGGAGATCTCTTACCATTTACATCAACCCTCTGTATTCTATTACTCAGATAGGAATTCAGAAGGTTGAGTGCCTTATTTCTAATCCCATAATGATGCAGTTTCCTGATCAACGTCACGTGATGCACACAATCAAAGGCCTTGGATAAGTCACAGAATATCCCAAGAGCATCCTGCGACCTCTCCCATGCCTCAAAAATATTTTTAACTAGCTCAACACTAGCATCTGCTGTGGAGCGACCTTTTGTGAAGCCAAACTGTTTCTTATGAAGTAGATTGTGTGCATTAAAATGCGATAACATTTGCCCGAGTATGATTTTTTCAAAAATTTTACTAAATGTTGGGAGTACTGAAATTGGTCTAAAATTATTAGGGTCTAGGGTACTACCCGATTTAAAAATTGGAATAACTTTACTATGTTTCATTAGATCAGGAAACACACCACGTTCTATACAGTCATTAAATATAGTAGCTAAAAGAGGTGCAACAACATCAATTACCGAACTAACAACTTTTACAGATATACCCCATAAATCAGCTGTTTTCTTGACGTCCAGGCTTCTGAAGGCTACCATTATATCTTTGGGGCTTACAGGTTTAAATTTAAATATTTCATTACATTCTTTAATGTTTTCCTTTAGCAAAAATTCAGCAATGTCGGGAGATGAATTAAGTGATTGCGTCGTTGAAAGTGGAATGTCAGTGAAAAATTTTTCAAACTCAGATGCAACTTCTCGTTCTGAGGTAATAAAATTATCATTAATATTTAATTTAAAATCGAAGCTGCGATCTGTGACTCTTCCACTTTCACAAGCAATTATGTTCCATGTCATTTTGATTTTATTTTGCGCATTTCTTATTTTGTCTTTAATATACAAGGATTTTGCCGTGTAACATACTCTTCTAAACATTTTTGAGTAGGCGCTTACAAAAGAAGCAAACGATACACTATGATTATAGGCTCTTTCACTGTACAAGTCGTATAGCCTTTGCCTGCTCCTGCAAATGCCAGGAGTTGCCCATTCACCAAATGTCAAGAGACCCCCTGAATTGACTGTTTTAGAAGTGAATATTGTAGAAAATTCAGTTTTTACTAATTTAAATAAAGAGTTATATAAGTAATTGGGGTCATTAATGTAGGATAAATACGGAAGCTTAGCCACAATACTACCTCTAAACTTCTCCATACGTGTAGTATTTATAGGTATAAAAGTCTTTTTTAAAATATTTTTGTTGACATTTAATAAAGAATAAGAAAAGGAAGCTAACTGGCCACAATGGTCTGAGCTTAATTTATTAATAATAGCTTTAGAATATGGTTTACAATTTGTAAATATATTATCAATACATGTAGCACTAGTAGCAGTGATTCTAGTTGGTTCAGTAAATAAGTTATGTAGGTTATATGATAGAAGCATAGATTTAAATGTGAGACTTATATTAGAATTATCTGATAAATTAATATTAAAATCTCCACATACAATAATAACCTTTTTAGAAATATTTAATTTTAACAAAACTTCTTCCAATACTTTTTCAAAGTACTCATATAACCCACTAGGAGGTCTGTATACGCATACAACAATGAGGTGCTCAAGCTCTACGCAGGCTAGTTCAATAGTTTGCTCAACAGAGAGGCTCACAATATCTTTACGTTCTTTATATTTAAAAAGTTTACTAATAATTATTAAAGAGCCACCGCGTATAGCTTTTTCTCTGTTGAACATACTAACTACCCGGTGACCGCTGAAGTTAAATATGGACTGGGAGATGCAAAGCCAGTGTTCAGTTAAACATAAAATTTGAATATTTTCACTATTCATAAATAACTCCAGTTCAAGTTCCTTACCTAACATGCCCTGTATATTTTGGTGCACCAGGTTTACATTTTTTAAATTTTTACAAATATGGGCATTTCTTACTAAATTATTATGCAATTTATTTGATTTAGAATCATGATTTGTTAATATGCTAGAGGTATCCTCTGTTGTCTTAATAATTAATTTAAATTCTTATTTGGAACGGATTCCACATTACAAAATGTCAGATGTCAAAGTAACCAGATTATTGGCTATGTCAGTTTGTATATAAAAAGATAGCACAGATGCTATCTGTCGCTTAAAAAAATATGGTAGGCTCAGCCTACTATATGTCAACATATAATTATTATGTTTCCATAAATTATTTATGTCAATAACATCAATTTTGTTACTTTTTTTAATATTTAAATTTAAGTTAAACAACATTATATTGGATAAGCAATATTTTACTTTATATTTAATAAAGCAGAATTGCTTTGATAATATTTGTTTTAATCAGATTTCCATTTAAAACTCTAAAGTCTAAACAACTTTTAAATTTAAAAATATAAAATTAAATTGAAAAATAATGTAATAAAATCTTGAATATGTAATATCCAGCTGCTATTGATTGATACAGCAAACTGAAGCTGCTGGCAAGGTCAAAGCTATAGAACAATAAACAACAAGAAAATTAATTTGAGTTGATTGAGTGTAATAAAACAAAAGTATTTTGTAATATTTTTTTATTGATGGCAATTCAGTACATATAACAGATCGAAGTCTAATGTGCGAAAGCGAATATGAAATGAAATTTGATTTATTTAAATTTTGCCTATTCTTATGGTGCTAAAGTACTGGACTTCGGTGCCGTCCGCTTAAGTGTTGCTCATCACAAATTCGACTAGTATCGTCAGAATAATTATTAACGGTATGAAACGTTCACCGGGTCGCTCTCGCTAATTATTATTAGTCATGGGCGTCGCGCCGGTCTGGGGGGTGCACCCACGGTGCCGTAAATGAAAATATATAGAATAAAGTTATTAAAGAAATAAAATTGAATTAGTATAATCCCTTGTTGGAGGAAAATATGATAAATAATTATATGAGAAAAAATTAAAGGTAATCTAATTATAATTAATCATTTCAACATAAGTAAGTTCGACGTGAAGAAGCCGATGCAACCCTCTGGAAATAATTCTATCGCCGCCCATGTTATCAGTTATTATTGTTAGAATAGACACGTAGATTATACCGTTCTTCGTTATTAGTGTATGCGTTATAGTTATGTGCTTATATAATATTAACATTGAAATTTTAAATTTAAAACTATTACATTTCAGGTGTACACACCTCGGACGGACCATAGTCGCTACGCTTTTCCTACTTTGATTAATTTAAACGTTAAATACATTTTATTTCTATATAATATTATGAAGCTGTTCTTGGCTTTATCCGCTCCATTACAGTACAGGCCGTTGTTGCGGTTTTTTTTTATTTTCCCTAATTAATAATTATGTAGTAGGAGCGATTATGTCGAAGGTCATTCTTCATAATTCTATTTATTATATATCTATTAAACATTATCACTCTATAATATAACTTTCAAACACTTAAATATACTATATTAATACTGTAGATTGTATCAAGGTCTTAATTGGAATAGAGTCAAAGAGCACTTTTTTAGTTTTTTATTAAATAAACAAGGCCTATAATAAGTTAGTGTTAGACAGTAATTTATTAGATTTAAAAATGATAACTTTCTGACACATTATTGTTTTAATTCACTATAATATGACATTTTCAGTTTCAATATCAATATGCCTTTACTGACATTTCTAACAAAAACTTACAATATCAAATTAATTTTTATTATTTTGTAATAAAATAAAGTAGCCTTAGTTACTCCTTATAACATTAGCTATCTGCGTGTAAAAGTCCCGTCAAAATCGGTCCAGCCGTTTCAGAGATTAGCCCCAACAAACGGACAGACAAAAATTTTAAAAATTAATTTTTTTTTATGTAACTACCATAAATACTTTCATAAGTATTTAGTGAATAATTTGAAAAAAAAAGCTGAATCTTCAATTTTATTTATATGGTATTTTATTTATAGGTACTGATAATATAATCTATTCAAATGAGGATCAGTACAGTTATAGCAAATTACATAGAACTAGTATGCACGTTATTTATTTTGACATAAGAATGATATATCTTTTTGAATTATCTAAATCGGACTATAACTTACGAAGATATTAAGTAATAAACATTGCGCAGTTTTTCCGGCAACGCGGGTCGTGTGACGTCACGATGACGGAACGAACACAGCCGGTACATATTTGCGATTACTCCTGTATTTTTTTGCGATTACTCCTAAGATATTCGTTTAAATTAAATGGTGTGAAAGAGTAAAATAATGTGCATGAAATGCTTAAAGCCTCTAACTTATTTCAAATGATAAGAATTAATACCGTATTTGTGTAAATAGCTTTCCAATTACCGCTTTATAATTGCCCATTTTTTACTATTAAAATGGATATAGTACGTTATCCTTAAGAGATAGAAATATGCCATCGCGGACTTTTTTGTAGACCTATATAAGTTACACAATTCCACCATACATCATTATGTTATATCTCAAAGGGTTTAGGCAGCGTTTTCGTTGAAAGCTTCCAGACGGCTTATTTTTTTCCGACACCTCCAACAGATATTATTATATTTTAGTCAATGTATACAAAAACTTGACAAATTATATACTAAAACCGCCCTGGAGAGTTATTCTATCCATTGATGAAAACTGCATGAAAATCGGTGCAGTAGTTTTTGAGTTTATCGCGAACAGACAGACAGATAGGCAGACAGACGCGGTGGAGGACTTTGTTTTATAATATGTATAGATTAGTATACCATTTTTTTACGATTTTTACAAAAATTAACATATTTACTTATTAAAGAAACGACTGTAGATACGATAAAAACTTTGATTTAAAACCTGTAGAATATTAAATGTCCCACAAAAATTGTCTTTAAACTATTTAGTAAAATGCGTTACATCTATATTCATCAGATATAAAATTTAAAATCAAGGCAAGTAATTTTGAAGATCTTGAAGAGTGCCTAAAATGCTTTAAATTCGGACTAAAATAAAAACAGAAACATAAAAAAAAAATGGAAGGATTAAATTTTAACATTTCTTATATATCTCATATCATTTAAAATAGTGACAGCTGCTTATTTAGGGCCCACCAGTTAAAAAGGCCAGGTTAGGGTGTTGGATCGTGTGAAAGGGGATCAACAGTGTGGTTGGCGTTCCACATGGAGCAATTCTAGGTCCGATCCTCAGGAATCTCAGCTATGACTGGCTCCTGTGGTGTCTATTTCTTCCCGGGCTTGGCCCAGTCGGCACCAATAAGTTGTCGATCGGATCGGAATGCTGGGCCTGAGGGTCTCCATTTCCAACGAAAGGAAGAAAACAGAGGCCCTCCTCTTCCACGGACCACACAAGGGACCACCCCGCAACGTCTACCTGTGCGTCCAGGGAAGGATTATTGTGGAGACTTGAGTTCATACGTCACTGAACGTTCCGTGTCCACTTCTCCCAGTTCTGTGCAAAACTCCATGCTCGCCGAGGTTTTTCAAATTCGGGCGAGTGCGCGTGCGCGTAGGAATCGTTCAGTGGGGGAGGGCATCGCTCATATCAGGCGCCTCGCTGACGAGGCTCTGCTCTGGCCATGGGAGGAAGACTTTGGGGACTCCGGCGGCACACGGCATCCTGACACTGCGGCGAACCAAGTTGACGAACCGACAGGACCATATGAGGGTTTCCTCAGCGATACAAAAAAAGGTCAAAACGTGCGCTCAGTAGCGTCCGGCAATCCGACTAGGCGTGACGCGAAGAAACGCGCATAGCAATCTCTTGACTGTGTTGTGTCTTGGTTTGCTTCGGCAGAACTGCCGGGCCATCTTACACTACACGTAATAATAGGTACCAACTTATATCAACTATTTACTTGAGTTAAGTACCTACAAAACTATACCTATCATTTAATGTGTTTAGTTATGTAGGTAAGTACAACAAAATGATCTTCACATCAATATCTTGTAGCCTGACCTGGTGGAGCGTTATAACGGAAAACCATTTACTACGAAGTTTTGAGCCTTTCGGTACGTAAAAAAAATAGTTTTTCTAGCGTTTTTAATGAAGTGTTTGTATATTTCGGTACTGACAAATATTTATACACAGTTAAGAAAGTTAAATTATATACAAATCGGACACTTAATTAGTTTCAAAGTCACTAAAACACTGCGCGCCTTATCGTTCATAACGGATAACTAGCGGCGACCGTCACTATGACGTCACAGCTACAGCGGCAGTCGCGCAGTAACTTCGCTAGTAATTTCCTCATAACTTCGTCAATTTTTGTCGTAGAACAAAAATTTTTGCACTGTACGTTAAGGATTCCACAGTTCTATAAATCTGCATTCTCAGCTAAAAACGTTACGGATCCTCATTGTAACGCGATTGTAATTGTAGTATATTAAATATAAAAGTAATGTGAAAAAACTTCACAACTTTGAGGTACATAGTTTTTTGAATAATCTGTCTGTCCGTTTTGTAACAATGACGAAGACGAACCGAAAAGCTAAATAGAAATAGATGTTATAGGAGCATTAACGAAGTTGGGACATAAAGATAGGCAGGGAGCTAGAAGATCGTATTACGTAAATCTTTAAAATAACCTTCAGTTTCTATTGCAACTATTTTAATTATTGACGCTCTACTTTATCTGGCTTCATTGGAGTAAAAATTATGTACTTCGCTTGTACGTTTAAACAAATAGGTACAGGAAGTAATACTTTACATCATCTACATATTATGCAAAAAATAAAATTTGTTTTGAAATAAAAAAGTGATTTAATATCGCAAACCGCAAACTAGCAAGATTATTAAAAAATATAAGTATATAAACCGAATAAAAAGGGCAACATCCGAAATATCAACACGTATAATACTCAACATAGATTCACTGTAAATATATTTCCAAAACGATCTACATTTATTGCCTAATATAATATTAAATATATTAGTTTAGTAAAATTAATTTACTTATTTAATCGCTTCAACAAGCTTTAATAACTATTATTGCAATTCTTAACTAGCAATGAGATTATAATTCTAAGTTAGTAAACGATGTATTATTACGATGAGCATTCGTGAATATCACAGCAGAAAGGCCGACCCAAGAACGTTTATAATGCAAATGGTGTGTCAAAACAATAATGTAAAAAATATAACATTACTATTCAACACGTCCCTCTAATTTTCTGTCTTGTAAATGATCCCTCATGTGTGGTTTTACCTTAGTCGGTGGGAATTTCGTTAAACAGAAATCTGCTATTAGACAAAATAATTTGCAGAGTAGTGGGCAGAGGATGGCTTGATGTATGACGGCAGCGATTCGGTACCACGGCCCATCGAATGGATCTAGAATGGCTGGACACAACATGTGGTTTAGGTTCACTTGTGCTGGCTAAAACAAAAAGACAAATTAATTAGAAACTGTTTTTTAAACTGGATTGAAAAGGAAATAATCAATCGTATTTTACTTTTGTATGTGGGAAAATTATAAAATACAAGACGATATTGTCTTAAATAAGGTCTTTTGAATTAACAGCTCCACACCAATTGGTGTAATAATTGAATGAAATCTTTTTAGTCATAAATAACAATGAATACCATTGAAATAACCTATGTATTATTAACGTTTTTATAAATAAACCACAGCCTGAAGAGATTAAGCTCTTAATATGTTAAGAACTAGCCTTTCCCGCGGCTTCGCTCGCATTCTAAAGGCTTGCAACCTAATTCATTCGCCCTTCCGCCCGTCTTGCACGTGGTGATCATTATTTTGATGTGGTATTATGTTAAAACTATATCTCGTAAGATATTCATTGAAATCAAATGAGGCCAACCAAGGGCAATTTTCTTCAAAATTAAATACTTGTGATGATCATCTTATTTATTTAGGTAAGGATTAATATCATGTTTATAAAAACACCTTCGCAAATAATGCATTGTCTTAAAACAAATTTGGTTACCATAAAAAAGATTACAGCGAGTCAACTTTAAAAGATAGACATATGCTATCGTGGACTTTTTTTAGAACTTTTTAAGGGAACATTTCTGTCATACATGATTTTTGCGTAACTTCAACTGTTTATGCAGCGTTCGCAACGGAAGCTCTCAAAAGGAATATTTTTCTACAATTTTTGCAAGATTTTTCATTGATGCGTCCCTAATGGTCGTAGCGTGATGTAGGTAATATATCGAGGTAGGCCTATAGCTTTCCTCGATAAACGGACTATTCAACACAAAAAGATTTTTTCAAATCGAACCAGTAGTTCCTGAGATTAACGCGTTCAAACAAACAAACAAAATCTTCAGATTTATAAATAGTATAGATTATGATCACCATGATGCTGCGTGTTGCATTGCTTATTGTAGTGACCATTGTAAGTTTTAATCCCAAGCAAAAGTGCTATGCCAAAAGGTCAAATGTATTCAAAAGTAATATTTTTCAAATGTAAATGAAGGCATATTATATTACACCAGTACATAAGACACTTACTATGGCTAACACTTGCAGTATAATGAAATGGTACAAAAGATTTAGGCAGTAGCTAAAAATAGCCCAATTAAAATCCCAAAAAGGCTCTACATTATATACACCTGAAAAAAAAATACAATTAAAATTAAATAATATATTATTACTTTCTTATTTTGTGATTTTATTGGAGACATACCACCAATTCTTAGTAGATAATATGGTATCACAAACATCATTCCATGTTGTATCCAATATAGCGCAGCTTCAGCTAAAATCTGACATAAAATTATTATTTTTAAATCCTGACCAAAAGGTATTTATAAAATCCAAAAGATATTTTTTGATTAACTATATAGTATGGTTATTGGCAATACTTATTGAATTTATTAAATTGTTAAAAAATTAAAGCATAATATTGTCGCGTAATATAGTGTGAACTCGTCATAATAGCACGCCTGTACTATGCCTAAGAACGGCAACTGTCAATTTTTAGCTTATGTCAATTACATGACAGGAACAGTTTATTACAAATTCTAATGTGTTAGAGAGAGACAAAACACTTTCGGGAAAGGATTCGAAATTACTAGAAACATTTTGAATTTTCGATACTAGAATGTTCTAATATTTATGCATATAAAAAGGCCGGCAGTGTGTCGAGAGTTCAGTTGACATCGAGACGAAGTTGAGTGAAGACTAGAAATACGAAATAGTGGAAAAGTGAAGAGTTAGTTAAAGTACTAGTGAAGAAGTATTGAGAAGGAGTATTGAGAAGAGAAATACAGTGTTCAGAGACTAGTGTTGTGTACAAACTGTGCGTGTATTCAAAGTGAAATAAAACATCCTTAGTGCAAGAACGCTTATAATTTCCGATCCCGAACCCGTAGTACGTAACAAAAGGGTGATGAAGAAGTGGTTATCGCATATTTTAGTAAATCCCTATCTAAACCGGAGAAGAACTATTGTGTAACTCGAAGAGAGCTACTTGCTGTAGTCAAAACCTTACAGCACTTCAAGAAGTACTTGTTAGGTCGTAAGTTTTTGATAAGAACCGATCACGCTGCCTTGAAATGGTTATTGGAGTTCAAGGATCCTGAAGGACAAGTGGCGCGATGGATTGAACAACTGCAAGAATTTCAGTTTGAAATAGAACATCGTGGGGGTAAAAATCACAACAACGCCGATGCACTATCTAGAAGACCATGTGAAGAAGACTGCAAGCATTGTCAAAGACAAGAGGCGAAGGAATTAGAGTCAATTAAAATTATTAGGACAGATTCGGTAGATGAACGTTGGAGCGATGATGCCATGAAGAAAGCACAAGAAGAAGATCGAGACATACGACCCATTCTGGAATGGTTAAGGAGTGATAGACCAAAACCTAAGTGGTCTGATATTGCTCAATACAGTACCGCTACAAAGAGTTTGTGGGCTCAATGGAAGAGTTTGCTGTTACACAATGGAGTGTTGTGCCGCAAATGGGAAACGACAAGAGGAAATGATAGCCATCTTCAATTAGTTGTACCTAAAATAAAAGTATCCGAGGTACTTCGAGCTTATCATGATGGTTCTTCTGGTGGACATTTAGGGGTAAGAAGAACGCTGATCAAGATCAAGGCGCGATTTTACTGGTTGCATTGTCGAGAGGATGTCGAGGATTGGTGTCGGAAATGCGAACAATGTGCTTCCGTCAAGGGCCCGCAAACCAGAAGCCGAGGTGCAATGAAATTATACAACGTTGGGGCACCTTGGGAGAGAATCGCATTAGACGTAGCAGGACCATTTCCGATTACTGACTCTGGGAACCGATACATTTTAGTAGTAATGGACTATTTTACAAAATGGCCCGAAGCATTCGCCATACCAAATCAAGAAGCAGTAACTGTTGCTAACAAATTGGTAAAAGATGTATTTTGCAGATTTGGTATTCCATTAGAAATGCACAGTGATCAAGGAAGAAACTTCGAATCACAGGTGTTTCAAGAAGTGTGTAAAATTATGGGGGTGCATAAAACTAGAACTACGCCTTGTCATCCACAGTCCGATGGAATGGTAGAGAGATTCAATCAGACTTTAGAACGACATCTAGCCAAGGTTGTAGATAGTCATCAAAAAGATTGGGACGAGTATTTATCACTGTTTCTTCTATCTTATCGGACCGCTCTACACGAAAGCATTGCAATGACACCTGCCTTTGCCAATTTCGGAAGAGAACTACGGTTACCAGCGGATTTGTTAAGTGGTTGCCCACCAGATACCCCCAGTTGTATCACTGAATATGCCAGTGACCTAAGAGCGAAGATGATTGATGTTCACGAGCAGATACGAGATGCAGGGCTACAAGCAAGTGAACGCATGAAAACGCGTTACGACCGGAAGGCGACAAGAACGAAATTCGAGGAAGGCTCTTTGGTATGGCTGCATAACCCAGTGAGAAGAAAGGGTAAATCACCAAAGCTACAACCCAGTTGGGAGGGGCCTTATAAGGTTTTAACGAAAATTAACGACGTCACTTTCCGAATTCAACGAACATCTAGAAGTCCAGCTAAGATCGTACATGTGGACCGGTTGGCTAAGTACCATGGCAACAACGATGCTCGAGACGAGCATAACTAAGGAGGGGGTAGTGTCGCGTAATATAGTGTGAACTCGTCATAATAGCACGCCTGTACTATGCCTAAGAACGGCAACTGTCAATTTTTAGCTTATGTCAATTACATGACAGGAACAGTTTATTACAAATTCTAATGTGTTAGAGAGAGACAAAACACTTTCGGGAAAGGATTCGAAATTACTAGAAACATTTTGAATTTTCGATACTAGAATGTTCTAATATTTATGCATATAAAAAGGCCGGCAGTGTGTCGAGAGTTCAGTTGACATCGAGACGAAGTTGAGTGAAGACTAGAAATACGAAATAGTGGAAAAGTGAAGAGTTAGTTAAAGTACTAGTGAAGAAGTATTGAGAAGGAGTATTGAGAAGAGAAATACAGTGTTCAGAGACTAGTGTTGTGTACAAACTGTGCGTGTATTCAAAGTGAAATAAAACATCCTTAGTGCAAGAACGCTTATAATTTCCGATCCCGAACCCGTAGTACGTAACAATATAATATATTGGTATTATTTTAATTAAAAATACTAGCGGCCAAATAATAAATGGCAACCTGACCAAACCATATTCTTCTATTTAGAATAATTTATACATATTAGATTTTAATCAAATACGCGATGAACGTATCTTGCAGTGGGATCCTAGGCTAACAGATGTCGGCCGATAGTTTGTCTAATATGCGCACCTACCAAACCCAACTGTTTAGTCGGGCCAGTGTAGGCGCTTACCCGTCCAAACTATCGGCCGATCGATCTTTTGCAGTTGCTTAATCTACGTTAAATCGGCCAATAGTCGGAATTGATACCTAAATGTTGGTCAGAAGCTTTCTTCTAATAACAAAGTTCGGAAAGGAAAAAAAATATTTTCAAAAGTTTTGCATAGTAAAAATTTCAGTTTTTCCGATTTTTCCATGTTTTAATTATTTCAAAAACTATTATAGTTACAGAAATGGGTATTTAAAAAATATTTATTTAAGAAAAGTTTTGAAACACCCAAATTTGTGAAATTTCAATTTTTTTTAAATCGTTGAAAATGACAATCGACATTAAATTTTTCTCTTATTTGTTTATGAAAGAATTAGAACTGTTTTTTGTTTTTCAAAAATATCAATTTTTGAATTTTATTGAATTGGAATTTGTGAGATTTACGAATTTTTCAAAATCATCAATATTTTTTTTAATGTTTATATGTCAAAAATTTTTGATGATCTCAATTACTTGAAATTCACCTGATTTTTTTTTAATATATTTAACTAAAAATGAGTTTAGTATTTTTAGTGGTTGCTAGAAAAACTTCCCTTTCAGGCTGATTAACCTAGATTTCTTTAGTCTCATCAAAAAATATCTTATCAAAAACTATAAATAATGTTCAGATATTGAATTACTAAACATAACTTTTCTTTCCTTATTCTATAAATGTATGTATGTATTCCCTTTTTAACATTCCACTGCTGGGCACGGGCCTCCCTCAGTTTAATGGGCATATTCTATAAATGTTTTATGTAAATTATATACTTACTTTTCTTGAGGCTGTCTCTGGAAATAAAAATGCTAATAAAGGACCATTCAATAAGTTTAAGTGAATGCGAAATAATGCTGTTACAGTTTTACTAGGTGGGGCAGCCAGCAAATATATCTGAAACAAAATACTTTATAAGTAAAATTTTATTATTATAAACATAAGTGATCATGTTTTATATATAATTATGTTTTGAAATAGGTGATTATTTTGTATTATATGATTTGATATATGAGTACCTATAGCTAGGACAAATAATCTTATAAACTGATTGAAATCTAACCACCAAAGAAATCAAAAGAAGAACAAGCAAATGAATGGAAAAATACTGATCACTCAAAGAGATCATGAAAGCGAAAGAGTTAGGTAATACAATGAAGGGCAAAGTCTTAAACCTGCATTCCCTCTCACTTATGGTTGTAAAACCTGGGCACACTACAAACACCACAGGAATATGCTAGAAAATTGTCAAAGAGCCATGGAGAGAAACATGTTAGGTATAAAGAAATTAGATAGAGAAAGGAGTGACAGACATCCTGACTAAGAAAGAGCAAATGATGTGAAGGTGGGCCGGTCATATGTAACAGAGCCTTCAAGATAAATGGAGCAAATTCTGATGGAATGGTACCAGAGAAGTGTATACGAAATCTATTTCTACTCTAGTAATAGAGATAAAATGTATAGATAGATAAAGTGTAAGGATGAACTGAAAATATCAGCAGGTCCAAACTGGAGAAGAGTTGCAAAGAACACAAAACAATGGAAATCATTAGAGAAGGTCTTTGCCAAGAGGCACACTGTAGTCCCAGATATACTATAACTCAGGGAAGAAAATAGGCTACATTCATTCGAGTTTTGAAATATGAAACATGATATCATAAAATTATAGTAATAGTCTAAAACTTGATATTTATAATATATAATATATTTTTTAAAACTTTTTCATACTTTCTTTATGTTTACTAAGGCAGAATTATATATAAAAAGTTTGTCTATAAAAATTTAATAAAATTTGTTTGCAATAATCTTCAATTGTATTAATGAGTTTATACTTACTTGAATTAAAGTTGTAACATGACAGGGGTTTAGCAAATATATTACAGTGCGTGATGCAAATTTAAAACCTATTTCCATTCCCCACAAAAGGGCTAGAAGAATAACTAGTAATCTTTTCCCGCCTCTGTCACTTTTCATGTATGTAATTCCTTGAGAAATACGTAATTTTGGAAAAGTCTTGACCTTAAAAAAATAATATAATTCAGTAATATGAAATCTTTTCAAAAATAAAAATAAAAATTACACATAAACACAGAACCACACTAATAAAAACAAAAAATTATAATAATTTAATATGAAGTGACTATTTGTATTGGTACTGAACGAATAAACCATATTTATTCGTACATTTATCGGATGATTAGCTTATTTATTTTATTATTTTATGTTATGTTAAAAGTCGGTAGAATCTTAAATAATAAATTTTCAGCTTGGTAAGTTAAGGTTATTTTCTTTTTATATTTTGCATATTTTCTGCACCTAAAACTCACTTATTTTTTATTAGCAAGCAAAAAATTTGATAGATATTCGTATAAACCGACAATTGTCGGACGAATAATAATTTCTTTATTCATCCGATTAGCGGACGACTTACTTTGTCCAGTAACCGTATTAATAGACTCAGCCAATTTCATATTTAAAATATAAATATCAATACTCACAATTACATATACGCAGACCGTAATCACTATTAATGTTTCGATTATTTGTCTTTGAGGTGATAAAAAATATGCACATTCAGGGCCGACATTTCGAGGTACAGCCTTGTTAGCACCACTGTAAGCCCATTCGAACATTGTAACAATTTTTACATCTAATAATAATAAGTAACTATAATGTAAATCTCATTAATATATAGATTTTTTTAAATAATTCACTTCCTTTTCGTTTCCCGCTAATTGACAGTAAAGTGGAGTGTTGCCATTGTATAATGTATTGTATCAAATGACAAATCAACTATCAAAGTATCGTATTCGTAAACCTACATTAACCCTGTTTTCCAATTACAGAGCATAATGCGACTCAGTGCCGCACAATGCCGATTTGTGCTGATGCTAATTGGAACGTGAATATAATGATTCGATTATATATTTCTGCAAAATAAATATGTTTATAGTTTTGAATTCTAAAATAAAATTGTATTCACATTATAAACGTGGAATATAAAAAAAAGTCAATGTTATTACTCTTGTAACCTTCATCGATACACGGTATATTTATTTTATTAACACAGCATCACGTAAAAGCAGTGTTCGATTGTGCGAAGCGCTGTTGTAGTTGGAACATTCAACGTTGAGCATTATGCCGCATAATGCGCCTTAGTGCTGTAATTGGAAAAGGCCGTAACTTTGCCAAAGCTATAAATCTATTTTGTGATTTTATTTCTACTAAATAGAATTTCACCAAATTATTAAAGAAAATATTATTGGGGAAAGTTAGTAGTAAAAAAGCGAATAAATGAAAAAGTTATACTGCAAAGTTCGTAGTACATATTTCAAATCCAATAGCTATTTTATTAGGCTAAATAAGCACTTTTTACAATATACAATAAATAGGCTTTTTGACTGGTCTTTAGAAAGTGTCTCAAAGTCAAACTAAAAACCACCGCGTGTTTATTGAGCCCACAAAAAGGGTCAAATGAAACTAATACACAACAATCTTTTTATCAAGTATAAGTTTTTTGCCATTTTATCCCGCCAGTTGTCGCTATTCCTATGATCCGCTATGCCTATCTGTGCACTGCTATATTTTAGATTATGCGGTCAGCAATAAAGCGGTCAGAATTGGCGAAATCGCAATCTTCATACTACGATTATGCGGACGTCTTTTTACAGAAAATTATGGAGGGTAGAGATAAGGAGCACAATCTTCTATAGAAGCAAAGTCAAAAAAGTGTCGCCCTGTAAGCGGTAAATAACAGTACAAAAACCCACCAGAATGGCGCTAGGGTAGCAAAAGTGTATGATATAAACATAGCAGCGGTAAACTGAGTGAAGTGTGTTAAGCATATTCGCAACCGTGGCGCCCGCCACCACGAATAAGATTTTAATATTTACCCGGATGCTAATGTGGCGCCACTCTAATTTAACGCATTTCGACGACTGGCTGTTCCAAGCGTTTGACAGCAATTTTTTTGTGTCCATTTGAAGCGCCACTAGCGAGAGTCCCGAGAACTAATTTTGACGTATATTGCAAAAGACAGCGAGAAGTGTTTGTTTACTGTAAAGTAATTTTGCATTTTCGTTGTTAATATAACATAAGTAGTAATTATGATGATACGGTTATTGATTAATAAAAATAAAAAAATAAAAATCTTTACATCGACATCATTAGTTTTAGTACCACGAACTCTCGCTACGTCCGACAACGGCGGACAGCGCCAAAATGGCGAATATCAAGCAGCCACAAAAGCACGTTGACAACAGCCAGTCCAGTGGTATTATAGAGGTCAGTGCTCCATACACACTGACCTCTATAATACCACTGGACTGGCTGTTGTCAACGTGCTTTTGTGGCTGCTTGATATTCGCCATTTTGGCGCTGTCGGACGTAGCGAGTGTCTGTGTTAAGTTTTTACAATCAATAAATCTGTTTCAAATAAAGATTTTAATTTTTTTTTTTATTTTTATTAATCAATAACCGTATCATCATAATTACTACTTATGTTATATTAACAACGAAAATGCAAAATTACTTTACAGTAAACAAACACTTCTCGCTGTCATTTGTAATATACGTCAAAATTAGTTCTCGGGACTCTCGCTAGTGGCGCTTCAAATGGACACAAAAAAATGGCTGTCAAACGCTTGGAACAACCTGTCCAGTGGTTTATAGAGGTCAGTGTCCATAGTCCATACCATGGAGATTAGAGACCAGGAGGACCATCGCTTCATACTAAAGCATTACCCGCCTGTCCCTGAAAATTTGTAGAATTTACAATGCGCTGTCGTCGGTAAGTAGTATTTGTGAAGTTAGCTGTTTATGAGTATTGTTACTATTGTGACAACGTGAAGGTAGGCATTGAGATAACATAGCGATCGCAGCACCTCCTTAGTTTGACAATATTTCTGAGACACTACATTCTAGAGCGTTGGTCCTCCTGGTTTCTAACCTCCATGGTCCAGTATATTATCTATACTCTTTGCAATATACAGTGCATGGAGATTAGAAACCAGGAGAACCAAGGCCCTAGAATGTAGTGTCTCAGAAATATTGTCAAACCAAGGAGGCGCTGCGATCGCTATGTTGTCTCAATGCCCAACTTCACGTTGTCACAATAGTGACAGTACTCATAAATAGCTAACTTCACAGATACTACTTATTGACGGCAGCGCGCTATAAACTCTACAAATTTTCAGAGACACGCGGGTAATGCTTTAGTATGAAGCGTTGGTTCTCCTGTATCTAACCTCCATGATACAGTGCTACAAGGATCTTTTGGCGCGTGGCCGAAATCAGAACTAACACCGCCATCTGTCACTAATGACAGACAGCTGGAGTGTTGACGTTGTTGTGAATATTTTGTGCTTTTATTTCATTAAAAATATCTCAAAATATGCCGAAAGTAACAAGAAGTGGTGATAGAGAGGTGGTGCTAAAAGTAAAGGATTATTTTATGAATGAAAAGCAATCTAGCGCTCACTTGAAATAGTTAAATATATATGGGTGCTGTTAAGCAAAACAGTGTCAACCCACACGATCGCCATTTTGAGAAAATTGAGTTCAAAAGTTTTATCTCTTGCTTTAATAAGTTTGTTAGAAAAATGTTAAGGAATATTGATTATATTTACATATTCATATTTTTTATATAGGTAGATTATATTTTAAATAATATACAATAATAATAATTGGATATACTTTATAAATAATGCAAAATTTTATATAACAAAACCTTTTACTGACCATTTTATATTGAAAAACATGTTAATCCACATAACACACTATTGCTTAATTGCAAATAGCTAATTCTGAATTAAATGACTGTATGTTAAGTAGAATAACACTGTATTGACTTTTTGTTTTTTTTGGATATTTTAAATTAGAATTAGTGTCATCTGTCATCAAACAAAGTTGTAAATATAAAAAAAGTATTTTATCATCATAAAAATCTACAGATAAAGATCAAAAAAAAAATACTTTAAAGTTTTAAAAACAAGAAGCAGCAGCCATGACATAAGAATCAGTTGTTTCTTACATACATACATAACAATAATCATAAAAATTTTACAAATAAAAATCAACAAAGAACTTATTTAAAAGTTATAAGAATATAAAAACAGCATCCTTAACATAATATTCTTCATCAGTCTTATAGGAATCAGTCGTTTCTTACATACATGACAATAATCATAAAATTCTACGAATAAAAATCTACAAAGAACTTACATAAATGTTATAAGAACATAAAACAGCATCCTTAACATAATATTCTTCACTAGTCTTAAAGAAATCAGTCTTTTCTTACATACATGACAATAATCATAAAATTCTACAAATAAAAATCAACAATAAACTTACTAAAATATTATAAGAACATAAAAACAGCATCCTTAACATAGTATTCTTCACAGTCTTAACATAGAAATCAGTCGTTTCTTACCAACATAACATTAATCATAGCCAATACTAAAAAAACAGAAAGTACAGTAAAGCTAAATATCTTCTTCAATATTATCAATTTCAAAATCAATTGTATTTCCGAACCCATCTGTGTCATCAACACAATCACTGGATTGAACGTTCTTTAAAAAGTTGTAAAACGGCTTTGCGTCTGCTGGAACCAGTTTCATCATTTCCTTTAAATCTTTTACTTTAGCACTTGATAGCTCACGGCCATTGGGGTAAAGGACAGGAAGATTCAGATCAAAATTAGGCCGTGTTTTACGTCCTTTGGCACTTTTTGTTATGTCAACCACACGAGCGTTTTCTTCAATCTTAGATTTCATAAAAAGCTTTAAGGGATCTTCCTTACGCAGCCCAATTTCAAATGTAGTAATCCATGATATTTTTTTTCTCTACATCCACTTTCCTATTTGTGATTCGCTCCAGTATAGGGTCCACTGAGTAAAAATCATCTTTTTGAAGCCTTGTAATGGTAAATTTATTTTTATTTCTACAATTCTTCATCACATTAATGTAATCATCTGCAGTATAGAGGCGGATCTGTTTCTTTAAGGCACATTCTACGTCGCCAAACTCTGAATCATTGGGGAGGTATGTGTGTCCAGGTTGTAAGAATCGAAGTGTTATTTTTTGCAGTTTCTCATTATTATTGAGAATATACAGAAGCATAAGCATCATTTTTATACTTCTATTTTGCCCTCCACACGAATCAGACCACATAATCAGTTCAGTAGCAGTAGGTTTAAGATGAGTACTAATGAACTTTTTTATGCATGATCCAACCTCTTGTGTGCCGCGTCCAGCTTCGTGCTCTAACCAGATATAAAAGTAACCCTTTGCAGTACTTCCGCAATGTATACCGAGATTGTGTAGATTGAGTTGTCTCTTGTAATATACGATGTTAGTGGGTAAACGAGGTAAACAATGTGTTTTTTCTAGGTCAAATGTTAGAGTTTCTAGTGATTCATCTATTTTAGAACGAGCCAAATCCTTCTTCATCTGATCTCTCAACTTATACGCATGGTCCAAGTGTTCTTGATGCTCTTTATCAAGTAAGTCTTTTTGTTCACCGTTTATAGCACCCTTTATGCTTGCTTTGTAACGATCACACCGGAAACAAGTATCTTTCTGTGGTTTCTTGAATCGTAGGTTGAAATCTTTATAAAAACATTGCTTAAACCTCGAAAGACTTACAAAGTTTTCGTGTTTTGCTTTGTAAAGTTTGTATAAAATTGCAAGATTAAGATTTGGAGCTAAATAATTGGACGTGGTGTTATTTCTGCAATAATGAGACTTATACTTGGGTAAACTTTCAATAAACCGTTTTATTTGATCTAGTGTTTCTTGAGAAATGGCATTTCTGCCTCCTGAATTGATGCCCCTACTATCATTTACAGGCATTTGTAATTTAAATTTCTTTAAGGCTACATCAACTCTTGTTTGACTTATGTTCAAAGTCTTTAGAAATGTTTTCTTGCAAATTTCTAAATCAGCTAAATAATATTTTCTAGTGAACTTTCTTTTAGAATCGAGTGCGTAACTCCTCTTTGTTTTTGTTTCTTTAACACTTCCTTGTATTATTGCACATCTAGCTTCGTAGGATCCTGCATTCCAAAATCTTTTAAACTCGTTCTCACGCTGTTCTAAGGATAGCTTCTCAGTACATTTACGAGGACATCTACAATTTAAATTATTTCCTAAGAACTCTTTAGCGCTTACTTTTCTTCCCTTTGCACTCACATAATTTTTATTTGTATTGGCATTAACTTTACGGATTATTCTGTTTTGGTCAGGAAACTTTCTTTTACGTCCACTTTTAAGTCTGCTTTTCTCTTTTTCACCTTCTTCAGATTCCTTATCATCTCTCGTTTCGGGTATGAAATCAGGATCTTCCAAATTGATTTTTTCTATATCTCTTCGATCTGTTTCATCATTATACGAGGCTTCATTAAAAATATTATTGCAATAACTTTCTTCTTGATTCAAATTATTGTCTTGATGCTGCAGTGTACATTCAGCATCATATAAATCTTTGTCAGATACTAAATAATATTCAGAGTCTGCTAGTTCTGTTACTCGTATGGGTGGAAAATACGCTTGATTTGCTGCTGTTGCTGCAAGGTCAACACTCGCTGCTATGGAAGTTTCTGTGTGACCATCAAGTTCAATAACTGCTGGTGAACAAGTTGATTGCCCTACAGACCCAATATCAGAAATCAACCTGCTGAATCTACAACGGTCAAACTCTATAAATTGTTGTCCCAATACAGTAGTAAGTGAGATATCTGCTGATTCTAGAACCTCATTATTATGTGGGACATCTGTACAAGAAGATTTAATAACATCGCTTTCGTTTTGTGGGTAACTACAAACCCCCGAGGGTAACGTTTCGGTAGAATTAACAGAAATATCATTATTTTTCTTAGGTTTTACGAGGTCCACGAGCATTTGGCCCCTTGATTTTGTTGGTGGCATCCTGGAAAAATAAAAATGATTAAAAAAGATTCAAGATTTGGAGTACTTATTAGCAAATTAATTGAATTTAATCAATTATTATAAAATAATTTTGTTAAGAATAACACTAGTATTATAATTTCAAAATACTTAATTATGATAATTTACAAAACTATGTCAAAGCGTTTAAAACTTTATTGAATTGAAAACTTAAAACTTACATACAATAATTTATATTATGCAATAAAATGTTAAGCTTCATAATTCAGTGACAAATATTAAATATTTGCCAACTTAATATTTTGCAATAATATGTCAAGTGAATTATTCAAGTTTACGTCTTAAATAAATAATAAAACAATATAAACACATAATATTTTATTTATTTTTAAGTAAATGAAACATATTTTCTTCAATTACAATGTTCATTACGAGTTTAAGAAGTATTTTTTAATAATTTACCCGGTAAAATAACCTTAAAATGATTTTCTTAATAAAACTTAAGAAATACGTAATATTTGAACTTACCTTTAATAAAATATCAATAACACACACTGTTGTCACCTTTTTTTCAAAATTTAGAGTTCAACACAATAAGAAGATATTTTTAAATAACTTCTCAAAACACAAATTTTTAGTTGACAATCTAGAATCGACTGAATCGAATTTAGCAATAATATGTTAATCCTCTTAACCTTCTATTACTTTCTTCAGATGTCGCTGTTTTAGACAGAAATGGATGTTATAGAACTTAGTGTATTATCGTAAAATGCTATATGGTAGTTAGCAGTTTTGTGTCAAGTATTTTTTTAATATTTCATTAATAAATAGATTTAAATCACTTAAAATTGTTTTGGAAAACATACTTAAGCGCATTCAGAAACGTTTGGCATAAAAATCTCAATTTTTGCTATTTTGTGGGTTGACACTGTATTGCTTAACAGCACCCATATAAAATTTAATGTTTTATTTATTTATTTTAAATTATTTGTATATTAAATAATAAAATATAGGAGTTCTTGAATAATAAAGTCCGTGCTAGATTCAAAATTGTATTCAGCGTTAAAAACAAGCGAACAAAGCGTTACATAAAATATAATAATTATTATCCCGAATCAACATCTTTAAAATATGGCGGCGCGTCTCTCCGCGGGAAGTGCGCGCGCATCGAGTCTCGCTACTCGGAAGGCGCCGGCAGCGGTCTCACTCACGCAGCCTACACGGTAAACGGCGCTGTCTACAAGTGCGGGAAAGGGGTTTTAAAGTCTGTGCTACAGGCTCCCCCTCCAAGCCAGCGGAAGGCACTGCAGCGGGCTTGGGATCAGGTTTCTTTCGTGGTCTACCCTTTTTCCGGGTGTGAACGATGAGCTCGCGTTCTCCCACATAGGGAGTTAGTAGGCTGGCATGGTATTTTCCCCTAGAGACCCCCTCCTTATCGACTACCTCATAGGTAGTGGGGGAAATCACCCTACTTATGGCATATGGGCCCTCCCGACGGGGAGCCAATTTGGCCATAAAGCCTTTGGCGGCCTGGCTTTGTCTGTGGCTCTCCACTAGCACAAGGTCATCTTTCTGGTAACTAGGCCCCTTGCGACGCGTCCTATCAGCAACTTTCTTACGGGAATCTTGCTGATGCTCCACTCGCCACTTAACCTCCTGGAGGTTTTCCACAAAAGTTCGAAGATATAGAGTAATTGATGGCACATAGTTTTGCGCATCCACAACCGTTCTTAGGTCGTGGTCGATATCCACGGGCGAGCGAAATTCTCTTGCAAAGGTAAGATAAGCGGCGGATCTCCCGGTACCCTGATTAGGGGAGGTATTCAAGGCGAACCGTATTGCCGGTAAAACTTCTGGCCATCGTCGATGCTCTGGATCGATTAGCATGGCGATCATCTGCTTCATCTCCCGGTTCTTACGTTCCGCAGGATTAGCCTCCGGATGATATACTGGCGTGAGAGTTTGCTTCACCCCCAGCACATGCATAGCTTTCTGCATAACTGCTGATACGAACTGCACCCCTTGATCCGACCACACACGGCGCGCAAAACCATAACGAAGGAATATTTCCTCAATTAAGATCCTGGCACAAGCTTCTGAGGTTGCCTCTGCTAAAGGGAAAAGCTCCACCCATCTGCTGGCGGTATCTTCCACAAGGAAGATCCACTTCTCTCCCTTACTACCTTCAGGGAGGGGTCCAAACAAGTCCATCGCGATTACCTCAAAACGTTGACTCGGGACAGGCGTTTGCAGTAGTCCCGCAGGTTTCAGGTTCGTTGGCTTGAACTTTTGACACAAATCACATGTCTTAAGGTATTTGGCAACATATTGGCGCATGTTGGGAAAATAATACCTCTCTTTGGCCTTCTTCAAGGTACGCTCTAACCCCAGATGTCCTGCCGTAGGCGCATCACGAATAGCTTTCATGAGTGAATAGCTCGCATCGACTCCGGAACTACTAGTTGTGGCTCTTCGGATTCACTAACCGGATCGAAGCGGAAGAGAACTCCTTGGTTAAGGTAATACCCTCGATCGGTCCATCGAATTGCCGCGTCATTATCTTCATAATCATCCAGTATCTTCTTAATTTCAGGGTCTGCTAACTGAGCCAAGCGAATCTCCTCAGAGCTCCGATGTGGTAGATCCACAGAAATCGGGCATATGTCACAGGTGAGATCTACGTCTTCTGATGATGATTGATACACTGGGCGACTCAGTGTATCCGCTACCACATTGGCTTTACCCGGAGTATACTCCACATCCAGATTAAAGGCTTGGACCTTCAAGGCCCAACGAGCCAAGCGTCCGCTAGGAGTCTTAATCGAGAGCAGCCACTTTAGAGGCTGATGGTCAGATACAACCCGTACTTGGGCTCCTTCCAGATATCCACGGAATTTATCCAGGGCCCACACTACAGCCAACGCTTCTCTTTCAGTCGTACTGTAGTTATGCTCAGCCGCTGTCAACAATCTGCTCGCGTATTCTATTGGCAACTCCTCTTTTGGATCTGGTCCCTGTAAAAGGACTGCGCCTAACGCATAAGCACTAGCGTCGGTGCGAAGCACAAATGGCTGGTCAAAGGATGGTTGACGCAGAATAGGGGCGGTGGACAGCCTCCGCTTCAGTTCTTCAAAAGAGTGTGCTTGCTCCTCCCCCCATTTCCAAGGTTTATCCTTTTTAGTCAGGTCAGTCAATGGTCGAGCAATTTCTGAGAAGTGTGGAATAAACTTCCGAAACCAGGAACATGTTTGTAGAAAGCTTTTTAATTCTTTCAAATTATTGGGAGGAAGTCTGTCCATCATGGCCTGAACTTTCGACGGATCAGGTTCCAAACCTTGGGCGCTGATTACATGCCTTAAATAGGTCACTTTCTCCCTAGCAAAAACACACTTCTCCCGATTCGCTCGGAGGTTGAATTGTCGCAGGCGTTCAAATACCTTTTGCAGATCCTGCAGGTGTGTCTCCAGATTATCAGAGATCACTAAAATGTCGTCTAAATAAGCCACGACTGTAATATCCTTAAGACCAGCACGAAACCGATCCATTAAGCGCTGGAACGTCGATGGCGAATTCTTCAAGCCAAACGGCATGCGCCGAAATTGAAACGTACCAACCGGGGAAACGAATGCAGTTTTATGTCGGTCCTCAGGTGCAACCTCAACTTGCCAATAGCCTGATCTTAAATCAATCGTGGACATGACGCAATTACTTTTTGCAGAAGCCAGGATATCGTCGATTAACGGCAGCGGATACTTGTCCGTACGCGTCACTGCGTTTAATCTCCTGTAATCGACGCAAAATCTGGTTTCTCCATTCTTCTTAGGAACCAGAACAATCGGCGAGGTCCATTCGGACTCTGCTTCTTCTATGACATCAAGTTCCAACATCTTGTCGATTTCTGCCCTTATTATCTCCTTCTTAGCGGGTGTCACCCGGTAAGGCGGCGTAGAGATGGGTGTAGCGTTACCCGTATCAATTCTGTGCACAGCAAAAGGCGTCGGCCCTCCCCCTGCACTGAAAATATCTTCATTCTTTTCTAGAAGTGCAGCCAATTTCCCTTTTTCAGCTGATGATAAAAGAACACCCTCGCCCTCGCGGAGGCCAACTGCAGCACTAGCTGTGACCTTGTTGTCGTGTTCATATTGTAATTCGAAAAAATCTGTAGAATGCAAAGAGAAGCGATTGTTATCAAAATCGAGTACCATGCCAGCGTCCCTAATGAAATTCATACCTAAGAGGGAGTCCTTAGCACCAGGTAAAACAATGAAAAGGGTAGTGAAATCCCTTCCCTGCACTTTTACATTTACCACAGCCGTCTCTACAATTTGAACTCGTTGACTACCGTCCGCGAAGCGCAACTCAGTTACAGTGGAATTAAAAACTTGGCCATTCGACCTCAAGTGCCGCGTTAAACTATCACTAGCCACCGATTGCTTAGCACCTGTATCGAGCAGGGCTGTACCGATAGCACCAAACACTTCAATTTTAAAAATCGGACGCACACGCGGATCGAGTACGGATTCACACACGGACACGGATTGAAACGCTGTCGTCGTCGGAAACGAGGTCTGCTTTTCCTTGCACACCTTGCAGTTTGACCTTATCACGCCGGGCGCACCGCATCCAAAGCAGGTTAGAGACGGGCGCAGCTCCGGCTGTGCTGCGGCAGGTTCACTCTTCACGAGTTCCATAGTGGGCTTATTCTTGAGTTTGCGACAGTCATCTTTGACATGCCCAAATAATTTGCAGAATGAGCAACGTGGTCTTAGTTTGCCTTGGGCGCTTTTCTCATGCTTCACCGCCGAAGCTGGGTATGATGACGAAACATTTGGGACAGGCGGCGACGGGAAGTCAACTGTAGATTTAAATTTCCCGTTGGGAGCAGTAGAACTCCCTTCTTCCAGGATATCCTCCACCACGCGCGCCTGTTGCAGCAGTTCCGCGAATGAAGTGAAGGCACTCCTCACAACCTTCTCCCGTATCTTTTTATGGAGAAGCCCGTATACCATATCGAGCTGAACCGGATTCTCCGGCAACGTGTTTGGTGGTAACTAAGAGATGAGCGCCCAGGGGGCATAGACAAATGCCTTTTCTGTTAGCATTAACGCCAAACGCCAGCTAAAAAATGTATGAAAATGACATTGTCTGTGGACGGACCGTTCCGCAGACAATGTCATTTTCATACATTTTTTTGCTGGCGTTTGGCGTTAATGCTAACAGAAATGGCATTTGTCTAGGCCCTCTGATCCTGCATACGAACACATCCGTGCGTTCGTCTCGTTGCTCACGGCTAAATATTTCTCGGTAAATCCGGTGCGGTGGGAGGCGCGGACCGAAAGTTTGCCGTAGTAAGTCTATTGCCTCTGCCCAACTCGCCACCGAATGCTTGACGTCTTGCCACCAGGTAGCAGCGAAGTCGGTAAGTAGCATAGGCAGACCCCTCAAAGCAATCTCATCACTTGCCCCTACGCAGTCCTTGTAGATTTTTACCGCGTCTATGAATGCTAATACATCGCCAGCTCCACTATATCTAGATGTGCATTTAGATAAGTTCGTACTCACAGTCCACGGCGGTGGGGCCGGCGCGCCTTGCAAAGGCGGCTGCGCCCGTAATGAGTTCAACAATAATACCAACTGTTGGTCCGTCATCACCACGGACGGGAGCGGTCCCACGGCGCCGGGCGGAGCCTGCTCGGTTTGCGCCATCTGCGCGGAACCAGGCGGCTCACGCCCAGGATGCGGCTGCGACGACATGGCGGAGGCGCCAGCGGCTAAAAGTCCCGCATACGCCGGCGTCGAAGTGGTGGAAGTGCTAGCGGACGGAGGTCCAGCCAGCGGTGGCGTAGACGTACGTACGTCTACGAATAATTCCTCGCCATCGACAGGCATCGCCCTGCCAGGCTGCTGCATATTTCGCGTTGCACTATTTGCGCGAGATCGAGTAAGCACCATGTCAACAGGAACCTCTTATGCACAGTTATTCAAGTCAATATACACTCTCGTGAAGCTAACACACCATTCACGGTAATAGCGTACTTAGATCTACAGTGACAACAAGATCCGAGAACCCTAGAATCACAAAATGTTCGTAAATACTGCGTAGGTACTTCGCGCACCGCGCACGTCTCAACGTGAATGTTCTAGAATCTAAACTAATACCGTCACTTGTCACTAGATAAACAACTCACTAGTAATGTCTTTAGCCACTTTTATGTCTTTAACTCACAGTAAAACACATTATAATCTAAACACATTATAGTAGATACTAAAGTTCTATACAAAATAACGTTCGTTGCGTTTTAGGTTACTATAACCTAGCTTAAAACCTAAAATCGCACAAAGCGTCCTTACACACTAACATACACTGTTTACAGTTTTAAAACAAATTGTTCTAATGTCCGACACGAGTTTAGGCAATCTAGGTATACTCTCCTAAGACCTCACAGATTACACTCGCACGAAGCACTGTTTTACACACTTTTTCCGTTTTGAGTTCTAAAACACTTATTCAAACGTCCGACGCGAGTTTTTAGGTAATCTAGATATCCTAACTGAATATCTTAAGTCCTAGACTCTCACGGAGCATTGCTAAACACTATTATTCATAGGTTTAAGTTCTACAACTAACTATAATACGTTCGACGCAAGTTCTAGATAGACTAACTGCAATACCTAGAAGACTAGACTCGCACGAATCGCTCCTTTTTATTCACTAGCGTTCACTGGTTCACGTTGCAACCTCACCACTATCTTAGGAAACCTACCCGAGGCACTAGCACTAAGATGACTATGTGAGTACTAAATCAATCGTAACCGTAAAGCACTAGGTACTAACGAACGAGAACGTTCCATAAAAAATTCCACAGTTCCACACGCGGGATTTGCAGTCAGATTTCTAGACCTACACACAGGGCTGCCCTAGGAATAACACACAATAAGCACTAGAACGCCAAATATTTTGTGGTCGCTGACTGATTTTGAACACAATTCCGTTACAGGCACGCTTAGTCACTGTCTTTAAACACTATAACTAATCTGAAAAACTAAACACGGCCCTAACGTTGGGCGCCAATTATAGGAGTTCTTGAATAATAAAGTCCGTGCTAGATTCAAAATTGTATTCAGCGTTAAAAACAAGCGAACAAAGCGTTACATAAAATATAATAATTATTATCCCGAATCAACATCTTTAAAATATGGCGGCGCGTCTCTCCGCGGGAAGTGCGCGCGCATCGAGTCTCGCTACTCGGAAAGCGCCGGCAGCGGTCTCACTCACGCAGCCTACACGGTAAACGGCGCTGTCTACAAGTGCGGGAAAGGGGTTTTAAAGTCTGTGCGACAAAAATTTTTATTATTTTAAATTTTATTTTTTTCATTTCCTAAGTTTGAATTCAATTACTGATTATAAGAGATAGATTTTTTAAAACAATTCCCTATAAGTGAGTAGATGCTGTTAGCTTGTAACCCTAATTTCACACCAACGCCCTCATGTCAATGTCATATAAGTGCCAAAAGATCCTTGTAGCCATGGAGGTTAGAGACCAGGAGAACCATCGCTTCATACTAAAGCATTACCCGCCTGTCTCTGAAAATTTGTAGAATTTATAACGCGCTGTCGTCAGTAAGTAGTATTTGTGAAGTTAGCTGTTTATGAGTATTGTCACTATTGTGACAACGTTAAGTTAGGCATTGAGACAACATAGTGATCGCAGCGCCTCCTTAGTTTAACAATATTTCTGAGACACTACATTCTAGGACGATGGTCCTCCTGGTATCTAATCTCCATGCTTGTAGCACTATACTCTATGAAGTATGAACCATAGATGAAAAATAAAGGTATGAACTACAAGCCTTTTAGGCAGTATATTATCTACACTCTTTGCTTATACCTTATAGGCTTATAGGCAAAGAGTATAGAATATACGGAACTTATAAGCTGCACAATTTTAGCACCCCATCGAAGGATTTTTAAATTAAAATGACCTTAATCGATAGGTCTACGTTCGGTCTGTATAGGTCCACTATCATTTTTGTTAGGTCACCTGTAGTTTTTTAATAAATATTTTTTTTAATTTTGCAAAAAAAAAAATGCAACTTAGCACACCTTATTTAAACGGAAACTGATTAATCTTTATATTTCTACATTCTTTATCGTTAGGTCAGTATTGGTCTTTATAGTTTTTGCTTTTATAATATCCATTAAATTTTTTATTAACAATTATTTAGAACCTAGAAATAAATTATTTAAAATTTTATTTTTGAATTATGACGCAGATAATTATCATTTTACTAAACTAAAAAAATAATTATTTTAATTTTGAAAAAATGAACACGAGTATAATTTTTAAATCAAAAAAATTTTTTTTTTCATAAAGTTAGGGAATTTTTAATTTTAAAAATGTCGGATGTCGGCTAACTTCAGGGTCATAAACGCAAAAACTATAAAGACCAATACTGACCTAACGATAAAGACTGTAGAAATATAAAGATTAATCAGTTTCCGTTTAAATGAGGCGTGCTAAGTTGCAATTTTTTTTGCAAAATTTAAAAAATTATTCATTAAAAAACTATAGGCGACCTAACAAAAATGATAGTGGACCTATACAGACCGAACGTAGACCTATTGATTCAGGTCATTTTGATTTCAAAAATCCTTCGATGGGGTGCTAAAATTGTGCAGCTGAACTTATATAGTGCTACAAGGATCTTTTGGCACTTATATGTAATATGACATTGACATGAGGGCGTTGGTGTGAAATTAGGGTTACAACATAATATTATGTATTTCAAAATTTTTTAAAGGAGACATTTATAAATTATATTATAAAAATGCCTGCAATTGAAAAAGTTACATCTGAAGAAGATGAAAATTATATTATATCGAGAGCAAAGGAAGCCCAAAAACAAAACATTTATTCGGCAAAAGCTTGGATGTTGACAGCTAAAACTTTGTTTCCTACTAATTTTAAAATTCAATTTGAAGCTTATTTAATGGAAAAGCAATCAGGAAACGTACAAGAAGCTGCGGAATGTTTTAGCTCATTAATGTTAGTGCCTCAAAATTTAAACAATTTATTACTTGAAATATCTGCTATAGCAAACGCTCTTAAATCCAATGAACCAAGTTTTTTAAGTCAAATGTTTGATAACATATGCCCTGATATTCAATTAACAATACTTAAGACAAGTGTTGAAAATAGTGATGACACTATGGAACATTGTCGATTATTAGTATTACTATTAAAAAAATTTCCACAGCTTGGTGTAGATAGCCTTGTCAAAACACTGATAAATGCTGAAAAATTTTTCTACGATAACCGATATGCTCGTTTACTTGTTGTAGAAACTTTACCGTTACTTAACTCACTGGAATCTCCAAGATTGCTTCAGCGCTTAGTAGTAAAGGCAATAGACTTTTACAATTCTTATATTTATGATGAAACAGAACATGACATTTCTGATCCTTGGCAGAGGCTTTATGGGGTCTTGGAATTATTAGGAAGACAATTAGGATGGGATTCTTATCTTGTAAACTATAGTAATAGCCTCAATAAGGAATCTTACTATCAAAAATTGTTAAGTCTCAGGAGTTTTGATGACTGTAGACAACTTTTATACTGTGGAGTGGTATTTTTCTTAAGATCCTTACATGAACATAAATCTTTAAAAGGTAATCATATTTTAGTAGAAGCTTTGTCAGATCCTGATATTCCACCTTCAAAACGACGCAAAGGAGATATTGAAGTAACAGGAATATCAGCTCATCAGTTCCAAGCAGCTGCAAATTGTTGGGAGCTATTACATCGCAATGAAGTCATATCAAGGGAATTTCTAAAATTAACATCCCAATTACAAGTTAAACCTTGGCTGGATGGATTTTCTGAAGAGTTAGCTTTATACAGAGGAAGGTATGATGAAGCAATTCCAACTTCTGCCCCAAATAATATTACAACTATTATAACCAAAGTATCCTTAAATTTTTGTCAGCAAAATTGTGCAGCTTGTATTGAAAATATTTTATCAGCCTTACCTTTATTGCCTCCAGTGGAAGGGGTGTTAGAATCAGACCTCATAGTTGGTGGTAAACATAGACATCTTCACTTTTTACCTTTAACTAAAGTTGCAATCATGCATTATTTTTGTACTTTACTAATTAGAATTCTATTGAAAATGGGTAATAATACTGACTTAACTTATGGACATATATTAGTATTGATGCAACTGGGATGGCCACAAGAGGAATCTGTATTTATACATATCATGGACACTATAAGGAAAAAAGGTGTTTTCCATTACCATCTTTTTCCAACATATATCATCCATATTGATTTATTAGAAGAATTGAGTTTCATGTGGAATGAGCAGGGGAAAAATGTAGCTCTAGATATTCTACCTAATTCACAACAACATTTAGGACAACGTCGCATAGGCACTCGTGGAGCAGATAAAGGTGTTAAAGAAGATTTCAAACAAGCAATGAAAGCACAAGTCGCTCGGAGCAATGAATCTATGCTAAATTTAATAATTCAATTTATTACAGCTGAGAGATCATACTTTCTACAAGCATTGTAGTGTTTACAATTATTATTAGTAATAAATAAAAAACAATTCATTTTTGATGTAATTCTTTATTTAAAAAAATACCTGAGTGTGCTTAATTAAATTATGAACTTCCTTCATATGAACCTACAGCTAACAAAAGATTACGCCGAGTAAAATGTAACAGTTTAATAGGTGAATTTTTCGTAGCAAAAGATCTTAGTAAGAATTTTTCTTCTTTCTGTGTTGTATTATTAGTTGCATTTTCATCACTTATGGTTTCGTCACTTATTAATGCGAAGTCCCAAAGTTTAATGGTTGAGTCTAAGGACCCTGTAAATAAAATTCAAATTGTAATACGATTACAATCACAAAAGAAGTATCACTAAAAATTTTGTGCTTAATATTATTAATCTTAAAGGATGGTCGATGGAAAGCAATGACTACAGATAAATAAAATTGAGGATGAGAAATTAAAAGAGACTATAATGTCAAAATAATAACTAATGAATGCATATAAAATTATAATGTCCCAACATATTCAGTATTTAATGCGAAGTCCCAAAGTTTAATGGTTGAGTCTAAGGACCCTGTAAATAAAATTCAAATTGTAATACGATTACAATCACAAAAGAAGTATCACTAAAAATTTTGTGCTTAATATTATTAATCTTAAAGGATGGTCGATGGAAAGCAATGACTACAGATAAATAAAATTGAGGATGAGAAATTAAAAGAGACTATAATGTCAAAATAATAACTAATGAATGCATATAAAATTATAATGTCCCAACATATTCAGTATTTATAGGAATAACTCAATTTAAAAAAATTATAGTGTAGAAGTAATTACATAATATATGAAATGGCAAGTAGGTACTTGCTATGCACACATATGTGATATATAAACATACATTAATACATACATACTACAAAATTCTAACTTATTTAGTATGTAATATGAATATGTACATTAAATATTTTTCAAAATATTATTGAAATAGTAATTTTTATCAAACACTCAATTTTGTATGTCTTTGTCTGACCACATCACGAAAAAACCACTGGACAGATTTTTATGAAATTTAGTATTAATAATAAGCTAGTTAATTAATAAGCTGGTTGTCCGGGTTAACATATATACTCGTAGCTTAGAATAATAACACATAGAACGATAGTTTCATACATAATTCCGCTCAATATCGAAGCAGCATTAAAATGAATGTGTGCGTAAGTGTCACGTAATTGCAATTTGCAACCGAAGGCACGAACACATACAGCCAAATAATGTTGCAAGTAATGTCTTCCAAAAAAATTGGTACACTCTTCCAATTTTACCATTTGTTGTATATGAATTATAAAATATATTTGTTTGCATTTGATTCATGTGATTTATTATATACATTGTATTCAGATGTATTTATTGTAATGCTAGTGGCGTCTGATTTGATTACAAATTAATTTTCTGTATAGACGAATGTTTTACTCAAAATTATAAGTTGCCAAATAGTACTTGTCTGTGAAATGTGATTTTCTTTTTGTTATTTTTATTATGAGACGTGTTTGGATACCTTTTAACTGCACAGCAAGTCATTTTAAATAAAGCCGGAGTAGAGACTAAATTGACGCAACGTGAAACGTATCTAGCCATATCTAGCCAAAAAAATAGCTTCAACGCGCGTGGACCTACTTACCTTTTATGTGTTATTATTCTAAGATATATGGGATATTTTTTACTGCGGAAAAGAATCTAATCTCTGAGAAATCCATACTGTTTGTGTACCTAGATCGAAACCGATGGGTCTTGTATACAATATAGTTTTATTGAAGTCGTTAAATACTAAAACGACTAACCAGAGGACAGTATGGTGCCGTCGCGGCTGAAGGCGAGCGCATGGACGGGCGCGGTGTGGTGCGGCGGCAGCGCGGCCGTGGGCAGCCCGCTCGCGATGTCCCACACCACGATCTCGCCGTTGCCGCCGCCCGACGCTATCCACCTCCCACACGCGGAGAACGCCAGTGTGAACGGGGTCGACTGCGATTGGTAAACAATGGAAGGTTTCACGCCAAGCTCGGCTCAGATGGCGCTACCAGCGCATAACGTCACCAACGAAAACCTCAATACCGCCGATTTTGACGACGCGTTTATTATTATAGAATTGTTTAGTTAAGTTTTGTAAAATCAAATATAAAGTGGAAAAATACGGTGTTCTAACTATTGTTTAATTAAAAAAATTGGCATAAAATTTGACATACACTACATACATACTTGACGTTGTTTACGTTAGGCGCTTGTAGCGCCACCAACGGCTAAAACTCGCAGTGAGACCTCCCATTAGTTATAATATACTTACATTTCAATCATTAAACCCTTTTAAAGTCCCACTGCTGGGTACGGGTTTTAAATACGAGGAATCAGGATTCATTTATTATAGGGCCAATGTTAGAAATGATTCGAACATGAAAATATCAGAGGGATTTAATTTAAATTCGCTTCACAAGCTTAGGCAGTGGTAACGCGCTCGCTTGTATAACCGAGTGATGCGGGTTCAAATCCGGGTCTCGCACCTCTGATATTTTCATGTGCGAATTATTTCTATCATGATTACCACTTGTCTTACGGTGAAGGAAAACATCGCTAGGAAACCTGCATGTCTGAGAAAACCTAGCAAGTTTTCGTAAGATATGTGGACTATGGCCTGATCCCCCTCGTACTGAGGGAGGCCCGTGCCTAGCCGTGGGACGTTAAAAAGGGCTGACGACGACGACACAAGCGAGCGCGTTACCACTAAGCTACCACTGCTTTATACTAACATTAAGATATAATTAAAAAGTCTTTACATTTACTAATAGTTTAAGTTACAATATAAATTACAGCTTAAGTAATGTATACCTTTTTATAAAAATAACGATAATAATATTAATTAAAAAATTGAGATTAGAATGTAATAAGTAAAATATTTACCTTGTGGCCTGTCATCAGTCGAACTTGGGTACCGGTTAAACAATCCCAAAGTCTAACTGTTCTGTCACTGGAGCCGGTAGCGACATAGTTCGAGTTGGGATGGAATTGTACACACTGAAATTTTAATAATTATTAATATTAATTAATTTTTGATCACTTATAATTTACACATTTTTTATCATCTTGTCTGATAATGAAGTAATAAAAAAGCTTATATACTCAGTTAAAATGAATAAAAATGATTTTTTTCAGGCTACATTCCTTGAAACAGACACAGGCACACTTTTAAGTGATAATGATTTTGAACCTTAATGTTATCTTTTGTGTTTATTATAAATCATACTTTTGTTGTTTATTATAAATAATTTTTAAGTGGCTGCACTCCCCCTCACTTATCGTTCATCTCACGAATATCCGTGGATTGCACACAAACCTCTCATCAGTCCACTTCCTTGTTGTCAGACCTTGTTCCTGCTGCATATTAACGATCTGCTTATACCCGGTATCTATGGGTATGCAGACGACAGCACTGTTGTAGACTACCGAATCCTCGGGCCAGTAGAGATCAAATTCAGTCCGAAAGAGAAGCTATGGTAGAGCGGTTGAATCTCACACTCAGGGCAGTCCACTTGGGGCGATGACAATCTCGTGAGTTTCAACGCCACCAAAACACAGGCTCGCCTATTCACCACAAAAAGGAGTCCTTTTACCTTGACTCCTACTTTCCGAAATGTGCCTCTGAAATACACCGACCGTCTGCAGTAACTGGGGATGGATATTACCCCGAACTTACACTACGGGCGGTTTATCGAGTCTAAGGCTAATGTAGTAGCGAAGAAATTTAGCATCCTCGCAAAGGTCCGACAGTATTACACGCCGGGACATCTTCTTGATTTATATAAAGCTCAAGTCCGGTCGTGCGTGGTATTCCACGAAAGTCCGGTGGTGCGTGGAATACCGTAGTCACATTTGGGCTGGTGCTGCGAAATGGCATCTGTCAGCCTTGAACTCGATTGAGCGGTGTTCGCAGAGGCTTATTGGTGACCCTACGCTGGTAAAAGCCAACTTACAAAGCCTCGATCACCTACGTAGGGTTGCCAGCCTTTGTGTATTCTATAGGTTGCATTTCGGAGAGTGTGCGCAGGAATTACACGACCTAACTCCCCCATCCCTTTTCCATGATCGGACGACGCGACGAACTGCTGGTCTCCATCCTTATGTCGTGGACATTCCAGCCGTCCGGACGAAGCGTTTCGCTATGTCATTTATTATACGTGCGACTAAGGATTGGAACAACCTGCCTGCGTCAGTGTTTCCGTCCGATTACAATATGGGTGTCATCAAGGCTAGAGTGAATAGGATAGAATCAAGACTACTGAATTAGTGCGACATGTACGACTGTGTTACCACTTACCATCAGGTGGAACGTAGTTAAGCACTAATTTAGAATAGTATAAAAAAAACGATATACATCAACATCCGAGTGGTGTCCAGAAAAGATCCTCAAAGGCTGGTGGTGGTCGGTGGCCCAGAGGCGCGCGGTGCGGTCGCTGCCGGCCGACGCGAAGTAGTGCCCGTGCGGCGACCAGCGCACGTCCCACACCGGCCACACATGCCCGCGGTACACCACCAGGCACGTCCAGCACTGCAGCGACCACAGCCTCACTAGTTATAGGACACATAGCTTTTATATAACAGGTGCTCCCTGCCAAAAAAGTTTGTAGCACAAAAATCCGTCCAGTAATTAAAATAAAATAAAATTCTAAAATAAAATTTCTAAAGTGAAAGTCAAAATCGTCAAAATCGGTCCAGCCGTTTGAGAGATTTGCCAGAACAAACAGACAGACAGACCAAAATTTCAAAAATTGACTTTTTAATGTAAGTACCGGCTCTGCTCGTTATAAATACACACTCATGACTGGAGTACAAACATTTTTGCTGAACAAATGAATGCCCCAAGCAGGACTCAAACCTACGACCGTTGGCACAACAAGCAAGGTCACTACAAACTGAGTCAAATGTGTCATTTTTTTTCAAATTAAAACATTACATCAGTCACTTTCAGACCTCATTGAGTCTTCATAAATTTATACAGAATGTCTTAATAACATGGTCGTACCAGTTGAATCTTCAGAACAGGACAGCAACAAAGTCTTGAATGGATCAAATGCCACTTTATACACAGGGCCTGAGTGTCCGAATAAAGTTCTGCAGGTATCTCTGTCTTTTTCCTCCATCATTCTCACTAACACATCACCTAAATGACATTGACATTTACTATTCATTATTGTTCTTAATCTTATTCATACAAACTTTTGCTACTCTAAATTATATGTATTTTGTTAAAATTAATTTTTATACTTCACAGTATAGTTTTATATTTATTGCACAATAAAATATTATTATATAATATACTACTAGCGACTTACCCTCGCTTCGCTCAGGTTCGTCCCTAGTTACTCTCCTTAGAATAAAATTTTTACCAACGATGCATGTCTTACTTGTTTATATATAGTCAAAAGCCTAAAAAATAAGTTTCAAGCTTCTAGCTTCAAAAATGACGTAATTTCCATACAAACTTTCATCTTCTATTTCAACCCTTTACAGCCCTTTTTTCGCCTTGAAAAGTAGCATATGTCCTTTCTCAGGCTCTAGACGACATGTGCACCAAATTTTATTAAAATCGGTCCAGTAGTTTTTGAGTTTATTCATTACATACAAAAATACAAAAATATAAATCTTTCCTCTTTATAATATTAGTATAGATATGGATATTAGTATAGATAATCCAACCTATGGCAACATGTTAGGAGTGAATCTGGTTATACAATATTTAAAACTGTAAGATTAACTGATTAATCAAATCTTTTAATATTACATTCAGACAAAAAAAATTCAAAGTACATATTGTATGTAAAGTATTAGTATAAATGAATGCTTATAAGTTATAACATTAAAATTCAAAATTCAGAAGTTTTTTTTCACTACTTTTTTTTGTATGATATCATGTTATCTTTACCAGCTTCTCTGTCAATATCTTGTAGCTTCTCTGCAGACTTCATTCCTCGCAGTCTGAGAGTAGTTAAAGTCCAAACCTATAGTAAGTAGTGGTAATTAATAAATTTAATACTAATAGTTAAAAAGAATAAAATTAGAGACTATATTTCTATAGAAATTACATTTTATTTCTCTTTATATTTCAAAAGGGATAGAGATTTACAAAAACTTATGCAATATATAATAATAGTACATAATATTGAATATTGAATATGTACATAAGTGAAAATAGAAACATGGTGACTGGTGTTTAATTATTGTGTAAAATTCCTTTTAGAAAAATATTAATATATTACATGTAATGTTAAAAACGCATATCATATAGAGGTCAAAATAAAAATAATTTAGCTGTCACCATACCTTTATTAATGAATTATTGAAGCCAACTGAAAGTAATGTAGAATCATCACAAATATCAGCACTAATTGCAGTTTGGCCACTATTTAGTAGAGTATAGAAGCAAATGGAAGGCAGACTATCAGGACCAAGTTGAACTCTTTTAGATGCTTCTCTCAGTGCTTTTCCTTTTTCAATTTTATCATTTTCTTTCCTGTAAATTTGTAAAATTTAATGTTTTTTTTCAATTATATTCCTTTCTGCTTCCAACCAAACTTCACAGGATCACCCACTGGGGTAATCTGAAGTTTCCCTGAAAATTTTAATGAAATCGGTCCAGCCATTTTGGAATTTATATGAAACATACAAACATAGCCTTTTATATACATTTATAAATTATTACAAGCAAGGCTGGACTTTTTTAAAAGAAACTCTTTGTATACATACAATTCTGGTAAAGGAATTCGGTCATTTGGTGGAGCATTTGGGTCAGATTTTGGCTTCTTCATAAATATGTTGTCTTTTTTAGCTTTTTTCTTTTTTGGTTTGTCTGGAGTCTCTTCCGTTTCTTCTTCATCTTCAACAGGAGCTGGAAGAACTTGAATATCTGGTTCTTTCAGCAACCCATAGTAAACTTTAGGGCGGTTATCTGTGTAAAGAGATTAATATAAATTTTCCTTCACAATCACTTGGTTTTTTAGTTATAAAATTTACTTAAAGCTTTATAAGAGCTAAATTTACATATACTTAGTATTTAAATAGCTGTATAAAAATTATCCATTTGTGCTTCTTTTCAAACTAACAACAATCAAACATATTAAAATATAAAACTATTTATTATAAGGGCCCTTGTACACGCTAAGAAAATTCATTGTGTCACGACAAGAATCTTTTCGGATCTAGCCGCGAAAGTTGTCTTATCTGCTTCAGACAAGAAAAATAGATATGTGAACACGATAAGAATATTTTCGCGCTGTCGACTGTCGTGCATAAGGTTTGGTAGGGTGCACCTGTTAATTTGTTTGTAAGACTGGGCGGATTATATTGCGTGGTAAGCTTACCTTAATTAATTCAATTAGAATTTTTTGCATTTTAAACAAAGTTTTTCTCCTATGAAATAATTATTTAAAAAAAAGTATAGTATGTATGTTATGTATATAATAATTTTATAATTTTTCGAACACTTTCTAGTGGTAAGCTTTATCCGTAGTTTTTTAGAAATTGGTTAAATGAAGTTTTGTTTGTTAGTTTTTCAGATATATTTGAACATGTTTACAAAGATATTGTACATTAGATAATATGGATAGGTTTCAATTCGAATCATCGTATTGATTCGAATCACGGCTTTAGTCGAATCATGATTCGAATTTTTGTCGAGCGATTCGAGTTCATTCGAATATTAATTTTCGATTGGAGTCCTATAACTAAAAATATAAATTGTAGGAACAATACTATACAGTGTAAATGTCAATGTCCACGCATAAAACATACTCAAACTACCTGAACCACCCTCTCAATACAGAGTGGGTTGTGTCTAGAGCAGACAAGATTTTTTCTTGCTTATCGCCAGAGCTATGTACACAGTTCGTGCGTAGAAACAACACGAATTCTTGCATAGGCCCGGTGACTTTTCTTATTGTGTACAAGCAGCGTAAGAATGTGATTAAAGCACAAACCAAATACTTAGTATGGTTAAATAAATAATTAAAAAGCTTTTTACTATTTTCCTTACCATTTCTTGAAGCCTCACCAAGAAGACCTCCTATTGTTGCTTTAACTTGAGCTTGTGTCCTTCCTGGACCATCATGTATATCAATTTGAATATGGTTGTTAATAATGTTTATGATGACTGGTGAACTTTTTTGCTCATTTAAATACCTTTTTAATTGATTTGATGCATCTCGAGATATATGAACTTGGAATTTATTTGAACTAAAATTTACAATATTTCATTAAATTAAAGTAATTTTATCTTGCTAGACATTGATTTTTAATATAATAATAAGCATTTTACCTGTATATCTGTGCAAGTTCATTACCCTTGATTTGTTCTTTATTTTGAACTGTTGCTAATTTTTTTAAATCTTCTTGATAATGATCTTCTTGTTCATGCCCAAATTTTTCCATAAATTTCGAGGCATGTTCATTGTGATCATATAAAATAAGTATCAAATACATGTGGACAAACACTGGATACAAGAATGTTGATAGTTCATACTAAAATAAAGCAAATATGAAAATCTAAAATATTGTCATAATATTAAAAATTACAGTTACTTAAATGTATAAATAAATTTGCAAGATTTTTTTTGTGCAAGTTGTTACTAGATGGCAAAGTGTTTACCTTCCTTTACCATCAAGTGAGAAAATTATTTTGTAAATATATGAATACATATTACTATGCCATAATATATTATAATAAATTGAAATATTGTGGCAATTTACTGGTTACCTTATAAATATCCAAAGAATTTTCTACGAATTTCTTAAGACTCTCATAGGCAAATTCATAGCTATATGGATCACTTTCTGTGTGATGAGCAGTGAGGATGCTAGCTAGTTCAACTTCAGGTAAATCCCAATTTTCATAATCAGCATCGCCTAAATTAGCTTCTTTTCTTAAAATTTCTTCGGTACCCTATAAAAGGTAGAGTACAACGTATAAACATTAATTCAGGTCAAGTAAAGATTTGTTTAAATTTTATTTGGCATTTTTAACACAGACTTACCTTTAAATCATACTTTCGTAATAATTGTAGAACAGCTAAGAGTGGAGTAGATTTATCACCCATTTTAATCTCAAATTAACTAATAAATAGTAACGACAGTAGAGGAACCTTATTGTTTTTATTGAGGCATATATTAATACTCAATACTTGTTGACAGAAACTGAATAGTATTCCATTAATGATGGCCAGAAAAAGCAATTGACGCCATAATATGAATCTTTTTTATAGTTTTTGCTGAGTAAATCAAAATAATCAACTCAATTTCAACCAGTTTGACGTCGACAGCATAGAGTATATTGCTACATAGTACATATATAAAGTCGACAGTGACGGGCGACGGCTAACTTCAGAGTTCAGAGTTCACTTCAGACCATGGTTCAGACCAAAGAGTACCTATAGATAATATACTGGGAACAGGGAAACTTCGGCTCACTGAATTTGACCCAACTTGTTTTGATTTTCGGATTTTTTTTTATTTTTAATTATCTGTTCGTCGTTTGTTCGTTAATGTTCGAATGTAAAAATTGTTTGTTCGTCTTTTATTTATTTATAATTAATCAAACAATTTTTCACCCTTAAGTTGGACGCCCTTACTAGATATCTTTATTTTTATCGCTCAGATTAATTAATTTTGATCAATTATCATTTGTTCGACGACTAATGGTGATTGTTCGATCATAAAAACAATTAAATTCCCAATTATTAATTATTTTATATCTAATAAGCAAATCATCACTTCACGCCTTCTTAGTTTGTATCACCTTGCTACCATCGCTTCGACCGCGACGCTTTACAAGAGTGCGCTGTCAAAGCTCTATTTCATACTCTTATCCCATAAGCTTACCCAACATCTCCAGATGGCGCACTGAGTGCGCCGTCAAATATATACTACCTAATATAGAGAGCCCACCAAAGAGTATAGATAATATACTGGAGCCCACTCTACCGTTTTTTTTTGCCAACACGACATTATCGCCATCTGTACATTTGGACCCTAAACTAACTATTCCTTTTGATATCAAAAAAGTAGATTTAAAGTCGATCGATTTTAAATTTGTAAATATAGTGATGATAATTATATATATTAACATAAAAATATCATCACTATATTTACAAATTTAGAATCGATATATTTAATTATTAAGTAGGGGTAATGACAGTCGTTCTATGGGATAAATAATACAAGAAAAATATTTCTTTACTTTATTGTGTCTATTTTTAGCATAATACAGTTGAGCGCTCATTTTGCAGAAACCGTCCCCATCATAAGTAACTTTGCCCCATAAAATTCGATTAATTAACCGACACCAACTATAAATTTAATAAATTTATAGAATTGTCATCAAAATCGTCTTTTAACTTTTGTTTGTGTTTTTCGAAAGTAAATAGAGCACAGATCAATATAAAGTAAAGCGATATTATATTATGGGACTATTCCATAAAATATATTATAAACACGCTTAAACAATTTCTCCAGTTTTGTTTTGTTACTTTAATCTTTCACGACACGTTTGTCTCAGTCCAACTAAGTCAGTTAGGAGTGATTTGTATAATAGGGGTAAACTGACATTGCCGATTTGTACTGAGAAATTGAAATTAGTTTTTTTTTAATTTAACATATTTATTTAATCAAAATAATTACCATTATTATCTAATAGGAAGGTCATTTATGCCTTTGTGATAGAACTTTGGTAATCTAGATTCGTCAAACTGCGTGGAAGCATTTTGTACTGCCTCCTGAGAAGAAAACTTTTTATCACGTAGAAAATTGTCCAAATCACGAAAAAAATGGTCGCCCTTTGGAGCAAGGTCTGGCGAATACGGAGGGTGACGAATGGTTTCTAATTGCAGTTACAGTAGAGTTAAAATGGTTTCTCGTGCTGTATGAGACCTCATATTATCATGGCGCAGTAATGGTAAGGATCGATTCGTGTATCGGGGCTGTTTCAGTGCTAGTTTTGCTATCATTGTTCGAAGTTTGGCAAAGTAGACATCTACCGTTATTGCTTGACCAGATAGGAGAAAGCTATAGTGAATAACACCATGCTGAGACCACCAAACAATTACCACTACCTTTTTATTGGTAAGCTTTGCTATAGAACACTGTTGCGGCGTTTGACCTGGGTTCAGCTATTGCATTTTTCGCTTACGGTTATCGTAATGAATCCACTTTTCATCACATGCCACAATTCGATCCAATATTCCTTCATTTCTGCATCGATTCAACAAGGCAACACAAGTTTCAACACCCTGTGAAACGAAGTGTCAAATCGTGAGGCACCCATTTTCATATTTTTTATTTAATTGATTTGACGCAAATGAGTCAATATTGTTGGTAAGGTAACGTTAAACCATGCCGATAATTCCTATGTAGTTTGGCTCGGATCGGCTTCCACCATCTCTTTCAATTCATTTTTATTCACATGTGTGGGCGGTCTTCCACGTGGTTCCTTCTTCAAATTAAAGTTTCCATCACGAAAGCGTTTAAACCAAAATCGCACGGTGCGTTCATTAGCAGTCCGCTCTCCAAACGCAACATTGATATGCGTATGCGTATTCAAAAATCAATCGAATTTTCGATGTATCAATCAGCCATCTTTCTTGTCTAAGGTGAATAAAAAAAACAACTGAAAGTCGATAATCAAGTGTTGCACATTTTTTAAAAGAATAACTACATAGGTACCATGTGAAAAAAGTTTCACTCAAAAATCTCATACCAAGAAGGTTCTATCTATCTATATGTCAATTCGTAGTACCCTATTACAATAAAACGGCAATTTCATACTTTAACCCATATTATTATGTATTTTTTACATATGTAATTTTGCATAATATATATTGTATGTAATATTGTATAAAATTTAGTAATTACAAAAAAATATCTATTTTTCAGTTTTCACCAGTCGATCAATTTTGTTCGGTATGTCACATCACAGCTAACATTCACACACTTGTTTTAACTTTAAGTCAAAATAAGGCTACCCCAAATCAACGAATTGATGAAAGGCAATGATAATAAGTATTATAATATCATTGATGAAAGGTTTATTTTTTTTGAAGTTGGTTAAAATATAGGCATCAAGGTAGGTAACATAGAAAGAAAATAATAAGTAAATAGGTATGTAATTAATTATTTATTAAACGAAAATTATTTTAATATTAAAATTTATCAGTCATCTAACGTTAAATCTTTACTGTTTATAGCAAAAATCTACTAGAAACGTACTAACTATGTAAGAAGGAATAACGCAATATATAATATGTTATGATTTATATGAAGAAACATGATATGCGTACATAAAATAGGTAGGTTAGGTGATTTTGAAAAATTCTCATAAAATTTAAAAAGTAGGTATGTATATTGCTTTTTTTAAGGTAACATTAATAATATTGCTCAGATGTTCATATGTAGGAAACAATTTTATCATTCTAATTACGGAAATGACATTAAAATTAATAAATATTAATTACATCTCATTGTTTTACAACCAAAATACTAGATTTATTACATGGGAGTTAGGTCCATAATATCGTGTACGTGCCTACATAGTAAAACTAGTTTTATTTTGCTTATTAATTGTTATGTTTTCAAAAAAAAACAGACTATACAGTGTTTGATATTTAAATAATAGAATGGAGGGTAGAGTTACCTCTACACTCCATTCGTAGGTAATAGTATACAATTAAACAGTTATTTTATTTACCTTCTGTGTAACAGTATCATCTTTGAGGAGCTTGTGAGTTTTGTAGGCAGGTACACGATATTATTTACTGATAATTTCAAATGAATTTGAGAATAACATCTATATTTATAAAATATACTGAGCAGTGAAAATGCATATTTAATTAAGAAAATGTAGGCAAAGAAAGATATTCTTAAATGTAAGTTTTGAATAATTAACATATAAGTACATTTAAAAGGTAAAACGTGTACAGTAGATATAGGTACACCGTACATAAATATTATTATGATACAAAAGAGATGTGATATGTCTTTGTATCGATTTCTAAGAATCTCTATATATTTTGGTTAATATATATTTTGATATAACAAAGGATTAATCCACGGCAGCTTTAATAAACAAATCTTAAGATGTACATTGTTCACCGTTATCTTTAGACAAGATACATTAAATTGTCAGTCTTAAGATCGGTCTATTATTACTAATTTAATTACAAACAGGTACTAATATTTAATCAGTTTCAATAGGAAGGTACAAAAACATTTTTTATATGATACTTAGGTATATGTATAATATGTTACCGATCACTTACTCTATAGGTTTCTAATCTATGGTTCACTCTATTTTGGTCGTTTTTAAATAAAGCTATGTATTTGAATAATAAACTAAGATAAAAAAACTATTGGGTAATATTAATGTAACTAACATAGAGGATATGGCATTGACAATCTTTCTACATTAATTATAATGTATTTTTTGTATTTTTTTTTTCTAAATTTATAGACGTCTAAGCAATACGTTATTTGAATTATCTTTAATGCATTACTTACCTTACTTACTTTTTTTAAAAAAACTTATTCTTGTAAAGAAAGTAAAAGAAAGACTTTGTACCAATATTTTTTTTTTTTGGTAGGTACACGGTGCAGCCAATAAGTGTAAATAGTTGTTAAAGATAATTCACTCACAGGTACATAGCTAAATAGTTAAAATCGAAATTAGTTTTCAGATGCTATTATTCTTTAAGAATTATGATTCTAAAAATTAAATGGTCACAAGAGTTAAAGTATTACTTACCTACGTATAAATTTTTTCTATTAGATTCAGCACTTAAATCTTTACATTTGAAACATTTTTGTTAAATATAAAATAGTACGTAATGTTTTACACATTGTAAGAGTACCTAAATTATTATTTATTTATCATCCACGAAATATTAAAAAAAAATTAACTGTAGTCTGTAGACTGTAACGTATTCTGCGCGGAATATAGACCCCAAAACAATTATTGTAACTGAATTTTTGTCTTTTTATCATCTCTGTCTGTTAGGCGTTTGGGTGAGCGCGTTTCACGCAAAAAATATAAAACCGATAGGTATTTACTATTTTTTAAAGGAATAGTTTATTGCTCGGTTCATTTAGGATACCTTTTTCTACAGGAAATATTTTTATTCCTACGGGAAAACACAATATCTGGTCCTGTGGTTGGTCGATGAATGCAGGTAGGTACTTACTAGTTTTATGGCTAATATGGCAATACCTTGAAAAATACTTGAAAATAACTTACCTACCTATTCGAAAATTGTAGTCTACAGTATTGTGGCTACAAAAAAAAACTTATTTGAGAAGGATCTGCTTATTTTAATCCCGAGCGAAGTGAGGGTAACGCAACGCCTTGTGCATTACGTTATAAGTCTCGGTTTTTTAATACAAACACTTATTCTTGTTTACCAAAAACTGTTTTTATAACAAAGAGATTCTAATAATCTAACTGAATGTAGCAACTGCATCAATATAACATTACTAAGCTACGCTAATCTAATAATAATCTGTTATTAGAAAAAGGTATTTAAGTGCTAAATCTATTTTTATGACATAGCGGAGACATTTTTAAATTTTCTTGCCCCTAATTAAGAACATTTTGAACAAGACAAGGGTGGCAACTATATTAATTATTTATTAAAAGTCATTACGATAAAAATATTAAAGCTTGGGGAATTTAATATTACAAGTTAGTAGATACACAATTTATATTTTGAAAACGGCAACTTGGCATACCGATCTCTTACACAAATGACCTATTTAACGTAGGTATCTATAAGCATGTACATTCATCATCATCATCATCAGCCCTTTTTAATAACTGTTTAGCATGTAGATTAATAGTTCGTTATTCTCCATCCCAGTATAAACTACAATATAGTAATAATAAAATTGAATAAAATATACCTGTCGATAAAATGAGACACTCCTGAAGAAAATTTTAAATTATAAATCATACCAATATACCTACTTAGATAATAATTGGTAGGATTTATGAACTTTTTTTTAATATGTAAAATATTTATTTTTAAATATCAATATAATTGTATTTTGAATTAAAGATTTGATTAATTATTTAATTTATATAAAATTTTTCTATTTTAGGTCAATCGAAAAATTTATCGCATAAAGTTTATTTTTAATAAGTTATTAAATTAGAGCCGCCTGTTGATTAAAAAACCTGCATACCTTTCACCAAGTTTAATCGGTTCTTTCTGATTTTTACGATACATAGTATTTTGCATGACGGTTTTTCCAGTTCCAACAGTTAGGCGACTAAGCGCTATCTGCAGCTTATAATCTTGTTAAAAACATAATCTACTACCGTATGATTTTATATGTCTTGGCTAGAACAGTTATGGGCATCTAAGCTTCGTGGCGCAACTTCTTCGTATGGCGTTACGTGAGCGGCGGCCAATTCTCGTGACACCCGCTCTGCAGCATTAAGTACACGAATGAGATTTAAGCCGGCTAACTTCTTTAAATCTTCTATACTCCATCCATCTTCCATCAATTCCGCAAATAGTAGAGGATAAGAGGACACATCTTCTAAGCCTTGCGGTGTGCTAAAGTAAGAAAGCATTTTTTTAAGAATAGGTAATTACTAAAAACGAGTAAAAACTAAAAACTCTTCATAACTTATTTATTAAAATTCAAATTTCTTATTTATATACTTATGTTTTCTTGTTACTTAGAATAATTAAATTGACGACTTTTAGAAATCAAGTAAATTAAACATTAACAGTTTAACGATTGTCCCTTAAAGGGAGTAAACTTCGAATTAAGTATTAAAGTCATTTATAGGGTTAATCCTGTAACCTAGATATATAACCTATAACAATTTATATTTCATATACATATTATAGACAATATGAAGATCTATAACTCACTAATTGATTCCATCGTATCCGGCACCGATCCCCACACTATCCACCCCAGCGATGTTACGGATGTGATTAATGTGTCCTGGAATAACAAATTTATCGTAGTATTTTATTGTAATAAATTTTTATTTTAAAAGCACTTCGAACCATCGTAAATTTCATATTAATACTACCTACCTACATACTTAAATTATGTAAGTTTATTTATCAGTAAATAATATGCATTTTTACTATCTACTATTAAAATGCATATTAACTGGAGTAATAACAAAAGTAAATGTATCAAAAAATTAAAAATAATAGTTTTCATGAAATTGCAAGTAAAAAGGTAAATTAATAATTACCTATAGCGTCCTGAACAGTTGCAGTGTCCTTACAAGTGAGGAAAGAGGTATAAAAGTTAACCATAATGACGCCTTTATTGGCAGCCAATAGACGCAATACGCTGTCCGGCACATTGCGAGTCACATTGCAGATGGCACGAGCTGAGGAGTGCGAGAAGAGCACCGGAGCTCGCGAGACTGATAGTGCGTCGCGCATCGTTCTCTCAGACACGTGAGATAAATCAACTAGCATACCCAGCCTGTTCATTTCTTTTATCACTATCTGAAAACATCAAACATTTACAATATCTAAAAATAAGTATAAAATAATCAATTTTATATAAAATATGAATTTTAACATTGCGAGCTAAATAACTAAGATTATGAAGTCTAATCCATCTATTATAATCGAACAAGAAATAATAATTAATAATCAATAGTCAATGTCAATTTATAATTTGTTTTGTCATTGATTTATTGTTTTCACTCTATCTACTTACGTCTTACTTAAAACCGTAAAACGATATTTGATAAGTGTTCTTCTTACTTTTTTGTAGTATGAATAGTGAAAAATTATAACTCTCATGCTTGGTGTTCAAAAAACTCGAAAAGGCTTCTCATTAGGCGCTTTAAACCATTCATTGCACCACTTTGAATATGAGAACAAGTGTCTTTGAGCTTAAAGTGGCAGTAAAATATTTAGCAAATATTTGACGGTGAAAATGTTCTAGATATTTTTAAAACTAAACGTCTTTCAAATAAATTGAAAATATATTTTCAATATAACGTTTAAAAAATAAAATAAAATAAATAAAATTGGATAAAAATTAACGAAGAAAAAATTGAAGCTAAACTTGCCGTGAATGGTTTCAACAAAGAAAAATATTACGAAAAGTATCGTACGTAAAACAAAGAGCTGTTTCCCAAGCTACTGGAGTTCATACAAAGCGAAATATTGCTCAGGATGTTTATGATTATAGCACACTCACTCTACTCGACGTCTCAATCTTTACGGTTTTGTTTTGATTACCCCCGGCCTGCAATATTACCTAGCAGACCTTCTAGACTTAAAACGTTAAGTGTATATTACAATAACAGTTGAGACGAAAACAAAACCTTATTTACTTAATCTTTGCTCATTATTTTCATAAGTTTAAATTAACTAATGAAATACAAATATACTTTTTAAAGCGATTAGTTAATTTTTGAATAAGTATTCGATCTATAAAGAAAAACATAAGAGAAAAGCCATGCATCGATACGTACTTTACCGAAAGGCGATAATCCTCCTCTTTGGACAGATTCGGGTCGATCGGCGGATGCACATTCAGCCCAAGGTGTATCACAAGTTGAAGTTAGTGTTAGATATCGAACACCAACTTGATATAAAGTCCGAAGTACTCCTAAGCTGCCCCCTATAGCATGCCCTCCCTCTACACCCACTAAAGAGCAAATACGATGATTTGCGTGGGCCGTTAGAATATCTGTAAATGTTTATTTATTGTAAAATGATATAGAAAAAAAATTGAACATCGTAAGTTAAGTTAAAAATGTAGGTACCTATACACAGATCACAAAATAATACCTAGCTATATATGTACAAAAGTAATAAAATCATCTTAAAGCTAATGTCTACTTAAGATTTCATCAGTAAAAATAAAAGAAAAACAAATGTTTTAAGGAAAAAATTTAAGAAAAATAAAAAGTTTACTTGGGGAGTGTTTTTGAGTGGGATAGTTGGATAGGTTTTTGAATATGTGAAACAATTAATAGTATTGGTATTATGTATACTACTAGTCTTTCCCGCGGCTTCGCTCGCCTTCTAAAGGCTGGAAACCAAATTCTTTCGCTCGTCCGCCCGTCTTGAACGCGGTTATCATTATCATTAAATAGAGTTATAAAAAAATAATCTGAGTGCTTTGTACAATATTTTTATTCAAACTCTACTTTTAGAACTTGTACTAATGGAATACTTATTTATAATAACAGCTATGGAGCACCCCACGCCTTTTTCACAATAACATTAATTTTCTTGTTTTCGTTCACCAATAAAGCTTGTCTTTTAGTTCTTTAAAGTATAATTTATTTTCCATTTTTTAATTTGATCTGGTATAAAGAGGTGAGTTTTAGGATTTAAAATTATTATTTCAAAAAAAAAATAATTGTATTGTCTTCAATCGTTGTTAAATGTGCAAAGTTTCAGTTTAATCCAGATGTTTTGAAGTGGTTGAAAATCACGTTCAAAGTTTCCGTTGCACAGATAGATAGGAATCGTAAATAAATTGATAGACGAAAAGATATACGTAAAAGTAACAAAAAAGTGTTAATAAAAAAGTCGTCATGCAAGTAAAAAAATAAACTTCCTTGACTTTATAGACATTTAAATAAAAACTTGTTTCAAGTTTTTCCCTTTTTATTTTAGATGTTACCCTACTTCCTTTGGCACCTATGAAAAACGATGAGGTTGTTTTTTTTTATAATGCGACAGATTTAGACTACAGTATAAAATAATAAAACAATAAAACCAGTAATGTCTTTTGTAATATAAATAGTTCAAGAGCTTAATTCTTATTTATTAGGGTAAAAAATATTTAAGTGAATGGAAAGAATTTTGTTAATTATTCTTAATCGTCCACGTCTAGATGTTATTAAAGAGAACCTTTTTACAAAGAGGGTTGCCGGCAGTGAAAGAGGTTCGCTGTGATTTCACCCCTAAAATCTACACTGTGAGTACAGATATTCTAACATCGTTAATGGTTTTTGTGCCAGTGTAATTATGACACATTATTGTATACACGTATGTACACGTTAGTAGTAAATATAATATGGATTAGAAAACTGATAATCAGATAACAGAAGCAATTTCCTCTCTAGTAGCATATTTGATCATAAGCCAAACATTTTCATTAATTTATAAAACTTTCAATTTTAATAATATTGAACATCAAATTTAAAAGTATATTTACTAAATTATGTTTTACAAGTTTTTATTATACAAGTAAGTCTAATGACAACAGTAACATACGAAATTAAAGCTTTGGACAACAGAAAGTATAAGGAAAAGAAAATAATAAGGTTTTTTGTATGTAGGTACAACGTAGGTGTGATTAGATATATGTTTGAGAAAGTGAAATAACTCCTATCCATTAATAATAATCGTATTGTATTAAAAAACTCAAGTAGTTAATGTGCAAAAGCATTCTGCGATGGCAGCATGATTTATTGTAACACTAATGACCATTCAGAAGAAAGTAAAAAATAGGTACAATTTTCTTAAAGCAAAATTCAAGACGATAAAATTAATTCAGCTTAGATTTTAAGAGTTAAAAAGGCCTTCTATATGCTAATCCGCAAATCGTAAATTTAATTTAGCCTGCGCTGGAGGAAGACGTTAGATGGAAGCAAATAGGTGAATTACTTAGGTTAATAAAATAAAAAACGATAAATATAGTATGAAAACCTTTTAATACTACTTCGTACGATTTTTATTGACATTAGAACACGAAAACGAATCGAAAACGTCCTAAAGTAGGGACCTACTATGAATTTGTATTGGAAGCATATTTTAGTTCGGTACATATATGTATATACATGTACTTATTTGCTGCAAGTAAAAAAATTATTTCGTACATTTGGAAATGAGAGAACCAGATGAAAAATGAGCTAATATCTACTGTCATTAAGTAAAGAAAGAAACCCAAAACTGGCAGCTAATTCCTTAAGTTATTTATGACCTCCAATGCGAAATATATTTAACACTGCTACTAGATATATATCATATCAGGTATAACTTTTGTAAAAAAAAACATACAGACGAATTGATAACCTCCTCCTTTTGGAAGTCGGTTGATAAAATACTAGCATTTCCCGCGGCTCCGCCTGCGTTTTAAAGATCGGAAACCAAATTCTTAGATTTTATATACCGTGTGATGTTTTACGGTCGGTTTTTAACGGTTACTTGAGATTTTTCAGAAATGAGTAATTTTTCAGCAGTAAAAAGTAACCTATATCCTGACCCGGATAACATCATACCCACTAAAAGATTGAATGAAGACAGACAAAAAATTTAAAAACTATAGATTGGGGCTCTGTATCGATAATAATGACTACTTATTTCAATAAGAATCTCCAAAAAAATATTCAATGTATAGATTCGACTAAGTTAGAAATCTACATCTATACTCTTTACTATTTATAAAGCTCAAGAGTTTGTTTGTTTGTTTGTTTGTTTGTTTGTTTGTTTGTTTGTTTGAACGCGCTAATCTCAGGAACTACTGGACCGAATTGAAAAATTCTTTTTGTGTTAAATAGTTCGTTTATCGAGGAAGGCTATAGGCTATATTACATTCCGCTACGACCAATAGGAGCGGAGCATCAATGAAAAATGTTGCAAAAATGGGAGAAAAATATTCCTATTGAGAGCTTTCGTTGCGTGCGTTGTGTTAACGTTATGCAAATATGTAACGTGTTATAGTTATGCAAAAATCACGTATGACGGAATTTTTCCCCTTTAAAAGTTTTAAAAAAAAGTGCGGGATAGCTTATGTCTATCTTATAAGGTTGACTCGTTATAATCCTTTTTATGGCGGACGGGCGGGACGAAAGAAATAAATAATAAAATAGAATATAATTCTTTCAAAGAATTATGTTTCCAGCCTTTAGAACGCGAGCGTAGCCGCGGGAAAGGCTAGTTTATAATCTAGAAATAAAACGTTAAAATATTTTTAAGTCGAGCTTACCACAATACATTTGTGATAACAGCACCGACATTAGTTGAGCCGTTTCTGAGATTACCAAATTTAGCAAAAAAATTAATAAGTAAAAAAAGACCCCCAATCATAGTTATTCTCAAATATCTTTGATGTAAAAATAATGATCAGTTACTAGATTACTTGTAGGTAAAAGTTTCGAAACTACATGGATAGCTACTTATGGTTATGACTTATGACTTACCATCAGCAGAAGTACAGAATGTTAGTTGTGGATGGTATTTGTCTGTGAGTCTCTGTATTAAGTCTATCTGTTCAAAGGTCAACTGCACTGCGTCCCGGTGCTGCGCGTCGCAGGGCACGTACGCAGCCCAGAACTAAAAAATATGTGTAAAAGACAAAAAAAAAATTATAACATTTTCAAATATAAATATACTAGCGACTGACTTTTTAGTATAAATTTTTTGACAAACTTTGAATGTTTTACTTATTTATATCTAATCAAAAGCCAAAAAAATAAGTTTAAAGCTTCTAGCTTTCATCCCCTATTTCAACCCCTTATGTATACATATCTTTTGTAATAAATTTTGTAAATGTTCGCTTTCTTTAATCATTTTTAGTTAAGAAGCATAAAAGCAAAAAAAATTAAATTAAGTAATTTTAATTTTTTTCACAACTTTGATACACGTTGTAGAGCATAAAATTATAATTTAATTAATTATTGGTAAATAATAATGATATATAATGTATAACAAAGTTGGCTAAGAAAAATAAGCAAAGAAAAATTTCAGCATTATTCCATATACTTGTTTTCCCGAAACATACAGCATTCAACATTAGTAGGTACTGACGTCAGTCATAGTTAGATATTATAATTATGGTAATGTACCTATATCAACGTACAATAAGTTATTTCCGGGTACTGAGATATTATGTAATTTTATTTAAATTTTATTTTGAGTATGTAACATTCTTCTTTATTGGCATATTTTTTATAATATTATATTTATTAATGTAGTAACCTATTACAGACAGTAACGTAGTATTTAAAATAATTAAAATTAAAAAATATATATATCAACCATCATTATATATTAATGGAATGTAGGTATATTAAAGATATATTTTTATAATAATAATAATAATAATAATATTCTTTATTTGCTGAATGCAGGTGTACATAGCAAGTTACAGGTTATAATATTAAGTATCCATATACATTCTGCCATTGGGCATGCAAATATATACATTTTTTTAACTTAAAAATTTAATAAGGACAGAATAGGCAACATTTTTATATATCAACTTCATGTATTTCAACAATATAAACTTTTAAACTATTTAAGCTGTGACTTGTCATTCAAGAACTCATTGATAGTATAATAACATTTGTTTATTAATAAATTTGATAATTGTTTTTTAAATTTACTGATTGATAGCTCTTTGAGTGATATAGGTAATCTGTTATATATGATCGGGGCCATGCTTAAAACACTTTTTTTCAATAATGAAGTTTTGAAGCTGCCTGTAAACAATAAGTTTTTGTATTGAGACCTTAGATTTAGTCTACAATTTCTGCTGTCCTCTAAAGTCAGAAATAGATGTTTATTTCTGTGTACAAATACAGATATTTCTAATATATAAATGCAAGGAAATGTTAACAGTTTATATTTTTTAAAAATTGGTACACAACTATCAATAACTTTTAAATTGAAAATAGATCTAAGGCACCTTTTTTGCCCCTTAAAAATATTTTCCCTTTCACTACAATTACCCCAAAATATGATTCCATATCGTAAAATAGAAATTACTAAGCCATGATATGCAAGTATAGTTGTATTGATATCAGCCTTTTTAGCTAAATTATATAATAAATATGCAGATACATTAAGTTTTTTACAAATGTTTTCAGCTTGAGGTTTCCATGTTAATTGACTATCTATCAAAATACCAAGAAATTTGGCAACACAGACTTGATTGATTTTTTGATCATTGTACTTTATATCTAAATCCTGAACATGTAATCTTTGGTAAAAATGCATTATCTGAGTTTTTTGTAGGTTTATACGTAGATTATTATTTCTTAGCCAATTAATTATTGTTTGGATAGCACTATTTATTTCATGTAGGTATGTTTTTTTATCGTAACATTTAATTAGTGCAGTACTGTCATCTGCAAACAATACCATCGGATGAATGATTTTTCGAGGGAGATCATTTATATAAAGTAAAAATAGCAATGGCCCGAGTACGCTTCCTTGGGGGACGCCAAATTTTATTTCTTTATGTGATGACAAGTATTTTTTTTCAATCTTTTTTTTGATGCTTATGTTATTGATTTCGGTGTATTGTTTGCGGCCAGAAAGATAGGATTTAATTAAGTTGTGTGCATTTCCTCGTATTCCGTAAGCATAAAGTTTGTGTAACAATATATCGTGGTTTACATGATCAAAAGCCTTAGACATATCGGTAAATATTGCACAAATAGGTACTTTTCTATCAACGTTAGTCATTGTGGTGTTTATAAGGTCAAATATAGACATGTTAGTATTGTAGTTTTTCCTAAACCCTTTTTGCTCATTGCACAATATATTATATTTTGTTAAAAATGCGTAAATTAATTCATAGATTATTTTTTCAATAACTTTAGAAAATACTGGGATCAAAGCAATAGGTCTATAGTTTGACATGTCAGTTTTAGCTTTACCTTTGTGTATAGGTTTCACTATAGTTGTTTTAAGTCGTTCAGGGAATATACCAGTGCATATGCAGGTGTTAATGATGTGACATTTACTCATAGTTAATTTGAAACCATGCACGAACTGCATTTTGAAGCCACTTCGGAATATAAATTTGTATTCTTTGTTCGCAGTGACATGTAATAGAAAACGTGAGATAGTTACAGCTTTTAAACAATTTTAAATCCTAGATTCTGCAGAAAAATGTTACGTTGTCTTACTTTGTATTCCGGATTTTATATTTTTATTGAATACCTACTTACCTGCGCAGCTACTCGACCATGTTTTAAACGGGGCAGATCTGTATGACTCCAAGAACTCGTAGCCCAAGGCGATATTGTTCGAAGGTCGTCGTCGAACCTATGATTTTTAATAAAGAATATGGCATTTACATTTTTTATTTTGTATTCTAAAGTCTTGAAATTTTTAGGCACTGAATTAAATATTTAATGAAAAATATTTTTATCAGTATGTGGAAAACTGACGAAAGTTTGGGCCTTATAAAAGTTTGCAACATCTGTGTCGCCACTCTATCAATTAAACTCTCTCTTAGCACAAAATAGAGTTTAAATAAAATTTGAAACATTTTTAACACGAAGAATATTTTGGTATATAATAAAAAAATAACTGCTACGTTTTATTATTATTACGTAATTTTTCTGGTACGTAAACTAGTAGATATACCTTATAATATTATTTTAAATCTAATATTTTCTAGATTCATATGACAGTTAAATCATCCAAGCAATTTTGAATTATAAATAATACCTGAAATCTTTGATTTTGTTATGTAAAAATTTTCTTATATTCCATGGAAGGTCGTTGTGTCCATCTATCAGCGGTGTGTCATGTAGTAGTCTCTCAGCAAGGCGAAGACGTTCGTGTAGTGGCGCGCCGGGAGGCGCCCGCAAGGCCAGGGGGCCTGCTACGCACGCCGTGCCCGCGACCAGTACGAGTATCGCGACACAGCACCAGCGACGATGCCATGCTGACAAACCTATTCATCGAAAACCAGCTATCATGTGCCATACTTTCCACTATTAACGAGATAACTTCTATAATGCTGCTATCTAAAATCCATTTAAAGTTTTTACATTATAAACTGCTATTATATTCGCATTATTCCAGCTAATACCATAGCTCGCATTTTTGTTTACTTATTATGACTTCTTGTACTTCTTACGATGAACAAAGTAAAATGAATCTAACACTTTTGTTTATACATTTGATTACTGGATGCATGTAAAGATTTAATAACATTAGCTTCCGTTTAAATATATTTTATCATAAAACATTTTAGACAGCACATACTCGTATATCAAAGGCGATTTGGGTCATAGCAATACTACATAGTTGGAAGCTTTCCGATAATCTACTTGTCAAAACTCAACATTACCAGATCGGTTTAGTGGGAAGTTTACAGATGGAAAAATTAATTAAAGAAAAGCATTTTGTTTCTACCTACGAGTAGTACGTCTACTTCTTATTCCGTATTATTAGAAAAATGAAAGTAAGTAAGTGTTATGCCTTTAACCCCTTAACTTCTATTTCATCGGCCCCATTTTTATTTAGGAACTAGCACAGACGGCCCGCTTCGCTGGGCGTAAGTTATAATAAATAAAACGGTATTTATAATTTTCTAACAAAATAAATGTCCTAAGTTACTCCTTATAACATTAGTTATATGCGAGTGAAATTCCCGTCGAAATCGGACCAGCCCTTTCAGAGATTAGCCGGATCAAACCGACAGACAGATAGACAAACAAAAATTTTAAAATTGTTTTTTTATGTAAGTACCATATACACTTTCATATTTGTTCTTAGCGGAAGTCTACTAACTATAAACTACCTCTCTGCCTAATTTCATCTTTATACCGACGTCAAGCGGTTTTCGATATTTCGTGTTGTTGTTTAGTAAGTGAGTGAGTAAGTGACCTTTCGCTTTTATATATTTAGATTAAAAGATAAATATTACTTATATAGTAAATAAAAGGTAAGTTTGTTCTTATGCAACTATAGAATATTTTTTTCACACTCTGTGAGGACACTTTGTTTAGACTGTGAATGAGTGCACTTTACGCACGTTCCAACTACGCTTATAACAAACAATATCCTGCTATTGTTATTTGCTTTAGTGCCGACGTATGTCACGTCAAAAGCTGAAAACTGAAGCTTCTGAAATATCAATCAGTAAGTTTCTGAAAGCTCTCTAGTCACAATTACTTTACTGTTTTGTATTTATTAACATTTTAGTAGGCTTGCCTAACTTATTCGTTACTATCTCTGCGAAACGGAAGGCGATAACGAGAAACTTATTAAATAATACTAAAGACTGATTGACTGATATTCTAATAACAATAGTTGGAGGAAGATTAATCCAGCGTATTATTCCTTAATATCAAGTGATCTTAGGACCAAGTAGTAGTATATTACCAACATTGTACGCCGTTTATGCGTGTAAAAATTAAAATTCTTTGTTCATGTCATATACGTATTACGTACTATTAATATAAGCTCATCATAGGATCAAAATAATATAAGGCTTTTATAACATATCTATAATCTACATGTACTATAATATATATTCATTACTCCAACATTTAACTAATTAGCGTCATTTATTTAATGGCAAAAGGAGTCTTTAATAGGTTTCATTTATCTTACCCAAAATAGCTTTAGGATTCTTAGAAAAAATCATTTGGTAAAGTAACAATAAATACTTTTCCTTTTTAGTTGCTACACGCGATTATTTAACCAGGAAGTACCTATTGTAGTCAATATATTTTTTAAGTTAACCTGTAGTTTAATCTTTTTGATTTTAAGATAGTAATCAGCACTTACGTGAGGAGTTTGCGGTGGTAGTAGAACTGTGACTTGTAGTAGATGTTGTAGGCGGCAGCCATTGCGTGGGCTTACACGCACCACAGACTCTGCCTTGGGATCGCTCTGTCACATCCGGAGCTGGAGCCGGACGCTTCTTGCCCTATTGTTTTATATATTAGTCACTTTATTTTTACATTTATTTAAAGTTTTATTTGTTATACCCTATTGTTAAAAACATACACCAATAATATTTTTCACATAACTCAATGTTACCTACATATGTAAAGAAAGATTTTACATTGCTTGTGTTTGCTTTTAAATTTTACGATTAATTGTCTATAAAAGAGTTTTTTTCCTTAGTGCAGTATGATGATGTGTGATAAAATCTCGATTTATCTCTTAGATAAAATTAGATTCGACAAATTTTAAGAACGTTAATAAGTAACTTAATATGTAGGTACGTCAATACATATATACCTTGTTTGCCAAAGCTAGAGTAAGTAAACTAAGTATATTGATAAATTTAGGCAATCAACCTACCCAAAACTATTTAATATTAAGTAATTCAATTTCAATGATAGTAGGTACTTAATTCAAATGCACGTGGTGCTTTGATTATTTTAAAAGTTAGCAATACTTAATTAATTAAGACTTAACCGTAAAGAATAGGCTCAATTGGTTTTCTTTGACTATTTCGATCCGATGAAGACTGTGACACTTGGCATAAGCATCTTTCCTAATCTTAATTATACATAAGGTAAATTGTGATAATTAAGGCTTTTATTCAATATTCATAACCGATATTGTTCCTTTAATAATAAAAAAATCACTTACGTGAGTATCATAAAATATAGAGGGAATTCTGTCATGGCTGGAACTACATGTACAATGAGCGTGGGTCGTTCTTGGGGGTCTTCCTACTTTGTCAGTTTCTACAAATGTTTGTGTTTCATCGACTACATCGTTACGTGCGTTTCTAGACACAAACGCGTTCTCATCTTGCGACCATGAGTCTGCTAATCGATCTCTACATCGGTCACTTGGGAAGTCATTACATGACAGTTGCCTTCTTATACTTCTGCAGCGACTTCGATTATCAAGCGTAGAAAATTTGATTACCGGTGTATTTTTTACAAAAAAATCATTATTAGTGTCAAAATTCCGAATTTTCGTATTTCTCTGTGCTGTGCTCATATCTGTGTTACCATTTCGAAGGCGGTCAAAACATTGATCAATATTTGAAGAAAAATTTTCATACGTGGCTGCATTATTTTTTAAATCATCTTTTGAATGCATACTCGAAGAAGAAAAAATGCAACTTTGACTGTCCATTTTTCTATGAGTTTTATCTACAAGAGATAACATTGACAGCCTTTTTAAAGAGTTTGATGAACTAGATGCCATTTCAGAGAGTTGAAGAGCGTTTTGAGGTTTTTTGCTCATGCTATCACCTTTCACTTTCTTGAAATTTGACAGTTTTCTTTTAATTTTTTGTACTAGTGTGTTGGTTGGATCGTATGAGATAAATTGTTTTGATATGTAACTCGAAACACCTATTGTTTTGCTTTTGTAATGTTTTCTGTCAAGGCTCCTATGTGATCCAATAGTTAGGCTACCACGCCCCGTATCACGTCTAATCCTTTCAATATCATATATGTTTAAAGTGTGTCCACGTTGTTTGATAGAGTCCCGGTAACAGTTTAAGTAGTTATTTTGTTGAACATTACAGTTGCAAACTAAATCAAAATCTTGCTCAGATATTTGTTCATTAATACAGTGTCTTTGTGATGCAAGCGCTAGACAGGCTTCACACTCTACGCCGAGTAATAATTCTAGACTAGTATTTCTAATAAAACCATCACTGAATGTCCTCGAACGAAAATGTGGACCATGTCGACCATTACTATGAGGTTCACAGTCCGAGGGGCAAGAGCCCTCTCCTGCACCACCAGGACTTTCAATTGATTCTTCGTCCATCATAGTAGCTGCATCTCTATTTACTTGAATAACACGTGGCTGTCGAAAAACTCTACTGTCACTCCTAACAGAGCATCGTGAAGGCGACGGCGACGGGCGCTTGAAGCCATCCACTTGAATCATGGTCACATTTATTTCAATGAAGGCATCCTATAAAATCAAAATGTATCAATGTACTTTTGCGATTAATTCTACAGTAATATAAGTAAACAAAAAGATATTTTTATAAATATACGAAAATAGGAGTTAAGTCGTTTTATGTGAGGAACTTTAGAGAGTCAAGAGAGACCTCACTATAGTCAAACCTGAGTGAGTGTGTAACTGTACAACTGCGACAGTCGAGTGAATTTAACACCTGCGATTTATGGCTTAAACTTGTTAGTTGTTTTTAAATATAGAGGAACTAACGCCAAAATCTGATGGGTTCACACACGTTTATAAATATACATATATGCTTTATTTTTAAAACCTCTATAAATTAGAACCACTTTTCTTAGATATAAGCTAGAAAATCGGGTAAATGAAAAAACTCCATAAGCGAGAAAGAGATCGTTTCCATTTGAGCTCTCGCTGATCCAGGTTTGACTGTAGTTAATTAATTCCTTTATTTGTTAAATCCAGTGATTATGTTTGCTATTGATGTTGCCGTGGGCGTTACCAAGCTTATTATTTGTCCTCGTTACATAAATTGGTAATTATTTTAAACTTTTCATAAAATTCGCATCGAAATTGGTTTACTCACTCATTTAAAGCAATGATCAGTATACGTACGCTTGTAGCACCAGTAGAAAATTATATCCAACAGAGCTTCCAGGAATAAATGAAATGGACCAATAAAAGTAATTTTTGTAAATCGTTTTGTTTTATTTTATCGTTGCCCACTATTTACAGTATAAATACTCGTAGTAAATAAAAATTTTGCTATTGCTACGGCACGTAGGGTTACGCTCGGGTTGAGTGGGAGCAACATCATATTAAGCCAGTCTACCACAGCCCCTTTAAACTAGGGGATATATGTGGGACTGAAACGTCACTCATCAAAGGGTTGGTTCATTAATTCAAGTGAGCAACGAAACATGTGATATTTAGGATTTTTTGGGTACACAGAATTGGAAATGACGTTATTTACCGGGGAAATAAAGTCACCGCCATCACTATCAGACTTAGCACGTTCGAATGAAAACTGATGGTCAATAGAACTGGCGCGTGTTGGCGCGACTCCCGCATTTAAGTAAACGTTTCTTTAGATGAGAACTTCATTAAGCAATACAAATTATAAGGAAAAATAAAGTTATATGCTATTAAGTTAAAATTAATACTTCTTATATGTTGGTTAGTACGATGATCTAAGAACTTGTTAATTGTAAAAACCAAAAAAGCCTTTATATTTTACCTATACTTAGGTACGTTTTTTTATTTATTTCTGAACATTACTTCCAATAAGGCTTCACTAGAAGATTTTACAACAAGAAATAAAATGCTTCTTTTTTCTTTTTGTATTGGTTTTTATGTTTAAGAAAATGGTTCCCTCTGGATAGAGAATAGTAGAATAACGGCTTACTTGAGATTTAGTAAGGTCTAAACTAGTCATAATTATTTTACGATGGCTATACATTATACATAAGTATTGGAATGTGACGAAGGATAAAATGTACTTTGGTCTCAGCAAAGTTTAGGTAAGATTGGGAAATAGAACCAGTGCGTGTTGATGAACCAAATCAATTACAGGAACATATTTTAAATTGCTGTTATTGCTATTATTAAACATGGTGGGCACGTATCTCACTTCAATAAGAGAGGGATCAGGGTAGAATATCACGATGACTCTAACACTAGCAGATTGCTCATTATCGTCCAGCAATCCGACTGGGCGCGAAGCTACGAACCACAAAATAAACATAATTTAATACCTCAAAACACGAAACTAAATTATTGCGTTACAGCTCGCTCTTAAGACGTCTTAAGTGCGCATATTCCGTTCCAATTTTGATTACTTAACAAATTAAGCTATATTTTAAATAGGATTTTAAGAGATATTTAGCTACGCAATATTGTACTCGTAGTGCGTATTTTATATTTGCCTACATTTTGAAATCTTTGTGGTGATTGGCGTTTATTTGGTGTGTTGCGACTTGCGATTAGCTTAGTATTATAACAATAGCTTAGATCCTAAGTAGAATTGTATATTATCGGTCAAAATATAAGTTAGATATTTTCTTAAATCTTAAGGACTAAAACTTCAATAGACATTAAACCGGAGATAACATGTTTATTAGTAAAAGTGAGAAATAAGCTTCTAACATCAGCTCAAAATGTGTCGTGTATTGCTGAAGGTATTATCACACTGACTAATTGGATTCAGGTGGATAGTATAATAATACACTAATAACATAAGTACCTGTCTTATGTTGTAAATTACCATAGCCGTATTATATTCATCTGTATATTCCGTTTAATGCTAAAATTAAAAAAAATAACTATTCAGCATGAACAATATCAACATTTTAATGTAATCATTTTTTTAATGTATCGTGTTATTGTTGTTAACTACTCTATAGTTTTTTCAATTAGTTCTATTATATTAAAGCTATATATTTTAAACAAGGTGTGATGAATGGCAAATAAAGCATTATATTAATAAAAAATCCTAAAATCCTAGGTAATAACTCTGTGGGTCAATCTCATTAATACCACTTGATAGTAGTAAAAAGAGATAAGATAAGATAAGAAAGAGATAGAGTAAAAAGTAACCTTTAACATGATCGGGCCTACTAGGGAAGTTGATATATTAAGCAGTCACTAAACTTTATCCTTATCTTACTTTATTATCTGTTTCTATACAAGCAGCAAAAGAGAAGAGTTTATATAACTCTGTTATATTCTACGTATTAGGTATTAGACAGTGATGAGAGGTCCAGTGCTAACTCAAACATTTAAAAAACAGGGCGGATCGGGTACAAATCTCAGATATTTTCACGTCCGACAAAATTATCACGTCTTGTCTTACAGTAGAGGAAAACATTGTATGACAACCATACAATGAGTCATAAATCATATCTAAAAGCACCTAGCCAGTTTTCGAAAGAGATTTGAAGTCCTTGGTCAGCGTGACGGACTGTCAGGTCCGCCCCAAGTGGCGGGATTGTAAAAAGGGTAGATAATAACAATGCATACATACATTATTACATTAGGTATAAGATAATAAAGAATACATATTACAACATAATATGAATCAACGTAATGATGTACAAAAATGTAAAAACAAAATACCATGTCAGCTAATGGCGGGTATTGTTGGTAGAGTTGGGATTATTTATAAAAAACATAATGCACTGTACTATTTTTACTTTACCCTTCAAAAGACGTCTGCGTTGGCTTTGGTTTGTTTATTTAACAAACGTACACAGACTCACATGCTGAATGGACTAAAAGGTAGCTCAGTTATATTTATTAAATATTGTGATAGTCCAAAAGTTTTTTACACTCATCTTTTTAAAAACTAAGAAATATAATCAAACTTTTGTAAAAAATACCCGTTAGTACCTATATATGGATTTATAAGCGTTGATTCGCCGAGATTTAGTTCTTTGTAATTGTAGGGATGATTGATAATAAAACAATATAGGCACTTGGCACACAGATGAGATGAGATGAGACTCATGAGAGACTTGTATAATGTAAGTATACCCATCCCATTTTTAACTAAACATACTTATTTACTTTTCTTGAGCTTTTTGGCATATATTTTTTGAGCGTTCTTTTATCCTCAATTAAATTCTATTATTACGTTTTCGTACTTGCACAAATGAGACGAAAACAAGATTATAATTTTATTCAATACTAGGGGGTACCACGGCTCCGCTCGCGCTAAAAGTACAATAATTTGGCTATTATTTAGATATAATGTACCATGGAATAAAATATTTACCTGTAATAAAGGGTATCCTAAAAATTTAGTATAGTACCTAGTTATAATCTATCAATGCACAAAGTTTAGTTAAAATCGGTGCTATAGACCTGTAATAGATTATAACATACTAGAGTATGTACATAGTTTTGAGGCCGAATTAGAGTACGTTTTAAAGATAATGTATGTTTTTTTATGAAATATAATTTTAATATTTTACGTCATTATCGTGAGATTACTTGCGCGGTGAGCTTGTTACTACAAATCCGTTGCGTAGTTTTAAAGATCTAAGCATACATAGCAACAAAGCGACTTTGTTTTATACTATGTACTATGTAGTGATAATAGGAAATATCCTATTATACGTAGTCTAGTATATAGTCGAATACAAATGAAAAAAAATGTTTTCATATAAAAAGAAATGTAATAAAAATAATATAACAATGCCTTTTATGTAGAAAAACGAAAACTAATTCATTTCTCTCTTTTCAAAACGTTCCACTTGTAGACAACTAAAGTACAACAAGTTGGGATATGATATCTGTCAAATGTGATCACTATTTTAATTGTAGCCGTAGCTTTAGCTTTTGTTTATTACCACGACATATTGTTTGAGCAGGTCTGACCATCTTCCAATAACAAAATAATGGATATGTCTTAAAGCCGGGTCCCACGGCCCGTTTTCTCACAGATCAGTCCGCGCCGCGCCGGACCGACGGGTCGTGGGAACCGATGCATCCGATGAAGCCCGTGGTGGTCTCTTGTCGTCCGTCCGATCCATCGGGAGTCGGTAAGTTCAAAGGCGCGGCGCGGCGCGGCGCGTCGGCGCCCGTCGCGGCCTGTATGGGCGCGTCTACGTTGCTTGTTAACCCTTAACTAACATAGTGAAGTAAATTAATACCCCAGTCGTATATTTTTGATTATATTTCCTTAACCTTTTGTATTAGCGACTTCCACGGCCAGGTATTCTCAGTCGAGCACATGCGCTAGGAACACGAACAGGTGGATGCGCAGCACGCAACGTTGGATGGTTTTCGTGCTATTAGCCTTTGGGGTAAGTTTTAACCCCACTATGTTATTAGTGTAACAACAACACACTTTGTGTTTCGAACAAGTTCTTGTTTTTTTAATATTTTTAACATACTTATTTTTGCCACAAAATGTTAAAATATTCAAATGAAGAACAAATAATGACCATGTTCAATGATTCAGAGGAAGATGAGCTTACAAATCTGCCACTAAATCAATTTGAGAGTGATTATGAAGATGGCGTAACTGCTGAAAGTGATCATGACACAGAAAGTGAGATGAAAATTGAAAGCGATGCAGAAGCATCATCAGATGAATATTTCAACAGTAATCAGTTTTCATATTCAGAGCTTGCAAACTTGAATCAAAAATGAAACGGCGAATCTTCATCAAAGATCTTGGTCCTCCTTTGATTAAACTTCATGTTAAAAAGAGAAAACATGATGCTTTCAGGTATCCGAAAGAGCTAAGAGAACAAATTTATAATTTTCTTGGATGTTGATTAACGATGGCGAACCACCAGCAAAGAGAGTGAAATCTGGACACTGTTACCTCTGTACGTAAAGATGGTCGAACGTGAACAAAAACGAATAAGTAACATTTAAAGTCCTGAAAAAAAACTAAAACCAAAGTCAAAGTAAAATTGTCCTTTTTTGTATATATTTGAATAAAAATGATGAAATTAACTACAAAAAGTTATCAAGCGATTATATGAATATTATTTTGTAATATATATAGCTCTGAAATTGGGGTGGATTTTTACCCCACAATGTTGGTTATGTAACAAAAAGTCACTATGTTAGTTAGGGGTTAATCGTTCATTTCGCTTGCGGCGGCGCATGCGCGTACACGCACTTGATGGAGTGGAGAATGTCAGACACCAGGCGGGCACGGGCCGTGGGAACGCTCAAAACGGGCCGCGACGGGCTTACACGGGCGGAGCAACGCCTGGCGCGGCCCGTCGCCCGGCGCGCCGTGGGACCGCACCGTTATGCGGTCGGAGTAAAATGTGGTAAAATGGTTTTAAACAAGGTTAGATGTATGTTTTAAATAAGTTGTTTCTGAGAGTAGAAAATAATGTTTCCTTAGTCTTAATAAAAAATATTTGATTGTATGACTTCATACTTTTAGAAATAAGTATATTTAAAGTAAGATTGCTCATTTTTTAAATTGTACTTTGAAAACACGTTACGATTCTTCTTCTAAAACTATATGTGGCTGATTTACCAGCAGAATGAGCGGGCTTCAGTCTAAGGAGCAATTTTATTAAGTTAAAACAAACCGTTTTATTGTAAAAATAATCTGGTAATTAACAATTATAAAAAGGGCGGCAAAAATTTTACAGCCTCCTGGAAAATGTGTTAATTCGTCTCGTATACTTACAAATTTAGTTATTTTCAAAAACATGTAAGATAGGTGGTTAGTGGAATAAAGGAAACATTATTTATTTCCGATATGTAGATATTTTGCGCCACAGATTGTTATGTAAGAAAATAAAAGAATAAACTGAGCTTAGCATTCTTAAAGAAAGTCGTAGATACGTCTTTTGTAAGGCGAGGTTAATTAGCATATCTATTAAACAAACGTCGTGCTTACAATGAATAACATTTTAATAATTCATACATATGTACAAAGGGATAAAGCATTTTTAAATATAATACTCTCATTGACTTTAATAGAGTAGATACGCATAGCTTCCAATAAGTACTTACTTAGGTCTAATTTTTATCATTTAGACTATACGAATAATAAAATATGTAGTAACAAAACCAAACCTGTACCCGAATCATTAGTTATTTATTTTCTGTTCCTTTATTTGTGCATTTTATGCAAAAAGTACTGGACCGATTTTAACTACATTTTGTGTAGTCATGACTTATTATGTCTATATATTCGGGTTATCATTTGGCCTAAATGAAAATTTTTCTTATTCAAGAGAAAACGCAATAAACAGAGGGCCTAGACAATGTATCAATCGATTAGCGAAAGCGCTAGTAGAAAAGTCCAAAATGTATGGGTTTGACATATGCCTTAGCTATGTCACGTGGTCTGTTGTCAACGAATATATTAGTGATTTAAAGTTCAAAATGCATACGCTGCGTTTAAGCGATGACGATTGTAGAAATCGAATCGCTTCATAACGAATGGCGGTTGGCTATAGGCCCAGTTCTATTATGTTGTCCGCAGAAATTTACATGGCGAATACTAGCTAAGCCTTAAGAGATAAGTACATAAAATCAATTTACTTCAAAATTGTAGGTCCTAAAAATCGAAAAGTCCTACAGAGATCTCCGCAATAGCATATGTCTGTCCCTAAGGTTGCAACAACAATTTTTATCTATTTAAAATACAATTCTAAGACAACACAAGTCTAGTCTCGGATAGGGTTGGCGCTAGTGAAATATAATATGGCTAATCAAATCAAAATTAATAAAATAATAAAAAAATATACGCAAATAAGAAAAAATGGTAAGAAGGTGATTTATGAAGAAAATGGAAATAGATCTCGTTTTAAGTGTTCGTACTCAATAATAATTTCAACCTAGGTAGGTATATTAGTTTCGCTCTTATCAATTTCGGACAGCGGGTGATTGATGTTTTCGTGTATTTATTATCCCTCAGCTCATCAAATTGATATTTAGGTAATCCTGCGTTTCCATTAAAATATAATTAGCAAATATACATCTATACATATTATAGTAAAACAGTAATTTAGAAAAAAACTGTACATGAAATATTTTTAAAAGACAATGTCTGTAACGTATTATATATTAAATATAGACCCCAAAATAATAGTTATAGTTCTTTTTCTGTTTTTCTCAATGTCTGTTATCGTTTTACACAAAATGTACCGCACCGATTTTAACCAAATTTAGTGTACTGATAACTTATTACTCGAGTCATCACTTAGGATACTTTTTATTGCAGAACATTATTTCATTTCCACGCGAAAAAAAATGTGGTTTTATTGAATCGTCCTTAGAAAGCTAACGTTGGCCAAATCTTAAGAGATACATCAAAAAAATGTAGGAGAAAATTATAGGTCTTAATCAGGCCTTCAAGAAAAGTTTTGCAATAGTATGTGTGTCTACTAAGATACACTAAACAGTAACTTAACTAATCGACGTGCGCGTTCACACAAAAAATACTCTCGAAAAACACAATAACTGGTTCAATGAAAGAATCTTTGGTACATTATAGGGAATAGCATAAATAAAATTTAAAATTTAAATTTAAATCAATCTATTACGAACGTACCTATTAAGTGATCCGTATAGAGGGTAATATATTTTTAGCCGTGCAGTTTTTATTTAATCATTAATCAATAAAAAAAAGTATTATCAATTATTTTAACTCGATGTTATAGAAGGAAATTTAAAAAAGATATACCTAATTGTACTCTAAAGAATTCAGCAGTCAGCAGAAAATGTACTTGCACAGTATGCCTAAGAAAAATAAAAAAAGTCAGCTAGTATTTTAAATAAAACTATCTTTGCAGATTTCTTCGCGGATTTATTTTGGTTTTAATATTATGCTTAAATTATTTTTTATAGTATTGCTTTAATCAATACATATAAATAAAATAAAAGTGTCTTTAATTGTTTATAATTTTAAATTAACAGCTTTTCACTAAATGCATATAAAAGTATGTACATATGAAATTAAATTTTTGTCTGTCTGTCTGTTTGTTCTAGCTAATCTCTGAAACGGTTGGACCATTTTTGACAGGACTTTCACTCGTAGATAGCTAACGTTATAAGGAGTAATTACGGCTACTTTTAATAGAAAATTATAAAAACCTTTTAATTTATGTATAAATTACGCCCGTAAGCGTAGCGGGCCTTGGTAGGGTTTGCTAGTAAGTAATATATTATTTTTAATTTTCTTTATGGTTAAATGTCTTATAAAAGCAATTCTAAATAATATTGCCATATTTATTTAGAAATTATTAAAAAAAAACAATAAATTTTGTAAGGTACCTTACAGTAAAGTACCCAATTTTGAGACTTCTAAAACCTTAGTTCCTCCCGTGACTAGGAGTGTTGTAAAGCATTCGGAAAATGGGGATTAAACATCAAAACAAATCAACGAAAAAATTGAAAAGTTAATTTTATTTTAAATGTCGAATGTCAAATACTCCCGTAAATCTAAGAAAGTATTAACTAGGATTATAAATTATTAATTGAGATGCGGAAAGGGCGGGCTAAAATGTGAAAAGGATCAGTGATATTTTCCAGTCATCCTCACAAAGGGCAATCGAAATTAATAACATTCCTTGTTATTACACAGGAGTTCGAGGAGATTAAGGAGTACACGTATGTTTTAATATTGTGATAGATACCTTATTAGTTATTACTTACATAATATGTATTTCGTCAGTTTTCAATGATACATTTACTCGAAGTGAGACTATATAATTATTATAATATCGCAAGCCGATGTTCCTTCGTCGTTTCGCTCAAGGTAATTTAAAAATTTAAAACAAGTATCTTTATAGTCTTAATCTAGTGACTAGTCTGATATACTCGTACGTTCTCAACTTTACGCATATTATGATATTATAACATACTAATACTATATTTTTGCCGAGCCGAAATATCCAGTATTTCATTAAATTAAACAGAGGTAAATATGTATATTAGCGTATTGTCTCATATCAAGAAACAAAAACTCAAAGCATGAAAAATTCACAAAAGCTTAAAATCGTTCCTCTTAACATTTTTGTCTATAATCTATACTTCTATACTTATATTATAAAGCTGAAGAATTTGTTCGTTTGTTTGAACGCGCTAAGCTCAGGAACTACTGGTCCGAATTGAAAAAATATTTTTGTGTTCGATAGTCCGTGTATCGAGAAGGCTATAAGCTATATTAAATCCCGCTACGAGCGGAGCATCAATGAAAAATGTTGCAAAAATGGGAGAAAATATTCCTTTTGGGAGCTTCCGTTGCGTGCGCTGCGTACACGGTTAAAGTTATGCAAAAATCATGTACTTTACTTATGACGGAATTGTTCCCCTTTAAAAGTTCTAAAAATAATAATTTTGGAATTGTTCTCCTTTAAAAGTTCTAATTTGGGATAAAATTGCTCTTGGCATCATTTGTTTTCAATAAATATCTTAAGAGATATCACAGTTTTAACATAACTTCGCAACAAAATCACCGCGTATAAGATTGGTCGGGCGGGACGAATTACTACCATGTGAGATTAAGAAAATAAATTACTAGGTATTAAAATATAATCATTTCACCAATAATTTTATTATACTAGAATAGAATTAACTCATTTTAAGGTATTAATTTATTTATTATCTGCTTATGAAGTAACTGTAATAGGTACCTTAAACCTATACTTGTAACATACTCGTATTATGGACGCAGCCACGGATGCCATGTACTTAGTATAAAATAATATAAAAAGTCATATAAAAATTTTGTTTGCCTGGTTTTGTTTCGGAACAGGATATATGTAGATACAGTGTACATAGAAGAGCGTATGATACAGAGGTGTATTGCTTTTATTAAATATTGGCCTCCATTTGCTATCGAGTTTGTGTTTTTTCATGCATAAATAAATTCAGACGTATAAAATAAAAACGACTATTTTATGACTCGAAAATTTTAAGATAGAATACGTGTAATGAATTTATAATGAATTTCGCACAGAAAATTAAGTGTAACGCATTCACGGCGATGAATTGCAAAAAAAATGTGGTTGAACTCAGTTGAGGAGATGAAATTTATAAAATTAAGTTCGAGGAGTAAATGTAATCAAAGTAAAATAATTTTAATCAGTTTCAACTTGAAACTTTCAAGGAGCAAAGCAGGTATTTTGTAATACATATTTAAAATTTGATTAAAATTGAATATCTAGTGTATAGTATTACATACCTCTTACTAGTCAACTAATATTTGTTTAATAATATTACAGTATAAACGGGTCAGGTTAGGTCATTCGAGTGACGCTTTTACTACAAACAAAGCTGCCGTTCTGAGCTCTTCACTTCACATTCTCGTTTGATCACGTAAGTTATCGGTCTTTTGATGACACTCAAAGCTTTTAACAAATTTTGAAGAAGCTTTATAATAAGTTAAGAAATATAAATATTTATTTAACAAGGTAGTCATGCAGATAAGTAGAAAGTAGTAAGCACGCTACCATGAATTAAAATTATGAATAATTTTTTCGCCGAGATATTTTTTAATATCCAAAGTGTTTTAAATATTGAAATTTTTGAATAATTAATTTTTATTTTTAAAGAAATTAGAGGAAATCCTTTATTTTACTAGTGTGTAATAGATATATGCCCAATTGTAATTAAAATAGTTGTAACTTTAATGTAGGATTCCCTTTAGAACTTAATACCTAGAGTTATAGTATTCGTTTGTTTTAAAAGTGATAATACGTTTGCATATCCAAAATAATTTAAATTAAAATGTTCTTAAAGTTATCAATTATAAATGATGAATTTGAACTTAATAAAGTAGAAAATACTTACGCTTAAAGATAAATACGCACTGAAATACCAAGAAAAGGAGCACTTAATTTTTGTCTCAATGCTTTTCGAATTTCAATGAATTGGTATCATAATTTGAACTAGATAGGGGATGTATAAAGGGCATAATATTTTAAAATAGCCTCATTAAAGGTACACCGATCCAAGGCGCGATGTAGCGAAAGGTTACGTCTCGTAGCAGTCTCGCTACGCGTGGGGTAAGTTGCGGCCCGGGCGAGACGAGCGACTGCGGGGCGCGCGTGGGTCGCACTGGTCCGCTCTCCGCTGGCTGCGATTAATCCATACAGGGGCGAGGAGGCTGTATGTACCGGACTGGAGAGCGGACGGGCGACGAGCGCCGACTGCCGCGACGCCCGCAACCGCCTCGACGCTCGCTAGAGCTGTAATTTTGCCGGCGCGGGCGGCCGCCACAGCCTCGTGTTGACACAATTTTAATAATGTCACAAAGGTAAATTTCGGGAATTGTGCAGTGACATAAGTTACACACTCCGATGATTATGCTTAATATAACATCATCATATGGTATTATGATTATTACTAAGCTTTAATTATTATTCGTAGGATTAGGCTTTTTGTTATTATCATAATAATAGATGTCAATTACCTATAGAAAATAATGACAATGAACCATACCGATACTATTTTAACAATGGTTATACTCGTAGAAGGTCTACATAGTATTATATGTATATAAAAGTTAGTATTCATAGTGCTTATAAGTATGTACCTATATATCTTCCCTAACATAAATAAAATGGTTTTTTTATAATTAATTATTTTAAGGAAGTATGTACATTTATACCTGCGGTAGCTTACTTGTGTATTATATAAATATATTGACCAGTGTTAGCGCAGCGGTCATCAAGCGGATTTCCGGTATTAGCTCGCGCTCAAAAACGTCCAATGTTTATTGGCCATTCAATCGTGATAACCGATTCGAGTATTTGTGCTTTTATGAACTTTAAATATCGAAAAGCTTACGAAGTGGTGTCACTGTATGGAGACGGAACGGATATTGCTGTGGGCACTGTTGATTAATTATAATTCATCATTAATAACAATACATATGAAGAAGAAATTTGTTCTAAACATGTTTTCGAGCTTTTGCCAAAGATTGAGACGTCAAAGAAAATTAGAAGTTCCAATATTTGACCGGTGTTGTTGCTATAACAATAAATAACCTCAACGTGACCAGTTTACTGGTTGCTGCATTAGGCGTGGTCAAAGGAAATAAGATATCAGATTTCGGACGCGTTTTATGCCGATAAAACCTCTAAAATGAGCTCCCGGAAACAATTTTCTAACAAAGAACGAAAAATCAATTTCTGTTTCATTTATATTATATTTATATTTATTTATAATTTATTTTATAAAATATGAGTTATTTGTATGGACCATTTCTGTTTCTTTATTGAACATATCCTTTGTGCAAAAAAGATTGCTTGTGACATTCATATCAGTAAATATTCATTAATAAAAATGTAAAAGGTATAATATCATCACCACTCATTTACATACATTTGTATACCTGAAACCGCACGAAAATAATTAGAAATGTTGTAAAATATGGACGAGAAACCTAAAAATAGAAGTGGATGACACGAAAGCCGGTTCTGCCTCTTGAGAAAAGCAAAGATGTTTTGGTCATGACAAGGCGCCGTGTTCAGTAATGAAAGAACAACTACTTGACTTAAATATGTTCCTTGAATTTAACGTGAAGGCTATTATGTAGGTATATATTATCAGCTTAAGTAAGTAAATTGTAACGCTTACGTAGTAGGTACATATGTATTTAATATTAATTAAGGTAACGCCAAGTCTAAAAAATGTATTAGGTACGTGTATTTTACATAGGTACATAATACGAATATTTTGAAAACTTTTCTAAATTTCTTATGTTTAATATGTTATAATTTTGTGTTATTGTAGATAATGTTAACTTCGTTATTTGTTACACATCGCGTCAGGAAGAAATATATTATGTAAAACGCATATTACAATTTTAAATCAAAAATAATTTACCAATACATTTTTTTAACAGAAGTACAAAAAAATATTGTTCTATTTAAAAATCTGTTGAAATGTAGTAGTTAATAGTTATACTACGAGTACATTAACGAGTATAAAATTGTTAACAGTCGCGTTTTTAGTATATGCATATTTTATGATAAAGTTAATTTTTCAGATTAATTATAAGCTCACATAAGGTATACAACAATATTAATGCCAATAAATTTCAAATTTAAAGTAAGCAAACAATTGTTTAATTGATAAAGGATTTTTTACCAGATAGGTACATAGTTGTATAACAGATAGATACACACATACGCAGTAAAATAGCCCAGAGCAACCTACGAGTACAATAATTTAAAAGTTAAGGTAAATTATCATTACCGCTAATTAGACTACGAAAAAATGGATAAATTTCAATAGCCGAAATATCTTTTCTACTTTTATATAAACCTAAAGGTCGACTATTTATCTTACCCATAGGGCACGTATATTTCACTTTATCCTACTCTATCTAGTTATAGTCTCAAAATGATGATTTGTTATAATATACTGTCATAGTTCTTTATTTTAATAACGATGTAGGATATCTTGTACATGTACCTACGAGTATCTATACTAAAACTAACAACGCCCGCGGTTCCGCCCGCGTCCGAAGAATGAAAATTTAGGGTTATAAGAATTGTTTGATGCCAAATCATAAAAAAGTGAAAAATAAAAATTTGGTCTAAAAATAAAAAATAAAATGTCTGCAGAGTGCCACCCTTATCACCTAGGACAATAAAAATTTGCTTACGACCTATTCTCAGACCTACCAAAGATACACAAAAAATTTCATAAAAATCGGTCAAGGCGTTTCGGGGAAGTTCGATAACAAACACTATGACACGAGAAATTTATATACTTACTTGCCTTCTCCGCGGCTACGCTCGCGTTCTAAAGGCTGGAAAAATTTCTTTCGTCCCGCCCGGCCCGTCCACCCGGCACTTTTATCTTGCACGTGTTGATTTTGTTGCAAAGTTACGTTAAAACTGTGATATCTCGTAAGATATTTATTGAAATCAAATGATGTCAAGAGCAATTTTGTTCAAAATTAAATACTTGTGATGAATAACTTATTTTGATAAGGATCAATATCATGTTTATTAAACACCTTCGCAAATAAGGCATTATCTTAAAACAAATTTGATTACCATAAAAAAGGTTATAGCGAGTTAACCTTAAAAGATAGACATGCTATCGCGGATTTTTTTAGAACTTTTAAAGGGGAACAATTTCGTCATACATCATTTTTGCATAACTTTAACCGCTTACGCAGCGCACACAACGGAAGCTCTCAAAAGGAATATTTTTCTCCCGTTTTTGCAACATTTTTCACTAAAGCTCCTAGTGGTAGCGAGATGTAATATAGTCTATAGCCTTCCTCGATAAACGGACTATCCAACACAAAAAGAATTTTTCGATTCGAACCAGTAGTTCCTGAGATTAGCGCGTTCAAACAAACAAACAAATAAACTCTTTAGCTTTATAAATAGTATAATAGAATAAAGAATTAGATTATAAAGGTAGGTAAAGTTTCAAACTTTATTTGTTTGTAGGGGGTAATCTTCGGAATACTCGGCCGATCATAAAATTTCTTTCGCTAACAGAATGCTACATTATTCAGGAGTGGAGGAGAAAAATCTTATATATAGAAATCTAGTAATCTAGTGTCTGAGAATAGGTCGTTTTTCGTCGTCGTTACATAACCCTTATCAGGCTCTTCAGATGTTTTTTTTATTATAGACCGAATTTTGTTTTTATGATTTACCATTAAAAATACTTATAACCCTATATTTTCATCCTTCTACTACCAATCCCTATTTTTTAATTGTGATTGGAACAATCTATCTATAATAATAAAAGCGAACTTATCACGAAATTTGGAAAACCTTGACGGATAAAGATGAAATTTGAAAAGGGAAAGGTCGCTTGTATTCAAAATACATCCGCTAAGAACGGATTTTAAGATGGTCTAAGGGCTCTCGCAAGTTTGTATGAAAGTCCTTCTTTTTTTGTGCTACCAACATTAAATTTAGCAGGGAGGTAGTTTATAGTTAGTAGACGTCCGTTAAGAAAGGGTTTTTTTTTGACAGGGTGGGATTAAGAAGGTCTAAGGGCTCTCACAAGTTTGTATGAAAGTACTTTATTTTTTGTGCTACAAACTTTTTTGGCAGGGAGTTAGTTAATAGTTAGTAGATGTTCGCTAAACGGATTTTGCGACAGGGCCGGTGTGAGGGAGTATAATCGCTCTTGCAACCCCTTTGTGTTCAACAAACATTTATTAATGGCTTATAATACGACAACAAAAAAAAACCACTAAATTCGAGATTACTTTTAGAATTATTCAAATCGGACACTCCATTCAAAAGATATTACGAGTTTAAAAATGTCAATCTAAAGAAAATACTAATAGAAAAATAGAGCGCAGCGGGCACCGAAGTGCGGGAGAGGGGCGTGCATATCTACGGACTACGAGTATGAAATAAGTAACCGCGCGGCTCACGAGTATATTTACGAATTACGATGGGTTTTGAAATTACTGGACTGATTTTAAAGAAATTTTCAGGCAATCTATAGATCAAAGCGAGTGACCAAGTGAAGTTTAGAAGCGATTATTAACATGAACGCGGTCGAAGCCTAGCGGGTACTAGTTTCATATTTTTTTTTGTATTTTTAATGAAACCAAAAAAGTACCTATTCAAGGAATTTACTTGCAATAAATTTAATTTCCTCTAACTTATCCTTTCTACAGGTAAAGAGGAGAAAAATGCGCACTAAGAATAAGTCTACAATTAAGTTACAATGTAGCAAGTTTAATTATTTTTCCAATTTTACTCCAAGTGGCGGCAATATCAATAAAGACTACGTTTGTTTTATAGTCACTTCAAGCACTGTAAGTTAAGCGTTTTGTTTCGGAAGGTTCAAAAAACATTCATTTGACAAAGGACTTTTTTATGGCTGCGTCGGATGGAAAAGCACGCTCACTAATAGAAATTCCACCGGAATACTGTAAATGGAAAGACGTGCTGGGTACAATATTATCAGATTCGTATCATTTTTCGGTGAGAGTAAAGACTCAATGGATTTAGAAGAAAACCGTTTTGACGAAGGTATCCTATTTGGCCAGAAAATAATAAGTCCGTCGATGGCTTAAACTTATTTTGTGCAGAAACAGTTTCTGTATCGAAATATAAAATATTATGAAAGAATTGTTGATATTTTATTAAACTACAAGCTATGTACCTAAATAATGTAAAAATATAAAAATGTGTTTAGCCCAGCCCATCTGATAGAATTCAGCAGATTTATGTTATAAAGGTACGAATATTTTATGCAATATTATACTTATACTTAATGAGAAATAAAATTAATATTAGGTACAATTATAATATAAATAATCATTTAGAAATTGTCGTAAATTATATTATAGTATTTGATGATAACCTTTGAAATCATTTGCCCCGTTTTATAATTTTTTTTTACGGGATAACAAAAATATTGTGCTTTATAAGAGGCACAGTTAATAAAATCTAAAAGTTCAATATTGTGTATTTACGAGTGTGTAATATTTAATTACTCTTGGATTGTTGGAAAAGACAAAAACTCATTTAAAATGATTCCCTCAGTAAATATTTAATTTTGACACCGGAATGCTATTTGAAGTTACAATAAATCTTCTCATTTAATAAAACAAGCTTTCCAGTAGGCCTCCTGTCGAGGAGGCTGAACGATAGCACTTTTGAATATATTACAACGCCAGTAACGCTCTATGGTAATTTATAACTAGTAATTAACTTAGTTTTTAAGTAATAGGTATAACTATTTTAAACTGTTATATACTTAGTATAGCTTTTAATATCCCATCTAGCTTCTAGATTATGAGAAATAATTAAATGGATTAAAAAGTTATTTATTCGTTGTACTTACTTTACCTTATCAAATATTTTTGGAGTCGTTGTCAGTGGATTTATTAATATTATCTAGTATAGTATTATGTTATCTGTGATATTATTAATGATTTTATGCTTTTTTAATTGTGATTTCTAAAAAGAGCCATGAAGTTGTACATTAGAACCTTCTTCTATACTATTTCCAATCTGAACTTATTGTTGTACTTATTGTATCCTTATTCTAAAACTTAACTTAATGTAAACATAGTTTATATATTTCTAAAAGTCTGTCAATCTAAAAACCACAAGGCCATGGAGGTTAGATACAGGAGAACCAACGCTTCATACTAAAGCATTACCCGTCTGTCTCTGAAAATTTGTAGAGTTTATAGCGCGCTGCCGTCAATAAGTAGTATCTGTCAAGTTAGCTATTTATGAGTACTGTCACTATTGTGACAACGTGAAGTTAGGCATTGAGACAACATAGCGATCGCAGCGCCTCCTTGGTTTGACAATATTTCTGAGACACTACATTCTAGGGCCTTGGTTCTCCTGGTTTCTAATCTCCATGCACAAGGCATTAAAATAATAGATAAAATACAAAAAAATATTATTTTAGCATTTATAGTAGTTCGAGTTTCACGAATACAAATAATTTATAAAATATTGAAAAAATATTCCGATGCAAAAGAAGTATAAATAGAAATCCGCGCAATCCAGTTAATATATTATTTCCTATTCATGGTAATTTCTAAAAGTTTTGGCATTGTTTTATAATTATTGTGATAGTCTTCTTTGTTTAAAGCATGGCCCCTTTCAAAGGGGTAAACGTCTGATATAAATCAACAACTTTAATACACTATTGAAAGGAGCTGTTGACTTGGGCTGTATACTCAAAGAATGAATAAGACCTCCGTTGAAAAATAACCTTATTTGTTGACGTCTAGTGCGCTTCGGAGGAAAATAAATTTATTCCGCTGAATATAAGACTCTCGAGGTACCTACGAATATGTGTTATTGAATGCAGATTTTTACCATTGCACATTAGAATAGAGAACTCAACAAGAAGACCATAGGTAGATACAATTGCTACTAAAATATTACATATTTACGTAAAAAATTGGATTTTTTGCTAGGTACTTATAAAATTATCTTAATATGTGAATGGTTATGTTTAAGACTAATATTATTAATGTTTAAGATTAATACTAATAATAGAATTGTTCAGAAACGGCAGATTAATGGGTATTCTCATTAGTAGTTTCTTTGACGTGGGAAATTTGTCTTTGAGAGAAGTGCGATATTTGCTCTTCGTAATAACGCAAGAGAATTTAATTATTTGTTACTGTAATAGGTACCTATGTGTTACGAGCACAACAACAATATTTCGGTAGTCGGATCTGTAGGTACATTGAATAATTGGTGTAATGTGTGTAAAAAATAAAAAGAATATTTTGTGTGTAATAATCTTTTTGCAATCACAATTTTTATCGATACAGAGCCATGGAGGCCGATTACAGTTTTTAGAATTTTGGTCTGTATGTCTGAAAAAACCAGTAGGCAGATTTTGAAGAAATGTGGTTTAATGATAGCTGGTTATCCGGGACAACATAAATAAATAATAAATAAATATGTTGTCTCTAGTGTACAAATAAAACCGCTTTGTATACTTATTATTTATTGGGTCCTGAAAAAACATTTTTTAAATTATTTAAGAAAACTGAAATACGCAAAAATTATAAAGCCTTTTGCATTAAGTCTGCCTTATAATAGAAAATTAGCAATTTTATTAAAAGTATAGGTTTCCCATTTTTTAAATCTTTAAGAAAAGGACTTGTTTACATTAAAAAAGCGAACATATCGTCCTAGTAAGTTTTACACTTAGTTAATAACAAGAAAGTACTAGGTTTTCTTAATATTTAGGTAATATACAATATTCCTTGGAAAAAGAACCCAATTACTTGTATTTAAATGCTTTTAACAATAAATTTATACAGATATACCGATAAATCATACCTGAACTTCTTTTACTTCACTTACAATGAATTTCTTTTACGAAAACTGCCAATGGGACCGTTATGTCAATAATAATTGTAATCCCAGCGTGGAGGGTTACGAAGGATTTAGCACGGATCAATGATTTATTATGAGATCGGGAGTACAAAATATATACTGTATGTTACATACATTATTTACTAAAACATTAGGAATCTATAAAAGGTAGCGGAATATTATGTACATTTATATAAGTGACAGTAGAGGCCCCGAAGTATTAAATTGTTTAGACCGTCGTTTTCAACCGACTTTAAAAATGAGGGAGGTTTTCAATTCGGCATAATTTTTTTTATGTTTGTTGTCCCAGACTCCATTATTTATTGACCGGTTTGGTTTAGTTTTTGACTTAATATTTATACATACAGCTTGGTTTCATAAAAATTACCTATGATGATGATGCATAATATTTAACAAAATATTATTAGTATTTTTGAACTTGCTCGTGCTACATTACATATTTGTAAGTAGATATGCAGATACAGAAATAGGTTTATAAGCGGCTTTCGTGGTGCACCGCGTAACCACTAGTAACCTCAAGGATTATCATTCGAACAAACTTACTACCACGCAATAATTGTTTACTTACCACAAGTTATAGCAGTAAGTATAGGAAAGTGCTATATCTATGAACGGTTCTACCTGAACATCAATAATATCTTTAATAATAAAAACACAAACACAACGAACCAAACGCATCCGTAAAGAATTTTTGTCATAATTGCTATATTTTAACGCAATATTTTCATTACTTTAAGTGTACAGACCACAGTATAACAATTATCCTTGCTTCTTTGGCAAAATATTTTATAGTATATTTTTGCTTCCGTTAAGTTACTACGAATATGACATAAATTAACTAGAGTTCATAACGGGTTAAATTTTTTACGTAAATATATGACCTGCCTCCCGGTCCCTTGAGGCCGAGAGATGTAGCAGCTTCAACACATTCTTTTTCTGAAGTAGGCACTTCACTGGTTCTAACTAATACAAAAGCAGTGTGATCTTCACAGCACATCATTCCAATATACCGTCCTTTCAGCTTCATTCTCACGTCAGCCATTTTTATAAGCGGTTCCGGATTCGGTCTTTCTGCATAGCAATGAAATTAGATTTTATTAAGCAAATGACAAGCAAAAAAAAAAGAAAATGTATGAAAATATATTAAAAAAAATTATATATATATTAATTTTTTTTAGTTATTAATAAATTTAATAAGCTCTAGTTATTGGACGACTCTTGAGATAGGACTGAGTGGCTGGAACGAATCGAAATATGATTTAATTGATTTGAAATATAAAGTTAGTGTTTTCTAAATTTTATTTATAATTCCTATATTTTTTAAAAATATTTTAATAAACTTAGGCATACTCTACTATGTGTAATAGGTATATTTTTCTGAAGTTTAGTACTTAAGATGTTCAAACAGAAATAACAATCTACGACCATGACCTTCATGCAATAGCTCTCGTGCGTATAAGTGACTGTCACCGGGTAACCTTTTTAAGTGTATAAGTATATATAGAATATAAAATATTTTACTGTCAGCTAACGAGTTTCCCCGTTACCGGCATAAACATTAGCAAAAAATCTGGAAAAAAACATTTAAAAGGCGGCCTGTTTATTATGATTATGAGTCAAGTCGTGAAAGTTAGGAGCGGAAATGGCGCGCGGGAGGGTATGTACTGGAGCATTACTGTCGCACCTTTATTGCGCACTTCTTCTATCTTGACAAGGGCTAAAAAGTGTTTGGTGTGCTACCATATAAGTTTACACAAATATAGACATAATATCAATAAACCTATATTATATACATATCCTTTTAAATTCTTATTGAACAGAAAAAAGTACGAGTATATCGTTGCAAATATTTCAATATTAGATTTTCATCTTTTGATTCAGATTAAGCAAAACTTTTATGATCACCTTTATCACGTTGTTCCATTTTAATGATAGCTCGATAAGCACCAGGCGTGCCACCGCAAAGAAGTAGTACTTGAACCCCCGGCCGCGGCTCCATCATCACTGTCGCTTTGTGCCATTCGACACCTAGGTCGGGGTATATGGCATCTATTACAGCTTTGAATCTGTTAAGCCTCTACAAAATTAATAATTTTTTTTAAAGCAAAATCGAAGCGAATTTTGCTTCAGTAACCTGCTTTATTGACTTGACTCTTGAGGTATTTAGAAGTTTATGAATATGTACTATTACCTGGAGTAAAATTTAAGCTACTTACTGATACTGGAAAACAATTCGATAACTAACCTTCTCTTCGACTAAAGAGAATATAATAGGGCTAACTTCTGTTGTATCAGACCAAAAGTAGATAATTTTCCACATAGAATCAACTATTTCATGAGGATTGAATTGAGCATCATGTTCGAATTCTTCACAGGTAGTAGCAGTGTGAGAGCTCACGTCCGAGGCCCTGCCGAGAATCGCTAGTGCGTTTAGCGACACATTTACAAATATCCAGAGCCGTGTAAACATTCTCCACTTTCCGTTGCCCATTTAGTAATTGAATCCGTATGTTTGCAAACATTCTATTATATATTAAAGTACACAGCAAAGAATAAAATTGCAGTGTAGATAGTTCAACTTGAATAAAAATAAATGACAATAGTAATTAAGAAATTCTTTAGTTAATTAAATGTATAAATACTCTAGCAATCGTGTTAAGAGCATTTTAACATTTTATTTTCATGCATTATAGATAAAAAAGCTTGGATATTAAAGTAGAATTTAATTACTATTGCGAGTACATATAGAGTTTGGTTTTCGGAGCGTAAACAAAAGATGTTCCCATATATTCGTTTCGGTTTCTAAAAGCAGAATGTTATCAAGTCTAAAAATCAAAGTACAGTAATAAAATCTGACTAAATTAATTACTATAATATATCTAACGAAGCCCTAAATGTATCAAATTTAATTATCTTGTTATAAAATGTTGATTAAACAAAAGAATTAATAGAATCTAATAAAAACTTTCCAAAAAATAGATGTTATGGATTAGAATAAAAGCATATTACAGATTTATAACTTCAAAAATTATACTTCCAATAGGTATATTTATGGTCTCGCAGCATGTCTTGTCATGTCTGTATGTCTCAAGAAGGTGGCCCACTTCTGTGGGCGGTGGACTATTTGGGTTGCTCCTGAGTCTTGGAGTACTTCTCTGATAGCAGAATAGACTGTGGGATCAGCTACCAGGTTGTCGTAGTAAGTTTCGGCAGTTTTGTTGGGTTTTAGTGGGTAATGACTACTTTTTTTGGTTGGTAAGCCCTATATAACCTGTTACCTGCAAGTGGTATGCGTTGCGTATGCGTATGTACTTATTTAACATTAAAAAGAAAAGAAGTTAAATAATCTTTAATAATACCAATTAAACATTTTAGTGGCACTGTTGACAAACATATGTCATTATTTAAAAACAATTGCATTGCAGGGTAACACAAACACTTAGAGAAAACATTAATAAAAGGCATTACCAATCCAGATTTCAAACATTTTGTTTGATCTTCAATGTAACGGGGTAGGGAATCCCATGAAAAACATAAGAAATGCAAGTCTTGCAACGTATTTCTTCTTATGTAAACACAAGTCCGTTATTTTATATAGTACCTAATTTATGGAAGCACCTATCTAACAACTTTACCTAATTAGTAAAATAAATTAGTAAACACCATTTTATCAAATTGTGTTGTACATACTTTATTTCTTTAATAAATAGATTCAATTCAATTCTCTTGTTAATGGCTTCAAACGTGCCAGTTGAGCACAGATTTTAATAAATTGAATGACATGGTTTATACTTTCTGACTTCTAGCCTGTATTATAAATTATAATACCTACTCTACATCCCGTCAAGACTGCACGTCACTTCGACCGTCGACGATCGAAGATGAAAACACGTCTTAGTTCCCTTTTAAAGCAGCCCGGCATTTATTTAATTAGTTTTATTCATCTAAAGTTATTAAATTTTTTAGGATTTTGTCAGTAAGTTTATACAAGGTTAGATTTATTTAATATTATATATTTAACATTTTTTTTCTAAATTATTTTTAAGCGTATAGGCAAAGAACATATAATATAACAGAAGTTGCACTCCTCTGATCTCGAAAAAGGCAGCCGTTTTAAGTTAACTTTAAAAATATAAAAAAAATATATAAAAAATAATAAATTACCTTAATATTACGCTCACAAGAGCGCAATACCTTTGTGTACGCAAGTGGTAGTGTTTTCAAGTGGTAGTGCCATGCTTGTTACCTTCGGGTAGCAGCCGAATGGGCCGGCACGCCCCGTATAGTACCACTCTCTCACAGAAGACCGGCGTGAAGTGGCAGCTATGCTGTCGCGTTTCGTCCGGTAAGTGAGAGTCCGGGAGGCCCACTCCCCATCCCTCTTCCCGTCCTTCTCCCTCCTCCCTCCCTCCCTTTCCTGAATGGCCGGCAACGCATCTGCAAGCCCTGTGGTGTTGCAGATGTCCATGGGCGGAGGTGATCACTTACCATCAGGTGAGCCTCCTGCCCGTTTGCCCCCTTTGTCCCATAAAAAAAAAGTAAAATAAATAACAACATACTTGATTTTAAAGAAGCATTATGTTAAGAAAATCATTAAAAAAATATTTTTTTTAAATATTTCCAACAGGGTTCTACTCTGAAGCCTTCCAAAAATTGCTCCAAGAGAGGAAAAAAATATCAAATTTATAGTTTAATAATTATTATCACACTTGCAATGTTCTTGTTCTAGCAGAAAAATATTAATTAACTACTAACTTGCAAAACTAATTGAAACATTGTGATATTTTTGAAGTGAAAACTTCTTTAGCGGCGTTGAGCACTTTTGTGGGATGGGTAAAAATTGTGAAACTCGCGTCAGGACACGTGGGCTGATCGAAAATTCGTAAAACTCGTAAGATCGAAATCGATTAATCGAACAATCGATTGTTTTCTTTCGATTGTCGATATTTTTTTCAGGCGGATTATTGTTTATTTATCTATCGAGTAAGCCCTTAATTTTTTTTCATTTCTTAAATTTTTAAAAAACAGTGAGGAAACCTGCATGTCTGAGAAAATCTAGCAAGTTTTCGTAAGACATGTGAAGTCCGCCAACACGGACTAGGCCAGCGCGGTGGACTAAGGCCTGATCCCCCTCGTACTGAGAGAGACCCGTGCCCAGCAGTGGGGCGTTAAAAAGGGCTGATGACAACAATGACAATGACAAAATAAAGTGTCCAAAGTACGCGTGGCTTACGCAAGCCAGAGCATCTGCTTTCGGGCGTTTTTTATCCCTCTGGGAAAATTATAATTGTTGGTCCTATAGTTCCGTGAGTTAAGACCTTTTCTACGAAATTTCGTCTTCTTTGTGAATATTTTTTTTAATTTAAAAAATCTTTATTAATTTTTGAGATATTAGCAAAAAACTGAACCCCTTTTATTATTTTAGTTAATTGTTAATAACTTTTGCAATTTTTGCAAGCGGAACATCATTTTTTTTCAAAAATCATCTAGATGCTATTTCGAATCGATTGACACCTCAATCATAATTTTCGGAGACTGCTGAAAAAAGTTGACCAAAAAGGCACTTGTTGACTAGATTAGTTTGGCTTCTTGTTTGAGACTTGTTCTCAAATCATTTTTTTAATATTATAAAAATACTAGCAATTTCCGAAGCTCCGCCCGCGTTCTAACATTAAAAAATTTTGGGTTAGGTAAGTATAAGTATTTTGCCAAATCATAAAAAAAAATAAAAAAAAAGAAAGAAATTGGGTATAAAAATAAAAAAATTATCGGAACAACAGATCAGCGTGATTTTTTTGTTTTGAGATAGGTAAGTTACGGGTCGGAGAGTGACATAAGTAGTCTTTTAACCCAAAACAGTAAGTGTTTCCTGAGGGATATTTTTATAAAAGTCACTAAAGGATGCTCGGGTTGTACTTAAAGTCTAAGTGAGGCGAGTCACTTTTGAATATTTAGATATAAATAAAAAGTAAAGTTAACCGAAACATTGACAGTAGACGATTGGGCATATATAACTTAAGAGACAAATTGAGGCTTAATGGCCGGCTTAGACTAGACACTATACACAGTACACCCAGTGTGCACACGAAATGTCTCGTATGAAATTTATTGTTACACTATAATTAGTGTCGTATCAGCGGCATTGTGAAGTTCACTAATGTGAACACTTTAACAAGTGTCTGGTATGGTTGAGCAATTTTTGACCAGGCTGGATATTCAATACACCGCACTCCATAGAAGTAGTTAGGTGCTTAAAAATAAGTTTTACGTCGAGTAAGAAGTATGAACAACTCGAATCGACTTTCGTACATTTGTGTTTCTATAGACACACTACTCACTACTCAGACACTAAAAGCATGGACAGTACAGAAATTAATTTATAACATTTATATAATAATTGTGTCGTAGTCTAAGCTTACCTCAACACTGAGTATAAACCAAAAAGGTTATGCATGAAGCTTACTGTTCTGGCTGTTAGTTACATCATGTCTGGATCAGTCGAGCTTTGAAATACCTCATGCTTCGGTACCGAGTCTGCTAACATTTTGTAGATCCATTGAGCGCACAAGTAAACTTTGTACGCGTAGCTACTCGTAAATAAATAAATATTTGTCCAAAAGATTTTCAAATTTATAGAATACAAGCAAGAATAATACAATAACCTATTATTAAGTATCAACTTGTTAGAAGTTTTTTGCAACATATATCCTTAATATGCATAACTAACATAACGCTAAACCCGCTTCCTTCGCTTCCGCTAAAAATACAATAAAACTCTTTAGGTTTTTGCTTCTTTTTTTTTTTTTAAATTCTTGTTTCCTTATTAAAACTTCTACTCCTACCTCTTTTAAAGGGCAAACTTTCTTAGTGTACATCTACGTTACCCAAAGATCATTTGCAAAAAAATATATATTTTTCTAGACGCAGCGGTTTCAGCTGTGTTTGATCATTCAGTGAATCAGTTTATCAGTTTCTTTTTTATAGATATAGGCAAAAGACAGTCTTTGATTTACTTAACAACTGCCACTATGTTACGAAATTATTGATTATAATTGTTACACAGTTTTGAAGTCACTACAACTTCTAGGTGAAGTGTGCTTACATAAGAGGTGACTTTAAAGTTTACCGTAGAAAAATTACGGGTTTGAAACCTGTTGTCTCAAATGCACAAGACGGTCGAAGAAAAATGAAATGATTATAATAAAAATTTTCTCGCATCTAAATAATCGTGCCAAAAGCGATATTTAAAAACTTAAGTTGAATTCGCGTAAGACGTAAGTATATAGTAGAAGAGTTTTGAGAGCTTCAGAATTACTCTTGAATGTAGTGGAACTAATTAATATTTTCGACTGCAAAGTTAAAAGTAAAGAATATTTAGTAATATTAAAAGTTTACTAGCATAGAAAAATTACCGACGGAATCTCACATAATCAAAGAAACGGTATTCGTTTGAATAAACAAAAGGATACGAGAGATATATGTAGGGATATTACAGTATATCCACGTTACCAGTACGTATGCGATCTGCAGTGTACAGCGCACTGGGATTACATAACCTCAAATCATCATCATAAATAGCATATATTATTCAATATCCGTTCTATAGAAAATACTAGATGCTCAGTTCTCGAAATGGATTTTTGCAGTGCTTTCTCAATATTCAATTTCACTGTTTAAACAAAGAAATTGAAATGTGAATGTTAATAAGTCGTGCTGGAGCGATCTAGCCATTTTAAAACTAATATTTATATTGATATTAATTTAAAAAAATCTATGTTGGTTTATTCTAATAATTTTCTTTCAAAATAAATCAGTAAAATACTTTCTACAATAGTGCTAACTTTGCGAAAGTTTTTGCTGTGTTCTAATAAGAAATTATTGTAGATTTGATTTCATCAAGTACTTCATTTTTTATTAAATACTTCTCGCTTTTGCTTCTTTGGTTAGGTAAGTAAGTTGAAATATTAATTTTGAGTCTATGCTGTAGGTATCGTACCAATAAAAACTTAAAACATAAATTGTTCAAAGTTTAAGCATGCATCAATGTTATAATTACTCTTATATTCGAGTTTCAATAAAAGATAAGGACATTTAATAACTAATAAGAATTATTGTCAACGACGAAGTTATACCTACTTGTAAAGTGTACATAACCTATTAAATAGGAGTCATATCCTACGCTATCAATTAGTCACATTTTAATGCAGTGTTAAACTATATTATAATTATGAATTGGTATACCTATATACTTTAAAGCATCTCTAGATTTTAATGGAGAAAATTGAATTTTGAACTAACACGGCACACAACAACAAAAGGTTTATAATCATGTTAGATAGTTTCGTGGAAACTAACCCGCTTGTATCAAATTCATATTGTATCAGTGAGTGAATTCAAACAGAAACCTGGCGTCTGATAGGCGTAATTGACTTGCATGAGGCAGCTATTGTGATTTCTACTTCATATTCTTTTGAAATACCTATTGTGATAACGTCTAGTCTCTAATTTACCATATCTAAATAACTTAAAATCCTTTATGATTTTCCTTCTAAAACAGATTTAACTTTGTTATTGATATCTTTAAATAATTTGTGAAATATAGGTATATTGTGCATGTTATTTAGGGAACAACAAAACCAAATTTCTTATTAGAGCAACTTTTTTGAAGGAAATATGGATTACGACTCACTAATTTAATGTAAACGATCATACCGCGTAACATATACCAACACATCAAAAGGACAAAACGGAACCCTTATAGGATCACTTTGTTGTCCGTCTGTCTGTCTGTCTGTCTGTCAAGAACCTTTTTTTCAGGAACGCGTGGAGGTATCGAGCTGAAATTTATATCAAATACTCTTGGAGCTGTGAAAAAATCAAACTTCTAAGCCAACGCGATTAAAAGATACAGTCGTTTATGCTGCAAATTTTCGACACTTGCAAGGGAATCAAAACCTACCGGGTACTTCTGTGAACTCAGACTCTTGTTTTAAACATGGTAAGGTTAATTTAGGGTTAGAGTTTTATGCAGCTTGCTACTATAAAATAAAAACCTGAAGAAAGATTTAATGATTGCGTTTTGATCATAAATAAATTATTATTTTAATAGATATTTGCGAGCGGATACCTAAATTGAATTTTTTTTTCATAAAATATGAAAAGATTAAGAAACGTATTTGTATGTCTTAAAAGTATTATACCTACCTACCTATAGAATTATTGCTATTATTACACCTAAAGCTGAAAGTTTAATAATAATGTACAGTATGTGATTATAATGTTTTATTTATTTTATATTATAATAGATAAGGTCATTTTTTACTAAAATAACATTGTATTCAGCTGCGATCACGCTAAACATGCATGTAGGTATAGCTGAATGCGTGCCAGAATTTGTTATGGCCACTGTGGGCAGAGTGTGAGTTATTCTTATTCTGTTCTAATTTTTAAAGAACACGAGAACGCCGCCGCTGAGTGAACGACCGATAGCGGTGTAAACATACTCATACATAGATAGTGTTTGACCAGTCTAGCGACTTTACTGTTACCAAATGAACAGTAAAATATTTTAAAATAACTGCAGATAAGATAATTCAATTGTATTATATCTAAATAAAGATAAAATATTATTGATTCAAGTTGTCTTTGTAATGTCTTATATATATTAGCGTATTATTTATCATAGTTATAGGTAGGTACAGTGTATAATGTAAGTAAAACTAAGAATGATAGAACTAAAATGATACAATTTTAATATTCTGAAAAAGTTGTTCGGAAAGTCATATTAATTGTATTGTACAAATTTTATTAATACAGTGAGCCATACTTTTGTGACGACCCCGACTCCCGAGTCCATTGCTCCATACTGATAACTCTATTAATATCTATCTCGTCTTTTAAACAGTGCTGTTTTAACCAATCAGCTCTCGTTGACAAACGCACAGTGGCTCTGATTATTAAAACTGTAGAAAAAAACAAATAAAATTTACGTTTTAAATTTACTTACTAATATACAAATTACAATGGCAACGCAAAGTTGAAACGCAAAGTTGCATTGTATTGGTAAGTATGTAGTAATAAAGAATACTATTATCACAATCACTTTATATTTTGTTAAATTATTATACTGTTGAATAAATATCTATAATATGGGACCAACTTTTAACAATTCAAAATCAATTCGACATCATTCATTTTGTTAAAAAAATCTACAGCTCTCTCTGTTAAATATGTTCCTAATTTGCTCTATGAAAACGAGAAAAGAACACGCAAAAGAATATTTTAACGTAAATATAATAGAAATACTTAATAAGCCAAAAGGTTTCTATTGGACCTTACATACGTAGTACTTACATAATATATAAAAGTATTTTTCGACTTTCGATACACTCTGTACGTACGAAGTATAACGTACTTCTATCTAAAGCTAGAAATGTCAATTGGACAGAATCACTTAAAATTTTGCAGTGCTTATTTAATGCTGAAAAAATAAATTTTACGCTACTGTAGATTTATAAAAAATTAGAAAACTGCTGCTGATATCGATAGACAATAGCTTTCATTTTTCAATTTCAATGTATCGATATCTCGGAAAGTAAACGAGATATCGAAATAAATTATTCTTACTTTTCGTCTTATTTCGTCAAGGTCTATACAAATACACCTTCAGATCGTGGCACCGTAGGAATCGTAAGATGCTCTACTGTTAAATTACCAAGTTGTTACATAAAAATACAAATAAAAATATAATTGTAATTTTATATATTTGTCTTCATGTATGGCCAGCACTACTTGAGCACTAAATTAATGCTAGATTGATTTGATGCTGTTAGCGGTTAGCGTTTTAGGTGCAGACGCTGCTAGCTAATAGCTTAATTAAAAGCTAGTAGTTTTCTAATTTTTGATCAATCGACGGCACGTTTGGCTCAGTTGGTAGTGACCCTATTTCTGCGCCAGCGGTCGCGGGTTCGAGTCCCGCTGGGGGCATTCATTTGTTTTGCACGAATGTTTGTACTCCAGTCATGGGTGTTTATATTTATAATATGTATGTATTTAAAATTAATATGTGTAGTATATCAACTATCTGGTATCCGTAACACAAGCTTCATACGCTTACCACGGAACTAGATGGCGCTGTTGTAATAATGTCCTAACATATTTATTTCTTTATTTATTTATTTAATCTACTGCAGCGTAAAATTTAATTTTGCAAAATTCCTGCAAAATTTTAAGTGATTCTGACCTTTGTAGCTTAACAGACGTGTAAGTATACCTATTACCTATATATTCGCCGTAGCTAACCAATAATATAATTAAGAACGATGTTTATATAAGGCATTAGCATAAAACAAATATAATATCGATCAAGTTTTGTCTGTAAAACTAGCGATCGGACTCAGTGTGGATGTTGTGTAGTTGTGGGCACAACGTGCGATACGCGTGTTTTAGTGCTAGTTTGCGCGTCGATTTACGGTGAGATCTAAACGGCCGGAGTTTTAATATTAGATCGGTGTTTTAAATATAAAAGTATTATATTAAATACAAAAGTGAGTATAATTACATTAATAATAAGTCTAATTTATTTTATTACGAATTCAAATTATATCATAATTAATTACAATAGTCACAAAGTTGCATCGTGACACCATAGAAGACGCTTAAAAATTTAAGTATGTATATTCTATCTCCCGAATTTGACAAGGTTAAACGAAATCATTTACTAACTATGTACTTATCTTTTTAATATGAAATATCGTGAGAATCTCAATATGCTACGTGTTGATTTATCGGAACCTGTTGTAGTCATCTTAATCTTAATTAACTCTAAGACCCTTTAGCTTATATTCATTGTTTAATATTAGGTAATTTTAAAACGTTTTAAGATGTACCTATTTGTCATATGTTTTAAACGAAAAAGCTTTCTATTACTTCTAGCATAAGATTTAAATTTAAAAGAACTGGAGTTATAAATATTTAATTTCATGGAAGGGCTTTCTGGCATAACTCATAAACACATACCTACCTACCTACTCTTAATTGAATCATAAGAAGCGTGAAAAACTAAGTTGCGCAAACATTTACCAACTATGTACACATCTTTATACATAGATGCGTACATATTTCCTAAGTATATGTCCGAATCAATTGCCTATCATAACACAATAACCATTAATGCTTTTACGAGCGATTACCTTTACTCAACTCGACACGAGCGAGCAGGTGGATGTCATGACGCTTAAAATATTGTTGTCGCCAAAAAGGATATTTTAGTCCAGAATTTTTCCATCTTTTTATACCTAGGTATATTTCTTGAGCTTCTTTTGCACTGATTTATTTTTCATTAAGACGTTCTAATATATTTGCTCTTATTATTCACAATGAGAGTAGGTATATAGTAAACGTTACAAATTAACAAGCATTATAGCATCATTTTAAAACTACGTGTCTTGAAGTAATAGCGTTTAAGGGACAAAATATGTTACGGAAAACCTTGAGAAGTCGCTTGGAGCTGCGTACGGTGTGGAAAATCACCTCTATGTCCCTGACAACGATATTATATTTAGATTGTGAATTAAAAACAGCGTTCTACAAATAACTAATGATACGATTAGTAGGTAACAAGTAACAACTAACATTAATAACAGACTAACGTGTACCTAAACTGTTACATGTACAAATAAACAAAATGTTTGGTCATTTGGTGTTAGGTACATTACGAGTATACTGACTATACCTTTATTTTTATAATTTAATCTGTGTACTTGCTTATCGATATTATCTATTCTACCTTTAATAAAATTCGAAATGAGCCAAATCTGTACCAGTATGTCAAATATTTATTGGTAAATTCTTATTGAAGTAGTTGTTATCAGACATTATCAATACAGAGGCTGGATTTATAGTTTATAGTTTTTAATATTTGAAATTTGGTATGATGATGATAGCTTACCCGAATAGGTTACCCGAGTCAACAATCAGGATACTTTTTTTGCGGAAAAGTATAACATCTCTGAGTAACTATTGAAACGTCCTTGGGACGAACCAGAGCGGATCGAGGGTGTGTCACTAGTTACACGTGTAAAGAATTGGTTTGAACGAAATCTGGTAAGCCGCAATTTGCCTTTTATTCAATCTACAACAAACTACAAGAACTTTTACATTATGTTACTTGCTGCTATGGAACCCTTCATGGGCGAGTCCGACTCGCATTTGTTTTAATTTTTTATATTTTGTTGTACTTACTAAATACCTACTTGGTGTAAATTACCTTTACCTAATTACGAGTATGTTGCATCTAACAAGGTTAATCAATGTCTAACATTCATGGTTGCAACTTGCATGTTACGACTAACTATTAATAATAACTTTTGTCAATTAAAGCTATACTTTACTAGCTATACTAGCTACAGTCTATACACTTCACTTTCATTTCTGAACCTTTTAATGATATTGATCGCATTACTCTCTGAGAAGAAACTCGGGAACATCTCAATATTTCAAGCTCCTAATTAACAGAGCTTTAACAGGGAGTTACTACCGAAGTTCTTGTACGTATAATACACATACTTTTGATATACCTTATAATTAATATATTATATGCATAGACCATAGTGCAAACTACTTACGGAGTATACAAGTGTGCATAGTCATATTATAATAGTATAAAAAAATAGATAATATCTATGTATAGAATAAAATTATAACTAAGTCGAATTTGTAAGATATTTATTATATTATATTTTTTAAATGTTATTGAAATAGGTACTGGAAAGGTTTTTATAAAATTGATGATACATATTAATTATTTAGATATTTGGGTACCATACAGGATCATTTTTACCGCGGGAAAAGTATATCCTCCCTGAGAAATACGTACAGACAGACAGACAGACAGACAAAAACTCTAACATTTAGAATAAAATCTAATATCTAGACACGGTCTCGGTAAAGAAAATAATAAATATTTCAAGTTAAGATGCGCCCAAGTTAGAATAAATAAAATATTATAATAAGTAGGTAGGTATGTTCAGATTTTAATTTACAACTATTCTGTTCCTATTTATTTTCAACCAATTTGTATGGCTTGAATGACACCTTTTTTACATATAAACCATACTATTAAATTTTTTACATATAAACAGGTACCTATAAACTACACCAATATTTCTTTTTGTATAATGTAAGTACTTTACTGTGTTCATCGACTTAGTTGTAGAGGCACAGCACAGATAAGTGAATCAAGTGACAATGCACGCAGCGCGGTGCAGGAGAACACGTGTCTCCACGCGCTTTAACGTCGCATGTCTCGTATATTATGAATTAGTAATAGGTATTAGGTATATGTTATACATTTTTATACTTAAAGTTAGTGAAAATTCTATAAATGAAAACAAACCATTTTTTTATTTTATTATTTATTATAAATGAAACTACCTTTTCGGATTTTGTCGCAGGTTTATTTTGATTTTTAGTTCCCGACATTTCGAATGCTTTACAGCAATCATGGTCACGGGAGAGACCATGATTGCTGTAAAGCATTCGTCGGGAACTAAAAATCAAAATAAATCCGCGACAAAATCCGAAAAGGTAGTTTTATTTATAATGTCGAATATTCGCGTAAACCTAAGAAAGTATTATTTATTATTTATCTTTTTATGGATGCTATCTTTTGTTATAGATTCCAACCATGACTCCAAATAATGAAGAGGGCTTAGATCCGCCACATATCGTTGTCCTGGACGGTGGATTCTCAACGCAACTTTCTTGTCACGTAGGTCATGTCATTGACGGTGACCCTCTTTGGAGCGCCCGCTTCTTGCATACACACCCCAACGAGGTCGTGAATACTCATCTTGACTTTCTTAGAGGTAAGTGTTTTAATATATCCTGGCAAATGAGCTTGAATAATACCAACTGCAAAATTCTTCTAAATCTTTGTAATTATATATTGCTTATGACTCAAATAAATAAGAAATATATTTATAGGCTGAAGAAGTATGTTCTTAATTAATAATTATAATTAGTATTAATTTCAAAGATATGCGATATTTTCTCGCAGTTCAAAGTATCCTATATATTGACCCGGATAACCTATAGCTATCATTATACCAAATTTTGTCGTGATGCGTTCCCAGACAGATAAAAGAGACGGACAGGCAAAAATTCTTAACAGTATAGATTCGGCATCATTATTCTGTATCCATAATAATGATTATTTAAAAGAGATTCAAAAAAATGTTTAATGTACGGATTCAGAACAATACAATACCTAAATAAGTAAAAGGTTATACTAACATTTTATATTATAAAAGTTTTTTTGGAATAATAAAACTTATTTAACATTGTTCTAGAAAGTTTCTTTGAGTAGTAGGTACTCTCAAATATTACCTACTCTATTAGGCACACATTAAAATATTAGACGACTCTTGAGTTGTCTAGCTAAAACTGCTAACCAGGAACGTGCTATTTGGACTATAATATACTCATAGCTTATCTAAATTGTTTTGGTAGAATAAGTTATGCCCTGCCCCACATATTATGTCATAGCAAAAGTGTTCGAGAGAGTACTTAATAAATTCTTTAAAAAAATAAAAACCGATTGCCAGACATTAAAAATTATTTTAAAAAATACCAAACTGGTGTTTCCATTTACTATAGATATACATCATATAATATAATTCATGATTTGTTAACATCCTAGAGATTTCAGTTTTACCCGACTATCACGGAAACGGTTTAGAAGCCTACTACTCTACGTCAAATAATTTTAAGGGCATCGGGACCTATCTTAATATAATACCGTTAATGTAGCAAAATCAGTTAAGGGGACTTCGAAAAATTGGTGAAAATACGTAAAAAAACATAGATACAGCCAAAATCAGCTAAAAGATAAGAAGACCTCTCTCTCTCTATTCCATATGAAATTTGGTATGTAAAGTACTAAAGATATACATACGATGTCTTGATATGGTAGGTACATATGAAATTGTTCTTGTTTAATTATTTCTAAGAAGGTTCAATCAAATTTTACATTCAATATGTCACTGCTTTTGTGAATGTCTTCTAATTTGGTTAGATACTGCTATTCAGCGACGCCTGTGAAGTACAAAGTAATTGCGTTATTCTGTTACAAAGGCGTTGTGCGAATGAATATCTAGACACATTACATGAGCTCGCTGCTGAATACTTACATAGGTACAAGTGCTCTATCTCTACATAGAAACATGCATGGGTGTTTTGACGAATTACACGTTAGGTCGCTTTTAGCTTGTCATTTCCTTGCATCAGGGCGAGAGTGCGACCCCGTCTCGTGTCATCGTCCTATGAAAGCGCTTTTCTTCGCCACAAAACGGACCGTTTCTTTTCATAAGGAAAAGCTGAAAAGTGTCTGCAAGCAAATAACTCCCTGGAGGCGAAAAGCCTACTGCCTTGCTTTATCGCCCGCCTATGTAGAAGAAATGATACGAATAATATAAAAAATGACACCATTCCTTGTAAGAATGTTATTACACCGTAGACAATTTAAAAGAATAATTGATGTCAACGATCGTAGAATATGAAAACGGGGCTTAAAAGTTGCTTAAATGTAAACTTAAAAATGCAGGATAATTATGCGACTGGGGAAAAGTATTACGCGTTGACGTTTAGTAATGATTGCCGCTATGTAGGTTACCGAGGAAATATGCCTTCGCTTTTACTTTGTAAATACCTACTAAATGTCTTACATTTGCATACAAGAGAGAAGTAGCAATACATACCCGTGTTTTATACTGGGTGATTGTTGCTCGAGCGGCGTATACACGACACTAACATCATTAATCACCGTGTCTCCCTAGTCTCTAATACGTTTCCATTCGGAGCCCGTCTGCTGTTTATTACATAATTAATTTCTTCAAAGCAACGAATATTCTATTCTCTAAGCTGATGTTAATCCTACTTGGGAATCATGTAACAATACTAAGTTTTAATAATATTAAATTACTTACGTCTCCAAATCCCACCCTTTTCACCATTAATAATAGTAACAGAGCCAGAACTCCAACAATATTTATGGAATTAGTTTCGTAAAGCAAACTACACTAGAGTTTTGCTTGAAATATGTTCAAATGCATTTGGCATTTATATGATTAAAAATAAATTTCTAATTTACAATTGAGAATAAAAAAATGGATCATAGTTTTTTGTATCATAGTTTATTGTGAATTTGCAGCTGGCGCAGATATAATTATTACAAATACATATCAGGCGTCAATTGATGGCTTCGTGGAGCACCTAGACATGACGCCCGAACAAGCTTTAGACCTCATAAGACGTGCCGTTGATTTGGCTAAGCAAGCGCGTACATTATATCTTGAAGAATATGAAGATTATATACAGAATGGTATGTATTTTTTTAACCTTAACTAATATGAAAAATTTATCTTTAGCAGCTAATACGGTTTTTGTAAATCTTTTATTAAAGCATAAACATGTTTATTATAAAATGTACACGTAAATTACAAAATCGTTTGCATTTTAATGTTGAAAAGCTTGGGTTGTGTCCCACAAGGGACGGGTGCAAGCACGCATTAATTACACTTCACGAGAGCTTAATGTACCTATATAATATGTAATTGGTTATTATATTATATCACGTATGAAAAGATTTAGCTTTTTATTTTTTATATAGATGATGTCCCATTAGTAGTGGGATCAGTGGGACCATATGGCGCTCATTTGCACGATGGGTCGGAATACGACGGCAGTTATGCAGACACTACATCTGTTCAAGTACGTATAGTTGTATAGATAACGCTAAAATCATAGTAACATATTGTTTTCGATGCAAAGGTAAAATAAAGCAACAATATGTAGATATACAATGATAAATTAACCTAAATTCTAATCAGGTCTTTATCTATTTCTATTTGGACCTCGCTCGGCAATTTTGAATGCTTAGGTCGACCGATCGATTACTCATTGACGCTTTCTTAACCTGACAATGACACTGTAAAAGTCTAAAAAGTTCTTCAATAGAAATGTTTAAATTCATTATTATTTTAATATAGAGTGTATTTATTTTAAGTCATCGCATCGTAAACATGTTTGTTTTTATGAATGTTTAACATAAATAAAGTTTTAAATTGTCTGAGTAACATGTAATTACTTTTATCAGTAATCATGCCACTATACCTATACTGCTGCTCTCATTTTATCGGCTCACATATGTACATACCTACTACATACATACATCTATGTGAATATAAACATCATTATCATGTTAGGTATACATACGTTATTCTTTTTGTATTCAATAAGCACGGAATATTTCAAAGAATTACTTATTATTTTTTGAACCCTCTGGCTAGATGAATTCCAATACAGTGGAGTAAAGGTTAAAAGCGTCGGCTAAATCGTAAAGAGGGTCGTAAAGTTGCCGGCAAATTAAAATTTACATTGGCTACATGAAAACTCCCATTCCATTTTCATCGTCTTTTTTCTCGACCGATAAAATTTGACTAGGTACGCTTAATTAATGAAATCCAGAATAAATATTATTATAAGTAAACACTATTTTTACTTTAAGCAATTGCTTTTTCTGAAGCCACATAAAGTATAATATTAAAGCTAAATAAATATAGAGTAGGACAAATATATGTAATCATTTAATTTTAATTGTTTTAAGGTATTGAACATAAAAATCTCGGCTTTTTCTATTAAGTAATAGACATGTCAGATGCCTACATACTCGAATATTTAAGAACTCAACACAATAGAAATAAATTCAAAAAGGAATAAAGTATATAGGCACCAAGCACAGAAATAAAACCTACCGATATTATAAGACTTTTAATCTAAAAGAAAAAAAAAACATTTTGGGATATCTTTACACAAGCTACAATAAAATTAAAAATATAAATCTGAAAATAAAAATAATACATATCTAGATAGGCGTCTTAAAATATTACAATTCAATCCCAAGGCAGATAACAACATTACCGAAATTACAATACTATATAACGACTGAAATGAAATAAATTCGAATTTTAATCAACGACACGACACTGATCATGGGCGTACCCAGCTTTTGGCCTAGGGGGGGGCAAATCTAAAATTTTTAAAACCGGCCCCCGCACTTGTTTTACTCTACATACTACACAAAAACACTACACGCAACATTAGGTGTATCATCATCATCATCATCAGCCCTTTTTAATGTCCCACTGCTCGGCACGGGCCTCCCTCAGTACGAGGGGGATCAGGCCATAGTCCACCGCGCTGGCCCAGTGCGTGTTGGCGGACTTCACATGTCTTATGAAAACTTGCTAGGTTTTCTCAGACATGCAGGTTTCCTCACGATGTTTTCCTTACCGTAAGACAAGTGGTAATCAGGATAGAAATGATTCGCACATGAAAATATCAGAGGTGCGAGACCCGGATTTGAACCCGCATCACTCGGTTATACAAGCGACGCGTTACCGCTGGGCTACCACTGGCGTATATATTATTATTATTATGCTGGTCACTTATTCTTCTTTCGAGAAGGTCACCAACCATCCCAAGGTGGTGTTGGATTTTTAATCCATAACTCAACGTCGTAGAGGTTGGCAGTGTGTCAGCGAGGGTAGCGTACCTTGTATTGAAAATAACCGAAAGATACTTCTTGAAGGTTTATACAAGTGTATGCTCCTACGTCTACACATTCTGACGACGAAGTCGAAGCCATGTACGAAGACATAGCTAAGGCTATGTCTCGTACCAACACCTACTACACTGTTGTTATGGGTGACTTCAATGCCAAAGTGGGAGTACAAGAAGATGGCGAATCGAGGGTTGGATCATTTGGTTATGGACTGAGGAACCATCGAGGGCAAATGTTTCTCAGTCAGGGGCTTTTTCTGATGAACTCATTTTTCCAGAAAAAGCCTCAAAGGAAGTGGACCTTGCAAACCCCGGATAATACTACAAAGAACGAGATCGACTTCATTATATCCAACAAGCGCTACATATTCAGGGATGTCTCAGTGATTAACAAGGTTAAAACCGGCAGTGATCACCGACTTGTAAGGGGAACCCTGAATATGAACATCAAAATTGAACGTGCGCGGCTAATGAAGTCGACTCTTAGACCTTCACCACTCTAGATGAATGCTGGCTGCGAAAGCTTCCAGCTAGAACTACAGAACCGATTCGCCATGTTGGAAACCACTCAGGATATCGATGACACCACCAATAGTCTGATGCGTGTGATCCGTGAGGTGGGACAAAAACATTTTCGACCTAAGAGAGATAGACAAAAGTCGAAACTCTCAAGTGAGACTCTGAACGAGATGGCCAAGCAACGCGAGGCTGTAAATACCACTCAGTTTAAGCGTCAGGTACTAGACAGGAATATGAGAAACCTAATAAGGGGTGATCTTGGACGAGCGAATCCCGAAGTATTGAAGGTGCTATTGCACTCAATAGGGGCTCGAAATTCTTTGTCAACTCTCACAATTCCCGTTGTCACCTGACAAAGCTTAGAACCGCAAAAGGTACAACCGTCTCCTCTAAACCAGAGATTCTCGCTGATGTCGAAAGATTCTACGGCGATCTTTACTCCTCATATACACTTCCACCTGAGTTCCACCACGTGGAGGATCCACGAGCCAGACTTGTACGCCACCAAACAGATGAGACATCGACCCGACGACGACATCGACGTTGGCGAGATTAGGATAGCTCTTGGACAACTAGGAAACAACAAAGCTCCGCGTGAGGATGGAATTACCGCAGAGCTCCTCAGAGCGGCAGGAACACAGGTTCTATCAGAGCTCTCAAATCTCTTTAATTCTGTCCATCACAATGGCACTACACCGGAGGCATGGAGTAGGAGCTTAGTGGTATTGTTCTTTAAGAAGGGGGATAAAGCCCTTTTAAGGAACTACCAACCTGTGTCTCTTCTGAGCCATGTGTATAAGTCGTTTTCAAGAGTTATCACGAACCGTCTCGCCCAAAAATTTGATGACTTCCAGCCTGTGGAGCAGGCTGGGTTTCGAAAAGGCTTCAGTACTGCAGACCACATACACACACTAAGGCAAATTATTCAAAAGACCAAGACAAGTGGACTATGAGAAAGCCTTCGACACCATCGAAACCTGGACTGTTCTACAATCCATGCAGAGATGCCTTATTGACTATCGGTATATCCAAATACTACGGTGTTTATACCAGTCTGCAACGATGACCATCCAAGTACAAAGGCAGAGCACAAGACCAATCCGATTGCACCGCGGGGTAAGACAGGGGGATGTTATCTCCCCGAAACTGTTTACCTGTGCATTGGAGGATGTCTTTAAAACGCTCGATTGGAACGGACGAGGCATCAACATCAATGGAGAGTATATAACACACCTGCGATTTGCCGATGACATAGTCGTCATAGCAGAGACTCTGATGGATTTGGAAGAAATGTTAAACGGCCTTAGTGATTCTTCAAGACGAGTGGGAAGCTACGTCATATTCTACAGTCGTCGATCCCACAATCCCTTAAAATTAATAGTATTTAACCAGTGCGTCCGTCCTACCAGTAATGACATACGGAGCTGAAACGTGGACACTCACCGTAAGACTGGTCCACAAATTCAAGGACAGAATTCGAAATGAAGTTATTCGCCAGAGAACTAAAGTAACCGACATCGCGTGCAAAATTAGCTCGCTGAAGTGGAAGTGGGTCATATGTCCAGGCGAACTGATGGTCGATGGAGCCGAAAAGTGCTAGAGTGGAGACCGCGTTTAGGCAAGCGTAGTGTAGGACGCCCTGCAGCACGATGGACCGATGACTTAAGAAAGGTAGCGGGCAGTGGATGGATGCGTACTGCCCAAGACCGGGATGGTTGGTGCTCATTGGGGGAGGCCTTTGTTCAGCAATGGACGATGATAGGCTGATTGATTGAATTAATCATAGAAAATACTCACAAAAAAAAATTTGTTATTGTTCAACAGAATGCACCAATGATCAACCAGATTTTTTAAAATAGTTATTTATTGGCATTAAATAACAGTAATGTTCAAAGAACGCCTGGTCAGTTACTAGCATTACTGTAATTTGGCTATTTTTCGTTTCATAAAAATATTACAACTATCTATAGTTTTATTAAGTATTTCCATTTCATTGTTTTTTTATTAGAAATTAATACCGTATTTGTGTAAATAGCTTTTACATTACCGCCTTATAATTGCCATTTTTTTAAAGTATTAAAATGGATATAGCTTAGACTAATATATCTATGGGATATAGTATGTTATCCTTAAGAGGTATCCTTTTAATGTGTACAATACTGTAGTATATTATTTTGATCTATCTCGTAAGGTTCAGCGAGCGTTTGCAATGTAAGCGCAAAAAAATGTATTTATTTACGACATCACATTAGAAACCTCTAAAATTATCAGTGTTTCTCTAATATATTATGCATGTATTATACATATAAACCTTCCTTTTGAATCACTCTATCTATTAAAAAAACCGTATCAAAATCCGTTGCGTAGTTTTAAAGATCTAAGCATATATAGGGACAGACAGACAGCGGGAAGCGACTTTGTTTTATACTATGTAGTGATAGTGCATTCTCTAACGACAAATATTGTTAGAACATAAACATTATGTCTTTTGGTATGTGATTAACATGATCTAGATGAGGTACTAAATAAATAAATAAATAAAATAATAATAAAATATTTTTGTTTCGGTTCACCGGTGAATATTACACTAAATCCAGGGGGGGGGCAGCTGCCCCCCCCTGCCCCTACCTGGGTACGCCCATGACACTGATTAAAGGTATGTAATCAGTAATCAGCGTTAATGTATTAACCGCGTTCACTTTATTAATGTCGCTCTCGTAACAACCAACCAAGCCCCTAAAATAAATACATAGTAAATCTCCCAAGATGTTTTATACTAAGATAATTTAATTTATCTGTACACTTCACTAGCGCAGAGCAAAAATAATTAAATTCCGTAATTGAATTGTTTTTAAACGACGCTTCGCAGCTGTATTTGTTATTGTTAAACTGCGCTTTCAATATTCAATATTATATGTTATAAAATTATTCAGTGTTTTCATTTTGTTAATCAAACGGGCTGCAAATGGAACCCGTATAACGCTTTGACATGCCAGTGTTATTGCAAGAACTAGGTTAGAGCACTGCTATGCCTTATATGAGATTCTATACGGATACGATTTTAAACCTGACGACCTAGCTAAGTTATGAACGTTCCATGTCTATTCTACTTAGATAATCGCTAATGTCTTATCATTAGGTAGTAATTTGTATCATATCATCACTACATAGTATAAAACAAAGTCACTTCCCGCTGTCTGTCTGTCCCTATGTATGCTTAGATCTGTAAAACTACCCAACGGATTTTGTTGCGGTTTTTTTAATAGATAGAGTGATTCAAGAGGAAGGTTTATATGTATAATACACTAGCGGAACCGGCGGCTTCGTTCGCACTCAATCTAATAAAAATCTCGTGTCAGTGTTTGCTATCGAACTCCTCTGAAAAGGCTTGACCGATTTTTATGAATTTTTTTGTGTATATTTGGTAGGTCTGAGAATAGTTCGTAGGCTATTTTTTATTCTCCTAGATGACAAGGATGGTTACTCTCTAGATATTTATCTATTAATATTTTAATGATATATATTTTTATTTTTAGACCAAATTTTTAATTTTTCACTTTTTTATGATTTGGCACTAAAAATTCTTATAACCCTAAATTGACAACCTTCGGGCGCGGGAGTAGCCGCGGGAATTGCTAGTGTTTTATAAGAAGTAAAGTAAGAAGTAGTAGGTAGTTAATCTGTTTTAAACCTGCGATTGTTTGAATCAATTATTTAATGTTACGTTGGTCTTAGATTATATAATAACACAGTAAGAGGTTGACCAAGACGTACAAAACATGTTGTTATAAATTAGTAAGCTTAAAACAAGGATAAATGTCCTCTCAAAAACCAAATAAGGCCTGAAATATAATGATAATATAAATTAAAACGGAAAATAGTAGGTAACATGACAGTTTACTGTTTACTGCATAAAAATTTTACTTAAAAATTTGTCTTTGATCTAAAATTACATTAAGCTAGACGGATAAGTTTTTGATATAGTGTAGGATTTAAATGTTGTAGGATAGTGTTAGAATTCAAAGCTTTTTTTTATACGTAACTAGCGACTCAACCTCGCTTCGCTCGGGTTCGTCCCCAGGTGTAACCTCTTTAGTAAAGTTTAAAAGATTTTTCCGCTTTCCTGAATTTTCTTTGCTATAAACCTCACGGAGCCCGAGACCTCTCCAACGAATGCAAAACCGTGGAAATCGGTTCGTGCGTTCTGGAGTTATAGCGTCAGGAAGGAAAACCCGACTTATTTTTATACAGTAGAAAACTTGTTTTCAAAGCAAGGGTGAAATCAGGACAAATGACTAGTGACAAAAGACAAACAGTGAACAGGTTTAAGAAAAAATATTTCAAATAAGAATTGTAAAATAATAAAAAATAAATAAATTTCAGATACAATAATACTTTCTTAGATTTACGCGAATATTCGACATTATAAATGAAACTACCATTTCGGATTTTGTCGCGGATTTATTTTGTTTTTTTTTTTAGTTTCCGACGTTTCGAATGCTTTACAGCAATAACGGTCACGGGAGAGACTGTGAGACTGTTTGCAGTTACATATAGAAAATATTTATATATTCGATTGGTTTATTTCCTTTTTCAATAAATTTTATATTATGATATAGGTAAAAATGTTTCTTAAATGAACCTATTCTTTGTATTGTACAGTTCATTCGTTTTATCTCTTCTTATCGTTATTTTGTGGTGCAACGTACCTACCTACTTATGTACTCTATAATCTATTACTTATAATATTAAATTAGTCTCGGCTACAGACACTATACAATGTACAATTTTAATTACTTCTACATCTTATTTTTTATCTGGAATAGGTAAATATGAGTACATTCTTTTACGTACTTTACATTTCTTTCACGTATAATGCCTATAATTTAATTTATACACCTACCTAATTATAGTTTTTCTTTTTATAGACTATGCGTGAATGGCACAGACCCCGAATTCAAGCACTCGTAGAAGCCGGAGTGGACTTATTGGCATTAGAAACTATTCCCTGTCAAGAAGAAGCGGAGATGTTATGTGATTTGTTACGTGAATTTCCTAACGTTAAAGCTTGGCTGGCCTTTAGTTGCAAGGTAAGTTATATTTGTACCTGATTAAAAGATTTTAAGTTCTAAAAAGGGCAAATGGTAGCCCAGAGTGGAAGTGCTGGCTTGGAAAGAGAGTGAAGCGAGTAAAAATCCTAGGTCCCAACTCCCACCTCTGATATTTTCATCTCATCATCGTGACGATTTACAAATATTACCACTTGTCTTACTATGAAAGAAAATATAAAAGTATACTTATGAATAGTTTATACGTACGTACGTACGTACATACTTATAATAAAATAAGGAATGTAGAAGGCAAAATAAAGAGACTTAAGTTATTGTTTTTTGCGAATAGTGAAAAGAGTAAGATGTAATGTATAATGTACATTAAAAAAATATTACATATAAAAAATTCTGTACAATTAACTAAGCGTCAACAGTCTGGCAAATCCACTTTCAGCACAAGCATTAACAAAAATAATAGGTACAGATTTACCTAATATTTTCCGTGGAAAATTACATTGATGTGTATTTGTGTACTCATTAAATATGTATATATCTAGGTATGTAATTGGTGTAATAGGTAATAAAAACTAATTTTAATCAATACAAATAAACATAAATGCATTCTTATTAATAGTTTTAAGTATTTATATAATACTGGCCTTTCCCGCGGCTCCGCCCGTGTTCTAAAGGATGGAAACTAAATTCTTTCCAAGTCGCGTTATCGCAGAGCCGCGGTGCACGCGGTGATCATTTTGTTGTTGAGTTATGTTAAAACTATGATATCTCGTAAGGTATTCATTGAAATCAAATGATGTCAAGAGCAATTTTGTTCAAAATTAATGAGTAACTTGTGGTGAGTTACTTATTTATTTAGGTAAGGATTAATAACATGTTTATAAAAATTAAAAACACCATCGCAAATAATGCATATTCCTAAAACAAACTTGATTATCATAAAAAAGATTATGTGTCAACTTTAAAAGATAGACATATATGTATGCTACCGCGGAATTTTACATTTTTTTCATTACTTTAATCATTTACGCGGCGCACGAAACGGAACGGTTTTTTTTTTCGTTTTTGCAACATTTTTCAATGATGCTCCGCTCCTATTGGTCGTACCGTGATGTTACATAGCCTATTATAGCCTTCCTCGATAAAGTATCCAACACAAAAAGATTTTTCAATTGGAACCAGTAGTTCCTGAGATTAGCGCGTTCAACCAAAGATTCAAAACAAACTCTACAGCTTTATAATATGTGACCATAATTGCAAAAACCATCAATCAAACCAAACATCAGCAAACAAAACGTCAAGAGCCGAAAATCAAAATGAATCCGCGAAGAAATCCGAAAAGACAGTTTTATTTAATGTGTACAATAAATTTAACGACAGATATCTTTTACGTTCTTGCTATGTACTACTGATTGCACATACTCGTACCTACTTGTAGCTTGAGATGGACGTAGCTGTGCCAACAGCTGTCTCTTATTCATAAAATACTTTACGTGTAGGTGTACTAAACTTTTTATTGCGATATAAAGGTCATTAGCGTTACAAAATTTAGGTACATTATTTTAATGATACAAAACTAAGAGATACCTTATGTGTAAACTAATTGATAAGCGGCAAGATGTAAGAGAATCAAGAGAACATGGTCAAGCAAATGAAATTTTATCATATTCTTTCTCCGACTTTTAGTTCCACATATGCATGATTTCGGACGTGAAACATAGTTTCTACAATGTTCAATAGAAAGTTACAGAATTTACTCGTACAAAGGAATCAATTGAACTTTGTTTCTTGACCTCTTAACTTCAATATGCGATTGTAGTTTGCTACCGAGTCAGCTATCCGATAAGTTGTAAAGAACTAATAATAATCTATACATATAATCATAAAATTCTGAGTAGAAACATCTCATTGGAACTGTATTTTTTCGATACTTAGGCCGCACTTATATTTTTAGAATTTTTGTGTGTCTGTCAGACAGCATCACATCACGAGAAAACCACTGGACAGATTTGGATGAAATTTGGTATGATGATAGCTGGTCATCATGGTCATAGGATATTTCACTGCTGAAAAATATTTCATCTTTAAGAAATCTCTATATTCTATACTTATCGTCATAACATAATGTAGGTACTTATGGGCGAACTTGACCGGAGTCAGGGTGACTCAGAGGTATACCTATATAAGGGAAGGGTGGGGGACACCTGGTTAAGGTAAAAACACGCTAAATAAATCACTGTGTCATTTATTCAGATACTGAATATCCTAAATGTTTAAATATATTTTAGGCATAACTTTGGCATGAAAATTATTTGAGATCAATCTCAATAACTACAAAATAAAACGATTTAATTGAAAACTATAAATCCGATTTCAACCCATACCTATAGGTCAAACTGGACGGACATTAGATATTCAAGGGGTGAATACAGATAAGAAAAAACTAAATAATTATATTAGTGGCAGTTTTGCATACGATAGACTCGGAGTAACACATAGGTACCTACTGAATGTTTGATTGCGTGATTCAATATTAACTAAAATACTATACAGTATACCTACACACAATAGGCATTTAGAATATTTTATCATATTCCACATTATCATCTAGTTACTTTAAACATATTCAGAGCAAATAATAAATTAAATATTAAAAACAAATGATTTACCTACATATAAGTCACTTTTATTTATTATTTATTTTAAAACGTTGACCTTTTTAAGATATAAAAAAATAACCGCAGACATAATAGTCACAATATGAATCAGCAAATCTTTTAGTATAATAATAATAATAATTGCTTAATATTTTTAAATTTCATTTTGATTGATTCTATTAAGTATATTTATTTATTTGTACCTAATGTTTAAACTATTATGAATTTAGTAGGTACTTATATGCAAGTCTTATAAGTGGGAGTACCTGGGCATCTGCGTGCCCCCAAAGGGAATATCTAAAATATCAAAAATAGCTATAAATACTGAAAAATTGAAAGAATTTGAAAAAATTGTGAGTAGGTAATACTCAAAGCACAGTGGCAAGGGTTGGGCGCCCTCCCCCTGTACAAAAATTATGGAATTACTACTTTCGAGAATTAGGGTGTCACCAAAAAAAAAATACAAAAAATTATTTTTTTTATAAAATGGCCAATTAGCCACCCTTTTAGGTACTGGAATAATCTTCAATCCATTACAGATGCTTCCCGTCCACATATTCCCAGTCTCTACGCTGAATAGCTAGAATATTCAGACACGGTTCCTAAGGGTTTTTTGTTTTTTGATTAACTTATAGTAATTCAGGTTGTTCCTAAGCTATGTGGCCATCGTAAATTTTTCAGATACGTTTTGTATAAATTTAATTATTAATCTAATCTGAAACTTTTTCCAGGATAACCAAAGCATAGCACATGGGGAGAGTTTTCAAAAGGTAGCAAAAAAATGTTGGGAAGCAAATCCGGATCAGCTTGTGGCTGTTGGAGTGAACTGTTGCGCGCCGTCATTTGTCTCCACTCTGTTAAAGGGGATTAATGATGATCGACCGAACTCTCCAATTCCTCTCATCGTATATCCCAATTCCGGAGAAAAATACAATCCTCAAATAGGGTTTGTTTCAATTTTATTATTATATGTGATTTGTGGCAAAATAGGTTCAATTGTTAAATAAGACAATACCGATACACATTTTAGTTTTATGGATTTCAAAAGAATCATAAATATAGTTATTTTAACATAATATGCCTACTATAGAGAGCAAATATGGCTTAATTTTTTTTTGGTATATTATTATACAAGCTGGGACATTATTACAACAGCGCCATCTAGTTCCGTGGTAAGCTACGAAGCTTGTGTTACGGATACCAGATACACTCCACATACTTATATAACTTTTAATACATACTTATTATAAATATAAACACCCATGACTGACAAACTGTACAAACATTCATGCTCAACAAATGAATGCCACCAGCGGGACTCGAACCCGCCGACCGCTGGCGCAGAAAGTAGGATCACTACAAACTGAGGCAAACAAGTATTACCATGTGTATTAATTATTGAATAAAAAATATGGACTAAGGTGGAGTTATCTTCATAAGAGATACCCATATTAGAAGATAAAAAAATATAGTTAACTAGATGACTAAATACTTTAATAATAATTAATTTACATGTTTTTATCATGTACACATCCTAAACATTTTTTACATGAAAATAATTTACTTACAGTTGGATAGATCGCGATAAATGCGAGCCAGTAGAGAAATTCATTCAAGAATGGTTGGAGTTAGGCGTGCGGTACATTGGGGGTTGCTGCCGTACTTATGCCGCCGACGTATCGCGCATCCGCAATCAAGTACATTGTTGGCGGGATCGTTGGCGCTTCAACAGACATCAGGAAACTACGACCAACGCCAAATGAATTAGAGTACCTAAAGAATCCTAAGCGGATCTCATTATATGACTGAAAAAACGTTTTTAAATATCTTTATTTTATTATTATTTTATCTTATTAACACGCTGGTGCGTAAATTAGTTTTGGACGCTCATGCTATCCCGCGAGTACCTACGGATGTTTCTAAGCTATTTATTTGCTATAGAATTTATTTTTTATGTAACTCTTTCCTCTAACCCCATTATTTCAGTCTTGTTGACGTCAATCATACCTACCAATTATTTTATATGATACTCACATTTCTGACTTGTATACATATTTAATATTTTAAATAATAGATCAAAATATATTATATATTGCCTTTTCATTGTATGTAATTAATCCATTTATAATGAAATTGTTTATATTTATCAAATTATCAATAAATGTGTAGTAAATGCGACCATGCTGTTTGCAATTAACCTAACGATAAAGCAATTTGTATATTATTTTCTGAATTGTATCAGCAGAGAAAATATTTATCAACAAAAGAAAAATACAATGAAAAGTCCGCGTCCTAAATTATGAGAGCCTAGAATACAGCCCGAGATAATATTATATAATGGAACTTGAAATCCGGTAAAAAGAAAGTTTTTTTGTAAGAGGCAGGTTATATGTACCAAGAAAACGAGCGATAAGATGTTCCTAAACATAATAAAGTTTCAGCTGACAAGACGACGGTTGACATTCGGAACTAGCCCATGTACGTAATAGCCACTGTTATCTCCGATTGCCTCCGTATCAACACGTGTAAAAAAACTGTATGAAACTTTTCGCCCACGTTTTGACTTCTTTGCGAAGAAAAAACTTGATAGAGAAATTTGACACAGACTTAAATAGTTTATTATACTCCAAGACGATTTTGTATAAGTTCCGCTTGAGTCATTTTAGTTTAATATTATAAATGTAAAATAAAAATAAGATACATATTATTTTCTGCATAAAACCTACGTATAAAATTTATTACTCAATGTGATAAAAATATTGGTTAAAAATCATATACATACTTTACTATTATTCAAATCATAAGTACCTATACTATTATACTGTAAACAAAATTTTAACGTCGAGAACATCTGCTGGAATATTTAGTAACATTTGTAGAGTACCATTTACAATATCGTCATTTGTAAGTACCTACTGCTCCCAATACACCTCGTCCTATCTAGTGAGCGACGGACGCAACGATTGACCCAAATTTTCATCATTATTGAATCAATAAAAGCATTTATCTATTTGGATGTTTTTCGACAGAAGTTAAAATTCGACGAGTTAGTGGACCGTATTATTTGATTTTAGGAAGACTTCCCACAAGGTTAATTAGAAAAAAGTCTCTATTTTACTTCTTTTTGTACGCTACGAATTATTTTTGTAACAAAATTCTGTTCAAATATGTAATAGCCTTGATAGACATAATGAAAGTTTTATAAGGCTGTCTTTGATTTGATGAAATTGGGTACCTACTCTTAGTAAGATTCTTTGGTAGGTAATATAATATTAGATAGGTTTCTCTCAAATAGCGTTTGGTTAGAATTCCCAAATTCATCATTTCACATTTTAGCTAGTGTTATTATGTTTTAAATTTAGTTATTTGTTTTTGCGGCAAGTCGTTCTGTTTATAATGTGAAAAACTGAAAATATAGCGTTATTTACGAATGACCATTCCACCGTTGGTATCAACGCTGCAGAAACAGCTCGAACAATTAATCAACTGTATAGAGAAGCTACTGTAAAAGAAACACGGTATGCTTTTGGTTTTAACGTTTTCGTTCTGGAAATTTCAATGAACAGAACTTACCCCGATGACGACCGGAGACCCTAATTGACAGTGAAGATTTAAAAGAAATCGTGAAAGTGGAGCCATCGCAAACCACGTCAGAGTAACTTAACTTAAATTTTAAATCACTTTTGAATTTGAAAACAGAAAAAGCTTTAAAAATGGAACTGCAGGAATCAATTCATGCCCCATTTCCGGTTTCAGTCGAAATAATAAATAATCGTTTTACAATTGTTGACTTCATAACTTTGTTATTATTTGCTATTCCCTGTAATGGCAGTCGTTTGTAGTGAACCAAAAGAAATTGAAGGCATTTTTATCTCGCCCACAATAGTCTGTTACCCTTTGCCTTACACCTACATGTAGTGCACTGGCTATTCGCCTGAATGAGCACCCAGTGAATCGGGGCAGCCGCCAGAACCCAACGTACTTTAGAATAGTTCAAGTTATATATTGCCTGGTACGATTTCGCTTTATGAATTGCCATAAGACGGGAGTAGTTTCATTATGTGTGCATTCGGAATTATGGTAGCATTGTGGGCAACGATCGTTCGAGCTTAATAGGATTTACTTGTATATAGTCTTCGAATTGGTTGCTACTAGAAATCTATTAATTTGAACTTACCTTGATCTAATTTTCTTTGAGATAAGTACCTACCTGCTCACTTAAACTCTTTTGATAAATAATAATATTAGTATATAGTCTACAATCATCACTACACGCCATTATATAAAACAAAGTTTCCGGCCCCTTAGTCTGAACGTGATATATTCTAAAACTATCGATCATTTTTCGTAGTTTTCATTAATTAACCATGTGATTCATGAGAAAGGAAGCTATCCATGTAGGTTTTAACCAAGTTTTTGTGTAAATTGTCTGAATATGATAATTATTACTGAAGGTTTATCAAATTGAGTCTATGCTAATTTTACTTGTGTTTTTCCTTAATTGATTAGTTATGTTATAATTAAAAAAAATGCTTTAAAAATATTAAGTGACGGTAAAAGAAATCAAACTTGCGTATTTTTATCGATTATTGAAATATCAGCAATCCTTAGTTGCTTCTTTTGATAGCTACCTATACTTTAATCATTTATTACAGTAAAAAATATTAAAATCATTCAATATGTTTGATTCGATTGCAGGATGATTTATTTTTGACAATATTTACCACTCGTTAATTATTATTTATCCAAGTAAATAAAAATAGTCTGAAATTGGCGCTGTCCAATTTTATTCTATTGGACGAGGCATCTGTATCAGTATAGTACTGTAATATATGATCTGTGATATAAGATAATTTATAATAAGAATAGTAGAATGAAACTATTTAATTAAATATCATAAAATTAATTTATTATAGTTCATAATAATACTAATGAATACAAAGTACATTGTTAGCATTTGCTTTCTTTCGCATCTTTAAAAATATTACGCGATTGTAAAGCTGCCATGGCAAGTGTTCGATCCTGTCTTTCTTCGTTCAATTGGAACTGCAGATTTTTCATATCTAATTTTAAAGTTCTTATGTCGTTTTGTAGTCTCATAACTATAGTCCACAGGCTAGGAGAGCCGTGATTGGATGTAGAATGAATAGGCAATGATGGTGATCTCACCAAGGCTTCTATCGGCGAATCGTCGTCACATTCTGTAAGAAAACTTGCATTTAAATGTGAAATAACTAAGGTATTCATAATATATATTTTTTTCGAAAAATTAAAACAATATTACCAACCTTGTTTAGTTGTAAGGCGGTTTGGTCATGTGTGCTACTTTCAAAGATGTCCGTGGACATCGTAAACGTGGACAGTGTAAAATAATGGATGGTTAGTGGATATTGATGTACTATAATGTGTAAGTAAATATATAAAACTAATTACAATTTAGTAATATTTATTTTTAATACTTTATACTTATACATACACTCTACAATATATTTTGTTAAAAAAATAAATATACGTAGCAGTTTAACACACGTAATATTATATACGTAGGTATAGTAATAGACTTACGCACCTATGAAAATACTCATATTAAATAATAAATAATCATATTACAATAATGAAACCCCTTTTCACTTTCTTTACCCTAAAGTACCTAATATGGCGCTATCCTGCAAGGTTAATCAATAGTTACATTCTATTGTTTTTTCTAAAATTTCTTGGCAATTTGATAATACTCTGCTTCTAATTAAAAATATTACACACGTTCATTTATGTCCAATTCTTGTAAAATTATATGACATTATGCAATGACTAGATAACAAAAATTTACAATATTTATGAGATTAGAACAAAATAGCAGTTTTTATTGTACTTAAGTTTAATTTATTTCGATAAAATAAGAATTCTAATTCGAATTAAAACGATTAGCGTCACAAAAGGTTTTAATAAGCACCTCAATTTTATTGATTAGCAATAAAGCTAGCCAGGAACTAAGAGGTAACGAATGTTATATAAAACTGAATCCATCTAACTTTCTAGGAACTAGGGAACAAGACTGTGTTGTATAAAATATATAATATATTTAAAGTAAACGACTTTTTATGTTAACAATGAATCATGGTAAATAATAATTTTGAAGACGACCTTGTATTCGTAATTTGATTTTCTTTCGGGAAAATAATTTTATAACTTTCCTTTTAGATATAACATACTATAGACATAATATAATACATAATATATATAGTTATATCTACCATCCACAGAAATATCTTGATGTATGTACATATTTCTGCGATATAAGTACTTACGTAAAGCATATTTTATCTTTATTCTTTACTTTATCATAATATATTTTCTTATTTTTCACAATATTCAAGTTCTTTGAATTTTGTATCTTATGTAACACTTAAGTGGGATGGATCGATACGTTACGATCCTTTAGTTATGGCAACAACAAAACCGCTTTAGTTAATGTTAAGTTGCAAGTTGTAACCACATTTGAACTCGTAACCCAAATGTGCCATGGTTATTAAGCGGGTAAGTTTATGTAGCCCTGTTCAAAAAATATTTTCGTACAAGGAATTTCTAAAATTAGATAGTGATAGTATGAAAAATACAGTATTTCGCTTAACTACATTTCAAACCCTTACCAAGATTAAGAATGAACAATACCTATGTGTAAATTGTGCACATAAAGGTACATACGACTCTAATACATTTCTTTGAAATAATTCATCATAATTAAGGTTTAATTACTCTCAATATTTTTTAGAACAAATGTTTTTGCCTCACCACGGAACATTTAAAAGCTCCAGATTTATGGAAACAGTTTCAACGCGACGCGACGCATTAAATAAGTAACCAGGTGTAAAATGCTTGAGATACCGACATTTATGTTTTTAATTTTCTTAAAGACTGATGCTTTATTTGTATTACCTACCTATTTTAAATGCAATAACTATAAATATCGACGTACATTAAATTATTACATTGTTTGGGAAAACGATGTCGTATTTTGTAATAGTTAGGCAGTTTATAATATCAATTAATTAGTCATAGAAAAGGCAAAGCAACTCGCACATGTTACTTCACTTAGTGAAACAAATTGAAATCTGGATATTGAATATGGAAAACTAAGTTTTATATAATATGGGGCAAGTTACGTAGATGGGAATAATGTTTAATGTTTATTCAGCTTATGCCTGGTTTACAAGAGAGCGCCGAAACATGATTGTAGAATGATTTTACGAAAAAGCTTTTAAATGGAACGTTATACTAAATATATAATGCGCTGGTTAATGAGTTCAGTAATACGTACGCTATAAAAGCATATGAACATCTTGAATTTTGAATGTTTAAACTAGAAAGTAGTCTAAACTTAGCTTGTATTTGTGATGTTTATTTGTTCTATTTGAAGGCGTAAAATGTTCCAGTTTTAGTGTGCTAAGTTATTAAATATTTAACAAATGGAAGTGACTGTTCGCCGTCTGTTGTGATTACCTCGCGAGGCTACATAGTCAAATAACTGCCGCTCATTTCTATTAGTTCCAACTTTATTCCCACAATATACCAGATACTGTAAATTTTAACGTCCAGAACACAGTTTTGTTCCCTTAGGTATCCTTTAACAATTGCAATTGCTTAAACACTAGAATTAGTTAAAAGATTTTTAGTTTAATCAACAAATTGAAATAATATTAGTTTTGGTATTTAAGTCTTAACACATGTAAAATGCACAGGACTACGTACATTTTACTCTATTTGAAATCAGTTTAATGTGTATTAAGTAGTTTGAGATTCCAAATAAATACAATAAAAAAATATAAAAGCAAGCCATATCGAAGAAATCGCAATTTGAATAATATCTGTAACATCAGGAATATTTTAGAGTTATTCTTTTGCTAGACAATCGAGAAAGACGTATATTGTTAAAGTGAGACGGTCCAATCAAGCGCGGAGCACCAAATTCAATGGAAGACTACTTTTATACATCCTCTGATTTCTTTGCAAAGCTGATTTGAATGAGTATCACAATAATATAAAAGGTTGTGTATTTATAACTGGATAATAATATCACTTTATATAAGAATTTTGCAAAACGAATTGGACCTCTCGAGTCTCGGTACTTTAGTTGTTGTGAATAAGCACTTTTTAAACATATACTTTTTATATATTTAACTTATATATAGGAAGTCGAGAATTAACTAAAGCTTTTTAGCTTTCCATAATCTTACTATTGTTATGTAATTTTAGGAATTGTATTTGTTAGCAAAAAGTACGTTATCATATGCAGTAGGTACCTATATTGTATTTTTTTGAAGATAATACTGTATTTTAATAATGAAAGAAATGCGACACAAACATTTTCATTATTTGACTCATAGAAACTATCACAAACTGCTAATATTCTTGATAATTTCATTGATAAACTACTGACATTTTTTTTTTACTCAAGTTTTATACTATTAAATAACGTATTCAAAAAGAAACATCCAAAAGAATTACACTTCACGTGAAACGGACAGAAGGTCGACATTATGCATATTTCACGTAATGTGGTTTAGTAATGTATAAAAGGAGATTTAGCAGTAAAACAGATAATAGATTCTTATTTCTTTCAATACTTTACGTATAATTATGTTTTACCTATATAATAGTAAATATAAGTTATATAAATAACTCGATATTAAAATCTTTACTAGTACCTTATGAGCTGTTATATTACTTATTGCAAAGTTATAAAAAATGTAACAACTAACAACATGGCATTCAACCGCATTCGCGGCATCAGCTTAAATCGTTTGGTTTAAACGAAAACGTCAATCAAAATGTAGCGATTGTTACACAATTTAAAAGATTATTTGCACAAAAACATTTATTCTACCGTTGATAGCATTTTATGTTGTAATAAATAATAAAACTATTTGTTTTATACATTTCGACGAAACGTACAAATTTTAAGATTTTGAATTGTCCGTTTCATGTAGGATTTTATAAATTTATATTTCAAACATGTAAGTATTTATACGAAAATAAATAATTTTATTTGACCAAAATTTATTGACTTAAAAGCTAAAATATATGTAACAAGTTTTCCCAAATATAAATTAAGAGACATTCGAAATAAATACGATAATAAGAAAGCGTCCTTTTCCATTATGATCAAATCAAGATAAGGTGGCTTTTAATAGAGTACCAAAATAAAGCTTAAAGAAAAGTATTTTTCAAAATTAATCAAAGAAGTTCAAGATTAAGTCAATATTAACTACTGATTTATCATGTTTTTAAACATGTTAAGTAGCTGGAAGCAAAATGTTAAGTAAAGTTCAGTACACGATAATATTTTACATATACCGCAGTTAGTTCAATGTAGCGCTAATTATTCATTTTTTCATAAGATTAAAGAGATTATATAAGTTATCACATTATGTACATTTTTTATTCGTACGTGTAACATAACTTTTACTTAACCATTGTATTGGTACATTAACTTGATAAAAAACCACTTTATGTTGATTTAGCTGTAATTTTATTTGCATATACTACATTTCACAGTATTTCTGTTAAAAGCTCATAATATTCTTGGAAACTATTACAATAACGTGGGCTAACTCAATAGTCAATAGTAGTAGGTACTATCGAGAAAATAGTTTAAAAGATGTTTAATTTATTATTTAGTCTCGCATAGTAATAATTTTCAATGTGTATTCGGTTACTATCTCACATTGTATGTCGCAGGCATCAGTATAATTCGTCAATAAAAAAACGGCAACTTATGCTAGTTTATGAATGCCGAAGGAAAATTTTTCCAAATTATATGTTGGGGTAACAAGGTTCAAATAATAAACAATATTGACGTTGTGTAATTTAAAAATTATTCATATTTAAGAAGGTACGTTACAAAAATATATTATGTATGTACCTACTTATTTATTCAAATCCAAAAAGCTCAGCTATTGTGTAGTAGGTAAGCCATTGAAAAAGGAATATTAATAAAATCAATAGAAATGATCACTTGTTATATAAAATAAACATAAGCTGCAGCATACTCTGAATAGTTTTGAAATAAGGGTGTTTATGGACTATTACAAAGTAGCGACCTTCTATATCTTTCCGTCGGCATTTCACTAACCAGCGAGCTTTTACAAACGCGTTTTTTTTTAAATATGCCTGCGACATAGACATAGCATAAAACATATTATATATTTAAATAAAATTATATAAAACAAATATATAAATATGATAAATACTAAATGTTTCTAAAACATGACGCAAAAATATTGTATATATAGCAGCGACTTATATGTAATTTTCGTGGCACTTCACTGGAAATATATGTATATTCTATTTAAACACCATGCAACAACATACAGCCACAGAATGCACCATATATTAAAAAGCAATTTATATAAATAATTTTAGAATAATACTGCACACATGCATAAGACATACATTTCACATAGAATAAACAGTGTTCGTTCACAAGGACAAAAAGTTAACAAGGCATCCTAAAAGCCCCATTTTAAATGGCACTAAATCAGCATTAGGGTCATGCGTCCCAATTCTATCACCTAAATTTTTAACGGAAGTCAAATTGATGGTAGAATATGGGTTCTTGTTTAAGGGAAAATGTATTTTAATTGACTTGGTAAGCAAGTATCGTCATGATCAATCACGCACACCAAACAAAATTGTGTCAACTTTTGAAATCGAACGATTAGAAGCACGAGTATAATTTAGTAAGGTGTGCATAAAGCTCGAGGGAAACGAAGGAAGAAGGGGACAAGACAGCCATGACCAGTTTACCTAGAGGCTAAAATAAATGACATCGTCTTACGATGATCAAAACAAAAAATATTTTTCTCTTATGTAAACCTCCAATCAATATGCAAAGCTAGTCATGACTATGTTCTGACAGATCGGATGCAATGTCTTAGCTTTAGGAAATTTAATGTCAGTCAAAGTGGTGTGATTTAGTTAGTTGTTTGACGAAAGTGCCACAGCACCAAGTGGAGGAGCGCGCGGAGCGAGGAGCGGGCGCGGGCGCGGGAACTGGTGTCACGACGGCGCGTAGGGGCGTCACTAGACTAGGCTGTGAGCCGCTACGCCTCTCGTTTCCACTCAGGATATTAACCCTTCGTCGCTCCGAGCAGTCCCACAAATTAGGATTCGAACGATTCAGCTGAAACTTTCGCTCTGAAAGTAGTTTTCTACTTTCGTGGCAGTACAAGTATGCGTCCGCTGCCGAAGAACTTTTGTTTCGCTTCACTTTGTTTGATGTAGTCTTGCGCGAAAGATCCGGTGTTCCGCTTCTTTGACCGATTTTAGTGTAGTTAAAGTGAGGTATGTTAGTGGCGGGTGCGTGATATTGTACTTTACCGACAGAATAGTGGCCGCAGTCCACTGCAGGTGCGATAAAAAGGCAGCCGCATGTAACAAAATAGAAACATTCAGACCACCATTGTAGCGGAGCCGAAGAGGGTATTAGTCGATCATAAATAGATCGTAAAGTTTGTTATTTGTGCTAACTTTACGGTGGAAATAAGAATTTGTTAGTAGTATCCTCGATAAATAAAGTTTCTGACATAGATTGCTGTTGCATTTACGACTATTGTTTTACTCATTTTCTTAATAAAAATGTGTGTACGCAGCAGTACACTATATTTGGCATACTAGCAGGCTTTAAAAGAAAAATATATATTAAAATCCATATACAAATACTGATACAGATAACTTTACGTAACAACAATGACTAGCTACTTTGTACTAGAATAAAATTTGAATAGACGTACTTTTAAATATATGAGATTCATACGTATATTAGAGAGCTACCAATAAATAGTGAGTACATAAGGCTAATAGGATAAACCAAGCATGCTACATCATGCACTTACACCATGTGGCTTCCAAAGATCTAGGTACATTATATGTAATTATTGTATGAATATTAAAGTCAATGATTACGCATGTCATTACACGAACATCGATTACAACACTTATAGTAACAAGCGCTATTGGAAGAGGTTAGTCATATTTGTTTATGAACGTATTACAGATATTTATTCTAATAACCAACTGATAATACGATTCCTTGTCTTTGCGTGTCTCCTCCTTGTCGACTCGAAAATCTCCAGTGGAATATTGGGTACTGTATAATAATTAAAGCTATGTTAGTAGTATATTTGGAAGCTTTTAAACCACTACTGTACATTCCAACTACACTATGCGGCTTTTTATTTATATATATCTTATGAATTTAAGTTATTTTTTTTAATTTAAATGTTTTTCATATAAAATTTCCATAGGTAATTTATAAATGTTGACTTCTTTTAACTATTAAAAATATAGGTATATTATGTTAGTATTGGCACAGTATTGCAGTGTACTGTTTGTTTTAGTAAATCGCTATGCTTTTACAAGACGTGTTCTTGATATGAACTAATTTAATTCTCGTCCAAGACTAAACATTATCATATATCGATACAAGACAACATAGACAACCGTGTATGAGTGTAATGTGGGACATGCCGCAATTCTGATCAGTTTCTCTAAAATTGAGCGTAAGTTCGTTTAAAATACATTTATAAAAATAAGTTGTTTTACGGAAACTAGATTTTATTGTATAAATAATAATAATATTATATATTATGATATAAATATTAAGACATATCCACATAACACATAATATATATACTTCAAGTGTTACACAAGACATGTGAACATTCAAACGAACAATTCACAACATATAAGCATACCAGGATAAAACCATGACAGTCGTATCACAATATGAAAATTTTCAATTTCTTTTAAGTGAATTAAAAATTAATATTGTATTTAAAACATGAGTCAAATATACTCTGAAAACGTACCTATAAAGATAAATAATATAATTAAACGTTTTTTTTATATTAGTAGGTAATATAAGTGACTGAGTACTCACCGGAGCTCACGGCGTTTCTACAGCGGGCCGAAGTGCAATAGGCTTCGATAACTTTCAGTATGAGGGCGTCTTCTTCGTACGAGTTTGATTTTCGTTGGTGAGGCGCGTAAGGGTGGGTGGGACCGATGTTCTCATCCGAGCCCACTGTGAAAGATTGGGGACGAAGGGGTGGCGCCGGACGCAAGCAAGTTATACTCCACCCTTGGGAATGATTGATTAATATTAATAAAATAAACTAAACGGGCCAATATTATTTTTCAAAAACAATGTTTTTTGTCGGCTCTTTATAGCAAAAGCAGAGCTTTTATTAATTATTTAATTTTGTTTAAAAAATAAGTAATAATCATTGTTCATTTGAATAAAGCACATTTTGTAATCAAATTAACCAATACATATAATACCTACTGTAAAGATCTTTCTGAATTTATCACACTAGTAGGGACGTATCGATCGTTAACTGTAATTTACTAGTACCTTATGATTTTATCTATAATTTGAACGTGCTAAAAATATCGCACGCAAAACTATGGGAGGAACGTTCGTATCATATAAACAATATTAAAGATTTAGCAAACTAGTACAGTTACGAAAATAATGTAGGTACGAAAGTGGCGAACGAGTTTTGCATTATTTCATAGTAGGTACTAATACTTCCTAATAGTATGTATTTTACAAGGCAGATAAAATTTAAAAAGAAAGTCGAATTTATATATCAGGCCTTGATATGACAAATATCTTTTAAACGAATTACTGAGGCTATTAAGCATTATTTTTAAGCGTATTGTTATATTCTTTTCGATTGGTCGCAAGACGATAACTATAATTAATTTATTTTTACGTTCATTTCCAAATGACAAACATTTCCCAAGTTTATGAATCACAGACATTTATTCGATTTATTTTGAGAGCTCTAACCAAACATCTGGCGAATACCTTGAACTGTCGTTTTTGTTCTATAAATACCCGTAGAAGATGATCTAATATAATAAACAATTTGGAATAATCCGAATTAGAATTACCTTTATTACTAAAAGATGAATCGGTCGTATCGATGAAATCGACGGACGAGAATTTCTTTCCGATCGGAGTTTTAGTAGACTTTGCGGGCGATTGATCAAGCGAGTCACATGAGTTTAAAAGCCAACGCGCCGATTGATTCTTTTGTTTATTTTTGTGAGATTGTTGTGAGTGCTGAGTGTAGCTTTGATGGTTGTTGAATGAATGGGATCGTTTGTGATTGCTGAGGCCCGATGAAAGTTCGCTATTGCTGTCGCTCATGGCCATCTGAAAACATTTCATTCCTTAAACACGTATTTCAAATTTTCAAACGAAAAAAACAGATATAAAGCGGCTTCAAAGTAACACTCATTCAGATACTACGTCATAAATAAATGACCGCCGCGATTTGCTTCGTTCTGTAAAATATTCCACATTCTTGCCTTTTCATTCTATTCTCTCACGAAAAGTCTAATTGGAACAACTAAAAGCCTACAAACTGCGGGCATTTTATCATTCCCATACAGTTGGGTTTTAATTACGATGTATCGACTTACATAACGTACATGGTAAAACGTAGATTGAAAAGCTTTTCCATGCACAACAATATCTTAATTTGTTAGTATGAGATCTACTTGCAGTGATTGTTTTTCTGTTAGTATGATGAATAAACACAGGCAAGGATGATCAAGTAAAGCACTGTATTGGGGTAACTCTAATGACATTATTATTAATCTAGTGGTTATTTTCAAGGCAATCTTCAAACCAGTGATACACAAACAGTTTTCTTTACAAAAAAATAATCCTTGCCTGAGTCGGTGACCACGGTAATGGGTAATTTCGCTTTCATCCACCAATGGGCATACAAGTCGGAACGATACACCACGAAGCCTGTTTGAGCTTCCGCTAAGCCCTTCTGAACTTTACTCATGTCCTCACTTCGAGAACGTGTCTTTTGGACCATGTTAGGTTTGATATCCTTATGTTTGTCTTCTTTATTGAATAAATCACAATTGCGGGATAAATCTTTACGTGAGGGTCTATTATTATCTTCAGGTTTTTCTCTGTATATACGCATATGATAGTGCAAACTTGGCTTAGTTCGCTCGGTTATGTTAAGTGTACTCCACTGACAGGGTATTCGCTGTCGAACATTTTTCGGAAACTCTATATGGGTGCTAGGCTTGCGGTAAATACGTGGAGGAACTTCCGGTTTCAGTTTTATTTCTGGTACATACCGTTCGATGTTTCTGCGGATGGATGTGCGCTTTATTTGTACCGAAGGCACTGGAGGACTTGCGGCAAACGTAGATGTGACATTTGTATTGGATAAGTCTTTAACGTCAAAGCTAGTCTCCGAAGTGACGCTTGTGACGCAAGATGTTCTGGCTGTTGAACCGAAAGGTGAAGTGCATCTGCATTGTTCTTCAAATCGTGCTGCTTCAATTTCTGAAAGGGTCCGTTTGCGATGTTCAAAAGTACTTTGAGATAAATTATTGAGAGAGTCCTTCATATTATCATCGGACGTCTTATCATGACTGTCGGAATCGTTTCCATGCATATTTAGCTCGGGCGATGCTAAGTTACAACTACCGGCTACGCCAGAGTCAGAAGACCTTGGACTGGGACAAAGAGAGCGATTGCAACATTCGCATTTTCGCCGTAATTTTGAAGTTTCTGACTGAGAACTCATTCTTTCTAAGTGTGTGTTATTATTCTTTTTATTTTCTGTCTCTACCATCGATTTAGACATAGACCTTCGTATTCTCTTGTCAGAATTAAGAGAATGTTTACGGAAAGGTATATTGGCGTTTAGATTAACGTTTATTATCTTTAGATCCTCATCATCATTGCGAAACATAGGTGGAGGCTCAATAATAATTGAATCTAAATGATAGTTGCGACTATCACGACTATGTCTCGACGAAGGAGGATCGAGAACTTGCAACAAGTCTGACATTATCATATTATTATTATATTCATCTTCGCGGGAGTACTGTTCCTCGGTCGATTTCCATAGCTTTGGTATCGTATTATTACGTTCACTATAATTTGGAAAACTTCGTCTTGTTGATATAAAATCAGTTTCATTATTGACTAGATTCATTTGCGTGTTCTGGTCCATATTTACTAAATCCTCGCAACCTTTATAATTTCTTACTTCGAAACTAGAATTTTCAGCACTATCGGAATGTTGAATATAAGCGCGCACATTCAAGTTATTGTTTCGCGACGATCTTTGTAAATTATATTCTGACATATTTTCGTTTTCAGTATCAGATGGTGCAGACACGAATAAATTTTTCATACAATCACCCTTAATGGTATTAGGCGGTACATCCAATTGCATATCTGTGGAATTATCAAAATATCGAACGTAGCCAAAGTTACTTCCCCAACTGCTACACGATGACGAAATTGTCCTCGGACCAATACTGTCTATTGCATTTTGTCTTATTATTTTAGACGAGCTACTGGCTTCGGCGTCTGTGCAACTCGAATTGGAGTAACTTTCTGTTGTTTCCATCTCCCTCTCAGTATCGGAGTTTCCTTCACTGTCAGAACAGTCTGTTTCAGTAGCTATAGTGCCATCGTCTTCAATCTTTAACTTAACAAGGTTTTTGTGCCTACGTCTAACCGGCAAGCCAGTTAGCTCCAAGGCTTTAGCCCAAGTCTTTTCATGCAAAAGTTTACGCAGCATTTGTCTGGTTATGACTTTTTTTTTGACAAGTCTCGCAAAATATTTCGTTAGGGAATAGTATGGTGAGGCGGAAGGGTAACTAGGCGGCGGAAGGGTCACGTGATAGAGACTTCGACGACTTGAGTTGATACTAGATAGTGCGCCTTCAGAAGGAGAGCGGGTCAGCTAAATAAGAAATAAGTTTTATGAAATACATTTTTACCCATAGCACTTAATTTAAACAAAACAAATGGCGCAGACCAAAGGAGCTATTATATAATCTTTTTTTTTCTTTTACCCACTATTTTATGACATACAATATATACTGTTAAATGTCCATTATAATATAAATAAGCATATATATGAAAATGGATTAAATAAAATTTCTTGAATAATAATGTGAAATGAACTTAAAAGACTTACATGTGGTAGTGATTGAGGCTGAGTCACTTCATGGGCAGGACTGCTGTTGTTTGAATGTTTTTGCAATAAACTAACCCAATTGTCCGCTTCAGCTCTAGTTTGGCACACAGCTACTATCGTATCTATCATTGGACCACTAATTTCAAATGCGTTCTTCCTTGTATCTGTATCATCTAACTTACATACCGTAATACCAGTTAATGGAAGACATCCCTAAAAATTTAATATTTGTTAAGCTTCATAAGAAAAAATACATGTATTTAATTAATAGAATGTCAATTCTAAAAATTAGTAATGTTCTCCGAACGATTCCGGCCATGGCGGCCAATCTCATTGAGACTAGCCAACTGCGCAGGAGATATTATAGTGCACAAGTGTACGCGTAGACACAAGTGCACTCTCTGTTCCCATCACACTCATACTCCGGTGGGACGACTACTTGATGTATCAAGTAGTCATCCCACCGGTTGTAATAAACTGGTTGTAACCAGTGAGAGCTAAGGCGCAGGACCGACGGCTTTACGTGCTCGTCGAGGCACGGGGGTGAAACACCGCCAACTTTCCTACTCTTTCAATAACAACTAAGACTTACTAAACAGGAAGACTCAATGACTCAACTTGGTCCAAATTGGGACTCGAACCCAGGACCGCTCGATGTGTGTCTGTACATGCTAGCCACTACACCACTGAGGCAGTCTAAAAATTAGTATAAATAGTACCTGAAATGACTTGACCAAAAACAATGTTTTTTTTTTTTAAATTATATTTTGATTTTAAATCCTACAAAAAAAAAAGAAAATTATATACCTCATAAACAAATGCAGAGACACGTTTGCTAACTGACAATAGAAGTAAAGCAGATGGAAACAACACGAGATATCTATCTTGATGTGAAGGTCCTACAGCCACACTACCCATATGTAACACATCACCTAGTGATGTCAGTTCTCCCCCCGGCCACCCTCGCACTTCACCTGTTACCACTTGCAGTTCTAATTCCTTTTGTCTTCTTAGAGCTGCACAACCACTCTACAAATATAATAGTAACATTAATAACTTGACGGGTTTGTGAATGAGAATGAGTAGACTTTATGATATTTTAAAAAAATTGTGAAAGAATGTTTGTGTACTAAAGGATATTATACGATTAACGATTTTTTAGAAGATAGTACGCCTTGAGAATGATGTGATCGCCACCAGGCTGTTTCAACCTATAGAATTATTGTTAATTTCAATTTAATTAAAAAAAAAGAAAAAACACTAATACAAAAAAAAAAAACAAAAAAAAAATATACATTAGTCCCGCTGAGTTTCTTTCGCCAGTTCTTCTCAGGTCAGTGGTTTTTTTCTTCCAAACTGGTATTAGACTCATGACGTTCAGTAAAAAATTGTAATAATTTCATGCTGAATAAAATATTTTGAATTTGAATTTGTAATAGCCTGTTTACCATAATACCAGATTAGCTGAGTCATGGGCTAAAACTAGGTACTACAAATTGCTACACTATAGTTAATAAATATTTTCGAAAGATCTAATTAAAATATATTGAAAGCATGAAAAAAAATACACACTAAGCAAAGCATACAGAAGCTATTAAATACCTTGAATACATATAATATGTATAATTAAAGAAAGCACTCACTGATATGTCCTTATAAACAATGGAAGCTCTATGTGTATCTCCTCTATCAGGATGGGCTTCATGCACATGCCTGGCCAGTTCTTGCAGCATAGCTGGATATTTTCCTAGCCGGCGAAATGGTTTGGACAAACCAGCAGTTAAAACTAAAACCCCAGGACAAACTGCCCCTGCATTTTCCATCCATGTGTTCAGTTCTTCTCTACAAAATATAGAAACATAATATTTGAGAGTGTTTTTAGCTGTCACAAGCAATTTAATTAGAAAATGTACGGAGGTTAAAAGTCAAGTAAGCAACACATTTAATATAAAATGATCCCTTTTTTGTTTTTGAAAATGTTGTGTAGTTTACCCCATAAGGGTAGAAGATTTATATATTATAGGAATATATAGTAACCCCATATTAAAAATACAGCTTACATGTGTGAGCTAACTCATAGCTATAAATAATAAAATAATCAGGGATCCAAGTTAATAACAAAAAATACTCACTTGTATTTATCTAGGACACACACAGCTTTAGGATGACCAGCACAATAGGTCTGATGAACAGCTTTAATTTTAGGTGCCCACTGTAGAAACAAACCACCAACTCTTTGGTCTGGTCCTGTCTTCATTGCACATTCTTCTAACAATGCAAGGAATTGCTCATGGACTTGCAATACTTCATTAATATTTCCAGTAAGTTGTTTAAACTCATCCTTTGTTAGCCTTTAAATTGAAATATTTATCAATTTTTATTAATTATAACATAAAGTAGGTATATTATGTTGGTGTAATAGTTAATATCTGTATATGAATAATATGTGATCTATCTAACTTACATGTCACTCTTTTCCAAAGGATGCAAGAAATTGCTAACTAAACCTTGCATCTCAGCTACATGAGCTTTTTCAGAGTCAATTATATCCTTGAGTACTACATTTCTAAAGGCTTGTATTTCTGAAGCTGCTCTTATTGGTGATGTTGTTAAGGAACCAGATGTATCTGCAAATAATTTATGGATGTAATAATTTTTTTTTTTGTATTTTTCCAAAAACAGTCATATTGCTTGAAAACTATTTAATATAATATAGGTAAACACAAAGATATCTATCAGTCTTCAGTTAAAAAACTATTTGAATATATCACATATTATGATTGAAATCTGATGTATTAAGAATGAATTTGTCACTTGTTTATTTTATTTTAAAATAAGAATTTCATAATAAATTGAATATCAAGTGCTTTATTCTTTAATATTAGTATAACAAAATAACAATATTTTTATCAATATATTATCTTATGGCATAATTACTTTTGTTTTAATATCAAATTACCTTTATATTCAGTGACATAGTTACTTGGGAACCATCCTGTTGTTTCACCTAACGTGCCTTCCCACCATCCACCTTCTTCCTTTTGGGTGACAGTGATAATATCACCTTTCTTGAAGCAAAGCTCATCATTGTTTTTCCCTTTAAAAGAATATATTGCTTTAACTAAGCAATTTTCAGCAGACATCCTGGTAAAGATTTGCTACCATGTTTCCTAGAAGAATACAACGTATTAAGATAAGTGAGGTCGTTAAATGTAATAGATGTGTATGAATGTTTTAAAACGCCCACACTCAAAAATGCATAAATAACTGTTCCTTTTATAGAAATACTAAAGAACAGTATAATTGAAACAGAGGGGTTGCTTTAGAAGTCGGCCACACGATTTTGGTGTTTTGGGGGGGTGGGGCGGAAAGGGGGGGGTGTTAGCTACCCGATGGTACCACTCCCGCGGCGCGGAGATCCTTATTTTTTTTTTTATGAATTTTTTAATTTCGTGTTTTTGTATGCGTATAACGGAACGTTTTTCCAAGTAAAAATGGTTTGGTAAGTAAAATGGAACATAATTATAAGTGAAAAACATTATAAATTTGAAAATAAATAACATACAAAATAAATTTCTAATCAATACAAATAAAATTCAAATTAGAATTAAAAATATTAAAGTCGGTTATGTTTTGTGGTCATGTTCTAACCTAACCTAACCAATCTGACCTAGTGTTTAGATGAAAGTCGGGTATGTTTGTGGTCATGTTCTAACCTAACCTAACCAATCTGACCTAGTGTTTAGCTGAAAGTCGGTTATGTTTGTGGTCATGTTCTAACCTAACCTAACCAATCTGACCTAGTGTTTAGCTGAAAGTCGGTTATGTTTGTGGTCATGTTCTAACCTAACCTAACCAATCTGACCTAGTGTTTAGCTGAAAGTCGGTTATGTTTGTGGTCATGTTCTAACCTAACCTAACCAATCTGACCTAGTGTTTAGCTGAAAGTTGGTTATGTTTGTGGTCATGTTCTAACCTAACCTAACCAATCTGGCCTAGTAATGCTTATGGTACTCGACTAACTAATTCTAATTTGAATTTTATTTGTATTAAGTAGAAATTTATTTTGTGTGTTATTTATTTTCAAATTTATAATGTTTTTCACTTATAATTACGTTCCATTTTACTTACCAAACCATTTTTACTTGGAAAAACGTTCCGTTATACGCATACAAAAACACGAAATTAAAAAATTCATTAAAAAAAAATAAGGATCTCCGCGCCGCGGGAGTGGTACCATCGGGTAGCTAACACCCCCCCCTTTCCGCCCCACCCCCCCAAAACACCAAAATCGTGTGGCCGACTTCTAAAGCCAACCCGAAACAGACCAGAGTTAGTAACTATATTTAAGTGTTGAGTATTCGTTTTAGCGTTAAAAAGAACAGTAGAAAATGATTAGACAAATAGAGATAAAAAACATTACGATAGGAAATAGATTCCAACACTAGTGGTATACGTGAAAGTTAACTATATTGATTTTAATACGACAAAATAATTCAAACACAAATCTCTTTTAAAATTAGGAGCAGAATTTTGCGTACAAAAAGTATATAATTATATCCGCTTCACTCCACTCACGGTCTTCCAAAAATAAATATCACAGATTGACAATTTGACAATTAAAAATAGTGAATACAGATATTATATTATACCTAGCATAGATATATATTTCTCACCTCAAAGATACCTAGTTAGAAATCCCTGTGTATGACAACGTCGCTAATGGAGATTTTTTAATTAAAAGTGTTGTTTTTATTGTTGTTGAAAGCTACATTGAAATATTAAAGAATTAATTGTATATCAATAATGGTAGTTGGATGACTAATAAAGTTTGGTAGCCAATTATTGGTTATTAATTGATGTCATGTTATTAATGATGTATGAAAAACTTTTCTTAAATGTTTTACGTAAATATCAATATGAAGCCGATTGTCGATCGATTGTCTTATTTTAGGCGAAGGATACCTATATATAAATACCTTAAAGGCTTGTGCATATTCTATACTCTTTGGGCTTGTGCCTCAGCCTGTGGCCATGGCAGATGGCCACTGACCTCTATAAGGGTACAGTTACACATGGACTGGCTGTTCCAAGCGTTTGACAGCAATTTTTTTGTGTCCATTTGAAGCGCCACTAGCGAGAGGGTGGAGAACTAATTTTGACGTATATTGCAAATGACAGCGAGAAGTGTTTGTTTACTGTAAAGTAATTTTGCATTTTCGTTGTTAATATAACATAAGTAGTAGTTATGATGATACGGTTATTGACTAATAAAAATAAAAAAATAAAAATATTTATATCGACATCATTAGTTTTAGTACCATGAACTCTCGCTACGTCCGACAGCGGCGGACAGCGCCAAAATGGCGAATATCAAGCAGCCACAAAAGCACGTTGACAACAGCCAGTCCAGTGGTATTATAGAGGTCAGTGCAGATGGCCGACTGGCTCCTAGAGTATTTTTGTTCTGTGCCGACTGGTTTTGTCTTATCTATCATAGATGAAAAATAAATTATCTATTATTAAAGCTGTCATACTGCCTCATCTGACTGTAATCTGTATTCGACTGTCAAAATATAAGAATTTGTTAAACATTATAATTTAAATTTAAATTATTTATCCATGGTTATTGTCAAGGTTGGGGATTACGAAAGTCGAAACAGTTGCCATTCCCTATATACTTACTATACTCTATGAGTTGCCAGCCAATCTTGAACGTGACCCTTCATACAACGTAACATAATACAACGTGATCAACGGTGAACGGGCACGCGTTAAAAATGAAATACTTAAAGTTACGGGCTGTGTAAAATTTTTATTAATTTATATTTTGTATATAAGTTTCTTTATGAAAATGAAAAAATATTCAGTACCTATGCGACTAAGGATGTTCTTGTACCTAATATGAAGAATATGTGAAGATTTTAACTGTCAACATCAACATAGAATTATAATAATAAATTCAAATTTTGAGTGCAGCAATGGATACATCATTAGAAGACAGATTATACGAGTCTGTACTCTTAGAAGATCAAGATTCTATTTCAAGTTTAATTCTACAAGGTACATTTTTTTACTTTTAGCTCTACATAGAGCTTTATAATATGTTTTAAGCCCCCGCTTAGAATATTTAACCATATTTCACAAAGAAGTTTGAATTTATAATATTATATACATAACATAATATATTTTCCTCAAATATTAAACCATATTTGCAGGTGCTCACCCAAATAAAATAACTAGTCATGGTAAAACATGTTTGGGAGAGGCAGCTAATATTGGTAATATAAGTATAACAAAAAAATTAATTGATGCTTGTAAGTCAAACTATCTACAAAACAAGAATGCAAATCAAACTTGTTCTAAAAAACGTCATTTAAAATTGCATAAGAGAAAGCATCGTGGACCTACACAGCATGATGAAACAGCTGTAAAGTATAAAAGCCTCAATGATAGAACATTTAGGAGCAGCCCTATGTCTGAGAGTGGATCTGTACTACAAGATAGTCAAAGATCTGATAAAAATCAAGGATATTTTGTTTTTATACATAATGAAGGTTCAAGCAGTGATGAAAGTAAAATATGTAGTTTAAAATCACCAATAAGTCCGTCTTCCCTTGTTTCTTCACCACAAGCTGAACTTGAATGGGATGAGGAGACAGCTAATGTTGCTCCTACTACAAGTGAAGATGAAACATGGTCATCTATGTATAAGTGTGTATATAATTGATTATAAAGTAATTTTATTTATTATTTAAGGTTTATACAATGCATAAATATTAAAACAGCAACTAAAACCTTGTATGCTTTCCTGTACTCAAAGGACTCTTACTTGTTAGTTAATTATATAACATTTACTAATATCAGATAAGAATATCACCAACATCCTATTACTATATTCTTTCAAGACAGTAAAACTACTTTGAAAATGGTCTATAGTGTACTCTTGATAAAAGTCTTTTTCAACCGACTACCAAAAAGGTTCTCAATTAGTTTATCTCATTTATTTTGTAAAGGTGTAGGTAATTCATTTGAGACAGAATTATTTTTCAGTTTCAGCTTTTTCAATTTCTTGTAATTTTATATGAAAATAGTGTTAATTATTCAATTTCAAATGAATTCGACAACTTAATAACACATAGTTATTCATGTTTGCATGAATGTTATTTACCATAATATAATGATTATATTATTACATTTTTACAGATGGTATGCTGCTATTTTAGAATCTACTGGAGCTGCTATTGCATCTGCTTCTATTGTTACAAATGGAATTGATCAACAAGACGCTTTCATGAGGACAGCTCTGCATTATGCAGTTGAACAAGGTCATTCAAGAATTGTCAAATTGATAATTGATGCAGGTATGTGCATATTCTAAAACATTTTTTTAATACTTAAGATTTTACTAATGCCAGGATTCAAATGTTACATCACTTATAGCAATATTTTTTTTAGGTTGTAAAGCAGATATAACTGCTGGTGATGGTCTAACATCTTTGCATATTGCAGTTATGAAAAACCATGCAGAAATAGTGAAACAACTTTTATCAGCAGGAAGTCATGTCAACTATAAAACACATGAGAAAATGACACCATTGCATTTTGCTGCATCTAGGGGATTTCTTGAACTGGTAGTTTGTTTATCTAAAAATTTCATCTTTTTTTTTTGCATATGAATGATTTATGAAGCTATATTGTGGAAGGTGTAAGAATTGATTTGTTAAAGACAAACAAGTCACCTTATGTTAAGTATTTCTAAAATGAATTACCAAATTTTATTTCAATATTAACATTTTCCAGTAGTAAAGTGAAACAGAAACAGCCTAGTTGCAGTTTGTATTCAGCCCTTTTTAACGTCCCACTGCTGGGCACGGGCCTCCCTCTAGTGCGTGCCTAGTGCGTGTTGGTGGACTTCACATGTCTTACGAAAACTTGCTAGGTTTTCTCAGACAATTAGGTTTCCTCAAGATGTTTTCCTTCACCGTCAGATAAATGGTAATCATGATTGATTGAAGAAGAAGAAATTATTTGCACATGATAATATCAGAGGTGCGAGATCCGGATTTGAACTCGCATCACTCGGTTATCCAAGCGAACGCGTTACCACTAGGCTACCACTGCCTTCTCGTGTACCACTGTCTGTACTAGTTTCAGTTTATTTTATTTGTATAAATTTTACCATGTAGATAAAATTTCCCATGCTAGGTGACTGGGTATTTATTTAAAGACTCATTTTTATTATCTTTATTTACATTCAGTCCCATATTAATTATTAACATCCCACATTGGAAGTGTGTAGTTTTTAAAAATACATTTATTGATTGAATTGAAATATAATAAGCCAAGAATCATTATAAAAATTGGAAAAATGTTGGTATTATATTCTTTGTTCACAAAAAAACCTGTAGGAATATAAAAATATATATTTTTAAGGTAAAAATTTTGGTGAATAATGGAGCCTATTTGGAAGCAAGAGACACCAGTGAACGCACAGCACTTTATTTAGCTGCGGGAAGAGGACATTTAGAAGTTGTGAGGTACCTCATATCAGTAGGTGCTAATGTTAATGGAGAAGAGATTCATGGTAAGTTTAAAGCATATAATGTAATACTATTCTAATATATAAAATTCTTGTGTCACAGTTTTAGTGTTTATACTCTTCTGAAACGGCTTGACCGATTTCGATGAAATTGTATATTATGTATATTCAGTAGGTATGAGAATAGGTTTATGACTCATTTTTACACCCCTAAGTGTTAAGGGTGGTTCACCCCAAAAAAATTTTTTTAATTTTTGGCCAATTTTTTTTTGGTTATTTTTTTATGGTATGGAAATAAAAAATACATGTAGTCCTAAATTTTTACCCTCCTACCACTTTTTAACCCCGGTCGATAGCTGATCAATGGGGTTCCATTTTACCAAACTCCTCAAGAACAGCAAGTTTCGTCGAGCGCAATTTTTCAAATACATCATAAAAGTAAATATTAAAAAGATATAATAAATTAGCTTAAAAGTTATTTAAGAAAAAAAAATTCAATTATGGCTAACCTGTCCTGTTGTTCTGCGTGCACAGCTCACAAAACTTACTCTCATCCAAACGCGCAAAAAAAAAAAGTATATATAACTTAAATAAAATATAAATAATTACACTACTTCTTTTATCATTAAATAATTTAATTTAATTTAACAATGAACAATGCCAAAACGACGTAGAAGAGCTTCTTTGGGCCGTAAAACACGATTCAATTTTAAAAATTTTGGCTGTCTGTCGGTCTGTGCGTAGGACCGATTTTGATGGGACTTTCAGTCGCAGATAACTAATATTATAAGGAGCAATTTAGGCAACTTTTCTTTTACTAGAAAATTATCAAAACCGTTTTATTTATTTTAACTTACGCCCAGCGAAGCGGGCCGGGTTTGCTAGTATAATATAAAAACATTAATGTTGAAACTTGAAGCTAAGTTCAATATTAAAAATTTGCATGGTTGTTAACTTTCAACAAAAGAATTGAACATGTGAAGTCCACCAACACGCACTAGGCCAGCGCGGTGGACTATGGCCTGATCCTCCTCGTACTGAGGGAGGCCCGTGCCCAGCAGTGGGACGTTAAAAAGGGCTGATGACAAGTTTTCTAGATAATCCTGAAATTTATTATACAACGTTCTAAAATAATTTTTATCACAATTTTTTGTTTTTATTTTCTGTTGAAACAATGTTTGCTATTTATAATTAATAATTAAAATTATCATTTCTAAAATTAAAAACTAAATAAAATTAAGTTCAAGATATGATAACACTTTTATTTGACTATAGTATGTTAAAAATGTGAATCTCGATACAAAGAATGGTCTTCTAACTCTAAATGTTGCGAGAACTAAATATGTAAAACCAAGTAAGTTAATTTATTTAGTAGGCACTTATCTAAGGACTAAGGAATCGTCTATGCAATATTTTTGTTATAAATTGTTACCATATTTAAAAAGTTACGAGTATAAGCTTAAGTATGTTATGTACTATGTTTAGTAGATTTAAATACACATCCATTTAAAATGAGATTGATATTTTTTGTGTTGTTGCTTAAAAAAAAGCGTGTAAAATAGAGCAAATTCTTTCTTTAATTAATTTTAATTAAAGTAGTAATTTAGAAAATGAAATCTATTTATCTATTTATTCAATATAATTAAAAAGTATGTTTTTAGGTTACACACCACTATGTGAAGCAGTATGGCAGAGATATACTAAAGTTGTGGAAGTGCTGTTATTATCAGGAGCAAGAATTACACATTCCCATAAGCTTTTGCATAATGCAATTATACAGAGACAGGTAACACAATATAAATGTATAAGTATAAGTAAAACTTAGTCGAATTAGTTACAATAAAGTCAAGAACGACTGGATTGATTTATCTGATCATCGATTTGTCCTCTGAGTAGCAGAATAACTATTAGAATATCGGAAAAATCACGAAAAAATAAATTAAATTGAAACTAACGTTGGCAGATAACTATTTATATCTGTTAAAAGCGTACCAAGCGACGAAAGGGTATGTAGCTATTATACAATTAAAAACATAATTTGTCCATTACAAATGGTACCGTCCATAAAGTTAAGAGTTCATTTTTTGCTTACTCGTTAAAATTGCTTGCGCATTCAATCATAACGGCCCGGCAGGTCTACCGAAGCAGACCAAACAGCCAAGGGGTTGCTCCACAATCCACTCTGCTATCAGAGAAGTACCAGGAGCAACCCTCATGACACACCTTCCACCGAAGTGGGCCCGCCCTGCGCGTTTCTTGGGTTCGCGCCTGACTGGATCGCCGGACGCTACTGATTTAAATTTGAACTTGAACTTTGAACTTGCCAATATTTTATGAATAGTTCCATTCATTATTATAATATGTGTTTAATTAATTTTTTTTTCATTTTAGGAAGAAATAGTAAAATTGCTTGTTAATGTGGGAGTTGGTATTAATTTACATAATGACAACGGTGACACTCCATTGCTGTTGTCCGCGCGCTTATCACTGCCAAATGTTGCTGAAATACTTTTGCAAAAGGGTAATGAAATTGCTCACGATTCACTCTCGATTTAAAAAAATCTTTTGTTTCTAATTGACTTCAAAAGAGACTGACTTCAAAAAAAGAGAGACTTGTGTATTCGCCTCGTATGAATAGTTAAAATATGTCTGTGACTATATAAAAGAATTACTGATCTGATTTTGATAGATTTATTTTATTACAAATATTGCGGTAATATTTTTTTGATTTTGTAGTTATTTTCTATTATTATGTATATTAAATTCATATTGATTTGTTTTTAGTATGTTTAAATGCATTTTCTAATTTTTTTTTTTCAGTTTTAGACCCTAGTTTCTTTTTTACTCGCAAGTAACTCGTCGTTTTGCTTTTTTGGATATTTCAGGTGCAAATATAAATGCGTGTAACAGCATCACAGGTGCGAGTGCTCTCCACATAGCCGTGGAAAGTATAGAATGTCCAAAAGAATTTGAAGAATTGCTCTTGTGCTTCTTAAAGTATAAGATTGATATGAACTCTACCGCCTTAACTGGAGATACGGCATTAAACAGAGCATTGTTGCTGCAAAAGTGAGTTATTTATTTTTAAAAAAAGCAAATGCCTTTTCTTGCTGTGACGCTCTTGTATGAACTTTATCGTTTTTCTTTATTTGATACTTAAACGCTCTTTTCGCTTTGATTTGTCATTCATTTTCATTTTGATAGTCATTTTGAACGATTTCAGAGATCACGCAGCGGTGTTGCTGATTCGCCACGGGGCTGATGTAAACGCTTGCGACTTACATTCATGTGGCTTAGACAATCTGACTATAGCCAGTCGACGACGGACAACAGATTTGGCTAACTTACTTTTAAAAGCAGGCCACCATATTTCTCAATCAGATGCGAATTGTACACCAAAGAGTGGTGCTTCTTCGTGGCTATACAGTGTATGCAGGCAACCTCGCAGTCTACTAGATGTGTGCAGAATACGAATCAGAATGCTCTGTAGAAATGGATCTTTGTACTCTTATGTTAATTCTCTACCACTACCAAAGTGTCTGAAAAGATTCCTCATGTTGGAAGATGAAGGCTTCTTAGACTTATGTTTGGTTGAATAATGTGTTCTGTTTTACCAAGTTCGTGGATGAGTAAACATTTAAAATGAATATTAAATTCATTTACTAAGTTACTGATAAACAATGATTTACGGCGAAAGGCCTAATCCACTAGATCTAGAAGTGTCTAGAACTTCTAAAATGTAAGAGAGTTTCAAATGTTGCCATCATTTGTTAATGAAGGTTTATTTGTAAAACCCACTTATTCGATCAGAATTAATGTATTATATTTTATTTTTTATTGCGAAATCCCACCGGGTTCACATAGTTTAATTTGCTATCAAAAGATATGACATGAGGTATGGTTTGTAAAATAATTGTATATTGAGGAGCAAGCTTCAATTAGTGAGCAACTCTTTAATACCAGCAAGTTATAATCGATTATTTTAGACCAATTATATTATATCACATACTATGAAACTGGTATTTTTATGTCTAACTTTAGCGAACAATGTATACAAACGATGGGCTGTTAGACATACTTAAAGGAACCCTAAACTGATCATTCGATGTGATACTAATTGTGTTCAATTTTCGGTATTTCGATGCACAAATTTGGTAAGTCCCTAACCTTAATTTATTTTTAATTTTTGACAAATATACTATACGTAAGTTTAGATTATCTAGTCACGTATAATTCTAGTCCAATTATAATTAGTAGGTACCAATAAATAATAAATAAGAATTATGATAAAAAGTTATTAGGCAAAAAATAGTTATTGAAAATGTACGGTGAATGTTTTATATGACGTCGAAATGATGAATAACGAATTTAATTGTGATTAAATTTAGTTCTATTTTGTGCTACAATTACCTATAATTTGATGACTTTTTTTTTTATAATTTGTTAAAGTATTGGTATATTCCAACATTTATTTAGTTTTTATAATGGAATGTAAATGGTAATATTTATTATTTGACATGTTATTTATAAATATTTTTTTTTAAATTCTTTTAATATATTTTTATACTACAGTATTTTTTAACATATCTGTTTGATGCGTTTTGTAACCCACTAGATTTTATTTGAATGATATCCATGACATTCGCATCAAGAATTTGAATCATGAGAATCGGTTAAGCCGTTCAATGCACAGACATACATAGATACAGGTCAAACATCTAGCCTAAGTACAATCCATTTTTTATATATTCTTGTGAATTTAGACCAGAAGTGAGCTTTTTTTTAAAAAAAACAAGCATACTAAATCGACCTCAATTTATTGTAAGTATCTGAAAACGCTAAAACACAATTAAACTAACCAAAAAGACCACTAAGCTACCAACAATGATATTTTAAAGAAATAAACCAACAGAGTAACGACCTAACAATGCTACCACGACAAGCGTCAAGATACAACTACCCCCCGATGCCAGTTATGCATCGACTTTTATAGTTTTTTTCCCACTCCAAAATCCTCTTTTCTGTTCATATTCCACACGGCCTTTCCTGACAGGAGACCGTCCTCGGGCTCCTTCATCTTCTAACCTTGGGGTTCAGAACCTCGAGCAATAGACATACACTCTCGTCATCTGCTTCCGTATAAACAATAAAATTACCAGACGAAAAAAACCTCAGTGCATTTCTAAAAATTGCTTGTCTATATTAAGGTTTTAATTTGATTCATTCGTGGTCTAATTTCACCTAGCATAACCTAAGCACAATGGATGTGAAACAAACAGATATCTGTACCAATTACCCGGGGCAGGACCCGTCGGGGGAGTGCGCCCTCACGACTCGCCAGAGAACTATGTCATAGCTTTGCGTGTGTAAATCAGTACCTATAAAAGCATGTTTCAATCCAACCTACCCCCAAATATACGTTTAATGTTTGCTACAAAAACATATGCAACGGTCAACTCATAGTATGATCACAGCTCCAGGACGACATGTCTGAGTAACCTCCAAGACACTGTCCGAGCTCACACACATTAATCTTAAGCTACACAAGGTATGTTCCATATACTAGGATCGCATGTCCGAGCGCACTCCAAGACAGCATCCAATAATATGAAACCGTACCCCACTTGAAGTGCACCTGTCGGCCAGGACAGCATATCCGAGTACAAAGACCTGCGAGACATGCTATCCCCAACCGCAAGATACATCTTCCCTTGAATGTGTCAACCCCAATACGAAAACACAAAATAAGCATCTTTTACATAAACAGTAAAAAATAAAATAAAAATTTTACAGTTAACATTTCTACAAAGGCCTGGCATAAAGCACAGCACCTACTATAACACAGATCACGACTACCGCCACGCTCATGACGAGGACTATAACTACATCGGCGACTTTCACTACGATCTCGCTGGTTGCCTGACATAACAACTAAATTTTCTAATTTAGACCTGACAAGCAAAACAAAACTAAACTAAACACAGCGACTAACAAAAAACACGAATCACCAAAATCAATGAAAATTCACCAAAATCACGGCACCCTCTGAAAAAACTTTTAAACATACAACCAACAAATACATACTACACGCTAACAAAAGTTGTGGGCGAAACAGGACCTATCCCACTTCTGATCTTGTGAATTTAGACCAGAAGTGAGCTTTTTTTTAAAAAAAACAAGCATACTAAATCGACCTCAATTTATTGTAAGTATCTGAAAACGCTAAAACACAATTAAACTAACCAAAAAGACCACTAAGCTACCAACAATGATATTTTAAAGAAATAAACCAACAGAGTAACGACCTAACAATGCTACCACGACAAGCGTCAAGATACAACTACCCCCCGATGCCAGTTATGCATCGACTTTTATAGTTTTTTTCCCACTCCAAAATCCTCTTTTCTGTTCATATTCCACAATATTATAATTAATAATTTATTTTTAATAATGCATTTTTACTAAGTAAGTCTAATCCATTTTTAAGGAGTTAGCTTTGGTCGCTTTTTTTTTATTTCTGAATGCCGAATGGCAACAACGTAAAGAAATGACAAAAACGTACTCACAAATGTTCGCATTTATATTATTTTTATTTAGCTATTATTACCTGGACTGACTTAGAGATAGGATTTTAAGTAAATAAACGTTTTTACAGAAGGTTACTGTCGTATTATCCCTTCTGTATCGGTATTGGTAGATAATAGGTTTCGAAAATAGTTCACATTTTAATGACCATATAATTGAAAGAAGTAGGTACATACTTATGTACATTTTCCAATGAGATAAGCTGTTTTAAGTACACTTAAAGGAGGCAAAACGAATAGTTATTTTGTAGGTACTTATGCATGAAATTAGGAAGATAGTTTAAACCTTTCTTTATCTAACTTATTACTTGATATATTTTATCAAAATATCGGTCGTACTACTATACTTTTTCGAATGTAGGGTAATTTTATGCATGTCTATCTACCAAGATATAGTCATTATATTATGTATATTGTTGTTATATAATAAATATATATTGTAAAAATAGTATTTTGTATGTATTTTTATTTATTGAGTTGCACTTTGCGCTTTTTTGTATCATTTTTATCATTTGCGTGTAAGAATTCGCTTTGACACATTGGATCTTTACACATTTGTTTTTTTTTAAATTATGTATGCACACAAATAAAGTAGTGCTATAAAAAAAAGATATTTTTAAGTATCTGAGACACGATAATCTCTCGTTTTTCATTTCTTATAAGTTGTGAGAAATAAAACACCATTTACATCAAGTTTTTAATGAAAGATTAAATACTTTAATAATAAAAAGGTGTACATTAGTGAAAATATAAAACATTTTCGTACATGAAGACTACACTTAGTGATATACAAAAAATATGTTCTAAAAGACAAAATGTTTTATTTATTTTTAACGTAATTGAACAACTTCCTACAGGTATAGACTTACTCTATCATGACTATGTTATCTATAATATAGAATAGAAATCTTGTATCAATTAGGAATAATTGTTATATAAGTATTTTTAAACGTAGTAAATATAGAATGAAATGTAACACACAACTATGTAATAAATACTTTACTCTCTTTCATTCTACATTTTCTTTAAAAACAATAAAGTATTCATTATATTAGTTTTTTTTCAATAAATATGCCTTAGCAAAAATATTAAATGTAATACAGGGTTAAAATGTCTTTATTAATATTATATAAAATAAAGAATTCTAAACATAACATTATTTTTATTACACAAGTGCTAAACACCAACAAAACATAGATGGGGGTTAAACACACAACCCTCCTTTATTTAGGCTTTGCCGCAAAAGGGTAACTAGCAATATTATTATATTATTATGGCATAAATGAATTTAGTAAGAATTTAAGATATTAAAGTAATGGGTGATGTATGTAAGAGTGATCTTTATTTTATTTAGCATCAAACAATTGCAAGGTTGCCTTTGTTATCTTCCATATTTTTTAAAATGGGACAAGCTTCAAGTAAAAGTTGAATGATTGTATTATTTTTGTTTTCCACAGCCTTATGAAGTGGTGTTTTGCCATCGGCATCTTGTAAATCAACCTGTGCCCCATTTTTGATCAAAAATTTTACCACTTCTTCCTTATCTATTAATAAAGTAAAATTGTAATTGTAGTGGAATTTAGAGTTAACTGTCATGGTTGGATAGGTTTAGGAAAATAGCTTTTAAAAACAAAAAAATGAGATAACATAATAAACTTAAAAGAAAATTGAAAAAAAGTCAATGTGCAAATCAAACAAATTGAAAAAAGTATATTTATAGGAATAATAACACAACAGTGATAAGATAACTTGTAATATCTAAAAGAATTCTTATCAAAAGGATTATTTAAAAATAAAAATAAAGAATAAAAATGTATAAAGCCTAAAACATTGAAGAATTTACCTGCTGCTGTTGCTTTGAATAGAGGTGTGGCTTTACCACTTCTTGTTTGAGTATTAATGTGTGCTCCGTAGCTTAGAAGAGTGCTACAAATTTTAACATGTCCATTACGTGCAGCATAATGTAGTGCTGTGTATCCAGCATTATCTAGACTATTCACTAGTTCTTTTGGACTCCTTGCTTTGTCAATTAACTGCTGTATTCGATCCAAATCTCCTGAGAATGCTATTTTTAACAATTAATTGACATTACAATTAATTGATATTAATTTAAATATTCAAACAGTGTGTTTAAATTTAAATATAGCTTACCTGCATTCCATATGCCTCTCTCCCAATCCATTTCTGAAAGTGTTTGACGAACAGACTCATTGGTGCTAGTTACACAGTTGGAATGATCACAACATTGGTGTTGATACATTTTTACTTTAAAATTAATAATATTCCTTGATAAAAGATATTTAAAGAAAATTAAATTAATAATCTCTTTTAAGGGTCCAGGTAATCTCGGCTTCACCAGTACTAGAAACAACTTTATAGCCAAGTTGGCTTAAAGCATTTATAGCCTGAAGGACATTTGATTTTATTGTAAGTCCATTTACCACATTAGAACCAGAACCAGGGAACTTCTTTACAATAGCTTTTACCTCTTCTTGGCCAAGACCAAATACTGAGCAGTCACTTGCATGCAAGGAACCTTTTATAGCAATATAAAAAGATTCTTCTTCTTGCAATATACTATTAGCCAAGTTGCTAACTAAAATATTTTGACTGCCTTTGTCCATAGTAATAATGAGTGTTCTTTAAATAATATTTGTTATACTAATTGATATGATTACACTTCTTCGTCCTTATTAGAGTGCTGATAGTGCATAGCCTCTTTACTAAAGTTTGTAATGTTATCTTGTTCAACAATTATTGATGGTTCAGGCTCCGAAAATTCTTTTCTCATAGTCCACATATATTCATTATAATCTTGTTTGACAGCAGTTGAACTAGATGCCACAACTTTGTATCCCAGGACCTACAATCATATCTTTATCTTATTATCCATCACAATGAATATTACACAAATTACTGTAGGGGAACATGATATTAGTCATATTACATATTAGTATTATTTACCTCTAATGCACTGAGGATTACGCAAGGATGTTGAAGATAAACAATTGTTGAATCATCACAATAGCCCCCACAAGCAAATCTTTTAAGCTGTTCAATGTCGCCAGCTATAGTAAAGGAAAAATAGCAGTAGTTATATAGCTAGCTAAATCCTGTTGAATTATGTGTATATATAAAAATGAGAAAATATATTGTAAGCAATGTGTTACTCAATTGATTCTTAGATGTATTTCTCATTTTTAGATAAAGCACTAATGTTGTCATAATCTACCTTTTAAGCCGGACACCAAAACACGCCAAGGATTTTTGTGCCCGTACGATGCTAGATTACCTCTGATCAAAATGTAGGGCATTGATTACAGATATTAAGATTCTTAGAGGTTTAGTTAAAACGATATTAGTATAGGTACAAAATTTACCTACGTACTACTTACTCTTGAATAAAAGTATATAATTATACTTTTGTTTGCATCACGTCACATTAGACTCGGATTTAGAATCAAAAATCGAAAATATAACTCATAAGTCATACGTCATTGTACATGTGAAGCTGTCAAAATATGTCAATGATTTGTAGTGATGTGTTTAAAATTTAAATCGGTGGTTAGAATGGAAACTTGGAAAAAAGTAATAACATCGATTTTCATATTTTATATAACTTTTTCATTTATTAAATCAAAATGAAAATCGAGTTCAGTTTACTTGAATTAAGGAAAAACTGAACAAAAGTTAAAGCAACCCAGAGAAGCAATGGTAGGGAAATGATATATGTATACGGATAAATAAAATTAAAGTGTCTGATTGTAATATCAAAAAAAAAATAACGTTTTGCATTTAAATATATATGGAATATTATACAGTATTTGTAAGAAAAAAACAACATAAAACATTTTTGTTTCTTTATGTACCAGCCAGCTAATAAATAATTTCCGGCTGGACTAATTTTGTTGAGACTTTCACTGGAAATTTGGTTTGCTAGACTAGAATCTTGCTTAAAAAGACGAATAAAATATTCTTTATTATTTTAGTATATAATAAGAATGAAATCGAAAATTAGAATTAAAAAAGAGATAGGTAACTTTTTTTTTATATCGGTGCTAATTTGAACTGTAAAAAACCGGTTAAACAGCACGATAAACTATTAACTGGGGCTTTTTAAATGTCTTACAGAGGGCGTACACGGACTGCTCGAGCAGTTAAGGCGCAGATAAACGACTTTTAATGATTTTATATTGAACATCACGTCTAAACGTTTCTTTGAAAAAAATATATGTTATACTAGACAATTTTATTCATAATTTGATATGTGAAAATGTGAAATTATATTTTAATAACATAGTGTAATTAATTTGTAAAGTCATGTCTAACGCGGACAAAAAAACGATAATCACGCAAAACCTATGGGGCGTATTTACATGAAACTTTAATCATATAAAAGACAATTTAATGACCCATATTTTAGTATACGGTTTTATTTGTATTGTGTTTGATAAATCAAGGTGGGTTGTTTTTTCGAATAATCTTGGTGCGCGTTGAAGCGGGCGACGGGCGGCAGTGTATGCTCAAGGGCGCGGGCAGTTAATGTCGCCTTAACCCATTCAGTGCCAGTGACCCACGGCGCCGGTTCACGTATGTCGCTATTGCGGTGCCGAGAACCCGCGTGGCGGGCTCTTTATAAATGTAGCTCATTCTTTGTAAATACGTTATTATACGATTACAAAATAAAGTGAACTATTTATTTTAACAAGTTCTTTTTAGTATATCCATTGGTTTCAAGATTCAGTTTAATTTTATTTTTTAGTAAAATTCAACCTACGTCGTAGATCGTATTTCAGACGTGAGAAACCGCTGTTTATAATAATTATTATAAATATCGATTTGATTTCTTGTTACTAGATCAGGAAAAACAAAGAAACTGTAATCTCTATATTATACACATTTTTTATTCAATAGTATCGAGTGATCAATTGTATTAGCTGAAAATTTAGATAAAGACGAACATAGCCAACACTACACGCACACATAGATAGAAATGAATATGGCCGCTACTCTGTCTGTACACGGCTGTCATGCCATAGCTTGCTACAGCATGTTCTAAATTTACGCAGTAGTTTGATATTAAATAAAGAAATAAAATATTGTTGGACAGTTATTGTCTCTAATACTATAAAAAAGCTCTGGCTTTATTTTAATAATATATTTGTTTTCGCAGTAGGTACATAATTTAAAAAACTTAAATATCTTCGCTTCATAAATTATTATGAAAATCATTTTAGTTAACGTACTTACAACTCAAAATATCCAGTTATTAAAATTGAATCTTTGTCTTTTAAGTGCCATTTTTACTTTGTAAAGCATTTTGCCCGTGACTGCATACGCGCGGTCTTAGATAATTGCTTAAATTTATCATTTATGTTATTCATCGATTCACTTAGACTACACAAAAAGTCGCGAATAGGAAATATTAAAATTTAATTAAGAACTTCTTTGTATACCATACTGGTACTCGTATATCTCTGATCGTCTGATCCTGAGTTCTGCTAGAGGTCAATGTAAGAAATAATCTTTTCTTAAGTCTATACCTGCTTCTTTGAACAACTGGCCTCAAAATTTGTAAATCGTCATTGTAAAGCAAATTATAAGGAGGATATTCCATCAGCATTTTTAATGATATGTATTATAACGTGTTTACCTTGGGAACAAGATAATCTGCCAAGGTAAAAATAAGCCTAGATCACTGCCAATCCTTTGTCCCGTTTTAACGTGAAAGAAAAACATTCCAATACATTTTGGCATAATATAAAATATAGGTACGGATTCAAAGTATCTACATAATTGCGAGGTATTTTTATTTTATTATTGTCTTACCTTTTGTTCACTATACTTATTGACTATATACCTATAAGTATACAGTAGTACAGTATACCTTAATACTTAGTTTTCTAAAAATATTCAGAAAAAAAAACAAATACTCACATTACCTAAATATAGGTTCTTCAATAAAATGAAACATACTGTGTATAATTAAGGATGACAATCAATGACAGTAATATAGTAGGAGAGCTGGCGTTTCCCAAAAATAAAATACTGTAATAATAATATTATTATATTATGTAACTTCATTCTTCATACACTTATAGAGATCATTCGAATAATAAGTTTGCATAATAAATTTGTTTTATATATAACCCTGTTTATCTTTAATTTCAGTAATCCTTAATCATATCTTATCAATTTAATATATCCTTTCTAACGTTAAAACCCGTAGAAGTCTGTTGCGCTCGCTCTCAATCGTGATGCCCAATATATCCTCGTCTGGCAGACTCCTGCAAGTACTAAAATATTCAGACTGCTTGCATATACTTTAAAAAAAATGAAAGAACATCAAAACGTTAGCCTTGTGGGAGCATTACTATTGCTAACAACAATCCCGAGGTCAACTTTACTAGTCTGGTACCTACATATTTGCACCCTAAAAATAGGTTTTCTTTTTTTTACATTTCAACATATGAAAATTACTATATATTAAAATTATAGCCTTGTGGGAGTAGATTAAAACTTCTTTATTTTTTGAACCAGAACGATAACGCTCCTCAATTTACCGATAATCTACTTCTTCTTCTTGTCCTTACCCCACGCTATGTGGGTTAGGACCAGCATGATTAATTACTTACTTACAGCATTACTTCATTTTAATGAGAATAAACTTTAGTCTTGAGTCAAGTAAACTAAGTGATATTGTACGTTTTTTGCCCATAATGTTAATAAATATTTTTTTAAATAAATATATTTTAGTTCAATTTTATTGATTAGTATCCATATTACGATTGATTTTACAGTTTACTAAGTGAAAAATAATAGTTACATTATCATCTCATCTTCAACCCTTTTAACGTCCCAATGCTGGGCACCGGCCTCCCTCAGTACGAGGGGAATCAGGCCATAGTCCACAATTCAGGCCTAGTGTGAGTTAGCGGACTTCACATGTCTTTTGAAAATTTGCTATGTTTTTCTCAGACATGTAGGTTTCCTCACGGTGTTTTCCTTCGCCGTAAGAGAAGTGGTAATCATGATAGAAAATGATTCGAACATGTACATATCAGAGGTGCGAGACCCGGATTTGAACCCGCATTACTCGGATATCCAAGAGAGCGCATTATCGCCTGCTGCCTTAGTTACATCATAATAAAATAAAAATAATTAAAAAGTAGTGTAGTGAGACTTTGGTGGCCCAGTAAGTCACAGAACAGATGTTCTGAGTTCGTTCGACTGATCCTCAGGCCAACGCTCTCCAATAAAAAATAAAACATCAAATATAATAATACTTTCTTAGCATTGTAACCTTAGTTACAAAAAGTTAGTCTAATAAGTAGTTCGCTAGCTCTTAGACTAATACTTACACACACATGCAATGAAATATTATCATTAGGTAGTGATGCAACGAATACGAATAGTAGGTATTTACCGAATATTCATATTCGCCAAATATCAGCACGAATATTAAAAACAATTATTAAAAAGAATTGATATTCATAAATGTAAGAAATCTGGTTAAAGTGAAATATGTTCATAGCTTGATTTGTTCGTTGTTCGTTGTTGTTTTATGTTATAAAGAATAAAAATATATCGGTTTGTCCGCATGACTTGTTAGTGAACAGTCCCAAAGCAAACTTTATTTTGTTGTTTAATAGTTTTAGTTACTTTGTTTTGTAAATAAACTCGTCAAATCGTTTTTAAAGGAATAGTTATATGGAGAGCGCATACCCCATGCCGAAGACCCCGCTAGTGGGTTCACTAGTAATATGTATGGCGGCATGACGTTTGAGTTGCAATGTAGTGCGGTGGACGCGAATGGGTTAACGGCTGACCGACGTACACGGACCGCTCGAGCGGTCGGCGTTGACTGCTTGAGCAGTCGGTTGTTGACTGCTCGAGCTGTCTCTACCAACCGCTCGAGCAGTTGAATTTCTACCGCAGTCTAGTCATGGATTCTGACGAGGAAGCACTGCTTTTGCTGCTTCTGCTCAAGCGGAGACGACGGCGGCGACGTCAAAAGAAAAAATTTTGGGTTCATCCAATTTTGGAATTAAGAGAACAACATGGACAATTCCATCATTTGTTTATGGAACTTAGAAGTGATGAAGAAAAATTTTTCAACTATTTTAGGATGTCAGTGTCTTCGTTTGATGAAATGAATAATATTATACTAAGGTCTAAAATTAAACGTGAAGACACAATCATGAGGAGAAGTATCCAAGCAGAAGAAAGACTAGCAGTAACATTGAGGTTCGAAAAATAAATAACAATTATTTAAATTTTTATTCATTGAAAATGTTGGAAAATAATTCATCAGACATTACTGAAGATGATGAAAGGTCTTCAAATTGAGAGTTTTGGTCATCATTATCAGGTCAATAAGGTGAATTCTGTGATGAATATCCCCTGCTCGCAGGATATATGTGATTTGTCATCCCTTTAAAGTATTTAATTACGTTAAGTATTTCTGTTTTAGCATCTAATTTATACTGCTCATTAATTTTTTTAAACTCGCCAACTAATGACAGAAAAAACAATTTATCTTCATCTTCAACAATGCGCGAATTCTGTGATTTTTCATCGAAGCGTTTAGCAAATTTTTCAATTAAGACGTTCTCATCTGTGATTGTAGTATTTAATTTTCTTTTGTTTCTTTCTTTGTTTATTTTATTTTGACGATTTTCACTTTCTTCAGACGAGAGAATTTCAGCGTGCTCAATTTCTTCTAAACTGTTTGTTTTATCGGGTCTATCTTCTATTATTACCTTTAAAAAAGACATCTGCTGATAATAAGCATATGGCCGAATGTTTAGGGCTGCTGAACCACTCTTTAGTTTAATTTTTTTAGCATATCTGGTGTACCCATCTCTTAGTGTCTTCCATTTTTTCTGTATTAACATGGCTGTAACAACAAAAAAAATATTTATTGGTACAATTTATTGATTAAATAATATGTTTTTACAACTGGATGTACATTTATGGATTTGTAATATAGTTTTAGAATAGCATCAACAACAATTGGTAAGATAGTGAGGGATGTTTGCAGAAATATATGGATACATATGAAGGATATGTGTATGGAACAACTAACTGAAGTTATATGGAAAGACATAATAAATGGTTTCAAAAAAACTTCTAAGTTTCCGAACTGCCTTGGCGCCGTTGATGGCAAACATATTAGAATAATACAACCCGCGCAAAGTGGATCGTCATATTATAACTATAAAAATTATTTTTCGATAATACTTCTAGCAGTATGTGATAGTAATTATATGTTAACTTTCGTGGATATAGGCTCGTATGGAAGGCACGCTGACTCGACTATTTTCGAAGAGAGTTGTCTATATAAAATGTTACAAGAAAAAAAGTTAAATATACCTCCACCTTCTGCAATATCGCATAATGGACCTGTATTCCGAATGTGTTTATTGGGGATGAAGCATTCAGCTTGCAGGAAAATTTAATGCGTCCATATGGTGGCAAGAATTTACCAGAGAAAAAAAATATTAACTATCGGTTATCACGTGTTAGGCGATATATTGAATGCACGTTTGGCATTTTAGCTAATAAATGGCGGATCTTCCATAGACCACTTAACGTGAGTGTTGATTTCGCAGTGGATATAGTAAAAGCATCATGTGTTCTTCACAACTACGTAAAACAACGAGATGGAAATAAATTTGAGGATACGTTTGAGGGTCTTCCTCACTCTATAGTACATTCAACCCAGAAAGTTCGCCCAGGTGGGCCTATGTTAACAACAATCCGTGAAGAATTTGCTAAATACTTTGTGAGCGAAGAAGGCAAACTAGATTGGCAATGGAATAAGATATAAATCAATAAATATGTGTGTGACTTTATAATATGACATAAACTTAATAAATGTGTGTGTAATAAAATGACTGACTTTTTAACTTACCGATTTGTTTTTTCATCAAAGTTCTCAATAACTTGGGCGCAAATAATTGCCCATGCATTGTTCTTCTTAATTTTGTCGCTGTGCTCCTTAAGCTTATAGTTCCAAATAATTTCATGTGTTTTAATTGCACTTATAAGCGCATCACTATCGCACACACCCTCCATTTTCAAAGATCAGCCGACAAATGAGACGAGTCACGAGACAGCGAGACACTAGACGCCGCGAGGCCAGAAGAGAAGGGAGGGGGAGGTCGTAGAGCTGTCGACTGCTCTAGAGCCGCCGACGGCTCGAGCAGTCAGTGTATGCCTCGCGAGTCGTCACTGCTGGCGAGCGGTTGACAGCACGATGGAATTTCATCATGTAGTTGACGGCTTGAAGCGGTCGCGACTCATCGCGAGTGCTCGAGCAGTCGTGTGTACGGCAGCGAATGAATGGCTATAGTTCACCGCGCGGTCGCGGCTTCAAGCAGTCGGTCATAACTGCTTGAAGCAGTCCGTGTACTCAGACCAAATAAAAAGTAAAGACGGAACTCTGCGAACAGAAAAGTGAGGCCACCTTTTTAAACATGTGTTGCGTGGGCCGGTGTTGCCATGATAATTCAAATTACCCTAAAATTACAAAAATAACGTTACTAATTGATAACGTCATAACATGATATATAAAGTGTCTTGGTGAGTTGTCGGTATAAAGTAGTGATGGTAGGAGAAAGTAAATGGAAAAAGTGGTTCAGAAATAAAATTCGTTATGATTTATCCAATTTATTTTATTTAAAAACCTTTATGCTGAATTAATTATTAATAATACACATAGGTACTATTAAGCTTGAAAGGGTAGTAAACGCCTTTAAAATATTAATTAATAGGTACATATTATTATGGATATAATTGAAACCCGTTAAAAACAACTGACTTAATAACGTAACGAATAAAACTTTAGTAATTTTTTTTATTTTGCTATTAAATTATTGTTCGAGCCGATTTTGATAACATGGATATATAATATTGTGAAAACCGTTAGATAAGAATCTATCTCGATAGATTGTAATCCATCCAAATAGGGTAAACAAAAACACTTTATACTGGCAACATTTGTGTTCCAAGCAATAATCTTAAAATTTTATTTTGATTTATTGAAAATTATTGGTTTTCAGATTACTTACGTGTGAAATGTGATTCCATCCCGCTTTTTATCTTTTGAGGGTTGATTCTTACACCCTTTCACAACACAATTCGGCATTTTCGCTTGTAAATTAATATTTTCTCAAAACGTGTTGCTCCCACGAGCCGCGATATATAGACTGACAAGGCAAGGCGTAGTTTCGTTGTACGAGTGTGCGTGTAATTGTGTATGTACACGGCGAGGCGTAGTTTGACCGGCCTCACTTTGCTGTTCGCAGAGTTCCGTCTATACTTTTTATTTGGTCTGAGTCCGTGTACGGCTGGCCTTACCCCGAACAACTGATTTGGGCATTGCCATAGGGCACAGACATACACTGGTACCTAACACGCGATAACTAAGATACTACTACTATACTACACTAGGGTACTATACTATACTAGGGTACCTAACCTTTTCTCATGGGGGTGGGGGACAAGATATACCTAGGAAATAAGTAAAATAATAAAAAGTAAATATAAGAATCATTTCATTTTGTAAATTTTCTTTTCAGTAGGTAGGTACTTTTATTTAACTCAACTCAACTGCCTCGGTGGTGTAGTGGCTAGCATGTACGGTCACACACCGAGAGGTCCTGGGTTCGAGTCCCGGGTCGGGCCAAGTTTAGTTATTGAATCTTTCTGTTTCGTTAGCCTCAGTAACAGCCCGGAGTTGGGAAGTTGGTGGTGGTTCACCCCCGTGCCTCGGAGAGCACGTAAAGCCGTCGGTCCTGCGCCTTATCTCTCACTGGTCGTGTCGAGAAGTCGTCCCATCGGAGTATGAGAGTGATAGGAATAGAGAGTGCACTTGTGTCTGCGCGTACACTTGTGCACTATAATATCTCCTGCGTACTTGGCCAGTCTCAATGAGATTGGCCGCCATGGCCGGAATCGGTCGGAGAGAACACTTTTATTTATCTCTAAATATTGCGTAATAATATTTTTATCTTAGACTTAGTGGCCTTTCCTATGGCTATGGCTCTGGCAAGTGGCGGCAATTATTTTTTATAAGCCCACGCGGCTTCGATACTATAAAAGCCTATTAAAGCGGTTGGTATAAAAGATTTTATATGGACTGAATCATCTGTTAGGTACATGTAATCTATGGTATGTAATATAGTTATTATTAATAGGTACTTAGCTATTATTATTTATTACTACTATATTATTAAGTAGCGAACCTGGTCCGCTTCGCTGGGCGGAAGTTAAAATAATTAGACGGTTTTTATAATTTTCTAATAACATAAAAGTACCTTAGTATGTTACTGTAACTGTAGTAATGAAATATGTTGGGACATTATTACAACAGCGCCATCGAGTTCCGTGGTAAGCTACGAGGCTTGTGTTACGGATACCAGATAGTCGATATACTACAAATAATATATAACTTTTTTATGCGACAAAGGGGGCAAACGGGAAAGAGGCTCACCTGATAGGAAGTGACCACCTCCGCTCATGGACATCTGCAACACTGCAGGGCTTGCAGATGCGTTTCCGGCCTTTTAGGAAAGAGAGGGAGGAAGGAGAGAGAAGGATGGGAGAAGGGATGGGAAGTGTGCCTCCCGGACTCTCACTTACCGGACGAAACGCGACAGCATAGCTGCCACTTCACGCCGGTCTTCTGTGAGAGAGTGGTACCTACTATACGGAGCGTGCCGGCCCATTCGGCTGCTACCCGAGGGTAACAAGCATGGCACTACCACTTTTAAATATATAATTATTATAAATATAATGACTGGAGTACAAACATTCGTGCTCAACAAATGAATGCCCCCAGGCCCAGAGGGTCTCGAACCCGCGAGCGCTGGCACAAAAAGTAGAATCACTATCAACCGAGCCAAACCTGTCGTCGAAGCTGTTAATTTGAAATTAAACAGACACTTCAATTTTATTTATATGTACCTTATATTTATATTATTTATATACCTTTATTTTATTTATATGTACCTAATGTCTGGTAACTTAAACACCTAAACAGTTCCACACCTAAACACCAAGATATTTATTTCCCATGTTAGTTATTTAAATGGGAAATCCGCAATAAGCTAACTCGAAATATTAATATTAAGAGCTCCGCTTTTAACAGGCGTATTTTCTCATTCCTCTGAAAGTAATGCAGTACAGAATGTAAACCCCAAAAAATACAGTTTTTTTTGTCTGTATGTGTGTGAGGGTTTCTCACAAAAGTACTGGACCGATTTTAGCGAAACGGGTTTACATTAAGAATACCTTTTACTGCAGAAAGATGCTATTGAGTATCACCGGAAAACAACATTGATGATGCTGAAAATAATGCACAGGAAAATTGTTCGTTTTAAAAATTAAAAAGCTGCAATAGCACAAGTCTTTTTCCTAAGATATGTAATGTATTTTTTTAAAATAGGAATTTCAAATAAAATGAAAAATTGATTTTAAAAAATTACGCCACGTTTTGTAAACATTACATATACCTACAGCCTAACCTTATGTTCTACGAGTCACCAACATATAAATAAAATATCAAACAGACAGACTACTAAATTTATTTATGAACATGATTTTATTTTCTGTTCTCACAATTCGATTAATAATATCTTGACAGAATCCTATTCCTGAAAATGAAAAGATAATAATTTATAGGTAATACTTACTTATATCTAGGTAGGTATAAGGTAGGTCGACTCTCAATTATATTCTACACGATAAATCAAATCAAATCAAATCAATCAAATTTCGTAGTTATTAAAGTAGCAGTTATTACAGTCCCTGCCCTCGGCTCTATTTGAATTGGATGAAATATCTCTGCTATAGAAAATAAAATTGTTGTTTCGGTTGCTTCGTTAATATTTTTATGCATTTTATATCATTTTTATATTTTGGCAAAGGGGCATTCATTTATTACGTAAACTGTTTTTGTTAACAATTTAGTTTTCTTCTCAGCGTTTTGACACTTTTGAGTTTGTGGAAGTCTCTCTTCGTCATTCATTACGTTATAGTGAAACGCCTCTCTTAAAGTCTCGCTCCTTCTGTATTCTCGAAAATTTTCACAGTATTATGTTATGTAGTAAATATGTGTAGCAAGCAAACAGTATTTTTTTATATAATTTACCTACTTAACTCCAATGCCCTAAAGTTCCTTGTACGTCATATTTCCTTGTAAGTAGTCATGAGTGTGTGTTTATAGGGTTGTTTCCTTGGCTTTGCATTATCTGTTTATATTTATTACTTCTTTTTAAATATTTCTTCTTGTGGTTTACAGTAAGAGTATCTATCTAGATTCTAGTACATATTTTACTATAACGCCAACATCTACGACGTAATGTTGTAATTTAACATATATACGAGTAATGTGCTGTAGCCTGTACCTATATCTATTCACTTTTTGCATTTATTCTACGAAACACACAAAAATTTGATAGAGCTTTTTTCGATCATCTTAGAAAATCGTTGTTATCATTAGCATCTCCTTTATCTGTGTAAAAGCCCTACCTATTTGACTTATGAAATCTATACCTGACATTCATGTCATTTTATTGAAAAATTGTTTCAGACCAATGATATTTTAATCATTGGTTTCAGACAATATATTATATTATATAAACTAATAATAAGCTGTTAACATTAAAAATATGTACATCTTTTATTGATGTGGTACAACAATTTTAAGAATCCCCGTGTCGGAGCAAAGACAATAGATCTCGTGTTCCTGTTCCCATTTATTTTATCAAGGCAGGTATTAGTCGCTTCATGGCGACGTTCGTCAGATACATACATATAAAAACACATACATGCTTAATAGGAAAATTGTTAAATAATAAAAAGTGAAAATGTGAAAATTTTTAAATATACGACATGTAATTGGCTCATCTTTTATACAATTCTGTAAATTAAATAAATTAAAATTAGTAAGTCCATCTCCATCGTCTTGGGTACCTAAAAAGTTATTTCTTATAATTTTTATTTGGCACATTTTCTTTCAATGTCCTTTCTTATTACAATTTTGACATGAGTTGGGTGGACCATGGAAGGCCATGTTCCTTTGAAGGCCAATTATCAAAAAATGATAGTTATTGCCACGTGATAACAAATTCCTTTTACTTACACTAATACCTAACTATCTTAAGGACATAGACGCGGCGGCAAGTCCCTCACGCCGATATTATGCAAATGCGGTCCATCGATATATTGACTTCTCTTATCGACGTTAAAATCGTAAGTCGCGCTCACAGAGAAACTTTTTAAGTAAAGTTTTTAAGTAAATAACCTATTATTTTCATTATTTTTTTGTTACTCTGAATTAGGAACAAGGGTTGGCTATAGTAATAAAAAAAGTTACCACTTTATTATGATTTCAGTCAAAATATCGGTAGTTTAGTTTTCCTAGAAAAGTCAATGCTTCCTTGTAAGGCCAATCAAACTAGGTCAGATATTTTTTTTATAATTTTACTACGAGTATTAAGGTCCTTGAAAACTTATTTTTTATCAATATAAAACTCATTAGTATTACTTTTAAAAACATTTCTTTATTATAATTTCTAAAATATTCTTAGTGATACCACGTATCACATAATTGTGATCAAGTTATTTTCGTTGAGTATTTTATAAATGGATATAATATAATGTTTTGTTTATTGAGCGTTATTGAGCGTTAATGTTACGTTATAATGAAAGACCTTTTAATGTAGTTTAAGTATAAGCAGATATTTTGATAATCATAACGTTAGTTTTCAGTTCAATGACTGATTTATAATATTGGCCTTATATGGAGCCTTGTTCCTAGTAAGGCCATTTAGAAGAGCTTTCCAAAACCTACGTTTATTAGATGGTGATTAATAAACAAATTATAGCTGTTTATTTGTTAAGGGGGTTCTATGGTCCACCCACCTTGTATAGTTTATGAATTTGCAATTTTCTTTCTTATGATTTTTATAACCACACACATCACAAGGTTGTTGAGATGCTGTACCTATTATTACCACCGTTTCTCACTTGACGATGTTGCAAAGCGAAAACTGGTTGACTTTGCGACATAAATCCAGCTCGATCATGATGCTGAGTGGACTGTATGGCTTGTCGCGCACATCGCACGCTTTGGGCTATCACTAAAGCCCTATCAAAAGTTAAAACTTCGATGCTCTCGGCAAATAATTAATCTTTCTCATTTATATTTTCTAATCCTAATACATTTTCTAATTCAACTTTGAATCCACAAAAGTGCTGCCCATTCTACTAAATCCTTAACTGGATGCTGTTCCGCCTTATAAAAAGTGTACCGCTCTGCAAAAGTACATTTTTTTGCAGAAAAATGTTTATTTAATTTTTCTATTAGCTGTTTGAACGGAATTATGTCTAAATCGTCCGGAAAAACTAAATCCTTAACGACGCGGTAGGTATTCTCAGCTAGGGATGTCAGCAGAAGGGCCGTCTTCTTACACCACTCCTGTTAGATTCATCATGTACATTATTTGCTGTGCAAAATTGTATGAATCGACTTCTAAAAATGGTCCAGTCTTGTGTATAATGGTCAAATAAAATATTACCAACAACATTTGAACCGATATTTCGTTCCACCATTATTTATTCTTTGTTTAGACACCGTATTATGCTGAACACAATAAATCAATTCGTGAATTCGATATACCTCGTTGCCAATTTAATATTTTGATAATATTATATAATTAAAAAAACTAAAAACACGCTTTTTATAGAAAACCAAACTAAAAAATAGAAAATAAATTTTAATGAATTTAAATTAATTACCTATTTGATTTAAAAAAAAGCGTGGGGTGCATGGTGTCAATCACTGACCTCTATAATACCACTGGACTGGCTGTTCCAAGCGTTTGACAGCAATTTTTTGTGTCCATTTGAAGCGCCACTAGTGAGAGGGTCGAGAACTAATTTTGACGTATATTGCAAATGACAGCGAGAAGTGTTTGTTTACTGCAAAGTAATTTTGCATTTTCGTTGTTAATATAACATAAGTAGTAATTATATGATGATACGGTTATTGATTAATAAAAATAAAAAAATAAAAATCTTTATATCGACATCATTAGTCTTAGTACCACGAACTCTCGCTACGTCCGACAGCGGTGGACAGCGCCAAAATGGTGAATATCAAGCAGCCGCAAAAGCACGTTGACAACAGCCAGTCCAGTGGTGTTATAGAGGTCAGTGGTGTCAATAGTTATAAATATTTTATTGACAGATATGAGTAGAGTGATTAGCATTTTGATAATATCTTAAAAAGCACCCCACGCTTTTTTTAAAATCAAATAATTAATTTAAATTCATTAAAATTTATTTTCTATTTTTTAGTTTGGTTTTCTATAAAAAGCGTGGTTTTAGTTTTTTTTAAACTATTATTTATTTTTTACTTTTTAGTTTCTAAAAAGCGCCATCTATTGAACACATCATGTAATCTATATACAATACTAGAGGGAGTTGTTTGTAAAATAGTTTTTTTAAACTATTATTTATTTTCTACTTTTTAGTTTGGTTTATATATCAAATTAGTGTATTGTCATCGGTCCTCGATAAATTTACAAAGTGTGAACGAAATCAGGCCGTTTAAAGTAGGTCAAAAACGCGCCCAAAGAAGTCGGTTACAAACATACAAACATACAGGTGAAGCTAATAAAAAGCGTGTAAAAAGCATTTACTTCTTATTCCTTTATACAATGATATTAGTTAAAATATTGCCTTTATATTATTCCCAACCATAGATTTTTAAATCTATGTTCCAAGTCTAAGTTTTTAAATCTATGGTCTAAGTCTAAGATGACATCTATCAAAATACATTTAGTAACTAGAAAAACTGCATTCATACATTTAAAAAAACTTGTACTCAGCTCGGGATTCAAACTCAGACGCTTTGAAAAATAAAACTAACATTATTTCTATTTAAATATGTATATATGAATAGGGGTAAAGAAAATATACATCACATTTCTTATTTTTGTATGAATATATATTATACTAAGAGAAAGCTTTTATTTCGGTTTATAACCGAAATAAAACTTTCTTTAAGTGTAATTGTAAGATGTAATCATTATGTTTTCGGTTCATTTAAACGTTTGTTTTAATTAATAAACCGCTTATAGAACGACCGATAGATTCACCATTATAATATACATTATTGAGATGAACCGTTTTTTTTAAACTGGCTTAAGCTGCGCGACCGTACGAAACGAGAATAAGTCGATTTTAGATACTGTCTATAAACTAAACTCATGCATTAAAAAAATTACGACTGTTTCTAAATAACTCGCACCTGTTTGCATTAAAAGCGAAACTTTTCAGTTTCATGGTTTGAAAATATATTAGATACTTTGAATGACGAATAAAATTATGACGCTTCTCAGTACATGTACAAAAATGTTTTATATGTTCATAAAAATATACACGAATTTCCCAGGAACTGCGACATGCATAGCATTAACACTAGGAGTAAAAATAAACTTGTAATGCCTGTGACGCTTACGCCGAGTCAGTAATTCTTTTTATGGACAATGTATACGCTTATACAACAGGATCCCAGAAAACGTTCAACAAGCTTCTACTGCCAAATTTAAAAAAATTGTGAAAGAACGTTTGTGTACTAAAGGATATTATACGATTAACGATTTTTTAGAAGATAGTACGCCTTGGGAATGATGTGATCGCCACCAGGCTGTTTCAACCTATAGAATTATTGTTAATTCCAATTTAATTAAAAAAAAACACTAAGACAAAAAAAAAAAACAAAAAAAATATATATTAACCTTCTTCCTTCCGAACTGGTAGTAGAATCATGACGTTCAGTAAAAAATTGAAATAATTTCATGCTGAATAAAATATTTTGAATTTTTGAATTTTGAATCAAGGATATTAACCATTACGATGAAAATATTGGTGGAGCTAATTTATTTTAATACATACGCGCAAATTGTAATAATTTCATCATGTGTCATGGTAGCGCATCGAACGACGCGTAAATGAACATAATTGGTTAGTTTTAACCGCTATTTTTGCTGGATAGTGGATACCCCTTCTTACCTGCTACCCCGTCTTACCATCTCTCCTTTATCTATTCTTAAATTGTTATTAGAGGAAAATAAATATAGGAATTTCATGAAAGACAGTTGACAAAATATGGATTATTTGACATTGAATATTATAATTAGGGCGAGCGAAGCGAGACCTAACACTATCCCACAACCTGCATTTTGTGGTACACTTTACTGAAAAAAATATCACGCCTATGGATTTGTGCTTTAACATAGTAATTTAACTTCATACCTAGATGTGTAATCTGCAAAAAGTATAGTTTTTTAACCATTAAAAAAAAAAAGAACATTAACAATTTTGTGACCTTTGGATAAAATGTTATTGTACCACTAACGCCATCTTTTAGAAAACCAAAGAGTTCGCTGTAACATTATTTTATTTATTACTCGTTAGAAAAACTACGCGAGCCCTCACAAAGCTCAGGTTTCTGCTAGTTAATTATTTATTTTATCACTACTTAATTGTTTGGTTTGAGTAGCTCAATAGAGCCAGGAAATGCTTTGCAAGGCTCACGAGGTATTACAGATCCAGAAAGTAAAGGTCTCATAAAAAACTAAAAAGTATTTAAAGTTTCATCTAGGATCCTATATCTTAGTTAACAATAGGCAAATGCCCAATGTTTGCACGAGCCTCACTTCATTATGAGGGGTTCACTTTGAAATTTCATGTTCAAATCATTTCTAACATGTTTACCACTTATTTTACGGCTTGGTAAAACATCGTGAGACAACCTGCATGTGTAGTCTGCCAACCTGCACATGTTCGCCGTCGTAGTGAAGGGAGGCCCGTGCCCATAAGTGGGACAATCAAAAATGGGCTAAATACATACTTAAAAGATTTCCTTTGTTACCCCACACTGCTCAGTTACCACATTATATTTATCATTTACACCTACATACTTAAAAATAATTCAGTTCATAATTTTATTTTCACTTGAGAAATTAGCTCATTAGTGTCATTCAAATATGTGAAAATAAATCGTAACTTTTTAAAAGCTTAAAACTTTTAAAAGTTAAAAATTTTAAGAGTTACACTCTTAAGTCGCTAATTAATTGCGTATAAAAATGTTTATATGAAGAATAAATATAACATAAATATGTAAATTCTAATAATTAAATTTATTACAATATACGCGACATTTGGCAAAATCCAATTAGATAAACTAACTCTCATTATTTGCCATTCAAAATCTTCAAGTTATTACACGTCAAATTAAAATGGTATATTATCAATATATGACATGACAGTATTATATTGATAACATACCATTTTTTAGACATTACCACCTGTTCGTAGCAGGTGATTATGTGGGATTCACCGGCTAGAAAAGTCAGTATTATCCACTAAAACCCAACACAAATCCACTGTACAATTTAGTATCAGTAGTACCTGAAGCAACCCACACTGCCTCCCGCAGTGTAATAGTGCAAGGAATCCTTGTGAATTCCTTAGGTCCTCACTAGGCTGGATTGCTGAACGCTAATGAGCCCCGTGACAAGGTGAACGCACGTTAGTACGTCACTTTTAGTTTTGGAAACATTTATTGTATTTGTTACGTAGTTTAATTATACTAACCTACCAAGGGTTAAAATGTCACTGTATCTCGACACACGGTTAACGCTAGTTCGAGAAATAGGGATTACATGTAATAGATTGTAACAACTTTTTGATGTTACATGTATTGATTGGTAATAAAAATCACAAAATTCTTAAAGAAAAGAGATAACAGGAAAATTCCATACTATGTAGCGTAAGGTAATGAAGAGCGTCCCATTGAGGAAGTAATGCTCTCTAACTAAAAAGGACGAAATGTGGAGGGTCGATTGCTTAGTCGCTACATTTCCTCTGTGGACCCTTTGGAGAGGTTATAATATAAAGTATTCCTCTTTAGGAAACACATAAAATGTTTTCATGATCTAGTTTGGCCACGGCCAATGTATATCTATATAAAGCTATGTACATTAAATATAATTATATTATAGTGAAAAAACAACAAAACGTAAACATTTTCACTTTTTATGTTTCACTGCCTAAGACAGTTCGACATGAGTGAGTTCGTCGTCTTCGTGAGACATTTATAGATAGGTAATTTTAAATAAATAAAGCCTAAATCCGTACTTCAATTCTTATTTTATAAATTTCAAAGAGAAGTCTGTAAATCAATTTGTTACCTTTTCTCACTTAAGCCACTGACCTTTCGAATGAACTTTTGCTTAAAAAACTTAGGTTACAAAATTTCATCATAATGGCAAATGTAAGCTATTCTGAACTCAGATAGAAAACGTGAGCGTAAAAAAGTTTTTTAGATTCTTGATACGAGGTGTCTTGAATGTTAGTAGGTAGAGTCAACTCTATCAAATCAAAGACGTAAAGATTGCGTTCTACGATTTGGTAAAACTTGGGAAATAAGTATTCTATAAAAGTGTAGTTGAGCTAATTTTCTTTTATCAAGTAGGACAATTAAAAAATGGTCATCAATGAAGTTGGTTCATAGTTGGCCTTTAACTTGTAACACACTTCATCGTAGTAGGTTACAAAAATAAAGCTTAAATAGATTTAAAGCCGTCGTTCTAAATCATATTTCACTACTTCCTTAGGGATTAAAAATGAATATAAGTATATATGTGAAAAAGTAATCTTATATTTTCCTATTTTACGAATTTTTAGTTTTGAAGCTATCCCAGAGGACTTACCCAGTTTAAAAGCAATATATTACATTTCAGTTGGGACTTGACTATTGATTGAAATATATTATTTGCTTCAAGCTCATAGTAACATAGAACGACAATAACAGAAAGCCTAAAAATATAGTTAACTCAAAATAAACTTGCGAAAAATGTGCGCATGTATGTGTGTGTGTGTGTGTGTGTTTTATGTTATTTTGGAAAAATTGTATACATTTTAAGAAAAAAAACTACCGCTAATGGCTTATATTGTATTGTGATAAAGTGATAGGTACTTTATTACTTTATTACAGAAAGTACTTAATTAAAAGTCAAAACAATTATTAATAAAAAATAGTTATCCGGGATATTTGGGGTTATTAAAAATGAAAAGGTAATAGTTAAAAGAAAAATAAGTAGCTTACAAAATGGATAAGATTTATTCTTTATAAAGAACTTTCATATAGGTATTATGGTATTTATTTTATACGATAAGTATTTCAGTCCTCTTTTTCAACAGTCTTTTACCAGAGCCATCGATATGTTACTTTATTAGTTTGTTTACAAAACATATCATATAGTCAGGTAGCGTGTTAAAAATATTAACCAATATATTAAATAAAATTATATCGAATACTCGCAAAAGAAGAACATTCCTAATTTTGAAATTAGGACTTTGTTTACATACTAGCTATTCCCGCGGCTTCGCCCGCCCCCGAAGGATGGAAATTTAGGGTTACAATAGCATTTTTTTTTGATGACAAATCATAAAAAAGTTAAAATTAAAAATTTCGTCTAAAAACAAAATATCTGGAGAGGACCACCCTTATCACCTAGGGTAATAAATATTAGCCTACGATCTATTTTCAGACCTACCAAATACATACAAAAAATTTCATATTAATAGGTCAAGCCGTTTCGGAGGAGTTCGATAACAAACACTGCGACACGAGATTTTTATACATATATTAGATTAGATTTAAGACTACTTAAAGCAAGATAAGGAATCTGTTTATCTGGCGGGCAAATCAATAGTGCCTTTAGCAACCATTGGGTTCACGGTTGGACCTATATCTTTATATTAAACCACCGCTTAAAACTCAGTTTTTATATGTAGTGGTCGGTTGGATTAAATGAAAAAAGGAATCCTTACTTTAAACTAAACAAACCTTTTTATTTCTATAGCATAGTAGGTACTGGTATGTTGCCTATATCATATATGGAATAGAAAAAACTATCACTATACATACAGTAGGTACATGTATTGTCTGTACTTTTGCTAACGAAATTTGGAAATTCTCCAATACATTAATTGAAAGGATATTTATGTATCTAATTAACAAGAAATAGAAGAGCAGTGCGTTGTGTTCGTTGTTTGTTTAAATATATATTTTTAGGTGCAATGAGGCCAGCGATTACAAGTAACAGATGCGATAAATTTTTCGCTATTGCAACCTAAAATAGGCTAGAAAGAACTGCTTAGAATTCATTGAAATATTTTGATAAAACAATGAAATCAGTTAAAATGTTATTAACTGACCCAGTCGACGCACAACGGGTACTCTTTGCCTAAGTGCGGAAACCAGCAGTGCAAAGAAGAAGAAGAAGAACTGACCCAGTCTTTAAAGTAATCTGTAAAAGACATAAAATTTGAAATAGATATTTCCAGATTTATTCATAATCTTAAAGCATTCTTGTACTCCCGGTAATTGAAAATTCAGTTCGTTTTTACTTTTTTTATCCTGAAGTCATTTTTTCAAGAGTAAATTATAAGCAAACATGCCAAATAAATAACATTATAGAATAAACATTTAAACATAGTAAAAATTAAGGTTTATTTTTTTTATGAAGATTATTTAGAAAATATTATCAACAATGTTACGTTGAGCCTTTAATCTATAGAACGGCTCACAGTTCAACAGTTATGCAGATAAGTAAAATTTCGTACGACCTCGTCGAAAATGAACTTGGTCAGCAAGCGCGTAACGTTGAATTTAAATAACGTAAACTTTTTGTTAAAATAATAAACTAAATAATTTAAGCTTGACGGAATAAAATTATTCTATTATCCTCAGTTAGCCAAAGCTTAGTTTTTAAGTCTATATGTTACGAAAGTTCTCGTAACAGCCCATAATGAAAAGTTTGTGGGATGTAAGCCTTGTGCCTGAAAGACTACGTAAGGCTCTCAGTCTTGCACCTAATCTGACCCATAACGTCGATCATTATCCCATCGGAGAATGATAATGGCATTAATAAAGTGCATTAGTGTTGGCGTGGACACTTGTTCACGATAATAATAATTCCTGTGCTTGTCCGAGATCATCGTTATAGGAAAACTAGATATTTATACGTATATATTAAGTATATTGAATTTTTTTCTTCTCTACAGTACAAAGTCCCTTCCCTTGTCTATACGCTTAAATCTTTTAAACCACGCGACAGATTTTAGTGCTGTTTTCATAAATATACAGAGTGATTTAAGAGGAAAGTTTTTATGTATATTACAGTAAAAAAGCCGAGAAAATGTTTAATTTCATAAAAATAGTAATCGTAAAATCGTATCTAGAGAGACGAACCCGAGCGGAGCCAGGAGTAGTTGCTAGTTTATATAATATTAAGGTTTCATATTTAATTTAAAAATAACAATTAACCCCTCTGAAAACAGCTACGACATTCGTAATATAAACTTTTGTGTCATAAGTTTTCAGATATATATACTCCTTTGCAAAAAAAACGGGCACTTAAGCAAAGAACTATTTTATAGTTACTATTAGTTTGTTTGACTATTTTAGGTATTGTTATCCTCAGAAATTTATGAATTAATTAGGAAGGAATAGTTTTCATCAGTTTTATCATAACATTTTGATTAAATTATTGAGAAATAACGTTTAAGCTCAAAACACTATTATTATACCTACCCGCTACATAAAAATGAAACGCGTTAATTTCTTTGTTTTTCTTGAATACATTAAAAGCAGATAAAAGTTTAGTATTGAGTGTGACCCCCTCTTGCTGAAATCACAGCTTGCATTCGTCTGGGCATGCTAGCGAGTATATCTTTCATGGTTTCTTGGGGAATACGTTCCCACTCCGCGGTAATCACATTCTTTAGCTCTCTGATGGTCTGCGGAGCCGGCTGCACTGATCTCACTCGTCGCTTTAGAACGTCCCAGACATGCTCTATGGGATTGAGGTCCGGACTTCTAGCTGGCCAGTCCAAACGACGAATTCCGACTTCTAGCATATACGCTTCCACATCGCCAGACCGGTGGGCGCGAGCGTTGTCGTCTATAAAAATTGAGTTTTCACCAAGAGCGGTTAAAGCGGGTTGTGCATTAGGAATTAGAACTTCCGTTATGTATCGGTGTCCAGTCAGTGTACCGTTTTCGATGAAGACTAACTCCGTACGATCCATAGAATTTATTCCTGCCCAAAACATAACAGAGCCCCCTCCATAAGTTGTGATTTCTTCAAAACATGCCTCTGCAAAGCGTTCTCCTCGTCTACGTAGCACTCGCCGACGTCGGTCTTCACCATGCACAGACATCCTGGCTTCATCGGAGAACAATACCCTATCCCAGTCTTCATGAGTCCATGACATATAATTTTGAGCGAAGCTAAGCCTGGCAACTCGATGTCCACGGAGTAATTTAGGGCCACGTGCCGGGCGATGACTGTGTATATTAGCAGCGAGAAGCCTCCTCCTGACCGTCCATAGACTAATTTGCACATTTCTTACTTCTTCGAGGTTGTTCTTGAGGTCCACATAAGAAGATTGACGATTTCTCAACGCTTGACTAACTTAAAAAGATCATCTCGTGGTTCGGTACATGTCTTTCTGCCAGAACCAGGCCTTCTGTTGACGGAACCGGTCTCTTGATAGTGCTGCCAGGTCCTTTGAACTGTCGACTAACTCACATTTAGCCTCTGAGCCACGAAGCATTGACTGCAACCTTCTTCAAGCAGCGCAATAATTTAGCTCGCTTTTATCACTTTATCTGCCATTTTCGGGATTGCTGAACAGCAATAACAATAAGTTTAAATGTCAAGGACTTCAGATAATTTAATAAAAATTGACAAAAAGTTAATTGGAGTCGATATTAACTATAGGGAATTCGCGCCACAAAATGTAGTTAAAAGTTGTTTTCTTTGAAAACCAAGCTCAGTCAAAAATTTGAATTTGGAATGTACTCTTATAAACATTATGGCACTTTTATAACAGGCCAGTAACATGTTCAAGTGATTAAAACCTTTTTGGTATTTTATTTTTTTCAGCCAGGAAGAAAATCGAAACGGCCCGTTTTTTTTGCAAATGAGTTTTGTTGTGTTATATGACACCGTTTCAAAGCACCGTTTTACAGCAATGAGTGTCTAAACTACTACGAGAACACGCAAGGTATAATATAATTCTTTCGCAATAGCTATGAGTATATCATTACATTGACCATTTTTTCTTAATATTTTATCTTTCATATCAAGTAAAAAAATATAATAAAAGTTCATACACACATTTTATCGTTAACTGTCTCATTCTCTTTTATTTATGCATACCTACTTGTGCAAGAGGAATTGCTCTGTTTTTAAGAAGCTTCGTATATAAACTATAACCTTCCTCAATAAGTGCTATAAAACGGGAAATATCTTTTCATTGGGATAATATTTTCAGAGACTGACTCTTTCAAACGAACAAACAAAAAAAACAAATTTTCAAGCATATGTTCATATGCATACATTGTATCTATTACCGATACATTATGTTGTAAATAAATATATCGTTGTGTATTTTACAAGAAGGGTTTTTTTTACTTTATTTTTATTGTTCGTCATAGAACAGAAAACTAAGCACCAACACAGGTGTGATTCGTTTTATGTATTAGTCTTAAAATTATCTCTGACTTATGACGGTGTAGAATTTATTGGGCAAAATGTTTATGCTAGAAATACTAAAAAGCATTTCGACGAAACAGAGGGTCGTAAATTATTTTTTTATTATTATAGATTATAATTATTCTACGACTTTTACGTTACGAAATGTTTGAAATTTCATAAGTGTAAAATAGTTAAGCCATTAGAATTGGCAAAGTTTTGTAATAAAATAGTTTTAAACAAATTTTCTATATTACACAGAATAGGTAAGTAATTAGTGATTTATTTATCCATACGCTTTCGTCAAGTACATACATACTACGGATGAATTCTCTGCCGCCATTAAAACTTTGGAGCATTTCATTTTTTAAGTTTTTCATTCACTTACATATTATGTATACAATATGTATTATGAATATTTTTTATTATCATCTTTTACTTGGTTAATCAGTAAACACTAAGTTGTTACTTGTTATTTAATTTACCTACAGGATTGAACCACTATCCATATCTTCCATTATTTAAAAAATAATACATATAATATAGTCAAGATTAAACTCCAAAATTAATAAAAATATTTACTAAGTAGGTACCTATTAAATTACACAGGATAAGAAAACCTATAAGGGTTTAAATTTGTCTGTAGGAGTATAAAAGGAAAAATGTGTTGCACGCGCTTCTATTAGACCTCAATAAACACAGACAGACGTGACTCGCTGTAGCGGCGCGGCGCGTAGTCAAATGTTCTGAAATAATGAATAACCTCGTTTAAAAACAAGGCACAAAAATGAGGTAAACAAGTCATTCTGTTTAGCTATTTGCTTTATTTGAAATTAAACTTTGAAAAGTTTCTATAAAACATGTATCATTCTATAAAACATACTTAATACTTACCTACATATTTTAAAGAAAGTCTTATTTCATTCATCTTCCTTACTTATAATAGAGTTATAATTATAAATGCAAAATAAAAAGCTCTTTTGAAATTCTACTTAACTTAGACACTTTACAATAGAAATACAATTTATAGAATAGGTACTAACTAATATGTATCTTATGTATTTGATACATCAGTATCACCATTAAAATTTTTGTCTCGTCTTTCTAAATAACTTTTCTATCCAACTCAAGCTAGCTGCTAAGTTATGCGCTCCTAAAGTCGTAAACAATGAGTCCCACTCCTAACTTTTAAGTATAGCGTGGAAACTACTCAAAAAATTGGAGGTAGCGCAACTTTCAAAATATTATATTATTATTTATTATTATTATTGTTGTTCTTTGTTGATTATTTTTTTTATGATATATTATGTATTTAATAAATTCTGTGAAATAAAAACTTTTTTTATTGTAACTTATTTCATATTCATATTAGTTTTCTATATTATTATATATTTTATTTTAGTTAAAGAACCTTAAAAAGTTAAAAGTTAGTTACCTTAAAAGTTTAGTATTCAGAATGAAATTAAAGTGACTTAACAGTTCTTGTAAATTGTAATAGCATAAAAGATAATATTATATGTAATATGACTCTTATGTACATAAGTAGTGTAAGGCAAAGACACGTTTTTTAAATGTTAATAATATTTTGAAAGGTTTTGATTATTTCAATTTATCTACATTTTATATTACGAATAAATACGTAATATAGATTTTTGGGGAAGATTTCCTGGTTATTTTAGGAACTAAAAATATAAATCGTCTTAATATAGTGTCCTTGTACATTGCTTCGCCTCCGGTTGTTGGCTGCGGATACCATGCCTACTGTGCATTGAGTAGATATGAAAAAGCCTGCGTGGAAAAGAATTGGACTGCTATGGTTTCCATGAACTCTTTTGTTTTATGTGTATGTCTCATTATACATGATGCCTTATATGTTAATACCTATGTAATAGATAGTTGATCCCTTGCTCTGGGAAAAACTGAAATCCCAAGAGAACCGTACATTTTGCTAGGATAAAAAGTACTTTATGCGCTATTCTAGACTAGACTATAATCTATTACAGTGCCGATCTAGATATATCTAGATCCTTTCAGCTGTCTGAGAAATAAGCATTCTCCATCCGTCTAAGCTTTTCTATGTAATATTAACTATTTCTTTTTAATAAGGGATTATCTTTAAAACACACTTTTATTTAATTTCTACTAATTGTCTTACCGATTTAAAAATTAATTATGAATTTGGATGACAATTATTAACAATACCATAATTTGGTTTGTGGTAGAGTCATATTAGAACACTCAATAACTTCTAATAAAATGTTCGTATTTGGGGACTTTTTTTTTAACATAATATGTAAATGTTTTCCAATAATATTAAAAAATTAAAACACAGAACTTAGCAAACGTTTCTATTTTAAGGGTTAATTAATTATTATAATAAAAATAATAATAAATACGACTATTAATAGTATTGATATCATAATATAGGTTGTTGTCAATTAAGTATTATATCGAATGAAAACACGATGTATCATTAAAGAGTGATTGCTGATTCATTAGATTTTTCGTTCAACAAATCAATACGAAGCTAGATATTGGGCAATCAACTTTTAGAAAGAAATAAGAATCATTAGGAAAGAATAAATTACAGGCGGGCTTTCGGGGAAAATTGGAGTAACGTTATACAAATAAACAGTGGTACAGTACTCGCACTTTCGTCAGTATAATTAATTAGCCGTCCAGGGCCGTTTCCATCGTATTGAAAACCTAAACAAGCATTATCTAATATGCTGTTATAACTGTAATTGTTGGTCTTCGTTGATATTTACAAACGATAACTTAATGCAGTTTCTATAAACTACATTAAGTTATCGCACTGTATATGTACTACCATCTATGAAATGTTTTCTTTGCAAGTAAAGTATCAGTAACATATACACAATTAAAAAAAATATATTGTGTTAGTGTATGTGACGTTGGTGACCTAACACGCATTAACATCTATACTGTCAAAGGATAATAACAAAGTAGGAAAAAAGCAGTGGTAGCCCAGAGCAGTAACGCGCTTGCTTGGATTACCGAGTGATACGGGTCTAATCCGGGTCTTGCACCTCTGATATTTCGTCTGTTTGTTGTGCGAATCGTTTCTATCATGATTACCACTTGTCTTACGGTGAAGGAAAACATCGTGAGGAATCTGCGAAAGTCTAGCAACTTTTCAAAAGACATGTGAAGTGCGCCAACCCGCTCTAGGCTAGCGTGGTGGACTATGGCCTGATCCCGTTCATGCTGAGGGAGGCTTGTGCCCAGCAGTGGGACGTTAAAAAGGCCAGTTAGAAGACCAATAGAAGTTAAAAGACCAATAGAAGAATTTAGTAATCATTAGAAATAAAAAGTTTATGAGGTCTTGTAGCGTTTAAAAATTAAAATTATAACATTGTTGTAAAGTAATGAAATTGTGTGTACATCTATATATATAAAAGAAAGTCGTGTTAGTTACACTATTTATAACTCAACAACGGCTATACCGATTTTGCTCAAAATTGGTGGAGAGAAAGCTTAGAGCCAGGAGACGAACATAGGCTACTTTTTAAGACGAAAAAGAGCTGTAAAGGGCTGAAATAGGGGATGAAAGTTTGTATGGAAATTACGTCATTTTTATAGCTAGAAGCTTGATTTGACGTATCAGTTATAACCGTTGCCATGGTGCGTGCAATGGTAATTAAATCAGCAAATATATACCGGGTGGTGCGAAGTAAATATAAACGACACGTACCTAGGGACGAACCCGAGCGAAGCGAGGGTCAGCCCCTAGTATAATGATAACAAGTTAAACAAAGAGCGAATGTTCCGAATTCACCGTATAAAAGTTAAGGTATTTCTAACGAATATCATATTTTTAACAAGATTCCAACGTATCGAAGTTTTTTAATTAGGAATTTTCCAGGTACAAATATTCGGGGGTTCGCCGTTCCATTGGCTTAGCTGCCGTGAGTGCTCAGTACTTGCGTAGAGCAGCTTCGATACGGTCGTTACGCGACGTCGCGACGGTGGTTTCAGCTTCACGAGTATATTTCCCGATAGCCAAAAAATATCTGTTAAGTGAAATTACTTACCAAAGTGTTAGTGATCTTCATGTGGCATCCATATCTAGTTCAAAATGTGTCCTTGATTTTAGTAGTTGCAGAATTTTAAAACTTATTTATAACTAGGTAAGCATATTATATTTATAAATATTTTTACGTTTTAAAATAAGCTTTTTTAGTGTTTAAGACTATATTACTTAGAATAGTTAGTGTTAAAACTGTAATTATTAATACGTTATTTACATATTATGTATATAATTAATAAAATAATTTTAAAAGTTAATTTTTTAAGAATTCAGAAATATGATATTAGAGTAATATGATCAAGAACTAAAGGTTAAAAACATATATATTAATAAGTATTACTAATGTGTTTACCCTACTAAAACTTTTAAGGTGTTTATAGTTAACCAGCAAATCATCATACCAAGGTTCAATAGACAGTCGGATAGACTACTCATATAATTCTTAAAACAATAGATTCGACTTCTGTATCGATTTAAAAAAAAATATTTAATGTGTAGATCAAGTCACTTAGAATTTTATTTAACATATAGATACCGAGGACCTTCTTTCTTTAAACATTTTAAACAGTGGATTTTCTTTGTTTAAAATACCAATGCAAGAAATTTATTTTAATATTTTTTATTTTACGCTGTTAAATTATTGTGAAGCATAATATATACCTACGTAGCGTTGGCTTTTAAAAACGTACATAGAAATGTTACAGGACTGCATAATTTAAGGGGAAAAAAAAAACAATTATATCGATTAAGTAAGTATTTATTGTTAACAATATATTTTTTAATGTAAAGTCCTTAGGCCTATTTGACTTGTAATTTGTAACTTATGTTGTATATCTTTGCATACTGAAGAAAATTCTAAAATGCTATTAATAGACGGGCTTCCAAATTTTGTGCCGCTCTCGCAACTTATCGCCTCCGGGCCATGGGGGTCCACCGCAGTAGGACAAATACGTCTCTTTAATATATTTTGAGACAAATAAAGCACATTATACAAACGATTTTTATAAAGTGACTTCAAATGAAGATCATCTGACTGATTATGTGAGCTATAATTTCGACCAGTTAATTAATAAATAGGATTTTATACATCAAATCAAATGAGACCTCCATTTGATTTTCGCTTCAACAAAAGTGTTTATTTATACAAAAATATATTAAAATCGAAAGCCTACTTTATGTTAAGCTTAAACAATGTTGCGAATGCTGCGATCTAATTGCGGTGTAGCTAAAAAGGAATTCCAGGCGTTGATCCGGCTTTTAGTATTTATTAAACACTCATGAACATATTTGGTATAATAGATTCAAAATGGAAATATTTCAAATTCCTTTGTATGCTCGTATTATAAATAAGTATATTATATTACTTAAAATATAAAAGGCCCAGACTTTTTCTTTTCTGTAGTATAATTTTTGTGTCATTACTTACCTTATCTAATGTATGTTATGATTACCGTAAAAGTTATTCCTTTAACGTGAAAATTGAAAACATCTTACGCTAGTGTTCATTGTTAAGTATTGATTTTGTATACCAAGTAGTATCCAATTTGCATAATAAATAAATGAATGTTTCCGCATTGTGAAGTAAGTACGCTTTTTTAATAGGTTTAAGTGTAGTGTAATGAAATGCATGTATTATTATTAGACTAGCAACCCGCAACCGACACACAGTATATTATTGGACCCTATTTTTGGACATGGTCTAGGTTTTTGCAGATCCTGGTAGCCTACGATATTCTAAAGCCAATAGTAGAAGTCCCGTGTGACAAATACTTTCCGTTTCAAAGTTATATTTTTTTTTAAATCATCAAAATAGACCGGTAAAAATATAAACTATTTTATTTTTACTAAACGGCTTGTAGTTTGTAAAAATGAATAATACTAGGGCTTAGGGCTTGCTTTAAGGTATATTTGTATACTTTCAAACTAGCCGCAGCCCTAATGGTTGAGCGGTAAATAAATAAAATGTGTTTTTACTATTTAATTAATTTCTCAAATCCTGTTGAGCGGTCGTAACTTTCGTGGAGATTAAAAATGAAAGCATAATTAAATGTACTAATAGAAAAAAAATTACGAATTTATCTAGTGGGGCTTTCGAGAAAAGTGACTTTAAAATTTACCGGTTTTTTTCTCAATTAATAACCGGTTTATTTTTAGTCAAGTTATGACCTCCAGGGTTGTGCCGTTTTATAATAATACATAAGCGATGCTCCAGGCTTTCACTAGTAGGTACATAAAAGACTCTTTTTAAAACTGTACTTTTTCACTGATGAAAAAGTCCAGTTTCTTCATCCAGAACATATTCGCTATCATCATCTTCATTTTCGAATGCCAATTCACTTTGGCCTGATTCAAGTACCCTGAAGGCCTCATAATTGGGTATTTTTAGAAAATTAAGGGCACTCGCAGGCAAAGGGTTCTTATTTTTTACTGTTTTTCGCTGAGTCAATTGGATATTTGACACAACCGGGTCAGATGATTCGCATGCCCTATGGAATAGGTCTTCCATTGTTCTGCATCTGCTGCTCTTTCGCGTGTGGTGCTCTCTATCGTAACGCCAGAACTTGTTACGAGACTCAGCAGCTTGTTCATCTCGGAGACTGAAGAATGGCGGTTTCCACAGCATCGAAGTTTGCCACTCGTGTACCAGCATGAGGGTTGGCGCCCTCATGCCCTCCTTGCAGTAAGACATCCCTCAGCAGGTTGGGTAAGCCCCTGCTGAGGCAAAGTGGCGCCATGGGTCTTGTTCGGCTCCATGGTGCCTCACCCCCGGTTCTCCATGACACATGTAGTCACATGGGGTTTTAGCACTGCCTAACGAGGGTATTTTCATCAAGGAAAAAAATCTCGATTTTAACATTAATTATTTTTATCATACCACTTTATTTCGCGATACCACAGAAATATTACATATAAACATTTGCAGGTAAGTTTAGAGGACATAAATTGACTAAAAATAAACCGGTTATTAATTGAGAAAAAAAACCGGTAAATTTTAAAGTCACTTTTCTCGAAAGCCCCACTAGATAAATTCGTAATTTTTTTTTCTATTAGTACATTTAATTATGCTTTCATTTTTAATCTCCACGAAAGTTACGACCGCTCAACAGGATTTGAGAAATTAATTAAATAGTAAAAACACATTTTATTTATTTACCGCTCAACCATTAGGGCTGCGGCTAGTTTGAAAGTATACAAATATACCTTAAAGCAAGCCCTAAGCCCTAGTATTATTCATTTTTACAAACTACAAGCCGTTTAGTAAAAATAAAATAGTTTATATTTTTACCGGTCTATTTTGATGATTTAAAAAAAATATATAACTTTGAAACGGAAAGGATTTGTCACACGGGACTTCTACTATTGGCTTTAGAATATCGTAGGCTACCAGGATCTGCAAAAACCTAGACCATGTCCAAAAATAGGGTCCAATAATATACTGTGCGACAGCAAGACCCGGCCCGCTTCGCTGGGCGTAATTTAAAATGAATTAAACGGTTAATTTATAATTTTCTAATAAAATGCAGGTAGCCAGGCTACCTAAATTAACCGTTTAATTTATAATAGCCTAAATTACTCCTTATAACATTAGCTATCTACGAATGCAAGTCCCTTCAAAATCGGTATAGCCATTTCAGAGATTAGCTGGAACAAACAGACAGACTAACAGACAGACCGATAGAAAATTAAATTTTTTTTTTGATGTAAGTAACTATCGTAAATACTTTTATACGCGTTTAGTGAAAAGCTGTTAATTTAAAATTATAGACAGACACTTCAACTTTATTTATATTATATATACTGATTTAGTATCTTCTTAGCATATAATTTAACATCTATTACTTGATTTACTTAAGCTTTTGTATTTCTCGCGTGTTCTTCGTTGCTTTTGCACAATCTTATAATATTTCAGGTGTTTTATTGTTTTAAATATGTTTGTCTCTTGGATGCAACATATAAGTATAATTGTCATAAAATTAGGAGTGGATAATTCACATAACTATTAAAAAAATAGAAAGAAAATGTGTCTTTTAGTGTTAGTATGATTAATATGGGGCAAAGAGATAAATTAGGTATGTGTTGAACTAGAAAAACTAATCTATTTTGATTTCATCAAGAAAACAACCTACCTGTATAAACATTTAGCTTAATGATTAATAACGATGTTTCTGCTTCTAGTGCGACGTAGTCGTGTTTGACGTTGTAAATACAGTAATTTATGTAGTTCCTTAGTGAAACGTCAAACAATTTTGAAGAGAAACTGTTGGAAAAATGCTTGCTTGGAAAACTGCTATAAGTATACTTTATTATCTATCTTTGTAATAACTAGTATAGTATTATGTTATCTGTTGTAATAATAATGTTACTAAATTAGCGTTATTGAAGTCTAAGCTTAAAGCGGTCTAAGCTTAAGGGTACTTTAAATAAATAATATATAAGGTCATCAATTTAAAGTTTAACGATCAAATGGGATTTAGTTATAAAATATTGCTAGTGCTCGTCTGCAATACAAAACTACTCCTAACCAATTGAAATTTATACTTTAAAGAAGATCTAAATAAATGGGATTGTGTAAGCCAATTATAATATTATATGTTAGGACATTAACACACAGCGCCAGCTAGTTCCGTGGTAACTGGTAAGCTATACACGAGTATACAAGGCTTTTGTTACGGATACGCGATACCAGATAGTTGATAGAGTATGCCTACATTTATACAAGTTTAAATACATAAATATTATAAATATAAACTATTACTTGATGCAACACTCGAAACTGGAGTATAAAAATTCGTACTAAGCAAATGAATGCGGCACTCGAACCCGCGACCCGGGCACAGAAAGTTGAGTCACTACAAACTGAGACAAAGTTGTGGTCATTCTAAATTATATCTACACTCGGTCGGCGATCTATTGGCTGCCATGCACGGCCATAGGTACATTCGAAGGCCTAGAGGCATTGAGTTCCGGGTCGGGCCAAGTCGGATTATTGTCAATATATTGCCAGCATCTCAGCAAGTCGTTGTTGGGATGCTAACAATGTTTCACTCCTAGCTTTGTAGAGCACGTAAAAACCTGCGCCTAAGCTATCACTGGTCGTCTCGAGTAGTCGGAGCATGAGAGTGACAGGAATAGATAGTAATGTCTAAGCGATTTCTTGTGCTATTCAAAGACATTGGCTGCCATGGCCAAAATCGGTTGTAAGCATAATATGTTAAATCACCGATTTAAATAGGCTTTTTAGTTTATGAAAATCTTTTAGATGTAGTTAAAAAAATTTTGATTCAAAATCATCTATTTTGATAGACATTTTTGTTTAATGTGGAATTATCTTAATATTAAATCGTAAAAAACAATTTAGTAATAAGGTTTAGACAACTACCGTTTCGACGTAGTCTATATAATATGATACTGTGGTAAGGGCAAAAGGCAATAAACGGGATAGGTTCATCGAGTGATATGTCTATCAAACGTCAGTTTGTCCAATGCTTACATGCATATCGGTTGTGTTTGTTCGAAGCAAAAAAAAGAAACAAGAAGCGGGAACCCTTGGAACAGAAATACTTATAATTATAACACATTTATCTTCACACCGAGTAAATGGAAACAGACCCAGAATCGATAAGCAGTGCTATCATTGCGTACTCCCTATATTCTAGTATATATTTATGCCAGAAACAGAGGTTACGGTTCATCTTTGAAGTCTTTGATCTGGAGTCAAAATTTACCAAAGTTAAATGAAGCGTAGCATTTAAGGCGTTTTTACTGATTTTCTAAATCTATATACTACCCTCAAAATCACTGAAGTGGTTCAAAAAAACGAAGAGTCATAATGTACGTATATGAAAGTATAACGAGAATATTTGTATTGCGTAGCAAATGGTTTTATTAGGAAATATATTAAATGATAATGCAAGTTTGCCTCAAAACTACTTTAGACGCAATTTGTCTTGAGATTTTGCAAACAATCTTCCGAAGCTAAATAACTTATGCTCACGCTGCTGTAACTTATGAGTTTCGCATGTGTCGTCTCATAACATATATTTTCATTTTAAAGTACATGCACTAAATTAACTGGCTTCATCCGCATCTCCGTTTACATCGGTACCTATTGGCAAGTTATAAGATAGCACAAATTGACATATGAACTCTAAGAAGGCAGGTCAGTCAAATTAGAGTCCCCGCAAAGATCGGGCTTTCGATCGGCCGATAGTTTGGTTGGTTTCTTAATCAGTATGAAGATGTGTGGAAGTGCGCACATTAGAACGATTTGGTAAGCGATTTGATGAATGTAGTAATCTTGCGGTGGGATCATGGGCTAAGAGCTGTCGGCCTATAGTTTATCTAGTATGCGCACCCACCAAACCCAACTATTTAATCGAGCCAGTGTGCGCGCTTGATAGCCAAACCCGACCAAAGTATCGGCCGATCGAAAGTCCGCTGTGTGTGGGGACTTTTAATGTAAGAGATGGCGAAGGTTTAATGACATTTTGAATGTAAAAATGTTTAAAATGTGTCATTAAAGATTCAATAGGTAAGAACGTAAAATTATATGCTACATAGTTTTTGTATGGATGCGGTAGACGTAATTATTTATGAAACAAAGGAAATATTTTTATGGTTGTATTATGTATTAAAAAAAGTGAATGATGCTCAAAAGGGTCAATATTTAATAAATAATAATAGAGGAATGTTTATATAATAGAAAACTAAGCCTAATAATGGTTCGTGTTTATCGTATTCTTACGAGTATTAAAGAACCCAGTCACTCCGGAGCGCTGTAAAACCCAGATAAATTAATGAAATAAAAAAAAAAATTATACTGAAAATTATTCATTGTAAAATGACCAGAAAAAAAGTTATAACTTCCGAAAGAAAATTTGTTCAAACATTTTTGGCTAATTTTGTTTATAACTTTCGTTTTCCATTTTACGATAAAAATTAACAGGATCAAAGCTGTAGACAAATTAATTCGATACAAATAATGTTCTATAACTTTTTTTAGGGTTGCTAGTTTACAGGATATAGCGCGAAAACCCTTTGCACCCGTTTTTCCAAAATGGCGGCCGGGGGACAATGGCGGCGACCCCACAAACTTAAACTTAAGCTAATACTGACCCCTCTACACATAAAAAAAAATTGCTGTTTCTGAAAAACGCAACCATAAATGTAACTTTTCAATTGATTAAAGCGCAAACTCGAGAATGGCTCGACCAATTATTCAGCAAATTTTTTTTATTAATAAATCTCCAGTTTTTATTAATAAAAAAATAATAAAAATTTGCTATTAACTTTTGACAGAACGAAGTCTGTTCAGGCAGCTAGTAATTAATAAAAAATAACACAAAAGAGAAAAATATAACAGAGAAATAACAGAGAGAATATAGAAAAAATAGAAGACCTACGAGCTACGACAGGAATTAGTGGTAGCGAATATCTAATTGAATTTATTCGATTTTTCAAAGACAAATAAAAACAGGTAACTACTAGTGCGTTATATTATGTATAACATTAAAATATCAAGTGATTTAGTATTTGCATTCTTAATCAATATCCATGATATAAAAACTAAATTTAAGCTTAATATTTAGAAAATGAGATTTTAAGAAGTTTTTATTGTCATTTTATGAAACGATAGAAAATTCAAATGTATATGTTAAACAATATACATGAATCCCTATTATCTTTGGTCACGGCATCTGAACGGCTGGACTGATTTCACCAATTCTTTTTTTTTGTCTGTTATTGTCAGGAAAAGGTTCTTATATAAAAGAAAAAAAAGAAAGTTTTCTGTTTCGCGCAAAATTAGAAAATTTAAGAAAACTTAATAAAATTGACGACGTTTGAAAGCGAGACGAATGAAGCGAAGGTGAGTCGCTAGTATATGCTATATATCTTTTTGTAATTGTAAAATACAACAAATATTACTCACAGTAGATAGTAGATACCTAATATATATAAAAATATATAATAAAAACGTACCTAAGTATACTTAGGGATACTTGATCCTTTCGATTCTAGGGGACTTAATCTCATGATCATTGATCTCATTCTCGCGTGAATATTTTATATTTTAATATATTTTTATCAGATTTGCCTAAATACTTTATAGAGACTAATGATAAAGAGAGTAGATAATAATTAAAATAACTTGTTTTAATTATGTTTTATTACAGAGTTAATTTTATTTCTTAAATAGTTGTTTAGTTTTCTTTTTTTTAAACTATCATTTACTTTACCTATAAGTCGAATTTCCTGAAGACCCGGATCAAGCCTCCTATAAAGGAGTTTTTCCTTTTAATTTTAGTTTATCGTTTTCACTTACGTGACTTTGTTGTGGGATAATAAACGTAGTATCTTTAAAAAGAGCTACTTATTTAGATTTTTAAAAACATTGGACGTCTATGAGAATTTTAAAACACCCAACAGCTACAAGCATTAGCACTGTTAAGTTTTTCTGAAAATGAAAATTAAAGATTTAAAAGTGTTTGTAAAGTATATACTTATATGAACTCATTATAGACATTTTGAATTAGTTTTTTATTGCATTAATAGTAGGTAAAAGGTTAACTGCCTCGGTGGTGTAGTGGCTAGCATGTACGGTCGCACACCGGGAGGTCCTGGGTTCGAGTCCCGGGTCGGGCCAAGTTTAGTTATTGAGCCTTTCTGTTTCATAAGCCTCAGTAACAGCCCGGAGTTGGGAAGTTGGCGATGTGTCACCCCCGTGCCTCGGAGAGCACGTAAAGCCGTCGGTCCTGCGCCGTAGCTCTCACTGGTCGTGGCGAGCATTCGTCCCACCGTAATATGAGAGTGATAAGGAACAGAGAGTGCACTTGTGTTTGCGCGTATACTCGTGCACTATAATATGTCCCGCGCCGTTGGCTAGTCTCAATGAGATTGGCCACCGTGGCCGTAATCGGCCGGGTGGACATTATTATTATTATTAGTATGTAAATTAGATCCACGTGATTATTAGTATGTGAAATTTGAAACTATTCAAATCTCTATAATAAGTAAAATCTATTTATAACTTAACACCTATGTAAAAAGAGACTGAGAACGGTATTTAGTGAAAAGCAATAAATAAAAACAGTCCAATGAATTCAATTTTATTTTTACATAACCGCTTTCGTTTTTGTGGTGCCATCGACGGAAGTTAATTTATTCTCAATAGCATATTTGTAAAACAATTAAATTGTGTAAAGCTCAAAACAATATCCAATTGAAATCCCAAGTGTTTTCAAATAAATATTCAATTGAGCGTAAAGTTAAAGAATATACAAAAGTAATTTTTCGTTCTCGTTTTTTCAGTTCATAAATGGTCAAAATTATAACGTACGTACGTACGGTACGTTTTAACAGCGAAAGTTTCTCAGAAATAATATATAATTGCCGCAGTAAAAAGTATCCTATATGTTGACCCGTATAACCATCATCATACCAACTTTCATCAAAATCTTTCCAGTAGTTTTCTCGTGTGTAGTCATAGACAGAGAGAAGATCTTCACCAAGATTTTTTTTAAATTAATTTGCGACTTCCGATATTAAAAGAGAAGGATAAGTTTTATTTGTTCTATAGGTACCTACTATTTATGTGACTGTTTGTTGCACAGTACGAGTAGTATGAAAAATAACGAACTGCAAAAAGTCAAAATTAACGGCTAATCGAATCTATAATGTATTAAAAAAACAAAGAAGCCTTGACGAAAAATAAAAAACAGCGTGACTGCCGACACGTTTGTAGGGACCGTAGGCACTTGCTCTTCTAGCCGTGGTTAGTTCCTGAGGCATTTATTTCTGTGATGAGCACAAAGGTTCTTACTTAGTCATGGGTAAGATAGATAATGGATATGACAAGGAATGAACTCTTAGTTGGTATGTATAGTTGAAATATTATACTTACATAATTTTGTAACGAAACTTGCTTTGCATCGGCTGGCACCGAGTTAGAAAATATCTGATTAGGTATCTGTTATAAAATCATCTGAATTTATTTTTAAGCTTACACTTAAACACGTAAAATCAGTCTTTAAATCTTCTTTTTCAAGTTTTGATATTGTCAAATGAAACCTAATAAGTTCATATTCATAGTATTCACTAGTAACCTTTGGAGAAAAGAAAATTGCTCAACAGCACCAAATTACTGTAACAAGTCGATACGGCAATTAAAAGTGGGTGAAAAAGACTGATTAGGTTTGGTAACACTTCTCTTTGGAAATCTTAATACTAACAGGTTGGGCATATTGAATTAAACTAAATAAGCCCAAAATCTCACTATTTAAAAGGAACACTTGAATATCCACTAAACATCTGCTGACCTCGCAGTCAGATCTGCTCGATGATATTAAAATATTATCATTATTATTGGAATCACAATAATTTTGAAGTCTTAAGTCGGTACGATAATTGGAAGTTAATGTAGAAGTCTTATAAAGTCTGATTCATTTTCATGGTTTTTCCTGATTTTTATCTTAAAAAATGTACTACCTCGGGATCTACCTTATTAAAATACCCTTTAAAGTAGCAAAATGGGTCCAGCCTTCTCCAAAAAAATCTGTGAACATACATAAAAAACATACATATAAAGGAACACAGTACTTCTTCCATTTTGGAAGTCGGCTAAAAACGACAAGTAATTGCACAAGTCTAAGAAAGTACGTATAGATTTATTTTTTATTTTTGCTGATATATTCTTATACTGTTTGTTTTGATTCCAACCATATGCTTTAGTCAATGATGTTATACAGAATGGCTTTAGTAGTCAAAATTGGCTTACGAAAAGAGAAAATGTTGAATCCTGGGATTCTAGTTGTGACCAATATACTACGAGTATATTTTTACGAGTAAATTAAAATCTTGAATTGCTTACTTGACTCCATGTTACTTTGGTCACGGAGATCGAGCGGATCTTTCGCATAATGCATATATTGATCGCAATAGCTTATATAATAGAAATACATTTTATCCTAACTCTGAAATATACCTATGTCAGATTTCAATCCCAAGTCCCATAAATATCATCTTAATATCAAAGCTATGTTTTGAATTCTTAGGCTGAAACAACTTTAGGATTCATTGACATCAGTTAAGCCATTTTCGATTGATCAACATCGTTTAACGTTTTATAGAAACAAATAGAGTAGGTAATAAAAAAGTTTTATTTTATCGAAACTTTCCTTAAACACGTCTAATATTAATATAAAAATGGCGGTTCGGTACAACCGTACATTCTCCGTTTCACTGGTAGACAGAATGTTAATAATTTTGTGATATAAAACAGCAACTATTGAAATTTATTTAGAATCATGTATTAATTCTTGTTTAACGATCTAACCAGATGCTTAGGTATTCCTTTTCAGTATCTCTTATTCTTAAACTTTACTCGTTGTATTTTTGTAAAATTTGAACACATAGACAGACGGATATGAACAAATTATAAGAATCCAGTTTTGCTATTTCATTATAACTTACAAAGTTTTAAAAGTTTGAATTCATCTCGCTAGTACTACTATGAATTCGAACTCAAGAGAGACTACTCAATTAAGAGTGTCACATGTTCAGATGGATAAAAAATAGTTCCGACCTATAACAATAATGATCAATATTTATGAATTTCACTAAAACAAAAACTCTACAACAAACATTTTACAGAAACTTCAAAATAAAAACAATTCTTGATGCTATTTTAAGATATGCAGATTAACCGACGATAATTTCACTTTAACGGGGAGCATTTGACATAATATAAATTAAGTGTGAAAGTTATCTAGATTGCGAGCTTTTTATCTAGACGTCTTACGCACAGATTTATGCTATTTAGTTAGTAAGCTTTCTAAGCTTTACTGTAATAATTTTCTCACAATAATATATTAACATTTAAAAACGCAACAATTTGTTAGTATTTTACGTTAAGCGTTACGTGCGCTCGCTTATAAACCATTATGCCGGGAGATTTTATATTAAAGTCATTAATTATACTAAACTTTTTAACATATTTCATTAAAGTAAAAAAAGTTACTGACCTATTATAGCGTCTCAGCAGGAGCTGAATGAAATGACATTATTAATGTAAAAGTTTGAATGTAAGGTACATAAGGCCTGTCCAACTTTAAATACCTAATTTTATAAATAAAATATGTATTCCTAAGCCCTCGAGTGTTTGGAGCCCATCGAGTGTTTCCATGAGATCCTTGTATAATTTTTCTAGATTAATTTAATTTTCCGACACCACTTCTCGCACATGAGACAATTCTTATATCTGCAATTCTATACAACTGTTCTTTATCTTCAAGTGACATTGGTTTAACGTTTGTCAGGTGACATTGGTTTAGAACGTTTTGTTTATATAGGTTTCATTCCTGTCTACAGTTAAATTCTTGATTTGTTTTTTTTGGATTGGATCTGAACAAAAATCTAGTAATATGTCATATTCATAATCGGCATCCCCAAAACCCATGGAAACGATACCCATATTGATTTTATGAAAAAATTCGCGTCCGCCATCTTGAACTTTGAAATATACTGTCATATTCGTAATCGGCCCAAAAACCGTTCTAAAAAAAGACAAAAATCTAGTAAACAATAATATGCATAATTTAGCCTAATATCGCTGGGCTAAGATTTTTTACCTTTCTTCAGTGTATGGAAACTGATGAAATTTTAATTCTTATCTAAACGAGATAATGACATGCAGTCTCCCACAGTACATGTAGTAGTTACCATTATAGATAAGTACAAGTCAAACGAAACACTTATACCTCATTTACATTCAGCCCCTGCCACTGCTCCTCGCGCTGCCGGCAATAATTCCCTAAATACTGCTGCAGCAGGATCGAGAGGAGTGTGTGTTTACATACTGCCCTACCACTCACTTCGCTTTCAAGTTTCGGCAATGGCAGATGTCGAAATAATTACAGCGGCCGCGCTGTCTCTTTTTGCGATACATAATTATGTTCGATATTTTAAAAGATCCAGGCGCTCGGCGAGTACTGAGCGTCGGAGCAGAATGTAAACACGCACTGCCGTTCAAGCTGCCGGTCCTTTGACTTCCGCACAAAAAACCGCCATTTTGGGGAGCGCCGGGCAGCGCGAGTGGCAATGGCAGTGACATGAGAAGTATCGCGTTTACACACTCGTCCTGCCCATTTCCCTGCTCACTACGGCTGAATGTAAATGCGGTATTAGAACAATCAAATTAAAAAGCGTCAACCCTAGCTAACGCGTACCGAGCGGAATGTATGGCAGCTCGGTACGGCTACCCTCTCCGCAAACCCCGCATGATTGCTCTGTCTAGACACGTCCGTTGGCTGACTATATGTTTTATTCACTTTGGTACTATTTGGTACTCAGCTTCTTTACGTACTACGACGGAAAGATATGAAAATACTTGGAAATCAGCAACAGAAAGCTTACGAAATATACAAATTGATGAGTTTTATTTAATTTCTGGGCTCGAGCTGGCTTAAGGATTTCTGTTTTTCGTTTTGCTAATTCTGGATTTTATGGTACAAACAAACTGAAGCGGTCTTTACCTGCAAATCCTGTTTCTTAATTAATAAAGTGCCATTCAGATAAATCTTTATAGTGTAAAGAATCTCAGAACCAGTATTAAATAGACCTATTGACTAAGGAAATAAGCACTTTCAACTAAACAAGAAAAAAATATTGACGATGTTATGTTAGTCATGAAAAGCAAATGTGATGTACATTGTGGCCGATAAACTGTCGCTCTCAAACTTTCCTTTAACCACTTAGCCCGTTTTGGTCTTAGAGGAAACATAAGAACCGGTCACCACAGTCGTTCTGAACGTATCCGTATCGTTTTTGTCGAATATATTTTAATCGACTTTTGGCACTACGGGCCTTAATTGAGAATAGACTTTATTTGTATCAAGTTCCTTATATTGCGATGTTTGATGTTGAGACTGTAGGGCTTATTTAGATAAAATTAAGTACCTACTAATTAAAGCCTTGTGAAATTGGAACATATGAGAAAGATCTAACGATAAATGTACCTAGGGCATGACATCACGAATTAAGTAATTAAATTAGAACACAACTAATTTGTGAAAGAATAAATTGATGATCACCATGTTAAAATTAACAAGTTAGCGGCTGGAATACGAATAAAAGCTTTGACTTTAAAATTTGAGTTTGATTTTCTTGCATAATTAAGAATAAGTTTCTTAAAGTAATCAATCCTGCGTAAATAGAGTTTAATATACATATTCAAGTAAATAAAATTTATATTATATTTATTATACCTACTTTTTATTTTTCATAGGTTTTGATATTTTAGGAATTCTATTGATAGATGTTACTCGCCTGTCGAGAGTCCTATGAAGCCGAACATCTATTTATTTATTATTATTTATTATTTATTTATTTATTTCAACCAAAAAATTAAATTTTTAATTAAATTAAATTTTACCCGACTACGTTGAAAACTAAATGAGGGTTATATGTATGTTTGTCCTGTATAATATATTCTATGTTCCTTCATAATAACTAAATGGCTTATTCGATTTTGGTGTGTTTACTCGCACGTTATTTAATTTGTTTCGATGACGCAAGTGCCATAAGGTATCATCATAAATCAATCAGTCGGTTTTACTGAAAATAAATAAGGGTTCTGTACTTGCAATAAAATAAATTTACGAGAGATATATTTTTGTATGTGCGTAATTATTTAGATTTAGTAGATATGTTCTATAGGAGTTGCTTAATCCGCTTTCTGCTGTTCGCCGTCGCGCGTCGTTAAGGAAAAAGATCATCTAATGGCATGCTTAAAAACCGTTGATATGGATATTTATATTATGTTCCAAATTCCAATAGACGAGAATATCAAATAAAAAGCAATAAAAATAATAACAGAAATATTTAGTATTTATCTGTTATTATTTATTATTGCTTTTTATTTTTTGACTTCTTTCATCAAATGTTTCTATGACAGCAGACCTAATATCGCAGCTCCTTCATAACTTAAATTATGTAGGATCTAAGAATCAATTTTCTGGCTCAGAATTTCAATTTACAGTTCATTTTATTGAACAAGCTGGGCTTAAATTTTGCAGGTGAGTAAGTTATTACGTTTTTGTAAATGACTGACATAATTTTTGGAGGATAAGTTACCTCATACCTAACATTTTCTTAAACTAATCGTTGTAATAACTGTTTAGAATGATGTAGAACAAGACAGAAGATCCAAGAGTAATTAAATTTTGATAATCCTTTGCTAATATTGAGTAGTATATTTTGTTAATTACCTACATGTATGTATATTTAAAAATTGTATAAAAATATACTTAAAAAGTTTACTCAAAAATATTGCTGTTTTCAAATGCAAGTAATTATACTTGACATAACGCAACATAGGACCGTTTTATACAAACTGTTGTACGCGACATTAGGGAAGTAAATTGTGCCAACACGGCACTCCTAGAAGCTACTAAACAAATAAATTGAATTTATTTCCCCTTGTTCAATTCTAATATCCTCTGTATAGTTTGTTTAACTGAGGATATTATACTACGATATTTATGTTTTTTTGTAAATATGCGTTGTCATCTAGGTAAAAAATTATAGTCATTAAATTCTGGTAGGAAATATATTTTGGCCATAAAAACATTGCAAGAGTTACAGCGAAGCCACACTCAGTAAATATTTCAATTTGTCAAATTGCGAATTCTCAGTAGGTATCTACCGATTATTACTTTTTACTCATTGCAGTACCTACTACTTACCGTGGGGTAGAGTGAGGTGTTCATTTTATTTATATGGCAATTGGTATCCCTAAGGGGCTTAATCCCTTTCCATGTCTTCAGATTTTTCTGGTTCACTTGTTTTCTTAATAGTATGTTTTTTGAAGTTTTTCCTTCCCTTCTGAGTTTTCATCTTCTCGACCTCGAGTACTTATGTTCTCACAACCATCGGGTGTTCTTTCTTACGGTCGTCGTTATCTTCTTTTTGTGATGAACCGCCAAAAATATTTTTAATAGTGCTACGCGCCTATAGTCGCAAATTCTTAATATTAGTTTTAACACAAAACTGTAAGTTTGCGAAATTAGCTCTCCATGACCCCTTTTGTAAGTCACCTACACAGGGACTGTACTAATGTATTATAATTCTTAAGCACGAAAATTATAAAAGATAATATTTTATAGTTACGAGTATGATGCATTGCCTATTTTAATCGAATAATATCTCGGTACTAATACTATCGGTACTAATACTATTAATCTACATATTAAAAAACTAAATATATCTATTTCTTTTACTATTGAGTTGAATACAGAAAAGAGTTCATATTTAAACAGATAAATGATTAGCCACAAGAACTTGGTAGATTAATATATTTCTTCATACATATTAAGATCAATCAAAATTAATGAAGAGGGTTTTGGTTTTAAGTCTTAATTAAGACATAACTCCTTCGTACATATGCTTATTATTTTATTGACCAACCCTATGTTTAAATGCACATTACAACGTCCATAAAGCCTTTAATATTTTAAGAGATTAAGAAATAATAAAAAATTAAGAGTAGTTTAATAATAAATAATAATGCTCAATTAATTCGGCTGAGTAGGTACCCGACGCTATTATAATTTATTTTGAGCTTAAACTATTAATTAACAATTCGCGAGAAGCAACTAATTAAAATTTAAATAAGTATATTATAAGTATATACAATTTATTCATTTTATTATCTTTAGGCACAAAATACTCTATTATTATATTATTATTATATCTTATAGCTACTAGTTTATTTTAAAAGACAAAAACCGACTTCAAAACTAAACAAATCTAAACTAAAAAGTAGAAAATAATACGTTTAAGAACTTAGTTAATTTTTCAGTCGGTGCCACCCAGGACGGACAGATTTATCTTGTCTTTGCCAAGGACTTTCGAACGGTATTTTGATTATGTTTACAAATTGATAGATTAATAGAATAGGTATGTTATATATTATATTTAAGGTTATTTTGCTTTGGCATATCTATTTAAGGTTATTTTGCTTTGGCTGGCACCGACTTCAAAAGTAACTAAGTTCTTAAACGTATTATTTTATACTTTTTAGTTTAGATTTGTTTAGTTTTGAAGTCGGTTTTAGTTTTTTTGTTATTATAGGGTATTATAGGGTAGGTCAACTAAACCACTGTTCTAATAAGTCAACGAGGTTTCGGAATAAACGTTATTAGGCAATCGAGATTTGTCTTCGTCCAGTTTTCCGCCTAACTCCCAGACGTTAATGACTATAAAAAATCACCTTTTATTTTTAGGTAAACGTAATGGCCTGAAAGTATACAACTATCGATTCATACTTGCGTATTATATTGAAAGAATTTCCATTAAACTCCTAACCGTTGAGGAGTTGTACCTTCTATTATCAGTTACGGTACGTGACTCAAATATCCGGATAGCCTATAAAAGATTCGGCTGAGTATCGTTAATTTGCTCCTAAGAATTGAATGATGGATCCCATAATCAGAACCTTACCAAACTCTCATCAAAATACCCTTGAAGTACATTCTTTTTAATAAAAAAAGAATCATCGAAATCGGTTGGCGTGATATTGAGTTATTCGTTCATTTGTCGCGCACAGTCGCGCGCGTCATTTAATGCAAATTTAAGAATTTTATGGATTTCTCATGGATGCTGCTGTCAGAACTGGACTTAATTAAAATTTGACCACACGGGAAGAAGCACCTTTCAAATAAAAAAAGAATCATCAAAATCGGTTCACACAGTTCAAAGTTCTGAGGTAACAAACGTAAAAAAAAACATAAAAAATAACATACAGAGTACAGACCAATTGAGAACCACCTCCTTTTTGGAAGTCGCTTAACAAAATTACAACATTTATACTATATGCATTATTCCTTTACGAACCTACAAAAATGATTGTATTATTTTAAAATTAGTTCCTATAGCAGACGCTATCTGTCACTCACAAAAGTCTCTTTTTAAGTGCAAAGAGCTTCCAAAGTCTGTAATCACAGCACGAGTTCACGCAATATTTTCCATGTCACTGCAAGTTTACAACTCACAAGTAATGGTCTGTTCATTATCGCTGAGCTATTTTTGTTTCCCATTAAAATGGTTTGTTTTTCTAACGTGGCGATCACGTCAACAGATTTTACACGTTTACCAGACTTTATTTTCATTAAAATTACTAAAAAATGCTTTTAATTACAGTGACTTAAGTGAATTAAGTCACTGTAATTGCTCTGTGGTGTGGTAGCTAGCTTGAACCGCCACAAATTCGGTGGTCCAGGGTTCGAGGATAAGATTGGGACAAGATTACTTAATCAGTATTTCTGTCAAGAAATTTTCAGAAACCCAGACCGTTTAAGCCGGTGGTCTTAGTCCGTAACTCATATTGGTCGTATCGAAATATCAGCCATTCGAACTGCTTTTACTCTCAGTAAAAGGAATGCATCTAGTTAGTCAAGCGTAATTGTCGAAATCGTTAAGGAGGAGCATATATAATTTTGCTGCTGATACTAACGTTAATACCTAATCTATAACTATGTTTAGACTATGCAATATGGGTACATCGATAGCTATAGACATTATAAATTATGTTATTATTCGCATCGTTATTTTACAAATTGCTTTCATTAGTTAGAGTGAAGTGTGATAACAAACCTGCATATTTCATTAGCAGATGTAATTATTTTAGAGGGATGTGCTGCCATTTTATATAAAACAAGTAATTCCGGATGTTTACTTTATATATTATATTTATAAAACCTGTGTTTACTTTTTCAACCTGCTGCGTCAGATTGGTAGTAGTTTTCTATGATGATTTAAAGTTTAAGGGATAGCTTCTGTTTATTTGCTGCAATTATTTTGATACTAATAAATAAAATAAAATAAAATTTTGATACTAAATATTGTTAAATAAAAATAATTCGGTAAGTATTATAAATGAAACTACCTTTTCGGATTTTGTCGCGGATCGCAATCATGGTCACGGGAGAGAGTCTCCCGTGACCATGATTGCTGTAAAGCATTCGAAACGTCGGGAATTACAAATCAAAATAAATCCGCGACAATGTCCGAAAAGGTAGTTTCATTTATAATGTCGAATATTCGCGTAAATCTAAGAAAGTATTATAATTAGGTATACTTATTAGTTAATATGTTTTGTAAATTGTAACACATATTTAACTTATAAGTATGCCTCATTATTTTTATTAACACATATAATTATGTATAATTTATCAGTAAATCTATACTTGTATTGTAAAGCTGAAGAGTTTGTTTGAACCCGCTATGCTTAGGGACTACTAGTTCGACTTAAAATTTTTTTTGTGTTAGACAGTCCGTTTATCAATAAACGTATAAATCTCGGTACGATCAATATCAATTATCAATGAAACATGTTGCAAGAAAGGGAAAAAATATTAATTTTGCATGCTTCCGTTGCTTGCGCTGCGTAAACACACGCGACAATCATTTATATTTTTTGTATGGAATTGTACCCCTTATTAATTTTTAAAAAATCCGCGATAGCATATTATGTCTATCCTTTCAGGTCACTATAACTTTTAAGGTAATCAAATTGGTATAATAGATAGCATAATAAATAATAATGCATTACCTATTTGTGTTATTTTGAATTAAAATCTAGGAATTAGTTTTGGTCGTCTGAACGCGGGCGGAGCCACGGAAATAGTTTATAAGAATCTTTAAAATGATAGCTGCTTGTTGATTTTCTTCAAGACATGTTTCACAAAGCAGTATTTTTCTAGCGTTAGATACTTGAAAATTCTGTGAAAGAACCTCAAGCTTTTCAATTTATTTCTTGTTTGCCCGATTGTAGTTACATTTCGTTTCTGAAGTGAAAATGTATCTAGAAAAGTGTTACTTCAAATTAAAAATATATAGGATTATATTATGGTGTTTTAATTGATTAAGGGATAAGTAATGAAAATGTTTTCACTTTGGTCTGCTGCTTATTGTTGAGGATTGCGTAGCGTCTACTTAATTCCATTTAAGGATCTATGGTGATCCTCAGCCCGCTTTGTGGTTACTTAAGTACACTTCGATAATAACTTTGTATAATTCCAAAAAAATAAGATAATTCCTAAAGAAATTATTTTTAGGGTTAAAAATCATAGATAATTTTAAAGATATTAAACCCTTACATGCTTAGGTTACAGATGTCTCTTAAACTATCAAAACGAAGTGTTACTTGAAAAAATGTCAACCAACTCGTCTAGTTTTAATAGTATTCTATTAAATTCAATTAAGATATTATGTACTTTTCTTTCATATTATAAATGAAACTATCTTTTCGGATTTTCTCGCGGATTTATTTTGATTTTTTGTTTCCGACGTTTCGAATGATTTACAGCAATCATGGCCACGGGTCTTTCCCGTCTTCGAAAAGATAGTTTCATTTATAATGTCGAATATTCGCGTAAACCTAAGATATATGAAAGAAACTCAGCGGGACTAATATATATTTTTTTCTTTCTCTTAGTCTTATCTTAGTGTTTTTTTTTCTTTCTTTAATTAAATTGAAATTAACAATAATTCTATAGGTTGAAACAGCCTGGTGGCGATCACATCATTCCCAAGGCGTACTATCTTCTAAAAAATCGTTAATCGTATAATATCCTTTAGTACACAAACGTTCTTTCACAGTTTTTTTGGCAATAGAAGCTTTTAGAGCAATTAAGATATTATGTAATTTTCTTTGATATTATAAATGGATTTACATATTTTGATTTTTGGTTCCCGACGTTTCGAATGCTTTACAGTAGATTATTTGGTATAATCTAGTTATTATTATAAATGTCACTAATGTTACTCTTATATTATATTAGGTATTCTTAATATTGTGTATGTATTCAGGCCTTTACAACGTCTTGGGTATGAGCCTCGGGCCTCCCTACGATACGGCTGAACATATTTCGACGGGACTTTCAGTGGCCGATAGCTAATTTTGTAATAAGTTGTAACTTCGTCCCCAGTGCAAATGAAAAATAAACTTTAGGGGAACCGTACCTTTCTTTAGGATAAAAAATAATCTATGTATTGCACTATTTTTCAGATTTTAATTCATTTCTATGCCAAATTTTGTTTAGGTCCGGTTGAGACGTTCTGGTGAGATTGAGTAACAAACATTCATATTCCATAATATATTACAATTTATAATATTACCTATCTATATTCTAAATGCAAATACATGGAATATGAATGTATATATAATGTATATATATTATACTAGCATTTCCCGCGGCTCCGCTCGCGTTTTAAAGGAACTAAATTCTTAGATTTCACGTATCGTGTGTTGTTTTACAGTCAGTTTTTAACGGTAAATTGAGATTTCTCAGAAACGAGATATTTTCCAGCAGTAAAATCTGTTCATAGGTTTTCTCGTGATGCGGTCACAGACAAACAGACAAACAGACAGACAAAAATTCTAAAAACAATAGATTCAAAATTCAAATTCAAATTCAAAATATTTTATTCAGCATAAAATTATTACAATTTTTTACTGAACGTCATGAGTCTACCAGTTCGGAAAGAAGAAGCCACTAACCTGAGAAGAACTGGCGAAAGAAACTCAGCGGGACTAATTTTTTTTGTCTGTTTTAATATTTTTTTTAATGAAAATCGAAATGAACAATAATTCTATGGGTTGAAATAGTCTGGAGGCGATCACATCATTCCCAAGGCGTACTGTCTTCTAAAAAATCGTTAATCGAATAATATCCTTTACTACACAAACATTCTTTTACAATTTTTTAAAATTTGGCAATAGGAGCTTTTTGAACGTTTTCTGGGATCCTGTTGTATAAGCGTATACATTGTCCATAAAAAGAATTACTGACTCGGCGTAAACGAGTCACAGGCATTACAAGTTTATGTTTACTCCTAGTATTAATGGTATGCATGTCGCAATTCCTGGGAAATTCGTGTATATTTTTATGAACATACATAACATTTTCGTACACGTATTGAGAAGCAACAGTCAATATTTTTATTTCTTTAAACTTATCTCTTAATGATATTCTAGGACCTAAACTATAAATTGCACGAATAGCTCTTTTCTGCAGGACAAAAATTGTATTAACGGTAGCTGCATTTCCCCATAATAAGATTCCATATGACATAATACTATGAAAATAACTAAAGTATACTATGCGAGCTGTATCTACGTCAGTAAGAAGTCTAATTTTTTTAACCGCGAACGCTGCAGAGCTAAGCCTATTCGCTAGCTCCTCAATATGGAGATCCCACCGCAATTTCGAATCTATGATAATACCTAGGAATTTAGTAGACTGTACCGGTTTTAATATTTTCCCGCCTAATACTACACCATTATCAACAAGTTTAACATTAGGTGTTGTGAATTTTATTACTTTTGTTTTTTTGTTATTTAATAATAAATTATTCGAATCAAACCAATAGACAACCTTTGAGAGAGCATGGTTTACATCGTCATACACAAGTAAATTACGTTTTACCTTAAAAATAAGTGAAGTGTCATCAGCGAACAATACTATCTCATGTTTGTCCTGCACAATTATGTAAACTAGAAAGAGAAATGGACCAAGAATAGAGCCTTGTGGAACCCCCATATCTAACGGAGCCCCAGGAGATCTCTTACCATTTACATCAACCCTCTGTTCTGTCGCATTCGGCCTCCGTATCGATAATAATTACTATTCCAATAAGAATTTCAAATTTAAATTTTTTATGCATAGATAATATAATGAGATGGGATGTGTGAAATATTTGGGATGTAATATAATATTATTAATTTAACGAAAATATTATTTTTTAGTTCTAGATAACATTACATATAAGTACTTGCTTGAACATAGCGGTAGCGAGAATTATTTTGATGCTCTATTATTAAATAGAATAATTACGCTTTCGAGGATTAAATGAGATGTTATAGGTATAATCCCGCGTCACTCCATGGATTCGTCTTAATGGATTCCATTGACAGAATATGTCTATTGTAAAGTTAATCATTTTAATGAAGAACATTTTGAAGTGTTTCATTAGATTTATGCGAATATTTGAGATTTTCAGTAACATTATCATTTCGATTATTTTTACGGATTATGTTGTTTACAATATTTACAAGTAATACTAAGTTGCCATTTTCGTTCTTTCGAAAATAATTGTGTAATTTTCTAGTTTTCTCTTTGAGACATTATAACCTTTTTTTACTTCCCTCACTCTCTCGTAATAATAAAAACCTTTTAAGCGACCCCAAATTAAAAGAAATGTACGAAAAATACTGAACATTTCAATTTGTTTCAAATCATAATGAAGCTTCACTTTAACAGATTCAGTTATAGCACGCAATATGTACATATTGAGGTAAGGGATTCCCAATGCAAGATCTTGTAAAATCAAAAATACTTTGTAGGTGAATAACAGAAATACTCAGGCACATATAAAAGAGCAGCGATAGACTATCGCTTGGCTTTATATTATACAAAATTTATAATCATATTTTATGATAAACACTTTCTAAATAAGGTACACAATATATAATTAGTTAAAACCGTGTATGAAGTTTCACGTATTTCACATTTTAAATTGGTTGAAATTAAATTAGGTACCTAGTACCTACACTTATTCTTCTGAATATCAATACTTTTATTAAAAAAGAATAACTTCGTCTGCATTTTTTAGACTGACGTGTGTCGATATTTTTGGTTAGTGTAAAGGAATTTCTCTTGCACTGTAATTTTGCCCTTGACTTCACATACATGTAGATATGGATACTGTAAAGGTAAAAGCCACCCTTATAAAGCCTGCCTCATATGATAACTTAGTATATTTTATGAATTGTGGTTCTATTCATGCTTGAAAAAATTGTTTATGTAAGCGATTTACATCGTGCGATGTGAACAGAGAACCAACATGTTTTTTTAGCCCTTGTACTCCTATATACGACTTTATAGAACGACGTAAAATAAATATAATATATTATTGCGCTCAGGTTTTGAAACTCAAATACCTACATATTATGTTGACATGTTTTTAATAGCAAAGTAAAATTTTACATCCTTTAAATATTTCATGACATGTTTGTCTTTTACCGGTAAAGCACGAGCTACATTTTCACAATATGTAAATTTCCAATTAAGAGAGAGATTATATATATATATATATATATATATATATATATATATATATATATATATATATATATATATATATATATATATATTGTATTTTTTCCTGTCATTCTTTTTATATCAATTCCAATATTCTTTATTCTTATAACAATTTTCATAATTTTGACTGTCAGAGTTAAAAAATGGCCAGTTTAACAAATTAAAAACTATTTTATTTTACATTGAAATATCGAAACCTTACAATATGTAGCTCTTTAAAATTAATATTCATCACGCATTCATATTGTAAAGCTAGCAGGCTTCCGTGCTATCCTAGATATATCAAATAAAACATTTCTTCGTGTTTAGAATAGGCAAAATTCCCTTATATCAGCAATATTCCTTTTAAAAAACATTAAAAATTTAAAATATATAAGTAATTATTGATATAAATATTTTTAAATGTGGCTTTATCAATAAAATAGAAGCATATCTGCAATTATGAGTCATTGAATTTTAATTATTATTATTATCCTTACTAATATTATAAATGCGAAAGTAACTCTTTCTGTCCCGCTTTCATGCACGCTAAAACTATGGAATTTGATACACAGATAGTCTAGAGCCTGAGTAAGGACATAAGCTACTTTTTAAGGCGAAAGGGCTTTAAGGGGTTGAGAGAGGGAATGAAAGTTTTTATGGAAATTACGTCATTTTTAAAGCTAGAAACTTTTTTTTTTACTTTTAATAAGATATATAAACAAATAAGACACTCAAAGTTTGTTAAAGGTAAGAAAGATATATTATTAAGGTATCTCAAACTGCTATGAAGGGATTATCCTAGACTATGTAATCCTTAAAGCCAACCCAGTAGTACGAAAAATAAAAATAAATACGCAAGACATTATTAACTAACGGCAAGTAATTAAAAGTTAGACATAGTAAATGACGTCGATTACTCAACTTTCTCTTCATGTCAAATAATAAAACCTATTCCGTGGTAGCTGTTATTGATTTAGGTTAATTTTACCACACCTTGTTATCTCATTTTAATACCTAATAATCCCCGAAGCAAAAAGGTGTATAACACAGTTAATTGGGTGCATATGGTAATTATTCTGTAGCTTGTAACGCCCAAAACAATGGATATATTTTAATTAAGTTTATTTTGGTCAAAAGGTAACTTCATCGAGTATTATTATAGCTGACTTATCTCGATATTCCGTTACTTTTAAGTTTTATGACCGATTAATGGTACCCTTGGCAACGAATAACGATACGGTATCTTTCAGGGCCGGCGTTAGGGTAGGGCGCGGTAGGACTACCACCCAGGGCGCCCTTTCACCAATGAACTTTGTGAATAAAAAGTGAGATTACTGAAAACATCGATTTTGATAACCTAATTGTAGTGTTTGTGTAAATATATTAATTATGCCAGCTTGTGATTGTGATTTATACAGCGTCCGCTACATAATAGAGCTTTTGCCTTTTTTCGGATGGGTTTGGGTTGCAGTTAGGGGGGCGCCGTAGAAATCTCGCCCAGGGTCACGCTGGTAAAGCTAAAACCACTACTCTACCCTTGGCGTGATGCCGCAGCGTCAACTGGAACCAGCAATATAAAATCCTTTACTAAAATACTTCAGTGATAAATTACAGGGTCATTTTAATGGCCTCATTAAATTAAATAGGTAAATTTTAAATTTTAATTTCAAAAATCAAAAAGATTTTGAATAGCTCGTCATGTGCCAAAGAATTATAATTTCTCTTAAACAGCCTTTCAATTTTAATTTGAAGTTTCGTTACCTAGTTACAGATTACAAAGTAATCTGAAAGACGGGTAACGAACTTTCTAAATAGAAGTGTTTAACCCATTCGATGCCACCTTTTTTTAAAAGTTGTTTACTATGTGCCACTACTTTTTATTACGTATTATAGTTGTAAATAGTTTACTCATGTTTTAATTAGAAATAATAATAATAAATATTGTTAATTAATATTAAAAAAAACACTAAACGCTTATGGTGCGTGGGTGGCACACGATGAAAAAAATTTTTCGTGGGATCCGGGAACGCACATTCGAAAGTACATAGTGGATGGTTTTATGCACGACTGGAATAAATTAAAATCAGTCTTTTAATTTAGGCTGAGTCAATTAATACGGTTACCGTACGAACAATTTATAATTTATAATTATAATATTATTAATTATATTATTATTTATAATTTATACGGGTACTGGACAAAGTACCTAAGTCGTCCGCTAATCGGATGAATAAAGAAAATATTATTCGTCCGACAACTGTCGGTTTATACGAATATCTATCCCTTTTTTGCTTTCTAGTTTCTAATAAAAAATAAGTGAGTTTTAGGTGCAGGATATATGCAAAATATAAAAAGAAAATAACCTTAACCTACCGAGCTGAAAATTTATTATTTAAGATTCCAACAACTTTTAAAATAATAAAGTAAACAAGCTAATCATCCGATAAATGTACGAATAAATATGGTTTATTCGTTTAGTACCCGTACAAATAGTCATTTCGTATTTTAATTTCAAGTAATAAATTTGTAATGACAGTAGCAAGTAATATTGAGCGAACGATTATTATTGTCGATATAACACCATCCACGAACGAAGTCATTCATAAATGCCATTGAACGCACCATGAGCGTTGGCATATTTTAAAACTATAAAATTATCCAAAATATTATCAGTAGACTTAAAATTACTTTATTGTTATAATTTTACGATTAAATTTGATAAAATAATCGTATTCACTTTCTTGATAACACATAAATTTCTGCAAAAACTTGATTCGAATTCCCCGCATAAATAACAATCACAAAAACCAACGTCTGTTCAAATCTGACAATTCTTTTACTACTGTAACAGTGTTGCAATATGAGAAATATAGTCTATATTCAGATAATTCAAGAAATAGCAACATTTAATGAAACGCACTTTAAAAAAATGATACTTAAATATAACATTCACCAAACGCAAACGGGTGCGTTGTAGGCATACAACTAGAAAAATATAAAACGCACACGGGTGCGTTACTGGCATGGAATGGGTTAATTTAATAAAAGTCTTCAAGTGAAGGGGAAATTAAATGGATGGCACGTGGAAGAACTTAAAAATAAAATCTGATTTCTTGACTTATCTTTCATGTCACATCCCATTGTTACACCTCGTATATCATTGGCTTACGTTATATACATACCTATTTAAGTATAATGAGTTTTTGTCTCTCTCATGTCACGTTTCTAAAAAAGGTCTATCAGACATCAATAATCTCATATGACAAGCTCCACCTTAGCCTACTTATTTAATATTTTACTAAATATTAAAAATAAATAAATATATTGGGACGGTAACGCACATCACCGTCTAGTCTATAGTAAGCTTCTAGGTTTGTTGTATTGATACTAGGTAGTTGATACACTACACATATAACTTTAAATATAAAATAAACACATATCATATAATATATAAACACCCTTAGCTGGTGTACAAGCATTTGTGTTCATCGCACAATTGGTTCATCCCTAGCGGATCTCGAACCAGCGACCGCTGGTACAGCCAGTAGCATCACTACAAATTGAGCCAAGCGAGTCAATCTACATTAATAAACTATTAAAATAAACTTTTTTCGCTATTTATTACTTTTTTGTTTGAATATTGCTTTGATGCCTGTCGGACCGGCCTAAATTTTGTGAACGATACGTATCCCAGCCCACTTCAATAATACTAAGTATAGCCAGTGGCTGAAATACTTAACACAATTGGGTTGCTGTGATCTTTGCTTTATCAGTTTTATGAGCATAGAATACTGTGAATTCTTTCTTTTTACTGACTATTCAACAATTGTCATTTATTACTTCTGTTGCTATTCCTGGAAATGACCAGGACGCATAGAATTTGGAGCAGTTTTATAGCGCTAAATGTAAAATCAACTAAATGAAATTATAGAAATGTGTTTATTCGTTCTAACAATTAGTACTTGCTTTAGTAACTATAGTGAAACAGTCTCGGTGGTTTAGTAAATAGTATGTACCACCAGCAGCAGCAGCAGACCTGAATAGCGTCTTGGCTTCGAGTCCCGAGTAAAATTTAGGTTTATTAAGTCTTTCCGATAATAAACAAAACTCGGACTGGTAAATTAGTGGGATTTTACTCCCGAGTCTCGGAGAGCACGTAACGTCTTTGTGCGCTTTTCTTTTCTTTTTTTACACAGTTGAATCGCCGAACGCTACTTGACCACTTTTGTAAATGATTTTCCATAAAATGGGTTCACAAGAGTATGCCAATTTAGCTTATTAGTTGGAAAATGATTAAAACAACAGCAATTATTTGTTATAGACAATAAATAAACAAACGCAGTACGAAGATATTTATTTCTAGGTAAAATAATGTTAAATGTGAATGTAAGGCACTGGGAATTGCCACTCAGTAAAACGTTGTGAAGCGTATAAATTTAAGATACACAGCACCGGTATCGCAAAAGATCGCAATTGAAGAAAAACTCAAAAATAAATGTTTGTAACATATGCAATCGTTAACCATTCACCAGATGATGATGTCACTTGTAAAAATAAAATGATAAGTGCAATGATATTTTAACTACAGATATGTTATACGCTCACTAAACAACCGAAAAAAGTGTTCCGCGCTTCACACATACACACTTTTCATTCAAGGTACATGTCAAAATGATAGAAAGGGGATAGTCGATAAAATCAATAAGAAAAAAAGAGACAGCTAGTGTTGTCAATTGCCCGTCAATGTAAACAAACATTAGTCTAGCGACCGATGACATATCAGAATATTAGGCAAATAATTGAAATATATTAATAAATCGAAGTATACTGCGTTCTTACATGTGGTATGAGATCCCTTGTGTTTTATTAACTTTGGTATCATAATTGGTGCATTTCCTAAATACACAGGATGGCATTTTTTTAAATTTTGTAGCAGCGTACCACTCGTCGCCATGCGGTGACACAGACTAAAGGCAATACGTCCTAATTAGGACGTTTTCGAGTTTTCACGATTGCGCGCTCATAACAAATCTATAGTTAAAATATCATTGGATAAGTGTGCGTTCGAGACAATTGAAAATGTTTAAATGTTAAATAATTTAAAATCAAAATTTAAGTTACTTTATAATAAGCAATACTTTGTAATTTATTCACCACATAAATAAAGGCAGCAAGTAATTAAGGTATACCGTGTACGTATGTACCTATATCATTTCAATTTTCACACCTGGTCTAAGAAGGGTCGTTATTACTGCTTAATATACTGCTCTCCAACTGTCGCCAATATTACATTACGAGGAAAGTGTAAGAGAAACTGCTTTGATGAAAACACTACTTGGTTCGGTTATAAAAATACTTTGATTTATTTTGAGGTCACCTTTAGTATTCTTTTAATATCAGAAACAACGGTATCACGTTATAAATCCCATGTTGTATTATTATGAGATTTAGTCCTGAGTTTATAATAATAAATTAAAAAAATAAAAACCGAACTCTACCTAAGTCCTAATGAGATTTTTTAAAAGTTGATATCCATCCATATGGTAATAGGAAAGAAATAGATCGTCAGGTGAATATAAAATATTTCCACTTAAAAGTTTAATAATTACTGTGTTGTTGACAGCTTACTTTACAATATAATAGAGAAAACTTTTTACTGCCATGAGTGTTTTTTCCTACACATGTTTATTTTATTTTATCCACAGATTTCCTTATCGTTATATCTTTATTTGATAGTATATAGTTGTTTTACAAAAATATAAATATTACAACCGACTTTATTTCACATCTGAATTACTTTCAACCAAAAATTGACGAATAAATTATTGTAATACGAATGAATACATGAACTATTATTACATGAATTATGCTGTGATAAATTATTCGATTAGATAAATTTAAATCATAAAAATATAACCTCATTAACTTAATTTATAATATGTACCTACTTTCTTATTCATATTTAGCAAGTAGTAGCATGGCAAGGAGTAGTGGCATCGAGCTAGGCAGGTCTTAGCGCTCATATTAGATTTTTGAAAAGTCTCTACATCCTCAAAGTCCAAAACCGATCAATACAAGTTTATCCACGATACGATTATACATTTGCTTCGTTTTTTTTAATGAATTTTTGGGCTTGAAATTTGATTTTGAAATGTCTCGTCGGGTTGGATGTTCATAGTAAGTAGAGCATCTAGGTTCAGTTTACATATCCCTGATTTGTACTTCAGTCGTGGGTGTTTATATTTATAATATGTATGTATTTAAAGTTATATATTATATTGTGTATTGAGAAGTATACAACTGGTATCCGTAACACAAGCCTCGTAGCTTACCACAGGTGCAGTGTGTAATAGTGTCCCAATATATTTATTTATTTTGTTTATTTATTATTAATGCAGTTATACTTACTCAAATTCGAAATAAAGAAGTATCTCCGGTTTCGAATCTCAAATCAAATATAAAGTCTAGGGGTCCGATACTTCAAGAACTTCGAGACACAAGCATCCCGGGACCCGAACAATGGCACCATATTTTCAACATTACAATGAAAAGTTTTAATATATGAGAAATTTGTTTCGAGAGTAGACCGTTAAGTAAAGTTTCATCTCCTCCATGACGATATTTTATTTACTCCAGCATAATAAGTTCATATTATAACAAGAGTTTAGTTTTAGAGGTATTTAATAAGTAATAAGATATTTTAAAACATAATAATTATTTTGTTTTAAGCTTAACAATTGTTTTGGCGTGGGTGGAGGAATCATTGGATTAGCAAACTTGAATGATTCCTACCACGTACCTACTTAGTTCATTTTCAGTTTAATTCAGATTAAACACGTTTTTGAACTTGAATGCTGAATTATTCTCAAATCAAGGCAATTCTTTGGTTTCGTCCTTCGCTTAGTACCTACTTATGTTCTAATAAAATTATTAATCGTTTATAAAATGATAAAGCGTCTATAAAAATAGCCACTACGAATTTTAACCCAATTATATATTTATTCTTTACACTCACACCCGTGTATAAAATAAATATATAAACTTACATAATATTATATAGAATTAATAAATGTGTGTATTATTATTGTGTAGAAATATTTGTAGCGGCTATTGGTATTATACGAACCAATTGGATCATCATTGCAAAACATTCCAACGTCACTTGAAAATATGATCGATTTAGCCGATTTCTTTTTTGTTGTGTTCATAATTATTAGTACAAGTCTTGTAGGATAGAAAAAAAGATTCGGAAAGCAATAACGTATATCTAGTAACAGTGATCGTGTAACAGTGATTGTAATAAAGTGAATCCGCTGGCAAGAGATTATTTTTTAAATTAGTGTAGTAGAACTAGTTATCATACACTGTAAGTCATTGTAAGTTTCAAACTATGCACAAATTATCGCTTTGTTGGCTGGCTATTCGAGTATGCCATAAACGCATCTCAGCGTAAACATAGACCAGCACAAACAATGTAGACGTTTAAGCACTTAGCAGTATACTAGTTGGATTCACATGCGTTTTGCATTGCAATGTTGTTGTTGCAATCGCTTTGTCCAGTGTAATACTCGATCATCTGTGCACATTTATACCTACTCTTTGTATATGAGTATATTGTAAATATAATATTTATAACATAACTTAGATACCTATGATAAATATAATACTTACATTATATCCATAAATCCATACTAATATTATAAATGCGAAAGTAACTCTGTCTGTCTGTCTGTCTGTCTGTCTGTTACCTTTTCACGCCAAAACCACCCAACCGATTTTGCTGAAATTTGGTATGTAGATAGTTTGCATTCATGAGAAGGAAATAGGCATATTATTTTTTGGAAATTCAACCCCTAAAAGGGTTAAAAGGGGTGGCAAAGTTTGTATGAGAAAAATATTTTTATTGCACATTTTTGCATGAAACTTTGAATTAATGCTTTTTAGTACAAATGATGAAACACGTATTTCAGGGTTTTTCGAAATTCACCCCCATTGGGGGTTAAAGGGGGTGGCTAAGTTTGTATGGGAAATTTAATTCTATTGAAATATTTTGCGTGAAATAATCTGAAATAATGTTCTGCAATACAAATTATGAGATACATATCTAAGCGTTTTTTGAAAATCAACCCCTATGGGGGTTAACGGGGGTGGCACAATTTGCGTAGGAGAAATATTTAACAGTAATTTTTACCATAAGTCCATAACAATGAGCCACGTACATCAGTTTATCATTAACGAAAAACACACAAAGAAATTATGATACACATAGTAGCAAAATTGGTTAAAAATAGGAAATAAGTTTTAGAAAGCGCAGCAGTGGCGGCACGGCAGGATGCTACACAGTATTTTTCAGAAAAGAGGGCCAGAACTTTAAATGGGGAATCAGTCCTTGGTACATTATAAGTAACAGTATATAAGCAAAAATTTTTATTTTATTCACTCTTAGCGCGAGCGAAGCCGCGGGCACCGCTAGTATTTTATAAAGTTTAAATGAACTTGAATCTCCTTAATTCGGCTTAGACCCTAATTAGAGTTAATATTTCTATTTAGGTACTTTTATCTTAAATAAACTTTTTAAATGTGAAAAAAAATTATAAATATTTACTTTCCTCGATTTATGACCACACATTTTTTAAATTGGTAATAGAAGTGGAGCCCATGATGCTAAATGTGGATTTACTCGAGCGTCGCAGAAGCGTGTCAGCGAGGGATGAAAAATATAAAAAAAATTACTCGACCGCGTCAGATTTTAAAAGGGGGTGTTAATTGAACCCTACAGATGCTCTTACCTGCTCTAAACTGACGATTTGGAAGTGACGCGAGCGCTCAGCGAATTGCAAAAAATGGAAAAAAAAATCGCGAACTTGATATACGCAAGTCGGTCAGATTTACTACATTTTAACAATGAGGAATAAACCAATAAAACATTTTTAAAAGATAGATCTTCTTCACAGAAAACATTTCATATCATTACACTCATGGTATCAAAATAACAATAACTATAACGCACCAAATTTGATTTACAAAAGCAACTTTTGATTACAAACAAGCCGGAGCTCAACTTGCGAAAATCGTGAGATTATTTATTATATTTTTTGTTATTTTGGTATCATTACCCTTACAAACAATATAAAAAAATCAACCGCGCTCGAGTTAGTCAAAACATCGTTTCTTTATAACTTTGTTAGCCTCCCACTCCCTAAGGTACGCTTAAGTAGTCAGATTAGCAAATTGACACTTCTTAGTTTGTAATTAATCTTCCTTATCTACGAGTATAATCTGATGCGCTCGTATTTCAGATGATCGTTTTTTTTAAGAATCTGATGGTTTTGCCTAAGCGTACCCCCCCTATTTTAACGGTTCATACTGATTGGAGGTAATTAATTTTTTTATAAATATCTAAGGTATCCTACCTTATATTTATCTGCGCTTTAGTAAATCCCATAATCTCCCTCTCTCTCGGGCTCCCCTACAATAAAAAATGGCGAAATTACAAAACAACAATGTTGAATTTTTTTTATTCAAATTTATAACGAAACTTTCTATTAGGTATGTCTGTATTACTATATTATACCCACTATAACACATGAAGAGCACAAGTTTTGTGGTATTGATCTTGGTATGTATATTTAATAGGAAACCCTATTCAAATACTTAAGAGCTTAATGTCAAAAGTATGTCAGATAGATTGCAAATTGCTGTAAAATACATTTAGAGAGATTTACTAATACCACTTTACTATACTAGGGTGATAATACTCGTACCTAATGCTTTTGAGTATTTAGGAAATCGGTACCAAAATGCAGATAACGTTATTAGGACAATGAAATAAATTAAACTGCGCAGGAATTATCTCATAGCTAATTAATAATTATATGTTAGGACGCTTTTCTATCATTTTCATTTGTCTGCTTGTTCTAAATAACATAATAATAAAACATAAATTAAAAGTAGATACTTCATTATACCTATTAAATGGTGATGCAATTTTGCAACAAATCTTCATAGCTATTAGCTACCCTAACATATACGATATAATATTTTACATTCGACTATAAATATTATAATATAATTACAATTTTGTAATACAAAATTCTAATTAGTCGAATCGGCAGGTATTTTGTTTAGGAAAATGTTATTGAAATATTTAATACCAAAAACAAAGGACAAATCTAGAGTTTTTAGAATTTTTGTCAGTCTGTCTGTTTATCTCTAAGAAATGCAGGGATATTAAGTGATAAAAATTAATGTATGAAATATATTTATTGATGAACTCGAGCAAAGCGTGGATGAGTCGCTAGTAATTTCTATTTGTTGCTTATTTTGCGTAGTTTATTGACGTATAGGTCTGTCTCAGAGTCTAACATTAGATTCCATTATAACAGATTTTCTTTATAAACAGGCTATAAAAGTCAATGAAACAGCTATAAATTTTACAAACTAAGCACTTACTAACAAAACCAACGAAAAACAAATTCTGAAGATTTATAATTTAAAGTAAAGGAATAAGATATAACCGATGAAATAACATCCGTCTATCACAAACTATTTAGACTACTTATTATTCTCTACGAATTTGTAATTGCTCACTGGAGTTGAAATTTGATACATAGGTACATGTATCTATGTATCAAAGTTATCTACAAAAAAATTGTTCTATGTTTTGCTTAAATAGGTTGTCAAAGTGTATAGTATTACATACTAGCGGTTCATCCTCTTTGTACTTAATCGCGTCCTTTCCAAGATATGTTTTAATGGTTAATAGATAGACTATATATCTGTGTTATAAAATGATTTCACATTCCAACAACGTTTCACTTTATTGATTTATTTTTCTATTTTTTAGGACTTTAAATACTGGTATATTTAATATTATAAATTTACCTAAATAGTAACAAAAAGAGTTTTTATGGTTGTAAAACAAAAATTTTTACATTCAAACTAAAACTCCTCATTGTACATCGCTTAACCTTTATAGATAAGTATGTCATCTGCATCCTTGATTACTGGACAGTAGTTCAGTCCAGATAATCTATAGTATATGGGTCAGTAACTTCATGTCATAGGCTAATCTGTATATTAAATTTCAACCCAAAGTTCAAACCAAACTTTCCAACCCTGACGATGAAACGGTGAGGCGTGATATATCTACAAAATAAACTATGGACATATAAAACTAAGCTAATTAAAAAGTAACTAGAAAAATGCACGTCAGCCAAAAGACTTCATTGCTTTGTTTCACGTGGGAAACTTTTGACTGCTACTTTTTCTTTCGCAAAGTTCTTTGATTTTTCTTATACGCAATACGACGTTTACGAGTACAAACTACTTATATGATAGCTTAAAATTGTACATAATGATTAAAAAAAATCAGATCAGATTTCGTTTTTTGCATTTTCTGAGAAAATTTACTATGGTCATTTATATTTTTTTACACCATCAAAAAGTAGAGATTTCAACGAACAAAAAGCACACCTTTTAAAAAAAGCAGATATTTTGTCGCGAGAATTTTCGATTGAAAATTAGGGTGCTTTTTCAATATTGAGTCAAAATAAGATGAAATAATAAATATATTAAATAAAAAAAATACAGTGTGTGGGATAGGTAAAAAGGTAAGTTTCAAATTTCGTAAAAAAATATATTTTATAAAAGATAAAAATAAGAAACTGAAACTTAGCTATTTGAATTTTCACATAAATTTTGAGGTTATGTGAAAAAAGTGTTAAAACGTAGGCTGTAGATCTTTTTATTATCTACAACTTTGCCATTTAACTTTTTTCCAAAAGATTTGTAGTTTTGCCGGAAATCGAGATAAACCGTTTTTTACCCTTAAAAACCCACCCCTTCCATTTCCCGACCTCAGATCACCCGTAAATTATTTTTCCTTTAATTTTTGTTATATTTTCTTCCATTTCCAATGGATTTCATCCTACTACTTTTTTTACTTACAATCATTTTCAAAGCCGTGGCTTAAAAATTAAAAATAAATATCCTATACGTATACATCCTGCAATTAATTAAAAATTATTAATAAACATGTTTTTGATAAATATATTCGTAATGTAAAGGTATATTTTGCATTATCTCTAATGGGCAAGTCTTTAAATCGAGAATTTCTAATAAGGTTACACTGTACATCAAATGTCGTTAATTTGTTTAATTTTTTTTCATTTTTTATCCACATTATTTTTAATAGGTATGGTAATTCAGGCGGGTAAAAGTCTAACAATTATAACTAAATAACAGGCGGGTAAAAATAACAAATCAATTAATGAAAATCTACCCACTAGTTCTCAAGTTACAAGTGTATTTATATTCAAAGTGTGTATATTTGATATATTAAATTATTTGTGTTTTTGCCCGCAGTTTTAAGCTTGTATTGAGTAGTAGAGTAGTGTAGTATTGGGCACGGCCTTCCTTTAATGCGAGGGAAAACAGGCCACAATTTTCCAGGCTGGCTGAGTACGGGTTTGCAAAATTCTCAAAATATGTCTTTTGAGGACTTCCTAGATTCTCCAAGACATGCAGGTTTCCTTACGATGTTTTCCTTCACCGTAATAATCATGTTAGAAGTTTATAGGCTCATGAAAATATCAGAGGTGCAAGACCCGGATTTAAGACTACGTCCCTCGGTAACCCAAGCGAGCGTGTTACCACTACCTACTTCTTTTCATTAATGACTATGATAGAAATGGTAACTCAGCAATTGTGTAGCTTTCTAAATAAGTACGAAAAAACTTTTAAAATCAGTTCGGGTGTAACAGATATCATCCCAAACGGTACCTGTATAAAGCAATAGATATTATAACTATTATTATCAAATACTGTAATAGAGTCGAGTCGTAATATAAAGTATTAGTGTGTATACTACAAATAATGTTATTTTATTTGCGTTATAATGTTATTTTATTTGCTACTAAATAAAATATCTTATATCACAGTTTAGTTCATCGAGAATGTTTATTATATTTTTAATTTTAATAGAGGTAACTGAAACAGCTTATCCTAACTACAGGGGATTGAGAATGATACTTAACAACTTATTTAAAACGTTCATATCTATAAATGAGAAACGAGTAAATGAGTATTATAGAGAAATTATATATATATATATATATATATATATATATATATATATATATATATATATATATATATATATATATATATATATATATATATATATATATATATATATATATATATATATATAAATCTCTAGTCACAGTGTTTGTTATCGAACTCCGCCGAAACGACTCGACCGATTTTTATACCGATATGTGGTAGGTTTGATTCCCCTAGGCAATAATTCTAAATTTTTATAATTCTCCAGTTATTTAATAGTGATTAGAAGGCGGGCGGAGCCATGGGAATTGCTAGTATCTATATTATTGATAAAATTGTATAATGTCAATAAAAGTCTGTCGCTCTAGAGAGCGATGGTAGCTTGATTATAAATGTGTTCAAGTTAAGGTTAGGGCAATAGCTAGAACATGGAGATTAGAGACCAGAAGGACCATTGCCCTAGAATGTCTCTAACCTCCATGAGCTAGAAAATAAACCATTGACGTATGAAAAAAATGAAACAGTTGATAAATTTAAGTCACATTTTTAACAATCACAAATGTAAATCAATAATTATATTGAAACATTAACACACAACAACATCTAGTTTCGTGTTATAATACGAGGCTTCTTTTGTGGATACTAAATAGTTGATACACTACATATATTCATATAACCTTAAATATACTCCTTTGCAAAAAAAAAACGGGCACTTAAGCAAAGAACTATTTTATAGTTACTATTAGTTTGTTTGACAATTTTAGGTATTGTTATCCTCAGAATTTTATAAATTAATTAGGAAGGAATAGTTTTCATCAGTTTTATCATAACATTTTGATTAAATTATTGAGAAATAACGTTTAAGCTCAAAACACTATTATTGTACCTGCTCGCTACATAAAAATGAAACGCGTTAATTTCTTTGTTTTTCTTGAATACATTAAAAGCAGATAAAAGTTTAGTATTGAGTGTGACCCCCGCTTGCTGAAATCACAGCTTGCATTCGTCTGGGCATGCTAGCGAGTATATCTTTCATGGTTTCTTGGAGAATACGTTCCCACTCCGCGGTAATCACATTCTTTAGCTTTCTGATGGTCTGCGGAGCCGGCTGCACTGATCTCACTCGTCGCTTCAGAACGTCCCAGACATGCTCTATGGGATTGAGGTCCGGACTTCTAGCTGGCCAGTCCAAACGACGAATTCCAACTTCTAGCATATACGCTTCCACATCGCGAGACCGGTGGGCGCGAGCGTTGTCGTCGATAAAAATTGAGTTTTCGCCAAGAGCGGTTAAAGCGGGTTGTGCATAAGGAATTAGAAGTTCCGTTATGTATCGGTGTCCAGTCAGTGTACCGTTTTCGATGAAGACTAACTCCGTACGATCCATAGAATTTATTCCTGCCCAAACCATAACAGAGCCCCCTCCATAAGGTGTGATTTCTTCAAAACATGCCTCTGCAAAGCATTCTCCTCGTCTACGTAGCACTCGCCGACGTCGGTCTTCACCATGCACAGATATCCTGGCTTCATCGGAGAACAATACCCTATCCCAGTCTTCATGAGTCCATGACACATAATTTCGAGCGAAGCTAATCCTGGCAACTCGATGTCTACGGAGTAATTTAGGGCCGCGTGCCGGGCGATGACTGTGTATATTAGCAGCGAGAAGCCTCCTCCTGACCGTCCATAGACTAATTTGCACATTTCTTACTTCTTCGAGGCTGTTCTTGAGGTCCACATAAGAAGATTTGCGATTTCTCAACGCTTGACTAACTAAAAAACGATCATCCCGTGGTTCGGTACATGTCTTTCTGCCAGAACCAGGACTTCTCTTGACGGAACCGGTCTCTTGATAGCGCTGCCAGGTCCTTTGAACTCTCGACTGACTCACATTTAGCCTCTGAGCCACGAAGCATTGATTGCAACCTTCTTCAAGCAGCGCAATAATTTAGCTCGCTTTTATCACTTTATCTGCCATTTTCGGGATTGCTAAACAGCAATAACAATAAGTTTAAATGTCAAGGACTTCAGATAATTTAATAAAAATTGACAAAAAGTTAATTAGAGTCGATATTAACTATAGGGAATTCGCGCCACAAAATGTAGTTAAAAGTTGTTTTCTTTGAAAACCAGGCTCAATCAAAAATTTGAATTTAGAATGTACTCTTATAAACATTATGGCACTTTTATATCTGGCCAGTAACATGTTCAAGTGATTAAAACCTTTTTGGTATTTTATTTTTTTCAGCCAGGAAGAAAATCGAAACGGCCCGTTTTTTTTGCAAATGAGTGTATATACTTTATACATATTTTAAATATGTTTGCCCATAACTTGAATACTAACATGCGTGCTCATGAAATAAATAAGACTCGAACCCGCGACCGCTTGCGTAAAAAGTGGAAACATTACAATTTGAGCTAAACGTGTCATCAAAAAAAACTTTATAGAAGGCTTAGAATAATAACACCTATTCTAAGATAGTAGGTATATGTATAATATCTTAATACAAATAAAATTTATTTTTTTCGTACGGTTCTTTTGAAATTAATTGGGATGGGGTATAAATAAACAGAATTAAACCAACATAAATTTGCTTCTTCAGGCAAATTATATATTAAAATTAGGAAACGTATTATAAACATCATCAGGGGCGGACAGTGATCCTGGGTGGCTGTGGTGCCTGGATTAATAATTCTTGGGGGTCTACATAATTAACATTATTTATATAAACGCTATCGTTTGATCCATATTTGATCTCAGCAGTATTATGTCAACCTTACATGGTTTTCATTTTCTTAGTTTGGATTTATTCTAATCAATTATTATAGTACCTTTTGTTATCAACAAGAGGCCCGTTATGTCTGAGTGACCCTGTGCTACAGCCCATAAAGCCTAGATATAGATCTGTCCCCGCAGGAGGTCGATTTCATCATGAGGTTGATGTATTTTATGATTTAAGAAATATTTACGCAATGTGATTAGAAAGTTTCACACACATAGGTATATGTATTTTTCTATTTTTAAAGGGTAAAAGGAAGGACGTTATAAAAATAAAGTTCTATGTCCTCGCACCAAGAGGCGCTCATTAAAAAATGAGAATTAGTAGTCGGTAAATTTTAATAAATGTTATTTTATTCCACAAAGACGATTTTTACATTCGGTATATCTTTATTTCGAATCTCTGTTCTCTCAGAGATTCCTTTAATCTTCGAAATATGATAGAACTCACTAGAAACATTGCCCCGGGTGAATATGAAGATTCTGTGGTATTTCGAAGCAAGCATCTCGAATTGCGGCCAGTCCAAATTTATTTTTTGTTAGTTGAACTGTTACTCGCAAAATTCATTACGAATTTTAAATAAGTAGACGTAATGATTAGTCTTACAAAAATAGCCTTTTAATTTTCATCCCTAAAGAGATTAAAATAACGGATGAAAGATCTTGCGAAAATAAAATTACCCACAGATTTAATTTAATTTAATTTCGTAATAGTCAATACTCTGTCATAGTTCCGTTAAAATTGAAATTGTCTCTTTTGCATCAACTGAAAATTCCATGTCAAAGGTAAGGGTACATTTTAACTTTGAGTGGCTCAAATTCTTTCGTGTCTTCCTCACAACACGTTACACTGGCAGAATGTATTCGCGTCAGTTAACGCAATTCTAAACTTCTTCTCCATTACGTATAAATCGATTTCAATATTGGTACCTACTATCAATATAATATATGTATTATATATTTTATTAAATAAACACTGTTGTCTTAGCAACATCAATAATCATAGTTCGCATATTATTGTCGTTTAATTTATTAGCAACGACTATTATATTGTAGTGCTAATTTTGTTTCTGGTACAGAAATGCTAAAATTATATAAGTGATTTATTTTGTAATAATTACGATATTAATGGTATTTAAATCAAGTATAGGAAGTTCTAATTAGCAATTTCGTTAATGAGTAGCAATACCAGTCGACAAACTTTTGTTATTTATTCCGATTGCAATAATACAATTATGTTTGAAATTTAAAACATTGAATATTTACTCGTACCTACTCGAGTAGTACAAAACAAAGAACTTGCTATACCTTTGTATAATGCCTACACCTGTCGGTATTATCTTAATCTTAACTAGGCAACATTATTCTGATAGTTTTTACATTTATTATCACATTTATTATGGTCAATATTTAATATTAAAAATACCTACCTATATTCCTTTGATACTATATTATTTAATTATTTATCTTAAAAATTGTTGTAAAACAAAAATGATTTCTAATAAATAATTAAGTTGGCGACAGTAGCGGTGGCCAATTTGGGTGCCTTGAGTGAAGTAAAAAAGCCTACTATAAATCCGCTTAAGTCCCACGGATTTTTTAAGGACGTATTCGTCGTGCCTAGCTGACATTGACAGATTAATCCAAAATCTATACGTATGACTAAGCCTGATCTATAGACACTGGTATATAAAATATTTTTTGAAAACTTTATTGTTACTGAATCGAAAGATTGGAGAGAATATCGAGACAGAAACTATTTTTTTTTATAATTTTCGCCTGTCTGTCTTTCTTCATCACGGTAAAACCACAGTACCTACTTACACAGACTACCATTTATTTTATGTCGAAAACTATTTCTTAATATAAATTGTAGGTACTACTAGGTCACTAGATATAAGTTTTGCAATACAGCCATGTTTTCAATTGTGGTTAGATGAGTTTAGCATTACTAGAAAGTTACATTTATCATAATATGACAGTAATGACGGTAGATATATAATATTTCAATATTCGCTCATTAGCTCTAGCACAAAAAACATTTACTTTATTTTTCACAACACAAAGAATTTTAGACAAATTAGTTTTGTATAGTCAGCGTGCAAGACTTGATAATAGGCATTGTCACCACGGTAATGCTCTTGCACATAGGCCGCATGAGACTCGGAGCTTTTTACAAGATGTTGAAAAAAAAACTGCTTGAACATCCTCCATACCTCCTGTCCTGACCTTTCCCTGTGACTTTGGCCTATTTCCAGTAATTAAGGTTCAGATCAAAGAAAGGAGTTTGCCAGCGACACTGCGTTATTAGCTGCTTGGAGCCAGGCTTGCTCCAATCTCTTAGAAGAAAGTTGGAAGCAAATTTTTGATTTTTATTTTACATGAATGAATAAGATGAATGATGAATGATAAAATAATAAAATTATTTTGAAAGATTGTAGTAAATAAAGCTGCATTGCAAAGTTTATCTAGTGACCTTTGTATTTCATAATAAAGAAATGTATTCTATGTTGTTGCTAATAATTTGGAAAGTGTGTTTTTAAAAATAAATTGATTTATTAGTACAATTTGAAATTTGATTTGATCTGTAATAAAACCTTAATGAGGAAGATATTTGAGGAAATTTCTTATTTTTTCAATTAACATTTTCATGGAAACTGGGACGTGTGTTTCCACAGTGTTTCCACAGACACTAATGCGCGATCTAGTCAGTTTAATTGAGCCTCGAAGCCTTTCGCAGAATAAAAAGAGTGCATGAATTTTTATCGCTTAATGGCGAAAGCGAATAGTTGATAACATTTTCCGGCTATTTATCGGCATATATATCATCGTACTTTAAAATAGATAAATGAAAATGCTGTTCTCACTATATAGACCTGGTACAAAAAATAATTTATGTCAACAATTTAGGATTCAAGTACGTTTTGCTTTTAAACCCAAATTACGTTGTGGTTTTTACGTAATCTACTTATTAATTCCTAAATATTCTGAGGTTTTTTTTAATTTGTTGCATTAACGCATATTACAAGTGGTTATCACTCACTCACAGGCCAGTAAAGCCAGTACTACTTACTGAACCCCAACAGACTTCCCCTGTCTTAATTGGGCATCGCAGGATCACTTACGCATTTAAAAGACTTGGGTTGTTTCACAGTCTATTTTGCGATCAGCGAAGTACCAGGAGCAGCCCCCATGGCACACCACCCACCGAAGTAGGCCACCTTCATGCACATTTCTTGTGAAGGGTGAAGTTAATTTTAAAATAAGGTGTTACAATGCTTAGTCTAACTGAGAAATTCAAGTTATAAAAAAATTCTTAAATAAGATCGATCGATCGATTCCAAATTAGGTAGGTATGCTAGTAGCGACGAGTACTTTTGTTTTTAAATTTTGCTTAATAGAAACAATGTTAGGTGTGGAGTTTTAAAAAATCAAGAAGAGAATTTTAAATCCCATTATAATTATTTTTACATGCCCAAACGTCGGCATGGACTGGACCCAAGTAGCGGTTGAAATGCAGCAAAGAACATTTTTGAATTATTTCTATGACAACTATTTTTAGATATAGTTCTGCTTGATAAAATATTTAAATATTGATTGATGAAATTGCCTTATTACCTACTCCTAAAATTGATAATTACAACAAACCCGTTATGCTTTATTTACGTATCCTTCCCCTATACGTACATGAAGCGAAACAACCTTAACGATGCGCTTATGTCGTATCTTCTCTATTTTATGTGATATCGGAGAACTAAATTGGGCGTAATTGCTCCACCTTATAGCTATAAATACGGAAAGTAATAGCTACAGAACCAAAGCGTACTTACTATTTTTTCTGAACTATCAGAAAATGTATATTTAAGTATTCATGACGAACAAATTATACATACATATATATATATATATATATATATATATATATATATATATATATATATATATATATATATATATATATATATATATATATATATATATATATATATATATATATATATATATATATATATATATATATATAAATTTTCTTCCAAAACTAGGTTTATTTCTTTTAAGATTATAAACATATTAATTTGTAGGTATATACGGATAATAACAATATTAACAAAACCTTAATTTTCTAAATTCTACCGCAAACTAATCCAAATCAAAATTGCTTTATATAAGCCTATTAATACACGTGAGTGATTAACACTATAGGGTTTATATTATATTATTACTAAATCACTATTCCTAAATCGAGGTAGCTTTGTATGCTGTATGTATGTAAATAGGCTATTTGACAATTCTAGCGATAAATATTTAATCTGTTGGATACAGTAGCTTATGGGTCCACAATAATTATACAATATTTTTTTTGCATTAAAATAAATTGTAAATATTTAATTTTTGAAAAATAAATTTGAGTTTTTTCATCTGTGGATTACAAGTACTGAAACGCTGGCGGCCACGTTTGAGCAGCGTGTGACGTCACATTTCACATAACAAAACATCGTGTGTTTTATCGTTTGCTGTTTGCTGAGAAGATCACTCTAAAATATTTTAATTAGTGCTAGTGAGAATTTTAACGAAATGGAGCCGGGCTACACAAAAGCTGATAGTGCAAATTTACCAAAAATAGATTCATTTATGGTCGCAAATTTTTTTGCATGTAATCCTAATCCTAGCTGACCCGTGCTAATGTAATCCTAGCTGACCCGTGCCCACTTCGTTGGGCATAATGTTAATAATCCTTTTTTAGTACAGAGTGTTATGTTTTAATTTCTAACTGCCAAAAGGAGGGTTATACGTACGTATTTTATTAATATAAAAAATTAAATTATCTATACTAATACTAAAAAAACTACTTTTTGTAACTTAAATATAAAAGTTAGACATATGCAGCTGTCGTTGACTTTTTTGTAGGCATTTTCAAGCTCCACATCTTTTCTCTAGAACTCAAAAATATATCTTTCATAGTTAAGGCAGCGTTTGTAAGAAACGCTTTCATTCGACCGTTTTTTCTCCGATTCACTTTGCAAAATGGACTACCACGTAAAAGCCTTTTTATTTTTCTGTTTTTTATATAACCTATGACACTCAGCAATAATGTGGCTTTCTATTGGTGAAAGAATTTTTAAAATCGGTTCAGTAGATCCCGAGATTACCCCTTACAATTTAACAAACACACAAACTTTACTTCTTTATAATATTAGTATAGAAGTATAGATATTAACTTATATGAGCTTGTTATTTCCAATGAAAAAGCTGCAAACTTTTAGCTTAAAATATGTTTAAGAGTTGGAGCATCGTAGCATGGAAAATATATAACATATTCTCCATGCATCGTAGTTAGCTTTACTTAGTTTATTGAAATATGACGTCACAGCCAGGAATGTCACGTGATTTGCTGTTTTCGCGCGAATTTGAAATTACTGAAGGATTAATATTCTTTTCCGAATAAATAACGCTTTTTTCAGAAAAAGATAATTGTAAGAGGTTTAAAATGAACCTACGTATGTTTTAAAATATCTTTCCGAAAACTGTCAAATAGCCTATTAGAAAATAGCGAAAGGGATTCTCTGTTTTTATAATAATATCTATATTTATAAAATTTTCCAAAAAATTATGAACTGTACAGATTCGACTAAGAATGGAATTTTATTATAGGTATGCCGTATATCTATAAAAAAATAGTAGAAATTTAAATCCCATCAGAAAACAATATGTAAAAAATGCACCGAACTAAAAGCAAGAAGGGCCCTACTGTACTCCGATCGCTCTAAATTATATTCACATTGAAAGGTGTGAGCGCACACCATTCTCCATTGAAACAATATTCTGTCATTTTGAGTGAAAGAGAACGAACGTTTAGTTTTACTCGGGAGTAAAAGAGACAACATGTATTTGTCGGTACGGTTTTGTAATCGCAGTTTTGCCGCGTTTTATAAAGGTCAGGGCCCTTCTTGCTTTTAGTTCGGTGAAAAAATGTAAGTCACGCAACGCAAGTTCTTCAACCGCAAAAAGTTTAAATATAAGGCTAGAAGGTCAAATTTAAATTAGACATAAAAATGAAACACTAGAAATTAGAAAAATGTTCCTATACATAATAAAAAAATGCCGTAAAAAATGGTTGGTTGGCTTCTTTTTTAAGTTTTGCTTAGGAGGTGGGAGATAACAAACATAGGAATGACAATCTAATAATAATTAAGGTATATCCAAGCTCTAGTAAATAGACGAATCAAAATTGAGTTTGTAATTGCGAGGTAACATAGAATCAGACATACACATACAGGTAAACATTACATTGTATCTATATATAATAAAAAACTAATTTTAAATTGCAAACTGCAAGTAGTAAAATATAATAAATATGTTAGAACATTATTAGAACAGCGCCATCTAGTTCCGTGGTAAGCTACGAGTACGCTACGTGCTTGTGTTACGGATACCAGATAGTTGATATACTACACATATAAATTTTAAATACATACATATTATAAATATAAACACCCACGACTGGAGTACAAACATTCATGCTTAACAAATGAATGCCCCAAGCGGGACTCGAAACTGCGGCCGCTGGCGCAGAAAGCAGGGTTACTACCAACTGAGCCAAACGTGTATCGTATATCTATATACCTATGGGCTATTTGGAAAAGCTTTTAAAGTTACTAATGCACTTTGTTGATCATGTAGAAAAAGGACGTTTTAGTTTTTCCTATGCCAAATACTTATTGTGCCCAAAATTTGTTAAGTCTGTTAGAAATACCTTAGAATTTTGATATCTACGAGTATGACTAGTGACATGCAATATTTCTTAAGTTGTAAGTTCAATTTAAATGAAATTTGAAAATATAACTTTTTATCTATTAAGTTACTGAAAATTCAGACTTCTAGCTTTATCCACGTTACGATAAATACTTACAAAAAATGTCTAAAAAATGATTTTTATTAAAAGTTTATATTTTTTTGTTCTAGATGAGGAAACCAGTTTAAAAATGCATTTGAAGACATAAAACCGATTGAAATTATGTACCGTGTGGAGTCTCCAGTTGAATCGAACTATGTTTTCTACACGACAGCGACGGATGGCAACGAGACCGATACTAGTAGTGATGATAATACTACATACACGTTTAGAAAAAATGAAAGCCAATATTCTATGGAAGACGAGGAGTTTATATTCGACAGAACAGATGTGAGAGCTATATTTATCACGCTTTACACAATTGTGTTCTGTTGCTGTTTCTTTGGTAAGTTAGCCAGAACATGTTTATACTATCACGTATCATATTTGTAAATAATGAAGAGTAATGTTTGTTTAAGGTTTTAATATCTAAAAATTCAATTTTATCAAAACCTTAATTTTGAATAAGTATAACTATCTTTTCAAATTACCTAACAGCTTTTCACTAAATGCATATGAAAATATATAACGGTACTTAGATTAAAAAATCTATCTTTAAACTTTTTGTCTGTTGTCTATCTGTTTGTTCCCGTTAATTTCTGAAACGGCTGGACCGATTTTGACGGGACATTCACTCGCAGATAGCTAATTATTTAGGTTACTTTTGTTTTATTATTAATTTATAAAAACAGTTTAATTTATTTTAACTTACGTCCAGCGAAGCTAGCCGGGTTCGCTAGTATAATTTGATATAAACACAAACTGTGCTTTAAACAGCAGGTACTAAAATATCATGTTCGTAGAAAAAATAAACGTATATTCTAAACACTGCTCATTTAGATTCTGACACATCCGCAACACATATCAAAAATATTGAATTCATACTCATTTTTATTATGCAGGACCCTATTAATGTTATCAAGCGTGATTTGTATATCAAAATCCTATCCGATCCGATTCACGTAACACATAACATCGATGCGACAATCATTTACTTAACATATTATTTATATTATTCTAAGAACACTCGATTCGATCGGTTGAATATCACATAGGTACTACTCGATTAACATTGTTTGGATTTGGACTTTTCACTTTGGAAAGCCTTACAATGTAAATAGTGTATCAGGATCATAATTAGGTTCGCGAGCTCCTGAGCGAGTTTCGAGTAGGTATTTTGTGCTAAAATAATATTTACTTTGTGTTTTCATTTCTGTGCCTTTAATGATTCAACCCTAAGTATTTGCAATTCATTTCATTATTGCTTAAGCATGGTTAGGTTCCTTTTTCCACAATATACAAAAAAAACATCAGAGAACAGCGTAAATCATTATAATATTTTATAAAATACATAAAAACGTCTTATTACAATCTTCTTCCGCTTATTTCCCTTCATAAAACTACTACATGCTTAAGATGAGTAACTGAGCTGTTTGAATTATACACGATCTACAAAATATAGATACCTACTACAAAACGATCATTCTCGAACCAACACGTACATAGGAAAAGCAGTAATTAGGTACTCGTATATGTTATTGTTTACAGAACAAATTTTAAAATGCTGACTACAAAGTTTTAAATAAAAAGATAGTTTTAAATTATTATACCATTCAAATGTCTTTTCAGTTTATGTCGATTAATCCATAATTAATGACAATAGTCCTATCATTAGTTAGCTTTACCATTTACCTAACTTATGTTACTGGAGATTTTTTCGGAAGTTTTAAAACTGTTTACAGGTTTAACCACATGCTTTTATTTTAAATGTTTACCTTCTTCGCTTTCGTACATTGTTTTTTGTTTGTTATTCGCTTTATAATGGAAAAACTGTAGGACGTAAGTACATAATCTGTTTTCGTACGAGGAAAATAGTTATTAGATAAATTGAATTTGACAAATTCTATATTTTATGTTGGAACCTTTTGTCTTGAATTGAATCTTTTTTTTTGTCAGCAAGTGTTTTATCGATAAAAATGATGTATAAAACATTGATAACAGTTTTTTTCTGTTTCTTTAAATTAGTACAATTTAATTCCAAATGTACTTTTAATGGTTTTATCTTCTCGAGAACGAAATGCTATACAGATACAGTTATTCACCAAGTATAAAATATCAAAAATAAACGCATTTCTTTTCTATGTCGTATTCGCGATATGAAGGCAAAATTTGAATATTTGAAAAAGGATAGATAGAAATGTATGAGCCATAGATTTTTAAAATTAATGTAATCAGAGATTCGTATGTAAGCGTTAATATTAAAGTTTTACGAATAAATTAGAAACCTCGCTTCGCTTAGGTTCACACCTAAGCCCTAGGAACGATTTAACGGTCAGTATAGATTTCACAGAGATGAGATTTTTTTCCCGTAGTGTAGTGTCCTTTATGTTGATGATAGTCAGCATATGAGGATAATCAGCTGTCATTATACCATCAGTATCTGTCATGTAATTTTCTCGTGATGCATTAAAAACCAAAACATTACTTTACTATAAATCCAAATTATTAGAGCTTTTTCAGAGATACCAGAATCAAATTATTTAACTACGAAAACAATTTTACTATACCATGTGCATTTGTTAATAAGGTTTATTCGAAAATTTTTTGGGAGTAAATAGATTTCTAATCTAATATTCATTTTGTAACCTCGTGTCATTGCCGCGCGTGTAACCATATCGAAAGAACGGCGCTCGAAATCAGTTTTTATGATGAAATTCAATTTCAAATTGAATTTAATGCTCCTCTCAATTAGTCCATAAAATATGAGTAAAAACAAGCAAACTTTCAATAATAAAATAACATATTAAACAATATTAGATTTTTTTAATTTTGGCTTATACCTATAGAGGGCATAAAACTAGAAAAGTAGGTATCATCCACTTAAACGCAACAGAAACTCCCTCACTAAAATGGGGAATTGCAGGATCACTCATTGACGACGCCTCGGCGGCAAGTCTGCTGAATCTGAACACATAACCCAGGGGCTTGTACAATGTACGGTCTATTCTGCATTCAGAGGACCACTTTGGTGGGCAGAGTGCCGGAGTGCCTTACATTATGCAACCATTATTAAAATGAATATTTGGGGATGTAAAATATTGATCATGACACCTCTGCACTCTGATATCTATTTTCGAACTTTTTTGAGACTACTTTTAGTTGGCATTTTCAACCGACTTCCAAAAAGGAGGAGGTTCTCAATTCGTCTGTATTTTTTTTTTATGTTTGTTACTTCAGAACTTTCGACTGGGTGATTTCGGATTTTGATGATTTCTTTCATCTGAAAAGTGGTGCTTCCCATTTTAATATTTTTCAGTTCTGACAATGGCATCCATGGGAAAAGCATATAAGTCTTAAATTTGCATTAATTATGTGCGCTACAAATGGACGAATAACTCAATATCACGCCAACCGATTTCGATGATTCTTTTTTTATTAAAAAGGATGTACTTCAAGGGTAGTTTGATGAGAGTTTGGTAAGGTTCTGATGTAGGGATCCATGTCTAAGTAACGGAACTCTTCAATTCTTAGAAGCAAATTAACGATACTCTTCGAATCTTTTATAGGCTATCCGGATATTTGAGTCGCGTACCATAACTGATGATGGAAGCTACAACTCCTCAACAGTTAGCAGTTTAAAGAAAATACTTTCAATATAATACGTACATATGGACCGATAGTTGTATTCTTTCAGGCTATTAGGTTTACCTGATAATAGAAGGTTAATTCTTATAATCTTTAACGTTTGGTGGTAAATTCTTATAATCAGTAACGTCGGTGCCAGCCAAAGCCAAAATAACCTTAAATAGATACATATTCGATTAATCTATAATGAAAATACCGTTCGAAAGTCCATTGGAAAGGCAAGATAAATCTGTCCGTCCTGGCTGGCACCAACTTCAAAATTAACTAAGGTCTTAAAAGTATTATTTTCTACTTTTTAGTTTAGATTTGTTTAGTTTGGAAGTCGGTTTTTGTTTTTTTTTGTTAAAAATGATTTATTATTTATATTATTATTCCGCTTTTAAGGATTGTTATATTATATACATAATGTTAGACAGTATATAAATGAATAACCAAAACCGAATCCTACATCTTTAACGTTTTTATATAAATAATAAAAAACCCACTGACTTCCCTAAACGTACCTACCATTATTACACTTATCAACCTGTCATATCAACAAAAGTTGCCCTTTACTAGCTTATCAACTTAACAGACAACGAAATGATGTAAAGAATTACTTTATAGAATTCAATTAAGATAAATGACAATAATAATGATTCGGCTGCGGTATGCCGGTATATACAGTACCTATAAATATCGTTAGCGTTATGTTAAATGACATCTGTCAAAAATCAGCTGTTGTATAAATTTCAATGGACGTCGATTTCGGCTCTATGACGCAGTTACTTAATAGCATCTGAGTCACCCCCGCCAGACATTAACAATTAACAAGTTGTCCTATATTCAGGGTGGCAAATTTTTATGTACAAGTAATTCAATGAAATGAATGATGTTTATGACGGATGGACGGACAAAAATTCTAAAAACTATAGATTCGGCCTCTGTATCAATAGTAATAACTATCTCAATAATATTTTCCAAAAAATATTCAGTGTATAGATTCGACTAAGTTACATAAACAGTTAATATAGTATACAAACATAGATAACTGGTTATCCGGGTCAAGATATAGGTACATTTTTATAGGATTATTTTAGGAAAAATAATTTCTTAATACATTTTTTTAATTAATAATTTTAACCTCAGAACTTAATCCATTGGTAAAGGCAGTCTGAAAATCCGTTTGGTACTTCTTGAGTTTATCTGATCAAACAGACAGAGGGACATGGATGAGAACTCTATTTTATAATTTTTTATTAACTAAAACATATACCTATGTAATAATAACAAAGAGAGTCATTTCAATGGAAACATTTGCGTAATTCTAACGTATTTAAAGTGGAATTTTAATAGAATTTGTGGCATAAATTAGTTAATTTTTTTTTATTTTAATGTATGCCTTATAATTGTGTGTTAATTCTTTTTATGCACCTAAGAGCCCCCGCAAACAGCGAACAGCGAATCGGCCGATAGTTTTGTTTTTTTGCCCGCTTTTATTTGGCCGCTAGTATTTTTAATTAAAATAATATTTAATTTAAATAAAAATAGTAATTAAATATATTATTTTAATATTATATTTTTTTTTAATTTAAGTTTTTATACCGACCATCCACCCTTTTGAGCCTGCTGACTTTCGTAACACTATGACTGCTAATAAACATTTGATGTCAATATGAATTAATCGACCTGAAATGATTATGTGGCTTGCAACGCTACCTCTCGGACTATAAACATGACATTCCGGTGTCAAAACTCAAAAAAACTGATAGTTGGTCCGACTGAACAGTACGTAGGATGCGCGCGTGGAAGACCGTACTGATTAAGCAGTCGGCCGACTGTTTAATTTGCAGGCAATCGTATATCACATCAAACTTTTTAGTCTGCCGTACCAAGTCATTCTAATGTTTGCACTTCCATACATCTCCATACTGATTAAGCAACCTACTAAACTATCGGCCGATCGAAAGTCCGTAGTTTGCGGGGGCTGTAATACTAATATGTCACTCTACATTTTTTAAACATTTTTTTACTATATTTTAATTAATTTACTTCAATGATGTTATGATTACTTATGTGATTATGTTTATTACTTTATTTTCAGGTAATCTTCTCGTCATTCTTGTGGTAACTCTATCAAGGCGACTTCGCTCTATAACAAATTTTTTCTTAGCCAATTTGGCTGTAGCGGATTTGTGTGTTGGAGTGTTTTGCGTCTTCCAAAATTTGACAATTTACCTCATACCTAGGTAAGTATGGACCCATACAACATGTAATTTAACTTATTTTAAGTGTAATTTTAACCAAAATTAATATTGTCAGTCTATTTTAGTAGTCGACTAGATGTACTAGAATATCATAATAAATATTAAAAGTATTTAAGGGTGACCCGTGCCCAGTAGTGGGACTTTAAAAAATTAATATCGTAAAATTTCGAAACGTGACAGACCGAAAGAAAGTAGTAAACCTAAGAAGTAAAAAAAATAATAATTTTGATTTCTTTGAACTTTTAAAATTAATATTAAAATCAGGTTATCAACTGATACGCTGAAGAGTGTAATGCGGGAGAGGAACTCAGGAAAGCATCTACCACCAATTTAAATGCACCAACTGACAAGTTTTCAATCAGAGAGGGAACAGTGGACGATAAAAACGACTGTATACTCATTGATTGATAGTAGATGCTATTAAAGATCGAACAGCTGTGTTGTGTATTTGATGATATAAATTCTCACTCCCCTCTGCAGTTATCTCACCCGTAACTGTAGGCGTAGTTGATAGATGAATATTTAATTTTTGAAATATGAGATACGTATGGTTTGTTATAATTTTAATCTATCCAATTTATTGTTAACCATATGTAACTTAACATTTCTCTTATATATAAAAAACTCGTGTCACAGAGTTTGTTATCGAACTCCTCCGGAACGGCTTGACCGATTTTTATGATATTTTTTATATATGTATTTTTTATATATTTTTTATATTTGATAGGTCGTAGGCTATTTTTTCCCCTAGGTGATAAGGGTGGCCTCTTCCAGATTTTATTTTTTTATTTTTGGACGGAATTTAGTTTGGTATTTTTTTATTTTTTTATGATTTGACATCAAAAAATACATATATTTTCATCATTCTACCAATCCCTAATTAAATTAATTTTTTTAACAGTGATTAGAACGCGGGCGGAGCCGCGGGAATTGCTAGTTATTAATAAAAGCAACATTTGCTTATCTGATATAAAATTAGTCTTTGTGTTTCCGTAATAATTGTATGTGACGAATTCCTCTTACAACCGCACATACAATATTAATGAAAGTTTGTGCGCGTAGAATTTAATATCTAATCGGAGCTTAACTTAAAACTGCTGGTGGTACGAATATGAAACGTTGCATACTACCTACCTACAAAATTTAATTATCCACGTGCGAGATACCACATAGGCTTCTCGAACATATTATATTAAATACGGTACGATACGTGTTAATTGTTAGTGGAAAAGATAAGATTATTTTACCTATCTATTATATAAAAATCTCGTGTCACAGTGTTTATTATCGAACTCCTCTGAAACGACTTGACCAATTTCTATGATTTTTGTGTGTATATTTGGTAGGTCTGAGAATAGGTCGTAGGTTTTTTATTCCCCTAGGTGATAAGGGAGGCATTGGAATTTAGGTACCTACTGCCATTTTTTCAATATTGTAGTGAGCAGTGAAAGTGGTATACGAGTAATTAATAATATTATATAGTACGCGGGCGGAGCCGCGGGAATTGCTAGTGCTTAATAAAAAGCTCTTAAGGTTAAGACAGCGTAAGCTCTATAAATCTATGAGTACGACTCGATAAAGCGAGTTGTTGTTTTTCCGTGGCAACGAAGGATTTTACTATATTCAAAGAGGTCCTAAATGATGACCCAAGTACCACTTATCACTACGTTGTATGATACGATGACGAACACAGTTTAGAACTTTTTGTTAGAAACACGAACATTTAATAAGACAAACAGAAAAAATTCTTAATAACTAAAGCACTTTAAAAATATTACTTTGTTTGTTTGTACGTGCTTAGCGCATTAGATGACCCTTTTATAAGGATGGCTACTTTTAATCATAGTACTTAATAAATAACAATTTATGAGGTTAGTCGCGCTACGAGTATTAAGGACTCTTCAGAGTGAAGGATTCTTAAGTATTTATTATATTCAATATCTTTTAGCCTGAAGATAAAATGCTAACAATGATGGATTTTAATGTTGATAGTTTCTTGATTGTACATAAATCTTTTTAACCACACTTTTGGTTTACAATCTATTATTCAAATGCAGAGAAGAATTTATTTTATAGTCACCTCAAACCGCCATATAAAAATAGCAGGCGTATTCTAGCGACTTTAAATAAGATTTTGCATAGAAACTATTGCAGGAAATAGGCCAAATATGCTCGTTCATGCTAACAGATAATCACAATGAATATGAATGAAATGAAAGCTTAAGAGGCTTTGTATGAATAATATTAAGTCAAGAAACATAATAAACATTCAAATAGTTATCATTATTGATACACAGAGCAAAAATTACTTTGTAAAAATTTTGTTTGACTCTCTGTCTTACATTTTAGTTTTTAGAAAAAAGAATAAGTCTTTTCTTAATTTTATGAGTATGAAATATAATTACTGTAAATTAAAAATACTCTTCTTATAGCATTTGAAAATAAACCGCAGTGCAACTATGCTTATAATAGATGAATATTTTTTTACTTCAACCTGATAGGGATGTGGATGTCGCCACATCTCAGTCAGCGGATGCTCTCAGCATTATTACACAATACAAATTGAACCAATTTCGGCGTATTCTATATATAATTATATCTAGTAGGTACATATAATTATGTATATAATACGTATCGCTATATAACCTCATATAAATCATTTCGTATTCGTCTTGCAGTAGGATATAGCTATATAAGTACTCATCTATAATACTTAACAAAATTATAATAAATTAGCAATCGAACGTAAAAGGTTCGAGTACCAGACTCAGTCGTAATTTGGAGATTAAAGTGGTGGCTTTAATATACTTAGTGACTTTTGGTTTGAAAATCTTTATAAACAAGTCCATCTTATACATACATATATTACAAATATTAAGTAAACATATTATAATATCTGCAAAAATACTGCATTGTTTCTTGTTTAAGATTTTTTAGACTTAAAAATAAAAATCAGTATATCCTAAGAACCTACCTAGGAACCTAAATTATTAATGAAAGGTGTGGGCAGTACCTACTCGAACTATTTGATGAAATAATCTTTTTTATAATAGTGCCTCCTTATCCTGTTTTATACACATAAGTACAGCGATACAACTTTTCCTTTTACTTTTCCAATAAAAAAATAAAATATATTTATTATAAATACCTTTGTAGTTAAATCATTTTCTTTAACTACAACGTAATATAGACCTTTATTTTGTTTCAGTTGGGTATTTGGAGATTTTCTTTGCAAGATGTACCAATTTGTGCACTCGCTGAGTTACACTGCATCTATATTTATACTTGTTGTGATATGTACGGAGCGATACTTCGCCATCATACACCCTATTACATGTAAACAAATTCTTACTTCGACGAGGTTGAGGGTAAGTTAAGCTTATACGATCTTAGTTTTATTACATTTGATTATGTAACATATAAAACAAAAGAAATATATCCCTATAGTTGCACACAGACTGCATTTGATATGTAAGGTGTTATAATATAACGACATGATTTCAAAATGCCGATTTGCCATTAAACTCGCTCGAAAATTTAATATGATAATTCTTCCTTGTGAAACAATTTTCAATTAAAATTTACAATTTTCATTTAAATCATGAATATATTGTGGTTTTTAATAATATTTTATTTCAACTAATGAAAACAATGTTGGCCATTATTTAAATGCCACGCACTCAGCAATTCTAAATGTTGCACTGTACTTTATAACGATCGTAACGGCGGAATAGCGTCGGCGCTGTTCTGTAGTCTGTACAGCTTTGACTGTTCATGTCGAGTTCTCTGTAACTTTAACTATATTATAACTATCTTTTGTTTAATATTTATTTTGAAACAGATGTCGCAAATACGGAAACTGTACGATTGTTTGAAGTAACTGTCATTGTAGCGTCTTTTAATTATACCAAAGGAGACGGAGGTGGATTAATTTGCTACGGATAATGTTTTTTTATAGTTTGCGTTACTATTTGAAGTTGAATTTAAAAGAACATTAGGTATTTTGTCAAATACTTGTGTCTTTGTAAAAATAACGCTGATGTTTACGTGTAACATTCATTATTACTTATTGGAATGAAATTAGGTTGCATGTTATATGAGTAGGTGAAACGTAATAAATAGAAGAAGAATTGTAAACCTGTATTAATTTGCACAGTTGGTCATCCTCGGCGTATGGATAACCAGCGCCGCCTACAGTGCTCCGAAATTTATATGGGTGGAGACTATTACCAACGATCTCGGTGATGGCCACATGGAGACGATTTGCATACAACATAGAATGAAATACAATTCCGAAATATTTGACATGGTTAACTTTGGCCTGCTCTACGTGACACCACTCTGCGTAATGACGGTAAGCCTTAATTATCATTTACGCATGCCTTGTCCAAACACCATTTACATGAGTTAGCAAATATCAAAGTTTAATGATCTCTGATGGGAAACAGTTTTGGGGGCAAAAATAGGTAAACACAATTAAGTAAACGAGCAAAAAATATTATAAATGGAAATAACAATTTCCTAGTACAACGGACACTACTTTTCTACATGTATTGTTTAGATCTGTATCTGTATCTGTAAAGTTTATAAATAGGGGCAGCTCGTATGGTCTTTTTTTAATGAAATATCCCACAGGCATTAAGCGCCCGTGCCTTTTGTAATTTTTTTAAATTATTAACAGTTTGCCGTTTTACAATTTTTTATACTTAAAACTAGCGATGCAAACTATCAATACTACGACTTATTCGTGTATTCCCCAAAATCTACGACCTTAGGAGAAGCAAAGGCTTAAGTAAAACAAAAAATTTCAATATTCCAAATTTCAGGTAAACTTAATATAAACGTAAGCGAAGCCACTTACAGTGGCAAGAAATATAGTGTAGAGTATTGCGCCTAAATTATTTTAAAAAAAAATTAAACCGACTTCAAAAAAATCTGCACTAAAAAGAGAAAAATCTAAACTAAAAAGTAGAAAATAATACTTTTAAGAACTTTGTTAATTTTGGAGTCGGTGCCAGCCAAAGCAAAATAACCCTAAATAGATACATATTCGATTAATCTATCAATTTGTAAACATAATCAAAATACCTGGCTGGCACCGACTCCAAAATTAACAAAGTTCTTAAAAGTATTATTTTCTACTTTTTAGTTTAGATTTTTCTCTTTTTAGTGCAGATTTTTTTGAAGTCGGTTTAATTTTTTTTTAAAATAACTTATTTTTCCATTTTTAGTGTGCCTTTTATTTAGCTGATTTAATTATAGTGACTTACTATATGTCACTAATTTAAAATCTGTTTAAGCTTTATATTAAACAACGAGCATACCTATTAACGTATGTAACGTAATAGTAATTAATTATCGGGTCTACCGAAAGGGGGGGTGTTGGTGTCCAATGAGTACTCGATCTACGACTTCTGTAGCTGTAACTAAACTACGAGCTTATCTTTATGTTTACATTCCCCACACGAAATAGTTTAAATAAACCACGTCCATTATTCCACCTAACTCCTAGAGGTTAATGAGATTTTACCTTTTATTATCACATTAACGTAATAGCCTGGAAGAACACAACTATCAGTCTATATGTATGTATAATTTTAAAGGAATTTCCTTTCAACTCCTAGCCGTTGAGGAGTTGTACCTTCCATCATCAGCTTATCCACATGAGATGGTAATTATCAGATGCAAATCCTTAAAAAACTTTAGAAAATATATGAAAAATGTACTAAGTGCCTATAAAATTTAAGAGCTGCCATCGATTTCCCTAGGATCCCATTATCAGATCCTAACTTGGTGACAATGGGAACATCTTGGAAGTATACCCTACCAAACAAAAAATAAATTCTTGAAATCGGCCCACAATTGACGCATAAATCGATGAACAGAGATAAACAATAACATTTGAAGAATTCTACCTTCCATCATCAGCTCATCACATGAGATTACGATTTTCAGACGCAAATGCTTGAACAGCTTTAGTAAATATATAAAAAACATAATAGGTGCCTATAAATTTTGAAAGTTGCCCTGGATTTCCCTGGGATCCCATCATCAGATCCTGATTTGGTGATAATGGGACCCCCTCAGAACTATACCCTACCGATCAAAAGAAAAATTTTTGAAATCGGCCCACAGTTGGCGGAGAAATCGGTGAACATACATAAAAAAAAAACATACATCGGAACATATAACCTCCTTCTTTTTTGAAGTCGGTTAATAACAAACAAGCTTATTTAAAAAACAACTACCTATACTCCTAATTTGATCAAGCCTATACACTTATCTCATAGAATCCAACTTATCTTACTTAGATCTTATTATATTGGTGAATAAAAATAAAAATAAACATATCTAATCTTTACGGTGTCACAGAACTAGAACTGTCTAGTACCTACTTACAACGGAACAGGTGTGGATTTTTATGAGTGTAGCAGGTGTTGAACTGAAACATGTTGTATTGTAAAATTGAATGTAACTTTTTTAAAAGGATCACTTTACTTAACTTTCTTATAAATACAACATTTCAATACGTTGTTCCATCATGGCATCATTAATTATTGTTTGACTTCAGTTTACTGGAGTATTCAAGAATTTAATTTAGCATGAATTTCTTTTCTTAAATCACTTTCGTATTTTTAACGGAAAATAAGCTAATTACGTATGAAAGAAAGGAAGGTAAGGTAAAATTTCGCTGGAAGCTAATACCATTGGGATCAATAACCATTGCCGACACTGTATAGTTCCAAAATGTTAGTATTATAATCCTACAAGAAATAAAATCGGTCAACACGTTGTTTTACTTCGAGTAATGATAACCTGATGTTATGTATAATAAGTATATCAGGTTGGTATATGTCGAAAGACATTTTTTCTGCACATTTGTGCAGAGTACAACAGACGGTAGCCTGACTGACGGACCGGACACTTGACAAATTTATTAGCGTTCTACTTTTCGCTACGAGCGTTAAGTGAAAATTTCTAATTCCTATTATGAATAATAATGAAGCATTCTTACAAGAAAATTTAAATATATATTCGAATCTTTTCTTTTGGGATAAAATTTAAATTATTCAAATCAAGTCCATCTTACGATTTCAAAGTTTTATTTCTTTTTATTTAGTTTAATTCTTTTGAAAGAATTACTATCCACTATCTAAAGCCGAATATTACTTGTCATATAAAAAATATACAAACTACAAACATCGATTTCAACTTTAATACTGAGTAACTTGTATTAGTTTTCAAGATTTTCTTCGATCTAACCCTCCCGTTTTTAAAGTTATAGGATTTATCGCAACTTTTCTAATAAAGCCCATCCTGCATGCCGTACCAGTGTAGCTAGGTACCTGTATTACATATATTATACATACATAAGTTGTATAAGTTTAACTGTATGCACTCTGATGTGTATTTTTTTGTTTGTGTCATCAGCCCTTTTTAACGTCTGCTGTACTCCCACTGCTCAGTAGGAGGGGGATCAGGCCATAGTCCACCGCGCTGGCCTAGTGCGTGTTGGCGGACTTCACATGTCTTTGGCGACGTCCTGCGTGAGCGATCTAGACGCGAACGCGAAGCGGCGCGGCACGGCGCGAAAACAACAAACATTCGAAACCTATTGAAGTGGCCTATGTGACCAAACGCACGTGGGGTGCGGTGCGGAGCGGCGCGAATTGACGCGAACGCGATCAGTTGGCTTGATATTTTCGCGCGAAGTGGACGCGTCGGCCATATTTTTTTCAAGCAAAAATTGTTGTTGAATTAATGTCGGAAGTAGAACTTCTTATTAATGCTATCCAAGAACGTCCTACATTCTGGGACAAAAGGAATAAAAGTTATACACTTCTTCAATATCTCATATTTAAGACTAGCTGTGCCCGCGACTTCGATCGCGTGGACTACAGGATAAAATCAAACTATGATAAAAATTAAGATTTGTTTTTTTCTACATATTTTTCCAGGATAAAAAGTATCCCATTTTATGCCCAGGATAATAAAGTATAATTATACCAAGTTTCATCGAAATCGAACCGTTAGTTTTCACGTGATGCCTGAACATACACACAGACAGACAGACATACAGACAGACAGACAAAAAATTTTTTAATCGCATATTTGGGTTTGGTATCGATCCAGTAACACCCCCTGCTATTTATTTTCTCAATATTTTCAATGTACAGAATTGACCCTTCTACAGATTTATTATATGTATAGATATGAATTTTCCAACAACATTAGCTTCCGTCCGCTCATGACAAATGTTTAATGTTAACTGAACTGAACGGCGGCGGAGGGGACGGTTCGCGCGCACGTAGGACAGAGTAGCCGCATCGCTCCGCACCACATTAAATTCGCATCGGATCGTTTCGCAATCGCGTTCGCGTTGAGTCGTCCACGTAGGACACTGTGTTACGAAAACTTGCTAGGTTTTCTCAGACATGCAGGTTTCCTCATGATGTTTTCCTTCACCGTAAGACAAGTGGTGATAGAAATGATTCGCATATGAAAATATCAGAGGTGCGAGACCCGGATTTGAAACCGAATCACTCGGTTATACCTGACATTTTTTTGTTATCCATAATAGTTGTACTATATGGTATCCATAATTGATAATAGCCTCTAAACTTACCGTATGTTTATTTTTCAACATATTTATTTTATTACATTGGAGACAAATGTGTTAATGAACTAAGTAAATTAAAGAAATCATTTTATAAAAAAAATAAAAAAAAGTATAATTTGTATTCTGAAATCTGACTGCTGATTTCAATTACAAAATGTTGCTCAAATAAAATTCTACACGACATATACCTATAATATATTTACATCCAGTTACTGTATTATTACAACACATTTTCAATTAATCAAATGTTAATTATCGTTTGTTTATTGGTTTTCTGAGTTAAAAAAACATTACTGAAATTCTCTTCAATTCACTTTTATAAAACGAGATTTATGCTTGCTACTGCCCAATATTACCTAAATTTTACCGTTATGGTTGTGATAGCCGCCCTGAATAAATATCCGGTGCCTAAACGAAAAATATTTTTATTTTGTGTGTGTTACATTCTTTCTAAAAGATAATTTAAAATAAAATTGAAATGTTGTACGTTGGCCACCGCATCATTTCTACATAACGACTGGTTTTTTTTATTTAATGGATTGATTAAGAAAATTGGAAAGTCCGCGAGAATTAAAATTGCTTTGTTCTATAAGATTTTGGTGTAAAATCCAAGACCGCTAAAGGTCAAATAAAATTATAGAATGACGGACGTTAATCATGTCCATCATGTAGCATTAGAAGAGCAAAATGATTAAACGACAAAAAAGAGAGAGATCAGAGGATTACCACGCATCGCACACTGCATACGAAAAAGATTAAAGAAAACTATAACCAAATGTTAATACGAAAAGAGCTATAAACTGAAAGCGTATTTTAATCTTAATAGGTCTATTTTATATACTTACAATAAGCAGTTTGAACTTTGAAAACTAATGTAATAAGTCACTTTTGTTCTCGTTAGAACCCATATCAAACTCTATTAGCCTCCTATTTCTCTATTAAGTTTATTTTATCGCTTTCCTTCCTTAGCTGAAAATTTATAGATATTTTTAAGAAGAATAAATTATGTAACCCGTGATGTTTGATAATAATTTGACTTAATATTATTTTCGTTAATGGAACTGTTTAATTATAAACTTGAACGATTTAAGAGTCTAAACATATTTAAGATAATTTAACAAAATTAAGTGATAATTACATTTAATAATACAAAAATTATGTTTTATTTTAGTGTATCAAGTTTGTAGCTCTAATGATGTTCTGCATTAGTCACACAATTGAACTTTGAGCGAATTGTTCCATAATTGCTAGTGTAGTACGTTTGTACATTAGATTAACACGATTGAACCATGCTTCCCTAAAATTGTCAAGATAGTTGTGTACATTACAAGACCAGTGAATGGAAAATGCCTTAAATGGGAAAGAAAACCGTTTTCGAATTTCATTACTTTTTTATTACTCGAACACTATTTTTGATGTTCTTTAGAAGCGGACTATTTTTAGAAACGAATATCGAATTAGTGAAAATTGAGAGGCCTTATCTATAGTTTTTAGAATGTTTGTTTGTATGCTTCTTTGCAACCGAATCACAAGACAACCACTTGACAGATTTCGGTCAAATTTAGTAGGATGATATTTGTCAGGGTTAACATTTTAGGTACTTTTTAATGCGGGAAATTACCTCATCTCTAACCGTTAAAATGAATATAGAGACGGTGAATATAATCGTTTTATAATTAAAAATAAACTTACACATTCTTTTTTTATTCATATTTACCTGTTATTGTACAACATTAATGACTATTTCATATAATTTACAGATTCGATTGTCATTTAGAATTTTATTACATGCAAATGCTTAAAACTTCATAAGGGTAGGTAATATCTGATTTATATTGTTGTTAAATCGTTGTAAGGTACACGTTCAGGGCCGGATCTACCATATGGGCTTTTGTGCTTCAGCACAGGGCCCCGTGGATTCAAGGGCCCCCCAGCTAAGTCAAGTTAAAGTTAAAAATAGACGATAATGCGAAAATAACCATAATTTTATTAAATTAAACAGATCGCAAGGTTAGCAGCCCTGCGGATTCTGCGATTAATCTAACCTATTCAATTCATTTAATTTAAGTCTACGTTCAGGTGTTGGTACTTCGAACTGACAGTTAAAATGTTCGGCTGCCATTACACATTCATTCGATCTCGATCGTGCTCCGCTGTTTCCCTCTCAGACTCTGTCTCGTTCTATCTTTGCTAGAATTATTTATGATTTTAATTTAGTATTTTTAATTTTTATTTAGTATTTTAAATTTTTTATTATTTATAACTAGTAGGATAGAAAGAAACCGAGTTTTGGAGGAATGTAGCGGATCGTGTTCCAGGTATTTTTTGTTTGTTGTATTGTAAGTAATCAATAAATTTTTGTTAAACTCATGGGGTTGCGAAAGCTATTATACCCCCTTAAACCGCCCCTGTCGCAAAATCTGTTCTTAGCGGACGTCTACTATTGACTAAGTCCCTGGCAAACTTAAAAATAGTTGTACAAAAAATGAATGATTTAATACGAACTTACGAGAGCCCTTAGACTTTTAATGCGCCCTATCGAAAATCCGTTTTCAGCGTCTTCTACTAACTATTAACCACTTCCCTACCAAATTTCAAGTTTGTAATAAAAAAATGAAGGACTTCTATACAATCTTGCGACAGCCCATAGACCTATGCGGCCCAGGGCCCTGTCGCAAAATGCGTTCTTGGCGGACGTCTACTATTTATAAGCTTTCTTCCTGCCTAATTTAAAGTTTGTAGAACAAAAATTGAAGGAATTTTATACAAACTTGCGCGTACCCTTAGATCTCCTTAATCCGGCCTTGTTGAAAAATTCGTTCTTAGCAGACATTAACTAACTCCCTGCCAAGTCTAAAGTTTGTAACACAAAAAATGAAGAACAAACTTGCGAGAGCCCTTAGACCTACTTAATCCGGCCCTGTCGAAAATACGTTCTTAGCGGACATCTACTAACAATTAACTACCTCACTGCCCAATTTAAAATCTGTTGCACAAAAGATGAAGGACCTTCATACAAACTTGCGAGAGCCTAAAGACCACCTTAATCTGGCCCTGCCGCAAAATCCGTTCTTAGCGGACGTCTACTATTTATAAACTATCTATTTGTGTATAAAAATATTAACAACGCCATCTATAAGAAATCATTACGCATCGCTTGATAAGTGAAATTACGGAATTTTGATTCAAGAATTAAGACCAATTATTCAATTCAATTTTTCCCTTTAGTGGCTTCCAGGAGTACCGGTTGGGCACAGTTGACTTCGCCAATGTCGCGTAGAATTATGACCAATTATATTATTCTTTATAAAAAAAGTGCAGAAATGTTGCTTTATAATTTGTCAATTTATTTATGGTATTAATAAATACTAACTACTAAGGCATAATATATTATAATATAAATAAAATATTTTATTGTCTTATTTTTTTCTTATACTTTGAGTAATTAGGTGGGCCCCTAAGTAGTATTAGCCCAGGGCCCCCTAAAGTCACGGTTCGGCCCTGTACACGTTACAAGTTAATTGACTTAGTAGATACAAATAACCTCAACTATGTTAATATATATTATACCGGTGTTACTCGAGGCATAAGAGGGAGATACGCCGCATGATGTTAGATATAAACGAACAGATTATTCGTTTCAATAAACTCTAATATTGCTCCCTTTGCACAGCAACCAAATGATAATTTACCTTAAATTAAAGGTAGCAATGGCAGCCATTTTCTTCCTTTTTGTAATGTTAAGATTGTGACGTCTTAGTAAAATCATCCTCGGTTCGTTAGGGCTCCTTACTGGCATATTTAAACAGTATTTATATGATACTCGTACGCTACGCTTACTCGTAAGCTATAGGCTATAGCCTATAGCTTCCTCAATGAAAGAATAATCTAATGCAGAAGTAGCCCTTGAGTTTATACTGAAAATTAATGTGTCGAGTGTGTGTAAAGTACAAAATGGCATGCCAAGCTACATATAACAAAAGCTATTGAAGTAGGTCAAAAAGCTAGAAAACTTAATGAATATCAGGGTGCGAGACCCGGATTTGAACTCGCATCACTCAGTTATCCAAGCGTGCGTGTTACCCCTGGGCTACCACTGTCTGTCATATCTGCCATACGCCCGCAGAAATGTGGGCCATAGTTAACACAAAGTGGAGCCCTGAACAGGAAGGCAGCAAATTGTAAATAACTAGTGAAGTAAACTTGTTACCGAGTAAAATCAGAGAGCCATCATAGAACAAAAATTAAACTAATTTATCTTATCAATTTAGGCATAGTCAAAACTTCAAACATTTTGGTAGTATAAGCTCTATAAAAGGGAAATGAAAGCTCGAGGGGATTTTCCTTTACAAAGACCAAATTTTGCTTTGTTACGAATGAAGTAAATCAATTTTTTTTAAGTAATGCTTAAAGTTCTTTGGTTATTAAACCTTTAGCAAAGTTTCTTTTGTTTGGAAATATGCCACCTTAAGAAGTTATTCTAGCTCTCATTAGTTACGAGTACCTAAGTATAACTCGCGTCATGTAAAAAGAACGCTGGCTGTCAAGCTGCGCAGAGGCGATTTATCGGTCAATTTGGTGGTATGAGGTCCAACGCGGGGCGGCGGGGCACGCGCTGCAGGCTTGGCTCGGCTCGCTATTGGTTCGTTGTTAGTTCAAAATACTATCGCGCGCACAAAAGTTTTTAATTACATAATTATTTTACATAGAAAGGAGAGAAAAAATATTTTTGACGTTTATTGTTTTATAAAGAGAGAGTCTGATAATGCAGTTAATAATTTAAGAAAATGTATTAAACGAATTAATTAATTTTTTTGTAAGTAGATTAAACATTTTACACTATATCAAACATATTTTATTAATCAATAGAATTATATTTAATGATATTCTACCTAATAAGTATATTTTTCAATGTACCTACCAATAACCAATATAAGTACGTCGCGAGCGAAAGGCTCGTTCAAGATTAAAAGAATAGGCCTAGTACTTTCGTGCGCGAATGTAGGTACCCATGCGCAAACAAACCCCCTTCACTTTCTCCCAGCGTTCTTTTTACGTGACGCGAATTATTCCTCTGTAAAAAGATCAAAAAAGATTAAAAACGAACACCTCATAGCCTTACTAGCTTTTTCTAAAAACTATGCAAAATTTTAATTTTAGAGCTTTTTTCTTATTTAATGGTCTATAGTTAACAGACGTGATACATTTAGCCATTTTCACACATTGGGAGAATGACACAATGCTGTTTTTATTGAACTATGCAGCATATAAATTATTTTTATTATTTCAAATAGGTGCTGTATACAAGAATTGCAGTGGGTCTTTGGCAGAGCTCAAACGGCCTCGGCCAACTAGGACAGGGGCAGTGCTGTGCCACGCAATGTCCTCGCGTCGAGAAACAAACTACCAGTAGTGACTCCCAAAGAACTGTTGGCACTTCTGACATAAAGGTAAAAAATATTTACTTTAATATTTCGAATATTTAAGATATAATTACCTAATAAACATCACTATGTAATATGTATTATGATTGTCATATCGAATTATTTTGTATGAAGGACAACATTATAACATGTCATACTTCGAGAAAAAAAGAAGTGTGTAAATGTGTATTATGTAGGTGTTTGCCAATTCCCTAGCCATGCTGAGATATGAGAGAATTTACAGTTACATGTATACGTTTGCATTATAATTAATTTGAGTATAAAGAGTTAACGGGTATTTGCATGTAATTTTATAAAACCTTCACCCCTATTTCAACCCTTTAACATCTCCTTTTTTCGCCTTGAAAAGTAGCCTATGTCCTTTCTCAGGCTCTAGACTATCTGTGGTAAATTTGATAATTTCATTTGAATCGTTTCAGAATTTTTGTCGTGAAAGCGTGACAGCGTGACTGACAGAGTTACTTTCGAATTTATAATATTATAGCAGGGTCACGTTAATAGGTAACATTTGACGTCTATCAGATTTATCTTCATAGTGAGGTGACCTGATAAAAAACATCGATTAATGTGAAAGAATCGATACGGACTTGAAACATATGTGAATTTTAAAAATCATCAGGCGAATCCCTGTCCCATTATTATTTTTCTTTCTTAAATTTAAGGAGCAAAATGAGACAAGTACATAATTTAACAAAAAAATTGCATTTATTCAGTTGAACTATCAGAACTGTTATTAATATTGTCATCTTCATCACTGCTGTCACCACTCAGAGATATTATTAATTCATTTTCAATAATATTGTCTATTCTCACATCTCGTTCAAAATCTTGTAAAATTATTTTCTTTGTTTTCTCTACGACTTTTCTCCAGTCTTCTGTAGTGACTTCTGCACACGCAGTTTGTAGCAGAGTCATCATTTTAGCAGTACTGAAGGGTGGTTCAGTATTGTTCCGCGCTGCATGACCCTTTATTTGTGCCCAAATAAGCTCGATGGCGTTATACTGGCAATGGTAGGGAGGCAATCGAATAACTTCGTGTCCATGCTCTAGGGCTAGTTCATCGATTACATAGCGGAACTTGGACGGCTTAGTTGCTTTTACCAGTTTTAACAACTCCACTTTTAATAAAGTTGAACTTGCATCCACACCATTTCTTACCAGCCACGAGACAATCTCTTGCTTTTTACTTGCTTCAGTTGGTGGTTTATCAACTTGTACCGAATGATTGTCCATTATAATTTTCGATTGGTTTTCTAAGCTGACTAGCAGCTTCTCAAACCACTCTTTAAAAACCTCAAAGTTCATTTCCTCATGGTAATCACTTGTAGTTTTAGAGGCGAATGCGAGGAGGCAGTCTGGAATAAAACCTTGAGAAGCTGGTCCCGCGTGACATATAATAAGTCGGGCTCCTTTTCCCGATGGAACTTTTGAGGTGGAGGCCGTTGTATCATCGGTCCATGTCCGCGAAACCGTATGGTTCGCATTCAACCATGTTTCGTCAATAAACACGACATTGTCCCAATCTGTAATTTTATTTACTTGAATGATACTCTCTTCAAAATAATACCGTAGCGTTCTAGAAGGATTTTCCGCTTGTCCGATTTTTTAAATATAAAACCAATCGATTTCAAAACCTTTGATAGAGACGATTTACCGCCAAAAAATAAGCCTGCGTCTTTTAACGAATTCATTAGCTTTTCCCGTGTAGGATATTCTTTTCTCGAGTAATATCCATAAATGTGGTTGCGAATTGCAGCAGCATCAAAATTATCAACGCCAACAATTTTCTTGTCCCTCTTTATTTTTTTCGGTGTACGTAAAGTATTATCTTCTGAACCTGACGGTCCGTATTTCTCATTCAGAATTTGAGTTATTGTCCGCTTCCCTATTCCCAATGCTTCGGCATCGCGTTCTCTCGGTTGTGTACAATTTCACCACTAGTTCGCGAGATTGGCTGTTTAGCGTTTTCCCCCGTTTCGACATGGTAAGACTGTGTAGGGGTTTCTTCCCTAGCTTACTATTTGAAGACTTCTTCTTGGAGTTGGAGAGAAATGATACTGTTGGCCGTTCGGATCGGTAATGAATTTATTTTACAATTTTATGACTTTATATATACAAAATCTTAAAACAAAATATTTACATTAATATTTAAAATTATTCTAAATTCGATTCTACACTGAAATGTTTTTCTTTTCCACCAGTGATGAGTGAATTTATTTTACAATTTTATGTCACCTAAATTGTACCTAACATCAATGATTTTTCTATTTAGTTATTTTTTGTATTTTTATAGTTAGTTAATATAGTTAATAATATAATTATGTTTTATTATAAACACAACGTGGTTATTAATTTATGGTGATATTTCTTCACAAGTAATCATTGCATTCCAATCAACTTATCACCTTCGATTTTTAGAGTAAATCCCGTGTTTAAAAAGAAAAAGGGTTAACTGACGCAACATTGTAACGACGTTCAATTCTTTAGATCAGAAATTGTTTATTATGTTTAGAATGGTTTATTAGTGAAAGCAAATCGTAAAATTACTCGAATCGATAATTATTACAATAAATATATAATCCTAATTGAAAAAAGTTAAGCGATTGTGCAGTTGTAACAAAACGAAAAAATATATTATTTTATGCCGCTGTTACAAGGTTACGTTGTAGAATTTTGATGAACTGTCAAATGTTACCTATTAACGTGACCCTGCTATAAGTAAGGATTATCTTTTTATTTTATTAACCTTTATTTCATATCGTTTTATTCTCATTACACTTTACAAGCGCCTTTAAATTATTGGTTTAGAATTTAGATAATACTTTTCTACAAACATTTTATAAGCACGGGAGCAGTGAAAATACTTTATAACCAATATCCCAGACGAAATTATTGAGTCATGTTAATGGAACTTTTATTTTGCTTACATAAGAATAATGACTTTGAAATTCTTTCACGAGAAAAAATGTCTATTTAAATAGGTATTATCAGGAAGTTGTTCAGAAATGTTAATATACCTACCTATATTTGTTTACATTTTAGATGATAACAAACATTGATGTCATATTATAATATTTTCTATACATTATAATATCTATAATCTATATCTATACATATTATAAAACAAATGTCTGTCTGTCTGTTCGCGAAAAACTCGAAAATTACTGCACCGATTTTCATGCAGTTTTCACCAATGGATACAATAGTTCTCCAGGAAGGTTTTAGTACATAATTTGTCAAGTTTTTGTATGTAACATTGCCTAAAATATTATGATATCTAAAAACAAGCCGTATGGGAGCTTTCAACGAAAATGTTGTCTAAACCTTTTAGATAGAAAAAAATAATGTATGGTGGAATTGTGTATCTTATATTATAGATCTACAAAAAAGTCCGCGATGGCAATATGTCTATCTATTAAGGATAACATACTATATCCGTTTTAATAGTTTAAAAAATGGGAAATTATAAAGCGGTAATTGGAAAACTATTTACACAAATACGGTATTAATCCTTATCATTTTAAATAAGTTAGAGGCTTTAAGCATTTGTGCACATTATTAGCATGAAATTTTTATACCATATTATTCAAACGAATATCTTAGGAGTACTCGCAAAAAAAATACGCGAGAATAAAATGCAAGCGCTGCTTCACGCGCCGCCGCGGCTTCGCTTGATGCAATCGCTGACCCTACCCCATATCGTCTTGCCTACTGTTTAACTAATAGTTTGATTTAGCATCATAAATTACTTATGAAATGATCAATGTTCTACCACCAATTCCTATTTTTAAAGTGATTAGAGCGCGGTCGAAGCCGCGGGAATTGCTAGTAGTGGGTATATAAAGTTTAAAAAAATTGTATCTCTATAGTATAATACCTATGTTAAACCTCAAACCTCAAACGTAAGATGCGTTTCTAATAATCAAATAATTAAATTAAACGGATACTATTTAACACAAAAATATTTCATATCGATTTATAGTTTTAAAAGTATTTTAATATTTTATATGACTAAGCAATCACTTGACCTCCCTTGTGTTTAGGGCCACATGCCGTACCCAGTTGTAGGACGTAAAAAATACAAATATTTAACGGAACTTCGGGAACCAATATTGAAAACAAATCCGCGAAAAATATATCCAAAAAGCTACTTTTATTTTAAAATATCGTATATTTAAGAAAGTATTTCATACATGCATACCTATGACTGAAAATATTCTACAAAGTTTTCTACTATAGCAGTACGTAATGTTAAACAAATAATGGCTAATGCAAATGCATTTGTTTGAAGTGCAATTCATCATGTCGCATAAGAGAGAGTATTAGCCGATTGCGAGTGTTTTTGTAATAAATTATTCAACAGTACCAGTTTCTATATAAGTTATGTCATAGAAATATTTCCTTACACTCAAGTTCTTCGAATATTATAATTCAGTTCGTTATAAATATCAAAATAAGTCCGGTTTACGAAATTATTAGTTTGGCTTTTGTGATAATCAAAGTTTTGTTCAGTTCAAAAGCCAAAGCTCGGAGGCCGTCATCATTGATTTTTAGATTTGTCAGACATTTACGAGTACAACTTACAATACGATCAATAAAGAAGGCAGTATTTAATACCTACCTGCGATACATAATACTGTGTAATCTTTTAAGTGTAATCATAACAAAAATACTGTAAAAAGATTAAGTGCTCATATTCCTTAAAACTATAAAAAAATGAATGAATGAATATATAAAAAAATAGAAAATATATTTTATGTGTTTAAAAAATTACAACCTTCGTTAATAGTTTTAAAAAGTATTAAAAGCAATAAATTTAAAATCAAAATCCTAAATAAATATGCATTTGGAGAAAAAAATAGTAGAGAGAACTTACTGTGTACTCCAAGACTGCATTCACGACTTCTTACAAAATATTGCCAGAGTCGTAGGTACGTTTAAACAACGTAGGTACTAGGTTGTTATGAAAACAGTGTAATGATTTCAAAGAGCTACTAATTTATTGTGTAGTACCTATATTGCAGCAAATAAAATATATTGAAGATAGATTCGCAATATTAACTAATAATATGGTGGTTTCTGGTAATTCGTTGAAAATATGATAAAGAAGTTATAATATTTCAGATACGTAAAGTTCCACCATTTTATAAAAATTTATGGTAGAATTCTCTCATAATTCTATTTTTCAACCAATGTTTAAAGTAACAAATCAATTTAAATGAAATCTTATATCTGAATATTCAACTGTTGCTTGAGTTTGAGATTGTTAAATGTGGTACTTAGAATAAATTATATGCGTACAATTTACCTATAATATAATACTTAATAAGTAGTAAATGAACACTTACACTCTGTGAGAGAATAATTGTTATAATTGATATCAATTACTGAAAGTTAAAAAACTTGGTTCCGTTTAATCAGAATGAAAAGTTAGTAAAAGTTATTTCGAACAGAAGTAATCTTTTTGGTTTGATCACGACCTTCTTCTTAAATTGACAAATTGAATTCCGTAAACTTTAACTTTCTGTGCGATATATATTTTATTATAATATATTTTATTAATTTGAAAAAAGCACTTGTTTACACTTGAGTTAATCGCTTAATGATTCTCTATTAGCTATTTACTACCTAATGCTTTTGTTAAATGTCATTTTTTTCATATTCATAGCATATAGTACCTACCTATTCATATTATATTACTTACCTACCTACTAACTAACAAACATTACAAAAAATCTTTTAAAAATAAGTAACTTCCAAATATAAATCAGTCTCTCAAATCGACAATTAGAATACTGATTTCATCCCATATTCGCTCAGTTTTAGGTTGTAAGATAAATGGATTGTTCTCAGTTACAATTTTGTTTTACGAACCGATCATAATTTTTAGTATTACATATAAGTATCATTCATTGTACTGTCCTTTAAAAGTTTAAATATCCTTACTTAATCCTTTCTTATTACTTATATTATACTTATTACTTACATTACTTATTACTTACTAATATTATAAATGCGAAAGTAACTCTGTCTGTCTGCCGCGCTTTCACGCCAAAATAAATAAATAAATAAATAAATAAATAAAACTACTGAACCGATTTAAATGAAATTTGGTACAGATAGTCTAGACTCATGACCTATATCCTTTTTCAGGCTCTAGATTCTAGAGTCTAGGAAGAATATAGGCTACTTTTTAAGGGGAAAAAAGGCCGTAAACGGTTGAATTAGGGGGATGAAAATTTCTATGGAAATTACGTCATTTTTAAATGTAGAAGCTTTAAACTTATTTTTTAGGCTTTTGATTAGATATAAATAAGTAAGACATTCAAAGTTTGTAAAAAAACATACTAAAGGGGTCTAGGGACGAACCCGAGCGAAGCTAGGGTGAGTCGCTAGTAAAACATATATATTGTGTTACTTTGAATTTTTAATAATTTCCCCATGGTTTAATTGCAGTTGATGTAAACGATTGTGTCTCATTAAAATAATGAATGCTTCTGAAATAATATATTACCTATTATGTCTGGAATACCTACCTGCTTATACGCACAATAGCGCTTGGATATTACTCAAGCAAATAACATCTGAATTGTATTCGAACAAATGTACATAATGTTTGTCACGACTAAAGTCTATTTTAATTGTTCTTGTATTCTCGGTTGGCATTGTGCCATTATGAGATACACGTAACATGAGTGTAGAGTACCTACTTACTATATTAAAAATGAAGTTGACTACGTCAAGGTCTACTGGCGCATGTAAAGACTATTGAAATCCTAGGTCAAGCCTAGTTTAGTTATTGAAAAATGTTCAGTCACAAGTCGGACATTAACAGTGTTTCACCATAATTTTAATATTTTTTTATATATATAATCGAAATGCATAGGTAGTACTTCTATCTGTGTTTATTATCCTAAAACAGCACCACTGTTAAAGTATATTTTATGCATATACTCGTAGGTAGGTACTGTATCCGTAATTTACATATAAGATCCACGTTGAGCTTGAGTTTTTTATCACTGGCTGGCTGCTGCTGGGTAAAACTTTCACTTTCCTTTGCACGATATCACTTAATTAGCAGGGTGGGACAAATTAATGGAAAATGGAAGAGAAGCACCGTAAATATTGAAGCTTTCAAGTTTCACACAAGTTAAACTTGCCCTTATTTATTAAAATATTGAAAATGCCTGTAATCAAACCTTGAAATATCGCAAAAAAGTACGTCAAAGGTATGAATACACTCAAACTAATTTAAATATTATTATTTGCATTTCGTACATATTATCTCTAATTAATACATGTGCTACAATTCTCATTATAAGTACAGATTTATACATTAGAGGCAAACAAACTTCATTTATAATTATTATAAGCATTAGATACATAGTACCAAATAAAATATAAAAATTTTATATCTCAGGTAAAATCACGGACGCCGTCAAGATCTTCAAAGCTAAGTAACAGTCACGAACCCAGAAGATGTCACCATTTGAGCCATCTCTCCAGAAATGTACTACGCGCTCGTCGCGGTGTAGTTCGTATGTTGATTGTAGTGGTGCTCACATTCGCAGTTTGCAATTTGCCCTTCCATGCACGAAAAATGTGGCAGTACTGGTCTAGCGGCTACCAAGGCACCAGCGACTTCAGTGCTCTTTTAACCCCACTCACTTTTCTCGTTACTTATTTCAACTCTGGAATCAATCCTTTATTATACGCATTTTTGTCTAAAAACTTTAGAAAAGGTATGCGTGAATTACTGTTTTGCAACTTTGCTGGAAAAAGAAAAAGCGATAATTTGATACTTTTGAATCGTGTGGGAGGTGGGGGGCTGCGGCGTAGTTCGACGAGGTCCACTCGAGCCAACTGCAGCACTGTTACGATGGGTCCCAATGGTGAATCATGAGGGTTGCACCGCCGGAGGTACCTATATAAAATAGAAAATATGGATATTTCCTGATTAACGGAGAGTACCAGTGAGGTAACGGACAGCAGTGGAATGTACACCATTTCCACTATATCTAGACGCGATTTGTACGATTAAAAATTCGTTATAAATCGTCGAAAACGAATGGACATTGTTAAATTAGTGATCTCATGAGCTTAACGTAGTACGTTCAAGTTAGTGATTTACGCAGCTTACTGTTGCATGTTATTAAGCCTGTTTTAAATTATTGTATATAACTTTGTATTTAATATTTAGCATATTTCTTATATAATATGTCGGTCTGTAAAGTCTAAGGTCTAAACTCTAATATTACTTAAAAAATTGTATATATTTTTCAATATTCTCTAGAAATAATTAACTTTTTTTATATAAATTCATAAAAGAATTCTACATAAATACTTCTACATAAATATAGAGGTACTTATATAGTATTGTGTGATCTGTGGTAGGCGTTTAAACTTATTTATAAGTATTGTTTGTTAAATGATGAATAAGTGTTTTCACGCAAAAAGTACTGAATGGATTTTGACGTAACTTAACAGTAATGAAGTTATAATGTAATTTTTAAATATATAATACATAATTAAATATCATATAATTAGATATAGAAAATCGCATTTATTATAAAAAAGAAGCAAAATTCTACGAATTTGTAAGTACATAAAAATTTATTAATTTATATAGTAAATGATGTTTCTAAAATAAGTTATCATAGTACAAATTTTACGGTTTGCTGTCTATATGTAAGGCTCAAAGTCATGTTATATTCATATTTTTAACTTTATATAATGTTATATAATTAAATAAAATGATGTTACATTATTTCATTGCATAAGAAAGAAGAATTTCTACATAAACTCATAATATTTTAATGAATATAAGCACGTCAAGCAGTAAACGAATTACTACACAAGCTTAGTAAATAACTAAATACCTAACACTAACTAAAATATTTCAACTCTTTGTAAAGGATTAAATTGTCGTGTATTTTGTGATGTAAGTACCGTATATATTTTTATATACATTTAGTGAAAAGCTGTTATTCATTTTACCCTTTGGCTGCCAAGATAAACAAAAATGTATCAACAATGTCACCGCTGTCTGCAGCACAAAGTACTGATGAAATGATTTGATTCTAGTCATAGTGGAACCTTGCAATCTTGGCGTGGCGATCATCACTTTGCCAGACGACATAAAACAAATAAAAATGTTTGATAGTAAAATCAGAGAAAGAGTAAAAATAATTCCAAATACTTTAATATTTGAGTAGGTATATAAGTGTGTAAATATTATATATGTACTGATTACAGTTCTTAACTATACCTAATTTTAACTTTTAATAACTAACCTACTAATTTATCTATGTGCCATAAATGATAATTACTTATTTTTAATTAGAATTACATAATATATACATACAAAGAATAAAATAAATAATTTAAAAATGACTGCAATCTTAACAAAAGGACAACCTTTATATTCTTAAAAGTATTTAAAACTCGCGGTTTTAAGGCTTTTGTGCGAGGAAAATGAATAATTTACGAATTTTATTTTTGTTCAAGAAGTTACGTAACTTGCGTTTTTCCTGATATCAACCTCGAGGTACGTTACATTTCAGCAATTTTAAACTTCCTTTTCATATCGACGACTTGTACTAGTACACTTGTAATGCTTGACTGACATAATGGAGATTTTTCCCAATTTTTTTATTATTAATTATAAAAAAATAAGTTAAATATAATAATATTATGAAAGAATTATTAAAATATCTAAACAAATGAAAAAATGCAAGTGCGATGCAACATTAACGTAGCGCTCGTAAGGTTGGCTTCATGAATGACGTCACACGACCTGAACTACAGAAATTTAAATTAATTTATTAGTAATTTATAAATAGATATCATTCTTTCAATGATTTATTAGTTTGTATCTATGTTATAATTCCATTGTGTTAAATATCATATTATCGATATCATGAAACTTCTCTACTTACTATACCTTTGAAGTTTAGGGCTTCGATTTCCACACGAAGTGGGGTAATTGTATAAAAGTTATTTTAGAGTGTTTTATCTTTTCTCTTGAGAAAAAAAGAACGGAATGAAATATAAGGAGAATAAAAAAACAATAATTATATATTAATAATAATATGATATTCAATATTATATATATATTAATTTGGTCGTAAGTATTTATTTGAAATCTAAATGTTTTACATTTACACATGGAGTTCCTCGAATGTTTGCTTTCAATGCTAAAATGCCTACACCGTAAAATACCCATTATTGACACAGCAAAGGGTTAAAGAAATACAGGTAGGTAAGGTACCTAAAATGTACGCTCACTTGTATCTAAATATTATTGACAAATGTTTCAATTTTAAATTATTTTTTTAAATATATATTTTTTTTATTTCTTCTGTAAAACAATGTATGATATTAAAGATCTTCATTTAGCCGAGGAATAAACTTTTAAAAGTTTCCTTGATAAAGATCGAAGTGCAACTGGGTAACCGAATTATATGTTGGTAAAAAACCTTCGAGATTTATTAAAAATTGTATACCTGAACATACATTTTGATATTCATCTGATAATAATTATAAGTAATATAATCATACCTTTATTACTCAAAAAGGTGACTTTGAGAAATATATTTTATGACAAATTATAGTTTCACATAAAGTGCTTATTAATTAATAGTTGGATGCCTCTGCTACCGTACTAGGATACCTGTGTTACGAGTTACGACTTACGGCAAACAGATAATATTAAAAAAGTCTACCTACCAATCTAAAGTTTCGTACATTCAAAATCACCCCCTTAACATATTTTCTTAAACAACCACGAAGATTGAGATAAAGTACCTACCCTTGCGTTTACTTTGTTTAAAACAATTTAGATATGGAGTCCAAATGTTTACGTCTCATTGTCTTCACAATTACTTTTTACGATTTTTTTTTGACAGAGGTAAAACTATAAAATACTTTATTATTAATAATTTTATTATTTTGTTAATTAATAACAAGCGTTATTCATTTAAACTGTAATTTAACCTGTTTTTTCGTTACTTAAAAATTCGCAATGGAAACGACGTTAAAGTTTGTACGTGGGAAGTACGAGTATGTTATAAATAGAATGATTCTGTTATATATTAAATTGGCCTAAACTATTTTTTTTACCTATAATATATCTAATATAGGTATTGTATAAGTATTTCAATGTATATTATATATTTTCGGATCTTTTCGGATTTTTTCGCGGATTTAATTTGATTTTTCATGATTCGTTTGTCACGAATACTTAACAGCAAAGTTTTAGGTGTCTTAAATTTATTATATTATTGTTACGGATAGCCTACCAAAAAATCTAAAATATATTGCTATTATGCTATATGTTATAATATATTGTGACGAAATCCGAAAAGATTTCCATTTATTACCTGACTACGGCAAAGCCACAAGGAAGGTATTAAGTTACGATTTTTTTAAACGACCAAAGATTGCTTTACAGTATTTTTATTGTAATTTAATTACGTATTATCTTACAACCATATCAGAAATCCTTTCTTAAATATATTTTCTGTGAATACCATTAAAAATAATAAATAAATACATTTACTTTGCAGAACTTCTTTCCTTTCATTTTTCACACCATAGGTATTTGTGTATGAAAATGTGGTTATTTTAATCAGGATTAATATATATTTTGTACTGTATTAGGCTTAGCACGCACTGCGACTAAACCCACGCGGTTTACGAATAGCTGAAAACGCAAAACCGCGTATCAACACGCACTGCGGCTGGCGTTTTGCTTAATTTTATTTTCATTTTCACCATGGATTTCTAGCGAGCAGCATGTGTTGTGGCTTTGGTATTGAAATAAAAAAATAGAAAACACAAAAAACGCCACCGTCATAGGTACTAGGTACATCCACTAACCGATCAAAGACATTTGAAAGGATACTTTTGCAAAATGTACAACAACGTGCGTCAGCATCTCGATAAGTTTTTTAATTACTACAGAATGTCGATTGGTACTTTTGATAAATTATATGACATCTAACCTAACCTAACCTCCACAAACAACGTCTATCCTCCGCGCCAATGATGTTATACAGGATCTCGATAAGTTTTTTAATTACTACAGAATGTCGATTGGTACTTTTGATAAATTATATGACATCTAACCTAACCTAACCTCCACAAACAACGTCTATCCTCCGCGCCAATGATGTTATACAGGACTAGATACGCAATGTACGGCGTCGGTACTTGAAAAGGTCTTATATGTCCGCTGACATATTAGACCTCAGTTGACAGCATGATGTCATAAGAGTGATTGCTTGGCAATAAAAAAATACAAAATGGTGAAATGTGTTGTTAAAGTGTGCCAATCACGGTCTGAAAAGATAAATAAAGCAAGTGGTGTTACTTTTCACAAGTAAGTTTATTAAATTTTCTTCAGATTATCCATAAAAACATTATAAGACGAAATAAATTTTTCAAACATCGTTTTGTCATTGATAACATATTAATGTGACCAGAATATTCGATTTTGAATTTCCCGGACTGTTGGGAGTTTAGTGAATAACGTATGTACTCGTATGTATGTTAGTGTAAGTGTAAATTTATTATTAAAGTCTGTTGTGTTAAACGCACTGTAGTATCGTACTCACTCATTGAACGAAAAAATAACACACTCACGTTCACAGTTTACTTTACCTTAATATAGACAGATATATTTTTATAATATAAATAAATTTTTATAATATTATTTTTTTATAATATAAAACAATAATATTAAAACAGCTTTGTTGCAAAAACGCTTATAATTTCGGATCCCGAACCCGTAGTACGTAACAATAGTTATTACTTATTCCACCTTGATTTTACAGTTTTGAAATACATAATATAAATATGATATACATTTACGCATTTTTTTATCATCCTTATCTACCTTGTCATCCTTATTAACTTTTCTAATTCTTTAAATCTATTGAAAGATTCATCGAACAATATTTTATAGTAATTAATTCAAGCCCTGTGCAGCAAGAAAAAAAATCAAACTTTCATTCATTCTGGGGAAATTATGTTGATTAATGACAACATCTGACCGTTTGTCAATGACAATGTCTTGTCTCTTTCCAACGTAATAGCTTGACGTTAGAAAAAAATGAGACAAGCATACATTATTTGATCGTATTGACATATTTATGTATCAGTTTCAAAGCTACGACTTTAAACTCGTAAGATGACACGTTTTTTTGCAATATTTTTGTTAGACATTGCTACTCTAGTCTTTTATAACTCAATGCCTCCGCGCTCGCACAGTCAAGCCTGAATAAATGCAAAGAAACCGAATGCGGTTAACCGCCGTGCGTGCGCCACAATACTGTTACTATGGGAATTGGGACATAAAAAAATCGCGCGTTTTCAAACCGCGATCAAAACGCAGCAAGTTTCGTTTTTTTTAATCAGTCACTGAAAAAAGTCGCTAATGCGTGCGCTTATATAGAAAGCTATGTGTTACATTTTTTTACGGTTTCTATCATGATTACCACTTGTCGTACGGTGAAGGAAAACATCGTGAGGAAACCTGCATGTCTGAGAAAAACCTAGAAGTTTTCGTAAGACATGTGAAGTCCGCCAACACGCACTGGGCCAGCGCCGTGGACTATGGCCGGATCCCCCTCGTACTGAGGGAGGCCCGTGCCCAGCAGTGGGACGTTAAAAAGTGCTGATGATAATGATGATGATAGCAATTGATTTTCATATCAATATAAACGATAGATTCTTGTTTTAAATTTCGTGTACTTTTCCACTTTACGTAAGAAATAACATCTAAAAAGTTATTATTCTACAATATATAGGATAAAAGATGTTTTTCTGAAGTTTTTAATAACAAAGAACAAAAGTACTCATGATTATCAATTTTCATTATATTGACATTTAAAAGTAGGTTTTCTTTTCTAAAATTGAAGAAATAAGATAAGTTCTGTTTTTATGATAATAAAATAAAAATCTATATCAATAGATTATAAATGTTCGCCAAATATTTTTAGAAACGTTGATTTTAAGGATATATTTTGAAAAGTAATAGAACTCAAGTGACTGTTTTTAAAGTATCGTTTAATTGATGGAACCTCAGAACCTTCTAAATTATTATTAAGTGTCAATTAAATAAAGGAGACCAAAATAGAATGATAATAGGTACCTAATATTAATCAGTCATACATTTAGAAGAATTAAATAACGCAAGAATTAAATGAGATAAGAATTTAATGAGCAAATTATAACTTGAATGATAATTCAGTTGTCACCAACTAATACAGCCACTAAGCTGGTGGTGACCTAAGGCCTTCATGAAAAAACAAAACACGAGAATGATTACAAATAAGGCATAACCTTACCTTGCAACTTATCAGAACATCGGTTCATAAAAATAAAATTGAAGTGTCAGTTTGTAATTTGAAATTACAGCTTTTCACTAAATGGACATGAAAGTATACGGTACTTCAAATCAAAAAATGAATATTTAAATTTTTTGTCTGTCTGTGTCTGTGTTCCGGCTAATCTCTGAAATGGCTAATTTTTGACGGGACTTTTACTCGCAGATAGCTAGTGTTATAAGGAGTTACTTAGGTTACTTTTATTTTATTAGAAAATTATAAAAAACCGTTTAATTTTTCGGTTTGCTAGTTGGAAACAGCTACAACTTACAAAGATTGTGTAATGTTATGTTACTTGTTAGCCATGCAGTAAGAAATAATGTACACAAAAAATAATCCTATTGTGATTCCAGCTTCCGCAAAATACTCGAAGGCCCCAAAGGATTTAGAAGTTAGTGTTTTCATGTTTACAGCTCATTTTATATTTTTGACATCTATACAAGACAATATAAAAAAAATCGTACACATACAATAAAATTCTAACCGAGTAGGTACTTCGTTTTAATTGTTTGCTTATTTATCATGGTTCATACTACATGTGCTGTGAGAGTGCATATCATCATCTCGTATAAATTTAAAGTTTCATCAGTTTCCACACACTTATATCAACACTTAAAGAACATTAATTTTAATACAAAACATGTGCCTGCTTGCCGTCTGAATATTTATTAAAATTGTTGCTACGTATGAGAATTTACTACATCGTCAAATTCACCATTAGCAATCTGAAACCTAGTTAATCCAAATGTCAAAAATACCTTTCACATTTTTCAGTTGATGACACGTTTGGCTCAGTTTGTAGTGACCCTACTTTCTGCACAAGCAGCCACGGGCTCGAGTCCCGCTGGGGGCATTCATTTGTTGACCACGATTGTTTGTACTTCAGTCATTGGTGTTTATATTTATAATATGTATGTATTTAAAAGTTATATATGTGTAGTATTACTTGGTATCCGTAACACAAGCCTAGTAGCTTACCATGGATCCAGATAGCGCTGGTAATAATGATACCGAACATATTTATATTTATTTATTAGTTTCGCATTTGTAGATTTTAAAAGAATCAGTATCGCAGTATTTTTTTTTATTTTGGTATCTTGAGCATATTATTAAAGTACTGTACTAACCTAGCTAACTAATTTGTATTTATTTGTATTTGCCTATAATAAAACTCGTCATATATACTTCAATATTTTTCATTTTATTCCTGGTACTCTACATATTTATAAATTTACATATAATATTATATTTATATATTGTGACAACCTTGATAAGATATTTCAATAAACACTATACTCCATTTTACAGAAATATATCTGGATATATATTATTTTAATATTATTTTTATTATTTATTTTAAAATTATTTATTTTAATTAAAAATACTAGCGGCCAAATTTTAAATAGCAACCTGACAAAACCATATTCTCTGATTTGTAATCTATATATATAAAAATGAAACCCGTTTTCCGTTGTCACGACATAGCATGAAAACGGCTTGACCGATTTGGCTAATTTTGGTCTTGAATTATTTGTGGAAGTCCAGGGAAGGTTTTAAAGGTGTATAAATATGAAAGTCGTGCGGAAAAAAAGTAAATTAAAAAAAATCTTTATAACATTAATGGCGTTTGACGTATCATGTTATTACCGTTGCCATGGTGCGTGCAATGTTAATTAAATCAGCGAATACATACTGGGAGGTGCGAAGTAAATGTTGTTTTGCGAATGTGTAATAAAACATTTCACCGGGAGGAAAAGTTTATAAAAAATTTATATGTGGACAGAACAACGTCTGTCGGGTCCGCTAGTAAGTAGTAAGTAGTACTATTGGCCGATCACTGCTCGTTGTTTGCGGCTCTATAGTATTAGAATAATCTTCCTTCCAAATAAAACTCAGCCGGTACTGATGATTGTTTATTTAAATTCATTTACAGTACAATCGTCTTTAATTGTGTAATCACACTCGTACAGTTACAAAATATACTATGTGACTAATCAGTCAATAGTTTTGTGCTTAACAAAGTCCAAACGAGAAGTGCCCCCACCGTGGTGGTATCATGGCTTTTATAATAATTGATCAATATCAAAACAGCAACTAAATTGTGAAGTATACTTTTACAAAAATATAAATTAACAAAAGTCAATTAAAATACTCATTAAAATTAATTTAAGCTAACAGTTCGGCCATCCTTTAAATAACGAGTCTCTTCGTTAGAGTTATACATTTATAACATTAGCCAATGATAACTATATATTTTGATAACATTGTTTTTCATATAAAGATATTTACAATTAATATAGACAACCTTCTCGGCCATCTTGCAATTAATTTCTCAGCAAATTATACAATATAATTTCACAATCAATTGTTTGAGAGTGAGAGTTTTAATTATAATTTTATTTTTACAAAGTAATATATATATATATACATTTATAATTTATAAATTTATATAACACAAATGCAATGAATTATTTTTTTTTTTCATCAATAAAAATAATCATAACAATATCAATTTCCTTTTCAATTCACAGAATCAATTCATCAATATATCTGTTGCACTCCTTAGTTGGCTTATCGGCCTCATGTGCAAACAGAATATCATGCGAGCTTGGTACACTCATAGTTGACCTATCGGTCTCATGTGCACCAAACTCTATCATTATCCATTTCTAATTCCTAAATCCAGTAACCATAACTGTCATAGTCAATCACATCTTATTAACATTATCATCATTGTCACTCTCAATTACTTCATTATCTAATTCATTATTAGTCATCTCACTAGTAGCAATCGTATTTTCATTCTCTTCATTACTAGAATTATGGACTGAATGGTCAGTTAAGTCATCGTCAGTATCATTAAGATAATTTTGAGTATAAGTCAACCAAGGAAACATTTTATCTACGGATATTACACCTTCATATTTTCTATTGTTTTTCCTTGTAAGAGGAGTATCCTCTACTATATACCTATCGTTGTCTAACACTTTTAATACTCGATACGGTCCCTGAAGCTTAGGTAAAAGCTTTTTTGATTTTCCTTTATTACTGGAAATATCGCGTTCAATTCTGACTAAATCACCTACTTTATATTTGAGAGCTTTTTTTCGCTTTTTATTAAATGTATTTTCTTGTTTTCTTTGTTCTTCAATTATTTTTGAATTAACTTCTTTTCTTACTTCCACTATATCACGAATGTTATTACCATCTTTATCCAACAATGAAGACACGATACTATCACCTTTAGTACGCAACCGTAGACCAAATAAAACTTCCGATGGGCTTTTCCCGATACCCTTGTTAATAGTAGTGTTTAACCCTAACTGAATTTCTTCCAAATGCTTATCCCATTCATTTTCCGGTTCACTGTGATTTTTGACTGCTAATGATTCTAAAATTGTACGATTATACCGTTCAACTTGCCCGTTTGCTCGCGGTGTGGCTACCGCATTTAGAACGTGACGTATGCCGTTTTTAGTGACAAAGCTCTTGAAACTTTTACTAGTGAAAGATGTCCCTCTATCACTTATGATACGAAACGGGACACCAAACAAACTAAAGAATTGGTTCAATATTTTTAAGGTTGTTTTAGTCTTAGTATTTTTAACAGCATTAATCGTAATATATTTAGTATATGCATCTATTATAACAAGTATATAAGCGTTTTTGGACTTACTTTTAACAAAAGGACCAATGTGATCCAAATGAATGGTATGGAACGGTTCATCAACCTTTGGAATTGAATGAAGCATTCCTTGTTTTTTTCCAGTCGGGACTTTGTGATAATTACATTCGAGGCAAGATTGTACATATTTTTTTACAAATTTATTCATTTTAGCAAACCAGTATAGAGATTTTAACTTTTCTAACGTCTTATCGACTCCGAAATGCCCTAAATCATCATGATTCTTTTTTAATAATTGCCACCTTACTCCTTTTGGCACAACCCACTTTAATTCATTGTTAACTAACCTATAAACTTTCCCGTTTCTCAGCTTATAATTCTTATGTATATCAATTATTGTTGTAGTTTCTGGGTCTTCTAAAACGCGTTTTATTTTTAAAATTTCATCGTCTGTTCTTTGCATAGTTATTAACCAATCTTCAGTTTCTATAACTAGAACATCAAACACCGATTCTGGCTCATTTGTGCTTGGTATAGCATTTCTGCTTAAAGCATCTACATGATTCATTCGAGTTCCAGGTCGATATTCAATATTGCAGTCATATTCTTGAATCTGAAGCCACCATCTACTAACTCGCGGGATTAAATCTCGTTTAGACAGAGTCGTTCGCAACGCGTTACAATCAGTAATTATTGTGAATGGGATGCCTAAAACATAAACTCTAAATCTATTTAGTGAAGCAATAACTGCAAGTGTCTCCAATTCAAAAGAGTGATATTTTTGTTCTTCCACTGTAGTTTGGCGACTGTAATAAGAAACAGCCCTGTAAATGCCGTTATTATCTTCTTGTAACAAAATCCCTGCTATCCCTTTACTACAAGCATCCGTATGAATTTGAGTTTTTGCTTTTGGATTGTATAACGCTAAAATCGGTCTATTAACTAATTCTGCCTTCAATTTATTAAAAGACTCTATTTGGCATGTTCCCCATTCCCATTTAACATTGTTTTTTAAAAGTCGTGTTAGGGGATGGGCTATTATCGCAAAATTTCTTACGAACCTTCTAAAAAAACTAGCAAGGCCTATAAATTGACGTACTTCGTGTTGATTTGTAGGGGTTTTGAATTTCTCTACTGCTTCTATTTTACTTTTTCCAGGACAAACTCCCATTTCGGATATCTCGAAGCCTAAATAATCAATTTTAGAAAAGAAAAATCTACATTTTGATAGCTTCAATGTTAAGCCTGCTTTAAATATTAATTTAAGGACCAATTCTAATCTCTCCATACTTTCTTGAAAACTATTTGACGGAATGATGATGTCATCCATAAAAGCATAGGCTACATTTTTTGATTCCAATAACATTTTGTTAATAGTTTTCTGAAATACTGATGGAGCATTGGCTAATCCAAAAGGCATTCGCGTAAATTGATATTGCCCATCAGGAGTCACAAAAGCAGTTTTATCTTGGGATGATGGAGAGATTGGAATTTGGTAATATCCCGAAGCCAAGTCTAACGTTATAAAGTATTTATTCCCGCCTAAACAATCGATTTGATCTTCTATTCGAGGTAAAGGGTAATGTTCTTTAATTGTTTTTGAGTTTAGTGCTCGATAGTCAACGCACAAACGTTGATCACCCGTTTTCTTTTTCACTAGTAGTATAGGGCTGGCATATGCGGACGATGATTCGGTAATAATACCACAGTTCAGGAGTTCTTGAATCATATCTTTTACCTTTTGTCGTTCGGTAAATGCTAAACGGTACGGTCTATATACTACTGGAGTAGAATCTTTAAGATTTATAGTCATTTCGGTCAAATGCGTAAAACCTAAATCCATTAAACTAAAAGAAAAACATTTATTATATCTCAAAAGTAACTGTTCTAGTTGATGTCTTTTTTCTTTTTCCAAAGCATCGCCTGTAACTAATTGATCTTTGAAATCTTGGCTTTCAATTTTGTTTATCATTAATGTATTATTAGACATATTAGTATCTTCTATCATACGAGCCCTAGTTACTAACTGTCCTTTCAAGAAACTTAATTTACGTTCACTTAAATTCATTAATACAATGCAACCCTTTCCATTATTAACTGTATATACGCCAGGTAAAACAAAATATTTTACTTTTTTCGAAATTCGAAGAGATTCTTGTATATACACTTTATAAGATCCTACATTATTCTCCGTTTGTATAGGTATTGATGCCATTGCTTCTATATCAATATTTTCACTAATAATTAAATTCACCTTTTTACCTATTTCATCGCATTTTTGTACTTTATGTATAATTAATTCTTTGTCCGTTTTAATGATAGTTATACCATTTTGTTCTGTAAACGTATGGCCCAACAATATGGGATACTTTAAAAGATTATTTTGTACTATAAGAACTTCAACGGTAGTGCTCACGTTCTGAATTTTAAAATTAAGTGTGGCTTTTCCTATAGGTTTTATCAAAAAGTTGCCGAAACCTTTTAACGACATTGAATTGACAGGTTCAAAATCGATTTTTAATTCATTAAAGTCACTTTCTCTAATAAGTGTACACTGACTGCCCAAATCGACGTAACTTAATTTAGAAATCGCATTATTAATTATTACTGGTAATATGTATTTGTCGTCTAAAGTACCCGTTAATTTTACTTCAGAAATATTTTTATTATTTTCATTATTAAATTTTCCTTGTAAACGTTTACAATTGGGAGCCGAATGACCTAGATGTTTACAGATTGTACAAGTTATTAGAGGCTTTAAACATTTAAAACTAGGATGACCTTCTTCACCACAGTTAAAACATTTTATTGCAAAAGATCGCGGTTTAACATTGTATGTAAAATTTTTATTTGGCACTATACGCTTATCTTTGTTGTCATCAAATTTGTTAACAATGCATTTAAAATAAGCTAATAAATCTTCAGGTACCGAGAAATTCGCGGCTTGGGCCCCTAATCGAACACTACGGTCATCTATAGCAGCAATTATACAATCTAATGCTTTCTTGCCGTAAATTTCACATCTGTTTAATAAATTAATTTTGTGATAGAAATAAGTCTCTAAAGATTCATTATACTTTGGTTTCCTATTTAACATTTCATGTAAAAGGTGTGCATAGTTTTGGACAGTTGGGAAGGTCTTATGTAATTTTTCTTTCCATTCAGTCCAACTATAATTTACAGAAGGGAGGCCCTGATACCAAACTTTAGCTACCCCCGTTAATTTAGGCAGAGCATAATGAAGTAACTGAGTCTCCGACCAATTATATAATTTACAACATTCTTCTACCTTAACTAACCATGTATCTATTGTTTGTTCTTTGTTCGCGGGATCAAATTCCGGAATTGCGTTTGAGGTCATCGAAAAATGATTTTGATTTTGTGACGATGTTGAAGGTAATGCCTTGATTAAATTTATAATATCTTGTGCGGTAAATGTCGGTTCTACTTGATCAGTCCTAGTCTCAAGTCGTGGAATAGTATTCCTTATCAAATTGGGGCGGTTAAGCTCAAGTTCATGTTCACCGTTAGAATCTGAAGACTCACTCACCAGTATTCGTCTTCGCTTTCTGTGATTTTCGGGACCCATTAATCGATGCATTGTCGATCTGGCTTCTAAAGGTGTCCTCGAAACTCTCAGGTGTGACCTTGAACGGTGCCTGCTAGGAGAACGTGCCCTTCTAACCTCATCTTCCAACGAGTCACGACGGCGTGACATTGATTTTCGATTACGCCTTAACTGGCGATCATAATTGCTCCTTCTGTCACTCATTATCTTATTAATATTTTGAACGCAGAGAACAGACCACTTCTGAACTATTAGAATAATCTTCCTTCCAAATAAAACTCAGCCGGTACTGATGATTGTTTATTTAAATTCATTTACAGTACAATCGTCTTTAATTGTGTAATCACACTCGTACAGTTACAAAATATACTATGTGACTAATCAGTCAATAGTTTTGTGCTTAACAAAGTCCAAACGAGAAGTGCCCCCACCGTGGTGGTATCATGGCTTTTATAATAATTGATCAATATCAAAACAGCAACTAAATTGTGAAGTATACTTTTACAAAAATATAAATTAACAAAAGTCAATTAAAATACTCATTAAAATTAATTTAAGCTAACAATAGATTACTTAAATCATTGTTTAATTAGATGTATATTGCCGGAACGAAAGCTGCTCACCGGAAATTATTCCGAAATCGAAGGAAAAGCTATGAGCAAGAGATCCTACATTATGTAAGTAGCTATTATTAAATTACCTTTTATTGTTATTTGCCTCGTTAATATCTCGCAAACACAATTTTCAGTTAAGTTTTACGGAATAGTGATGATAACGGAAAGTATTTAACATACTAATTGAAAATCAACATTTACTTTAAAATTCACTGTTCCAATTATGATTTTAATTGTAATGCCATTGTTAAATTGGTATTATTTATATTAATAGTAGGTACAAGGTACCTACTTATTTATTTACTTGATAGGATTCTTTGTTCCTACTATAATAAATAATAAGTAAATCTCAGATAGCTACTTTATATTATACAATAGCTTAGATACAAGTAACAATTTCTGTTGTTTAATGTATTAAAAAATAAAAAAAAATCTACGAAGCGTATTTAACGAATAAGTAGGTAATACTAAAAACTGGACAGCAATAATTTGAATCATACGTCGTATTTACTGTGTACATTTAAAAACTATTAATTTGTAATGTCAAAAAAGCATATAAATTCGTGGTTTGTACTGGCTAATCACCGAAAGGGCTGGACTGATTTTGACAATAATTTCACTGACAGAGAGCTGATTTTGTAAAAAGGCCAATTTAGTTGTAGAAAAAGAACCAGGCTCCCGTTTATAAAAAATCAAACGTAGCTAAGACGTAACTAAATAAAAATGTATTCGAAAAGTTTGTGGAAAGTATAAAAATAGCTTTTTCCATTAGCTACGAATTATAATATTAGAAATCATTTCTATCCTCCGTGTTTTTTTTTCATATATTCCATCGATACTAATTTTTACAACAAATTACAATAAACTGAAATAAAGTGTCTCTAAATTTTGCTAAGATATTTGTAAAATATTCTGTTTTAAAGCTACATTTTATCAGTATCGTATTTAGAGACTCAATTATTCCTCTAGAATTCATCTTAATTATCATTGAATTTCGAAGACGAATCAATAGCATTGAACGTTACAAATTAAGATAAGTCTAGAAGAGGTATTGAAGTTAGCAACTGAGAGTGTTTATGCCTTTAATAGTTCTCCAAACGGTTAACGATCGATAGATTTTGTGTATTCACTGAATAAATATCAATTTATAAAGGCAAATTCACAGAGAAGATAAATTGAATAAAAACATGTAGTAGCACTTGTAAAAGTACATGTATGTCTTTTAACAAAAGTTTCCAAATGATGTCCTAATAATGAGTCAAAACATGACATTATACTCGTTAAAATTCGATGAAGTTGAGTCGGTTTCATTACAGTTACCTGTGGTCTCGTTCCGCTTCTCATCATCAGTCCCGGTAAAATACCTAGGATTATGAGTCTTATCAATACGGGTTAAATGGATGTTGAACAAATCCAGTGTCACAGGTCAGGAGCAGTATTGATTGCCTTGTTATCAGAGTCATCTACATAATATATACGTAAGTAGTACCTAAACTAGCGATACAACCTCGTTCCGCTCGGACGCGTCCCTAAGTGCGTTTTAACGATTAGTATAAACTCAAATATGATAAATTATCTCGCAGTAAGATTATCTTCGGAAATTAGTTTCGTGAATAGACCGAATGTGCCTAAACTGCTTTATTTGTCTAAAGCCACCTTCGATATTGCCTTTCTAATGAAACGATTTAGGACAAAAACGTAGGATTGTTTCAAAGTCTGTAAGGGACACATCACACAGGTAGAATGATTTTCTGTGTTTTATATATAGAAATCCAAAATTGGAGTTCCATAATATATTATGAAGTTGGTCCAATTGTAAGATTTAAATGATCAAACTAAATAAAAGTATAAAAGCTTTTAAATGTTGATTTGAATTCTAGAGAACACAAAAGAACCTAATTTTATGTTTCTCTTTCTGGTTAAAAAAAATTGCTGTAGGTAGAAAGGAGTATAATGATTTGTTTATTTTTCTATTTGTCATGTTTTCGCAACAACCCGAATAAATCCGTAATTAAGCTACTCGTGAGATAAACCGGGTTAAACGGCACGACGATGAAGACGGACGGATGTTTAGTTTTGCGTCGAACAAAGTATCTAAAATTTTCAAATATATATTAAACTTGCAATGAAATATTTATTAAAAACGTATCTAATATAATATGTAGGTACCTACTAAGGCTAGTATCGTGTAACATTGATCCCATTACGATTTTATTTTATGTCTGGGAAACTAAACAAACTATTACCTTTTACTACTGTTTAAAAGAGTAGTAACAGTTGTGCAGTAACAAAATGTTGAAAAAGAAAACTAATTAAAGCGATTCGATGTTTGTAGTAATTAAAAGTTTAATGATATAAATTTCAATTTTACCGTGACCATTATTGCTAAAAATAAGCAGTATAAAATCATAATAATTGCGCGAAAGAGCTCAAAAAGGTAGTTTTATTAATAATTTCAAAAAATAAATGATCTAAAATACTCTTTAGGCTTTTATTAAACTCCTAACGTCTTTAGTATTTTTTTCAGGTTAAATAAGCAAAGTTTATCCTAAACCGATTATCATGTAGCCGAAATTTTAGACATTAGCATCAATCCAGCCGGGCGCGAAGCCAAATGACGCACATGAAGATGACCCACTTCAGTGGACGGTGTGCCATGCAGGTTACTCTAGCAGAGTGGACTGTAGAGCAATCCCTTAGCTTAGTGGTCTGCTTCAGAAGACCTGCCGTCGCATCGGGGCCTCGTGGTTGAAGGCGTAAGCGATTCTGAGACGCGTCAATAAGACCGAGGAGGGTTTTTTAGGTTTTAGTTTGTAGTACCAGCATTTATAGCAGATGAGCCCCATAAAGCCACCAATATTTTACATGTGGTATAAGTGAATACCTTTCCCAACGTTTAAAAGAAGAGACTAGATGCAGGTAGATAGTTTCCTATTATATTACACTGTACCTATTTACTATTTTTATTTTAATGATGATTCTATATTAATATTAAATTATCCAGGGTGTTATTCAACATAATGACGAAAATTTGTGCGTCTAATACATGGTCACTTCTGGTGTTGGAAACAGAAATAAATAAATAAATATGTTGGGACAATATTACAACAGCGCCATCTAATTCCGTGGTAAGCTAGTTACGTGCTTGTGTTACGGATACCAGATAGTTGATATACTACACATATACAGTTTAAATATATACATATTATAAATATAAACACCCATAACTGGAGTACAAAAATTCGTGCTCAACAAATGAATGCTCCCAGCGGGACTCGAACCCGCGACCGCTGGCGTCAAAAAGAAATAAAACAAAAGACATGCAATTATAAAATACAAATGAAAACGGTAACGATGACGTACCTCATATATCATTAGGTTTTAATTAGGGAATGAATTTAAAGCGGGGAGACAAATCTGGGAAAAATATTTAATCTTATAACTAAGTGAAATGTTATCTTTGTAGTATACAATTATTGTATGCAAATTCTTAAGATGAAATCTTTATCTTAATATCTGTTTTATATTTTGCACTTTACTGAAAGTAGGGTCATAAAATTTAAGTGTTGCTATTGTATTTTCGCAATACTATAATACTATAATACAATAAAGCCTATATGAATAAATGACAGAAATATATTAATTAAGTAACTGAAGATAAGAAATAGCATAGGTACTGAAATTATTCTCATTTTCAGCATCTCATCATTCAGTATATAAATAGAGTTGACAAATGACAAAAAAAACCCAATACCGCTTAATTTCACGGAGATTTCTAACGGGTACAATACTGTTGTGAATATTAAAAAGACGACTTACGCCAGGCTTACAAAAATACTTAGATAAAGAGAACGTTTTTCTTGAACCATTAATAGTACTAATAAACCGCCTTTATGTGATGCAAATGTAAATGTAAATGAAGACGATCGCAATAATATAGGTATACGTTCGCACCCACAATCTAATACACTTGAAAAACGGTATAATATGTCGTTCGTACTTCAGAGTGCAATTAAGCGTTAAGCTTGCTCATTTAAATAAAATTACCTTAATGCATGCATGTCTTTAATAAACTCAACTGAAGAAAAAAATGTTAGATATAGGTACTTAGTAAATAGGGCTTTTTCGTTATTTAGTTTATAGCACCTTTAATATTGTAGATACATAACCCGACCAAAATCAGACTTAGTAAACCTAGCCATAATACGAGTACTATTTAGTTGAACCAGCTAAATCAATACCCACCCAGATTCCTTAACGGAATAATAAATCAGCTCTTTTGTCATCAATCAAGTCAGTGGACAGGAAAATACGAGTTTCTGTCTTGTCGAAAGTTTTGAAGAAATATGAAAGCCACTCACTCACTTACATAAAGATGATTTTAGTTCAAATATAAAACAAAAAAAAATGTCGAACCATACCGCTATCGCTCTTATATTGGAGGCATATCACCTGAAATAAGATGGGAAAACATAATTTAATAATGACTACGAACTTTATTGTACACCCGAAAACAGAAGAAAGTCAACAGAAAAAAAAAGAAATAGGAAAAAGTACAAAAGACGGTAGTACAACATAATATCAAAGTCAATGAAGCTCTTTTTTTTTACGCTGTGATAATATCTACACATAATATAATAAAATGCAACTGACTTGTCATTGTTATCGAGACTAAAACCAAATCTATATTTTTCAGAATAATTGTCTCTCTGAAAATACATTAAGAGAAGACTACTGGATAATTAATTTTGATACAAAATTGCACCAAAACCTGTTCAGCTGTTTTCTCATGATGCAGTCACAGCCAGACAGACAGATAAAAATTCCAAAAACTATAAATAAATAGATACGACTTCTTAAAAAAATACTATTTCTAGAAGATTTTCCAAAAATATTTAATATACAGGTTCAACTCAGAACTTTATTATAAGTTCCTTAAACTCTAGAAAGTAACTATTCTCTTATGAATTGCGAAACTCTGGAAGCCAGGAGTTTAATTCCAAGAGATTTATTTTATTCTAAGTAATTGTCATGAAATGTTCAATTTTATTCAATTCAGTGGCACGTCCTTTGTCCGCGTGGGTCGGTTTTTGTAATTTATGTAAGTGTGTTTTTTTAAACTAAACTAAATCTTTAAAATTTTGGAAAATCTTGTTCGTATAATTATATATAGATGAAAAATTAAATACTAACGTACATACGTATCAGGTATCTATTACGTAACGTTTTGGTCACCAAAATTTAGGAAATCTTAGGGACTCTTAGGAAAAAAAATGGTAGGAAAGAAAATGATTATCTTTTTAATAATGCATGAAGTTGAAGTTAAAAAATATGTATATTTTAGGTACGTAAAGCTTCTCATGAGCTCTCCCTCTCACAGTAAATATTCCGCAATATACGACTGAGCTAACGAATAACCTAACTTTACATATAATATTATGTATTTTAAAATATTATGTAGGCATACTTATTCCTCGGATCTTTATTAGACTGTGATTGATAATAAAAACATAAGATCATCTATGATTTTATTATATCGGTTTTAATGTGCCCTTTTATTAACATGTTTATACTTGATTACGTTTTATCTCAAAAAACCAAGTAAGCCTCCATTTGATAAATAATGAAGTTTAAAATAAATTTTATTTATTCGCATTCATAAAATTTGAATTAAGTCTTTGTGCCTTAGAAAATGAATACCTATGTAATATATTCTGATTTATCTCATTTTTTTCTTCCATGGCTCTGAAGGTAAGCTCTGATAATGAGCTGAATACTTTTTGATATGAATACTTTTTTTAAAAGCAGTTACGAACAAGCTTTGTAATGTAATCGGTTTATCAGAACAGCTTTAAAGAGACTTATCGTAAGTCGCATTAAAATGGGGAAGTTAATAAAGCAAAATTATATTGTAATATAATATTATTACGTTATCAAAATAATTTTAAATACTCGTATATACTGTCTATGATCGCATCACGATAAATTCATTGAACATATTTTGATAAAATTTGGTATAACGATACTTGAATATCCTGTAAAATATAAAGGATACTTTTTACAGTGGAAAAATTTCTCATATCTCAGAAATCTATGCTAACAGTTAAAACTAACCTAGGACGAACCTCGGGTCGCTAATGTTGTATATAGATTTTATATAGGATTTTTTCTATAGGTAAATACGAGTATTTTGTTCAATTTGTTTGTTTTCGTTTATTCAGTACGTAATTAATCATTACTCTCAAGTGTTGTGTTACATCTAGGCTATGTTTAGATTCTGATCAATTTAGTTTATTATGAAAAGGGAAATTATTTATTTAATTTAGTGTCAATTTTCAACCTATAAAAATAATGATTATTCCTTGATATTATACCTACTTCATATACATTAAGGTACATTAATACAAATACAATTAGAAAAAAATTACCTAGTTGGTTATTCTAACTCATTATTGATTATGTATGGATACACATTAAACTTTAAGACTTTAAAGTTGCTCAGCCGCGTGGTCTTATGCGACTTACATTTACGAAGAAGTATTCACAAATGGCCAAGTTTTAACCTAAAATCTAAATTAAGTAATGAATGAACTAATCAAGTTAAAATTTCGTTCATCAAGTCCCTGTAGTCTCGTAACGAGTGAGCTCATAAATCACAGCTTATATTTCAATAGGAATATTTAGGTACTCAGTATAGTTACTTGTTGTTTCTACAACATTTTAATTAAATACACAACAAACTTATTTTATACAAATATAAATTCCTAACATAATATAACGTAAGTTATGTTAATAAAACTCTCTCTGATCATAATGTTCTGGGTCGAGTGCTTTAAATCCATTGAAAGTTGGTGGTAATCATTGGTTATTCATATTTCTATAAATATAAAAGCGCCTAGGTCTGGAAAGTTGGTGATGTTGGTATTTAAAACAGTTGTGTCATAAAGAGCACGTTTTAATTCCTTGATCTCTCTCTCTCTCTCTCTCTCTCTCTCTCTCAATTTGATAAAATATTCCATTACTTTTTGAGAGAGAAGGAGTACTAATCTAAGTTTATGGCTGGCTGGGCATCATTAATGTACTTAGAGTAAATATACACTTTTTTTATTTCGTAGCTATAAAACGTTTTAAATTTTAATAAATTGAAACCAAATCCAAAATAAATCGATCCCAAAACATTCAAATGAGAGGTCTCATTTTACATATAAAATTCTTAAAAATTTTCCTATCCCCCTTTCTAGTCAACTTTGGTGATTATTACAAAAATAGATTATACTTAGTACTTATGCTTGTAAATTAGATGGACATTTGTTATGTTTACAAAGTTCATTCTTAACGACATAATATATCTTAAGAAAGACTGGATGATTCATATATCGTTAAATTCATCTTGTTATCGCGTGTGTAAAGAGTAAAGTTCTAAATCTGTCAAACTAACAAACACTAAAAAACTGTAAATAAAAAGACCCGAATGCGTAAAGAATAAACCAAAAAGGCTGGAGCCTGGAGGGAACAAGTCGATAAAGGCACATATTATTTAGATAGTAGGTATTATGCAGTCGGAGACATGCATGTTTGATACTTGTTGCTAACTTTCTACGTGCAGAGTGCACGTCTTCGACTGCACACTAGGTACATGTGCCTTTGTTATGCAGTCAGTTTATATTATTATAAATTAGCAAACCCGACCCTACCTCGGGCGGGCGTAACTTAAGCTTAATTAAACAGTTTTCATAATTTTCTAATAGAATAAAAGTAGCCTAAGTAGCAAAATCGGTCCAGCTGTTGCAGAGATTAACTGAAACAAACAGATAGACAAATAAAAATTTTTAAAAATAATTTCTTGATGTAAGTACCGTACATAGGTACTTTCAATTTATGATTTAAGTAAAAAGCTGTTCATTTGAAATTAATTAAAGACTATTCAATTTTGTTTATAATATGTACTTACTGTTAGTGATAACTATTAAAGAAAAAATATATCAGGAGCGTATTAGAATTAAATTCACTATTCAAATAATTCTACACGTACGAGAAATCTATTTAGTGCTAAAAATGGAACATCGTATTAAATTCTTATATTTACTTATTTATTCTGTCGAAGCTGTATAATTAATGGCAACATTAATGTTAATTGACAATTCTGTTACGAGTTGAAGCAACATAAAAAATAACGAGTAACAGAGATAAAATAATTTACCTACTGCACTCAGTTCTCACCAAATAATTTTAGTAATACTCGTATATTTAAGTCGTAATATGCAATGGTAGCTCAGTGGTAACGCGCTCGCTTGGGCAACCGAACGAAGCGGGTTCTAATCCCGCATTTGGCACCTCTGGTATTTTAATTTGCGAAGTATTTCTTATAATGATTACCAAGTGTGTTGCCACTTGATTACCACGTTCTGACATGAGTATCTTTTACGGAAAAGAAAAACATCGCGAGGAAACCTGCGTGTTTGTGAGAACTTTACAAGTTTTTGAATAAAATGTAAGTACAGTCCGCCAACCTGCACTTGCCCAGTATGGAGGCCTATGGCTGTACTTTTACTCACTAAAACCTCCAGCGAAACCCGACGCCGCCGAAAGAATCTTTGAACTTTCAAGGCATATATATACCTACATAATATTATGTTTGCTAGTTCTAACATTTCAAATTTCAATTCGCTATATAAAACAATTTATTACGTACTATAGCATAAATAAAAATAAAAAACATTATTAATCTTTGTGAGAAGTCAAAGGGGCTCAGAGCTCACACAGTGTTGGGAAAGATCATCAACATTGACATTGAGCGGAAGAGTCAAAAGCTCTGGCTGTATGTTCGCCCGATCTTCGGTTCTATGCATATAATTTAAAAGAACCATGTCTTGCAGGTCATCATACATCTACTTGACTTGTAAAGTCTCTGTTTATCGGTTCTCCTTTCATTTACCACCGGTTTTCAGCAACTTCAACATGCTCATTCTCTGAACAACCCTAATTTTCTGCTTAATTTTAGATTTGTCTTCTAGTGACAGTTGGCACCGTCTGTCCGTCTGTCAGTCTGTTAACGTTTTTTTATAAAAAAATAATGATCACCAATTCATTATTATAATGTAATTCATACATACGTAAATAGAAGCAACGATAGAAGTAATAAAAGTCTAAAGTTATGTTAACGAAAGCCTTTATACTAAGGAACACTCACAATAATTATTATTCTCATCAATATAAAACGTCTTGAGCGAAGCCAGCGTAAGTCGCCAGTATTTAATAAGAAACAAGCATTGAAAGCTAACCTTAAGGAGTATTTAATTAGGGTAAAGGGATGCTTATACTCGTAAATTGGCTCAAGGGTTGTTTATAAGTATAGGCAAACTATACAAACTTCCATTAAAGAACAGTTTGTATTTAGAAACGAATGCTACTATGCATTTCGCACCTCTGGTATTTTAATTTGCGAAGTATTTCTTATACCTACGTATCTCTTAATAGTTTAATTACTAATCAAGTTTACTCAACGTACGTAATAGTTATTAGTTTTGTTTTTAAATCAAAATTCAAATAAAAACCATAAAACTACGAAGCCGTGGAGAATGTACCTATTAAAAATAAGAAACCGTTCTCGAAATTGATTTATAGAAAATGTAGTCTATTGATTTACTGATTACAAATAGCCCAAAACATTAAAGAAAGCTAGGAGGATATCTCTATGCTTCTGAAATTCAGAATACATTCATAATTACCCACTCTTATATTTTTGGAACAAAAATGTTTATCTTATAGGAAAGTATTTTTGAGTGAATTGCCAATTAGCAATTTGTTTTATTAACATCTTTATTTACACTTAATCCTTATATATTTAGCAACTATTGCATTTATTTTTATTATATTTTTTTTTATTATTTTTTTTATTTTTAAACTATACTCCTACCTTATTTTCATTTATAATACTAGTATTTGGCTTTATATTACCTACTAGCGACTCACCCTCGCTTCGCTAGCGTCAGCGTAGTCATGGATTCCTCTAGTTAAAATAAATAAAATTCTAAAATATAACCTCCTCCTTTTTTGAAGTCAGTTAAAAAGTAGTGTAAGTTACGCCTTATAACATTAGCTATCTGCAAGTAAAAGTCCCGTCAAAATCCGTCCAGCCGTTTCAGAGATTAGCTGGAACCAACAGACAGACAGCGAAATATTTTGAAAATTGATATGCATTTAGTGAAAAGTTGTTAATTTGAAATTAAAAACAGACAGTTCGATTTTATTTATATGTAAGTATAATTTAAGTAAGTTTTTTACACGAGTAGAAAGGACAAAGATTTCTTATTGTTAAGTTTCATGTTGTTTAAAATAAGTTACACCTACTCTATAAAAGTTAATGATAGTGGGTTAAAGTAACTTCCAATAAAGAACAACCTCAATTATACAAATTTTATAAAAGCTATTAAGAGATATTGTAGATAACAAAACAGTCAAATTGGCATTGTAGACAAAAAAACATTTTAGTAGGATTATTATGGCTGTTGTCATTCCATGGATCAGTCCATTAATCGGTTGATTAAAAATTAAAAAATCTATATATGAATATAGTTTCTAAAAATAAATAAATACCTTAGGCCACCGAGCTGATAATTTATTTTTCTAGATTCCCACGATTTATAAGTTCAAGAGGTTTACTGTATCTACGGAGCTAAATTGGTTATTTTTAGAAAACCATTGATGTGTCATAATAATTCAATTGCATCGTGAGTGGACAAAAATTAATAAAATACTTAGGTTACTTTTTTTATTATATTTTCGCGAGTGTGTATCGTTTATATTAAAATATCAAATTAAAACGTCTACTCGTGCAAAAGACGTGAATTAATTTCCGATCCTAAGCTCATAGAACGTATCAATTTATAATAACCTAAATTCATAAAATTGCTTTATATTATGATGAGAAATGTCTTCTGATTAATAAATATACGAGTATATCGAACGAATAAAAATAATTTATTCTCCCTACATTCGGCCAAATAGAGTAGAATAAATCACTTAATATTCAACATTTAATTTAAAGCTATTTGAAAAGATGAAGTACTTAGTATCGTACTACAATTACGATAATCATGGTACGAGAGCTAGCAACGTCGGGAAAACAAGCATTTCAGTAAGGCCAGCTTTTAGATATGCTATCTCTCCTACTCTCCCGGACATAATACGGGCTGTCTGGCTAGCGGTAGTGGTTGCGTTTATCAGTGCGCATCGTACTTGAATAGGTAAAATATCAATTTATCAAAGATTTTTAAGAAGGTCCTTTTGTTTTTATTATGTTAATTGAACTTTTTGCAACATGAATCTATTATTGCCAGACAGTTTAATTGTTGTTTAAATTCTGCCAGACGCTAATTTTTAATAATTTTTGTTTAGGCTCAACTTCAAAAGGCTATTATTTTGTTTAATCAAGTAATTGTTTCTATTTTCTGTTAGGCGCATAGACAAATGTATGTGTAATTTAAGTTTCGTTACGTGTCGTCGTCCACTTCAATTATACTAAATTTGCCCATGTAAATTATTGTAATTAATAGAACCAAGAAACAAGCAAGAAGTCTTTAATTCGTCTCCATTGTGTCCCTAACTCCTAAGAGACATTGGTTTTTTTTCAAAATGTTTTAGTATGGCTGAAATTTTTATATTATGTTAGTGAGTATACTGATCGCTTGAAGGTCTGCGCAAAAGTGGACAACGACACGTAACGAAACTTAATAACTTAATCAAGTATACGAAATTCTAGGTAATTCTTTATCGAAAGCTCTACCGTGCTTTCACGCACTTACGGGATTGCGACTACACGCCAGCGTTCTTCCGGAAAGGTAAACTTCGGCCTTTTAAACTGTTAGAGCAATCAGAACAATATCAATCAGCCTGTCAAAATATTATAACAGATGACGAAAAATTGCTGGATGAGGCATTTAAAATCTTACAAAAATTTAATTGTCATATTTACGGAGCTAGGGACGTCAATGACGTTCAGTTCCATCTATTTTCAAATACTTACCAGTCTAAAAAATCCGACGATAACTTTGAGAAAAAATTTCGTAATAGAAAAGATATAACTGATTTATTAATCTTTCTTATTTTATTAACCACTTGATCCCCGCCGGTACCTATGTGTACCACTTCCGGCGTTACCGTAGATCCCCGCTGGTACCTATGTGTACCACCTCGCCCTCTGCGCTTTTATCACTTATTACACAACGAAATCGATATATTTTTTGCTAAATAAGTAATGCACGCTACCTTTAGAAATTTTATTACATATATAATGAAATATTATTTTAATGAGATTCCGGCAACATTAAAAACAAATGCGCCAAAAGTTGTTAAAATTTAAAGTAAAGCGCGCGCGACTCGCTATTGGTTTAGTGAAATTTAAAAATTGAAAACAAGTGAATTTGTGCCTTAAACGCAGGCATATTAATTGTTAATATTCTTTGCTACTATTGATATACTAATTAATTTATATTTACGTTATAATGTTAGTTTTTTGGTTAAAGTAATTCTGATGTATTGAAATTTGTAAATAAAGTCGCCATTATTTTACATGAATTTGGACTATTACTCACTTATTTAGTATCTGATAAAGGTAAATTACTGTAGAAAAATAAATATAATTTCATATTTTCAGTTTTTTGTAGCATATTCCAATAGTTTTATAATATAAAATGTGTTTATTTATAAATAATAATAATATAAGCCTATAAGCTGTCAAATGTGACATATTTGACTTTCCTCAAATTTGAGCTAGACATTGACACATGTCGATATATTATGCTATCGATGATATCGATATTTTAATATAAAAAATGTATAGTGAAGAAATATGTGTTAGCTCATTCTAGAATAAAATGTTATATAAAATTTAAATATTCTTATGTATTTCAAATTAAATCAAGTATACATAAGAGTTTCAATACAAAGTCTAACATAATATACTATATTATTATAATAGCAATACAAAGACCTTCTAAAATAAAATATTTTTTTCTTGACGATATTGAGTGTTTATAGTAGCTTGAAATGGGTGTACGAGTACAACACGTACTATATACCTAGATAACTTATATACAAACTATCGTCCCCTTCGGACGATAGTGTTTGTATATACATTTTGATGATTTCCATATAAAATAAACGGTTATATACTTTTATTATTCAGATATTTTTTATAGATAAACTTATGGAGAGTTCCCAACAAAACAAAAACAAGTATTCAAAATGTTCCAAAATAGTCAATAGAACATGAATTTTTCCAAGTAATTCTAACAGAATTCGGAGCGAAGACAAATACGACAAAACAAATAAAGAAGAAAAGGATTAATGTCATGAAACCGATAAAATCACTTTTTCTGATACATATGATACATTTTTACAAAATAATTTCATCAAGACTTATAGCTTGCTTCAAAATATTGTCATTTTTATAGTAAATTAATCATTTTTTTTGTAAATAAAATAAAGTCTATGCTGCTCGCTGAAAATAAAGCTTTCTCTAGGTGAATTTATAAATTGGTTTTGGACTTTCGGAGCCTATACATTACAATGAAACAAGTGAAATCTTTTTTCTTTTTATAATATTAATGTATAAAAATTCCTTTTTTGTAAATTTATTGCTGCTTTGAATACTGGATAAGAAAAAGACAATCATCTAGAGTAAATTATTAGTTTGCTTTTGAATACCTAAAGGATTATCTGGATTAAAAGGTGAGGTCAGAAAATTTTAGAAGTAAGGATCTTTGAGGCCAATTACGTTAAACTAAATACTGTACGTAATGGTCTTTTTTGTTATCAATTTTAGTCATCAAAAACTATAAGAGCGATATTATTGAATTGCAAAATAAAAATTTTGTACCATATAAGCGGAATAATTTTTATTATATTATTTAAATAATTAAAACTTTAACTGAACTTTTTATATAAAACTTGCCTTTTAGTTTAGTTTCAATATTATATTTTAGTTTCAATATATATTATATTTTAGTTTCAATGAGAATTATTACTTTAGCAAGATATGTTATTAGTTTTTGAGCGTTTGCAATTACAAATTTTAATGCAAAATTGACTTTATTTCTCATGAAAATACTATATTATGGACAATTTAAATTATACAACTTATGATTAGATTATTGAAGATTCGAAAATAATATAGTTTTGTCAAAAAAAATTACATAATATAATAAAATACAATAATGTATTCCATAAAATATAATATTCATATTACGAAATACTTAACATGATAGCCAGATTTCTGACTCTTGCATTTATGAGATAATTATAATATTTTTTATTTTATATTTTATGAAAATTTGAATGCTCAATATAGTAATATTTTAAATCTCGTATATATATGCATAAAAATAAAATATCTGATTTCAATTGCTGTACATAAATATAAAATTTATTATTTTGTTTATATTTGTTTCGCCGTTCACAACAATTATCGATAATTTTTGTGTTGACTGTTGAGGGGTACAGCATTACTACGCATCAAAATATTTAAAATTATTATTATCAGTACAATAATTTGGACAACTTTACATGTTTAAATATTTAGATTCTTGAATGAAAAGTAATAAAGGTTTCATAATATAAGTGATATAGTTAGCTTGTATATTCAAAATTTAAGCTAAATAATAAATACAAAAATGTGAATTATATTGAAATACGAGTGTTTTTAAAAATAACCTCAATTTTTCCCTTTTATAATAAAACCAACTGAATTCTAATCACAGTGGATTGTGTTCAAGATTTATTGGTGTATGTTTTTAAAGTAAGAACTAATATGTATTTAAGTGTAACTTTTGCTAAGAATCTACTCACTATATCCTGATGATTGCTTTTAAAATCGCGCGGTAAGCTGTGTAAATACATCGAACGAGCCGCGATATTTATAAAGTTTTGAATGTGATTGTTACTTACAACTAATGAAAATAATTCAATGAATGGTTTTGTGTGACTACATGTTTATTCACAAAGTAGTTTTTCAAAATTAGTGTAAATATAAACCCTGGTATTATCAGAAATCATTGTAATACAAAAAGTAGAATATTTTTAGCCAACGTTAATATTTTACAAGCTTATTTATGATTTATCAATAGTTTAAAGTACATTTTATATACTCTCATAAATGCTCAAATTATTTAAGAATCCAAAACAACTGAAACATTTAAAATCGCTGCTGTATATTTTAAATTGTAAATGTTTTTTTATGTTATGGTAGAATCGGCGAAAAATGTCAAACGGGCTCGGTGATTATTCGGTGTTGCATGTCATAATGCGCGGGCGTCTAGTGGTTAATACACAAATGAACTCAATGGTTTTTAGTCGTAGATCGTTCTGAAATTAAAAATTACCGTCCTATATCAATTCTATCATGCTTCTCAAAGTTGTTTGAAAGCCTAATATATCCCATACTTGCTAAACACTTTAGTAATGTCATTGTTGGTTCTCAACACGGGTTCAGAACTGGGTTATCAACACAAACAAACCTAGCAGTTTTAGTTTCAGACTTAACATTAGCAATTGATAAAGGGGAACAGATGGATGTCATTTACACTGATTTTAGTAGTGCTTTTGACAAAGTGGACCATAAAATTCTTCTTGATAAGCTTTATCAATATGGACTAGGGATTACTTTAGTTCAATGGTTTAAATCATATCTTTTACAGAGACCATTAACCGTTAACGTTTGGATTTGAATCAAAAACATATTTTGCCAAACGCGGGGTGCCGCAAGTTTCACACTTGGGACCACTATTGTTCCTTGTTTTTATTAATGATATAACTGAATATATTAAGAACTGTAAATGTACACTTTTTGCCGATGATCTTAAATTGTATAAGACAATCAAATCATGTGAAGACATACAATTAATCCAAGATGACCTTAATAATATCGCCAAATGATGCCGCCTTAACCACATGACTCTTAATGTTAGCAAATGTTTCCACATTAAATTTACCCGAAAAAGAAAACCACTTGTGTCTAAATATACTATTGAAAACGCACTAGTAAAAGAGGTATCCGTGATCAAAGACTTAGGAGTCACTCTTGATAGTCGGTTAACATTTGTCTCGCATATCGATAAAATTGTTCAAAAAGCTGCACATAATTTAGGATTTATTAAACGGAATGCTCAAGATTTCTGTAGGGCGACAAAAATTACTTTATTCAACGTTTTGGTACGCAGTTGTCTGGAATATGCTAGTATTGTTTGGAATCCCCTATACAATGTTCATGCTCAACGCATTGAAAGCATTCAACGCACTTTTACAAGACATCTTCAGTGAAGAGAACTTTTCTCACAGGCAGCCATATCACGAAAGATTGGCTAAGTTTAATATTCAGTCTCTTCGTGACAGGAGAGAAATTCTTGACTTGAAATTTTTACACAAAATAATAATACATAATAGATTTTTATTTTAGATTCTTAGTACCGATTTAACTGAAAGCATTTCAATATCTGTCCCTTCCAGAAATCCCAGAAACAAGATCCACAATATATTTTACATACCTAGTGTGAGATCTAACCTCGGTAGCCAAGCTCCAGTTTTACGTATATGTGCTAAATTATAAATATAATAATTTACAGAAATCGATTCCTGGCATTGACATTTTTCATGATTCCTACTCTGTTTTTACACGTAAGTGATCTAATAGAGATCACTTCAACAAAATGTAGATTAGTTTAATTTTAGGATTGTAACAGATTTTTAAGTTTTAACAAATATTAATACTTTTAACTATTGTTTACATATACAGTGAACGCTATGTAATGTCCTCCCGGCCGATTACGGCCACGGCGGCCAATCTCATTGAGACTAGCCAACGGCGCGGGATATATTATAGTGCACAAGTGCACAAGTATTTTAAACATACATATTATTTTTTTGCAAATTCACAAATATTTTGCAAATTTTATTACCTAAGCAAATTAGCTTGTTTTATAAGTCGCTTGTTTTGTATAGGTATCCATCCAGCAAGTCGGAAATAAGTACCTATTTTTAAAAAGCTTTCGCCTAATATTGTACTTAGCATAAGTATATTAAGAAGCAGGTGCAATCAAATTAAAGTAGTATCTGATACCGTGAGTGGATGAAATGATATCAGTCACAAGTGTGGCTGTAAATTGCTGCAACTGCGATAAGTTAATTAATTTCGCAATAGGCTGCCAGATAAGCCATGTTCAATCTATCGAAGATGACGCACTATTAGAATCATGGCAAAGAGTACGCTATATACAGAATCTTTAAATCTTATTACAATGTATGTATCTTATCCTGTCTATACTAATTTTGTGAGATTCCTTAATTTAAATTAAGATATTTCCATTAATTTTTTAAGGATAAGCGTGTAAATGTTTTCTCCGGTCACGTTAAGGCTAGATAGATGAAATTACGTATTCCAATAAATAAAATGTGATAACCATATGCATAGTCAGTAGTCACCCATAATTTATGACAATATTTAGTAATAAGTAAAGACTAAAGTTGAAATTAATATTTTATTGCGCGCTCATTTTGTTTTAATGTGTAGGTACTCGTTTACTCACAATATTAAAGTCCGTAATCCAACATCATAAATTACTATAACAATTTAACCTCACATAAAACTTCGTAAATAAAACTTTGCTGAAAATAACAAGATAGATATTCAGATTTTTGGATGAACAGAGCTTTAAAACTGTGGGAAAAGTAAATGTCGCATGAAACACGTAACTCTTGTTTTTATTTGCTCTATGTTTTTCTGACAGTCAAGGCTCGTTGTGCATGCATATCTCGATTTGTGGATCAATCAGCTTAGTACTTTTATTTAGATCGGACGAATTTATCAAGGAGCTTCGATAATGCAGTTAAGCTTTTAATGAATCTACTTATTTAAATAATGCTTATACAGCAAAAGAACAAATTAAACATTTATGACACCCGGATCAAAAGATTCCCTCGTATTTGGTTCTTTAACTAATTATGCTGTCATTAGAAACCTACTTCGTAACAGTGGGATCTATAACTTAAGTAAGTATATATTATTCGTAATTATAATTTCGTAAAAGTTGTTTTTGAATTTTTTTTGACATCTGTATGAATAATAATGATAATCCAATAAGTTTTTTCAAAAAAAAAATACAAAATGTACATTAAATTTGACTCAGTATTGTTTATATGTTCCTATAGATTTCTTTTTATATATAACTAGCAGGAACCGCGGCTTCGCTATTTGGCTTATAATGTACCAACGTTTAATTCCCCTGCTTAGAGTTCCACCCCTCTTTTATGAGAACCAGGTATTGTGTTATTGTAACACACACATTGATACTGTAGGTTACTGTTCTTTATACGTGATGATAAAAATAGGTATTGCGAGTTAAATTTAAAGATAGATATTTAATGTTTTAGACTTTTCTGTTGGGTTTTTTAAGACATAAAATTTCCTACTACATAGTTTTGATTTATCTCTTAAGAATTACCCACCAAATCGTAATATACAAACAAACAAACAAACAAACAAACAAAAAATCAAATCTTTCCTCTTTATAATATTAGTATATATAGAAGATATTAGCATAGATGTATATAAAAAGAGGAGGCATTAAAACATAAACTAATTCTCTTTTATATATCCTAGGTCAAGAGAACCAACTTTAACCTTGTCGTACTGCTAAGGCCTAAGATACAGCACTTCTGAGAAATATGGGTCCACAGCATTTATAATTTGCAGATCGAGCACGATCAAACACTCATTGCTGCCACGACGTACTTTGTGCTCGCAGATTTATCCTGAGCAACTAAGTCTCTCAAGAGTGCCCAACTCCGAGGAAGCTGAACAAATAACAGTAGAACGATTTTCTTCGTGTAATTCAATCAAGAGGTCGAGCGAGTTGAGGTCCAATCGATAGTGACCTATTCCACCCTCTGAAGGAGAAAGTTTTTAAGTGAACATGTTTTACTAGTACAGTCCCTGGATATTAAACTTATAAGTTTTAAAACCATTTGTAAAAAAGGGGAAAAAAAGGTTATATTGTTATATTAGACTCTCTCAGGTTCTTTAGTTAATCATCACTAACAGTACATATACAAAGTCCTTCGTCGGGACTGTCTGTCTGTTCGCGAAAAAGTAAAAAACTATTGCACCAATTTTCATGCTGTTTCCACCAATGGTTAGATGGTTCTCGAAGAAAGTTTAATTATATTATTAATTGTCAAGTCATTTAATTGGTTTTATATATATTAGCGAAAATGTCGCAAAAAATACGGATGCGAGAGAGCAATGCGAAAAAAAATAAGCCATCTGGGAGCTTTCAAGGAAAACTCTGCTTAAGCCCTTTGAGATATAACAAAATGATGTATGGTGGAATTCTGTATCTTCTGGTCTACAAAAAAGTCCGCGATGGCATATTATGTCTATCTCTTAAGGATAACATACTATATCCATTTTAATACTTTAAAAAATGGGCAATTATAAAGCGGTAATTGGAAAGCTATTTATGCAACACAAATACGGTATTAATCCTTATCATTTTAAACAAATTAGCGGATTTAAGCATTTTATGCACAACCTTTGACTTAAAGAGAATGTACCATTTTAAACAAATAAAATGAAACCATTGTGTGCACAATGAATTTTAAAGCATACTGATGTTAAAAAAAGTAATGATTTATGAATGAAAACAAAGAATGAAAAAATAAATTACACAATATTGACAACCAATGAAATAATTAAGTTAAAAGCTTTCTACGCTTGCTTTATGTTCTTAGATTCATATCATCTATAGAGCATTACATTACATCACTTTGTATCACTTTTACTGTGGTTGTTACATATAGAGCTAGATAGACGTCTCACATAAGTAATTCTTTACAAATATATTGTGTATAAAAATCAGATCAATATTAGAAATTGTATTTTAAAGTTATTTTACAAGTGTCTTGATCACTCTTATCACTTATGGGCTCCCATATATATATATATATATATATATATATATATATATATATATATATATATATATATATATATATATATATATATATATATATATATATATATATATATATATATATATATATATATATATATATATTATGAATAATATGTACTTTAACTACTTTGTTGATTGATTACTATTTATTTCTGTTAATATTTTCTGTTACAGCCTGGTGTTGGAAAGTTGAAGATACATGGTTACACTCCTATGAATCACATCAATGACGTACATCAGTCGGTATGGCGCAGTCTCTCATCAGACATATCGAATTGTCGTCCAACTGGTGAATATTACTGATAGGAATAATGCGTTTGCATGTGCGTGTACTTCTGCATTAGTATCTCTCGTGCAGCCTCATTGAGACTGGGCGTCGTGGCCAAAATCTATCAAAAGATCAAACATTACGATATACACGAGATTTATTCGTCAAAATCCATATAAAAATGAAAACATATCACATAACACACAAAAAAATAATCACCTAAATTCTGTAAGAAGCCCTTTTGAAGGTTATTATAAATTATTATTAGCATAAAATATTATTATATTTGAGTAAATAAGCATATCATTTCAGTTGTAAGAAACAAAGCAGATCAACATTGTACAAAGGTATCTGGTCGGACACAAGTCGGGTCAGGTTCACAGAAAGGATTTCAAGCAACAACATAATCAAATTATGTTTTGGAATAGCTCCTCTATTTTCTTTTATTTCTGCCCGCATCTTTACCTTTGGGATAGAGTTTTCTCCTTCTGAAATGAAATGTTAGTTAGATTCGGATTTTATTTAAAGTTATTATAAATGCCAGTTTACATTCTTATGTGTACTAGAGAGCTTATTGGTACTGAAAACTATTTTCAAAATTTTGAGCAATAGTGTCAGAAATACGCTTAGAAATTTTACCATTTTAAATAAGTAAGTGTAAAATTAATAACTTCAGAAGTAGAGTGTTCTTATAATAATATGTTTTTTCAAGTATAACATAGGTTTGTATTAGAACCCTGATCGTGTTCAAATTTCTTCAAAAGCACATTATATATTGAAGAATAAAAGAATATATTTTTGCCACTTAGCAAGTATATTTATCACGAAGAACCAATTTTATAAATACATACTGTTTTCTGACGCCAGCACAACAGGCAGCTGCTTTAAACTCAAATTTATTTCATCTTAAATTTAAGATAAGGGCTTCTATAACAAAAGGTAAGGATCGAAAACATAAAAACATCAAGATATATATCTGAGATAGAGACCGTAACATTATTTATATCAACATTACTGTGTGTCTGTGACCCACTTGTATTCAAAAAAGGTATCTTAGTTACTATAATTTTTATTTTTAGAGAGCACTATAATTTTTATCCTTTTAAGGAGAAACAATCTGCATAATTTATTATATATAGATAATTATAAATACATATAATGTATAATGTTATGTATGTATGTATCTATATACATTACGTAAACACATGTCAGTTCATTACCAAGCAAATAAAAGATCAAGATCGAGCTTTTATACCACTTATAAGGGCATTTATTATATGCTAGGAACAAGTCTTGACTTTACCTTTAATTCACACAATATAGGTAAAATTTTTACTTCACCAATTAAAAAACAGACGAGACAAATAATATACTAAATACGATAATTATAATAAGGACATATCAAATATTCGCCTAAATCTAAAAAAATAAACGGTAGGTATTATTTGACAAAACAAGAAACAAAAACATTAATATCTATTGTTATTTTATTTGCTATTCGAGTATTCAGCCCTTATTATCGTCCCATTTCTGGGCGCGGGCCTCCCTTCAAGACGAGGGGTGCCAGACCGTAGTCCACCACGCTTGATAATTGCAGGTTGGCGGACTCTAAACCGGACCCGGAATTGAATACTCTTCTCATTGTAACCCCTAACGAGCGCATTACCACTGGGCTACCACTGCCTTTTTCTTAAACTGATTTTTCAAAAATTAGTCATTAATGACCTCATAATATTTTTAACACATCAATTCAAAACAGCATTAGGATAAATAGAAAATTAAATACACTATAGTATATAATGTCATTATTATTATTTATATCGTTACTAGTAACCCGGCCCGCTTCGATGGGCGTAAGTTAAAATAAATTGAACGGCTTTTATTTCCTTTTTTGAACTTAAGTACCTTACGTTAAACTAAACTGTAAATGTAATTAATGTAAATTTAAACCAAGATCTTAATAGAATAAATAGATACTATTGATAAATTATGGTTTTACTATAATTCTATCAAACGTAATGTACTTATTATAAATGCGCTTTAAAAATTAACCTTAATACCGACTACAGTACAAACATACAATTACGAAAAAAATGACTCGCTGAAAAGCACGTTTTGTCTTTTAAAAAAAACACTTTAGCATTTAAATACACGCGCCGGCCCTCTGGCCGATAATGCCGCAACCGCTATGTCCCTGCATTTTAAATCTGTAATATCTTCGAAAATATTCATTTGAATTACATGCTGTAAAGGGTCATATTGATTTTTATTAAATGCATAATTTATTTAAGATACCTACTTAATTGGATAAGGATTGCCTAAAATCGCTTCGTAAATAAGCCATTATTTCTCGTAAAACGTAGAGGATAAAAAATTGTTATTGTCGGTTATCCCTAAGAGATAAACATATGCCATCGCGGACTTTTTTGTAAGCTTTTTAAGGTGTACAATACTGTAGTTCATTATTTTGATTTATCTCGTAGAGTTTAGCCAGCGTTTGCAATGTAAGTGCAAAAAAAGTGTTTATTTACTACATTCCATTAAAAACCTCTAAAATTTTATTTTATTATTAAAATTATATTTACATAAACTAGCAAAGATTAAAGTTTCTATGAATTCAAAATACAACTAAATATAAAAATATATACTAAAAGAATGAACCTAAAACTAAAAACCTTAAAAAATATACTATAATAACTAAAATATATTATTAAAAGGAGTCCCTTTAGGCAAGGTTCCGAAGATACTGGCAGCGTTCCCCCTTTGGATTGCTACACTAATTCTTTGTCCGAGGTAACTGCCAGTTATAAGTAATATTATAAGTATATAGTGTTTCTCTCCTATATTATGCATTTATTATACATATAAACCTTCCTCTTGAATCACTCTATCTATTTAAAAAAACCGCATCAAAATCTATTGCGTAGTTTTAAAGATCTAGGTATACATAGGGACAGACAGATAGCGAGGCGACTTTATTTTATTATACTAGCGACTCGCCCTCGCTTGGCTCATCCCTAGGCGGTGCGGTAGGCGATTCGTAAGACGGCGGTCGCGTCCATAATTTTTTTACGGTTTCTCTTAAGATATTCGTTTAAATTACTTGATGTGAAAGACTAAAGAGTAATATAATGTGTATGAAATGCTTAAAGCCTCTAACTTATTTATAAACCTTCCTCTTGAATCACTTTATCTATTAAAAAAACCGCATCAAAATCCGTTGCGTAGTTTTAAAGATCTAAGCATATATAGGGACAGAAAGACAGCGGGAAGCGACTTTGTTTTATACTATGTAGTGACTATGTAGTGATAATATGAGACTGACAGCCTAGAAGTAAATAGCTCGCTTTAGACCTGCCAGTGTAGTGGACTCTGGACAAATCCCGTAGATAACGTAAGTATTCCCGTACCCGGCAGTGAGAATTTAAAAAAGTCTGCATGGATATATAATATATTACATAGGTACATAAAAAATCATTGTTTTGGTTTTCCTGCACTTTTAGAGGAAGAGTAAAGACGCCTGTGCCTAGTAGTAAGAAGAAGTACTAGTGGACTAATTTTACATTTACATAAATGACAATTGCGAGTTCGCTTTATTTATAGCGCACGCTTGCATTAACAAAGAATTGAACTGAATTTTACAAAAAAGGTTTTTATTAAGTTAATTTGTTCCTGAAAATAATAAAATTATTTTTTCCATGACCGTAATGATTTTCGTGATATTTTTTAGAATGTAAGTGGATGCGAAACCTGTATGTAGCGAAAAGTAATCAAAACAACTAAGCGCCAATTAAAAAAAATACAGATTATTTTTAAAGTCAGTTAAAACCATCGATGTGACCTCATCAATCAATTTAAATAATTTGATTGAGCCTGTAGATAAATAGGTACATGTCACGTGTAGTACATCAGAACATCGTACGTGAAACCATTTTTGGTATATAATTGAAAATACATTAAAAACGCAAATTAACAGAAATTGTCTTTTTATTCTATCAAAGGTGCATAATAATCCTTTTTACATACTTGAATACTAATTATATTATTGCTATCATACCATGAGCCTCAAGGAAGTGTCAAACCCGCGATCTTCAGCGCAATAAACGAAGTGAAGTAGCCACATGAAACATTCCGCAACGACAAGTTAATTAATATTAGCTATTAATAAGTAAATACATTTACTTATAATAAATAATATATGAAAAGGAAATGAAGATATCATATGAAATAAATGATTATAGTAATGGAACGTCCGTTGTATGAATATATGGACAAAGTTACTACAAGTTTTGTACACATTCCTGCATATTTAGAAAATACATACTTAAACGAAAAATTTTATATTTCGATAGAAGGTATTCTTGTTTGACTATGTTATCCGATGGGTCCTGAATACATTATACAGCATTTGCCTAATAATAATAATAAAAAAATCTCATTCCGATCCAATCTCGATTCAATAATACATGCTGATGTTTACGATACAATAAGAAAAGTCATTGGTTGTAGCAACCGGCATTTTAATGTGTTTAGTTGATAACCGCATGCCGTGCGTGGCGCTCGTGCCTCCATTAGTCACATGAGTTGTGATCTAGCGATCGTTGAGTGACCTATTTCCATCGTCGGGTATACCGCCCATTACAATACCTTACCTTACGCTCCGAGATACACTTCGGCCAGGAGCGCTCTCAAGCATCGCAGCTGTGACGACCCGTAAGGAATATAAATTGACAACACGCTCAACTCTTCCAGACACGATAAATAACAATTGACCAAGGTAGACATTTGCTTATATAATATTAATAAGCAGTTTTTTTTCAGTTTATTTATAGAAATGATATTAAGTATAATATGTAATCATAAAATTATATTTCCATTAGAAGATACCTCAGTACATGATTTTCCTAGATTACAATGCCGAGATGTCTAAGGTCGATTAGTGCAAAATGTTATTCAGTAGTAGGTACATATTAAATAATATTATAGACTTAATAATACATATATTAAAATATGTATTTTAAATGCATAAGTCAGCAATGGATTTAAAATTTAAATATCTACCTACCTGCTAATGAACCACTGTAGTAAAAAATGTTGAATATGTAAACACAAGCATACAAAAAAATATTTCGTGAAATACGAAAACTTAGGTATAAGAAATACGTAGTGGAAATTATAAGGAATTTTTTGCCTTCAATACGAGGGGATCAGCCATCAGGCCACCACGCTGGCCAAATGCTTATTGGCGGACTTTAAATGCCTTTGAAAACTTGCTAGGTTCTCAGACATGACGGTTTCCTCACGATGCTTTCTTCACCATAAGACAAGTGGTAATCATACTAGAAATGATTCACACATGGAAATATCAGAGATGCAATACCCGGTATTTGAACCCGCATCACTCGGCTTCCCGAGCGAGCGAACGTTACCACTGCTTTTGTACTACAAACTAATACTTATCTAAAAACCAGGGAATTTTTGATGTCTTTTTATATTAGTTTTATTTAAAATGTCAAATATTCACGTAAGTGTAATAAGGTATTAAATATAAGACGGTAAATACTTCAAAAAAGTTACAAAAACATTATTCGCAACAAACACTTGTAGCAAATGCTTCAACTAAGTATAATATTGTGAAGAAACTATAATATTATCAAGAATGTGATTAGGTGTATTTTAGGTTCTTACTTCTTAGTCTTACTAAATTAAGTCACCAAATATTCAAGGATATGGAGATTAATGACTTCAAAAGAACAATGGAATAATATGACTAACACACATGTAAGTATACTTTAGTTGTGAATTTTTATCTTTTATCTGAACACTTACCTACCTACTAAGGTTATTTCGCCAAAGTGTAGGTATATGTAAACCATTTGATATGCGATAATATCGATATGCGTTTTGTGGAATATTTTGCACACAATCCTTTTTATATGCTTTAAATTGAGTTACATTTTAATAATTTTAAGTGTCAATATTGCAGTGGTAGCCCAGCGGTAACGCGTCGCTTGCATAACCGAGTGATGCGGGTTCAAATCCGGGTCTCGCACCTCTGATATTTTCATGTGCGAATCATTTCTATCATGATTACCACTTGTCGTACGGTGAAGGAAAACATCGTGAGGAAACCTGCATGTCTGAGAAAACCTAGCAGTTTTCGTAAGACATGCGAAGTCCGCCAACACGCACTGGGCCAGCGCGGTGGACTATGGCCTGATCCCCCTCGTACTGAGGGAGGCCCGTGCCCAGCAGTGGGACGTTAAAAAAAAAGGGATGATGATGATGATTAAAAAAGTGCGTTTTAGGTAGTCCAAAATGCTACGTTAAATCTACTTAATTAATTAAATTTTTCAACTTAAATAGAATGTCTCACGTTCAGACATTTCACACTTTAAATATCTAAAATCGAGACAAAAGATAGTCTTAAAACTTTATGATATCACTAGAAGTATTAGAGTTATATGACCTAAATGACATTTTTCTCCTATTGTTTCATTAATTTAATAAATGTAAATAAAAATACATGTTTTAAATTTAATTTATTACATCAGTACAAATTACCACTTCGTTATAATGGATAACAGCTGCTACAAGTATTTTATACGTTTTATCAAACGATTTCAATGTGCTTATAAATCTTGTTATCCGCCCTTTCAACAGTTCTACTTAGGCCTAAATTATTTTCTCGCGGAATCAGATCAGCGAGATTAAATTCATACAATGCGCTCTTGCTGTCGCCAAATACCCTGGGCGCCGGGTACCCAGTTCGTTGGTATTAGACGAATATCACGAATATAACGACGTATCGCAATTATAATGTAACTGAAGGTCGTAAGTACACATGATTTGCTGGTAATGAAAAAAACTTATTTACGAGGGTCTGGTACCCTCGCTAGTGGCCTCCAACCTCCCCTATAGCCACCCCGAGCCTCGCTAAACTGATTTACGAGCGACTGAACTCACGATACTGAATTCAACACTCTAGGATCTAATTTATGAGCAACAACGGCTCCCACGCAACTCCACTGAGTTGCTGCTGATAATTTATGAGCAACAACGGCTCCCACGCAACTCCACTAGTTGCACTGCTGATAATTTATGAGCAACGGCTCCCACGCAACTCCACTAGTTGCACTGCTGATAATTTATGAGCAACGGCTCCCACGCAACTCCACTAGTTGCACTGCTGATAATTTATGAGCAACGGCTCCCACGCAACTCCACTAGTTGCACTGCTGATAATTTATGAGCAACGGCTCCCACGCAACTCCACTAGTTGCACTGCTGATAATTTATGAGCAACGGCTCCCACGCAACTCCACTAGTTGCACTGCTGATAATTTATGAGCAACGGCTCCCACGCAACTCCACTAGTTGCACTGCTGATAATTTATGAGCAACAACGGCTCTCACGCAACTCCACTAGTTGCACTGAAACTCTAAATATAATTTATGAGCAACCACGGCTCCCACGCAACACCACTGCATTATCACACGCTGGTAAAATAAATTCACTTACTTGGCAAACACGGTGTTGCGCCTGATCTGCCTCGCACCCACAGAATACTTTCACTTGGGAGCTCGCACCTGATCTGATCAGCGTCCCGTACACGACCGCGTTTCGAACACGTCTGTTTCAAATCTCAATCTATTCTATTTAGCTGTCATCGTTCTACCCTCACGTTTATGACAAATAATATTTAAATATTTAAACACTTATTTCGCGACTACCCTACGGTATTCGCGACACTCCCCGCCGAAAAGAGTTCTGATTTAACTGATTTCTATAAGACTTTCATGTGACACTGATTATAGATCGCAATCCGTTAGAACAACCATCTGATTTAAAACAACAAGTTATAATCTATCAAACAACATTTGATAAGTTGAGACTTAGTAACTCTATCCCTAATCTTTGGAGCTGACACTCTGCTAGGTCGTTTGGAATTAATAGTCGCTAAATCTTTATTTCACTGGTTACTATTTTACTTATTTCCGATTTTCTATTCAGGGACCGATACTACATTAAATATTCACTTTACTCTCAACGCACTAATTATGTAACTTTGATATATCCATCTGAACACTCAGTCAGTTAATTAATCTTGCCCCCTTTGGTCTACTGCTTAGAACGCTTTGAATCTGACCTATTTCATCGGTCCGCGGTATACTGTCACATTTAAACACTGATACTGATTGCCATATATTTAAACAAACTGCTGAATTCTGAATCTGGCCAAGTTTCTCACTATCAATTAAGTTATATTTAATATTTTACGCTGACTCTAGAAACGATCCGATATATCGGTCGTAGTTTTTACGACTATTCGTAAGTAATCTGATGGCCTTTAAACATAGCTCTAACTCTAGCTCTGCTCCTACTAATGTATAAGAGTCTTGTATTAATAATCGCTTCAATTTCTTTTATAACTAACTGTACTTAACTGATTATAGATAAGCAAATGCTGATCCATCGTTCTTTTAAGACAATGCTTTACCAAAAATATTAAGTGTTCATAAAAGCCTCCAAACCATGGAGCTAACTCAGGTATAAGCGTATGAATTATACGTATTCTATTTAATTTACAATAATACTTCCAACGTAAGTTTGAAATGCGTGGTGCTATTGAAAATAATAAGCTTCAGATTGCAACAAATCTTCCAATTTACTAAAAGACCCTTTTCTTATAATAATAACTTCAAAACATGGTATTGCTTTGATAGTCGAACAAGTATTTATATTAAAGTTCCTTACTCTCCTTGATTACATAAAGCGGCTAAAATAATTAATTCCAGTAAATGCTATAATATCAGTATGATTAAATTTAAATCTCAATATCTTATTAACTTTCTTAGATAGGCCAAGTGATCTTAAATCCGTTATAATACCAAAGTAAGAAGTCAAACTTCTATAGGAAAATATATAGCTTCTATTTCCAAAATTATTTCTAAATCCATGTCACCATTATTAATTACGTCTTTATCTGTTTCTGTTGTACTTGACATATCATAATTATTTATGTTAATTTCATTGCTAACAGGATTGTGTTTATTAATAATATTCTCATTCGTGAGACCCTCCCCAATAGAAGCGAGTGTCTCAACTTGATATGCACAATTATCAGGCACAGAAAACTAATTATTAGAATAATTATTAAATAAAAAGTTAGAATCTTTGAGCTTCATAATGATCTATTCGGTCATATCTTGTACCAAATTTCACTTTGCTTAATTTCACTAAAGATTCGCAATAGGCAGCAGGAGCCTACTAGAATGATACCGAACAAAAATTATCTGACTATCAGTCCACAAAACCTGATCGTGAATACTTTGCCTTAAATATTTATTTACAAACTTTAATAGCATATATTTTCTGTTAATTGTTAACTTGCTCTTTAAAAGACACTAATCTAGACCTGTCAATAATAAAAGTGACTATTATTCAATCAATAATAATATTACTAGTAATCTAACAGCTATGTAAATATATCCAGGCAGCGTATGCTTTCATAGAAGCATTAGTAAAACAATGTAATTCATGTCTCATTTGTACACTTCCTTTATTATCACGTATACTTTTAAAGTAATTTGTCAATTCTAATATTCTTTAAGATAACCAAACTTTGCAATACAAATAATATGTCTCACTTTACTAAGTAAATTAATATTAATTGAAGTATTCCTTCAAAACTTTTGTTTCAGTAACTTTTGGAAAAGAATTTATTCGAAACAATATGGGAATAGTATAATCGCAAGGATCATAAACTGAAACTATTACTTTTATGATACCAGGCCACGTTTTATACAAATTGAATTTAAATCTGTTTGACCAATATCATATTTAAATACCATTTATAATGTCACGTATTTCATGTAAAACATAAAGCTATCTCATTATATGTTCAAAATTTATCAGGTAATTATGAAAGAAATTTCTTTGAATTGGAAATACACTCGCTCGAATTCATAAACAAATGAAAAAACTAATTTTGAATTGTTGTATAAGTGTTTTGGCTCTAAAACTGTTGTAATATATTTCTACATAAGTATCATCAACTATCTGATTTAACTATTACATTTCATTTTATAGTAGCATAGAGGGAAAATGAACTAGATATAATTGCAAAAGGTTCTCGACTAGATCTTAGATTGTATTTCTTTATCAACTGAATCATTAAATTTTTTAGCCAAAAAAGGCGATATACCGCGCTTTCCTTTAAGGCCTATCTGTTTCATTAAAGGCCTAACTATAAAAATACTTTTCCAACGACTGCTATAATTCCAACCGCATGTTTCCAAAATTTCATCGATAATGCCTTAAGATTTTATCACATTAAGGACTTTTATACAAATATTTGTTTAAACTGTTATATTCAATAGTAATACTAGATACATTTTATACCAGACTAAACTTGTCTCTGTATTAAAAATAACGTGATGTGGTTAATAGCGAAAAGTTTGACTTAGTAAATAGAAACCGTTTTGGCTATCACACCATTCTGTAACTGTTCTTTAATCTCTATGATATGATTTAATAGTTAAATTATCCAAAAGTTTTACTAAATTACTTAGACAACCAATTACCTTTGTACTGATTAGTATTATTAAACTGTTCTATCCATTACTCATCACGAGGATAGTTTGGAGAATCGCAAAAATAACCTTATCACTTCACCTGTTCTTGAATGAAAGATCTGGTTCATGTATAAAATCTAGTTCATGTATTATTTACCATCACAAAATCCTGCTTATCGAAAATAGGATAAAACTGATAATGGATCAACTGAATACATTTCATTTACTATACGTGACTATATTCAACCAAAATCTGAATTGACCAAAAAAGATTACCAGAGAAACAAAGTTTTATATTTGATACAAAATGTATGATAATAATCATTGCCCTCTTCCTTACAAGAACAGTCATCTGCTAAAATAAGTTTCTACTTCTACCTATACTGTAATATTTTTACTAAATTATTTAGCATTTACTCGTGATTGTATGTAATTCATAATATGCGGTTACAGACTTACATACTGACATTTGATTTAAATTCTATATTTTCATAATGTAGAAAGTGACGATTCCAAAGTGCTTGTAAAAGTCCATTCGAATAAAGTATATATATTTTTATTTATTTTGATTCGCATATATACTCGTAGATCGCTTAACACTATTAGTTCGCGTCTATCGCGTAATCAAAATTAACAACATGACCTTTTATAGGTGTATATGGAGATTTTTTACCGCATGTAAAAATAATAAATTTACCTTTCTACTGCCTACTAGCAAGTTTAAATAAGTTGAATTTAATAACTACTTACGAACGTTGACTACCAGAGTCAAGTAATGATCTACAACGTTTCTCTTTAGCCTTCTCACACAAACCTCTTATTTAACAAATCTGAAGTATCAGTATGCGTTGATTTCATTAGAGGGGCTGATCTACGAGTACTAAGGTATAAAACACGATTAGTCAGACCGACTTCATTGCAACGCCTACATTTTTGATTAGAAAAACAGCTTAGATTTATGTCCTTCAGGCTTTCTATTCTGCACATTTTTAAAATTAGTACACTCACCATTAACATTTTTTCGATTACATAATACACACTCTTACACATCTCTTAATGAACTTCCTTTAAGGTGGCTCATCGGTTTGATTTACTGAATCACGGTTCATGTGAATGATTTAAATTCATGTTAAAGTCCATGTTCTACTTTGGTTCTTTCTGTATTCATAGTCAAAACCGATGTAATGAACCGAATATAAATTGTTCTGCATTTAAACTTTATTTTTATTGTTACTACCTTCTATGTAAGAAGCTTCTCTCATAATATTTGTAAATATTATAATATACACTAAATTACTTTCTTATGTTATCAACAGATTCATTTTTGTTGGTCATTTTAAACGAAACTCAAATAAAAGTTTTATTTAAACTATAACCGTTACTCGTAGGTGGTTATGATTAATATCTTCGCTCAAAGAACTGATAATTCTCAGATGCCTTTCAATTTTAATACTCGACTACACGCTTTAACTGCTTTACTCGATTATTTAATTCCACATAGTATGATGCAACATAATGACATTAAATAAAAACGCTTGGTTTTCTACAGCGTTCATAAAAGATCTGGTTAAGACAGGCTATCTAATAGTATTTATTAAAAGCATCTAATCCTTAAATTGTCTGCTTAGCGTAACCTTCTAGAGGCGATTGTAAATAATAATTTATCAACATCACTAAGTAATATTCCTACTATCACCGTTAGATGAAAATTGATTCAAAAATGTATACTACTGTACATTGTGTACAGTACTTAAAATTACCATCGAATTTCACAAGTTTCATTCGTGGTAACTTACTATATTTCGATTATCAACAGACTGTGGGACACTGGTTCTTTACTTATTGTTTAAACAAACATTCATTTCTGCTATCAAAACTTGAGCCTGAATTTGTGTCTCTGTATAATGTCTATTCACTAATCTCTTCCGAGTTGCGTTCGATAACTGATTTACATTAATTATGAATTTCTATAAAAAATCTATCAACTGATTCCTTTAATTTAGATTCAATAAACTTTTATTCATTAAAATGACAGTCCATTCCTCTTGTACACGCAAACTGAGCTGAATTCATATATATGTAAGAAAAAAAATATAAATAAGTTCAAGTCGGGTTATGATGACACCTTTCCACTATACAGTACTTCAAATTTTAATTTCAGTACACTACATTAGAACTGCAATAACCATATACTGTAACAATGTACTGTATCATACTGTACTCTGTAACAATAATTAATTGTAATTCTATATTCAAACTGCATTATAATACCAAACAACACTAAATATTTTTTTTTAAAACTAATTGACTTTGTTCACTAATTTATCCAAGAATTATAAAAATAATTCTTATATTTCATAATATAACCTTTTATACATTTCCATATTTTTTTTTAAATTACTTCTTTAAATTACTACAGTTGCAAACTCTGAGAAATACTGATCCTTCATTTACTGCAAGCACGATTTAATTCAATTTGTATCCATTAGTGTTGCCCAAAATCGGTCTTGGTCTTGCAGTCTTGGTCTTGTTCTTGCATTTTTGCGAGACCAAGACCAAGACCAAGACCGCCTAATTTTAGCAAGACCAAGACCAAGACTGACCATGCAAGATTTGAGCAAGAACAAGACTAAGTCTGCGAGACTCTTGCGTCTTGCAATTAGGACTGAGTGTCGTTTCAGGGAGCGCACAGGCTTAATTTATAATACAAAAAATTGACACATAGAAAACAAACGAAACAAAACAAAAGAAAGTACCAGTACATAAAATTTTGAAGAAGAAAATAGGGAGAAAATAGGAAGACGTAAAGTACAGATATAAATGACTATCATTGCATTTACGTTGAAGGGGGAATTTACGCAGTCCGAATAAGTAATAATATATTAAATACATATTAAAAAATAATATATTAAATAAATATTTCATTTGTGGGGGCAAGTAAAGACATTAGTGTACACTGGCCGCACAATAGAAATCCGCGAAATTAAAAAAGTTGAAAAAAATAATAATATGAGCATTCGATCAAACCAAAGTGAATACTCAATTATTATCCCGTGTCAGGTGAACAGTTAAGTTTTAGGTGTCATTTATGCATCGAATGTAGAGGTAACTACTTTGAACGCTATGTGCGGGATACTCACCGCCATCCGCGTACAAATACCTAATATGTACCACAAATTAACTAATAGCACAGATTAACTAATAATTCCTTTGGAACAGATACTTCAGTCCATAGAAAAAGATAGATACCTAACGCTATAGTTACCAACAAAAATATTTCAAGCCTTCGTGCGTGCTAAAATGTACCATACGCGGACGCCCGAAAGTTTACTACGTCGCCTGCCGTGGTGTCGGGCCATCAATTGTATTAATTCTTGGTCAAAAGAATTAAAATAAAGTAACAGTAATGTCAATTTTTTTTTTATTTAAATAAATGGTAAATTGTATAAATTGTATAACTCTTTTATCCCTTTTCATATTATAAGGTGAGGGTCTTTCAAACTCTTCCTAGACAGATAATGTTCTTTAAAATACAGTCAAGTCAATACAAGTTAATGTCATTAATTTGTTTTTATATGTTTTAGTTTTAGCACATGTAAGCTTATTAAATGTAAACGTTTATTAAGAAACAGACCGACTCCCGTGGGACACGGTAGGTATCTCAGTTGGTTAGAGCATCGGCACGGATCGCTTAGGTCGTGGGTTCTCAAACCCCCCGGTGTCAATTGTTTAGACATTTATCAATTTGTTTGCACTTCACTATGGCTATATTAATTCAATCTCAAAATGTACCTACTCCATTACGTTGTTCTAAGACCTAAAGTAACGTTTAACAAACAGCAATAGGCTAATAGGTAATTGCGAGACTTGCAAGACTCTTGCTGCAAGACCAAGACCAAGACCAAGACTGGGAGCGCAATACCAAGACCAAGACCAAGACCAGATGTGTTGGCGCAAGACCAAGACCAAGACTGGCTAAGTCTCGTCTTGTTCTTGCATTTGGGCAACACTAGTATCCATATGTAAAATTCATAAATATTAAAATATGAAATAAAAATGTTAGTCAAATAAGTACCCACTGCTATTAATCATAATACAAAATATGAACTAAAAAATTTTTCTTATACTGATCATCTTCTTAACATAAAGACGAGGTGATAATATAATATTACTAAAAACTATAAGTATTTCTTTTGAATCATAGATGCCTTTGAAATTACTTATTTAATGCTTCCTAATTTTTAGCTTTAAAACTTCAACTAACGATTACTAATTGCCTTGTAAGTATAAAATATACCTTATACTCACTTCCTTATTCCAATACAAATTAGATATTGTTAACGCCACACAAAACTAAACTGTAACTTCTCTGTTCAATTTAAATAACTAACTTATCAATCTAACGTTTTTTCTAGCACTTCACTTTACTTCCTTAACGTTTTAGACACTTTCCTTGCTAATATATAACTGACGAACCATTATTATTTTATATCCTTTAGAAGTCAAAATATGTCTATATGTCTATATTCTTTAAAGAAAATAATTAAATTTCATTTAATTGACATACTACATTATTTATAGGACACACTTTCATGTATTACTAATATTGCACGTTTCCGCTTCATTAAATAATAATAATAATAATTCAATAATAATCTCTAAAGTCGGCAACAATATATTAACATTTTATTAGGTAATACAAACAATGGTAACCTAATAAAAAATTTATTCATTCGATATGATACGGGTGTACTGATTTACCTATAAGCCTCACGCTTTGTATAATAAACCGATATATCTGGTTTTTAACAATAAAAATTAGAATATAACATTTTACCGATTTACTTTTACAATTTCAGTGCATAGTTTTAAATAAAACCAAATTTAAAGATCCCAGCACCTCCACCATGTCGCCAAATACCCTGGGCGCCGGGTACCCAGTTCGTTGGTATTAGACGAATATCACGAATATAACGACGTATCGCAATTATAATGTAACTGAAGGTCGTAAGTACACATGATTTGCTGGTAATGAAAAAAACTTATTTACGAGGGTCTGGTACCCTCGCTAGTGGCCTCCAACCTCCCCTATAGCCACCCCGAGCCTCGCTAAACTGATTTACGAGCGACTGAACTCACGATACTGAATTCAACACTCTAGGATCTAATTTATGAGCAACAACGGCTCCCACGCAACTCCACTGAGTTGCTGCTGATAATTTATGAGCAACAACGGCTCCCACGCAACTCCACTAGTTGCACTGCTGATAATTTATGAGCAACGGCTCCCACGCAACTCCACTAGTTGCACTGCTGATAATTTATGAGCAACGGCTCCCACGCAACTCCACTAGTTGCACTGCTGATAATTTATGAGCAACGGCTCCCACGCAACTCCACTAGTTGCACTGCTGATAATTTATGAGCAACAACGGCTCTCACGCAACTCCACTAGTTGCACTGAAACTCTAAATATAATTTATGAGCAACCACGGCTCCCACGCAACACCACTGCATTATCACACGCTGGTAAAATAAATTCACTTACTTGGCAAACACGGTGTTGCGCCTGATCTGCCTCGCACCCACAGAATACTTTCACTTGGGAGCTCGCACCTGATCTGATCAGCGTCCCGTACACGACCGCGTTTCGAACACGTCTGTTTCAAATCTCAATCTATTCTATTTAGCTGTCATCGTTCTACCCTCACGTTTATGACAAATAATATTTAAATATTTAAACACTTATTTCGCGACTACCCTACGGTATTCGCGACACTTGCTTTCAAATTTTGTCTTTCTCTAAATTGCATTATTTGTATGAAATTTATTTTATTTCTTAAAAAGCTCCACAAATCAATCCGTATAAATGTCATAAAATAAAAATAATTAAATATATAATAATCATAGTAGGTAATTATTATAATATGTTGAATTCATCAACATTGACGCAATAGATTTCCCTCCCTATATTGTAGATTTCATTCGATTTCTGTCATAAATTTGTTTTTTTACGTGTTACGTACGTACGTACGTTTACGTTCGTCCTCGACTAATACTGTCCCAATTAATATCTAACTTAATATCTCATCTTCAAGTTAAAACGAGACTTTCTACAGAGCCAAATACATTATACATACAGGTATCTACAGGCAAGAGAAATCATAGTCATTTACAATTGAGTAATTTTTGTATAAGAACAAATATCTATTAACTATATCGGCTTCCTTTTCATTTTAAGCGATTATGGCCTAAATTTTAAATAAAAAGTAATTTCAACTAATTGTCAATTGCATATATATTTGTAAATTTTCGAAAACTACATGAATTTTCATGAAATGAAAAAATATAATAAATAAACGCATACGATTCTGTTTACATGAGCTACGAGATAAGGAAACCAAGTCAAAGCTTATTTACGGTTCAAAAGTTTAGAACAGGCATTTAGAACTCTGCAAGTGTCACAAAGGCCCTTTTTAGTAAAATATTTTACCTTTAAACATAAAATTATGTTGGCATCTTTAAATACCGTATTATAGAGGAGAGCAGTTCCCGCGGCTCCGCCCGCGTTCTTATCACTATTAAAACAGGGATTGGTGGTAGAAGGATGGAAATTTTGGGTTATATAAGTATGCCATGATGCTAAATCATAAAAAATAAAAAATAAAAATTTGGTCTAAAAATAAAAAAAAATATCTAGAGAGGGCCACCCTTATCACTTAGGGGAATAAAAAATATCCTACGACCTATTCTCAGACGTACCAAACATGCACAAAAAAATCATAAAAATCGGTCAAGCCGTTTTGGACGAACTTGATAACAAAAACTGTGATTTTTATATATTTGAGAATGGAAATAATAATGTTCTAACTTAGTTGAAACTGTACTTTATGATCTGATTTTGTTTGGCATTTTTATTAAATTTTTACAATAGTTTTTACAATAGTTGAGCATATGGTCTCGCAAAGTTGTTTTTAGATATTGATATGTTCCATAATTTCGTATCATGTAAATGTAATTTTGCTAAGTTACTGTATCAACGCACCGCGGTTTCATCCGCGTAGTTCAAGTTCCCGGGAGAATACGAGGATAAAATATAGGTTACGTTATTCGCTAACAATCTAATTTTGAATGAGTAAAAGAATTTTTGAAATCGGTCCAGTAGTTTTTGAGTTTATTTTAAACATAGTACAGTTTGTTCAAACTGCGATATTTTTTTTACTTTTAGAATCATTATAACCGTCATAACTTCTAAACGAAAAGTCCGATCCGCCTAATTTAAAGTGGAATTTACACGTACATAATCAACCTTAATTATCAAACCATTTAAATGGATAAGGATTACTATCATGATACCAATATCACCACTATTCGATTTGACGCGTATTTGAACTTAATAGTTTAAACAAAAACTGTCATTGTATTGTGGCTTAACTGTAATAGTTATGCATATGCCACTGCGGACTTTTTGTGAGCAGTTATGAGTACTATTAATATATACAACATTATTTTTTTATATAATATTATCAATAGCTTTCGCAGCGCACGCAGAATAATGACTTTTATTTTCATACCTTCGGTTACATCGTTTAATTTTAAGTAGGGATCTCTAATTTTTTTGAAAATATAATACAGCCTATGTTACTCACAAAAGATGTAGCTTTCTAATGTTGAAAGAATTTTTAAAATCGGTCCAGTAGTTTTTGAGTTTATTCGTCACATACAAAAATACAAATCTTTCCTCTTTATAATATTAGTATATATATATATATATATATATATATATATATATATATATATATATATATATATATATATATATATATATATATATATATATATATATATATATATATATATATATATATATATATATATAGATAAGAAAATAAGAGCCCTTAGACCTCGCTTAGACTTAGCGGCCCTCTACTTACTATAAACTACCTCCCTGACTTTCATCTTTTTACGTCGATCTTTCGTGTGATTACGTGATCTTTTTGTTTTCGATATTTCGTGATGAGTGATATATTTATTATTTAGATATGAAATATGCATTTACCAGAGATCAACTTTACTTTCATATTACATGTTATAAATGCAAAAATAATGTTATTTAGTACCCTTGAAAATAGTAATCTACATAATAAACAAATAGAATACGTCAATATATATAACATATTATTCATTATTATGTTGAGAAAAAAATTAAAATAGATTTTAAATGGTTGATACATAAAAAGGAATTTAACTAAGTATTTAAACATAAGCTAAGCTTTTTAATGAATTTAAGGTGTAGCACAAAGGACGACTGTGCTGTGGGTTCACAAGTTGTCCATATACTTACATATCGTTCGCGGTACGGTTGGTATAATGGAAGTATCTACATATTTGTAATGTAAAAAAAGCCGACGCCCTATTAAGACGGGTAGTACTGGCTTGCCGATGAGTCCCACATAACCACTTGTTTTCTACAGGTGGTATGCGTAAATACCCAAGATATAAAAAATATATAAAAGTTAACGCACCCGATCAAGGCGAGGCCAGGGTAAGTCGCTTGTATTAGAGATAACATTTAACTAGGTACTTATATCTAGGTAAAAGGCTATTACAAGGTACTTATATCTACGTAAAAAGCTCTTACATAAATAGAAGCGCTCAACGTGAAATTAATCTATCAATGAGTAGTGAATGCATTTAAACTAAACCAATTTCACACTAAATTCATTTTATTGTACTAAAACTGTATGTAAGTAATTTGTCTTGGTTTTAGCAGTTTGACTCAAACTAATTGATTTTTAAGCACGGAGCCTTGAATTTAAGATAATTGTTTGAGAAGAAAGTATTTTAAATAAGTAAAATGATTGTCTTCAGTTTTTTTCATATCACCGTATCATCTACACAAGAAGGTAGTAGGTAAATATAATAATCTAAACGTACACGGCTGGACCGATTTCGCTGATTCTTTGTATGTTGTGTTTGTTATTAATTAAGCATTATCAGGACAAGGTTCTTATGAAAAAAAATCTTATATCGGATTCTAAGATTACCGTTTTATTAAATATCTAGTTAACAATTTATATTGAAAAATTTAAAAGTTAAAAATAAACACAAAATGCTTCTATTGAATTCAACCAGGCATAAAACATCGTGAGATCGAATGGCTTCAAGTAATTTTTAAAAGATAAAATTTATAACTGGTTATTTATCAACATTTTTCTCAGTTTTAATGATGTACCTAGGTAAGGCAAGATTTGATACCATCTTTTGAGATCCTTAAGAATCCATTATTTTTAAATTTTAATTCCATACAAAAAAGTTAAAAAGTACAAATGAACTTAATGCAAATTAGCAATGCATTAGAAGTACAGTACACACTCTTAGCTTAATCTTTTAATGCGATTTAATTGGTTCAGAATAAGATATCAAATTACATTGCGTAGGTGCGATACCCTTCTGCGAAGATCTAATTAAATTACAGCATCCTTCTAATTAAGCATTAAATATATAAGATAAATAATCAGATGTGACGGGAATACTTTTATGCCAGCTCTTTTGTTAATTACGAATAATTATCACCATATACCATATTATAATTTCTAAATTAAATCTAAAACTTTGTAAGTAGAATTACTTACATGTAGAAATCTCAATTCAGGCTAAGAACGTCATTAAGTTAATAAGACGTTTAAACTACTTGAACTCTATATGTTCAAGGTAAAAATAAAACCATAATGCAGGTATTTGTAAACTTCTATACAACTACACATGATCCATCGTTAATATCATGATCATCACTGGTTATTTTTTATATACGTTGCGCATCTATACATATAAATAAAATCGAAGTGTCTTTAATTTCAAACTGACAGCTTTTCATTAAATGCATATGAAAGTTTATACGATACTAACAACAAAAAACCAAAAATTTTAAATTTTTGTCTGTCTGTCTGGCTGTCTGTTTGTAATCTCTGAAACGGCTGGACCGATTTCGATGGGACTTTTACTTGCCGATAGCTAATGTTATAAGGCGTATTATTATTATTGTGGTTGTTGGGTGTGGTGCCGAGGACGGCCCTAGCTACGTCGACCAGTTGTGATCCATTGTAGCTCTATAAGGCGTAACTTAGGCTACTTTTATTTTGGAAATTTTATTTATTTTAATAACGGGATGGATGTGTGTGTTAAAAAAAATTAAATTGGGCAGGGAGCACTTAGGGACGAACCCGAGCGAAGTGAGGATGAATCGTTAGTTCATAATACATTCAAGATTACTACAAACATGTTTTTGACTCAACTAAACTGTCTACAGAATACTATATATTTTTATAATTTAATAGCGATTCACCACACAGCAGTTCGGGGTCGTCGTTTAAACTGTTAAGAGATTTATTACAGATGAGATATTTTTCCGCTGTAAAAGTATCCTATTATTTCATAGTAAATTTCAAAACCGTAAGCGTTCGTAATGCGTTCCCAGGCCGATTCACCACCGGTATTGTTAATAATTATTATTCCATGATTGGACTCAGAATTTTACTATACAAGTACATGTACTTACCTGTGCAATTCGGACCTGATAATTCAAACAATTACTTACATTTTATTAAAAAAAGCTTTTTTGTCAGTAACAAATTAAAATTAGACTGTTGGACTAAGTTGTTGGACTTGTTGGACTTGAAGATTAGTATTGTCTCATCAAACCGAATAAGTTTTAAAGGATTTACTAAGTAAGTAGCCATTAAAGAGATTTCCATTAGACAAATTTAATAGTACCTACTTACCTACTAAATAATATTTGTACGTTCACCAAAAATACTATTAGACTTGTAAAGCTTCCAATTGATATGACATACAAAAGAAGGTAACATATTGAAATGAATAATTAATTTCAAAAACGATTTATTTCTTATGTCACAGAAAATGAAGCCTTTGTGAGTAAAACTAAGCAACAAACGTCGTACGTAAACGTACCTGGTAGGTACCTCTTTTTATTGGTATTAATTAAATATCTATTTAAGTTTCCTTAATATTTAACTAAATCTTATAAATGAAACTACCTTTTCGGATTTTGTCGCGGATTTATTTTACAGCAACCATGATTGCTTTCCGAATATCCGAAAATCCGAAAAGGTGGTCTCATTTATAATGTCGAATATTCGCGTAAACCTAAGAACTTACTAAATCTTATAATCAGAATGTTTACCCTGAAAAAAACCCTTGATACTTGAATGTATCCGGAACACGCCAAGTCAGGTATAGGTGTATCTTATGGTTTTAGTGCGGAATGATTTAATTTGTAGGTTATCGGATCGTACCCAGAAGTAAGAAAGTTTTACTCGACATCGTAGATATCTGAGTCAATCAAGGGTCTGGCCTTAGAGTATATTATAATCTAAGTATTTGGCAATACCGTTCAAAGTAACTGCTTCCATTTCATGCGATGTTAAATATTTCTGAATTACAAACCGATACTTCTAACAATATTATACACAGTTTTTAAAATCATTTTTTTTTGTATGATATCTACAGTGTTTAAGGTCGGTATGATAATGAAAATGTCCTAGTTTTAGTAATATCCAATGTAATTACTTACATAATGAGTTTGATCTGCTTATTTTTGTCTTCTTTATATGAATATTATTATTTGTTGCGTTGTTTTATTTTCTATGTAATTAAAGAAGAATAGATGAAAAGGAAGAATTATCGTAAATTAACTCTGTTTAAACGGTAATTAAGTGAGTCTTTAGGTGTAAAATAAAAGTCTGTGGTTTTGTAACTGTTATCTTTGGCGCATGTTTCACTAAGTCACTGTCATTTTAAGAACTTAGCACTTAAAAGCTTAAAACGAAACTCTTGTGAAGAGATAGGAGTCCTGCCTTGGAAGTTGGAACGAACAAGTTATCTGTGTCGGCCGCGGCGCCGCATCAGTTTCCGTTTACGAGTGCCCTGCCGCGTAAACAATTATCACATTAAACAAAGAACAAAGAAGTTTTGAATGCTGATAATTTTAGATGTAGAAATATTAAACGATGCTAATATGAAACAACGTTCGCGAGTACGTAAATTATATTACCTACTCATAAAAGAACGGAATAGGGTTTTGTTTTACGATACGTATGTTACCTACTTCTCTCTGTAGGAATTATTGGGAACAGCGTCTTTTTAATAGTTAATTTTTATGATTTTTAATAGTTTAGTGTTTTTTACAATAAATTACACACTAGCACTTTCATTTATTGTTTTTTTTCAGCCAAAGCGCTTTCTGATGTTATTTATAAAATAAGCTTGTTGTCTTGACGCGGTTTGGTTTTCACATAGGTATTAGACAAAATATAGGTTGAATAGATATACGTAATTTTACTTTACAACAGCTTTAGTATGAGAGTTGAGGAGATTACTACATGGAATTCGAAGTACTTAATATGACTTGGTTCAATGCAAGAGCGTTCAGAGGCTGCTTCTTATTTTTATGTGCATTATCGCATACCACTCGTAGAAAACAGGTGGTTATGTGGGGTTCACTAGCAAGTCAGTACAAGTCACTAAAACCCAAGCACCCATCACGTGTCTTAATGGGGCGTCACAAGATCGCTTACGCATTCAACCACGAGGCCCCGACGGCCCAGCAGTTCTGCCGAAGCAGACCACACAGCCAAGGTATTGCTCCACAGTCCACTCTGCTATCAGAGAAATACCAGAAGCAACTGGTATAGCACACGTATTACGGATATTTCTTCTTACGGAAATATTACAATTTTGATTGTTTAAATTTCTTTTTACGTTATAGCTATAGCTATATATTCATATTTAAAGATTTATTATTATTCTAAGTTAATATATAGTCTACCTATATATTATTGTTATTTAGAAAAAATACATTTTTAAATCACTACTACTGTAAATAGAATACATATTATTTTATCAGTTGGTAAACTAATCATATGTTTTTAAATGCATGATTCTACGATAACATTCATGCGAGTAGGTAGGTATATAAGTTACCTACAACTGAGAATGAGATGACACCTTGTGACCTGCTGTAAGAATAAATACATTTTAAATGTAAGCATACAAGCGACCTCAATAAATAAATTTGAATTAATAATTTACGAGATGTATGCAATATTACATGCACAGAAGAATTTACTTATAAAATTTATTTCTTTCACATGTTCTACAACAAACTTCTGCTTAAGTTCGTGTGTTTTAGACGATAGTGTAAGATTCTGAACTATATGGTGGATCCCTCATACTTTTTTCGAGCAAAATATATTTTTTAAATCAATAAACATATGTATTAGACGTATTAACAAAGACGGGTTGTCACCAAAAATTTATTCCGAATAATTTTTACCTTAGCGGAGGCAACAGGTCAGAAAGTAATATTTTCTTCCAAGATTTTTTTTTCATTGCCCATTTGAAAACACTATTTGATATTAATTCAATGATTTTCTACCACTGTAAATAGACTCTATAATATTATGATTGCGTTTTGCATAAGATTAAGTTAAATTGAGATTAAAACTGAATTGCCATTTTAGGTTTAATTCATTAAGAAAAACACAGTTTTTAACCGACTTCAAAAAAAGGAGGAGGTTCTCAATTCGTCGGGGACTTTTTTTTTTTTTTTTTATGTATGTTCCCCGATTACTCGACGATGGCTGGACCGATTTGGAAAATTCTTTTTTTGTTTGAAAGGGTATAGTTTCTAGTTGGTCCCATGGTCACCAAGTCACGATCTGATGATGGGATCCCAGGGAAATCGAAGACAACTCTCAAATTTTATAGGCACTTATTACGTTTTTCATATATTTTCTAAAGCTGTTCAAGTATTTGCGTCTGATAATCATCATCTCCTGTGGTTGAGCTAATGATGGAAGGTACAACTCCTCAACGGTTAGGAGTTAAAAGAAAATTCTTTCAAAATTATACGTAATTATAGACCGATAGGTAAATTCTTTCAGGCTCTTATTAACCGACTTCAAAAAAGGAGGAGGTTCTCAATTCGTTGGGGACTTTTTTTATGTATGTTCCCCATTACTCGAAGATGGCTGGACTGATTTGGAAAATTCTTTTTTTTACATAAACAAAATAAGTATCTACGTTCCGCTAAAAATTTGAAAATAAATTATTTTTAACAAAAAACAAAAACCGACTTCAAAACTAAACAAATCTAAACTAAAAAATGGAAAATAATACTTTTAAGAACTTCGTTAATTCTGAAGTCGGTGCCAGCAAAAGCAAAATAACCATAAATAGACACGCATTCGATTAATCTATAAATTTGTAAACATAATCAAAATACCGTTCGAAAGTCCATTGCAAAGGCAAGATAAATCTATCCGTCCTGGCTGGCACCGACTTTAGAATTAACGAAGTTCTTAAAAGTATTATTTTCCATTTTTTAGTTTAGATTTGTTTAGTTTTGAAGTCGGTTTTTGTTTTTTGTTAAAAATAATTTATCTGGTATCTGGCCGCTTCTCTCTCAGTTTATTTTGCTTTGGCGGGCACCGACTCCAAAATTAACTAAGTTTTTAAAAGTATTATTTTCTACTTTTTAGTTCAGTTCTTTGTTTCGTTTTGAAGTCGGTTTTAACGGCCATAATATTATTATTATTATGATTTAGTTCCTTTTTATCATAGTTACCTTTGTTTTGAACTCAACAGTGTTTAAATATATTTTATTATATTTTCAATTTAAAAACATAGGCTCCACGCCTTCTTTATTTGTGTTTTAATAAAAATCCTTAAACCAAGTGGTTCATGTACCGTCAAACCATGTACGAGTATATAAATGAAAGTAGTGAGTCCAATGACAGCGATGACGAGATACGTATTGTACGCAAAAAAACTTGGATATTAAGTAGATTATTACAATTGTTGTACCTATATAAATCTATACATATTAAAAACAAAGTCCTCCGCAGCATCTGTCTGTCTGCCTGTTCGCGCAAAACTCAAAAACTACTGCACCGATTTTCATGCTGTTTTTACCAATGGAAAGAGTGGTTCTCGAGGAAGGTAAATAATTTGTCAAGTATTTTAATTTATTTTGTATACATTGGCTAAAATGTCGCTTAAAAATACGGATAAAATGACAGCGCTGCTTCGTTTGATGCAATCGCCGACCCTACCCCGCACATTCTTGCCTACTGTTGAGCTAATAGCTCTTACAAGAAGCAAAATTTTGTTTGAAAATTCTGAAGTAGGTATTTTCAACGTTCTAAAACCAATTCCTATTTTTAAAAAGTGATTAGAACGCGGTCGAAGCCGCGGGTATTCCATTGTATTTTATAAAAGGCTGAAGTGAAAAACCGTAAAAGTCTTTTAATTTTTTATTGCTGAAAAATTCATTTATGCTAACAACAATATACGTAGTAAGTACAGGTACAAAAATCGAAGAGAATTTTTATCATAATTCCCCGAAATCAAACTAACGAATGACATCATAGAAGTTACTAGTACCTAATGTCAAATACAGTCCTAGCTGCATCGCAACATGTTCAAGTCTTTACAAAAAATTTTTTATAATTTGTATTCTAAAATGAACACTAAATAAGCAATGGTTATATATTTAGGTACATACTCTTTAACTAACATAAAATTAAACTTATTACACAGCATTGTTCCGCATAAAGCATGTCATTTATCCAATTACTTAGCGCGAAGACAGTTCCGAGATCACGAAACGTTAGCAATTCTTCTATTTTTTATTAATATTTTTCAAAATAAAATTTGGAGTTTATTTTGAAAAATATTATAATTCCCATTGCCTCGAAGATGTAGTAGCTAGCACGTACGGCTGCACATCCGGAGGTCCTGGGTTCGAGTGCCGAGTCAGGCAAAGTTCTGTTATTGATACTATCTATAAATCAAAGCCTTAGAAACAGCCCGGCGTTGGAAAATTGACGGTGTTACACCACCTTGCCTCGAAGAAGGAGAACACGTAAAGCCTTCGGTCCTGCGTCTTAAATTTCACCGGCCTTCGTGTTGAGTAGTCGTCCCACCGGATGCGACGAGATCACGGAAGAGAAAAAACGGTTTTTCTATTTCGTGGATGAGATTGACAGGAATAGTGAGTGCACTTGTGCCTCCACGTACACTTTGCTCTTGTTCTCTTGCGCAGACAGCTAGTCTTAATTAAATAAGTCGCCGTGACCGGAATCGGACGGCAGAAAGTTATTATAAATGCGATTTCTATATATTGAGTAAACTCTATATAGTATTTTAGTATTTTCCTTAATAAATACCGAGATCCAGATAGACGGAAATTTTATTTTCGAATGAAGTTAAGATGATGATCTCAATAATAACATAAAATGTAAACACCTCGCAAGTCTCTTAACGCAGTTTTTCTACCGCAAAAAGTTATGAGTCATCTATCCAAAGACTTTGTCATAAATTGATACCCAAATGTTAAAATTTACCCAATATTAACGTTATGAGTCCATATCTTAGAGTATATATAAAATTGATCCGCTGGCGCAATGTTCAACATTCAAATTCGTATTAACTCTTTTTTCGAGAAACCACTTTTTTTCTCGACTTGGCGAAGGCATTGCTGTGCTCTTAAATAATGCTCCTTCATACTTAGCTACGATAGTATAATCGTATTGCTGACGATCCTCATTCAACGCTCATCACTCAAAATGACGCTACTAGATTCAACGTGCAATTTTGTTTTGTGCTGTATTGAATGTTAATATCACAATATGTATATTCTTTCAAATTATTCAAAATAAGATGAAAATGGATTGACATGATTGTACAGAATCTTTTTTGTATGGTCGTACGGGGTTTATTTAATAAAAAAAAATAAGACAAAATATAAAACAAACAAAACAAAAACCGAGTCTTAAGCCTCTGATATTTTCATGTACGAATCATTTCTAACATGATTACCACTTGTCTTATTATTAAGGAACACATCGTGAGGAAACCTGCCTGTCTGAGAGAACTTAGCAAGTTTTCGAAAGACAATATTAATAGTAATTCGCCAACACGCACCTGGCCAGCATGGTGGCTATGGTTTGATTCCTCTCGTATCCCGGGTGACCCGTGCCTAGCTGTCGGTAGTTAAAAAGAGCTGAATAGAATGTATACATAAATAGCAATAACTTTACTTGCATTTTTTGTTATAGATTATTATATATACATATTTATCACCACCCACCATATAATGCGTTTCAATATGAATTAAAAAGTAACAAAACTAAAAACGTATGTTTCTATGAACGTGATCACAGAGTTGACTATGGTCAATAAACCAAGATGACAAACGACCAAATATTATGCAGATTTCATTGAAGTTCGCAACAGCTGCGTCGCACGGCTTGCCGCACTGCACCACGCTCTATCTGTCATATTCGATTGCATTGTTAGCTTTATTGCAAGTCCTCTAACCGCTTATCGCGGTTTCACACCTTCGCGGCTTAGTTCAGCTAAGAGCGAACTTTCTATACAACCGGCAGTAATGAAGCTCGCTTTCAAGCGACCATTCAAAAAATAAATGATTTGAAACGGATCGAATAGAAGGTGTGTTACACTACACCACCGAGGTAGTTAAAAGTTTTTTTCGTAAAAAGTAATAATAAAGACAGGCGATTACATTTTTTAACTTTTGTTTAAACAATGTAATGAAGCATTTCTTTTTTTTAAATTACTTAACAAAACTACAACCCTGCTAGAGCGGTTATTTTGTAAGACATTCCTCCTATTAAGTCATCTTCAAAGTCATATATATTATTATGATTTGTCTATGACATTCAAGTTAAGTGTATTAAGTGGTAGTGCCATGCTTGTTACCTTCGGGTAGCAGCCGAATGGGCCGGCACGCCCCGTATAGTACCACTCTCTCACAGAAGACCGGCGTGAAGTGACAGCTATGCTGTCGCGTTTCGTTCGGTGAGTGAGAGCCCGGGAGGCCCAATCTCCTTCCCTCATCCCGTCCTTCTCCCTCCTCCCTCCCTCCCTTTCCTAAAAGGCCGGCAACGCATCTGTAAGCCCTGTGGTGTTGCAGATGTCCATGGGCGGAGGTGATCACTTACCATCAGGTGAGCCTCCTGCCCGTTTGCCCCCTTTGTCCCATAAAAAAAAAAAAAAAAAAGTTATTATTTCAGCTAACAGAGTTTCAAGCAACCTGTTGAACGTGACATTCATAAAATACAGTTAAACATCGAAAGTTTCAAATACATACGTAAATTTATTCGTTCGAGATAACTCAGGGCGGTCGTTAGTATAGACACTGTTATCATACTGATGCGGTAATGCCACAGCAACGGTTAACGGGGCAAAGCCCTTGGCCCATTACTAGCTCCTAAGGTACAACACTCATTGACTTTTTATTGTGATTGAAATTCTATTAATTTATTTATTTATTTTACAGACTTATTATTGTTAATTGTATACTGTCGATTATATAATTATAGAGAATTTTATGTACATTTGTAAAGACATGCATATTTGAATACTTGCTATATTTCAATCGATCTAAAATATTTTAATACGTGTATTGTTAATGTAATTTTAAATAATTAAATAAATAAACTCTATTAGACAGATTATTATATAGAGGCCTCCACTAGAGCTTTCACCATAATTATGTCTGGAAGTAAAACTTATGTTTCGTTACTTTATTAAAATAAACCTAGTTAATTAAAGAAAATTAATAAAATTGTCAAATTCTCATATAATCTTGCCTGGATGTAGTTACCCACTGTTAATTTTATAGGACTTTAAAGTAACTTTTACTTTCGATTAGCTGGCAACAGCCTCACAAGAAAACTATACGAGATGTAGGTCGCTCTGTAATTACGTACAGACTTTGGTAACTTACCACTTCCCGATAGTTACTTGCCTTTATACATGTATACATAGGTATTATAAAATTCTGAGTCAAATCTGTGCGTTTAATTTTTTTTGGAAAAACTTATTGAAACAGTCTTTGTTATCGATACAGAGTCCTTATCTATAGTTTTAAGAAATTTTGTCTGTTCGTATGTCTGTCAGTGACATTAGCACGAGAAACCCATATCTGGTATATCTATATCGATAACTGCGTTTTTCTTAACGTAGTGGGGGCGCTCAGTAGCGTCCGGCAATCCGGCCGGGCGTGAAGTCAACAAATGCGCAAGGAAAGGCCCACTTCGGTGGGCGGTGTATCGACTGTCGTGTACTTTTCTAATAGCAGAGTGGACTGTAGAGCACTGCGCAAGTGATCTTGCGACGCCCCATAAGGACGGATGATGAGAGCTTGGGTTTTTGTCGGATGTAGGTACTGGCTTGCCGGTTAGCCCCTTAAAACCACCTGTTTTCGACAGGTGGTATACGTTCGTGCATTTCCCAAGGATTAAGAAAGGCCAACATATAGCATACTTTTACTTTTCTCATTTCTGAAAAATGTAAAGTACCGTTATAATGGACCTAAGCAGAGCGATGGTGAGTCACTACTCACTAGTTAATATATTAATATATTATATATAATTTACTTTATTTATAACAGTCTCTCATAATCAAATTGCTGTGAAAAATTCAAAAGATAAAAACTATCAAATCATAAATCCAAAGAGTAGCGTATAAGTAGTAGAAAAGTATATTTAAATATTTGAAATTAGGTTTTATTTTCAAATATTAAATTAAACATTACCGACTTACTCTCGTTCCACTCTAGTTGGTCCATACTCCCTAGGTAGATAGTAGGTAGGTACGTATATTATATATTATATATGTATATAGTATTCATTTTTCCCGAAGCACAAGGTATCCTATATGTTGACCGAAATAAATATCATTTTCCGAAAAGTATGATTCGAATCAGAAATAAAATAAGAGTAGAAAATGTGAGTACAAATTCACTAAAGAAATTAACATAATATAATTCATTAAAGAAAAACATTAGAATAAAAGTTTTTTTTTAGTTTTCTTCTTAACCTTAAGAGATACATCAAAACAAGGGACTAGGAAAATGTAGGTGTTAAAACTTAAAAGGGTCAAAAGAATTGTCGTACTTTTATTTAATTTTATACGTACCCAGGGACGCACTCGAGCGAAACGAAGATAAGGAACTAATCATATATATACATTATATACAAGAGTTAATATAGTTTAAATATAGAATTTTATTAGCTTTCGCATTAAGTGCCATGTATGTACATAAGCCTATCACTGATCGCCTATCAGCTATCACTACAGTATTTGATAAAAATGATAAAAACGCGATAGTTGCATATTAAAGCTTAAAAGTTTTATATTACCACTGGCTGGAAAACCCTGGATTAAACTATAAAGTATAAATAGCTAAGAATCCAGGTGACCGATTTTAAAGATTTTGAGAGAAGAAGATTACAAGCATTTACACAAAGATAAGCAGAATTAGCCCCAAAGTATAACAACGTAATATTTTAAGTATACGAGTATAATACAATACGCTTACATCTATATGTATTCTTGCTGCGAGTTTAGATACCGATTACCGACGTGTATTCAAAGTTTAGTAGACCGTAGGTACGCATCTGACAGCATAATATCTGTGATAATACTTGCTACTTATTTTTCTTCGTTAATTTGTTCCCTTCTTTTCAGTTTGCATTTTACGCAGTTTTTTTTTTATTTTTATTAATTTTACAAGTAGTTCTATATTTACAGTCTTTTAGTTTAATGTTATATTTATAATTATTTTTCTTAAAAGAGATATTTTTTTTAATTCCCGCCTTAATAATCAATCTCTTTTTTTTATAATTATGTCTACTTAGCCTAAGCTCAGGCCTAAGGCACTAATATTATCCAGACAAATCTAACGACGTATAAAATATTTTATTATATTAATTCACATATATTCATATATGTCACGTTTCTAATTGATGAAGAACTAAGCAGGTAGATACATCCTAACCTCTTAGGAACTGCCGATCTTTTTTCTAAGTGATTAAGGTCTGTATCTAAATGATAAATGTACCTATTGCACGCCTACCTGTTACGTAGCATCTTTTCCTAACAGGAGTTTTTTTTTTCTGTCTAACTCAATTGTTCTAAAATCTTGATATAAAATAATGACAGCAAAATTTCCTCGTTTCGTCAACTGATTAAGTATTCAAGTAGCGCAATAGTTATCAGTAACATTGAGATGGTGAATTAACATTGCAGACGCGACAGCGGCCACGGCCTTACCGGCATCGACTTACACACATGAACAAGATCACGCTTTGGATAGCATCGTTAATGTTCATTCATGATCACTATCTATCATTTTAAACTACCCAATTTTCCTGAACCTTTCTTTGAAACTAGCTTCCGCATAGCTCTGCATGCATATTGATTTCGTATTATATTCGCTGCTATATTGATATCAAACAATTTATATAAACAATATTAATCGGATATGGTATAAAAGAAATCGGACTTGGATTAGATATCTAGACACTACGCTAGATTAAATGCGGGGTAACCACTAACCAACCACTTATCTCATCTGTCTATCCTGCAAGAATCTAGTCAGAACATAATATAAATAAAATTGAACTAAAAGTATTTACAGTACCTACTTAAATCAATAAATCAATTCTTAAAATTTTTGTATGTCTGTCTGTTTATTCCGGCTAATCTCTGAAACGGCTGGACCGATTTTGACGGGACTGGCACTGGCAGATAGCTAATGATGTAAGGAGTACTTTTTAACCGACTTCAAAAAAGGAGGAGATTACATTTTAGAAAATTTATTTAGTTTATTAATAACTAGCGAAACCCGTGGCTTCGCTGACGTTAATCCAACCGAACCCGAGCGAAGCGAGGGTCAGTCGCTAGTTAGAAAATAAAACTTACGCTCAGCGAAGCGGGCCGGGTTCGCTAGTATAATCCTACAAATAAAATTTACAAATTTTACTAGTACGAACTTCAACTACAAAGTTGTCCTTAGCGTCAACAAGTCCTTAGCGTTTAACAGATCGTTTTTCCAATATTAAATGGGTGCATTCGATCTTTTATTATAAACAAAACGCCAATTCGACGACAAAATTATTCTGAGATAGCGTCTTGTGTTTTTGGTGCGCTGCTCATGCTAGTGTTATAATGTTTCTACATGTTAAGTATTTTACCTGTAAAAACAAGCTGATGCGACGCAACGCTCGGAAAATCGTGATCAATTTGTTCGTTTTGCTCAAATTAGATTCCTACCGAATAACGACCTAAGTATAAAGCGACCGTCCATTTGTAGCATGAGGTTAGGTCCACCCATTACGTCTTGTTTCAATTAAAAATAAATTTAACTTTTTATACAAAAATTAGTTCTGCTATTGTTATAATGTGTATAAATTTTATTTTAAGTACATAAATATAATATGTTCTCTCTTTCTAACTTTCCTTTTCCGGGGTTCAGGTTAAATTCCACCTGATCAAGTGTGGGTTGGCCCACTTCACATGTCTTTCGAAAACTTCCTAGGTTGCCTCAGACATGCAGGTTTCCTCACGATGTTTTCCTTCACCGTGAGATTTAAACATGTTGTAAATGATTCGCACATGAAAATATGACAGACGCGAGACCCGTTTGAACCCTTGCTTCACTCAAGTTTTCAAGCGAACGCGCTACTAATGGGCTACCAAGGATTTCGAGGAGTATTTTTAAATGAGTTAAAATACACCCAATTAAACAAAGGCAGAAGTGGTAATTCAATAGAATTTACTTACTTGGCAGCGAGACTAAGCTTTAGCATAAATCAACAAGGTTTAGAAATAATAATTTATTACAAGACAATTTATTATTAGAAATTAATTTATTCCAATATCGCCTTAATCGAAATAAGCAATTCAGCATTTGTGATTTATTTCATTCTCAAATCCGTTGGCAGCTTTATTAATAATAATTAGTAACCAATAGATAATTTATTTAAATATAAAAAAGAATAAGAAAAGTCTAAAAAAGATGACAATATTCTATTTCAATATTTTCTATACCTACAAATAAAAAAATTGAAGTATCTGATTTTGAACAGCTTTTTAGTTTTAACAAAATGCATATAAAAGACAAAAGTACATACCATTTGGCATTTTGACGGTTTTTTTACTGACAGGAGCTGATGATATAAGGAGTATCTTGGGATACTTTAATTTGAGAAAAAAATTACTAACTATTACATTACTTAATTAAACGATCATCAACGGACGAAGCGAGGGTATAATAAAATTGCACTCTTACAATTAAGTATGAGACAAACGCACATATTAATAGCTTCTTAATTACAGATTTTAAATATCCTACTGGGAAGTAGGGTAGATACTTAAACTAGACACGTATACTTAACTTATTACACTACTAAAAGGAAAAAAGTAAAATTAATTAACAAAAGTATAATTAATTGGCATCGTGACCGTCGTCAATTTTACACACTTGGTAATTTGAGTTCGCAAGATAAAGAGATAGCCTCAACTAATGCCAAATAAGATGTATCCCATTTAAAGCGAATGTGACTTTACAAGATACAATAGCATTTCGTGACTTGAGTAATAACCAACCATTTTCATTCGAGAGCACGAAGTTCTAAAGACCGTTTTACATATGACTTACCATCACTTCGCTTGGGTTCTTCCCTAGGCAACAAGGTTAAAGAAGTAAATTTTTTAAGAATATCAAAATCAATAATCATTAATTATCATCTTGTTTGTTTAAAGAAACCGCAGTCTGCTAAATTCGTAACTATCGAAAGCGCGAAGTAATAATATTCCAATTTTCTGCGCAATTTCCTTTTAGGTACTTGTAGCTAGAACTTTCTACAAATTATTAGAAAATTGTAAAAAAAATATTCTGAAGTAATAGCGTGAGTGAAACAGGCCTTCATTTTTAACGTATAATATAGATTAATATTTTATGTTTCAATCAGTTGTATTTTAACCAATGTTAATAACTATTACCTATGCTATTTAGCTATTTATTGCTTTTATTAATTAAGTACAAAAGTAGCTTCCGCATGCTACGTTGTTTTATACGGTGAAAAACATGACTCTCACTTTGCTTCTAAATAAGTAGACCACTTAAACAATTACTTCGATGATCACTCTACTTAGAGATAAAGTAGGGAACAGAAGATTAATATATTTAGGCACTTCTTTGTAGGCTTCATAATGCCCGTTAGTTTTATATTACGTATATCACTCGATGCATAATTTTAAATTTACAAACTCCTACTATTTTTCAATGCATACAAATATTATAAAGAATGTGGTTGCATGCAAAATCTCTGAAACTACTGGTTCGATAAGAAAAACATTTTAGTGTTGGATAGTCCATTCATCGAGGAAGGCCTAGGCTAGATAACATCACATGGTACTCGTATATCTAATAATATTTAAAAATGTAAGTATTTTGATCTCGGTCTTTAGAACGAGGAGAGAGCCGCGGAAAAAGCTTGTCTTAATAATTAAGAATTATATTACTTAGGTACTTTTACTTTTCGTTCGCGATTGAGACATCAGATAATACGTAGATACTTTTTCACCCCATCCAAATTCCAATAAATCAGGCTGAAACTGTATATTTGTCAAAACAGACATAGAATGATCGTACTCGTTTAATTTAGAACCCTCACATTTTGCAACGTAAAAATACGCAAGACCTAATAGAAAGCCAACTCATCTGAAATAGTGACACAAATTCTAATAATAGGTACCGATTTAGCTGTTAAAATATTCGAAGGTTCCAACGTGGTCTCTTTCATAATATTGACTTAGGTTTATTGTTTAGGGTTATCATGCTCCCCTTTAACACAAAGGAGGTTCCTTTGGGTTTTAGCTGGTACTGGTACTGGCTTTTCTGGCCGATGAGTCCCACTAACCACTTATGGTAACCACTGCATGAACAGATTGAACACACACATTACCGTCTATTGGTAGAAAATACTATTAAGAAGAAAAATCTACATCGCTATTTTCAAAGATACGTAGGTATATTTATTATACCTTCATTCATTGTTTACTATCATTTTTATAGAAATTCTTGTGCAAAATTTTAACGTATAATCGATGTAAGCGATTTAATATTTCTACATTATAATATTATATTCAAACCAAAATCTAAGTACATATTATCAATATTGTAGCCTTTAGGCATAAGACACTAATAGATAGAATATCCGAAACCGCAGTTGGAAACTGATTTAAGCTCACACTGTAACTTGACATTGTTTTACTAACAGTCTTAAAGTAAATGTAAGTTAATACAAGTTTGAAACAGCTGTAATTGGTCACTGAAATCTCCCATTGTTGATACGAGTATTGCTTAACCTTACTTGTGATTGCTGTACGTTCCGCTCGTGTTCTTCACTATTGTACATTTTGCCGGTAAGTACGAGTATATATTTCTCAGACATCTCTAAAATGTATACTTACCGTATACCGATATCTTATCTATAACATATTTTCCCGCTGTAAAAATGTATAGTTTGCCCGAATAATCTAATATCATAATAGTATGAGAGTAACTTAGAGTAAATAGAAAGTAAAATTATTCATAGAAAACTGGGAAAATTAGACTTTTTAAGCTGGATTGAATAATCTTATTTAATTTGGAAAATTCAGTACGTACCTACGTACCACTTACTTATTAAGTTATTATCATGTCTTAGAAATCATAATGCAGATTAGTAGATATATGAGATTTTTGTGGATATAGGAGAGTATGAAGCTTTGATTAAGAATATTAATTGTTTGTATAATAACCTTATACGGCAACCAACCTGGACTTGGTCAGCATGTTGAACTTCGAACTACGGTCTGATGCCCTTCGTATGGGAAACCGTGTCCATCACTTTGGCGTTTTTTAAAAAGGGCTGAATGCAATTTTATGCAATTTTATCTTTTGCTATAGGTACAACGTAATCTGTTATTTCATTGATTATTTTTTTTATTACTCTGCTTCTTAATACAAACGTGGATTCACTTCATATATATAATTACATAATATATAATTACTATACACAGATTTATAAAATTATAATTTGTAATCCTATTATCCTTTCGTCAATAAACGAAAATATGTCGTAAAGACAAATAAATTTATTGTAAAATTATGACGATATAATTTAAACCTAATATATGTTATAAATAATAGGAATGTGTATATAAAATGTAAGTGTGTTTAAAACAATATTAACAGAAGTTTTCCTTAACACTTATAACTCGTCGCGACTTATCATTTTTTCCATACGATACTGTCAAGACGATCAGGTTAATACCCTAAGTACATATTTGCAGAGATAATATGCCATTAACATTACGGTCATTTAATTTAGGACTATAAAATTATCTTTCACGTGTAATTATTTCATCACTTTTTCATATTTTAATATTAAAATATGAAATAAAAAGATTATCAAGTTTAGAAAGTTAACACTTAACAGTTTACCTATATAGTATAATCAATTTTTCAGATTTCAAAGATAACTCAAAATTAATTTATTGCAGATAGGGCCAATACCAGAATACTCACAATGGGAATGTGGTGGAAAAAAGACTCAAGAGAACAACAACATTGCAATACACGTCACTCCACCAGATGGAGAAGAAGATGATGAATTCGTACCACAGTTGCGCATGCGCCGCAAATTTAGCACTCCCGTTAGTGCACACCCTGGCTCTGTTGATGGATTTATGGGTCAAGGTAGGATTTTATAAAGTTCAAGTGTCAACAAACTGTTGATTCCACTATCACGTGTAGGTATCATATTTTTATGTACTATAGTGGTTAGACCTTATTTCGCTCCGGCGCGACAAAAAAAACGCGGGTTTTGCTATTTTATGAGTTTTTATTTTTTTTAAGCGGATCTCTAATTCTTTTTCTGAAATAAAAGACCCAATTTAGTCCCTATAATATGAGCTATCTGTCTATGACAGGTCCGGCCTTAGATTATACTAAGGGTCCGGCATAATTCACCAGGATCAGACTCCAATTTTATATATTTGTATATTTTATATCAAGTACCTTTATAAGATTTATTACTAGTACCTCTTTCTAAGCAGATCTTCGTTCTTCTCCAATGCGATGCTTATCCCCTCTGGACCGTACGAAACGACGTTTTAGTACTATGGTATCGAGTGCTGCGGCTGCTGCAGTATCCCGCCGCTTATCTGCCACCATCGGCTGGTGCCTGGCCACTCCAACCCAAGTCAAGCCACAGATTGTCAGGCAGGGTCGTGCACTATGCTTACAATTTATTAGAACACAAATACGACGGTCACACTCTTGTCCCAACAAGGTAATATTCATACAGATGAATTTTTCACTATTAAACAAACACCGATTATTGTTTTACTTACAAAACATCTCACATTTGAAATTATATTTCCCTTTAGGTTGTCCATAGCTTATTCATATTTGATTGTATAAATTATCTGATAGTATGGTAATTTAGTGCCCAAACTTATTCGCCAGTTCATAAAACAATTATTTATTAACCTCATTTACATGTAAACTTTATATATATCTTTTTTTTTTCAATACAACTAATTTTATCAATTTTATTCCAGCAAATCGTATTGAAGCGTCTACAAACCATGCTGGAAACGGAATGTGGTGAGGAAGCGGTCAATAATACAGAAACAGGTGTGCTAGCGGCCTTACGGGCTTTATGTGCTGCTTTAGAAAGAAAAAGACCAGATGCATTCAGACATGTGGCGAGGCAAGCTACTCGTGCCCCATCGGCTATGTTACGGTCAGACTCTGCACTCGCCGAACTAACTCTTGCCCTCGCGCGCCGCATTACTAGGGAAAATATTACGTGGTCCAAGGTATGTATTTAAAAAATATAATTGTTGTTTAAAAAATAAGAAAAATAAATAAACAATTTAGCAACGCGTTGACGTAAGTTAAACTACGCCTAAACGAAGTTTGAAATAGTTTCTGACGTACAAAATGATAATAATATCCTCCGTGCCGATTCCGAACACAGAGGCCTATTCGTTTCTTATTGAGACAAGCCATCTTCTCAGGGGATATTATAGTGCACAAGTGTGCGCGCAAATACAAGTACCTACACTCTCTCTCACATACTCTGAAGGGACTATCAGACCCGCCCAGCAAGAGTTAAGGCGCAGAAGCGACGCGTGCTCTCACAGGCACAAAGGTGAAACACCTCCAACATTTCAATTCCAAGCTGAAACTGAAGCTTTCTAAACGGAAAGATTCAATGGCTTAACTTTACCCGACTCAGGACTCGGACCCAAGTCCTCCGGTCATACATGTAGCTATTTCACCTTTGAGATAGTAACGATGAGTAACTACTAAAAATGATAGATACATATATTATGGTAATTTATGAATGTAGGTATCATAAAATTCTGAATAAGATAATCAATTTGCAGCATCATCTATTTCACTTTACAATTTTGGCTTTGTAAGAAGTATAATAAAAAGAAAATCTTAGAATTTGTTTTATTACCAGATTGCAGCGGTATATTGCATATGTGGTGCATTAAGCAGAGAGGCGGCTGAAGCAGCCGACGGCGAACCAGCGCTCGAACTGGTAGCAGCACCAGCCGCTGCAATAGCTGACTTACTACACGACGAACCCGGGTCTTGGATAGCTTGTCACGGTGGATGGGTAATAACAAAAATATAAAACCATCTCGAACCATTACTACTCATGCGTTCGTGTTTACGTGTGTGCGTGCGAAATAGCAAGACGAAATATTTTTCCCTTAATACTAATGAGATTGATTCAAATTAATTAATTAATTAATTCAAACCTACGCCTACTACAATTACATAAGTGCCCATTAATTCCGAAGTTTAATCATTTTAATAGCTTAAGTTTTCGACTGTGAATTCTGATTGAATTGTAATTTTATTCTACCTTATTTTAATATTGTTATTGAATCATAAATACTTCAATAACGAAAGAGGGAGGGAAAAGAATAAAGAGGGAGACTAAAATCGACGTGAAAATTAAAAGACGTATTGTTTAAAAAAGAAAAAAAGGTTAAAAATTAAAATATTCAACTTTAATTAGGTATTTGATTCCGTAGCTTAGTTTATTGCAAGTGAAAGTAATAAAACCTAAGATAAATGATTACCTACTCTGTTCAAGAAAGGGCAAACCAACAAGCAAACTTTCGTTTTTTTATAATTTATAATAAAATTATATTAAATTTCAACAAATTTTTCAGAATGGACTTATTGAACGTCTTCGAATTAGTGAACGAGATCAACGATCTGAGAAAACTCTACGAGTAATGGTTTCGTTTTTCATAATGGCGTGCTTGATACTTCTGCTGCTACGGTGGGTCCTTCGTGCACATCCAACGTATTACGAATAGATGGTCGGTCTCAATTCTCAAATCGCAAGCCAAATCCTCTCATACATCGCTGGTACAGATAAGACATTTTTAGATGCGCGTCTTTGAAATATTAGACCTATTATTATCTCTCTCCTATTTGTTATACAAAAATCACATAAAAGATTAAAATAATAATAATAAGTAGTTAAAATAATACATTTTCGACACACGTTTGGCTCAGTTGGTAGTGACCCTAATTTCTGTTCCTGCGGTCGCGGGTTCGAGTTCCGCTGGGGGCATTAATGAGTTGAGCATGAATATACAAATATTCATGCTCACTCTCACTCACTCCTGTAATGGGTGTTTATATGTATAATATCTATGTATTTAAAATTTATGTGTGTAGTAAATCAACTATCTGGTAACCGTAATACAAGCTTCGTACGCTTATCACGGAAGTAGATGGCGCTGTTGTAATAATGTTCCAACATGTTTATTTATTTTCATAATTTTTTAGCTGAAAATCAATTAAAAATACTTAGTAATCAGTACCTACTTCCTACCTACGTACTCTTGAAAAATGTAAAAGATCTTGTAGATGTTACAGTTACCATATTTTGTTCCAATCTTCTAATCAATTCTAGTCTTCACTAAGGCGTTTCGTGTAAACTAGTTTTCACTAGTTAAAACGCGTTGTAACTGAGAACGGGTTTTAACTGTAACATATATAAATGATTCTTCTTACCTTTTCTTGGATGGACGAATATTATAAAATAAATTATTTATAACAGCTTAAACTTACTATTGTCTATTAAAAATTTGTGGTTGCTTGCTTGTGCACGACAAAAGATCCACGCGGCTTATAAAAATTGGTAAAAATATGTAGAATAAATAACTATAATCTATTTATCTTTTCTATCTTTCTTCATTGTATTAAGTATTTTACTAATAATAATATGTACCATTTTAAAAGCTCGTGATCTCGAAATTGCCTAGCTTTATCCGTACCTAGGAATTAGGAAATAAATTGAAAATTCTTTATTTTAGTAGTATCATAAAATCGTGTCTGTTTACGATAAAACAACATCCAGTCTCCAGATCCGATGAAATAAACTCATTGAGTACAATTTAAGTGCCTAAAAATATACCTATAAGTATTATATAACTACAATTAAGTACTTTAGGTAGGATGTTTATAATAAAATATCTTAGATCCTACATATAATTTGTAGAGTCTAATATATTTTTATAAAGAAAAAATAATATTTTTTTATAACACAATTTTTTGTAATATTTGCGATAGTTGTTTACAAAGAATATCCATTACCTGTTTCAAGTATTATAGTTATCTAATAAGCTGTGTTAAACTTTAAATTATAAACATTTTTAAAAGTAAATAAAAGTAAATGTATGTAATTTGTATTTTTTATTTCAAACCTCACCTTTCGATTGCAGCAAAGAGGCACTCACTTTATAAGTTTCGCTCAGATTATTTTATATAAGCGTTTTAATGGCCAGTTTAAATTTCTCAGATATGTAATATTTTCCAGCAATTAAATTTAATCTTCTAATATTGTCTCGAATAACCAGTTATCAATTATCATGATATCAACATTTCATCAAAATCTAATGGTTTCGTTTTTCATAATGGTGTGCTTGATACTTCTGCTGCTACGGTAGGTCCTTCGGGCACATCCAACGTATTACGAAGATGGTCGGACTCAGTAGTTTTCTCGTGATCGGCGATGCCGTCACAGACGGACAGATAATGTTTCATTCAGATTTTCCGAAAATGATTTTCTACTAGGTCACTGACCTCTATAATACCACTGGACTGGCTGTTCCAAGCGTTTGACAGCAATTTTTTTGTGTCCATTTGAAGCACCACTAGCGAGAGTCCCGAGAACTAATTTTGACGTATATTGCAAAAGACAGCGAGAAGTGTTTGTTTACTGTAAATTAATTTTGCATTTTCATTGTTAATATAACATAAGTAGTAATTATGATGATACGGTTATTGATTAATAAAAATAAAAAAATAAAAATCTTTATATCGACATCATTAGTTTTAGTACCACGAACTCTCGCTACGTCCGATAGCGGCGGACAGCGCCAAAATGGCGAATATCAAGCAGCCACAAAAGCACGTTGACAACAATCAGTCCAGTGGTATTATAGAGGTCAGTGCCACTGACCCACTGACCTCTATAATACCACTGGACTGGCTGTTCCAAGCGTTTGACAGCAATTTTTTTGTGTCCATTTGAAGCGCCACTAGCGAGAGGGTCGAGAACTAATTTTGACGTATATTGCAAATGACAGCAAGAAGTGTTTGTTTACTGTAAAGTAATTTTGCATTTTCGTTGTTAATATAACATAAGTAGTAATTATGATGATACGGTTATTGATTAATAAAAATAAAAAAATAAAAATCTTTATATCCACATCATTAGTTTTAGTACCACGAACTCTCGCTACGTCCGACAGCGGCGGACAGCGCCAAAATGGCGAATATCAAGCAGCCACAAAAGCACGTTGACAACAGCCAGTCCAATGGTATTATAGAGGTCAGTGACTAGGTACATTATTTTTTTTTTAAATAATGACTGTAACGTATTCTGTATTGAATATAGACTCCAAAAACATAAGTTATAATTTTTTATCTGTTTGGATTGTAACCAAATTTTGTATAGTGAGAACTTTTTACTTGGCTCGTGATTTAGGATACTTTTTTATTGCAGTTTCATTTAACTAAATCTTACGAGATACATACATCAAAACTATGTAGCAAGAAATTGTAGGTATTAAAAAGCCCTACAGAAAAGTCTAACACATCAAATATCAATCTAAGTTACACTCGCAATATCTATTTTTCCCTTTTTACCTTTTTTTTATCTTTTTTCTCATATTTTTTCACCTTTTTTTGTACGTATAATAAAAAACAGTAACTTAGCGAATCGATGTTGATAAGCTTGGGTGAAGTTGTAAGTGTTAGGAAACACAGAACTCGGAAGAGCATTCCAGCAGTATTATAGAATGCAATGTTAATTTAAAATAATAATTTTGTGACATTTTTTGTTTTGCCCCTGTACCCTTCATATAAGCAAATCAGTGTAAATTCCCCTTTCCCTTTCGGTGCATAATGATAGCAACGCTTAAATATTTTCCAATTTTTTGGAAAAACTTTTACATACAGGAATTGAACTCCTTGTGTATAGTAAAACATTTACATTTTACATGTAAAATGTTGCCAAGATCAGACCATGTGGCTAGTGGCTCGCACTGCCAAAAAGTTATCAAATCTCTTGTAGAGCCAATCTTCTAACTCTACATCATAGTGCCATTTCGCTACATTCTCAGTGGTGTAACGTAAACAAATTATTCACTTTTCAATACTTTTCTGTTATAGAATAGTTATTGTAGTAACGAAACAACCATATCATATTATCACAGTGTAAAAAAAGATTAGAGAACCAGTGGGTCATCGCGTTTCACACGAAATGCCGCTTTTGTGTAAGTATTTGTGATTTGTCATTGTTGCAGGGTTGTCACAATATGAAGAGTACCAGGAATAAAAAAAATAATAATTTTGAAGTATATTATATGAAGAGTTTTATTATAAACAAATGCAAAAAAATACAAATAAGTTAGCTATTATTATTTTTAAATGATTTGGTATGTAGTTATTAGGTAGTTAAATACCAAAATAAAAAAAATCAGAGTTACTGATCCTTTAAAAATCTACAAATGCGAAACTGAAAGATATTTTCGACATTTTTATTTACTAGTGTTCAAATTGCGATTGTTGAATTTGACGATGTAGTAAATTCTCATACATAAAAACAATCTTAATACAAATTCAGACGGCAAGCAGACACATGGTTTTGTATAAAAATTAATTTTCTTTATGTGTTGATACTGATGAAATTTAAATTTTTTATTTATACAAGATGATAACATGCAGTCTCTCATAGCAGCTCATTATAAATAAGTACAACTCAAACAAAACACTTTAAACAATGAAATTAAAAAGCGTCAACCCTGGCTGACGTATCCCAAGCGAGTGTATGGCAGCTTGGCAGTTGCCTGGCTTACGCCTCTGTCTCACCCCGCAAGCCCCGTTCCGTCTAGACACGTCCGTTGACCGACTATAAGTTTCATAGGCTATTTATATTGATGATTGATGACTCGTTTGGCTCAGTTGGTACTTGGTAGTGACCCTACTTTCTGCGTCAGCGGTCGCGGGTTCGAGTCCCGCTGGGGGCATTCATTTGCTAATCATGAATGTTTGTACTCCAGTCATGGGAGTTTATATGTATAATATGTATGTATTTAAAATTTATATATGTAGTATATGTATATCAACTATCTAGTATCCGTAACACAAGCACGTAACGTATCTTTCTACGGAACTAGATGGCGCTGTTGTAATAATGTCCCCAACATATTTATTTATTATTATTTATAATATTATGTTAATAAATAATAAAACAATAATCAAGAATAAAATAATAAAATAACTGACACTTTTTGATCTAAAAATTTTTATAACTCACATTGATTATTATTAAATAATTATTGTAGGTAAATTACAATTTTCTTTATTAGTGATGTCGATTGGAGAACCATAGATGAAAACCTTCACATTTATTAATATAATATAATCTGTGGTCTTGTAATAAAACCATAGACTTGGAAAAGTCTATGAATAAAACAGAATGAAGTAAAACAAATGAGATTGAGTTAAATATATTCTATACTATAGAATCTATAGGCAAAATATAAATGCAATTTTTTTATTGTGTAGTACAGAAATTCATTGTACAAATAAATCAACGTATTCCACGTAAGTTGTATTATGTTACTAATAGTCAGCTGTATCTAATAATCTTGAACGCCATATCGTGAAGTGGCGCTGTTGTAGGAATTCAACAACTCGTAAGAGAAAGAGATGTGTAACTATTTTATTTGCCATAATATTTTTTATTATACAGGGGTTCATGTTCAAACACTATCTAAACTAGTTAGTGTAGCTTGTGCTCATGCACTTCTTTATTTTATATTGTGAGCATTTCACTACAGTATTTATACAAACTTTGCATTTTTTATTGAGTGTCGTTTGCTGTTACAGTTTGTAAATTATCATCTTTGATTTCAGATGTAAATGGAAAAGTAACAATGAAGTATTCTCGTAACTGCAAATGAAATATTAAAACAATTTAGAATTTTATTTAGTGCGCTAGCATTTACGTTCGTAGTAACAACGATGAAGAGTACATTGCCAAAAGACAAACCAGGCAAAATGAGGATTAGAGCTTTTCCTGTAAGTTATTTCACTTTAAATTTTGACTTGTTTCACTTTAAATTTTCTAGAATTATAATAAACGTGTCACTTTCCCTTAGTTTGACTAATATTGTTTAGGTCTTTAACTATTATATTTTAAAAAAGTTGTAACTTTTCAGTTTGCACGGTTTATTTTATTTATTTTATACTAGTTTGAATAAGTTTTGTATTAAAATTTAATGATCTAACAATTTTAGCTGCTAAACCTCTGCATACATTTCATGACCTTATTCATTTACATACAGATTACAAAATCTAGAACAAAGAAGGATTTTAAAAAAATATTCAACCTTATATATTTAGATGCATTTAATAAAATATAATATAGTGTCAAAAATTTTAATGACAGATAATTCAAAATAAGAAGTATATTTTTAGTGTTAGGAACTAAATTTTTTTGTATATAATATGTCATAATAATTATTTTATTTGTCATTAATCTACAGACTTTTGTACTTGTGTATATTTGTTATGTATTTACTACAATGTTTATTCAATGCATATTAATGTAACAAAACAGAATGACTAGAAAATTTCAAGTATGGAACTATTCAGAACCATATTACCAAATGTACCCCGACACTTGGGTTTGTAATTATTACTATCATGTTATTCCTTTTCTTTATGATATTTTCTGTTTTTTTTTATTTATTTATTTAATTCATAATCACAAAAAGATACAAACATACTCCTTAAACTAATAACAATTATAATGTTACAAAACAAAGGCAAATGTAGTGCTGAGATGCAGACACACAGTACAATACCTTGTGTTGCTTACATCTAAATTATGAATATTTATTGTAGTGTGTTCTGTGCAATTAGGGTTTTTTGATGCTAATAAAATGCTTTAATAATACTGTGTAAACTCCATGTAATGTAACTCAATTTAACAACAAACTCCCTAAAGTGTTAAAATCACTTTGCTTTGGTTGGTTTAGCTTGTTTTCTATACAACGATACACTCTATGTAACATTACACCTACTCTCAATAACAACAACAATAAAATAATAAATAGTACTTTTTAAGTTGTCAAAATTAGTAAAAATTCCACCGTGCATTAAAGAAGCTCTGGAAGCTGCAAAATTATTGGCAAAGTAATTTCTTTATCACCAAGACTCCTCAATATGGCAAGATATGAATAAAATAAGAAAAAAATACATCAAAATGACTGGTGCAGCAAAAGTCGTCAGACGAGATTAACAAACTAACTATACGCAATAGCGTTTTAATAAGAATTGTTTTTATGTATGTAATTACTAACACTAGTGTGAAATAAGCATTTTCCTTTTGAGATTTTCAATTTTATACAGATTTTTCTTCTCTCTATTTAACGAAAACTCTCTATAACGTCAAAATATGCACGGTCCATTGAGTGTCGTTATATACAGCTTACACTGTAATTAAAAGCTATAATAACCAGTATCAATTAGCACTTATATATTTTGTAAATAATATAAAACATTATTATTTAAATGTTAATGAAGTATATAACCTTTTGCTGTACTTTTACAGATGACTATGGATGAGAAGTATGTGGAGAGTATATGGAGCTTATTAAAAAATGCAATACAAGAAATACAAAAGAAAAATAATTCTGGTCTATCATTCGAAGAGCTTTATAGAAATGCTTACACTATGGTTCTTCATAAGCATGGTGAAAGACTTTATACAGGTTTGAAAGAAGTGGTCACACATCATCTAGAAAATAAGGTAAACAAAGACTGTTAAACCTAAACTTAATATAAATTTATGGACAATAGAGCTTTAGCCCTTTAACTCTAATATAGAAAGTACGACCTACTTGTGTTTTAAGTTTTAATATCACTGAAACTAGCAAATAAAACTGGCTGATTAGAAATATTATATTTTGTTTGCAAACTGAACCAAAATAATGCTATTTTCTGTTTTGATTTTATTGACAAATGTAAGAGGTCTAATCTGAAAATCTGTGTTTTTTTTTCAATAAAAGTGAAATCTAAAAAGTTTGGTTACTATCATCATTATGATGTTTTCTCTCGGTCTGTTGACAAATGTTGGGGATTTCGAAAAAAAATCAATAAAAAATAATTGGGGCAGTCGGCAAAAAAATTGTAATATTTTTCTGACTGATCTCCCAGTTTTGTTGGATAGTTTCAGTGACATTGTGTTTTATGTATATCTGTATATCTTTATTTAAAGGTTCGTGAAGATGTGCTGCACTCTTTACACAATGGCTTCCTGCAAACATTAAATAGTGCCTGGACAGATCACCAAACCAGTATGGTTATGATTCGCGACATACTCATGTATATGGATAGAGTATTTGTACAACAGAATGATGTTGATAATGTGTACAACTTGGGCCTCATTATATTTAGAGATCAGGTGAGTTTTAAGATCTTTTACTTTTTTCCTAAGATATAAGATCTTGGAAATTACCAAATGAATTCTATAACAATAATATTAAAACTTAATAGTAACAATGCCACAAAAAACCTTCGCTAAGGTTGTCTTTGTTACCAAGAGATTGCTGACTTAGCAATACGGTTGCTTATTGTACTATTTATCAACGGTGGACTTAGAAAGATGGAACTTCTCAATTTTTTGTATGTTCATCGATTACTTACTTGATGACGTCTGAACCATATTGGAAAGTCCTTTTTGTGTTATGAAAGGTATACCTTCCAGGTTCCATTCCAATTAAATCCAAATCAGTAGAGTGTTTTTTTAAAAAAAGAAAAATCTTTAAGTCTGTATATATAGGTATGGATTTGAAAGCAGTTTTTGTTTTTTTATAGTCTTTGTTGTCAAACTGGTACTTTACATAGTAATAATATTTGTTTTAAAGAGACATGAATATTGAATACAATTAGTTATGGAAATCGATTGTTTTAAATGAAATGTAATAAATTAATGTAATGAATCAATTGAAAAGCTTATTTATAAATCATAGCCCTAATATCTCTACAATACTATATTGTTTGTAAAATTATGATATAAAAAATTAACTAAATTATGAAGCTCAAGAAAATGCCCATGATAATAGGGAAGTAGACCAAGGTTGTAATAATATGACATACAATGCCTTGACTAATACGTCGTCTCCCGAGAGTATGACTGTTTTTATGTGATCACTTTTATGTTGATTTAAGCAAAATATAGAGTTCCATAAAATTTCCCTTTTCGATAATGATAATAATTTCGTTTCATTTCCTAAGTTAACACAGAAGGTCGCTTTGCTCTACAACTGGGCCGCTAGTCTAGTAACTATGTAGATAATAATCGATAGTGTATCGATTAATTTCTTTACGTCGTAATTGTCAATAAAACAATATTAAAATCATTAATAAGTATAAATTACTACGTAACGACCCAAATCGATACAATATCGAAGACTAACAATGTCGAGACTGCCGGCCCTCATTTATATTGTAGGACACGTATCGAGATGTAATTTTTACCGATATTACATAATATATAACACTTTTCCTTCACCATATGAACAAGTGCGGCAATATAGTGAGGTATGATTCGAGCGTCTGAGGTGCTAGATTCGAATCCTCCTCACTTGGTTCTCTAAACGAAGAGGCCTTTTTTAGTTAATTAATCGTCAATTCTTTTTATATCATGGGCGGCCACATGGTGCACGTGCCCCGAGGCCTCGGCCTCAGGGCTCCTAAAAGTACTAAAAACTTTTCGGATTTACTCTAATTTTAAATTTTCGTTTTTAATATTATCATGGTATTTTTGAATTAACCTTATTTTTGTAAACTAAAAGTCCTTAAATTCTTGTGTGCTGACACCTGTGTCCCGTCTTGGCTTGAGACGGCATTGTTGATCGTTCTTAAGTAAATACATGTAAAATACTTCATGTACTTGTAAATGTAAATTGTTATTTGAATAGGACCAAAAACTATTACTTAAGTTAGTTATTAGTAAAGTACCAAAATAAAATTTTGTTGATTGTAAAAAGCATTCATAATTAGCTTATAATTATGACAGCAGAATCATACGTGTACAAAACGTACAGAAACTTGAACCTTTCGTCTTTCAATGCTAAGTGACCCTTTTTATACCCTTTTCATTTTATATATTTTTATCACTTTCTTGATTTGTATGACAAGACTTCGTTAAATTTCTAAATGTAATCGCCATTCAAGTTATTCACATCATTTAACCTTCTTTTTATTCGTCCTTCGTACTTTTTTTTTATTCGTTAATTATAGTATGTATGTTTTGTCTTTACGTTTCTTCCAGTTTTTATTTATAAATGTCGTTTCATTCATATATAATAATTCAAATTCTGTATTTTGTATTACACATATGATTTGAGAATTCAACCTCATTACGCTCATTTCTGTATGTCAGTCAAGGTTCTCTCAGACATGTAGGTTTCCTCATGATGTTTTCCTTATCCTGGATACATCAATTTGTAATTTGTGATCAATCTAGTAATGGTTCGAATATAAACTCTCAGAGAGGCGAGGCCCATGATTATATCCCGCTTCACTCGGTTTCCTAAGCTCAGAAGATCCTGACTTTGTGTTCTGGGTCACGTTAGATGTAGTAATAGGGTTTTTCTATCAAATTAATCTGAGTAGCAGCTGGAGCTAGATGTGTGAGGTATTTAACCGTAATTATTGTTAAGCCCAAGTTTAAGATTGAATGGAATAGAGTCCTAAAGGAACATCTCCTTCGCACAATGGTTATTCTCAGAGAGATTGGCCGTGGCTGTTACGCCGTGGAGACCAAAGGTTGGCGTCTCACAGATAGTATTAATTGTAGCTTTCTTCAGTTATAAATATATTTTCTTAACGCAGAAACACAGTCTACTGTAAGAATATGTAAAAAAATCAAATTGAAAGACATCTTTTTTTGTTATTTGGCGTATATGAGGTTTTATCGATACCTTGAAACTCTGCAATTGCGTAGAGATGTTGCTTCATTAGCCGCTTTTATTACGGCGAGTGTTCCGAAGAGCTCTTCCAACTTATAACTTCCTCTCCTTTCCTCTCCAAAACTACACGTGCTGGTCGGAAATTCCATTCTCACACGGTACTACCTATACCATCTCGTACCAAAAGGTATGGCACTATTAAGAAATGGAACTTATCACCGTCTCACGTGTTTCCCCCTCCTATAATCCTGGGTCTTTTAAACGGAGCGTGAAAAAGCACATCTGCAGGCCGACGAGGTGTGGTCGATCGGTATCGAGATCATGTCCCGGAACCGATGGACCTCATTCCTGGACTCCACTGTCGCTTAACATCAGGCGGCATAGGGTCATCTTGTCGAGCGACAATAAAAAAAAGTGCGTGCGTACAATGTACACATGTCAGAAGTGAAACTTCTTTATTTATTTTAACTCACTGTTTACACACTGTATAAATACTAATGTGGTGGCGCTAACTCTTCCCCGTCTCTGAGCGCCTGGTACTTGATTTACGTGTTTGTGTCTCTATGGACTTACTTTTTCGTTTCATCGAGCTTGAAATCACAACGACTCTAAAGAAGTTTCACTTCAAAAACCCTTTTCTTTGTTCGAATAACTAGGTGGTGCGTTACGGCTGCATCCGCGACCACCTGCGGCAGACGCTGCTCGAGCTGGTAGCGCGCGAGCGGCGCGGCGAGGTCGTGGACCGGCTCGCGATACGCAACGCGTGCCAGATGCTCATGGTGCTCGGCATCAATTCGCGCGCCGTCTACGAGGAGGACTTCGAGAAACCGTTTCTGCATCAGTCTTCTGAGTTTTATAGGGTTTGTTACTTCTATGTACTGCTTAGTGAGCATTGAAGGATGTTACGGAAGTAACAAATATTCATATTATGTAGAGGTATGAATAACGATTTTTTTTTTATTAAAATTATTCTTTATTAGTACATTTGGAATGTTAATATGATTCATATTTCTATGAATACAAAGCATTAAGCCTAAACATTTTTGAAAATTAAGTTTTTTAAAGTGGTATAAATTGAGATTTGGTCATAAAGTATATTATATTATTTTAAAGTAGGTACATTTAAAAAGTGATTAATTAATAAAAAGGGTAATCTTAAAAAAATATGTATATTAAATTATTTAAAAGCTCAATATAATAAATGTAGGATCCAAGGATAGCAATAACAGCGTTTATAAGAACACACTGAATATTTATTCGATTAAAATCACAAAGAAACAATATTTACCCGTAACGTCGTGCCGCTTTATGACAAGACATGACATCCTTCCTTCCTTTTAATAATTTCAATAATTCATTTCTTAAAATCCTAAATATCCCTTTTACTCTTAAATTACTATCATTTCAATCACTATAAATTCTACTAAATTTACTAAGAATAAAACACTGATGGTTAAAATTGTTAATTTTCACAGATGGAATCTCAGAAGTTCATAGCGGAGAACAGCGCGGCGGTGTACATCGCGCGCGTGGAGACGCGCATCTTGGAGGAGGCGGAGCGCGCGCGGCACTACCTCGACGAGAGCACCGAGCCGCGCGTCATCGCCGTGCTCGAGCACGAGCTCATTGAGCGGCACATGAAGACCATTGTTGAGGTCATATTTCTTTGTTGTGAACTAACGCATTTTATGTATTTACACCAAAATACACAGTAACAAATCAATCTACAGATTAACACTAGAAGATTAAAAATAATGTAGTAAAAGTTTATAGTAACAAAATTGTAAGATAAAACAGATTTTCTTTCCTTTTCTTATACAGGTTTTCCTCATTTAATTTTCATTTATTTTATAGTGGCTATACTCGAGCTTTGCTGTTATAAATAAAATAATGATAAAATTTCTAGCACTAGTGATGATATAACAGCGTAACGTTGTTGTGTGCAGATGGAGAACTCGGGCGTGGTGCACATGCTGATGCACACGCGCACGGCGGAGCTGGCGTGCGTGTACAAGCTGCTGTCGCGCGTGGGCGAGGGGCTGCGCACGGTGGCCGACGCCGTGTCCGCGCACCTGCGCCAGCAGGGCCGCGCGCTCGTCACCGACACGCATCACAACACTAATGCCATCGCCTACGTCCAGGTGACTTGTTTGAACTTGTGTGAACTTTACGCACTCTTGACTTGGGGAGTACGCTGACCACTAACCTCTTAATACCACTGGACAAACTGTTCCAAGCTTTTGACAGCAATTTTTTTGTGTCCATTTGAAGCGCCACTAGCGAATGTCCAGAAAACTAATTTGACATATATTGCAAATGACTATTGTTGATACCATTGAGGTATCGATACTTTTACTCGATATTGTATCCGTCTTCAAGTATCGTACTCGGTATCAATTGAAAAGTATCGATACTAAAAGTACTTGGTATTGGAGAAAATTATCGAGTATGTATTTGTATTTACTCGTGTCGTTTTGTCGCTACAAATGATTGCGAGAGAAGTGTTCGTTTACTGTAAAGTAATTTTATCGATATTTCGCTGATATCAATATCACTAGTTTTAGTACCACAGACACTCGCTACGTCCGACAGCGCCAAAATGGCGAATATCAAACAGGCACAAAAGCACTTTGACAACAGCCAGTCCAGTGGTATTGATAGAGGTCAGTGACGCTGACGAATGCGTTACGAGAGTGACAAAAAGTGTGATCGGGCGAGGCCGAGCTGAGAGGGAGATAGAAGTTAGTGAAGATAGAAAGAGAGAGTTACGTTTCGTATATTAATGTAGGGGCAAGAGAGAGAGGTGCGAGCACACATTTTCTTTATCTCATGTATATACATGTAGACTTGTAGATATGTTCTACATTATTCTACATTATATTATATGTACATTGTTTATACATGTGTATGAACATATATATACATACATATAGATGGAGCTAAAGAACTTCAGTCGTGTGGTCTTCTAAAGCACACTCGTTTTTTTTATTATTAATTGGCTAATGCGCTTACGCATACAACCTGTGTGATCTGTTATGGCTGTGTGGGGGATCGCCACGCGAGTCATCGCCACCAGTGTAGTACTGGTACCAATATGGAATTGTGCAGGTATGTTTTATTGGGTAGTACTGGCATACAATTATTGGTCTGTTTTATAACAATATAGAAAAAATACAACATTTTCCTTATCTACAATTTTTTTCTGGTTATTGAAATTAAAAAGGATTGAGGACGAAAAGTTTCTCTCTTTTCTCTTGTATTAACTGCAAATGAATAATATTTAAATTTGCATAAAAAGGGACATATATATAAAAAATATTTACAATTTTAATTTTATATTTAATAATAAAAGTTGAATACATAGTTTTTGAATTTTCGTTTGTGACGGCATCATAAGAATACCACTAGGCAGTTGTATTGGTATACGCCGTTCTGGCGTGACTTAAATAACTATCTTCCATCTGTACTTTCTATATTCTAATACAATTATCTTGGATGTGACATCTTATTTAGCATGACTTTGTGTTTATTCCTTGCAGAATCTTCTCGACTTGAAAGACAGATTTGACCATTTCCTTCACAACTCATTCAATAATGACAAAATATTTAAGCACATGATCGCCTCTGACTTCGAATACTTCCTCAATCTTAATAATAAGTCACCCGAGTTCCTGTCGCTGTTCATCGATGGAAAACTCAAAAAGGGAGAAAAAGGCGTAAGTTTGGTTTTTACAGAAATTTTATATATTTAGCAATATAAAAGTATGATGTAAATAAAATAATATATGCAAAACAGAACTATGCGAGAACATAATGAAAGTAGAAATTGCAATTTAATAAGTGTATAGCAGTAGCCAGTAGCAGTAGTTAAAATAGTGTGATAACAAAACAGACTTCAGAAATTAGCTTGTAAATAACGAACATCTATTTAGAAAAGTATTTATAGCAAAGATTTTTAACAGAACTATATACATTTTATATAAAATTCATTGTTGTAATCATAAATAATATTGTTGGTTGATAATATTTTTGTATACTTTATATTGTATTAAAAAAATTGATCACAGATGAGCGAGCAAGAAATCGAAGCTGTTCTAGACAAGACGATGGTGCTGTTCCGCTTCCTGCAGGAGAAGGATGTGTTCGAGCGCTACTACAAGCAGCACCTTGCAAAGAGACTCCTTCTCAACAAATCTGTGTCCGATGACAGCGAAAAGAACATGATCTCTAAACTCAAGGTACCCTATATACATTAGTATATAAGGGTTATTTTTCATGTGTAGAGTATTTATTATGTACATATTTTTTAAGTTCAAGCAAACCTGTGTCTCTATTATATCTATACTATAATATTATAAAGCTGAAGAGTTTGTTTGGTTAAACGCGCTAATCTCAGGAACTACTGGGTGGTAGGCTTGGAATTGAAAAATTCTTTTTGTGTTGGATAGTCTACATAAAATCGCGCTACGGTCAATAGATTTATAAAAACAGGTAAAAGCATTCCTTTTAAGAGCTTCCGTTGCGTGCGCTGCGTGATCGGTTTTATTTACGCAAAAACTATGTATGAAGAAAATGTTCATTAAAAGTTCTAAAAAAAGTCCGCGACAGCATATGTCTATCCTTTTATACCTCATTTACATTCAGCCCCTGCCGCTGCCCCTCGCGCTGCTGGCGATAATTCCCTAAATACTGCTGCAGCAGGATCGAGAGGAGTGTGTGTTTACATACTGCCCTACCACTCACTTCGCTTTCAAGTTTCGGCAATGGCAGATGTCGAAATAATTACAGCGGCCGCGCTGTCTCTTTTTGCGATACATAATTATGTTCGATATTTAAAAAGATCCAGGCGCTCGGCGAGTACTGAGCGTCGGAGCAGAATGTAAACACGCACTGCCGCTCGCGCTGCCGGTCCTTTGACTTCCGCACAAAAAACCGCCATTTTGGGGAGCGCCGGGCAGCGCGAGTGGCAATGGCAGTGGCATGAGAAGTATCGCGTTTACACACTCGTCCTGCCCACTTTCCTGCTCACTACGGCTGAATGTAAATGCGGTATTAGGTTGACTAATATAACTTTTTTGACTACCAGTCATACTAGTCAAATTTGTTCTTAAATATTAATGCCTTATTTGCGAAGGTATTTTTATAAAATAATATAAAAATCTAAGAATTTGGTTTCTGGCCCTTAGAACGCTAGCAAAGCCGCGGGAAAGGCTAGTTTAAAATAAAAATGATTATTATTACAATGCCATCTTTTCCCAGAGAGAAGGATTGTTGAAAGATGTCGAACCTCGAGATTTTCAGTGCGTTATCGGTGACGTCTCACTGATAGAGAACACTATGACTGATATGTAATAGCCTTACCCACTCCATGCTAACACCATATACTTCTGCAAAATTCTTTACTAATGTCCGTCACATTGTAAGTGTTGGCAACATTTTATCATCAATCTTGTTTAAAGTCTTTATTTTCTGTAGTTTTATTTCAATTATATTGGATGTAATGTAAAGAATTTTGCAGAATGTTGACCTATTAAAGACTTTAAGCAGGATGTATGTACAATTTTGTTTGGAGACTTAAATTGTAGTAACTAATATCAAACACTATTTTTTTAATTAGTTAAGTAGAAGTTATGTAGTTATAGCTGAAATATCAAGAGATCTATTTTGTAGCTATGAATATGCCCATTTTATAGTCGAACAATAAGTATTATTTGTTTTTAAAAAAGTAATTGGATAAATGCTTAAAATATGTATTTAGTTGTATGTTGGAAAACAATAATAATATTGCATTATAGCAATCTTTCCTCATGCGGTATAAATTTCCAAGAAGTATTTTTAAATATTATGGACTGGTAGTTTTAGGGTAAAGCAAGTCAAATAACCAAAACAAATCCATTCTATGTCCATAATAATATTTAATGCGAAAGTAACTGTCTGAATAGTTTTATCTGGAAAATCACAACAACTTTTAAAAAAGATTGTTGAGAGATTGAATGGTGAACAAAGTAGTTTTCAAGTAAGGTATATATTATATAATAATTATTATTATTTATAATAAAAAAATACCATATTCCCTATATCTACATATGTATGTATAATGAACATATATTATAGGCATTTTATACTAATGGTTAGTATACTAGTACAAGAACCTACTAGTATAAGAAACTCAAGCGAAAGTGAGTCTCTAGTAAATAAATAAATTTATTACAGACTGAATGCGGCTGCCAGTTCACATCGAAGCTTGAAGGAATGTTTAAGGACATGACGGTGTCTAATACCATCATGGAGGAATTCAAGGAGCATGTGCTTTCATCCGGGGTGACTATTTTTATTTAACCCATTATTTATAAATTTATTATCTTATGATTACACATTTCTATTAATAATACCGACTTTATGATGTTACTTAGAGTATATATTTATCAATTTAAAACCAGCTTTCGTGTTTGTTATTTTAATAAATAGTTTATTTATTTATTAAAATGGCAAGAAAAATTCAACTCCTAAGTCAAGCATAACTACTGAAATTATTATGAATTTGGAATACTTGAATAAAGACGTTATACTTGTTTGTGCAAGGCACAGGGATAATATTAAATAAATATGAATTGTATGTCAGAGTAACCTGCACGGCGTGGACCTGTCCGTGCGCGTGCTCACCACGGGCTTCTGGCCCACGCAGAGCGCCACGCCCAAGTGCAACATCCCCGCGCCGCCCAGGAGTGCCTTCGAAGTGTTTAAGTCGTGAGTTGCATTATATATGTAACGTATAAATGACAAGAATCTAATTAAAAAAAAAAAATGATTGCCTGTAAAGTCGGTTTTACGGGCGAAGATTTTACGTGACAACGTCTTTTTCTCGGTAGAATATTTATTGATATGAATATAATTAAATTGCACAATAGGAACAAGGAATTGAATGAAAATAAGAATTGCACAAATTTTAACTATAGAAATATATTTTAATAGTTGAGTGGGAGAGAGACGCAAGGCATTCGGCGGGCCTCTCTCTCGTTCGGTGACTCATCGTAACGTTACCGAGCGTTACACTTTTTCATAAGTGACTCCCAACCAAACCTAATTTAAGACGTTGTCACGTCAAAAATAATCTAATTAAAATACTGTTTATGTATTTAAGCAGGCAATATATAAACAAGTAAACACACACACTCACATATTCTCATACATGGCCATGACATAAGACATCGGTCTTATTTTGTAAATCTAGTGGAAAGTAATGGGGCTACTAATACTGGTTTTCCTAGTTCAAACTCCTGTGCACTCTTTCTGGATATTTTATGTTTAATAGTTGAGTATAGTGTTGTAATTTATTCTTCTGCTATAAGTAAATAAAGTAGATTGATAAGATTAACGCTTATCAAGATGTTATGCTAAATTGCCTGACTTAGTAGTAGTTATTATATACTTTTTAATGATTTTAAGCATATATATGGCTACTTTGGGAGAAGTGAAATAAAAAGCTGATAAATAGAAACATTTGGTTTACAAAGTGAATGAATCGGCAGGTTCTACCTGGCGAAGCACTCGGGGCGCCAGCTGTCGCTGCAGCCGCAGCTGGGCAGCGCGGACCTGCACGCCACGTTCCGCGCGCCCGCCGCCGCCAGCCCCCCGCGCAGCCCGCCCGCCGCCGCGCCCGCGCCCGCGCCCGCGCCCGCGCCCGCCCCCGCCCCGCGCCGCCACATCATACAGGTGTCCACCTTCCAGATGTGCGTGCTGCTGCTGTTCAATAAGCGCGAGCGGCTCACCTATGAGGTACACCTTTTCTCTCTCTCTCTCACACACACACACAAACACATGCACACACTGTGAAGTGATGTTATGGTTCGAACAATATATTATGGTTGTTATAATAGTACGAGAGCTAGCAACGTCGGGAAAACAAGAATTTCAGTAAGGCCAGTCTATCTCTCCCACTCTCCCAGACATAATACGGGCTATCTGGCTGGCAGTAGTGGTTGCGTTCATCAGTGCGCATCGTACTTGGATATGTAAAATATCCATATTTTCAAAAAAAAATTAAGAAGGTTTCTTTTGTTTTTAATATGTTAATTGAACTTTTTCCAACATGAATCTATTATTGCCACAATTTCTTTGTTGTTTAAACTGTGCCAGACGCTAATTTTGAAAGGCTCAATTTCAAAAGGTAATTATTTACTCTCTCGAAAACGTTGCTAGCTCTAATAATAATTTGTTTGTAGTGTACAAAGTTGTTCGGAGCTGTTATCCTTGTAATTTCTTAAAATAAAACCAATTTTAACGGTAACTTTATAGGAAATAATCAACGAGACTGACATCCCCGAGAAGGACCTGGTGCGCGCGCTGCAGTCGCTGGCCATGGGCAAGCCCACGCAGCGGGTGCTCATCAAACACCCCAAGACTAAGGAGATTGAGCCCTCGCACCAGTTCTATGTCAATGATGCCTTCACATCTAAGTTACATAGGTATTTACTAATTACTTATTATTTTTACCTTTCCATACATAACCCATAAATATAAACGCATATTATGAGTCAAATTTAATTTTGACGAAACATTATTTGTATTATGTTGTAATCATTGTTTGTATTGTTATATTTTTTACGTTTGAGTTCATTTTTTTTGTAAGTTTTTTCTTTATTTCACAAAATATTCATGAAGATTATTCCTTTTGCTTTAAAATAGTATTGAAGGTTCTATTGACACCTTGGACTGAAGAAACTATGGATTTGGTTTTTGACATGTAGCTAAATATCACTTACATGCAAGAAAATCCGAAAATCCATTATGTACATGTGCCGGCACGATATTAATGTCGATTTTTCACATCTTCATTACAACGCCGTAATAAAGGTGTGTACAAAAATTCAGCTCACTAGGAATTTTTCCGCAGATTGGGGCTTAAAATGTCTAAAATGACTGGGCTATTAATATAATGAAATGTTATGTAACTTTGTCAGGGTTAAGATTCAAACAGTAGCAGCTAAAGGGGAATCGGAGCCGGAGCGTCGCGAGACTCGTAATAAGGTAGACGAAGACCGCAAGCACGAGATAGAGGCAGCTATTGTACGCATCATGAAAGCTAGGAAGAAGATGGCTGTGAGTTTTCGCCTTTTTATTTCATAGAAATGCCTTTTAAAACAGTTGAATTGGATTTCCTTTAATAGACAATCGATGGGGTTGAATCGCAAAAAGTTAACTATATTTTATAGATAATATTATTTTTTTCCATTTCCTGCTCCTTTTGAGAGCCCAAGATAAAACGTATGTAAGTAATGTATGACACGTCTCGTCCTGATGCAGCACACGCTGCTGGTGGCGGAGGTGACGGAGCAGCTGCGCGCGCGCTTCCTGCCGTCGCCCGTCGTCATCAAGAAGCGCATCGAGGGGCTGATCGAGCGCGAGTACCTGGCGCGCACGCCCGACGACCGCAAGGTCTACACCTACGTGGCATAGGTGCGCCCACGCCCACGCCCACGCCCGCGCCCGCGCGAGCTTACTTCGCTTCCCCCGAGCCTGGTGTATTCCCCTTTACAGCCTCTCTTAGAAAACTCAGTAGCACAGATGTTAACGGCTAATCATTCATCGTTTTGTTCCCCTAAAATAAGACTCACTCATCAGACTTAAGTACAGATTGAATTGTAATCGCTGTAAAAATATTGTATATACAAATTTTGTGGTCTCAGTCTGATCGTTTCGACATGTACTATAAGTGTTCCTCGTGATTTATTAGAGTAGATATGTTAAATTAAATTCTCTTTTATAACGACTGTTTCATTGTGGCGGTTTCGCAACCCTGTTCCGTTGTCGGAAGATTAAAGCGTAATGGATGTTATTTTCAGGGCATGACGGCGTCCGGTGTTCGAAGGACGAATGCCGAGTTAGTGATAAAAACGTGAAAAGTATTTAAATTATTTCGAAATAAAAATTATTAGATATTACAGATAATGATTTTATTTATTGAAAAACACAATTGCACTTAAATATAGCAACTTTGCTAGGGTGTGCTTGCAGGCGTTTGATTGTGGTGGGAAGAAAAAGTTTTTCGGTAAATGAATGTTCAAATGCGGTGCGCCGCCATACTCGAGCGCGGCGGGCGCGCTGGCGTCGATGAAACTCGTGTCCACCGTCACTACTACTGACAAAGAGTCAGTGTTGAATGTGATATTCCGTGCTGTAGCTTCCACTCTAGCGCTCAAAATTTTATACTGCTCTGTAAAATCCATGCTATCGTCAGCAAAGATGAATATAAAAGCAAACCTTGTTATTAAATTATAACAAAGAAACTTCGAGTCGTTAGAACGATATTGGCCGTAAATATCACTTTTGTTAAATTTCTCAAGTGTTACCCATTCGGCGTCGCTGACATCGCTCGGGTTGCCTCGCGGAGAAATAAAAACAGGATCGTGTAATTGTAACAACTCGATTATTCTCTCTTGAATTTTCAAACATTTGTCCGTTTTGTTATGTGCAAGAAATTTTTGAGTAAAGCGTAATCTACATATTATGCGTTTGTTTTGGCCAAATATCAACCTGTTGTAAGTAAAATTTGTAGATAAACATTGTCCATTTTCATTGTACGGTAGAGACAAGTAGCTTCTATTTCCATGAGTTCTATTATAGAAAAATTTTGTGTGGTTGTTTTGAGCAAAAGAGGCAATAACCTCATAACCTTTCATGTAACCTGGATTGCCACTGTGTTTAACGATTTCGTCGATCGTTTCATTCCCCATGTAGTAATTCACTAGAATTTCTTGCGAAACAAACTGGAGTGCAACTGAAACTTGTCTTACATGAAATTTAAGAACTGCTTTTGTGATTATAGATCCATTACAATACAATATATATTCAACTTTAGTGCCAACGTTATTACAATAATTATCTGAGCAGGACGGTTCATGTAATGTTTGATTATAATTCACACAAGCTCCGTTGTCACAAACCAGTATTGTCCAACGAGTACAATGAAGTGTAGTGCAGTTCTGAAAACAGAACGTAGATTTTTACATGCTGATTGAAATATAAAAAAAAAATGTAATTAACTATAATTACCAGTATAGTGTTATTACTTGTTTCTTGTATTGGGCTTACAACATTTGTTTTTGAGGCTAATTCCAAAATATGTAACATATGAAGGTCTTTTATCTTCACATAGCACCTTATAAGCTCATTCTGTAAAAACTTCAACATTTTCTGACCATTGCAGTACTGATTACTTACTGTTGTGGGAAGTGCTAAAAATAAAATACATAATGAATAAATGATCAAAAGAAGTTTATACATATTTTATTTAAATTTAAACAGTTGTGTAGATTTGATTTGTTTTTGACTAACATTATTAATAAATAATATTTTTAGGTAGAGGTAGCACTTACTTATAATATTGAAAGTTTCATTTCTTAATAACCAAACAGGGTGACCCAATTCATATTCCGTTTTTGTGAACTCATGTAAAGGCAGGACCGTATCAATAGTATGCCACTTTAAGAATTTGTTGATGTCTATTGTATGAAGCTAAAATAAGGGAAAAGACATGGTTAATTTCTATCGGAATTATATAGAAAGTATTAAATATTATCAACAAACCTTGTTTTTATTTATTTTTCTTTTGTCAGGCAAATTGACTTTATCTATACATAATAAATTATGCAACAAATCAGTATTTGATTCTCCGTTACATGTCGGCAAAGAAGAACACAGTTGCATATTTTTTTCTTTACCAAAACATCCTTCAATGGTCTGTTTACAACCTTTAAATATATTGCGCTCTTTCTCTGAACAATCATTGTCACAGCAACAATGAATATCACAATGCTTATACTGAAAAAAAAAATTGTCATTAAATGTTCTTATGTTATACTAAATACATTAATACTATATTATAAACTAGCGACTCATCCTTGCTTCTCGTACGAGAGCTAGCAACGTCGGGAAAACAAGCATTTAAACAAAATATTGCTGTTTGAAGTTCAGCCTTAACAAAAATTATTCAAAATTAGCGTCTGGCACAATTTAAACAAACAATGAAACTGTCTGGCAATAATAGATTTATGTTGCAAAAAGTTCAATTAACATAATAAAAACAATAGGAACCTTCTTAAAATCCTTTGAAAATTTGATATTTTACGCACTGATGAACGCAACCACTACCGCCAGCCAGATAGCCCGTATGAAGTCCAGGAGAGTGTGAGAAATAGCATATCTAAACACTGGCCTTACTGAAAAGCTCTCTCGAAAACGTTGCTAGCTCTTAAGCTATTCAATCGGGTTCGTCTCTAGACTTAGCCTAAGTTACTCCTTATAACATTAGCTGTAAGCGAGTGTGTGAGCAATCAAAATCGGTCCAGCCGTTTCAGAAATTAGCCGGAACAAACAGGCAAGAACTTAAAAAAAAGGATTTTTTCGTGTTAGTACCGTATATACTTTCATATACATTCAGTGAAAAGCTGTTAATTTGTATTTAAAACGGACACTTCAATTTTTTTTTATATATATAAATATGCGAACATACCAGTAAATCACAGTGACAGTTATCTGTTTTATTAATTTTCTTTGGCATTTCCGATGGTTTTGCACTTGATGTACTTTTCTTATCAAAAAAAGTAATCTCAGTAACATTATCCCACTCTGTATTTGTAACAGATGTTTCTGTTCCTAAAGTATGATCAGTTGTTGATGAATTTTCATCATAAAACAAGTCGTACATGGTACTTGAATAATCTGTAGAAGTAGCAAAAGAAGGGAGTGGTAAAGTTGAGTTACTGTAAAGGTTTTGTTCTACAACATTTTTTTGTAAGTTTTTTCTTTCAGTGCGGTAAAAGAGAGCAAGAGGCTTTTGATCCTTATTTTCCAATATATGTGATTTTCTGGTGGCACTGCTGTTATGGTCGATAAAAGCTTCATTATTCTGAACTCTTTGATTTATAAAATCCATAAGACAGAATTGAATGACTATTGAAAGTAATGTGAAACACAAATATGTGATAGGTTGCATTGTTCATTTATACTCTACGCCAAATTGACTAAAATTTCGTAACACCAAGTGAACATTTAATTCTACTTCTCCTTTTGATTGTGTTATCAGTGTAAACCTGTAAGTAAGTAGTATTATTACGTTTTTGTTTATTAATCTTAACTGTGCAAAAGACTACAAAACAATCAAACCTGTCACTTCCTAAATTAATGATATCAGTTTGCGTCAATTCATGAGAGCCTCCGATAAATATCTGTCGCAGTTTATCAGTCACTGTCGTCGCAGCTGGTGCCCAGCAAGATATTTGGACAGTATGGTGGCCAGGACTGGCAGGTATGATACAGGAACCATAGCCGACTGTCCATGAACGCCCTATGGAATCCAGACAACTAACTTGCAAAATCAACTTTGGCCACCCTGTGAATTAAAAGAAAGAACATTCAAATTTTACATTTGGTTTTACTGATGGTAACAATTTATAAAATAGTTACCTTGAATGCCTTTACTAACATAATGTAAATCGAATGGATGAGCCCACTCAACTATTCTATTATAATTAGCTTTACCCGAGGCAGTCTGTCCTTCCGTATATCCAGCGAGAAGAGTCCAATTGGGACCTGACCAAAAGATTCATGCAATAAGCAATTGTCGAATAATGTTTTTAAATACTATTAAAACTAATCATTAATTTTGAGTTGCGATAATTAAACTACTATAATATAAATTAAAAAGTTGTTACTTACCAGATTGAAATGAATAACGACAAAATAATGAATAAGGCTCACTAAAATTATAAGCGCTGCGTAACTGACCTAAAATATGTAATTCTGCCATTAGAAAATAAGCGTCGCATCATGCAGAATGTTGGAATTTGTTTGTTATTCGTAACCATGGTAACGCATTATGAACAACAAAAAACCGCCAACAACGCCGTTGTCAAATATTAAACCTATAGTTCAAGATCCCAGTGCCGCCAGACCTACGTCATTTTAGCAAAGCTAAAATTTCCATGATTTATAGTCTAGTACTAGTATGTAGTTAGGAGAGTATGCGTACTTACTAGCTCGAAAGCGGGGCCCTTTCACAGGTAGTGAATTTTAGCTTTGCTAAAATGACGTAGGTCTGGCGGCACTAGGATCTTACTCTATATTAATATGGGTTTTTTCAAAATTTATAATTTACTTTTTAGGGTTCCGTAGCCAAATGGACAAAAACGAAACCCTTATGGATTCGTCATGTCTATCTGTCCGTATGTCACAACCACTTTTTTCTGAAACTATAAGTACTATACTGTTGAAACTTGGTAAGTAGATGAATTCTGTGAACTGCATTAAGAGTTTTCACACAAAAATAGAAAAAAAAAACAATAAATGTTGGGGGGATACTTAGAACTGAAACTCAAACATTTTTTTTTTTCATCAAACCCATACGTGTGGAGTATCTATGGATAAATCTTCAAAAATGATATTGAGGTTTCTAATATCATTCTTTTCTAAACTGAATAGTTTACGCGAGAGACACTTCCAAAGTGGTAAAATGTGTCCCCGCTCCTATAACTTCTAAAATTAGGGAATGATAAAACTAAAAAAAATATGTGATGTATGTTACCATGCAAACTTCCACTGAAAATTGGTTTGAACGAGATGTAGTAAGTAGTTTTTTTTAATACGTCATAAATCGTAAACCGCAATTAGAAATTAATTTTATCGAGCGAGTTAATTGCAGCGTTTCCCTGGCGATTTACTTGATACTGATACTTTTATGTGCGAATCATTTCCAACATGATTACGACTTGTCTTACGGTGAAGGAAAACATCGTGAGGAAACCTGCATGTCTGAAAGAACCTAGCAAGTTTTCGTAAGCCATGAGGCATGAAGTCCGCCAACCCGCACTAGGCTGGCGTGGTGGACTATGGCTTGATCTCCTTATAATGGAGGAAGGAAAGGAATATTTTGTAAATAAATGTACAAAATAAAAGTATTGTTATCTTTATTAAGAATATATATCACTAACATTCCAGCATCAACAATAATAAGAAAAATATAATAACAATTAGTAATGATTGAATAAAATAAACACTTCAACAATATCACTTTTTAACAAAATAAATCAAGTGTTGAAATTTCTCACTATAAAGTTACAAACGCATATCTTGAGATATAGCTCGCGCCAAACTTTGTGGCCGTCCCGAACTAGGCTCATTGCATTGCGCAGAACACAAAATCAGGTATTAGCCCAGTCATTTTAGGGGTTTCACCTCGGAATGAAAGATAATAAGCTATAAATTGGTATAAACCTTTGTTTTGTCGTTCTAAATGTTGTCTCAAAAGTCACAAATGATACCGTGTCCGCGTCTTAAGATATTGAAGGTCAAAGGTCATAAAAATTGGTTTTTCGTGAATATCTCGCTTTCTATTGCTTAAATGATATATTTACCTATAATAAAAGTTGTAGAGTATAAAATTCTCTATAATTTTCGTTTCATGTTTTTTTTAATACGATCAACCGTTTTTGAGGTAGAGTGCGAAGAGTGCGCAGCGCACAGTCATATATGGTCCAATGCAAGGTCAAGCGTGAGTTACGGTTATCAGTACGTTATATAAAGTCTATTATTTATTAAATTATTATAATTATTAAACAATGGCCATTATTTATGTACAAATTGATATTTTATTAAAATCAGTAACTTAATTATTTATATTTAACTATTCAACTATAGTATATTATTAATTCTGGAATATATATTTTCAGTTAAAAAGACAATAAGGGGATATATTTTACGCATATCTTTATTTATCATTAAATATGCCATACTATACATTTGTTGAAATGTCAGTTTAAATATTATAAGCATTTTTATTGGTTTTAATTATAATAAAATTGTGAATAGAAGCTAGTTATCGTCATCTTCTTCGTCGTCTTCTTCTTGTTGTCGCTCGAAAACGTTCAATTCATTGTCATCATCCTCATTTAATCGGTCATATTCATCTCCAAACCCTCCAGAATTTCAGGATCGTATGCATTTTCTTCATCGGGATTACTTGGATATTATGCAGCGTTCAGGCAAGCTTGTCCATTGCACTGGCCACAAGCTAAAGAACATAGTAGCCCTGATTTTCGGCATCCACAGCGGGAACCACAACCACTTTTGCAATTGCAAAATATTATATTTAGTAGTTCGGTTGGTGCTGGAGGTAATAACGTTCTTATGGGCTCCAGGATTCCATTTTCAAGCATCCAGCCCCATTCTTGAGGTTCTAAGTCAATCCCTAACCACGTTTGAATCTGGTAGTAGACGCGATTTATATGTTGATGAGCTGCTACACTTGAGCTGGTACACTTAATAAATAATAGACTTTATATAACGTACTGATAACCGTAACTCACGCTTGACCTTGCATTGGACCATATATGACTGTGCGCTGCGCACTCTTCGCGCTCTACCTCAAAAACGGTTGATCGTATTAAAAAAAACATGAAACGAAAATTATAGAGAATTTTATACTCTACAACTTTTATTATAGGTAAATATATCATTTAAGCAATAGAAAGCGAGATATTCACGAAAAACTAATTTTTATGACCTTTGACCTTCAATATCTTAAGACGCGGACACGGTATCATTTGTGACTTTTGAGACAACATTTAGAACGACAAAACAAAGGTTTATACCAATTTATAGCTTATTATCTCTCATTCCGAGGTTGACCCCTTTTTTTACCTAATATGACTGGGCTATATTAGCGGGACGCACAAGAGCTTGGGGGCAGGCCACACCCCGCGCGCCCGCACCGCTCAGTGAGTGCTACGTCCGTACACAAACCATGCACTTGTTGAGCTCTGAGAGTACTGTCGCGTTCAGAATTCGTTCGATCGTTTCGTTAATTTGTTGTTATAGTTTTTAGTTATTGTTACTTGTTGTTATTGTTAAAAGTTATTAATATTGAGGAAGGATATAAGAAAATGTGATGTCATCATAGATGACCTAACTGAAAACATAATAATTCACGTGAGCGATAATGAATCAGATGAAGAAGATTTGGATATTTTTTGAGAAGAGAGTGATTCGGATGCGGAATTAATAGAAGGTGTGGCCCCATTGTGAATATAGTTTTTATTTATATTAATGTTTTTTATTTACATTTATCCTATTATTACCTAACCTATATGTTTTACAAATAACACATACATTGTATATTAAATTAAATAAAATAACCTATGAAATAAACACGAACTTTATAATTAACAAATAAAAATAAATTGACATAATATAATAAGTATTAAAAATGTTAGATAACGAAAATTGTTTGGTTGATTACGTATTGCCCACTCGACTGTACCATGCGCAAGTTCGGACTCGCGGCTATATTCAAGGCGGTCACAAAGTTTGGCGCGGACTATATGATAATATTAAAATTTAAAATTGATTATTTTAAAAATATATAGCATAAATTTTAGAATGGCACGTATAATTTTATCAATACTTGCATAAATAATTATGGTATAGTAGTAAGCTCAGATAGTTCTTAGTAATTGTAATTTTATTAATAAAAAAACATTTATAATTATTAATTATATTAAGTATTGGTTAAGGTTTCACAAACAAAACAATGTTCTTAATTATTTTATCACAATCGATGTATGATCATTATTTTTATGTGAAGGCACTGTGTATAGAATATGTATCATTGTAATCGGAGGATTCACGCCAAGCTCGGCTCAGATGGCGCTACCAGCGCATAACGTCACCAACGAAAACCTCAATGCCGCCTATTTTGACAGACGCGTTTATTATTATAGAATAGTTTAGTTAAGTTTTGTAAAATCAAATATAAGATGGAAAAATACGGTGTTTTAACTATTGTTGAAAAATTTGACATAAAATAATTTAACATACACTACATACATTCTTGACGTTGTTTACGTTATGCGCTTGTATCGGCACCAACGGCTAAAACTCGCAGTGACACTTCCCATTCGCAGTGGTATGTTATGGCACGACATTTCAATCAGCGTGTGTGTATGTGGTGGGGAGAGGGGCGTGTTTATTGTTTACATGTAGGGCTGCCAGCCGAAGTAGAGGCGCGCGAGGTTGGCGGGGTCGGCGGCGGCGCGCAGCAGCTGCGCCACGTGGCCGGGCACGGACACGGCGCGCGCGCCGCGCTCGGCGCCGCACAGCTTGTCGCCCACCGCCCGCAGCGCGCGCGCCGCCAGCTCCGCCGACCCACCGCCTGCACCTGGACCATTTGTACAAAAACATCTGTTATATCCTACTACTATTATAAATTACGTGGTAATACACCGAAATTTCACATATCATAGCTATATTCGACTACTGCTACTATAAAAGTTTTTGTATACTGTGTGTGTGTTACTCCTTCGCGATAAAACGCCTGGACGAATTTGTATAAAATTCGGTGCATAGCTTGCTTAAATGATAGTTAAAAAATTAGTAATTGAGAATGAGTTTCTTACTACACTCATAAAAAGTAAAATGGCATCTGCCAATTATTCTTTTATAATTAAGAATTTAAGTGAACACACCCATTTATAATTTGAACTCTCATTTGTACTTCATAATAATTAATGAAAAGAAGTTAGTGTCGAACGTTTTGTTTTGTTTTGCTTCTTAACATCATAATATTAAGTATTAATATTATGACGTTAAGAAGCATTACTTATAAGATGGTAATATAGATTAAGAAAATTTTAAAGATATTTAATATCGAAATTATTGACTCACGTTTCACATTATTATTTTGACTTATGTTGGCATCTGGCGTTGAAGATACAGTCCACAGATATAGAGGATCACACAATAAAACTTCTAGAATAGTAAGCAGTGTTTCTTGGTTTTCGCGTAGCAATTGCAAGGTTTTTTCACAGCACCTGTCAATCAATATAAGGAAATGTTACACATAGAATTATTACAAATAGATAAGGACTACAACACCTTTGATCAAAAACATTACCTAATTGTACCTAATTAATATTTTTTTCATAATATAATAATATAATACAAAATAATTCTTTGAAGAAAATCAGGTAGATTAAATGATGACTTAATACTCTTTAAAATATATTAAAATGAAACTATAGCGACTTATTAAATCACCTTCTAAAACTTCCCTCAACTCCACTCGACCCAAAACCTGCAATGATGTCTTGGGTCAATCGGAAAGGTATAGTCTCTGGCGTTCGCAAAGTTTTCCCCTGATCAAAAGCTATACCTAAAATTAAAAAAAAAACTTGTGTTAACAAACCTTATACAAATTATTAAGTAAATATTATGCAACAATTAGAAATATTAGTTTTTTTATAATAACAGTTGCAATTCAGATATACAGCCATACTCTTTTTTTTTTAACAAACGAGTACCGAAAATTTTGACTGCGTTTTGATTGGCCATTTTATTTTTTTTATTTTTTTTTATTGGTCCACGTTATCAACATAGATTCCGTTTCACACCAACGCTGTAGCTACATGCACCCAAATGACTCGGCGACTACACGCGCGTCGCCATTATTAAAACGATAGTTTTTAGCATTACAATAATTATATAATAATTATTTTATTTATAAGTTCTTGTGCATAATATATTTATACTTTGTCCAATATTATTTCTTGTTATTTATTTATAAAATTATTTATATGTAAAAATAGTTTTTTTTTCTTTACAGTAAACTTCTAAAGGAGTTTTCAATATTAACGGACGTTTACAATTTCAAAACAAGAACAAAAGTGTTGGCCCACCCTGACCCCTAACAATGACCCATCTCACTCTGTCAATATCGGAAATGTGCGAAAGTTATACTCAGTACTCGTTTGTTAAAAAAACACAGAGTATAATAGGAATATTTACCAAAGTCAATATGTATCACTTCAGCAGTTGTTTTATCTATTAGAATATTCTGAACATGTCTATCGCCGATTCCCAAAATGTACCCCACCATTGACGAGGCAGCCACACTGAAAAAATGTATCTTATAGTAATTCAATAAACATAGTGCTATTTATAAAAAAATACGTTTATAGTAAAATCCGCCTCATTATGTTTAAAAAGTCTTTTCCGTAATCTGGAATGTCTTTATTTATTAAAATAAAAAAATATAAATCAACTTAGCAGCAGAAAATATTCTGCAAAAAAAAAGACAGTAACAAAATAATTTTTGCACACGTTTTATTTACCTTTTAGTGTACGCCAACCTGCGTTCGTACCACGTGACGGGGTCGAGGTAGTGCTCAGTGAAGAAATAATGGAATACAGGCTTGAATACTTTCAGAATATTTTTAAATACCTCCAGCTTTTGCTTATTTGATTGTTTGTGGTCGCAACAGTTCTTAAGCTTTTGGCGGGCGGCGGTAGGTGTTATATCCTGTTTTAAATTAAAAACATGGGGGAAAAAAGTAAATAAACTAGGTTAAACCTCAACTTTTTATATTAATGAAAAATTATTTTACAATACAACATTTTATCATGTAAGGAACAAAAAACTAGACATCTTTACAAATGTATTATATTTTACAAATTATGTCACACACAGTTTAACATACGTTTCACCGGTTAAAATGAGTTAGACGTCATGACATGAACGTCGTCAAAGTGAGAAAGAAAAACATAGAAAGAGAGAGAGAGAGAGAAAGAAAATTAGACAGAGAGAGAGAGAGAGAGTAAGCTGACCTCGGGGCGGTACTTGGTGTGCGCGGCGGTGAGGTAGACGCCCAGCGGCACCGTGCCCGCGCACCACTGCAGCACGCCCGAGCGCCGCGACAGCGGCACCACCTGCCCGCACATATCAGACATTAATACATTCAATATATAAAATTAATTCAAATAAATCATATTAGAATATAAAGATAAATTAATTAATATTCTGTTGGGTTACTATAATAATTGTATCTTGGGTTTGTGGAATCCGCAGATAATTAAACAATAAATAGCATTTCCGCATGTGATTAGCTTACCGCAGCCTAATCCGACGCGATCAAGTATTTTTAACTTTTCAAAATTATTATTTTTTTAAATACATACATGCGCGATTCTGTTCTGATATACATATATAGTGGAGGTACTCAACAGAGTGCTAGCCCCTATGTTCACCTGGTCGCTTGAATCTATAAATTCCCTCTTGGGTTCTCCTACTAGTCAATAACGTAACTTTATTTTCTTTTCCTAACAAAAATGGATGTGTGTATTTTAATATCTCGAAATAATTAATTGCAACACAGTACCATATAGCTCTATGCTACGAGTAAAGGATATGAGATAGTTGATACACTACACATACCTATACAACTTTAAATACATACATGTAATGAAATGACATTTCATTAACTTGAATTTACCGGCGCGTCGCGTTTATATATGTTGTCTGTGGACGTTTGTAGAGGACGCATCGGAGTAACGCACGATTCAATGGCGGATAATGCTTAGATTATTGTGTGCATTTTATTGTTATAAAAAACTTGTAGAAAGATAAATAAAGGATATAATTGAGGAGGCGATATTAGTAAACTTTAAATGTCGTTTCTTTGTATTTTCAGATGAGATTTAAGAGTAATTGTCATAGTTAAACGATAATTGTTGTCATTTTGTAAAAGCGTGTTAAATAAAACAAAACTTTGTATTTTCATCTTATATACATATTACAAGTACAAAGATTCATGTCTGGAGTACAAGCAATCGTGCTCGTCATGCCAGTTTATGCTCCTAGCGGGAATCGAACCAGGCAAAATCTCGTGCTAAAGTTAACTATTACTTATATAAAAAATGACAAAAGATTTGCAATTACCTTATACGTGCGAATTAAGAGTTTGTTCTTGCGCGTGATAGGATTTTTTTCCAGTAAAGTATTTACTATGTTGAACACCTGCTGCATCACAGCGTCTTGTCTCAAATCGTCTTGGCCCTAAAAGAAAACATAAGGAAAACTGCAAGATTTCTTATAATACATATTTAATGTAAATCTGAAATTTTTTAAGTGTACTGCTGATTCGCATTCACAATTTGTTTAACACGGCTACTATTTCTTGACGTGGTCTAACACCTTTTTGACTCATCTTCCATCTAAAAGTTCGAGTACTTATGGCAATTGAACAAATACACGTTTAACAAATAAGTGATGCGCAAGACATGGCGAGTAATTACATATTATAACCAGGTAATTTATTCATATTACCTTTATAAGAAGGATTCTTTTCTTGCCGTCGGAACTTATACACGATATTTTCTTCGGATAATTTATGCCACCCACCAGCTCAAACTTTTTTTCAAAGGATTTCAGCGCTGGAAAAAATGTGGCAAAAATTAAATCTTTTAAAATAGCGAATATAACAATCTTCATAAGTATAAAATAAATAATAAATATTATGGGACATTATTCCCCACAGCACCATGGTGATTGGTGTGTAAGAAATAAGAATGTCGTAACATATTATTTTATATATGATATAACTTTAAATATCTACGTATAAACACCCATGACTAGAGTACAAACATCCATGCTCAAAAAATGAATGCTCCCAGGAGTTAACCTGCGACCGCTGGCCCAGCAAGTCAATGTCAATGAAAATCTTCGTCATATCGTAAAGTCTTAAATGAAAATCTTACTGGACAAATGCGAGTAGTCGCAATCCTTGCGTATATCGACAGTGTCGGTGGGGACGGGGATCTTGTCCAGGTCGCGCAGCTTCGATATGGCCTCGCTCTTGGGCACCGCTTGCGGCTTCAGATCCTTCGACTCCGGCACACAATAAGCGAAACTTATAGTTGCTGGAAATATTCATTAAATATTAACTGATGTATTAAAAAAGTTTGATTTTATTTATATTTTTTGCCGCAGCTATCCGCTGGGTGCGTGACTCTAGCGCCATCTAACGATACAACTCACGGTGGCTCTTTTGAGAAAATATACATGTATTGTATGCCAAATAGCTATTGAAAAATAAAATAAACTTGAAAAAAAAATTGTTTCAATGTTAAATATGTGATATATTACACAGAGTGTACATTAAATTAATTTTTTTCCGTGGGTCAGCTGAAAACAGTAAGTAAAATAAATACAACAACTAAAACAAGTCTCAATAAGTGAATTAGGTTGGCCCAACTTTTTTTGATTTACGGATTTTTTTTATTTTTAATTATTTGTTCGTCGTTTGTTCGTTAATGTTCGAATGTAGAAATTGTTTGTACGTCTTTTATTTATTTATAATTAATTAAACAAATGTTCACCCTTAAGTTGGCCCCCATTACTAGATATCTTTATTTTTATCGCTCAGATTAATTAAATTTGATCAATTATCGTTGGTTCGACGACTATTAGTGATTGTTCGATCATAAAAACAATTAAATTCCCAATTAATAATTATTTTATATCTAATAAGCAAACCATCACTTCATTGTCTGGCAACCGGAAACTTATAAAATTTACAATTACTATTTCTACTAGTATTTTTGCAATCGACTATACAACAACTCTGATGATCCATTTTATTTTATTTATTTAATTTAACTGACTGACACTTGTTATTTTTATGGTCATAAATAATAAAGAGCCACTCGTAGTTCTGTATTGGTCCGCAGCGGGCGCTGACATCACTTTTGTTTCCCCCACTATGCCTTACGCACCCAGCGGATACAGTGTCTGTTTTTAATTTCAAATTAACAGCTTTACACTAAATGCATATGAAAGTTAACCATTTTTAAAATGTTTGTCTGTTTGTTTCGGCCAATCTCTGAAATGGCTGGACTGATTTTGACGGAATTTTCGCTCGCAGATAGCTAAGGAGTAACATAGGCTACTTTTATTTAAAAAAAATAATTATTTTAAATAGCGGAACCCGCGAGCAAAGCGAGGGTGAGCCGCTAGTTAATTAAATAAAACTATTCATCGGCTTAAAAAAGTAACAACGTAAAAGAAACGTTAATCTTGAATGGTTCTGCAATCTTCTGTTTAACCATAAAAACAGTTCGAAGAATAAATTATTGTGGAAGATGAATAGAAACGAGGATGTTGGAGTGGGGAGAAAACTATAAAAGTCGATGCATAACCGGCATCGGGGGGTAGTTGTGTCTTGACACTTATCGTGGTAGCATTGTTAGGTTGTAACTCTGTTGGTTTATTTTTTTAAATATCATTGTTGGTAGCTTAGTTGTCTTTTTGGTTAGTTTAACTGTGTTTTAGCGTTTTCAGATTCTTAAAATAAATTGAGGTCGATTTAGTAAGCTTGTTTTTTTTAAAAAAAAGCTCACTTCTGGTCTAAATTCACAAGATTATTATTTCGCCATCTGAATTCTACACATTAAGTTTCATTACTAGGTACTATCAAAATCTCGGAAAGTAGCAAGTAACAAGTGAAGGTAATAAAGGCTTGTTTAAGTAATTTCGAAAGTGTTTGATGAATACCATCTAGGGTTCATTCCCGGGAATTCTCGAGCCGAGAATTCCCGGGAAATCGTTGGGCTTTGTTCCCGGGAAATGAAGCTCGAGAAAAGTCGAGAACCCGAGAAATCATGTACCTATATAGAAATTAAATCGCCGTTTGTTGTGTTGCGTGGCGGCGCGGGCCAAAGCGCAGCGGCACCCTTTGATCTCGCTGAGAATGAGCCGGGTGTGGTAGAAGAAGTAAGCCCATGAGAACCTGAACCCGAAAGCTTCGAAATTCAATTAGAAAAACAATTAAAGGCATTTGAACAAATGAGGAGGCAAGTGCAGTGGCACTGTCAAAATATAGTAAAGAAATAGTTCTTACTTTTTGAACAGACTGGGAAGAGGTCACTAAATTTAGAATCTATGTACAAAGCATTGCTTTCAGTTAAGCCTACGTCAACTGAAAATGAAGGGTACAGGGGCAAAGCAAGGAATGTCACATAAAATTAAAAAAAGTAGAAAAGTACGGGAACATATAGATTTTGAATAGAAATTTCCTCCTCTTTAATGAGCTTTTTTCAAAATTACCTAAATATTAATATTTTTCGAGTTATTAACAAAAAACGAAATATCATTTTTTTTCATCTTATTTTGTTAATAACAATCGCAATTTTTTATGTGCTAATATACCCTTAAAAAACATTTTTCTAGACGTCATTCCGAATTAGGGTTCATTCCCGGGAATTCTCGAGCCGAGAATTCCCGGGAAATCGTTGGGCTTTGTTCCCGGGAAATGAAGCTCGAGAAAAGTCGAGAACCCGAGAAATCATGTACCTATATAGAAATTAAATCGCCGTTTGTTGTGTTGCGTGGCGGCGCGGGCCAAAGCGCAGCGGCACCCTTTGATCTCGCTGAGAATGAGCCGGGTGTGGTAGAAGAAGTAAGCCCATGAGAACCTGAACCCGAAAGCTTCGAAATTCAATTAGAAAAACAATTAAAGGCATTTGAACAAATGAGGAGGCAAGTGCAGTGGCACTGTCAAAATATAGTAAAGAAATAGTTCTTACTTTTTGAACAGACTGGGAAGAGGTCACTAAATTTAGAATCTATGTACAAAGCATTGCTTTCAGTTAAGCCTACGTCAACTGAAAATGAAGGGTACAGGGGCAAAGCAAGGAATGTCACATAAAATTAAAAAAAGTAGAAAAGTACGGGAACATATAGATTTTGAATAGAAATTTCCTCCTCTTTAATGAGCTTTTTTCAAAATTACCTAAATATTAATATTTTTCGAGTTATTAACAAAAAACGAAATATCATTTTTTTTCATCTTATTTTGTTAATAACAATCGCAATTTTTTATGTGCTAATATACCCTTAAAAAACATTTTTCTAGACGTCATTCCGAATCGAATGAGCTATCGCACATATTTTTAGGAGCTTTATTTCTATTTAACACTTGTTTTTGAACTTGTTGACAAGACTAGAAGCTACTTTTCTTACTTTTTAAATATAATGAATAAAAGTTTTATAATTAATTTGATACTTTTATTTAAGACGAAAACCACTGAATTTGTTGTCGTTATTGGAACCAAATAATATGAGAAAACGTACGTAAATGTAAATTTCTCGACAACCCGAGAAGCCTCGAGAAATTAGCCTCGAGAATTCTCGAGACCCGAGAAATTGAAAAGCTCGAGAAATCATGAACCCTAATACCATCACATATAAGGTCCATCTGCCGCACGAGCGCGGCGAGCGGCGCGCGCTCGGCCAGGCGGCGCAGCGCGGCGGCGGCGGCCGCCACGCGCGGCTCCTCCCCCGCGCCCCCCGCGCCCCCCGCGCCGCCCGCGCACTCCCCCTTGCTCGAGTTCTTGAGGCTGAAGAGCAGCGGCAGCGTGTGGTGGGGGTGCTCCGACGCGCATCTCACTAGACCGTTCATTTGATATTCATATGTTATTTAAATATTAGAGATTTATTATTTAGTAACATATCTACCTAATATGCCTAAAGATTTTTAATGGCCCACTGTTGGGCTTGGGCCTCCCACAACACAAAGGGGATCAGGCCATAGTCCACCGCGCTGGCCTAGTGCGTGTTGGCGGACTTCACATGTCTTTCGAAAACTTGTTATGGTTTTCTCAGACATGCAGGTTTCCTCACAATGTTTTCCTTCATCGTAAGACAAGTGGTAATCATGATAAAAATGATTCGCACATGAAAATATCAGAGATACGAGACCCGGATTTGAACCCGCATCGCTCTATTTTCCAAGCGAGAGCGTTACCACGGACCACAACTAAATGAAAACATGAATAGACGAAGGTGATAATTTCACAATTTCGTATTTGACTATAATTCATTTCACGCCACTTGACGGCCAATTTTATATACATGCACTTAAAACATTACACAAACTTTGAACTAAATTGTCTTAAAATTAGATTTTTGCACCTCACCTCATCACCTTCAGCCATTGTTGTTTTCAAATACTAATTAACTAAGTAACGAACTACATACTGATGATCTTCCGCAAGTGTTCAGCAAAGGCGGTGCTCTCGTCGGAGAGGCGCGGCGCGAGCTGCGGCAGCACGGCGATGAACTTCCACGACGGTATCGCGTGAAGAAGCTCACTAAAATCTAATTCTTCGTCTTCAAAGTCAAAATCAATGTTGTCCAACCACAAAGATATCACTCGGAATATCGACAGGTCATTTTCGTCACTCTGTTTTAGCGATAGCAGATAATATCTGAAATAAAGTATAACAATAAGTGACATGAAGAAATCCACTTTACAAAATGTTTAACACAAATCAAAACAAATACCTCATAGCCAATTTTAAAAAGTTTTCTTTTTCAGCTCTGGTACTGGCTATTTCTGCTTCATCCAATTCTCCAAACGCGGAATTAACGCTGGATTTAACGTTCAAGTCTTTTTTGTCCTCGACTCTGCCGAGAAATTAAAAACATATGGGAAAATTGTAGTATTTCAATATTTAAACATAATATGTGTACATAGTAAAAAATAAAAATCCATATAAAATTATATTATGTTAAAGTACTTAATTAGTTAATTACTTATAAAATAAAACACAATTTTTAAGTCTTTTGTCTGTCTGTCTGTTCCGGCTGATGTCTGAAATGGCTGGATTGGTTTTAACAGGACTTGCATTGCAGATATCTAACGTTACATATTAAAAAATTAAAACTAATAATTCGGGTACTAAAGTAGATAATTAATTTTATTAATTTATTTTATTGCCGAAATACCTGGTCACAGTTTGCACTGAAATTTTTAAGCGTTTTGCAGTTTCTTTTAAGCTCTCAACGCCTTTGACTTTATTTTCAAATACAGATGATTCCATATATGCTACCACCTAAAAAGTAAAAATAAAATACGGTTTACATGACCAGTCCTTTCATACTAAGTTTTTGTCCTTAAAAACAAGATATGTGTATATTTTACTTATGTTATAAATATCAATAAAAAATAGTTGGCAGTATATTACGCTTTGCACTTTCGATAAAATCAAACTTGCAAGTTGTAACCATTAGAAAAGTAAATAGTAAATATTTTGGAATGAAGTTTTGAATTCAGTGAAAGAAATCAAGAAAACTCAATTTAAAGTATAAGCGTAGATAATAATTTGTGGTACACCATACTTTTTTATTATGAATAAATAGTTCCTTACATCACGATGTCATGTTGATTTTAAGAAAACCCATCTTGTCTAATACGGATGTCTAAGAGACGTCTAAGAGTGAAATAATTACGTTACGTTTAATTTAAAAATAATTACTAATAAAATATATTCAGGAAACCTGTTTGTATTCGGCATCTGCGAATTTAGCGATGTCGTAATAGACCTTTAGGCGCGTGTCCACGTCGTCGTTACCACTCAACGCTTCGAGACTCTTCTTCAGATACTCATGAATACCGCTTGAGTTTTCCCGTTTACATTCCGACATCCACAGACCGTATTGCCTTTGAACAAACAAAATCAACATGTTTTATTTTAATCTAAATATATAAAAGCACTCTCTCATCACGAAAAATCTAAAAGAACGCGTTTGTATTAATAGTCCTTCATTTATTGTACTACAAACTTAAAATTTCGCAGGGAGCACCTATGCACGAACCCGGGCGAAGCGAAGGCGAGTCGCTAGTGTAAGTTATAATGACCAATAATTATCAATCCTGACAATCTTTCTGATCACCTAGCACAATAAACATTTATGTCAGCCTCGACTCCTTATTGGGTTTATATTATTAAACGATCATTTACACAATAATCGTAACTTATTATAGGGCCTAATAAGTAGGAAAAGACAAAACAATCTATATATTTTCAAAAAACTTGTGGTTGTTTGTGCTAAAACTTTTCTAAATATGAGTTTTAAATAATAATTAACTATGGACTTCATTATTGAATGATGACAGGACTCAAACAGAAAGAAAGGTACGTAGTAGAAATGATTTAGTGAATAACAGAAACTATATAGGGAAATAAATATTATATCATTCCACTACCTTAAGGATATTGCTGTCAGTTTCGGGTCCTCTGATGTTTGTGAGACGACACTACGAAGGAGCGAGAGAGCAATATCTTGGTGACCTTTGGCCCACGATATCTGACTTTCCAACAGAACAACTTTCGTGGACGCTTCATCGGCTTTCACAGCTGCTACGAGCCTTTGAGCCAGTTGTATTCTGTTGTTTTTAAGCCCTAGTTCTAAAAGCAAAGACATATTCTTTATTCATATACATTATACACTATAAAGTATTATATTTTATACTTTGAAATAATTATTATTTATTAGGTTCAAACATATAGATATACTTATATGTATAATGTATATACAATATACATATTTCTTATGTCAGAGAGAAAAAGTTACATCACTTACAATGGATAAAAAATAAGGGAAAAAATGAGTTTTTACATAATATAATAAAATTCTAACTTAGTCGAATCTGTACATTATTATTTATATTTTTTGGAAAATTTTATTGACATCGTCATTATTATCGATAGATCTATAGTTTTTAGAATTATTGTCGGCCCGTTTGTCTTCGCATCACGAGAAAACCGCTAGACAAATTAAGGAATTTGATATAATACTAGCTAAATAGTTTTTACTGCAGAAAAATATCTTATTTCTGCTCTAATCAATACTAAGTAATTGTTGTACCTTGAGGTAAGTCTCTAGTTATCTATGTAGCTTGTAGGTTATAGTTCCAAAAAAATCTGAGTCGTTCGATGAAAATCTAAGAAATTAAAATTGCTGCAACACATCAAAAGATTGATAAATAAAAAATAAGCTTACCAGCGTATTGCAGTTGTAAATCATGCGCACTGGTTAAAGATATCGAATGTGTTTTAGCAATATGTTCGAGTAATAAGCTTCTTTGCGCTATTAAAGACTCGAGGTGTTTAAAATCGTTGAAAGCCGGGAGATTTTCTACTTTCCACTCTTCGATGAGACTAGATACCGACTTTCTGTCACATCTCACAGAAAAATAATTTTCAATGTCACGGAACAGGTGTAAGTATGAGACCACTTTGTACACACTTTGACAATTTTCCATGTTTTGATTTAAGCAGAACTTCGCCGCCGCCAATTTCGCTCTATTCAAAGAATTTTCAAGTTTAATATTTGTTTCGACAGTCGGCTCAACGTTAATGCAGTCTTTGAGACAAGCGTATCTCATTGCTTTTATAATAGATTTTTGATTAACGCATTGTTTAGACTTCGCCTCTAACTCTGTAGTATCAACAAAGTCGCTCCAATCTCCTAAAATGACAGTAAAATTCTGAAAAGTTTTCTATACATAGCTTAAAATTCAATAAAGAGTGTGTTATTTATGTTGTACACGTAATTTAACGATATAATAAAAACTAACGACTTACCTAAATACGAGAGGCAGTCGTACTTGAGATCGTCGAGGTCCTCATTGTCCGGGTAGGAGTGTATGTAGCGCAGCGCGAGGTGGTGCAGGCCGGCGCGGTGCAGGCAGGCCACGGCGCCGGCCAGCGCGCCCGCGTGCGAGCGGGACGGCGCGCCCGCGTGCGAGCGGGACGGCGCGCCCGCGTGCGAGCGGGACGGCGCGCCCGCGTGCGAGCGGGACAGCGCGATGTCGTGCAGCAGCAGCGCATCCGCGTACTGCCCCGTGCTCATCAAGTGTTTGCGCTTCTCCTGCTCGCACGTCAGGTGCTCTATCCCGCACCCGTCCACCGCGTCCATTTCACCAATCGCTACGTAGCTCTATTGCGGATACAGACATACCTATTACTAGATTTTATCAAATTTAAAGTAGACCAAACTTGAAATATATAAAAAAAATCATAAGTGAAGAAAACTCCTTCGTAATTAAAATTTTATGCGATTTTTACTTCTCCCCACGCTTCACGATGGACGGAAGATAATATATAAAAGAGTGTCATACCCTCCTAAACACATCCTGCACTTCCGCCGGGCCGTGGCGCGCGGCGTGCAGCTCGCCGTAGTACAGCGCGGGCCAGTGCAGCTGCGCCGCGGCCGCCGCGCGCGCCACGCGCCCCAGCGCCAGCTGCAGGTGCTGCGTCGCGTTCCAGGGGCGCCTTTTGCTTGTGCTGAGATATTTTATTTTATTTGCATTTTGTTTTAGACTTACTTTTCCCAGTTTTTTATGAGTTAGGTACTTTAGATACTTTTCTTCTATATCTTTTCAGCCGTTTGAACGTACAAGAACAACAAAATACACATACCAACTTTTACAATAATTATGAAAGTACGATTCAAAATAATACTATGTTCTTAGTTTTTTTTTTTGTATTTTTGCTTTTTTTCGAATAAGTACTCGTAATAGCGAACATTTCAAATATCATCAAATAACGGTGAACATGTTCACATAAATAACTATGTTTATAAAGTCTCGAAAATTATAGCTATTATAGGGACACAGTTAAATTTGGAAAATACATTGAAATAAAGTATTAGGTACACGTTCGCATTTAAAACCTAAAACGGTATCGTATTTGGTAATCATAAAAGCTTACCTCGTTTTATAGTGAACAGTTTGCAATCGAACAAAGTCTACAATGTTCAACATATATTCCACGATCATTTTGTCATCCATATTCAATTTATGTGATTTTTTCGAACTGTTGCCAAACTCACTGTTTTCGGAACTTATATAACTTTTCTTGCATATATACTCAAAAACATTTCTGATTTGCCCCGAAAATACGTTAAGATGAATTTCGGTACAACAAGTAAGTATTAAGCCCATTAAAGCAGGCATAATAGTACGACAAAATGTTGGCTGAAATTTTATTACTCATTTTAATCTTAAAAATATTTTATGTCGTGTTTAAAAATATAAATGCAATACTTATAACAAATAATAATAGTGTAGGTAGTGGGGATAAATCTATAGCCTATTCTATAAGGACTTATAAATCATTACTAGGTTTTACCCGCGGCTTCACTCGTATTGAAGACATTAACAAAGTACCTATCAGAGATCATTAAAATAAAAATGAATCAATATGATAACTATATTTTATTGCTCCTCCTCCTCTCCTCCAAGACCGCAGTGAGTGTGTGTGTTTGCCATCTATCACAATATTGTCTGCTATTTAAACAAAAAAATCAAAATCTTTACCTTTACGATGCAAACAGCGCGAACATATTTACAATAATTATTAGAAGAAGCAATTAAATCTAATAAGGCCGCTGTTATTCGAGTTATCCATTCCAAATGACTTTCATTATCATCAGGAACCCAAAATTCTTCCGCGTTGCAGTTATCAAATTTAGAATTATCAATTTTATATTCAGCGCATATTTCACAGTCAACGGCGGATAGTGATCGCAGTATTGCTTTGTCGACGTCCGCCATTTCTACAATTAATAAAATGATTAAACAATGATAAAAAATATTGAAAAACTATTATAGATTACAAAAATACGGTTATTTATTAGGACTTTGCAACTTTTTCTCGTTTATACTAACTACTTTTTTGTCCTATGAATCTTTATGTTTTATAATAATTGTATTCAAAATATATTTACCTTGTCGTAATGCTAATTGACCATCTCGGTACTTCAGAAGACCGCTCAGAGCGTGGGTTATTTTCTTGCTAACGACAGGGTCCTCATCGAATATGTGTTTCAGGAGAGACTGTAAAACCAAATTAGCAAAATATTGCTTCGGCATCTCATCCATTATACTCCTGGCATCCGCCGGCGGCACTGTGACTAGCGTTTTCAAATCGTACGTACAAACTTCTGCTAAGCAATTGCTCGCCTCAATAATTATCTGTAAATGAAAATTGTAAGTTTTAGTTGATCTTTATATTTTACTTTTCCAAACAAGAGGAGGATATAGGAGGTAAGACCGTCTTTTTTAAATGAAAACGTAAATAAATGCCTTACTTTTTCCTCAGAGCTTGTTTTCAGCAAATTTGTCAAAGTATAAACGACTTGATGTATAAGGCTTGTATTGCAATCTTCCGAGAAGCCTTTCCTGCCTATGTCTGCATACAGTTCCTTTACAAATGATTTGTTTTCCTTTAAGAATTGATACATTCTGGTAATGGTATTAAGGCTGAAAAATAACAACATAAGCGTTTAAAAGTGCTTAATTATATTAATCTATTTTGCTTAGTTGCAATTAAAAATAAATACATACCTTGCACTTGACAAACTTAACATATATGCCTTAAGTTTATTACAAAACTCATTTTTTGTAATGTTTGTTTCTACATCTTGAGTCATTAAATTGATACAATCTATCACATCGATGCTCTCATTTATATCTTGTTTCATATCGTTTGTAAGATACTTCAGTAGACAAATACATTCGTCGTAATATCCTTCTTCTATCTTAATATTTAAAACAGAAACAACTTTGGGAATGTTTGATTTTTGTACTTTCTCAATAGTTTTTGGGGAATGATTTATTAGTTTTGTTATTATTACTCTAAACGCTTCAACAAAAATTTGTACTTCTCTTTTATTTTCTGATTTTCTAATAGCATATGTAAAACTCGCAAACAAAAAGTTACAGTACAATGCATCAGACGGGTATCCTAAAGGAATATTCTCCACAAAAGATAAATATGAGTGAAGAACACATGCTTTAAAATCGAAAACTTTCTCAACTAATACGTTATCCCACAGCTTGAAAAGAATATTTAGAATAAGTAATGGTTGGTCCTTGCAAAGGTAGTGCATTATATTCTCATCAATCAGTTCCTGAAAACATATCATAATTTAATACATACTTATAATTATGTTGCTATTTGTTACCATGCGGCAATAATAGTAATAATATACAAAAATAATATAGCGAAGATAACACTTACTCCAAAATACTTGAGAATTGCAGAAAAAACGTTTCTAGAGTACGTGTACGAATCAGCTTTATTTTGAAGATTTAATTTGAATAGTTCGGAAGCTTTCGGAACGTCCCAAACCTGCTTTGCAGTTAAATAAATCAATTCTCCCAAATTCTCTACAAATAAATTGCTCCATTTTTCGTTAGTCAACATGCGTCTTGTAGACTGAAATATTTCGTTTGCACTTTTCGCAAGTTTAAAATGTTGCCTTTCATTTTCCAAATTGTACTTTTCCATGACTACGTAGGGCAGGCAGAGCGATATAATATTGCAAAAACTCATCTAAAACCAATAATATTTCATCACATGATTGAATAATTTATACAAATGTACATAGTTGTTAACACTACCTCTATGATATCTGCATCTGATTTCTGAGTTTGATCTTTCATTTTCGCTATAACACTACTGTTCGTCACTACACCATTGGTTCTCCACAATAGGTCAGTTGAAACTAACCACTTCATGTGTGTTTCTATAAAATCATCCATATTTCCAAAGCCAAATAAGTAGATGGGTAGACTTTCAAACGTTTTGATCTTGCCAAACCAATTACTCAGTATCCTTAATATATTGTTATTCATATAATCATTAATCGTAGTAGACATCACAGTTTGGGTCAGCATATTTAATACTTTTTTCACTATAAATTTATCCATTGATTTTTCATTTTCAAATATTAGCACTTTGAAAATAAGATCATGGATTAAGGATGTTTTTGAAATAGCGAGTAAGTAAAAACATCGCAAAACTGTCCGAGCTCTGTTCTCTGATTCATCTTTTAGAATCGTTTCTTTTGGATAGGCAACCTATAAATAAAATTTTAATAAAATCTACATTATTTTATCAAACACACAATATATGACCTTACGGTTGGGACTTACATTTATTTTGAATATGTCCGACAAATGATCTGATAAGTTTTTAATATCATCTTCACCATATGTATCAGCTATAACGGTCAAAAGATGGCAGCAGTACAGCCGTATACAATGATTATCTCCCACTATGTTATCACTCAGAATCTTTGTGAAAGAACTATGCAAGTCAGCATCCCGCCCTTTATTTAATCTAATTACTTTGGCTACACACTCGTGCACTAAGGCAGCAACATCGGGTGGCATTTTCAGACACCTCTGTAAATAGCTTTTTATCATTATGATACAATTCTGTCGCATTACGTCGTCTTCTTGAGACCAAATCGGCTCGAGTATATTCAATAACATTCTGAGAATACCACGAGTTGCTCTTGTATTTCTGAACAGTAATCTGCACATATCTTGCATAAAACTGAAAATTGATTCTGAAAATATGATATTATAACTTAAAATTAATTATTATATATTATGTAAAGGTATAAATAATCAAAGTGTAAGATTCAAAGCTACGAAAAGTATAGATATTCTATGAAAGTTGCATTTTACCTAAAGAAGATCCTTCTAATACTCCCTCATTTAGTATTGTAATACATTGTAGTGCACAGTCCACTTCAGCACTTATATCGAAATTATATAAATCGCTGTCAAGAACACGCTTTATAAGCTCGTCAGTATAATCGCTTCGCTTCCTACAATAAGCTGAAATTAAATACATACAGTTCTGCTTCAAGCCGACTGCATTAAATTCAACGTCATCCTCGTACACATCACCGTCCTCCGAAGTAACATCTCGGCTTATAATTTTATATAAGCAACGAAAGCATTCTTCATCTATGTATTGTCTTGTTACAACATTTAATATATTGCTATACTCATTTAATAATATATTCTTTACGGCCTTTACAAGGGTGATTTTATCCCTCATTTGCATTTCAGAATTTAACGTATCTGTTAAGGTCTTGTTTATGTTCTTAAAGGCACTGCAGCATAGCCTATATAAGGGCATAGCTTTAATTTCATTTCTTGTTTTCAAGTGATACTTCAGGAGGGTATCCAAAAATGTTACTATCGCTGTGATATATTTCACATAATCAATGCATTTAATATCGTCATTCATTAGGTCATTGGTACTATTATGTAAATTTTGCTCCAAGTACGCCACTATTATATCATACATATCAGAATTTATTTCAAATAATTGAAATGTATCTTTTTCACCTAAATTAGGACTTACGATCTCATATTCAAACTGATTGTATAATATGCTTTCGTCCATATGAGAAAATATAACGTTGTAAACATCTGGGTGTTCGGAATCAGGCTTGCATCTAATTCTCGTAGGAAAGTTTTCATTGAATAAAAGCCTTATCAAAAATTCGCTGGCAATTTCACAGTGTAACAGTAACAAACTGCTCTGAGTGAACCACGCAAAGCATTTTTTCCTGACATCTAAATGACATGATTTTCTATAAAATTTGTTGAACAAAATGTTTAGTGTCATCAAGCTGTGGTCGTTTACTGGCATTCCCTTATCAATATAAGTTGTAAGCAATGGCTGTACATTGTGATATTTCATTGGAGCTACATTTAAAATAAACTGCATAATAGCGTGTATAGCTTTGTGTGAAGCATTAGCTATGGTTGCATTTCTAAAAAAACAATAAAATTAGAAATATTATTTAATTGTCATTTAAATTAAATGTCAATTAATTTAAAATGTCAAATTTAACATTTTATATACCGCATTTACATTCAGCCGTAGTGAGCAGGGAAGTGGTCAGGGAAGTGGGCAGGACGAGTGTGTAAACGCGATACTTCTCATGCGACTGCCATTGCCACTCGCGCTGCCCGGCGCTCCCCAAAATGGCGGTTTTTTGTGCGGAAGTCAAAGGACCGGCAGCTTGAGCGGCAGTGCGTGTTTACATTCTGCTCCGACGCTCAGTACTCGCCGAGCGCCTGGATCTTTTTAAATATCGAACATAATTATGTATCGCAAAAAGAGACAGCGCGGCCGCTGTAATTATTTCGACATCTGCCATTGCCGAAACTTGAAAGCGAAGTGAGTGGTAGGGCAGTATGTAAACACACACTCCTCTCGATCCTGCTGCAGCAGTATTTAGGGAATTATCGCCAGCAGCGCGAGGAGCAGCGGCAGGGGCTGAATGTAAATGAGGTAATAGAAAATTCAAAACTACGAGTATTTTGCTTACCTTACACATGCACTCCAAAAAGACAAAAAAACATCACAATTTTCTTTACCCTCGGGATTTGACATAATTTTTTGAACCACAAGGCAAGTAAGATCCTTCATATAGTCCCAATTTACATATTTATTGTTTGTTGTAATGACAGCTTCTAGGATTGTTAATAGCGTTAAATAATCTTCTAACGATATTGAGAATGTGTAATGTTTTACGTATGTTAATATAATGCCGATCCTGAAACATACAAAATATTAAAAGTCAGAGCTTAGCCTAATGACTATACGGTTAAAAAAAATTATTAATAACTTACGTCTCTTGAGTCTTAAAGGACTTTTTTAATTATAAAACAAACTCTATGGGTGCAATATAATTAATTTAGATTGGTTATGGTACTTGATCAGAAGATAACGTAGTTATTCATTTTTCAATATCCCTCTTTATTTTTAACTAATATCGTTATAAAATAAATAATGAAATATGACCAATTGGTACTGGCCTAATTGACTGAACTTTCTTCCTTTGTATGTTTGTATGGTTTTTATTTAAACACAATAATAGTTTTTGGTTAATGCTAGGTTAGATATAAAGCAGCGGTGGGTAGCGCCACCCATATCATAAGCTATGGGTACTTAATCACAATACCCATGATTCCGATTTGGATAAAAATAGTAGGTAACATGAAAATTCTAACAATTATTAAAAGTCAAAACTCAATAGTAACACTGCTGTGTTACTTAGCAGCAGGCATTTAAGAACTTACCAAGGGTCAGTATTGATGCGAAGTTCCTCTAGAAGGTCTAAAAATGACTTATTTTTGTTGAATGACAGTTTTGGTTTTTTAGAAGAAGTCCCTGATTCTTCTAATTCCCCGACTACTGAATCAAAAGTCTAAAGCAAAATTTTAAACAAAGGTGTATTTGTTGGTGGTAATAAGTACTAACTATTCTTTGTTACATCGTTGTTATTTGCACATATACGAAACCCTAAATTATTAATCTAATGCATAAATTAAATGAGGAAACAAAAGGGAAATGGTAGGGAGAACTAGACTTTGAAGAAAACTTTTTAATTTGTTTGAAAACTTGAGAACAGAGATTCCTAAAGAATACCAATTTAATTAAATGAACTTATGTATTAGATTATAGCAAATATATATAAAGTCGGAGCGTCATGGTTAAACGCATAAGCGATCTTGAAAGGTCCCATTATAACGGAGGAAGATATTGTTGAGTTTTAGTGGGTAGTATAGAGTACTGACTTCTTTAAGAGGACTACAGGAGCTAAACGCAAGTTTTATAATGCCTAAAAGTATATGATCTAATGCAGTAAACAAAATCAGAAAAATATATGATATTCTTCAGCATATATGCTAGTTAGATAGTGTGCTGAAAACTTAATATAACTTATTTGATACGATAGAAAAAAATCACGAACATACCTCTAAAAATTTCTTATAACGATTAAAATCCATACTAATAAACATGCAATCGTTATGATTTTTTGTCAGATTATTCTACAAGTAACAATCTAACATAATAGTGTTTTATTTTTTTACTCCAATCAATAGATTTTTGTAAATCGCAAAAAACCACTCATTTCGCGCTATTCGGCCCGCAGTGACTGACGTAACAACCAATTTGTAGTGCAAGCTGATTAGAACTTTATTCTCACTGTATTTTAAACGAATTCATTTGTGGTAGTTCAAAATAAAAATTTTGAACTACCACAAAGAGAGTTGCTAATTTTAGCTCCTGTAGTCCTCTTAAGCCGGTGACTCCTACATAATCAACTACTGGGATGCGTAAGTGCATTTGTCAACGTTAAAAAAATATAGCTAGTATTAGGTTAAATATATGGCAGGCCGAAAATAACATAAAAATTTAAAGATAATACATGGAATCAAAAAGATATTTTATTTACCTGATAAAAAGCTGAAGATGCTACATAAAAAAAGTCCTGGCACTGGAATATATTTTCGTTTTGCTTTCGCATTCTTTGTGCACTAGTTATCTCCATGCAGACAATTTCTAATATACCCTGCAAAAGCCGCCTCCACGTTTCCGAAGTATGAGCCGAAGAAACCTCTTTGATTTTATTACCTTTTTCATTATTACCTCCTAATGGGTGATGTATTGTGATTACCATCTTAAGTAACTTAAACAGCAAGCCCTATACAAAAAAATATATATATTTCTACATTTAATATTTTCTATACGGCATACCATGCTGTTATTATTAGTAGATAGAAAATAGGTAACAAATACCTTCTTTTTGTCCCCCATGCTTGGTTCATAAAATTTGAATATTATGGGTAAGAGAGACTCACTGAACTTGCAAATCGTTAAAAAACTTTCTACGTAAAGCTGAAAAGTTATATAAAATAGATAATAAATTATTCAACTATCATATCATAGTATTTAAGAATGACTAAATTATTTACCGAATCGATCAACAATACAAATATTTCCATTATAAATTCCTGTACTTTTTTATCATTGTATATTTTCAAAAAATATTTTTTTAATCTCCATAACGAATCTCGTAAAGGAATCGTAAATTGGCAATAGTTGCGAGCATTCTTCACAATTAATAACAGGAGTCTTATTTTTACTAATTCGTCCAATGAACAATTGTCAGTGAGGCATGCTGATATGCTGACGTCCAGTAATCCTTAAAACAAAAGTCATTATAAAACAGGATTTTACAGACAATCCGGCAGCCAGAAATATCTTGGATGTTAATTATTAGAGCCCCCGCAAACAGTGAACTTTCGATCGGCCGATAGTTTGGTTGGTTGCTTGATCAGTATGGAGACGTATGGAAGTGCGCACATTAGAACGATTTGGTACGGCCGACTAAAAAGTTTAATGTGATATACGATTGCCTTCAAACAAAACAGTCAGCCAACTATCGGCCGACTGCTTAATCAGTACAGCGGGCTTCCACGCGCGCACACTACGTACTGTTCAGTCGGCCAGACTTTGTTTTTTCAAGTTTTGACACCGGAGTGTCCAAGCTTATAGCCTAGGATCCCACAGCAAGATTACTACGCTCATCGCGTTTTTGATTGAAATCTATTTTTTATATAACATTATTTTAATTAAAAATACTAGCGGCTTAATTTTAAATGGCAACCTGACCAAACCATATTTTCCTATTTATATTATAGAAGACTATATATTAATAGATTTCATTCAAATATGCGATGAACGTAGTAATCTTGCGGTGGGATTGTAGGCCAAGAGCTGTCGGCTGAGTTTGTCTAGTATGCGCACCCACCAAACCAAATTGCGCACAGTGTGCTGGGCTTACCAGACCAAACCATCCGCCGATCAAAAGTTCGCTGTTTGCGGGGGCTCTTATTGTATTCAATGGAGTTATGGTAACATAGAAATTAGCAATACTTAAAAATATTATGAATTAAAAAACTTATTTAAATATTGTAATAATGATTATTAATGTAATAACAGCTAAAAATAAATCAATAATAATTTCAATATGGCAAAATTATTTCATAATTATAATACTTATTCAAAACTCTAAAATCTTAAGGTTTAAATCGACAAATATCATAAAGTACTTTATTCTTAAAAACTATTTATTTAATAACTTTAATTGTGTCTCCATTTCTTTTGCCATACAACACTTGCTGATGTACTGTACATTTTATACATAATATCTTACTGTCCCATGTATCCGGTTTTATGTAGCCCAAATAATAGTCACATGGTAGAACATGTTTAAATAACAAACTTAAATAAGCATCTCCAATTGCCTTTTTTAGACGACTATCATTTAATATATTCAAAGAAACTTCAGTTATCTTTTCACATTTTATATATGCATGGTCTGAAAGAACACAAAATTTACTATTTTTATTAATCATTACATACTTTGTTAGTTGTTAACAAACAAATCTAATAAGTGTGTTATAAGTGATATAATAACATAAGATTACCTTTGTTAGCCCCAGCTATACACAAGTGCAAAAGACTTGTACAGAGGGGCACAGTAACAGTATGAAAAGTTTTTGCTGTTTCATATTTTTCTGTTTCCTTAAAAAAACTTTTATTATTATATAACTAGCATATTTGTACTAATAGCTTGTCTTGGCTTCATAATGTATATATTTTTATTGGCATATTATGCCTAGTGATACCTATTGTAAATATTCCGATCCACCAGTTACCTCTCAATCTTTGGCCAAGCCCAATATACTTATAATATACTAGCTTTTACCCGCGGCTTCACTCGCATTGAAGCCATTAAGTGTGTATCAGAGATCATTACAATAGAAATGAATCAATATGATAACTATATTTTATTGCTTGGCTAGGATTATCAATTTTTTAAAATTACCACATAAAATAAAGTAAAAAAAAAACTTAAAATATACTTTATTGAAATACAAACACAAATGTTAAAATATATTTCTCTGTAAAAATAAAAATAATTTAGAATATTAACAATTTAAAAAGATAATTATTATATATTTTTTTATTAATTACAAATCCTTATTTATATTTATATACATACTAGCAATTCCCGCGGCTTCGCCCGCGTTCTAATCACTATTAAAAAATAGGAATTGTGGTAGAATGTTGAAAATTTTTGTATTCTTGTACGAACTATTTGCTAAACAGTAGGCAAGACGGTGCGCGTAGGGTCGGCGAATGCATCAAGCAAAGCGACGCTTGAAGCAGCGCTCGCATTTTATTCTCGTATCTGTATATTTTTGCAATTACTCCTAAGATATTCGTTTAAATTATATGAGTAAAATAATGTGCATGAAATGCTTAAAGTTTCTAACTTATTTAAAATGATAAAATACGGTATTAATATACCGTATTTGTGTAGATAGCTTTCCAATTGCGCTTGTTAATTGCCCATTTTTTAAACTATTAAAATGGATATAGAAATCCTTAATAGATAGACATATGCCATCACGGACTTTTTTGTAGACATATATAAGATATAGTAAGTGGATGTAAAGTAAAGTAGTAAAAAAAGTAGTTTTCACATGAAAGCATAGCAAACAAACTTACATTTACATATATTATTGATAGTATCAGATATAGTGGTGATTGTTTCCACTCCACATTAACTTTTTTTCATTTCTTTACTAGATAATATGTAGATAAGGATTAATTTAAATTATTATACTATATAAAATAATTATATTATATAAGTTACCTTCATAATATAATCATTGATATCCTTAAAAAGATGATTCCATGTGTATCCTGATTCTTTTAAAGTATTCTTAGTAAGCAATGAAGGCACAGCATTTCGATTAAGAAAATCTTTCAAAGTTTCTGCATTTCTTTTTCTTTCAGATGCACGTACAGATGTTAAACCTAAGCATAGTGCCCGGAGTGATTCTTCTGTCATGATGAGTGTGGTAAAAGGTCTCAAACTCTAACAACTGCAAAGAATAATTGTACTATTTAATATTATTGCTCCATTAGTGTATGTAGATATTTTTTTCTACAACATGAAAATTAATAGTCATCAAATTGAGATGTAATTTTTAAATAATTCAAATTATTAGTAACTAGGAATTGAGCCTTGCTTTACTGGAGTTTATCTTTAGGAATGTTTTAACTTAATTAATGGTTAGTGATTCCCATACAAAAAAAATCTGATCTACTCGTTTTTCCAGCTGTGTTTGTTTTGAGTTTTCCCTATTTTATTTTATACTTAGGTCGATAACAATAATAGGTAAAGAAGTCAATAAAATTAATAAGTATTATAATAGTAATAATAGGTAAATGTATTGCTTGTTAGCATTGAAATAATCTTAAATGTATGTTTTTATTCTTCATTAAATCACATAAGTATAAGATAATGTACATTTCATTTTATTTTTATTCATTTCGTTCTCATAATTACCTGGCTATTCTACTACTACTACTTTCTGTTTAAAGCAGACTGCAGAGTGCAAAGTGTTCACTCATCACTGTTCAAAAAACTTTTTTTTAACTTTAAAGCTCAATCCTAAATCCATCAATAATAATTAATAATTAACAACTAACATTAACAACAAATAAGAATAGGGGGGAAATTTAAGCACCAACTGCTGATAACAGTTGAAAAGTCATTTCATTTGTCAACCTTGAACTTGAAGGAACCTTTGAGGTGGGTTTATTATATCTATGGAAGGAACGCCGAGCCATAGAGTAATTATATTGCTACATCACTGACCTCTTATAATACCACTGGACTGGCTGTTGTCAACGAGCTTTTGTGGCCGCTGTCCGCCGCTGTCAGACGTAGCGAGAGTTCGTGGCACTAAAACTAATGATGTCGATATAAAGATTTTTATTTTTTTATTTTTATTAATCAATAACCGTATCATCATAATAACCACGTATGTTATATTAACAACGAAAATACAAAATTACTTTACAGTAAACAAACACTTCTCGCTGTCATTTGCAATATACGTCAAAATTAGTTCTGGAGACTCTCGCTATTGGCGCTTCAAATGGACACAAAAAAATTGCTGTCAAACCCTTGGAACTGCCTGTCCAGTGGTACCTATTACAGAGGTCAGTGTGCTACATACTACATATTGCCGAACGTAGATACTCAGAGATAGAGAGATGTATAAATTAGCCATCATAGATGAAAAATAAACTTAGCCATTTCACTAAAGTATTGTAAAGGAACGAGATAGACATATATCAGTGGACTACGGAAAAAGTAGGACAAGATTACTATACTCCATCCCTTTCTGTGTACACAAAATTATTGTTGTCAAAACTTGGTGACCATAGAGGCTCCATGTTGGTGACAAACAAAGTATAAGATGAATAAATTTAGAAGGCTACTTATGATATTGGAGTCGGGTTCAAACATGAAACAATGTGCATAACACTCAGAATGATAACAAAGCATATACTACGGGAGGTAGCGTTGCATTTTTTTTAGTCATTTTATACCGAATGAATTTCCTTTAAACAGTTCTTTAATGTTGGGAAATCAGTAAAGTGAGCGTCAGTTGTCGCACTAGTGGTGGAGCTAAAGGAGACAGCACGACAAAGTCATTGGAAAAAAATCTGCTCCGATGAATTTTATACCAAGCGAAACTTGTATTAAATCATTGTTTTAATCATATTTTTTCAAAAAATTATCGTCAGCTGTATTGACGAGGGGGGGTTCAATGTCAGTCACGTGCGTAAACCTCATTAAAAAATTTGACAAATAAAGTTATTTTATACCTTATGAAATTTATGTATCTCAATTTTTATACTTTTAAAATAATAAAGAAAATCGTCAGCTGCACTTTGGACGGGGGAAACACCGTCAGTCGTCGTGATAAACATGTCGCGCCCTCAACGCATTCGAGCGTTGCATAGTATCTTTGGAACATAAACTGACGATCTTTACACCCACAAACAATCAGCTGACGACGATTTTTTGTTTCTTTAACATTTAAATCACACATAACATAGATCACATACAAGTTATAACACAACTAATCGAAAAAACAAAGGAGTATGGAAAGACTTTATATATGTGTTTTATAGACTACACAAAAGCATTCGATTCGATATGCTTCGAATCTATATGGGCAGCATTAACACAACAAGGCGTCAACCAGAAATACATAAACTTAATTAAATGTATATATACAAAATGTCACGCCAAAATAAGTCTAGAGCGTGAAGGGTCAGAATTTCCTATACAAAAAGGAGCAAGACAGGGAGATCCTCTCTCTCCGAAATTGTTTTCAGCGGTGCTCGAATCCATTTTTAGACGACTAGATTGGGAAATGAAGGGAATATAGGTAGACGGAGAACTACTAAATCACTTGCGATTCGCGGATGATATTGTGATCTTTGCAGAAAGCGCCACGGAACTAGAGAGTATGGTGATTGAACTAGCAATGGAAAGTCAAAAAGTGGGACTTTTAATGAATATGTCGAAAACCAAGATTTTAACCAATGGAGTACCTCAAGATATTATAATAGCAAACGAAAAGATCGAATATGTAAAAGAATATATATATTTAGGGCAGCTAGTAACATTCGGAAATAATACAGGTAAAGAGATAGATAGAATGATAACTCTAGCTTGGAGGAAATACTGGAAACTGAAAGAAATAATGAAAAATTCTGATATAAATATAAATATAAAGAAAAAACTCTACGAGGTAGTGATATTGCCATGTCTGACGTATGGTTGCCAGACGTGGTCACTGAAGAAAGATGACGAAGAAAGGATTGCTTTCTGCCAAAGAAAAATGGAAAAAGGCATACTTGGTTTAAAACTATCAGATAAAGTTAGAAACATAGACATCAGGAAAAAACAAAAATAATAGATGTAAAGAAAAGAATCAGGTTACTGAAGTGGCAGTGGGCAGGACATATTTGTAGAATGAATAATAATAAATGGACAAAACGATTTTTATCGTTAATTGTAACTCATGTTACTGATGGTGGAACTTGGTCACCGTCGAACCACTTAAATGTGAATTTATTATTTTCTTCCTTCCATCTCCATCGAAATTACTTGCAACATTATGAATGAAATGAATGTATGAAACTATCATTCTAGGTGTTATTATTCTAAGCTACCAGGTATATTCTACCTGGAGGCCAGAATAATATTTTTTTAGGAAAGGTACGTTGAAGTAGAGAGACTTTTACAACTTGAAATTCCTTGATGTTAGAGTACATATTAATATAATTTGGAGCCTACACGGAATAAGTAAATATACTGTGGTGTGATTTATATGAAATTGATGTTATACTTATTGAATTTTAAGTATAAGATAATTTAAATGTTAAAGAAACAAAAAATTGTCGTCAGCTGATTGTTTGTGGGTGTAAAGATCGTCAGTTTATGTTCCAAAGATACTATGCAACGCTCGATACCGTTGAGGGCGCGATATGTTTATCACGACGACTGACGGTGTTTCCCCCGTCCAAAGTGCAGCTGACAATTTTCTTTATTATTTTAAAAGTATAAAAATTGAGATATATAAATTTCATAAGGTATAAAATAACTTTATTTATCAAATTTTTAATGAGGTTTATGCACGTGACTGACATTGAACCCCCCCTCGTCAATATAGCTGACGATAATTTTTTGAAAAAATATGATTAAAACAATGATTTAATACAAGTTTCGCTTGGTATAAAATTCATCGGAGCAGATTTTTTTCCAATGACTTTGTCATGCTGTCTCCTTTAGCTCCACCGCTATCGGAGCAGCTGACGCTCAGAGCTGTTATGTATGAGGGGAAAACTATTATTGTTATGATTTTCAGCCGGTATAAAATGACTTGTTCAACTATAGCGCTACCTCCCGTAGTAATAGAAGCCAGGCTGAAATAAAAACCTAGTAATCTATAATGTCATAAGTTGTGAGTAAAACAAAACATGGCTGTTTGTTTATATTATTTTTGAACGTGTCACAAACATTGAGTTATAAAAGACTAGAGTAGCAATGTCTAACAAAAATATTGCAAAAAAACGTGTCAACTTACGAGTTTAAAGTCGTAGCTTTGAAACTGATACATAAATATGTCAATCCGATCAAATAATGTATGCTTGTCTCATTTTTTTCTAACATCAAGCTATTACGTTGGAAAGAGACAAGACATTGTCATTGACAAACGGTCAGATGTTGTCATTAATCAACATAATTTCCCCAGAATGAATGAAGGTTTGATTTTTTTTTCTTGCTGCACAAGGCTTGACTTAATTACTATGAAATATTGTTCGATGGATCTTTCATAGATTTAAAGAATTAGAAAAGTTAATAAGGATGACTAGGTAGATTAGGATGATTAAAAAATTGCGTAAATGTATATATTATATTTATATTATGTATTTCAAAACTGTAAAATCAAGGTGAAATAAGTAATAACTATTGTTACATACTACGGGTTCGGGATCCGAAATTATAAGCGTTTTTGCAAAAAGCTGTTTTAATATTATTGTTTTATAATAAAAATATATCTGTCTATATTTAAGGTAAAGTATGGTGAACGTGAGTGTGTTATTTTTCGTTCAATGAGTGAGTATGATACTACAGTGCGTTTAACACAACCGACTTTAATAATAAATTTACACTTACACTAACATACATACGAGTACATACGTTATTCAGTAAAGTCCCAACAATCCGGGAAATTCAAAATCGAATATTCTGGTCACATTAATGTGTCATCAATGACAAAATGATGTTTGAAAAATTTATTTCGTCTTATAATGTTTTTATGGATAATCTGAAGAAAATTTAACAAACTTACTTGTGAAAAGTAACACCACTTGCTTTATTTAACTTTTCAGACCGTGATTGGCACACTTTAACAACACATTTCACCATTTTGTATTTTTTTGTTGCCAAGCAATCACTCTTATGACATCATGCTGTCAACTGAGGTCTAATATGTCAGCGGACATATTAGACCTTTTCAAGTACCGACGCCGTACATTGCGTATCTAGTCCTGTATAACATCATTGGTCACAAAGCAAAAAATGAGAAATGTCAAATGGTCACCTTTGGTCATCATATAATGCTAACAAATACAATGATATTCTAATAGACAGATATGTTATACGCTCACTAAACAACCGAAAAAAGTGTTCCGCGCAGCACACTTACACACTTTTCATTCAAGGTACATTTCACTACAAGTCAAAATGGTAGAAAGCAAACCCAGCCCGCTACGCTGGGCGTAAGTTTAAATAAATTAAACTATTTTTATAATAATTTTGTTACAAAATTAAAGTAGCCTAAGTTACTACTTACAACATCAGCTATGTGCGAGTAAAGGACCCGTCAAAATCGATCCAACTGTTCCACATTTTGGTACCTTGGGTTACATAGTTCCGTTATAGGTAGGGATAGTTTTTGAAAAATCTGTACATAATAAAACAAAGTCCCTTCCCACTGTCTGTCTGTCCCTATGTATGCTTAGATCTTTACAACTACATAACGGATTTTTATGCAGTTATTTTTAATAAATAGAGTGATTCAAGTGGAAGGTTTATTTGTATAAGTAGTGGAATCCACGGCTTCGCTCGCGCTAAATCTAGGGACAATCCTGAGCAAAGCGTATTAACAAAAATCCGCGACATCATATTATGTCGGTCGTTTAAGATTTACTGACTATCACTTATTTCATGATAATTTGGTTTCTAGTCCTGTGAACGCGGGCTAACTGTAGAGGACTATTTACAGCTTTGACACAGATTTAAAAGTAAATGAGTAAAAGCTGTTAAAATATACTTTATTTTAATATGAAATACGCTTCATCCCTCAACAAATATTATATCTCGAGCACTAGCATACAAAAGTCGTACAGAATCACAATATCCTACACCTTTGCGTAAACTTGTTACTATAACATACGCATCCCCTGCACATATAACCCTTTTTGATTTACAATAATCTAGAGCAGAATTTATACGAGATTCTACTTCTAACATCCAAGTATTTTTTGGTGTTTCGAAATAATGCACTGCTCGGACTCCTCTCCAGAAACGTAGCTGTCGAGCAGAATTGCAAGATCTCGTTACAGCAACAATAGGACAGCTAGGCTTAGCATGTGATAGTATTTTAGCTGTACGGCCAGAATTAGTTAAGCAGATTATAACAACAGCACGAGATCGCATTGCTAATTCTACTGCACTTACGCATATTGCTTTTGTTGGTTCTTCAAGTTGACTTTGCATAAGTTCAACATTACCATAAGTTTTTGGTTGCCATATAATGCGCTCTGCTTGTCTACAAATAACTGCAGCTGCAGCTATGCAATGTTCAGCCATACGCACCGTATCGAAGGATGGAGAAATTTTTTTTAAAGGTGAATCATAATGAATTTCCAACGAAAGCACATCTGTCCCATCTAATACGAGATTTGCTATATCTGTCACACAGAGAGTAGGAATTTGTTCGTTTATCACAGCTTTACAAATACATGGCTTACCACACATGTTACATTTAGCTAAAATTATCTTTTGTGCTATAAATATTTTCTCCACTGACAAATCAGTACTCAAAACACATCTATCAATATAAATTCCATCCGCCTCCAATAATATTTCATCAATATTATCAAGTCCCAGCACTGAATCTATACACGCAAAGACGAGAATGTGCTTGCCCTTTTCAGAGAGAATATGTTTTACATTACGAATGTCTTGTGAATTTTGTGCATTTGGAACTAAAACCCCATCAATGTCAGAAGCCACTGCCCAAGCTATTTGATCTTCCATGTATTCAAAAGGTTGTTGCAAAGAATCACATGAAATAGAATCAAAACTTTCATATCCTTTTTTATTAGCTGCCTTGATCTCACGTGGAAGTTTTGATATACGTATTGGCATTTTATCTCCAATTAAACCTCCACTCATAACTATACATTCAATAGAGTCATCTCCGACTTCAGAAACTGACAGCTTAATTTTTCCTGCCATTAAACTATCAATATAAATAAGGTCGTCAGGCTGTAAGTCTGTCAAATGATCATATCCAACAAAGAGACAACTATTGGTTCCACATGCTCGCCAGCTCGCATCTGTAGTTAATCTAATATTTTCATTCTGAACGAGTTCAACCGTTGTGTGAGGACCTCCTTTAAGGTCACCAGTTACAATATCAGGACCCCTGACATCTACTAATAAAGCCAAAGGGTAAACATATTCCAATTCTGCACTATAATTGAATACAGCTTGTCTTATACTTTGAATCAATTGAGCACATGCGTCAGGTTCTAAATCTCGTAAATTCAAAAGGGCAACTGTCATTCCAGAAGCAATAAGTCTTTGTATTACAGCAGGTTCCCTGTTATTTATACCTATTTCACACATTAAACCAGTTTGTATTTCTTCACAAGGATTTTGATGAATATTTATGTTGCAATAGTGCTTTAATTGAGATGATTCAACAGGGCGCTCTTTTTCTTTTAAACTAGGAATTGCTTCAATTGGAAGATGCCAGGGGAAAGACATTATTATGTAAATAATATTTATTTTTATGTAAAAAAAATCTAAAACAATCAGATCTCTTGTCTTTAAATGACTTATTTTTTTCCAAATTGTCATGGTGTAAGGTGTTCAGTTATTTTTGGAATAAAAGAGGATATATTGCACAATGTTTGCGGTGCTCATATTTATATTTTATAAGTTTAGATTGTCGTTGAATATATAATTGTGTAATATCTGAAAACACTTAGACGAACCAAATAAATAAAAAAAACAACGCAAGCAAACATTATAGTTTATTTTTTGATTTAACATATTTTTAAAATGGAATTATTATTAATTTATCTCTAAATTAATTTAAGTAATTATACATTTATACAGTTTACTGTTTACAAAATGTTTACGACTTTCTTCTATATTTTTATATTATATAATATTTTACATTTATAAATATTTAGTGGTAAACAAAGTCCATAATAATGTTAAAAGTAAAAATTGCTATTAACGAGCATAATAAAATGAAAATATATGAATAATGTAAAAAATAATGAACTCTATTTCTAAGTAAAAAATAAAAAATATTTTAGTACAAGCATTCGATTCTTTGAGTGTAGATATAGATAACACGCCGCGGATTGTAAAAAATAAAAAAAAATTATAAACGAGGTTGCTTGACTGCGTGTCACGTTTGCTTTTTGGCAGAATAATAAAACGCGTTAGTTTATTTTGTCAAACTTAGTGGATTGTTGTTGTCAAAGTGGTCATTGTATATAAAGTGTTTAGTGAAAAGCTTATGGAAAAGTGGTCTCTGTGTTTGGTACTAAATAACTTTCTTGTACCTGCCGTTTGTACTGTGCGACCGTGAAGGTTGAGAATGTTACGTCATTTTAGCATTGGTGTCTGAGACTTATTTATTTTCATTTTAAACTGTGTGAAAGTGAGTTTTTAAATGAGATAAGTTAATCTTATCAAAAGTTTCTGTAAGTGTTCAATGTTTACTATATTTTAAAACCCTTTTTGACCGGCTGCAATAAGATGCCGCCATGTTATTTAGTTTTGCTGTCAACTACTGTTCGCTGTTAGCACTTAGCCCTGATAAACTATGATATCTTTGTTTTACTAATGTAACACTCGTAGACTTATATCAACTCCTATTTGCTATTAACAGCTGATCACTAGAACAGTATTGTATAACATGTTCTAGCTGGTTTTGTTTACTGTGTTTTATTGACTGTCAATGTAATGACGTCATTGTACGACTTATTCGCTACCAACTAAATAAATGTCTAAAACCTTTATAAAAATATGCATAATTCTTTTATATTTCAATTACATTTTAAAGTGTAAATACTAGATTTAGAATATCTATAGATCTATCATCTACTCAACCAAATCTAATGAAACTTATGTTACTCAATGCTCTATACATTTTAAATACTTTTAAAATCATTTTCATACAGAAATGACATATTTCTATATAACATGACTACAGAGTCAAACATAGAGAATGACATTCCAATATTTCATTTTACTTAATAAATCTGCCCGGTGGTTCTATCATACTTACAAAACAACAGTTTGATTTTAATAAAAAGTTTATTAATAAAAATATCCATTACCTCCAAATCATTATCTTGAAAAGATGACTTTGTTATATATTTTTTATGAATGCGGTAAAAACATCCTATTAATTATTTTTTTCATTTCTATGTTTCTCTCCCATTTTCAAATATTAAATTTGGGCAAAAAATTGAACAACAGTAATTTTGAAAGAACTCATAAAGTAAGAATTTTCAGTATTGAATAAGTATTTTCAGAGATTACCTCTACATCTAACCTTATAAAATAACAAATTTTACTTTAGTATAGAAAACATAAAGGAAAGGGATTCTCTATTAACTCTTTTTTAAATAAAACTTTTTTCATCACAATTTTTATAAAATAAGTGTAATGTGTTCAGCTTTTGTCTTGTTCAAATGTCTATACTTTTATTAGTTACTAAGCGCACTCCTTCGCTTTGCTTGGTTTTGTCCCTACATTTAGATTGAACAAAGCCACGGGTTCAGCGAGTTAAAATAAATAAAATTTCTATAACAAAAGTACCCTAAGATACTCCTTATAAATTTATCTACATATTTGCGAGTGAAATTTGTCCAGCTGTTTCAGAGATTAGCCAAACGGACAGACAGACAAAAATTTTAAAAAATATTTTTTTTTGTTTTTGTTAGTACTGTGTATCATTTAGTGAAAAGCTGTTAATTTGAAATTAAAAACAGACACTTCAATTTTATTTATATGTATGATAATAAATGCCTATATTATTATAATATTTTCATAATTTTAGCTTATAAGATTTAGAATGTTGATTACAGTACACATTTGCATAAACATTTTATTTAATACAAGCAAATCACTCTCACTTTGCTCATGTTTGTTGGTAGATACAGTTTTCAGACATTTGATTATACTTAGTTTTACTTAGAGTTCCATGCGATAATAATTTACATCTATATTAAAATCATCAATTTTACTACTGAATATATTATCTTAAATAAGTAGTTATCAGTCAATATGGACATCAATACATGATAATAGACAGTTAAAAGTGAGATCAAATATGTATTTTAACTTACTAATCTTATTAATATGAAATTTTTTCTCCCATTTCAATATTAAATTTTGGCTAGTAAAAATTTATCAAGTCTCTTAATAAAATAAATTATCCCTCTTATATGTGAAATAACTATTGAGAAACAAGATAAACCTGAGTAAAAATGGATTCATAATCAATTCTCAAATTTAAAAAGATATACAGATTCATCTAAACAGTCTATCAAACAGAGATCTCAAAAATGTTCTAGTGTAGGGCACTTTTACTAGTACAAGTTTTGAGTAAAACTCAATAGGGGTCTACAGATCCTGAGGTTTTACAAAACCTCAATGAAGAGAGGTGATTAAAGTGGTCTTCTGAGTGTGGACAGTAACAACAGCTTTGCACAGAGATCTTTGAATTTATTAAAACCAATTTGTGCTGGAATTTTTCATTCCTATGCAGTCATTCTCTAAAGTTACTTAGAATGTCAATCATATTTAAAAAGTTGAATGGTCCTGTAAAATTTGAACTACTAATATTGTTGAAGTTGTCGGTTTGGTTTGTGAAGATATAGTTTGTCAGTGTTTGTTAGTCAGTGAGTTTCATAGATTGTCTTCTTTAAATGTTTTGTAGTCATATATTTGTTTGTGAAAACAAAATCAGAGTAAGTGGTTCTGGAACTTTACTAACAAAAAGTTAGCAGGTCAGCCGTCAGGCATGCAGAAGGAAAAAAACTTTGGTTGGGCTTTGGTTTTGTTTGTGTATGAACAGACCTTGTTGTAATTCTGTCAGGTTTGATGAAGGTATATTGTTTAGTTATTTACGTGTTTATTATTTCCGTCATGTTTAGCTTGTGTCACTTACCCAAGTAGTGGCTGGTTTTTATGTCAAGTGTAATAGAGATAACATCTGATAGCACCGGCCACTTTGGTATTTTGATTCATTGGTGTATATAGGGAGAGAAGGTTCTTTTTGGAACTGTTATCTTATTTTATTGGTTTTAGGTTGATGTTGTTGTATTTTTTTATAATAAAGTTGATCTTATTTGTTATTTTCATCTAGCCATCTTAGCCATAGCATTAAATATAAAATCAGGTCTGTGGTTTAGTAGCTATCATTTGTTGCACATCAATAAACTATTACCTGACTTTGAATCTCTGCTGTGCTATAATTAATTAGTACTTAAGTCTTTCTCTTAACAAATTCTCAGCAACTACCAAGAGTTGGGGCACTGTTGTTCTAACAATAAATATTTGGTAAGATTATTAATAGGGCATTTTTAGTTTTGATTGTGGTTCTTACAACTAAGCATTATTTCACATATTTGGTTTTTCACATAAATGTTTGTTAAATATATTAATTTTGCCTGTGTAGTTTTGTTATAGATCTTTGTTTAATTTCTCTTTGATAGCTGTTGTACATAGGTTTTTTAATAGGTACTTTGATGTGGATTTTACGAGTCTGATCAGATAAGCATGGAACCTGCAATTGAATGGGCTAGATACATTTAACACAAGCTAGAGAGTGGAGATTGATATCTCATATTAGTGAGTAGTTTTAATAATAAAACTTGTCAAAGGGTTTGATTGATTTTCATGCTTCATAGGCATACATTTGTTTTTTTAGGGATGAAATAAGGCAAATAAGCTAGTATCTCATTATAGTTATATTATAGTTATATTATAACTAGGTATAATAAGATACTACTTTTTTTTTAATAAAATCAAATTAATGGTAAAACAAAACAAACAATGTATTAAAAATGCTTTAAGATAGTAAAAAGTCTTAATCCATACCTAATACTTAATAGGTGATTTGCAATTACCGCTAACATTTTTTTATGCATTCAGTTTTGACCATGATCATAGTCTGGAGGACATTTTTATATGTGTGATAGTTAAATCTTTTAATCTGATTTTTAACCCTCAATATCCAAAATGAGTGGTATTATAAAATTAAGTTAATTTGTATCTCTTATAAGAATGTATGGACTTATATTATTTATCTTATCAGGATAACTAGCTATTGGACCTAATTTCATCAAAAACTGTCTCTCTGAGTTTTTTTCTCGCGAAGCCGTGAAAGACAGAGCAAACAAACAATCTAAAAACTATAGATTTGGCCTGTCTTTGTATCGATAATATATTAGGGAGCGTTTTTATGGTCGCGGAATGGGGGATAAGGAGTGGATATGAAAAAAAAAAACAAATTATTTTTCATTTTCAATACTATATTCCTGCAAGACTGCTTTAAATAAACTGTGCCACTTGTACTCCATGGTTTTTCTTGTACAAGAGTCGCCGCAAACCAATGACATCTCATTCATTATGGTCGCAACTGATTTTCCTTGCTTGGTATGGAATTTTATAACGGCACGATATTCGATTTTTTCCATATTTCAGTTTATTTTCTTATCACTCCCGATTATGTTGCTTGGTTGACGATAGCTCAAAGACTAATTGTCTAATAACAATGAAACCTCGTATTTATACTAATTATGAGTCACTGAACAGTGAACACGTTACGATCCTAATGAGCTTAATCACCCCCCTGCAACCCTCTCATAAAAACGCTCCCTCGTAGTATAGTCTAGTTTTGATTCCATTTTGGTTTCTTTTGATTAAGAATGGCTTGTATGAGAAAAACGTAATAACAAATTAAACAAATAAATGGGTCAAGATAATTGGAATTATCTCTATAACCTAATTGGGATTTCTGAAAGGTAAATAATGATTCAAGAAGAGGAGGAAATTTCCTAAAAAAGTCTTTTTTCCTAAAAGATAGTTTTTAAATTGCAAGTACGAAAATTGTTAATAAAAAACTAAAAAATGTTTGTTTTTTAATTTTTCCATATATCTCTAGGAGTCTATTCTGAAGTCTTTCAAGAATAGATCCAAGAAAGGAAAACAACTCAAATTTATAGTTTATAAATTATTACACTTTCAATGTTAATGTTCAAGCAGCAAAAAATATTAGCTAGCTATTGTATAACTAATTGAAAAACAAATTTGATAATTCTATTTATATTTAATATGTTTAAATAATTTTTATTCATAAAATGTCCGAAGTAGGCGTGGTTTGCAAATGCCAGTATTTTCATCCATATTTTGATCATTCATGGAAAATAATAATTATTGGTTCAAAACCCCTTAACTAATTTTTAGAAAATTGCCTCCTCTTTTTGAATCCCTTTTCAGAATCAATTTTAATTAAAAATCTTAATTAGTCTTTGAGATATTTGCCAAAAATTATAACGAGATTTTTAAAAAAATGTACAGATTAGACTAAATGTGTAGATTGACTTACAGACATAATATTATTTCATTTCACTTAAACATAGCATAATATATTGACGAGTCGTTTGGCTCAGTTGGTAGTGACCCTACTTTCTGCGCCAGCGGTCGCGGGTTCGAGTCCCGCTGGAGGCATTCATTTGCTAATCACGAATGTTGGACTCCAGTCATGGGTGTTTATATTTATAATATGTATGTATTTAAAAAAATATATGTGTAGTATATATCAACCATCTGGGTATCTGCAACACAAGCACGTTAAGTAGCTTACTGCGGAACTAGATGGCGCTGTTGTAATAATGTCCCAACATATTTATTTATTTATATTATTTTGAAACTATAATGCACCTTTTTGGCATCTATTTTTTATCATCTTTTGTTTATTTAACACAACTTAAAACTAACAAAAAGATACATGTAACATCATCTATTGACATTTATTTGAACTTATTTTCTTTGTTTGTGATGAAACAAATTTGTACTTTGTATTATGTGTACAAGTTTTATAAAAGCTACAATTTTTGCTGTGTATTACTAGAGCATAAGATTGTTCTTTCATCAAGTAGTTTATATCGTTTTAATCGTCGGTTTTGAATTTTTCAATTATTTTTGTTTTTATTTTTTGTCAATTAATGTTATTTTTTAACAAAATTCCCATAGCTCTGTTCGCAACTGCATGGCATTTTTTTGGCTTTGTTTATAATAAATATTTTGATGCCTGTAAAAATCAAAGTGTGTGATGAATATGATTTTAAAAAGCGCATTGAGACTTAAAATAAATATTATAATTATTATATTTAACATATATTTTGTTAATTATTTTCATTTTTTGCAATGCTCTAATTTTGTACATTTTACTCTTCCATCTTTGCCAATGTGGACTTTAAAACGAATTCCTTTGTAAGTTACAGTAAATCTATACTATTTATAAAGCTGAAGAGTATGTTTGTTTGGTTGGTTGGTTGAACGCGCTAATCTCAGGAACTACTGGTTCGATTTGAAAAATTCTTTTTGTGTTGGGTAGTCCGTTTATCGAAGAAGGCTATAGGCTATTTTACATCCCGCTACGATCAATACGAGCTGAGCAACAATGAAAAATGTTGCAAAAAAGGAAGAAAAGTGTTCCTTTTGAGAGTTTCTATTACGTGCGCTGCGTAAAGGTTAAAGCTCATTTGATTTCAACGAATATCTTACGAGATATCATAGTTTTAACATAACTCCGCAACAAAATATTGATCACCACGTGCAAGACGAGCGAAAGAATTTGGTTTCCAGCCTTTAGAACGCGAGCGAAGCCGCGGAAACGGCTAGTCTTCTAATATATAAAAATCACAGTGTTTGTTATCGAACTCCTCCAAAACAGCTTGACCGATTATTATGAAACTTTGTGTGTATATTTGGTACGTCTGAAAATAGGTCGTAGGCAAATTTTTACTCCCCTAGGTGATAAGGCTGTCCCTCTTCAGATTTTTTTTAGACCGAATTTTTATTTTTCACTTTTTAGGATTTGCATCAAAAATTCTTTTACCCCTTCATCCTTTAGGCCCGGGTGGAGCCGCGGAAATTGCTAGTAATATATAAAATTCGATTGTTTCCTTGTTATAGCTTGTTTTCAACCGACTTCCAAAAAGGAGGAGGTTCTCAATTTGTCTGTATGTTTTTTAATGTTTGTTACCTCAGAACATTGGACTGGGTGAATGGATTTTGATGATTTTTTTTATCTGATAAGTGGTGCTGCCCGTGTGGTCCCATTTTAATATTTTCCAGTTCCGACAATGTCATCCATGAGAAATCCATAAAAGTCTTAAATTAGCATTGAGTATACGCGACAAATGGACGAATAACTCAATATCACGCCAACCGATTTCGATGATTCTTTTTTTATTGAAAAGGATGTACTTCAAGGGTAGTTTGTTGAGAGTTTGGTTAGGTTCTGATGATGGGATTTATGACAAAGTAATGGAACTCTTCAATTCTTAGGAGCAAATTAACGATACTCGTCCGAATCTTGTATAGGCAATCCGGATATTTGAGTCACGTACCGTAACTGATGATGGAAGGTACAACTCCTCAACGGTTAGGAGTTTAAAGAAAATTCTTTCCATATAGTACGCACTTATGGACCGATAGTTATACACTTTCAGGCTATAAGGTTTACCTGATAATAGAAGGTAAAATTTTACTTATAATCATTAACGTCTGGGAATTAGGCTGAAAATTGGACATGGACAAATCTCGATTGCCTAATAACGTTTATTCCGAAACCTCATTGGCTTATTAGAGCAATGTGTTAGTTAGCCAACCCTACCTACTTTATATTTAAATAAACAAAATACGTATACATCTACTTTTCGCAAAAAAATTGAAAATAGATTATTTTACGAGGCTACGCTCGCGTGGAGTAAAAAAATTGTATTCAGCCCTTTTCCACGTTCCACTGCTCGGGCCTGCATACCTTCAATACGAGGGCATTTAAGCCACAGTCCACCACGCTGTAGACGCAATATGTAGACGAGATTTGAACTGAGCAAGAGCGTTTTACCAACTTCTTAAAGTGTAGTAGCAATTTCAGATGAGACCACAGTTAATGCAATCCTTTACCTTTACTTGTCACATTGGCCAAAAACAATGTCTATTTTTAGTAGTTCCCTATTGCTTAAATGTTTCGTCAGTTAAGCGTTATAACCATCAATATAAATGTTTAGGTAAACTCGATCTTGATAGTATCATTCTGATCATAAACATTTATTTCCCAGTAACACAAAGTATCGCTTAACTATGATTAATTATATATTATTACTATTATTATTACTTTTAGTGCTAATATTGCAATTAAGATATTGGTATAGGACTTATCCAAATTCATATGAGCTTTTCCTTTTTTCAGATTTTTATGAGTAGTTTGAGTATTTATTACAAGTAGCAACGGAGCGTCGGAACACGGCGCTGAATGGCGCCTTTTTCATCAATGCAAAATATATGCAAGTCCTGCCTAATGACAATGCAAGGTAAGTTTAAATTTATTTATTTTTTGCGTAGGACGAGGAATTAATATAATTGCAAAAAAATTATTACTACGTCACTCTTAAAGTTTCTAATTAATTTTTATAATATTATATGCAGGTAAATTAAAATGCAGTTTAATCTTGTAATCACTCTGCTGTTATAATTTTATAAAATGACACGTTATAAAAGTCAATTTAATAATGAAAACATGATTTTAAGAAAGTATAATAATATCAAGAAAGGCGACGCTGAGTCGGTATCAGCGGTTGGCGGTCGTCATGACAACACCAGTGGCTCCTACACCTTAAACGAACGATAAGGTTGCGATCAATTCCGAGCCAAGGAAGCCCGTGTCCGTCAGCGTCTCTATCGTACTCGCGCACTTCTTCCGCGCATTTGTTTATTTAATTACATTGTTTGACAATAAAGAATGTAATGGCACGTTTAGTATCTCATATTTGATTTACTACTAGCGATTTACCCTCGCACCGCTCGGGGACATCCCTAGATCCTTTTTGTCATTTAGTATAGATTCCTCAGATATATTATATTTTCCCACGGTTAAATGTAAACTAAGGCTTAGCACACACTACGATTAAACGCAAGCGGTGTACGAATAGCTGAAAACGCGAAACCGTCTGTCAACACGCACTGCGGCTGGCGTTTTGCTTAATTTTATTTTCAGTTTCACCGTTTCACATTTTCAAACCGCGGTCAAAACGTAGCAAGTTGCGTTTTTCATCAGTCACTGAAAAAAGTCGCTAATGCGTGTGCTCGTATGTTACATTTTTTTGCTATGTGTTACATTTTTTGTGATTTCCGGCCTGCGGTAAAACGCAGGCGTTTAATCGCAGTGCGTGCTAAGCCTAAATATCGTTCCGGATAGCCAGTTATCATGTGAATTTTACCAAATCAAAAATCTGTCCAGTGGTTTTCTCGTGATGCGTTCACAGACAGACACAAAAATTTTAAAAAACATGTAAGAACTTCAATGTACCCGTCCTCTATAGCGCATGCGCATGCACTAGATAGTGTCAAAATATTGGGACACTCGAGAACCATGAGCATAAAAATTACCTGACAAACTTAGCTGTCAAAATATTTTTGGAACCCATGATTTGGAACGGAAGGTCTCAAAAAGAATATTTTTCTTCCGTTTTTGCAACATTTTTCATTTATGCTCCGCTCCTAATGGTCGTAGCGTGATGTGAAATAGCCTATAGCCATCCTCGAGAAACGAACTATCTAACACAAAAAAAGAATTTTTCGATTCGGACCAGTAGTTACTGAGATTAGCGCGTTCAAACAAACAAACAAACAAACTCTTCAGCTTTATACATAGTATAGATGAGGCCTCGGCATCATGGGTAACTATTCCAATTAGATTCTCCAAAAAACATTTAATTTACAGATTCAAATAATAGGAACAATTTTATTAAATATTGGTCGTTTCGTTACTACAATATAATAAAAGATAAGTAATGAAAAGTGAATAAATTTTCAACTTACGCCCATGTGAATATAGCGCAATGGTCAAGCCACATATTTTAATAAGGTGTAGAATTTGTAAAGTTAGGGCTTGTCGAGCCCCGATGCAAAATAGTTCGCCTAGTATGGAAAGGAGTGCAAAGCGTAAAATATAGAAAGTAAATATTGGTAAAATAATTGGGAACGATTAATAAAAAGTAAACCACAATTTGAGGAACATTTTACAGTTTATTTTAATATAACTGATTCTTTCATGACTTAACATAATATCAAAAATTAAAAAAAAAAACTTAAAAACATTACGCAAAAGTATTCGTCTACCCTTGTCACTCACGCAAAATAGTTCGTCTACCACTTAGTTGTGTCGCCTTTGCTATCAATGACAGCTTTAATGCGAAGAGGCATGGTCGCAACCAACGCTGAACACTCCTCAGGCGTAATTGACTCCCAGACAGCCAAGAGTTTAGCCTTTAAGTTGCTCTTCGATCTTGATGGATTTTTACAGAGAACTTTTTCATTTTCCACCATAGGGCTTCGATCGGCGAAACGTCCGGGCTGTTAGATGGCTATTCGATTGTAGGGATGCTTTTCGCCAGTAGTCACGTCTTTGTTGTCCTTGCAGTATGGCAGGAAGCACCATTCTGTTGAAAAATGAAGGAATCTTGATGCTTGAGTGACGGAATAGAGGGCAGTTAATTCTCTTCCTTCAGGTTTTGATACCTTGCAGCATTGATAGAACCATCCACAAACTGCATACCATCAACACCTTGTGCAGACATGCAGCCCCATATCATAAGAGACGGCGGAAACTTTACGTTTGAGACAATCAGTATGAAATGCCTCATTTTGCTCATAACTTCTTCGAATTTAAAACGGGATATCTATAAATTTAAAAAGCTAAAATAGTTTATTGGTTCACAACTAAAAAATAGTATAAGTAACTCGACATGCGATAGTAGAACAGCTTAATATTTTATATAGATATACAAAAATAATGAAGTTAGAAAAAATCTCACAGAGAAAATTTCACACTAGATGAACTATTTTGCATCGGGGCTCGTAGTACATTTAGGCGTGTAGTGTTAATGCATATCCCATCTATTAAAAAAAGGCGTGTAGTTTTAAAAGTTTTGCTCTACGTGAAATATGATAACTTATTGACAGTGCGAGCCATATGATCTCGTCTTGGCAACATTTTACATGTAAATCAATTTGTTTGGACCTTAGTTCCTAGATGCAACGGGAAATCTCCTAGCCATCGCTTACACTATGGACGCATTTTAAAATCAATTTAGGATTGGTTCCACGTTTTTGTGACGCTAGTATCTTTTTCATAAAAAGATTACGTGGTGACTTCGGCTAGGAAAGTCAGTACTATCCACTAAAACCCAACGGCACTTCTCTTATTTATGGACACTTCACTGTAGCTTAAGAGCTAGTAACGTTTTCGAGAAAGCATTTCATTAAGGCCAGTGTTTAGATATGCTATTTCTCACACTCTCCCGGACATCATACGGGCTATCTGGCTGGCGGTAGTGGTTGCGTTCATCAGTGCGCATCGTACTTGGATACGTAAAATATCAATTTACTACGATAATTACATACATTTGTCAATGCGCCTAACAGGAAAATGAAGCAATTACTGGTTTAAACAATATAAAATATTGCTACTTGAAGTTCAGCCTTAACAAAAATTATATTTAAAATCAGCGTCTGGCACAATTTAAACAACAATGGAACTGTGGCAATAATAGATTCATGTTGCAAAAAGTTTGTTCCAGTTAGTTAGTTGCAATTAACATAATAAAAACAAAAGGAACCTTCTTAAAGTTCTTTGAAAAATTGATATTTTACCTATCCAAGTACGATGCGCACTGATGAACGCAACCACTACCGCTAGCCAGACAGCCCGTATTATGTCCGGGAGAGTGGGAGAGATAGCATATCTAAAAACTGGCCTTACTGAAATGCATGTTTTCCCGACGTTGCTAGCTCTCGTACGACTGGGGGAAGCTGTCATGGTTTACTTTGCCCTTAGAGTAGTGTTATGAGAGCAGCAACTCGCAAGATATAGGTTATTATATTAGGGAACTTTTTATACTAGGCACTTAGTCGTGATGTAATATATCAATGTTGGCTAGAATTGATATAATATTTAAAAAAATATTTGATTGAAAGTATAATTATTAAGTTTATTGAAAGATGTTAAAACATAAAACTTTGAATTCAAATTTTGGTTAGATTGTAAACGTTTCAGCGGGAAGAAGAACCATGACCTTGACCCCAGAGCATAGGCCTAACCTGCCCCAAAAGTGTTGGGTAAAAGTTGGCGGTCGATAATTAAGATCGTGTTCGCGCACGCGCTCAATTTGTCGCCCGCCTAATCGATCCGCCCGCCCACGTGACGCAACAACGCATTTGCTTGGATTCTTCTCGTCGAACTTGCTTCTTATTCCTAAGGAATAGGCAAACAACACAAGTACCTTCCATATACATTGTACTTGTATTAACAATTATTCAATCTCTACACCGGTTACGTGAAAAAAATAATGAATTGAAAGATATTTTATAAATATTTAAGATAGGTACTTGAACGAATTTCAATGTATAAAAATTAAAATATATTATATACATTTTTCATTTCATTTGTAAGCTACCTTGTTTTTGTTTTTGTACAAAGGTACTTTTCTATATTCGCTCTTCTATATATTTTTGTTTGTTACGAATCGGAGTCGGAATCGGAAATTAAAGTTTGCAATACATGTTTTAAAGCCTTTTTTTACCCACGACGGAACGGAGACGGTATATGCGTTTGGGGTGAGAGGATGTTTGTATGTTTGTGCAAATACATGTTGCCATTTTTTTCCAAAACTACTAGTCCGATTTTGATGCAGTTTTCAGTTATGGGTTCGGGTTAGATTGCCGCATGTTCTTAGATAGGTATTACGGTGATCACTCACCAGGGGGCGCTGCAGCAAACATTATTTGTGCAAATCAATGTTGCCACTTTTCTCCAAAACTAATGGTTCGATTTTGATGCAGTTTTCAGTGATGGGTTTGGGTTTGATTGGTGAATGTTCTTAGATAGGTTTTATGGTGACAACTCACCAGAGGGCGCTGCAGCAAACACAAATAAGTGCAAATCCATGTTGCCATTTTCCTTCAAAACTGCTTGTCCGATTTGATGCAATTTTCAGTTATGGGTTCGGGTTTGATTCGTGCATTTTCTTAAATAGTTGTTACGGTGACAACTCACCAGGGGGCGCTGCAGTAAACAACTGTTAGTGCAGAACCAAAACTAGTCCTAGTAGTTAGATGCAGTTTTTGGTTGATAAGTGAGGGTTCTTAAATAGATGTTACGGTAGTAACTCACTAGAGGGCGCTGCAGTAATATATTTTATATTAGCTACTATATATTAAAGACATTTTTCTCCAAAACTACTAGTCCGATTTTGATGCAGCTTTCAGTTATGGGTTCGGGTTAGATTGCTGAATGTTTTTAGACAGGCGGGCGTGGTCGGGCGAACGCCCGGGTCGGCGCGTTATGTATATAATATTTATGCTCTCTAAAAAGTTTAAAATAAAAAACAAAATTAAAAATTTTGAAAAAACCCACGACGGTTATTAAAAAAGGATAAAATAATAAAAAAACCCCCGACTTAAAAATAAACGTAATGCGAGATAAAAAAAAAACCAAGAATATCCGTCGGGGGCTGCCATTAAATGAACTAGTTTTGAAGGTTTATAGTAACATGAATAATTAGAGATTTTAAGCGCTATACTTACATCCCCCATCACCTACTGTGAGGACCTTTAGAAGTATTTTTACGATCAAAATTTAAAATAGTGATGGCAGCCCCCGACGGATATTCTTGGTTTTTTTTTATCTCGCATTACGTTTATTTTTAAGTCGGGGGTTTTTTTATTATTTTATCCTTTTTTAATAACCGTCGTGGGTTTTTTTTAAAAATTTTAATTTTTATCCTAGGGAAATGTATTTACGCATACCACCTGTAGAAAACAGGTGAACCATGTGGGGCTAACCGGCAATCCGGTACTACACACTAAAACCCAAAAACACATTTTGCATTTAAGGGCCATCACAGAATCACTCACGCATTGAACCAGACGCGCTGACAGCCCGGCAGGACTGCCTCAAGCAGAACACACAGGCAAGGGTTGCTCAACAGTCCACTCTGATATCACAGAAATACTTGGAGCCACCCGCATCACACAGCGCCCACCGAAGTGGGCCACCTTCCTGCGCGTTTCATGGCTTCTCGCCCGGCCGGATTGCCGGACGCTATCGAAAGTTGTTGACTAGACTAAAAGAGGGGTGCCACTTTTTCTGTCTCTGTTCGAAAATATCGTAGATCCGGGGCTGGTTTAAAATATTATACATTCATTTTGATGTAACTCCAATTCAGTTGTTTGTTTACTTTTTAGTGTGTTGAAAACGTTTTGTTTTTAGTTTTTATTTTTCAATTTTCAATTCATGACGTAGTATTTAAGCAAAGTAATTACAAAAGTATTATAGTAAAATATACGCGAAACCATTTAAGTTAGTTTTAAGTATGATAATTTTATATGAACACTGAATAACTAAAATTCGATTTAGTTAGCATTCGCTTAACAATAAAAATCAGACTGTATAATCTGAATTATGATTCTAATGTGGGCTTGTCAAATCAAACAAAATAATAAGTCAAAACTCATGTTGAGTTTCTTTTTATTAGCCGTTAAAGAGTTCCACTATTACTCACCTTCTAATCACTGACACTATCAACCGAAATGCAAGCACTTGCGAAGTTTTGAGATACAAAGTCATTTTTTTACCTTTAAGGGTGCTATTCTAGGGTTACCAAACTGACACTACTAACTTACACTTTGTAATAAAATAATCTAAACAAATATACTAATAAGTATATTGGAAATAACACTTCGTTTTTTAAAGTCTGTTGAAAAATATAAGCTATTGTAGAGTAAAAAGAGACCTGACCGAAGAACGGAATAAGTGATTATTTAAAGTAGTACTTTCTCTATGCCTCGACATCGGGCAAACCTGTGCAGTGGTGACAATGGTAGACCAGTTGTAACGCACTCGCTCGGAAACTGAGAGAAGAGGTTCTAAATATCTCTGATTTTTCATTCAAGAATCATTACAACTTTTTTACGGTGAAATAAAACATAGCGAGGGAACCTACACGTTAAAAAATTTGGACAGGATTTGCAATGTGAAATCTCAAACATCAAGGGATCATCTTGTTTGACTATGGTCTGGTCCCAATTGAGGGGATGTCTATGCTATGATAGTAATAGTGTTGTTAGAAAGGGCAGAATACATAAAGGGTACTTGAATGGACGCGAATGTGAAGATGAAAATTAGATTAATGATGAGTATTGTATGTTATTTCAATGTATATTTTATGTGTATATATAGGTATTCGATGGTTTAAACAATAGTTGTTTTTATTTAAAAAATACTTGTGTAATGAACTACGTATTTTATACTAAGTATTTATTAATATTATACCGTTAACAGCACTAAACAAAAACGTAAATTAATCACACTTTCCTTAATGAATGTGCATTATGTATAGGAATACCAGTGACTAATATAAACACGATTATTACTTGTATTCAAGGAATAGTAGATTCCAACTTGATTATAAGTATAGCTATTAGTTGTGAAACCATATTGTCAAACACAGTAGCATAAACGTTAACAACATGGCTTCGCGATGAGAAAAGGATTTTTACAAGGATTTCCTTGTAAATCAAACGAACAGGCAGTCCTTTAAAATTGGTCATCATTTAAGTTGAAAACCAATTGTGTAATAATAGCTCTTATAAGAATTATTGATATGTTTGTATTAGATACGTATTCAATAAAAAATTTATTTGACCTTTATTAATTATACTATAATCATCTTTTAAAAATTATATTGTTTTATAACATGCACCACTCAGTCCCAGAACAATATGTGATGCCACTTAAGTTCTCATCACTCATTTTATTTCATTATATTAGGAATTGTCCCTTGAGGGAAGAGCTCATTGTTTGATTTTGTAAGACTGAACGTATTATAGTTTTCTTTGTTTTATATAATTCATGTTTTATACGAGTAGTAGATATTACTTCTTATTACCTATATATTTTTTAATAATTACTAAAATTTCATATTGTATTTCATTATTGAGTTTTTTTGACTCCTTAAACTTCATATCAGGAAAAACAAAATTTATATGATTGTTTGTAGTTGGAGCCAGAACAAACGTTTAAAGAAATGTTCAAAGATATATTTAAATATTTCGTAGGTATATTTGGATTTGTTTGAATAATATAATTTACATTGTTGTTACATCCATTATCTTTGTTTAAAATTAATTAATTACTATGCAAATAAGAATAGCTCTGAAATGTTCCCATAATATTTAATTTACTTAGGTGTTATTAAAGAATTGTCTTGAAATGATTGCAAAAACGCAACAGTAAGCAAAAATGGATTTATTTGTTGGTCAATGTTACTATAACAAATTTGGTTAGGCTTGATTTATAAGAAAACGTCTGGGGCACGTTACGTGGGGGGCGACTTTATAATTTGTTAACATATTAGGGCAAAAATAGCGAGTAGATGAGAAGACACCGGCGAAGCGGAATTAGAATGAAGTGCGCGGCTCGCCGCGGCCGTGTGCCACGTCATTGCCGTGACCTACTGACACAGATCCGCGGGGCCGCCTGCACCGATATCTGCACACGCCGCGCGTGCTTGCTCTTCCTCTACTTCTTTATTAGCAATACTTACATTAGTGTTCCATTCAATAAATTGTTTTGTTTATAATAATGTAATATTTAAATAGTTATTGCTGACTGTTTCAGTAATTCATTGACATGATAAAAATATAAACCTAAACTAAATTTAATTTAATTATAGAAATTGTTATAATGGTTTAGAAATAGCTAAATGCCAAATTAAGATATAAATAACCATTAACATATAATATGTTAGACATCGTTTATGTTATTTAGATATTACATATTATATATACAAAGAAATTAAAATATAAAAGAATATTATGTTGAATGAGAAATAATACTAAAATAAAGTTATGCAATACGTTGACCTTGTTATCTAAATTGTGCACTTGACACGAATACTGTTCCATTTCACTTTCATGTCTATAGATATCGACTCATGGCTAGCTTCGTCTTCTTACGTATCCAAGTGATAAAGTTGTTTATTCTAAAAGGATTTAGGTACATCATGCTACAAATAATTAGAAACATATGAGCAATGATTACTATATGTGCGTTATATCAGAATTATTATTTTTTCCTGTGAAAGGTACTTTAAAAATAGCAAACATCTTTTTTATGTATTTCAGTTTAAATATTTTAAATTGTACTTATATTGAAGAAACGGTTTGTCAATAGGTGGTTTTGTTTATCAGAATTCCAACAACATCGTTTCGTGCCTCATCGGTTTGCTCAACACAACGCAGTTCGATTCTCGTGACTACGAGCGAGATCGACAGAGGTTCGCCAAGATAGGAATGACGTGGGTGTGACCATAGCGGCGATATGGTTGAACCAGTCCGCACTCCGCACTCCGCAGCGAGAGCCCCGCTCCTTCGCCTCCACTGCGTGTCGTATCGCGCTGCCGCTGCCGCGCCGCGCGCCGTGTTGATAATTTGTGAAGTAGACAAGGATATATGTATATGTATGTCTCGTCTTTCAGTTGACTTTCATCGTCGTTTTGTAGTGAACGTTTCGCACGGTTATTGATAGGAAATTACATTATTTTATAAGCTGCGTAATAACGTGGGTGCATGTTCATTCTATTCTCTTTTACGAAACTCAATTATTGACTTTCGATACATTAACACTGTGAATTTCTCGTCAAACCTCTGAAAATCAGCCTAAGTAATAGCGTCGCAGCAAGCGTGGCGCAATGCAGTGTGTGTTTGGATGCAGACATAATTTGTGTTTAAAGTTTTTTCATGGAGAGATTCGATTCGATAGTGGCATTAGTGTGAACTTTTGGAGTTAATTGTAGCCATGTTGCCAATGGTGCAAGCAGAACCTGTGCTTTTCAATTGCGCAGGGCACTCTGCCGATGGATCCTCACCGACGGCCACCCTACCTCCCTCGTTAACACCAGATTCAGAGGTTGAAGGACTGGCCGATTATTTTTATGATATAGATGTAGCTGTCGTCAACACGTTTTCAAGGTAATTTAGATTTTCTCAACAACGATGCTTTGCACTTCCAAATAATAGAGAATTTGATTTACAATATTATTTTTTGATATAATTTTTTTTTTGTTTAATTCAAATTACATACTTATCGTAAGATGTTGTTATATTCGCAATACCGGGATAAGCGCAGTTATTCTATTTATCGCTTATATCAATAACAACTAAGTAGTTAGGTGTTTTTATCGAAATGAATGAACTAAAAAAAAAGTTCATGTTTTTCATCGAAATGAATGAACTGAAAAAAAGTATTCTGGGCCTATCCGTATTTCTATTAGGCAGGCGGCCTTTGCTGTAGCAGGCAGGGCCGTTCTATAAGAGTCGATCAAAAACACAAGAGTCATTTTGTTTTAATATATCACGAAAATATGGAAAATACTAATGGGTAAACCATTTGTGATTTGTTTGTTTTTTTTTTATTTCGGTAACACTGATATTTTTTACAATTTGAAAAAAGTAGTCCGGTACTTGTTTATATGTATTCCAGATAAGTAAATTTCAAGGTCCATCATGTTCAGGTGAATAAAGCTAAATAATAATTGGATGGATAACATTTCAATTATCCAAAATTCGTTTAAAATAAAGAAAACCAGAAAAACCTAAAACTTATTTATATTCCTAAACACTCGGTAAATTTTACACGTGTGTGATGTGACACAGTAGGTTGGTATCTATTGAAAGCATTAAGCAGTAAATAGAAAAGTGTTGGGACATTCTTTCTATATTGCTCTCAAGAGAAGGTGTATCAATATCTTAATAAGTACCTACATAATTGACAAATTAATTCCCCTGTTGTCGTCAGACAGACGTCTGACTATGATAAACTCATTTCGTGCGGTTTCAGCAATAGATGGTGTTTTTTTTAAAATATAAAAATTAAAATATCTCGAATAAATAATGCTGACTTTCCAGCCAGCATTATTAACGTGCGCTGCGTAAATTATTATTGTTATATGAAAATAATGTACTTAATACAGAATTATTTCTCAGAATTTTTTTTCCTATTAAAATGTAGCAAAGATATTTGTGAACTTTGAAATGCAATAATCCCAGTCTCTTGTCACTACTCAATAGTCCCGTAACACTACTCAATAGTTTTTAGGTGTATAATGTATTAGAAATTTAGTTACATTGGCCTTTCGACAACATAGTTAAATTAAAATACTTACAACTTCTTGGATTTCGAGACTAAAATATAAGAACTGCCTATACTCGTGATTTTTAATTCGACGGAATTCTGACATTTCAGAAGTGTTGCCAAAATTCAAACATTGTCAATAAAAATGGAAAGCATTTACGCGACATTGGCGAAGTCAACTGTGCCCAACCGGAACGCCTGGAAGCCATTAAAGGAAATAATTGAATTGAAACATTTTAGCAAAATAAATACTTTCTGGAATTCAAAGTTTCAATGAGAAAAACTAAGACTTAAAAAATTAGTAATAACTGTAAAATGGTAATTACATTTTTTATTATCATACTATATTGAAATTTGAAGTTACAATAAATATTAGGGAAGTTATTTTTCTATTACAGGAATCCCTGTCAAATATTTCATTGGCTGCAAACATTTGTTAGGAAAACCTCTTCATTTGTAAAATCTTCGTTAATCTTTTTTGTTAGAGCCAATATATATAACAAAATAATATGGTATGGGTATGGTATGGTAAGCACGGGCTGGTTTCCGCAACTCGACGACTTAGCGCCTATTTTGCGTGTAACAAAATAATAATACTTTTAAGATGGCGAAAGTGAAACAATTGATATCAGAGAGCATAAATATTATCACAGCTCAAAAATGGCAAGTACCTATGCTTAAACCATATAGGTATAATACTAACCATATAATTTAAAGAAGAGGGTAAAAATTAAAATGTGCCCTCCTTATGATCTGATGTGTGTGTGATTTCTTTATCATCCAATGGTGGATGATCATGAAGACAATGATGATATAAATGATAAAAATTAATAAATATTTTCATCTATTTATTTATTCATTCAAGAAACATGTTGTTCTCAATGATATTCTAACAATAGATATGTTGTGAGCGCGCAATCGTGAAGACTCGAAAACGTCCTAATTGGGACGTATTGCCTTTAGTCTGTGTCACGCATGGCGACGAGTGGTACGCTGCTACAAAATTTAAAAAATTGCCATCCTGTGTATTTAGGAACTGCACCAATTATGATACCAAAGTTAATAAAACACAAGGATCTCATACCACATGTAAGAACGCAGTATACTTCGATTTATTAATATATTTCAATTATTTGCCTAATATTCTGATATGTCATCGGTCGCTAGACTAATGTTTGTTTACATTGACGCGCAATTGACAACACTAGCCGTCTCTTTTTTTCTTAATGATTTTATCGACTATCCCCTTTCTATCATTTTGACTTGTAGTGAAATGTAGCTTGAATGAAAAGTGTGTATGTGTGCTGCGCGGAACACTTTTTTCGGTTGTTTAGTGAGCGTATAACATATCTGTATATTAGAATATCATTGGTTGTCTAATCTGTTTTTTAATTTAGGTAAAAAATATAGACATTCTAGTTAGTTAGCATTGAATGCACAAAACAAAAACTATTTACAATAAATAAATATATAAAAATAATTCAAAGCAAAAAAAGATTGATGATATATGAATTGTCAAAGAATGGCAGCTGTCAGAATTCCGTCGAATTAGAAATCAGAGTATATAGCATGTGAATGAATCAACGAATAAAGTTTTGCCATTGTAAACAGAGAAGGTCTTTTTTATTTTATTCTCTATTTTTTTAATTAAACTACTAAATCTAATCTATATAAAAATATGTATTTGAACCTGATGTCTTAATTTCAACTCAACAGAACTACCTTTAAAACATTTAATTTGCCTTGTATGAATGAAACCTGTATAATAACCAATTAATTAGTATAAGGGTGGACCTTATTCTGATCAATGAACTTAAAGTTTCGATCAGAAACCAAAGAGACATAAACACTAGCTTTATTTTATAGTATTTGAAGTAAGTTACAGAACACATTACAGTAACTTGACCAGTTATTAAGGTTTTCACTCCATAGGATTATATAAAGAGTGTTTTACATTATGCAGATGCAAACCGAAACACATACATACAAAAATGATACACTTAAGTATGCGCATGTTAATGCCAAAAATAAATCCTAATTGTAGGAGCGCACCATAATTTCTTACAAATAATTTTCATATTAATTAATATCCTTACCAATAAACCAAACATCAATAATAAAATAATTATAAACCAAATTAAGAACATTAGTAATTAAACAAATAGTTTAAAGTCAAATTGAAATATAATTGTTACAGTTAAAACCCGTTCTCCGTTACAACGCGTTTTAACTAGTCAAAACTAGTTTACACGAAACGCCTTAGTGAAAACTAGAATTGATTAGTTTGTTGGAACAAAAATGTAATTGTCGATAAATTATAAAGTAAGTGTATTGGGTAAATACTTAAAATCAGTTGCTTTTTATGAAAATTATTTTCATTAAGTAGGTATAGATCGCCATTTAAAATATTTTATATTACATATGTTGGCACGAATCGTGAGCACGGATAGACACAAGCTTTAAATAGCCTACATACTTACTTCTCCTTATTACAGTTAGACTTAGCAACAGCTTTTAAAGGTACATTTGTCTTTGTTACATCATCATCTTGCAAGATTTTTTCTTGGGACTTGTTAAGTTCCGACTTGAAGGAACACAAAAAATTAGCTTATATAAATACTTCAAATAAATATAAATAACTGATTACATAAAAAGTAACTGATATTTTAAGTATTTACTATAAAAATTGTCATGAATACCATATTTGGTTTCAATCTTCTAAACAATTCTAGTTTTCACAAAGGCGTTTCGTGTGAACTAGTTTTGACTAGTTAAAACGCGTTGTAACTGAGAACGGGTTTTAACTGTAACATAATCACATTTTTCACTCACAAACTTAAAAATAGGCAAAAACCAGTTTCTCCAATCTTTCCTCCATTGACTTAAAATACTATACTTAGTTCAATTTGGACAACTTCACGTACACTTAATGTACAAATTACAATAATTATATATGAATATAGAGATAAGTATGCGATAAGTTTAAGAATAAAAACTTACCTTAACGTATTTATTTACGGAATTTTATATTTTCGTTGCTTTGGTCACATCTTTTCACATCTTTTTACATGCTGAAGTTTGGGTTCTGCTTTAAAGTGAATAAGATTTTATTCGTACTACAACTTTATAACATAAAAAAATCACGACTTCATACAGAATTATATAAATAACAATAACTATAGAAACTAATCAAGTAAAGAAAGTGTTATTCTATCAGGTTATGAAAGCGAAGATCTCGCTGCTCGCTCGTGTTTGCCACATGTTCTAGGATGAAAGGATATAGAACGTCATCTTTTATATGAATAACTGCGTGGTCCTTTTTCATGTACTTCCCAGCTAAGTTGTGTTCTGGAAGTAACTGTTTAGTTCGCGCCTTCGATTTCAGAATACAATGTACTTTCAGTGATCTGTACAAGGATATCAGGATCTGCAAGGCTTAGTACACTCCTTCCCTTGGTAAGACTCGCAAGTGTTTCTTCTTGTTCATCTGTAAAGAATGAGGTTTCTTGCTTTGTAAGGTGTTTAGGATAGGGATGTCGGAAGTGGGGAAAGCAAGTTAGCAGACTTGTGCTTTCATTTTAATACTTATCGTAACGACGTCTGAGCAAGAGTTCTCTTTGTCAATTGAGCAATATATTATCATTAAATTTTTGGCCATGGAAGGCCTAAAACCAGCAGAAATCTTGAGGAGATTGACTGCACAGTTTAAAAGTGATACTCTTTTACAGGCTAGAGTGTTTGTTCGAATGGTATAAACAATTCGTGATGGGCCGTGAGAATTTTACAAATGAGAGTCATCATCGCCGACACCGCACGAGCATCACTAACGACGATATCGAGACCAACCATGAGTATACCATGAGATTACATTTGCAGTTGGTATGAGTTATGGTAGCGCGTTTTCCATAGTAAAGAGGAGCTTGGTTGTCGTAAAGTGTGTTGTATCTAATTTTTTTACTTGGTTATGAGATAATGCAGTCTAATACTGCCGTATTTTAAATAAGGCTAAACTAGCATATCGCTGAAAACAACGTCGCCTATCAATAAGAGAAGTGAAACTTCTCAAAGACAATGGTCATCCTCCTACAGCAACCTTGACGAGAGAAAATATTTAATAATTGGGTTGGGAGCCACTGGAACGTTTTCTCTATAGTACAGAGCCATCGCCTGAGACTTTCATTTGTTTGTTCCTCTTAAGAAAGCTCTAGGCGGACAAAGGTTCAACAAAGATGTGGAGGTTGAGTAATTCGTGCGTAATTGGTAGAAGATACGACCGACTTCTTTCTACGAGGAGGGAATATGAATATACCTACTATAAGCTGGAAAAAATGTGATAGCATAGAAAAATTATCTGTCATTCTTGCGAAGTTACTCCAATGCCTGGCCTGTCACACAATAGAAACTTCATTAGAAAGCGAGATAATATTACAATTTCACATGTGTTGTATTTTGGCATCTCTGGCTAGCATTAGGTTGAAGAACACTAGCCTTCAATGCATTTCAAGACGATTCTTCAAGCGGTTGCCTACGCTTTGAACCTGAATTGTAAAGCTGTCGATCAATCGATAAATGATAACTTCTGGGCGCCCGAAGCGCTGCTCTAGGGTCTCCATCAAGATATCATGATTAACCTTCGTCACAGCGTCTTTTGCTTAGCCTAAAGGCAGCTCCTTTAGCCTTTGTAAAAGATATCAGTGAACAAAATCACTGATATCTTTTACATCTTTGTGTAGTATGGATAGGCTGCTCTTAACGACGTTATTTTTAGCTGCTCCTAAAAAGATAGGATAATACATATTATCGTAAGTATAGCCATCTTTTCTAGCGCTTCAGGAAACTGTTCGATCACTAGTTTTGCTTCAATTGGGGTAGGTGGTCTTCCTTTCTAATGATGATCGAATGTTTCGCTCTCTTCCAGTCCTACTAGGTTCCCATAATCCTCCCCCCTTGTGCTGTTGGCAGAGCTAGGCAATTTGGCGGTGCTCAAAGGTCTTTTTATGCAGCCTTTTATGGTTTTCTTGGATTTCAAAATGGAAGAGTACATCTTCGATTTACTCTGCTAGTTACTGCTAGCTTCTCCGTAGCCACGAGTTTCGCAAAGGTCCGACCCTTGCGGCTTTCTGTGGACATCACTGAACGCCTTTGTGACCTGGTTCGGGGTAGGTCTCCAGTCTTTAGAGTACTGTAGGCTGCGAAGGGTGAGGGGGCAGAGCTATTTATCTCCTTGTACTACCTCCGTAACCTAGGGCGTGGCTAGTAAGGTTGATGGATCCAGAGGGTCTTCTTCTTCACTCCATTTCTATTCGTTCAGTTGGCGCTGATCTTCAGGTGGGCTTCTTTCTTCTGGGCTTTTTAAGCATCGGCATCGTTGCACTTCCAAACGGCGCTAACCCTCTAAGCGTCGATAGCTGCGTTACCTTGGTTACTGGTGATGACCATTTTAACTGATCTTTATTCATATGGTTTCGAAGCAAGTTGGTTCGCACTCTTTTGGGACCAAGGTTTTGACTCTACACGCCGTAACTCTACAAGACCTAACTTCACAAACTCTACACTTTAGTCAAAATATGTATGTGGCTATTATTATCAACATCTCTTATTTGGTTTAATGTCGGCTTTCAGTAGTACAGAAAATAAATGACAGGATCAAATTGACGTTTAAATATTTATTAAATGGTCAGTACTTTAAAGTTATTCGAAAACCACTAGACGTATTAGACGTCCGCTAAGAACAGATTTTGTGACAGGGCCAGATTAAGGTCTGAGGGCGGTCTGAAACATTGAATTTGGTAGGGAGGGGGGTTAATAGCTAGTTAGTAGAAAACGCTGAAAACGGTTTTTCGACGGGCCGGATTAAGACGGTCTAAGGGCTTTTACAAGTTACTATGAAATTCCTTCATTTTTTATGCTACAAACTATTTTAAGGGGTTTAAGTGGGTATAATGGCTTTCGCAACCCTATGAATTTAACAAAAATTTATTGATTACTTATAATACAACAAAGAGAAAATACAACTACATATATTAAATTCAAGATTGTCTTTTGAATACTTCAAATCAGGCACTGCATTCAAAAGATATTACGAATTAAAAAAATATTATTTTAAGCAAAATTCTAATCGAAAAATAACGCGGGTAACGCGACCGCGACTCTGAAGAGTGGGAGAAAGGCGTGCGTGCAGTGTGCACCTCTATGAAAAAGGTAGCCGTGCGGATCACGAGTATATTTACGATGGGTTCTGAAATTGCTGAAATCGATTATAATGAAATTTCAGGCAATCAACCCAGCTAGTGATCGATTAAAGCTTAGTAGCGATTAAAACCAAGAACGCGGGCGAAGCCGCGGGTACTATTAGTTGTTAATAAACGTGAAATATCTCAAGACAATGTTAATGTTACACATTATATTATGTAAATTTCATTCGACGAGCAATTTTCCTGGAACTTTATAAATTCCTAATATTATTTCGAAAATCTACCAAGTACCAAAATCTCATTCAGCTACACCAAGTACAGCAGTTTCCGGAAATTATTAGAATTTTCACTAAAACTTTGCAAGCATATAACGTATCTGTATAATATGTCTCTTTAAAATTAAATTAGATTATTCTAAGTGAATTTATTGTTCAAGCTAACACGAAGACTGCAAAATAAACTTAGTTTCTCGTAACACTACTACTACTACAAGTTACAACCTACTAATTGAAATACAAACTAATTTATGCTGTCAGTAAAATTAGTATCGTTAATTGGTACCTAAGAATTTTATTTTACTTTTAATGTAAAATATTTGTTATTTAAAAGAAAACTAAAGTAAAGTTTTTAATTTTTATGCATAGAACCATCGTTATGCAAGACGGACTCGCACGTGCTCGACTTAAAAGCATTACAATGTTTTTTTTTATTAAAAGCGGCTAGGTATATTGCTTACAGGAATTTTTCAAGTATAATTTCTTTAATAATTTGCTATTTAATAGTCCATAAAATGATAATAATACCTAATTTAATACTTCTGACATTAAGATAACTAATCCGTGGGATAGTTCTATTTTAAATGCATAAAACAGGATGGATTGTAAAATGAAAACACTAGTTTTTTAACTCGATAAATGTAATGTCTAATGTCTAGCTTAAATCCGAGTTCCGAGATAATATCAATATACCTACTTAAATATCTTTACTATACAATAATTGCAAACAATTTATTCATCGTCATTTTCGTCAAGGTCATTCCGTCGGGATAACTATATTAATACGGTTAGTTTATGTGTATATTTAAACTTAGCCTTGACTTTGACGAAAATAATAATAGACAATAGTGTCCATAATTTTTTAAGGGTAGAGAATTTTGATCTATTTCTGGCTAGTTTTGTAATTTATTGACTTAGTTTAGTCTAGTTACAAACTGCTACTTAGATAGGTACCTATATTGTGAATACAAATATTTGCTTGTATATTGCACTACTTTTGTGCACAGACAAAAACCAGTAAAGATAAGAAGATAAAATAGAACTCATAAAAAATACAAGCTATTATAATAAAAACACGGTGTTCATTTTAATTAAAAAAAAACCGTCAAGAAGTAAACATCCAAAAATGCAAAGCTTGATATTTATAATATTAAACGTCTCTATCTGCATAATCAATAGAGAAGGATAATAGGTGTTATTCATATCAACATATCTATTTACTTAAAATAAACATTAAGACATACCTACATTTTATTAAAACACAAGCTATGTATCATATTATGTATGACGAATAGCCATTGAGCAACAAATGAAACTGATATCTTCGCATAACTTTCAATACTTAACTTTCACTGATTTTAACATTTAACTTCATGTAATATCTAAATGACTTTCTATTTCATATAGCTACTAAATAAATAAAAAATCTTTGATATTATCATATAGTATTTTTGTAAAGATATTTTAAGAACATAATCTTAAATATGATAAACATATAATTCAGAACTAGTAATGTTTTTGTTACGGGCTTGTGTTTGATTAATTGAACTATTAGTTCGACTATATCACACATACGTCATTTTTGATGAGTAATTTTATATATTATTTTATATTAATATTTTTGGTCACTCATGGCGCGTTCTTATGCCGGGCATTATTATTTCAAGGTTGCGCGGTCGCCCGTCACAGTGAGGTTGCGTTGTGGGGCTCCTCGGTAGGCGTCGTAAATCGTAATATCTCTGTCCTGCTTTCGCATTAAGCTATTCTGTACTTGGCATTCGGCATGGGTATCGTTGACGTGAACATAACTATTGCTTGATAGCTGTACCTTAATGATTTTAAACGTAATTGATCACTTTGTACTTTCGTCTGGTAAATGCGTTGGTATCATCTCTCAAATATAGGTTAATTTTACATAAGCTTATTACCTTAGCCACTGGACAGAGTTGCACAATATTTTTATTGCTGAAAAATTAAAATATGTACTTTAAAATCATCAGATAAGAAAATTACAAAAATAATGAAGATATTTAATGGATGTATTTTATAAGGCAAGCAAATACTAGCTTAATGTACTAAAAAGGGATAAGTTATTAGTATTTCAATGAATTTGTTCATAGTGTTTTATTCATAAATAAATTTAAATTAGGACACGCTTTTGCACTTTAATACAAACGATATTAGTAATTGTTCTCAGTTTAAATGAATAACTCTGTCATAGTTCTGACAAGGTCAATAGATGTGGAGTAAAAGTGTAAATACTCTTTACATGTTTTACGCCATATACAATGGTTTATTTAAACGCCCGCGCCATAACAACGATACAAAATATTTTCATTGATTCTTAGAATCAATTACAAATCTCATTAAATAATAGATATATTTTAATAGTCGTTTCTTTGCTGCTTCTGTAGAATTGAATCCTGTGACCTCCAACTGGGAGACACATGGAGGGGGATGCAAGGCAAGATGAGCGTGACTGCGCCGGGTAAGAAGACCAGAAAAAAGTCGTCAGACAATAAATCTCAACAGTACGTATTAGCGATTTTAAAAGATTTATTGCAGATAGCCTGTTTCGCGTTTTGTATTTTTCGTTATTTCCAAGGTTCGTGTAAATAGTAAAGCATACTCTATGTATTGTGTATTTTTTTTATTTAAAATATTTTATTAAGCTTTTTTTATTTATGAATTATATCGTGACATGCCTTCGCTTCGCTTAAGCATCCCTAGGTAGGTAACTTCTTGCAAAATACCTCTCACTTAATCGATTAGGAAATTACTTAGGTATACAATTTTTTAAACATCTCATAAACGTAGTTAGTGTATGACAAAAGCTACGTTTTATGGAACTTCGTAAGAATTTTATGCCCAGTTGGAACTGGAGCTTACTTTTATAAATAACTAGCGACTCACCTTCGCTTCGCTCGGGTTCGCCCCTAGGTACATGTTGTATATATTTACTTCGCACCGCCCGATATACATTTGAGTTGATTATGTGAATTGCATGCACCATGGCAACGGTCATAACATGATACGTCAAACACCGTTAATTGTATAATGTTGTTTTAAATTTCCTTTTTAACAAAAAAAAATTTTAAAAAACTTGACAAATTAAATATTAAAACCTTCCTGGACAACCATTCTATCCATTGGTGAAAACTGCATGAAAATCGGTGCAGTAGATTTTGAGTTTATCGCGAACAGACAGACAGACAGACAGACAGACGCGGCGGAGGACTTTGTTTTATAATATGTATAGATGTATAGAAGCAGTTCTTTGCACTTTGCATATTTTTTGTAACGGAATTGGCTTTATTTCACATTGATGTTTCTAATTGTACCTATATTTACCTATATCTATGTATTATTATGCCTGAAAATATATTTATTATATTATATACATGGTAGGTACATTGTAAATGTAAAAATATCATAAAACTTAATTCGCGTGTAATTAAAATATAATAGACCAGCTCACGAAAAGTATTTTTAAGGAATAGCGTATCAAAACAAGTTATTAATCTAGAACCAAACTAATTGTTTCCTGCTATGGTGCTGCGATGCGACTCGATTTAGTTGAATCAAAAGTGTACTGATAGGAATAAACTAGATTTTAATTTAAAATAAATATTTTCCTATACTTATTAACTAACTCTTTTTACCGATTTAGTTGAACGGCATAGGAGCGACTAAGCTTTGCTCGGTCTTTTGGGAGGGAAAAATTGAGTATTTTCATACTATATATTATGTATACCTATACAGAAGCTTAAATCGCAAAACCTCTAAATACACAATTTTATTCAAATCCAAATAGTAATAAAATAAACCTACATAATACATATACTTACTCATATATTCATCACTTTAAATTATTAATTTTATCGAGCGAGGATGTTATCAACTGTCTATCGGTGGTGAAACGGCTAGCATGTACGGTCGCAATACGGAGGTCCTGGGTTCGAGTCCTGGGTTGGGCCAAGTTTAGTTATTGTCTCGTTCTGTTTATGTCTGCCCGGAGTTGGGAAGTTGGCGGTGTTTCACCTCCGTGCCTTGGAGAGCACGTAAACCCGTCGGTTCTACGCTTTAAACTCCTACTGGTCGTGTCGATACTATGAGAGACAGGAACAGAGAGTGCACTTGTGTCTGGGCGTACACTCGTGCACTATAACCATCTATAACAGCGTGCACTGCGTAGTGGCTACTGGCTAGTGGCTAGTCTCAGTGAGATTGGCCCGCGCCGTGGCCGTAATCGGTCAGGAGGACATTATCATAATATTGTTTACCTACTCGGTATGCATATATACTGGAAAGATTTGGCGCCTAAGTTAACAGAGAAATAATTACAAACAATTACAATTGCCTACCAATATTAATACATAAAATGACTATTAAGCTTTATCTATATTATATCACTTTTGAATATATCAAATTTAATTATACATATCCTGAATCCTGACCGTCGCGTCGATCAGCCAGCGTGACTGTAAATCTCTTTTTAAGAAACAACAGTTTAAATATTGAAAAAGTCTGGCCGTTTGTTTGCTTGAAAAAGTTATAATAAATATCGGTCATCCGTAATTTGTCTGTTTTATTTTAAAATATGTGTTGAATGAGATAAAATAAATATTGCAAAATGCATTCTTTTAAGTAAACTCAAAGACTTAACAGTATTTTAACTCATAAAAAATAAAGTGTCATCTGTTAATGAGCTACATACAATCCACGTTACCATTTGCCAAGCGCGTTATTAATTTCCTTTATTTGTAGAACATAATAATCTCATTACGACCTATTTTATATATTCGGATAATTTTGCTCAACATTCGGTTAGGTATCAAATCGATACATTCAATATCAATCTCAATCAATTTTCTTTGTTCGTAATGAGACCCCATGGCCTGATGATCGATCACATTATCCCTTGGATATTTTATTACGTACTAAATATTATACATATGGATCATTCTACGTCAAATTGACCAATAGTAGGAAAAGTGGGGTTGAGGGTTGGGTTGATCCTTTCCATTTAGACGAAGACGAATTTTGTAGTAGATGCAAAAATATGGCTATTTTAAAAGGGATTAAAAAAATGATTTTAAGAGCTACAAAAAAAGTACATAGTCTTCTTCAATCCTCCGTCCTTCTTGTGCTGTAGTTGCCTGTTATTTTTTTATCCTAAAACGTTAATATGATAGTAATCTTCAAATCTAAATTTGATGTTGATAAAATATTAACCTGACTTACTTAAATATATCCATATTTTTCAACCGAAAATCTTTGCCTCGCTTAGATGATGATAAGGTTTTTATTCTTATCACATCACAACTTCGCATTTCTTGTACTCGTAGAGTATTTTGAATTTTTTTGTTTAGTTTTTGTTTTTAGTACGCTGAATATCCCTCTTCGAAAACTAAGTCACTATTGATTCCTTGAATATTTTCTGTTGCCTGTTTGAATAGAGCACGTCGAGTGTTTGAATGGTTTGAATTCGCTTTATGTTTGCACCTAGACTATAATATGGAACTTTTGCAGTTGCAAAATAATGGGAGTCTGCTGAAGTTCACGAAATTGTATTGATTTTTATTTTAGATATGATTATTATTATTTTTGTGACTTTATTTTTCAGCAACGATAATAAACAATTTTCATTTTAACAAAATAATTATTTTCATGAAACTTCGTTCAAGCGCATGTGCGAAAGTGCGACAAGTTGAATTGTCTGTGGCGAACACAGTTTGCTCATCACTCCACAAATGTCACTACTTGTACTTATTTTCTGCGTTCAAAATCAAATGATAGAGGTGTCGCTGACGTCTTTTCTTCATTAATATCTTTACCTTTTTTATATTTTATACTTAATTACTTTGGAAAGCTCAGAATTACAAAATTACACGATTGCTTAAATTCATTTAACAGACAGGAAAAAGTTTATGAAATATAAAAATTAAAAAGTAGGTAGGTACTGTATTTTTAAAACAACAAAAAGTAAAAACACAGTCCTCTGAAAATTAGTTTAAGTTAAAATATGTATTGAGCAAAAAATGTATGTCTATCGAAAAATTTTGACGATTTTGATTTTAAAAATTCATAACTTCGTTCATAACTACGTATAATGGTTTTTGAAATATTTAAAAACATAAGAGAGCAAAACAGAAAAAAGAATGAAATTATGATTTTTGCATTACTTTTGAAAAAAAAAACTTTTTCCTTTAGCAGAACTTCATTATAGGATAAAAGATAACTTCTGAGCAAAATTCGTACAAATTAAAAGGGGTTGTTTCCAACTATTGATCGATTAGACGTACTTAGTACGCAATAAATACTATACGAAAAAATTAAGATGAAAAAATAAATATGCTAAAACACATAAATATAATAATAGCTTAGTTCTATTTCTAAATCTATGCCAGTGCTATATCGCACTTGCCTAATTTTTATTTATCATAAATATAACCTGAGTCCCCTCAGGATACGTTACGACTTATTGACTATGGTACTACTGACTAAGTAAATTATAAATAGTGAACTACAATATCGTGAATAAAGTATCGTTCATATTCCAGAAGTAAATGTAATAACGAAAAGAGACGCCGCGAACTTGAAAACGAAGTTATAAATCAGTTGGAGGAGCTGCTAGGGACGTGTCTAGCTGAGGTCAAACAGCCAGATAAGAACGGGATAGTGCGGGAGGCGACTCGGCAGATCGAGGACGTGTTGCAGAGGCGGAAGGAGTGCCCTAGTGACTGCCCGCAGCGTGTAGTTCAATGCCTCTCACCCGTACAGGCCGGTGAAGTCAGCTCAACTCAACCACAACCACCTTCTGGTTTTCAGTACTCCGAGCTGAGTACTCTTATTGAGGTAATTTATGGATTGATGCTCATCACACTTAGCCACAAGTCTGTCTATTTGATTGTATTCGACTGTTATCATATTTTTGTCGACTCGGTCGACTGTAATTTAAAAATATTTTTATTATAATATTTTTGTTTATACTTTACAATTTATGAATTTTTAATATTATGTAATTGATTGGTTATATTTTAATAATTTAGCAAAATTTTTTCAGGCCATAAAACATTACACCGGCGTCCTGGGTTTAATATTAATGGAAATAAATTCGAAAGGCGAAATTGAGTGTGTGACAGAAAATATTAAAGATCTTGTTCTTTCAGAAAGGACAGAATTATATAAGAAATCTATATTCTCTCTATTGCATGCCGACGACCATGCTAAAATAAAACCTTTATTGAGGAATATACAAAATTTTACGTGGGGCTCTGGAGACTCTGAGAAATCTCAATACATTCATGCTCGTCTTCTTATAAAAGATCCTAATGTTCCTGATGGTAGTAGGTTTGTATTATTATGTCTGCTATTATTTAAGTAATATTTTTAAATTTATTCACAAAGGTGTTAATTGATAAATTACTGATTGTTGATCGATTTATAAACAATGACAATAATTTTGTCTTTTATTATACAATAATATATGAGATTTCAAATAAGACGAAGGCATTCGGTGATTTGAAATGGTATAAATCATATTCATGGCTATTGCTAAACCATGCAGGTAGCATCTAGTTGCATTAAAGTACATGTACATAGCTAGCATAGTAGCTTTAAATAATCATGAATAACTGAAGTACTTAGGCAAAGTTGTCACGATAATATTATATAGATTTTAATATAACACTGTTTATGAAAATTGTATCACTTGTAATCGCAAAAGTATATAAGTATTCCAGGTCTTAGCTCTACCCTGCTTTTTATAAGTAATTGATATGAAAAGTGCAGTGTATTAATTGTGTTACAGATTTGTGGACACAGTGATCCACGCTGCGCCAGTACGCGGCTTATCCACGGAGGAGGCCGGCTCCGTCATGTGCGTCATTCGGCGCTGTGAGTCGGCCAACGACGGCAGACCCACCATCGTTTTCAGATTGGATTGCAACTTTAATATCTTGTGTAAGAAATGTTATTGTATAATAGTCCTATATTTACTTAATATTTTTGGACACTACTACTCACATTATATCTCTTTTTCAGCTTGTGATTTGTCCAGATTGGAAAACTGTATAAACTCGCCTGTGTCACTTGTGGGAACTCGCTATTTAGACCTCGTGGAAAGCGTAGATCGTGCGCACGTACAAACACATCTCCAGGACGTAGTGGGACGAGCCGGGCACCTCGGAATTAGCGATCCGTACCGTCTGCGACTTTCGGCTAACGCTCCGTTCATCAGAGTGAGCGCTCAGTCTCGACACTTTCCCACCGTCGGCGAGCCGGACTTTATAATGTCCACGAACACCGTGCTCGGGGAGGACGATATGGAGCTAATGGAACCGGGAGCTTCTCGTGCGTCTCTTGGCGGCCCTCTCATGACATCCGTCGCTGACGGCCAATCCTCAGCTTCCGATCCGCGATTTCGCTCCTCAATGAGTCCCGGCGACCATCAGTTCATGAACGACTTCGACATCGAAACGTGGCCGGGTTCTTTTCAAATGGGTGATATGAACGAGGATACTAAGGAACGTAAGGAGAACATCGTACCCGACGAACAAGCAGCTCACGCCTCGCCTGCACAACACGTAGACGCCCCGGTTCCGATGCAACTCCACGAGGAGCCGACTCGACTGAGGACCTTATTAAGCAAGAAGCCGGATACAAATATTTTGATAGATTTGTTAAAGCAAGACGACGAGGAGGCGACGAGTAGTGAGACGTCAGCGCCGCACACTCCGCACACGCCACACACGCCGCACACGCCGCACACGCCGCTGACGCCGGCGTCGGCGCTGTCGCCGCTGCACTCCAGCAAGGCGCACGCGCGCGCGCCGCACCTCGCGCCGCACCCGCCGCACCCCCCGCCGCCCTCGCAGCAGCCGCAGCCGCCCCAGCCGCAGCAACCGCCGCAACCACCGCACAACTCGCATCAACCTCCTCATCATAATAACCAGTTACTTAGGGTGAGATATTTACACAATATCACAAATGAGCGACATTGTAACTTCTTTTTCATTTAACTGTAAATAAAGTTCTGAATTTATAGCGGAGATTCATTTCTTTATAGATATTAAATGATAAGTCTGACGAGGATGGCGATGAAAGCAGAAGGAATTCAATAGACAATAGTCGCAGTTCGTCCCAATCGAGTGCCCTCCTTACCCAGCTCCTCTCGAATACAAACGGCCCTTCCAGCAATGGCCGCTCCCAGGAGAGCAGTGACGTGTATATCGCAGGCATGAAAAGGAAGCTGGAAGAGTCCAAAGCCTCAGCGAGCTTGGCCAAGAGAGCTACACCTGAAAACCAACAGGTACCATCATTAATATTACACGCGTTAGAGGTAGAGTTATAGATGTGTGCATATTAACATACAAGTGGGCAAGGATTTATTTTTATTTATCTGTGTAGATTGAATTTGATGATATGCATTCTCTTCAGTTATTATTATATTCAGTGGTTGTGTGGCCGAGGCCGGTCCTAGCTTCGTCGACCAGTGTTGGTCCATCGTAGCTATTCTGTTAAATATAATTTGAACATAAAAATGCAGGTATCATCAAGCGCAGCGAGCTCCAGCGCCACGACGTCCACGTCGACGTCGAGCGCGAGCAGCCCCGCCACGAGCAGCAGCGCGAGCAGCCTGTGCCTGCGCAACCAGATCCTGGTGTCGCTGCTGGCGCGCGAGCCCACCACGCCGCCCACGCCCGCGCCGCTCATCCGCCCCAGCGCGAGCCGCGCGCGCGCGCCGCCCGCCCCGCCGCACCCGCACCCGCGCCCCCAGCCCCACGTCTACACGCACCTCGACCACGCCCACCACCTGCAGCAGCGGCACCCACATCATAACATCTCCAATATTTATAATGCTACGTAAGTGCCTCATTTTCTAGTGGCTTAATTTTGCTAGGATGTTCCCCTAGAATATTTTCCAACTATGTAAATATTATTATATCCGATTTAATTTTTAAATTATAGATTGTTGATATGGTAAAGAAATCTAAAAAGAAGTTTCAGTGATTAGTCTGAATAAACAAAATCTTAACTTTAATTAAATATGATACATATTTACTACCTACATACATACACACATGTACTGTATAAATATATTTATAGTATTTGATATATAAATGAACATAGATGTGACAAGCTATAAAGGAATGGATTGAACTTATATGAAAAATTGACACTGACAGAAATGATATAATTTTCATTTCTATGATAAAATCATGTCAAATATTAAAATATAAATTTGTAACTTATAGAAATCGTGGTAGCAATATGAACGGCGGGCCGGGCACGGGTCCGGGCCCGAGCCCGGGGCCCGTCTCGTCCGCGTCGAGCGCGGAGTGCCCCAGCATGCCGGGCGTGCAGACGTCGCAGGGCGCGCAGAGCCACCTGCAGATGGTGCTGCAGGGCGGCGCGCGCAGCGCCTACCAGACGGCGAGTGCGCAGGCGCCGCCGCACTACGCCACGTCGGCCGCGCACGCCGCCTTCTCCGCCCACTCCCCGCACGCCGCCCTCGCCGCCCACCACGCCTTCACCAATCAAGCTCAGTGAGTTCGCATACTATATATCGCTAATGTTATACTAGTTTAAACTCGTGCCTCTATGTCGCAGTGGAGTAAAAAATACAGTGTTTAATATGTATCACGTAGATCTTCATCCTGAAATTCAATTAATATTGTGGTCATTACAGCGTGAAGAAATTACATAATTGTGTTTTTCATTTATTTTTTCATTATATCTTATAGTTTGTCCATTTTGTTAATGGTTTTTTGACAGTTCGACGACTGACAAGCTATAGTGATGACAAAAGGACGTAATAATCGATATCACTTATTTTTTTAAATATAAAATAATATTTATTTTTATATTTATTAATATGAAAATAAATATTACTATCGTAAAAATCAAGTGTGGTGGAGAAGAACTAAGAGAATCATAATGTATGATTTGGACCGTGACATTGCATTTGATAATTTATGCACACAAGAGTTAATAATTAATATACATAACTGAAGACTCCTCATCGGACAAATCTAATATAAATGATGATTGTGACGCATCATGTTAATAAAAGGAATTAAACTATTTTAGTTGTTTTATTTGTATGATTATAATAAGAAGAAAGTAAAACTTAACATAATGTTAATGTTTTCATTTATTGGTTTCAACCTTAAAATTTGGTTGTCTTCCTGATTAAATAACATATTACACCTTATTTAAATATTAACATTGATTTTTTCCGATTATTTGTAATCTGTGGCACAATCGTAGTAATCGTTATGTGTGGCACAGCAGTAAGGGGGCGGTGCCCGTCCATGAAGTACAATATTATTTGTATAACATTTTAACTTTAATGGCTAACCATTAAATACGAATTTTTGTGGGCGTGAGCTGTCAAAAAACCATTAATAAAATGGACAAACTATAGTAATAAATCTGTTGTACTGTTGGACTTTTAAATTATTTTAAATCATTCGTACAGGGGCAGTCTACGGACACCAGGAGCAACTGGTGGTGATAGCGAGGTACCTAATGATAAAACATTGTCAGATATTTTGGACGAAGTAATCGAAAATATGCCCTACAATGATCGGTCAGCTCCTGATGTTAATGTGATACTGGATTTGGAAAGCAATCGACCAATACGATCCGATTACGTAGTAAGTTCCTAATCAAATAAAAAAAAGTAAACTTATTTTGTATCAATTTATAATTAATATTTGCACATGATTACAGGGCGTAAAAGAAAAAAATGCTGTCATAAACGCTATAACACAAAGTCTTATGCAATGTGAAACAGCAACTAAAAGTCCAGTGCCATCAAGTCCGGGGGCGCCACCTGTTTACCCCGTGCAGAGTCAAGTACGTTGTTTGTTATACATACTTTTGTCTTATTTGAGATATATGTACATATATTACTTTGTTACTTTATCTTAAACTTCAATATTGTTTATCTTGAAAAACGTTTATGCTACTTACATAATTAATAATTAATTATCAGTGAATTAATAATATTTTATTAATTAATGGATGCAAGTGTATGATATTTTATTTTTAATATAATATTATGGTTATATATGATTGGAGCTATAAAAACATTTAAGCTATTTGTCATCGACTAGACTATAAAAAGAAGAGCTGATTTGAAATGGGGTAAGATGGGATAATTCTATTTAATATTACATATGGAATACAGTGCTTGTACGGTTCAACCGTAACATATTGCAATTCATCATTTTACACGACAGGTGCTGTCAATATTATTTTAATTCTTAAAATAAAATCAGTTAAAAGCGAGAACTGGTACATTATTGAATGGTCCTTCGCGCCGGATATTAAGTGAGTGCGTTGCAGGGCGCGGGCAGCTTGAGCGGCGGCGGGTACGGGCTGGTGCGCGGCGAGGCGGAGGGCGCGCGCGCCCGCGCCGCCGTGGAGCAGCACCGCACGCGCCTGCTGCAGATGCAGCGCTCGCAGCAGATGCTCGTCTCTCCAGAGGTGGGTTAGCCAACACTTGAAATTGGTTCTTTGAAACAAATGAAAAACAAGTTCTTGCGATGCATTTATACGTTTGAACGTTGAGATTTCATTCGTAGCAAAAGGCTAGCATGACACAGCATAATATTTTAGTTTCTTTTATGTGTAATGTAGGACGCCCAGTAGCTTATATATTTAAAAAAAGGTTGCGGTTGGATGGGGGCTGCCCAAAGGTGAAGAAGAATCAAAGAGGTCTGACTTCAAAATCCGGATCAGGCGATGTTTATTTAATTAGTTTTTAAGTCAAAACATAACAAATGAGAAAGGGAAGTGGTGTTTCACTACCATAATTCTGATAACATTTAGCTTTTGTTTTGTTATTGTTACTAGTGTGAGTGGATAGAGGATACACTTATGTGTGTGTATTTATATGCACAATAATATACAAAAAAGTTGTTTTTACGTACAAAAGAAATCTCATTGCAATCCATTTAGTAATTGAGTACAGCGCGATTGGAAAGAAAAAACTAATAATGTAATAGTTAACCTAGTTTAAAAATATATAAAACCCTCACCTTGATATAACATTTATACGGAGTTTAAAATATACGTTTTTCAATTTGTTTATTCGTTATGCAATTCTCTCGACTTACTTCAATATTCATCATACTATACACATGCGAAAATCGAATTTGCAAAACTAGGTATTATAAATAATAATTAGTATAATTAAATGTTGTACGTTAGTTTCATTATATTTTTTATGTGTAAATTAGGCAATAAAACCGATGTTGCTTCGATTTCGAACACGAATTCGTTAAGTAGAACCCTAAGTGAATAAGTAACCTTGAGGCGTAATCGAAGGTTCCATAGGTTTTTTGTAGTAGCTGTAGCCAATAATATGATTCACTCGCCGTACTCGTATTTCCGGTGTGTCGTCACACACCTAGTTAGCTATACACAACACCTATTTACACCTATTTTTAATTGTGTGAAAAAAAAAACAAGTACATAGCACACGTCTTGTTCATTTATTCATAAAATAAATGAGACCAACATATTTTAACATATTTAAGTTTAAATTATGACACTGGTTTTTTTTTTATATTAAAAATAATTATGATATTATGAAAATAGTATTTATTTATGAAATAATTATAAACAGGTTATGCTTGTGAATTTGTGTGCAAGAAATAGACTCGCTAACAATAGATTGGATTTTTTATATTTTAGTAAAGTTTTTCATTTTATCTACAGAGTGCTAAAGAATATTTTTATTTATCGTATCTAGTGAGATTCATTTAAATTCGTCTATTGATAAGTTACTTACGGACGAGCCAGTTTCTAAGAGCCCAACGTTTCCCTTAAAATGTAAATATGATTGAAATGATATGTAATTTCAGGCCGCTGAGCAGCCACAGGCAGATCTGGGTTCCACTATAAATGCTTTGGTCTCCGGTACGCCGCCTAATGTTGCCCTCAAACGTACGGATTTCCATCACTTGTATCACCATCAAAGTTCGTATAATCTGCTAAATCTAATTGAATAATAGTATTTTACTCTGGTATGATTTACTCATTGAAAAAAATGTCTTTTATCTTATATAGGTCAAATGGCGTCAAGTTATGGTACAAATAAAATGGCACCATCCCAACAAAATCCGATGCTGAGCCGGCAACTTGTAAGTTATTAATTAAAAAAAATCTCTTCTCAGTAATAAGTAACATATATCAGTTTTTACAAAGCATAAGGAGATCTTCTTTGAATCAAAGGTCATTTAACAACAATATATAACAGTCAAAGCGTACAGTCCAAAAATTATGTGTGACAGTTGAAGACGTCTCACGCCACACGATTCTCTTGTATAACATGCCTTAGTTGCATAACTGCTTAGATTATTTGTACTTTTGTTGCTATATAATATTATTAAAAATATTTGAAGCCACATAATGTACTACTGTAGCAGGGCGGGAACACGAGCAGCGCGGGCGCGTACGCGGCGGCGCTGCACACGCCCGTGGCGCCGCAGCCCTACCACCGCGCGCCGCGCCCCCTGCATGGTACGTCACTTGTTATATAGACTACACAAACTTTTAACATTTGTTAACATAATACATATTTAGGATTATTTCAGTACTATTGTTTATGTCTACAAGTAATTTGTTTGTCGTGATGTATTTCTACATTGGTTTGATTAAAAATGATTGAGTTATATTTAAGAAATATTTGACTTTTTATGTATTACATAAATAAGTATTTATTTTAAAATTTATCGATTTATACTAGAAAATTATTAAATTTAAGTTTTTTTTCGATTTATTATATGTATTTGTAATTCAATGATATTTCAATTTTTAATTTTTCTTTTCATTCACATTTTTACGCCCATGAATAGTAACAGTGAAATCGTTTCGCAATTTCATGAATATATTACTTATTGAATACATAAATTTTACTTTTTCGTTAAGGTTTGTATGTCGTGTTTAGAATTGATTAAAATAGATATTTAAACATTCAGTCTGATCCAAGGTTACTATGGTGCGCTTTTATGCATATATTTATACTAATTTATTCTGAGGTAGATATAGATCTTTCATCCTTGAACATATCTAAGAAAAAGCATGGTTATTCTAAGATAATAATAATTTATTTGGCATGCCCTGTAGATATTGGAAGTAAATATGTATATTTTATTTAAGAAATAAAATCTAGATTTTAAATATTTCTGAACTAATTGCATGGTTATCATTATTCGCTTCGAAGTTTAGTTATCGAAATCAAAACGATAGCTAGAGTTGGTCATATAAATAGATGAGCTTTACGAAAGGCGTATCGTGCCGCGCGGTCTCCTCGATCGAATCGGTCGCCGCCGCTCGAGTTCGGCCGGACACCAAGTAGGTAGGTCGCGGCGAGTGTCGCTGGGCGATATTATATGAGGCGTGTGTGGCAGTGGGCGGCTACTATGACGAGGGCGACGCGGGCGCGGGCGCCTACTGCGGCGAGTACGCGCGCCGCGTGCCGCACGCCGCGCACGCGCATGCGCACGCGCCGCACCCGCCGCACCCGCCGCATCCGCCGCACCCGCCGCACCCGCCGCACCCGCCGCACGACCACCAGCTCTCATGTGAGTATGCACGCGACGACATGTAACCTCGAAATTGATTCATGACACATGATTTATTCAAGTTATTTTAGACAAAGTTTATATTAACCCGCTTGTGCAAATAATAATCTAATCAATTTTACCGATGTTCTCTCCGCTGTTTGGCGTTGACTCGTGACGACGAAAGGTAAACGGTAGTTCGGTAGCGAAAAATACTTCTCTTTAACTATCGTCTTGCATGTGTAATAATTTTGTCATGTGACAAAAATCTTTCGCTTCTATATTAATTATAATACTTACAAGTATATATAGCGTCGACTGAGCGACACTTTCTACTCTTATATGTTTATTTTTTGGATCAGTCTGGTTAACGATTTCGTTGGAATTGTAAAAGTGTAAATATGTTCCCGCGTCGATGGTTCGTAACGACCGTGTCGATATATTCAGGCAGCAGCGGTGTGGGGAGCGTGAGCGGCGTGGCGGGCGGCGCGGGGGGCGGGGGCGGCGCGGGCGGCGCGGCGGGCGGCACGTCGGAGTACGTGCGCAACGAGCTGCGCGCCATCGTGGGCGCGCGCTCCGCCCGCCCCGACATGCCCGCCATGCACGCGCCCGAACTCGACCCCTTGCTCACTTTCGACATGCCCGCACCCGGTTAGTACTCCTTTGCCTCTACACTCTTAAAATTAGCCAATTAGTAGGTGTTCTCTGTACAGGAGCGGCTAGCTGGCTGATAGCAAAGTCGATCTTCTGATGGCGTTTTAACACTGAATATTTTTGTATTTTAAGTGTTGATTTCGTTATTTTATAAGAATCTTTCGACGATGATATCTACAGCTATATTAATAAATGCCTCTATATTGATATATATTTTAAGTGAGAAATAATTATTTTATAAATGTGAAAGAAGCAAATAATTTAATGCAATTTAAGCATAATTGTTATATGTGTATCGTATCTTCTTGTACTTGGAAATTAACCTCAATTCCTTTAATTAATTTCTAGGAACTGGACTGACTGCTGATTTTATGTCCTCTAAGAAAATTTGAATAAAATATATTTATCAATTTTAGTGCTTTTTCTCATATAGCTAATAAAAAAAATTACACGTTTACTTTGTGACAATTAAATAAAATAGGTATATCTCTTTATAGGAGGACATTTTATCTCCAGTCACAATGTAAAATAAATATTTTTATAAATAATTAATTTTCGACCGTGTCAAATTATCGTGTATCCTTCAAATCTCAGCATTTTGAAAAAAAATCTTTATTTTACGGTTACACTTTCTTTTTCAAGACTTGGAAATTCATGATTTAAATGTTCAAGGTAAATAGGAATTGGTAAGTTTACAAAAATTTTACTATTCAAAATTCATATCAAATAATAATTTGTCAAAAGTAATATACATAATTACTTGAAATTTATGTACATACATATTTAAAATTTGTACCTTCAAATTTTGAATGAGGCTTAGCGAAGACTAAATATCTGTATAAAATAATAAAGAGTAGTGAGGTGACATAGAGGGATTGCCAGTGTGGCTCGGTCTCTGGCAATGATGGTGTGTGGTACGTAGGTGGCGGCGCGGTGGTGGGGGGGCGCGCGGCGGCGCCCGGCCCGTGGGACGCGCCACAGAGCACTTCGGTAAGCGCCGGACGCGACGACCATCTTCACTATACACTACTATCTCGGTTTCCATTCTTATTTGTAGAACTACATCTCTAAACATACGTACTCAGTCTGCTCCGCTGCGTGTGTTGTCGAGTCGATCGCATCGATTGATTAGAGGCTGATTGATAGAAATGTGCCAACATGCTCTCTCTGCTACGAAGGTGTCTGTGGCTCGCGTGCGGCTCACGACCTGATCGTTAGTCATTTAGAAAAAATTGGCACGTTTCTGCAATTAATATAAAAGCTTATGTGATGTGATGTCCAATAATATTTCTTAGAGATATTTATTTAATAATTAAGTATTTTGCATTTTGAGATATCTTATTAGATAATCTTGATTCATAAACACTTGATTAAAGTCATCGCTTTCTAGGTTTTCCGTACTTGTGACATTTCAGCTTTATCAAAAAATGGGATAATTCGCATGCGTTATCGGTTTGTTTGGTGAAGGTTTTATATGAAGTTGTAGTTAAATGGATACATAAATATTTACTAGACTGCTTTATTTTTGGCTTCAAAGATATTGTGTTTATAGCATACGAATTATTGCGTTTGTCAAATGCCGTATAGGTCACTAAGGTGATTGCATGATGATTCTTACTACTACTTAATTAAGACAGGGAGGTGCGATCAAAATGTTTTACTATTTATTTTTCATTTCTTAAATATTTAATTAAATAGAAAACCGACGTCTTCTTCAATGGACATTTCTTTAAAATACAATAGTTTTTATTTGCCTTTTGCCGTTTTGACAAGAATTTCATTAAATTTGAAGGAACTTACGAAGTACAGTTAGTCAATTAAATTTTAAATCTATTTTCTTAGGTACATTGCTTTTTACTAATCTCCCTATGTCGGTTAATTTTTTATAAAACGATTTTAATTTCAATACGGTTGTATTTTTTAAAGACTACAATAGTAGTCCACTGATTTTAAGGTCGTAGTCCTATCCTTATAAATATAATAAATTGATATTTTGATCGATCCTCACTATTCATGCAATTGTATACTTTGAACTGGCCTTTGAGTATGTTAAGAAATGTCAACAGAGATTAAGCTTATAGATAATAATAATAATTAATAATAAAAGATTTGAATTTTTGTACTAAAGTTGCTTTATATTTATATAGCAGCCTTTATTTTTGAATCATTTGTAGCTAATGAAAATATACAAATCGAGTTCATTACTATTAATTATGAAAGTAAACGCTTTTTGCATGAATATACCTACAAATATCTAGAGATAAGCATTACACAAATATAATGCAACTTTAACCTCTTTATTATTCTATAAACATCCAGCGATAAGTAAGTAGGTTTTTACTTTAAGTAGTAACATTTATAAGAGAAATTAAAAAAAATACAAATAATAATGTTCTAGAAAGAATATTGCAACGTCGTCGGTGACTATGTCAAGGCGTATCGTAGCAAGACCTGTCTGTAAAAGTATAATAAAATAAACAATTCAAGCGATCTCAGTTGCCGGATTGAATAAAGGGACGGGATTGACGTTTTTATAATCTTTGTGACAAAATAACTCGGCAACTTCGGTCCGGTGAACTTAGATGGCCGGTATTGTGAATGTCTTGCTTGACATTGCAAGTATTGACAGTGTGTGTCTGTGTCGACAGAGTACTATGGAGGTGGTCTCGGCGGAGGGGGCGGGGGCGGCGGCGGCCGGTGATGAGATGGCGGTGGCGGGGGGCCCGGCGGGCAGTGCGGGGGGCCCGGCGGGGAGCGCGGGGGGCCCGGGGCCTGCTAAAGCGTCACTGCTGCAGAAGCTGCTGTCGGAGTGATGCCCCTGCTTCACCCACCGTGCACTTACCGCCGGCCCGCCGCGCCGCGGGACGGCGGCGGGTAGCAGCGCCCCACGTACGTCTCTGTACGAATAGTGATATAGTCTTGTAGTGATAGTGATATTTTTGTTTAATGAACACTTGGATCGAATGCGGATCCTTAAGTTCTATGAGAACTCCTTTTTCTTCTGAACGTAGATGTAATCATCTATGCATAGTTTTCGCTGATGTTCGAGATGTAGCTTCCTGTGAAGGAGTATACTTTGTGATTCGCAATATGATTCGTTCGCCTAGTTTACATACATTTATATACAATAGAGACATACCGCGTGCAATATTGTATAATAATATAAAACACATTTTTGGCGTTGTGAACGTTATGTATTATAGTGTGAAAGTCAGATGTTACCTGTTATGACAAAGTTAAGTTGTACTGTAGTATTGATGGCGACGGAGGTTACTCAAACATTGTACTCGGAGAAGTAGCATTTTTGCAGAGCCGTGTGTATTCGGCTATGCTATAACATAATTGTAATCGACTCAAACTAATCATGTTTATTATCTCTTTCAAAGAGTACAGCGTTGAGTGAGCTTATATGTAAATAATATGTTGTTAAGTTATAGCAAACGCTTTAGTGTACATATTTTGTTAAACTCTTTGTGTTTCTATGGTACAATAATTTTCTTGTAATATTACAATCAATCATTTATTGATTTTATTAAAGTTGTTTTAAACGTATACTTTAATACAAATATTTGTTATTTTTATTTTATTTGCCTGCGAGCTCATTTCTTACGATCTTAGTTCTTAGAACTATTACGATACTGAGGGTATCCGAATTTTTTTGGCTTTTTATATAAGTTTTTGTTAATTTTACAAGAAACTATGACACTTTACAATACTTAAGTTGCCCGGTGATGCCAAGTTTTCTTTTCTTCGTTTTTACCTTACCTTACCTTTACCTAGCTACTCGATGTTACGTTAGTTTGATATGTAAAATGCATTTTTTTAAACTTCAACACGCCTGCCTATAAAAATACTCAACTTATCCAAAATTGAAAACAATACTTTAAAATTGTCGATTATTTTTGTTTGGCATTAATTATCTAGTAATAAATTAACCGTTTATCGAACAGCTTAGCAATTTACATGGCCAAACTTCTCAGAATGAAAGTACTTCTATGTCCAAGAACCATATAAGTTCTGTGTCATGAGTTATTATCGTCTCATCGTTCATAAAATAACCTGAACTTATAAGTACTTTTAATAATTTAGCACTCGGTAATTTATATGAATATTAATAAACACCTCACTATTTTTTTTATGTCAAGGCGATACTATTCAAGGAACTAAAATATGAATTAAGTTTTTGTTGAATTTCACGAGTTATAGAATTTAATTGTGAAAAGATTATATGTAAGGGAAAATAACAAGTGAATTAGTAGTACTAGGAATAGTACTACAAAATTATTTTGCATGAAATTTTCAATAATGTTTAGTGTAATGCTAGAATTTTGCCCACTACTCAAGTAAGGGTTATCCTGCTTGGATTTAGCGTTACGGTCATTTTTATTATAAAAATATTGATGTTCATCGGTCTTGTAGCATTCGCTAGAAATATGGAGTCGCGAAGTCATGTGATTCATACATTTTAATCTAGAAAACACCTATAGTATAACTTAGCTTTTATCGCCACTGGGTGGTCAGTGCCCGATAACGTCTAAAGTAGCCATTTTATAATGTGATGTAAATCGATACTGAGTTAAGCATAGTCTTACTAATATCTCATTTAATAATTTAGTGTTATGGCTATTCTGAGAAGGTATGGTCTCGAGCTGTTAGAATGTAACACATCTATGTATGTTCATCATCATAAATAGATTTAAAGTTTCATCAAGTTTCGTGCACTCTACATTGCGAGCTGTTAACGTTATTTTCGATGGTAAATAATGAATTCGATTACAATGATGCACTAAACGGCACTAACATGACATGTCGGTCATGTCTAATTTACTATCTAAAATTACGAATCTTTCAATGATTTCTATCTCTATGCCGCACAATAATATTTTTCTATATATAAAATTTAATGTTAATATAAGATGAGTAAATGCGACGTGTGATCAGATAAATCAAATTGTTACTGTACAAAAGATATCAATATATAAATCCGTTGCATTTGGGACCACGATCTCGACATTCACTCAACAGTCGAAATTCTAAACCTAATTGTCGTTTTGTTGCCTAAAACTTGGTGCACAAATATGCTGCTCTCGTCTAAAATTCTCTATTACATAATAACAACAGTTTTTGTTTACGATTCAAAGACCTTTATTTGAAAATATTTAGACTACACAAAAATATCGTATAATGTATTAAAGTACCGTACAAAGCTATAGTTTCTGATGAGAAAAATAATTATTTTGTTCACAGTAATTACTTACATGTATCGTATCGTACTTAACAGACTAGATGTTTCACCTTTTGCTTGTTTGCATAAATGTAACACGCTTGCGAAACCGTTTTCATATTAGGTATCGTCCTAGGGTACCTACTGCTCATCTGTCGTGCTATCCCTATGCATAATGAAAATTTGGCTCTCAAGGACACTATACCCGAAATGAATATAAAACGATATTTTCTATACCAACCATAGATATAGCGAATAAATTAAATTTAAAATTAATATTGTGATGTTATAATAAACCTATCTAAACGAGAACGTACAAATAATAGTAGGGCGTATCCGTAATAATAAATAAATAACGAATTAAAGCCGTATAAGTAAAAATATTCATATTTTTATACCCTAAAATCATAATGGAAGTTTAGACTACTGACCAATTTCGTTAACGAATCATAAAAACAAAAATCGAGTTTGGTATATTGTTAATAATAGTGAGATATAGCTTTACAATATCCGAAAGATGTAGCGATATAACATAAAATTTCATTCCATTTAGTTTTTTACGAGACGAGCCCCAGGCGGTGTCCGATTAGCAAATACCTATTCCATAAAGTACAAGTGATGGCCTTGTTAGGTACACGACAACGTTAAAGCAAATAGTTGACAATTAGTGAAGTCTACGTAACTTATTGAAAATATTGGAAGCATATTTATTGGATTGTTAGAAGAGCATTTAATGCCGTCACATAGTTTTTGACGTCTCGATGCGGACGAAATGTACCCAAAGAAGGCTATATTTTTTACAGTTTTATATAGTATAAAAAGTGATAAACTCGTATCCAAATAACACGTCCATTGCACGAGTTGAACATTGGTTATCCCAAGATTACCTACTCCTGTGTGTAGTTGACGAACTGTAACGATGCATGCGTGCCTGATATTAAAGATATAAGATATTTTTCAATACCATCTTTAAGAAGAGACTATGTAATAATGTATAATAGGTGTAACGTACGGTTAATAAATAGTTTAAAAGATTCACGACTTTTGTATGGGAATCTATTGTCTCTGTTGTAATTTATATTGTTACTGTCTAAATATTAAATGAAACACCTGTTGTTTATTTACATCGAATGCTGGAGCGCTTCGGGATGAATAAAATTAATATAGATGTACCTATATTTATGTATTAATACAAAAACCTTAATAATAAAAATTATTTGAGAAATCCATAGATATAATTTTCGAATAATATTACTGGCGCGGACATCACAATGTTGATGTAGAATATGTACTAATAACATTAATTTGAGAAAGCCTAAAAACCTAAAAAAGTATTGGTAAATTGTAGTCTTCCAAAATAAAATAAGGACACTATCATTTGCTTTTGGTGAGCGTAGCCGGTCCACGCACGCACGTTCCCGGGTACTTTTTTAGTGTTGACCATTTAAATGTTATTAAAGCTCAAGTATTTTTAAATGTAAATTTAATAAGAGTAACAGTATGCGACGACAGTGGCTGTCGTCACACAAAGTCCACGCTACGTTCAGCAAAAGCTAGTCCTACATTGTCTGCGTTTATGTAATTTGGCCAATTGTATTTTTTGTAACTCAACATTATCAGCGACCAGTGCTAAAACCAATTAGTGATAGGAAACGATTATATTGATTTTACCCCTCCGTTCCCGACCAGATTGTTCTCTATGGTGACACCAATAAAATTGATCGGTAAATAAAATTTTATCAACGAATGTAATTCCTATATAAAAACAAAGATATACTTTAATATTTTGATAAATGGAAATTAAATTGTTGAAATGGGCTTAATGAATAAAATATTACTCATATGCAATTTGTCTATATATAGTTAAATTATAAGATAATTGTAAACATCTTGGTGTAATGGATTTATACCTCATTTTAATGTTCGTACATTTAAGTCATGTTTGATATTAAAAGTTAAAGCTTCAATGAAATTCTTAAACATGAAAACATTTTGAAATTATTTGTGTCTTCTCAGATACGGTTTTAATATAATTTTATTGGGCTGCTATTCGTATGTATAATTGTAAGATTATTGTAATTTCAAAACTATTAGACGTTTCATCGATTAAATCATATGTAAGTATATGATTAAATATAAAATAATATTCAATGAAAGAATTGGAAATGTTATCGTGTGTATATCGAAATTTTATGTAACATGGTTGGATTAAAATTATTTTTGCATAAAGATGTTTCAGTTTCGTCTTACAGAGTAAGGATGGCGGCAAAATAATAGGGTCCAAAGTTTCCATCCAACGTTACAGCGGATTTAGTACATTGGACTGTGTTAGGAATGTGATATGTTCATTGTTCAGGTATATAAAATAGTCTTCTTACTCTGTGATGAGGAACTTGGAGTATGAGAATACTGTGTAAAATTTTATTCATAGAAACATTGATAGGTACGGGAATCTCTGTTTCGAAGGGAAAACATAATTAGTAAGAACATTTGTAAATTTATTCAGTAAATTCTGTTTTGTCGCTTTAAAATATGTACTAAAATATTTGTGTAATTCCTTACTCCTTTGTAGATGTTAACTTGTGATAATTATATTTATAGTCGGATGACAGTCGCTAACACAACGAGGTAATAGCGCTCCCGTACAGAAGTGATTTTATTTTTTGTATAAAATCGAACCTCTTGTCTTGGCCTGTCGTCTGCGAACAGGGGTATTGTATATTTTTAGAGTTAAATTTCTTTTAAGTCGATATTTCTAACGCTAATTATGTTTTTCTATAAACGATTAATACGAAGGCCAACGGCAGAAAGGATTATTGCTACCATATGCTTATTTGTATAATAATAATAATAAAGCGATGTGTCTAACACAGCGGTACGGGTGGGGAATATTTATCAGCTTTAAGAACTAAATATGTTAACCCAAACTACGTCTAACGTCGAATACAACTAACTAGTCTTATCTCGAGCTGTAATCTTTTTTGCAGATGGCCGATAAATCTGTGTTATTAAGTTCTTCGAAATAATATTAGGTAAGAGCTCTTTTGTGTCGCTGTGCATTTCTACGCATTGTATGTATGTATGTTTAAATATTGTAAATAGCTAAACATATATTTTTACGACTAGAATACACAACCAAAGTTGTTATAAAGATGTGGTTGATTAAATTTTAAAATTTGATAGAGTTCGTTACGTTTATCTTTTTTAGTGGACGTTCATCTCAAAATATGAAATCGTGTGAAAACATCGATGTCTTGTTTAAGCCTTTACATGACCGCTCTGATATTAATACGAATTTATCGTTTAAATGTATGAAATTCGTTTATATTAAATCCAATCACATATGAAATAAGTTTTAAAATGATGATAATAGTATGGGTAGCTTACTGTTTTTTTGTTCCTAATAGCTTGCTGACGGTTTACCACAGTTATTGTCAATTAATAAAGCCGACATTTCTAATATCTGTAAGGTATTTGAACTGTAATATTTTTATCCATCGACAAAGCAGGCATTAAGAGTACATTATTTTTAAGTTGTATTTTTTTGTACATTTTAGATTCGAAAATATAATTATATCTAAATTATGAGTAGTTTAATTTAATTTCCCTTTGAAGAGTTGAAAACAATTCAAATCTACCAAGGCGTATGATTGTCCATTAAACACCTTAGTAGGGACGTAGAATAGGCTATAGCGTCACAGATAGACCTGGATGATCTTAGCAGGAGCTTAAGTGATGATTTAGTTGTGAGGAGCCTCATACCCACAGTTTATTGATGTGTCATGAATAATAAATAGCAAAGATATACTATTTTTACTTCACTCTATGTGTCTGGCAAGATGTAAAAACCATTAAAACTGTCCGTCTATTGAGGTAACATTTTTTTAAGGGTTCCCAAGTAACATATAAAATTTAGCTATTATACCATTACGAAAGTATAATTATAATTTATTAAAGTTTAGGGGTCTCTGGCAGGGGGTAGCAACTGTCATAAGCGTCCGGCAATGGATGACGAGTTTCTAAAGGTATCCCGAAGAAAATATAAAAAAATGAGCTTTATACGTTAACAAATTTTAGGTATTATTTTATACCTTTACTACCTGTTACCTGCCCAGGTAACCACAACACAAACTATAGTCGCTGGTCGTTCTTTCCTATATAGGGGACATGTACAGAGAAACTTTCAGCTTTTATAAAATAACGAAAGTCTGGCCGTCGTAGGATCTTGGGATATAAACTAACCGCGGCATTGCTTGTTTAGTGGGTATAGCAGTATACCTGGACAAAATGTCAGGTATGGTAAAATATGTGTTGTCCGATTTAAGCTGGCTCTCTAGCTATATTTGTCTCCGAAAGCATAATACTATTTTCATACGATAAAATTTGTCTTTTTGTTCGCATTTTGCGCAGTCGGTTTTTTTTAATTTTTGTTATTTATTTATTTTTATTCCGGCCACTAAGATTTATGAAACGGACTATTCTGGAATGACAAAAAATTTCGTTTTGTGAAAGACAGTGTTCTTTATTATGTTGCTAATGAACCTTATTGTCATTCAGGCCGAAGCGAAAACAACTATGACCTATAAAATAGTTTTCCTACTGACGAATCGAATCTTCGACCTCGATCGACGATTAGCTGCAAGTGACGATACCTTAAGGAAAATTTTACTTTTTCAAGAAAAATATATCGTAGCCAGCTCGCCAGCCAATTATTGAATAATTACATATATTGTATATTTATGACAAAACACGAGGGGTCACAGAGGCCAATTTAAACGTATTATTTAAGTTATGCGAGGTGTTCAGTCATAACGTGCTCGCGGAGGGAGCCAGTTCCCATTGGTTTAGGTTTAATACCTACAATTTTCTTTATGGAATTTATATTTTTATTAGTAATTGTGCTTTTACTTTGTTTCATAATATGTAATAATATAACATGTTTAATTTTGAAGATAATAAGGGGAATGTTGTTTTGGTATCATCACCGTAAGAAAAAATTAAAAGTGGTACGTATTTGCAGCATTCTTACGATTGCATTGTATTTTTTTATTTTTTTATTAAAATAAAATATAGTCTTTAGAGTGTAATATTTTCGCACCGTTGTTTCTGTACAATTGCAAAAAATATTCATGATTGAATACGTAATAAGTATATCAATATACTACTACTACTACTACTACAATTAACTGATGTGTTTTAATGATTGTTAAAAATTCTATCAACTAGGTAAATATGAAAAAAAATAATTGATATACAAAAAAGGCATTGTGATTGAGGAAAAAAAACTTTATAATAAATAAGTTCGGTCTTCTGCTGGTATATTAAGGTTACCCTGGAACTCCGTTCTAAAAGCAGATAGGTACAACATTTACAGAACCAATTTGGAGGCCAAGGCTTTAAAAGATGTAATTGTGAAAAATTAAAAGTCCAGTGCAAAACAGAATAAATATATTTTCCATAAAATAAACATTTTATGTAATTCAAAGTGCCTAATCGCTGCCTTGTATATACAAACAACAAGGTTTTCCGTTCTGACGAATTAACAAAAAGGAATTCGTCGTCGCCTTAAGTATTCAGTTAAAATATTTTTAAGCTGACTAAATACTTTTACCCGACTGCCAAGGAAGGGTTATTTTTTATATTATCTATTCTAAAGTGATGATGAACGAATTTACACAATAGAAGAAGGTTTATCTAGATGATTGAAATTTAAATATAAATTAATTAAAATACATCACCAGTTCATTTGAAATAATGTTTTATTGTTTTACACAGCTACACCTTTCTCATTTTACTAGATTTAGTCCAGTGAAACGACATATCAAGGGCATTTTATTAGTATTTTGTCATATATCCCTAAACATTTTCAGTAAGAAGACGTAGTTGACAATAGATTTCGTCATCTTCTGTAAATTCTTGGTATCCCTAGGGAATTCGTGAAATCTCTAATTCAAATCCTCATTTCCCTGCGACATATATAATATAGCGTATGTGGCCAAGGTAGGAGTATAGATTCTTAATACCATTACAAAGAAATCTATTGACTTTCGTTCTCTAAGATTTTGTAAAATTGAATTCTTACCCGTATAATTGTCGTCACTTAGGCCTGTTCATGAGTCATAGCATTTTACCAACTCTATATATTGGATGCATTTAGGTCAAATTCACTATATTGGATGTATGAAGGTACTTGACTGAAATTTGATTACAATAAATAGGTCTCTTATGTCAATCTTTAATTAATTATTCAGTGTTATAACGAAAAATAACTATTTGTGTCGGCATTACATTCATACCATGCTAATGAGGATCAAAAAATTGAAACTAATAAAATATATAGTACCTAAGTGTATGTGCCTACCTATATGTATAATGAACGTTTAAATTTTCCTGTAGAAGTAGCACGAGCGCAGTAAAAATTAATACATAGATATTAGTTAGGTACTATATTAAAACATTAAAGGGATTGTATAATCTATACTATGTTATACCGTTAGTATGTAGAGCAAGTTAACTAGATAATCTGCATAACACCGGGCAAGATCCGTTAACGTAGTAGGTACATACTTATGTACGTAATTTGACTTCCAGTAATTTATGTGTGCTGTTAAAACGTTAATGTTGCGGAACATCAGAACGAGGCATTACCTAATTTTACCGTGCATCTTCTAGCATGAAGCGTTTGTTTAGTAGTCATAGTATTATGTGAACTGTGGTTTAGCTCAATTATATTAAAATAAAATTATACTTAGTAGGTATATCATTCCTTAAACATACGGAAAAGGAATTTGCCGTCTATCAGATGATGCGTGCCAAGTTCGGGAACAGACTATGTATAGATATAAGTTTCTCACACGAAAGTTAATTTAAAATTACCAATTAGCACTTGCTGGAGTACGTAAGCCTAACACTATTAGCAAGTAGATTTATCGACTTGCTAATATTAATAGTACCAGAAAGTCGATTGGCCAGAGAAGCGGTGCTTGGTCACTTTATCGACGTTAACTTTTGTATAAAAACGATATGTGGTAAATATGTTGTGATTAGTAAAAGAAATACCTAAAACTTCTTAGGCTTGACTGAGAGATAGATGTGACATTGGAAAGATGAGAGAGTCGCGGAAGTGAGAGTGAAAATTATTTATAATTAAAAATATTAGGTGCAAGGGCGTAGCTAGGATTTTGTTTAGGGGGGGGCAGGCTAGACAAACCAAGAATATAATCTAAGGTAAATGCTTATAATAAAACAGTAGCTCAGAAGAGAATCTGTATATAAAATATTTTTTTAAAACAATGACTGTAACTTCTTTTGTATTGAGTATAGACCTCGAAACAGTAGTTTTCAAAATTTATGTCTGATTGCCTGTAAGTCTAGCTGTTTGAATGATATCGTTTAACTCAAACAGTACTGCACAGATTTTAACTAAATTTTGTGACGTGATTACTTTTTTGTGTTTTTTTTTGCAAAAAATATATTTCTTTTCCACTGGAAACGTGATAACACAAAATAATTAGTTTTCTAGACTCGTCTTAAAAAACCTAGCGCTGGCTGTAAATCTTGAGAGTTATACCAAAATAAAAAAGCCCGACCGAAATGTCTAAAATATTAAATATCTATCTCCTCTCCTAAGGATAAGGGCAACAAAATATGGCTAACTCTTACTAAACCTAAAAGATTATATCACAATTATGTATTAATTTAGAATATTGTAGGTCTTACAAGGCCTACCGAAAAGTTTGTAGTACATAGTACAAGTTTATATTAGTACATACGTGATACGTCTGCCTTCACAGGAAAACACAATAGCTGGTTGAATACAGTAGTCTTCATAAAAGAGGGTGGACATTTAAATGGTCATTCGTTATTACGTCATAGATTATTTTTTGTAATTTTAGCGCGAGCGAAGCCGCGGGCCCTGCCAGTAATACATAAGATAAAATCAAATTAAAAATAAAAAAAAAACCTTGACACAAAATAATAATAATGTACTAAAAGCTAAATAAAAAACCACTTTCCTCATCAAACCAGGGCATTGATCAGACAAAAAAAATACAAGTTTAGTTTAGTTTTCATTTCTTAGTTGATATTCCTCATTCTCTTCTAAAATGGCTCATAAAAGGCTTATTTCGGAGGACATAGAGGTACAACCAGGCGTAGGACAGGGCTGTCTTTCTAGTCGTAATGGTATTCTGCATAATATCACGAAGAACAAGCGCCACGGTATTGAATGGGTCATAACCAACTCTAGATGATATATGTCTCTTGAGCCACACTTGTGCAGACATGCTGGCCAAATTGAATGACTTACGAAAGGAGGCAGCTAGAACGGGGCTCAAAGTGAATATAAGGAAGTCACGGGAAATGAGTAGCAGAGCAACGAGTACACTCCCGTTGGTTATCGGCACAGAGGCAGTGGAACGCGTCCATAAATTCACATACCTCGGTAGCTGCGTGTCAGAAACAGGACGAACCGAAGAGGATATCACTTCGAGAGTCGCCAAAGCACGAGCAACCTTCGCATAACTTAGACCAACATGCAATACTATTTATTGAAAAAAAGTAATCGACGTTGAGAGTCATCGTTGATCTCAGCCATGTTTTTAAACGACGTTTCGCGCGTATAAAAGCAATTCTAGATTCATCCATTCATAGTACAATCTTATAAAATTCGCCTGTCAATATAATCAACGTTGTTTTTGTTTATCAATATGCAATATGCAACCTACGTAATTTTACCTTATGGTTTGTGAGCCTACCTGCATCGTCTAGGGGGGGGCAGCTGCCCCCCCCTGCCCGTACCTCGCTACGCCCATGATTAGGTGTATTTATATTTGTATTAAAATAATAATTACTTACAAAAATGAGTATTAACAATTAACAACATTCTATAATAGACTAGTGACTTACCCTCACTTGTCTCGGGTGCCTCCATAGGCACGTGCAAAGAAAGTTGCTGCAGTTTAATAGGAAAATCTGTTTAAGAGGAATAATTCTGTGTTACATATCATCATCAGCCCTTTTTAACGTCCCACTGCTGGGCACGGGCCTCCCTCATTAAGAGGGGGATCAGGCCATAGTCCACCGCGCTGGCATAGTGCGTGTTGGCGGACTTCGCATGTCTTACGAAAACTTGCTAGGTTTTCTCAGACATGCAGGTTTCCTCACGATGTTTTCCTTTACCGTAAGACAAGTGGTAATCAGGATAGAAATGATTCGCACATGAAAATATCAGAGGTGCGAGACCCGGATTTGAACCCGCATCACTCGGTTATACGCGTTACCGCTGTGTTACATAAGCAATAATAATTCTGTTATATACATAAATATCTAAAATTGACTCATTAGATCCAGTTATTACATTTTCCCGTAGACTACGGGCTACTACGGGCCGTAGTAATTAAAGATAAACAAACCTGCAGTTAAAATATGCAAAATGTTAACGTTTAATAGGTCAAAATCATTGTACTTAGTACCTTGTGTGGGACGCAAACAAACAAACAGACATACACAAATGCAAACATTGTTACTGACATATTATGCTACAGCGCCAAAGAACTAACTAAAGTATTTCAATCGCACGTAGAGGTTACACGCGCTCATTTTTTTGACTAAGAAGGCCTACGTGAAAATAAAAAAACATTTCTTTTAAAATAAATTAATAGATATTATATTCCTATCAAAGTACTTATAGGGATAAAATGTGCTCTTCAAAGTATGCCATGTTACAGCTTAGAAGATAACATTGAGTTATAAAAGACATCATTGGAAGATAATGAAAAAATGTTACTAAAAGTAAAAGGGTCCGCGTAAAGCGAAGGTTTTTAGAATAGGAAACCAAAAAAGATATAAAAAAATAATGACAGTATAAAGAGTTAAATAAGTTCTCACTCGCGTATGTTGTGCAAATCGAAATATAATAGCAAATCACAAGCAATTTTATACATTATGTTAATGGTAATATTTTTTTATTTTTGTTACGTACTTACCTACCTACGGTTAGCATAATTTTGACGAATGGTCTGTTTGATGTGTGTAAATACGTTAATTGAGTATAGTTAGCGGGTACTTCCATAGCTAAGGTAAATTAATGGACGAGGTCAAACGAAAATGTACTGTAATTGCTCTAAATTTATGTTAAATATTTAGGAGCACCGTGCAGCTAGGTAGCTAGGTAATATTGTACGTAACGCTCATAACCGCTTTTTTATAAATTCGTGTCTATAGATAGAGACACTGCATCGGTAGAGCTGAAAAAAAAAACAAAATTTCAAAGTAAGTTTTCAAGTTAAATATTAAGCGATTGTCTATTAGCGCAATACGTCTACTAGTTTTTATAAAAACATATTAAAAGTTTTAAAATGTACAAGTTATCACATATTGCGGAACACGGCGTGTCGCGTAATTGATGCGTCCGTCCCGAGTGAAGACCGGGAGTGTTCCGTGCTCAGGTTCCTAATTCCTATGTAATTCATATAAAAACTTCGGCGGCCTGGAGAGCAGCGCTTCCTATCCTAGTCGGTAGTCCCGAGGCGCGCGGCCCGCCGACCGCACGCATGCGTAACCCCGATCCTGTAACTCGCACCCAAACGTAACCGGGCAACGAATTTTTTATACGACACCCATATTACAATGGAATGAAAAATATTATTTAATAAATAATTAGTTAACACGCTAATACTTTTTTTACGTCATGACCGTGTGTTTCGAAATATATGTCACGGTCGGTCAGCTGTGAGTTTAGTTCGTTTGTAAGATGCCCTGGACTTGTCCGCGGTCCCGGGACCGTCAGCGCCCGCCTGTAATCAGCACACCTCCCCAATTTAAACATCAGGTCAGTCAGTAAAACCTTATTTGATTTATTTAAGACAAATAAAAAATATAAACGAATTATATATTTTTTTAAATTCGATTGTAATAAATGTTTCTATTTTTTCTTATTAAATAATTAACTCAATAGAGCCGTGCTCGTGAGTCACTATGATGTCTCCCCCTGGGGATAGGGCTTGCAAAGTACGTAAAATATGTATGTTGCTATATACTTTAAATACTTAATAGTTATATCTAAGGGATTTTTGAATCTATCTCTATTTTTACTGCGGCTGCTGAATTTCCTGAAAAACCATTAAGAATATTATAAATGAAACCACCCTTTCGGATTTTGCATGGTCACGGGAGAGAGTCTCTCCCGTGACCATGATTGCTGTAAAGCATTCGAAACGTCGGGAACTAAAAATCAAAATAAATCCGCGACAAAATCCGAAAGGGTGGTTTCATTTATAATGTCGAATATTCGCGTAAATCTAAGAAAGTACCATTAAGAATACTTTCCTTTATTTTTTCTACCACTAAAACCTGCACATTGCAATAAAAATCAGTAAAATTTTTAAATTTATCTTCAAAAAGTTATAAATTGGTAAATCCATATATTTATTTATTTTCAATATCGAAATTGAACTGCTAAGACCTTATACTACATTTTTTTATAAAATTTAACCCCTTGGCCCTTACCTAAGATAATTTATGAGAGTAGAACAGCTGGATGCACCTCAGTTGTGACGCGGGAGAGCTCCGAAGCGCTCGTTTACTGCTTTACGTTATAATTTCACTGCGCGGGCAATTACTCTGTAATTCCAAATATTGCTTATAATTATAAGCGGATCGTCGGCAAACTCTCGAATACTTTTTTTATATTAATTATAAATGGTAAATAAAAAATGAGACCAACATATTAAATTATTTACCTTTTTTTTGAAAATGAATAAAAATGCCTTGGAATTGTCTTTGGGGATACGAATCACCACCACCAACTTGTCGTGTTTCCGGACCGCTACATCTAATAAATCAGGTATTTTGTTAGTTCCAAATTTTACTTGTAATAATAGAAATACGTTCGAGCACGAGAATTTCGTACATTAAGGTTAACATATTATTTCATTAAAAGAGTGTGCTCTATCGTATAGTACTCTTCGTGCATGAGATGTGCGTAGCTTCGTAGCTGATTGAAATATTGCATATGAAATTTTCAGATTATTTATTCTAAATGTACGTATATTCATATTCACAGTATCAAATAATTTTTATGTTGTAAATATTTTTATTAAACCATTAGTTTTTTCAAATAAAAGAAATTAACTTATTAATAATTTTCTTATAAAAAAATATCTATCTGGTGCATTCCGATATTCGATTGCTTGTTTTAGCTCTATAACTGAAAAGTAGTATTGTATTATACTGTATAAGATATAGGATACATGCCCAGAAAATAGAAATTGCAAAGAATAAAATGTCTAACCTTAAGTAACGCGGAGAAAGTGTATTTAGTACTTATACTTTTTATGTATAGAATTATTTAATAGCCGTAATAATGTAATATAAATTTACTAATGCAGTAATTAGTCTATCCCAGTTCCCAAGCGGACTCTCATCTTAAGGCTTAACGAAGACAACAAGATATAATTGATCTTCAACATCGGCGGATACATTCCTTCAATTGATCCACCAGTAGTTTTTCGATTATTTAAATGAAATTAAAATTATTTTAAAGTAATTGATTTTCATCTTTAAAAAGATAGAAATGGCTTTCTCGTTGATACTTATACTATCACTTAGACTTAGCTTACCAAGCTTTTAATCCATTAAACAATTACGTAAGCGTGTTTTGTAAATAGAGTTGATCTTTTGACCATTTTAATTCGGATCTCGCTTTAAAGATAAAAAGATGCGACTCTTTCGTTATCTTATGTGCTTGCACTCGCGGCAAGATATAAAATGTAAAGGTGACTTTGCACAGATTTACATTATTATTAGTGATACTAATATAACAAAAATAATAATAATAAAAAAAATGCACAAATGTAGATAACTTATTTAAGAAGCTTTAACAAAATAATAAACATTTTGTATTACATCTTATGCATATAATGAAGCACATATTTTCTACCTGTATGAAATATTCTAAGAATTTCGAGAATATTTTTTCGAGGATACTTTAGACATAATCTAGCTCGTAGTTATCTGCAACATGTTAGGATTCTAGGAGCTAATTATTTTAAAATTGTAAACATAAAAAGCTGTTTTAAGTATCTAGAAAGACTAATAAATTATAGCGTTTTTTTTTCCTGAAGACATGTTTCACATTGCTGGCTTGGTACCTTAAAGTACTAGGTTCTTTGTCAGATATTTTAAGACATAAAAATTTCACTTAGATACCTGCGTACAATTTATATGATGCATTTGTTTTATACGTGTATTTAAATATATAGACAAATATATAGATAAATAGTATAGTTTTGCAGGCGCCTGAAAAGTTTTTACGTAAGTATTATCTTCGACTTCACCGCATAATACCCTTACCATATAATATATAGATTAGTTATATATTTTCGGTATATTATTTTTGTAAAATATATTATTAATTATTATATATAATGTACAGTGTCGCTAATTAAATATAAAATGCTTTATCCTATCAATTAGAAGGTGAGCAAAGCCCGCTGCTCTATGCTGTTTAATTTTTGGGTTATCAATACTTGATATTGCAACTAAATTAAAAACAAAAATTTACAGTACACGTAAATTGATATACGAGACAATATCAAGTAACATCAGGCCATAAGTGATGATAAATAAAAAAATACACGTATTATAGATGTTCTGCTATAGTATTGTTTTGTACGTGTGGCATCATTAGTTTGCCTTGGCAAGTAGACTTAACGGTAGAATGCTAATGTGGTGATGCGAGCCCGAGGCGCTGTCACATGCACGCACGCAGACCTAAAGTTTCTGAATAGTTGCGCAAGAACAAGTGCTCCGCCCACGAGACCGGCGCCTTCGCCTCGGCGTCAAACACTGCGACAAGTTCACTGTCACCCGATACATATTTTAGGTGTTATTTTTGTTTAAATATCACTAAATGTATGCGACCTCTTGAGGACCATCGGTTGGTTTTTTGTTTTAAAATTTTGTGTAAATTAGGTGTACTGTAAATTAGCGGTTGTTTTTGTTCATTGTTTTCGTCAAAAGAAGCATTGTAGTTGTACATGATTGTGCCGTTTTCACCTATTTATTATGCGCAATATACTACATAGGCACAAACCTACTCGTAAAGTAATATTGCTTCAAGTGTTCGAGTTTATGAATAATGGTTTACTGTACTTACTACTCAATAATAAATGCAGATAATCTACTCCTTGTACCTAAAGTAATCATTCATCTATGTACGTGTATCTATGTGTAAGTTAATTAAGAGCAAATATGTATAAACAAATCAAATATATTATGTGAGGCCGAGCGTCCAAGATGTGAGTTGCGCTGCGGACAAAAGGCCTTTCAGCAGGCGGTGCTTTTGACGTGTCGATGTAATTAGCCAATACACGTGTCATTTAGTTAAATTGTTCTTTTTAAAATGTTGTTCTCTTATATATTTTGCTTAGGTTGTTTAACTATGAAAAAACCGCAATTTCAGACCGTTTTCAGAAATCCTAAAGTCAAACATTTAAAAAATATTTATAGTGTATACTTAGGAGTCACCTAAGAAAACGGTAAGATAATTACTTTGGATTTATCCAATATACCTACTCGTAGATATTTATAAAATAAGTTGAGAAACTTAATAATTAATTAATTTTTAAACAAAATATCTTTCAAAGCAAAATATATTTAAAAGTTTATTATGTTGTTTTTAGCAATTAAGTATTTAAGTCATATCGAGTTCCAAATATTTATTTAAAAATGAATTAGGAAAGACACGTACACGGTACAATGATATTAAAAAATACAGATCATTTGAATTTTGAACTAAATTCTGAGTCAAAAGAATCTCACATAACTATTATAGATATTCGGCGTAGTTTTACATCTTCGTATGTACAGTATGTATATTACCTTTAATTGTGAACATTCTATTGATAAAAACCAGTGGTGGGTAGTTTAAGCAACGTGTCGGGCTCTTTTAGAGACTACTCGCGATGATTTACGATACATTCCTTCGAAGTAGACCTTCTTATTTTACTACTACTCTTGCACCAGCCATGGGAACAGGATTAATCCTCATTCTTTTGATGACGGACAAATCTTTGTCACACTACTCAAGTATTGTTTGTATTCTTTAGAGCGTTTCGTCTTAAGATTTTAGGCGTGCATTAGTCACCATCTTATATAAAAGGTATTGGAATTACGACTTTATATTCTATTGAAGACTTTATTGCTTTGCGAGTAACGTTAACCAATAAATAAATGCAGTTAAACAATTAATCTTACAGTAGGTATTTTATTAAAAAATAAATGTTTTAGCGCACTTCTTTTGTTTAGAAAGAGAAACTGTATGTGGATTGAATTCCGAATACCGATCTAAATGCGTACTAATGTGTATTATTGCAACAGGATGTTGCGTAGTGCAGGAACTGCCTAAAGCGCGTCGAGTGCTGACCGGAAGTGATCCGAAGGGGGCAGCTCGCAGGTACTTAACGAGGCCTCTAATGAACAGAGCAGGAGCGTCTCTGACTTCGTTATGAATAATGCGCAATCGGTCTTTAAGCGCGAGCGAGTTTTCAAAGTTCAAATGAACCGTCTTATTACATTTTTATATTGCCTTCTCATGAATACATTTCTTATGGACAAGTGTCTGTATTTCTAGGTATTTCTTTGGAAAGTAAATAGATAACTTAACATTAAAATTAGCGTTTTTATGTGTAATATATAAAATATATTACGAAGCATAGGCGAGAACCAAATCCGAATGAGGATGATTAAATAAATTTTATCTAAACTGCGTGATGTCATGATGTGATATTCCTTTGTTCAGGATCAACTTAGTATAAGCAAAGTCTACCGTTTTGTGTAGGAACATGTCTTTTTGTTTGTCATAACCTAATACAAAGATTCACATTTAACTGCTGCATGGAACTCTTAAACCATAAATATTCTTCCAATTTAAAATATTCTAATGTTTAAATACTGAAATCCATTGTCGCCATGCATTATAATTATGTATAGAGTTACATCTATGTATAAAATTTCAGCGTTGAAATTTTAACTCTAACATAAGGTCTTTGCAAAAAGTGTAACGCTTCGCGAAACATGCTCCCCAGCTGTCAACCCGCACTTCGCTATCAAAAAAACTTATAACGAACAATTAAAGTATTAACTTCTAGAACTCTCGAGCTTCTATAGGAGTAGTGTTTGTTACTTTAAAGTTACATAAAAGTAAAATTCTTTCTTGCCATGAATCAAATCACTTTCAAATTGTATGGAAGTCATAAAATAAAATTTATTCCCTTATTGGTGCATGAACAGTAGACTAAAAATAACTTCGACCACCTGGTGCTTGTGCTCCTCACTTCAGAGTGCAGCACCATAATTTATGAGTCTTAAACTCGACACAATGTAACCGCAAAATAACCCTTGACTATTTTTTTCTAGTGAACAAATTGTTCCCGCGTGGCAATGTCAAGAGCATTACAAAGAGTGGTCTTACTTTAAAAGGGGAACATTACACGCATTGTAGATTTAATAAAATATATCATAGAAATTATTTTATTCATGTGGTGCTTGAAGTAAATAAATAAACATTACTGAAGTTTTGTATAAGAATAATAAAAATGTATTTGTAATAATATTGAAGCCTTTATATATAAATATTAAAAGATTTTTTTTATTGATTTGATATTATTCAAAAAACATTTTCACATTCAGTCCTATTAGTTAGGTTACTATTATTTTACTTTTAAAACGATATACCTATCCTATAGTATATCGTTTTACACATTTTGTGTATCTAGTAGATAGATATTTTTCTATTTGCACTTTTTATAAATTGAAAAGGCCACGTGGGAGGTCTGTTACATGTATATCCGATTTTCTATATGAATAAAGCTTACAATGCTCTTTGAGATTATATCTTTCCATTTAGCTACATTGACAGAGACAGAGTCCACCTCGACCGATGTTTACCAAAATAAAAAAGTAAGCTCTTTATGGTTCGATACTCATATTATATATCTTAATATTGCGTATTGACACTGGATATTATGGATTTCAAATAAAAAAATACTTACATTTATAGATAGACCGTGGAGTATGCGAAATCAAATGACAATTCCCTATGGTATTAAAGAATCCATTACTGTATTACTGTAGAGTTTATGCTGTCGTTAAACTTGCAAATTTTGCTATACTTAAATTTTTCGGTTCATTATTATAATAAATTTCTTGATTAATAAGATTCAAATCTTTCTTAAAATCTGGCCTCCTAATGTTGGTCAGTGGTTATATTATGTGTTTGTGAGAGTCGGGGTCAATATAACCCTGCAGTTAGTTCAACAAAAGTTCATAAATGTAATCAAATAAAATATATTATCTAATCAACAAAGAATTTTACAAAATTATTGTATGCAAAGGTAGATTCTTTAAAATTGTGTCTTTAACACATAAGGTTATCCCCGATATCCCCTCGAGGGTTGTCAGTTGTGTCTATCGCTCGATGGCAGAGTTATCGTCAGCACTTCAATCGCACGACAGCCTCAGCTATTGACATCGCAACCAATTAACTTGTCATCGCTATACATAAACGAAAAGAGTTATAAAGTGAAGGATGATAATGATTCGGTTGTTTTTAAAATATTACCTGGAATATTATATAGATTCACCTGTCTTTTAATTCTTAGGAATGTACGAGCATGTTAGATTTCTACTTATATTGAATTTAAAAATAATAATATCTATTCAAAAATACATAGGTATATGAATTTTATAAGTATACTAGCGACTCACCCTCGCTTCGCTCAGGTTCGTCCCCAGGTGTAACCTCTTTAGTATAGTTTAAAAGATTTTCCCGCTTTTCTGTTGAAATTTTTCCTGAATTTTCTTTGCTATAAACCTCACGGAGCCCGAGACCTTTCCAACGAATGCAAAACCGTGGAAATTGGTTCGTGTGTTCTGGAGTTATAGCGTCCGGAAGGAAAACCCGACTTATTTTTATATAGTCTCTACTATATAAAAATAAGTTAAGGTAAAATACATATTGTTTATTAGATAACTAGCTTTTCCCGCGGCTTCGCTCGCGTTCTAAAGTCTGGAATCCAAATTCTTTAGCCCGTCCACCCGTCTTGTACCTACGCGGTGATCATTATTTTGTTGCGGAGTTATTTTAAAACTATAATATCTCGTAAAATATTCATTGAAATCAAATGATTCCAAGAGCAGTCTTATTCAAAATTAAATACTTGCGATGAATATCTAAAATTAAAAATACATTATTGAATAAAGCTTATTACACCATCAGTGAATACTTAGAAGATGTAAATGTGTGGGATTAATGTCTTGTTGTGTCTCACGTAGGATAAATAAATAAATATTGTAATGCAATAAATATTGTAATAAAATATTTTTTTGAAAAGAGCAACTGCTGAGTTTCTCGCCGGCTCTTCTCGGCAGAACTGCATTCCGAGTCGGTGGTAGCTTACTCCCAAGTCCCAGACTTACAGACTGACACTTGATTTATATTCCTATAATAATGTAAAAGTGACGATTCAAAAGTGCTTGTAAAAGTCTATTTGAATAAAGTATATTTTGATTTGATTTGATTTATTTGGATAAGGATTAATATGTTTATTAAACACCATCGCAAATAATGTATTATCTTAAAACAAATTTTATTACAATAAAAAATGTTATAGTGAGTCAACCTTAAAAGATAGACATATGCTATCGCGGACTTTTATGTAGAACTTTTAAAGAGGATCAATTCCGTCATACATAATTTTTGCATAACTTTAACCGTTTACGCAGCGCACGCAACGGAAAGTCTCAAAAGGAATACTTTTCTCCCGTTTTTGCAACATTTTTCATTGATGCTCCGCTCCTAATGGTCGTAGCGTGATGTAATATAGCGTATAGCCATCCTCGATAAGCGGACTATCCAAAACAAAAAGATTTTTTTGATTCAGACTACAGTAGTTACTGAGATTAGCGCGTTCAAACAAACAAACAAACAAACAAACAAACGAACTCTTCAGCTTTATAAATAGTATAGATAAAAGCTAAGCATATTAAACACATTAGAAACTCACTCACCATTAAAAAATCGTATCACGCTGTTTGTCCGCGATTAACTCTGAGACTTTTATCCGATCTAAACGGTTAAATTTAATAGGTTCCTTAGATTTACGCGAATATTTGAAATTTTAAATAAAAGTATCTTTTCGGATTTTTTCGCGGATTTATTTAGATTTTTTTATCCCGACGTTTTAAATACTCTACAGCCCGTGACCATGATTGTTGTTAAGCTAACGAAACGTCAGGAACCAAAAATCTAAATAAATCCGCGACAAAATCGGAAAAGATAATTTTATATACAATTAATAAATTTAACATAAAAATTGGATAGTTTTGTTCCTGCGTATTTCTCTTTTAATGAAAAATATTTAAACGATTTTCACACCTTTTGGGAGAAATCATAGGAAAAATAATAAAATGTGCCACAGTAACGTGTCTGCGGCTGGGTCTGCTATTAATTTATATGTTCTGCAATAATATCATGGTAAATATAAGTATTAAAACATCTTTATTACTTAAAGATACGGCCATGACGTAGGCCATAATATTTATTGCTTTGTACGAGAAGAAGCTACTACACGTCGCGTTGCGATGGTAAATTTAAACCTTCAAACATTACAGAAGAATTTATTCACATATATTAGGATAAAGTGTGATTACTATGCAAATTTGTAGGAACACAAAAGTTAATTTGGTTTTTAGTAGGTTTTTGGTGTAAAAAGATGTGGAGGGCGCCATTATGAAACACAATACCGTATAACGTTAATCCGATTAACTTCCTTTTAAAATGGCCCTTTGTGATCCATGTAATCGGTTGTAGGTATATTAAAGTAATCGTTTTGGTTGAGTTTTATACAATTCCCTTATGTTATATAGATTTTGTTTCACTTAATTTATTGTAGTGATGATTATTTATATGATGAATGTAAACTGCACAACACTCAAAAGATATAGGTCTCTTTTTAGTGAGACTTCGCGAAGTATCCCAAATTACAATTCTTCTTCGCTATGACAATCAGTCAAATTATATAGTAAGGTCGAACAATAAAAAAGTCCTTTACGGTTCGGTTGCGTTGACTCTTACGTTTGCACGAAAAACACATTGTCTCCGTCTCTCTAGTAACGCGACGCGACGTGGGCCTTATATGTACCACGTACCTATTATATCCTAACCCATATTTAGAAAGAAGGCAACTTTAGGCATACATACATTTTAACGATCATACCATTCTAATTATAAACTATCACGATTAAGTTGAATAGAGTGTATACATACTCTACATGTTTCTACTCATTACAGACTCTACAGGGAAGACTGTAATGCCTGTAAATGATATTAGTTAATAAGGCTGTTTTATCTATACATATAATAAAATTCGAACTTAGTTAAATCTGTACATTGATTATTTTTTAGAAATCCTAATTGAAATATTCATTATTAACTCGAATCTATAGTTTTTAGAATTTTTGTCTGTCCGTCTGTCTGTGACCGCATCACGAGAAAACCACTGGACGGATTTTAAGTTTGGTGTGGTGATAGTTGGTTCTCCGGTCAATATATAGGATACTTTTTACTGCAGAAAATACCTCATTTCTGAGATATCCATACTAACCTTCAAAATGTAGTTATAGTATGTATGTAGTTATAATAGATAATATTACGTACGAAATTCCCTAAAAAAATATAAATGATGAATGCTTCATCATTTATATTTACAACTTTGAAAGTACTATTAAAGTACTATTAAATTGGGAAGGATTTCCAAAAAATAATCAATGTATACAGATTTAACTAAGTTCGAATTTTATTATATGTATAGATAAAAAAAGTACACTCGGTTATAAAATATTTATCTATAAATTGCGTCAAGAGGTATTAGTCGTGCCATATATACCTACATATGGCGTCACGGTTTTTCATCATTGAACAAACATCTCCGCAAACCATACGTGTCCTGGTGCTCTCATTTCCAAAATAAACAATTAAAACTACAATTTACTACTTACTTTAGCTTAAGTATCTTATTTTTCATTTTAACGAACGAACGCCGTATTTTCTTCTAAACAATTGAGGGTCATTAGGGCGCGCCGTGGACTTGAATTTTACTCGGCCCCTATAAATATAACTTTTCAAGATTTAATTTAATTGAAACATACCGTGAAATGCTAGTCTAACGAAGATTAATAGACTTTTGATTAAAACTATTGTAGTTAACTGACGTCGGTGCATTAATTTTACGGGTAAATCTAACTAGACATTGAAATATAAGATGCGTGTTAAAAATTTACTTTTAACGTAATTTTAAGATTTTCTACATTAAAGTAAGTTAGATGATGTGAGCATCTACGGGGGTTAAGAAGGGTCTTTGTTACTCTTTAGCACAAAAACAGAATGTGAAATTTTGATACAACTTTACAGAAATATTGCTTAATCATCAGTAATTATTATGGTTAGTATATTACATCTAATTAAACCGCAAGAGAACACTAGTCAATAAATATTAATTCATTCGTCATAAACCAATATCGATATAAATTTTAATTTTAATTATAATTAAATCTTGCCGAAATAATTACTTTTGTTGAAGTTTTCATTATATTTTAATAACAAACTGTTATTTATTACTTTTGTCGTCGGTCAAATCAATATATAAAAGTATAATGTGGCGATAATTGCATTATTCACGGCATGGGTGGTCGTGAAATCGTTAGAAATATTCAGTGATCGATAAAATCAAAAGCGGACTTCATGCCCGTAAAAGAAGTACACAAGCATATACTAAAAATACTTGCGTTCGAGTTATTATTTCGCAAGCAGATGTGTTCCAACATCTGTATCAACAGCTGCTGGCGTTTGATTACATTTCCAGCAAGTTACATGCAAAGAATAAAGAATATATTATAAAATAACAAATACAACATAAACAATATGTTATAAATAACAAATTTGATATATGCGTATACCGAAGTGCGCCCCTTACATATCATAACATCAATACCTATAATGTCTTTGCATATTGAGACATCCTTTATTGCCCCGCGAAATTAGCTTTCACTGCGCCGTATACGGGTAGTATTAATGTCAGTCTTTACTGTACTAGCATAAATGAAGATAACTTCCTCGACATTGCCTACATTTTTTGCTGAGCCCCTAATTTATACGACCATATTTGCTCGAATAAAGTGATGTTATAAAAATGCGGTACTTACCATTTTCTGTTGTTTTATAAACAAGTATTGCCAAATATGTTTAGTCAAATAGGTAGAGTAAAGAAATTAATTTGTGTAATAGTTAAGTATATTATAATTTATTTACCTATAAAAGTTTTATAACTAGAAAACCATGATTTAATAAACCTATAACTTTATTAAATCTAATAACGATAGGTAGACTTTCTACGTATCAATATCAAAATGGCATCCTTCGTGACCTCTGTCATTTATTTCATTATCTGTGCTTCTAAGAATGTTTCTTTTGACTCCGCCTTGAATTCATTGCTGTGTATAGAGATATATACGTTAGTAATTTTACTTAAATTACTATAAATAAGTATATAATTAACTTTATGACTCTATTTTATAGTCATTGGTTCGATAGAGGGGTCACATGCACGAAGCATATTGCATTAATAGCATGTGGCACGCTTTCACCATTTATTGTTGTTTTTAATTCTTAAATTAACTAATTAAAATGTTAATAAATTTTAGTTGCATTTCTATGATACGTTTTCGATGATATATTAGAATAATTTAAGTTCTATATAATTTTAAGTGAAATAAAGTATAGTGTATAATAAGTGCAATGGCTAAAAATCTTTATAAAAAATCAGGCATAACTTTGAATTCGAGACATTTTCAAATCAAAGAACTAAAAATTAAAAGAAAATTATTAATTGACTTACAGCATCTAACGAAGAAACCTGGCCGAGATTACTGTCTAGGAATCTGGAATGTAACCAGGATAAAGTTTAAAGCGTTACGTTTAAATTAAAGGCAAGAACATTGTTTTTTATATACTCTCGCTTACTCGGTTTTGTCCTTAGCTTAGGAGCATGTGTTATTCCATAGTAAAATGTATCTCTGTAATAAAATTTCAACCAGATCAGTTCAGCCGTTTTGGCGTGATTGAACAACAAATATCCATCCAAACTTTCATGCTTATAAAGTAATGTATACCTAATATAAAAATATTAATATTGTTGTGAGCTTTAAGTATCGAATCGATTTAACGTTTCGTGCTTACCTCCTATTAAAAGGGACTGGACCCTTCTTTTATCTATAAAAAGGTGTGGCTAAAATAACACAATATAAACCATAACCTTCGCTTAAATACTTATTATGACTGCATTTTGAAATATTTAGTTTTAAAATAAGAGGTACTCGTATGCTAAGTTTCGGAATCTGCATGTTTTAATCCCATGTACGTTTCCATTATGCATGTAAAAGAAAGTAAACGGCATTTGCAAATGATTGTCTATTCAAGTGATTGGTGACTACGCAGTACTTTCAAGCATTACGTTATTTATGGCAAAGGGGAGACACATAATTGAAAGTAGCAATTAACATTGCTGACTGGAAGTTACTGTCCATTGTTAACTCTTAACGAAAACAACTCATTGAATATTCTCTCAAAATTCATGGGATTTCTAACAGATTAACAAATTCTTGTCCATATTTTAAACTCTACATTTGGTAAACGTTTTAATTTATCGCTATAGTTTCATCTTTGTTTATAAATGTAGTATACACAACAAAAAACATAGGGTATGCAGATAACAATTGAAATATGGCTGTTCGTTACGCAATAAATAGCCAGGTTGCTTGCTACGCCGTAAACAGTATTTATTGTACCAGGACTGACATCATTCATTGCATTCACGCACTCTCTTAGTTTAATTTGTATTGAATATGTTACTAGGAATTGTACAAGAATGTAATATGACTAGGTATTGTCGATGCAACGCCGTGTTCGCACGATGCTAGGTGCGTGAGACAATTTTTATTTGGCTTCCGTAGAAGCTCTTTTAATATAAAGCTCCTCACGTCTTTTTACAAACACCTTTAGAAATTGCCGCTACGGGATCACTCAATTGTTCCTAAAATTCTAAGTTTTTATGAAGAAATTAAGTTCGACTTTTAGCTCGATGTCACGTATAGCAGAATATTGTATGTATAATATGTATAGGTAATAAATGATTTCTTTCGGTCTCGTGTGGAGCTTACGAAAGTGCAACAGCTTGTGTTGGTTGATAAGGAAAAACTGGATCACTAAAACAAAGTAATAGTGTCATCGCTTATCAGAAGAGAAGCATTATTTCACCAAAATTAAGATAAAATAAGCAGTAATTTTGTAACAAAAGCTTGGTAAGACAAGACGATCATAAATAAAGTTACACAACAGATAAAAAAATGATGTAAATGTTTTAATGAAAGAAGGCTAATATATACTATATTAGCCTTATACTGTGATTCAAACAACAAAATTGAATAACTATTAATTTAACTTGTATTGGAAAATCATCATTAATAATATGGAAAATAGATACTGCTACTTGTATACTGAGTGAGTTATATATAGTAGAAAATTATTAGTTAGTAGTTTTTGAGAGGAGCATTTTGCTATAATACTTTCAATTTTTAGTAGTTTTTGAGAGGAGCATTTTGCTATAATACATTTAATTTTCAACTATCTGTTCGACATTGGTTATATTTAATACGGATAATAATTTCTTCTTTAGGGTTTCGAACAAAACATGTTATGTCTTCAGCCTTTTTAACGTCCCACGGCTGGGCACGGGCCTCCCTCAGTACGAGGGGGAGGCCATAGTCCACCGCGCTGGCCTAGTGCGTGTTGGCGGACTTCACATGTCTTTCGAAAACTTGCTAGGTTTTCTCATGATGTTTTCCTTCACCGTAAGACAAGTAGTGATCATGTTATAAATAATTTGCACATGAAAATATCAGATACAGCGAGACCCTGATTTGAACCCGCATCACTCGGTTATCCAAGCGTGCGCGTTACCGCTGGGCTACCATTGCCTTATACATACGTAAAATAAATACGTAAAAGTAAAGTAAATTTATAGTATAAACTTTATAAATATAAATAACTAAATGATAGCTATGTTTACGATTACAAAACAATGGAGCTTAATATCAAAGCGCGCCGCTTCCGTTGATTTATCGTCTTTCCGACACTGGACCCTTTGTTTTCATCCTCATTCTTCACTCTCTACTTGTTCAAATTCCTCGATCAAAAATTTTGTTCCGTACTGTTGTACCTTGTAGTTTTTCAAGTTAAAGTATAAAGAATACAATTAGAATCTTTAAAAATTGTTACTATTATATTAAAAGCTTAACTTGTCTATTCTACATACATAACAATAAATTAGTAACTATTATTTAAATGAAAGAATTTAAACTCCTTATGTCTTTTAAATATATAAAAAATGATATTTATTTCATCGAAGTCGGGCTCTAAATAATACCTACACCTATAACTTATAGAACTATGTGATCTGTATTTAAAAACATTCAGGTATTAATTTTTGTTTGTAAATTACATTTTTATTAAAAATAAGTACAATAACAGTAAAGCAAATGCTTAGAAAGTATCTAAATATAATACGTATGTACTTTACTAGAACGATATATCAATTAATTAAAAAAATCGAGACATGATAATATTTTAAAAAAACGAGAAACTAACGTGACTATTTATACTGAATGCTATCCAAAAGGCAATATTTTGTCAAATGCGGCTGCACCTATGAAGGCACGTGTTTTGACTTATAAAAGAAAAAAAAATATAACATTGTTAATGTTAAATTGAAACTATTTGTACGGATATTCGGTGCATCGATGAATCAAAGCATCAGAACCAGCTGTTCGATGAAATTTGATTCAATCAACTAATGGGGCGTGTGCGACGAGCAACGAGTTTACATTTCAATATGTCCCTATGGAACTATCTATATGGCTACTGTGGAGTGCTTTTTTGTTAGATTTCGGTATGGCACGGGCGCGGCACAGGCCTGCGTCGCTAGACATGAAGCAGGTGATCGAATAGAAATTATGTGCATCTTGCATCTTCATCTGCTATGCTATTTATAACAGAACTTTTTTCGCTAAACAGATTTGCTGAAAAGTTGAAAGACGTATAACAATAGGGATATAAGATTAATAATTCTTAACTTTTGCTTTACCTATTACCTATGTCTTGTTACTTAGGAAATTTAATTTATCGCCACCTGGCGATTAGCTTTACTTCAAAGTAGATTATCTTTGAAAGTTTTTTAAAAGTTCATTAACTGTGGAACATTAGATGTGGCATTTTAAATTCGGAATCAATGTACAGTATTCGTATCATCTGGACCGCAAATGGCACCGTTATCGTCGGCGCCGGCGCCTGTGCAGCATTATGACGTCATTGTACTATAATTGGAAGCATGAGAGCACTGGAAGCTCTCATACATGAAGCCTGTGGTCTGCTGCAGGCACTTCAGCATGACTAATGCTGAACATATTGCATAAAACAAAACAGTCTAAACTTATTTATTAAGAATGATGTTGTATGTGAGTATATTATGTAGTTTAAGCTTAATCCGATGTGATTTACAGATGTCAGTCACAATAATTTGCTAACGAGTTTAAAACTTGTCAGGACCTTAACAAGATATAGATCATGCACTCGTATTATTGAACAAAAATTGGTTCAAATAAAATTAAAATGAAACATTATAAATCAAGCGATAGCTTAGATATCAAATAGTTGTATGAGCTTGTTTACGGAAAGAGACGTACGTTTGAATTTTTATATTTAAAAAAAAAACTAACAATTTAAATATCCGGTTTTAGATTCTATAAGAAATAAATAAGGCAAAATCTTTATATTTAAGTTGAATGGCGCCTCCCTAAGGTGCTTTTGATCTTTGTAAGTCGTTAAGAATAGGGATATCGGGTAGGAGGCAGGTAAGCTGTAGAGTCGGGTGGCCGGTGGTTGAGCCGTTACACTGGGAATGTCCGCCGCGTGCCGTCGTTGGCATACTATAATAATATTTTTTTTCCCTAAAATGTTTACAGCTTAAGCTTATTTTCTACATTTGTCTGCCTTTGTTGTATTACATTTGTATATTATACTACACAATATTCTCTTACTGAAACATTTAATTCGGTTAGAAATGTTATTGTATGTACTAGGTTAATTTTTAAAATAAACCCTATATGTTTATATTTTGAATACATATATGAAATTATGAAGATAAAAAATATGTTTTAATTCGTGCCAATTGTTACAGAAAGAGGGAGCGGCGCAGGCACATGTATTTCGCACCAAGGTGTTCAAGAAAGCGAGATCATGCCAATGGTGTCATCAACCAGTGCAAAACCAGGGTAGCTGTTGTAGAGGTTAGCACATAGAGTATAGTAAGATTGAGGTCATATTCGTACTTAATATTTATTTTTATTAGAGCTATTTCTAATATCTTTTGCATGATTTTCAATTATCACGCATGTTGAAATAACATATAGGTTACTTTTTACTGCGGAAAGATGTACGGTTTCCGTGGGATAGATTTGTTTTTGTTTTTCACTAGGGACAAATCTGAGAGAAGCGAGGATGACATCAATTTTTGTTAAACATTTTAAACTCTTATCTCTTAATTTTATTCTTAAAATAAGCGACTCACCATAGCTTCGTCTAGGTTCGTCCCTAGAGGTCCCTGCCAAATTTAAAGTGACAAAAAATTAAGGACTTTTATACAAACTTGCGAGAGCCCTTAGACCTACTTAATTCGGTCCTGTCGCAAAATCCATTCTTAGCGGACTTCTACTAACTATAAACTATCTCCATGCTAAATTTCATTTTTATACGTCAAGCCGTTTTCGATATTTCATGATGATGAGTGAGTGAGAGTGACCTTTCGCTTTATATACATTATAGATTGATATAGAACTTAATAGTATGTATGCGGAATAATTTATCCACCATCAAGATGACCGGAACATGACATCAAGAAATCAAAAGAATACGAGTAAACCTTTAGCACAATATAGGATATTTTTACTGTGCCTTTAGGTTTGTGCTGTGTTAATAAAATATACTTTAGATTATAAATTCTTTGATTCCTTGTAAATGTTACATAGTATTTTATAAGTGGCAACATTATTGTCTTTGGCCTTCCTCTTCTATGGCGTCAAGTCGGCCGCTCTGCACATATTTCAGTGTCGTTGTATTAAATATTTAAAATAAACTAAATTACGATCAAGTCTATGTTCTTATTACTGCGCCCCACAACACAACATGGTGTCAGAAGTTGTGGCAAAAGAATCAAGCTTCAAGAAGTTGTAAAAATCGTAAATCAAGTCACCGCATGCCACGTTGCGCTTGCGTCGCGTCGTACGGTAGCGTCCCAAGATGTCTGAAGATAAAAATCAGTCTAACCTAGGAGCCATGGGAGGTCTTCTCAAGCCGTTGAACATAAATTCCAATAATATGCCATTGGAATGGAAAAATTGGCTCACTCAGCTTAAAATATACCTTCGTGCCAACATGCTAGAAGACAGCAAAGACGACAGGAAAGTAGCTATTCTGTTGCACTATATAGGCAGAGACGCCTTAAACATATTTTATTCATTTGGCCTTGACATCGACAGTGTCACTTTCAAAGAGCTAATCCAAAAATTCGAAAAACATTTTTTGCCGCAAATCAATGTCACAATAGAGCGCCACAAGCTGTTCAACAGGCGACAAGGAGATGATGAGTCAATTGAGCAATACATTACAGACCTCAAAAACATAGCTAGTCAATGTGATTTCAAAAATCAAGACGACATTCTTCGTGATATCTTTAGTTGGAATCTCAATGCAAATAACCAGTTTATAAAAGAGAGAATTCTTCAAGAAAAGCCACAGACACTAGATAAAGCGATTGAAATAGCGAAACACCAGGAAACTTCTAGAAAACAAGCCAAGTTGTTGGAAAGTACAGCTACATCCACCATCAGTGAAGTTAGTAGAAGAGACAGGACACAACAGACATCCAGGTCAAGACATACATCTAAAACAAGACAGACATCCCAGCCGAGACAAAATAGTCAATCAAGACAACCTTCATGGAACAGACAACCAGAGCACAAGCGATATGGAAATAATAAGGAAACCTGTAGCCGTTGTGGTCAAGTTCACCGCTATAGATGTCCAGCCAATGGAGTCCAATGCAAAATATGTAAGAAGTACAACCATTTTGCAGTCATGTGCAGATCAAGCAAGACTGTCCATGCAGTAACACAAGAAAATGTCAAACCAGAATGCAACGAAGACTTATATTTTATAGGAACAGTGAAGTGTGAAGAACAGGACGACAAGTGGATGGCAGATATTGTTATTAATAGTAAAATTATTTCTTTTATGTTAGATACTGGGGCAGACACAAATATAATTTCATCCAACACTTTCACTAAACTCAACTTAGACACAAAAGACATTAAACCAAGTTCACACAAACTGTCAACATTCAGTGGTCACATACTCCCAACAGTAGGTCAATGCACTATCAACATTTCATACAAAAACAAGAATTATTTAGTAAACTTTCACATAGTGGACTTAAACTGTCAAAATGTACTTGGTAGAAAAACATGCAAAACATTAAACCTAGTCAAAAAAGTAAATACTGTCAGCTTTTCTCTTACAGCACAGTCAAATTCACAGGACATTATTGAGGAAAATAGAGACCTCTTTGAAGGTCTAGGCTGTATCCGTGGTTTGGAGGTTAACCTTACCTTGAAACCTGATACAATTCCTTCAGTCGACGTGTGCAGACGCGTGCCTTTACAGCTACAAAATCCCCTAAAAGAAGAGCTATTATCATTAGAGAAAAGTGGTGTGATAAAACGTGTCGAAGAACCAACTGAATGGGTAAGTTCAATTGTACTAACTACTAAAAAGAATAAAAAGTTACGCTTATGTATAGACCCTCGTAAACTCAACCAGGCTATCATGAGACCACACTATCAGTTCCCATCTATTGACGAGATCAAATCAGACCTTGCTGGTGCCAAATACTTCAGCACACTTGATGCTAATAAAGGCTTTTGGATGATTAAACTTAGTGAACATTCTTCTAAATTATGTACATTCATTACACCTTATGGTCGATATAGGTACACACGTTTACCATTTGGTATAAATGCAGCGCCTGAAATATTTCATAGTGAGATGGTTAAAAGATTTGGAGATCTTCCAGGAGTCAAGATCATGATGGATGACTTCCTAGTGTATGGTAAAGATCTCTCAGAGCATAATGAACGTCTAAAAAAAGTCCTACAGAGAGCACGAGAAATCAATCTCAGATTTAACAAAGAAAAATCTGTCATTTGTCAAACAAAAGTAAGATACCTAGGTCATGTGTTCAGTAGTGAGGGAGTAAGTGTCGATGAAACCAAAGTTGAAGCTATATGTAAAATGCAAAGTCCACAGTCAGTCACAGAGCTTCAGAGATTTTTAGGCATGATTAACTATTTAGGCTCTTTCATAAAAAATTTGTCACAGGAAACAACTGAATTGAGAAAATTATTGAAAAAAGATACTACCTGGTACTGGTCAGAACAGCATGAAAACGAATTTACTAACTTAAAGAAAATTATTAGCTCAGCACCTGTCTTAACTTACTATGATCCTAATAAACCTTTGCTTTTATCTGTAGATGCATCCAAGGACGCTTTGGGAGCAGTCTTGTCACATGGCAGTCAGCCAATAGCCTATGCTTCTGCATCTCTTACTAGGTGCCAACAAAACTACAGCCAAATTGAGAAGGAACTACTAGCAGTTCTCTTTGGCTGCACCAAATATCATCACTACATATATGGTAGACAGGTAACTGTGGAAACTGACCACAAACCTCTCATTACACTATACAAAAAAGCATTATATGACATACCGCCTAGACTTCAAAGAATAATGCTCAGATTACAACCATATGATTTACTTGTAGTATACAAACCAGGTAAGTACTTATACATAGCAGACACCTTGTCACGAGCAGCCTTGCCAGATAATACACTCACAGACCTAGAAAAAGATATAGACTTACACATAAACTTAGTAATGTCAACTTTGTCAGTCAGTCCAAATAAGCTTAAAGAGATAGAAGCAGCTACACTTAAAGATCAAACTCTTAGTCAGATTATTCTCTTTTGTCAAAATGGTTGGCCAGAACACAAAAAGTCAGTCAGTCAGTCAGTAAAACCATTCTTTTCGTACAAAGATGAAATTCATGTCATTAATAACATAGTCTTTAAGTCAGATAGCATTATTATTCCAGAGACATTGAGAGAAAATATATTGAAAATCATACATGAAGGTCACCAAGGCATCAATAGTTGTGTTAGATTAGCAAAAAATAAAGTTTTTTGGCCAAACATTAATTTAGATATTGAAAAATACATAAATCAATGTAATATTTGTCTTACTTACCAGAGAAATAACTCTAAAGAACCTATAATTTATCATGATTATAAACTAATTCCTTGGTATAAAATAGGTATAGACATCTTTGATTTTGATAATAGTAAATACCTATTAGTAGTAGATTACTTTTCTAAATATATTGAAATTGCATTGTTACAGTCAGGCTCAAATTCTAATATTGTTATAACTCATCTTAAATCAATATTTGCTAGACATGGCATTCCGTCTATACTTGTATCTGACAATGGCCCACCTTTCAACAGTCAAGAATTTAGAAACTTTACATTGCAATGGGATATTGAACATATCACATCTAGCCCATATTTGAGCAGGTCAAATGGTATGGCAGAAAGATCAGTAGGAATTATAAAGAATATGTTAAAGAAATGTAAATCTGACAAAACAGACCCATACTTAGCATTACTTACATACAGAAACACACCTAAAGCAACAGGTTATTCACCTACACAATTATGCATGAACAGAAGCCTACGTACACGACTTCCAGTCGTAGACTATCACTTAAAATCTGACACTATTGACTCTAATAAAATGAAGAATATAATTAAAACACAAAAGTCAAAATCTAGTATTTATTATAATCAACACACAAAACAACTTAAACCACTAAACATTGGAGATAAAGTATACTATAAAAAGGTACCAACAAGTACATGGACACCAGGTATTATATCACAATTAGGTCCACAGCCACGTAGTTATATTATCCAGTCACCCGAAGGAACCTTCCGTCGAAACAGGCAACATATCCTAAAACCGAAACAACCTGTATCCGTGTCACTTCCTTCCAGTCCAGTCCATGATCAACCGCAGTCATCTTCATCTTCTTCATCTTCATCCAGTCCAGCTCACCAACCTGAAACAAAAACAAACACTGATCAACACAATACAAACACTACAACAAACATTAAATACTCTTCATATGGTCGCCCTATTATTAAACCCCGTCGATATTGTCAATAAAATAGTTTTATTATAAATCTATTTCTATTATAAGATAGGATAGTATTATATTTATAAGAATAAAATAGTTTAATTGTAAATCTATTTCTATTATAAGAAGATATTAATTACTTATTATATTTATAAAAAATGTCAGTTGTCATTACTTGTCAAAACTAAATGTCACTCAAGCTAAGCATAAAATCATAGATTATAATTCATAGATTAAAATTGTACTTACGATACCTTTCCATTTCATGTAACTTGCAAACATTGTAAAACATAGTTTTTTTTAATTTGCAAAGGGAGATGTTACATAGTATTTTATAAGTGGCAACATTATTGTCTTTGGCCTTCCTCTTCTATGGCGTCAAGTCGGCCGCTCTGCACATATTTCAGTGTCGTTGTATTAAATATTTAAAATAAACTAAATTACGATCAAGTCTATGTTCTTATTACTGCGCCCCACAACACAACAGTAAATTTTACAGTAGGTATTGAATTTCAAAGGTCATTTTGACTACGAAATTGCTAGAACTACAGACGAATATTTAATCTGAATGTCACGGTTAACGTTTCGCTTTAGCTGTAGGCACCTAGGTATGTTTTTAGATATATTATATAGATAGAATTAATTCCACTACTGATTATAATAGTTTTAAATTATTTAACATAGTATTTTTAGCTTTTAGAAGTTTAGATCTCAAGTTGCTCTACATTTATCGATTTTTGCTTCAGGTCCTTAATTTTTAAAGTTGATAGAAAGTTAAATAATTACGACAAAGTGAATAGTGCATTATCGCATATACTTCATTGGTTTAGCATTAATAATCTGGCTTTAAATGCCAAAAAGACAAAATATATGCAGTTTTCATTACCGAATGTAAAAAGTCAGAAATTCAACTTATTTCTTAATAACGACACATTAAATACGGTAGATTCCGCGGTTTTCTTGGGTTTGACATTAGATTCAGGTCTGTAATGGGGTCCTCATCTCTCTTCTCTTGCCAGTAGACTGAGTTCCGCTGTTTTCGCTGTCAGAAAAGTCAGGCAACTAACAGACGTTGATACTGCTAGACTTGTTTATTTTAGCTACTTCCATAGTATTTTAGCATATGGTATTTTATTGTGGGGTAATGCAGCGGACATTAAATCCATATTTATAATTCAAAAAAGGGCCGTTCGGGCTATTTATAACATAAAAACTCGGGATACTCTCCGCGAACTTTTTAAAGAAATAGGCATACTTACAGTTGCTTCGCAATATATATATTGTAACATTATATTTGTTCGACAAAACATTAATGACTACTCAAGACATAGCGACAAACACGGTATAAATACTAGAAATAAGGATAAACTTGTAACACCCAGTCTTCGCCTTCAAAAAGTAAATAGATCGTTTATGGGGCAAGGTGTACGCATGTATAATAAAATTCCACAGCCCATATTGAACTTGCCTTTAGAGCAATTCAAATCTAAAATTAAAAATACATTATTGAATAAAGCTTATTATACCATCAGTGAATACTTCGAAGATGTAAATGTGTGGGATTAATGTCTTGTTGTGTCTCACGTAGGATAAATAAATAAATATTGTAATGCAATAAATATTGTAATCAAATATTTTTTGAAAAGAGCAACTGCTGAGTTTCTCGCCGGCTCTTCTCGGCAGAACAGCATTCCGAGTCGGTGGTAGCTTACTCCCAAGTCCCAGACTTACAGACTGACATTTAATTTAAATTTTATATAATAATGTAAAAGTGACGATTCAAAAGTGCTTGTAAAAGTCTATTTGAATAAAGTATATTTTGATTTGATTTGATTTGGTCAGTCTATGCAACAATTATTGTCATATTATGTTTAAATTTAAAATATTTTAAGGATATAAAATATATAAAATTATATATTAAATATTATTTTTTATATAAAAGAATATGATTTCTAATATTATTATTTTCTTTCAGTGTGCAAATACGTGTGCCACACTGGCTGCGAAAGTAAGGTATGTTATTACGTATTTTTTCATATTTTTAGTGACTTATTTCTTAACTAGAAAAACATAAAAATAGCTATTTTGTTTTGTTTATTGTTAATACATTAATTATCTTTATAATATAATTAAAATAATAATGGACTGAGATGGGTAAGTCGTACGAGTAATAGAAGAATTTCACATCTACTGTAAAGAAAAAGTGTATATTTTACGATTTATATACGAGATTATATTTATTATAAAAACTAGCAATTCCCGCGGCTCTGTCCGCGTTCTAATCACTATTAAAAATAGGGATTAGTGATAGAAATCATAAAAAATACAAAATAAAAAATCTGGAGAATCACCCTTATCACATAGCTCTAGGGGAATAAAAAATAGCCTACTTCTAAAAAGGATCATAAAAATCGTTCAAGCCGTTTTGGAGGAGTTCGATGACAAACACTGTGACACGAGATTTTTATATATTAATAGACACGTCAATTATTGAAGAAAATAAACGTTATATCAGGACTAAGTATCAAAGAGGTATAAAGTATAGTACGGTGGCGCCATCTAGGTAAGCTCGTGTTTAATGCTAAAACGTAGCTGCTATTGTGGACGCTTGCGCATGTCTCATTCAAAAAATAAGACCGTACTCTAATAGATGGCGTTATATATTGATTGGTAATTTTTTGAAGAAAGTGTCCAAATAATGAGAAACGAATTATTATTATTCTTCAGAAAAATATACTTCATTTAAATAACACGACGATGTATACCAAAAATATTGATTTTTTAACGCACAACTTCACGATTGATACCTTATTCTATACTCTATTTTATTTTATTTTAATTAAGCGCATCTGGATAAAGTATTATTTTTTTTTATAAATTCTAAATGTGATTATGTGATATGTACGACATGAATAACGAAGGTTAAGTAGCTTAAAGCCGAACATGACGAGCTTTTATTTAGTAGCTATTTGAGTTTACACATATGGTATTTATAAACTAATATAATATTATAATAACCAGAGAAATACTTTATTCTGACCGTAAGTATATTAATAATATAATAATATTTAAATAATTCATGCAATTCCCTCACTTGAATTGTTTCATTAAATTATTTATTCATGGAATAACGGAAAGTCAGTTCTAGTATTCCACGCTTAGCCAGCAGCAAAATAGATGGTGATCAGCCTCCTTGTGCCACGTTCCCATTGTTCGCAAACTATTTCAAATTGGATCTAATATGACATACGAGATAATAATAGGCACTACAATACAATAAAGAATTTTAACATCAAGAGGCATTTGTATAAAAAGTAAATATCTACATTTAAAATTACTTTAGGTCAGTTAAAGTTCACTAATATTGTAAATATATTGTAATTGTGAAATGTGAGTGAGACTACAGTTACACTCATAAATTAATATACGTAGGTATATAATTCACGTTAAATTCTGAATGAAAAAACGTAGTTTTAATTTGGTTGTTATCTTCTAAATCCAGGATATATCGTTGTATCTAACTTTTTCGTTGTATCTAACTTAACGAAATAACTCAAGTGGAGCTTAGCCGTGAGCAAAGCAGTTGTATTAAAAAGTATAAAAACTATAAACTCATCCCATTGATAAATAACGTAACGTCTCTACATTCACGCTCTTTGAAGAAATAATGATTTTAATATTATTGTGAGTTTTTTAATAATTGTCTGAAATATTATTTTAATTTTTACTGTAACATGTCTATAATAATATGTATATATGGCATAACCTATCGTAGGTATCAAGTTTGCTAGAAAATCATTAAGTACGAATACATTATTTGTTTCTTAAATCAATCCTATACAATAATTACAATTTATTGCACACAATCACGAGATGGGAAGACATATTTTAAGAACTTGCCCAACAACTATTAGTTTTATGAACTATATCGCTTGTTGAATTTCCAAATGAGCGTTCATATTTTAGTATTGATAGTTTGAAATCACGAACGTTACTTACAACACCGTTACTTGCTTTTAAAAGTATATTGGGTCGTAAAAATCTCGTAAATATTGTAGCATATGTAGGAGGATCACTGTAGGTTATGTGGTTACACTTGTCGATAAAACAATGTACCTGTATATTGTATAATGTATATATACTTTAGAGAGAAGTGAGTTGTATAGTAGCAGTGCGACCACGGCTCTATCATGACCATTTTTGGATCTATGTATTTTTGGAATTCTATTTGAATTATTTTCATGTATATTATTTCTTAGTACACTCTTTTAAGTAGTTTCAAAATATTTAATTAATTGTATAAAATGTTAAATCTTTATAGATTTACAAAATATAAATTAAATAAAACAATATTGAGTAGGTACCTACAGCATTTCAGCAATGTCACTTACTGCGTGACGTCGTTGTCATTATTTGTGCTTTTACCTGAATGAGTCATGATAAAGTATATCTAATAAAATTTAAGGAGTACATCAAATATTTAACGTTCATTACGCGCCCACGAGTGGGCCCGTCGGCTGTCGATCCTTTATATTAATTTTTAATTTTGTATTTTCCATATATACGAATTATAGAGACATTAAGAGAGAAAGAGAAAGTCGCGTATAAGGGACGAACATTAATAAATAACTTTAATCAAAACATCCAGATTAAATTAGATTCGGATTTGACTTGAGGCCTTTTCTTCAAATCCGGAGGTAGACGCCACACCTTTTCTGAGCTATTTATATAAGATATTCTAAGTTATATCAATAATAAAAGGACGATACCCAGTAGAATCCTCAATTTTAACCGACATGAAAAAACAAAAGTTAAACATTTGTTTTTTTTTTAAATTGCGAACTCATTTAGTCCGCCACGCCGCGCTGGTGCAAAATGCAAATGAAGAGGCCGCTTGTACGCCGGAATTACTGAGAAAGGTGCCTGAACGCTACTCGAATCTGATGAATGAGTCGAACACGAATGTTTTACGATGTTGTCAAATGAATTTTTATTATTATTTGCATAACAAGAAAAATGATACGGCTTTTTAGTTTTTAGTTAGGTTTATTTGATTTTAGTAAAAAATATTTATGTTATTTAGTTTCTTTGATGTAATACTATGTATTACTTAAATATCATCAAACTACTTTGGAAAAACGATAATTTTTTGCCTTATAAGCTGGTGGTATTTTCATTTACGTATCCTTTGTAGGGTTGAAGTAAATATGGGGAAGGAATATACCTAATATCATTTTTAGTAGTTAGGTGGTAGTGTCGGGATGCGGGTGTCGGTCAGGTGCAATGTTCGACGGAGTGTCCACGGCTTTCGGCCACTCTCGCGAATCGGCGAGTCTGAACACTGTCGGCGGCTCTACCTAGCAGATAGCAGTACCGACGCGCGCGCCGACCGGCCTACGCGCACGCGAAATCTTCTCGCGACGTTGTATATTTGCGAAATTCTTTTTTCACATAAAAAATCGTACTCTGTTCTGCAAATAAGTCTATCTGTGGGTATTTATAGTGTTATTTTTAAGTTAGTAAATCTAACTACAATTGCCTATTTTGGTAATATTTAACTTTTGAGTAGGTTTGTTACAGAGCACTATGTGATATGTCTTCCAAATTACACTAAATAGGTATTATTATTTTATTTAAGAAAAAAATATACAAAAATTAATTTTCTTCATTCGTCGTTTGTATTATTTTGAGTTCAAAACTCAATATACTTATAATATATGTCGAAAATGTTATTTATTACCTAGGATGCTGGTCATTCATCAGAATTAATTCATAGATAAGTTAAAAAAAGGCACTTATATTTTTTTTAATATTGAGCATAGAAATGAGAAAAAACAAGAACTTTTTATATAAAAAATACTTAACGTCTCTCCTTGGAACTTTTTGTGTATGTCATTGACCTCACAATGTTTGAAGCATACCTGAGATTCCGCCACAACCATGAAATTTAACTTTTTGAAAAAAGTAGCTATTGTAGAAAATGATGTTAAACGAACACATCTTAGAAAAGGTATCTCGTTGTAGAGTTAAAAACAGTACAGGTAATAAATAATTCCTTCCTCCTTGCTTAGTCGGTCTAACACTTTACTTATGCAAATATATGCATAAAAATTATGGCTAACGTTCAAGGTGATTGCGATATATTATCAAGTATAAATAGAATCGTTTCGTTCATAATCACCGACAACGATTGTGCACGATATCCGATAAGTGTGTTATGTTTTTGGACTTTTAGCGATAACTTACGCCTTGAGTCACGTATGCCATTTCATAACTTACAGGTGTACACTTGTGATAGGAATATCGAATAATCAAGTGTTATTACTATTTTCAAAAAATCGATTCATATATCTGAATTAAGACAGAGTTTTAGTGAGAAAGTTAAGAGAGATTAAAGCAGTGATCGTGTGAAAGCCAGAAATGACAATCGTTATAGATGGAAACTGCACCATTTATAGTTGATATTACTTGATAAGAAGTGTGAATCTTTTTATGAACTAGACGTCAGTTTTTCAGTGAGAAATGTTTCATAACAATCGTCTTGGAAGCAGTGGTACTAGTAGTACTTCAACTTCATCGGGGAGTTCAGATTTAAGGGTATGCATTTTATGTATTAAGTATTTTAAGTTTTAACACATTTATTATTTATCAAAATATTTTATGGCAGTTTAATCTACAATATATTTGTCAATTGTAATCAAATATATTACCTACGTATATTATCTTTGAGAATAATCCAGAAACGCTGTTTAATATAAATATTTCACTGATAATAAAATAAAACATTGTGCGTATACGGAGCTGTTGTCTAAATAAATTTAACCAGCTTAGGGTTGCGACTTGGGAACTCGTGTGTACTCTCGTTAAACTAAAGAATTTTTAACTGTAAATATTGTATCTTAGAAATAAGCTTATTAGATAGTCTGAATATTTTATTTTACACTACAATTAAGAAAACTAACAGTAAAATCAAAATCATTTTAGATAATGTAGTTACATATCTTAAACCTTGATTTAAATATTTAATTGAGCTCGGTATCGAGGCGACCCTATTGCGAGAACACAGCGGTCTTAGTTCAATACACTGATATAAGCGAAGGTATTTTATACCCTGTGAACAAATAAAATGGCAAGAACACGACTTGGCTTTGAAATACGTGGGTCATATGACACTGACACCGGCGCTGGTTTCTCTTGTCTCTTGTGTCAGGTTCCCATCGGTGACTTAATGTCAGCTCAAACACATCACTTGTCCGTCTGCTTATTAAATATCTCATTTACATTTTGTTTACATCTATTAAGTTGCCTCCAAACGTAAACAATATAAACATAAACATAATATAATGTAAAGTCAATTAAAGTATTCTCCATGATAAACGATAGCTGTTTTGTAACTTAACTCTATACTTGCCTTTTGCTCCGCAGTGTGAATAGCATTTTTATGGATGAAAACGTATGTATACGAATGATATTTAAATATCATACAACATTTTCTTTAGAAAATTATAACTACAGTATTTAAGTGTCTATTTATATTTTTTATTGAAGTTACTGCATCAGTGCATCGCCCTTTATGGAGATAAAATTAATCTACTAAGTCAAATGTGGAAACAGTGATTCAGTGTTAAACTATGCTCGGTTGGAATTTGCTTGCGCTAGCTAAAGCTTGCCCGAAGCTCGAAGGGCCCGGGAACAGATCTTACATGCATGATTGAATTTACCGCACCACTAATAAGCGGTTTAACTCGCAATTTGAATAATTATAGCTTTTCAAATGGCTAAGCATACACCTACATTAATAATTTTACATTATCTATGACCAATACTAATTTCGATCCAAATTTATGGACGTGGGCGCCTGTCCAAAAGCTCGAGGAAAGGCTAAATTGTTTAAGAAAATCTATACTAATAAATAACGGTTTATAAAAGAATTAAAAAGTATGGGCGGGTTTAAAATAAAGTGTAACCTGTTAATCAATATAAGAAATACACGAATTAAATAATGAACATAACACGTCTCATCCATACTAATATTATAAATGCGAAAGTAACTTTGTCTGTCTGTCTGTCTGTCTGTTACCTTTTCACGCCTAAACCACCCAACCGATTTTGCTGAAATTTGGTATGTAGATAGTTTGCATTCATGAGAAGGAAATAGGCATATTATTTTTTGGAAATTCAACCCCTAAAAGGGTTAAAAGGGGTGGCAAAGTTTGTATGAGAAAAATATTTTTATTGCACATTTTTGCATGAAACTTTGAATTAATGCTTTTTAGTACAAATGATGAAACACGTATTTCAGGGTTTTTCGAAATTCACCTCCATTGGGGGTTAAAGGGGGTGGCTAAGTTTGTATGGGAAATTTAATTCTATTGAAATATTTTGCGTGACACTAAAATAATGCTCTGCAATACAAATTATGAGATACATATCTAAGCGTTTTTTGAAAATCAACCCCTATGGGGGTTAACGGGGGTGGCACAATTTGCGTAGGAAAAATATTTAACAGTAATTTTTACCATAAGTCCATAACAATGAACCACGTACATCAGTTTATCATTAACGAAAAACACACAAAGAAATTATGATACACATAGTAGCAAAATTGGTTAAAAATAGGAAATAAGTTTTAGAAAGCGCAGCAGTGGCGGCATGGCAGGATGCTACACAGTAGTTTTCAGAAAAGAGGGCCAGAACTTTAAATGGGGAATCAGTCCTTGGTACATTATAAGTAACAGTATATAAGCAAAAATGTTTATTTTATTCACTCTTAGCGCGAGCGAAGCCGCGGGCACCGCTAGTTAACTATAAAATGCCTACGTTTGTTCGGGCACATCATTTCCGTAGAGTAATTCGTGGACTCGCCAAACCGGTGGCTCATTATTATTTGGCATCTTATTACTTCTTGTTCCGCCTAAATCACCTTTTGATAGGCCTTGCAATATCATTAACTTTAAAATGTACCTAACTGTATTAGATACAAGTATGTTATAGCTTTTGAGTATTTTAATAATAAATTGGAGATTTCTCATAATATATCTTCATTGATCATTTATAAAAAAGAAACTTTAATTGTTTTATTGCGTTGATAGAAAGTAGCTATGCTCGAACCTATACTATGTTCTATGTGGTATGGAGTGAAAATATGTATTTTACGAAATATAATGTGATAGTTACTTGCAATATGACGTTAAACTCATTCAGTAATATTAAATCCTTTGCCTGCTTATTATTTATTAATGACTTCCTAGCTGCAATCTACGTAATGAGCGAACACGTTTAACACCTGACTGCGCATTTGCCTAGATTGATACGACCCGCGCCACCACTATGTCGTCGTATTACGTAATACATCTAGGAAATTAGTTACTTGCAAAATAGTTTAAACGGAGGTGGTTCAAAGGAAATTGTTGAATCGTTCAAAATTTTAGTCTCTATTTAACTAACATTTTAATTCTTGATTTGTTTCAGACGAGCTAAGCCTTACAAAATTGTATGCATAAAATGCGAAAACCAATAGTAGTTTATTAAAGAATTTTTCAGTTTGTTTGTGAATAAGTTCCAATGTATTTAATAATTTTGATAACTAAATTACAGCTACCAAAAAAACAAACTCGGTAAAAACGTAAATCTGTAGATAAGACAAACTGATAAAATAAAAAATCTTTTCTATGTTATGCCTATAAGAATAATGTATACCTAAATGTTACAGTGTTGCGCAGAGGGCGGATATTTAAAATGTCACACTATTTCCTGATATTTCGCCGTCTCCCGGAAGATTAATTTTATGGATGATGTATACACTGCACAAACCCGGTCTCAGTAATGTTAAAATATATATGCTAGGCAGTTCACGTCATACCATCATGGCTTACTTTAAATTTTATACTATCTTGAAAAGCCCTGCAATACCTCTGTCTCTCGATGTAGCCTTGTTATTTGTTGTATGCGTACTTTCTTATTATAACTTTAGAGCAATTGTCTTTTTAAAAAGAGATTGGGGTACAAAGAAGAGAAGAGGATGTCTTTCGTATAAAATTAATTTACCAATCAAACTGAATCGAAAAGCATAAATACATAATAATTTGTATAAAGCGTCTTAGTTTTACTCTCAATGTACTACTATGTGAATAAAATCCCGTTATATATTTATTTATTTCGTTACTTTTATTGTGATGAGAAAATTCATACTTATTACCAAATACATGATCTTCTTTATTTTTATTACAATCAAAATGTTTGAGTTACACAATTTTCGAAGTTAATTTAGATATGATTTGTCTTTTGAACAAAAGTAATTTACGGTAATATCGTTTTCACAACTTGAGAGAGGAAGGCTTTGTTTGTTTTGCAAAACAAATATACAATGTGGAAACTTTGCTCAGCCCCGTTCACTCGACCACAGAGGCAACAAACATTTGCTTCAAGACCTCGTCCGTGGCTTCTGACCGCATGTTCACGACTTCGCTTATTAGTTATTAGCTTGTTATCAAATATTGAATCACTTATACAAACATCCAACATAGAGATTAATTTATAATCTTAGTCAATAAAGTTATTGTAAATTTAAAAATAAGTAATCATGCGATTATAAATTAATTATAGTGCGAGATTTTTATCTTTATTTAATTAATTATTAAGAACATTGACAATGCCGAACTTAAAATAACTCATTCGTATGAATTTTCTGCTTCTAATTTCTTCCTAGAAAAAAATTCTATACAAGTTATGCGAAGTCAAGGGGGATTTGTAGACTCACAAATACGTCAACTTCTCAAGGATCTTCTACAACTAAGTCAAAGGAAAGCCTTTGACTTAGTTGTAGAAGGGAAATAAAATTATGTTTGGGAAGCTTTCAAGGACAAAGCTCTTTAGGAAGGAGCGCAAAATTATGAGAACTACATTAAGGTGCTTAGTCTGCTTACAAAACTACTGCAAAACTACCATCAACTCGGATGTAACATGTCCCATAAAATCCATTTTCTACGGTGTGGAGAAATGGGTTTCATTATAATATTTCCGTAATGGAATAATTTGTGGGGATGAAGTAGAGGTCACATATAAGAGTAAAGCCAAAAGATAGATACCTCATAGCGTGATGCAACTGATTCTGTGTGAATTCAACCAATGCAGCTGAATGTTTTCAATAATTTAGAATGTAAATGACACGAAAAAAAGAACAATCAGGCTTAAAATCTTGTTTGCGTAATTATTTCGTATGTAACCGAAAAGCCCTAGTGTATTTTATCTTAAAACTTAGAGCTAATACATTTTTATTTCTTAGTAGTAAGAATTAAGCCATGTGAAAAAAAATATTTTTTGATGGGCAGCTTGTTTTATCGTTTTCATTTGGGGAATAGTGATTAATATTCTCAAAATTCTAATACTTGCACAGTAATGTAAATAAAGAATGGCTACATAAAAAAATTAAGAATTAAAAATATTACTTATAAATATGGAAGTTCCCACTTTACAAGAAATTATACATACTTTGTATATGTAATCTAAAAATAATTGAAGTTGTTACATCTAAGTGCTGGTGTAATTATTTTCATGTTGAGTACTGTGAATTTGAATACAGACTTAAAGCTACTGATTAGACCCCGCTGTAATTAAAGCGTTTAGAAAGTTTCTAAACTCAAAATACCGACTTGTGCTTTTAAGTAAATAATTCAATTGCGAAAGACTTCGTATATGAACGAACGTTGATATTTTCTTCAAGATCAAACCAAGACAGTATAATAAATGTGGGGCACCTCCGTTGTTATAATCTCTTACATGATTAAATCATTAATTTAATTCTTTAGCAACAACATACAATAATACTTAACTTTAATACCACTAATAATACTAAAATTTGTCGTTATTTTAATGTTACTTGAACTCATTTTGGGGCTTAAATCCGTATTTTACCCACATTTTATACACCTACCAAAATTTTACGTCGTTATAATATGCTCCAGTTTGGTGAGAGGTATCCTGGTTGGGATGTTGTTTTGAGCGCCGATTGCGTGTCTGACAATTAACTTTAAAGACGATATATCCATTTCACCTTAAATATTTTGTTTAATACCTTCACAACTCGTTGTAAGTTGGCATATTATACTTAGTGAATGCATGTGGCGTCTCACATTTCGTGCATACGTCTAAAGACACCTTGTGAATTAAGCCGTTAGAGGCGGCTTTTGCATCAAAAAGGCTCTTTTTTTGCATAATTAATCTCATGGACTTTCATTTAAATAAATAAAATTAGTAGTTCAATTAAAATATATTTTTTTGTGGGAATTTATTGTATTCTTATCAACAGTATATATTTTCTTAATACTAGTGTACAATTAGATGTTATTTTTTATGAGGTAAAATCGAATAATTTTTAAAGAGCAAAATAATAAAATTACTTTTTTATTTATTTATATTACGGAATTATATTGAATTGTCAAAGTAAAATGTAGATGTTGATTGGAGCCTACCGCGCCTTATAATTATTACGAACATGTTTACAAATTGCGGTCAAACTGGCTGACAGTTAATACTTCCAAGTGTTCAGCACAGGATATTTAAATTATATACTTTCATGGTGTCCAGAATATCTGTGACTGACGTAAATAACTTTAGTCGAGTTTTGGGTAGTTTTTGCCTCTGCCTCCTAGCGCTTTACTGTACTGGTAATACACTTGCATAGCAAGACAAATGAAGCGAGTTGAAAACTTTGAGTTGCGCGTCTATGCAATTGTGTATATCATGTGTGAACTTTTTTTTCAACCTTTTAACCTAAGATGAACATTGTTACTTTTGTGCAAACCTGCAGTTCACCCACCCACACTTGACGAGCGTGGTGGATGATGATCTGATCCACGGATTGAAGGGAGGTGAAGGAAATGAAGCGAGTTAGTGTCTCGCACCTCTGATATTCATATATGCGAAACTTTTATCTACATAATTACCTCGTAACCTAAGGTTAAAGAGGACATTGAAGTGAGGAAACCTGCACGTGTTAGGGAACCTAAATTTTATTTCGAAAGACACGTGCAGCCCGCCCAGGCCTTACCTTAACCAGTGTGGTGAACTAAGGACAGATCACTCTCGGACTGAAGAGTGGATCAATGCACGACAGTAACTAGAAATAAAAAGGCTAAAAAATCCATCCTACATCCTATATTACATCATGAATCCTACTTAGTCAATGCAAAGTGAAATACTTAAGGTATTTCGTCGTTAACAACGGGAAATTGTCTATGAAAATAAACATGTGGTATTAACTTTGCGATTTCCTGATTGACCTAATAAACAGATTGGTAAGTGGGGGCCTGTTGTCGATCAAGTAACACGAATGAGGCCGATTGCCGACTTCAACCAGGGAGTGGTGCGCTAGGTTTATTTTTACGGCATTGCGGCATGTGGAGTGGCCGAGCATCTTAACGAACCTCGCTAAATTCACTTTGTAAACAATCCTTTACTGTGTTTTCATCATGTCGAGCTCATTACATTATTCTGTAATCTTTATTTCGCACCCTACAATATGCTTATATTATAACATAATTAAGTGGTATGAAGCATTCTAGGTTATACAACATTAAAAGTTAGTTAGTTTTCAACAATAAAAGTTTATTAATTTATAAATTTTCAATAAAGTAGATTCTGTTATTTATTATGTACCTATTTCAGGCTGTCAAATTAAAGTGAAATCTTTGGAAATTGTTAGAAAATTCACAAACGCAAGCATTACTAATATCAACATGACTAAGATACCTTACCGACACGGACGCGCATAAGCTGCAATCACAATAAATTTTAGTCGCACTTTTATTATTATTGGTTTTTAAATTAATGGCTGTAAGAGCAATTATGACATTCTTAGGGGTGGTATTTTATCAAAATTTATATTTATCACGTGATATTATGTGTAAGGTGTGTTGTGTTCATTAAAACAGGATTAGGTGCCTATTATATATGTGCCTGCCTATATTAACAGTTGAATATCTTTTGAACTTTGTGTCGTCTAAGAAGAAGGAAAACTTATTTATATGTATGTGTATTATTTTAAAAATTCTTCGTAACTTTTTCCTTCCAAATAAATAGATAGACGTACGTACTGTGCGTATTTGAAACATTACACTGTTTTTTTTGGCTTTGCCAACCACAACAAAAGTTGCACAGTTGTGGTGACACTTGAAAGCTTTCTTTTCATTCATTTTAGAAATTATTTAATCAATGACAGATAAAATTAAAGTTTTCGTATGTATATAATTATGGAATGTATTAAATAATATTATAAGTGTTTTACCATTACTATATAGGTGCGTGTAGGCAGATAAAATGTACAAAAATGAAAATATTATGTTTATGTTGTTCCTATTATGTCGAAGAAATGAGGCTTTCACGTAGCTCACATAAAGGTATGCAGAAACCTTAAAAGATAAACTTTCGAACTTCAATTTGTAATATCGGTATAAAAGCGCCGCAATCGCATGGCCAATATGGCAGATACCATGCAGACAATAACCACAAATTACTACTCTAAGAAAGGCTTGAGCCTCAAATAAGCAGATAAACCTCTTTCTGATATCGAATGTAGCTCATTTATGACATTTTCCCTTCTGTCTGTTCTTTATCTTACAAGTGTGCAAGTTCAAGTTACATCAATACTATAAGTGTATCTTAGGCAGTAGTAGAGTTCGAAAACTCAGAACTAATCTTTCTTTAATCTTCAACAAATATTATTAAAGTGGTTAAGGATTAACAAGTCAATTGGCAGCAATATGGAATTTTATTGTTTCTATTATAAGTATATAGGTACCTACTTATGGTTATGTAAACATTATAAATGTCAACACTGCATGCAGAGAAATAAATTTTTTGCATCTCGTATAATATAGGTACTCTATTTTAATTTATTTAAGTTATACCATGAATTTTAAGAAAAAAAATTAATCTACGTGAATTAATGTTGATAGTTTGTACCATTGCATCATCTGCTACAAGTTGCAATAATATACTATAATACGGACTGCAATTAATTTGCATGTATTATAATTTTTATTGTGACTGTATCCATATATGTCTCGAATATATGGATGTGACAATGTTTACCTACATGAGTGTATAAAGTATTTATGTAAATAGATACATCATACATGAATCCGACCGATTGTACCAGGATGGAAACTTTGAATTTAGGTTCTCGTGTTAATCTAAAGACACGAGGCAAAGGTGAGGTGGTAAAGTTGAAAGTAAGAAAGAGCACATTAAATCTATTAAATTACTGATTTTCAAAACTCAGATTAAGAATAAGACATAGAATTTGTCAGTAATAAAACAAAAACAGTAGAGAAAAATGGCTTCAGTTCAGCTTTTAATTTTTCTTGCTATGTCTTATCAATGAATTCAAGCAAAATATTTAGACTCCATTCAACGTCAAACAAATCAATCCGATTTCCGGCGCTAAACTCAGCGCCAGTCATACAGTATCCTATTGCAACATGTTTTTGCTATAAATAACGTTTATTTAAATACATACCTATTTTATTATTTATGTAATATCTGCTTATAAAAAAGTTAGCTACGTATTCATATGTTTGTTATTGCGTAATTATAAAATACTGATTAACTGCCCGTACGCTACATCTATCTGGCTAGTGGCCAGGGTCGTAAGGCAACCTTAAAGTGGGCTAATATTAAAACTTTAGATAAATCTTATAAAATACTTAGATATATACTTTCGACGACACGTTTGATTAGTTTGTAATGACCCTATTTACTGTGCAGGAGTCGCGGGTACAAGTGTTTGCACTTCAGTCATGGGAGTTTATATTTATATATTTATATAATTAGTGTAAAATATGTAAATATGTAGTGTATTACCTATCTGATACCCATAACAAAAACGTCGTGCTTAACATGGGACTAGGTGGTAATGTGCTAATATTTAAAAAAATGTGATAATAACATTATGGATTTATTATTCTTGATGTACTTATTTCTATTTCATGAATAGAATACTAACACTTTAACGATAACGAGGCGGTTATTCGTGAAACATGGGCAGTATCCCATAGAAATAAAATGCAGTCATGGACATTGTTATGCTACGTCGCTTTTCTCCTTCGGGCGCTATTAACCCACTTATTCGTTTGTGGTCCACTATTCTTTTGTCATACGATATTTCGACAAGATGAGTATCTTTTACAAACAATGTACCTGCACTTCTGTTTTCTACATTTATATATTATATTACGCTTCTTATACATCAAGAATCATATAAAACTTAAGCTTTCTGATGTATTTTTGCCCATACTACTGTCATCGTAAATCAATACACATACATAATGGGAAATAAAAATTGTAAATATAATTATTGTGATAGAGTACCTGCCTGCTACATTTTTGTGTTATTGTTTTCTTTTTAAATTATAACTCCGAATATTGCTAATTAATAAAATTCAGCTAGAACTCATGGGAGAGATTTATAAACTATGCATTGTTTCAGATATCTGGCGCTATCGAGCTCTCAGATCCAGCCAAATCGGCGGAGATATTACAGCGGCTTCAAAATGCAGTAAGCATATAATGTCATCTCTTGGCAATTATCTTATGTACTTTGGTATTGTCAAATTTATATTTCTGGTATCATAGTATACTTATTTATTTTAGTTTTGTCAAAATCAGAATTAAATTACTGACTAAGTATACGTCTCAGCCTATTTACTTATACAATAAAACGTTCATTAAAAATAAATTAGCCTACGACCTATTCTCAGACCTACAAAATATATTCTATATTGCACTTTGAAACAATATATATATATATATATAAATATATATATATATATATATATATATATATATATATATATATATATATATATATATATATATATATATATATATATATATATATATATAATATATATATATATATATATATATATATATATATATATATATATATATATAACACGTTACACGAGATTCTTCTGTAAATATATTTTCTACTACGAAAATAACCTTAAATTTATGTTAACTCTTTGTAAAGACCTAGACGCTAGGACTGGTTTTCTTATGACACTTATGGATTACTTACAAGAGTATGGAAAATAGCAATGTATAAGACGAAAATACATAGCGTGTTTCTTAACTCCGGATATCGGAGAAAGTCTTACCTATTTTTTACTCCGTGAACTGCATTCTATTTATTAATCTATGCAATAGATTGTCACCACTTTCATCTCGTTATCTTCTTATGGATGATATCACGGTCAATATAAAATATGACTCTGTGCGGAAATCAAAACTGCGACCTCTGCCTATAACGTAGTAGGCCGCATTGAACGTCAAGTTTTATTATGCAGTAAATTTAAGTACATAAACTGTGGTTAGACAGATCGGATGGAGAAGAAATGTAGCTGGGATATTACACTATAAATTAAACTTTGCAAATTTCGAAGGCATGTCAAAGAAGATTATTAACTTTCGTGTATTCAGCTCACTGAACATATTCTTTATTATAAGCTTGTTATCTGATACGAAGTGCCGTTTGTGGCTGGAAATTGCTGGTTGTATGCACTTCCATTATGATTATGATAATGGAATGTGAACAAGAAAGTCGCGCGTCAGATGTGGTGTCAAAATGTGGCTTGTGTTCTACAGAATATTCAGAATAATGCGCTTATTTTTATATTTCTACTAGCAATACCCGCGGATCCGCCCGCGTTAAAAATTGGGATTGGTAGTAAGTAGAAGGATAAAAATTTAGGGTTTAAAAGTATTTTTCTATGCCAAATCATAAAAATAAAAAAATATAAATTTTATCTAAAAATAAAAAATAAAAAAATCCTGGAGAGGGCCATCCTTATCATCTATGGGAATAAAAAATAGCGTACGACCCTTTCTCATACCTACCAAATATACTCAAAAAAAAACATAAAAATGGGTCAAGCCGTTTCGAAGGAGTTCAATAACAAACACAGTGACATGAGATTTTTATATAGGTACTAGAAGTAGTATAACAGACACAGACGATACATCTGGTTCGCACTGCTCTATCAAAGGTGCGAGATGAATCAAGTTTGTAGTATTAGTGTACAAATGCATTATATTTGTATTGGAACGGCGATAAAAGCCGGTTGTAGGCATATTCTTTCTAAATTTTAGCTAATATACCTAGATATTGTTAAATATTTGATATTACAATAACAAAGTCTTATTGATCTTCTAATGTGTAATGATGTGTCTTACTCCAAGGGAAAATAAACGTATCGCAAGGATACTGAGCTGCTAAACACATTACAAACATTAACGCGTTCACACTAACATGATACTGCATTCCTGATATGTTTTCTTTCCCGCAATGTAAGGGTGGGCCTCGGACTCAGGACTATTCACAAAATATCATAACTTAAAATTAAGTTACTTTGTACCGACTTCAAAGAGAAGGACTAAATTCTTGTATAATATGTCGCACGATGTTTTACCAATAATAATTGTGAATCGATTTTTGTAATTCTTTTTGTTGCATATAAAATACAATAGATGATGTCATAAATACGCGATATGTTAGAAAAAACAACTTCTATTATTAATAGAAAACTACTTTAAAGTCGATTTTAAAATCGATTAACATTTTTACTATACATACTTATCGCGAGTTTGATGAACGTAGATAATCCATTTATTTACGTTTATTTTTGATGCTTAGACAATAGAAATATCATCAATAAAGTCACATAAATTCAATGCATACTACTAATGATTGTGATAAATGAGCCACTCGGGCCTGCGCTCAAAAGTTGCAATATATTACACTTTATTGCGTACAGTGAAATATCTGTTGATACTCAACAAATGTCAGGGTCTCACTGTAAATGCGTTGAAATACCTGTTCTAATACATGTTGATAGTTGTTTCATTCCCAAATAGCACCGAACATAATAAGAGCCTTAGCGTACCAACATCATTATGATACTATTCTGACTTCACGATGCCATTCTTTCGGTGACTTACTGAGAAATTATTTGATTCAAGATCAGCTTTAATATAAGGGTTTAATAAAATGTTTATTTAGAAAAAAATACTTTTTTGGATATTTTATAATTACATTGCTATATTATTAATAGTTCAGCTTTATAACGTACATAAATCATAATATATTTATTTTATACTATTACATACCCACAAACATACTATAACACAAAATACATATTATGCGTTTATTTTTTATTCGAATTTTTAGAAAGCTTTGTCTATATGTCTATAATCTAAATTATAGTGAATGATTTAAGTACTATAATATTCAGCGTCCGTTTTCCCTACTTTTTATTATTAAGAATAAATATTCAGCTAAAAAGAAGTACCTTAAGTACCGTAATAATAGACAATTATTTACACAAATGCATTCAAACTACTACTACGATCAAAAAGATGTAGTCAATAGAAAAGATCTTAATCATAAAGCTGAAAAGTACTTAATCTCTTCTTCTTTCGCTGCTGCAGGCGTATTTAATTTGCGGATCGCGACTGTAAGCATTGCTGTAATCCATTGTGAATTGTGATTTTTATCCATGAAAATGTAGATTTAGTTATATCACGACAAACGAATTTAGATTGTTTCTTTTTCATAAATATAAAGTTGCTGTTTCAGTTACTCAGATAGACAATAATAATACCTATAAAATTTACATAGGATGACGTGAGCTCTCTATACTAGAGGTATAGACTAGGCAAGTGGTGCGAATTGTGTTAGGCAATATTTTTTTTCACTCAAGGAATATATTTATTGCTTTAGTATTTATTTATTCAAAGTTATTGTATCTTGGCGACCGAGCTTCGGCATTTATTTTAATTTATTTTTTGGTTTTCAAGAAAGACAAAATTGGATTTCTTTAGAAAATACACATGTAGAGAAAAACTTAAAATCAAAATCTTATCTACATACAACATGTAATACAAATCTTTAGAGCTGTTTCCAAGATACACGAAATGAATTTATAAACTTATATTATAATAAATATACAAGAATTGCTTATTTAATTTTAATAAGAATAAAAACAGAGTTACTTCAAGCGTAGAAGGAGCACGTTTTAACTACTGGACTATTCAGAAGGTGCAGTGGTGCCGAAATTACCAATTAGGTATATTTATTAACATATCAAACAAAATATTAAATATCGCAGGATTAAACCTTTTTGCGTGCAAAAACGAAAAAAAAACACGATTTTTTCGGATATGAGACCTAGCTAGATCGATTTTTAAATCTCGTATATCACCATAGTGTAAATTTCATCGAAATCGTTAGAGCCGTTTTCAAGAAGTGATTACAAATATTGCTCTTTAAATAGTTGCGTGTAATATGCACATTAAACATTTCGTTTATATATTAAGTACTCAAGTGTAAATTAAATACATATTGTTTTATTTTGTTTTTAGAATGGCTGGCTAGTTGTTTGCTCTATTAATGACTCGAACTAAACTCAGCATACTTAGAATATTAACCATCTGCACATTTATTTTACTAGGCGTTGAAACACGTCTCTATTTCTTGGAAAACTTATTACTTACTTTTTTATATAATAAAGCATTTTAAATGAGATTAATGACACCAACGAACTATTTGTTGATATCATTGAGAAGTTAAAATGAAGAAGAAGTTAAGACAAAGAAGTTATTCAATAGATAAGTTTTAAGTGGTATAAATAAATAAGATTTATTCTAATTAGCATAGCATAGCTTAGCTAGATTAGCATCGCAATATGAAGGTATACCTAGTACCTACCTACCTAACTTTGTCGTCACTCGTCACGCTCCTCGACGCATACACGGCAAATGTTTACGTGTCTTACTTATTAAGATCATACAAAGACTATAAACGTGCTCGTATATACGAGTATGTATTGTTAATAAATAGTAATGCTCGTGCGCTATGTTGCACCGCGTTAGTTGTTGTATGTACATAAATGTTTCAGTAATTGGCATAAATGTCAAACTCAGACCTAAGGGGACTCTAATATTAGTATATTGTTTATGGTAACAGCGGATGTTTTCTTATGCTCCTAATTTAATGTGTTAAGGCACAATTTAGTTTCCAAACGGAAACGGATATTGCAAATGCTAATATTTTTTCAGATAAGAATGGTATACAACAAATTAGTGCAAATGATACTGAAAATTATTATTAATTTAATTTCATACTCTATATGCTAAATATTTCCCAACTCCAATTTTTTGAAATATTAAATAAAAACTACTTCGACGCCATCATATCATATTTAAATGTAGAGTTTTGTTTTTCTAAATGTAGAGTTTATAAAGATTTGAATGATACTGGCTTTACACTCTAGGTAATATTTTAAAATTGATGAAGGCGGATTAAAGCTATTTAAATGATAAAAATGTATATGATGACAAACTGAAAGACAAGAAGACCCTTGTTATTTTAAATTTCTACATGACGGTCATGAGGTTTGTGTTTATTGTTGCGGTTACTCAGTGTGCGGGTAGGGCGTAATGTATCTAGAAGGTGACGGCGGTCGCGGTGGTCGCGCCGCGGCGTGCGAGTTGCGACGCCGGCCTAGCAGTGCGCGGCGGGCGCGCGACCGTACCGCACTCCGATCCACTCGACATGCGCTTCGCACCTTACACACTTACCGGCAAACAGACTCGATGGCGCGAAAATACTACGAGTATTACTCTGTTCTTTAAGAAAAATGTGTATTAAGTGATTAACGCTAACATTATTATTAAAATATCAGCTACGAAGTCGTTTAAAGTGCTCTCGCTAGTAAATAATGATCCTTGTTGTCTGTAGCTAGAGGTGACTTTTGCGGTGTAGGCTCTTTAAAAATGAAGTTGTTCAAAAGAAGACTTTCGGTTAGCGGAGATAAACAGAGACGAGTTTCCCATTCAGATGATCCTTTTGAACAAGAGGTATTTTCAGCATTTTAATTGGATTTTTTTCATATTTTTATTACATCAGGATTCAACAAATTCTAGGCTATCGTATTTAAATAAGATTTTGTAAAACAATTACGAATAAAATATATGTCCATATAGAAATGGATACCCTATTGTTAGCAAATAACAGGTAAATAGTTTCCGTTTTGAATTACATGAAAATAAAAACCGGATGTAGAGTCCGTACAACGACAAACCGATAAGCGTTTCATTAGATTTTTTTCTGCACGTTGGTTCGGCGTTACTGCGAGTCGAGTATGAAATAAATTGGAAGGCAAGGTTATCTTATCACACGAAGGTTACGTTCTTGTTTGCTATTTTTGCAATTGGAATTACATCCTTGTACTAACGAGTTTATGCGATAATATTTGGATAGCGTGTTAATGATCCATAAATTTTTAAGTAGGAGTAACATATTGGTATGTGCTATGTATTATGCTAGTGACACTACGCTGAGACTTTTTCACCGAAATTAAAAAGTAGAAGGTATTTAATTCGGTTGTCTTCTGATGGTGTTGTATCGCCAACTTTGTATCAGTTTCCGTTTTTTTTTTAAAATAGGATTATACTTCGAGGACGGTTATGCTTATAAAAATACTAAGATACTTACTTTTATTGGTTTAAAGTCGTGATAACATTTTTTTGTTACATTTTTGACAAAATTTGTATATAGTTTTGCATGTGTTACTTCGTGTATGATTGTTACTTCATGTAAAGACGGCTGAACATATTTGAATTTGATACAGATAGACTAAGAGCTGAATTACATATGTACATATTATAATATACATATTATACATGCTACGGCTAACTATAATGAGGTTTAATAACAAGTAAAAATTAAATATTATTAAGTATTTTTGACTTCTACATAACTTTTTTGGTTTTACTCAAAACCAAAAGTTCTTTACTACAGCTGAACCAACGTAAGTTATACGTGGGTTGATATTATAATTTATCTTCATTTTGCATAACTAGAAAGTGTATGGTAATATTTTTTGTTGTACTTTCAAACTCAATAAGTTATTACTTTCGTGTGTCGAACCCCACGCAGTTGACGCTTAAAATGTTGATGGTTTGGTGTCAAATGTCAATTGAACTCGGAATTTCAACATGAAGCCATAGTATAACAATGTTGTTCACAAAAAAATCGTAATATGATATTTATTAAACTATCGTTTCTCGCGTGTTCAAATTACGTTTGAGTGCTAAATTTTGCATCAAAAGTTATCAGAGATATATAATATATTTAAAAGGGGATTAATTTCGTTTTCTATCTTTCCATCTAATTTTTAGCTCACAATGGTATTTTTAACTTTTGGGTTATTTTGTGTTATAACTTTTGGAAGCGAATTATGCGGGTGGGATATAAAAACGCTTGTTATCCGTCGCAATAATCTCGACGTTAATGCGTGCTGCGATTGTCCTTGGCCTCTGTTTATATAGCGCTCTTACGTATGTAACATTTATTATGCTTTAAGTGATACGCGATAAGTTTTATCAGTAAAGAAGCGTGTTGCAATATTGTTGAAATTGCTATAAGTTTACTTATATTGTTAGTAGCGTTTACCGAGAGCAATTGTTTACAGAATTTATAATCGAAATATACAATATTTTGGAACTATTTAATATAGTTAATAATTACGATTAATTCTTATAGGTACGATTGTTACTTTCTACTTTAATTAAACTGCAAATAGGTACATAAACAATGAATCGCAAATTAATTGCAATATATACAACAATATCTTTTAAACGCTTTAGAAGAAAATCAACAAAATATACTTAAAAATAGAACAATAAATGTAAGGTATACGTAAATACCTAAATAGTAGTTTTTACTAACTTTTTATTAAAATACTATTTACAATCGATGATTTTGTACTACACTACTCACTACATAGGTACGTATATCATGCGTGTTTTACTATCACTTAGAACTAACTAAAAGAATGAAAGTTTCGACTCTTACTACTTTAGACCAAATCCAATCCAAAACAAAAGACATACAAAAAATACATCTACATTAGAAATAGTCTTAATTCGATTGTTTGTATTAATTAATATATATAACTTTAAACGAGCAGGATAAGATTTTACAATTTGTGTAATTTTTATTTTTCCTCCAGTTGTGAATATTATTCGAATTTTATGTTATAACGTAATATAGCAATAACCGCGGCTCCGCCCGCGTTTAATTACTATTTAAAAATTAGGATTGGTGTTAGAAGGTTGAAAATTTAACGTTATAAGTATTTTTGATGCCAAAATAATTTTATCTTTCCAGTATGCAAAATAAACTTTATTTAAAAGTCGTGAGTAGCATATCAGGTTAATATTCTTACTCTCTCTGTCTCTAAGACCAACGATTTCTCTAGGATGAAAAGCGAGCAAACATTTCTACATTACTTACTCAAATATACTTTATATGGAAATATTTGTTTAAATATGTAAATAGGTAGTTTGTGATGGCCAGTGCCTCATTAAAATAATACAATAACAGAGTTGAGTATAGGTTTAAGAACGCGAGATTGACAATAATTTTAAGCTTGAATTAGGCTCCATTTCACGCGTTAGGGAATACCCACTATTTTTAAATTTATGTATTCCTTTTTCATCGCGCTATAATATTATTAGTTTTTGTTCGAAGTGTGGAAAGTAGTAACTAAATGTAAAGTGCAGGAGCCTGCGCCCACGCATACGTTATATGTACATATTTGTTTTCTTATACAATGCATCGATCACGTGGGAAGTTTATTTTTTGTTTATGTACAATGTACATATTATGCCTAAAGTTAAATTTAATATAACTTTTTTTATGTAGACAGCTGAATAATTAGCTGTGGGTGATTTTTTTTGGCTTTTATATCTTAGCAGCAAATGAAGTTCACTTGTAAAATTGTACTTATTACGATTTCTTGAGTTGAGTATAGGTTTAAGAACGCGAGATTGACAATAATTTTAAGCTTGAATTAGGCTCCATTTCACGCGTTAGGGAATACCCACTATTTTTAAATTTATGTATTCCTTTTTCATCGCGCTATAATATTATTAGTTTTTGTTCGAAGTGTGGAAAGTAGTAACTAAATGTAAAGTGCAGGAGCCTGCGCCCACGCATACGTTATATGTACATATTTGTTTTCTTATACAATGCATCGATCACGTGGGAAGTTTATTTTTTGTTTATGTACAATGTACATATTATGCCTAAAGTTAAATTTAATATAACTTTTTTTATGTAGACAGCTGAATAATTAGCTGTGGGTGATTTTTTTTGGCTTTTATATCTTAGCAGCAAATGAAGTTCACTTGTAAAATTGTACTTATTACGATTTCTTGAGTTGAGTATAGGTTTAAGAACGCGAGATTGACAATAATTTTAAGCTTGAATTAGGCTCCATTTCACGCGTTAGGGAATACCCACTATTTTTAAATTTATGTATTCCTTTTTCATCGCGCTATAATATTATTAGTTTTTGTTCGAAGTGTGGAAAGTAGTAACTAAATGTAAAGTGCAGGAGCCTGCGCCCACGCATACGTTATATGTACATATTTGTTTTCTTATACAATGCATCGATCACGTGGGAAGTTTATTTTTTGTTTATGTACAATGTACATATTATGCCTAAAGTTAAATTTAATATAACTTTTTTTATGTAGACAGCTGAATAATTAGCTGTGGGTGATTTTTTTTGGCTTTTATATCTTAGCAGCAAATGAAGTTCACTTGTAAAATTGTACTTATTACGATTTCTTTGTGGAAATTTACTGATTACAACACTAGTAAATGTATGCCTATTAAAACTAGTAACTGTTATCGGAATATATTATCCATTTAAGTTAAAGTTGCCTAATTGTGAAATTGCCCAATTTTTATAGATTACCTATGCTACTAAGAGATCAATAAAATCTACGTTTTCACGTACTCATTGTAATTTAAACCAGATGAATTTTAATAACGTCCTTGATTAATTAAAAAATAAAAATATTTTTTTTGTACTTACACATTAATTATTCAGACCATGCTCGAAAGGATCAGTGCAAACTATGCTATGAGGTTACCTGGCCGCCACGTGCCTAGCGCCTTTTAAGATTATGCACTGGCAGTATCCTGTATAGTATGAACGATAGACGAGGTCTGAAATATAAAGAAGTACAGCTAAGAAGTTTCGCACGTGACAAGGATGTTAAAGTTGCTTTGAGTAAATATCGACCAGTAGAGATGACTCTAGCTCTCCTCATATACTGGAGTTTGCCACAAATCATATCGCATGTCTAAACGGTTTATACAAGACAATCGGCACAACGGTATGCATTATCGTCTTAACACGGATCTGAAAGCATTTTGTTGGCCGCGAAACCTTTTTAAGCGGCACGGACTATTGCTAATTACTTGCCAAACTATACGCCTCAGTTTTCGTACTAATTCAATTAGCAACAGATAGAACTCTGACAATGTTTTGAATAAGGCTAAGGCTTGATGTATTATCATTTGATAATATGAAAGTTAGAAGCTACATACGTTCTACTACTAGACTCCTAGAGTATATACTTACTCGTAGATGCTGTAATTTTTATTTACGTTTTTAAAATATAGTGAATCAATTCAGTATAATTCAATAGTTTATATTGAAAATTTGAGTTGTTACATTACTTTGTTTAGGATAAGGCAAGATTTTCGGACACAAGCTGGCAAATCCACCGGACATGGACTCGTAATGGGGATCCTTTGCAATTGTCACCGCCACCTGTGCGAGCTGATAACACTCTACCATCCGCTGCTGTGTCTTCTCCACTTCGCAGCGATCAGAACGGCATCTACGACACAATCACGGTTAGTATAACATAGTTGTTATTTTAATTCTTAACTTGGCATATGAAATTCTAGTCTTATATTAACTCTTTTTTACGATGTTATATTTTATGTAGGAAATTTTACGGTGTCAATGAACAGAAAAAATTTGGTGTTGGTAAATTAGGAATACGTCAATCTACATTATAACATTTTATGGTTTGCTTATACGCTACATTATTTAAATACGTACGAGAAATAAAATATTCTTGCAAGTACGTACATTGTACAGTTACAGCTGTCTCCTCTAGGCCGACAATTAAATTGAAGGCTTATATTCACCACATGTTTAAAGACAATTTATTTCATATACTACCATGACAGTTAATAAATAAATCAATTAGAGTCATGTTGATGGACGTTGTAATAATTTGAAAGCAGTGGGTAGAAAATTGAATAAAATGACCGGGTTCGTACGTCAGGTCCCGTCACGCGGCGGCCGCACGCGCACCATGGAGTATAACGATGCAGAAGCTGGGCTACATTCAGCTATAGATTTGCATGAGGTGATTATAAATCATAAACTGCGGCCCAGCCACGGTTAAGGTGCATTCACAAGTTACCTATTCCTGTTGTTCAACTAATGTACCTTTGTGCCAGAGCGCTCGTAAAGTAAGGGTTATTGCCCGCAAAGGTTCAGAGACCACCTTGAGTTATTGTGAGCTTAGAATGTTAAGTTCCTTAACTACAGAATCGGGAATAAAGCTACTTCTAAACAAATTTTTCACTAAAATATTGTGTGTTCTTTACCGCAACTTCCAGCTCACTCATATACACCCACACGATGCCCCAAAAGGTCGAATTTTTACCGTTTACTATTTTGTTTGTTTGTGCAAATGTTTTTCTTTCTCATGGTATTCAATAAGTGTGTTTAGGACTTTTAAAAAGTTTTCGAATGATTTAGTACCTACATCTTAATACCTATTTATAATAATGTTATTCTTAATTCCTTTATTGTACACAAATGTGTCTAAAGATAAAAAAAAATACAAAATAATATGTACAAATATTATTATATATATCAAAAGATCTTACAGATGTTAAGTTACACTTTTAGTTTCCATTTAGCAGGACATTGAGAGCAATGAACCAATACTGTGAGCATTCGATCCCAGTTACAATTGAAGCGCCAATCGACGAGCTAAATTTTTTGCATATTTTTTTATTTGACACCATTTAATTTGCTTCAAGTTATTATAAAAATTTAATCGTGGGTGTAGATTTTAATCAATCTCTAATTATCGATTTCGAAACATTTCAACAACAACTGACAAAATCTTCCTTGGGATCATTTGATACGTGTTAATAAGTCCAATAAAAAACTGTAAGTCTATCGCATGTTAGTTTCAAAGTATGATTTTATTTAATGATATTTTTTAAATTATATAATGTGGAAAACTTATATTACTTAATAGATTCTTGAATTAAAAATATATATTTTAAGCCGTAATTTTTGTGGTCTAATCCGACCCATGATCTTTTTAATAAATAAAAATTTCAGGACATTATTACACACAGCGCCATCTGGTTCCATAGTGAAGTACGCGGCTTACGGATACCAGATAGTTAATACCCTATACATAATATATCACTTTAAATACATAATGCAAGTAGGGTCACTAAAACTGCCCCAAACGTGTCGTCGATTTTATATAATACTAGCAGTACCCGCGGCTTCGCCCGCGTTAATTTTTTTAATATTAGGAGTCAATCCCGCGGGAACTCCGGGATAAAAAGTAGCCTATATGTTATTCTGGGTCTTCATCTACCTACATACCAAATTTCATCGTAATCGGTTCAGTAGTATTTGCGTGAAAGAGTAACAAACATCCATACTCACAAACTTTCGAATTTATAATATTAGTAGGATAATATATAACTTTAAATGCATAATGCAAGTAGGGTCACTAAAACTGCCCCAAACGTGTCGTCGATTTTATATAATACTAGCAGTACCCGCGGCTTCGCCCGCGTTAATTTTTTAAATATTAGGAGTCAATCCCGCGGGAACTCCGGGATAAAAAGTAGCCTATATGTTATTCTGGGTCTTCAGCTACCTACATACCAAATTTCATCGTAATCGGTTCAGTAGTATTTGCGTGAAAGAGTAACAAACATCCATACTCACAAACTTTCGCATTTATAATATTATTAGTAGGAGTAGGATATAAAGTTATCTTATAAATATAAAGTAAAAACTTATGTAGACATATAATTCTGGTATGTTTGTCTACACATTTACCCATAATTTTTCAATTGCACCTGTGTACACCGCAATGTTGTTTGTTTAAAATTAAAACGTAATAAATATTTTAAAGTTTTCAGAATGTTAAAAATTTCAATTTATAAATTAATTCAAATAAATAACTTATTTGAGGTACGATGTAATGCCTATTTCATATTTTATAAAACAAAGTTTATATAAAGATACTTTCATAAACACCATATAATATTATGTAAATCCTATGAATAATTTGATTTCGGACTCGTTTAAACCTGCTAAGTCGGCAGTGCTATTACTTTCTAACAATAGTAGCATGACATGTAAAAAAATGACCTAATCGTTGTCGATTTTCAAAGTAAAGAGCAGGCGTCCCCCTCGTCCGGTTAGAGCGGCGTAATTGTGTCTATCAGTATTGATGGTCGATCAGAACTCTTTCGCGCTAATGCGCCGATTAATGCGGCTATTCAAATTCCCACTGCCTTATAATGGAAAGCAAAGTGGAATATCACGTTCTAGGACACCGCAGTATTTTCATTGTATATCATATATTAAAATACTGAAAACATATTATTTGTTAACATTTTTGATTATTTATTTTACAAAACAAAATAATAATTTTGTTGTGAACGAAATGATTATTATTTTGATTTTATTTTAAGTATTTCGTTCTTAGACCATCATAATCATTTGATTATGTCATGATGCAGAGCTTACTCTAATATGAAAAAATAATTATTATCTTATTATTCTTATTTGAAAAGTATTTTCTAGAGTCTAGACTCTAGACCAGTCAACATTTTTTTTATAAATTATAAACGTAAGCGACCTTCGAGTACCTATCTAATAAAAAACAGGCAATATTTTAAAAACAAAATTAAATCTCTGTCAAAATCACACGACTTTCATGAATAAAAGATTCGTTCACGGAAAAGGTAGTACGTAGATGAGGCTGTGTTTTAGCTTCTGTAGTCGTGAATGAATAATTTAGGATACTACTCCTGGCTTTACTGGCTGGTAATAAAAATGCTTTACTTATACAAGTTCAATACTTCCTACTATAATATTATTTTAAATGTTCACATAACAATGATTTTTGATTCGTAAAGTATAAATTCTGTAATAGGTATTAATATTTAATATCTGTTGGTATGAAAACATAAATATGTCAAGATCTTGCAAATTACGTAAGACGAACGGTCTATTCCGGAGAACAAGTACTGCTAATGCGACTGTTTGGAATTTTAAATGCTTCCAAGGTTTGTATTACGAGGTTGAGCATATTGATGTGTGGATTTGTAAATATAGATGATCTCATTACATTGCAATACACGAAATGCGTATCTAAAATAAATTCTATAAAAGATCTTGTACTTTATTTGCGTTTACATTACTAAAAGTTTTCGTTTCCGAACTTCAACTATTATAGGAAGATAGAGAAAGCATAGCGAATTCGCTTACGCCATTATCAAGACACTGTTTGGCGGCGTTACTCAGCGTTGCACTTTTACAGTCCAGACTGGGTCTGATAGTATGTTCAGTGATTTAGTACCAGCAGTAAATGGAACCAGCGACATCCAGCTATAGCATAGTCGCATTTAAAAATAATGCTTAATTTGGTCATATTAACGTGTAACACATGAAAATGATATCTTTAATATCAATACTACTCGTAATACTTTTTTCAAATTAGAAATGCGAACCACAAATCTTTGTTTCTGTATGATGTCATCAGTAATGGCAGATTCGAGATTCTTGTTTCCAGTTTGTTCGACCGTCATAAAATGCGAGTTTATGGTTAAACATGAGTAGCCGCCGATGATAAGTAGGTATAGGGAGTTGTTATAAGGAGCATGTATCATTAACATTAAGTGCTTTTGAGAGGTTTATATGATTTTTCTTTTATTAGATATCAAGAATAACGTATTTGCAATTGTTCTTCCGGCTGACATTTTTTATTTAAAATGTGAGATTTGTTTGTTATTTTTAACGTAGTTGAGGTTTGACAAATAGGGTGGTCTACCATCTTTGAAGGAGATATACATCGCATCAGGTGTCGGTGTCACAGTGTCAATGTATGATTGCGGGCAGCGTGATCGACGTCGCCGTAAATTTAATTCGACATTTAGACAATAGCAATGCCGCCCCTTCACTCAGATCTTGCGATAAGGTCTTGCTTATTAGAGTAAGATCCCAGTGCCGCCAGACCTACGTCATTTTAGCAAAGCTAAAATTTCCATGATTTATAGTCTAGTATGTAGTTAAGAGAGTATGCGTACTTACTAGCTCGAAAGCGGGGCCCTTTCACAGGTAGCGCGAACTAAAGGTGTTTCAAAACTGTACTCACCTACGTTAAAGTAGAAAGGCTCATATTTAAATATATTGTTGACAATATTATCAAAAATAGATAATCGTTATTGCCAAACCGTTTCTGTGGGCCATTACTTCCGCCAGACGTTATAAAGATTGCTTAAAAATTAGGTAAACTACGTCATTTTAGCAAGCCTAAATTTTACATATATAACTACCTGGTACTATTTCCAGACTTTTTGTAAGCAGCCAGACCAATCCAATGGGCCAATTATTTTCCCAGACACCTCAAAGTTTCCCTGTGAGTGCGAGCGTGAGGGTGTCATTCGTGCGCTTTAATTCGAGTGAGAACACTACATGGCTTTATAATACAGATAATTGAAATGATGGTTATATTATTTATTGAGCTTGATTAAAATTTTAAATAAATATAGTTATGATCATTCACAGATATTTAGATCAAATAAATTTAAAGCAATAGGTATGTATTATTTTTTATTAAAATTTTGATTAAAAATGTTACAATTGACAAATTAAAATTAAAAAAATATGATCTATTATGTTATTCATCTCCATTCTCTTCGTTGCTCGAGTTTCTACTTCCCTCATCAAATTCACATTCATATTGAATATTCAATTCATCTTCACCATCATGGTCAACCTACTAATCTCAGCCTCACATTCTGCAATAAACGTTTTACGTAGAGCTTCTCCGTGTTTTTCAATATTAAGGAGAAATGTTTCCACCTCTGCTGATGCTGCCTTCCCAGTTGAAATATTTATTAAAACATTTTTAGGTACTCCTACATCGAATGGATTAATAAATTGTTGAAAGATATTCAAAAAATTTGTAATTGCATATTACTATTTTGGATATTATGATCGTTCAAATCTGCTGTAATATCTTGATCTTTTTGTAAATCCAATTTTTCATATACCTAGCTGATTATCGTTGCGTCAAGTCATGGCTTCGAGCCCATCGCTGACGTGCTGAGATGGAATTAGTAAATTGCGTTATACCTAAAATTTTATAATATAATTTTTTTTATGTTGTACTGTACAATTTATATAAATCATCTTTATATACATAAAATTTCGATACTAAATGATTTTATGAATTTACGACAATTACAAATATCTTTTCCCAGTTCAAAATTCAAATTATTTTTTATATATAAATACTTGAAGCTACATATTAAAATACATTCTGAAAAAGAAACTAATGTAATTACGGATTAATTAAACATTTATTTTCTTCAATCTCCGTACCTGTAAGTCTCCTGGCAGCATCTGCATTTATTGTTTGTTCTAATACTAAGTCAATCGGCTGACTTGAGAAAGGTTTATTAGTTCTTTTAATGCCGAAGCAACCTTTCTTAAACTCCTTAAATATGTCAGGATGAGTTGTGGCAACGTTCAATAAATTAGTGTGGTATTTCACTCCCCATCGTGCATAGTTTTGTTGCTTACATACGAAGAATAAATTAGTGATTTTTGGCAGTATAAATCTGAACAGTTCGTAATCTCCTATGCGGATACTTCTTGACAAAGTTAAATAATAATGTACAAGGCGGACATAGATTAAATAAAACTGTGCTGTTTTGCTATGCTCGCCGTTTAGGGTCTCTTGTTTATAAATGTTATGATCATTTAATAACTCATCAACTTCTTCATTTTCTATTTTAAACGATGATATAGGACAGGTCCCTAGACGAATAACTTCCTGTACCATTAGATCCGTGAATACAATATTTTTAATCTCTAAAAATGACTTAAAATGTAAAACTTCCAGTCCATTTGCCACCAAAGGATGAAGCCTTTTACACCTGTTGAAGTGTTTCCCTTCAAGGAATCCATTTAATCCATTTTTATTTAACACATATAGTGTTCTCACTCGAATTAAAGCGCACGAATGACGCCCTCACGCTCGCACTCACAGGGAAACTTTGAGGTGTCTGGGAGAATAATTGGCCCATTGGATTGGTCTGGCTGCTTACAAAAAGTCTGGAAATAGTACCAGGTAGTTATATATGTAAAATTTAGGCTTGCTAAAATGACGTAGTTTACCTAATTTTTAAACAATCTTTATAACGTCTGGCGGAAGTAATGGCCCACAGAAACGGTTTGGCAATAACGATTATCTATTTTTGATAATATTGTCAACAATATATTTAAATATGAGCCTTTCTACTTTAACGTAGGTGAGTACAGTTTTGAAACACCTTTAGTTCGCGCTACCTGTGAAAGGGCCCCGCTTTCGAGCTAGTAAGTACGCATACTCTCCTAACTACATACTAGACTATAAATCATGGAAATTTTAGCTTTGCTAAAATGACGTAGGTCTGGCGGCACTGGGATCTTGAACTATATGTATTCAAAACGTTTAAAGATTACACGTGAAGTTTCTACTGTTGCAATACAATATTATGTTGTTAGCGATTCTAATGTGTACCTACGATTAGGTTAATAAAGCATTAGTTTAAACGTGGTAGTTGGAACTCATGGCCTTTTTATCGTGGAGGCATATAGGCTTTATATTACTTCATGTGGTATGATACGTAAAATCTAAGAACTTTGTTTCTGGTCTTGGGAAAGCGGACTTTAGCCACATGAAATTTTAATCTATACATATAAATAAAATTGAAGTGGGTGTCTGTTTTTAATTTCAAATTAACAGCCTTTCACTAAATGCATATGAAAGTATAACATACGATACTAACATCAAAAAATCAAATTTTAAAATTTGGCCTGTCTATTTGTTCCCGCTAAACTCTGAAACGGCTGGACCGATTTTCACTCTCGGATAGCTAATGTTATATGGAGTAACTTAGGCTACTTTTATTTTAGAAATTTTATTTAGTTTAACTTACCCGCGGCTTCACTCGCGCTAAATCGGAGAGGGTCGAATCCGAGCAAAGCGAGGTTGAATCGCTAGTATAATATATATAACACAATATGCCTTACGAAATAAAAGAGGATATATTACCCTAGCCTAGGTTACCTAACTAAAGCGGAGAAGTTTTTTCATCCAAAGGCAACAATTAATATAGACGTTATAATTTTAATAGCGTGATAGAATTTTGGAATTTATAGAGATAGCAAAAGCTTCGAACTACTCTCTTTTATTTCATTATTAAAGGAACTACAATTATTACTGCTAAGTACTTTATATATTATTAAGATAATTAAGAAATTTAGGAAAAGGTAAATAAGACAAAGGAATTCGCAATAATTCTTTTTATTTACCACCAGTTCGGAAAGATTAAACCTCTGTCCTGAGAAGAACTGGCGAAAGAAACTCAGCGGGACTACTTTTTTTAATATCATATTATATAACAATAAATACAGCCACAACAATAGTTTGAATATAACTTGATCAACTTCAATATAATGTATAACAAAGAAACGTATATGACATAGAAATATATCAGCAAAACACCATCAAAATAATTGGAATTCAAATAAATACAACATATTATTTTGACCATTAAATCATATACGTTTTGTATCATTTAATAGTATCTGAATAATTATAGAAATATAGAAATGTTATTTCTTATTTCTTATTTTTAAAAGTCACGATTATTACAAATGTAAAATAGTAACAATACAAAGTTAGAGTACTTAACTTGCTCAGTGAAGTGCTCCGGACTGTAGTCGGGATACGACCAACCGTTTCACAATTCATACACCTCCTTTTATATCATTGACAGTCAATGACAGTCTAAAACATCCTTTCAGTAAATAACTTGTAACTTGTTAATTATAATTCTTAAATTCGTTATAATAAATAAATAGTGTTTATAATATTATTTATCAATAATTTCGTAAAGTAATGTAATTTATAATGACTACTTATAATATTTATTCATAAGAATAAAAGACAATCAACAATAGTCAAAACAACTTCCTTTATAGGACATTTTACTTCTAAAATTGACATAATAATAAAGAAGATATTTCATATTGGTTTTCTATTAATAAATTACTATAAATTTCACTATAATTATATACAAATTTACAATTTATATTATCAAGCGCAGAATTGAACCCGGAAATTTCAAAACTTTCGACATCCGGAAATTTCAAGTCCTCCGTCTTATATTTGATCATATAGAATCTTAAACTATCTAAAGGTTTTTAATATAATAATAATCTATTCGTTATGGATTGATAGAAGTACGATTAAAATAAATTGCTTTTGACTGTAATTGGACGTCAAAGCGGCCGCGAGCTTTGGTTAAACTTTAGATAAATGATTGACTTCAAATCGCGAATCTTTCTCGCGAGTCAGTGTTGTGCTTATTACCTATTAAAATCTACAACATATCTCGTATATGTCTGATTGCGTTGAAATTAAAAAAAATGTTTTAATCTTTTCATTTATTTTCATTCTAATTTTCCTACATAACATTAATTGAAATAGCTGTACTTGAACATTAATAAAGTCAATAATAATAATCAGCGCCGTTATCTTATGAGGTCAATCTTAGATTGTAGATAATTAGTATTACGTAATTCATTAATTGATCAACAATATTTACATTCAGGAAGACGACGAAATTCATCTTCATTTATTTGTAATTTAGATAAAGATAAGCTTAAATCAAATCGGCTACGAGCAATTAACACGGAGTTCTGCACGATGTAGACCGGAACTAATAATGTAGCGTTCTCAACAGCACAGCTTTTTGCGAATATTTTGCCTTGTTAACAACTTTTATATAATCTATGAGCTACCTTTATAGTATAGGTCTAGTAAAATGGTATTTTAAACATTCGCACAATGTAAAGGAACTGGATCTTTATAATAAGAAAATAATCGGGGTCAAATATTTTGCATATGCCAATAAATCTTTCGATTTCTAAGCTGGAACTTTGATTTCAAGGGCTTGATAAATATTCTTTGTATTTTTTTCTGTTCTTAGAAGACATAATGAATTCCAATACGTAGAAATATCGTAAATATATTTTTTATACTATTTTACACGATCCAGCACAGATGGTACGATGATAGGGAATAACGGATACGACTGAATCGTAATATGCATTTATAAATATTCATCTTTAAATATTTACAAATTAAATCAAAGCAGATGGTATTCTTGATAGAGGTACGATTAAAATAAATAATATAAATTATAAATGTACTAACCCCCACGCAAAAGAGCGGTGTTTTAAGTACAACGTGTGTATGTGTGTCCGTTTATGGCATAGTAACGCCTAAACGGATGAACTAAATTTAATTTAGTTTCTTGTTTCGATTTAATCGAGTGTTCTTAGCTATAAATCAAGAAAATCTGTTCAACCGTTTGCACGCTATCAGCTCTTTTCTTGACGGTAAAAGAATATAGTCAATTTCCTCCATTCAAAATTAAGTATCCCCTTACTTCAATGACATTGTTTGCATCGATATGGTAACCTTGGATTTATGCTGCAGCATCACCTGCAATCTGCAAGTTATTTAATTCTTTACTGAGATAATGCAAAGATATATAAAGATAAGGCTCATCGAAATGGCTTTAATGAGTAGATGGTGTTATGGGTTTCTAATGTTTTTAATTTTAATTTCTAGAAGTACTGGCTACATCTCAAAATAGTATAAGTTATTTTATTTACTATTACAATTCAACACGCGGTAATAAAATTCGGGTTCTTACTAATTACTTTATTATGTATCCGGTATTATCTTTAATCAAGATCATTAAGAACAAAATTAGGAGGCAACTAAAAAATAAAAAAAAATATATTCTTTCTTGAACTCAAAAGATAACTTACAGTGATAAGAATAATTTCTAATTTATAAGTAGGCTATTTATACTCACGCCAATAATGTAGTGAAAGCATTACATAGTTCGTTAACTGTGGCGCTTAAATAAGTTGACGGGCTGAAGGGCTTGGAGTGAAATTAATCTTAGATCTGCAATTGTTTCGCACGAGTGACGAGTCGGCCTATAGTATAGCTTTCGTACTACTTAATTTTAATAAATAATATAATACATATTGAAATGTATAATTCAAAACGTGCGTTTATGTTTAGATAGGTACATAAGTACAGGCTACATAAGTAGCATTAGGTTTTCGAAATAACATAATTTCTTATTAACTATTTTTTTTTGTCTCTTCAATAGATAGATGGTTTCGTAAATGATAATATTACGACGCTGATGATGATAAATTATATATTTATGATGGAAAACCGAGTGAAGCTGGTTCAAATTCAGGTCCGACTCTCGCATATCTTATATTTCCGTGTACGAATCATTTTCAAAATTATTATCACCTGCATGTACCTAGATGTCACATCCATGTGCATTATGCAGACCGCTATGGGCTTACTTCATCGCATTGAAAGAAAGCCCCTGCCCAGCAGTGGAATGTTAAAGAGGGCTATACACAGTATAAATTTGGTAAGTTTTAATATTTTCGTGAATTGAAAAGTTGTACTTATTTTTAGTAAGTTAACAAAAAGAAAAGTCACATAAATTCTTTGTCTTGAATTATTTAAGTATAGCAAAACATTGATCACACGTTGCGTAATTCTGGAAGATTATATTTTCGACGGGAATAGAATAAACAGAGGTAACACACGCACAGGTTCTTATATTTAACCTAGGGGTAATAGCCGCTTTTACCTCGCTAATGCAAGATTTGTTTACGGAAGTGTATTGCATCGCTAGCTGCATATTCTCGTCGACGTTTCTTTATAAAATTATGAATGAATAACCACATTGTGGTAATTTGTGTAGTACCTACTTACAATTCGAGTCTTTATTTCATACGAAAAGTAATTATTATCTTAACATGACAGAAATAAATTAATGTAGATAAAACTCATAAACATATTTTTAACATGTAATAAATTAGTTAAAAGAACGCATGAATAATTTATTTATTGTAAGCTTCTTCAAGGACATCTGACTGGCGAATAATGAATAAAAATAAAAGTGTTGAACAACAGCATTCCCGACGAGGTTCCAGTTCAATTAGATTCGTTAGATTATGCCAATTACTGATTTCGTACTTGAATTATAATGTTGCTCTGCCTTTAAAGAATTATTAAGCGTGGACTTGGAACGAATGTTTTTACTATCTTTTTGCTTGTAAAGATTGTTTATTAATTATTAATTATTATTAATGTTATACCTTTTTCTTAGATATAATAATTACAATACTTACTTTTTATTAGATCAATTTGTTTTTATTTATATTTATTAGTTTGGTCATTTAAAATACGAATAAGGTAATTCCAACTGTACCAAACAAAAATAAAACTTTAAAAGCTCTTTTCTTTCTTCCGTTCTCGTTTCTTCCAATTTACGCACTAAATAAAAATATTATGAGATTAACAAATGCATTCTTTGTCAGTCGTTTACGATATATAATATCCATAATACAAAACCTTGGCATATTTTTAGTTATGTAGGTATATATTTAATACGGTAGGAAAGTTTCAAGGTAGTTTTAAAGGTACTAAAGTATAAAGCATACGGGCCAATAAAAATAAAAGTTACGAATAGAAGAATTGTTTACATATTGCATATTACTATAATCTTAGTGTAAAAATTTAAGCACGCGAAAAGTAGCGAACAAAGACTAGTGGCCAAGGAGGCGCAGCGAGACAGCGAGATGTGCGTTGCCTAGTAACGAGGCGTCACAGCGGCGAGCGTCGAGACGCTGCGGGCGCCAGTGCCTCTCCCGGCGCCGCACGCTGCGTCTCACGCTGCAACGCCCCACCCAAAATTACTCAAAATTTACGTGAAATGTTGTGATTATATTCGTAAAGTTGTAGCAAGTGTCGCACTATCCTTGCCATATTAAATTTATACTATAGTGATAGTGAGAGTGAAAAAATGTGTAAACGTGAAATTTCTTTTATTATTTTACATAAAACGTCATAATTTTTAGAATTAAAGTGCACTATTCCAGTGTAACATAAATATTTAATATTTAAAGACACACTCTTCTTGCACCTTTTTTATTTTAGAAATAAAATAATTAACTAAAAATTATATAGATGTCAAGATAAATTATATAAATACAAAACATGATAAAGAAGTACAAGCAACGCGATAGAGTCACATTATACAAGATAAGATAATAGAGTCTTGATTATTCTGCGAAATATTTATAGAACGCCTTAGAGGCCCGTAATATTTAATTAACACTTAAATTAAATTTACATAGGCGGTAGCAAAAATATATAAATATTTTTGACTGTGCTTATAATTCATAAAGTCGGAAGGTATTCACCGAGCAAATGCAGTAAAAGGTATCCTGCTGAGCGTCACGCATGAGCATTCATACTCGTAGCACTGTAGGGGAAAATAAACAAAAATTGTAATCAAAGTGTAAGAACAAAGATTGTCTGCAGTCGGTGACCGTTCACGCCATACATAACGCTTTTTATTTATATGAGCTTTACCCCATAGGTTATTCACCCTCTCGCATTAGGCACGAGCTTATTAGGAAGGTCAGGGTTATACGTTTCTAAAATTAGCTAACTTTTCGATATAATATATATTTTGTTATAATTTAAAGGTACATTCATAATGGCTATGAATCTTGATAAATTCTTATGTAGGAATTATATCAATTTCTAAAGTACCTTTTATGTATTTTAGTTTTAAAATTTAATAAACGCAGAATTGCTACGATGGTTTCGTATATTAAATGCCGATGGAAAATTAGTAATTGTTATATCACAATAGACAATTTGTCAATGTGCAATTCGTGTCGCGTGTAGGATACCGCAGTGCAGGAGCGCATGCCCCCGGCGACCTGTTTTTCGCTTATATCGTCAGGTTCTTACATCTCAGTATTCTCTTCCCACAGGATATTTTCTTCATTCGAAATAGGAACCAATATAAAATTAATTTATCTATATCCGGTTGCAAGAAATAATGTAAATTCAGCGTTTTTATTTATAGTTTATGCATAAAATAAATATATTTATAGAATCATGGGGATAAGAACGCCTAGTTAAAAAAATAGGTACATGATTTGATAAACATTAGGATGTTTAATAAGTCATATCAAAGTACATCAAAAAGATGAATATGGGCTCTATTGGCGCTTGACGTGAGGATGCGTCCGCGAGTGCCGACTGCTCGTGAAGCGGAGGCGGCGCGTGCGTTACATCGCCTAGCTTTTGCGTTGTGGCGCGCAGCATTTTATCTACAACGGAGTCCGACACGCAATTCTCGAATAACGTCTAATAACCGACAGGATCGGACGATGGTGTGTACATATTACGTGTGGAGTACCAATTCCTAATTGATATGATGAATACAAATTCATACGACTAGACATATTATAACTTTTTGTAGAGATATAAGGAATCCTTTTTTGGCAATCGATTTAAACAAAATAAGTTAATGAGCAAAAAGTTTTATACAAAAAATTGGACAACTTTCTTTCTCCGATAATATAAGTCAGTTACAACTTTAGTATTTTAAATAATCGGTTCCATCGACATGTTGACTGACATTGATGAAAATCTGGGGTCGATGGATGGTCGATCGATGGAGTTGATGTGAAACAACCAATAAGAGTAAAAAGTGGAAGTGGCCAGCGCGATGGTGTCGGCGCTTTGCGTTCCGAGCGATCCGCATTGTGATTAGATAATGCCAATTCCGAGAGATTCTCGGCCTCAAGATATGCATCAGATTTAAATGTTTGCATTTTATTTAATTGATCTTAAGAGAGAAATTTGAGTTCTTTTAATGCGAAAAGGTTTTGAAATTATGTTTCAAACATTCCGTTAACATCATTCTGGCACATTAATAATTATATTTTTATAGTTATTGTACTTGATTATAGATGTTTTACTTTAAGTGGAATTTAGAGTTATCCATAAAAAATCTAATAAAAATGTTTTTAAGAAATCACTTTTATGAGGAACTGTAATGAAATGTCATAAGGTGCGTTGATGAACATTAAGGCAGCTAACAGCGTAATGGCAATTAGTGACGGAACCCCCTGTAAAAGCTGCAGTAATCACTTAGGCCACACCTTGCTTGATGCCATCATTTATCAGAAATATTGAGCTCGACCCCACACTTCACACATAATCATGATAGCATCTGTTCTTAGTGAAATGAAAAAATATATAAATATTCGAAAGTATTATATTCAAAATGAAATATCTGTAGGCACGAGTACTTACGCACATTTATAAAATGAATTTTATTTTTCAAAACTACGTATAAGTATTTTATACATGAATTTATTCTATTTAATGAAATCATTCTAACATATTATGATTAATTATACAAAACACAGTATAAAACTTTTTCCCTTTTAAGTATATCTCGAATAGGTATTTCAACTACAGAACTAGATACCTGCTATAAATAATATTATATTAAAAATCTATACAATTGGTGCCATAACGACAAGATTTACAAAATTATTTTTATTTTTATTAATTAAATTATTATAATTACTCATTATATAAATAATAGTTATAATTATTTTGTTTCAGACTCGTGCGGTCAGCGCCCCAGCATCTTCAGCAACAACCATATTTACCAGAGAACATGTTCGTAATAATTAATTACATTTTTAATAGAAATAAGCTCTAGCTTCAAGCTTAGTCTACTTGTAATGTTCAACAGTGAAAGTGCTATATTACTTACCTCTTTTGTTCATCTACATTTTAAACAGTAAACAAATAAATGCGACTCTATACTCTATAGTCCTTAGTTAGTAAAATTATTACTTTACTCCAATTTATATTATTATTAGTATGCAAGTTAATCCGCTTAGCTTCCTAACAGTAGAAATTAGTAATTCTCATAGTGAAATAATCGGATTTGTTGCATTGTAAAATTCAAAACGCATTGCGTTTACTAGCGCCTACGCATAGCTTGTGTCACTTTCACAGAATTGTGTCGCGCCTACGTCTCGAGTGTTTGATCTCCCATAAACATACTTGAGTTAATCACGGCTTTTCTCTATTTACCGTTTCATATTCAAGCAGATCAAATTTAACTATAATTATAGACATTTGTAGCTTTACTCACTCACGATTTATTAACAAAATATTGCTGTAAAGTACGACGTCGACTGTTATTACATTCAATTCATTTTATATATTATGACCATAATATATCACAAATTTCTAGGGAGGAGGAGTTCGTTCGGCAAGCTACCCTTGTCCCGGGGGGCCGAACTCGCGGCTAGACCTTTGTTACGTGGCAGAACGTATGCTGGCGCTGCACTTGCCAGAGAGAGACGCGCAAGCGGAAGCGCAGGCTGCACACATGCTGAATAATAAGCACGGCGAACATTACATGGTTAGTACACATTATATATTGTAATTTTTAAAGATTGCATAGCTTAGGTACACTTCAGCAGCTTATATAAGGTAGTTTTAAAAAAATATTACAGGGACAAAGTCGTAAATAGAACCACAACATGTATGTACCTAATACTTCAACGATATTAGGATAACATTTTGTCTAAGTTTCCAGGTCAGCTTTTCTGAAGTTGATGTCTGAAAGACGAATGAACTATATATCCATCAACTGATGATAGTGATATAAATTATAATTACATAATTTAATTATATTAACTCGCATTAGGATTGACATTTTGTTGTGGTTTCTACGAGATTTAATAATGTAGGTAGTTTCACTTGCAAAATTAAGTTATTATAAGTATAATTACTTGTTCATTGAACTTATGATTGTAACAAAATAATGTAACTTTGTTGACTGTGTTTTTCTATATCTGGTCTATGATATTATAATCTATTACCTACATAGGTAAAATAGCCTGTTCAATTAATGTTAACTTTATTTAGTTATTTCTATATCGCGAGCGTTATTTTTATGTATTTATTATTAGGCTTTACACTAAGGCAGAGCGATACATACGTCCTAAGGTCCCTCTATTATTCTGGAATGACTCTCATTTGTATTATTCCAGGTATTCGAAGTAAGTGGTACTGAAAATAGTGATGGGCGAATAGCAAGAAACGTGTTCGGTCGCGCTCGCTCGCTGGGCTGGCCGGGGGCGCTCGCGCCGCCACTGGAGCGTCTGTGCGCCGCTTGCAAACACATTGAGAGCTGGCTCGCTGCACATCCCAAGAATGTCGCAATACTACTAGCATGGTACCTATGTTTTACTATTTTTTATCTCTTCTATTCCAGAAAACATCTACTTTTCCTCAATGATAACATGCAATTAATGCTGTAATATTCACAAACTAGACAGTAGACGGACCTTTGAAACGTAAAGTAAAATTAATACTATATTCTATATTTACAGGGGAAATCGTGAACGTCTCGGAGTATTGGTGGCGGCTTACATGCACTACTCAGCTATATGCGGGGCACCGGAGCATGCGCTGGATCGATACGCGATGCGACGCTATCTCGACGATAGAGTGCCAATTTTTCATCTACCTTCGAATAAACGGTATTTAATTAAAGTACAGTTGTAATCGGTATTAGTACAGTAAATTAGTATATATGTATTTGATTGTATTATATGTATGTATGTAAGTTTGTATTTTTCTACGTATTCATGTATGTATATATCTACGTTTGTAGTTTGTTCCTACACGGCACTTAATGTTCTCTATTATTTCCTTCTCACGCTAAAGGGTGTCTGGTAGAAATCCCTTATCTCTTATAATATCTCTTATAATATAGTCATCCTTTGTATACAAAGTCTTCGCTTTCTTTTTTCTATATGTATGTTTTTTGTGTGGTACATAAATAAATTATGATCAGAAACTGGTGTCAAATTCACGTTGCATTTTGTCGCTAGACATTACCTTATAAAGTGGGACTGATAAAAGCTATTAATGTTATTGTATTGTTAACACTGTAATTATTTGTCATTAATATTTTCATTAAGACCATAATAAAAATCCACCATAAGCATCATAAAAACCATAATAAGCATCATGGTACTCGAAGGCTTATAATCCTATAGTATAAACCACCTCCGGCTAATCAGTATTCCGCTCCGATACACTCGGGCGTCCTAATGAGGTGTTGTGAGACTTATATGTCATAATAGGGAATATTATATACCTTCCTGGCACTACAAATATTACGAAAGAGGTCTTCTAGTTAGCAAGGAGTGAGGAAATTGAACAAAAATATTCCATTCCATATTTTTATTAAACTAGTTATAATATCTGCTAAGTAGTTAAAGTCTTATCGAAATCGGTCCACCTAATACCTATTAAACAACAGACTAACAAAATTTTTAAGAGTTATTTTTTTATAAACATATTATATCCATATAAATTTATTACAAAGCTGTTACTTTTGACATTACAAACAGATACATTACTTTTAGGTATTTAATAATTACTATTTATATGTATAGATTAGAATTGGTATAGTAGTACATAAGTTTCAGTATGTATAATGTTTGTGCTTATTGTTTAATTATTTATATTTTTTCTAGATACATTGACACATTTGCGGGTCTGCTCGCGGGTCAAATCCGAGTGAACGCAGCTCCGCTACACTTAACGCACGTTAGCGTGGCGGGTTCACTCGCCGCGCCCACTGTACCTACGATAGCCTTTCTCAAAATATACGAGAACTACACCTGCGTTTATACTTCGGGTAAATAATAAACAATTATCGTTGTCACTTTATGATTTACGTTAAATAATTTTTAAATAAATACTAATATATTAAAATATGTCTTCCCAGGTCTCTATATGGTCAATGGCGGTGGTTGGACAGTGGGCGTGGGGCGACTGTCGCTGCGCGGCGACGTGCTGGTGCGCGCGTACCGGCGGCCCGCGCACGCGCAGACGCACTCACAGGCGACACAACGACACCTGGTCTTCGCCTGTCAGTTCCACACGTGCGCTGTCGCCGACCACACCCTCTCTTTCACTAAGCAACAACTTGACCACGCTGTGCACGGTAATTCTTGGCACGCGCCCTTCCTGCTTCTATTAAAATTAATAACTCACCCGATGCACTATAAGAATTTTTAAGTATTTTATTACCTACTAGTAAATATTGTAAATATTCCGTTGGAAATTATATAAAAGACGTTAATAAAGAAAGAAGTAAAATACACACCTAAAGTTTTTCCCTTTTTTCTAGCTTTGTTCTTTTAGTATTTTAAGTTTTAATCTACTAAAAAATATATACTATCTCATATTGACACAGAATATAGGTTTTGTAAATACATAATATTTCTTAAATATCAAACTGTAATACCAGAGTTAGTTTGACACAATTTAAAATCGCATATTTTCTTCAGACCCATCATTCCCAAGCGACGGGGCAGTGGAGCTGGTGTTCGCGCGTGGGGAGGGCTCTAGCGGGGCCGCGCCCGCGCCGACGCCCGCCGCGCCGCTGCGGGCCGCGCCCGACGCGCTCGCACGCGCCGACTCGCTTGAACACCTCCGGCCTCTCTCTGCACTCACTGATGATGAGCCTGGTAAGTTTTTAAAGATGTTTCCCCTATTTGATCTTCTTTGCCATCGTGATATAGCCATGGCATGATGAAAACGTGGAATGCATGTAGGTACATATAATTATGGAAATCTTTTTAAGTTGAGAAGAAGACAACTCATGTATTTTAGATTTTTGAGGCTTAAAACGTTGTATGTATATCATTAAAATGATTTAAAAATAAATTATTTTGATGCCATACATAGATTGTAGGTACTAATTATTATTAACGAATGCTTCTTGTTTAAATATGGACATAATACTATAACGTGTTCGCAGTTTTTTCTGTTAAGCAACAAAACCTTGCAATTCATTATTTTATATATACGAATTCAATACTTTAATATCGATTTTATTATAATAATTTTAAAAAATCATGAAAATATGATAAAATAATTTTGTTGCATACCCAACACTGCATAAAAACTTACTTTCTTTTTTCAAATACACTTTTACAAGTACTTTTGTATCATCATTTTTGTAACGTTGCACAACGTCGATCGATCGTCGTTGCGCGCGCGCGCACTGAGCATCACTTGCTTAACGCTCCGTAAATAATATTAATTTTTAACATAAATTCCTTAACTTTAACATACATTTTTATCGCCAGACCTCAGTTTAAGTGACGAACATTGTGTTTTAAAGTTTTTACGTGTGTGATCGTTGTTCATAAAAGTTTTTTAATACTTTGCTAATTGCTACAATAAGTGTTATAACTTTAACTATCCGTGCGCGGTAGTCCGACAAGTGCAAGCGGTCAATGACCTCGAGTACTCGCCCGCTCAGCTGTTGTCTGTGTATGCTAAAGTAGTGATTCGTCGCTTATTGACATTTCGCAAGCTACATATTCCATAATGCCTGTTAATTGTGCTGGCTGCCGTAATAAAATTACGAGTAAAGATTTTTTGAAATGTCATCTGTGTATGTTAACGTACGATTTTTTATGTGTTAACGTTTCCCAAAAAAAATATGATGGCATGCCTAAAGATCAAAAGAGCAGCTGGAAATGTCCGACATGCCGTAACAAGCAACCGAAGTCCGACAACACTAATACACCTGTTCGATGCCTGACTATGGACTGTCCTTCGGAATCGAATATCCCTGTTGCGATCGAAACTCCCTTTAAATATGTCACTCAGCGTAGTAGCCAGCGTAAGTTCGACAACTTGGATGCCAGTCCAACCAGCGACGACACTGATTTACGTACCTTAATTCGGCAAGAAGTAACTAATGCTCTTAATAATTACGCTAAGACACATCTGGACGGACCTCTTCGCAAGATACAAGAAATTAAAGATGAACTTCATGAAATTCGGTTAGAATTACGTTCATGCCAGGAGTCCATGTCTTTTTTCAATGAGAAATTCGAAAACCTCCAACATGAGTGCTCCATAAAATTTAACAAGATTTCCGAAATTACCACTGAAAATGAAACTCTTCGCGCAAATGTTCGTAATTTAAAGTCAAAAATTAATCAGTTGGACCAACTATCACGAGCGAATAGCGTTGAGATTCAATGCGTTCCAGAATCCAGATCTGAAAATATTCTGAAATTAGTTGAACAACTAAGCCGAACTGTAAAATGTCCGATTGATGAAAAAGATATTCACTACTGCTCACGAATAGCAAAAATGAATAAGGATAACTCTCGTCCACGATCAATCTTGGTGAAATTCAGCAGCCCTCGTATCCGCGACACTCTTTTGGCAGCAGTCATCAAATATAATAAAAGTCAGCCTGCCGACAAACTTCAAAGCCGCGACCTTGGCATAGGAGGAACAAAATCATCACCTATCTATGTTATGGAGCATTTGTCTCCTGAACAAAAAGAACTTCATGCTGCTGCTAGAAAGAAAAAGAAGGACCTAAATTATAAATTTGTGTGGGTGCGATCTGGAAAAATATTTATGCGCAAAGATGAAAATGCATCATATATTTACATTCGTGACCTGGAAACCCTTAACAAACTTGAATAATTGCTCATGCGCGTTGTTTAAATTTTAAATTTTAGATATTGCGAATTATTTGGTAAATTTATATTTTAAATTCTATTCTTTAAATGTATATTACCAAAATGTCAGAGGCTTAAATACAAAAACTACCGATTTAAACTTAAACGCTATTAATAGTAATTATGACATTTTATGTTTTACAGAAACGTGGCTTAAATCGTCAGTCTTTAATAATGAACTGTTGGATAATCGATATATTGTATATAGACGAGATCGAGAAACTAGTAAATTGTTTAGCACGAGGGCTAGCGGTGGTGGAGTAATGTTAGCTGTGTCAAACAAGTTAGCGTCTAGACGTCTATATGAGCTTGAAAGTGACTGCGAAGATATTTGGATTAGTATCGATATTAAAACATCAAATAATGCACATGAAAAACTCTATATTTGCTGTGTCTACCTTCCGCCACCACTTCAGGCTCATATACTAAAACATTTTATAGATAATGTTAATAGAGCAATGGAAATAACAAGTAATGTTATTATCGTTGGTGACTTTAATTTAAGCTGCATACCCTGGGATAAAATTAACGATTCCGCAGACATTTCCACATTAAGTCCATTGGCTCATGATTTCCTTAATTTTATAACCTTAAACAATTTTCAACAACACAATAATATTGTTAACCACAAAGGCCGTATTCTAGATTTAGTACTTAGCAACATTGTTATTGATAATTTAACTAGTTCTTCCTCTCTTAGTATTGTAGATGTTCACCACCCACCTCTGTCATTCACGGTCAAAGATTTTTACACCGAATACGTTGAGCCAAATAAAGAGCCTAAATATAATTATTATAAATCTAACTTTGACAGAATTGTAGAGAAATTGATTAATATTGATTGGGACAATAAATTCAAAGATCTCCAAGACGTAGATTCGTTAGTCACAGTTTTTTATAAAATATTCCGTCAAATAATTCACGAAGAAACTCCTATGAGTAAGCCGCGTTCATCGAATTACCCTGTTTGGTATAGCCATAAACTGAGGAGAATGCTTCGTGAAAAAAATAAATATCGGGTAAATTTTAATAAGTATAAAAATCCCATGGATGAGTTGAGTTTTAAAATCCTCAAGGATAGATGCAATAAATTAATTATTACTTGTTATAAAAACTACCTAGATAATCTTGAAAAATCTATAAAATCCAATACAAAACTTCTCCACTCTTTTATTAAAAATAGAAGGAAGAATTCTGGTTCATACCCTATACCAATGCACCTACAAAATAAAGTGGCTAATACTGGAATCGATGTATGTTCTCTTTTTGCTCAGCACTTCTCATCAATCTATAATAAATCTAATAATCATGTAACATCGAACCAGAACCTGGATACTTCACAAACATATTCCAATGATTTCTGTAACATAATTTTATCTGAAAGTCAAGTATTACATTCTCTACTTAAACTAAACCCGAATAAAGGTGCAGGATCAGACGGGGTACCGTCACTTCTGGCGAAAAAATGTGCTAAAGGTTTGTCTTATCCCCTTTCTGTTATATTTAATAAATCTCTTTCTACTGGCACGTTTCCTGTGTACTGGAAGAGGTCACTCGTAGTTCCAATCCCAAAATCTGGCAAAGCAAACCTAATAGAAAATTATCGCCCTATATCAATCCTCCCAGTTTTTGGTAAATTGTTTGAGGCTATGATATGTCCACTTCTTGCGTGGCACGTAAAACAAAATATCACAAGTCATCAACATGGTTTTATGGCATCGAGATCTACTGTGTCAAACCTCTTGACATATCAAACAAGTTTAACTAAAGCTGTAGATTCTCGTATACCAGTCGACGTTATATACACAGATTTTTTTAAAGCTTTCGACATGGTTAATCATAATATTTTATTACACAAATTAGCTCAGTTTGGAATTTCGGGCTGCTTATTGCAGTGGTTTCAAACATATTTAAATAATCGTTCTGCAATTGTAGTCGCTAATGGTTTTTCTTCCTCTGCCTTTGCTATTAAATCTGGAGTACCACAAGGTTCTCATTTAGGTCCAATATTATTTAACATTTTTATTAATGATATTTGCAATAGTTTTAGACATTCCGAAATTTTCCTTTTTGCGGATGATTTAAAAATTCTTAAACCTATTACAAGCCCATTAGATATTAAACTGTTACAAGATGATTTGAATCGTTTAGTTGAGTGGTGTAACACTAATGGGATGATACTAAATACTAACAAATGTATTTATATCCAATTCTCAAAAAATCATTTAACTACTGCCAATAAATATAAAATAAATGGCTCGGTATTACAGACGGTAGAATGTGTTAAAGATCTTGGTGTCTTATTTGACAGCAAACTTAAATTCAACAAACACATTGATTCAATGACGAGCAAATGCTATAAACTGTTGGGCTTTGTCCTCAGAAATTGCAAAGATTTCCGCGATCCACTTACAAAGATTATACTTTACAAAACGCTTGTTAGAAGTTCCTTAGAATATTGCAGTATTATCTGGAATCCTCATTATGAGGCTTATAAAAAGAACATAGAAAGAGTTCAGAAGAGATTCCTCTGGCACCTGTGCTATAGCGATAATTTAATTAAACAATTGCCATCATATAAAGACCGAGTTAAACACTATAAATTAGACACACTTACGATACGTAGAAGTTTGTTGGATATGACTTTTTTACATGGAATGGTGAACGCCAGAACTGACAGTCCATCTTTAGTCTCTGCTTTAGAAATAAATGTCCCAACTAAACTACCTCGCTGTAAAACGTACAATCCATTCCATATTTGCAAATCCAAATCAAACCTGGGCCTTTATTCTCCTTTAAATAGAATATTAAATCAATACAATCGTTTACACAAAATTTCTGATATTGACATATTCTCAAATAAAATTGATAAATTTAAGTCTCTGATATTAGGTTTTTTGAGAGATGCTTATGGTGATAGCTTATAACTTATCTTTGTGTTTATTGTTATGATAAGTATTTTTAGGTTAATATTGCTAAAGTTTTTTTTCTCAGTATTGTTTTAGTTATGTTATTGCATTACTGTCTTAAAACATAATATGCACAAATTGTCATATTTATTATTAAAATTCAAAGTGTTGTGTATTATTTTTTGAAGCTCAGTGCAACAGTTTATGCATGTCGTGGTTGCCTTTAATTGTGATTACAGTTAGATTTAGCTTGGTATTTTATGTTTGTATGTCATATTACTGTATATCATGTTGGTGATCCTAAAATAAAATAAAAAATAAAATAAAAACCTCAATTCTAATCTCTGACTTGCTTCCAGCACTTGTTTCCAAATTCCAATAATATCATTTATCTACATCACAAAGATTTGCATTGTGTATCAACAATGTAAAATGCTGATACCTATGATAATTTTTAAATGTAAAATAATATGTATATTATATGTTTTATAAAGAAAGCGTTATCTAATATCCTACAAACATTTTCTTCCAAAGCTATGAATTGTTTTATAATAAAATAAACACTTATAAAATTTATATTTTATTTCTAAAAAAAAGAAAATTTTGTAAAAAAGTAGGTACATTATGCTTCTAAGATTACCCATATCCAATATTTCACTTATCGTTATTATTTACTAGTTTATGCCTGTGACTTTACTCTGGTAAATTTCACTAAGTTTGTCATGTTTTTGCGCTATTTTTTAAAAAAAAATTTCCAAAGCATTAGAAAATTAAAAAAAAGATGAAAGAGATCGGTAGAGTCGTTTTCAAGTTATGGCGTTACCAAGAGAAACAGACATTCATTTTTATTTATTAAGTATAGGTAGTGTGTAGTAGATTTAAGTGGAAATCGAAATTGTGACCGTAAACCGATTTTTGGCAGACCGGTTAATGGACTATATGCAAATATTGCAATAAAGCCTTTTAGTAACAAAATTATGTTGGAATTCGAAGTACTAAAACGTCATTTTATTAGCTTCACATCCGTTATTTGATGCTTATTTTCGTTAGGTTAGTGTGAGTTGAACGTATGGCATTGCAGGAGCCATATGTTGGCAATAGTAGTAATGCTGCTTATGAGTTAACCTCTCAGCATTGCGTAATATGTTCTTCAGTAAAATTATCTAATATTGTTCTCGGAGTATTTAAATATTTATTTTAATCTGCTTTCTATAAACTAATAAGTTGCATGTTGTTAATTCAATTATTATACACAACAAGTAACTTCATAATAGGTGTACATTGAAATAAATTACTCATAAATAAAAAATGGGAAAGTAATAAAAGATATAATAAAATATTATAGGTTTTCGCTTTTATGTATTGTATTCACATTTTCTCGGGTAAAGTCGTTTCATAATTCAAAAGGTAATTGCGATTCGCCCTAGCGTGGAATATAGATTATGTCAATTTAAACGCTAAGGTTCCGTTATATTTTCCCAAGCCCATGATTATGATGATGATGACGCTCCTAAATATCTTTTAAATGAAGTAGTTAGTTGTAAATTATAAAAAAATATATTCTACATGGAAAATTTATACACATAATATATAGAGTAGTCAAAATTAACTTAATATTTTAATAACATAATTTTCAAATTAATAGTTATATTTTTATATATTATTACAAATTATGTTATATACTTCGATATACAAAGTGTATCGTATTACAATATTTAATGACGGTAACGAAATAAATACGTTCCCCATTTGCATCGAAAAAGCGTCGACATGTCATTATAATGGTTGACAAAACTGTTAGCGGTAGCGGTAGCTTGTGACGCTGCAGGTGCAAAGCTATTTTAGTGATGTCCGCCGCGCCCGCCGCCCGCCCAGTCTCACGCCGATCCCAACCAGCGCGCACGAATATTGCCCGCTTTACTCTTTCATTTTATCAGTCATCGTGTTATCAAAAATAATAACATTATTAAATACTAAGAACGTTAATAACTAAAAAATAAGTTATCACTTAACATATATTATGTACACAGCCCGTTTATTTCAGCTGATGTTCTTTCTGGGCGGCAAAATATAATTTTTCGGTAAGTAATATTTTGAGATCATTGCACTTTTGTATAGATGTCAAAAATATATCTATAGTGGATTTCGATAGTGTTGGTGAAAATAACGTTGATACTTGAATTCTTAAACAATTGTTAGTGCCACATAACGTCAAAAATAAATGAGCGTGAATTGTGAACGAGTTGGAAGACGTAACGAGATTAGTCCCATTATGCTATAATATATTTCATTTGTACAATGGCATTGGTTATGGAGTGCGCGTAATATCTCATGAGTGATCATAGCCCCATTGAACCAGCGCAGGCGCCTAATTGACTACCGTAGCGCATTACCAATTAATGTACACTCTCCAGTCCTCGTTCTTCACTCATTGTTTATTTCGTCACACTCTAGTTTCATTTTATTGAATTATAAGCTTAATACTGGTAAATTAAATTTTATTCAATTAGTCATACTATTTATATGTACAAGCGTATGAACTCTACATGTACACAGTACAAAATATATAATTCTGTTGATACTCGTAATTATGTTAAAAGGTTATCTATCAACTGACCTCTAATACATTTTTTTTTTGGATAAATGGTCCGTCTACTCAACCGACAGATTTGTCAACCTGTTTTGCATTATCATTTTACTTAATATATCTATGTATGTATATAATATTATGTATGTGGACTTAAAATTTTTGTGTAGATATATTTGTTATTTTCTGATCTTAACTAATATTTTAATTGATATAACAGATGTTGGTACAATTGTTGTAAAATTTAATAAACATCGCATGCATAGCTGATTACTCGTACTTAGACTGAAAAACTAACAGTCCGCAGGAAAGTTGCAACACTAGAGCACGTATCGCGAAATGTATTAGCTTAAGAAATTCAATTTGACATATACCTACGTGCTCAATAAATCCAATACATTTGTCAGTCTTTAGTGCATATAAACTGTTGTGATTTCTATCTATATATTTGTATATAGTTGATTATAATGATAACATATATAATTTGATAAAACTAGGGATGTTCATTTCAAAAATAGTGTAAATTACTTTCGGAATGTACCTACTTTATTCATACATGTATGTATACCGATGTACTATACTATATATTATACTACAATGAGTTTTGACAAAATATTTTCTTCATTTGACATTACTTTTTATTTAATTACAAATACAAGGGAACACACCTATAACAACTCTTGCTTTTAAGACGCTAGCGATATAAAAGATAGGTATATCAAAAAGGAAACATTTGCTAAAAATTATTTTTAACAAAAAAACAAAAACCGACTTCCAAACTTAATAAATCTAAACTAAAAAGTAGAAAATAATACTTTTAAGGACTTTGTTAATTTTGGAGTCGGTGCCAGCCAGGTATTTTGATTATGTTTACAAATTGATAGATTAATCAAATATGTATCTATTTAGGGTTATTTTGCTTTGGCTGGCACCGACTTCAAAATTAACAAAGTTCTTAAAAGTATTATTTTCTACTTTTTAGTTTAGATTTATTAAGTTTGGAAGTCGGTTTTTGTTTTTTTGTTAAAAATAATTTATTTTGAAATTTTTAGCGGAAAGTAGATACGTATTGTGTTAATGACTATAAAAATTTACCTTCTATTATGAGGTAAACCTAATAGCCTGAAAGTATACAACTATCGGTCCATAATTGCGTATTATATTGAAAGAATTTTCTTTAAACTGCTAACCGTCGAGGAGTTGTACCTTCCATCATCAGTTACGGTACGTGACTCAAATATCCATATAGCCTATAAAAGATTCGGCCGAGCATAGTTAATTTGCTCCTAAGAATTGAAGAGTTCCGATACTTTGTCATGGATCCCATCATCAGAACCTTACCAAACTCTCATCAAACTACCCTTGAAGTATACCCTTTCCATTAAAAAAAGAATCATCGAAATCGGTTGGCGTGATATTGAGTTATTCGTCCATTTGTCGCGCAAATACCTAATGCAAATTTAAGACTTTTATGGTTTTCTCATGGATGCCATTATCAGAACTGGAAAATATTAAAATGGGACCACATGGGAAGTACTACCTTTCAAATAAAAAAAGAATCATCAAAATCGGCTCACCCAGCTCAAAGTTATGAGCTAACAAACATAAAAAAAAAAAAAAAAACAGACGAATTGATAACCTCCTCCTTTTGGAAGTCGGTTGAAAAGAAGACACCAACCGGTTATAATTTGTAGTTAGAGAGTAAGCTTAGAGTTTCGTAGAAACACAAGGTGGAGCGCTTTGATGACATCATGAGGAGACGCCATAGCTCACGCTCACCTTCAAACGGAATATAAACTTAGCTCGGCATTTATTTCAAATCTTAAAAGTTAAAAGTCTATGGAAATTGTAATTGGCATAATTTGAAAATTCAAAAATTGTAATTGGCATAATTTGAAAATTCAACAAATGTCAGTCTGTTTACGCAAGTTTATTCAATGTAAACGGAGTGAATAAAAACATGATTAGCGCATAACAGAGGGTAAAAAATTTTTGTGACAGTAATTCTATTATTATAAAGCAAATACAAGGTATTTGCTTTTTGCATCAAAGTTCTATTAAAATCACCGATAACGACCGACTACATAAGCCATATTTAACCTCATTTTTTATTAGTAAGGATTTTAATACAGAAAAACCATTTGAATTTATTTTATATATTTGAGTGTAAAACCATGTTTATTCTAATTGAGTCATAACAGAAACATGTATTCGGTCAATATTATTTTAATTATAAAACGTACAGAGTATGAATAATATACGTAGTGGGAGTTATAATACATAATTATAATTAATGCAGATTTTATACGTTTTTGTATTATTAAGTGGAACAATATATAGCTGTACCTACTGCTAATTCCATATCACGCTAATTTTCATTAGTTAACGAACGCGCCTATCATAAATATCTCACCGTGACCTTTGTCTGTTGCTTCATTTATAAAAGCTCTAGCTCTAGACATTTCGGACATATATTTTAATGATATTATATTTCTTAATTTATTAATTTGCAAAGATATTTTATTATTGTAATAGCCAAGTCTTGTTAGTAGGTTGATTGCTTCACAAACACAAACTAGTTTCTAAGCGCCTTTAACCAGTTCTGACTGTCGCAGATTATTCTTTGAGAAATACATAAATTAGAATGAATAATATAATCAATATATATATATACCTATATAAAAAAGTAGTTTCAGATTATTTTAAAGATTTATTTAATATAATCAATATTAAAAAGTAGAACCAGATTTTTTTATTTATTAAATAAAAGTCTAATGAGGTCAAAGTTGACTATTATATGTGTATACCATATTAGTGGAAAATTTTATGTCTAAAAGATATTTATCCAAATGTTTACTACTAAAATGAGTCAAGTCTACAATAAGTACTAATAATTTGTGTCCGTGCGTAGCATACATCGCTTGAGAAGGGACGGGCGGACGGAATATTTAGAACATTTTTTGTACCTGATTAAAAAAAATGTTTTATTATAATAATTGTCCTTGCTAACAACTTGAACTCTTATTCTTATAACCCTTATTTTGCGAGCTGTTTAACAAAATCTTTAGCGTCGAAATAATCTTTTGATATTTTCTACATATTTAAGACGGAAATAAAAATTAAAAATAAATTAATTAGAAAAGAATAGAAATTAAGCAAATTAAAATGAAATGGTGCGTAAGAATTGGCAAGCCGGGCGTCGCGGTCACACATCCTCTTCCTGCGTCGGCAACGGTGCTCATTTCGTAATAGTAGCCCTCGCCTCGCGGCTGACACCTAAATACGTTATTTCGGTTGACATAACAAAAATAACCGCATCTCCCTTAACATGTCGTCCCCAGCCCTGACGTTGATAACTTTATGCTAATCGTGTTATTGACAACTTCACATTTGGATCACTTGCGACATACCATTGAGTGCCAGATGCTGATTAGAATGTTTACGTCTTCTCAGAATCAGAAAAACTGAACTGCTGTATACTTATAGAGCAGTATAATGTTTAGTTGCGATTAAGACACTCATTATGCAAATAAGCAGAATGACGAAGTCGGCTTCATTATTTGCATACAAAATACTCACTCGTATTTACCTGCGTCTTAGGTGTTCTTCAAACTGTCGTTTATTTATATTATCGATGTTTCAACTACTACTACTATTAATAAGTTAATGTGATAGCTATTACATTGCATAAGTGGAATAGAGACTAATTTTATCAGTCAATTAATCTTTGATACAAATTATAAATTATGCTATTAAGTATATTTTATCTTAGATTTACGATTTTGTAATTAAAACTTATGCCAACTGGTATTATTAAAAAAGTGTTAATTATTTCTAATTATTTCGTATATTGATTACTATGAACACATCTTAATAATAATAAAAGCGGTGCTTTACTAAGGTTGTTCACTTCCTTGTTGGGCGGAGTTGCCTTGAACCACTAATCCGTGTATGGAGCCTCTACAACTGTTTGACAATATCGAGGTTATCTCGACGCAATCCTTTTAAACACGCAAATAATTATAGTTTTAAATGAATTATACGAAATCCGTATTATAATCATAATACTTTATTATTTTGTTTATATGACTATCAACGCAATCTACATAGAATATACCTAAAGCTAATCGTAATCAAGCAATATTACTATTTTCAGAAATAAAGTTGTATTAATAACTGCAAGAATTCATTGATAAATTTAACTACTTTAGTATCATTCATATAATCAATACTGATTGAGTTGTCATGTTCAGTTCAGTAAATAAGAAGGGTTCTATGTGACATTCCGTGAGACAACGGTGACGACCGGGATACGGGTAACGGGAAACGTAAGTCTTTTTAAGGATGTTGTCCGGCTGTTTAGATAGTAACTGCGATTCTACAACAACACTGTGTTAGCAATAAAGGGTCAATAAATACTTGATTCTACTTGTAATAAACATGAAATATGATTAAACGTGTATTTTGATAAAGTAAATGGATCTCTCTCACTCGATTTATTATTACCGTAATTAGGATTGATATTAAATCATTATTCAAAATTGTACTTTGATTAAATTTACACATACTTGGTGACAGGTGACAATAACGGCAGTGCAGAGGGTTCAGGCTCGGGAGGGGAGGCGGGCGAGGGAGCGGAGGCCGCACATACGTTCGGACCTCTCGACGGATCCATCTACGCGACAGTAGTGCGCGCGGGCGGCGGGCCATCCTCTCCGCTGAGCGCCTCGATGGATTCGGGCATCTCCTCGGCGGGCCGGCGCGCCGCCCCCAGCCCGCCCGACGAGCTGGACGCTCTGCTCGGCGACATGCTCCGCACCGTGAGAGCCTTGCCCGACCCGCCGCCGGCGCCTCAGTCGCAAGCCGACCGCGCGCCTGACATACCGTACCACGCTCGCGCAGACTCCGCGCCCTTCACATACGGCGCCCCCGGCCTCCGACCTGGTATGTTGCGCGCCTCCAACCGCCTCGCGAGTCCCGAGCTCGTGCGACGCGCCCTCGGCAGTGATCGAGGCTACAAAGCCATTGAAGACGATGATGACGAGCGCACCGTCACCCCGGAACCAACACTACGAACACCGCTGTCCCCCCGCACCCTCCGCAAACTGACACACGACGATGTTACAACAACAACCACCACGACTCTACCACAAGAAGAGGCGCCTGTAAGCAATGGAAGGTTAGTCATATTCATTTTGTGATATGGTAAAACATAGTACCTAATACGGCATTATAATGGCATAAGTACTAAAATAATGTATAAATTTTTTGTCAACAGATTTCTTTTAAAGATTTTTTATAAATAATTCGGACACATGTACACATATTTAAATAGAGTTGCTGCTAAAATAAATAATCTGTTCACAGTTTTCTATGATACTATGCTGTATGCAAATATGTAATGTCGAAATAACAAATATATTAATAAATGTACTTATATAAAACTAAAAAAGCAGAAATTGTTATTTGTAAACAGTAGATAGATAGATCATACTAAAAATAAGTCGTAAATCCAAAGATAACGGAATAAAGACGCACTGAGGGTAAAATGATAAATAGCATAATTAGTAATGGTTCTGTATACCTAATTAATAAAAAGAGGGGAATTGGGTGGGAGATGTAAACATGTGTTCCTGTGTCGTAGGCGTGGAGGCCACGCGCCCGCCGCCTACTACTGCATGCTGAAGTTGTTTACGTTTAAACCTACATCGAGATTATATTTTTATTTTTAGCAAAATCAATACCCATTAACCACCGAATTATTTTATTTTTCAACGTTCTCTTACAAAGCTTTAAAAGCAACACATAGTATGACCATAATATTCCCATGACAGCAGTAAAAAAAGAGTACAGCATAATTTAGCATGCAGTATACATTAAATTTATGTATACCAATCTTAATATTAAAAAAGTTCAGATATAATTCATAATCAATCACTGAATTCAGAGGTAATTCATATGTAGTACCTACCCATATATGATATATAGTTACTCATATCTTGACCAAAGTAGGCATTAGATCCGTGAGAACAAACAAAGGGAGATAATATTTCGTCCAGTTTCGACACACTTGGTATCAAGCCTGACATGTGAAGCTATAACATTGTGGCTGTTCTTTAATTTATTTAGCCGCGTTCCGCTCGACCCACTTCACTGTCAATGAAGAAGGGTAATGAAATATACCAAGCAATCTGCTGTTACAACGAAAGGGCTAAATCATTTTTATGTTCATGCAATTACATTACCAAGAACTCAATAAAAAGTAATATGCTATCTTACAAACTCATTTATATTTGGTTAGAATAGTCGTTCATATTAATCTTTAATTAAAATGTTCACTTTTTAATTTAAAATAAATTATTAGATTATTTTTTTCTTAAACGTCCATTAACACTTTGTACTCCAGATTACATATATTCGTATATGTATATGTAGCACGCAGTAACGATTTAATTTGATATAGGTAGTTCATGAAAAACAGAATTATGTGTATGGCGGCTTAACATACTCGTCGTACATAAAATACTAAAGAAATATTTACATATTTTTATGGAAAATCAATAAATCTTTTACGGCTGTAATGTTGTTAGGTACATATTATGATAACCTGATTTCAAGAATATTATCGCTTTTATCATGACTACATAATTTTATCGGTGTATGAAGTTTGGCGTGTATCAGACTAAATTAGGCTAAATAAATATTTTCTTTATCGATTTCTATAACAAAACCTAGGTTACATGTCAAAATTTAAATTTACCTAAACCGATAATTGTTTTAATTAAACGTAGAAATCAGTAAGATAAAACAAACGTTTTATTCCTTGTTAGTTCGAGAAGGGAACAATGACGCGACTTGCGAGTTGCGGCCCCGTTGCGGTAATAACAGTAATTTACCTCTGCTCTTGTTGATTGTTTGACATGCATTATAATAAATATACTTACGCGATGCGGCGAATCTCCAGCATCCGTGGGTGGTCCATTGATTAAATGTACTTACTTAAAATTATTTGTTATCATTATATTTATAATAAGAAAAAAATAATCACTCCGTTAGAGAAAATGAATTCCTGAAGTCCGCTTGTTGTTTTTCTTCTTAACTCGCTGCTCGATGTGTCAATATGTATTCATTATTTTTTTAATTTTAAATTAACAGCTTTTAACTTTAAGTAAAGGCATATAAAAGTATATTACCTACATCAAAAAATAATTTTTGTATGCCTGTGTGTCTAACTGTCTTTCAGTCTGTCTGTTTGTCTGTCGCTCTATTTGTTCCAGCTAATTTCAGAAACAGCTGGCTGACTTTTTGTTCATGTCTATATTGACTAAAGCAAATATTATCTTTCTTCTATGACAATTTAGCACTTGAAACTCAATCCGTACATCAGCAATTGTTCTATTTTAGAAACAACGCCAATTTCGTTTAAAGAACGAACACTTTTATTGTTATCATTGGTTGTTATTCAATTATCGCCCACACGATTTATACCACACGAGCCCACGCTCAAACCGTTTAACCTGCAATATTTTTTATTAAATAACAATTTAGGTCTTTGATTGTGTTACTTTTGTACTGGAAAAAAACAGTAGTGTTTTATACTTATTTGAGGTACATATCTAACGTGATTTTTTGACTACCTTTAATCATGAATGATTAACGTAGAACTAACCAAGCCAAACGAAATCTAGAGCCAAGTGTAACTAGACTAAATATATATTAAACATACAATTATTTTGCAATATTCAGTACGAAAAGTTAATACAGTGCGCTTGTAAATTATTTATAACGGCACCGTGGCGCCTTGCTGAGTTGTTGCTTTGACAGTTTATCAAAATATAAGCTCAGCAACTCTTTTCTTAGTAGTATTAACTAATTAATAGAACTAATAGTATGGTTTAGAACGAAATCCGGTTGTGATCTCGTTAAGTTTAATTAAATACTAGTTTAGAGGCTAAACTTTCTAATATATAGATATGTATAATCAAATAAGATTTATAAACTATCGACTCACCCTCGCTGTTGCAAAATCTGTTTAGTGGTATTCTAGTGATGCGGTCACACTTCACAGATATGTAAACAAAAAATCTAAAAGCTTCAGATTGGACCTCTTCTTCGATAATAATGACAAGTTTTAATATATATTTTTTTATTTATGTAGGTAATTTTAAAAACACAATCTTATACAAATGTAGAGATTTAGTTTTAGATATTTGTATGTAATTAATATGAAAAAAAAAACATTATTAATAAAAGAAATAATTTTTATTAGTGTTAAAATATTGTGTAGATACTTAAAGTTATTTTCGAAGTATATAGCTATCAAAATATGACATGCAATGGACACTTGCTAAAGAGTACTTTGATAGAGCTAAATAACTCGCAATTTGAAATTGGTGTAACGATGGCGTTTGATTGCGTCGCAGTCGTGACCCAAACAAGTTGCTGTTTAGAGATAAACGTGGCCATAAATGGCTAGTTCGATCGCACTGCCTATGACGCAGGCCTCGTAAACCGCCATCTACTTTCTAATGAGCTGCTTTGTTAGCCCCCAATTTACAGATATGTCGCACATAATAAAGATTTTTAAGATTAATATACATTTTGTTTGTTCTCATACTAAATAATTTAATTATGTATTCCTCCTAAGCACCTGTATAAGAAATCTTTCGTTATTAAAAATGAATTATTGAGAATGAGTATTTATGTTATTTAAAGATAAAATATTTATGAATCATAACAAAATGTAACAGTCAATAAAAATTGTTATTAAGAAACAAAATAACAATATTATTTTTGTGAACAGATGGTTAAATGGTGACGCGGAATGGATAGATCGTCCACATAGCAGTGCAAGAAAAACTGCACCTGATTGTGGCACATGGCGCTCGACAAGTACGATAGAATGGCAAGATACCATACGCCGAGATGCCAGAAGATCTGAGGGGAATAATGTTGAAAATTCAGGCTTAACATGGCTGCAGAGGCAACAACAAAAATTAAGAGAGAGGAAAGAAGCAAGGGAAAGAGTCGCTCGACTACCGCTCGAGTGGGACGCACCTTCCCGACATGTGCGACGGTCAGCAAGCCATCGGTAATATAAAAATACTAGCAATTCCCGCGGCTCCGCCTGCATTGGTAAAAGAATTAAAATTTTAGGGTTATAAGTATTTTTGATGCCAAATCATAAAAAAAATAATAAATAAAAGTTTGATCTAGAAGTAGAGAATAAAAATCTGGGGAGTGCCACCGTTTTCACCTAGGGGAATAAAAAATAGCCTACGACCTATTCTCAGACCTACCAAATATACACAAAAAAATTCATAAAAATCGGTCAAGCCGTTTCGGAGGAGTTCGATAACAAACACTGTGACACGAGATTTTTATATATTAGAGATAACGCAGACGATTATGTTTTTGCATTCTAACATATTTCTAACAAAGTTTTTGTTGGCAAAGTATTTATTAAATAAGTTTACTTTTAGGATGGATGGATATACAAGCGACACTACAGCATTTGCAGACGACGATGATGATTTTAGTGTACCTCTTCATGTGAACACGCGCACTCCTCTCAGGACTGATAGTATCAGTCCTCAGGCTCCAGACAGGTATTGTATTTTTTATTTAACAAGATATTTAATATAATTTTCGTTTTACTAAGATGGCAATAATATTTCTTGGCACAGAACCTCATCTAGAAAATTCATGTATGAAAAGATGACGATGCGTGAATGGAGTACGAGCAGCACATCTACAAGTACCCAAGCGCCTGGTTTACTGTCACTTGCAGAGCCAAACAATAACGATACTATTGTAAGGAACTTAATTTTTTTATAGTGCAATAATTAGGTTTACTTGTCTGTTGTATTATGTGAGTGTACTTAAAATCGCTCCCATTAAACAGACTCGGGAGCGATCAGAGAGCTGGTCTCGATCGGATTCTCGGGCGGGCACTCCAGCATTCCCCACGCATCCACGCACACCCTACCCGCCTACACCCACGCCTTCAATCAGCGCGCGCCCACCGCGCTCACCGACTGTCTCAAGGTACAATGTTAGTTCAATTGAAATGGCTACTCAATCCGGTTTGCAACATAGTAAACGACACAGTTCTGATTACAGAAAGGAACGTGAAGGTAGCCCAGAGTCAGAGTACCGCGTGTACAACGGCACAGGCGCAGGCACGGGGAGCAGCGGCTCGAGACGCTCCAGCGTGAGCACCACTGAACTGCAGCACGTGGCCCCAGATCGCGTCCGCTTTGCGAAAGACACAAGCCACTATTGGTACAAGCCCAATATATCGCGCGATGATGGTTAGTTGTACCTAGCAATGTTTTTTTCATACTGTGTTGATAGTGAATTATCAAGGACGCTTCTTAAATAATATAAATCTAACTCTCTCAGCTTAATAATAATATTACGATGTGTTAATTACTATAATAATTAATAATATTTAAAAATTATTTTGGACAAACTGTGAGGACGAAGAATTTACTCTTGATGAAAAATGGATAGGGACGTTTAATATAAAATCAACAAAAATAAAAAATAATGTCACAAGTTCTCATAATCACTTCTTCTAAAAATCATAATTTTACAGCGATATCAGCCCTGCAGCAATTAGAAGAGGGTGCGTTTATAGTGCGCGATTCTAACTCATTCCCGGGCGCGTTCGGGCTGGCGGTGCGCGCGGGCGGCGCGGGCGGCGTGCGGCACTTCCTCATCGAGCCCACGGCGCGCGGCGTGCGCCTGCGTGGCTGCCCCGACGAACCCGTCTTCAGCTCGCTGTCGGCATTGGTGTATCAACATACTGTCACACCTCTCGCTTTGCCCGTACCGCTAAAATTACCTGATAGGTGAGGATGTCTAAGCTTTATTTTGTGTACTTTGTGTCTACAATGCAAAAAGTGCCTATTTAACCAGAAGCAGAGTTTTCTCTTTAGGTTGCTGTCTGAAATCTTGTTTGGTAAAGATATACCTATACGCGAGAATTAAATTCCGTCATCAAACACGCCAATATACGACTAAAACTAGGCTAAATTATGCAGAATAACATGAAGAAAATATCAATTATAATTTATATTCTTATTAATATTTTAATACTTAAATACATTTTTTTTTTCACCAGGGATCCGTGGTCAGGTGGAAATGCAAGTGCCGCAGCCCGCGTGTTGCTGTCGACCGGCGCGGCGTGCAACGTGCTACTGTTAGGGTCAGAGAACACTGAAGCTCTTACTGGTCCTGCTGCTGTTAAGAGGGCCGTGCACAATATTCTGCAGAAGAAGGTTAGATGGATTTTATTTAGCATGGAAACATTTTTTTTATGATTTGATAACATTTTTTTTATCATACGTTGATTACTAAATGCTAAGACTAAATGAGTATACTATTGAATACGATGCTTTTTTATTAGTTAGTTTTGGAATATAACTCGAACAAAAGTAAGCGCATACACTTTACTTCTAGCCTTTCATCAAAAAACAAATAAGTATCGCTCAATTTTTTAATTGATTTAGCCCATTCAAATGTTTAGATAGGTGGTGGTGGGATACACCGGCTTAAAAGAAGCCAGTACTACCCACTAAAACCCAACAAACCCTCTCTTCTTCTTCTCCTAGACCTGGACTAATCCAAGATCAAGTTCATATGATGAACTAAATGAAGAAGAGGTACAGATGAAAGAATAACTTATACTTATACATAATATATACTTTGCAGCCAGCATGCCACGTCGTGCACTTCAAGGTGTTCGGCGGCGGCATCACGCTGACGGACGCGGCGCGGCAGCTGTTCTTCCGGCGCCACTACCCCGCCGCCGCCGTGTCGCACGCCGGCCTGGACCCCGACGAGCGGCGCTACACTTACGTGCACAATGGAACACAATCAGAAAAGTAATTTCATACATTTATGTAATATCAGCGTACAAGTGAAAGTTTATGTGTTTGAATATAGGTGAAATTTGAAACTGATTCTTAAAATACTGCCACTAATAAAAACCAAAAGGTTCTCACGAGATATTTAGGTACTAACAATCATTGTAAGTAAATATAATACCTTAACGGCCTGTGCCTAAGAAATACATCTAAATTACAAATATAATCTTTTAACATTTTATTAACAGGCGTATATTCGCGTTCGTGGCACGAGCGTCATCCGGCGCTGACAACCAGTGCCATGTGTTCGCAGAGCTGGAGCCCGAACAGCCCGCCACTGCAATCGTTAACTTCGTCAACAAGGTTAGCTTTTAACCATTTAAAAAAATAGTTTTTTATAACAAAGGAAATCATAAATTGATCAACTGTAATTTGGTGATGGGACTTTAGAAAGATATAAATAAGCCCAAACTCAAAATATGATACAAGTATTAATTACAACCATTGGAAAATTTCGTTGTTTTTTCAGTTTTGAATTGATATAATTAAAAGTCGAACAAAATCTACGTCTAAAGTTTACTATGCTAAACAAATAAAAACATGTTTAATAATGAGGTTCATTTTTAATATAATAGATTAATTATAATTAATATATTAATATTTATCAATTTTATGAAGACAATTAAAGTGGTTATTAATTAGATTTTAGAACTGTTTGAGTGTTCTTTGAATTAATTATATTTGATAACACCTTTAAATGTTTTAAATATACTAAATTATACAATATTCACTTGTTTAATAACGGCTTATAAGCGTATATCAGTAAAATCAAATTTTACTCCTCCTCCTGTTGTTAAGAGGCTCCTCCTCCAATACGCAATTTACGCAATCTCGAGAGAGCCATAACTCAGTAACCGTCTGCATACATATTATGTAGATCAAACATATTACTATGTTTATTGTTCATACGAACGTAGTAGGTACTTCAAAATAAAAAATAAATTTTGTATTGCATAAAAAATATTTATTTTCTTATATTTTTTATTATTACAGGCACTTCTTGGGAGTTCTCAGAAGAGGGACATCATATAATTTTAATCTGGATATATATTTTTTATTAAATGAGCCTGAGACATCCTGAATTTTCCAGTGTAACGAGAACTAACAAAACTCACATTGAAGTGTTAAACATGACGAAGAGCCGTTCGTATTCGATACACAAAATCACAATTTCAATGTTCTATAATTATCTACTAATACTAAAAAATATTATAATTTAAAATTGTAGAGACGGATAAGGAGTAATTTAATTCGGTAATAACTGGACGTGGATGAGTTGTTTGCAAAGATATAGTACGCTTCATAATCACCAAGTACATTGTACTATTTATTTTTAATATAACAACAAATAAATATATATTATATTAATATTTTAGTATATAAAAGGAACTAACTAGTCTCATTATTAATTTATAATATAGATTAGAGTCATGCGTGCCTAATATTACACATTACGATTATAATATTGTTTTATGTACTACGATACGATACTCTGAAACATTATTAATAAATGTAAGGAAATGAAATATACAAAACGGGCTACTTGCCATCAAGTACAACGAACTAACAAACGTTAAGTACAATAAATCTTTATCATTATTTGTAATCGCCAAGTTCTTTAAAAATATTTTATTTACTTTAAGTGTACAAGTTGGCTTTTAAAAAGCCAACAGGAATCCAAATGATTTCAACATATGAATTTTAAGATATACCTACCACGTATAGAATATTATACCTGAACGTTAGTTTTGTGAACATGCTGAAAAATAATAATTGTGGTACAGCTTATATTTATTTGTATTTGCTATAAAAGGCCTTAACAGTGATTTAATATATTGCTTACCTATATATAATTTTACTTTAGTTAAACTGTACCCAGTGAATTAAATGTATACCTACGTGTAGAGTAAACGATAACTGTTGTCAGATGTATTTATTGGTTAAAATAAATCAGTTTAAATTACTCAGTTTTTTATTAATCTCTGATTATATGTCGGTTTTCAAAGCTGAATTAGTTTTAGCAGGACTCTCAAATACGTACATATATTCTGAAGACCTGGGGGCGTACCATGAACTATTTAAAAACATTCTTATTTCAAGACTGTTTTATTTCAAGATTACAATAAACTTACTTTAATTCGTACCATGAGCTTTAAAAAACAAGATTGTTTTATAACTGCTTAGTGATGCGACTGAACGACTGATTTTTCTATTTCCTCCTATAAAAAAAAAGAAATAGCGCTATATATATTGTATAGCGTTATCTTCGTCACACGATAGTGTTCATCATTGAGATTAGGGCTTACTTCATGTAAGATATTTAAGCAAAAAGTTACAAATTTAACGTATTTTTGCCGAAATTCCGGTTTATTCAGACACTGAGTAATCTGTGCGATGACTGAGGATACCGTCTGCTGAGCAACATGCAGGCCCTCATTAATGTCTATATAGTACGCTGGTATGATCCAGTGGCATAAAATGACAGTGCAATTAATACCTTAAAAAGTAGGTAAAATGTTGACGGTTAGGCAATCAATTGTAAAATAGTTAAGATCGTATTACTTATATAGTCCTTGTGTGTCATTTGTAGTATAAAAAAGAGTGTTAACCTTAGTCTCTATAGACAAGTCTGTAGATTTTTTAGGGACTTTCATAAGTGGCCTCATCACACAGTTTAAGCGCTAAGTCTTTGTTAAGACGATAGCGATTAACAAATTACGCTTCATCAAGAATAATAAATGGATTGTAATTTTTTCGTAGCAAACAGCGCCTCTTTCGGAAAGCTTGCTCGGTTTCAATAAAATTGAAAATTTCATATTCATTAGCCATCTATAAATAAATGAGACAATAACTATAGACATATACTAAAATACAATATTTATGGGCATATATATCATTTATTTAATAGATTTACTTACTTTATTGAACACAATAATTGTTTTATGTAATTATTTTACAAAATTATATTATATCCGTCTTGTATTCGCAACTTTTATAAGATTCCTAAATATGACATAAGAGTAAAAAATGCTATTTGTCAAAATTCACTTCATGGTACGAATTGAATAAATGATATTATCATTTTCTTAGCAGTTTTGGTGTCGTGACGTCACAAAATGGCTAGAAAAGTAAGAATGTTAATAACCTTGCTATAAGGACGTCATGGTACGAAAAGCCAAAGTAAGATTATAGTATTCATGCTATAAGAGTTCATGGTAGGCCCACTGATTTGTCACGTATTAATTTGCAACTTTGAGTGATAGTCCCATACAAAAGCTATGTGTCTCAGTGGCGCACGGAGAAGAAATGGTCAAAAAATGGTCTTGATATTTTTATAAATACATATTATAGTGGTCATAAACCTAGAGCATTAAAAGAGTCAACAAACTACATACAAAACGACATTCCAACTTTTGTTAATACATATCCTATACACTGATTAGAAATGTAAAAAACATATTTACTCTATTAGCTTTTCATTTAAAAAACGCTCTTAGACTGTCTTCTTTTGCATGTAAGTCCCAAACAGAGCAATCTGCAGCGTGTATCCAACATGGAAAACAACTCATAGATTTTACTTTTAAACAGAGTAGGCACTTTTTTGGTTTAATATAGGATATTCACGAAGTACATAAGTAAGTATAACACAGGGACAAAACCAAATACCCTATCTATACAATAGTGTGTTGTGTGATCATTTATAATGACAAAACTAGCTTTGCCAGCAGTGGTAGTATAATCTTCGTTAAATCCGTTAGATATGCAAATGAGTCAAGAAAAACCTCTTTTGAATCTTAAATTACCACTTATAATTTTTGACCAATTTCATAAAAATAATAAAATTAGCTATAATTATTATTATTATATTACGGCAGTGGTAGCCCATCAGTATCGCGATCGCTCTTATAACTAAGTGATGTGGGTTCAAATCCGAGTCTCGAGTCATTTCTGTCCTGATTATCACTTGTCTTACGGTGAAAGAAAACATCGTGAGGAAAACTGCATGTCTTAGAAAACCTAGCAAATTTTCGAAAGACATGTGAAGTCCGCCAACAAACACGAGCCAGCGCTTTGGACTATGGCCTGATTCCCCTCGTACTGGGCGAGGTCCGTGCCCAGTAGCGTGACGTTAAAAAGGGATGAAGACAATATTATTAAAATTTTATGCAATTCCATATAAAAAGAAAAACCATACACATAATACTGAGTTATTTTATTAAACATTATCATGTAATTTTCACTGCGAGTAGGTAACGTCATATTTAGTACCTTCTACATACTAAAGTGTAAAATATAAGTAAGTGAACATTAAAAATGAAATACCTTACCAGCCATAGATATTTCATTTATTTAAGTACAATACTATAAATAGCTTTATATTAATAACATTTTTCATTAGTTGTGCTTATGTAGGTGAATACATCGTTTCTTTTTGGGATGCGTTCGTCATTCGTAAGAGCGGCCGAATCTTAAATGTCCGTAGTCATCGAAGGAATTGTCAAATCTTGCTGGGCGGTTATGAAGCAGCCCATACTCTCTATAGGTACGTCTTGGTTGAAAATCTTCCTCCTCTTCAGTTAAAGGCAACCCGTGCAAGCGAGCTCCCTCGCAGTATCGCGTTGGTACTGCCAGGGCTACAGTCAGTGCCAAGGCAATTAGCGTGAAGAACCGCATATTGTTCGGAATTAATTCTGTAACAAAAATATTTGTTGTTTTACAAAATATTTAAATTATTAAAGGAATTGAGTAATTATGAAAATAAAAAGTGTATTAGGTATTGCTTGTTTGTTTAAGGTTAGTTATTTTTTTCTTATTTACGTATTTATTTATTACTAAGTAGTAAACTTATTGATGAGTGATTAAAAAAAATAAATAAATTGAAGTGGAGCTTTCGTTCCAGAGAAATTCAAATTAAAATAAAACCTACCTTTCCTTTAAATTTCACTTTTTATTAAATACATACATGAGAGTGAAATAAATAATAAAATTTTCAGGTGTCATGGGACACCCGGATGGAACGAAGTTCCTTTCGATTAATTAATGAAGTAATATAATATATTAAAAATATATTATAATATCATCTATATCGTGTACGATAGATTAGACAGACAATTTATATAGCAATATAATTTTTTGTATAGTTAATGATTATTATAATATATATAATAATCGTCGCGACACCACACTGTTCAATGCGAAATAGAAAGACGAAACGAAAATAACTGGCTTGCTTTCTATGAGAGAGAGAGATAGAGAGACAGAGAAACACGCGCAAGCCGCACGGCTTACAACTATAGCAAAAAGTGTCGTTACAACTCTTGGTCTTAATTTTTTCCGTCTAGCCCCCTTTCGCAATGCGCGATAGGGAACTTCGTTCCAATAATAATAAATTCTGTACGAAACACTGCATAGGTAATAGTACCTAGTACCTACTGATACTTACTGGACGGTAAAGCAGCCAAATGAAAACTGAACATGGAAAGCTATTACGGAACGCCTTTTATACTAAATTTGCAATATGAAAAATAATGTTCCCCTTTTTAATATTCCCCGCGCAGACTTTTCTTTGCCGCAGTAATTGACACATTTCAATTATTATTATCTCGCTGGATTGATCTTATTATTGGCAAAAGTAATTTTTGCTAAACAACAAAAGCATGGTTGAGGATGTACCTAATCTCTTTATAAATTATAATAAATAATAATATTTCAATATATTTACAAGATTTCCCTGAAAATATTCTTGATTTGCTCAAAAATATTTTAAATTATTATGAGTAAAAAAAACAATGAAATAATTGTACGACAATATTAAAATAATAAAACATTAAGTAATTAATTAGATATAAATAGTTACAGAGAAGGGGAAAATTGTTTATTGGATGAATAATTTTAGTTCTTTGCCCCCTTTAAATTAAAATATCGTCATTCATTTTCCCGCCATTTTGCATAATAGTACCGATAGTCTCGACGTGTAGTCTAATAGTACTTTCAAGAATTTTCTATTCTTTTTCATCATATAATATAGTACTTAATTATATTTTTAGTTATGGGTGCCACTTCCAAAGAATTCGAAAATTTTGAGCAACAATTTGTTGAACTAATTAGTGAATTTAAGTCAATTTCGGTAAATTTGAAATCTACCTTCCTATATTGTGCTATATTATAATTTAAAATTAAAATTCAAGTCAATTCAACATATTTATACGATTTCCTTACGCTTTTATTCAATAAACATCAGTAATTTAGTTATATATCATCAGCCTATATTAATCAGCTATATTTAATTTAGTAGAAGACTGGATGAAATATGTTTTTTTAATCAGTAATAACTCTGGAAATACAACTTTATACATTAGTTTAAGTGAATAGTATGTCTCTTTATGATATATATTATAAATATTATATTGTAAAGACGTCTGAAAGTCAACTTCGAGAAGAACTACGCAGCGAAGCAACGCGTGCAGAAGCTGCAGAAGCAGCGAAGGATACCGCGGCTCGAGTCACGGCTGAGGCACGCGCTAGCGCCGCGGCTGCAACCTCCGGCGCTACACAGGCTGCTAAAGCGCTTGCTACAGTACAGGATGAATTGGTCACAGTTAAAATGCAACTTGAGATATCAGTGCGTATACCATATTTCGAAAAAATATATATCATTTTTAATTGTTATAGCTACACTGATTAGTGTAAAATAATAATATTTAGTTAACGCATGCATAGAAGGAGAATTAGTTAAGAGTCTAGGTCTGTCTATTCATCTAATCTTATCTTTTTTTATTACAAGGAACGCCAGCGAGTTCCTTTTGAGGAAAAATGTACGGAAATGTCAACAAAAGTAAATACATTAGAGAGAGAAGTCACGCAGTTACGCCCGCTGCAATCTACTGTTATGAACTTACAGCGTCAGTACGTAGAACTGCAAGAGCGTATAAAAAATGCAACAGAAGAAGCACGAACGTTAGTAATTACAATCTACATTTTAAGTAATTATTATCTATTTAGAAAGTGTGCTAAGCTCTTTTTAACACCTCACTGTTATAAGGCACGGGCCTGCCTTCAATATCTGCCAATAGTCTATAATCCATTAAGCTAGCTAAGTGCGGTTGGCGTCTACACAGGTCTTATGATCTTCTTCGTATCTTCACGTATTTATATTTGGATAGGTCTCTCTATTGATTACTTATTGTGCTATTCTTGTCATTTAATCAATTACTTTTTCAAAATACCACTATCAAAAATTAAATTTCATCTTTACAAAAAAAGTTCACTGAATTAAAAAAAACATTCTTATAGGTTTTATTTTCTAATTCATATGAGAGCGCCCTCGACCATTAATTATACTCTGATTTACTCAAATTAGGCAACTCGTAGTTTTTGAAATACAAGTATCCGATTCATACAGGTTTTCATTGACCAATCAAAAACTGAACTGATTCAACAACACTTACATTTATATTATACTTAGTATAAATGAAACTATCGACCCATATCCCATCTCCATGACCATAATTGCTGTAATGCATTCGAAACGTCCGGAACCAAAAACCAAATAAATCCACGAAAAAATCCGAAAAGATAGTGTCATTTATAATGTCGAATATTCGCGTAAACCTAAGAACGTATTATTTATAATATTAAATTTAGATTCATTTTGTCTTAATTAAACAACAATATTGGCTATAGAATAAAAAGGTATTTTCAGTCTTTACTTTGAATAGAAATACCACATAGAGTTATCTTTCCTTGGGTTCTCTAGCGCCACTAAAAAATATTTATCTATAAACTAGGGGCTTACCCTCGCTTCGCTCGGGTTCGTCCTTAGGTACGTGTAGTATATATTTACTTCGCACCGCCCGGTATATATTTGACTTGATTACATATCGTAACGCCGTTAATTTTATAAAGTTTTTTTTTAATTTCCTAACTTTTTTCGATATAGTATGTTATCCTTAAGAGATAGACATATGCCATCGCGGACTTTTTCGTAAACCCATATAAGATACACAATTCCACCAAACATCATTTTGTTATATCTCAAAGGGCTCAGGCAGTGTTTTCGTTGAAAGCACCCAGGCGGCTTATTTTTTTCCGACACCTCCGTTAGATATCATTATATTTTAGCCAATTTATATAAAAAGTTGATAAATTATATACTTAAACCTTCCTGAAAAACTATTCTATCCATTGGTGAAAGCTGCATGAAAATCGGTGCAGTAGTTATTGAGTTTATCGCGAATAGACAGACAGACGCGGCGGAGGACTTTGTTTTATAATATGTATAGATACATACGACTATAATCTGAGTCAAATCTGTACATTTATTGTACAAACTTTTGGAAATACAAAATGTGCGTAGTGACGATCTGATTCGCTAGTAAAATACTCTTTATCTCTCTATAATGAAATCTGTCCCGTGGTTATCTCGTGATGCGGTCACAGACGGACATACAAGAATTTTAAAAGCTATAGAGTTGGACTCTGTATCAATAATAATGACTATTTCAATTAGATTTGACTCAATACATATTATGTATATGTTATGTGGTTGGTCTTTACTAATCATTTTAATAAAAGCGAAGCAGCCCGTCTTGAAACGGAACTCCGACGAGTAGAGCGCTGCGCCAACGCGGGCGCGGAGCTGCGCGAGCGCGCGCGCCTCGCCGCCGCCGCGCACGCGCGCGAGCGCCGCCTCGCCGCCGCCGAGCTGCGACACAACGTGCACGAGCTGCATAATGCTAATAGTAATTAAATAAAAATTATTTGTATTTTCCACATTTTCTCTTCTGGCCTTCGAAAAATAAAATTCTTGATACCATTTTCTTTTTTTTAGCCGAGATAGCTCGTATGGGATTAGTAATAACGAAGTTACAATGCGAGCTATCTAAGCAAAAGAACCAAGCAAATACTAAGTCACATGATGAGGAATCTGAAACAGTAAAAGAACTTAGAGCCGCATTAGAAGCCGAAAGAACTGGAACTGACAGACTGGAACGTGCTTTAGCTTCGGCTTTAGCTGATAACGCCACTTTAGCTGCAAAACTACATCTAAATGACAATTTAAATGAAGAAAAAAATCAAACACAACCCGTAGAAGACTCTACGACAAATATATGTCCGATTGACTCATTTCTAGCTGAATAAGTTAAATATTAATAAAACAATGTGAGTCTAAGATTGTTATTTTATTATTATACCTACATAGTTACAATAATCTTCTTTATCATTTTATCAAAAAGTAGCGCTTCCATATTATTTCGAATGTTGGGCAATATAAAGAAATGTGGGAGGACTTCTTAGTGTTATTTTACTTTTTTACACCCAAACAGGTTTCTAATTCGTGATACGCATGATATATTTATATATCTACTTTTAAAGGTCAACCAAATATTATGTAAAGTTTTACGCAAACATGTTTCCGTTTATACTTAAAACTATTTATATCTTGTGCTAGGTTTCAATAATTCTAGATCAAAATAATTATTTTATGCACAAGTACCGTTGCATAATAGAAACCGGTGGACGGCCTTTTGTACTGCATCATGCTAAACCTGTTTGTAGCAATGTACTTTGACTACGCCGAATAAATATTACTTCACGTATCTATCGCCACTTAGGAAGGAAATTGTCACTCTATGGTTTTGTATTCAATATTTTCCTCGACTAGATCTCTTTGTAGAGATAGCATTGTAAAAACGCTAAAAAGGTTTTTAAGATGATCAAATTATGTTTAAAATACGAACATTTAGAAAGATAAAATATATATTCGAGACAGTAATAAAGCAATGCCCAACATAACAGGAAACATCGTCCAATGTTATATCAGTGTTTCCCAACTTAATGAACGTAGTGGGTGCAACAAGTACGCAGTGACGCGAGTTTTCGCAAGGCTTCGAGCGCCCCACCGCCTGCGCAAGCGCCTCCGCTCGCATTGTATGATGGTACGCAGTCAGTCATTCTACGACATTATCACTCGCGGCCACTCTGTGAATCGGCCCGAGACAAAACAAAAACTATGTGCATCTAGTAAAAACGATCTGTGATATAGTGTTAAGTTACATGCAATAAACGAAAGTGTTTCATCTCTTGGGAGTGAAATCTGTTGGATAAACATCATTAAGTAAGTTAATTTTCGTGTTTATGTTTTAACATATTTTTAAAAAAAGAACTATTGACCATACAAAAGGAGATTCTAAAAAATATTTATTAGATTATTAATAGATAAATAATTAACATTGTTGAAATATCAACATACGCACCAATTGTATTTGTAGAGAAAGTTTCATTCATTTTATGTCAAGTAGGTATTTTTCTCATAATATATTTCGCTGCTTTCCCCTTTACTTAATTATTTTTGGTAAAAAGTTCTCTACGATCGTGTTTTGAAAACTTTTAATAGTTTATCTCAATCAGTCAGTCAATAAGTACGACTCTACTTAACATTCACGAAGTTTGTTTATACCATATTAGTCCAAAAGACTATTCCGCCAACGCAAATAGGTATGTTTATACAGTGAGTCAGAAGCCTGGAGACAAGGACGGTGATCTCAATATGTGAAGACAGTTACATGTGAATTCAATGGGTACATTACAATAATTAGCCCACGACACCTGTCGTCTCTACCATTATCATTCACGTTGGAATTGCATATTCACGACGTGCATTTAGTATTATAAAGTCTCTCCTTGGTTCAGTCATAACATTTGTTTCTTTTCAAATAGTAATTTCTTTCTATATAGTTTAGCTATGTAGGTAGATAAAAGTATTAAGTGCAATTAATGCTTGTTTAATTAAATACACCTACATAGTTCTTATAACCGTGACAGAGAGTTTCCTTTTGTAGGTCTGTGTGTCTGTATTAAGCAATATTTTGATTTACATAATCATACTTAAAGTGGCGAATAATTCGTAAATAACGATTTTCAATAATTAAATATATTTATGTTATAAATATTTCAAAAACATTGTATCTCTATTTATTTCAGCACAAAATGAATAATTTGGCAGTATGTTGCTTCTTAGCAGTCTTAGTTGTGTCCACCACAGTACACTGGTAAGAATAACAACGGAATAATTTCCTTTAAAAATAAATAGATACACAAATAAACAGATGGCGGGTTTGGATCTCGCTTATTGGCAGTATGACACATGCTTGACACTTTTCGTAATGTACATAAGTACATAAAATAATGTAGAATTCTATTTTTTGCTTCCCCGATATATTTTTGCATCTTAGTGTCTTTAAAAGATTAGGTTTTTATTTGTTTCCTACTTTATGATGTGTAAAATTACACATCATGAAGTAGTAATTTGTACATACTTAATAAGAGCTTACATCATCAATTTTTTGGGAAAATTTTAAAAATATACTTTGAATATTAGTTAGTGGATCTCTATTCGTCTAATAAATCTTTTTCTTATGTTTCTCCTCGGTCATCCCATATTGTAGGTATTATTATATATAATATACCAGCGACTCACCCTTGCTTCGCTCGGGTTCATCTCTACATACATTTTAACGCTTAATATGGATTATCCACAGAAACCGTACCTTTTTCCGGACTAAAAAGTAACCTTTGTACTTTTCCATCTATCCCGGACTTTCCATCCGGACTTTCACGTTCATAATATTTAACGTCTATTTGGGATGGATTTGTATGACAGTACGTATACTGCTACATGTTTATACGATATCAACTTATTTATTGAATGATAGTAACTAAGTTGTTTCTAGAACTATTTACCGTTTTCTTTATAATTGATGAATGCAAGTTACTGATTTATTACACTAATTATTACACTGACGATGATGTAAGATTAATGTTGATACTAAAAAAAAAACAATCAACTTGTCTATTGTTTGTATAAAAGAAAATGCCTACACTTTATGTGGTAATATAGATAGATAGTTCAATTATAGCCTTAAAAACACTGAGCGATTAATATCGTATTTAATAATTGAATGCGCGATCATTTTATGTTTCTTTTGACATGCACAGTGGTCCTAACTACAAATTTCAAAAAAATAATAATAAATTTCACAAAAAAGAGTTAGGTATTACCTACTGGTAGTGGAGAGTTTTAATCATAAACATCAGTAGCTTTAAATTAGAGAATAAGATACTAAATCGATTATTATGATTTTTCTAGTGTATCGGTATTAGGGCCCAAAGCCCTAAGGCCTTACGTGAACTACAAGGTCTCAATAGCAGGCGGATCTAGGGCGCATAACCTTTATGTAGCCATTGAAGGGAAACGAGCGACGGGAGAGCAGTTTTCACAGGGTAGAGTAGTACAAGTTCAACCAGGTACATCCAGATTAATGGATTTAGAAGTAAGTACATAGTACAAACATATTGTTGGTATTAACAGTTATATTGTTTTAAATTGTTAATCAAATCTTAATCGTTAAACGCATGTAATATTACAGAATAATAAATAATAGTTATTTAATTTCCTTATTGATAATATAATTAATGAGTCTTTAAGTGATTCAATCGACATTATAAATGAAACAAAATATGTAGCATATTGAAATTTCTATTTTTAAAATTGTTATTATCTTATACAGATTGGAGATCCAGGGCCTGGTCAGTATAAATTAGTAGCTAGGTCTACTTCAGGGCCGCTTTTCGCGTCATCAGCTTCCCTGGTATACCAGCCAAGGAGTTTCTGCATCTTTGTACAAACAGATAAAGGTGTTTACCAACCAGGAGATACCATTAACTTCAGAGTCATCGCCTTGGACAAGTATGTGGATTAATATTGATAATTTAAACTTTTACCTACCACAGTTATATTATAATGATTAACATTTTAGAATGGGATGTATTGAAAGTGGGATTTTATCCCTCCACTAGCGTGAGGGTGAATACTCTCGCTTCGCTCGGGTGTGCCTAGGTGCTACTTGCCAAATTTAAAGTTTTAGCACAAAAATCCGTCCCGTAATGAAAATATACAGATTTTATAAAATAAAAGTAGCCTAAGTTACTCCATATAACATTAGCTATCTGAGTTCTGACCCGTTAAAATCGGAGATTAGCCGGAACAAACAGACTGACAGAGATACATTTGCATTTATTGAAAAGCTGTTAATTTGAAATTAAAAATAGACACCTCAATTTTATTTATATGTATTGATTGGCACAAATGCTTGACATTAACATCATTAGGCAGCCGAGAGTGAAATAACCTCGGATGTTCCATTTTCCCGAACATTAAGGGAGGTCCTAAAGGGTCATCACAAAAATATTTTATTGCAACTAATTACCGAGCAATATATGGCTGGGCTATGAGTTGCAATATGTCTGCAATACCATGACGCAGACTCGTAAACGAGCTACTCAAACTGGCAACAATGGCTGACGAAATGACACTTGTAGAAGCAGCATATTACATTATTTTAAAACAAAAAAATAAAAAGAAAAAGGAGAAAATTTGAGATTAGCCGGGCAATATAACAAAAAATCGATCGTTCAGCGATCGTCTGGCAGGCGACAATATATCAAAAAAATATCGGCCATACATGGCCATACTAAACATGTTGGGCTATATGGCCGGGACAGTACTGCAATATTGCATTGTCTTGCTGGTATTCCTTGCAACGTTGCCGGCCACTGTATTGCATATATTGCAAAAATATTGCCCGTTTAGAAGCATCATTAAGGAAATACCGCAAAGCTTTAAATAAGTAAAAAATGAAAGCAGTTTTATTCGGCAAAAAAGTAAATATAACATTAACACACATCGTGATCACTTTCGATTGTAACACTCTATGGTTGAAGCGTTCGCACGCCAGATTACGTGTGATTACCACTCGGTCAATGAACCTTTGTTAGTAGCAATAGCACTACTCTAAAATCTAGACGTGAGTAGACACAAGTTGACGGAAAGCCCACCGAACTTATGGCATTCCTATAAAAGAAATATACTTATAATTAAGTATACCTCATTTTGTAATTATATGATGGCTGGAGATTGATGTCATTCTGTCTTATGTATGACTAATAACATATTAGTCATTACATAAAGGTATTGAAAAATTCTACTTTGAAAAACTAAGTAATTTTATAAATATACCTATTAATAAAAGCCATACCCAGAGGTTGTACAGCTGTGCCATTGCGATATTGAAGCTAACAATGGCAGTTTGATGTTTTTGCATAGTACCTACCTACAGCTAACTAGGTTTACATTTGTAAATAAAGTAGAACTTTAAGTGAATTGAAATAAGTAAAATTATTTTGATTTTTTTTTATACAATGATCGTCAACAGGTACCTTCTGCCTTTATCTGGTACGGTCGATGTGAGTGTGCTGGACACGAGCGGCGCGCCGGTGCGGCAGTGGGTCGCGGTGCCGTTAGACAAGGGCATACTCTCGGACGAACTGCTCCTGGCTGATGAGCCTCCACTGGGGCAATGGACAGTACAAGTAATTTTAAATGGTCTTTTTCTACCAACACTGTAATAATTATTAATAACGTACCTACAAATATGTTTACTCGTTTTGCCTCATTTCCTGTTATATAGACGTCGTTTGAACAAGTTCTCTACTGAATAAATTTAAAGAGGCAAATTGACGCACTCTAAAGGTATAATATAACGATTAAAACATCAACAATGTGAAAGGAATTTTAGTTTCAAACCGAATCATAGTTATAAACCTCCGTTTACATTTGCGATGACCTTTTTTTAAGGATTTATACAATAATATTATTATGTAAATGTATGTTTTAATTATATACACATAGTATATCTTTTTCTATAATAATAATAGGCTGTATAGACTGAGTTCAGCATAAATAAGGTTATTGACTCTATGATTTGCCGCAAATCCCTAACAAGAAAGTAAAACTTATAACAGACTGAATTTCTAGTTTTTTTTATGATTTTTAAGTATTGGTATTACATTATTATATATGATTTCTTTATTATAAAGGTGGAAGCTCGGGGTCAAAAGTATTCCAGGCACATAATGGTGGCCGATTACGTCTTACCGAAGTTTCAAATGGACATCGATGTTCCGAAAGAAGTCTTGTTTAGTGACGGACGGTTCACCATGAACATAACTGCTAAGTAAGATTTATATTTTATTATTTAAAATACATGTTTTATAAGAGAAGGTTTACATTAATTATTCCGCCCTTTTAACGTCTTGCACACCGCTGGGCACGGACCTCCCTTCAATACGAGTGGGATCAGGCATTAGCCCTACATGGTCTGCGAGGTTTCCCAAGCGAGCTGGGCTACCTCTGCCTACAATGTGATATACCTACAGTAATTGTTATTTTAACACTGATTACCTTCTTACTCATTATGTTGACTGAATAGTATTCTTTAACCTTGGTTTTTATTATATAGAGGAAATTTCAATAACAAATTATGAAAAATATGTTTGTAGAGAAACCTTTATTTTTATTATTATTGATATTATTCTCGATATTATAGATAGAAAAATTATAAATTCTGTTCGAACGATCTAAATTATGTTCTTTGAAAATAGTAACAGTATCTGCGAATATAAAATATCAAATTTCATATGCAGGTTAATTTACACGATCGTACAGAGTATAGGTACTTAATATTTACATCACACTATTTGTTTCACAATACTGGTTCTTCACAGTAACATCGTCTTCCAAGAATAGTCGTAAATAACGGTTGATACGAATTATAATTTTGTTCCATCTGACAACAAAGAAATTGTTTTCATTTTTCCCAGCGAAAGCTGTCTATTTGTTTGATTAAAATTTCCTAGATTAAGACCCCAGAGCGTTCTGACATAACTTATTTTCACATGGATGAAACCTTCACGACTTAGTAGCGTCTAGTACTACTTTAAATACCTGCCTACTTGTGAAGCTTGCCCTGTGACACCTGGGCAGCTACCAGGTGAGAAAGGTAACTAAAAATATGAGTTATCTTACTTAAATTAGTATGGCTGATTTTTATATATATTGTGTAGAATATTATTCTAAACTAGAATTATAAAGTGTCAGACACTTTTCATGGACCAGAGCTTTTGTCAGACGCTTTAAAGCTCGACAAAAAATTAATGAACTTTACTTATTTTTTCATGTCTGACTTTTAAATATGTTATTCAAGTAACCGTTACAAAGTTATATTTCATCAGTCAGACAAACTCGAGTGACCAAACATCCCCTAAACACAAAATCCCCTAAACCCTGTCCCTGTATAAGAGCACATGTTTTTGAAGTAAAACTTCTTTAGGCGCGACTAGGGGGAGTATCTCAGATTTTTTTTCTGACGGAAGTATCTATGTATTTAAAAATAATTCGTGAACGACGTTTATAAATTTAATTCGTTAAATTCGAGAACGCAAACACAACGAACAGATTAAAAAACTTCATTGAAAATAATGTCATAGATTGCGAGCGACGTTTTAAACTTGGTAAAATAAACTTACTACTTTTAATGAATATTTATTACTGTGAGATGAATGTGCATAAATTAATAGCTATCATGACTAATTGTTTCCATGGCAACCGTTGTTATTGTCTGACAAATATTATATTATAATTATTTATTAAAACAAAATGGCTTCTCATATATTTACTATTCCAAATACATGCAATAAATAAATTCACTTTAATATTTATTAATTCACACAGTAAAAATTTTTCGTCTAATTTAACACAAAAATTTGTGTTGATGACTTTTTTTACAGAATCTGTGTTGAATCAACATACTAAAATGTTAAATTCTATACAAACATTTTTACACTTTACATAATAACGAAAATTTTTTTACTTAATATTGAAGCTCATCCCTGATTAGAAAAAGAGATTCGAAAAGATTCGAAATGGCTCAAAGAGATTAAAAAAGATTCAACTTGACAAATATATAGATATACATTTTGCATGGGTTGAATCTTTTTAAATCTTTTTTTTTTAAAAAAAGGGATCTTATTGAAATAAGGATGCAAAAATCTTGGATTGAAATTAGTAAGTATTTTCAATACATTTCAATTTTTTACTCTGAGAAGCGTGCACATAGTGCTCTCGCGCTCGCACTCCCGGCTGAATAATTTTTGCTTAGGGGATGTTTGGTCACTCGAATTTGTCTGACTGATGAAATATAACTTTGTAACGGTTACTTGAATAACATATTTAAAAGTCAGACATGAAAAAATAAGTAAAGTTCATTAATTTTTTGTCGAGCTTTAAAGCGTCTGACAAAAGCTCTGGTCCATGAAAAGTGTCTGACACTTTATAATTCTAGTTTAGAATAATATTCTACACAATATATATAAAAATCAGCCATACTAATTTAAGTAAGATAACTCATATTTTTAGTTACCTTTCTCACCTGGTAGCTGCCCAGGTGTCACAGGGCAAGCTTCACAAGTAGGCAGGTATTTAAAGTAGTACTAGACGCTACTAAGTCGTGAAGGTTTCATCCATGTGAAAATAAGTTATGTCAGAACGCTCTGGGATCTTGGTATATAATAATATTTCAATAGAATTACAGACTTGTCAATTGTAATTACTGACTTCAAAGTATAAAAACTAATCATCAAAGCTCTTTGCAATTTCTTTCGTTTCGTTGAATAAAACAATATTACTTGTGCTATATTATTACCTACGTACCAAACAGTCGTTGTAGAACATTTTCCTATGTATTATGTAATCTACTTTTCTTACGTGTGCATTAGTCGTGTACTTCACATTATAGTGGTAACTGGTAATAATGCATAATAATGAAAATAAGAAAAACATAAGGACCCTCCATCCATAAGATAAAAATAAATATTATGTTGAATTTATTTTTATTAGGTATTTGCATATATTTACATATCTTTTACAGTATTATTTTGCTTAACATTCAACGTAATTTGTATTCACACAAAAATTGGTTTGTTGATTTATCTTTGTTTTACGATGCAACTTGATTCTTAGTTGGTAATTTGGGAAATTTGGAAACTAATATCCCGCTCATACTGAAGGAGGCCCGTGCCCAGCAGTGGGACATTAAAAAGGGCTGATGACAATATGCTATAATTTACCGATATGTTATGTTAGTCTAAAGCAAGAGTTAAGACAACTATAATAGTTTTCTTGTCATTTGGACATTATAAAGGCTATTTTGTACACTTGCGAATTGCAAGGCTTGTTCGGATAGAAAGTCCATCGTCTGTCAACCGCTTTTAGTGTGATGTCTCTTAGAGCTAAACTTCTTTTCAGTTTTATTGTGTAACTCTAAATTTTTCAATTGTCTAATTAAAATTATTTCTTTTAGGCACTTTAACGGACTCCCAGTGAAAGGGGAACTCACCATATCAGTTTACGCTGTTTTCTTCTCTAGCGTATTACAACCGGTGTTTTCTACACCTGATCGAAAAGTTATCGATTTTAATGGTGAAGCAACTGTGATATATGACCTAAAGACAGATCTAGACCTAGCGGAAGATGCGGCTAGACCGTTGGTAGTCGAGGCAGTTTTAGAAGAGAAGGATACGTTAATACGTCAAAATGTATCTACTCGTATTCTACTTATGAGAACTCCATACAGACTTAAAGTCTCAGCACCTGAAAAGTTCAAACCTAACTTGCCTTATAATGTACAGGTAAGATGTAATGTTCATCAAAATACAGTATTAGGTTATTTTTAAAAGAAAAATCATTTTTTTAAAGTAATAATACGACATTCTAAGTAATAAAATGCGAAATATCATTAATATTTTAGATAGAATTAGTAAATTCAACCGGGCACACTATGGACATAGCAGGCAGCGTCGTAGTAGAGCGCCTGTGGGACGACGGTTCCCCTCTCAACAAAACAGCTGTAACGCTTAGCAAAGGCTTCGCTAAATACACTATTATACCAGACGTGGCTCATTCAAACTCTACACTCAACCTAGTGGTAAGTCTTCATTGTAATTTTCAATGTTAATATTTATTCGCTTGCTTCATTGTTTCTGTGTTTGAACATTTGTTAAACCAAGCAATTTTGTTTTTTAGATTTTTCCATAGAAAGTGAACATTTATTTATCTAAAATTTTATTTTTTTTTCTCAGGTCAAATTTAAAGAAGTTTCAGAGCGAGTGATAAATGTTCAAAAAAGCTTGGAAGACAGTGGGCAATTTTTAAATATTGAACTGTTGACCCGCAACACGTCTGTCGGAGACGAAATGAGAGCACGGGTCGATGCCACTGAGCCTATGGATCTTATTCATTATGTCGTGATCGGACGTGGAGACATCCTCGTCGCGAAAACATTTGAAGTGAGTGATTGTTATTCATACGTATCTATATGAATATTGAAATCAAATAAATATACTCGTGTAATACAAGTACCTATTAGCTAAAAGCCACAATATTAAATATTCATGTTTATTAATGTACAAAGAAATAGATACTATTTATTATTATATGGACGACACGTTTGTCTCAGTTTGTAGTGACTCTACTTAACTATGTCAGTAGTCGTGGGTTCGAGTCCCAGTGGAGGCATTTATTTGAGGGGCGAATTACATAATATTAAATACATATTTATAGTTACAAAACTATCTGGTATTCGTAACACACTGCTCGTACCTTACCGTGCAACTAGATGGTGTTGTGGGTTAAAGTCCCAACATATGCAACAAATATGAGATATAATGTATCATGTTGCACGTGCACCAGCTAAGCCCAGCGCGCCGCAGCGTGGACATCTCGGTGGGCGTGTCGGCGGGCATGGCGCCGGGCTGCGCGCTGCTCGCCTGGTACCCGCGCGTGGCCGGCGGCGTGGTGGCCGCCGCCCTGTACGCGCCGCAGCGCGACCTGCTGCAGCACAAGGTCTGTTGTTACATCATACGTCAGCGGTCAAGCTACTCTCTTACACACGGTCACGCTGCGTTAGCCTTCCTTACGAAATAGACTGTTACGTGCAGTAGTTCCCAAGGTTCACGCGATAAAAGAAACAAAATACTTTAGTTACATAGTTACAACATATTACATATATTTTTATTATTAGAATAAATCACGATTTTGCAAATTGCCATTGAGCTCAAACTAAAAGCTTTTACGAGTATAAGTATTAAGTAGCCATTCAGAAATTCCATTATATTTCTTCTAGTTCCGACATTTTCAGCTCAACGGCATCAATATAATATTATGTTGTTATCAGAATTTCACATACTTACAAAGTTTTAGATTAAGATACAAACAATTAGAAGAAAATGAATATATTTTCAAATAAAAAATATTTCATTTTACCAATACGGATTAATTCAAAATCACAGTGAGACTAGTGACTTCCGTTCTAGAACATTCTTTAAATTAACCAATACATCCAGCCACCAGTGAGATCTAATGACAGTATTCTAAGCCCAAATGTCATCAGCGTCCTCCATTCTAGAATATACCTCTATTCTGAGCCAATCCCCAGGTGACAGTGACCCCAGTGACCACGGGCGGGCTGCTGCGACCCAACGGCCTGGTGGAGTTCCGCGTGTCGGGCGAGCCGGGCGCCGCGGCCGCGCTGCTGGGCGGGGACGACGCCGCCGTCGCCAACGGCCTCGCCGGCGCGGACGGGCTCGGCCGGGGGCTGGACCTGCATACCGTATGGACATCTATTATGACTTAAATCTATTCATGATTCATGATTATATTGAGAAAAATCTTTGTTGCTATATAAATCCTTGAAAGAATATTTGTATGATAGAATGATACCAATGAATAATAAATATAAGTTATTTGGGTTTTCTATAGCCAAATACTTAGTATGAAGCCGGCATTCTATAGAGTTTTGCTGGATTTAGCTTGAGAAACTGTCATAAACAAATAAGAATATGTAGGTTTTTTTTTTTATATAAAGCTTTTTAAATATTAGGTATATCAACACTACAACAATAGTAGGCTACGTGAATGCAATAGAAACAGGAAAATTCTTAATATTTCTTTGCATATTTTAAAAACAAACATAGAAAAATCTAAAAATGTGGGCTGATTTTATAAATACCATATTTCATTAGGAATTTTTGCGTTCAGTAAAAAGATGTTCGGTTGATGGTACAAACAGCCACTTCAATTTATTTATATATGCAGCAAATAAAATTCTTCATTTTAAACATTTTCCTATAAATGCAAGTACTAGGTATATATTTTCTTATTAAAAGTTGTTAAAACTTACGTTTAATTATACTCAAATAAGCTTCTTCTGTATGAATTCTTAAATCTGTAAATAAGCTTTTATTATTTTGTAATAGGAATATTATTTATAGATCGAACGAGAAGTGGAGAGTTTCAGCGGACTGAGGCACTCTCTGTTTAAAAATGAAGATCATTTACCTACGTTGGGTCTAGATATAGGAGGTCGGAACTCCTCGGATGTATTTAGTGTATGTATTAATAAATGTGTGTTTTCTACATTGGTTTATATTTTTGCCGTGAATACTTTTAAAATAATTTATATTATTGTTTTAGAACGCTGGTGTAGTCATTTTAACTGATGGCTTAGTGATTTCAAGTGATGCACCCGGTAAGATTATTCTATTATGTCGTAAAAAATAAATAGTCACATTTATAATTGAAGAATTCCTTAATATAGAGAAAACATTTTTTAAATTACGTAAATAGTTCATGTATATTGCGTATATTAGTGAACCCATTTTTATTATACTACGTTATTTTTCCACGTCTAAACAACTGGACTGATTTTGAAGAAAATTAGTGTACAGATTACTCTGACTTAGGGAAAAATATAGGTTCCTGTTAAGCATTTAGAGCAGTGTTTCCCAAACATTTAAATGCTTGGGAATGAAATGGTAATTTTCACACTGCTCTTCGTGGCCCACTAAATTCAGGTTAATGTCTTAAAAAGTCTTAAATTCAATATTAAAGTCAAGGCCGTGCAATGCTATGATGTGAAGATGCGGCTGTACCAGGCGGCACAAAGTAGTAGCGGCATTTGCAGGCATTAATTACATACCAAAATATTTATAAATAAAATAGATATATTTTAAACAACATAGCTATAATTTAGTTTTCAGGTACATTTTCTGTGACATACAGACGGACATAAACGTATTTAACGAAATTATACAGGCTCCGTTTTTTAATTTAGCCTACCGAACCCTAATGATGACAGATCAAAAACTTGCATTTAAATATTAAAAAAATGTACCGCGCGGCCCTGATTAATTGGTCCATGGTTGGTGCACTAGACATAGTGGAGGCGGTGGAGACGGGCACGCGCGCGCCGGCGGCCGGCCCCTACGCCTTCAGCCGCGTGCCGCCGCCGCCCGCGCCGCGCCGCCACCTCGCGCGCCGCCTCGCGCCCGCCAACACCTGGCTCTTCACTAACATCACTATTGAGTGAGCTCTTACATTAGTAATAATAATGTCCCGGCCGATTACGGCCACGGCGGCCAATCTCAATGAGACTAGCCAACGGCGCGGGACATAATAGTGCACAAATGTACGCGCAAACACAAGTGCACTCTCTGTTTCTTATCTCTCTCATATTCTGGTGGGACGACTGCTGGACACGACCAAAGAGAGCTAAGGCTCTTACATTAACATTGTATTCAGCCCCTCTTTCCGGACGGACCTCCCTTCAATACAAGGGGGATCAGGCTATAGTCAACCGCGCTGGCCTAGTGCAGGTCGGCGTCACTTTACATGTCTTTCGAAAACTTGCTGGGTTTCCTCAGACATGCAGGTTTTCTCACAATGTTTCCTTCACCGTGCACATGCACCTGCTATTTTTAGAAGTTGCTTGTATTTTATAAGTATAACATGAATTCAAATTAAATTTTATTTGTTTGTATGTATGTGTAATGTATATAATGCATTAACAAGATCACTTAAATCGTTTTATTAAAAATGTTATTGTATTAAGCAGTTATACGATAAAAGCAATTTTTTTTAGCAACGATGGCCTTGGCACACGGGAACGCTGGTCTCCCATCACTCCCGGAGAGTGGTCAGTGGGGGCTTTCGCAGTGCATCCAACACTTGGTCTCGGTCTGGCTCAACCAAGTAAAATCACCACCGCCCTCCCATTATCGATCACGGCGGAACATCCTGAAACCCTACAAAAAGGAGAGACCGTCGCTATTATCATCACGCTGAAGAGTTCACTCACAGTGGACACCTCCGTCGAGGTCACTTTCCACAATTCCGATCAATACTACGAATTCGAACCTTTAGAGAATAATGTCGATTCATTGAAAAGTAAGTTATTTTCACTTTTGAAGTTAGTACTTTCTTATGTAATAATAAAAAGATCTAATTAAAGAATGTTATGCTTGATATGATTCGAATTTAAATTCGAACACTCTTTCATAGAGAAGCCAATTTCTACACGCATAATCGTGACAACAATTTTTATATTTAAAACGTACATATTAATCTAGAACTGTAGTATATATCGCAATGATTTCTTGTTTAAATAACACTTTTCTCAAAAAAATTACAATTACGTTGTTACGAAATATACTTAAGTGAAATAAAAGCTATTATATGTATAAAATAATGGTAAATTATAGCAACCAAATTAAGCTCCGCTCTCATGGTAAGTTGAGAAGCGATAAAAAGTAGTCTAAATCTTTAAAATGCAACATAAGATTTTGCCAAATACAAAAATCTATTCAGTAGCTTAATTGTCAAAAAGGTGACAAACAGACAGAGAGCAGAGCACTCCACGCATTTATATTAGAAGCTACGTACGAACACGTATAAAGCCACATGCCAAAGTACAAGAACATGTACGTACGTACACAGAAATCGAGTTGTTCCGCCGCCTGCGCGTGTCGGTGCCGGCGCGCGGCGCCGCCAGCACCGCCTTCCTGGTGTCGGCGGTGCGCGCCGGCGACGCGCCCGTCATCGTGGAGGCCAACGGCAACGGCGTGTCCGCCTCGCTCTTCCGGACTATTGACGTTAAGGTGAGTTTGTTACAACTTTGCAAGCATTCACCAGTGACTCATAGCCGCTTTACGCCGCTCTGCCGGCTCTTTTTCTCAAGATATTGGGGATGACGCTATTACCGATGTCTGGTACGTCATTTTGACTTACAATTAATATATGAGTTAATAATCCGGTTTTAGCCACGGTGACTTGGCATCTACGCAACTCCAGAGACCGTTCATAAATGCACCTGAAGAATGTTTACTCTATTCCTTTCACTCATAAGGTATGGTGAGTTTCAATTCGAAACTTACAGTGAGAAATGAAACACAGATCTACCGGCTTGAAGTGCTCTCATGACCCTCTAGGGTGCCACTTGGTAAAAAATAATTACTGTGTTTGACGACTCGGTTGTACTTTTTAAGACTCAAACCCAAGACCTTCAGTTCAACAGCAATACATTGTGGCTTTATACATATGAAATGTCTATGTAAATTTGATTAAATATCTAAAGTAAGTACCTAATTTTCGTCTAAAATGTTATACCATTAATGTTAATTTGTAGTTGAGCACTTAAATCGCTTTGCTCTTTCTACCTACTCTTCAACTCATGTCTAAATGGCGAATTTAAAAAATAATAAAAATAAAATTTATAGTTGTAATGGAGACTGAAAAGCTATTGCAACAAATTACAAATGTTTATATTGATTTGTTTTACCTCCATCCAAACACCTAAGTCAACATTTTCGTAATTAAATACATATAAGGAGATATATATGTAACTAGTACAGTACTTATTATATACTATTTTTATATCGATCGAAACTTCAGTTTTTTAGTACTGAAATCATTCTTATAAAACTAAAAATGTAAAATAATAACTTATATTCTCACCACATGATTTACCCAACGCGTATTATATACGTTCTATTCTATGTCATTTAATTTAGTCGTAACAGGTGCAGAATATCAACTTTGAAAAATTATTCTAGACGACAGACCTGAATGAGTTTCGTATTAATCATTTCTTACATTTTTAATCCTCAGTGAACCAGATAAACATTTTTTACTACACCACGTAGCATTATTTACTATGCCGTAGTTATCTTTTTGACACACTCATTTGTCATTAAGTTTTGTTAAATATATTATCTAATAGATTATTCAATTAAGTAAATTAAAACTTTATTTAACACACAGAGTGGTATTTCCAATAAATATAAAATAATATATTAATCCATAAATATAATCAGTAGATATGTCGTACCTAATTGAATGAATACTTAATTTTTGTTTGTCTATAATACTTTTTCTAACCAAGGCTTTACTTATAATACTATACTAGGTATTATTATAATATTTTAAGTATAAACTTCGAGCATTATAAATGAGGCGAACTTAACAAAAGGAGAAAGTTTTTAATTTGGCTGGATATAAAATCCATGATGATTCCTTTTTATACGAAAATTCATATGAAACATGTATTATAGTTTATTTTATCCACTAATAATATACCAACATCATGAATATTATAGGATGGTTACGTAGAAGACATATGGTCGTGGGTGTTGCTAGACGGGCGGCGCGGCGTGGCGCGCGGCAACGCGACGCTGGCGCCGGCGGCCGGCACGCGCCTGGGCGCCGTCTCGCTGGAGGCGACTGGGGACATCATGGCCAATGCCTTGAGAGCTCTGAAGGCACCCCCTGTTGTTGCGGCCGACCCCACGTATGCTATGCGACCGATGGCTCGTGCTTGTGTTGTTCTGGACTATCTTCAGGTATTTTCTATATCTTATAGCATATTTGTTCATAATAATAATAGTATACTTACATAATCTAAGTTCAAATGTCTCATAGTTTTGCTGATTTAATTATTGCTGATATTATTTGTGGTTTTGAAAAATAGTTATGAAGTTGTTATCCGCGTACTTAAATGTGTCTCAGGCAACGGAACAAGATGACGAGACTACTATAATAAAAGACGCGCGGTTGCAAGCGTCCACCGGATACCAGCGGCTCATGGCCTTCCGACGTTCTGATGGCTCCTTTTCTCAAGAGATAGGGGATGATGCTATTCCTGATGTCTGGTATGTTATGATTTACTGGTTTTAGCTATGGGTTTATGATCAAATAGTAGAAACAGAATATTACAAAATTATAATATAATTACTTATTAACTTTTTGTTTAGGAACTATTCACGTATTTTTTCTAGAGAAGGCTAAAGTATAACTCTAGAAATTTACTAAATGAGAAATAATTCATTTTAAGCATCATTTTAACCCGTAATTACTTACTGAACTATTCTAAATTTGAAAAGCCATCCGTATCCATGAAATCCCTGTGATCCAGGATGACAGCGCTGGCCGCGCGCTGGCTGTCCCGCTCGGCGCGCTACGTGGAGGTGTCGCCCGAGGCGGCGCTGGCGGCGGCGCGCTGGCTGGCGGCGGCGCAGCGCGCGGACGGCGCCTGGCAGCCGCCCGCGCTGCGCAACGCGCCGCGCGCGCAGGCCGCCGTGCCGCTCACTGCGCATGCGCTGCTCGCTCTGTTAGAGACTAAGGTAATATAATGTATTTTCAATCAGCAAATAAAGAATATTATTATTATTATTATAGTATACTCAAGAAAAAGAAGCAGAAATGTCTGCTCATTTAACTCGATTTGTATGAAAATACTCGTTTAATTAATATAGGAAAAGGTATATTCATTACATACGCTGCCGAAACGTAGTTTTGCGCCTATTGCACTAATTTTAACACCTACCTATGTTTTTTACTATAGATCACGGTAAAAGCAAGTTAATACGCGAAAATTAAAATTGGCGTTTAATGATAAGTAACATTTACACAGTACAAACGCATTGCAGGCTAACGACATGCTCTACAAAAACGCAATAAATAAAGCTCAAGACTTCCTCGCGAAGTCCCTATCAGCGGAACTGGACGCCTTCTCCCTGGCCGTGGCGGCCAGCGCGCTGGCCACGGCGCGGCACCCGCAGGCCCCGCAGGCACTGCTCTTCTTGGAGAAATACGCTAATACTACTGGTAATACATATTGTCTTCTAATATACTGACTGGGCGAAATACATATTACCTTCATTTTCTAGTTTCTATCTTAATTCTGTTCGATTTATAACGTCTTTAAAACTTACGAAAAATTATCTGCTAAAAAATAGTGTCCGCCTTTTAAAATTAGGTATGTATAAAGATTAAGAAAAAATAAAAAACAAGTGACTGACATTGATATTAAGAATTCCTGCAGATATGTAACAGAAACGGATTTAATATATAATAATATGTAGTTTAAAGTATGTACTATGTAGGTACCTATACATTAATTTCCGTCCAATCAATTCCTTTGAATTTTTATTGATAATATATTAAGTATTTAACATTAATTATATATACAATTTAATAGCTACGACGTTATTCTGGTCACGAACGATTGCCGGCTCGGAATGGCGCAACCCTTGGTTGAAGAGCAACAGTCTAGAAGCTTCGACGGCGGCGTGGGCTCTGCGCGCCATGCTCGCCGCCAACCTGCTGGAGGAGGCGGTGCCGGCGGCGCGGTACCTCATACAGGCCTTAGGACCTAAGGATCAGGACCCTGAAGTGGTAAGTCGCATGTGAACAGCTGGAAATTCCTTTATTAAAATTTACATTTTGTAGATTCATATTACTTCTGTTAGTAAATTGTTGCGTGAAAGGTAAAAAAATGTAAATTAATTCATTCCTATTGCTTTTATAAATTATTTGAAATAAGCTGGAACACCCTTAATTACTTTGTACCTTACACAGCTTTATTCTATAGCTGTCAGCTAAATGTACCCAACCCTAAAAGCTCTAACACAGTATGTCTTAAATATATATATTTTAATAGAAATATTAATATATAATTGGTAGCTGGACGCCTTATCGCAATTCGCGCTGGCTATCAAGTCGCCCAGCAAGCTGCGCGTGGCGGTGCGCATCGGCGCCAGCGAGCCGCGCAACTTCAACATCGACAACGACAACGCACTTATTATACAGACGCAATTGGTAAAGTTGGTTTTTATGCATTTTAGCGATGGCAATGAGTTCACCTTGATATTAAAGTGAAGTGTAAACATTATTTTCTATTGCGTGAAGCAATCAAGAGACATGCCAGTTGTAAATTGCAATAATAATAAAATTTAAAGTGTCATAAACTCATCTCCTTTCATCAAAAGTAGTCGGCAGCAAGTAGTACTACTCTTCGTTGTTCCTTGGCCTAATACGGTTTTTACTATACATTATATTATACATTTCTCACAGAATATAATATTTTCATAATACCTATTTAAAGTATTTTTTATAATAATAATAATAATAAAGCCTTTATTCAGATAAATTACATAATAGTTAAAACAAAACTAAATATTTAAAATTAATCGGCAACTGTTTTATCTGTTTGTCTATCGACAAAGGCCTTCCAACTTCTTCCATTTTTGTCTGTCTCTGGCTTTCCTCGACCATATTTTACCTGCTACTGTTCGTAATTCGTCTTCCCATCTTCTATATTGTCCTCCGCGTTTCCGTTTTAGGTTCCTCGGGTACCAGTTCGTAATAGATTTACTCCATTTGTCTACACCTCGTAACATATGCCCAGTCCATCTCCATTTGTGTTTCCTTATCACAGATGTGACATTTTCTACTTTTGTTCTCTCTCTTATTTTAGTGTGTCTTATTTTGTCGGACTTTTTGATTCCCAGCATACTTCTCTCCATGGCTCTTTGGCAGATCTCAAGTTTGTTGATATGTGCTTGTGTTGGAGCCCATGTTTGACAGCCGTAAGTCAATACTGGAAGCACACACGTGTTGTAAAGTTTTCTTTTTATGTAAATTTTTGTTTCTTTACTTTTCATTATTTCTTTGAGTGCCCAATATTTCTTCCATGCTTTCCCAACTCTTGTGTCGATTTCTTTTGTTTGGTCTTTGAGTGAGATAACTTGGCCTAGGTAAGTGTATTGCTGAACATAGTCGATCATATTGTTATTAACTATGATTATATCTTCGTCCCTATTCGTCATTGCTTTGGTTTTAGATAAATTCATAGTTAGCCCTGCTAGGCGGCTTTCTCTTTCTAAGTCATTAAGCATGGTTGAAAGTTCTGTTTTATTAGAGGAGAATATTATTAAATCATCTGCGAATCTAAGGTTATTAAGTTTTTTTCCATTTATGTTCAAGCCATATTCGTCCCAATTTAATTTACGAAAAATTTCTTCCAATACTGCAGTGAAAAGTTTTGGTGATAAAGGGTCACCCTGGCGTACTCCACGTTCTATTCTAATATCTTCTCCTTCTCTTTCTAGCTTTATTTTGGCTGTACTATTTTGGTAGATGTTTCTTATAATTCTGATGTATTTGTTTTCTACTCCTTGGTTTTTGAGTGCTTTCCATATGCTTGAATGTTCTATCGAATCAAATGCCTTGCAATAATCTATGAAACAGCAGTAGAAGGGCATATCGTATTCCTTACTTTTTTCTACAATTTGTTTTACGACATGGATGTTGTCGATCGTTGAGTAGCCACTTCGGAACCCGGCTTGTTCACAAGGTTGATTTTCGTCAAGTACTCTGGTTATTCTGCCGAGGATAATTTTAGCAAATATCTTGTAAATATTTGACATCAGGCTGATAGGTCTGTAATTACTGATATCACTTTTATCACCATTTTTATGGATTAATGTTATGGTTGAGGTTAACCATTGGTGAGGGATGTATTCTTCAGACATAATCTCGTTAAACAGTTTCAAGAAGATCGGGGTTATCAGTTCTTTGCAGGAAATAAGCATCTCGTTGCTTATATTATCAGGACCTGGAGCTTTGTCTCGTTTTTGACTTTCTATTGCATTCTGGACTTCCCTAGATAGTATTTTAGGCACGGTGTCATCTTTTGTTAAGTCAACATATTCTATTTTGTTCTTACTTGAGTAGAGGTTGCGGTAAAATTTTGTAGCTATGGTTAATAATTCTGATCTTTTGGTCTTACTTTTTACAGCTTTGTCCTTTAGTTTTGGTATCCATTCTACCTTGTCTGCCATTTCACGTATAGCTTTTTTGATGCCTCTATGATATGGTTTTGAAATGATGTTATTCTTCGTTTTTGGCTGTCTCTTCTCATGTTATTATTTATTTGTTTGCTAAGAGAAGCAATTTCTGATCTAATAGTTTTCGTCTTGTTTTTAATTCTTATCAGTTCAATTCTTTTGTGTAGGAGTTCCTTTGATAAATCTGATATTTCTTCTGTTTTGTTTTGTGTTCTTGTTTTTATTGATTTATTTATAGCTTTACATAGTTTATCGTACATACTCTGTATGTCGTTTTCTTTTGTGGGGTTATTAAGGTTCTTGAGGTGTGTTTTTAGTTCTTCAGGGTCGACAACATTGAGATTGGTATATTTTTTTGCTTTAAATGGCCTCTTATGTTTTTGTGTAGTTTTTAAGCTTGCGCGAACCATTCTATGGTTGCTGTTAAAATTAACATTTTTAACAACTCTACAATCTTCAAATAGTCTACTTCTATTCGTCAGAATGTAGTCGATTTCGTTGTGGTAGTCGCCTCCTGGAGATACCCATGTCCATCTATTTGTTTCACGGTTCTTGAATTGTGTGTTCATTATTTTTAAATTGCGTTCGTATGCGAGTTCAATTAGTTTTTCGCCGTTCCTTGTTCGCTTTCCATAGCAGTACGGACCCAATATTAGCTCTTCTCCCAATTTCCTTTCTCCGATCTGCGCGTTGAAGTCGCCAATAATGATAATGTTCTTATGTGTATGATTATTTAAAGTCAAGTTCAGTTTTGCATAAAATAGCTCAATCTCGCTTTTGCTTGATTGTTCCGTAGGAGAATAGACCTGGATTATTGACCAGAGTTCGTTGTTTAGTGTTATATTTAGTACAGCTATTCTTTCTGTTATGCCAATTATCTCTTTAATTTGATTTTTAACTTCTTTATGAATCAGGAATCCTACGCCGTATAAACCTAGTGTTTCGCCTTTGTAGTAAAATATAAAGTTTTCGTGTTCCTCGATTGATTCTCCAAATCGTCTAACTTCGCTGAGCCCGATAATTGTCCATTTAATATTTATTAGGGCGCTGGTTAGTTCTTTCAGGCTTTCTTCAGATTTTAGAGTTAGTACGTTCTAAGTGGCAATATAATACAATTTTTTAGAAGTTGGAAGGTAGTGGTCTTCTTCCCCCACGGGGACCAGCCGGCTTGGGGTGCTTGTGTTGTTTTGATTATTGGTCCATTTTGTAACCTTGTTTGATTTCCAGTTGCCGTTGCTTATTAGTTTTTTGTTTCAGATAAAGAAGTTGTTCTGCTTCTAGATACGTCGTTAAAAATGTTTGTTTTGTTCACTTTATGGGGTGCTGACGTGCTTGGCTGGTTTCGTGGGTTGTTTGGAGATTCCGCCTGGTCCCTCTTCCTTTTGACTTTCCTTTCTTCGGTAGGTTCTCTCGAGATAAGCTTGTCCTTCTTTATGTAAGCAATCATCCCCTTTTCCCTTTCTTTTAGTAATTGAGGTATCAATAGTTTCCTTTTCTCCAATATTTCTTTAGAGAAATCTTCTTTGATGTTAATACCTGAGCCAATTTTTCTTTTATTTGTGAGTATCAAATTCCTTTTCCACTCCGATGTGAATCTAACTAACAGCGGGCGTATACCTTTCCCTTTACCACCAAGTCTGTATGCGTTATTTATATCATGAGGTTGGATCTTTATCTTAGTTTCTTTTTCTATTATCATTTGTATGTTTTCGATCTCAGATGATGTTTTTTCTAGTTCGCTCACACCAAAAAGTATTTGTTACAGTTTACCCAATGAATAATCAATTGTTGATATGTCGCAATTTGGAATTTTCGCTGTTTTATACATAGACGTAGGTGTTATAGTTACATACACAGTTTTAAATCTTGAAACAGCCATATTTGACTCTTATACTTGTAGTTCAGTTCAGCCATTTTTAAGTCATTTAATACATTACACAAACTATTAACTCAGTCTCGAAATATTAATTTTGCGACATATCACCATTCATTGATGTGTCCACGTCAGGTGCGCGACGTGCGCAACGCGAGCGCGGTGACGGAGGGGCGCGGCGTGGCGCTGGTGGGGCTGGCGGCGCGCGGCGCCAGCAACGCGACGGCGGCGTGGCCGCGCTACACGCTCGACCCGCGCGTCGACGCCGTCTCCACCAGCCACCGTCTGCAGCTCTCCATATGCGTCGGGTGAGAATTGTGCTCAGCTATTTTTACATCCCACTGCTGGGCATGGACCTTCAATACGAGGTGGACCAGGCCATAGTACACCACGCTGGCGAAGTGCGGGTTAGCGGACTTCACATGCCCTTCAAAAACTGACATGTTTTTTCCTCACGATATTTTTTTTTCATCGTAAAATTAGTGGTAATCATGTTAAAAATGATACGGACTTGAAAATATTAGAGGTGCAGTATTGAACACGCTACTCTGTTATCCCAACGAGCGCATTACCTCTGGGCTACCACTGCCTTTTTGTTCTAGTGAATATTTATGCTGAGTAGGTATACAAAGTTTTAAAAGTACACACGTACTCCATGTAATCAGTATTATGCGCATCAAGTTATAAAACACGCAAACGACCCTGCATCGTATCGTCGTCGTCGTCGTATCGTGAACGTAAGTCGGTCGTCTGCATATATCTGTATGGATTTGCAGCAGAGGAAGATTGATTGTGTTCTTATCAATACGAACGTGCGTCGACAACGCGTTAAAACTTGTCGTTTGCATAGGGCATACTTATTAACACTAAAGCGATGCATACGCCTTTATCACCATCAAAAATCATTACTTATGTTATCATCAAGTTTAAATGCTTCTTACTTACTAAACTACTCCTACTCACTAATAGAAATTTAAAAAAGCCATAGAGAATTAAGAAAACATTTTTTTCAGATATGTGCCAGTAGCGACTGAAAAAGAGAGCGGTTTGACTCTATTGACTGTTCAACTTCCCTCCGGATACTTAGCGGATATAAACACCATTACTGAATTAACGGTAATTTTTTTAAGGTCTTAAACCGCTTTCTAACTCTCATTTAAAAGTAAATGCTATGACAGTCAACAGTCGGGAGTGCCTTAACGGCGTCTACCGTTCACGTTGGTCGTCTGTCTCCATTAGACGACTGTATAGATTACAATAATGCGCATAGTTTTCTCTATCGTTCAATACATATTTACTATTTTATATTATCTAATACAACTTTATTATATTTTAATAATTTACATAAATAACGAAATATAATAAAGTGTATGGTATGTACTATGTTGTGTATGTCGCAGGCGGCGCGGCACGTGGTGGGCGCGCGCGTGCAGCAGGGCGGCGCGCGCGTGGCGGCGTGGCTGCGCGCCGGCGCGGCCGAGCGCTGCGCCACGCTGGCGGCGCCGCGCGTGCTGCCCGTCGCGCGCCAGCGCCCCGCCTGGGCGGAGCTCCGCGACCTGTACGACTCCAGTGAGTACCACACTCCACACCCGACTATAATACTCTAGCAAAGCGAATATGTAACCATCGTGACACATTTTAATGAAGCTACAAATTATAATTCAGTCGTACCAGACAACAGCTATTATACGAAAGTTTGTATGTGTGGCTATCTGTATGTAAGGATTTATTTAAATAAAATTTAACACAAAGATGGATTGGAATAATAGAATAAAATTCGCAAAAGGTCTAGGTATTTCATATTTCATATTACTCGCTAGAGTAATATGAATGAATACATATTTTCATTGAGTTATTATTACTACGTATAGAGTGGGCGCCTCAACTAGATTTATTCAAACACTGTATAGGCCGATCGGCATATACGCGTTTAGGCTGTGCCGAGCGGCTGCGGTAGCTTGACGCATTGGAGTAAAAATTATTACGTCTAAATATGCCGTCATGTGTAGTGAGGTACTGTACAAACCGTTCAGGAAATACGCAGAAGTGACAATATCGAGTTGCTATGTTAATTAATACAGATAATGAAATTATTTTGTAGTTCCCTATCAGATAAAACATTTTATATTATTATATATATACTTTTTTATTAAGCTATTGCATAGCTTCTATCGCGGGCTTTGAGCGCGGCGACCGAATCAAGAAATTCCGTAACGAAAAAACCTATTACCTAACACCAATAAGGTTTAAATAATGAGGTCCATTTTCAAATCCAAGATGGCGGACATCCGGTTTTTTTTATATAATGACATTGGTATCATTTTCGAGGTTTCTCGGGGTGCTGATTGCGAAAATGAGGTCCATTTTCAAATCCAAGATGGCGGACATCCGGTTTTTTTTTAATAATGACTTGGGTGTCATTTTCGAGGTTTCTCGGGGTGCTGATTGCGAAAATGAGGACCATTTTCAAATCCAAGATGGCGGACATCCGGTTTTTTTTCAATAATGACATGGGTGTCATTTTCGAGGTTTCTCGGGGTGCTGATTGCGAAAATGAGGTCCATTTTCAAATCCAAGATGGCGGACATCCGGTTTTTTTTTAATAATGACATGGGTGTCATTTTCGAGGTTTCTCGGGGTGCTGATTGCGAAAATGAGGTCCATTTTCAAATCCAAGATGGCGGACATCCGGTTTTTTTTTAATAATGACATGGGTGTCATTTTCGAGGTTTCTCGGGGTGCTGATTGCGAAAATGAGGTCCATTTTCAAATCCAAGATGGCGGACATCCGGTTTTTTTTCAATAATGACATGGGTGTCATTTTCGAGGTTTCTCGGGGTGCTGATTGCGAAAATGAGATCCATTTTCAAATCCAAGATGGCGGACATCCGGGTTTTTTTTCAATAGATAGTAAAAATATTTTGAACAATATTAACTTCTCATTTATTTAATAAAAGAAAAAAATGTTTTCTTATCGGTCACCACGCTTAAAAAGTGTAACTTGAATTAATATCAAAGAAAAAAAACAAAGGAAAAAATACTGCATAAATAAAATAAATAATTATAATTGCATAAGTTGATAATAACAGCTATGCAATAGCTTTACCGCGGCAGTCTCCGAGTGCCACACGGTTTTTCCGCACCCCGCACCCCGTGAAACCTCGAAAATGACACCCATGTCATTATTAAAAAAAAAAATTTTGGATCTTGTGGCTCAGTGGATGTAAAGTGGGTTATAGGTTCGATACAATTACAGAATATAAAACCTTATTGGAGTTAGGTTTTTTCGTTACGGAATTTCTCGATTCGGTCGCCGCGCTCAAAGCCCGCGATAGAATCTATGCAATAGCTTAAAAAGTAATTGTAATTAAAATAATTAGTTGTATGCTCATTAGGCAGAATATAAACAAAGTGTCCGTGTCCCTTCTGTATCTATGATGCGGTCGCCTCCTCCCCCGCGCCCCGGGCGGCCGCTAGTGGCGAACAGATTTTGTTCGCGGCGTCTACTCTAGTAATAATAACTCAATGCATATTTTAAACAATAAAAGAAAAAAAATATTTTCGATTGATCAATATGTGCTACGTTTTGCAAACTATATGCAAGTAAATCCACCACAATGTAATATAATCAAAATCTCATGTAATGCTCAAAATCAACCCCTCAGGCCACCGCGCGCGCGTGTTCTACCAGGCGGTGAGCAGCAGCGCGTGCGACGTGTGCCGCGCGTGGGCGTCGTGCGAGCGCGCGTGCGGCGCCGCGGCCGGCCAGCTGGCGCCCGCCGCGCCCTCCCCCGCGCCCGCGCCCGGCGCCGCGCCCGCACCCGCCCCCGCCCCCGCCGCCGTCGCCGTCGCCGCGCTTCTGTGCGCCGCCATATTGATAAGATAATCTCAGGTACTAAACTATGGAAGACATGAAGGGATGACGGTGATATGTCGCATAATTCTAATTGCGAACGAATTGATGTGAGGACTGAACTGTATAAGTCAAAAAGCTGTTTTAAGATTTAAAACGAATACCGATATCTATGCGTAAAACAGCGAAAATACGAAAATATTACATATCATTCATCCATTCACTTCTTCAATTGATGTAAGTCCAAATGATCTAAGTTAACAGATACAAAGTTAGCGTAAGTGGCATTGTTATCTGTTTTATCTTGCTCTGTGGTAGACGGTACTTGTAAAATAATCTCAGCTATTAATTACTTGTTTTTACTTAATATGAAATGTAAATATTGAGAGAGATTAAGATATATCCCGAGTCACTACAAATGCAAGAGTGTACTTGCTAACGCTGAGTCGCTGAGTGTACGCTCGCCTCACGGCGATGTGCCTCTTTCGCCTTGCCTCGACTTATCTCGGTTCGATATCCGTTTTGTGTACAAGAATAAGAGACTCTCGTAGTCTCGCGTTTTATGGAAGGATAACAATACGAGTATATATCCTGTAAGCTCGCATTCACCTATAGGCTTCTAAAGTTCTAACGCAAAAGCTCTATACCTATAGACATTTCTACCAGGACAAGAACAAGAGCTTAAAGCCATCGTTAGTTCGTCCGTCGCGTAGATTAGCTTTTTTCATATAAACTTTAATATCTACAGCGACATACAGTAATATATGTGATATTTATAGAAATATTGTAATCATTATGTAAGTACCTTTATAACCTTAATTACCTATAAATATAAGATTAAGAATATTTATGTAAATACATTATAAAATAATATATACCTCCATGGTTATATTTAAAGCAAAATGTACAATACATATAAATTTTAACTAAGAAATTAAAAATATATGATATTTTCTACACATGTTAATGAAACAAAGGTATTATATAAATGAAATAAGTGTATAATAATATGATTAAAAATAATAATATTTATTAATAATTATAGTATAATTAATAGTATGATAGATATTATCTATGTTTCCGTGTTACCTATACAAAATTATCTGTAGCAGATTTATATAATAGAATATATTAGTTTATACAATGTATGTAATAAATACTGGATTATAAAAAACAAATGAATAAATTAATTCACTGAAATATGAGTAATAAAATAAAATATTTAAAAGCCTCCAATTGCAGAGGTACGTAGGTAATGACCTATATTGCAAGTTCCAATTTTCACACGAGCCGGTTACCGGGTAGCTGGCGCCGGGTAACCGGCGGCGAAGTTTATGTAATGTACCGGGCAAATTACCCCGGTATATGGGAAAGCTACGTACATTGTCATACACTTCGACGCCGGCTACCCGGCAACCGGCTCGTGTGAAAAGGCACTAACGTTTTGTTCGCTCTTTTATTCTATCTTTTGTAATCCAGCATTTTTATAAGTTAATAGATAAGTAACTATTTCATCGTGGTTGTGATTAAGGCACAATTACGTAAAAACATAATGCATTTATAAACGTTCGAAAATAAATAAAAAATATGTATTTCATCAAAATTATAAAAAAATATACGTACTCACAATACTATGTTGATGTTTTATTTTTAGTTTAATTTTTTTGCTGTATTTGCACAGACTTAGAGTCGTTATTTAGCTTATTTTAGTAACATAAAACGTTATCTGAACAAAGAAAATCTATATAAAATCTTCGGTAATAAAAAGTAGAAGACTTTACTACATATTACATTTACAAGTTTACAACCTACTGGTATACAAACAGAATGACTACATTATTATATACAACTAAAAATCTAATATTAGCTATGAAATCAAATTTCCATTTTCTTGATCATCCAATGAAAGAAACCTAGAATCGTGAACGACATGGAGAGCGGAACTGCTGACGCCTTTATCCAACCCCACAAACTAGAAACAAGAAGATTCATCAATAATATCTAATAATTATTATGAATAAACGTGTAATTAATAATAACTAAGCGTTTTTATTTATTTTTAGATAGGTACTTAATTATATATTTTCGAGTAATCACTTACTGTATGAATTTTTATATTGGGATGGTAGAACCTAGAATGTGATAGGATCTATCATTTATGTACGTATTAAGTAATAGCATTTAAATACTTGTTCAGACATTATACTTTCCTTCTGAAACGATCATTTTAAATTAATAAGAAAGTTCAATGTACTGACGTGTAAGGATCGTCGGATATATAGAAGGGCTCCGTAGGCAAGAGGCCACAATTCTCTATGTACACTTGCACCTCGGGCTTGTCCTCCATGTCTGTCGGCGTTTGCTCTATCATGTGCACTACTTTTTGGCCTTCTACCACCTAATAGAAATGATTTTTTTAATTCCTGATGCATATAAAATTTCATCATCCGGTTTATCTTACAAAATCAAATATTGAGTTAAAGAACAAAATATTTATTACTAACTAGCAACTAACTAAGCCAGCGGTAACGCGCTGGCTTGTATAACCGAGTGATTCGGGTTCCAATCCGGATCTCGCACCTCTGATATTTTCATGTGCGAATCATTTCTATCATGATTATCACTTGTCTGACGGTGAAGGAAAACATCGTGAGGAAACCTGCATGTCTGTAAAAACCTAGCAAGTTTTCGTAAGACATGTGAAGTCCGCCAATACGCAATAGGCCAGCGCGGTGGACTATGACCTGATTGATCCCCCTTGTATTGATGGAAGCCCGTGCTCAGCAGTGGGAACTGGGACGTTAAAAAGGGCTGATGACTGACTTGATGACTGAACTAGCAACTCGTATCTCTTAGAATTCATCCCCAGTAAAAGACAAAACCAAAACTATCTCAAAAGAACCCTACATTTATCGGGAATAAAAACTAACTAAGTATATATCTATCTCTATGCCATCCACTTCCGGTCAGCCGCTTTGGCGGGATTGTAACAAACGTCAATGCTTATATATTATTAACGATTAACCTCTTAATATTAGAAAAAAATTAAAGAATTCGTTCATACATCAGTACAAATTTATAATAATAATAATTTAAAAAGATGCATACCTTTCCTATTACAGAATGTAAGTTATCCAACCAAGGTGTTGGTTTTGTGGTTATGATAAACTGGCATCCATTCGTATTTTTTCCTAAAATAAAACATATTAAATATAACATTATAAAAGAGATTTATTATTTCACATACATACTTAGTATGCTTTTTTAATCTTTGGGTATTCATCCAAATATAACCTGTAAGTAATTTGCAGCGTAAGACGTAGTAAATAAGTTATAAGTAGGTACGTAACTTAGTATTGCTAATCATATGAACCATTTGCGAAAAAAATAATAATCCTAACTAATTACCTGTAGGTAAATAAAAGGAGCCCTCTTGTAGTTACTATAGTAAAATGGCAATATAGGATCAAAGTAATAGTAACACTAACACTATATTATATACTAATCATGAAAATTAAAATAGGTCTAAATCTATATCCTAAAATTTTTCACTACAAGCGGCTCACCCTCGCTTCACTCGGGCTCGTTCATTGTGTCTTCTCTACCAAATTTTGCAAGAGAAGAGAAACTTGCGAGAGCCCTTAGACTACCTTAATCTGGCCATGACGCAAAATCCGTTCTTAGCGGACGGACGGCTACTAAGTATTAACTACCTCCTTGCCAAATTTAATCTTTATACGTCAAGTGGTTTTCGATATTTCCAATCGGCTTATTTTTACACCTCCAACAGATATCATTATATCATTATTAGCCAGTTTAAACAAAAACTTAAAAAATAAAACCCTCCTGGAGAACCATTCTATACATTGGTGAAAACAGCATGAAAATCGGTGCAGTAGTTTTTCAGTTTATCGCGAACAGACAGACTGACAGGCAGACAGACGTGGTTGTGGACTTTGTTTTATAATATGTTGTGATGATTTACTTAACCCTTAACCGGAATCGCTAAATTGTTCCACATTACGGGAATCGTGGGTCCAAATGGACCCTTTATTTAAAATCCAATTATCTTCTAATATAGATGAACTTATTACTTAAATGGATTATAAGTATATTAAAACAAGTTTTATGTAACATATAAATCAACTTTTATTCATTAACATTTTGAAATTATACATTTTTTTTGCTCCAGATGTTAGGTTCTACATTCGGTATCTTTTTTTGATCTTCTTCTTTGACCATATCAAACAATAAGAAAAACGAAAAAACTTGAAAATGTGACAATAGTGCAGGGTTCTTCATATCCTCCCGTTACCAAAAAAATAAATTCTTTGTGAGATCTAATGAAAATAAAAAAAATGACAACCTATTCTGAAAGCGTAAAATCGTTATCAGTCTTTATACTATTCTATGTAAAGCACTTACTACACAAAAATTTTTTTGGACATGAAGCTTATATATAAATTTGCAGCATTTAACACACTTTTGTGACTGTTTCTTGTCATTATTAGGATCACATAAATAGCATCTTCCTTTTTTCCGTGACCCATTTCCCGCATAGAAAATTTAGTTTTATTTTTCTTATTATTCTGTAATTATTTGGTTTGTGTAAGTGCATATAGTCTGAATGATTTTGTCTGGAACCGGTAACTACCATAATTTGATTGGTGACATGTGTTGTTTATCACGAGCTGGACCTATGAGGCCAAGTAGGTGAGTGATAATGTTGTGACTTCTGATTCTAGAGCTGCTACGTGGTGTCTTGACCACGAAAACCTATTTTTGCCTCTGTTATTACAAAGTGCTATATGACAGTGTAATGAAATACCTTCTTCTTCACTTGCTTCTACGACATTATGGTCAGATGGAGAGTAACTTGCTTGAGCAGTGGCTTCATGTTCCGGATTTTCAGTGTCATTTATGTTTTCCTCAACACAAGGTTCGAAATCACTCAAAGGTTCTGGTTATAAATCATTTTCATCTAATTATAGTTCCCGTATATCGTTTTCCGTAAGATTATGCGCTATTATTCCAATAAAATAAATAAAAACAAAATATATTCTAATTGAAAAACAAAAACGTATCTGGAATCGTGGGTCCAATTGGACCCAACGATGGCTTATACTTACACTTCCAGTAAATTCAAAGCGCCACGACTCCGGCACTCACTGCACCATGCTACGTTATGACATTACATGGGCGCGCAAGAGTGTTGATGCGCGCGTCTCGAAATTAAACGGTTTTTTTGTCGTTGTTGGGTCAAAATGGACCCACGATTCCGGTTAAGGGTTAAGTAATAGTGCGTAGGTATAGCAATTACCGTTATTAGCCATTGATACGAAACCAGCAGCGGTATGCTCCGTATCTAAATTTTCATCTTCAAAAGTTTTACCGTATATACTAATCGAACCTTTGCCATCATCTGACACAACATCTCCTCCTGAAATAAATGTCCATTATACTATCTTTACTTACAACATTTTTTTACTCATAACATTATTTAATTTAATAAAACTCACCTTGTACCATAAATCTTTTAATTACACGGATAAAACGAGTTCCTTTGTATGATTTACCATTTATTCCTTTTGTAGCCAATACCTTAAAGTTTTTCACAGCTTTAGGTGCCAAGTCTCCGAAAAGTCCTATGACTATTCGACCTAATTGTTTATTTTCACTTTTAATGTCCAGAAAAACTTGATCTGTGACTCTAAATTGACGCGCCTGGAAGTGCAATGCATGAAATATATTTAAAGTAGAGCGAATAAAAAAGTCAACAAATATTTCTTAACGCTCTTCCTTAGACTTAGAGGAAATTGTGAATTCTCACACGTTTTTGCTCTATCCACCTCAAATTAAGGTTATGAAAATTAGTCCAGTGCGGAAAATAAATCTACCAGCTTCAACTAATTTTTGACAATTTCATTATAACTACGAGTATTAGTAATACATTTAACTACTTACATTCATTACAAAAGTTATTTGTGATAAAATACAGAACACTAAAAGAAAATTCATATTTACTACTTTATTTACTTCAGGGAACAAATGATCCAAGCTTCGTTTGAAATATACACAAATCGAATGAAAGTAAAACCTTGTGGTAGAGACTGTTCGTTAATTGGATTAAAATTATGGTAAAGAAGACATAAAAATGTTTTTTATCCGTATACTTTGGTGTAGGTATACCTAAAGGATTTATACCTACACCAAAGTATACGGACTATAGTAAGTTGTTCTTTAGGCGACAAGTGCAATAACTAATAATGATTAACTTTTTAATATTGTAATGTAATCAAAAAGTAATAAAGTAATAATCAGGGACTTAGGAAATTAGGAACAAGAAGACAAACTTTCAAAAAAAGTCTTTTATTTTGGGTCAGGAACTTTGGCAGATGTATTCACAGAATAACCACCAAGTTTTCATGGCAATCAGATCAATTAGGGTTAAAGACTTAGAACGTATCTAGAAGACGAACATACAAACTTTATTTTTTATATATACCTACATGTGTAAGTACCTATAAAAATAGATCGCCTAATAGCATCACAAATGTTGAATAGAACAAGACGTGTTCTTGACCCATTAAACCCATTTTACTTTTTTTTAACTAGAAACTTACCCGTGCTCCGCTCGGGTTACCTAGGTAGGTACGTTTAAACAGTTACTATAGATATCTTAGGGATGGGATATTTTCTTGCAGTAAAAAGTATCCCATATGTTGAATCGAATAACCCAGTTATCATTGTATGTTTAAACTTTCATAAATGTCGTTCCAGGCGACGCGACGCGACGGGCGATTTTCCTGGTGCGTGTTCATATACACAGACAATAATTTTAAAAACTAATTACCTAATAATAAGTAATTCTTATAAATGAATCTGTATTATGATATGATACACCTCGACAAAGCTATAATTTGGAAATATATTTTTTGTAAGCAAATATGAAAATATTTTCCTTAGTTTTGCCTATGAATAGATAATAATTTACACACAAAGTTAAAATATTTTTTTCGTAATGGCTTAGAATTGATAGCAGACGCGATACGTATTGTGAGGAAGACAAGAACTGATTTGAAAAACAATCATGTTTAAATATTCCATTTGTTCAATTCAATTCAACTCTTTTAAATTTTTCGATTTGATTCGATTGAAGCGTGCCAGTTGAGTCAGATAACAAATTACTTCACCAATGTCATATAGAATGAAGAGAATTCGAAGGCGATTTGTCGGTAAAATAGAGTCAAAAACTAAATAAAATGATAATGTGTACAAGGTAAGTAAATCCATTATTTAATACCTAAAAACCTTAATAGAATAAATGGTTAGTAGACGTTTTCTAGTTATTTTAAAATATTTACATAAAAATTACACAAAGCACTAAACACAAACATCAACGAGCAGTTAACATTTATGATGTTAACTGCTCGTTAACATCATAAATGGGCCGCCGAACGGGGAGTGAAAAATCCTAGATAGGATGAAGTCTAGGACACCAAGAATATGAGAGGAAGTCGAGAGTTCACACATGCAGGTCCCTGCTGACCCTTATCATAGCTAGATTAGGTATATTTATTTCAATTCAATTCTCTTGTTGGCTTCAAAGCATACCAGCAGGTGAGCACAGATTACTTCGCCAATGTCACGCAGAATGAAGAAGACACGAAGGAGATTGGTTGGTAAAATAGAGTTATTATATTTATTAAATAGCAACATCATAATTCATTTTTGTCACTTTGAAGTTTGAAGTTTTATATGTCAACTGACAACTGTCAATCGTTGACGTCGATAAGAGTAATAAAGTAATTTATTTTAGAAAATTAATCATTGACGCCTGACGGTAAACAAATAACATAAAATGAATATACTCAAAAGTCAATAAATAGGGTAAAGTATTATAAAATTTTTAAAGCTTTGAAAAGCAATCAAGAAATAAAAGAAATATGACAGTCAATAATACAATAGCGCATCAACGTTTGATCCTTAGTGGAGACCGGGAAAGGTAACGTTTTACTATAAAACATTCTTGATATACAATATATTTTGATCCGCAAATAGAATATTTCATACAATATAAAATTTTGTTGTGTCACAGATCACGCAAAAAATATGAATGATAAAATACATTCATTATTTTTCATATTTGCGACTTTCCAGATTATTTTTCAATATAGACCTTAAAGTAACTGAAAACACGCAGATAACCATTTCACTAAATATTAAATTTTCAGATTTAAAGAACTTTTAAGGCGACGTCTTATTGAATGTGGATGGAAAGATCAAGTGAGAATGTTATGCAGGGAGGTTGTCAAAGAAAATGAAGGAGGCAATATTCCATTTGATGTACTATTGACTAGAGTAACTCCGAGAGCTAGAGCACTTGTACCAGATTCAGTTAAAAAAGAATTACTACAAAAACTTAAAACACACCTCTTAACACAAAAAGATCAGTAGATAGCTTTACTTTTTATATCACTTGAAATGAAATAAGAATCTGCAATTTCAGTGTTTTACTGAATCAAATCATTTAATCAACAGTATGTAAAGGGTATAATAAAATAAATTATAACCAACAGTATATTTTATTTATAAACATTTACAGTTATATTAAACAAAAATACATATAGCTTACATACACTTCTGTAATACTTACTGCCTTTAGATCCTATTTATCTGACTGTCATGACACATCATCATATTTTATGAATTTGAGAATTGTCATGTTTGAGAACTTATATATTAAATGAGATGGTTTATCTAATCAACCAAAACTAAATCAGATCTATAGTGTTTAAAACTAAATTATACTGGAATGTAACACATGGTTTTGTTTTTTCTTTGATTGGTGCACAGTTAATTGTTATTGCATTACAACAAAAATACTTATTCAAGATGGCCACTTTTATTTAGAATACTTTCCCTCAATGATAAAAACTTGAGCTCCATAGTGAACAATTTGAGCATTATTAACTCTGTTTAAATATTAACTTTATTCTAACCACATTCAGTTAAAAATTCTAAATGGGGAAGCTAAAATTATTTAAAAATATACAACTGCTTCAATATTGAAGATCTTGACTTTTATTACATTTAGATAGTAGTAGAAAAGCCTATGAAACACAGTCGGCCAACAGATGTTGAGGACAGCTCAAGCTGCCATACGCTCACTTGGGAATGTATGTGTTTTTAGGGTATGGCAGCTTGGGCTGTCCTGCTGCCTCCATTGGCTGACTATATATTTCATAGGCTTTGACAATAGTTTTTAAATAAATTACATTAAGTGATGAAGCACTAAAATAGAAGATTAATAATTACACTTGTCCCCATTGTAACTTAAAAGAAATATTTTTAATATTTTATCTTGTATAGATATCAGTAAACAGTGATCATTGCAGTATAATTATAAATATATTTCTATTATATTTTTGTTTTAATTTAATTTAGTCACAGAAGAATAGTAGTGAAGCAAACAATTTTATTATAATATAAAAATACACCAATTTCATGATCAGAATAATTAAATGCATTAAATAGTGTATAAAAAAAAATAAACGAAATTATGAGCAATCAAGTTTTTCTACTATCATATCCTTAAAGCTCTTACACATGTTAAAGCCCGCTTTCGCCTGCGGGTTAGCCACTGTGGGTATAATATGCAGATTTTTGAAGAGACAAGAACCTGATTTTACAATATATATACATATATAGAACATTTCTATTACCCCTCATTTTAAAACAGACTTACACACAAAGATGTTCACAGATTATCATAGCAGGTTTTTTTACCTGCTTATTTTACCAGTATGTACAAAGATTTACAAATGGAATGTTTCTTGGACTTGAATATACCATCACTATGGGTACGGTTTTTAATCACAATTTTTATAAAGTATTTATAACAATATCAGTACTCTCTTATATAATTACATCTAATAGTATTATTTTTCTTAAATTACACTACAACATCATGCTACATATAAATCACCTACTTATATATTCATTTAATGTATATAGAATACTGCCGATTACTGATGAGCAATTGAATACTTGAGTTTAAACATTCATACATATTACACCAACTAGTTGAGACAAGTTCCATTTTACTCCTTTGTTTATATAAATATGTAAATTCAAAACAAATACATATAGAGATACATTATCTCCATAAAATGTATGTTAAACGTTAAATATTTTAAATCATGAATAAAACTTTCTTTTGAGCATTTTAGTTACTGAAGAATGAAAAAAATAATCCTAAAACGCTATTACTACGTGCAACAAATTATTATTTACCTAGTAAAATACAAAAAGGACCTCAAATTTCATTATCTACCACATAATCACAATTAATTTTATGGAATGCATGCATATTATGATAACTAATATAAATTTTAATACTTTGTAAATATCTACACTTTGAGCAGAATGAATGTATAAGTTCAAAGACAGTTCACAACTGGTAACATAAGCTTCACAGTCCTAAGCAGTAATATCTACATCGATACACTTTATAATGATCAACATCACCTACTTATGTAAATACTCTACTTAATGTAATAAATATTATGACAGAATTAAATTAAATATATTTTTGAGATTCAGCAAGAAATGTATGTCAGGCTCGATTTATATATTTTCAAGCAAAATAGTATCACATGCGTTAGAATAGAACTATCTAAATAATTTGTAGGGTCAGTTGACAGCCATACATTGTGTAATAACAGGCCATAGCATAAATATGTTTCTTCAACATCATAATAATAAAATTTCGAAATAAACAACACAACAGCTCCAGCGACTAATGGCTACTCACAACCCGCGCTCAATTCACGCTAATTTTGATTCCTTTGGCTCTTCGAATCGATATGGCATAGTAACAAACAAACACTATTCATAATAGTTTTAAAAAGTAAAAATAGCTACTGTAACATACTCATTATGTACCTAATATTTATAAAATACAATTGAAAAACTTTTCATTGTAAAATAAAAAGCGATGCATAACTCGCAACGTTTACACGATAACGGAAAAATCATGTACAATAATAAATCTTAACACACTTCATAAAAATAATTACATTTAAATATCTTTTCTCTATTATAACTCTTAGGACTGACAAATTCCACATATATTGTGCTATATGTTATATATATACTATAAATGTAATAAAAATATCACTAAAAAGTATAATAATTCAACGTAAAGAACTATCAGATTACCGAAATATACAAATATTTCCTTACATACTAAACATATACATTTAACCCTTAACTCCCTTCACCGCCACCATTTCTCATGAGCTGCCTTTTTAAAGCCTTCGATCATACCTCCTTTATTTGTTACACCTAAACCCTTTTACGAAAATTCATTTACTTTATATAAATTTAAACATTATTAAAATCAAACAATAAATTATGGCTGTATTTGATTTGTCCATAAATGAAAAGGATTAGGTCTAACTGAATATTAAGTATAATTGTACTAAATGTTTCTATAACATGCTCTTTACAGCGCATCCTCTCATATCTCCCAGTATTTAATATATACCATTTGTTGCGTTTCAATGATTGATATCATGCAAAAGATATACTTTCTAGCAGTAGATTTTCTAGAGCATAAAATCGAGTATACAGTATTTTCCGCGTATTATGACCATCTTAATCAATGAACCATTTAATACGATGTAAATGCAGTTCTAGTGAAATACTATGAAAAACGCTCGGATATGATGGCTTCTTTACATCGTTTGAATATTTTATTAAGACTAATTTTAATATAATGTCCCAAAATAGTGACCACTATGCACTATGTATTACTTTTCTCGCTCGCACTTCAGTTGCAGTTCGCACATCTGTTTGTATGTTTCATGAGGAGAACATTGTTAGTGTATGAGTTGTCAGATTATTAAATGTTCGTATTTTTAACAATCCCCCTTAATTAGTATGACATCCGCTTAAAATAACTTTTTTCTCATCGACTATTATTAGGTGATATAATGGCGACATAGATTCACTCAAATCGTCCCTGTAGTAGGTTTGTTTGAAGCGTATCTACAGTTAAGTGTTACTTGTTTACACTTAGACTTTTTTATTTGCTATTTCTGTTTTCATACAGCTTTACGTATCACAAGCGCAGTAAAATCTTGCAAAAAAAATCTTGTTTTACAATATCCATGAAATCGTATTTTAAGCGGATGTTACTATACATACAGCATGGCGTCTACTAAGTCAGCGGTAGTCGTAGTTGGCGTGCGTGTAGTGGTAGGGCGTGTGGTGCGCGTGCGTGTAGTGGCAGGGCGGCACGCGCGCGGCGCGCTAGGGCGGGCGGCGCGCGCGCGGCACCTGCACCAGCGCCGACGCCAGCGACAGCCGCACCGGCGCGCGCGCGCCGCCCGGCAGCCTGCACACAACGGACTATTAGATACTTTCTTTCTTACACGTATGTTGAGCTAGACAGGTCAGTTGTGCAGTAATTAAGTGCAAATTTAATGCAGCAAAATTTTACTTTACGCTGCATAGATAGATTGATCAAAAATTATAAAATTGCTAACTTTTAATTAGGCAAGCAATGTCTGCTTTTAAAACGCTAACCGCGTAATACAGCATCAAATCAATCTAGCATTAATTTAGTGCTCAATTAATGCTGGCCATACATAAAGACAAATATGTTATACATTTTTATATATTTTTTATTTTTATGTAACAGAACTTGCTAATTTAATGGTAGGGGATTCTACGGTTCTTAAGATTTGAAGGCGGATTTGTATAGATCTTAACAAAATAAAACGAAAAGTAAGAATATTTTTTTCGATATCTCGAACACGACCTAGATAGTGATATCGGGCTGATAGATACTGGTCTATTGTGCCAGATGACAGGAAGTACTACTTGACTATATTGGCAATCGAATTGTGTAGTGTGAATAGAAATATGAAATCGAACTGTTTTGTCCATAGTCTTTTAATCCACTCTAATTTTAGCTTCTTGTTAACAAGTCCGTTAAAGTGGATTCATCCAATGTAAGAGTAGACAGAGAATCAGATTGAGGACAATCTGATTGGCAAGCAAATAGTATCGTGCGGTAGCCGCATAAAGTGTGCCGTGCTGACCTGACGAGCAGCGAGGTGACGGCGGCGCGGCCGTCGGCGGTGGGCTCGATGGCGACGGGGCGCAGCTCGGCGCGGCGGCGGCGCCCCCACGCCTCCGCGCCTACCACCACGCGCACCGTCGCGAACGGACGCTTCGCCATGTGCAGCATCTGTACACACAACCGTTTCATTTACTATGATGTATTTTAAAATTGACCGTGACGAGAAAAGGCACCGGAAATTAAAAGCAATCTCGCTTCACTGTTTTTATCTTTTTTATAACTGCGATTTCCGTCAAGAAACTTACAACCCACATTTCGCATTAAAAAAACCTGTCAAATTAGAAACACCTATAGGATTTATCATGAAGTTTGACTTTAGTATCCAAGGCTGCGTGTTTGAAGTAAAAAAAGCTTAAAATGATAAAAACTACCGTACATTCCCTTTGAAATCAATTCCCATTCAATAATTAATTGATCTAAATAGGTATGGTTTTTTAAAATCAAAACTAAGAAACAGTTTAACAGCACATTTAAACAATTAAACTGAAGGAAAATCTGCAAACTACACTGCTATGTTCTAACATTGTACTCTTTTCCTTGGAATTTTTCCGGATTCGTATTCTTTAGCTTTTTGAGATATTTACACTGTCTTTCATCACTCATTGACATTGTCTATAGAAAAAAATGATATTTTCTCCAGAAAAAAAAGAAAAAAATGCAAACTTTGTTGAATCCACATACCATCAAAAACATTAAAAAAATAATGACAAAATCACCTCAACCACATGTCGCCTGCGCGCTCTGCGCACGTCGGCCGCCTGCTTCGCCTTCCACGCGACGACACACGCCGCCAAGAAGAGGAAGAAACACGAAAAGAAGACCGAGAAGAACACGAACAGATCTATATGGAGCTGGTCCTGGCGGAAGAAGGTGATGCCGAAGCTCGCCGACCCATCTTCCGTGTGACGCGCACGCAATACTATGAAGAACTTAGTGTGCGATAAGTCGTGCACGTTCTGGGGTAGAGTCAAAACTAGTCGGTTGCGAAGGTTTGTCACGCGTAACAATACGTTCCTCTTATCAACAGTAACATACGTAGCTAGGTCCTTTGCTACGTAGTCGGCGAGCGCATATTCTACTTTGTCGTAGTACCACGTCACTTTTCCTGGTTTTTCAGGAACATGGTCGTCGAAGGACGGCATTTTGCGGAAAGATTCGTGTTTGTAGTATGTTGGGTCTAATTCCACGGCGTGGGCTCCTGTACTTGAATTGACGGAAACAACAAAAGAGCTGTCATTGGGACTCATGTACAGGTCCACTGCGCCTTGAGTGACATCCACTATGACTCGGATGTCCACGTTCATGTACCGTGGGTTGACGGCAACAAAGACTGTCTGTCCTGGATATAATGGGCGAGGTTTGATCTTGCACTCATCTGTGTAAAAAATAAATTATAAAATACTTAAGATATAAATACATTTAAATATTCAGTTATTTCCATTTTCTGATGGCATGGTTTATGGTTATTGGTTACACTACTTTGATCGCCTAAAGAATATCAAAGTTTATATATCTAACTATAGACTTAAACTCGTTACGCTCGGGTTCGTCCCTAGGTACACGCTAATCCATACTTACTAATATTATAAATGCGAAAGTAACTCTGTCTGTCTGTCTGTCTGTCTGTCTGTCTGTCTGTTACCTTTTCACGCCTAAACCACCCAACCGATTTTGCTGAAATTTGGTATGTAGATAGTTTGCATTCATGAGAAGGAAATAGGCATATTATTTTTTGGAAATTCAACCCCTAAAAGGGTTAAAAGGGGTGGCCAAGTTTGTATGAGAAAAATATTTTTATTACACATTTTTGCATGAAACGTTGAATTCATGCTTTTTAGTACAAATGATGAAACACGTATTTCAGGGTTTTTCGAAATTCACCCCCATTGGGGGTTAAAGGGGGTGGCTAAGTTTGTATGGGAAATTTAATTCTATTGAAATATTTTGCGTGACACTGAAATAATGCTCTGCAACACAAATTATGAGATACATATCTAAGCGTTTTTTGAAAATCAACCCCTATGGGGGTTAACGGGGGTGGCACAATTTGCGTAGGAGAAATATTTAACAGTAATTTTTACCATAAGTCCATAACAATGAACCACGTACATCAGTTTATCATTAACGAAAAACACACAAAGAAATTATGATACACATAGTAGCAAAATTGGTTAAAAATAGGAAATAAGTTTTAGAAAGCGCAGCAGTGGCGGCACGGCAGGTGCGGGGCGCGCGCGGGCAAGTCACTTGCGGAACAATAAAACAATATTCAGTTGTGTATGACTAATGTATTTAATGTGCAAAATTAGGTTAAGTATTTTTTAATTTTAAACTTAAAATTTTGATGTTTTTAAAAGCTAACATTTTATTTACTGTCGGAAATACTTTTAGGTTAGGTGTATAATAATATAATTACGGTTGACATAAGTTTTCATTTTCAAAACTGTACCTGTTTATTTCTCTTCAGAATTTTTTAGTTTATGATTTCTTTTTATCCATAAATTATACAAAAACAATATTCAGTTTAAATTACTTCTTATTTCGCGTATGATTAATGCAATTAATTTGCATAATTAAGTATTTTCTTAAATTAAACTTTATCGAAAATTCGGAAATAGTTTTAGGTTAGGTGTTAATAACATAGTGAAAAGGTCACATTTTTTCCTTATTAATTCAATATCATAAGTACTCTATTTTACCTCATTTTTGTTTCCAATAGCTTTGGAACTAATTAAGTTCAGTTTTGATCGATGCTATCAATTTAAATAATTAGTAATTTATTTCTCTTTTCAACTTAGTTTGTTGACAAAAGTAGTTATTAGCGAAGGTTCTCTTTATTTATCTAAATTACATAGTTGAGTTTTTTTAATGTAAGTATATGAATGCAACCCGATTCCTTAAACATTGTTTTTTTTTTTTGATTCGTTTTACTTGGCGTTTCACACAAAAAGTACATAACTGATTTGAATTAAGTTTTGTATAGTGATACGTTATTATACGAGAAAACATTTAAAATACCTTTTATTGAACATTAACTCCACTCCACTTCACCGCGCGACCAACGCAACAACAACAGTGTTTTAAATTGCTCCGTAATTATAAATTAGTTTAAAGTGGTAAAAAATAACTTTTAAGAGTTAAAACTTATATCAGTGTTTAGACAAATACTTTTTTTGCGGACTAGAGGATATAGTGTATTTCTAAGTGTTAAAACATAAAAGTTATTACGATAAATTGTTTAAATTGTGAGACATTACAACGCTTGCAGTGTCCAGAGGGGTCATTGACCCGTGCGTAGACGACTCGTACGCATGATTCATCGCAGCGACTAGGCGAGACTCGTTAGTGTGAACTGTGAATCTATTTACTCATTTTGAGCCGTTGCAATAACATTGCGTTTCTTTTTTATACTAAAAATGAATACGGCAAAAAAGTGTGCAGGTTGTTGTGAGCTATTAAAAAAGGATTATTTAATATGCCACAAATGCAATGATTATTATGATCTTTTGTGCGCTAATTTAACACCAAAAAAATTTTGCCAAATGACTAAAGAACATAAAACCAGTTGGCTTTGTCAAGCATGCCTAAGTAAAATACCTAAACGGGACAACACAAATACACCTTTACGCTGTGGAACAATACACGCCTCGGATGCCCTCTCACTTCCGATTTCCTCTAACGTTACCAATCGTAATAAAAATAGAGAACATCGGCGTAATGAACAATTGACTAACCCTTTGAATGATGACTTGAATCTGGTTTCAGCATCGCTGGAGCCACAAGTTTTTACTAAACTTAATTGTACATGTAGTTTATCCAAGGATGAAATAAAGTCTTTAGTGAGAGATGAAATGAAGTCGGTGTTGGCTGACTTCCAAACAAGTCTTTTTAAAAATTTGGACGCCAAAAACAAAGATTTTATTGAGCAACTTGAGCAAGTAACATTGTCCTTAAACTTCATAGAAGAAAAATATGAGGAAATACGACTGGATGTTAATAATAAATTTGAGTCGTTAAAGAAGCTGGAGGCTGAAAATACAGATCTTAAAAGAACTGTTAATGATCTCAGCTCCAGACTAGTTCAAATTGAGCAACATTCGAGAACAAGTAATGTGGAGTTACACTGCATACCAGAACACAAGACGGAAAATCTAGTCACTGTTATTAAACAGATAGCAAATGTTACAAATTATCAGTTAAATGAAACTGACATTCATTTGTGTACCAGAATCGCTAAACTCGATAAATCTAGTACTAGGCCACGCTCTGTTCTCGTGAAATTTTCAAGCCCGAGAGTTCGTGATGGATTTCTGGCTTCGACAATATCGTTTAACAAAAAAATGAAAGACAAGAGTGAGAAACTTAACACAAGTCATCTCGGAATAGCTGGTGATCGACACCCTATCTATGTCATGGAACACTTATCTCCGGCCTTAAAATCTCTCCACGCTGCTACTCGTTTAAAAGCCAAGGAAAAAGGCTACAAATTTGTGTGGATTAAAGCAGGACGCATATATGTGCGCAAACACGAAACAGCTGAGCATAAATATGTAAAGAATGTTGAGTCTCTTAACAGTCTAATATAAACACTTTAAATAATTTGGCTAAATTTAATATACTTACAAATAAATGTGATGGTTTTGTTTAAATAACATTCGATAGTATATCCTGTTATTATCAGAATGTCAGAGGACTACGAACTAATATTAAAGATGTGTCATTAAATATTCTTATTAAGACTTATTAAGTGTCTCTTATGCTATGATAATGTTAATGATATGGTGGAAAAATTCTACCAAATCTTGTATAATCTTATAAAATGTCACATTCCTTTAAGTAAAAAATGTGGTAATAGGCATCCTGTTTGGTTCAACTCGCATCTCATATACCTTCTTAAGCAAAAACAAAAATATCATAGCAGATACAAACTGTATAGAAACCCTCTAGACCTTGTAGAATTTCAATATCTTAGATCTGACTGTGAAAAGGTTACTAAAGAATGTTATGATACTTATGTTTCTAATATTGAATTCGAAATTGGCAAAAACCCTAAATATTTCTGGGCGCATTTCTCCAATAAGCGTAAAGGATCGTCCGGCTATCCGTCTTCAATGTGTTTAGGCAATAATAAATCAAATAATAAAAAGGAAACTTGCAACCTATTTGCTACGCATTTTGCCAATGTTTATAATACTCCGGTGACTAGGGCTATCTCAGCTGACTTACATGATCAGCCTACTGAAATATCGCATATACACATTACTCAGAATAATATCCTATTTAAAATAAAAAGACTTGTTAGAGATCAGGGTGCGGGGCCTGATGATATTCCTCCGATTTTTCTGATGAACTGTGCTGAATCCCTGACTTATCCATTATACCTTATCTTTAATACGTCTCTGGTACAGGGTAGTTTTCCTGATAAGTGGAAGGAGGCAAGGTTAGTTCCTATTTACAAAGATGGCAATAAAGAATCGGTTTGTAACTACCGACCTATATCGATCCTATCGACTATGTCGAAGATTTTCGAATCACTTGTACATCCTTTTATTTTTAACCATGTCAAATACCGTATATCATCCTATCAACATGGATTTATGCCCAGGAGATCCACAAATACAAATCTACTCACTTATGTTTCTGATCTTGTTGATGCAGTTGATGTGAATTTGCAAGTGGATGCAATTTACACCGATTTTTCGAAGGCGTTTGACAAGGTTGATCACATTCTCCTTATAAGAAAGCTATCTTTGTTTGGAATATCCGATTCTTTATTGTCTTGGTGCAAAAGTTATCTGCAAAATCGCCAATGCAAAGTGGTAATTGATGGGGAAAAATCCGATAGCTTTAAGGCTACTTCTGGGGTACCACAGGGATCAAATCTGGGGCCCCTTTTCTTTATAATATTTATTAATGATATAGCAAATGTATTCGACAATTGTTACGTATATATGTTTGCTGATGACATCAAAATAGCTAAAGTTATAAGGCAAAAGTCCGACATTAATGATCTTCAAGCTAATCTCGATAGACTTGTTGAATGGTGTAATGTGAATGGCATGTCACTCAACCCCAACAAATGTAATTTTATTAGATTTACAAGGAAGAGGAACCCAATTATGAGTTCCTATAAAATTATGCAAACAAAATTAAAAGAAACTGATCAGATTCGGGATTTAGGAGTTATTTTTGATAGCCAACTTAGGTTTGATAAGCATATAAACTCAATAGTAACTGCCTCATTTAAATCACTTGGTTTTATTTTAAGACAGTCCAGAGACTTTAAAAAAGTTTCAACTATTATACAATTATATAACAGCATGGTCAGGAGTAAGTTGGAGTATTGTTGTCAGGTTTGGTCTCCTACTTCTAAAACCCAAATTTCTAGAATTGAACGAGTTCAAAAGAAATTTATTAAACACCTCATATTCCGTTTCAAAACTACAGGAATTTCTGACTCGTATGAGAACAAACTTGCTTTTTTCAAAATGAAGACATTGTATAAGCGTAGATCGCTCTCTGAACTTAAGATACTATATAATATATTTAATGGTAAAATCGATAGTGAAAAGCTGTTGGAGAGGCTCAACATTAATGTTCCTAGAAGACCACCTCGCTACCCATGTCCATTATTTACAACTTATAGATTCCGCACGAAGTTGGGCAGTAATGCTCCGTTATCGCGTATTACACGTTCATATAATAACTGCGTAAAGTGCATGACATCTCTGGACATTGGTTGTGACGGGCTTTTGCAATTCATGAAAAAATGCGATAAGTGTTTAATATAAATTGTACCTACAGTATTTTTTTTAGTCATTAATTAGTTAACGTGTGTAATTGTTATGTTTTATTTAATCGTTGTTAAAGTTATTAATCTTGTTATTTTTTTAATTGTAATTGTCTAAATAGTAATATATTTATAGTACTTAATCAGTAGTTTGAAGCATTTTTAAAACATTGTTTTTTTTTGTAAATTATTTAGCGAATGATGTGTTCTCCTGTAATTGGTTATACATATCATATAAAAATTGTTAGATTTAAGAAAATTGTTAATGTAGAATATGTATGCTGTTGGAGATCCGTATAAATAAATAAATAAATAAATAAATAATCTTTCATTCCTAAGTGAAAACACAATTACTGGTTCTATAGAGTTCTTATAAATTTATATAGATAACTCTTGCTAAAACTTAAGAGAAACATCTCACAGGATTACAAAATAACTGGCGCTGTAGATGAAATAGAAAATGCTACACAGTAGTTTTCAGAAAAGAGGGCCAGAACTTTAAATGGGGAATCAGTCCTTGGTACATTATGAGTAACAGTATATAAGCAAAAATGTTTATTTTATTCACTCTTAGCGCGAGCGAAGCCGCGGGCACCGCTAGTAATGAATATAGATTTATTAAAAATTAGGCAATAAAAAGGTATCCTTAATGAAAAAATATAAAAGGGAAAAAATAAATATGTAGTTTATGTGTGTGTAGTATGTGTAGTGAATTTATTTTTTAAAATCCTATATAATATATTAAATTTATAATAGAATAATAAACACAATAAAAAAACATCAAACCTACCGATAGACTTGCCATCGAAGCACAGCTTGTTCTCGATGTTGATGGTCTTGTAGCACTGGTGTCCGTTGCGCGGGTCGCCCATGTACAGGTCGCGGCACTTGACGCACTGGTAGCGCCAGCACTCCTGCGCGGAGTTCTTGCTGGAGGACGCGGTCTGGCACGACGCGTCGCTCTCCGTGTTGTTGCCGCAGTTGCACTTCTCGCCCGTCACCGGGTCGCACGTGTCGCCGTGGCCGTGGCACTCGCACCTGGACGTACAGTCGGATAAACTAAATTGAAATTGAATTGAAATGTACAAACAACTTGCAATTAAAAAAAAAATCGGCGCTTATTTATAAAATGATTACATATGCTATGCATAATTATTGTATTATGTATAAAAAAAATCTCCTTCATGGATTAAAATTCGTTAAAGAGCAATGATATATTATACTCATTTCATATTATTTTTGTGAAGTATGAGTATTTATTAGTGGCGAAGGGTCCATACAAGACGATTCCCACCGTCTTACCTTTTAAAAATCCAATAAAGTTTTAATTATACTACATAATATTTATTTTTTAAATTTACATGATTACTAATTAAAATAATAATTTATAGTAATAATCCTTTTTTAAAAATAACATAACGCCTACAATAAGTCAAAATCAACAAAAATGTATACTTTGCTAAAATGCGCCTTCATAGAAATGCCGCGGTAAGACGTAGTAATTCGGCTTACCTTTTCCATACGAATCGTGTTTCATTCATACTTTTGTATTGGAACATTTTCAAGTGATTTCATTCATAATTACTCAGATTTTTGGTCGCGGTTAAGACGCTCCCGAGCAGCTTATTTTGCATGTGATTGGTGGAAAGTACAAGACGTCACTATGATTGACCAATGACAAGCGACAAGTATTTAAACAAATTAATATGGCCGATGGCGATTCTGTTTACAAGTGCTTAGTGCATTATTTGTGTTTTTCTTTCGTTTTATTGAGTTTTTACTCGATTTTAGCGTAATAACTAATATTGATATTTTGTGTTGAGTCTGTATAGTGTATGGTTCATATATGTTTTAATTACGGTGAGTTCTATAAGCCATTATTAAATTTGCGTATTTTATTGAAGTTGGATTGTATGCAACTTTGTTTTCGAAACTTGCATAAGTCAAGTAATTTGTAATAAAACTTTCTATTGAAATTGTGTGTAAGTGCTAAATTAGAAAAATATTGTGTTTGTTTTCATTAATGTTGCAGTGAAAATGTTTTTAAGTTATTTTATATGCGTTTCCTTGACAAAATTATTTTACGCGTATTAGCTTAAACAGTTTATTCGGACTGGAAGGAAATATCAAGTAATGCTGTAGGATATTGTAATTAAATTTTAAAACCAGTAAAATCATCTTCATATTTCAAAATTTTAATTTAACTTTGATAAATAAAAAATAAATCAATCTCTTCAATAAGATAGCAAACGAACTACGAAGTTTTTCAAACACTTGTCACTAGATGGCATTGAGTTTACGTAGTAATAATAACTCAATGCTAGATGGCGATATTTATTAAAATAATGATTTATATATTAATGTAAAATTAACAGAAGGGAAAAACGAATATTTAAATCTCACTAAATTATGTTTAGGTTGAAATTAATTATATTTATAATGAATACAAAATAAAATAATGCGGCCTTAAATCAAATCGCCGTACTTTCACTTTTTAAATGATGCGTAATGATTTCTCATAGATGGCGTCATTAATATTTTTATATTATTTTAGTAAATATTAAATATATTGACTATTTTGCTATAACTTTACATAAATTAAAAAAGTAAACAATGACATAAGACTTTATGAACACTTTTTTACTTTCTAATTATTACGAAAAAAATCTTCACTACAACATAACGGATACTTACGAGGTACTAGTACCTGTACTAGGTACTTTTGCATCGCATGTATTTATTTAGTTTTTGTCATTTTTTTGGACAGCTTACCTCTGCTAAAATTTCACCCTTCGCCACTGGTATTTATAATAACTATATAGCTTTATTTGAACGAAAAATTAGATTGTATCAATATTCGATGTTCTCATTTACAGCCTTTAAATATTTAAATAAAGTAAATCTAGCCGTACAATAACTAAATCAAAATAAAACCAGAAACATACGGCCGGCAAGGGTCCCTGAAGTCTTCCGAGCCTCTGAAGTACCCCTCGATGCATCGCTCGCACCGCGGCCCGTCCGTGTTGTTGGCGCAGCGCGCACACCTGGCCTTCGCCGCGCTCTCGCGGTAGTACTCATCTAGTACATCACTACCCATATCACGTATAAGAGGTGACACGTCCACATCGTTCGTACAGACGGACGTATGTCCATGGCAATATACTGAACAGGGTATGCACTGCCCGTTGTCAGTTGGATCGCCTACGAAGTTTGGTTTACATATTTCACATTGATTACCCTGTGGATAAGATAATGAAAATTTATATAATATAATGTATACAATAATTACTTATCGTGCTTAGTGCCAGTTTCAGATAACAGATACCAATAGACAATCTTCCAATGATTATAACGGAAATACTGTTAAATGTAAAAAAAACTCAATTTTTATGCTGAACGTTTTCAAACTTAATGCGCAACACTTATACCATAGATTATACACTTATATACTGGTAACTTATACTGTCAATTATAAAGCCATTTCCCGAATATCAATAACTTGACACTACATCATACATGTAATAAATTTCAACAAAATTTAAACAATAAAATATAAAGTACCTACCATAGTGTTGTTATGGCACTCGATGCACACGTCCAACTTGTCGGGGCCCTCGCAGTGCGAGTGGCCGTTGCACTGGCACTGGATGGTGCAGTTGGCGCCGACGTAGCCGAAGTCGCAACGGCAGCGGTCGGGCTGCACGCAGGCGCCGCGCACGCAGCCCTGCGAGCACACGGCCGCGCACGCGCCGCCCACGCGCTTGTGCCCCACGCCGCACTGGCACTCGTAGCCCTCGGGCAGGTCGCGGCACACCTGCGTTTTGTTTAGGGTTATGATGTATATAAATTGTATCATAAGTAGAATTATTTTGTATTGCACGCAATAATAAAACTAAAAACAAAAAAAAGGTTCCATCCAAATTAAATCTTGTTTTTTTATAGATATTTTATATCAATTTAATCCTTCTTGTTACAAATTATTTTTGTCATAAGTGTTGTTCTTTTGAATTGAGTAAAGATTCTTGAAATAATAAAATATTTACATAGCATTATAGATAATAAGACTTATGGAGGAAAGATTTACCTCAGATTCGGCTTTACATTGATGATGATTATTTTCGCATTCATTTTCAGGTGGACAACGAGTGTAATGCCACGAGAACGTGTCGTTGGTGCCATTATTTTGATGTACGTTAGAATAAACAGCGGCACAAGTTGTTCGAGTTGTATATTCCAAGGGAGAATCAATAGAGCCTTCTGTACACACACCCTGTCCATTTTCACCCTCGAGGGCACACCAGCCACAGTGTGAATGATGTAGACACTCTGAACATTGCTCGAAGGTGCCACAAGGAGCTGGACACTTGTTTTTATCCGCTTTAGTCAACACTAATCCACACACACCACCCGCACAATACACGGGCTGATAAGCAGGAGATATGCACGTCCCGAGATAACTTGCCCAGTGACACTCGGAAAAGCCTCCTTCCGCGCCCTCTGACCCCAAGCAAGAATTACAATCATCATATAAATGACATCGGCTAGGACAGTCTTTTGTTAAACCAAAGTGTAAGTATGCAGGCTTGAGTGACGTAGACCATAGTTGGGGTAGTTCGTCTAATTTCACACACATCCAATTATATAGCTCCGATGGATCATCTGCTATTTTTGTTATTTGTGCTAAGAACAAAAAAATTTAGATATAATATACATTAAATAAATTAAGGAACTATAAAGTAACATAAAAGTGCAAAAATTTTACCTTCCCTATCTGCAAGTCTCGTCCACGAGCATTGATTGGAAATACATTTGTCACAATCAGGTGCCACGCATCTCAACTCGGGGCATTGAGCTGAATCACTAATATATGTGGTTCCGGCATTACATTTGATGCTTGTGCAAGATTCGGCCGTTGGTACACATTCGCCTGAAACATAAATTTACATTAGAATGTTTTTGAGGCAGTGGTAGCCCAGCGGAAACGCGTTGCTTGTATAACCGAGTGATGCGTGTTCAAATCTGGGTCTCGCACCTCTGATATTTTCATGTGCGAAACATTTCTATCATGATTACCACTTGTCTTACGGTGAAGGAAAACATCGTGAGGAAACCTGCATGTCTGAGAAAACCTAGCAAGTTTTCGTAAGACATGTGAAGTCCGCCAACACGCACTGGGCCAGCGCGGCGGACTATGGCCTGATCCCCTCCTCCTCCTACTGAGGGAGGCCCGTGCCCAGCAGTGGGACGTTAAAAAGGGCTGATGATGATGATGTTTTTAAAAACATTCTAATTAATTAGAATATCATACATAATAATCCATGAATTTCTCTCCTCACCTACACCAGCTGCACAGGTCTCACACCAACGACAAGCCGGTTTCTCTTCAGGATACAGAGGCCAAGCAGCCAAACACGACGTGCAGGTAGTAAAGTTTTCACATGGACGTCTTGCTACTAAATCAGCGTCACATGCAGCACCAGCATTAGTCGATATCCTGTCGCTACCTTCACATCCAGGTTTATCCACAGAATAACACTTTGTATACTCCCCTGTGCTGCAGAAACTACAACCCATATGACTTCTGCATTCGATTTTATTGGAACTCCATAGAGAACATAGATCATCTGGCAAAGTTACGCGTGTGACTTGACAATTAGCGCTTCCGGTCCAACCTCCTACTATGAAAATATTCCAATCAGTTTCCGATTCCATGTCTATAGCCATCGCGTGAGCTATGGTGCGTGGCGGAGGGTGATCTAATACACTTGAACCTAAAAAACAAAAGGCTCATATGTATATTGTATATTATTTTATAGGAAAGCAAAGAATTTTACAAAAATATATACATACCTTTAGAGAGCTTGACCCATTGATTACAACTGTAAATGTACGCAATAAGAGAATTAGATCTTCTGTCAGGTACTGTCCTCCCACCGAATACAATCATGTAGTCATTTGTTGTAACTGCCGAATGTAAATATGTTGCTTGTGGCAAACTGTCGTGGATATTGTTGAGGCTAGGGAATGTGGGTAGTTCGCTCCAATTTTTAGAGGGATAATGAAACGAGAAGAGTTTGTTTGATACTGTAGTTCCATTGTACATGTACAATATACCGCCAAATACGTAAAGACTTTGAGAAGGTGCATGATACACGGTGCTATGACCAATAATTCCAACCGGCTTGGCGCCACCACAAGTCAACTTCACCCATTTATCATGGTCTAAATCAAATTCCCACACGTCTGTCATAAAACCTTCTTCGAGAGAAAACCCTCCAATCAGTACTAAACTTTCGTAGTCTTGATATTTTTGCAATGTCAATGTATGCCCAGCTAATGGTGGAGGATGTTCTTCCTTTTCCTTAATTTGGCTCCATCGTTGTTCTTTGAGGCTAAACTGCCAGAAATCACGTAGTGTTTTGTTCTGACCACTTTTTTCTTGTAAACTTAATCCACCATATATGTATATATTTTGTTTAAAATGATATATCTCGGCAGCGTGGAAATATCGACCTTCAGGCATTTTTGGATCAGGAGTAGCGTCAACCGTAACTGGCGTCCAAGTGTTATTTTTTGTGTCGTAATATCGTATATCGTTAAGTGGTCCATGAGAAAGTGAATACCCTCCAAACATCCACAAACCACGCCTATCAGCTACTAAACTATGACCAAATCTAGGTAATGTTTTTCTGAGGTGATCCAATCCATCAGCTAGGTAATCGGAGTTAAACAATTCTGTGAAAACAAGTTGCGATTTGTCTAACTTCAACGAGCAGTCATCACCACCTATTCCTTCATTGCAAAGGCATCGCCCGTAGCCCATGTCACACACTCCACCCTTCAGATGACTGCTGCAGTTATTACGACAGATCTCTACATTACATTCGAATCCCCCATATCCATCTCTACAAACACAGTGTCTATTTTTGCATTCTCTAGGCCAGGAGCAATGTCTGTCACATGCCAATATATTGTAAACACCTTCAAAGCCTTGTTCCGGTTGACTTTGTTTATAATGGACGGTTAGATTCCCACTTCGTGCTTCAACGACACCCGAGGAAGCCCCATTACAAAAGACACCCAACAACTGACTTTGTTGGTTATTGTTTAAGCGTGGATCGCCCCCCAAGCCATCATATACGTAAACAGCGTTTTGGTCGCATGGCACATTGAAAGTAGAAGAATTCACGGTAAACTGAATAACTGCATCCTTTACATCTTCCGATGAAATAATCCATAAGCATTCTTTAGCTGGCCCTAAATTTTTTATATCAGGATCAGTTTTGTACGAGCCAATACCTTCAGTTGCAGACGCATTAAGCATTCCTCTAGGTTCACATTGATAGTAACATTTGCCTCCATGTCGAGGATCTCCATAAAATTTTGGTTTGCACCGTTCGCAGTTTTGTCCCTCCGTATTATCTTTGCATATGCATTCACCGGTTGTTACGTCACAAATACCGCGAGACTCGTCACCGTGATCGTTGCAGTCACAACGTCGACAACCTTGCCCTGTGGTCGCATTGCCGTGACTACCAGGCTTACAAGATTCGCAAAATTCACCTTCTGTCCAATCCTGACATTCGTCACATCTTCCTACGCCTGTTTTGCATGTAGAATGATTATGACAGCCGCAGTTGATGGAGCAATCAGCACCTGTCCAACCTAAGTCGCAATTACATTTATACTGTGGAGCACCTAAGCAGTAGCCGTGGATACAATTATTGTAACACGTTCGCATACAACTTTTCTTCCCGTCTCCGATATAGCCCTGCTTACATTTACATGTATAGGAACCGTGAGTGTTGTTACAAACGGCATGCTCGTGGCAGTCGTGAAGTCCGAGACCGCACTCGTCGACGTCGGGACACTGCGCGTACGCCCAGCCTGCGTCCGTCGAACTCACATTTAGAAGCGAAGCGCAATCCACATGAGAACGAGTGAAATCTCCCTCAGTACACATTCCATTTATAGGATTTTCAAAGGAATGACACCAGCCGCATCCCATGCTCCTCAAGCAGGACGAGCACTGCGTGTGAGCGCGACAGGATTTGCACTGGCCGGCTTTCCTGGTGGCGTCGTCGGTGGGCGTGGAGGCGCGGTCGAGCCACTCGCGGCACAGGCCGAACTGGTACTCGCTGGTGTAGACGCTGAAGCTGAAGCACTGGCGCGTGGCCTCGCACCACACGCAGCGGCCGCGCTCGTCCAGGCAGCGCTCGCAGCCCTGGCGCAGGCGGCAGGGCGCGGGGCACAGTGCGCGCTGCGCCACGGCGCCGGCCGCGCGCCCGCGCCGCGCGCAGCGCGCCTCGTCCGCCCACCACTCGCAGTGGTCGCCGGCCACGCAGCGCTCGCAGCTGATGTAGTTGGAGCAGTTGGGGCACGCCGCCGGCTGCAGCGTCAGGTAGCGCCACTCGCCGTCCGCGGCGCACGTCGTCGTCTCGTCGATGCTCCTCTCCTCGCAGCGGTTGGTCAGGTCGCACCAGCCGCACGCCGCGTCCGACAGGCAGAGTAAGCAGTTGTCGTAGTTCGAGCATTGTCCATTCGAGTACGGTTCCAAAAATTCAAATGTAAAAACCTGCAATAAAAAAAATGGAAAGAAAATAAAGCCAAACAGCACTACTATTTAGTTAGTTTACTTATATTCCATTGTGTGTTTGACATTTATTCATTCTCGTTCAAACATTGATTGCATTGGATTTTGATGTTTTTAGATTAATCAAACAAATATAAAATAATTCGGAGAAATATGTGCGTTGCTTTTTGAGAACTAGAGTCGAACTTGAGCTAAGGTAAGTAACAGTATAATCGCATCACACATATTTTTTTAAATATTACCAACCTTGGCACTCTCTTGTGACTTATTATGAAGGAGCTCCATTTTGGCGTGGTGATGAGACGGATAGAGGCCGGTGTGGAGGGAGTCGTTCGCGTGCATGTCGACGCTGAGGCGGCCGGGCATGAGCGCGGGCCAGTCCACGGGCGCGCAGGCGGAGGGCTGCGCCGAGAGGTTGGCGAGCGGCTCGGCCGCGCCGCCCAGCGTCAGCGACAGGTTGGAGTAGCCGGCGCACACGTGCAGCGCCTCGCCCGTGCCGTTCCAGTGCAGCGGGATGTGCAGCCAGCCGCGCAGCCGCGCCTCACTGGCGCCGCTGAAGATGTGGTTGCTGCCGCCGCCCGTGCCCCAGTCCACGGTGGTCGCGTTGATCACTGACACACCGTCCGGATGGTTCCAATCGGCTGGTTGCTGGTAACGCAGAAACGTCAAACCTGGTCGCTTATCCAATATCTTGCACTGGTCCGGACTTGTTACTTCGGTACCCGTCGATCCCCACCAACCGGGATTTTCTGAAGGCGTATCTTCGCCACAAACTCCATAATTATCTATAATTAAAGAACATATTTATCGTATATTTTCCATAAAAGAATTAGTGCTACTAATTATATTCAGATACAGAACCTACCATCTTTATGGTGGCATCGTGCGTTTTGAACACACCAACTACACTGATATAAGCCCAGTTTAGTACTAACAGATGTTAACGGCGTACGCGTGCTGTTTTTATCCAGCGGAGGTCCATGGATGAGACATGAGTGACAGTCTCCAAGCGCTGGACAGATTCCGCCGCATCGGATCGATTGTAAGTTAGTAGTACAGTTTGATCCAATTGTTCTTCCATAGCATATCTACAAAAATCGACGAAACTTACTTTAAAAAACAATTATTACAAGTATTAATTTTATTAAATATTAGAATTATAAGTATTAATTTTATTTAATAATTTTAGTTTTTTAATATTACAAATAATGATTACCATTATTAAAATAAATTATCAACATAAACTTTATACTTACATCATCAGCTGAGCACCAGCCGCACTCGGGGTCTGCGAGACATTCCGGTTGCGTGCGATGTCTCGGACAAGCCGATTCTGGGTCTTTATTAGTAATACCAGCGTGCCAGCTGGGAACTACGTACGCTAGAAGGTCACCTAAAAGAAGTAAACAAAACAATAGAAACTAACTAGCTCGTTTAGTTAAAGACCAATAAAAACAAATTAGTTACAGATTTTAAATATTCTTAACCATTTTGTTTATTGATCATCTATACGTATATAAAAAATCTGAGACCGTTATATATTTTTTGAAAAATTTTAACGAAATAGTCATAACTATCAACACAGATGCCGAATTTTTTATTTAGAATTTTCATCGGTCTGTCTGTGACTTTAATATTTAATATCATCTCTGAGTGAAATATATATAACTGTATACGCACGTAGAAGCGAAACCGAGCAAAGCGAGGGTGAGTCGCTAGTGAATTTATAAATTCTAATGTTTGATATTTGGAATAACTTTTTCAGCTTTTTAAACAATTTTTATTATAACACTTTTTTAATAAATTTTTTATAAGCTTACTTATGTTCAAAAATATATGCTAGATCAGAAGGTAAGCTAGCTAGATCAAGGGTAAAAAATTATAAAGTAAACAAATAATGTAAAATAAGTAAATTACGATAAACACTAAGACAGAATTATCGCAAACAAATGTCTAAATAAAATATACTATAATGCAAAAACCTATTCAACAATACTACTTACTATGTAAATTCAATGGAAACAAGTATAAGAATACTAACTAAACTTCATTATGTCAACAATTTATTTTTACAGTGTTGCAAAATATGTAACATTAGCTTAGTGACTCACACCGGCCATTATGTTAAATCACATGTTTTCAAGAAAATACAAGTATGCGATTGAATTTAATACTTGATAATGACATTTACGCATAATTTTTAGCGACACGCCCAAGCTTGACTCAAAGCTAACTACAAATCCCGCGTCTTTGAGAATAGACCCACCACCCCATAGGATACCATAAATGCTAGGTGTTATAATATAGTATCATATCGGATCATAAAAGACAATAATAATATTATGTTAACAAAACACCGTGAATGACGATGTAAGACAAGTGGTAATAACATTGAAAATAATTCACACATGAAAATATCTGTCATAAGTGTAAGAGCCAGGACTTGAACTCGATTCACTCTGTCTCGCAGACGTCTGAAGAAATAATGGCTAGCACATTTCGTTTTCATAGTATTGTTATTGCGTGAGAAGTCACAACAAACATGTATTAAATTTATAGCGTGTATGTAAATATATTTGCGTGTATAATTTGCAGCCTTATAAAGTTAACATCGACCTTGAAAATAACGGAGTCTTAATTATTATATTGTTTTCATCTTTCCTCATTTAATTTAATTTAAATTTAAAATATAATATTTATGAATTACGACATTATTATGCTTAAAATATAAATAAGCAAAGTCAACGTCCTTACATTTTCAAAACTACTTAGAAACATTCCATAATTTGCATACAAAATTAATTTCACGCAATTTATCTAAGCACAAGCAACCACACAATATAGCCTAACAGCCGCACTCAGAGTCACTTAATGAACCATTAAGTCATTCTTTAATATAGATTTTTGACTTAATGGTTCATTAAGTGACTCTTAGTGCGGCGGTTACACATTTTATTTATCCAGTAATTATTTACGATTGTAGTATACAAAGTAGTATGCAAAATATCTAGGACGGTCGCCATGACCGTGTCATTATGCAAACGAACCATAACGTTTAAATGCCAGTAATTATCTTACCATTGACATTGCCGTGATAGCCTCCGGCGATGAGCAGAGTGGAGGGCGGTTTCAGGGTGGCCGCGTGTGCGAATACGCCTTGCTTTTTCGGATAATATTTCCTAGTTTTCCCCAAAACGTCCAGTGGTATCCATGAATGACATCCCAAATGGTACAGATACATCTGTCCATCGTAGCAGATCTCCTCCCTGTTGTGTCTGTGAGAGTACCCGCCGAATACCACTAGATAGTTACCTAGAATTAATTTGAGCTATTTTACAAACTCTGACATAATAAGTACTTTGTATTTAAATCAATCTTAAAGGAAAATAATTGTTGGCATATGCATATTAAATATCGTGACTTGTAATAAGTTTTAACTGTGGATGAGATGTTTTTTTTTTAATGTAACCAGTAACACCGTACTACGATTGATATTTCGTTAGATGTCACGGTAATGTAACATTTATATAAGAAGTTTTTAGTGAATCTGGAGAAATGTATTAAAATCAATTGCAAAGAAAAAAATTATAGCTTAAATTAAACTGACGATACGATATGTTATCCGCTCACGTAAATCGAACGCAACTAATCCAATGTATCTGAAAACGTTAAAACGATGGATCGATTAGGATAACTATACGTATATCGAGTTCGATATAGTAAGTCCGGGCTCCATCTTCAAGTTTGAGCATTCATCTTCTCAATCTTAAAAAAAATATCATTTTTTGTATTTTTTTTCCATATTCTTATGTTAAAGCTGCAATAAATTTATTTATAACCTTTTTCACGCTAGAGCAATCAAAATACTACAAATAAGGTTTCACCTATCTCCTAGCGATGAGGCCGCCTCTTATGCACACTGCACATTCCTGTTATTGTATTGTATTATTTTTGTTTTTGTGTATTACTTTATTTCATTTAAACACATTTTATTTTGTTAAGCAAAACAGTCTAAAATAATACTTGCAAGTTGCAACACGACCTTAACAAACTAGTCCTATACAAGGCGGTTTATAAAGGTTAAAAAGGTATATAACTATAAAGGTTTCAAAGTAGAAATTTGTAGGTAGAAACATGGAAAAAAAAGTTAGTTTATAAATAATAACACATTTACCAATGACAGTGGCGGTGTGGAAGGCTCGCTCGCGCGGAACGTAGGTGTCGCGCAAGTGTGCGCGGGGATAGTGTATCTCGCTCCAGTGCCTGTAGTCTAGATCGAACGCGAACATTCGGTCCGACAGCTTGGAAAATCTGATTGACAAAAAATGCAAATAAATTATAAATTAAAACGAGATTTTACTATTTTTTTGATGTAATATAAATATTTATAGACTGAATTGTAACTTACTTTTAAATAACTAGAATACCAGTTATTAAAGTCGCAGGATCGATATTGGTATATAATTACGTTGTTACCAAATGCACCAAAAAAGTAGATTATTCCTTCCTTGCTTACTCTTTCTTTTATATTTTATTAACGGCTTACAATATTTACAAATGTAAGCTCAATTACTGATGAATAATGTAAAAAGTAGGTTTGTATAATATGTCTTTTGTTACTCCGACACGCTAAAGGCTGGACGGATTTGGATGTACTAGACCAGTAGACTATGACCGGGAATAACATTGGATATTTTAAGCACCAAGTATTTATAAAACAAAGTGTTTTCAATAACAGATGTTTACTTCCTTTTCCATTTAATATATTTCAAAATCAAATTCCACTGGATTCGCAATAAAACGCCAATTATAAATGAGACTATCTCTTCGGATTTTTCATTGACGGGTCTTTCCCGTGGCCATGATTCCTATAAATCGTTCAACACGTCGGAAACCAACAATCAAAATAAATCCGCGACAAAATCCGAAAAGATAATTTTTAAAAAATCTAAGAAAGGTTTATGAAAACAGAAATCAGATGAACAAACACAAACCTGGCAACACTCGCCACCACCCCGCCATACACCAGTATAGAATTAGAGTGGCTGTGGTACACGGCGGTGTGCGCCACCACGCGCACGTCCAGCTCCTTGCCGCCGCGCACCGGCACGCGCTCCCACGACTCCGTACTTGCCTCGCCCACTTTTATTTTGTATAGACTGGAAAAATTACTAGTATTATTATACCATTTATACTTATACAGGCAGTGGTAGCCCAGCGGTAACACGCTCGCTTGGATAACCGAGTGATGCGGGTTCAAATCCGGATCTCGCACCTCTGATGTTTTCATGTGCGAATTATTTCTATCATGATTAGGTACCACTTGTCTTACGGCGAAGGAAAACATCGTGAGGAAACCTGCATGTCTGAGAAAACCTAGCAAGTTTTCGTAAGACTTGTGAAGTGTGAAGAAGAAGAAGACACTTATACTTAGCTATCTATGTTCTGCAGTAGTAGGAGATAGCATGTACCTATTTACATTTAACTAATACACATTAATCTTTGATTATATAAAATGTCTAGATGGAGCGTCGCCCTACAATCGTATCAAAGAAAACGAGTCAACAATTTCAAGTATGTGTGCGTGCAGGCGTCGTTTTACACTGTGTGTCTACGTCTCTGTGTGCGTCTCTCTACGTAAATAATGATACCAGCTACTACAATTCTCCCATAAATCACATTAAAAAAATAGACTTATTTAATAAGTAAAGCGGCACGATCTGTACTAATCGGCGGGTAAGCACTTGTCAGCCAACAGTTGGCTGACACTTTTTGACACGTTTGCGCGCACTTGACGCTCCATCTAGACATTTATATAATCAAAGACATTAATATATTTTATATCAATATTTATACAGAAGCAAATCACCCTCCCTTGGATACGTTTTAACGGTTAGCACGAAATAGAATCTATAAATCTAAGATTGATTCTTCATACAAACTTTTATTCCTATGTTCTTAAGGGATTATTTTCAGGATATAACCTACTTTATGTCCTCCAGGGTCTTCTTACCAAATTTCATTTAAATCGGTTCGGCGGATTTTTAGTTTATCATTAGTAATGGCCCAAAGGAATATATAATATATGTACTCCCAGCAAACCGGCGGACGACGGATACTCTATATATTTATACAAAAGTGGAAAAGAACCTACAAAATTACTTATACTAAGGGAATAAATATAAACTTCTTGATGTTGTTACCTTTGAGAACTAATTTTATATCGTTGTTTAACTTATACGCTAGATCATAGATGGGTAGTTAATGTAGGCTTTAAATTTTTAATTACACAGGGATTTTGCGTAAAAAAAATGTTAACTAAACTTACCTAGAAGAGAATTCGCCGTCAACGGTGCTTCCCCCAAATAAATATAGTTCATCCTTAACCGCCGTCAACGTGTGGCGCGTCAATCCCGGCGGAATGAACGTCGAATTCGCCGCCCGTAGCGTCCAAGAGTTTGTCAACGCATCATAGTACCATAATTCCGAGGACAAACTTCCATCAGACAATTTCCCACCGTATAACATGAAGCCGTTATCGAACGCGCATGCAGAATGGCCATATCGTGGTTCGGGCTTGGTAGTATTAGATGTGAGATTTGAACTTAGAAATTCTGGTCGGTCGGTAAATTGCAAATAGCTTTCGGAATAAGGCGCCGCTGTAGGCGTGTACATGAGAGGTAGGGCGGTCTTGTCATGGTGCGAGAATGATGTCAGAAGTAAATTGAATAGAGAACTCCGATTGCCTATTTGCCAACTACCGTCAATATTGCCCTGCGAAACATTTCCATACTTAACTTCAAGATTCAGTGAAATACCTAAGAATACATTGTAAATTTTAAACTAGAAATATACTTGGTTATGAATGAATTAGTCAATAAATGAGTTTGTTATTTCTCCTCACTATAAATGTTTAACGGATTTGAGAAGAAACTCAATAAACGTCCTTTCTCAGGCTCTAGACTATCTGTGTACCAAATTTCATTTAAATCAATTCAGTAGTTTGGGCGTGAAAGTGCGACAGACAGAGTTACTGTATCCTTAAGAAATTTACTAATTATTCTACAGAGTTATAAAACATTAATAAAATCGTTCTGTATTTCGTAGAGCTACGATGGCTGGAATAGTTAAGCGTTTTGATTCCGGACATCCAAATAAACGCACATTTTCAACTCGATCATGGTTGATGTTGCGTTGGAGGTTAAGAACTCGATAAATCTACATATTTCCACAATAAACTATCAAGCACGACGGAACCGGATGACTGTACGTCAACGTAGAGACAAACAATTATTTTATTAGAATATAATCAGAATGTCCTTGATCCTTGATTAACATACATATGTGGAAACCCAATATCCTACGTAATAAACATTAATAATAAATAAGAAGTTTTAAACGAGTTTAACGCGAGCATTTATAATACATTTATAAGTAAGGTAAATGATTTTTGATTGACTTTTTATTAAACTTGCCTATATTATAGGCCAATTAAGTATTTTTTTATATTAATATATCATTTTTCATATAAATGCTTTAACTGATCGCAAATATTATAATCGTAGTACATGGTATCATAGATAATAATACTTACTCACCTTGGTAAATAATGTTAACAAAGATTTATCAATTTCTTCATTTGTAGGATAACGACGTAATACTTTTCCGTTTTCGTCATACCACTGACTAGTAGAAAATCTGCAGGACAAAAGTGTGATTTATCAAGAACACATTTAAACTGTTTTATTTATAACAGTTATGATTTAAATATTTTACGTATTTTGTAACAGCCACTATGTAAACCATGTTTAAATAGTTATTAGTGTTGTAAAATAATATTAGATGTTATTGAACAAAGATATTAAATTTTTTGTAGATAAAATATTTAAATTTATTTAGCTTCAAACTAATCCCTTACTTTTTCTGCCCCAGGTCTCTTAGAAGTGGCATATAAACAAAATAAATTTTCTCCCTATGAGTAAAATAAATCAATCTCTGAAGTGATTTCCAATATCAACAGATTAAAAACCAAAAATATATACAAGAATCACGTATTTCAGTTTCTGTACTTATGTATAATTATTACAATCATTATAACCTAACCAATATATAAATATGAATTCATGTAAACTTACCTATAAATTTCTAATAAACCTAAAACTCTATTTAGATCATATCCTCCAAACACATACAAAGAGTCAGTCTGGTTAACATACACCGCAGAATGAGCAGCCCTCTTGGTCATACCACTTTCAGTATGAGACAGCCAATGCCAACTATTGCCCTCTTTATCAGTACTTTTTAGTGAACATGATTCACCGGAATAACTAAAAATAACTATTTATTATTTTTACAATAAAAGCCATACATGAACAGAGGGTGGAAAATTTTGTGCACTACAGCATTACTTTTAATGGATTCCCATCAAACAAGTAATTAAAAAGTGAAAAGAACACAAAAAGCAGTAGAGAAGTTAAACCCATCATCTATCAATTCTTAAAAAAGAAAAGATATGATATATTATAGGGTAAAAAAACAGAATTTAAAGAAAAATATTATAAATATTTCAGAAAATATATATTAATTATTCCAAATCAATTCTAACATATTGTATAAATGAGTACACTGTATTTTTGTATGCTTTTACATTTGTTTATTTATTTTAAATAATTTATTTATTTTAAATATAATCTCTATAATAGTACAAAATTGTAGTCTTAACATTACTAATAACTTACCCTTTTTTACACAAACATCTGTCTCCCTTGCATTGACCATTTCCAGAACATCCATTGGGGCAAAGTTCTACACTACAATCTGGACCTCCCCATGTACCCACACAAAAACATTTGTTTGACATACACAAACCTCGACCAGTGCAATTATTCGGGCAATTGTGAATAGCATATGTTGCTCTAAATCCATCCAATACATAATTAGTATCACTGTACAGTAATATTAACATCTACAAAAACAGTAATATTCTATAAATATTCTTCAAATCAATTTAGTGGAGAACATTTAATTAAATGAACAATTTTACTTACATATCCACTAGAAGCAGTTACATTTTGTGGTTCTGTTTTTCCACTAAAGCTTCCCAATAATGGTGCATCGAAGGAATCACCATCATACACAAAAACATAGTCATATGAACACTCTGTGCCCATACGAATGAAACTTAATGTTATGTACTGACTCTTATTTGCAGCTTTAATGAGCCATTCACAATGAGAATCCTAGAAAAATGTATTTTTAACTTATACTATATGGAAATTTACTGCAAAAATATCAAATATTTTTATAAACTAACTTGTGTATAATTAGAATTACTGGGGCCATCGGTGATTATGCCACTTGGGTCTGTGAATATTCTACGAGTTTTGTCGCAGGGCGCTATAGACGCAGCGCTCAGCACAGCCAGGCAAGTCCAGCTGAGAACTACTAAACTTGCACCTTTCTCCCGAATACGTGGGTAAAACATGCCTCTTCCAATTTTTTCCAAAACATAAGTCAAATATCTCAGCCATATAATCGTGAAATTACGACTAATATCACTAAAATGTTAAATAAACAACACTCATTTAAATGACATGTACTTCAAGGCTAACTAGTATAAAATATGGATATTTCTACAGGGACTTCAAAAACATTAAAATTGTTTAGAAAGATACAGTTTTTTTGGAAAATTTCTTTATAGTCCTATAATAATGACATTTTAATACTTTCTAACGAGTTTTCCACAAACAAACAATCAAATCCATCTCAGTATTTTGACATTTCTGCTGTCTTGAGTGTCTGCCAGGGCTGCCAGTAGAACAAACTCATTTTATACCGCTCGGTCACTAAAATTATACAGAATCTAATCTTATTATACAAAGCGACTAAATTGTTAAAAAAGTCTGTAAAAAATACAAGTATTTATTTTCAGTCAAAAGTTTTTTTTATTGTAAAAATTTTAAGTGATGAATCTAGCCTCAAAAAAAAAATTATAACATGGCGCTGGATTTAAAAGTCACTTTCACGCTTACTTGTAATGCTAACTAATACTACCCGGTAAGCTAAATTCGATTGGAGTAATTTTTGTAAGAGCGACAAGGGCCTTCACGATTAAGAAACGACCATCTACGATTAAGAAACGTTCGATCTCTCTATATCTCAAATAATCGGTATTTTAACGCACAAAATTTACTTCATGTTTCAATGTTTATTTTTGTATCCAATTATACGAGGCAATCTGCTATACAAACTGGATACATAAGATAACCATATTATACACTTTTTGTATCCAATTATACTATCTGGCAGCCCTGGTGTCTGCACACGTTAATTTTTTTGTTTCCTTATCTGTATCACTTGACAAAGGTAGTATTGTAAAGTGCCTCGAATTTATATAATATTTTTTTTAATAATTTCCTAAAAAATATTACTTATCTTTCAATAATTTACGTCTAACTCAAAAAATTGTACTAAAAATATTACTTACTGTAAATGCACTAAATTACTAATACTACAATACATAGATGGCGCTTTAGGCAATATAGTTCGAGTCCCGCTGGGGGCATTCATTTGCTAATCACGAATGTTTGTACTCCAGTCATGGGTGTTTATATTTATAATATGTAATATGTATTTAAAATTTATATGTATAGTATATCAACTATCTGGTATCCGCAACACAAGCACGTTACGTAGCTTACTGCGGAACTAGATGGCGCTGTTGTAATAATGTCCCAACATATTTAAAAAAAAGCGCATAGACTCACATAGAGTATATTTGGGGTAGCGGTAAGGACTAAGGAGTTATCTTTTGAGGGATACATGCTCAGGAAGGCTCCAATTGTAAGCGGTAAATAAGAATTGAAACCCCACCAGAATGACACGTAGCAAAAGGGTCTGATGTGATATTTAAAGGAGTTTAATAGAGTGCTCAAAGTGAATTACAAAAAGATGATATAATCATTTTCACGGAATAAAAAATCCGTGATCATTTTGGGTAGTGTGTGGTAGGTATTGTGTGTATAAACTTCATGCTCATGAAATCACAAAATGAATGTTTTTAACGGGGCGCGACCGCTGGCACAGCAAGAAGGGTTACTACAAACTGAGCCTAACGTGTTGTCAAATCTATACGTAATATAATAAAATTCTAACAGTCGAATCTGTACATTTAATATTTTTTTAAAAAACGAATTAAAATAGACATTAATATCGATATAAAGACCAAATCTATTATTTTTAAAATTTTTGTCTGTCTGTCTGTCTGTCTGTGACCGCATCACGAAAAAACCACTGGACGGATTTGGATATAGTATAATGTTAGCTGGTTAACCGGGTCAATATATAGGATACTTTTTACTGCGGGAAAATAACTCATCTCTAAGAAAAATACAAAAAGGAGGTTAGAAATATAACCACGCTTGCATTGCACGTCTTTAGAATGCGGGCGGAGCCGTGGGTATTGCTAGTAAATATTAGCACTAAAACTTAGAAATAAAACATGTATAAAAATTCATTTTTTAGACACGTACCTACTTAGATTTCTGTTCAATAATTCTTGGTGCCGTATTATCAGATGATCATAGTAAAAGGTATCATCAGGATATATTGCATATAGAATGGTTTTAAGTAGAGATGTGCCGACTAAGACTTAGGCCGACTAGTCGAATAGTCGGCTGTAAAACGCCGACTAGTCGGCCAAGCCGAATAGTCACGGTCATCACAGTTTTATTGAAGACTAGCATTTCTCGCGGCTCCGCCGGCGTTCTACAGACTGGCAACCTAATTCTTAGATTTTTTAACACTCAGAAAGTTTTGCGAAAATGCAATAAAGTGGTCTATAGGTCAATATTTTTATTATAATCTTTTCCAAGTACTCTCCACCAACCTATATACAAAGTTCCATGCATCTTAACTAGTTTTCAAAACAGTTTTTTCAGTCCGCTGCAGATACCTCGTTTACAGCCTGCTCGATTGATCGCTGCATTTTCAGGCGGCGAAATTAGAGTGCCTTAGAGCAGATTTTTATTTTCGCAAATAAAAGAAGTCACACGGTGCTAGGTTAGGGCTATAAGAAGAGTGATCCAGTAGTTTGGCCGGCGTACTGTCCAGGAAAACCCTCGTTTTGGGCGCGGTGTGGCGCGTTGTCATTGTGGAGAGTAGCCTGCGAAACCTTGTTCGCTTGTTGCTCACAACAGAAATATCTTCTGCCAAGCATTTTGTAATATACAACTCAGTATTATTGCTTCATTGGTTGCGTAAAGGAATTGATATCAAATAAGCAAATTAAAAAAGCTCGCTATTAAAATTTTATAAAAGTAGTTATTTTAAAATAATATTTATTAAAATGTATGTGTAGCATTTCACAAACCAGAATATTTTTGTAAGGCCTATCCAACTCCTTATTCACCATAGGGTAGTCAAGATCCTCACTTCCCCACATGTTCCTTTTTTTCTAGATAGGTAAAGTCGTTATCGGCATGATAATTGAAACGTATAGTAGGTACCTGTTAGTTATCTGTACAGCAAAGACAGAAAAGATTACAAAAAATCAAAGAAAATGCTACTTTGGTGTATCTAATTATAATTAAAGTAAATAGGAATATTATATACCAAAAAACTATAAGGACATCTACTGTACGGGCTTAATACGCCCAGCCGTACTAGAAATTTCGATTTTTGGTGGGTTTTGGTAATTTTATTTACTTATTTGTACTACACGAGAAATTTTGATGTGGTCCGCTGTGCGCGTACATAGAACAAACGTGCGCGTACAAACCAGTACCTAATTGCCTAAATATAGGTAGTTATTAATTATTATTTATAGTTTGTTGCAACTAGACGACTCATAGTATATTATTCACTTGGTTCTTCTCTAACATTATAATATAGGTATTACCTATTTAAGTTTTAGCATATAAAATATTTGTAACAATTTCGTTCTGATAAGTCTTTATTTTTTAATTTAAAAAGTAAATAAATACAGTGCAACGAAAAAGTTATACTTAATACAATCTTTTATTAAAAAGTTAAGATTTTTTATAGAAGCGATACTTTAAAATTTAGCTGAAACCTGACTTTATAACTTAGGTTTAGCCTTGAACTTATAGAAAAAAAGCCCTTTACTTGAATTACTTACATTTTTAGTAAAATGTAGGCTATTTCAGACTTTGTGCATTTTAGAATCAGAGGCAGTCCTGTAAAACTTCCTTTTCCAAATTCCAGAATAGTTTTACAGGAAATTGCTGTGTATTTTTAAATAAATAATAAATAAGCATGTGCAGTTTTATTAAAATAATATTAAAAAATTTAAAAAACCTAAAAAAATACTTATTTAAAATATTGAGATTTTTCTTTTCTTGCATTTCACATTTTTCTATGAAGTATTTGTGAGCTTGCGTTGAGTTTTAAAACCAATGGCTTAAGTGGTAGGTGAAAGGTTATGATGCAAGAACAAAAGCCTGTTCAGTAGGCGGCTGAGATGAGTATCGATCGCGCGCGCTGCTGACTCGGCAGTCGCACAGCGTGGCGGGGAGCGGAATACGCACGACTCTACTACGTTGCCTGAAATATTAGTCCAATAAAACAATAGCAAAATCAATTGATATGAGTAATATGTTAAACGCTTAAAAATAATAAAAAATGTGTTTAATTTGTAATTTCTTTTTAAAATTTTTGCACTGTATTTACTAGTAACGCAGTACAAAGTTTAATAATAAGTGTCTCCTACTCTACTGTCTTCATGTACTCGTGTGTTAAGTACAAATATTCTTTTTTCGTATAAATATATATCTACTTTATGTCGAGGCATCTATAGACTTTTATATAAAATGAATATGAAAAATAAATTAAAAAAAACGCTTTATGTGCTTTTCGTTAGTGTTGCGTTATTGCTTGCCTGCTTTGATTATCGAAAGTAACAGATCTACTTCATTGGTCGTTAACAATAGCAGAAATGATATAGGTACCTAATACTATAGAATAATATTTGGTACTAATAGTAATAACTTCAATTAAAAAGAAACAACTTGTTTACTGTTTTGTACATTATATCTAACTTAATATGCATATTGGTGAAGGTAAAAATTAATAAATCATTAAGCCGCACGTGAGTGGTGTCGGGGGCTGTTGAAGATTTTTCACGCGGAATGAAGTGATAACCGCTAATGACATAAAAAGCGCAACCTCATTCACCAACAACACTTAAATCTTTCTTAAAATATGCGATTTTATATAAATATTCAATATGTATAAATGTAAGTGTACCCTACCTTTAAAACGCTCGGGTACGTCTCTAGGTGGGTTTCAAATAGATATAAATAGTTATTATAAGCCAGCGTTGGCCATTTAGGTAAATATTATGTACTTTTATAGAGATTTTATTTTTATCCTATTTTATTTTTCAAAGATGTTTTAGTAGATATTCCGCTATTCAAGGTGGAGAAAAATCTAAAAATTTTAAATTTTGTATATATATTATATACTTCAAAATATGTGCACAAGGGTTCATACACAGTTCCAGAAAATAAAAGGGCTTTTCTGTAAGCAAGAAAATATTTTTATAAAATTTGATATATGGAATACTAGGTAAGTAAGTACATCGAGTATATTGTATCGGCATGATAATTATTCAATAGTCAATTCAGTGTATGACAAGCCAAGAAATCATAAGAAAGAATAAAATTATATAAGAAAACAGCCTCGTAATAAACGAACTAAAAAGTTGGTCGAAGGACCATAATAAATATGCAGTAATTTGCAGTAGGGATACGTGTAAGTACTTACTCGAGTCTTGACTCTTGATACATCAAACGCATACTCTGCACAGTTAAGAATGTATAGGTATTAGGTATATGATGTATGGATTAATTAAAATATAAATATTATATTCAAAATGACACATGCATTACGTCGAGATTAAAAGAAGTTGTGTAAATTATCTAATGTATCCTTATTCAATGTAGGTAAATTCACAAGTGCTCTTCATTCTTTCTTTTATTAAATTAATTCTTTATATTTAAATTATAAAGCAAAGTCAGCTGTGGTCAGGTCACTAGTAGTTACATAAATTTGGAACTATAAACATGTATAAAGTTATAGAGTCCTAAAATGTACGATGAAATTCTTTAATAGCGCTGGGTAAATCTTTGGAACGTACGTGTCGGTCCATTCTAAGCGCTGTTTACCATATAAATGAACTGCCACCGCTCATTTTTTTAAAATACAAACAACACACGTTTTTCGGCAGTGTTTGTTCTGTCTGATTCTGTTACATGTTTGCTTTCGGCGTTTTGTTACTTTTCTTCATAAGTATAGTATATAAGTATAAAAGGTTTATCCGTTTTCGGGCTTTTTAGGGTTCCGTAACTCAAAAAGGAAAAACGGAACCCTTACCCTCACTTTGTTGACCGTCTGTCTGTTAAGACCCTTTTTCTCGGGAACGCGTGAAGGTATCAAGCTGAAATTCATATCAAATACTCAAGTCTACTGTCCCATGGAGCTGTAAAAAAATCAAACTTCAAAGCCAACGTAATCAAAAGATATAGCCGTTTACGCTGTAAATTATCGACACTGGCAAGGGAATCAAACCTACAGGGTACTTCCCTTGAACTCAGAATCTAGGAATTTTGTACGAAGCAACGTCTTATAGTACAAATAAAGGAAAAATTGCGAAGAGCATAAATTTTAGTTACGTCATATATAATAGAAATATTTTTAAGCTTACTACCCCTTTCCTCATGAACGCGTAGAGGAATTAAATTGAAATTCATATCAAATACTCAGAGGGCCTAGACAATGTAACAATCGATTAGCGAAAGCGCTAGTAGAAAAGTCCAAAATGTATGGGTTTGACATATGCCTTAGATATGTCACGTGATCTGTTGTCAACGAATAGATGATGGTAGACAATGTAAATTCATTTCAATTATTAGTGTTTTAAAGTTCAAAATGCATACGCTGCGTTTAAGCGATGACGATTGTAGAAATCGAATCGCTTCATAACGAATGCCGGTTGGCTATAGGCCCAGGTCTATAATACCTTTAAGCCGTAATAAACTCAAACTTCTATGTTAACGCAATCAAAAGAAACATATTTTTAAACTCGTAACTACTCGCAAGGGAATCAAAACCTAAAGGATACTTCCAGTCGACCTAGAATCTTAAAATTTGCATTAAGCAACGTTTAATAGCACACATAATAGAAAATTTTAAAACATAATAAAAGTGGAAAATTAAATGGTGTTCCCATATATACATAGTTGACCGAGTTGTATGGACGCTTATACAATTTAGAGGACTAGCTTATTGTTATATATAATGGTACAGAATACTTCGTGCCCGAGTCTGACTCGCACTTGGCCGAATTTTTTAATAGTTTATCGATTTAACATGATGGCTTATGTGTGCTTTATTGGATCATACTACCTACTCCTCTTATCATCATACTACTTCAGGAGCAAGCAAATATGCTTGTTTCAAATTATTAATAAAACAAAGGTACCTACTGTAATTTGTGAAGATTTATTTGTAATATTTTTTGCGAATTATTCATTTTAATAGGATAATTTTTCAAAAGATTTTTCCAAGAATATATTCTTTATAAAAATTTTCTAATCCAGTAGGTAAACGATCAAATGCCATTTAACACCACAACTTTGAACCAAGGATATTTAGGTGCCATGCCCCAGGGAGCGGCCACTTCACATCATCATACAAATGGGACATTAGCCCCGCGGCCGGACGCACCTTATCTGCTCTCAACTATATTTGTTCTGCAGCGGATTACCAGAGATTTACCACGGTCATCGCACATTAACAGCAGATTACGTGGCCTGTGCAAAGAGAAGTTAATTTTAATATCCGTATTAATTTTTATATAATATGTAAATTGTTAATATAATAATATTAAAACTAATACAAAAATAAAACACGATAAATGTTGTGACTTAGTGACATAAGCGTCTCATTGATAATAATTGATATGTCCATAAGTCACTTGTTCGATTCCTGTTTGAAGTAAATCTTTGTATTAGAACACCTGCATAATACAAGCTCCTACAAGCATTTGTTTGGTCCAGTCTGTTTAGTTTAGGCTAATATAGTATTATGCGATCTGGTTTAGGTATGTAAATAGACAGTTCTTTATTAAATTCGAAAGGCACCCAATACCTAACAGCTTTTTTTTAATTTACTTACAGTTGGATATTAACGGATGCGACACTTAACAAAAATTTTAATACAAATGACAGGTTTCCTTGAAACCCAGGAAAAAAGAAAAAAAAGATACAAGGCAATAAATCATACATACTCGTACATTATCATATCACACTATAAGTGTGTATCACACTATAAGTCGTACGAGTACAAATGCTAAGTCTAGTGAGTGTTTGTTGTATAACTTGGATTAACACAATTAAGCTTCTACTTTTTGTAGATTTCTTTTGAACACGTATCGTATACATACTTACGTATGTTAGGTGGAAGCCTACTGTACTTGCTATTTCCACCTTCAGATAGTCGATTTAAAATTAAGTATGTGTCATGTTAGATTTCCTAACTATTAGTTAAAACTAACACAGAATAAAAATGTTGTTCATGCTTTTTGTCTTGCTGTATCTTCAAATTAAAAGACTAGAATAACAACTTGGTGTGATTAATAAGCATAACTTATAGCAAAGCAACAAAAAAAAACGACCCAAATATCAGACTGTTTTATACTTTCAATTACAGTTAAAATAATAAATAGTAATATGTTCCCAATAAACTCGGACGGAAAATAAATGACACCAGTTCTTTTGTTGTTGTTAATATTGCGTTCTCCAATTTGAAATTACTTAAAGACTTAATTATTTGCGATGCTAAAAGTCCCTTTTACCAAAATAATATGTAGATGTAGAGCAATGGGTGCGATAACGCAGCTTTCCTATAAATCAGTGGTCTGTCGATGTGGGGCCGCCCTAGTGCAGCTCGTGGCCTGATTTGTCGCGTCCACATTATGCCAATGTATGGACCACTAGTGATGGACCACAATTGTATCGAAATATTTTTTATTATACATAAATGTCACACACTACACATACATAAGTATTTCTGTAGTGTACAGTACTTATTAATATCTATAAATAATATTAAAAAAAATCTATAAGTAGAAATACTATATTGAAATTCATGCATAAAATTGTAAGGCAAACTGATATAAAAAGAATGATGATACGTCGAAGAAAAGAAATAAACATAATGATGTATCTTTTGTATAAAATATTACTTTACTATATCGATGTGCAGCCAAACAGTTACGCCACTACGCATTTATAGCAAAGCAATAAAGCGTCGCTCAGTAAAGTTGTCCCCACACGGTCAAGAATATCTTTAACTATTATTGAGGTCCACTTGCATAATCACGTCGTTTGTGACATGAAAACATTTACCATTGTAGTTTATTTGGATTTCCTATTTACATCAGATATTTATTTCTTCCTTCTATTCTTTAAAGGCGTAAAAAAGTATAGTTACTTTTTTATTTGTATGTATAATTATGATACAACATAAATTCTTATGAGACTTTTTTTATTACCATACCCAAAATAGTATAATAACACAGAAGCGTTCACTGACCTTTACTTAACACCACGGTGTTAAAGTGTGACCTAATTTCAGATTAATACGCTTAAGCGGAAACCTCACTAAGCAGGTTCAAATGGCACGGAAGACCGGCTACGTAATACGTATGAATAGCTACTGGAAACGAGCTAATAGTCAACAATGGGTATTTTACTTATTTGATTCTTCTCTATTGCTTAAGTTTTGGGACTAAGTAGATTTATAGTTTCCTCCCCATTCATTATCGGTATTGAACTACGCTACTGTTGGCGTCCAAACGCGCGGCATAAATCTGAATGCAACTAATAAATACTAAGAAAACTTTCCTCCGTTCTAACATAAGTTTCAGAAGTTCGCCCCGTTTGACTTCACACTGAGTGTGATAAATGTACTCAATGAACATGCAATTTCTCACTTCTGTCTAACAAGTCATTGAATATATTCTCTTCGGTCTTTATAAAATGATGTAGGAACTTATTTTTCCTTCCCTACATTTTATACAACAATGTGTCTTTTTGTTCGTGCATTCGTGATTTTAGTAAGTATAATAAAAGGAACTGCTTTGAACCTCTCCTAACATCTCTAAAACATACCGTGCATGATGCTATCGGGTACATTATTTCGAAATAACTACTAATAAGCATTAGTCTCTTCTAGTATGTACATAAGACAAAAAATAATTGTAAATAATAAAATAAACGCCTAAAATATTAATAATGTCCAATACCAATACATTAAGTCAAATAAAGAGAATTATAGCGGAAGTCATAACCCGTCCCTCGGTTTCCATTTCCTAATATTGTTTTTCAGAGTATTTTTCTATTTAGAAAAACAAGGAGACCATAACTCTTGCCGCTCCATCAGATATAGCAGTAATGGCAATAATGGATCCTGGTCAGCGGCCCGCATGCAAATAAATCTGCGACCCAATGCAATGATGTGTAGAGAATGGGGTACGCTCGCCGCTATCACTACGCCGGCAGTGACCCGCTCACCCGGATACTTCACCTGTATTCGTACATTCAAAATTATGTCAAACTAGCATTTCCCGCGGCTCCGCCCGCGTTTAAAGACCGAAAACTAAATTCTTAGATTTCACATATCGTGTGATGTCTTATAGCCGGTTTGTAACGGTTAGTTGAGATTTCTCAGAAATTAGATATTTTATAGCAGTAAAAAGTATCCTATATATTTCAGGAGAACCGGGTTATCAGCTATCATCATACAAAATTTTATCAAAATCTGTCCAGTGGTTTTCTCGTGATGCGGTTCCAGACAGACAGACAAACAGACTCTGTATCGATAATAATGATTATTTCAATAAGAGTGTACAAAAAATATTTAATGTACAGATTCGACTAAGTTTGAATTTTATTATATTATGTATAGATTATAAATTAATATTCGAAAATGAATACTGACTTTATGACTTTTTTAGTTTTTTGAGTTTTCATACTAAAATGGAATTATAATTGGCAATAGAATTTCAGTTATTCTAACTTAATTTTTATTTAGAAATTATAATATTATTATTGACTTTCAATCAATACACAGAAGGGTTGCAAGTATATTTATTATTTTTATAGCCGTAACAAATGGTAAAGGTTAAAAATTATATATTGGGCTTAAGTTATTTGATGTTTTAGGGTGAAAGATTTATGTTGTAAAATAAATTTGTTAAGTTACAATTGGCTGTTTCAGTGCTATACAATACTTTAACTATTATTTTTATGATTGGTAAAAAGTAAGTAGTAGTTTTGTGGTAGTGTTAAACTGTATAGTTTGAGTTAATTATAAGCCATATTCAGCTTTGTCTAAGAGAAAACAATCCAAAAATCTAAATCTTATATTTTTACTACAGGTAGGTTTACTCATCAAATAGTCCTTTGACACTGAAATTACGGAAATATTAATTGTAATAATATTTCCGTAATTTAAGTATAAAAATGTAACTTAATTTCTATATTTCTTACGTAATTAAATATTAAATGAAAAGATAATAGCTACTATTAAGTTTTTGGTATGAAATTGAAGTTTACTAAAAGTACGAGGTACATTCTAATTTGCATTGGAGCTAGAAGAATAGGAATTTAAGCATGTACTCGGATCGTATCGTATTTACAACGGATCTTTGAAACTACTCGATCGATTGAATATAAAACATGTACCAATGTATGTCATTTGGTTATTATATTTCAATGAGTAATACTGGTAAATAATATTCTTCTAGCTGTTCTTTAGTAAAAAGGCAGAATGGAAATAAAAATGAGATTTTCAAATATATACGATACTTCAATTTTATTTATCCTTTTCGTAGGTATTAAAATACCTTAAAATAATTTTTTAGATACCTTTTATTAATTTATGAGAAGTTTTAGTACATAAATAAAGGTAAACCTAATAATTTAAGCAAGTTTAATTTACCATTGAAACTTAGTTCTAAATGTTTAAAAAGCTTCACATTTTTTGGGTATTAGCACAAAAATACCTGCCCATTGCTATCTCCGGAAAATAGATAGTGATAAAAGTCAAAGCAAATGACTACCAATAAAATAAATAGCGATGGCAGGGTGTTCTGTAAATAAGTCGGTACCGGGGCGCGGGGCTGCGATCGCCTTTTTTATTGGCGCCTCGATTGCTCTCGACACTACGAGTGCGAAGCGGCAAGCGATGCAACGCTGATGTCGCAGATTATACGAACAGATTACAAATAGTACTCCCCGCTGTGTATTATCAACAAGCATTCTCATATATTGTTAAACATCAAACTATTTTAGGAATATGTTTTTATATTTTATTCGCATATTTACAAAATATGTTTAAAATTTAAATAGCGAACCCGGCCCGCTCCGCTATGCGTGAGTTAAAATAAATTAAACGATTTTCATAATTTTCTAATAAAAAAGTAGCGTAAGTTACTCCTTATAACATTAGCTATCTGCGAGTAAAAGTCCCGTCAAAATAGTGGACCGTTTCAAAGATTTGCCGAAACTTGATTTTTTATGTAATGAACGTATATATACTATCATATGCATTTAGTGAAAAACTGTTGGTTTGAAATTAAAAACAGACACTTCAATTACACTTATTTATATGTACTGATATACAACTCTATCTTACAAGCATCTTGGCACTTTGACTCGCTACTTAATATTTTGGCCCTATTTAGCCCTTTTCCTGTTTACTATTTACTGTCTTATTTTGAAAGCATCGCACTGTTAATAAATATACTATCAGAATTGTGTTAAGACAATAATAAAGTATTCCACACGTATCGCGATGGGTCGCGAGGCGGTTCCCAGATAGATGTATTAATTTGTAAGAATTTGTCGTAGGACCCTCGCTCTCCACCCGGTTCAATTCCAATCACGCACTACAAGTTCCGTAATTGCACCTAATAATTTCTTTAAATAGCCGTTATACCGTGGTCACTAAAGACCCAATAAAAGCTTAGGGTGGTCATAGGCTTCAGTATGATACAAGAAATAGTATTTTACTTAGAAACGTCGTAAACTCGATTATATTTTCTTAGATTATATTTTTACGCGAGTATACTCGTACAAAACATTTCACTAATTTATTGTCTACAATAAAAAACAAACGAGCTTCGATCACTATTTTACGTCTTGAAACGAATAACATTTATTACATCTTTTTATTTGCAGTGACAGTGGACGTGCGAGTGCACCGCTCTGGGCCGCGGGGTGTCTCGAGGGACTCGTCAGCGCCGACAGACCTAATCCAATCACGGCTATTGGTACTGATCGCTTGGCTTCACTTCCTCTAGCTCCTTAGCTAAATATACTTACAGGTAGGTTTACATTTCCTTATTTTACTATATTATTAACGTAATATTAATGCCAAATACAGCTATCACCTCATTATCTAATGAATCCTACCGTAACTATATACAATATTTTAATAAAAGTGCAATATAAATTAGGTAATATTATAAATTCAAGTAAAATATAATGACATACATTTAGAATTTTTAATATATAATATTTTACTTTACCTAGCTTATAAGCGCTACGCTTTGCCTACGAGCTACGAGGCGTAGCGTCCTTGGTGCTGTCACTTAATTTGCGTAAGCATCTTACTGCTATCTGCACTGCGCCCGCTAGGATTATGTTAATTGTTAATTGTAAGTCTGTTATCTTTCTTTGTGTTCTGCTAAGAACACGTTAAACTTAATTACTTATATTATTGGATATTTTACTTTATATAATCATTCTTAATTTTGGTAAAAGTTGTGTATTTGTTTATGTCGGCGGAAAGTAACGTTTAAAATGTCTATGTGATGCCGAAACTTTTAAAGAGGTTTCATGTTGTTATGTTACTTCTTCTCAAAATCTAAATGTAGTAAGTAAATTAATAACAGTGCAGTGGTAGCCTAGCGGTAACGCGTCGCTTGTATAACCGAGTGATGCGGGTTCAAATCCGGGTCTCGCACCTCTGATATTTTCATGTGCGAATCATTTCTATCATGATTACCACTTGTCTTACGGTGAAGGAAAACATCGTGAGGAAACCTGCATGACTGAGAAAACCTAGAAGTTTTCGTAAGACATGTGAAGTCCGCCAACACGCAATAGGCCAGCGCGGTGGACTATGGCCTGATCCCCCTCGTAATGAGGAGGCCCGTGCCCAGCAGCGGGACGCTAAAAAGGGCTGATGATGATGATGAAATTAATAAAACTTGATATTATGATAACAATAAGATACTTGTATGTTTTTCAATAAATATAATATATACCAAATAAAAAAAGAAATATATTTTATCAATATTGCGAAATATTAAATTGGAACTAAATTACACAGATAGATAAAATTAGTCAGCCATTCAGCCCTTTTTGAGTTTTTAGCACATGCACGTGTTTTTAGACAGTAAAATGAGTAAAGTAAAGGTACGAGTATATGAAGAGAGCTTCGATGTATTATAGTTATTTGCAATCGCCGATGCCAGTTGCTGGACAAAGGTAATGGGCGCGAGATGCGAGGGGACCGGCTATAAGTCACCCGGCCATCTGATAGTATCGAATCAATGACCGCCCCGCTATGATACATGGGATTACCCACCGTTTATAGTTTTAGCTGCGGCCAACGAATTAATACTGCGGAAATATCTCGTATAAATTTTTATGATTTTCGTGAATGTTCATTAGCTGATAATCTATAAATGCATTTTATTTAGGAAGTATTTTTACTATATTAAAAGATATTTCTAAATTGTGATACTGCTGTTATCGCCTACCAATTAAAGACTAAGTAAGTAACTGATAAGCTAAAACCTTCCAGACTTAAAAATCACTTCAAATTCCAGTGAAAACTTTGAAGATTATTTCAATCATTAATAAAGAATTAATTGATAATTGTATTTATATTTATTGCAAAGCATGATAATATAAGAGTTGAGAAGGTATCGAAATTCGCAAATAAACTTACCATCGCACTCAGAGTCACTTAATGAAGCATTAAGTCGTTCTTTAGTATGGAGATTCTCGACTATTAGTTCATTAGGTGACTCTGAGTGCGGCGGTTAAAGTGACAACGCAAGTACATTCACAAATAATAATGTGTCAGACTAATTAATAGTGTACTGAATGATTCGTCCATATGAAACCAGGCTGAATATGATGATGATGAATGACAAAATGTTTTAATATTACAAAAAAATTATCACTTTTATTTGTTCTGCTAGTTGCTAACAGGGTACAAATCTCAAAAGCGAAATTGATTTAACTCATTACATGAAATATGAGCAATTTTACATATTTCTTATGAGTTTAGATGATCCAAAGACCTACACTGCGTTTATGCCTGAGTTTTATATGAAAACGAAAAGAATAATAGATATAAGTTCAGTAAATATAGTTTTTATAAATTTTATGGTTAATATAAATATAAAAAAGCATTAAAGCTTTACTTTATTTTACAATATCTTAATATAGGTTCAATTTGATGTATCTATGTCATTCATAATGATGCAGAAGCATAGGAATAACTTATATTTGTAGTTGTAATGCTAAGCACCTCAGAGAGCACCTTTTTTAACGAGACACAAACAAGAGAAGCACAAACAATTGGTGATTTTTCTCAAATGGTTATATCTCTAAGAAAATATTAAAGGAAAATTCTCAATACAATTACTTCAAACATTTCTTCAACGACAGCAGGGATTTTTGGGGGCCAAAATAGTTTGTATTGAATACAACCTTAAGAAAAATCATTATTAATCGGACATACAAAAATACAAAAACACCTGGACAGCTGTCACTAGCATTGTTGTTAAATTAGACAGGTTTTAAGGGTCTCACCCTGTCACCGCGAGTCTGTTTTACGAAGAGGGCGCTTGTTAGCGCGAACGTGCCTCGCTCGCTCGCCGGTAAACACGTGGGTAGATAACAATCTATTTGGATTGCCTCTATATTTCATTTTCCTCGTGTCCCCGTGCTAACTAGATAGACGCGCATCACACCCAGAGAAAAGGAAATACGGGAGCGTCTCTTTTAAAAAGAAATTTATCTTGTTTACCCTCATGGAAGTGTTACAATGTTCAACGTTTAAAATTTCATGACTAAATGCCGAATAATGTCTATTTTCGTCACTTCTTACAACTGAATGATATGTTAAAAAGAGGTATATTAATTATATTAAAAAGAAGATAGATAATTTCGTATGTTCTAGTATGTACTTTATTAAAATAAATTTACAACGATTAATTAATCCGTCCCTGAAAAGTTTAAGTTATTATTTTAAAATGATAAAAATCAAGAAAATAGAAATGTGCGAAAATTGTTAAAACTACGGTTAGTTAGGTATTATTTACCCTGACACGTCGGTGGTCAGCTAATAAGTTGAGTACACGGAGCTTCTCGTGGGATGGAAATGCAATCACGTGTGACACCGCTCTGAGTTGCGCACGTTGACCGCATATTTGAAACACTAGAAAAATGTTATTAATGTTTTGATATAACGCGTTCATATTTTTTGATTTATTTATACAGCAAATAATTAATACTTATAAAAATTATAATTCCTAAAAAATTGAATATATAATTTATATATATTAAAGATATTATTAAACTTTATTTAAAGAAAATGAAGTAATTAATATTTTTATAACATAGTATGCCAATTTAACTTAACAGTAATTTTCTTCAAAAATGATAATGGGTACTACATTCTAAACCGGATACGCTTAAGCTATCAAATTAATATTACCGGCTTAGCTCAAAGTCCTTCAAAAAGCCCAAAAGCTCTCCACACTGTTCGCAGAGACAAAAGGGTTTTTATTATTTTTAAGTATACGCTCGTTTGCACGCGAATGGGCTACTTAACCACGAAGACAAGCTTCCACTGAACCGCAGATTTTACCCCATACAATGTCTATTAGGTAACTTTATGGGAAAGATAATAGTTCTGCCACGCTTTTTACTTGTATCTTCGTTTAGTTGACGAGATATACAGAATTGTGTAAATGCTACTAAACAAATATTGTATTATCAACAAAATTAAGGATATTTTATGGAATACATGCGACAGTATTATAATTAATTATTCTATTTATGTTAATTTCATAACTTCAAAAGATAATATATACTATCCATGTAACCAGTAAATAAATTTAAAATTGAAGTAACAAACCTCAATTTATTCGTCTCTTGTGTTTATTTTAATATCTCATCCGCAATTTTATCAGGTAGGCAATTTCTAGAGGACAATAATAAATATAACAGCAGTAATTAAACTACTAAATATCCAGCAAACAATCTTAGTGCTATTAAAATACTTTGTAGTTATGATACGATGCATTTTTAGCTGCATGACTAGATGTGTATTAAAATGGAATAAATATAAAAAAATATGTTTTACTGCGACTCACCCTCGCTTCGCTCGGGTTCATCCCTGGGTGTCCCTTGCCAAATTTAAAGTTCGTAACACAAAAAAAAAACAAAATTCTGAGAGGCCCTTAGACCTCCTTAATTCGGCCCTGTCGTAAAATCCGTTCTTAGCAGATTTCTATTAACTGTAAACTACCTGCCTGCCTTTCATCATAATACTGTTGGAATTAAGTGGTTTTCGATTTTACATGATAAGTGAGTTAGTGATCTTCCGCTTTTATTTACGAGTTAGATTACTTGAAGTATACTATTGACGTTACAAAAAATAGCGAACATATCAATACAAACTACTCTCAAGACAGAAGTGTTACTATCGAACAGGTACGACACGGGATCGATTACGGTCGTAACTTGAAACGTGACTTCATTGGGTAAAGCTAAAGGTACATGTTTTCATTGCGTGGTTCCATAGCTATAATGGAAAGCAATTCAGAATCTTGAATATACGAGCTTTATTTGTAAAATACACTGCTTACAGAAAAAATTGAAAAATAATTATAATTGAAGATTAGAAGATTTGAATATAAAATAATAATCTAAACCTAATTGTCCTAGATACCTAAGTCGTTAGGAAAGACTTATGGTTCAACTCATATATATGTAATTTTCGCTTGCTTGGGAAAACGAGTGAAGCGGGTTCAAATCTGGGGTATTGCGCAATAAAAAATAAATAAGTCTAATAGTGATCACTTGTCTTACGGTGAAGGAAAACACCGTGAGTATGACAACTAGCAAACCCGGCCCGCTTCGCTTAGCATAAGCTAAAATAAATTAAACGGTTTTTATGATTATCTAATAAAATAAAAGTAACCTAAGTTATTCCTTATAACATAAGGTATCTGCGATTGGTATGGGTACTGCCGTTTCAAAGATTAGTCGGAGCAAACAGTCAGACCGACAAAAATTTTGAAAATTGATTTTTGATGTTAGTACCGTATATACTTTCATATTATTCATTTAGCGAAAAGCTGTTTATTTTAAATAAAAAACAGATTCTTCAATTTTATTTATATACGTACTGATTAGAAAGCGTACAATGCGAACATACCAAAAATATAAAGTTGAAATGCGCCCTTTGAATATCTGCGCTTGTCAATTTTCTTTACCCTCTATCGGCACTATGAACTATCATATCAAAATTACTTTACAATCCTTGTCTATTTTATTGTACAAAAATATTTAAACGAGTGATATTTTACTCGACTGCGGCGAAGCCTAAAGGATGGTTGTGTTTGACCTAGATATGTGCATGTACGTCCGTCCGACCCTATGTTCCCTCATAATTATTCAGCGGGTAAATCGATTTTGATGATTCAAACGTCATTGGACAAAGCTGTGAGTATGTGTGAATTATGTACTCGGAGACATATATAAAAATCTTATGTCACAGTGTTTGCTATCGAACTTCTCCGAAACGGCTTGACCGATTTTTATGTTTTTTTGTGTATACTTGGTAGGTCTCAGAATAGGTGGTAGGCAATTTTTTATTCCCCTAGGTGATAAGTGTAACCTCTCCACATTTTTATTATTTTTTATTTTTTATGATTTAGCATCAAATAATACTATATAGGGTAATAAACCCTAAATTTCCATCCTTCTACCAACGCGGGCGGAGTTTATAAATAAATGCGAAATATATAAATGTTTTAGAAATTAGAATGCAGGTTGCGTTTTACACGCACGTGTATCCGACTTCTTAATACTATATTCCTTCGTCAACTTGTTCTCTTATTTTTAGGTCTTACGTAGGTAGGTTTTACACAGTCTATTTTTAAACATTACAAATAATACTTACTAGCAAGTAAATATTTTAAATAGATTATACTTATCAATAGTTACATATTATAGGTACTAGAAATAAGTATTGACTCTCTTTTTTATTTGGGTTGGCCATCGAAATATTTATATTTTATATAATAAAATTACTGTTTGCCAGTGTTCGTAGTTTTTCTCCTCATAAACAGCATGGTCGATTTTTTGATTTGGCTCATCATGACTCATCACTGTGACAGTTTTTAGCTATACTTGGATGTTGGTTTGTTGGTTGGTGGTGTAATTTTATCATATACATGGTCGAGGTCTCAAATATTATTTTATAAGCGAAAAGCGAGATATGTGACAGTAGCTACACTTACCAGACCCGTTAGTGCCTAAAGCAGATTTATAAAGCCTGAAACTTATATCTGGTCATCATAAAAATTTCATAAGATACTAGTTATAAATTTATATTGTATAATAATTAAGTATAGATATGTGTCCTCTTTTATGTCCTTATTAGGTTAAATCTAATAACATAATTTATGGTATAAGTAAGCAGTTATAGGTATTTAACACAGTTAGGTACTTCCTACGTATAAATATAAAAGTGAGCTTACAAAAATAGCTATTTATTAGACATAATAAAACTTAATTTTAACTAAATAAAATCTAAGTAATAACAATAAGCATAATGATACAGTATTAAACGTTAAACGCGAGGAGAAACGGCGGAAACACTAATTTACAATCCCCAAAGCGTTTGTGTGCCGGTTCGAGAACGACAGCACATTTGATTCTTATTCATGGCAGGGGCGAGTCGACCGCGACCGCGACCTAACGATTTGATAATGTATTCACTTGATACAGCGGAAGGTACTTCGCGAGTACCGCATTAAAAAACCAATTACAGTGTGACTAAATCGCGACGGCGCTCTCGGCTATTTGTCAGACTCCAGAGGGATAAAAGTATATTTAAAATTTAATTTCACGCAATTTTTTAAATTGGGGGACACCGGGAAATATTATTTTTTATTGAGCGCTGGTTACGAGGTTTATTAATCGAATGTTGAAGCACAGATTTCGTTACGCTTATAAAGGGGTGGATTTGAAATTCTTAAAACTGATACCGTAGGGATTATTTATTAAAATATAACATTACTAAGATATCTAAAACAGTAGTGAAGAAAAATTAACATGCTAAATATAATAATTAATAATATTTTATTACTGCAGCGGCAGTGGTAGCCCAGTGGTATCGCGCTCACTTGAATGACCTTGCGGGTTCAAGTCCAGTTCTCGCACCTCTGATATTTTCATGTGCGAAATTTTTCTAACATGATTACCACTTGTCTTACGGTGAAGGAAAACATCGTTAGGAAACCTGCATGTCCGAGTAAAGCCTAGCAAGTTTTCGAAAGACATGTGAAGTCTGCTAACACGCACTAAGCCAGCACGGTTGACTTCTGGTTTCTGCTGGCCCCCCTCGTACTGAGGGAGGCTCGTGCCCAGCAGTGGGACGTTAAAAAGGGCTGAAGACTTTATTACTTTAAATAACTATGTAAACATAATATAATACAATGATATCTTTGAGGGTGTCGTGTAACGAACTGCCTCCCTAATACAATAATAGAACAAACTGTGCTATAAAATACCGCTAGTGTATAAATCAGTTATGCTGTGATGCGCCTGTCCCACCCTAGCTGCGTAACTATCTAAGATTTATATTCGATGAGAACAATATTATTATAAATAAATATTAATTGAACGATCGCGTAACTTCGGTTAGAATTATTATTATATACACTAATTAACCAAATGATTATAATATTAAAAATAATACCAGATTATACATCAGTAACTTTTATAGACACTACTGTACTAGTACTACTACACTACTGTAGTAAATTACCATAACTGTTGCTCGTTAATTTTATAAATTCTTAAAATGTTTACAAAATTCAAATATTACTAGATGAATAGAATGTTTGGAGTTCGCTACATACATTCTATTCGTAGTCATAAGCTGCTTTCAACCCAGAAGAAAGGTTATAACGAGATAGAAGAAATTGAAGATTTGATGATTGGAGTTAATGTTTGGAATAATCCGTAAAATAAATTATAGTTGTAATGTATACTTGCTTTTTCTAGACACAGTGATATATTTTAAGCACATTAGTAATTTTATTCTACAGAACTACTATTCCTTGATACAAAAATATACTGTAGTCTTAAACAGGGATAAATATGCGAAATGAAAGGTAATAAAAGTGAAAAGAGAGTCGAGTAACTTACACCTATCTTAAAAGACGAAAAGTTTAGTTAGTACAGTTAAAGCGTTACAGCGTAAAGAATTGATCAACGCAAAACCCACATTTATAATAATAATTTAAAAAAGCTTACAGTAACTATTCCAAGCCAATAATGTTCTTAGATTTCCATACATTGTGTTCGAAAAATATAAATCGTCAATACTTACTTTAGTATAATCACGATTACAAACCTTTATTTGATTACGTACCTACTTACAAATATTATTTTTATTTGCCTAATCTTTTACAATTATGTACTTCTTACAGTAGATTTTGTAATGCCGAAATACGACTTCTAAAATATTTGAAGCTATTTATTTTTCAAATAAATTTCATAAATACATATAGTAAAAGAAGAAGATAACACACGCTAAAAGCATAAAAGCTGTCTTTTAAATTAAGGTGAAGAATGAATTTTTTTTGTAATAATAATGTTTAGTAACATTGAAGCATCATATTTATTTAGAACTAGTTACGCAAGCTTGATGATACTATATTTTATTTGATGAAAACTTATTTTTTTAATGTTAAAGTATCCTTATTTACTAGTTAAAAGAGAAGCCATCTGCCAGTAAATTCTAATAATTCCGTCTAAATCCATTCAACCGTTTTTTTAGCGGAAATAAGCAAACAGGAAAATTGGATACTTATTAATCGTATTTTTTGTATACATACCCTAAATATCTTTAGTAAGAAGCTGTAACGTCCACATTAATTTGGTTAACCTTTAGAGGTTATGAAATAATTAATTGAGAAAAAGGAATAAAATCAAAAGTACAAATTATAAGATTTATTGAAGTACAAAGAATGGCGTGTAAGATGTGTAAGGCGTAAACCGTGAGTAGCACGCGTATTGCAGCATCAGTATTCGAGGCAGTGAGCGTGAAACAACGGCACGGGCGAAGGCGGCGTGTGGCGCCCCCGCACTGATTGAGCCGCGACAAGTTAAACCATTTGAAACAATTTAATAGAGATCAAAAATTCAGGGCCCCAACACGCCCGCACTAACTTTTGAAGTTTTTCCCTCGCTAAAGGGATTAACGGTAAGCGGTGCGCTAGGGGAAAATATATCATGAGTTTTGTGGATTTTTATACACATTTTGTGTTAAATTAATTGTATTACGTTTAAAACTTTTTTAAAACTTAATATACTTGTATACATGCTTTCAGTTTAGCGTTGTGGGGTTAAAGAAAATGTGACATTACGCCTAAGGCACTGGTTAAAAAACGAGAACATAGTCTCACTATATTGATGATATATTGTTTATATGCAGTAGAACTAAGACAAAATACCATGTTTAATTTTAGACCAAGAATAAATCTAATTTTACGATAGTTTCTGATCGAGTTCATGTCATCTACTCAACTTCTTAGTTGGAAAGCTATCGACGTAAATATCTGCAGCTTTCATACTTAACAGCATTTGCTTTTCTATTTCTAATGTTATGTTAGAGCAGTAAGATTGAAAATGTTCGCGACTCGCGCCAAATTAGAACCATATCGCTCTAAGGGAAAAAGATATGCGATTGCGTTATGATAGGATCAGGGTTCACCGGAGCGTCCCCGAAAAGCCGCTTCAAGAAACTCATAGAGCACATCATAGTACAAAACTAATGGAATTCTCCTTTACAAAGCGCTCCTTAACTATCAATTTTAATAATGTTTACATATTTTTTTAAATATCGCAAAAATCCATTTTTTATTTTATAAAGTAACATTTACCTATTCATTTATTTACTTACTTTGTTTGGACAATAACTGTAATCATATTACCTTGATAGTATTGTATTATATTTATTAATTATCTGATTTATATATAATTATCTACATGAACCACATAAAAGGATGTACGGACATATGTATAATAAATTCATCGTATTATTTAAGAATTTAGTTAAAGAGTGAATATATCGTGGCGAAAAATAATACTACCTTTGAAATACCTGACTATAATAGGCAGAGAATACTGTAGGATTATTGCAAAGTATAATGGAGCAGAACGTCTTCCCCGGCTCATCCGATAAACACAACCGACCGGAACGATATACCCCACTCGCATCAATCGTACTACTGATTGTTACAGAAAACTTATAGCTCTTGTTTAAATCTAAAAAATGCTTCAAATATAGAAGATATCAATGTATTGATGGTGTAACGATACAAAGAATTTTTATGACTGTCATAGATGAAGCTTGTTTTATTACCTTCATAAATATTATGCCTTTTATATCACTTCCCCTGTGCCTCTGATGTCGTTGCTAGAACCAAAAGGTTCAATGAAAACTAGCATGACTTTTAATCTAAAAGCCCTGTAAAATATTTATCATATACAAGTACCTATAATATAATATTTGATAATAATAATAATAAAATATTTGATAATTGTTGTTTAACTAAAATACTTATGAAAGGTATGACATTACAAATATCAGCAATTCGCTCAAGTGTCTCGTTGCATTGGGTATTTGTCGTCTGTTCTTTGTTGCATTATTGCGTCGTAATTTATTTCGCAAAGTCAGTAGTTTCAAGTATGAAAAATGTTATAAAAACTAAGTAATTTATATTTATTAAATTTTTTGATGGTTTCACGTACATTACATGTGTTGCGAGATCCTTAGATTATACATAAGTACTCGTCTATGTCATGCTTTAGAAGTGCATATTATAATTCTATTGAGACGCATCGAAGTAAAATAATCTTTAAAATTGATTTCGAGAAATATTCATAGACGTTTGATTAAATTTCAAGACGATCCTCTAAATCTTGCACCGGTGTGCTTGTAATGACCGTCTTTGATAAGTTTCAATCCTTTAGAAGTATCAATTTCAGTTTCAGACGGTTTAGCGGCGAACCAAAAGGGATTATATTTTTGTAGGACAACACAAATACAATCATGACTAATCGGATCTCGTCAAATGGCCGGTCATTTAGCGGAACGACCGTCAATCTAAGAATGTCCCCGTGACTATCTAAAGTATAGAGATAATGGAAGCGAGGGTCGGCACGAGAGTCCCCGGACACCGGCAAGGGCAGTAAGGAATAATGTAAGTGTCCGAGGCGACATTTGCACCGAACTGCCGACGACCTCTGCCTCTTACTTATGCGGTTTTTAATATTTTTATTGTAATAGCCTCGACCACTCTAACACAAGAATGGCGTGGATTCTCTTATATTAACATTTTTCTTGTATTTTTAAAAAACATTTTTGTAATCTACTTAATGTTTCAAAATAATCCTACAAAAAATAATAGAACATAAAATGATATAGAATATTTACAGCTTAAACTACATTTGGTTTCTGGATTATGACTTAAGGAAGAGGAGTTTTGATACTTTTTAACGTAATTCATTGTTATTAAATAATTAATAAATCATGAATCAAAATAAGTATAAATATAAAGCTGTTTAATCATTATTTCAAACCTATTAGATAATGACCATCGGTTATTTTTAATTAATTATAAAAGAAAAGTTTTAGAAAAAAAAATAGTTAAAAAAGTCTCCGATATTTTAGAATTTTCATATTAGGAGGTAAAACCATAAGAGAACGTGTAAAAAACAGCTGTGGTATGTTTTCAGGCACCCTCGCGGTCACTATTATTGGTGGCTCGACAGCGGTCGCCGTAAAACTGCCCATAAACTATACCATGTTGACGCCGATACGTACTATTACAAATATTAAAAGTATTTGGTATTAACTCAGTAAAAAAGATAGAATTATAAATACATAATATTAGTAAGCTAGCATATTTGGTCCTGTAGAAATATCATAGATAAATCGGTTTGCCCAAGATATTGTCACAAAGACGCTCAGGACTGGTCCCACGATTATTAATAAAAAGTTCACGCGCGCAACTGCTCATAATATATGAGCTGAAATAAAATCTGTCAGTGACCATTTATGCCGAAGGATTTCTGTTATTAAAATGTAGCGGGGCATCAGAAGTCCGGGAGGCAAAGGCGTCTACGCGCCGGCTGCGGCCGCGACACGATCTGATTTATTGGCCGAACAGCAGTATTTTATTCGGCGGGCGCCTCAAGAAAACTATAAGTTTCCGTTCGGCAGGACCAGGGGAGTAGCCCAGTAAATATTGTCTCCGTTCTCTGTATCGATACGTATAGACAGATATCGATATTTATTACGCTGTGTTTAGAGATAATTTAGTAATGGATTGGACTCATTATAAGGTATCGACTGATATTTTTTATTAAATATAACTAGTTTATTAAAAAATATTACTTAAAGACAAATATAACAAGAAATGTTAGTCCTTCGATCGTTCCTCAGGTGAAGAGTTTTAAGAAGGTTGGTTTTCGAGTACATACTAAGTAAGAGTATTTTTTTTAGAATCATTATAATGTTATTTCTCATAATAGTATCTCCTGTTCTAAAGTTCACAGTTCAGGCTTCTTGAAGCTACAAATGTAAGCTAGAAAAAAATATATAAATGTGCAAAGCGTCTTATCTGCAAGTTGTACAAAACAGTGACGACGAAAAGATAAAATAATTTGAATAACGTCATAGATGTAATGGTAAAAAGTAAAGTTAGGATTACTATAATATAAATAAATCAATTTTCAATTCATTATTATAATGTTACATATCTGAAATATTTCTTAAAATTGTCTTTGTCGCCTTCTGTAAAAGATTAATTAATGAAATTAATCTCATATTAAATTACAAGGTGTAAGTGCCTATAATTGGAATTATGTGTTAATTGAAACCTTGTAATAGTGCTTAATCGCATGTAAGTTCACTGTTGATTATAAGTAAGTAAAAGGTATAAACAGTCATAATTTCCTGGAAAAAATACAAAAAATATTTCAAATTTGACTTGACTCTACTGAGCGGATTGTTTTATCCTTATCATTTTTGACACTTTCGCCCGTCAGACGTGGCAGACTTTCAAAACGAAGGCAATTTGTCCGTCAATGTACACTATGCTTTTAGCATTACGTACATTGAATTTAAATATTCCACAATGCATAATATATCAAAGATACTTTGGTTGGTTTATTTTAAAACTAGGAAAAATAGCGTCTCTAGTAACTTCATTAAACAATTATGACAAACAAATGCATACCCCTAAAATAAGCCAGAAGGTAAGGGTTTAAGGGTACTTTAGTTTACCTTTTAAAACGATGCTTATACGTAACCAATATAATCGCTAAAATAGAATTAACTATTAAATGGTTCTTAACAATAATTATAAGTAAGTAAAAATTACATTATTCCTATGCATAATGAATTTATACTTAATAATGATTTCTTAATCGGATCTCTAATGAATGTGCGATCAGTTTCGCCCCCTGGTGATAATAATTCGCCACTAATGAGGCGTCAATGTCACTGGCACCCGCCCCACACCAAATGATGACTGCCGAGATCTCGCATTACTACACTCACTGACACACCCTTCTCTAATTACTTTTTGAGAATTTTGATAACGATTGTAAATTTAAAATGCGATGACTTTTAATTTAAAATATTATAAAGTGCCACTACACTAAACTTCTTACGAAGGGAGACCAAGAAGACATAATAAGTAATAACACAACATTTTTAGCTCACACAATTTTTTAACTTGTTTTTGTTAATTATTTTTTAAAGGTTTGACAACTTTATTATGATAACTGTAATATGTAATTTCATTTGTGTTTATCCCTTTGTTTAAAACGTCCTACTACCGGACACGGGCCTCACTTCACTTCATAGTCTGTCACGATGGTCAGGTTCGGACTTTACAAGTCTTTGAAAAACTTGCTAGTACATCTCAGACATGCAGGTTTCCTCGCGATATTTTCCTTTACCGTAAGACAAGTGGTAGTAATGTTAGAAATGATTCGCATAAGAAAAGATTAGGTGAGACGCGGATTTGCGCCCGCTTTACTCGGTTACCCAAGCGAACGCGTTACCACTGTGCCACCACTGCCTATTAATATTATATTATCATTATAATTACTCAGTTAAGAGTTGAAAGACAAACAGATTACTTTTATAAATGTGTAGTAGTTATTCCACAAATGTGTAGTAGTAATACACAATATTATGTCTACGTATTATTTATAACTCGATATAGAGATAAACTTAACGTCGAAGCTAAGCTTGTAAGTAAAAAGAAAATCCATTGAGCAAATAAGGCTAATTCCAATTACATGTATTAGACACCGTCCGTGACGGATTAAAGTAAGCTCTTGTATGACTAGACTAGGCTCTGTCTAATTAACTAGACAATAACGATAAACTAAGACCGCGGGTTTGATTCTCATGCAAAGTAAATGTTCCCTTTGACCACCGTATAGCTTCTACATATGTACGTTATAACTTATATGTATATACATATGAATGTACATGTGTAGAAGTTAGTGGCCGTCGGGAGAAGACATACCACGGCTTTATAGGTATATGCAAAAAGCACAAATCAGAAAGCACAAAGTACGATATTTTACTGTAGTAATATTCGCTGTATCCCTGCAAGAGAAAGAAACCAAGGGTAATTTGTATGAATTCTAACCTATTATATTTTCTGTTGATTTATTGGTTGAAGTACCAACACACTTCGTTAAAATTATGCAATTTGCAAATACAAAGGTGAATGGCCCTTAAAACATATTAACCCACTTTTAACTAAATGCTTGATATTTTGCAATGCTGTTTAATTAAACACAAACATATAAATATGCTTACTCTATTTTTTCAAGCTAGATGTTGTATTATTAAAATTTCTTTTCTTCAACATATATCGAGGATTATTAATACTAGCCACCGCACTCATAGTCACCTAATGAACCATTAAGTCGTTGTTTAGTAGAGATTCTCTATAGAGATCCTCTACTAAAGAACGACTTAATGGTTCGTTAAGTGACTATGAGTGCCGCGGTTAGTTCCTTATCCCGACTGCATATCCGTAGGTATCACTAAGTAATCGGTATCAAGTCTCAATCATTGTGTCGCAGGTTATTAGAATAAGTTTAATTTTACTAAATGCTCCTATAACTAAATGCTGTCATTTTGATTCTAACTCCGAAATTAATTAAGTGTTACAGTTTTGCTAACTCTATGTTCTTAACTAAGATCATAATATCTTTATGTACTTCCTCGAGATAATTATTTATACAAAAATCTCGTTCATACTGTTTTCTGCATTAAAAATTAAGATACAACTAATAAAAATAGTTATGGATATTTTTTAATTTTATATTTTCCGTATTCCTAAAAAAAATAAGGGATCTGCATTACATTTTTTTTGTTTTTGACAATATTTTTGGCGAATTAATGGTTTTAGTCTGGGAACCAAATTACGGCTTGAAGCAGTTGGCATGTAAGTATACTCAATTTATTAACGATATCGATTAATTAGCGAGTATTTTGTTTGGCGCCCCGTAACTCACATAGTTTGTAATGGTATTACTATGTCATTAGCTTCCCATTGTTTTGCCCTGAGCTCTGAACGGTGGCGTTTACGCTCGCTTCTCTGCGATTACTGCTACGCCCGCCTGACCACACGTTGATTGAACACTTGTTTCGGGATCATTATTCACTCACGAACGAAATATTTGATTTACGAAATTTCCTTTAAAGGCTGTATTGTATGACGGGATATCTATTTATGCGTATGTACGTATCGGTGTTTAAATCAAGCTAGAGAAGTTTCCTAGTATTATTAAAAATCATAAAATTACAAATTATACTCGTATTATTATATTTATAATTAAATCGTCTATGTTAAGAAACAAAAGTATAAATTATAGGCTATTTTTTTCACATTAAAAAATAAACAATACTACCGAATTCTTTCTTAATTCCTTAGCAATTAGCATTTGTTTATTTTTGTTATTTCGGAATTGCGTCATTTATTTTGGAAAATCTTTTTTGTTTTTGGATATACTTCCCGTAAAGAAAAAATACCACCTTTAAGACAAAATATGAAGAAGAAGAAGAATATGAAGCATTTGTACTGGATTTAAGTCATAATAGAGTAATGTAGATATACGAATAATATATATATAGATAATAGATGGGAAAACAGCGGGTAAATGTTTTATTAAACTATTTCTTATTCAAAATAAGCATACTTAAAATATCACATTACGTATCTATAGTAAATAAATACTCCGTTTACTAATTTTATACTGTTTAGTGCGTGCAAGTCCGTTTCTTATTATTTTTTTCCTTCTACTGTTAGATCAGAATCCGACGGCCGCACATTTATATCTAGTGTAAACTGTAAAGGTATTCATTATATTAAGAAACAATATATTCAATTACATATGTCTTATAAAAGGATTCCAATGGCGTCAATGTTATGAAATGTTCACCTTGGGTTTGTGCAATTCGATCGCACCGGCGCGGGCGCATTGTTTTCGCGAACACGATTCCACTTTACTTTTGCAGGATTGCCCACTGACACCACCGTGAGACAAAAATCTTTTGATACACGTGACATAATGCAAAATAATATAAGGCAGGCATCTGTTTTTATACGTAGATATTAGTGAATGAAATGCGATCTATTAACTACTTCAAAGTCGTCAGTAATATTCAAATTTTGTTACATGGTATAAGTCTTTGCAATTATTTCACTTTTTGGATATCAGGCAGCTTCATACTTTTAAAACTGATACTTTTAGCCGCATAACTCTACAATAGATATTTTGGAAAGATAGAGTATTTTTTTCACATCTTTTTACGTCGTGATGCCTAAGTCGCAAAACTACGAGTATATATTAAAACTTAAAAAATAAAATATTATTTTAATCATTTTATCTATACTATTTATAAAGCTGAAGAGTTTGTTTGTTTGTTTGAACATGCTAATCTTAGATACTACTAGTTCGATTTGAAAAATTCTTTTTGTGTTGGATAGTTCGTTTATCGAAGAAGGCTATAGGCTATATTACATCACGCTACGACCATTAGGAGCGGAGCATCAATGAAAAATGTTGCAAAAACGAGAGAAAAATATTCCTTTTGAGAGCTTCCGTTGCATGCGCTGCGTAAACGGTCAAAGTTATGCAAAAATCATGTATGACGGAATTGATCTCCTTTAAAAGTTCTAAAAATAAATCCGCGATAGCTTGATTACTTTTTAAGGTTGACTCGCTACAACTTTTTTTTATGACAATCAAATTTGTTTTAAGATAATGCATTATTTGCGAAGGTGTTTTATAAACATTATATTAATCCTTATCCAAATAAATAAGTTATCCATTACAAGTATTTAATTTTGAACAAAGTCGCTCTTGGCATCATTTGCTTTCAATAAATATCTTAGGAGATATCACAGTTTTAACATAACTTCGCAACAAAATCACCGAGTGCAAGACGGGCGCGAACGGGCGGTGCGAAAGAATTTGGTTTCCAGCCTTTAGATCGCGAGCGTAGCCGCGGGAAAGTCTAGTAATTCATATTTACGCTTCATTAGTATTTATGACAAAAGAAAACTCGTTTCGTGCTTAGTATAAGATAACGATTTTATTTGTTTTAATTATTATAAAGTAGTGCCATGACTGCGTTACGCAAGAATAAAATTCAGGTCACCATACGGAAGGTGCGATGAAAAAATATCACGTTGATGGCAAACGCTATAAAATAATACTACAAGTAGCCGCTTTGTCTATTTTTTAGTTTTTTTTTATTTACAGACCATTCTCATTATATTTACCTTACACATACTTAATCGTAGTAAACATAAGTACAGTTTAGTCTATCGCTATTTATAAGTAAAGTCCTGTAAAGAGTCGAAAATAGAATAAAACTATTTTTATAACTATTTTAAGACCCTAGTCATATTTAATATTTATCTAACAAACCGGATACCACCTGCGGGTGGATAGTCAAAACAACCTATAGTAATTAATACCTTAACTGCTTCTCCGAAATTCGAGGTAATCATAAAGCTGCCATGAATCAATTACATTTGTAAGCTTTTTCATGAGACAATTTTTTTCAAAATAAACATATCACTTACCAACGTCATGGTAGAGCTTTGAATCATCTATAAGCTTTAAAGTTATTTCATTAGACGACTCGTTTGGCTCAGTTGGTAGTGACCCTACTTTCTGCGCCAGCGGTCGCGGGTTCGAGTCCCGCTGGGGGCATTCATTTGCTAATCACGAATGTTTGTACTCCAGTCATGGGTGTTTATATTTATAATATGTATGTATTTAAAATTTATATATGTAGTATATCAACTATCTGGTATCCGCAACACAAGTACGTTACGTAGCTTACTGCGGAATTAGATGGCGCTGTTGTAATAATGTCCCAACATATTTATTTATATTTATTTATTTATCATGACGTTGATTCCCTATGACGTGTAATGGAATATTCATAATGTTTTAAATTTTCTTCTTGGTTTGTCCTATATTTTGTCATTGTTTTATAAACGTATAGAGCCTGATTTATTGTGCATATTAACTATTTATAAAAAATATATATACGTATAAGTATGTATTAAGATTTAACTATGCGATCACAGTACAGCGGGTATCGGGTTTCTATGGAAATACAGTAAGAGTGTTTCTTATATACTTTACTTTTTTTTAATTATTATTAATTATTAGGTTATGAACTTACTAAAACTTACGACCTTGTTACTATAAAAACTTATTACTAGAAATATGTAATGAACCCAAAACGATACCTTAAGCGGTAAGTCGATCTGTATAAGCTATCCTTGTTTTTAAAACCTTTCAAATGCTTGGTTTGCTTACTTTTAATAAGCAATATAGAAAACACGTTCATAATTCGTATATTATTTTAGTACATTTAACAAATTTTCATTTATATCATTTATTTATAATGACAAATAGACCTACATACTTTTTATTTCTGTCTGAAAGATTTTGAAAATTACGAAATTTATAATTTATACAATAATAATTTATACAAATTTGGAATAAAAAGACATATATTTTTCGAAATGCAAATACGTCAATCTTCAAAGTTCCATTGTAGACGGGTGGTGCGGTAATAGCATGTACCGGTTCGTTTGTCGACAATCGCGTTTGCGGCGGCGCCCTGCCGCGCCGTGCGCACCCGCTCCATCTGGCACTCACTGCACTAGTACTTACAAAAGTTAATATACGTGAAGATAGGATAGGATATCATGAACCGCTTTTGAAGTTTATATTTAAGGTAAAGAAATGAATATATTTTAGATTTGACTCAATATCTATTATATACTAGCAAAAAAACTGAGCTTTGTAAGGGCTCGCATAGTTTTTCTAACCGGTAATGTTACAGCGATTTTAACTCTTTCGTTTTTTTATAGATGGCGTTATAAATACAATAAAATTCTATCCAATGAACACAAACTTGTAAATGTTCATTTTTTACCATAAAGCTTACAAAATTACATTTTTTTTAACAGATAAAACATCTAGATATGAAGTTTAATTACTATTTCAAAGCACAAATCTATAGGCGTGATAGTTTTTCAGTAAAGTATGTAACCACAAAATGCTCAGATTGTGGGATAGTGTTAGGACTCGCTTCGCTCGCCCTAATAATTTCATTGGGTTACCTATTTTAAGAGTCTATCTCGATGAAATAAGTCTTTTTTTATTTCTCATATTATTTTAAAGCGTAACCGTATTTATTTTATTTAATGGAAATGAGAAATTTTGATATTGTATCAAAAGGCTTAATTACTTATAATTAAAATTTTTGAATATCTGTTTAATGAGACCTATTAAAACAAACACTATCTATTTATCCCCTCCATCATTAAAATAGCTCAATAAAATGTGATGTGTGTAAATTCTTTGTATATACATACTTTAAAACTTTGAATGTATATACAAATTTTTAAGTCCAAGTATAATATAAAGTTTTAATTCAATTCAAAAATGAAAAGTAGGTTATTAATTATTATTGAACGACATTTGATGACATTTCTACTTACAAATTAGTTTTTAAAAACGTGTTACAAATTTGATTTTATTGAATAAGAACTAGCGATTGACCCTCGCTTCGCTCGGGTTCGTCCCTAGGTTTAACGTCAGCGAAGCCACAGGTTCCGCTAGTTAAAATAAATAGATTTTCTAAAATATAACCTCCTCCTTATCTGAAGTCGGTTAAAAAGTAGCCTAAATTACTCCAGCCTGCCAGTAAAGTCCCGTCAAAATCAGTCCAGCCGTTTTACAGATTACCATGAACAAACAGTTTTTTTTGTTGTTAGTATCGTATATACTTGCATATGCATATAGTGAAAAGCTGTTAATTTGAAATTAAAAACAGACACTTCCATTTTCTTTATATGTATCTAAGATGAATTTTGGTTATGACATTAAATTTGATATAAAGTTTAACTGAAAAATAAGTAACTATTTCCTAAACTTATATAATAAGTTAACTAAAGCAGTTTTAAAAATATCGATGAACAAAACCCAGTAATAGTAAGAAACTCATAATATACTACCTTTTATTATATAAGTGGCTTATATTCTGAAAACATAACAATAATGATTAATACGATACTGGTACTTACATAATGGAACCATCTTATGCAACAATATTAAACATTGTATGTATTCAGCTCTCTTTAACGTCCCACTGCTAGGCCCTGGCCTCCCTTCTATCAAGGGTCAAGCCATAGTGCACCATGCTGGCCATGTGCGGATTGGCATGACATGTCGTCCAAAAAATTACTAGGTTTTCTCATGATGTTTTCTTCACCTCAAGTTAAAATATAATATAACTTGTATAACATAAAGAACTTGCCATACGAGTTATATTTAAGCTGAGCATGAACTCGTTTTCAATTTGCAAATTCTCAAGCTCTTATCCCATATTAATAATACTTGATCTGAGTCGATAACAATAAAACACATGCCTAATCGCTGAAAGAATCAAAAGGGCACGAGTATTATCCAAAAATCCCACAAATAAAATTCCAATTATGGGAAAGAAATGACATATTCCGTTTGCACAAATCCTTAAAACGTCATCCAGATATCCATTACATGTCTATTAAATCTTACGACATATATTTGTGGGGCTCAGTCAGCAGAGATTCCCCTCGCAAACACGGCGCCGATTACGAACTCGGTGGACTGAAGTAAACGAATATAAAACACACGCGGCAAGACGAATGCAAAATGTACGGCAGAAACTTTTGCATATGTAAACACTAAGCAACCCTTCATAGAACAATCAACATAGAAAATTTGTCTCAAGTAGATCTCGCCGTAATATTTTAGCTCTATTTAATACCTATATACAAGGAATAACTATAGGTATAATATAACCAAAAAAAATATGTAATACAGTAGTCTTTAGGTAAAAAAGAGATAATTGTATTTAATTTAAAGCTTATTATAAAATAAATTCCATCACATATTAGTTTTGTTTTACACACATCAAAAAACAAAAGCAACAAAAGCAATAAAAACCAAAATAAGTTAGCTATAGTATTCCTGAGTATAAAATTCAACATATTCAACAATAATATAAATGGTTTTATTTGTAGTCCTACTAGACCAACCTGTAAGACTCTCCAGCTGTGTGTACCAATTTGTACGTTTAACTGTCAACGATATTTACACAAACTCAGGAAATATCTTAAGTGTTTACAAAAATCAGCCCCCTTAGTACATTAGTACTAATTGAATTTTATTTTGTTTCTTCTACCCTTGGCAGACTTCATTTCTGACTTCCGTCGCAAAATACATATGCCTACGTGAGTTGCTGCTTTACAAATACAAATCCACGATCTGCGTCTAAAATCTTAGCGTATTGATAAAGAGTTATTATGAATCTTGCAGGTGGTTGTCAATCGTGGACAAACAACGGCACGTGGCGCCAAATTCAGCGAAAACCTGACCTACAAAGCTAATTTGAAGGACATCGAGAAAAGGAGAGTAACCTGACGTAGCGGCGTCTAAAGTGATGAGTCGCGCGTGGCCGGCGCTGGGGCCGAGCTCGTGGCGGTCGCTCACTCGACAGTTCGACCTATCGATTGGCAATAGTGTCTAGTTAGCGATCCGCGCCACTCCCGCGACCCGCCGCAACCCGCTGGAACCGGCCGCCCCTAGCATCCTTAGGCCGTAAATTTCCACCTGCAAGATTCAGTGTGTCATATGAAATTTAAATATAATGTAAATAAAAGTTAACGTTCATTATAATATGGCTATTTTATATTACCCATACTTGGTACTTTGTAGACTTTAAGCCCAATGGGCCAATAATCGAAGATATAAATCGTTTTTTTTTATATATAATTAACAGTTATTAATTATAGCGAACATTGTTATCAATAAAGTGATACTGAAAAAGATAATATGAAGTTTATACTTCAAAGTAAAGAATAAAAAATCTTTTACAATTTATTGGCCTTAAAAGAGCATCTCCAACCACTATTTTCAAAAATAACATAAAAAATAATCTTAATATGAAATCTAGGTTTAAGGTTAAATTAAGTACTTACATTATATATTATTTTTCATTCATTCATAGAACATAGACATCCTATAAAATGTATAATAATGGAAGGTTTTTGAATGTCTTGAATTTTTTTTTTGAATCTTTTACCTGGTACCTTTACGTATCATTTAAGTGGCAATAAAACAGCATATACAGTTTTATTGCCACTCTAATGTTTTATTCATTAAACAGTTTAAATTTAATTATTAGTACATCAAAATTTCTTCCCTCATTTTATTGGTAAATGAGCAATATGCTTGGAAATATATTTTTTTACAATAAGAAATCTCTATTTGATATAATTTACTCTTGCTTTCTATTAATATATAAAAAATAAACAATTTTACAATTAAACATCTTCCTAAGACGTAGAATATACCCAAAGTATAGAGGTCAACCCACTGCGGGAGTATCGACCGGCGCGACCCTGTCGAGCTGGCATACTGCTGCATCAGCTCCATCTTAGCGTTATGGTTGTACGCGAACAGCCCCTTCAGTTTAGTGTAAGTACGTGCATAATAAACTTTGAAAACAATTGTCTTTGGACTCTAATCATTTAAAAAAAAAAACATTAGTCTAGTCTTGTCTATCTAGCCATTTCAAATAAAACAAATTGATATTATGGTATAATAGTCAAAAACTAAATTACTTTAAATAAAATCAAATTGAAATCAAAGAAATGAAAGCTCTGTCGGTAAACAAAAAAAGGAAATCTATAAATTATCGAATTTTAAATTAGTACTTAAGTTTGAACATTGTGACTTCCTCGTTCGCGTTGGTCTGCTGGCTGTTGGTTTGTACAATTGCAAGCCCCAAGTCGTTTTTATTTCAGTGCCGGATCAGAATTATTTTATTATTGCACATATCATTTCCTCAATTTTTTAATTTCTTTGATACATCAATGTACAATGAAAACTCTTGAGGTTTAACATCTTCATAGTTCAGCCATATTGTACATATTTACCTATTATACTATGTACAAAATTTTATACGCGTATTTTTCTCGTGTACCGCTCATTTTTATTATTGAAAACTAAGTATATTAAAATCCAACAATTTATTTATTTAGGAAACAAACTGTGTAACATAATAGATATAGCATAACAACTATAATTGATAGTACATAGTAGTAATAGAACCAATAAAAGTTTCCATTGTTAAAATACACTTATAGCAAAGAAATAGTTACAGATGCAAAATACATATTAAAAATAACAATAAAAAAACAGACTTACAAATTAAAAAGAGAGGCAGTCAAGCTCAGAAAATCGTTCCGATACGACTAGCAGTTGGTAAGCATTACAATTTACAATACGAGCGTGTTTACATTTATTGTTTACATCATTTGAAGTATCCTATTATGACTTAAATATTTGTTTTAATTGATTTCACTAGTGTGAGCAAATTTATTTTTGGAAAAATACATAGATGCATGCTAGAAGCTATACCTAGATATCATTTGTACATTCGTAAACGGATTTTACGTAAAGTTTAATGATGTAGGTAAATAGGCGTAAAGTATTTTATTTTTTTATTAAGCATTAAAAATTATTCTTACAACAATATAACATAGCATTTTTACTAAGATCCAAAAAACATTAAGTATGTTCACATGAAATTATATCTTTATTACGTAAATATCAAATACTTCAATAAAACAAACAATTTCTATCCTAAATATAAGGAGCACGTTTCAGATAGAAAGCTCAAGCGACCTAGTATGGTGTATCGACCGGCGAGCGACCCTGCCGAGCTGGCATACTGCTGGCTCAGCTACGAGTAAGCGCTACGCTTCTACGCCATCAGACCTTTTTCGTCATAAAAACAAACTTTTACGGTAAATATTTTGTTAGTTAAACACGTGATGTTTTATTTAAAACTAAATATTATTAAATCTCATGAGTATTAAAAATTTAAATAACTATTTTGTTCTCATTATAACAATAATATCAACATGATTATTGTTTATTTAAATCTCTATTTTTAACACTTTATGGTAAATAATGAATTATGGTTCCAATGACCTACTTAGTTTGATTTTCTCTTTGTAGTGTTTAACGTACAAGGATTTCATTTCAAATACATTGCATTTATTTCTTAAGAAGACATAAACGATTTTCCTATTGTGTTTGCGAATTTTATGATAGTTAAATATAGTGTATATTACATAGTTCATTTAAATACAGTTACTAAGCTCAAAAATAGAAAGTCGAGTTGAATGGTGACGTCACCGCACCGACCTTGCTACTAGAAAAATGTGCCGCGTCGCCGCAGCCGAGCTCCGCTGGCTCATCACTACGCGGCCATCGCACCCTCTACACTCTACAGTCAACAGTGACTACCACGACCTGTCTTGCCTAACAGATATAGCACATACAAATTCTTTTCTAGACATTAAACAGTGCTATTTCGGATGAAAGGCTATAAGAGTAAGGTGTGATATTTTTAGTAATAGGATGTTATAAGTACATCCATATTCCATACTGATACATATATAAGTAAGTTGGTTCGTTTGTCCTTCTTTTACGTCGAAAAGCGACTGATTGGTGTGATTTTTTGGGTGGACAAACATGTAGGGCAGAAGAGTGATAATTCAAATTCAAATTCACAATATTTTATTCAGCATAAAATTATTACAATTTTTTTACTGAACGTCATGAGTCTACTACCAGTTCGGAAAGAAGAAGTCACTGACCTGAGAAGAACTGGCGATAATACATTATCTATCATAGGCAAGTTTATCTCATTATAAACGACCTACAACTCTCATTAGACCTATTTATAAATATAATATATGGTCTACATATTCTACTCTAAACGTAAAACGTACCTGGAGCGGAAGTGAGTCGTAACTTCTTAAAATATTAGAAGCTTAGTACATGAGTACTTACATGTATACATTTTTTTTACAAAATTTAGTGGAAAATTTGTAAATGATAATTTAGTAGTTTAGTTTAACAATTCATTCAAAATAATTATTGATGAGTAAGAATAAAAACCCTTGCTTAAAACAATAAGAGCAACCATTTTATTAATATGTACCTATGTTAGATGAAGAATCTAAAAACTTCTTGGCTCTTAACATGAAGAAGATCATAATATTCTTATTTAAGTTTCAGCTGCAGACCAATAAAACTGAGTAATCCTATCATACATTATTATGATGCATAGCAACAAAATGGGCCATTTCGCCGCTGGACCGCAGTAACAATGCCCATAATTCTCCTCGACTTCATTAACAGCCTTCCATTTGCATGACAGCCTCAACTTACGTACAGCTACAGCTTATAATAAGCGCTCTGTAGATAAGAAGCGAGAATGGACATGACTCTACCCAGAAAAACCACACAAAACCGACCTGTAATCATTAAAGTGTTATTCGAATTTGAGCTTTAAAGCTTACATCTACAGTACACAATTTTTTTTCAGCTGTAAAATTCCTTAAGTTCAGAACTTAATAGGCGGCGTAGCTTCTCTCGCTCTGACAGGGCGTGGCGTTCGAGGACACGCCCTCTCTCCCACTATTTAACATTCGCTCTACAATATTGCTATGAATAGAACGGTATACATATGTTTGTATAACTTTAATATAAAGCAACAGCTATAAAACAATATTATACGTATTATTTTCTGTCCTTTCTTTAAGAATTTAACAACGTTTGCATACATACAAAAGTTGATTGTTTTTGTAAAACGTATTTAATATATTGTATTAAAAACGAAATAACGTGATGTATCATTCATGAAAATAATTTTAAGTAATTTGGGTGCTAGTTAGACATATTTTTACAAGAATCCGATATGAGTGTAAATATAGAAAAGGAATTAGTTAGGGAAACAAAAAAATATATAAGCTAAATAAATGTTTCTCACTTCAAATTGCAGGATGATTTAGAACCTTGTTTTTCTAATTTGACTAATTAATTTATATTGTAAAGTAGCGACTCACCCTTCTTCTCTCGGGTTCGTCCCTAGATTTAGCGCGAGCAAAGCCGCGGGTTTCGCTAGTTAAATAAATAAAATGTCTAAAATAAAAGTGGCCTAAGTTACTCCTGATAACATTAGCCATCTGCGAGTGTGAAAGACCCGTCAAAATCGGTCCAGCCGTTTCATAGATTAGCCAGAACAAACAGACATACAAAAAATTTAAAAATTGATTTTTTGATGTAAATAATACATATACTTTCTTATGGATTTAGTGAAAAGCTGTAAATTTGAAATTAAAAACAGAGACTTCAATTTTATTTATATGTATAGATGTATACAAGAATCCTTGTACAATCAATTCAGGATCACGTAGGATAAATAGATAAATATTGTAATGCAATAAATATTGTTATCAAATATTTTTTTGAAAAGAGCAACTGTTAAGTTTCTCGCCGGCTGTTCTCAACAGATCAGCATTTTGAGTCGGTGGTAGCTTACTCACAGACTTACAGACTGACATTTAATTAAAATTCTTTATTATAATGTAAGAATGACGATTCAAAAATGCTTTCAAAAGTCTATTTGAATAAAGTATATTTTGATTTGATTTGATTAAATAATGCACGTTTTTTTGAAGTAAATATCATAACTTATACAAAGTATAACTGTGCATATACCAACCTTCTAATAATATTTTAGTAGCACTGTTCACAATTTTATTTAATTCGTTTTTAGTGTTCCGTACCTCAAAAGGAAAAACGGAACCCTTATAGGATCACTTTGTTGTCCGTCTGTCTGTCTGTCAAGACCCTTTTTCACAGGAACGCGTGGAGGTATCGAGCTGAAATTTATATCAAATACTCAGGTGTACTGTCCCTTGGAGCTGTGAAAAAATCAAATTTCTAAGCCAACACAATCAAAAGATACAGCCGTTTATTCTGCAAATTTTCGACACTCGCAAGTCGCAAGGGAATTAAAACCTACAGGGCACTTCCCGTGAACACAGAATCTTGTTTGGTACGAAGCAACGTCTTATAGCACAGATAAAGGCAAAATTGCGAAAAGCGATTTTCATCAATAATCAGGGGTTCAAGAGGAAGAATTATATTATGTATAAGACATGCATATCTGATAAAAAAGAAAATGTTTCATTTCTAAAATAATCTACTAATATAATCGCTAAAATGTATCTAGGAACTGAGAACTGAGGCTGAGTTACTAGTTCTATTATATAACAGAAAAGGTAATTTATAAGTATTAATTCAGTAATAAATATTAAGGTTTATAATACATATTGTAAACAGATAATGTCGCCTACTCGAGAAATACTATCAAAGAATATGACGCCTAACATTTCTAATAATATGGGGTATTGAATTACAATTTGTTAGAAATTCGCCCGCTTGAACTCCGACACGTAGGCACTGCAACAATGTATGTTTCCTGTTTATTTTCACATCTACACTGTAACCACATGTACCTATATTATTATAACTTGATATTATCGCTAGTTAACACAGTTAATGTTACTACTAATGATTGTTTAATTAATTAAATATAAATATAATTAATTGTTATTTGTTGTTTTATAATTTTAACAATGTCCTTCATTATTATTTTGAACTGTCTTTGTCCTATTACATATTGAAGTATATCTACATATTATTTAGTATTATATGTATTTGTGATGATGCACATAATAAAAATATTTACAATATTTTACCTCGGCATTGATTGTTATTCGTTGTAAGCAGAAAAAAACATTATAAAACAAGGTGAAAGCCATAATGAGAAAATAAATCTAACTAATTTTCAAATACTACAAATTTTTACACGGGTTGTTTGCCGAGAGTGTATGAATAATCAGCCTTTTTTAATATTCCACTGCTAAGCACAGGGCCTATAGCCAACCGGCATTCGTTATGAAGCGATTCGATTTCTACAATCGTCATCCGCGCTTAAACGCAGCGTATGCATCTTGAACTTTAAATCACTAATAATTGAAATGAATTCAAGTGGTAGTGCCATGCTTGTTACCTTCAGGTAGCAGCCGAATGGGCCGGCACGCCCCGTATAATACCACTCTCTCACAGAAGACCGGCGTGAAGTGGCAGCTATGCTGTCGCGTTTCGTCCGGTAAGTGAGAGTCCGGGAGGCCCACTCTCCATCCCTACTCCCGTCCTTCTTCCTCCTCCCTCCCTTTCCTGAAAGGCCGGCAACGCATCTGCAAGCCCTGTGGTTTTGCAGATGTCCATGGGCGGAGGTGATCACTTACCATCAGGTGAGCCTCCTGCCCGTTTGCCCCCTTTGTCCCATAAAAAAAAAAAAAAAATTGAAATGAATGTACATTGTCTACCATCATCTATTCGTTGACAACAGATCACGTGACATATCTAAGTCATATCGACCGTTTGGAATAAGATGGTTCCATCTGGATTTTAACATTCATGATTCAGATGGAATTTTTTGAATCATTAATTTCACAAATAGAATTTTTTTATGCAGCTAATTCATTAGGGGTCAATAGATGACGTTCAAAGGTTTAGAGAACAAAGTTATGGTCACAAGAAACATTTTTAAGTAAAAAAATCAAAATATAGAAAAATGTTGGATGGAACCCTTTTATTCCAAACGGTCGAATTATGTCAAACCCATACATTTTGGACTTTTCTACTTTCGCTTTCGCTAATCGATTGTTACTTTGTCTAGGCCCTCAGGCCTCCCTTCAATACAAAAGTGATCTGGCCATTGTCCACCACGCTGCTAACCAAGTGAGGATTGGCGTACTGCACATTACTTTCAAAATCTTTCTCATATACAAGTTTCCTGGTGACGTTATTCTTCGCTGTTAGACAAAGGGTAATGTCGAAGTATTTATTTTAGAAAACAAAATATTTATTATTTTTTATCATTAAACAAATAGAAAAGATTCTTATTCAACTCCTTAGCTTCGACAAGAAGTCACTCTAATATTGCGTAGGTAGGTATGTACCTATAGTGTTATTAATGTATCGACTAATTGATTGTGGTTCAAGCTAAAAGGCTAAATACAGAAGAACATAGTGACAAAAATCATTATGTTATAAAAATATAGTACGTCATTCCAATACATTATTTTTAGTTCGTAAAAACATAAAATTTGTAGAACATAATTTAGCGTAAGCCTAAGTAATCTTTTTTATAAGCAAAAACGATAAATCCTAGGTTTACCAACGTTGCCGAGTTTTGACGTTGAAAATTTCTTCAATTAAAACGTATTGAACAGGTATAAAGGACCTTTAGTTATTTTTATAAAGAGATAGAGAAAAACCTTATCCAGTATTCGCCAAAATAATAATAATTAGACCCATAATATTCTTTTATTTACTCCCCATTTCGAAGACAAATAAGTGATTTTTGGTCGTTACTACTAAAGGAAGGTCGTTATTACGTAAAGGAGTTATCACAATCAAACGCATTTTCGTATTGAATAATAAAATATAAAAAGGCGGTACGATGTTATGACATTGTTTTATTTAATTTTAATACTTATTTTAAGCATCGACCCTGACTACTACTAAATAGGAAAATGTAGAGTTAACTTTTAAACTATGTATATATTGTTAAAAAAAACCATTATATACCTTTCATTATTATAATGTTATGTTACTATTTTGAATATAATAATTAATTGTCTAAATTGAAATAATTTCATTTTGTTCTGTATGCTATATTGTCAGAATGGGAATAGCTAGAACATTGTAAATTGTTGTAAAAAATTAAAAATGTTATTTTTGTTGAATAATTGTGTTTTTTATTCATACCGTACGTATAGATAAACTTGAGTACCAAAACCATATCTACTTACAAAATCGAATCGTTAGAGAAAGACAAGAATTGTCCTTTTTTTATAAGATTGACAATATCTTCTCTACTTTTTTAAATTCGACTCAAGATTCGAACCTTTAGTATAGACTAAATATTATTTGCTTTTTTTGAAAGTAGGTACTTTGAAAAGTAATATGATGGTGATTGCCACGGGAGAGATCCCATATTTGCTGGAAAGAATTTTGCAATTAATTTAAAATATTCGAAACATCGGCAACAAAAAAGGTACTTAATAGAAAACTGCGAAATATCTGAAACGATTTTTAGTATATGAATAAAAGTTATTTATTATTGTTACATTAGTTATCATTTACATTTTATTTTTGAAGATTACATACATACCTAGTTGTAGTTGAGTTTAACAGAAAATTTTAAGATAAATTAATGTAATGCTTTAGTAATTAACTGGTTTTAATTTTGTATATGGCAAAACAATTGCTCAAAAATAATGTTATTAATGTTTTCAACCGACTTCCAAAAGGAGGAGGTTATCAATTCGTCTGTATTTTTTTTTTTTTTTATGTTTGTTAGCTCATAACTTTGAGCTGGGTGAACCGATTTTGATGATTCTTTTTTTATTTGAAAGGTAATGCTTCCCATGTGGTCCCATTTTAATATTTTCCAGTTCTGATAATGGCATGCATGAGAAAACCATAAAATTCTTAAATTTGCATTAAGTATTTGCGCGACAAATGGACGAATAGCTCAATATCACGCCAACCGATTTCGATGATTCTCTTTTTAATGGAAAGGGTATACTTCAAGGGTAGTTTGATGAGAGTTTGGTAAGGTTCTGATGATGGGATCCATGACAAAGTATCGGAACTCTTCAATTCTTAGGAGCAAATTAACGATGCTCGGCCGAATCTTTTATAGGCTATATGGATATTTGAGTCACGTACCGTAACTGATGATGGAAGATATAACTCCTCAACGGTTAGCAGTTTGAAGAAAATTCTTTCAATATAATACGCAATTATGAACGGATAGTTGTATACTTTCAGGCTATTAGGTTTACCTCATAATAGAAAGTAAATTTTTATAGTCATTAACACAATACGTATCTACTTTCCGCAAAAAAATTTTAAATAAATTATTTTTAACAAAAAAACAAAAACCGACTTCCAAACTTAATAAATCTAAACTAAAAAGTAGAAAATAATACTTTTAAGGACTTTGTTAATTTTGAAGTCGGTGCCAGCCAAAGCAAAATAACCCTAAATAGATACATATTTGATTAATCTATCAATTTGTAAACATAATCTGGCTGGCACCGACTCCAAAATTAACAAAGTCCTTAAAAGTATTATTTTCTCCTTTTTAGTTTAGATTTATTAAGTTTGGAAGTCGGTTTTTGTTTTTTTGTTAAAAATAATTTATACCTAATAAGATGTATTGTCTTGACAGCTGCACACATCGCGACCTCATTTAGTTGCAAGTGTTGAGCAATCGTTGTTGTTTTCGCTAAGTTGCAATATTGCAAAATCAGCTCCAATAAGTCATTGGACTCAATTATTACCATTAAAGGAGGTATTTATTGATTAAAAATTCAACAGTAACTCTTAAAACTATCATTTCGATGGTTTTAAGAGTTGAAAAGGGATATCAGTGGCTACAGAAGGCAAAGACAAAATATGTCCGACGCAAATTAAGATATAAGTAGATTGGCTTTTAATGATGATAATCTATTCGTTTTAACATTTATAAAGAAACATGTCATACTTATTTCATGCTGTTATACTTATACTTTGCTTAATCTTATTAATTAATGTGAATTTTCTTAAGCAACATTTTTTAGATATATTAATATACTCGTGTAATTAACTAATTTAGATGTTTCAAGTAAAATTTACTAGCTTCATCATCAAATATTTGTGTTTGAAACAATGACGCGTAAAAGACAGGACAACTACTGAATTTATTTCATAAATAGTCTAGTAAAAAAGGATCAGTATGATGATAGAGTTATCTATAAAATGTAATATTTAAAGATTCTCGCGCCGACCTTCCAAATAGAAGGTTATTACTAAAAAGCTCCTTACCTATAAAGATATACGTAATCTTATGTGTAACAATTGTAAATTTTAATTTTAAACGTAAATATGTCCCCCCTTAAACTTTATAGGACATTCTTAGAGTTAAATCGATAAATTTAATGTTTATTACTCTTATTTTAATAAACTAATTTCTATTACAAGATCTTTTACTGTTTATCTATGGTGATAATCCTATTTTTTATCATTCTTTACTTATTTAGTTTCGTTTATTTACTTAAGTTTATTGTAACCCTACTTGCTGTGCCAGCAAGGTTGTCGCGGATTCTAATCCTGCATACTGAATACCTAGTAAAATAATAGTCTACATTATAAGTGAAATATTTTATAATATGATCGTAAGAGACTCGTTCTTTTGAAGTTGGCTAAAATAAGACAATAATTATCCAATGACAAAATCAAAATGGAGTGGCCATAAAAAGAAAGAGAATTTATAATATTCTATTATAATGTCTGAATATACTTAGGTATTTTATAAATGCATCCATTCAATCTTGACGATTAAGAATACTTATTGATCTACAGTACAATGCTGTTAAAAGCGGTATCTATATAAGGTACCGCTTTTTAAAGCATTGTACCTACATTTATTATATCTAATTTCTTCTATGTTTTTTGTAAGTGATTTTATTTCAATAAAAGTTTTAAAAAGGGATGAATAACTAATAAATTGTACTTTTTTAAGTTCCTAATCAGTAAATTGTATTTTTTTTTGTTGAATCTTTGATACCGATTCAATGTGTGTTTTCATTTTTCAATGTTAAGCATATTTTTCTGAATGCCAGCAATTAAAACATGGTAAATAGGTATTTTTTTTATTATTATCATATTATATTTATTTACAACTAGGTATTTACCGCCTCTGCTATTGCAAGTTGACTTTAGTTAGTCCGCAACGGCTTATACGTCTTATAACATGGACGCAGAATGGGGAGCAGAGTTGAGATTTGTTAGTATGAACAAATTTTATTTTTAGTATATGAAACTTAGGTTTACCTATACAAAATAAAAACTTCAATCCTTTGACAGGCTCACGAGTGATGCGCAATTAAATAATATTTAGATAAACAAAATTATTGAATTTCATTTGACTGATATTAAGAAATTACATACGTTAACAAAGTTTGCCAAATATAGATATACATATATATAAAAATAATTTTCCATCTCAAACTTCGACTGCCTTAAAATTTTATTATATGTAGGTATCTTAGATATTAGAACGGCAATAATATTGACATAATTAATATCAGAATCACTATTATATTAATGTTTTATTACTTGAGGTCAACATTGTTAGTAATTGCAAACTGTTGTATTATATCTTATCATTTTCCAGCCTTTTTTGTAACATTTTGATAAAAATACTAAAATCACGAACTATTCACAAGAGTTTTATAATATTTATCAAGTTTTTACGCGTGCATCGTTAAAAATAGCGTAAACGTAAAGGAAAATCAAATGTAATTAAGAATATTTTATTAGGAAAACAGAAAACCTAAATTTAATATTTATCGTTTTTAATTTTAATGTAACTATTTACAATTATTGGATAATCAGTTGAGTTATTTTATCCTATGTATAATTTTTAATAATACAAATATTTTAACGAAGCTATGAATTATATATTACGACACAACCATACATTTAACACGGTGTTAGAATAGCCATCTAGTTCACATTTCACGGCTATATTGTTCCACCATTTAAAAAACTATAAAACTGGAACCGATGATAATAATAATAATTATTTTATCAAACTTAACAAAAGCATGAGCAGTCCGTCATAGCGAGCCTTCAATAACGTTGCCAGGCGCACGCAGACGAAGAGGCACCGGAGTTGGCGGCTGAGGCGGCGGCGGAGCGCGGCGCCGCGCCCTGCCGTCACAGCTCGGAGAAGAACTCCGGCGAGGAGTGCGGCGTGGGCGGCGCGTGCCCGGCGTGCTGCGGCACCGCGTGCTCGCGCCCCACGAGCGCCAGCCTCTGCTTCAGCACGTCCCGCTCGTGTGTCACTCTCGCCACTTGCAACTGCAGGAGGTGTAGCTCATTTTGTAAGGAACGATTTGCCATCTCCAACTCTTGTCGCTGTTGAAGCCTTTTGCTACGACAGTTTTGTGCATATCCGCGATTCTTCAATGTCCGACGCTTCTGTTTCAATCGTGTCACGTCCTCACGGGGAAATCCATGTAATCTCTTGTTTAGCTCGCGGACACTTAAAGTCATGAGTAAATCATCACTTATTAAATCGTCTCCGCATGACGACGGCTGGTAAGATTGATGTTGACCTGTACGTGGTGATACTGCTGAGCAAGAACTACCCGGACGTAACCCAACTTGCTGCAAATGATGATCCTGTTCTCTCCATTCCCGACGATCCCATTCCTCAAAACTACCGCAGGGAACTGTGCGCATATCGAGAGGTTCACGCATATGAGGAAGCCACAACACGTCATCCACTGGTGGAGCACGGCAGGGACTGCGCCCGACGGGAGCGGGAGGAGTTTCCGGTGGCGTGCTGGGGTCTACGGCGATCGCTACATGCGGCTGCGGATAAGGCCCTGCGTCAGGCCATTGTCTACAAGCACGAGCGCAAGCTGGTAATGTTTCGACGACGTCATGCCAGCCTGCTCTCAGTGGTTCACGTTTAACAAGATGATGATCTTCTAGATGATCTAATTCAAAGTTTTGGACGTACTCGTCCGCAAGCTGGTCGTCATCAGCATCGCGATGTGGTTGAGGCGTTAGAGTTTGCATGGCACCCGCCTGAGAGCAATCGACGAGTGTGTGTTCAACCATGGAGCCGTACGGGGCGCGCGCCGGCCGGAAACGGACTGCCGTCGCGATACAGGGCGGCGCGAAACTCCGCCCTCCGATCCAATGACGATGTGCGACGCGCGCAATGCTAAGTAAAGCCTTTATCATTACAAACATAGGTTCGCTAACATCAAGACATCATAATATAAACATAGCACACATTTACAACACAACTTTTATAAGACCTTATGTACACTTCACGCGTGATGTTTTCTGTTCATGTAAAATATACCTATAATTGAGATATTGAGATAGAAGTGCGTCATTTGATATTAATAACTTTTAAAACATTCTAACCAAGCTCATAATGATAATTTAAACTAAATTTGGCACATATAGGTTTGTAAGTACCTAATCCGCTTATTACAAATTTTATTTCTGAATTTACTAACAGACAATTCACAAACTAAGTAAATCGCGACTATAGCTCAAAATAAAACGGATTAAAGTACAAAATATTGCAAAAGAGTATATTTTTTACCAAGCTTATATAATCAAGTCCTAAAATAAGGATTGTATGGCAGTAGAGTCAGTGTTTGTCTGAAAAAGGTAGGTTCCTAAGAAATATTCTAATAAGTATGTTAATATTAATAATATCACAAGATATTTTTACATTAAAATAACCGTTTATATTACAGAAAATGTTTAATTTATTTTTAATTTTAATAAATCAAACGGAGTAAAGTGTGGCAGTTAGGTGGCTAACATTAGAACAAAGTGATTTCACGCGTCGCCGAGCGCCGAGGGGTTAACAAGTCAGCGTAATTCCGAATTACATTTAATCACCGACCTGCCCGCACTCTAAACATTTAACCCTTCCTATTATCTACAAATAATTGAAACGATGCGTTCATTGTTAAAACAATAAGTTATAATTAAAAGTATATATGAACTTTCTCTAACTAACCTATAAATATATAAAGTCGTTAAACAAAATTTCAATATCCCACCATAAGCACTATTTATGAATTATTATTATTCATGAAATATTATTTTTCTAGTTCCGCTTGATTTATACTCGTATGCAGGTAAGATTTATGAGAACTCTTACCGAAAGAAAATGTAATTTATTTAATATATATACTTAAACAAATTAATAAAATACTAATGCCTTTGGATCAATTATTATCAATTAATTATATTATATTATTAAATTATTTCATTTTAAAAATAATTATAGATAAGTTTAAAAACCAGTGAATAATATTGGACGATAATATTGGACGATAAAATAATCCGATAAAAATATAATATGAAAACGTTAGTTTCGCTGTTTGTGTTTAGAGTAGGTTAATTCTCTTTTGTATTTAATTAAAAGAATTACAAAATATATTTACCATTCTTATCTATTAGGTAAATTTATTATTTATATTATATAACATTTATTAAATATTTTTTTAATTCGCTGTTATATATTTTAGCACTACCAAATAAAAGCTGACATAGGTACTTTGGCACTTTCAAAATACACAAAACGACATTGTACGTTGTACTTTGTCCATTGAAATAATAATGCCAAAAACATTCCAAGAGCAAAATGGTTCAATCCGCCAAAGTTTCATTATAAAAGAGAAGAACGCATTTTATATTTGTATATATTATATTTTACTAGCGACTCACCCTCGCTTCGCTCGGGTTCATCCCCAGGTGTAACCTCTTTAGTATAGTTTAAAATATTTTCCCGCTTTTCTGTTGAAATTTTTCCTTTTTTTTTCTTTGCTATAAACCTCACGGTGCCCGAGACCTTTCCAACGAATGCAAAACCATGGAAATCGGTTCGTGCGTTCTGGAGTTATAGCGTCAGGAAGGAAAACCCGACTTATTTTTATATAGTAGATTAAAAAAAAACTATTTTTATTATTACTTAAACACATTATGTAACATTTAAAAAAAATCCAAAATCATTAGTATACTATCTATGGTTAAAGAAACACCCAAAACATGAAAACTCGGTATCAAAAGACGCATCACCTTTTGAACGCACCGTTACAAGATAATAAAAATTTATTTTAGATCTATAAAATATATTGCAAAATTTAGGTTTTGGATAAAGGTATATTGTTGACTAGATAGGGTTGCTCGATGCGGCGTGCGAGTGCGGCGGGCCGTGGGCTGACGCCGCTGTTTGCTCGCCACGGTCAACATTGTTAGCGCAGCCGACGCTGCCGCAAACGGCAAATGTTATTACATGATTACTCGTTACCACCGCCCGCCCCTCACGTACCGAGCGCCGTGTTTGATCTCGCACTCTACTAATTACTGATTCTTACTTAAAATGAAGATTTATAAGTTTTTAGACTTTACTAGCATTTACCGCGGCTCCGCCCGAGTTCCAAAGACTGGAAACCAAATTCTTAGATTTAAGAAACAGTCTGATGTTTTATAGCAGGTTTGAAACGATTAGTTGAGATTTCTCAGAAATGGAAAATATCTATTTTCCAGTAAAATGGATTCCTGACCCGACAACCAGCTATCATCATACCAAATTTTATCAAAATCTGTCCAGTGATTTTCTTGTTATACGGTCGCAGACAGACAAAATTAGAGTTTCCAAAAAATATTCAATATGCAGATTCGACTCAGTTAGATTTTATGTACATACATATAGATTATGTGATGCGACTCTACCTTATTACATGAGGTTACTCTATCGTATGAGGTGTTTTTGTTGAATATCTATTACTAAAACTTGATACTTGGAGGCCTAGTAATACTTTTGTTTCTTAATAAACTTAAAGTACATCAATGATTTATTTTAAATAAGAGAATAATATATTATGTAAAAACCATTAAAAGTGTTTTTTATAGAGTAACCATAAGTTGAAAATTAAAATGTAAAATAATTTTTTATTCATTGTATCTCGATTGTTGTTAAACAATAGTAAGAGCGTCACAGGTACATCGATAGCGCGGTCGAGAGGAGGGCTCTCGGCGGCAGAACACGTTCTGCGGTTATCGAATCCTCTTCATCAATCGATCTACCGTCCTCGCTTGTCATACGGACGGTACCGCGTCTACACCCTATTTTAATATTTTTAAATTAAATCCTCAAATATGAATATTATGATAAACTAGCTACTCCCTAGGTTAACGTCTTAACGTCTAACGTCTAGGTTTAACGTCAGCGAAGCCACGGGTTCCGCTACTTAAAATAAATAAAATATCTAAATCATAACCTCCTCCTTTTTTGTAGTTGGTTAAAAATACCCTAAGTTTCTCCTTACATTATTAGCTATCTGCCAGTTAACGTTCCGTCAAAATCGGTCCAGCCGATTCAGAAATTACCCGGAACAAACAGACAAACAAACATTTTAAAAATTGGTTTTTATTGTTAGTATCGTATATACAGTATATTTTCATATGCATTTAGTGAAAAGCTGTTAACTTGAAATTAAAAATAGACGACAAAATGTATAGAGTATGTATAGATGACAAAATGTGTATTGAAACAACTGAGTTGATTTGGATGACATTTAATACACTGAAAAACTCACCTGCATCAACACGCAGGCCACTGTTGAGGCACAGCTAGGTATGCTAGGTTCCTGTAACTGTACAAATTTGGATACTTTGAAATCAATGTTCGAACACAATTTTACTGTCAATACTATGAGTATAAGAAACTATATGCGTACATTGTAAGATGAAGTAATATCATGCGGTGATATGCAATGACCTTCACTGCATTCAGATTATCGTTCGTCGACCTCTACACATGTCTTATTGCCGAGTCAGAGGTTGCACGCTTAAGTAATTAGGTCTAGTAATAATTTATACATATATGATATAACTAGCACTTCCCGCGGGTCCTAAAGACTGGAAACCAAGATCTTAGCTATCACATACCGTTTGAAGTTAAAAAGTTCGTAACGGTTACTTGAAATGTCTCAGAAAACATATATGTATTTTCCAGCAGTAAAAAGTATCCTATATCCTGACCTAGATAACCAGCTATTATCATACCAAATTACATTAAAATTTGTCCAGTGGTTTTCTCGTGATGCGATCACAGACAGACAGACAGACAGACAAAAATTCTAAAAATTATAGATTCGGCCACTATCGATAATAATGACTATTTCAAAAAGATTTTCCAAAAACTATTCAATGTACAGAATACAGATTCGACTAAGTTGGAATTTTATTATATGATCACAGTTCTACAATAAAGAGTTATTTGTGTTACATCTAGTTACAAAAAACTAGAGTAAGCAAAAGTAATGCAGAGATTTCATAAATATATTTTCTTAGGTTTTCTGTTCATTCTGTGTTTATCTTATTTTAAGAATTCTTCTAGATGTACCCATTATTACAAAACTTCTGTTCTCCTATTGAAATTCTTCTCGAATTTCATTGAAACTCGACTACATAAGAGATGAAATATATAGATTTACGTGTAGTACACACGTTGCATGTACTTAGTGATAGACGCGTGACTATTTTTACATGAAAACAACATGTCAATTTTTGGGTTTATAAAATCAAATAGGCGCTTATTACTTTCAGACTAATTTTATTCAATATTATTTTGTAAATAATATATATGCAGATAATCATGTTAGCAATGATTCGCACAGGTAAATATCAGAGGTGCGAGGCCCGGGATTTGAACCCGCATCGCTCGGTTTCCCAAACTAGCACTTTACCACTAAGCTACCACTCAAATCTCAACCCCAATCAACAGACCTGATCCCGAGCGATAAAGCTGACCAGATCCTCATGAATTTCAAATTAACTAGAAGCACCGGTAACATACATACACTAGACCTACTGTTTCTCGGAGAATAAGAAATTGACCATCATCGTACCAAATTTCATCAAAATCTGCGGTCACAGACAAACAGACAACAATTTCTAAAAAACATAATTCAGCCTCTGTATCGATAATAAATCATAATTACTATTTATATAAGGTTTTTCAAAAAGATTTAATGTACAGATTTGACTTAGTTCGAATTTTATTGTAATGTAACAATCAAAAGCGCCATCTACCAATAGGGAATCTACAAACAAAGCCATCACTTTTTAAAAAACCCTAGCAACATAGCGCGCGCTTCTGCTGCCATCTAGGTTAAAATATTTTATTACTTTAAAATCAGATCTAATTGTAAATAAAATCTAATTTAACGGTCTATAACTTATTTTAGGATATATTTTAACTTATTTTAGGATATATTTTAATATTTTTTTATTATGAAAAAGTTTTAGTTCAAAAAAGTTGGAATAAATTCTGTAATGTTATCTTAATGATTTCCGCCAAAAACTCAAGATTAGTAATTAAATTAATAAGGTCATACAGAGATACATTTGTTATTAAAATGAATAGTTATAATATAAAAATGATCTTCATATGAGTGGATACTTATTTTAGTTATTAAATAAGTTTTTGTGCGATCACTCTTGTTTTAATTATTTCGTCACATCTACGAGTTACGTATTTCAGGAAATTAATAGTACTCAACCCGGCACCAATATACGACTCTTTGAAATCTATTTTTTATCTTTTGTTGATTTTTTTTATAAAAATTTCAATAGCTAGGCAAAAAAGGTAAAAAATTAAATTCATAGTCCTTTCTCTTATATTATATAAAATTATGCTTATTCAATAATATTAAACAATATATAGAAACAGCACTGACGACTTTACTATACATCCCCGAAAATTTAAGTATCGACAAAAGCGTTAGCTTTTTTGTTTTCTCATTAGTTTTCATGGAAGACAATTAGTATATTGAGGCAGAAAATAAAAGAAAAAAATAATAAGGTAAAGTTTTATTAATATAAAACATGTTCATCATAAAAACTTTTAGAAAAATATTTAACTTTTATAAAATCAACAAATATTGCTCTGCGGAAGATATCACATATTTATTACATATTATTATAATTGCATGCTTCATTTTATATAAAAAAACATGACTTAAAAACTAATACCCATTTAATATTAGTAGTTAGTACATAATTAGAATGCTAATACAAAAATCATTCACTCTATTTAACTAGTTATTAAAGTACATATAGTTATAATTCACATTTAACAGAAATAGTATATTTTAATATCTTTTATTTTTTAAATTGATTAATATATCTGTAAAATTTTTCAAACATCGTTATGGAAGATAATAATATGAAATATTTGAAACATATTATTTCCAAATACCTACATAAAAAATATATTATTATTACCGAAATAAAAAAAAACAAAATCATCTAATCGAAACATTATTACAATTAATTCTACATCTTTTCCTTATTTTAGTATTATATATGTATATTTAACTAAATAATTATTTGTATATTTTAGATTATTAAAATGCACTTTAACTTCATATAAAATGCATTTTCTTGTTCAAAAACTCATCATTCAGTCTTAATAAATAGCTAAAATTTCAAACATTAAAAAAATTACTAAATCAAAAATAATAATTCATAATAAAATAGAAAATAAAAATTTAATTACAATTAATATAAAATACAATTTCAAATGTATTATTGTACAAATTCTGAACTGGTATTTGTACTTTTGTGTCATGACATCTCCTTGGACTACATAACAATTATTGATTTCATACATGCCATGCTTACATAATATAAATATTAATTAATAAAAAATAAATAACCAGGAACACCATACAAAATTAGTCCCTTTTTCGTTTTTAATAATTGTATACCACTCTAGACCTTCAATTTATCAAATTAGAATTCTCTTCAAGATTTTTAAAGCAGCAAACATGCCTCAAGTATCTCATTTTATCTCACTCTAACTTGGCTAATATTAATGCTATGTTAAAAAGCGTCTTGTAGTTTGTACCAATATTTAAGAAAAAAACTAATATAATGTAACACAAAATTAACTTGTTACAATCTAAACAATGCTTACTTGAATTGTATGAACTATGGTGTTAACTGTACTTTTACAAAGTGTAAATATAATTATATGTTAATAAATAATACCATTAATCATAGTGTTTGTACTTTAACATGCATTATCAATAAAATGTGTGTATTCAATGTTAATTGTTTTTTTTTTGTGTAATTTGTATTTGTGTATATTATATTTGTGTATGTTGTTTGTGCACGTTACCTACAATGTTGCCATTACCGGTCACTGGTCGGGGCCCAGGTGGGCGAGCGCGTAGTCGTGGTAGTACATCATGATGGCGAGCGGCTGGCCCAGTATAAGCGAGCTCCACACGAGCAGGTTGCCCCAGCGCGCGCCCAGCCGCTGCTGCGCCACGCGCGACACCACCGACAGCGGCGGCTGCGCCATCATGCCCAGAAACGCCCAGATGCGGAACATTTGTAGCGGGACGCTCACCTTCGTATACATATAGGATTGGTGTTAGAAAAAAATTGAATTTGCTATTCTTAACTAGTCATTTTGAACTACAGAACCTTGAATAAGTAAATATAATGTTGGGACATTATTTCAAACAGTGCCTTCTAGTTCCGTGGTAAGCTACGAGGCTTGTACTACGATTACCAGATAGTTGATATACTACTCATATATATCTTTTAAATAAATACATATCATAAATATAAACTCCTTTGACTGTACTGTACAAAGTACAATATTCACACTCAACAAACGAATGCCCCCAGCGGGACTCGAACCCGCGACCGCTGACGCAGAAACTAGGATTACTACAAAATGAGTTGTCAATGTAACTTAATATATCTTATTTTAGTAAACAACATAAGATCAAAATCAACTCACCAAGTACTCATGGAAGAAAGCCGATATGAAGAAGACGACAATACTAGCTGAGGCTTTACTGTAGCCCATCTCAGTGATAGGTATGTACACGTGCCGCACCGCCCACACGTGCACGGGCAGGTTCCACGTGCTCCAGAACACGGCGATGTTGTTGGAGTTCCACCAGTCTCCATAGAACTTACGGTCTGCGAACTGCATCAACTCGCCCATCAAGTTGAGGAACGAGTGGAAGCTCAGGTAAAAGAAGCACAGCCAGATTAGATGGTTAGGGACCTGGGAATAGCAAAATATATCGTTTTACATGTTTCTTGCTTAAAATAGACTTCTTCGGAAACTATAATATAAGTGTTTAGTTTGACTGTAAGCCTCATGTTTTATAGGAGTTCTAGGAGAGTTTAAGTAGTTCAAGGCAAGATTTATTTTAAGAAAAAAATGTACGTTTAGTAAATGTGCATAAAATAAAATAAAAATAAAATAAGCCTTTATTGCTGTTTAGAGAGTTAACAATTTTTTTTTTTTTTTTGTAACCATTTAACCTACTTTAAAATTGTATTATTACTTAACATAAGCTATTGGTAAAACTTTAACTTATACTATTACTCTAATTTCTATTAGTACTATACTCGTATGATATATCTTCTATCGGTAACGGTCAACATTCGATTTTAAGTAACAGCTTGTCCTCCGACAAAGGCCTCCTCCCAATATTTCCACATAGATCTTTCCTTTGCTAAGCGAGTCCATAGTGGACCCGCTACTTTTTTAATGTCGTCTTCCCATCTCCTCATCGGTCTACCCCTGTTTCTTCTACTGTCTCGTGGGTACCATTCTATTATACGCTTAGTCCATTTATCTTTTTTCTCTCTAAAAATATGTCCTGTCCAACGCCATTTCATTTGTTTGTACACTGTAAGAGCGTTTTTAAATTTTGTTTTTCTTTTTATTTCTTGTAATTTTACTCTATCCCTTTTATTTACCCCTATTGTACTTCTTTCGATACTGTTTTGGCACACTCTTATTTTATTACCAAGTTCTTCTGTTAATGCCCATGTCTGACAACCATACAGTAAACATGGCAGAATACACGTGTTAAATACTTTTCGTTTTTCTTTTATTGGCATATCAGTGTTTTTCATTACCTCGCTAAGTGACCAATACCTTTTCCATGTGTTACTAATTCTTCTTTCTATCTCCTTGTGCATACAGTCTTCAATGGATATCAATTGTCCTAAATATACATACTCCTGTACATATTCAATTTGTTCATTATTTACGGTTACAATTGTGGTTTGTGTAGAATTAGTCATTATTTTCGTTTTACCCAAGTTTATTGACAGTCCTGCTTTAGAGCTTTCACTAGCTAATTGTTGAAGCATAATTTCTAATGTATTTGGACAGTCGGCGAATAGAACAAGATCGTCAGCAAATCGTAGGTGACTCAGGTTTTCGCCATTTATATTCAGTCCAAACTTTTCCCACTCCAGACCTCTAAATACCATCTCTAGAACAGCAGAGAATAATTTTGGTGAAATAGGATCACCCTGGCGCACACCTCTTTGAATAGGAAATTCGTTCCCTAATGTTTCTAACTTTACTTGTGCAGTGCTCTTTGTATACACATTTTTTAATATTCTAATATATTTATTCGATACACCTTGTCTCTCGAGTGCTCTCCATATGTATCCATGTTTTAATGTGTCAAATGCTTTGGTGAAGTCGACGAAACTTATGTAGTATATTTTATTATACTCCCTATATTTTTGTAGTACCTACTTGTCTTAGGGAGTGGATGTGGTCTATAGTTGAAAAACTGCTACGGAACCCGGCTTGTTCTTTGGGCTGATTTTCTTCGAGGGTGTTTGTTATTCTAGATAAAATTATTTTCGAAAATACCTTATAAATATTTGACATTAGACTAATCGGTCTATAATTTCCCATTTCTCCTTTGTCTCCTTTCTTGTGAATCAGTATTATTGTTGATTTAGTCCATTCCTTAGGCACGTTTCCCGTAGTAATAATTTCATTAAATATATCTGTAAGTTTTGGAGCGACTATTGGCAATGTATCTTTCAATAGTTCATTAGTGATTCGATCCGATCCAGGTGCTTTTTCTAGCTTCTGTGTTTTTATTGCATTTATAGTTTCTTCCTTTAAAATTTTCGGTACGTTCTCGGTATCTTCAGTCTCATTGTAATGATCTAACTCTCGTTCTGGACTTCGATTTTGGTACAATTCTCTATAGTATTCAGTGACAATTCTCTATAGTATTCAGTGGCAATTCTTAGTATATCTAGTCTTTTACTTGAGGTTTTGCCATCTCTATTCTTAATATTTGGTATCCAGTCCTTTTTCTCACTTAATTCTTTTCGAGCCTTTTTTATTCCTCCGCTTCTTCGTATATGTTTCTTTAAAGTATTTGTTCTCCTTGTTTTTCTGTCTTTTCTAAGTTGCTCACTGATCTTTTTGCTTAATTCCTTAATCTTTTGGTGGTTCAATCTTTTATTACTTTTTTGTTGTAAGAGATCTTTACGTTCCTGTATTAATTGCTTGCTTTGGAGGGAAATTTTGTCCTTACTTATGTTATTTATTAACATTGTTTCCTTTTTAAGATGATTTAATAACTTATCGTATTTTTCTTGAGTTGATGTGGACTTTTGATAGTCTTCATTTAATGATCTACTAAGGTTGTCAAGAAGTAAGCTAGTGTTACCCTTACATTCAATAGCGGTATCGGTAATATAATTATGAAATCTTCGTTTCTTTTTGTATTTTGCCAATGCCAAGGTTGCCCGAACCATCCTATGGTCTGTGTTGAAATTAAAATTGCTTATCACCGTTACATCCATAAATTTTTTGGGGTTATTGGATAAAATGAAGTCTATTTCGTTTTTATGGAGACCATTAGGCGATATCCACGTCCATTTCCTTGTGAATTTCTTTTTGTAAAAGCTATTTAAAATGCTTAATTTATTTCCTAAGGCGAAAGTTACTAGTCTTGTACCGTTTTTGCTTCTTGTACCAAACCCGTGTTTCCCTATGACATATTCTTCTCCATTCTTTTGTGTCCCGATTTGTCCGTTAAAGTCACCCATTACTATAACATTTTTATGAGCGATTTCTATAGTACTTTGTAGGTCTTCATAAAACTTATCGATTTTCAGTATGTCTTCCTTTTTCTCCGATTCTGTTGGTGAGTATGCCTGGATTATGGACCATTTTTGTTCTTTGCCATGTGCATATAATTTTATATTAAGAATTGCAATCCGCTCTGATATACCTCTAATTTCGTCTATGTTATTAACGAAGTTCTTTTTGATCATGAATCCTACTCCATAAAGTCCTGGCGTTTCTCCAATATAGTGTAGTATGTATTTCCCATAGTCCTCTATATTTTCTCCATATCTTCTGATTTCACTTATACCGAGTATGTCCCATTTAATTTCTTCCAAGGCTAATTCTAGTTCTTGCAATTTCTCTGGGGTTCTTAAAGATCGACAATTAATGGTTGCTATGTAAATATCTATATCCTTATTATTAATTTTTTCTATGTGATTGTTTTCTGACTTTGGAGGGTCGTGGTCATTTTCCCCCACGAGGACCAGTCGGCTTGGGGGAGGGTAATGTTTCATTAATATTTGTTCATCTATATTACTTGGTAGTTTTGTTTTCCGTTTACCGATAGCTGATTGTTATTGTTTATTAGTTCCCGTACAAGAGGAAAGAGAGTTAGATCTAGTCCTCATCAAATCAAATGCATTAAATTTGTTGCTTGATTTCGATTGCACAATAGTTTGCTGTTTCTTTGGATGTGTATTATCTTGCGGTGACGTAGAGATTCCTCTTTTTCTGTTATCATTATTTGTATTATTTTCTTTTACTATTAATTTGTCATTTTTAATGTATGCAAAGTTCCCTTTCTCTCTTTCTTCTTTTAATTTTACTTGCAACATTTTCCTCTTCTCTAAAACTTCTTTAGTGTAATCTTCTGTAATATATATATTTTTGAGATTTTTCCTAACTTTAAATATTTCATTCTTCTTCCATTCACTCACAAATGAGCATAGAATAGGTCTCGGCTTGTCTCCTGGGTTAACTCGTCCAATACGATATATTTTGTTTATTTCCTTTTCGTCTACGTTTATGTTTAAATCCCTTTTAAAGACCTTTCCTATCTTCTGTATTAGTTCTTGGAAAGATGTTCCTTCTTCGTCCAATCCGAAGATAATAATATTGTTGCGTTTGCTGGCTCTTTTTAAATGCTCATTATCTTTTTCGAGATTTTTTACTTTTATCTTAAGGTCTATATTTTCTTTTATGATGGGTTGTAATTTTTCATCCATTTTTTCCATTAATGTGTTAGTTATAGAATCTTTTAATTCTGTTATTTGTTTTTGCATTTCGATCTTCATATTTTCAAACAATAGTTGAAATTGGTTTTCCATGTTGTTTTTTTTTTTTTAATTTTATTTTATATATATGTATTATTATTTATTTCCTTTATTTTTATTTATATATTGTATATATATAATTTTTAGAATTTTAATTTTTTAATATTTTTGATATTTACTTCCTTAGCAATTACTTGTAATGGAACGTATATATTGTAGTACTGGCAACACTTGTGTATGTCACCATGTAGCAATATACTCTATAGTCTATAGTCACCAGTCACTGTATGTCACTGTCACTTGTCGTCCGTTGATTCGTTTGAATGAATTAACAATTGTTTTGTTCAATTACTAACTTTTTTTTTTCTCTCATATCCGCACTTTATTCAAATATTTATACTTTTACACACAGTATAGCACTTAGTATTGTGTTTTGTGGTATTGGCGGTCTTGAACGTCTTGACTTTGTTTTTTAAACACTATTTGATTTGGAGCTGCACTGCAACGATGTTTACGATTCGCAAACCGGAAACGGAAACGTGCATAAATAAACATAAATCATAAATCAATAGACAACATTTGCAATTGCTGAATTTCTAAAAAAAGGATTCAGTAGTGATCTAACCAAATTAATCATTATATGTAGGGGTAGAAATATATTATCTACGATAAAAAACACAAACATAAAGCATGAGCTGAATAACACAATCATACTCATAAAGAAATTTAAAAAAAATCCATCCTTATTTTCATAAGCAGGAGAAAACGTTAAAATACTTACTGCTAGCTTCAACAATCGTTCTGTCATCTTAATAATGTCCATTTGGGAGAAGGGGTCCACTGAGTTCCTCACTGACGGGATCATCCATTGTTGGAACAACGCCAAAACTAAATTTATACCAAACACCACTTCAACTAACCTTTTCATAAGAAATCTTTTCCTGATACTGAAATTTAAAAAAAAAAGTTATTTTCCGTCAACCTCACCTAACCTTAAATAAAAACATCTGGTGATGTATTTAATTGCACTGGTAAAGAGATGTTTATTTATTTTTAAAGATTTTGAATTTTAAGTATTATAGTTAATGTTGTTTTCAAAATTTTTTTTAAAAAAATGGCCAGCTCTGTATTGTATGGAATTTATCAAAACAAATCAAATGAACCCAAGTTCTACCTGGTTCCATCATCATACTAGCTCAAAAGCTATATAGCCGTCTAAATATAAATAGTGCAAGATTTTAAAAAGCATATCAATCTGGACATAGATATCATATATTATACATAATATGTCTTAATAATATGATTTTATTATAATGCCATTAGAAGAAGGAAGTACTGACAGACTACTTAAAAAGCTAGCTAAGTAGATATAGAATAAGCATAATATAGAAAAAAAAAAACAATATTACTACTACTATGAGTACTACTGGTATAGGCTCACAGGCCACAGCTCCATGGTACAAAACTCAAAAAGTATTTTATACCTTCAGCTTGGAATGAACACTCAAATCTTTTGAGTTGTTACAGTATAAAAAAGTAACCAACACTCTCTCACTCATTCACTCTCTTACTCATTCATTCTCTCGCTCACCCATTACCATTCACTTTGTTCTTTCTCTTTCTTCCATATTATTTAGTATGATACAGCACTTATGCATCCTTACCGAGTGGTGCGTGGGAAATTCAGTTCGTAGCAAAGGGTGGGTGCCAATAAAAAGTAAAACAGGTCTTTAAGGTTCAAATTATCTGGATATTTGACTAAACCAGACCAAGCCGTGCCATTTTTTTCGTCTTCCATTGTTTCTGAAGAAAATACCACACCAAAGTTGAAATGATTTTGTGCTGGCAATGCTTTTTATTTTAGCACAATTATTAATAAACACAATATGTTAGTCAAACATATTAATAATTATATTGTTATTTACTTATATTTTTATTTGGCATTGAGCAATATAAAAAATTAATAATAGAATATTATTTAAAAGTTATAACAAGCTTATTGAAGCTGAACACAGAATACATATCACCTTCGCTCCTCTTTAACCATATGATACAAAAACACATCCACTTTCTTAGTACAAAGACCAAAGCTCATAAATTAGACAAAAAATATATAGGTACTAATAAAAAATAATACACCGTAACATTTAGCAATTGTATCTTAAAATAAATATTGAGTAGTAAAAAATATTAGAGACCCTCTCTAACGCAAGGCAAGAAGACAATATATTGGCGATTAGTAATGGGAAAAGGAAAAAAATATAAAACTAATATTTAGAACTCATATTGAAATTTCAAGCTTAATAATAATTAATATTGCAAGCCGGTCTAAGGACTATGTCGGAAGAAAGTGCCTTGATATGTCTGATCTTGGAGCTCCTGGCCGATCAAGGAAGCGATACCTGGATATCGTGAAGCAGTTACATGAAAGCCAATGGACTACCCAGGTTGACATAAAAGATCGTGCTAAGTCGGGAGGTAAAACCTGGTAAGAGCGGGATTACCTAATGCTACTATGAAGAAGATTGAAACTAAAAATCATGAGTGTGCTATTTGCCATACAACCTTAGTAATTGGGACTTATTTTAGAATCTAGTCGTGCTGTTTGAATGAAGGCACATTCTGTGAGTTTGTGAAGCAAATAATCTAATCCCTATTTCAATTATTCATCCCATAGGATGAACCTCACCATAGTGAGGTTATTAACTTTTTAAAGACAATATAAAAGAAATAGGAATCACAAAACTTATAGAACTATAAGTTTTAACTATGCATATACATTACTCTATATACTCTATGTATACATAATATGTGAATGATCTAAATATAAAGAGTGATTTTTATTAAAATAGATAGTCCAACCAAACAAAAACATCAAAAAACTATAAAACATTAATGCAGTACTAAAAAACTACACAAAAATATTAGTACATATTAATAAATCACAGGGTGCAGGTACATAGCTATAAGTGACACACTATTTTGTATACAACTTACGCTCTTGTTCCGCGTTTACAAGTTCATCTGGAAATAAGGTATCTATTAAAACAGTTTTTTGAAGCAAATCAGCCAAATATATTTCTATATTAGTATATTTCATAACAGATAGACATGGTAATAGATCATATATCTGGGTGATAGTCTACACCACTGTGAAGCCTATAGGTTCAACTTACACGAAAAAAAATGTTCTATTGAGGTAATAATTTTTACATTAGATTCATTCATTACAACATCCAATTTAATTATTTTTTTAACCTACTTCATCTCTACTTTACAAAAAAAAAGAGAAAAAATTAATATTTTGATATTCGTTACAGCAATATAATTTAATGAACTTACTCCAATTAGGTGCGGATAAGCTTTGGCGACGCAAGGTGTTTTTATACTGCTTGCTTTTCATCCCCTGTCGGCACCAATGATTTGTTTGACAATAGCTCCACAGTTTAAGAAATAGCACCAAATATATCATACAAACAGTTGTAATGCCCACTGAAAGATCAAATTATAAATTAAAATAAATAAATATGCCTTTTAATATCCCACTGCTGGGCGTCATTTTCTTCTAGCGCTATCAATTCTTAGGTTTCATCATCATCAGCCCTTTTTTAACGTCCCACAGCTGGGCACGGGCCTCCTTCTGCACAAGAAGATCAGGCAATAGTCCACCGCGCTGGCCTAGTACGTGTTGGCGGACTTCACATGCCTTTCGAAAACTTGATAGGTTTTCTCAGACATGCAGGTTTCCTCACGATGTTTTCCTTCACCGTAAGACAAGTGGTAATCATGATAGAAATGATTCGCACATGAAAATATCAGAGGTGCGAGACCCGGATTTGAACCCGCATCGCTCGGTTATACAAGCGACGCGTTACCGCTGGTTCTTAGGTTTAAAGCTGAAATAATATTTAAATTGAATATTTAACTAAAATACATTATGTGTAGCAACAACTAAACTCCATTAAAAGTTTAGGCATTATGAATCATAAGCATCTCACATCCTCGTAAGCTATTTACTTTTAATATAATTATATATTAGTACATAATAATATTTAAAGAATACACATTATTATATATAATATTATTAGTAATATTTAAAGAATTTTAATATACATACCAAAGCTAAAATCTGGTCCTTTAAAGTACAGCACAATAACAGGCAAAGATATCTCAGTAAGTATATTAATAATTTGAAGAGTTATGCCAATCTTCTGCGATAATATCTCCTGAAAAATACAGTCAATATGTAAAAGTGAAGAGATCATAAAAATATAATAATATTATATGAGACAGAACTTACAACTGCTATTGCCTTTTCAATTAATAAACTTATGACGGCGGGCACAACACTAACTGAAAGGAAGGATTGTAATAAATTATATTATAAGTACAATTTGAAACAACAGTATATTTATTAGAAATCTTTAAGCAAATTTATAAATAAACAAGCAAATCGCACTCGCTCCGCTCGGGCTCATCCCTAGATTTAGCATGAGCAAAGCCGAGGGTTCCACTAGTAAATGTATAGAAAAATTTGATAATTTATATGCTAAAACCTTCCTCGAGAACCACTCTATCCATTGGTGAAAACGGCATGAAAGTCGGTGCAGTAGTTTTTGAGTTTATCGCAAACAGACAGATGTGGCGGTTTTATAATATATAGTGAAACATAATATAGCAATTTTTAGAAAGGCTTGCATATAAGACAATGTACAATTGATGAGAGACAATAAATGAAATACTAAAATAAAACTTCAAATGCTTCCAAACAAAAATTCAAGGTATGAATACTTACAAATTAGTAATATAACTGAAGGATATTGGTGATTGTGACCCTCATTGTAGCCAGTAAGAACAATGATCCACTCAAATGGATTCACTCGAATGCCATACCTGTAATAACATAGGAAATATAATCAGAAAATATTACAATTATAAGAACTTAAAAACAAAATACTTTTTATGTATATTCTTGGCTTTTTTAAACATTATATCAATATTTATTATTATTAACAACTCCGAGTACAAATTAAGAAACTTAGACCCAAGTTAGACATAGACTTGTGTATATAATATATTGACATGTCAATCTAGATTTCTAAAATTTTATTAATATCAATTGCATTTTTTTATGTGCATACATACAAACTTACATAGATTCAACTAAAACTATTCCTACTTCTTATTTATTTATTCATTTAATGTCAAAATCATTAAACTAAATCTTTCTCTCATAATCTAATTAATATCAACCATAAAAAACAGACTATTGAGAACACATCACTCTACAACTGTTTACTCAATTTTAAAACTATTATGATAATCTAATATGTAGGAATGATTTATGAGGTATTTTGTAAAACAATACTTCAATAATATATCTTTACCCCACAAACTAAATTTTCTAATGGTCTTAACTATTTTAGAATATTATCTTCTCTAAGCCATTGGAATATTATATGTGGAATAATTATGGAACAAACCTTAAACAACTATTTGATTTAAAAAAAATTATCTTACTTCAAAAAATTTTCTAGGCACAAACGAAGTCCTCCTATTGTCAACATGAGGAAACCCCAATTAACTAATCCAGTAAAATTAGTAAATTCTGAGCTCCATGAAAAAAGGGAATCTCTGGGTTTATGGCAACTGAAAATAAATATAAGTAGTAAAAAGACATTTTCTTCTTCTCCTATACAAAGTTTTTCCATGCATAGGCAAAATGTGACAACAAAATCAAAATACGCAACAAAATCTGTAAAGGTAGTTTCATTTGCAAGGTAAAGTATGACGAAGAAACTTATTTATTTGTACTTTCAGATAGTATTTTTTTAATTACTAGTTATCAAACTTGAATGTGTAGTGGCTAATATATATGACAACATCTGAAAGTCCTGATATGAGTCCCAGGTCGCAGGTAATAGATATTAGAGAAGTTGACAGTGGTGTACTCCCTTAACTTGGACAGCATGTAAAGCCATAGGTCCTGCACCTAACTCTGACTGCTTATGTCAAGTAGTTGTCCACTGGAGTATGAGTGACAGGAATAGTGAGTGTGTTTATGTTTGAGCGCACAAGTATACTTGTGGACTATAATATCGCCTGTGCTTATGGGTAGTCTCAAATCTCAATGAGATCGGTAAGACATTATTATAATTTTCAAGCTAAAGTATAAAAATCCTTATAATATATAATTTGACGCCTTACGGTTTGTCTAGCTGAGAGTTTCTTGCTTTCTTTTCTTTTTCTGTAATCTCCTCTGCTTTTGTAACACTCTGCGCTCTTCTATACCGCAAAGCATTTTCCTCAGTTTTGGTGGACATTTTAAGTTACTTGAACTCTTTCGCAATATGTGCCTATAAGTAAATAAATAAATATAAAATAAATGTCTGATAATAAATAGTTTATCTTAATCTTTATGTTATCATACGCTTAACGCTAGTCATTAAATTTAGTAATAGTATGATAACCGAATTTTTATTACCTTATACATCGGCAATTAATATTATATTTACTTACTATCTTGTTTTTATTTCAAATCATATAACACTAAAGTAACGAACCTCAAGAAAAATTGTTGCTGAAGAAGCACGTTCTTTAGAATTTAGATGACCATGGAATGCGAATGGAAATTGGAAATGGATCAAACTCTGACATTTAAATTTTAAAATATGATTTATTGACTTTCAGAAATGAATAATAATAATAAATTATAAACATATAATAAATAATAATAAATTCATAATCTGTGTATAAAATAAACCTGCTGGCATACTATCGATTCATCCCTTGAATATCGATTCGATACTACTGATGTGAACTGTCTACTGAGTACTCATAATTCATATTATAGTATCGGTACTTTCATTCGATACCATACTCAGTATCGAATGTTAGCAACATTCGATAGTCGATACTGAGTACAGCTCCTAGATTCATATCCTTGCAATAATCACGCCCATGAACCTACTATGTATAGTAAAGGTTCGTGATCACGCCCTCTTGCTACACTAGCGCTATTCTGGTAGGTTTTTAACTGTATTTGCCACTTATAAAAGGACACTTTTTAATTTATCTCCCATTAGATGTCCTTGTCTCTACACTCACCAGATAGTGGGTAAATGGTATTATAATACATTAGCATACCCAGCCCGCTTAAAGCCCGCAAAGTAAAAGTAGCCTAAGTTACTCCTTATCAAATTAAATATCTGCAAGTGAAAGTCCCGTTAAAATATGTCCAGCCCTCAGACTAATTAAAGAGAGTAGACGGAAGGCTAAAATAAAAACCGAGTAGTCTATAGTTTACTCATTTAGGTCAGTTAGCATGTCATTAGGTGTGAGTGACACAAAACATGGCTGTTTGTTTATATTATTTTTAAACGTGTCACAAAGCAAAAAATGAGAAATGTCAAATGGTCACCTTTGGTCACCATTTAATACTAACAAATAAAAATGTTCTATCCAAGACGTCAAAAACTTTGAAGTCGGCTATCAACCTCTTTTTTTAGTATTATGTTTTGTTGACATATGTCGGGAGTTTGTCGAATTTATTGGGTGAAAAAAGGGATATTAATATTACTTTCTGCCTAAAAACGTGGCCAGAAAGTTTTTTCGTGAGGTGTACAGTGCTCTGGAAAAGATGTCTTGCGTAATTGAAGGGTTGAAAACCCATAGTTCGAGAAAAGGAAATGAGGACGAATCCTTAACATATCATCAGTTAGTTTAGAGATATATTGTTCAATATTGGAAATATAAAAGTGATAAACGGTAAAATAAAATAGTACTGTATGTCTATCTACTCAAAAGAAAACACATATTTGCTTTTTTTATGATTTTTCTCAAAAATAAATTGCGGCAACTATAAGTAACTAGTGATGTAAAAATGGTTGTCGATAATCATTTCAAAACTGTTACAGATTTCCTAAAAATGATAAAATGAAAACTAAATGGATAATTCGCACATCTTTAACTAAAACAATTATATTTAAAGGTCAATGGGTGCTTGTTATTACATTACTATTTTAATTATTATTTTAATTATTATTAATAAAGACATTAAAATAAATGAATATAGTTTTATTTAAACTGGTGTTATGTCTATGGTTAAGTAAAAGTTGTAGAATAAACATGGATTTTTTACCCGACTGCAATGAAAGTAATCCTTTTCAAATGTTCTTGATTACCACGTATTGGTGTATTGGCTGCATTAATTTTTGTAATCAAGGTAGGAGCTCCGCCGACAGTTTTCAGTTCTTAGAGCTAGTTAGCAAAACTTAACCCTTACAAAGTGCGCGGTGCGATTAACTGTGTTGACAGAGCTCCTATTTCTGCCTTAGTTTGGCCCTTCGGGCCTGATTTAACCTAACCTACGGATCGAGAAAACCTAGTCTTTACTAAGCTCCTTGAGAAAAACTAGTTTTACCAAGTAAAAACTAGTTCCAACTAAAACGGGTCTTAACTGTAACGTATACATGTGAAGATTTCATATTATATTATAATTTATTTCATATTATAATTTTTCGCAAATAAAAACTAGAAGTTTTATGATTAAAACGTTAACTTATTGTCCGTGTGTGTTTTTGAAACACTTAGTTTTTTGTTTTGCAAAAAAAATGGTTTGTCAATCTTTCTACGATATAATACAACTCATATAATGAACAGCCGGATATTTGTATTTTTTATTATAGTTTAATGCATGTTTTTCATCGACGTCGACTCAACAAGGTCGATGATAAGCTCATCACTATCCAAAAATTAGCTTGTGACAACCTGCATAATAACGGAAAAGAACGGTATTATATGTCTCTTTCCTACGCACTATTAACATCGTAAGTAAAAAAAAGATAAATATATGCATTTCATTTCTTATTTTAGCGTGGGTTCCATGCTTTGTCAATCTTCCTAGGTCCAGCCTTTTCAGAGATTAGCTAGAACAAACTGACAGACTGACAGATGGACAAAAAAATAAACATTGATTTTTTGATGTAAATGCCGCATTTGCTTTACGTATACATTTAGTAAAGAGCATGTCAAAATAATTAAATATTTTACAAATTTGTATATGAAAATAAAATAAGTTAAATTAAAATAAGAAACAATGTTATTTAATTTATTATGCAATATATTAAAATTTATTTATTATTTTATAAAAAGTAGCATCATATACTATTTACTATAGGACTACCTATATAAGTATAACTTTATTTGTATTTGTATAACAAATCAGTTTTATATGAAGCAAATGTGAAATTCCCAGAGCTGAAATTGTATCATAATTATATCACAAAACTATTCACTTATCTTCTTCAAATAAAATAATTTTCGTTTCATGCATAGTATGGTTTAGTTGGGTTTTCAAACCAACGGTCTGTCCGCACTGCGAAATTTCACCGCGCAAATTTAATTCTCGCGATTTATTTTCCGCGATCACCGTCATCGAACTGAGAGAAATCGCGCGAAATTTTATTCGCAGTGCGGATACTTCTATAAGATTCCTTGTGTAATGTGTTACAGAATTACGGAAAAAAACCGCGCGGTGAAATTTCGCAGTGCGGACAGGCCGTAAGAAATGTTAAAGATGTCATGTAATAAAACGTTTGGCATCACATTAGCATTATTTTCCTTAACGGCCTATAGAAGTATCCGCACTGCGAATCAAATTTCACGCGATTTCTCTCAGTTCGATTCGATGACGGTGATCGCGGAAAATAAATCGCGAGAACAAAATTCGCTCGGTGAAATTTCGCAGTGCGGACAGGCCGTAACAGTGATTAGTACTGTGATGTCTAAATCTAACACTTCATATGTTTTATTTTTCTTCAATCTTTAGAGTATTGACTATTGTGCTTCTTCAGTTTTATAGTTCCGAACTCCGACCATGGATGAATATTGAATAATAAAAGTTTGGACTTTGGAATTTTAGTAACAGATTATTTAATCTGTTACTAAAATTCCAAAGTCCAAACTTTTCAACAGATTATTTAATCTGTTACTTGTAAAAATATTTTATCTAGTAAACTTGTAACTGACAATTACAAAGGTCACTTTTTCTTTCCTATTTGGGATGTGTGGGTCGTGGGAGTGTAGTTAGTTATGTTAACATTAAAGTAATGTAAACCTAAATTGGAATTCTATAAAATTAATGGGATAACCATTATTACATTAGAATTCTACCCCAGAAATATTAGTATTAAAAAACATGAAGATTTGGACATCCGAACATACTTTTAAGTATGTTGTTATGACGCAATATTGATAATGAATAATGATCCATTCACTAAACTTAAATTAAAAGGTACAAATAACAATGTCATTTTTTTTGCAGCCATCCTTGGGAAACAGTTGCGCAAGCAGCATGGAGAAAATATCCCAATCCCATGAATCCAGCTGTGGTAGGAATCGATGTTGTAGATAGAAAGGTAGTGAATGGAGTTTTACATACACACAGACTCGTCAGTTCTAAATGGTTTTTTCCACGTTGGGCGCAAGCAGTAAGTAATATCCAAAGTCATAATGAATAATATACATTAACATATTTATAATTTGATATTTTTATTATTTATCAATTTTAGATTATTGGTACTGCCAAGATTTGCTATGCTAGTGAAAAGTCTGAAGTGAATCCTAACGAACGTCAAATGACTTTGAAGACAAGCAATTTAACATTTTGTCACTATATTGCTGTTGATGAAACTGTTAAATATACTCCGCACCCATCAGACCCTGCAAAAACCCTATTAACACAAGAGGCTGTGGTAACTGTACAAGTAAGTAACAATTTTTAATTATTGGGAAACCAATATCTGATCCTCTTCCTAGTAGTACCCAATATGGTTGCCTTGCAACCAAACAAAAACTATTCAGCATAAATGAAGTAAAGTTTTTTGTTGGATCATATAAATTAGTTTATAGTTTGTGAGCATAAAATATTAATCATATGTAAATAGCAGCTATCCTTACCTCCTCATTTAAAGTATTTAACGTAATAATTTTAATAAATTTATTTCAAATCTGAGAAGTTTCTTTTTTTACTGAAATAACCATAAAAATGTCTTTAGGGTGTGCCACTAAGCAGCTATATGGAAGATCTATTGACAAATAAAATTTCACTGAATGCTGGCAAAGGACGCCAAGCAATAGAATGGGTTATTGGAAAGTTAGATAATGAAATAAAAGAACTAGCTAATACAGCTTGTAAAAGCACAGATGAGCTTTTATCTCAAACCAAAAAGTCCTTAGACGATATCACAACAACAGCAAGGAGATCCATGGATGATATATCATCCAAAGCGAAAAGATCTTTGGATGATATAGAAAAATTCAGAAAAGCAAATGCCAATCAACGAAGCTGAAAAGAGGAGTGACTCTATTTGATAGTCATAAAAGGACTTTATGAAAATGACTATTCATGCATGTGAAGCTTATGTAGACAATTTAAATCATCAAAGCCTTGTTTCTATTTTCTATGCAATCACAAATATTTCTTGGTATATACATACTACAAGTCCCTTAAAATGAGCACTGTTTTAGAATTAATGTTAAACTTGTTTATAGTGAGGAATGTGTTTTATGTAATGTATTGTTCTTTTATTTATGATTACAGTAAATGATTTATCAGTGTATTGTTTGTATTACTGATAAAGCATTTATCAGATAATATAGATTTAAATTATGCATTTTGTGTATATAATAGAATATGTATAAAGACGCATTTTAGTGTTTGATGTATTGCAACTATTCATAAAATATCATTTAACTAATTTGTTAATGTCACAACTAAATAAATAAATGTTTCAGCAGGATGCACATTTTATTATTTGTTTTTTTTTTGAGTTGTGGCTTTAAAAACTAATAATATTAATTGGTACTATAAATAAAGTATAATTGGAGAAATGTAACTTGGTTCTTAAAGATAACTTTTATGGTAGACAATGCGACTTGTCTGAATGTTAACATTTAATTCCTTACAAATTTCTCATTTCATTGTACATTTTATTTTTTAATACAATACATTTTTGTTACTGGTAATGATGTCTTTGTTACACTCCTTATAGAAACATAAATCAAACTAGCTAATCCAGCCCGCTTTGCTGGGCATAATTTAAATTTTTTTAATGGTTTTTACAATTTTCTAATAAAAGTAGCTAGTCCTTAACATAAGATATCTGCTATTGAAATTACTCTTAAAATCTGTCCAGTCATTTTAATAGATTAGCCAGAACAAAAAGACAGACAGACAAAAATTTATACAATGTTTTTTCGATTTTAGTACTGTATATACTTTCAAATCCATTTAGTGAAATGGTGTTAATTTGAATTTAAAAACAGACTTCAATTTTATTTATATGTATAAATAGAATTATATAATAAATGGGCAAGTACAAGGATGAAGATTTCAATAGTAGTGAGCAAAGAGTATAGTTATAAACTGGAAGTGATATATTGATAAAATACCTTTTAGCATTATCAAAGACATAATATCTAGAGAAGCATACAAGTGTCTTATTTTTTTTATTTTAGCTACTAAATTATGTTAGAAGTACATCAATCCCTATTTATATGTACTTGAGATTACAAAACTTTCATGTCTAAAAAACACAAAGAACATTATTTGTAGGTAATGATAATGTTCTAATAGTGAGATTCTAGTTTAGAGTAACTAGTAAGTGACAAGTAAGAAACAAAGTAACATACAGGAGTAACCTGTTTTATGTTCTAAAATGCTGTAATTTAGAAAAGAATGCACAAAAAATGTTAGTCTGCAATATTTTTGTTCAACCAAAAACAAACAATTATAAGTATAATTTAACTGGAATACTGATGAAATCAAAAAAACACCTTATTTTAAATTAAGACTATTTAATTATAACTAAATATACAAATTTTGCAAAAGACATATATCTGACACTCATTGTGTACTAGTCCCAGAAGAGGTCATACTGCCATTTGCTATACCAACAGGTGTTCGAGTAACCGCTGCTAAATGTGATGCTTTATGTCTTTCTAATTCATTAACCCAAGAACGCACATGTTCAAGTCTATGCCAGGCCATTTGCAGTACTTTTTGTGAAGCATAACCTGAACCCTCATGTGGTTGACCTGTAGAAACTTGAGTCAAGTAGTTTATTTGATCGCTTAATTTTGATTCAACCTGACTTAAAGTTCTTAGAAACTGAGAAGTATTACTTTCTGCTTGTTTTTGACTTGATTTCTCCTTTCCCAATTCTAATAAAGCTTGCGCTAGAAAAATTACATTTATATATTATAAAATACTTTAATAAAAGAATATAAAATTACAATAAATATTTACCTGCACATTGTAAACAGGTAATGATATCTTTTTCAATATCATCTAAAACCTGAATTCTTTCGATAGGACCAGCCATGTTATTGATATAATCACTATTAAATTTACAGTTATCACCTTATTGATATTCTATATAAGGCTTAGAAGCAACTTATATGTTGAAACGTATACAAATTACAAATAAATATCATTGACGTTGAACACAAATCACAAAAGTCAACCGACGTCCGACAACCACTGTCCACTCAATGCTTTTATAGTATATAGTCTATGCATAGAGTATATTGCTACATGAGTCTATGGGCCAATGCTAATCAGTGAAATCTTTATATATGTAGCAATATACTCTATGGTGAAATCACAGAGTACATTTTATATATGTAGCAATATACTCTATGGAGTACATCAAAGAGAGTTTATCTATACTCTAAACTCTTTATATATGTAGCAATATCACTGACCATGAACCTACTATACAGTTTTCTAGTGGTAGTGCCATGCTTGTTACTTTCGGGTAGCAGCCGAATGGGCCGGCACGCCCCGTATAGTACCACTCTCTCACAGAAGACCGGCGTGAAGTGGCAGCTATGCTGTCGCGTTTCGTCCGGTAAGTGATAGTCCGGGAGGCCCACTCCCCATCCCTCCTACCTTCCCCCTCACTCCCTCCTCCCTTCCTCTCCCTCCCTCCATTTCCTGAAAGGCCGGCAACGCATCTGCAAGCAGTTGCAGATGTCCATGGGCGGAGGTAATCACTTTCCATCAGGTGAGCCTCTTGCCCGTTTGCCCCCTTAGTCCCATAAGAAAAAAAAAATACATACCCACTGACCTCTATAATACCACTGGACTGGCTGTTATCAACGCGCTTTTTGTGGCTGCTTGATATTCGCCATTTTGGCGCTGTCCGCCGCTGTCGGACGTAGCGAGAGTTCGTGGTACTAAAACTAATGATGTCGATATAAAGATTTTTAACCGACTTCAAAAAAAGGAGGAGGTTCTCAATTCGTCGGGGACTTTTTTTTTTTTTTTTTTCTATGTATGTTCCCCGATTACTCGACGATGGCTGGACCGATTTGGAAAATTCTTTTTTTGTTTGAAAGGGTATAGTTTCTAGTTGGTCCCATAGTCACCAAGTCACGATCTGATGATGGGATCCCAGGGAAATCGAAGGCAACTCTCAAATTTTATAGGCACTTATCACGTTTTTCATATATTTCCTAAAGCTGTTTAAGTATTTGCGTCTGATTATCATCATCTCCTGTGGTTGAGCTAATGATGGAAGGTACAACTCCTCAACGGTTAGGAGTTAAAAGAAAATTCTTTCAATATTATACGTAATTATAGACCGATAGTTAAATTCTTTCAGGCTCTTATTAACCGACTTTAAAAAAGGAGGAGGTTCTCAATTCGTTGGGGACTTTTTTTTATGTATGTTCCCCATTATTCAAAGATGGCTGGACCGATTTGGAAAATTCTTTTTTGTACATAAACAAAATAAGTATCTACTTTCCGCTAAAAATTTGAAAATAAATTATTTTTTACAAAAAACAAAAACCGACTTCAAAACTAAACAAATCTAAACTAAAAAGTAGAAAATAATACTTTTAAGAACTTCGTTAATTTAGAAGTCGGTGTCAGCCAAAGCAAAATAACCTTAAATAGACACATATTCGATTAATCTACATCTATAATATTTGTAAACATAATCAAAATACCGTTCGAAAGTTCCTTGCAAAGGCAAGATAAGTCTATCCGTCTTGGCTGGCACCGACTTCTAAATTAACGAAGTTCTTAAAAGTATTATTTTCTACTTTTTAGTTTAGATTTGTTTAGTTTTGAAGTCGGTTTTTGTTTTTTGTAAAAAATAATTTATTTATTTTTTTATTTTTATTAATCAATAACCGTATCATCATAATTACTACTTATGTTATATTAACAACGAAAATGCAAAATTACTTTACAGTAAATAAACACTTCTCGCTGTCATTTGCAATATACGTCAAAATTAGTTCTCGACCATCTCGCTAGTGGCGCTACAAATGGACACAAAAAAATTGTTGTCAAACGCTTGGAACAGCCAGCTGTGGTCTTATGTCATAATTAGTGAACCATAGTCCATAGTCCATAGATCTACCAGTATATAAGTGTATAATCTATGGATGAATTGTAGTGAACTGTCATTTACTTTCGACTCGGCCATTTTTGTTGCGATAGTCATCAGACATGGTACGTTTGTTAAAAATTAATCGTTGAATATAACTTTGATCACGTTTCTTTTTCCATAATTATTATATTTTTTTAAGACAGTGAATATTCATTTTGATAATGTTTTATATATTTCTGTAAATAATACTAAATGATGATAAAAACCACATTTTTCATATACGGTTAGAACCTGAAATGAAATGAAGATACTAGGGCGGACTGATTTAAATGTTTATTTTTAATGGTCTTGTATGTTAATATAATTGGTGTGTAATGGATATTGTGTCGGTTTTAGTCGCATAGAAAATTTTCGGCGCCTCGTCATGGATCTATGGGATTCTATCCCAAGAAGAGGTCTCGCCGTCATCGTGGTAAAGTGAAGGCGTTCCCTAAAGATGATGCCAGCAAGCCGGTACATCTTACTGCTTTTATCGGCTACAAAGCTGGTATGACTCATGTGGTTCGTGAACCTGACCGTCCTGGTTCAAGTAAGTAACATTAACTTTGTGGTCTATCCACTATCTTGTACTAGACAAATTTTTAATTTATATAGAAATTTAGTTTATTTCTATAGTTATAAATTTGCATATTATTAATTTATTTCAGAGATTAACAAGAAGGAGATCGTGGAAGCTGTAACAATTATCGAAACACCGCCCATGGTATGTGTTGGTGTTGTTGGTTATATTGAAACACCCCATGGTCTACGAGCCCTCCTAACCGTATGGGCCGAGCACATGTCCGAGGACTGCCGTCGCCGCTTCTACAAGAACTGGTAAGATTATCGTTCTGATTAGAATTAAATTCAATTTATTTCAGAATTATTATATGTTGAAAGTTTTTTTATTTTTGATTGTCTAATTTTCCTCTCAACCTCTCCTCTCTTAAGATGAGAGTTTACCCCTAAATATGCTTGTGCATATTGTTACCAAGTGGTCTCCGCTCAACGATGAGGCCATTGGGTTTTTCTTACAGCTGGGCTAACTTTATACTTCAATTAGGTACAAATGTAAGAAGAAGGCTTTTACAAAAGCTAGCAAGAAATGGCAAGATGAACTTGGCCGCAAGTCCATTGAAAAGGACTTCAAAAAAATGATTCGCTACTGCAGTGTAGTTCGTGTCATTGCCCACACACAAATGAAACTGCTTAAGCAGCGTCAAAAGAAGGCTCATATCATGGAAATCCAAGTAAATGGTGGAACTATTGAAGACAAAGTGAAATGGGCTAGGGAACATCTTGAAAAACCTATTCCAGTAGATTCTGTATTTACCCAAGATGAGATGATTGATTGCATTGGTGTAACCAAGGGCAAAGGATACAAAGGTTAATATATAATTTTATTTAACTCTAAATATATAATATATGGGGAATTTAACGTCAAGCAGATGTGTCCACTTGATGTGAAATGCTTCATATAATAGTTTTAGATTTTAATCTAATCCTTACATTGAATTGATTGAGTATAATATTTGAAATGTATAAATTTGCATCTTGCAGGTGTAACATCTCGTTGGCATACTAAGAAACTGCCACGCAAGACACACAAGGGTCTACGTAAAGTTGCTTGTATTGGAGCATGGCATCCTTCAAGAGTTTCATTTACTGTTGCCCGTGCTGGTCAAAAGGGCTACCATCACAGAACCGAGATGAACAAGAAAATTTACAGAATTGGTCAAGGTAAAATATTCTTAATAATAATTTCAACTTTTAATCCTCCTGCTTAAATTTTGTAAATGTGATACTATACATTTTTATAGGTATTCATACAAAGGATGGAAAGGTCATCAAGAACAATGCTTCCACTGAATATGATTTGTCTGAGAAGTCCATTACTCCAATGGGTGGTTTCCCTCATTATGGTGAAGTAAACAATGACTTCGTCATGATCAAGGGTTGTTGTATGGGACCTAAGAAGCGTGTTATCACATTGAGAAAGGTAAGATGAAGAAGACTTCTAATATTAAATAATTAGAATGATTTGTTTCAGTAAGGACAATGTCATATTATTTTGATGAATTTAACTATAAATTAAAATTTTGTTTGGTGTTTTCTTTTTCAGTCATTGAGAGTTCACACTAAGAGAGCAGCACTTGAGAAGATCAACTTGAAGTTCATTGATACATCATCTAAATTTGGACATGGTCGCTTCCAGACACCTGCTGATAAGGCTGCTTTCATGGGCACCCTTAAGAAGGACCGTATTCGAGAAGAGGCTGCAGCAACAGCTGCACCAGCTGCTGCTCAGTCTTAAGTCAGCTTTTCTGGAATAAATTGACATAAAACATATTTTTTATTTATTTTTTTAACCCCATTTAATAAACTTATAGTTCAAGTAGTCAGTTGGTGCTATATCTAGCTAATTGTTATTATTACATAAATATTGGAAAAAATAGACTTCGAAGTCTTCATCCTATGTATAACTTATAAGTATATTAGCCAAATCAGTCTAGCCATTCTCCGTCCGTTATTAGTAAGCCAAACAACCTACATGCAAACAAACTTAAGAATCTCGGGTAAAATGATTACAAACCCGAGGATAGCGGTCATTGCATCTGTGCGAGCGAGACGCATTATATTTACACGGGAGAGTCGGGAAATTACAGATTTTTGCTCCGCGACCTAACGATAGAAATAATTAGTAAACTTAACCGTAATTCGTAAAACTTACTATATCTATATATACTAAAACCGTTTATTATTTTTGTATACTCTCATATATCTCAAATTTTTATGATACTTTTGGCACTTTTTTAATTTCTACCTGGTGTCTGTTCAGTGCTTACAGTCTTTGTTATCGAACTTTTCCGAAACGTCTTGACCAATTTTTATGAATTTTTGTGTACATTGTTAGGTCTGAGAATTATAGGTCGTATAGTATTATTTATTCCCCCAGGTGATAAGGGTGGCCCTCCAAATTTTTTATTTTTAGACAAAATTTTTATTTAATGATTTGGTATCACAAATTATAAACCGTTTTTTAATAGTGATTAAAACGCGGGTGAAGCCGCGAGAATTGCTAGTTTATAATAAAATTTTCTACCGTAGTCGAATCCGCACGTTGAATTAAAAATGCCAATTCAAGCGGAGTGAAGGTGATTCGCTAGTTATGAAATGAATAAAATTATGCCATCAATAAAACTACTACAAAATAGAGTACCTAATATGCTTTTATGCAAGTGTACATTAAAGCAGACTCGATTGAAAATCTGATGGAATGGAACGTAATTTGACATATTACATAAATACATAATCTGTTTGGCAATTTGGCACTTGACAGAGGATTCTGGCGGGAACCTTGAAAAAGCGCGGTTGACTTTAGAAAATTAATTTTAAATTTTTCCTATAAAGTGATTTTTTTATAGTTAAAGTGAATTTAAATATTGCTATTAGCGGCTGAAAAGCACAATAGCAATGGAGATAAACGAGGGGGGCGGGTCTAACCCGCCCACCTCAAAAAAAACAAAACGGACACAGCCTAGGGATGAAGGACAATCGGACTCCGGCGGTGAGCGAGATGCGTATCTGCCCTATTACAAACCGAATTATAAAAGACTATATCCGGAAAACTCAACCAACACAGACTTTAAAGTGTATGTAGAATCCATAAACGATGATAGATTGGGTAACAAGAGCCCTATATACTTAAATCATCTTTTCTCAATGGACATAAAAGGTGTGACGGGTATTCAGAGGGTGAATGCCAATAAAATAGCAGTTATTTTCAAGCAATATAATACGGCCAATAACTTTATTAATAACACTACTTTCCTCACAAAATATAACATGAAGGCATTCATACCGGCAGCGCAAATTGAAAAAACCGGCATCATTAGATTTGTTCCAACGAATATATCTAACAAAGAACTCTATACAAGACTTTCTTCAATTTATGAAATAGTGGCAATAAGAAGGTTTACAAAGAAAATAGGACAAGAGCGCATTCCATTACAGACTGTAAGCGTTACTTTTTTATCTAATGTACTACCTGATAATGTTCAATATGATCTATTCTCGTATAGAGTTTTTGAATACATTCCACCATTATTACAGTGCTATAGGTGTTTTAAATTTAATCATTCAGCAAGGATTTGTAATGGTAAACAAAGATGTAGTATTTGCGGAGGTGAACACATGTATAGGGAATGTGATAAACCAACAGAAATCAGCTGCATAAATTGCAGTGGGCCTCACCTTGCGATATCTAGATTATGTCCTATTAAAGCAAAAAAGATCATTGAAAAGAAAAACAACATATCTTATGCAGGTGTCACCTCTACAAAACAAGTCATCACCAATGAAACAGATTTTCCTCCACTCTCACCACCAAAATCACAACTTGTAAATAGTAATGTTATTGTAAATAAATCTATAAATATTCCTGTAAATAAGTCTGTACAAGATGTAAATAAAGCTAAAATAGTTAATTCTAAAGACCTTAAAACTCAAATAATTTCCAATAACGATGTACTTATGGCCCTAGTGCAGACGTTGGTGGAATTAGGCAATAAAGATGATAGTACACCGACTAATATTAAAACTATTAAAGATACATTATTAAAAAACTTAACATAATGGATTGTGTAGGGCCTAGTTCTACACAATCCAAGTTACGTATTGCGCAGTATAACATTCAAAGTGCAAAAAGTAAAAAACCTTTATTAATCCAATTTTTAAAACAACAAAATATTGATATTTGCCTTCTTAATGAGACATGGTTCAAAGATAATAATTTTAAAATACCAGGATATAATATATACAATAAAAATTCAAACAATACACATAATGGAGTTGCAATACTAATAAAACCACACCTTAAGTATAATATATTAAATACTAGATTTTATGAAGACATTCAAACAGTTGCTGTATCTGTATCAACAGGACACAGTAGTTTAACAATTCTCTGTGTATACTGTCCACCTTCAAGTGGACGGATACGAATTAATAGACTCCGTTACATTATTAATGATCTACCAAAGCCCATATTTATGAGTGGTGACTTTAATGCTCATCATATTGCATTTGGTTGTTTGTCAACGAAAAGTAGAGGTCAGGATTTATTTAATTTAATTGATGACTTAGATTTGTGTATTTTAAATGATGGTAGACCTACAACTATAAATCGCCCTAGACAAACTGCTTCTGCCATAGATGTAAGCTTTATAAGTGGCAGCCTCGCACCACTATGTGAATGGTCTGTACATGATGATACAATGGGAAGTTACCATTATCCAACAATAACAGAGATTTCATTACATATAGATAAATATCATCTCAATTCTCCTGTAGATAAGTTCATATATAAAAAAGCTGACTGGAAAACATATACAGCTCTTTCAAAAACAATGTTTAATGATTTGATACTTCAACCACATGATCCTATTTCAACCTATAATAATTTCTGTTTTCATTTAGATACTCTTAAAGAAATGTCAATTCCAAAGCTCACTAAAACAAACACTTTCATAAGCAGACCACCAGCTCCCTGGTGGAATAGTATATGTGAACAAAGTGTTATTGCTTCATATAATGCACTAAAACTATATAGAAAAGAGTCTACTATTGAAAATTATATTAATTACAAAAGAAAAGATGCCCAGAAAAAGAGAACAATTTCAGAACAGAAAAAAATAGGATGGAATAATTTGTGTAACACTTTTAATAGAAATACTCACATAAGTAAAATTTGGAATTTATTAAAAATGTTCAAAGGCATAAGACCTAAGAATAAATCATATACAAATGAGTTTATATCTCCACTCTTAAATAAATTATCAGATAATAGCAACTTAATTGAAGTAGATCAACTGAACATTCTTTTTGAAACCAACAATGATAACCCAAATTCTAAATTTTTACTGGATCCTTTTTCATGGTCTGAATTTTTAACAAGCTTGCACTCTAGACGAAATACAACTCCTGGCTTAGATGATTATCCTTACATCGTAATTAAAAACTTAGATGTATCTGCTCAAAAGTTGTTTCTTAACATTCTCAATTTGCTTTGGCTTAATAAATGTATTCCACAGTCATGGAAAACACAGTGTGTTGTCCCAATACTTAAGCCCGACAAATCTCCTGAGTTTGCTAGTTCTTATAGACCAATTTCCCTGTCATCATGTCTTGGTAAAATATTCGAAAATATGGTGAAAGTTCGTCTTGACTGGTATGTTGAATCAAAGTGTTTCATTCCACATATACAATATGGCTTCCGTAGAGGGCGTAGTAGTGCAGACAGTTTCACCTCTTTAATCTCTGACCTAAAAAATGCAAAACATAGAAAATTAAATACTGTTTGCGTATTCCTAGATGTTCAAAGTGCTTTTGACAGTGTTGATCCTGGTATACTAGTTCAAATCATGTCTAGGTTAGGTGTGCCCGGGCACTTATGTAAGTGGATTTTTAATTTTTTGAACAATAGAACAATCTATGCTAGACATAACAATATTTTATATGGACCCAAATATGCCTCAAGAGGCACAATGCAGGGTGCCACACTATCTCCATTGCTGTACAATATATACACAAGTGAAATTTGTAAATATGTAAATAATAGGAATGTAAATATCTTACAATTTGCTGATGACATTGTATTATACAGCAGTAATTACAACCTAGAGATTGCAATAGATAACATGAACAAATCCTTATTTCAACTATTACAATATTATAATGATTGTTTACATTTAAAAATTAACCCCTCTAAAAGTAGTGTTATGTTTTTTGGCAATGAAACCCCAAACTCAAATGTTATTTACAATAATGAAATTATAAATAAAGTCACTTCAAAGAAATTTTTAGGAATAATACTAGATCCAAAATTAACTTTTGAAGAACATATTAAATATATATCCAAAAAAATTCACACAGGACTAAATGTTATCAGATCACTTTGTGGTGTATTATGGGGTGCAGATCCTAAAATATTGTCAATATTGTATAAAAGTATTGTAAGAAGTCACTTAGATTATAGCTCACTCGCTTATATGAATAGTTCTCATGTAAATAAATTAGACATATTGCAGAATAAGGCTTTAAGAATAATATCTGGTGCTATGTGCTCAACTCCCATAAGGGCCATGGAAGTTGAGACAAAAGTGATGCCTTTGATTTTGAGGCGAATTTTACTTGCTGAAAGATTCTGTCTCAAACTAATAGCATCAAATAACATTCAAATAATAAATAAAATTGTACCTTATATAGATAGATCCCCAAGAAGACCATTAACAACAGCACACGGTCTACTATGTGGTAATTCTCCAACACTGTCTGATATATTTCTGGAAATAGACAATAATTTTTCTAAAATCAGAAAACAGTTACCATGGCCATGTTACTCTTTCTCTTATCAGTGTATTTCACATCCAATTAATGTAGTTCAACAGACAATAAACAATAATTCGGAAATGCTTCAATTTTTGGAGGAAAATACAATGTACTATGTTATCTACACTGATGGGAGCAAAACAAGTGATTACGTACATGCTGCTCTATATGATCCACAAGCAAAATTTTCTTCAAGTTTTATTCTGCATGAACCCTGCTCTATATTTACGGCAGAGGCATATGCAGTGTATCAGGCATTAATGCGTATTCGCGAAATCAATAACAATAAATGTTTTTTAATAATTTCTGATTCCTTAAGTTTGATAACAGCTTTAACTACCCTCACAGTCAAATACAAGTCTAATTATATCCTTTACTTCATTAAGCAAATAATTCACCAATACCACAGTAAAAATATCCAAATTTTCTTTCTATGGGTGCCTTCCCATAAAGGTATCTCTGGCAATGAAATGGCTGATAAAACTGCATATGAAGGAGTTAATGCTGTTGACGTTAGAAATACAATGAATGTTCCTATGTCCGATTACTTGCAATGTATTGACCAAAATATTCAAAAGTTGTGGTTAGAAATGTGGAAGAAAGATCAAGATACGAAAGGAAAATGGTATGGAAGCATACAAGAAAGCTTACCTGCAAGACCTTGGTATCATCGTATGCCAGATGCTTCTCGAGACTTTATTACTATCATAAATAGACTGCGTTTCGGTCATAATACTACACCGTCACACCTTGCTCGACTCGGCATTATTGCGAATGGAACCTGTTCTCATTGTAATTCAAGTGATGGAACTGTGGAGCATGTTATCTTTGATTGTCAAAAATTTTTGATTGACAGACTAGTGTTGGCCAGTGAACTCAGTGATGTTGAAAATAAGTGTGATTTATTGTCCCGCCCGCCGCCATTAAAACAATTGTTACAAGACGAACTTACTTATAAGCACATCTACAAATACATAAAGAATACAATTAAAACAATTTAATGGGATGTGCTCATAGACATATTATTACGTATACGAATAAATAAGAGTTGACCTAAAGGTTGTAATTACCAGGTCAAAAAATCCCAAAAAAAAAAAAAAAAAAGCACTTGACAGACATCAAATAAAAATTAAAAACAAACTTGAAACAGACGAATCACGAAACTGTTAACTGGCAGATATTGTTGTATTAGTATCTAAAATCAAAATATTTTGTGATTAGACTTCTAAAAATATAGAGAATTTGATATCAAATGCTTACAATTTGACATCAAAAAATAATGAATAACTCTGCGGCAAAGGTACTCGTACTATTAACTATACCTACATTTAAATGGTTTTTGTTAAATTTCAGCTGACGTAACGAATTTTTTGTTGTTGTTGTTTTTAAAATTTATCCCCAATAGGGAAAGGCAAAGGACTATAGTCACGAATTTTTTGTTTCCAGGTTGGTGAAATATTTACAGAAGCAGGTGCTGCATTTAATAAATTAGCAGAAATGACGATGATGTTACATCCAATGTCGGAACCTCAAACTAGGTATTAAATGTAATAAACATTATATTATTTTTTATATAGTTGTTAAGCAGATTTCTGGCCCGCACTAAATGTAATAACAACACATTTAGATAGTGGTTTTATTATCTTTAATGTTCTTCTTTGCACGGCTGGTTTCCGCACTTAGGCAGTAGATGCCCGTTGTGCGTGATCTTTAATGTTATGAATGATTCAAATTATATAAGTATATCAAATTATCATGTAGGTGTGGTAAAGTATGGGTTTTATTAAACTGCAGCAAGAGATGTTTTACTTTCAACAATGTTGTTTTATGTTTTCAGTTCTCAGCCAAAAACTCCTGTAAAAAGAAAAGCCCAAGAAGATCGGCTGGGGCCTTTGAGCAGTACTGGTTCGAATCAAGTATGCTATTGCATTTAAATACTTTTTCTTTTAACTTCTCTTTTAAAGAATGTAATTTGTGAAAAATGTTGTTTTTTACAGTACTATATTTACAATAACTGGAATTCAATGTAACTTTAACCAACTTGTTTTATCATATTATTTCTTTTACAGCTTACACTTAATATGCTTAATTCTCAAGAAACAGAAATGGATGTAGATACACTTGGAGGTGATGTTAAATTAGAATTTGAATCCAGCACAGAAGAAGTGGCAACATAAATAAAAACAAAATGTTAACTTCACTATCTTGTATAATTATTAAAACATCAAACACATCTCAATATCTTTGTTGATGCCAGTTGTCATGTATGTTTTTAAGAACATTAACTGTATTTTCTTTAATATTCAGTGGATTATAACACAATAATTGTTATCTTTCTATTATTTGGATATTTTCCCATTATTTTAAGTCACAGTTGTATAATAAATATGTAAAATATTACAGCTGGTTTTTCGTTTGCCTAATTTTAAGCAATATCAATTGTATTTTGGTTATTTTTAATTTCTTAGAAACCTAAAAAGTTTTACTTATACAACTAGGTTTCTTGCATTTTGACTGGAATGCTGTACATTTTCAGCCCTGCATAAGAGTATAAATGAAGATGATTAAATTAAGAGTTACATTTCATAATATAGTGTGACCATTTTATATGTGAGTCTAGTTTCTAGTATTCTTAATATTACATTTCCAACAAGCCTCTTAAAACAGGATATCCAAAATACTGATTTCTTAATGCGAATGATTGTTGTTGTCTTGTACTTTGATTTTGTCGTAATCATAACAAATATTAATCGTTGTTGAAAGAACATTCCACAATTATGAACACAGTTGTGTTCACAAATCATGTGTTCGTTTAAGTTTCTAATATTTGCTTGTTTTCAGAGAATATTAAGATCATATAATTTTATGAAAAAATCATTAAGGTCTCGTGTACAATCTTTTTAAAGTCAAATTTTTATTAAAAATCCATCTTCATGAATCTTCATTGAAATATTTCTTTTCTATAACATACCTTACACATTGTAAAATTATGTTTCTCTCATGCTGAATTTCTTTATGTAACAATTTCTCTAAAAGTGTTGAAGGTATTTTTTTTCTTAATTTAACTGAATTTCTTGTTATTCTGTGTTTGTTTGATGAGACGGACCTTTGTTTTTTTGTCTTGTTATTGGATATTTGTGCATTATTTGTTGACATATTTTCTCTGATTATTCTGGTTTCTTCAGGTCCGCTGTCATCTTCACTTTCATTATGATCAACTTTATTAGTGTCACTCACATTGTCCTGTGATATTTTACTCTTATCAACTAACTGCTCAATTGGTTTAACAAATATTTTGAAAACACTTTTATTTGGTGTTAATGTATTATTTTTTTCTTCCACTTTTCTTTTATCTTTATTTATAGGTATTTTTTCTTTATTTTCACATGTTTTATTAGTTATTTCCTCAGTATCATCTTCATCTGAAGATCCGTAGTTGCATATTAAGGATGTGAGAGCTCCACAGAGTGATGGTTCCGATGGATTACCTTCTTCAACAGAAATATTTTGTTCTTCATCTTCTATTAAGTCCTTACCTTGAGTTTCTTGTATTTCTTCTTCAACACTGTCTTCATTTAATAAATCCTGAATACCCATGAATGGTTTGAGCTTTCTGTTGTCTTCAATAGGAGGAATAATTTTACATATTTTCTTTGCTGGTCCTGCTTTTTTAAGCAAATTGGTTGATGTTCTTTTTCTATTATTTTTTTGATTATATAATACTTGTTTCCTTCTTTTGTGCATGTCTGTAATATTTAATCAAATATTTATATTCATATATTATCTACATGAGGCAGTGGTAGCCCAGCGGTAATGCGATGCTTGTATAACCGAGTGATGCGGGTTCGAATCCGGGTCTCGCACCTCTGATATTTTCATGTGCGAATCATTTCTATCATGATTACCACTTGTCTTACGGTGAAGGAAAACATCGTGAGGAAACCTGCATGTCTGAGAAAACCTAGCAAGTTTTCGTAAGAAATGTGAAGTCCGCCAACACGCACTAGGCCAGCGCGGTGGACTATGGCCTGATCCCCCTCGTACTGAGGGAGGCCCGTACCCAGCAGTGGGACATTAAAAAAAAAAGGGCTGATGATGATGATGATTATCTACAAATATTATATACAAAATTACAAAATTTTGGCTTTATAAAAGTGTTTTTATACGAACAAAGAAGCTTTACAAACTAGTCTCTATCATTTAAGTAGAATTTTGTAAAATAAAAGCCAATATTTTCATATTTTTGTTATAAAGGCTTACCTATAAAAAGACAATATTTGTATACAGACTGATTTATTATAGAAAATAAAATCTTTTGATAGCATATATTAGGATTTTTTTTTACCTTTTCTTGTATTTTTCATATTCCTTTCTCTAGTCATACCCATTTTTTCACCTCTTTTTATTTTTTCCTTCATTTGAGCTTGTTTTTTTTCAATATTTTCTTTTGTGGGATATTTCTTTTTCCTTTCTTCTCTCCATTTTTGTATTTCTTCAGGATTATTAAGTCTACCAATTTTCTTAAATAAACCAGTGGCATGTTGCATCTGAATATGCCTAGTTATTACTTGTGGATGTGCTACAAATTGGCATCCATCAATATTGCATTTCTAAAAATATGAAGAAAAAAATATGAAATTTAGGATGGAGCACGGAAAGAATTTTGTTTTTAAAGTAAGAATTTGTTCAATTTCAGTACCTAAATTTTTTAGGAACAGTACCACATATTCCACACAAAAGGTAAAATGTGTGGCACACACACTTTTAACAAATTATAATTTATTTTGGGTATCAAAGATATGTTTTCAAAAAACATGATTACAATTTGAAAGTTATCGTCTCAACCAATTTACACAAATTATTAAGCAGCTAAATATAGTTTTCACTATAACTTCAAAGCAAATACAATTTTTTCTACCTGGTGCAACTTTCTATGGTATTCCAGATGCGCTGGTGTTCTAAAACCTTTGTCACATGTTTCACACCAATATTTATATTCAATTTCCAATACTGGGGAGGTCCACACAGGTCTAGTAAATTGTCTGTTATGCAAATTATGTCTTTGTCCCAACAAATTATGTTGGTTCCATGATCTATTTTGAATAGGTCTCTGATTAAAGCGGTTTTGCATATATTTAGCCATGATGACTACAAGACCTGCAATAAAAGGTAAATGTATATTGTTTATAGTTTTATACAATTAGATATATTAAGACAGAATATAAATAAGAATCTTTGCTAGGTACTATTTGAATAAAAGACTCGTACATAATATGGCAAGAATTAAACATAATATTGTTTTACATACATAAGAATTATAGATAAGAAATTCACTACTTGAAATAAGTTACTAGGAAATTTCACATTACTACTAGCACCATAATTGAAGAATTCACCCAGCATTCTTAGATGCCAATAAGTTTAGCATAAGAATTATTTAAAATGATACATGTTCATCTAAATCCGTCAAACCGTTTCAGCGTGAAGGAGTAATAAGCATACGCAACATTTTACATTATTTATAGAGAATAATTAATTTTGTTATTTTATTTATATTTATTTTAAACTCTCATTTCTCTTTTATTTGATTTATGTGTTTTATCTTATCTACGAACTTTACAATTGTTTTATCAAACGGTCTCATTTTTGAAAATATTTATCAAAAGTATAAGGTTATAAAATTTACTTGCTGCGACGGCTTAAAATATGTTGTTTTGAAACCAAATTTTTTTTCTTCTTTCGTTAGTGATAATCTTGCAGAAAAAGTACTAAGATTCGTAAAATTCTGTTATAACATGCTTAAATCTAATCAACCATGTCAATTGTCATACTCATTTGTCAAACTCAAATATCAATAATAATGTGATTGTTGTTTTTAAAATTTATCCCCAATAGGGAAAGGCAAAGGCAAAGAGTATAGATAATATACTTGGGCAAAGGAGTATAGTCCATACAGCCTTGTCAATGGCTACCCTACCCCAGCCTGCAAATTTATGATATTTGCAATGAAAAAAATACTAATCGATAGATTTTCAATAGCTCAATTTAACTACCCCTTTCAAATTGCTCACCTTTAATTATTTAATTAAAAATCAATAAAGTCTTTGAAAAAAAATTAATTTATCTGTATATTCAAACTCCTATATCTTTTGATGTATACAATATTTGAAATTGCTCAAAGTTCTAAAACACTGCTCAAGTTGCATTTGTAATTGCTCAAGTAGAGTTTTTACCAGCTCCACTTTCGCTGATTATTAAATAATTAAAAGTATAGTTGTAACAAATGTAACGTAGGTTAAGTGAGCGTGCGCATGCGCACCGCGCATTGATTTTGAGATTTGAGATTTTGTCTTAATTTATCTGTTGGTATTAATTTTCATTTATTGGTAGATTCCAGATCTATTCTTTATGTTATAATATCTGAAGTGGAATCACGTAATGTGAACAATTCATAAATTCAATAAATTTAAAGAAATCCACCGAGAAACAGAATTAAGACGTTGAATTGGAACGATTGTCCAAGCCCGCCGAGGCCGACCGCGGTGCGCATGCGCACGCTCACTTAACCTACGTTACATTTGTTACAACTATACTTTTAATTATTTAATAATCAGCGAAAGTGGAGCTGGTAAAAACTCTACTTGAGCAATTACAAATGCAACTTGAGCAGTGTTTTAGAACTTTGAGCAATTTGAAATATTGTATACATCAAAAGATATAGGAGTTTGAATATACAGATAAATTAATTTTTTTTCAAAGACTTTATTGATTTTTAATTAAATAATTAAAGGTGAGCAATTTGAAAGGGCTACGTAGTTAAATTGAGCTATTGAAAATCTATCGATTAGTATTTTTTTCATTGCAAATATCATAAATTTGCAGGCTGGGGTAGGGTAGCCCTTGTCAATATTGTGAATTGTGAAATGTCAGTGATGGATATAGATAATCAAGTTATTAATAACAAATTGGTTTGGCTTATAACATTATCGGGTAACTTTGAATGAAAATTTAGAAAATAATTTATTTTTTTATTACTAATAACTTAGTAAAAAAGTGATCAAATATCATAATTAATTCATGTAAACGTTTCCAAAATAATTTCGTATTTGAGTTGAGGGTCATTTTCTATTAAGGTATATCCTACTAATATTATAAATGCGAAAGTTTGTGAGTATGGATGTTTGTTACTCTTTCACGCAAATACTTCTGAACCGATTACGATGAAATTTGGTATGTAGGTAACTGAAGACCCAGAATAATATATAGGCTACTTTTTATCCCGGAGTTCCCGCGGGATTGACTCCTAATATTTAAAAAATTAACGCGGGCGAAGCCGCGGGTACTGCTAGTGTATAATATTGCAGTTAACATTTATAAATTTTATAATCCTTTTTTATAAGCTATACTGCCTACTGATTTTAACTTCATGTGTATCCATACCATAGACAGACTGGACTGAGCGTTCCCTATCCAACTGTAATTAGATTTTACAAAACTTAACTAAACTATTCTATAATAATAAACGCGTCTGTCAAAATAGGCGGCATTGAGGTTTTCGTTGTTGACGTTATGCGCTGGTAGCGCCATCTGAAGACAGAGATAGGCATTGGTCGCACTCTTTCATTAGTCTGAGGGTCGCACGATCCCTTTCTCTCTTTCTAGAGAGTGGTAAATTTCATACGAATAATCCTCAGCCCATAATCTATTCTCTAAAGCCTATGATCCGATCTAAGATTACTTATTAATTATTATATAATCAAAGATCACTCATATTAGTATAGTTTCGTTGAAACGTATTTTTTATATTCTAGTTTTCGCAATAAATTGTAATGAGAAGATTCTTTGGTGTGACATTACAAGTAAAGCTTTCACCAAAAGTTGAATGTAGTATAAACTATATGTATTTAAAATCAAAGACCTATTACAATTTTTTTTCTCTTAATAATATGTTGGGACATTATTATACACAGCATTAGCTAGTTCCATGATAAGCTACGAGGCTTGTGTAATGTGTTGCAGATACCAGATAGTTGATACAACACATAATATGTAATTTTAAATACATATCTAATATCTATACTAATATTATAAAGCTGAAGAGTTTGTTTGTTTGAACGCGCTAATCTCAGGAATTACTGGAGCGAATTGAAAAGTTCTTGTGTTGGATAGTCCGTTTATCGAGGAAGGCTTTAGGCTATATTACATCTCGCTACAACCAATAGGAGCGGAGCATCAATAAAAAATGTTGCAAAAACGGGAGAAAAATATTCCGTTTGAGAAATCCCGTTGCGTGCTCTGCGTAAATGGTTAAGATTATGCAAAATTCATGTATTATGGAATTGTTCCCCTTTAAAAGTTCTAAAAAAATCCACAATAGCATATGTGTACCTTTTAAGGTTGACCCGCTATAACCCTTTTTATTATAATTAAATTTGTTTTAAGACATTATTTACGAAGGTGTTTAATAAAAATGATATTAATCCTTATCCAAATAAATTAGTTATTCATCACAAGTATTTAAATTTGAACAAAATTAATCTTCATTCATAGTTTTTACATAACTTCGCAACAAAATAATGATTACCGCGTGTAAGACGGGCGAAAGAATTTGGTTTCCAGCCTTTAGAATGCGAGCGAAGCCGCGGGAAAGGCTAGTATATTATAAATATAAAGACCCATGACTGGAGTACAAACATTAGTGCTTAGCAAATGAACGCCCCCAGCGGGACTCGAACCCCCGACCGATGGCGCAACACGTGTGCGTATAAATAAATTGAGCCAATCGTCGTTACATAATATAATTGTAATTTGAAATAGTCATTATTGAAAAGCCAAATCAATACTTAAAAAAAACACATCATGAGAAAACAACTGGACAGATTTTGATGAAATTTTGGTATGAGAATATATTAATACTCTCCGTTAAGACTTATTTAGGGGCAAACCTGAACGACGCAAAGGTGAGGCACTGGTATAAAATATTATGATTATTCAGAGAAACATGGAAAAGAGTAAGTAGTTATAATAAGTAAGAAAGAAGTTATAACAAATAAAACAAAGTAATGTCTATGTTAATTTATTAATAAGTCTTGAAAAATTGTGAGTGAGAGTGGTTTATTTCAATGAAAAACTCTGTATTTTTCTGTTCCAAGAAGAATATGGAGATTCATACAACTTAACATGGCTCTCACTAATCATATTTTCAATAACAGTATCTATATTTTCTCTAATATTCAATGAATTATATAGTTCAAAACTTTTACCAGCTCTTTTCATTCTCCTTTGGGCATTTTTGTAACATTTCCAAGGTTGTGGTTCTATAATAATTGTCCTTGAATTTTCTTTGATAAATTTCAATACTTGTGCGAATCCCTCATCTCCATTGTTAATGTGTATCCACATGGTAACAGAGAAACAAAAAATTATATCCAATATATCTTTGTTATGATTTTTTATATATTCTTTTATTAATTTACATCCTTCATCTGTAGTGATATCACATTGAGCGAAAGAAATATTACAATCAGTATTCTCTTCCTGAGCTCTTTCAATTAAGATTGGGTCAATGTCAATAGCTAGCATTTTAATTTTTGCGTTACTATATATTGTTGATAAATAAGTATATAATTGTTTTGTTAATACTCCAGTATTACAACCTACGTCTAAACATATTATTTCTTTATTTTCATTAGTTGGAAACATTTTGACATCAAAATTTTGAACTCTTTCAGCAGGACTATGAAACGAATAATAGTTAATAAAATTACCAAATTTCACAGCACCTGGGTCGTTTCCAGCATACATTAAATCCGAATCCTTTGATATGGACATGTTATATTGTCTTGCTACGTTACGGGATTAATAATATTTCTACAAAATGAGAATAAAAATGTATACAATAATTAAAATTTACATATAAGTTAATTAAAAAGATTAAAGTATCACTAAAACAGATTTTCAACTTAATCCTTTAGTTTTATGGATTCTAAGGGTACCATTAGAAATACAGATTTTACATATAGATGTATTTTATTATATTTCTGTTTATAATAGTCTTAAATCTAAAAAATACACTTTACGCCTCAAGTATGCCTATAAAAAACTTTCACTTTAAAGTTTAACTTTAGTTTGGACTTTGACAGCTGTCATCGTCTATTATCTAAGATAAAGATAGATATACGGCCTTTTCCAATTACAGCACTAAAGGCTGATTTACACGTATTAAGTGAATAAGTAGTTAACTAAATTTTAACTTAATTTTAAGTGGTTCCGTACGTGTAAACAGAAAATTTAGTAGCAAGTCGCAAGTTAAAATTTAGTTAATTACTTAAATACTAAATTAGAATGTTTTCTATTTTTTCGAATAAGTAGGTGGGCGGGGCTTATTTCTGGATCCGTTCGGACAGGTGCAATTTAGTAAAATGCATAAGTTTTGACGCGCCATTTTTTTATTGAAACTTCTTTAGAAGAAGAACGAAAAAGTAAGTCCATAGAGACACAAACACGTAAATCAAGTACCAGGCGCTCAGAGACGGGGAAGAGTTAGCGCCACCAATGACGGCTGATCATGCTGGTAATCGTGAGGAATTGTTTTTGAAGGGAAGTTACAATATCATTAGTATTTATACAGTGTGTAAACAGTGAGTTAAATATATAAATAAAGAAGTTTCACTTCTGACATGTGTAATGTATATTGAATCTTTAATTTTTTTATTATTTGAGTTTGGTTATTTCTCTAATTATTTCATCTTTTATTTCGTCCAAGACCTCACTAATAGCAATTTTAAGCACAGAATTTACGACTTTATTACGTTGTTGATTGTCCATCTTGAGTGAACTTATCTACTTATCTACTTAATACGTTTGGACACCTACTTAAATATAAGTCACATAAAATTAAGTTAAAATTTAGTTAACTACTTAATCACTTAATACGTGTAAATCAGCCTTAAGGCGCATTTTGCGGCATAATTTAACACAGCATCAAGCAAAAGCAGTGTTCGATTGTGCGAAGCGCTGTTGTAGTTGGAACATTCAACGTTGAGCATTATGCCGCAAAATGCGCCTTAGTGCTGTAATTGGAAAAGGCCGTTAGTCTCATCATCATCATCCGAGCGTTTGTCCCGGTTGCTGCCGTGGCTTTCACCTCAGAGCCCGGGGTCCGCTTTACTACCCTGTTTTCCAATTACAGAGCATAATGCGACTCAGTGGCGCACAATGCCGATTTGTGCTGATGCTAATTGGAACGTGAATATAATGATTCGATTATATATTTCTGCAAAATAAATATGTTTATAGTTTTGAATGCTAAAATAAAATTGTATTCACATTATAAACGTGGAATATAAGAAAAAGTCAATGTTATTACTCTTGTAACCTTCATCGATACACGGTATATTTATTTTTTTAACACAGCATCACGCAAAAGCAGTGTTCGATTGTGCGAAGCGATGTTGTAGTTGGAACATTCAACGTTGAGCATTATGCCGCATAATGCGCCTTAGTGCTGTAATTGGAAAAGGCCGCTAGTCATCCGCCTCCACTTCGGCCGATTTTATTGATAATGTTTGAATTTTGGCAACACTTTTGAAATGTCAGAATTCGAATAAAAAATCAGAGTATAGTATAATATGGATTATGGTTTATTGCATGGGTCTATTTATAATGACTTGTTAAAAGCGGCTACGGACCGGCCTACAAGTATTAAAACTTCAAAATCAAAATATCTCATTTTATAGATCTCAATTTGCCATTTCGACCTACGTTTGTTATTTTATAAGCCCGTTTTCCATTTTCCTAGGAAAAATCGAAATAGAATTTCCCATTTTTCCTATATTTCAAATAGTATCTTTAATCTCTAATCATATCTCTTTGAAAAATGATTATTGTTTACTCCACCAAGCGTAAAAAAATTGCCCTTATATTCAATAATTAACAAATGAACAATAAAAAAATTGTCGTGGCATATTCAATTCGAATATATATTTTGTAAATTAAAGCAGCTGATAAACGATGTGAGTATCACCTTTATTCTTTTGCGCATGCGCAATGCGCAGATAATAATTGGCTTGAATATGCCACGACAATTTTTTTATTGTTCATTTGATTTTTGAATATAAGGGCAATTTTTTTACGCTTTTACATTTTTCAAAGAGATATGACTATTTGAAATATAAGAAAATGGGAAATTCTATTTCGATTTTTCCTGGGAAAACGAAAAACCGGCTTATATAACTTATTTTTAACAAAAAAACAAAAACCGACTTCCAAACTTAATAAATCTAAACTAAAAAGTAGAAAATAATACTTTTAAGGACTTTGTTAATTTTGGAGTCGGTGCTAGCCAGGTATTTTGATTATGTTTACAAATTGATAGATTAATCAAATATGTATCTATTTAGGGTTATTTTGCTTTGGCTGGCACCGACTTCAAAATAACATATACTAATAAGTATAATAGTACTTTTTAGTTTAGATTTATTAAGTTTGGAAGTCGGTTTTTGTTTTTTTGTTAAAAATAAGTTATTTTATAATTTTTAGCGGAAAGTAGATACGTATTGTGTTAATGACTATAAAAATTTACCTTCTATTATGAGGTAAACCTAATATAGCTATAAAATAGCCTGAAAGTATACAACCATCGGTCCATAATTGCGTATTAATTATTATATTGAAAAAAAAATTCTTTAAACTGCTAACCGTTGAGGTGTTGTACCTTCCATCATCAGTTACGGTACGTGACTCAAATATCCATATAGCCCATAAAAGATTCGGCCGAGCATCGTTAATTTGCTCCTAAAAATTAAAGAGTTCCGATACTTTGTCATGGATCCCATCATCAGAACCTTACCAAACTCTCATCAAACTACCCTTGAAGTATATCCTTTCCATTAAAAAAAGAATCATCGAAATCAGTTGGCGTGATATTGAGTTATTCGTCCATTTGTCGCGCAAATACTTAATGCAAATTTAAGACTCTTATGGTTTTCTCATGGATGCCATTGTCAGAACTGGAAAATATTAAAATGGGACCACATGGGAAGCACTACCTTTCAAATAAAAAAAGAATCATCAAAATCGGTTCACCCAGTTCAAAGTTATGAGCTAACAAACATAAAAAAAAATACACAACGAATTGATAACCTCCTCCTTTTGGAAGTCGGTTGAAAATAATTAACATAGGTCGAAAGGGCAAAGTAAGATCTATAAAATAAGATTATTTTGATTTCGAAATTTCAATACTTGTAGGCCGGTCCGTACCCGCTTCCTACTCGTCTCTGACCTCCATGGTCTCTAGACCATGATATAGGCCGTGCTTTGAAGCTAAATTATTAAATTGAATTAAACTAATGTAATTATTGATACCAAAACTCTTCATTTTTTTCCTTATAACATTAATAAAAAAGGATTCGGCAATGTGGTAATATTTTAAAAGAAGCTCTGGTTTTCTTGATTCTGGAACCCCATAGAAATGGTTGACATTTCAATGACCGCATGCAATAAGTCTAATGCCTAGTGTTAGGGAATTTTAAGTATTAGTTTGATTCACACTTTTCGACATTCGTGTACTAAAACGGTTGTCGCTTGAATTTGATTCCTTCTAAACTCTGGAATTGCATGGTGTTTGATTTATTTGCGTATAATAATAATCTAGCGTATAAAGGTACCTAAATCTATTTTTCCTAAAGCTCTAATTTTTTAGTGCGGTGGGTTTTCTGGACTATATATAGTTATAGTTATATACAATAGTTCTTAGAATTACCATATTATCGTATTGTATGTTTGGTAAATGTAGAACCCTTATTGTCGAACTATCATGTAGTGATAAATTTTACGATCTAGCCACGTCCTTCCCGGGCTAAATAACAGGACATCAAAATCTGCCACCGGCTAAACCAATGAGTCAGTCATAAGACTAAAGTTCTATAACGATGTAACCAAAACTTACTTTTATATTTTTAGTTTATAATAAATGCTTAATAGTTACGTATTTGTAATTCAAAAAATCTAATACAACTGCTAGTAAATTTCTACTTATTTAGATCGTAACACTCATTCTTACTTCTTGTGGAAATCAAGCACAAAAAGCTTAATGTATAAGTAGATTTGTTGACTAATCAACTGGAAAAAATTAACCAAGTAGCATACTTGGTTAAATGTGTTTGAATATGTATTTATATAATCTTAAAAAAATATTCTTTCTAATTTAAATAATGTTGTAAACATTGCACCTACCTATTACTATTATTTTCTTACTCCTAAAGTAACTTCTAGCGATATCCCATACAAAACACATCATGATAATAATAGACTGTAATATCAAAGTGGTAATATTCTAGGCATATGTCTGACACATTAACTAAACTTGGAAGTAACTTAATAACATCTATTTAGTGTCACTATAAAATTACTATAAAAAATAAACATAAACAATAAATTATCATTATCAGAATATAACATTAAAAGTTATTCGTTCGATACGGTTCGGTACAACTTTTACTTTCTTTTTATCGTAAATATCCGCAGTTCCTTATGTTGTATCCTCATATGCAACACACATTCTTGAGGAGTGCAAATTAATTGTGCGCAAATCTACCTTGCACCCTCTATATGTGTCATTAGAGACAAAATTACTATAGTTACATTACGCTGCAACATCTACTAATAGGCTGAAATCGTTCGTCCGTGAGTGAAACGTGGGACTAAAATGTCTTAATGAAGCACGCAAAGACGACTACAATTATTGTTTTTCATACACACACATAAATCTGCTGTACACATATAAAATTATTAATATACGTACCTCACGCTTTTTTTTGTACATTTTATCGGAGAAATTGGCTTGGAAAATTGTTCTCCATCATTTCAAGTTCAGTTACGTAAGTCAGCGTGCAAGAGAATTGGTGCGGAATGGCGGATGTTTGGTGGTGCAAGTCGGTGAAGCGACTCGCCGTTATAAGCTCGCATCGTTTCCCTCGACCATCAGTTGACGCTAGGCCACCCTCATAAACGTTAATTTTATCGTTTTAAGTATAGTGTAATTAAATTGATAGAAAAAATGTGTGCTTCATTTCGGATAGCGCTACTAATTATCTGTGTAGCTGTGGTCTCCGGACATGTTCACGGACCAAGAAGGTCACGTAGGATGGATGCTGAAGACTATGCGCAGAATGAAATTGAAAGCAGTAGAGCAGATGAGAGTTCCTGGTGGCCATCGGCCGAGTTCTCCATCTTACAAAAACTATACGACGATTGTAGTGCGCAAAAACATTTAACGATGTGTCTAAAAGGCAAAGCTCTTGTTGCTTTAACGAGAGCAGTGGAACAGGTGAATTAGTGCTTTTAGTGAGAATCTTTTGTGTTCAGTGAATTTCATGTGTCTTAAATTTTTTATTGTGTTACACAGGAAAGTGTACAGCTCGCTGATGGGCTTACATTGGTTAAACAAGCTGATACGCCAAATTCTGTAGCAGAGCCTCGCTTCCTCCCAGGAATGTCAATGGAGGACAAGCTCGATACGATGCTACGTACTCGATTCCAGCAATTATTAGATACGCACACTATTTCAATGGATTTAGCCTCAGAAGGTAGAGGTAGAGGTAAGTTCTATCTTACATGAAACCTTGGTGTACATGTAATCTTTTAAATCTTAGTATTTATATTATGAGTTATATATTTTTAGGTAAGAAGGTACTACCCTACTTGCTGCTTGGGATTTTCACAACCGTTAGTATCGTAGGAGGCATTGCCTTAAAGACATTAGCTGCCATAGCAGGAAAAGCCCTCATCGCTAGCAAGGTAGCACTGACCATCGCGGGAATCATCGCCCTTAAGAAACTATTCAGTCATGATGGGGCAGCTGGCGAAACTACGTTCCAAGTTCACGCAGATGGCCACCATAGGTAAATAAGTCGCAAAGGAAACATTGTTTTGATTTAAACTATAACAATAATTCCTCGTATTTTAAAGTATATAAATTTTATACCACATTCAAAATATTGTTCTAATAGACCCACTCATTTAGAAAAAATATCTTATGAATTTATATTAAAAAATATTTAGATTAATAACCATTTAGCTTAAATCATTTTATTCTAGAATTAGGATCTTAATAAAATAAAGTACAGTGCATTTTAATACTAACCTAATTATTATTTTTATAACGTAATATTTTTGTGGATTCGTTAAATGCATACGAAAGTCTTTTTTTTTAAGTTTTGATTTCCGTTAATTCAATATTTTTTAATTCTAGTCTTTAATTCGAAGGCGGAACTTATATGTGGTGAGGCCAGCGAGGTCGGGCGCCGTGGATCCTTACCGCTACTACGCGGATCAGTTGCAAGCAAGCGAGAGTGCGTAGCCGCCCGGTAGCTGCACGACCTCCGCGACCTCCCACCTAGCTACGACACTGCGTTATAACACAAAGTGACCTCAAACCAAAGTACCGTCCACCTAATGGAAACCATAAAAACCCGATGTCCATCTTCATACTCATATCTAATATCTATGTCAGTTAGTAATAATTTATTGTAATCTATTTATTCGTGACTACGGTTTTAGGTATATTTAATGTAAAATAAATTATTTAAGGAAAAAACAATAAATATAATAACAAATGATGTGTTTTTATTTTTTTTAATAGTTCACAATCAATTTCTTTGCAAACATTCAATATCATAATTAAAAGATATTTGCTTAAAATATTCTCTTTTAAAAAATGGAAGAGTTTTCTCAATCATCAATCAATATTTAACAGTTAATATTAAGTTTTAATTAAATATACAGATCCGCTTTCTTTACATGCTCTAATGAGCTGAGGAGTCTAGAAATGTGTCAAGATTTTCCACCTATGTGAGTGCGGCAGTTATGAATGTGGAAAGTAGAAAGTTTTTACCGATTCACTGAACATGCATGCATAGATACAGTTACTACGCCCGGGCACTCCTGATCTCCTTTCCACTTCGATATTAGAATGAATCTGTGTTCATTCGCTTCGTGCCACAATCGGGTAATATCCGCATAGCTTCAATAATTTACTTCAGTTATAACACTGCTCACATAAACTAACAGATAACTAGGTATCTCTATTGAGGAGGGCAGTGATAATGCAGCGCAGTGTGGTATGGCGTTTGTTCGGCTGCGGAAGGTCAGCTCGTTGATTAGTCGGGTCCGGGTAAAGGCCGACCACATTGCGCGTTTGTGCTCCCGAACGGTGTTTATAATGCAGATATGTGTTTGCCCAATCGGTGCACGCTACGTTGGCTATATGGCATAGTTAATGCGGCTCGAATCTCTTTGCATACGCAAATATAGGGCGGGCGGTCCAACTCTGATTAAGCGGGACCATGGCGGTGATGTTGGCTTCATTTCTGTTTTAGAAGCGACATTACGCTTGATTAGTTTTCCACATTTTAGAGGTATTTTAGAATCAATCGTACAACGGTCATTTGTTGTAATTTCTCATTGTACATATAAATAAAGAATCTGGTTTTATTACATTACTGCAATGAGTATATACAAAAATTAAAAAAGAAACAAATTCAATTAAAATAACTATTAAATCTTATGCGTACATCTTACTGAATTTATACGATATTGATAGGGTTCAATTTGAGTAGAAAGGGAACATTCCTTATTTATGTGCACCTATCAAGTTTAGATATATACTATTCTAGATGAGAAATCTCAGTGGACCTTACAGCATTTGCCGATATCGTCTACTTATGCTGCTTAGTTGTCCATCAATAGCCGCCTTTAATATTCAATGGCCTCTGTCTCAAATTAGACTATCACACATTACTATATAATACAGAACGAGAGCTAGCGCTAGATTTTTAACTACAAGTTTTACTTAATATCATCTGCAACCATTACTTTTTTAATTAATTTGTTAGATGTATACTTAAGACAGATAATACTCGTAATATACTTTAATTTATAAAACGTTTTTGTTTTTGGAAAAAGGACACACTTGTGTTGTAACAACAACAATACAACTCAAATTCTCAAGATAAAGGCAGCGTTTAATTCGAGGCTTTGTCTCTCCAATATTGACATTTATGTCATTGTGTGTGACATTTCATCTTCCAGCCTCCACTTGGCCAGCGAGGTGGACTATGCCGGATCCTTTTTAAATTGAGAGGCCCGTGCACGGCAGTGAGACGTAATAATACACCGCTTTTTACGTACATGAAATTATTTATATTATAACGGCGTTATATCCTCATATAGTATTTTTTATACACACCTAATATCCCAATCCAATCGAATGCAAGCTTCGAATAAATATAAAAAAACATCCGCAAAAAATTAATTAACGCAATTAGCAGATTTTCTACATCCATATAATTTTTGCTGAAATGATTTTTAACTTCAATTTTTGCTAAATATAGGTTAACCCCTAGCGGGACTTGAACCCGTGACCGCTGGAACAGCAAGAAGGGTAACAACAAACTAAGACATGTTGTAAAATATTTCAATTTTAATAGTACGTATACCAGAAGTAGTCAAAAAATCTTGTATATTTTTCTTGTACATGTACGGACATAACATATGAGACTGCGGGCGTCAGTCGTAGAGCGAAGTTACTTTACGGGCGAATGGTCAAAGTATCCGACATAAACCTATTTTGTTCTCTTCTTATATTGGATGTACGCTCCCTTCTTCAGCCGCCGCGCTGCCGACCGTTGTCCTTTGAACTAGGGCTGCCTGAAAAGATTTTATACTTACATTTTATTAACTTCCTTTCATTTAAAAAAATAATGATGTATGAATAGAAAGTATTTTAATATTAGTGGCTTAATTAGCAGACTAAAAAAAATATACTCTTAGTTGTCAATGGCATCTGTACTTTATAACAATATTTAAATAGTAATCGTGGGACTGTAGAAGCTTTCCATGTAATTGTTTGTTCTAGATCAGATTAAAAATACGTAAGTTTTACTTTAAAGTACACAATATGCTCTACTGAACATTTATTATTATCATTATATTAATCAAACTACGAGTATATCACTTGTTGTATCACACTATGTTTGTATCAATATATTTATACTTTCTTATAAGTTATACAACACAGATACAATAAAATTAATATGAATTATTTTTACATTAGACAGTTAAAATGATATTTTTTTTAACCTTTTTCGTTTTAAGCTTATCTTCATTAGCTAAACTAATTTTAAGCGCTAGAGGGCGAGAGTGGGAGAAGGCTTGGTAAATTTTTTTCTTGAATAAACCTATTACATCCATAAAAGGTTAAATTACGAGTATATAATGTGGAAACTTCTTGATAAATTATGTAAAATAACAAAAGAATAAATAAACTCGCATAAATATTTTTGCGTAGCAGAAAATTATGTCGTTTGCTTGCTATATGGGATTTGCTTTTTGGTTCAAAACCTTTTCAGGATGTAACAGATTGAATTGATTGAAACTTTTTATGAGTTTCGAAGTTGTGTACTATACAACAAAGACTAATATTACAAAAATAACAATATGATTGATAATACATCAATTGCATCAGGAACTGTTAAGTAAATGTACCCCTAAGTAGATATAAAGATGGATTTTGAACTCACTTTTTTTTATTTTTTTCTGGGAATCGATAAAAAAATGTCTGCTTTTAAATAATTTTTATCATACTTTGCTTAATTAAGTAATGTGTTGTATGTTCAGCCCTGAGTTTGGGCGGACTGTGAGGAAGTTTTGTTGGGAATTATGTTGGTACGTGCCAAAGCCATTATTGCTGCGAGAAAAGTTCATCAATTTCATTTCTATCTCTGTACACGTCCAACGCTCTCGCTTCGTGCTCCATATTAGATAAATAAGGATACATCATACCTACTGGCTACATATCTGTTATATAGAATTGAAGGTACCATAGAGAAGATTCATTTACTTCGTACCTTCTTAAACATTTACAAACTTAAGAGTATATTTAAAATAAATTAAATTTTATTCTTTAAGGCAGTGGCAGCCCAGGTAACGAGGAAAAACATCGTGAGGAAATATGAAAATTTTCGAAAGACATAATATGAAGTCCGCAAATCGCCATTCTGACTAAATTAATAACAAATATTAAAGCATTTATTATTTCAGATTCCTACTTAAAATAAAATAGGACGAAAGCTCGTATTAAAAATCTATTAAGCAGTTGCAACAAAGATTTTTTTTTAAGTATAAGTACCTATATCTGTGATAACTTATCATAATTATGACATGCGCAATTTCATAACTAAAATTCTCGGTTCGCCCGGATGTGTCTTTTGGTAGGTAGCACACATATTTTTTTGTTTTATTTAATGTATTATAGTTTAGCAAATTGATTAAGCATTTTGACGGCCATGTTTTTTCGACTTTAATTAAACGGCTTGTATCATTTCTGATAAGTATTTTACGAAACCTAACCCTAAAAACTAATCGTGTAGATTCAATAAACGCGATAGAAAATAATAAAAATATATTTAAGAATTATATAATATACTTACATAAATTAAAATAAGGTACTAACTAATACAAACCACCGACACCAAAAGAAAACACGTAATGTAAAAATATATATCAGTTTCATCGTAATTTGTACGAAAGATTTTCTTACACGTAAAAGAAAGTAGTGAAAGTAAGTAGACACTCACACGCTTGCCTGTGGAAATAGAATTATTGTAAAGTGCATTTCGAATTGAATTATAATCATCTGACTTTCTAATTTTCACTCTTACAAAGACAATTTAGAATGCCTGGAAAAGTTAATTCACGAAATAGGTATCTGAAATAATATTTAATTCATGGATTTAATAATAAGTTATTGGCGATATTGCTGTTATTATAATTAAGGGGTTTTATTCTTTTAATAAAGCGAAGTTTCAAAATTAGGGTTAATAGCATAATTTGTGCTGATTTTCAGTGGACGTTACTGCGGTTTGTGTACTAAAATGAGAATACAGGTACAACGTAGACCAACTAGTTGATTGCTAGATTAGATAATGAGAGTTTGTTTTCGTGGTCTATATTTCGTACAATTTTGGTTGAGTTGATTTGAATTCATAAATAGATACAATTTGTCTCCTATATTAGGTGTTTTGAAATGAAAAAGTGTATACGAATTACGTTTCTCCTCTTTTAATCTTGAGCAATTTTCGTGATTAGCTAATATTAACTGGTCGTGCCCACAATTTAACACGTAAGGTATTGATTATTGAATATTAATATGTTACTAATTGTTACTAAGTTAAGAGATTAATTCTAATACAGACAAAGACAACTTGTTCCAATGCAAATCTCAATTTAATTAAAGTGTGTCCAATCTGCTGGCTTACTGATATACTTATCATTATAGCAGAACATGTGTTTATAATATGAAAACGAACCAATTTTTAACGAATTACACGTTTAACGAATAACAAAAATATGTTATATTTTGTTTTAAATGTTTTTTAGTCAAGAAACTATAAAATATGGGAGAAAATTCTTACATTTATGACTTTGTTCGTTAATACTTAATAACATTAACAGGCATACATCAAAAATCATCATTCTCTTTACAATCATCTGACTCCATTTCATGATTCTGAGTTTAGTCGTGTTGAGGTTTCGTCATAAATCAATCAGTGAGTGAGCGCAATTTCTCTTTTAACTACAAGTATATAGTAGCTATTTTATCTGTAGTCACTAAAGTAACTTTTTGTTATGATTAAGATTTTATATAATCTCAATGAGATGAATCTCATTAAGTACTATTAACTATAGAATATTTCGGATTACCGTGGGGAGCTTCAATTAGCTGTGGCTAGGGTGTTCAGGTGGCCGTCGTCGGCCGCGACTGTGCCCCGAAGACCTCCCTGGGAGGCCAGCTAACAGACCTTGACTGATGTATGGGTGACTTCATTACCTTATCGCTTGGTGATAACGTTCAAGATAGCGTACCACGGTGGTAATGCAAAGTTTGCTGACCACCACCCTCTGGACGTTAGTACGGCCGTCATTATGTGTCATTAGTTTTGCGACACTGACCAAATGACTGGTCTGTTATATCGAATGACTCATTCCGTTCGTGATTAGTCTCTGTGATTTTCTAAATGCACAAAAGTAATTTCAAGCCAAATCGAGCTGTAATTTATGCAGGATATTCGTGTTTACGCGAAATCAAAGCAAGAGTTTGTGAGATTTATACTAATTATTACAACAAAATTTTAATTTTATTTGCTAATTTTCATTTATTAGTTTTGTATTCAGTTTTTGTTTTCTTCGCTTTTGTTAGGTGTTCTCATAAAATTGCTTTAGCTTTTTAAAATGAATCCATTCTAAGGTGGGCATCTAATGGAGGCAAACTAATTTACGGCGCCGTCTTGTGTGCAGAGCGAGCTATCTCCCGCCCTAATTATCTCATATATTACCCTTAGCAACATAAGTGACACGTTATTGGAAATTTGCCATGATGTGCACGTCTTTGTAACTAAAGAATGTAAGTTTATTAAATAATAATAAAATTATGATTTTAACGATTTATAAACATTAGCTAAGTAGTAGGTGCATAATGTAAATTGAACTCTTAATAAACCATACTAGATTAAAACATAATGTGGAAAACGAAAACCATGTCGTTAGCTAAACCAAATATAAGTAGCAATTTAGATAAAAGTTCTTAGTTAAATATTCGTAACTATAGACACAAAGCTCAATTGATACGATATAAGAATTTTAAATATATAACAGAATTTTATACGAAATATTGCTTGTTGCAGTTTAAGTTGATCGGCGTTTAATGTAAAGTGTCTGAAGGAAAATATTTAATTCCCGGTGGAATATAATCGTCCGTTTGTAATTTATATTGTCTGCTGCAGAGGCGAGTCCCACTGCACATTCATTTATTTTATATGCCATTTACAATTGTCGGTCGATGGTCAAGGGAGCGGTGAGGGATGAGGTAGGGAGGCTGGACGACGTTGCCTTCGTTCGTATTATAAAACCGTGCGGTCATCTGCGAAGCCCGTAATTGTGTTCGTAATAGAAGCCGCTCGGATGAATTGTAAACGCTCGGCACATGGCTCTCGTATCTGTATTTTATCACTTTCTCAGAAGTATGAACAATTTCATTGAAAATGATCAAATTACTTTCGTCTTATTGTACGTTTGTCGTTATTGTCTTAATTTATTAATACTAGCGACTTAACGTCTCTAGGTACGTTTTATTTTTTTAGAGCGCTACTCCTAAACTCCTAAAATTTAATTTTATAAAATCAGTATTTGCCTATGAAAATCCCATTAAAATCGGTCCAGCCGTTTCGGAGATTAGTCGGATCAATCAGACGAAAAGGCAACAGACAGAAAGATTTTAAAAATTGAGTTTTTCTTATAAGTACCGTATATAATGCAATCAGTTATTCTTGGATTCTTGGAGTGCTCACTCCATACCCAAGCGGTATAAAAAAAAATTCCTAACTTCTTTAAAAGTTCTTGCTTTCTTGTGTCCGTTAATAATTTATATATTCAACCTATTTTTTTTTGTGCAAGTATATTTGGTAAGTCTGAGAATAGGTCGTATTCCGCTAAGTGATAAGGGTGACCCTCTCCACATGTTTTATTCTTTTAAAATACTTATAACACTAAATTTTCAACCTTCTACCACCAATCCCTATTTTTAATAGTTTTTATATTTTAATTAGAACGCGAGTGGAGTCGCGAGAATTTCTAGTTTATAATATATGTTTTCCTTAAGAATTAAGATTGTAAGCGAAATGTTTATTTTCAAGAGAAGAGATTTAATACTAAAAGTACACAAATGTTATCTATCAATCATCACACTATCTTATAATTAATTCTCCATACACTAATCTTATTAAGAACTCATTTTCTTAAATATAAGATAGTTTCTTATTATAAGAAGATAAAAATCAATAGCCATTCCTTTAGTCGCTGCACTTTTCGCATGAAAGTCGAACGAGCGGCAGCCAAGAGGCTGAGTGCCTCTGTATTCTTTTGTTTTTTAATTATAACGCTGCGAGGGTGGGGCGGCTCCCTGTCAAGTTCAGTGGAGGTGCTTTCTTGTTAAGCGCGACGGGCACTCGCCTCCTACATGGCCCGGCCATTTATTTCGTAGAACTTATAACCTGACCCGCGTACTTATGAGCGTCGCCAATAAATATAGCAATGACCGGAGGCTAGCGCGGCGGTCCCTGTCGGATGGTCGAGAGGTGCGGTGGCGGGAGCGGGATGGAGCGGCTAGGTGGCCGCGGCGAGGCATTGTTAGCTAAATATCTAGGTGGTCAGTTGGGCGGGCGGGGGTCGGGCGGCCGAAGACGGGCGGCCGGGCGCGTCGGGCGGGGCGGCGGACGTGCCGGGCCCGGCGCCGGCCGATGTATTGAGCGCGTATTGCAGACGCGGTCACGCGCTGCAATATTGCGTTCGCTCTGCGATATTGCCCCTCAGTAACTCAATTTGATAAATTGTGCAAAGTTCGCCGGCTCTGTATTGCATGAGCTCGATCGACACGTCGCTACATCTAGATGTAATGAAATTTACTTGTATTCATTTACACTTCAGCAGCTCCACGCTTTGTGTTCCAAGAAATCTAGAGCCAAACGTTAAGATGCTTTTAATTCTACTAGGAGAAAAGATTCCTTATGTATGTTGCCAATGTCTTAAATGGTTGCTTATATTTTTTATGAGTACATATGCATTTATAATACTTATTTATTTCAATTTCACTTAGTTAAAACATGATAATAATGTTATTGAAAACGTTAAATTCAAACTGCGTATAAATTCCTGTGTAATTATATTAAATAATATATTGTTAGGTAACACGAATAATATTTCATAACACTTGCAAAAAGTTTATAAATTTACTTTATTTTTCATAAACACGATCAAAATATAGACTACATTTTTTATTTTATCAGTACCTATTCTACTTGATCTAGTTAAAAACTAGAGATCAAAATGCATGTATCTAATCAACTTTAATATATGACTAAGATTTTTTATAAGCATGTAACTGAATTAAACTTTAATTACAAACTTTTATGCAATTTATAAATATTATTTGTACTTAAAACGATTTTTAATCATGAGTTGAAAATCCATAGACCAAAATAGAAACTTTAATTTGAAAGAAACTTTTGAAACTGAAAAAACAAAGCAAACCACTCTCGGAAGTAACCGAGAATGGAGAGTATTCGTGTATTAATAGAGCAGGACAAAGTATAAAGAGGTACAGAAAATAAGAGCTGCCTCACATTGACAACGTTTAAAATATAACAGTAAAAAATATTTTCAGTAAAAAAGTTTAGACTAAGGTAGAATTTTTGATGAATATTAATGTCAAAATACTTTTTTTATGAAAAGATTTTATTCCTTTAAAATTTATAAATTAATATACACCAAAAAAAAAGCTTAAGTTCAAGTACACTTTATTCATAAAATATCGTACACTACTAAGTCTTATTGTAAGTTTGAGTATAAAGTACTTAAGATATAATAACTAAACTAGATGTTGAGTTTTAAAATTGGTATCAGCCATATTATAATACGATGAGGATTTTTTAAACTTCACTGGAATTTTAATAAATTAAAAGTTGTATTAAAGTAGTAATCTACACACTTATTATTCATACAATATTGTTTAAAGTTGGAAAGGCCTAATTTAAATAAAAAAATCATGATTCAGAATTAGGCAGCAGGTGAGTAACATATACCTAAGATTAATGAAAACTAGATATTGAAGTTAAATATGGAAAACTTGTTTGATGCCTGTCTAGAAACAAAACGCGCTTAGTGTGGATAGGAGCGACTGCGTTTTCAGCGATGGCGTGTGGCCGCGGCTTCAGGATTGAGAAAATGATTTATATTGTTTGTGTAGTGGCGGTGGGAGGCACGGGTGGTAGTAGCCTGTCGCTTTCTCAAGCAGATCCAGTCCACTGCAGATATGGGCGAGTATTATTATTGATCCAGCTGGGCGGTTGGCGGTCGGCATTTCCTACCGCTCATACTCGGGCGGGCGGGGGAGAGGGCCCACTCCCGACATATTTATTGAGGCGCGCGGGAAGGGAACGATGCGGGAACGTATGGACGTACAACTTATTATATCGCAGGCCACCTCGCGGTGCACTAACCTTTAATGAGACGGGGCGCGGGTCGAGACGCGCGCCTTCGCTCTCGCCCAACCCCGTCTCGTTATGATATTATATCAACTTATAACGGCCAATAGCAGGCGGTTATGATATTGTAGGCGGGTGATAGCGAATGCAGGCTTCAGTTTTTCACCGTGGGCGGGCGGGCTTCTAATATTTTGTGAAGATTATAATGGGGTGCGAAAATTGTTTGAGTTATCTTGTCCAATCATAAGCTTATTAGAAAACGATATGTATGTTTATGTTTGTATATCGTTAAGTAGGTTAATAAATGTTATGATTTTAATAATTACCTAATGATGAATATTTTTCAAAATACACATAGGTAAGTTTTGTCGAGATTCAGACTTGTAATATATTTGTTAGTATTCTTAACAAGATTAAATTTTAATGTCTTTAATTTGTAACCAAATATGAATAAAACGGCTGAACGTTTTAAGTATACTTTAGTGTATGACATAAAAAGAGTATTGAATTAAAAGGTATCCTTGTTCAGCAAATGAGTTGATAATAAAAGGATAATAAACAAGCGCCTTTGTAACAAACTATAACAGATCGGTAATTGCTTCCACGATGCCTCCTCGCGTTATTACGCCTTTTACGACGCCGTATAGGGTGAATAAAACATTTTTACGAGCGGCCATGGCTGTTATAATACGATACCTATGTACTATCCAGGTAATAAAGAATAAAACTGTTTTCATTATATACATCCTTATATCTTTACATAAAGTTAATACCATGTCACCTTGACTAATGCGAGTTTATATTTAAATGATATCAAACAATAATTATAAATATTAGTATAACAAAACGTTTTGTGATTATTTAATCATACATTACCAAAGTAAACTATGTTAAGATAAACAAAAACAGCATGGATGCTTTATTTATATAACAGCTGGTCACCGTAATGTTGGGATATATTGGACTTGTCCCTTCAAAGTTTCCTTATGAGAGGTCGATAATTCAATATAGATCAGAAGTCGGAAGCAGAAGATATATGTCCCTCGACGATCGCAGGCGCGGGGCGGACACATGGCTCCGGTCACTCAAATAGATTACGTCATAGTGTAATTCCATCCCAGAGTACAATTTAACAATTATAGCGACCGGTGCATAAAGTTCCATATACCTCTAGATGTTGTATGTTCTGTTTGATTCAACGCTGCTGGTTCTTTGTCATTCATGCCCATTACATCGCCGAAGTTAGATACAATACGAATACTTATTTTTTATTTTTTACTCTGGGGACACTTTTTCGACCCTCGTCCGAGCGGCCTCTTTGAAAAGTGGACATCGGAACGCGAGGGAAGGAGCCCCCGAGGACACCGAACAGAAAATGCGTTGTAAACATTGCGACTACATTCAATTTCCCGTCATTTTTCAAACTGATAAATAATTCTGTCATCGAACGCTCGGACAGGGGTCGCTATGAAGTGATTGTCGACGGACGGCGGCCGTAAAAAATAGCGGACTATGAGCTACTCTCTACTCCTCACTTGTATGTGTGCGATAAATTTCTTTTTTATTATCAGATATCGAGGGACTACGGAATCAAATAAAGCGCTCATATTTAATTCATAAGATACCGGCCATATAGTACTTACGCTACACTATTTTATTTAAGACGCAGAAGATTACGAACGTTACGATGTTATATCGTATTTGCAGGAACCCATATCTACTGGATAATGTATAGATTTTAAAAGTGTAATAGGACTGCTATTATACATGCGAAAGTTTGTATGCGTACGTTTGTTACTGTTTAACGTTAAAAAGATTTTGGATTAAATCTGGGTATTAAACACAATATAACCTGGAGAAAAAGTTGATTACTGCTAGCGAAATCGCTATCAGAAATTATTAAAAATACTTTGACTATTGACTTTGAATGCAAATGCAAAATTTCAGCATATAATTATTTGTTTTGTTTATTTTACAGTGATAGTCCTAATTATTTTAACTTATTATTTATATCAACAATGATACTTCGAATGTCCGGCAGATGTTTTCAATACAAGCGATAGACAAAGCTGGGTCACTCTGAGTATTAAATAACTCTCCGACAGCTAAATGAGTAGGGGACGCTGGCAACGTGGCTTTCCTAAATTATATTATACGATAGTAGTTTAAGCCGAGAACCCAAATAATGTACCGGAAAATAGGTAGCTACGTATGTTTTTAAAAATAACTTTATATTTAAATTAATATCTTTAAAGTATTAAGCTATTATGCAAAGTTTCAACAGAATTTATGAATAAGATGGCTTTGCTGTGTATCAACTTTTTTATAAGTAGGTGACAACAAGCTTTGCATTAATAACTTGAGTAGTTACTGATAGCAAATTAAATACATTTTGATCGGTAATATAAATGGTGTCATATTTCCAGAGTGAGTGAGAACCATATTCCGTTATCCATACCTAAAGGTAAACTACTCGTAATAGGAAGAAATTACAAAAAATCGTTTCAAGATTTTAGGAAAAGCCTAACTTATATATATACTCGTATTAAATGTCTCTTTACAGAGATTTATACATATACGTTTTCTTTGAATACAACTTTCTTTGCTTTCTTATGCTATTTATAAAAACAACTTGTAAAGGATTTTAATAAAATGTACATCAATATAACATAATAATGATTATGTTATTTAGCAAAAGAGTTTTTCTGTGTCTGTACTCATTCGTATTATTTTTTAGTGTGTATTATACATATTATGTTTGTATATTTATATTATGAAGTAAAATGATGTAATGGCGATATTAATTAATTCGTTTCTTGAGTACTTGTTCACGCTCTTTACTCTTTAGAGTAGTTTCGTTTGCAACTAGTTCTGGTAGTTGACGCTAGGTGGCAGGTTAACGTCAGACGCAACCGGGCTTTCATAAAATGATTATAAAAATTACTAAAAACCAAGCTATTTAACGTTCTAATACTTAATCTAAAATTTAAATAACTTTTGAAAGACAATTTTAATTAATTAAAATTAAACGTGAAAAATGTCGTGAACTTAGGTCTAGCATATATTTTATTTATTTATCAAACGTAACGTAATTTTTTTCAAGTTTCTAAATTAAAATTTAATAAACTGTATAGGGGGGCCTACGATAGGGGCTTTCTAAATATTATTATGTTTAGGTTAGTCTTTATTTTAAGAGGTAATACTTACACAAATTCTTTTGATATACCTAAATATTAAATACCTATTATAAACCAAGCTTTTATTCGCAAAATTGTTCACCAAACACCTTGGGATGTAAGATGAAGTATAATATTATTGAATACCCAAAAATATTCATAAGGGGTTAAAGTAAGTATAAAGTAGGTAAACGTCAATAAAGATAAAAATAATGCTAGTATTAAAAAAAGTGTTTATGTTATTACGATATAACTATAAAAAATCAAAATTTACTATAAATTATTCATGATAACTAATTTGCTGTGATAATATTAATGGCAAACATTACATTACCCGTAAGCTCGAAATAACAAGAGATTCCTTCTAAATCCACGCGGCGATTGCACCGAACAAGCCTGATAGGAACTCAGTTTATATTTTATTCATACATTGTATTGTTGGAATATCAATTGCCTCGCCCGGCGGTAGGTAAAGGGTACGTTTCCAATCCGCACGGGATTCACTTAGATTTGAAGGAAAATAGATTTCGATTTCGAAAGCTGCGACAAAGCAATCCGATATATTTTTCAGACAGATATTGCTAGCGATTTCTTTTAAGCTTTGAAATATAAGGGAGAAAATTCATGGAAATACGTTTATATTCTTTATATCATGCATTGTTCGATATTAGTTATATTGGTATAATATTTGAAATGTAAGATGATATAAAAATCTGTTTTATAAGGATAGGCTTTCGTTAAAAATTATATATTATTTACATACGAGTTATTGTTTTAAAAAATGTATGTGGTTATACAATTAATGATGGCAGCCATATCTGATATCAACAGCTTTAAGAGTTCTGTGCGTCTGTCGGACGATGGATTTTTACAGTAGATTCAATATCTAATGAAACATAATCACTGCTATGTTATATTTTAATCGATTGAGTAGTACTAATACTTTGAAGTATATCTTCCCCTATTCTTGCGCTCCCATACAAACTCATATTTAGTGCCTGTGGGCTAAATGAAAACAAAAACGTGCGCAAAGACAGTGTTATTAACTAGTCAATAATAAAAGGCATTTTGAAATGTACTTTATGTTATTCCAATCTTATAAACATCGATTTTATATTTCCATTTCGGCTAACCATTAAAGCGAGTAAGTTCGCGGGAGGTCAATGTCATTTAAAGCCGGAGACGGGTTATTTCCTCTGTTTTTAATTTTGCCGGCAGACAATGCATTAAAGGAAAACGTAAAGGAAAACATAAAAGGGGAAACCGACCCCTTTAAGAGTGATTAATTTATTATGTTCTTTGTTTCTATTTTGATTTGGTTTCATGGAAGTTATTTTACTTATGTATATAAATTACAGGTTTATCTTCACTAGGCATATCTGTTGTATATGCAGGTAATGCGATTTGTATTTCTTTTTATAGGAATATTAAATCATTCCATGATGTTTTAGGACATTTTAGAAAAGTCGTAATGGTGTTCATTTAAAATATTTCGCGTTATAATTATAACTTGGTAATTAATGGTAATTTAGCTGATGGCTCAATAAGGGCTTAGGAGAGCTTTTACTAAGTCAGTTTAGATGAACATAAGTTATGTATCAAACTCGTAAAAGTATCACTCGTGCAATATAAAAGTTAACGACACAAGAAAACGCGTTTTCCACAACATTAAAGATAACAACAATACGGGGGCGAGCGAGTGTAGAGCCTCCCGTGAGGGGGCGGGCGGGGGTTGAGAAAAATTCAATATTAATATGAAGGAGGTGCGAGTGAGAAGCCCTGGCATCTCACTCGCGCGGCCAATGGCGACCCGCATTGCCTTTGCGATATGATGAATTTATGGATGTAATAAAAGCGAGGTACGCGATTGGAGGAGCGGTCACGAGCTACTTATTTTTTATTTTCATATAAGCAATATGAACTTTAGGTCGTTTCAGTTTCATTAATTCTAGGAAGTTATAAAACCTCAGCGAGCAGTTGTTCCTTTATTCAAGAGTGTAATCAAGTGTACGTTTAAGATTCGAAGCTTTAAGATTCGGAGCATTCGTTGTACAAAGGATCGTAACTGGCAGTTGATTGAGGCGTGAACGACGCTCGACCGCGACTCGGTTTTCTTTCTTGATTTACTTTTCAAATGGACGAAAGTGATACTCTAGTTTTTTTAAACTTTTGAGACAAACTTCACTAGTATTCACTTCACTGCTAGCAAAATGCGCTATTTTAGTCCATCTTTCGAACCGATTCTTATCGTCGTAAGATAAAATGTAAAAACAAACAATAAGTAATATAGGATATTAAATGATATGAAGTTTTCATAATCAAACAAGAACACTTATTTGCCATAATGATATACTATTATATCTTACATACAACAGGTACTTGTAACGTTTATTAAGAATACTTAAATAAACTAATAGATAAAATGTAACATTTCAATTTTGCCAGTTTAAAGTGGAAAAGGAATCAATTATGTTTACGACAGATCCGTAAGATCAAAGTAAGCGCTGCATAAATAAATCGGTATATCTGAAAGGAATTGATACCGTCTATAATGCGTCGGATAGGAAGGCGTTCAAATGGCAGGGTGACAGCACCAGCGGCAAAGACAACGCAAACAAAATAAATAGGAGGACGAAGTGCGAAGCGAGGCGGAAGTATTGGGGATCTCTGTGTAGTTTTGAAGTCCAATTATATCAGGTGGCTCAGGACTGGAGTACCGCCCGTGGCAACGTCTGCACGTCTGTTACACATGCTTCCGCGAATGCGAAACGCCAAGTGTCACCTCAATTTATTGACGTATATTTTAAAATAAATCTAGTTTTTTCACAATTGTAAATATATGTTACAATCTGTAGACAATAAAATGTCTTTATATAGGAGTTTTCGTCGTGTTATTGCTTTTTTTATTGTTATATTGCTCTAAAAATAAACTACAGTAGTTTATTGTATTGTAGAGAGAAATTATGATAAAACATACAATTTATGTTATATATAAAAATTCTTGTGTCAAATGTATAGGTACCTAAATATTATTCAAAAATATATTTTTATATATAACAGAAGTAGTAGTAACTTTTATAATGCTAAAGCTCTATATACATACATACATCCATACCGCATACGTTTTGTAGGCTTACAATTAAAGTAATAATGTTGTAAAATTATTCGCACATGAAAATATCGGAGTTGCGTGAGAACTTCTGGGTTAACACTTTCTATGATTTTCCTACATAATTACCAGTTGCCTTACAGTGAATGTTTTCCTTCATATCTTGAGCATGTCTGAGAAGTGCACTATGCAGTTCTCCAAACCATGCAGATTTGATAACATAATATTATATTATGACTGCGACTCTTCCTACTATATGACTTCGCATGGATGTATACTCGAGTTATTACTTAGATTTTTTTGTGTACCAGATATTTGGTACCGAGATTATAACTTCATATTTAGTTCGTAAACGAAATCGAATCGTTCGAAAATCCAAATAAGTTAATACTCTGAAAAGTATTTTTGAATATAATTGTTTTAAATACATTATCTAAGGAACAAAATGTATATGCAAACAGAACAATAGTACAGTATATGAGCTTAAAGCAGGAGTTGGTCTGCAGCGAGATTCCTTTTTCATTGTTGCGTGTATTTATTGTAAATCTACTCATACCGCTGCTCGCCCGTTAAAAGTATTCGAACATAACTTTTGGCTCGAGTACGGAATCTGTGGCGGACATTGTTAAAATTAATGTGAAATTTACTATACTTTTGTCTTTGAAACAGTTAAGCTTATTTATTGTATTTGTGGATTAAGCAAGTTATGTAGCTTTTGTATTTATAAGAATAAAAACGAATATAAAAGATAAGAAAAAAAAGGTTTAAAGTTTATATAGACTTTTAGCTGACGCAAATATTCCATCATTCATCAAATTCATCATACAAGTATCTAATTCGCACCATATTAATTAAAGTATTAACTTAATATCCAAAATAACAATCTTTAGTGAATGGATTGATTTTTTTAAATTTCTTAAGTCACAGTGATGAGTGATCATTACTGATCTTGACAAATATTTAATTCCTTTTCTTTTAAAATGAAATGTTATTAAAATATATTTCACAAAACAATATTTTTATATAATAAAGAAACCTTATAAATATTGTAAAAGTATCGCTGTTAATGTAACCGTAGAGTCGGTTGTGAAAGTTAAACGATTTTCAATCGCTGGCCTCATGCATCGCTTAACATTCTATACATGAACAATTGACTGATATTCCTTCTAGTTTATTTCGGTTCACGTTTTAACAAGAGGTGGAAAACTGGCAGTGGAATAGTACGGGTTATCTAACCCTGTCGCTCTTGTTAATATGATTTGCTCCCGCTCACGCCCACCTCGGCTCCGACTGCTAGTGACGTTCTAACAGACTTAATGAAATTGCTCGGTCCACTCATTTTTAAGCGGAAATATTTTGCTTGTATATTTTTAATGAAAGTGTTTTTTAATTATAAGCTTGATTTTATAGATGTAGGTGTTATGAGCAAATTATTTCGATTTAGTTGCTCATAAACATTTTAAGCCTACACAAAAAAAAACGTAATATACCAGTTACCTTACGGAGAATATATAGTTTATTTTATAAATTTGGATAATAAACGAAAATAAATGATATTGACAATTTAAAGTTTAAAGACTGCTTCATAAAATAATATTAAAGATCGGTGTGGCCACGGAAGTGCTAGAGAAGACGTGTAGTGGGCTAGGGTGGTGGAGGTCCAGTCTTGAAGACACTGGCGGGGTGCTAGCCACCCAGCTAGGAACAACCCCCTCCCCGCGGCACCGGACGACTTGCTTATTCTATCAAGCGTGAACACACAGGAGCGTGTTTGCACCGACGATGTACGCACACATTCATGCGGCATTATACGACCGGCCACCACTCTACTGTGTCAATACAATACGCTCTCTTCAGCTGGACTTAGATTATTTAGAAAGCACTTGTAACGCTCATATAAGAAGCGCCACGGAAGACGTATTCGACGTCACAATGGCCGCTACGTGTCGACCGAACCTAAGGCGGGATAGCCATCGAAGATTACGATCCTAAAAAAACAGCGTCCACTCAAGTATATGCCTCTCACAAATTCATTTCTCTACATCATTGAAGAATCACAACACTCTTCTATCCTTTTCACAATCACATTTCACATTTAACGTTTTTTGAGCCGTGTAAGTATATAACATTTTGCACTTATGTTATGACAAATGATACTAACGGTGTATAAACAAGTAGGTTAGTGGATATATTAAAAAAAACAAAATAAAAAAAATCACAAGGGTGCAAATCTTAGTCATTACTGTATGCAGAGCTGACAGTTGCATTAAACATGACAGGGAAAGACCATCAGAGTCATATCAGTGGGCGTGAGAATGCGCCGGTCGCGGATTATCTGCTACGCGGCTACACCGTCCTTTGAGCCGCTACGCGCGTAGCAATGGCTCTCGGATCTTTATCTTGACATTACTTTTCAAAATATATTGACAAATTATACACCAAGTAGAAAGGATCGCTTATCAAAATAGAAGATATTATACACTTGTCTTCGAACATATAAAGAATATTTATTCTATATACGTTAGGCTATTTAGCCTATCACTTTACTTAACTAACTAAAGTTACTCTTTCTCTCTCTCTTAGAAATATTATTATAGCATTATAAGCGAAAGAATTTATCAAATAACTTCAATAGGGAAATTTGTACAAATACATTTAGTATTTTATATCACCCACGCAGTACTTTTTAATTAATTTATTTTCATAAAATAGAACATTAGATTCTTTGGTATCATGTCTAACTTTATAGATTGATTAATTTTCTTGTTTTAAATCTTTTACTTTCTATGTTAATATCTCTGTAACTATTTAGTTCTAAAGTTATCCCAAGGGATATAAACGCTATACGCAAGTTTGTTTAAATTTATCGGTAGCCGATACTCTAAAATTAATGACCTTTCAAATTAATAAGTGTCAAAGTTTAGCAGCGATCGCGACATTAAAGTTTATATGTGCGTGTTGACATAAAGCCTGTGTGAGTGTAGAGACAGGAGCACATGTGTGAGTACTTTCATAAATCTGTCCGGAGATATATGAGAGCGCAATTTCCGGTATCCGGCCATTAGCGCCGAGCTTTTATAAGCTTAAAGCTTAGGTTAAAGATTTTCTGGGTAGTTTAATGCGAATCTTGTAATAGGTACTATAAATTTTGTATAAAGTATGTGATTGCATATTAGGAGTCGATTCGGGGTCTTAATGTGTATAATTTAGCCTAATGTCTGTTTGTGCTGTCTCCATTAATTTCGATTGTTTCGATACACAAACTTACGGAAAAACTTTTAGAGCTCTGCTAAATTACATACGAATATTTTTTTAATATACTACGCGTAACTACGCATAAAATGTTCCAAAATGTTTTACTTATGTAATAACTATATGACCACACATTTTTATCAATTTTAAAGTCGTTTAAAACGACTGAAGGATTTTTTTAAATAACATTACAATCAGTTATTTAAAAATAATATTTTTCAAAATACAATTCTAATTTACCAAAAGACATTTTTCGTAATCCATCATCATGAATAATGTACATATTATGTGACTACGAAATGAAATAATTACACAAAAGTAATTTAAAATTACTTAAATATTGTCAGGCTTTTTCGCGGATTTATTTTGGTATTTATTTTCTGATGTTTCGAATTCTTTTTAGTAATTATTCTCATTCTTTTGGAGCTATGTCACCATAGCTCCAAAAAAGGTAAATCATCTGAAACATTAAATATTCGCCCACGATTAAAAACTACAAATGATAATATAAATACACTTGTAAAATTAAATAATTATTTTATTAAAAGACCATCAAAGATATTAATGAATTCTTGAAATTAAAGTCGCGTGCGCCCTAAATTATAAAATAAACACGATCATTTGTTCCGCTTGTCCTGCATATGCAGCTGCATGTCACGGCTACTCAATAATGCACACCATTGTCCTACGTCTGACGCTTTGTGAAATATATATGATACATTTGAAATGGACACTGCTTTTTAATGTGTTAAAAATGAATAACAGTCAAAGTTAATATGTCGTTTAAGCCTACTGCTATATAAAATTATTATTAATTTACTAGCGACTCATCCTCCCTAGGTATTCATCCCTAACTTACTTACTTACTTACGGTACTTAATATGGATTTCTCAGGGATGAAATGTTTTTCCACAATAAAAATTATCTTATATGTTGTCTCGGGTAGCCATTATCATACCAAATGTCATCAAAATTTGCCCAGTGTTAACTGTAAGTGTACAGGTTCTATATTGATGTCTCTCTATTTAACAAAAAAAATCGTTGACAAACAGAGAAGAATTACTGTGTTTTTGTCTATTAATGTACGTTCAGGTAATATTATGTCAAATTAAAATATAATTCGTTTGTTTAAGTACTAAGAAAGTATGTTTATCGTATAAAAATGTAAAAACTATAATTTTCGCTAATGTTCAATGGAACATACACATTCCACAATTTGATATGTTTTAGCTAACGCTGGATAATATATTTGCATTGCAAATATAACATGTAATAGAAATACATCACTTTTATTATATGTAATTAAAATAAAATGGCGAATGTTTATATGCGTCACATAAAATCTTTTCCCAATTAAAGCAACAATCTTCATAAATCAATTTCCCCCTGAATTGAATGTCAATAAGTGGGGTCGGTTGTTAAACGACACGCTGTAAAATAAAACTTTTTGGAGGGACGAAAGTTCCGAGTAAAAGAATATTTACATTAATTTTCTTCATTATGTTTTGAAGAATAATCATGGACTTCGTTTCCTATTCCACTCTCTCGATTGAGTTTTTATTTGAATATTTTTTTCGCCATCCCCCGATTTCGTCTTTGTGCGATAAAAGGAAGTTTTTATTAGCATCTTAATGATTTTACGGCGACTCCCCGGTTACAACAGCCTTTATGTTGTCAGATTTTCTTGAGCATTTTTTGTCGACTTTTTTGCATCTTACATTATTAAAGTTTTCATTCCGTCGCTTAATGAAGCTCATTTCTTCTGTTCGTCCGGGCCTTGATTGCCTTTGTTTTGCATAAATGCAAGATTTCTATAGGTTCTTTCTAGCAAATCGAGTAAGTTCGAAGACTCGAAATTTGTTCTTGGATAAGGCAATTAATTGTTTCTTTTCTTTGCGAAGTTTTAATGTGCTTTTAAATTATTTTAGTCACAAAATGTTTTCTTTTATACTATGTTACACAGTATGCACATTGTACACTGTACATACATAAAATGAAGTTCACTATGCAAATTATTAAATATTGAATGTACTTAAAAATATTTAAACAATAGAATTGCAAATAATAAAACAATAATAATGTTGAGCAGAGAGTTGAGAGTGTTGAGAGATTATTAAGAGTTATTGTACTAGTTTTCTTGACTTGTTAAAACATCAACTTTTTAATTAACTTTTAAAATATATTCATTGCCCAAAAACGTTAACATATCTTACCGTCCGCATTATGCTTAAGACAGATTTATGTTCGATGCCCACTGGTCCTTTTTCTGCAATTAACTACTGCCTCGTATTTTGGGACCGTCTTACGCATCACAAAATAATAATTGCCCGGAAAATCTAGCGAAACTGTATGTAATGTTATGAGAGGAAGGCCGTCGTTTTTCTCCGCCCGCAATCGAGTCCAAGATTTTGCTTTCTTTTTAATTTCCCTACGGCCTCTTAATGAGGTCTCAGTGGAAGCAGTGCCGCGCCGTTATCTATGATATTCTTGAGGTTGATGCTTATTGTGCGTGTCACTGATGACTTCCTTTTTTATTATCCTCCCGAATACAATTCAGTGGTCGCTTAAATGAGCTCTTCTCATTTGTTTTGCTCTTTTTATTTCTCTTGGCGGCAATTTGTTTCGTTGCAGGCCTTAATTTCTTTTAATTTTATCGCCTCAAAATAAAAAACCATTCAAATTTATATACATACTATATTTTAAAGTTTTTAGATATGGAATGCTTTATACTCAAAGCACAATACAAAGATAGAACAGTACTTTAACTTCATACTAGAGCGCCCGAATCGACGCACGCACACATACACGTCGTTTACACGGCCGCTAACCAATCTTGGCAATGCAATGCTATGCAGTGCCACGTCGCGCTTCGCCGAGCTTATAATTTTATATTTATTTATTTATTTATATTTATTTTTATAGTCGCTGTTTCTCGCGGTTTGCATCGTGAATTCCGAAACGTGGCATTACGTTTGTGCTATTTCATAATGGCGGCATCTAATGAAACTTTTCATAAGAATGCGAATTTTTTATATAATAAAATTTAACAACGCAGCATTTAAAACTTGTCGCAATAGACGCAAATATTTTTCTGTTACCAACTTATAACATAAATATGTAAAAAATAAATATTAAATTAACATAATATGTATCATTCCTAAAAAAATTACCTGTTTTACTTTTTGTATGTACCAACCCTAGCGCTCCGCTCAGCTGTAGGTGTAAATTTCAAAAAGACGGCTGAGTTACGCTACTGTTCTATCTCTGTATTGTGCTCAAAGCGTATGTTTTATAAGAATGACAATAAAATAATGATATGACTTCACCCTATGCAACAAATCACCCGACTCCGCCTACACTTATCTATTAAAATGAGAGATTAAAGTTGTCTCAAAATGTATACAAAATGGTCCGGTGTTATTTTCACTGGATTGCCTAATATTGTCACAATCCCTATGTAAGGGCAATTAGAGATGTGTCACGCGTGGCGGGCGCGTGGCGCTGATCTCTCGCCGCGTTGCGCGCACGTCGCTCTCCTCATTACAACCTAATGTTTATACTGTGCGTAACACTAGCTAACGCTCTGATAGCGATATGCTTAAACAAAAGCTCCCCCCAAGCTGTCAAATATAAACAAACTTTAATATTTCATAGCAGTATCTGTAACAATGATAAAAAATTACAATGTTCTATATATAAGTAAAGTCTTTAACAGTTCGAATTTCTGATTTAAGACGACATGTTTTTTAACACTCCCAATGCGATTATCCGTGTCTTATTGAATTAATAAATGGAATGGCAACTGAAAATTTGGGTATCAAGCAAATCCCCATTGAGGAATTCACTTCATTTAAATATCGCATTTTTCTCAAAGATTATACCGTACGACAGCTACAAAAGAAAACAGGAGTCCCGCCCCTCGATAATGCGACGGGCCCAAGGAATTTTTATTTCGTTCAAATCTCTTCTGACATAGGTATATTTTTGCAAGATCGCCTGGAGATTTTAATGCCCGATTTTATTTAAATTTACTTGGGTGGTGACTGCGCTTCGAAACATTTATCGCTGGGGTGCAAGCCGCATTTAAAACACCAGAGGTGTTTTAACCAGTGGTATAAATGCGTCTTGCACAAATGGCATTTTTAAAATTAAATAGATAAAAAAGTCAAGGTTATAGATATAGAATCATAACGTCTTTTTTTAACTAATTAACTTTGTATTAGTTTTGTATTAGTTCTTAGTTATGTGATTAAATTAAGAATTAATTTTTAGTAGCACATTTTAGTCCATTTTACGATTATATAAATAAAATCTTGTTCGTTTGTTGTCTTGTTTGTTTGTTGAAGTTTAAATTAATGTCTTTATTTACTACACGTTCTAGTAAATATAACTTACGTATCTAAAATAATTTAAAAAATGTAAGCTTAATACACGAAGTCATCATTCACTTACTGTGTGTCATAGTTTCTCTTTATTCTAGGTGCGCTCTACACCGCGGTGATTATTCTTCATTTGCTATGTCGCGACAGCGCCTGACCGCTCATGATATACTGCACTTTCTATATATTTGGCGACACATCCACATTCTTTGTGGATAAATAATGGTGTACGTGTAATCAAAGTGATATTATAAGGTATTTTTAAAGGCCCGATAAATATTTATTTTATTATACGTATAGCATGATATTCATATATTTATCTTTTAGGGCTCTTTACGGATTTATTTTGAATTTTGGTTTCCAACGTTTCAAATGATTTACAGCAATCATGGTAACGGGAAAGACTACCCACAAAATCTCGTAAATTCAAAAAGACAAAATGGCACCAGAATACTTTATAATAAGTAATTGTTAATTTTAAGTTAATTTAGATAGGTCTTGTTTTGTACTTGCACTTTTTATGAAATTAAATAATATAAGAAGGATAATTTACTTAATCTTTATTTCGTTATGAGATAACAATGTATCTACTGAATTTGCATATTCCCTTGAAAATATTTATCTAAGTTATTATTGTGAACTATCGCATTTACTTAATTCCATGTTTTGTATTATTCCAAATTTATTTTGATATAAGGATCAACGATGTTTCGAATATCTACGACTCATGCTGTCACTATAAATAGGTAAATATGTTGGGTTATGTAAGTACTATTTTAAATAAGACTTTTTAAGCAATAATAATCTTTTTAATTTTTTTCGCAAATTTATTTTTATTTTTCGTTTTTTCAAAATGACAATTTTTTGCGTAAATCTAAGATAATATTATAAGTATGCATCTGTTATAAGCAAAAATTTAATATTCAATCTGTAAGAAAATTGAAAGCATTTCATATAGATCACACATTTTTCAGGCTATAACTTAGAACTACATAGGTAGGTTACAAAATATATACCTTTAGACCTACCAAGTTCCACTAAATGAAACGTGTATGCTTACAACTCATACAAGGATGTATTAGTATTTAAAAACTTAAAATAATAGTAAGTGCTTAAAATTTGTGACTGCATGGAATTGGGTGTGTATGATGAAAACATTGGCATTTTAATATTCAGTAAGTTGAAATACATACAAATATAACATATAAACTAAAAAATGGTTGTAATTTTTCATTTCGTTTTACTTCTTCCATCTCAATGAATTTCACCGACAAAATTTTCCTTGCCATTTGTTTCCATCGCAAGATCTTTTCGTATGAAGCGAGTTCCCTGCTAATATATGAGCCCGGAATACCGTGGTTATATATTACGCCGACCTCTGCCGGACCGGACATAACAATCCTCGATTTGCTGTAATATTGGTCTCGCGTCCCTCTCAGAGTACCGGGAGGCCGGTTGGAGAGAGTGAGGCAAGACGTCAGCGAAAAACGCGGGGTGGCGGCGTACGTGCCGCGTATAATAAGCATTTCATGCACGGGGTGCGGGCGCGGGTGTTACGTAGGTACCATTTTCCGTAAGTCGTGTACCTAACCGGACCGTACATTATGGGCAAAGGGTCAGCACCTCGACTGCCTTTCTCTGTCGCACTCACGGTTATATCCAAGAATAATTTTGGTTGATATATTGTGGAGTGGGTCCCACTGACCGACCATTATGAGAAATATCTTACATTTCTACATTCATTTCACATTCGTTGCCTACCTATTTTAGATATAAGTTAAACAACATCAACTTGGTAACTATTTTATTATGGATTATATAATATTTAACTTCCTTAGAAGCTAGAAGTGTCTGTGTTGAATTTTTTAACTAACAGTTTTTCATTAAATGCATATGAAATATGCATATGCGTATATACGGTACTAACATCAAAAATATTAAGTCTGTCAGTTCGTTTCGGCTAATCTCTGAAACGGCTGGATCGATTTTGATGGGACTTTTACTCGCAGATAGATTAGTAGTAACTTAAGCTGCTCTTAGTTTAGAAAATTTATTTATTGCAATGATATTTAACTCGTTTAAGAGTGTTAACTTTAATATAAAAGAATCAAACGTGTTATATTACGTAAGTATAAATAAATAAATTGATAGCGGTCGCGAAATTAATCTTTTATCTATACAATTTATGTACGAAGAGATCGTAAAACGGAACAATAAAAACCCAAAACAGCGATAAATTTCGAGCAATAGATGAAAAGGTTCAAGAGCGTCTTATCAATTCTTGCCACGCATAGGACATTAAATCGTACAATACACTTATATCAACTTTAACCTGCCAAAGTAAACTTAAGAGCAAGGTATTCACGACCTCATCAAATACGATTACGTTATATGTAAACATTTCTAGAAGAGCAGGTATTTACAAGCAATCAACACTTAGTGGACAATTGTACGAGGGTCACTGTTAGGTAAAACAAATAGAAGACAAGACCGCTGCGCCTCCTCAGGGAAGGTCTTCTTAAATGACAAGGAAATGCGGTACTGAGGAGACCACAAGGTGTTCTTTATGCATTATTAATACAATCTAATTGAAATTGAATTACGACGTTGACCACTGTGAGTAATTTTATATTCAAATCGTCACTTAATAGACATTAATACAGATTTGAATAAATTATAAGGTACTCGTAATTTGTAGAAGTTCGTGACTCAGTCGGTACAATTTAAACCGCTCCCGTTCAAGCAAGAGAGCTGTTATTACGGGAATAGAACGTTTAATAATTTGCGAGTGTGGTCCGATGTACTCACAGCGCCGATTCATTATAGTTACGGCTGGCCCGACGGAGATATACGGCATACCTTCCTTATTGACCCCACATTAAAAATTACATACAAATAGATGGAGGAAAGGTTCATTTCTAAGGGGAAGCGTATACTTTCTTTGTTCACTTTGTTTCCGAGTCACATAAAAAATTTATAGAATAGTCAATCAATGGAGTCGTACAGTAAAGGTTCATAACGTAAGCACTGATTATACGTAAAGGCGGTCTGGGAGCGTTTAATATTGCCTTTGATTCGTTAGGTTAATTTTGCAGGGGCTCGAGGCGGGTGAACATCGCAGCGGTCGCCGGAGGGTCGAATAAATATGTCCCAAAGAGTTAAGTGGGAGAGAAGTGCGAAGCGGAGACCGCGTCCGACGTTTGCTCTTCTACTCGTGTTGTTGTACCACTTATTACACAAAGTTCTGTTAAAGTTTTCTCCGACACTCGAGTGTGAGTTTAATTTACTTGATAGTGTAAATAAAGCAACGGAGTGGGAAGTTTCGCGGCGAGCAGTCCCAGGACCCCAGCGCGGCGTCGCGACGCTTGCTGCGGTCGAGTGATAATAACGTATCACCGCCCGGGACTTCCTTATTAATCGAGAACGACAAATTTTAACGACAAGAATTAATGAATCTCGTTACATGGGTTAATCCCCCGGTCGTAAAGCGTGTGCTTGGAGGTAGTTAAGGTGCGCGGGGTGGTCCCCTGCCTGATGCCTACACACTAGTTATATCATGTTGTTTTCACACCTGTTCTATGTTTAAAATACTTACAGTATTTAAATTATAAGGAACAGAAAAACTTTAGTAAATCAAATTACTTAACATAAAGTTAAAGTTCTCACCTAGTTAATATAAATTTGGAGATTACATTTTTTTTCAGAATGATTATTAATTTAAAGAAATATTTGTTTCATCTGTTTATCTATAATTAACTTATAAATTATTAAAATAAAAATTCACTATGAAATATATTTTGTACAGTTTTGTATTAATAATATTATCTTGACTATATAATAGAAATGAGATATTTTCATACGTAAAGACAACGGGAAGAAACTTTGATTTATAATATGTACTTAGAGAAATGCAGAACATTGCATTAATTATTTACTTATACTATAAATGACTATTGAGATAATACCTAACAATTACTTGTTAGGTAATGTGTGTTAGATATAAACTTTCAGAAAGTAAGCATGTGGATACAAATATACAATATATATAGTATCTCTACATAAATAATTGTATAAATTTAAGTAAAACAAGCGCGGAAAATTGAACATTTCAATTACGCGTAAATGAAACGTAGATATTGAATTCTATCAGCGAGTGGTAATGCGTGTGTATTCATCAGGTGAAGAGGCGTGTGGCACATTAGGGCGGCGACGGCCTCAAAGCCAGAAGACTGATTATGTCTATCCGCAATTTCTCTCCGGCCCTATTCTCGCGAGCTAAAACTAGCGAGTTTTCCACCGCACTATTAAGCGGTCGCTTTTACATTTGTCCTTATAATGGAATCGTGCAACTAATTAATTTCAAGCGAAACCCATTTATATCGAAATGCGCGTCTATTAAGTGATGATGAGAGTTAAATAGTATCTACGCCTAATTGTTTAGATAATTATATTCTTTTGTCTTCCGGTGTATGTTTAGTGAATATAGAAAATTACACATTGTCCGGTTACAAGCCCTCACCCCATTAAGTCGAGCCGAGCTCATTCTCAGTAAGACTAATCAAATAACAGTCTCCCCATCGTCCGCTCGCCCCCTGCTCCCTCGCGGCTAGTGGTCATCTCTCTTATCGATTGTGGTGGAATTCGTGAAGAGAATGCGATATTACACAGCGAACGCTACACCCGTCGAGATACAAATGAAGAAAATAATGCCAAACGTTATATTTATTTAATATAAATGGATCAACAAATATACTGAGATTGTAAATACAAATTGTCTTATGATTATAGGGGTGCAGAGATTGGTATATCGAGAATAAACTCTTTTTAAATCTGGGTTCTTATATCAGTCAGGTTTTTTAATATTTCATTTGAACTAGACAGGATAAAACACTTAAAATATTTGTAACATTTTCCTATTAAGGGAAGTAGCATTGAAAGGAAATAGATCCACAGGAAGTAAAAGATCGGCGACACGGTAACGCGCCTAGCGTAAACTCGTCTACATTGCCGCTAACCGCAGCCGTTGAGCTACTATTTATCGTTTGATGTGCAACATATTATAGTGAATTGTATAGCAAAACTAGGAAAAAATAAATATTTTTCTTTATTACGTATTGGAAAAATGCTTATATAATATTCACGAGGGTTTATTAACCTTGTAGAGCCACATCAGGAGTGAAAAAATATTACTAAATCAGATTACTGATTTGCTGAATGCTAAATTTAAATCACTTTATGAATTATTTCGAATTTATTTATATAATCGAAATTGATTTTTAAATTTACTAAAATTTTCTCTTCTAATTTTAAGTAGGTTTATTGTTTATTTCAGTGTTAGAGAAATTATAAATTAGGTAATATAATATTACAACAAAATATCGTGGTTGTTTTTGTAAATTCTACTTAAAACTTGGGAATTAGCCCCGAAAGAATTATCTTCCCGGATTGGTCGTAGATATTTGAATTTAAAATATGTAATGTATATAAAATTTTTAGGATAAACTTTAGGATAAAATTTTTGCAAACTTTGAACGTCTTTTTTATTTTTATATAATCAAAAGCCTAAAAAATGAGTTTTAAGCTTCTAGCTTTAAAAATAACGTAATTTCCATACAAAATTTCATCCCCTATTTCAACTCCTTACAGCCCGTTTTTCTCCTTGAAAAGTATCCTATATCCTTTCTCAGACCCTAGACTATTTGTGTACTAAATTTCATTTAAATCGGTTCAGTAGTTTTAGTGTGAAAGCGCGACAGACGGACGAGCGGAATTAGTAAGGATTCATACAAATAATGGATTTAGCAATATTAATGCTCACACGTTTTACTATTAAGTAATACTACGTAATACTACTCGTATGTAAGTGCTTAAATAGGAAAATGAAATGTTATATTCTAAGCGTATTCTATTTTCATTTTCATCTACATTACAAATTCGAATACTCGAATGTGTCATTTGCCAGTTTACGGATATGGGTAAATCCATAGAGCGTAGGCAATGCGGCGAGCGGCGACGGTGGACGCTGCAACCGCTCGTTCCGCCATGTAATTCTAATGAGTATTAGTGTCGTCCGTCTAGCTCCCTAGCTGGCCCTGCTCCTACTTCATTCCATCCACATACTCCTGCATTCAAATACGAGTTCATCTCATAGATGCGATTATTCTGTAACGTGCAAGGTTATTTAAATAACTTTAACAATAGTTAAGTTAGATGTTTTAGAATTCATTGTTTATTGTCGTCATAGGCATTTTGTATATATTATGTAGTATAAATAATTAGTCATTACCTACCTGTTAAGTAATAAATAATAATAATATGACGTGGATAAAGTTAGTCTTTGCAGAACAGAGTAAAGGCATTGTCTTAATCTTCATTGTATTTTAAGCTTTATTTGATTTATAATTTAAATAACACATTATGTAAATATATGTACCTACTTATTAGAAAAAATGGTTGCAACATTTGCCCTATAGTACGTAGTCGGAGAGTCTCGTATATCTGTTTATTCTTCACTTTGCTGGTGTGATTTAGGTGGAGTCATATTATTATAGCAATTCCTCAAGATTAAGTTTTATTACTTGTAGCTTTTTTTTCTTTCTACATGACTTGGAGGATGATGTTAATGACCTAACCTTCCTCAATAAACAGCATATGAAATATCTTTTTACAGAATTATTATTTAGGTTTCTTCGAGGTCATTATATATAGTTTTTCCTGAGATAAACTTCTTTAACACAAACTTATAAACTCTTTAGGTTTGTATATGCATTTGTAACTATAATTATTAAGAAATTTACAGAATTATAACGTATATACCATATGTTTCATATGGTTTCAGAGAGCAATTTCATATCATTTCAATTTATATGCTAATTTAAAGACTGATAAAGCGCCCCATATCTCACGTGAAATTCAGCAACCGTCAGAAGGCACGCTGAGTGTCTGACTGTACACAGTACACACACTGCTTCACTGGACTGTGAAAATGATTTTGATTTGACCCTTTGGAGGGTGCCTCTACCGCAAAATTACATTTCCATCTGTACATTTGCTCATGTGTATTATATCCTTAGAATACTAATTAAGATTAAATATTTAATTATATACTGAAGTTTTTATATTTTTATATTATAAATTAGTGTCATTAGCTCCAGATTTCTTGATTTATTTCAAAAGTTCTTAATTTATTAAGAAAAACGTTCAAATTATAGCATTTAATTCCTTCTTTCAATTTCCAACGAAACTTCGCTCAGCGTTTATCGAGAAAAGACATTTACGTCATGTGTATTATATTATGTAGAACAAAACAAAAAGTAAAACCTTATTAAAGTAAAAAAAAAATATCCAAATATAAAAATAATCTATAAAATTATAAATATACATATTACAAGAAATGCTCATTAAATATATTAGATAAAAAAAATTGTTTGTACGTTTCACTGGGGGCCTTCAACACTGAGAATTAGTTCAATGACATGCAGATTGATACTTTAGAAACCATAAAACCTTAAGATATGTTCATCAATAACTCTAACGGTAATCTACGCAACATATGAATATATTATAATAATATTAGGCATATCTTAACAATGTTGAGCTCATTAATATTTTTACAATAAAATAGATTAATTCTTTATATGCTGTTTTATTCGGGCTGTTCGTTTGCAAATGTGTCGGAGGCGATAATTTTATTCTGAGAGTATATCTCCTTACTGCTGATATATTCAACAGAATATTCCCATATGTGCGTAATTCTGCGGAATGGCAAAAAAGGTCTGTTTGAGGGGTGAAATATGTAAATTTATTGTCTTGGGCGGCTCCAGAGCGGCAGCGGGCGGCGGAGGCGCCCCCGTCATACGCCGACACGTAGGATAAAGGAAATGTTAATGCGCGCCAATTTATGTGCTTTTCTATGATTTCGCTGAATCGGGCTCGCTGTTTCCCCCTTTATGCCAAAGCGGAGAGAACATTTTGTTTATAAAGTGAAGTGTTTTCAATACGAGTTCAAGTCATTTTGGTAAATACCAATAATAATAATTGACGTCTCTATCATCCGTTGATTAATTCTCGGTAATAATATTTTAAAATCCACCATTCGTTGAAACAATTTAAAGAATTATACGTATTTTCGCGTATATCAGTGAATGTAATGAAAGCCCTTTTTGATTTATTATTTAACTCAACTACGAGAGCTTAACCAGATTCTAGATCTTGACCATTACATACGTATTTATTGCAACTAATATGATAGTCATAAATCTGTTCCCTACACTTTCTGCGAACAATAGTCACCGACACCCAAACGTCTGCCACCCTTGCGTTATGCATTGACAAATTCACTATGGCTAAATGTGACATAATACCAGCATAATTCAATGTTTTGCTCACCATATTGTATTTTATTTATGAGTTATGCACTGTTGAGTATTTTGGCACCCTTTATTCCGTAGTAGTGAACATCCCTCTGTCTGTGTGTTGATGCCACAAGGGCATTGTATAAATATCATACTAATTTATGTATTGTAGATTTTTCTGTGTAGAAAACAAATTAATTTTTCCTATCCTCTTAATAAAATAAAAAATAAATCATTTATTTTGTAAAATGTTTAAAATATATATAATTATTTAAATAATTATTTAAATTTATGTCAGACATTTGTTTTTACTAAAAAGAATTCTAAAATTCGTTCGCGTCACAAATATAAAAAAAGAAAAAAATCGTACATCACAATTGATATAGTTTTCCATCCTTTTACGGAGTTACATACTTCTTTCCGTTTCAGTTAATATTCAATGTTTATCAGTACATCGGTATAAATAAAATTGAAGTGTCTGTTTTAAATTTCAAATTAACAGCTTTTTACTAAATGCATAATATAAAAGTATATACGGTACTTACATCAAAAAATAGATTTTTAAATTTTTTGTCTGTCTGTCAGTTTGTTCCGGCTAATATCTGAAACGGCTGAACTGATGTTGACGGGACTTTCACTCGCAGATAGCTTATGTTGTAAGTAGTAACTAATTCTACTTTTATTCTATTAGAACATTATAAAAACTATTTAATTTATTTTAACTTAACCCAACGAAGTAGGCTAGTTTTGCTAATACAAATTGATGTGCAAATTGATAATTGACTAGTTTTCATCTTCGATTACTTTTATATCAATAAAAATAGCTCTTTTTGAGCTAGTGCAGCTTTCTATTTAATTAAATACATTGTTCGATTAGAGATTATTCCCTACATAATAAAAATGTAATTTATAATAGTTTAATATAACATATAATTTTGTAATATTAGTAGCTAAGATAGTCTATAAGATAAATAAAATTGAAGTCTCTGTTTTTATGTAAAATTTCATTTTTTTACTAAATACTTAATACTAGAAAACACAATTTTTAGGGTTCCGAATCCAAAGGATAAAACGGGAATCTATTACTAAGACTCCGCTGTCCGTCTGTCACTAGGCTGTATCTCATGAACCGTGATAGTTAGATAGATGAAATTTTCACAGATGATGTATTTCTGCAACAAATACTAAAAAACAGAATGAAATAAATATATAAGGGGACTCCAACAATCATGATTTTTTTACTCGTTTTTATAGATAATGGGACGGAACCCTTCATACGCGAGTCCGAGTCCCACTTGACCGGTTTTTTGAAATTTTGTCCACCGGTCTGTCTGTTTTGTTCCGACTAATCTTCAAAAGATTTTGACGAGACTTTTACTGGCAGATAGGTGATTGATTTTAAAAAATAATTATGAATCCGCTCAAAAAATATTAAAAAGTATAAACCTGAGCGAAGTGAGGGTGAAGCGCCAGTATTTAACTAAGCTAAGTGGGTTTACCATAAAAATAAAAACATTTTTTTTATTTATTGGGTAAAAAATAGTAAACTTTGCATACCTATCGTTTAAATGTTAATAAGTATTGTAAAGACAGATATCCTATAAAGATAAACATCATTCGTAAGATAAAACAAAAAATGTGAAGTGTAACCTTTTATGGTTATAACAATAACAATTATTTTGTATGTTTGTAATAATACTTTTGACTTTTAATACAAGGTGAAAAGCATAACAATTCAATTTTAAGTTTGTCTAAAGTAACCGCAGCAGATGATTGAAACAACCGAAAAATCTGTCAGCCATAATGTACTATGTTTTAAATATGATAAAGCGTAATACGCAGCGCGTGCGCTCCGCGGGGGTCTTCGGATTTATCTATCGCTTCATGGGGTGTATAATTTGGCAACTAATTGTATTATTTATTAAAAGGATTATTTATGAAGTCTTAAAAAGTGTAGTTAAAAACCGAAATGCTACATAAGAATATTGAAATTAAGAACTTGTTTAACTAAGTTACTCACACTGACATGACATCAACATAAATCGTATGTAAATGTGACGGAGTCTTAACTTTTGATGTATTAATCAATAAAGTTATAAACTTGTAAGTGTTACCAGTGACCAGTGATCAGTGTTTTATTTCAAGATGATTTAAACGGATTATACGAGGAGGTAATTTAAAATTCAAGCTCTTAAACACTTTATGTTATAAAAGAGGAATGCCGCATCTCTCAATCCGGTAGGTAGTATAAACAAGTCGACTGTTGTTAAAATGACTGTTGTGCTAAATATTAAAATGTTTCATATAAATAAATAATTAAGAAAGTTGGTATATAAGCATGGCGGCCTCATTTATTATTCTTTATAAGGAAACAAAGGCGAGGGTTAGCCGTAATAAGGCTCCGCCACCTCGCTGGCTTATCTTTATTGCCTCCAACCCACGTAGAATAATAAATCGTTTTCATCAAAAACAAATACTCGACAGTTTTTGCCGAGTCGAGCGAACGGGCGGAGGGTGGCAATTTTCCACCCCCATAATACAATATTTTCCGACATTTTCCACGGGAATACAGTTTCGAATCGCTCGCTCACAACCAGCAGGTTCCTTTAATGTGTATTTTTCGTCCAATCAGAGAGCGGAGAGACTCTCGATATTACCTCAACTGTCACACATAAAGTGGAAAATATGGTCGGCAGATGTGGGGGGTGGTCGGGGGCGATTGGCGAGGGCGCGGGACGCACTGCTTGCCAGTCGGCGAGCGTACGCGACGCTCCGGCGCGCCGGAAGAAACGCTTCGAACAGGTTTATAGCTTTTCTTTCAGCTCCACTCAGGTACGGGCCGTATCATAACAAGAAATAGCGGCGCGTGATGTGAACCCGTGATAAAATAAATGTCGAGATAGGCTTATGTATTGTACTGTTTATCTTAATAATGGCCGCCGGGAGAAAAGTTTCGATTAAACTCAAGCTTTTTTATCCGATATTTTTATAGCAAGATAAAGCATACATTTGCTTCTTGTGTGCCTTTTACAGTATACTCGTTTAGAATTGGAAGTAATTGTGTCATGAGTTTTAATACGTAATTTTTTGTACTAAGAATGAATTGTGGATATGATTAAGCAAACAAACGCATAGAAATTGTCTTAATAACAGTAAACGCGGCGCTACGTTTCGCGCCGTGACGAGTACCTAAGCGCGAGGACACCCGCGAATATAAATCGCGATTCATTTCTCATCGTAACTTTTTGTCGGTTCTTATCTGTTAGACTTCACTTTTCATCATCAGAGGGGATTTATGTAATGCCTAGTCATTTCTCGGCGTCGAGGCGCGGCTTATCGGTTGAGAGCGAGTTCGCTTGATTGATGAGCGCGCAAAAATAAATGTTCAGTTAAATTATTCGATAAGTTGGAAACGGAAGTTAAACGGGACTTATCTTTGTTCCTTTGCCCCTGAAGATTTCATGCTTGTAGCTGTCATGCTAGGGGCGTCTGATTGATTGGAGCGAACGAGTACCCATCATTGTTTAATTTAGAAACATTATGCTAGTTTATAAGTAAAAGAAAGTTATTTAAAAAAGTAGATAACTTCATTTTAGTAACAAAGCTTATATTTACTTACATATTAAGTATGTACTTACATTTATTAATCTACTCGCAATTCCCGCGACTTCGGGATAATAAATAAATAGGAATTCGTGGTAGAACGTAGAAAATTCTTCAAATTTTCAAAAAAATCTTCGCTTCTTGTAAGAACTATTACCTTAACAGTAGGCAAGATGGTGCGGGGTAGAGTCGGCGGTTGCGTCAAGCGAAGGCGAGGCGCTTGAAGCAGCGCTTGCATGTTATTCTCGCGTCCGTATTTTTTTTGCGACATTTTAGCCAATGTATACAAAATAAATTAAAATACTTAACAAATTATATACTACAACCTTCCTCGAGAACCAATTGATGAAAGAAGCATACTAATCGGTACAGTAGTTTTTGAGTTTTGCGGCGAACAGACAGATAAACAAGCAGATAGAAAGACGAGGCGGAAGTATTTGTTTTACAATATGTATTATGTATATAATTCTAACAATTTCAACTTGGGCCAAATAGTAGCATTTTTTATTAAACCTTCATCGTGAGCAAGATTCTATGTTACTTTTTTTAAATAATAAAATTATTTCTTTATTTAAAGATAGATTCTATTTTTAATGACAGGTTTTTAATTTGCTGGAATATATAAAAATAAAACATAATTTCATATGTTAAACTTTATATTAGATCTCTTAAGATTCGGAAGCTAAAGCAATATAAAATTAGGCTTGAAAGCTAATGCCATAATTGTAGGCAATCAGCGCCCCCTCCCGATGATTTATGGCCGTCGTGCGTTCGCCGCTTACATTTACATCTTTAAGCGTTGCTACTATGGCTACTTGTGTAAATTTGTGAATTCGCGATTTAGATATTTTATTTAGCAAAATAATTTATATTATATAGTAGTCATTCCAGATTCGGACACTCCAAATGTATCGTGTTATTTTTTAAGCCAAAGTATGTAGGTAACATGTAAATAAAACTCCTGCTTGTTACCAGATGCACAAATTGTGGTTTAAAAACTTTAACGAACAGATAGTTAAAGCGGTGTTTGAAATTCTTAAATTGCTTGTGGGACTGTTGCTGGTTCACTTAAAAAGACCAATGTGGCTAATCTCCAGCGACACATGTACAAACAAAGTTTAATTGTGAGCGGTGCGACACCGGCCGGCCCCAGGCAAAACCGATTACAGTCTTAGCGGGTCGGCGTTCACCTTCGATTCCTGCAACACCCCCACTACCGCCCAATCCTACCGCACATATTTATATGTAGATGCTTAGCGCATGTTTTTATTGCGGACTGCATTGAATGACGGCCGCAAACATTGCAACATCCACCTCCCTCACTCGCGTCGGAAAAGCCTTTTATTTTTAATTTCGATTTTGATTTTTTCCGGGCGCGCCGTGTCGTCCTAGTTTTATTTCGTTTCATTTCATAGCGCAGGGTGGGTGCGCGACAGATCGGAATTTCAGATATGTACAATTTAAAATCGTGTAAGTACGGTCAGTGTGCGGTGGGGAGGGCGGGCGGCGCGCGGGCGCTTCGCTCGCTAGACTGACGCCTGTCGGTTTGTTTTCTTTGCTTTTTTACGAATGCTATTTTCATTTGATTGCATTTGAATTTCCGCCGCCAATATCCGCTAACTAAACACGATTAATGCGGAGCGGAGATGGACAGGCGGGCGGGCCGGCGCGGCGGCGGCGGTGGGGCCGTGACGCTGCTCTCTAGCCGTTTTGTCGTTTTGTATTAGATGCTAGCTAATTTATTGCAAATTGCGCTGTTAGGATTCTTTAAGCAATATTAATGTTCTCTTTTATAATTCTAATTTTAATTTTTAGTTATTGTTGTATATTTAAGTATAATTAAGTTGAAAAATTAGTAATAAGTACTTGTAAGTATATTTTTTATTAAATTCTGCTTTAAGTAGTCCAGTCAGTAAGTTAAGGGTTGTTAAAGACCAAACTTCTAAATAATTTTGATAAAAATGTATATTTCATAAAAACAAAAATGTTTTGACGACATTATCACTTCGTCTCGGCATTTACACAACAAACAGCATTGTAATGCGACGACAAGCCGGCATGAGATCGATCACGGCGGTCCGTTATTGGCAAACTTCTCCGCGACACGGGCTTTGATTAAAAGTATGCAAATTTTATTACATCCTACGGGGTGCCGGCCTGGGGAGCCACGTACACCCGATTGGGGTCAATTGAACTCGTATCTGTAATGTAATTAATATCAATCTTCACTTATTTCTTACGCTCGCTTTACGACGCTTAAGAAAATAATATTGGAAAATCTGATCATTCATCTGATGTTTTATTTGATACATGGTATGTACCTACTCATATGTTGGTATACTATATTTATCATAGAGATACGGGTTTTGAGAAACACTGAAAAATCAGTAAACTAATCAGCTTAGATAAATATTTGTTATAATCTTTATTTATACTAGCAAAAAGCTGATCTTTGCAAGGGCTCGCACTTATATTTTTTTGACGAATAACACATCTAGATATGAAGTGTAATTACTATGTTAAAGTATAAATCTATAGGCACGATAGTTTTTCAGTAAAGTGTACCACAAAATGCTCAGGTTGTGGGATACTGTTCGCGTTAGGACTCGCTTCGCTCACCCTAATAATATCTTTTAAACCTAATTAACAGTTCTATATGCTATTGTTTTAAGCGTTTCTAAACCTTACTATAAGAAAGATGGCTTAAGATGCCAAAAAATAATGATTTACTGTGTTCAAATATAGATAAGAATGAACAGAAACGCCCTTGATTTGTGGTTCATCAATAATTCAGTAGGTACAGTATTGATAATGTTACATTACCGTAACATTCGTGACGTCATCCCGTTTTTTCTTCCCCTGACCAGCCAAAGCGATCTTTTGATTAAATTAAGGGGATCAACAGGGAATTTTTAAACTGATTGATAGGTTGACGCAGCGTTTTAAGAAACACTGCAGGAATATTTATTAGCTACAAATGATTGAGCGTAAACTTCAGCCGGATAATTTATACAATTTAAAAATATTAGGCTTTGATCCCGAGAATAAATGGTGGCCATTAGCGTTGTTATTTTTATCATTCATATTCAATATTATGCTATCAAATAATTCTCATGTTTTAATATTAGTGTTTCGTAAGTAGCAGGTTATAATTATGGGAAAGAAAATTATCTTTTGTTGAATACATTATAACTTATAGAACTTCAAAATATATAACTGGTATTAGTGAATTAGTTTTTAATGGTTATGGAATGAGTGACACATTGATCAAACGACTTGGGTTTCGAAAGAAGCCGATGTGAAAACTTGAATACATTATACTAAAAACGGGAGCAACCACAAGAATTATGGCATTTGATAACGAACTTACATTCAATAAAAATGTTATCAATATTAATTTCACAGGAGAGAGATAGCAGCTGTCAAATATTTACCTAATTGTTGTTTATTTTTCTAAGAGGTTTAGGAAGGTGCTTTATAAAGATTTTAAACCCGTTCTGTATAGTTACACCAGCTATTTCAAAATAGCTTATTTCTTTTAATGCTTTAAAATCGATTTTAAGTGACGTAAATAAAAAAATTAAGTCTAAAGTTTAAGTGGCTATTTGCGATTAAACATGCGCCTGTGTAAAATAAATTGCAAAACCCAAACAATAAGTTATTCTATAATATATTCTATTACTGCGAAATTTGGAAAAAAATCTAGTAAATATTGTATTTCATTTAATTACCTTTTATGTATTAAATTTCACATACAATATTAATATTTATGTTCTAAGCATGAATATTCGCCGTCTTCGACGTTTTATCGTCGTCTATTTCCTATGCAATAAATAAATAAATAAAATATATAAGTACAAAAAAAATAAAAATCAAACTTCGTAGAATTTTTTGGAAAATATAGTTGAAATCGTCATCTGTAACGATACAGAGGCCGAATCTATAGTTTTTAGATTTTTTGTCTGTCTGTCTCTCTGTCTGTGACAGCATCAAGACAAAACCACTGAATAAATTTCGATGAAATTTGATACGGTGATAGCTAGTCATTGGGGTCAACAAATACGGTGCTTTTTACTTCTGGAAAATATCTATTTCTTATCTATACAAAAAGTTTATAGGTATGTAAGGATCCAGGAACGAATCCGAGCGGAGCGAGATTAATTCACTAAAGATATTAATAATATGTACCTAATATTGATATTTTCTTTACAAAATACAGTAATACCTAATCTACGTAACATTATCATAAAGGTGGTTTTGCGGTTGAAAAGTCACAATGTACCTCGTACTTATATGTTACTTTAGCAAAAAGTTATTAAAGGAACGTCAGTATTATTTAAGACCGAATAGAAGCGGGGGTGAACTACTAGTGCACAATAAAAATTCCTATTTATAGTAAGTGCAACGAGGTTAACACCCAAACATTTGATCTCGGGTCGCGACCTCGCGACACCCCAGCTGTGATAGAATGCACCCCAAGCCATAATTGCAATTTTTCGTCACGCATTTTAATATCGACACATTAGTACAAGTGTGATACAGTGCGTCGTGATAATGAGCTCATATGGTCTTTTCGAATGAAAGTTCTGGTCGTTTGACATTTATCATCAATCTTATTTATGAAAAACTAGCTACTTACCCTCGTTCCGCTCGGGTTTTTATAGATTTCTTTGAACTGAGTTACCTTCTCGCAGCTAAAAAGTATTCTTATGGTATGTTATAAGTAACTATATCCGCAGGAAAAAGTATCCTGTATTTTCCTATATTTTACAGTAAACACGTTTCTAAATTTCACATGAATTGAATGGAAGAAATCCTTACCTTCTAGTTTTTAAAAACTTCACTATAAACGATGATAGTAGAAGCACACGCTGGTAGAGCAGCGTGACAAACTTGTTTCAAGTAAAGCTCTCAAATGTTTTAGGTATGGTTGTAAAAAGTTTATTTATACAAAACGTATTTAAAAAGAAGTTGCTTTACGTGGTTTTAAAGATGATTTATATGCATATTATAAGTATACACGAAAATTACTTATTTAAAATCTTGCTAATCCAATATTCAGTTTATTATTTTAGGTAAATTGAGTAAACAAAAGAAGCAGTAAGTCTTTAGATATTGTTTTTGTGTGATATAATTCATAATATTACAGAACATTATATTTTATTGTAAACAGAAACAGAAGTACCTATACGTAGCATCTAATAGGTACCTACCTCTGATATATAGTGAATAGTGATAAAAAATATCTTGAAAACGGAAAAGGATAAGCATTTCCGTATTCCAATCAACTTAATTAAAATAAGCGTACACGAATATAAACCTAATGTATTATTTACGAGCAGTCTCGTAGCTGTCATGGAAAACTGTCTTACTGGAGTTAGCTGAAGCTCGCGTTGTCGTCGAACTACGGGCGGAATTTGTCGACTTAAACCAATTTCACTTTAACTCGCCTAACAACTTATAATAGAGTAACTTTGTAGATTAATCTATTTTTGGGCGAACACCTCAAATAAGCAAATCCGTACAAGTTTTCGCAACTTAAGAACACTTTAAGGTAGGGTGAATAGATTACAGGTGGGTGAAATCTGTACAGTTTTTTTTTAAGTTTTAAGGAGGTGTAACTAAACAATAAATAAATAAAATCAACGTATTCAGCCTTTTTTAACGTCCCACTGCTGGGCACGGGCCTCTCTTAGTACGAGGGTCTTTCGAAAAGACAAGTGGTAATTATGTTTAAAATGGTCGGACATTTGAACCCGCTTCCCCGACTTTTCCAAGCGAGCACCTTAACAATACCTAGAAATAAATATAATTATTTTGGATACATAGTTTCTACTAAGTATTAAGAGTTATTTACGTATCTAGCGTAAAAAAAGAAAATAAAATTATGTAAATAATGAATTTTCTAATACAAAAGAATCGTTATCAAAGTTTCATTTATAATTAACAAGCCCTGTCCAAGACCCGACTTTCTAATAAGCAGTAAATTGCTTTTTTTCCAGTTCCTAAAATACTTACTCAAACTCTCCCCCCGACACTCGCCATCGTATCTTGCAATATTGTTTTTTCTGCAAGAAAGTTTAATTACTGAAAAAAGCGTAGTACCGTTATGTTCTAATTATTGTACCGGCAATAAAAATACGTAAACGAGTGTATTATAACAATTAGACAGACCTCCTGATCGTTAAAAGGGAAATTTAAATGGAATTTTTATGTCCAGCAATTAAGGATAACGTCGACGTACTAGACATTTTTGTAATTACAAAAATAAGATTCTTGAAATGTAGCGTGAAAAAGAATTAGGCGAAGTTAGCGGAAAATACCTTGAATACTGCACCTGACAGATGGCATAAGAATCCTTCCTTGAATAATGTTTATTTATTAATGAGTTCATTTATAAGAATCATATAGCAGTTTCCTTTCACGGCGTAGATTATGTGAAGGAATAGTGATTTAGTTTTTTTCAGTAAAAGAAAAAAAAGTTTTTTAACTAAAGTTACTCTTTGTATATTTTTATATGCATGTAACTTTTAACTTTATCTGTGATTTGTGAAACATCGAATTCTATTTAAAATATGACTTTTTACTAATACAATATTTTTGGACATATATACATGAACCAGAAGCTACCCAGTTATATACCGATATTTGAACTTTTTCCAAACCTTTTTCGCGGACTTTTCTAATTTTTTAAATTTACTATGAAATAAAAAATAACAAACATTAATAACAATAATATACGAGATGTTAAGTAATAACACCTTTTGTTATTTTAAATCGACACAAATTGATAGAAGAAGTAGTACTTGTAATAAATGCAAACTTTAAAAAATTTTAGATACCTAATTATATCTAATAATACTCAGTAATAAGGCTAATCTAATGCTCATCGTGAGAATATATTTTTTTGCTTTTTTATTCCCTCAATGACTCAGATTTAAATAAGAAAAGTTATCATTGAATATATAAACAGTTGTTCACTGGTTTAAGATAAAGAGTGAATTGAGTGTGACACACGCATGTAGGCCCTTTAGGGAGAGACACGTTATATAAAGATGGAGAAAGGTGAAGAAGCCCGAGGGAGTTCCGGATTTATAGCTGCAGGATGACGAGTAGAGGCCGCGCTCGCGACGCCCGCGCGCCGATTGTCTGCCGCCCGCGTGTCTTCTACTGATTTATACCGCACAATCTCGCAAAACTTACTTCACATTTAAATTTCCAAACTGTCTAAGCTGCTCTTAACGTCGACCATATTATCTCATTCGATCGCCTATAAATTTTATGAGCTGACTCGCCTTTGTCGCTTTAGGTTTGACTTGGATTAATAGTCTAATGGCTACCGCTTCTTATTTTTTTAATTATATTAAGAATAGATAAACTCGATGAAAAACTTGGGAAACCATACCAAACGTAAAGCAGATACAAAACCTTGAATTTTGCAACCTGGAAACATCTGAAAGATAAGTACTCTAAGTTTTTCTAATTTACAAAGACGTGTGAAGTCTGACATATTTCAAAAATTTGAGAGGCCTGCGCCGAGCAGAGTAGAATTCTGAAAAAGGGACTTAATGAACAAAAATTATATTAAAAACAAAGTTTTGGAATTTGGCCTTTATCCAAGAGCAAAAAACTTTTTTAAGTAGATAATATAGTACTAGTGACTCATCCTCGCTTTGCTCGGGTTCATTATGATAGTTAGTACTTAGTAGTTCTGTTATGATAGATTTCTCAGAGATGAGATATTTTCCAGAAATGAAAAATATCCTATCCTATCCTATCCTATATATAAAACAAAGACCTCCGCCGCGTCTGTCTGTCTGCCTGTCTGCATCTGTTCGCGATAAACTCAAAATCTACTGCACCTATTTTCATGCAGTTTTCACCAAAGGATAGAATGGTTCTCTAGGAAGGTTTTAATATATAATTTATCAAGTTTTTGTATAAATTGGCTAAAATATAATGATATCTGTTGGAGGTGTCGGATAAATATAAGCCGTCTGGGAGCTTTCAACGAAAACGCTGACTAAACCTTTTGAGATATAACTGAATGATGTATGGTGGAATTGTGTATTTTATAAAGGTCTACAAAAAAAGGCGGTGCGAAGTAAATATATACAACACGTACCTAGGGGCGAACCCGAGCGAAGCGAGGGTGAGTCGCTAGTATCCTATATGTTCGCCGGATAACCAGGTATATATATCTTATCATATCACCAGGTAGATATATTATATCTAACCTGTGATTATCGAATCTGATCTCGTGATGCGCTGTGCATACAGACTTACTAGAAGTTAAGGCAATTATGAAACTAAGTTTTTTTTAATTCTAGTGAATGAATGAAAATCTGGTATATTTTGTTTTCAAAATATATCTGATAGATACTTCTTGCTAAAACATGTTTATGCACTTAAAAAAGCGACACTCTTAGTTTTATTATTATTTATTAACAACAAAAAAGATGACGCTTTTTAAGTGGATTATAATAATGTAACTCACAGTTGTGACATGATGAATTATTATTATTACAGGTTGTTTCTAAAACTGGTTTGTATAAAGAAAATGTTGATACGTCTAGTCAATTCCATCATAGAGTCAGGCAAGTTGATGTTAGAGTTGATTTTGTAAATTTTCCTTCAAAAGGTAAATTACCATACCTACGTATACTACATGACTACGACATGACAGTCGAATCATTGTAAAACTGTGTAGCGTATTTTTTTCTTTTAAATCTTAATGATCAAGTATCAAAGTTAATTATATAAAATACTAACAGTTTGAGATTGAATTTGCTTCAATTTACAATCTGCGTGTAACTATCTTTAATAGATACGCCATACATTCGCGACATGTCTACATCCTGGTACCTATTGCTAACGGTCCCCGTCGGGATTTACGAAATGAACAGATCCTCGGCGCCTGTTATGAATATGTAATCTAAATTTGGAATTCTCAGAGTGTGAGAGCGATGTTTGCAACTGTCTCAAGCAAACATTTACTTTGGTACCACGAAACTTTGCCGCGTTACGATACACTTACTCGCTTAACTTCATAGGGTTACATTCCTGCGGGGTTGGCAATGACACCCGCTTTGATTAAATCTTAGCTACAATCTTGGTACAGGGTCCATCGAAGCCCGCTTCATAATTCAGTTTGAAACTTTTAATTAGCTTTATATTTGTGTTTGCAGATGGAGACTTCACATCTAAGTTTATCATTGGGATGCTTGAGGTTGACAAGTTATATATTAATAATGTCTTAATGCTTTTGGAAAGTGTTGAATAATTAAGCGTTTACAATAAGTGAGTATGTTAAGTTGTCAAAAAGTCAACCAAAGTAAAGTGTTCGTGGGTAAAAGAATGAAACAGAGAATTCCATTGAATTTTATCCTAGTAGGTACAATAGTTCCCATGGGAAGCTGGCCTTTAAAAGATACTTATATTTGGAGCCACTGCTTAGACATTATAGCTATTTCTGTTCTGTTAGTATCACTAGTAAGATAAATATTTAGTACATATAATACCTATGCGTAACCCATTCAAATACTTTTAAGGTTATTATTAAATTTATTGTTATATTGCTAAAATTATTGTTTTATAAGAAATTCTGAGGCAATAATTAATGCGTGACATTTTAATGTATTATAAGTTATTGATTTCTAAATGTATAATTCGTTTAAATCTTGTTTTATAAAACAAATATTAAAATATTATTATTAAATCTTACTTCATGTTTAAATAAGAAAAATATTTTTATTGGACATTAATAACTATAATTTGCTATTGGAAAGTTACTAAAAGGGACAAGTTTCGTAAGACACTCATATATTTTGTGTTCTTATCAGAATGTATGTTGAAAGTTTCCAATAAAATTAAAATAACATAACGAGTTATTATATACATCTTTAATAATAAAGTGCTGTGATGTAAAGATTAATGTCAATTTTATGACTAATATAAACTGAGAAATATTGTGAAAGATTTTTTTTATAATTTAAGCCCAGACGATTAAATAAAATTGGGAAAGAACTGCTCTCTTGATTTTTGTTATATTATAACTATTTATTTAGGTCTCTTATCTTTCAAGTGGTTTAGATTTCAAAGTGAGCCAGAAAAATGCTTTACATGTTTATTGTTTGGGAATATTAGATTCACGCTACCTTCATTCTAATAGTATTTTGAAAAAAAAAACTATGTAAAGCAAAAACCTAAAATAATATACCTGTTCTTTTTAACTATTTCTCTCATTGTATATTATACTAATAGTACTAATAGGTGATAAAATAATTTTAAGATATAACGACATATTAGGATAATACCTACCTATGTATATATAATCAATTTTATCATCGTATTAATTTAATTTATGTGTATTCAAGAACTTAAAATATAGTATTTACCATCGCAATTTCAATTTTTTAAGTAATAACAGGTTTTTATATTGCAACGTTCGGATGTTGTATAATAAATCCAAAATCTACAGTTCCAGTTTAACTTTATTATGAATTAGTTACAAGTGTTAAAAGAAATTATAGTCGTCTCACATTAAATCACAAAAAAAGGAATTTTCAAAGTTTTAGCATTCTTTAAAATACTAGTATTAACTAGATTTTAATCTACCATAACGCTCCAGTGAGATACCCGTGCGCTACAAACCGCACGCGGTTACCGTTGTTCGAACAAGATACATGACGTGAATTTGATCAGACCAAACTAAATTTTACCAGCTCACAAACATACCTGGCCGTTTGTTACGAGAAAATGTGATTTAAGACGCTCCACAAATATTGGTGTACCTCTTGTTAGTCCGACAGGGCACCTAATTACGTAGGCCCGACTACATATTCAAGTCGAATAGTAATGAATCTCTTCCAAATAACTAACCAGCTACTGGATGTTTTTAATATAATATGTGGTACAAAACTGAATAAATTGATTAAATAATTAAGTACTAAACGAGAATGTTGATGTTTATTGAGATAGTCAATAAATGTAGAGATAAGTAGCGTCGATGAATACTAAATAGGTAGATCGAACATTTTTTTATTTATTTACGGTTTTAATAGGAAACTATCACATTACATTGTATAAATGTATTCCTTAAAGTTCATCCATTTATGTTATACGTAGAGATTATAAGAACTTATGTGAGCTTATTTCAATATCTATAATTTGGTATGACAAAATTATTTTTAGGTAAAAGTGATAATTGTTTTATTTTTATTATAGCAGGTGAGGAAAGTAGGATTCAATGACATCATATTATATTCAATGTTATATAAAATAGAGATGGGGTACGAGGGTATCATTCGCTTACTCGTATTTGCTTTTCCGTGTGTTTGCACAGTCGCAGTAGCTTGTAGCCCTATAACTTCGTGTCGTCAACAGATGTGTCACATCGTTAATTAATTTTATGTTTAGATAGCAGCATAATCAAGTCAATTTTAACCCTGTATTAAATCTGTTACATATATATGTTATGCTTTATAAATGTATAAAACATTAATTTTGTAAATATGACTGTGGGAAAAATGTTACTTTTTATCTATGCAACTGATGTAATAAGGTTAATCGTTTTAATGAAATCAATATGTTTCCTTAGATTTGCGCAAATATTTTTTATTAAAAATCTCATTATTGCGTTTATGTTTCGACTTTGATAAACGTCTTCAAGTTAGGTTCTTGAAAAATATTGTTTTATAAAACTATTTTTTGTTAGCATAGTTTTATAGAATTCTTTTATATAGTTGAGTTTATATAATATACTGGTAGATAAGAACTCATCAAAATAAAACGTCACCAATCTATAGACCATAAGAGTTCATCAGTATACAACATAAACCTTATTATAATACTTCATTATCTTAATATGATTTCATGACTCGTTTATGTTCCAGTCAAATAGAAATTTAACCTCAAAAGGTAATAAATTGTAAATTCTTATGTTTTGGCATTTTATATGATAGTTTAAAAGTTATTTTAGATAGAGCACAAAGCGTGGGAAGCGTCAAGTCCTATGTAAAGTTAAGTTTGACTGCCTCGACGGTTTAAAAACTATCATGTCTACCCATTATGAGGTTCTGTGCTCAAAGGTCGGGCCAAAATAATTATTCAGTTTTCCATCTCCAAATACTCAGTACCTAATTATAAATACCCTCGTACCTTATAGAGCACCTTACATTATATTTAAAAGCAATAAAAAAATTGTATTGTTGACTGATGCACTATTTTCGTGTATGTCTTGAGATTCATAGTCGTAACTTTACTAAAGTCAAAACTCAAAGTTATCTTTGAAAATTGAACGTTACCTACCAAAGTTAAAGGTATATGTGTACTTTATGTTTCACTGTGACATATTTCTTAGCTTATACTCAAATTAAAAATATTTAATACAGCATATTCAAATATTTCATTTATCATCAATTTATTACTGAACGTCCCGTATCTACTACCATTTCAGATAGAACCCGAATAAAATTAAACGCATTTTTCTGTTATAATATGATATCGATAGATGATAAATAATAAATAGGTATGTACATATATGTATAATCGAGTAAAATACTTTTATTCAAAAATAACCAATCGACTATTTACTGCAACTTCTATAGTAAAGTAACTTCTAAAGTACTTAAACGTTTGAAAAAACACTTTTTTTGGTAAAAGTAGAACTTTGTCGTGAAGTAAAGTGTGTGTTCTATGAATCTCTTCTTTATACGATTGATTGATTTCCTTATGATTTTTTAAAGTAGTATTTAAAGTTGTACTTCAATAGCTTTCATATGTTATATGTGGGAACATAATGTAAACAAGACGAAAGAAAGTTGCTTCAGACTTTTATCTTTTATTACATGCAATTATTTGGGGCAGAACAGGCAAGGTTAGCACAAGTATCCAGTAATCTAATATTTAGCAAAACAACTAACCCGTGTGTAAGTATTGGATGAAATTAATCGAAGTTCGGATTATGGGAGTCGAGGCTTAATCTGGCGAGAGTATCAGGGCGCGGAGTTGTTATCTGTTTAATGTCTGGTAAACAAAGGGATCAAGGGATAAGGAGCGTCCTTCCATGCTGGTCCTCCGGCGTGGATTACTGGCACTCTGAGGAAGATTGGTGCGCACATCCCATATAACCGAGTATATGCTTAGTATAATTGATATATGAATTAATTGGTAGATGTCCTAAGAGAAATGAAGTATGTAATACAATGTTTTAACATTAATGGCAAAAAAATGGTTATTTAAGGAAACAACAGTTTTACAGTATTAAAAAATTGTAAGTATTATGTGAATATGTCTTGTACATGAAATATATTAAATATCGCCATAGTTAAATGTTAACATTATTAGTTTCTACTAAATGAAACGAAGGTTACTAAGAGCATATTATATTCGAAGTTTGGTGGCAGATAGGAGTGGATAGGTTCAGGATGGCTCAACAGGCTCAACCGCGTAATCGCCGTCTAACTGTTGTGAAACTCGTAATTGTCCACCGAGCGACAGCTGAATACTTAGAGCGTCTCAATCGGTGTCGACTTAAGACTCCATGCAAATTCAATTTCGTAGCCAGGCAATGCTCCACGTAAGGCCTAACCGAACGTATTATTGCTGGATTTATCTTTATTGCAGCTGTAGAACACTCAAACTAACTTCGACTGTCGAACTTGCGCCATTAGTGAAGACACCGAGATACAGGATTGTTTTGTTAGGGTGGAGTTGTAAGTCTTATTGCTTTTAGAATGGTTGGGCTAGATTGCTTAATCTGACAATTTTATTGGAAAAATAATTTTGTTTCTTCTATTCTCTCTTTTAATAAGTCGTTACAAAAATACTAAAACCATATGCACTATATCTTTAAATTCCGAGAGGAAAAATTTAATAATGTTCCTATTGTAAATAAATTTAATACTTCAATAATAGGTACTTCGGCTATGTGACTAAAATGTTTTCTATGCTGTTAAACAGCATTGTTTTGAATTGTTGATATTCATAACGCATCAGCTTTCGCTCGGCTATGCGTGTTCATAAATTGATTCTCATAATAGGTCTACTGCTATGCATATTTAAGTATCCCCTTATCTTTACGCATATAGTTTTCCAATAGCATCATACATAATTCACTTTAAATTGAATTCAAATATGGCATGGAAAACGGTGCTTATGAATTTTATTACTACATATCAAGTACTTTACTGGTTTAATGTGTTGATGCCATCAAAGGCGGACGAAGACACCGGAATGTTAGGATGTAACTACAGCTTAATTTTAACAGCGATGTTTTAACTTATAATGGCGGAATTTAATATTGTTATATTTTAATTTTACCGTACCGTTGTAGGAAATATATTTTTCTAATATAATCTTTTTTAAAAAATATAATAAATAAGCACTCGTTATAAATATTTTAATTCCCTTGAATAATTTTCTAGAGGATAAGATTTACAAAAAAAGACACTCTACTTTTTACATATCTCGATTGCTATTAAAAATAATACACATATAAAAGACAGGATGTTTGAACATTGTCAACACAGAATTCAATTTAAGTAGAACTAAATAACGTGACAAAAAAGCGGACAAATGCGACGAGTGCTCGTCTGTTATGACATAATGCGCGCAATACCAACCTATAATGCCGGATCCACACAAAAAGACATCGATTCTTTAGAAAAGTAGACGTCACAAGGTAATCCAGCGTAAAGTGTCCCAAATATCTACAAAAAGTAGCCGACAAAAGTGTTGTTGGATAAACGTAAAATGAAATTTAATAAACATGTAACAATGGGGTGGGCTGTAGATAGTTTTGGGAAGATTCAGATAGTGAATGAGAGATAAGCTGGCAAAAGGTTTGCAAGCAGCGCGTATGTTTGATGTCGCCTCTCGTCGGCGGAGCGTGAACGTTTTAAAGCAAAATTGCAAACGCAACTCACTGGCATCTGTTAAATGTACACTTCATACAAATAAAACTTTCCATTTGATAGATTGAATGTTATATTATTGCTTTTATTAAAATTAAATCAGTGTTTAAGACTTCTGTTCGCATAGAATTGTAACTCTATATTATTATTTTTGTTTGTTAACTTTTGCTTAACTTAATTGCTTATGTAGCTTTTTTTTTAAATTATTACCTTTTTAATATGTAAGGTTAGAAGTAATATCGAAATTATAAACGTAAAAGATACCTTTAATATTCACTCAGTTTTTAATTCTTATCTTTATTGTAATCCATTACATTTCATTTTATTAGAAATCCTGCAATCATCTCTGAAGTGAATTAGAAGATAAGTATCAAACGTTTCTATTAAATTTCTCCCGAGCACAAATTCTCGGAACGCCATATTGAAATGTTTATAATTAAATTACATAAAGACGAACAAAATTAATTTCACTGTGCGAAGTGGCGAGCGCCTCCGACAAAGCGGAAGCGCTCAAAGGTGGCGCTGCCGCTGCTTCAATCCAATTTCCCAGATGTTTTCAAAATTACTGAGGAGTTGAATAATCACATTATAATTTAACAGTATTAAATTTTATACGTTAAAGTGTTAATATTTCATTTCCAAGTTTAATTTAATTAATCCAAAAGTTCACAATCTTTGGCACGCAGTGGTGTAAATCTCTGTGATCTATCTCGTGACTATAAAGTCTTGATTTGTGGACTTCCAAGTTTTTCAATTAAATGCTTATGAAATTTGCACATAAAAATATTTTACATAAATATTATTAACGAAAACATTAAAGAGAAATGAGATCGTATATTGAGGGACATCTACGAGTATGTTAAATAATATAATTTATATATAGGGCTATCGCTATGCGAAAGTGGTCTTGGGTTCATTTCTCGCCTTAGATTTTGAGACAAAATACAGGTTATATTTGTATATTATGTAATTATATAATTTCAATCATATCTATTGTCTTAGGTAGGTATATTGTATTGTTTATGATAGTAAAATACTCTCTTAATGAGGCAGTGCTGAAATATATCTCAAGATACATTTCAGCTTAATATATTCCGTGTGTTTAATACTTAAAAGGCAGCAGCCGGTGACGAAACAAATTGATGTACCCAAATAATTATTAATGCCTCACGAAATTTAATTGGAAAAGTTGAATTTGTATCGCGCTCACGGCGTAGGTGAGCGATTTGAGTCGCGAGGCGGCGCCACTGCGACTGTTTACGAGATAATTAATCTCAAAGTATTTACGGCTTTAATCGGTACACTCCCACCCGATGGGGGAAAATAACTTTCCTACGTAATTTCATTGCCACTGACTCACTCATACACACATTGTATCATAGGTGTTGACGAATTACCGGATTAAAATATTTTATTAATTAATTATACTTGCTGAATATTTGTTGATTAAACAATATAATTAGTTTTATTTTTTATTTAAATAATAAATAAATATTAATAATATATTCATATTATATAAGTAGCTACTTTAGCATTATCAAACGAATTTATTTAAATGTATTTATTTTATTTACAAAGTAGTATTTGGAAATAGTACGTCGTTACGCACGTTCGTGAATATTTCTTAATTTGTTTCATGTATTATTACATTTAATTCGACTATTCGTCAATAGATGGCGCTATAAGTATGTGTTTAAGATAATCATGCGAAACTTAGTTTCAATGTTCGCCACGCTCCACCAGCGCCAATAAACAAAATAACAGACTTCACTTCTATACATAATTACTATTTATTATGTAAAGTTTCTAATATCTTAGTTACGTCATATACTAAAGATGAATCGTTTTAATTTATACACGTATATTTTGGCATAGCATAGCGCATGGGCCGTTTAAGCTAATTAACAATAGATCGAATCGACTGCAGCAACAATGAAACACGAAGAATAAATGTCAATTTCACAAACGACGAGGAGGGTTCGGTTTTAAATCGAATTCCGTTTAATAATAGTACGGCGTTAGAGTTGAACGCACTCTTGATAGTTTGATAGTTTATTGCATTGTAGACATTATAATAATGCTTCCATATTATTATAATAATACTTTCTTAGTAATATATTCCGATGTAATTAAAATAGTGTTTTTGCTTTTAGTTTCAATCCAATGTTTATATTTATTTATTTCAATTATTTAATCATAGAGCTTATATATGTATATTACTTATTATAAAATATTATGTAAGACGAAATATAAGTAACATTTCATATTAAAGTATAAAAAACTATTAAGTCATTCAACTAAAACATTACACGTATGTAGAGAAACCGTTGAGTTGCACGAGATTGTACTAAAATTGCTTACGGATTGAGTGACCATTATAAAAACGCTCCCTACCACATAATAAAGCTTTGCTATTTAGCTTTCGAATAGAATCGGATGAGGATCCAAAGTGGCATCTGATTAAGATCTTTGCTCTTTGAATCTGTTTGTTTAAATCTTTAAATAAGGTAAAAATCGAAAAAATCTCATACGATGTCGGTTAAAAGTAAAGTATAATGCGCTTTTGACGAAAACTTAATATGGTTTAAGTAATTATTAATACTACTAAAAATACCTATAGTATCTGTTCATTTGTTTAACGCAAAGAAATACTTATATCATTTTCTTAAATTACAGAATATATAAAACATTTTTATGAAGTAATAAACGAATAGCTCGAGAAAATTCGTCACGTTTCTCAGTTTGGATTTACGTTTTATGAGACTGCAAAATATTTTTAACAGCAACAAAAATTCATCTCGCTGGAATCAAACTCGTAATATCAAGACTATGTTAACTGCACTAGATTCTACTAAGTCACGACAGCCGTTTATTAATTTATAGTGTAATTAATATTCTAATAATAAATTAGAATATAAACAGGAGAGCCATAAAAATAAATAAAGACACAAATTGCATAAAAGACAGTAGAAAGATAGTATAAAGTAACATTAAAGTGAACGTGGTCAACGAGAATAATTACTAGTCTAGAGGGGTGGCTACGAGTATGAGGAAGTAGCCCGCTGACCACCCCCGTTGCCTGGCAACCACCTAATCATCATAAACATATAGCCCGCCATCTTATATGTGTTTATATTATTAAATGATAATGGTTTTACTTGAATTATATAATTTAATACTTAGAAGAATCATAACGCCTTCGTCAGTTTTTGTGTTTGACTGGATTTGAAAATTACGGCAATAGTAACAGGTTTAAATTTTGTTGTGAATCTGTTTTTGTATCGTTTTAAAACGTTAAGAACGTAAAGTTATACAAATGTCTATCAATAAGACGTAAATATTAATTCATTAAGTATGCACTGCTTCAGCACTTATAAATAACAAGGATAAAGTCAGAGGCATTTTGGATATAAGGTAATCCTTTCACTTGAGCGTTTAACCCTCCGTTTAAAGTGTAAGCCGAGTGAATTTTTAATAAATTTCAAAGAGATGTCAATCGCGTGTTTTATTTTGCATAGGGCTTAGCGGCAAGGGGTGCGCGAGTACATTTCTCTGTACGTCATTTGTTTGTCTCGGGAACACCCTCCTCTAGCTTGCATCGAGACTGCACTTATTTGTGACAGCATATCAAATGATATTTTAATTGTGTACACATTGGCTATAATAAACTGACGTTGTGATAAATGATATAGTTCACTTTGGTATAATAAAACTAGGGTTAGCGGTGAGTAGCTAATTTAATTAATTTGCGAGATTCCTTTGCTTGCTTTGAGGATTTATTTAGAAAGAGGTACCTATTCATTAATTTTATTATGCGCAATAAATTCTAGTTAAAAATAATGTTATCAACTAAACATTTGTGTTAACAATTATTGTTTACTGCAACAATTTAACGTAATTGCTATTTAACACAAACACAAAGCCGATTTAAATTATAGAGAAAGCATCGCAATCAGACCGTGTTATCATTTACGAAGGGCCGCTATTTAAAGAACAGTCAATTCCAACTTTAAAAAGGGTAATAGATGCATGTCTTGTAGACTAAGTCTTAGGGTAAACGCTTCCGTGAGACTGGCCGAGTCGATCGACCGATCTGACAATTTTCAATTTGTATGCTGGCCACTCTAGCCCACCCCGAACGTTCTCACGCCACTTTTACGTTTTACTTAATTATTATTTCCCTTTTAACCAACTAACACATGTTCACCGGTTAACTATTATACGTCGTGACTTTATTATAAAGTTGATTAGTTTTTTCATATTCCTTCATTATTTTCTACATTACCATAACTTTTTTTAATCGTTCAAATAAGCAAATTCCCAGGTTTTATAAGTTTGTCGGTAAGTCATTGAAACATAAGTTATATAACTGGCAATGTTATTGAGTTATATATCTAGCAATTCCCGCGGCTCCGCCTGCGTTCTAATCACTATAAAATTGATATTGGAGGTAGAAGGATAAAAATTTAGGTACGAGTAATAAGTATTTTTTGATGCCGAATCATAAAAAATAAAACTTTAGTCTAAAAATAAAAAAAACTGGAGAGCCATGCTCTTATCTCCTAATAGAGAACCTTTTAAAATATAAATTTAATATCAAAATTTATTTTTATAAAAAAAAACAGGTCATTTGCCTTTATGCCTTTCATTATATTTTTAATAATCGGTATTTCTGAAAATACCGGTAGGTACCTATTGTATTAGAAATATTTTGGAAATTAACAGTAAAGTTAGAAGTAATTTTCTCGTGATCATTAATATGTAACAAAACAATCAATGAAGAATACTTTACGAATTGAATGTACTTTTAAATATCCCGCTGGTGTTTAAGATGAATGAACATAGTTTCTATGATCTAAGGACGGGGCCCGGAGCGACGAGCACGCTTCACCACCTACCTATTCAGGATGTAGCGATTATGGTAAAGATCTAATGATCGCAGCCCACTTTGGCTCTACATACGCGCACTGGTTTTTGCGACCTTTCTTGCTCTTCTTACCTCATCTTAGTACGGAGTGGCTTATAACGGCGACGACCAGTAACTTATACTTCTTATGATTCATAGTAGGCAGATAAAATTATTCATGTCATACGGACTCGAGACGAATATTAAATAATACATTATGATATTATAATTCTTGCTGCAGTAAACATCTACTGGATTGCAACGCATACCAGTTTCCTATTTTGAATATGATTACGTGTACTTAAAAGGATTTATTTAATTAAAATTGTTTTTTATTTTAAATTTATGTTCCAGTATGTATTCGATATAATTATAAAAATTCAAGTCTTTAAGGTTCTAGCTACATAAAATGTTGTTTATGTTGTATTTTTTCAAGTGGTTCTATTGAATATTAGGTTTTAGGTTCGATTCTAAGATTAACCAATATATTTTTTTATTTTTTTATTTATATTGACTTCAGTCAAATTTTTAAGTTATCTACAAACAATTAAATCATACGTTATTCATTGTGTGAAATATATAAATGATTCGTGAGAAAAGCTAATTACCCTGACAATTTTATTCAGTGGGTGGTTCTTGTTGAATCCCACGTCGTCGCTCACGAAGGCAGCCTAGCAAGTGTCAATTATGGAATAAACTACATCGAAATATAAATTCACTTTGCTATTAAAATACCGTAATCACTTATGCAAAAACGATCGCGATACATTTATGTATGTATTGCGAGAATCACATTAGTGACATTAAAATCCTCCCTGCATTCGTTAGCAGTGTCTGTGTAAGGCAAAATATGTGCCCCGACTTGATTTTGCTATTCGCTCCGTATGATTTTCAGAAATGGCTGTGGCATATAGGCACTAAGGATACAATATTTTTATGCAGTCCGTTTTTCCTTAGCGGCTGTTTTTACTGTCATTACCTTATCTTAAGTAGGAAAATCGCTTAAGACGCTACATTCTAACGAAAGCTCGCTAGTGCGCGCGTGCGCCGCTACTCTGAGTGAATAGGGCTATCACTTATATCTTTATACAACAACGATGTCGATTCTAAACTTTTGCTTTTATATGTAGTGTTTCTATTAACATATTAGTACTTAGACATGGTAAGTAGTCTTGTAGTTACTGAGTATCAATTTTAAGTTTTTGTTTTAGGTAAAGATAATAGGTAAACATGAGTTTTCAGAGAGAGAGAGAGAGAGAGAAATTGAGCTTAACAGAAATGCCTATATATAATAAAAATGTACGTACTTCCTTGATATAATTTAGTACTCTATTTGTTATATTCTTTTATGCTTAATAAGTGGTAACCCTGGTTTTTTGTGATCATAATTAAAGCCATGGTGTTCTTACTTATTTTCATATTAGAATAAAAACTTGTTTGGAAAAACATTCAATAAAACTTAAAATGAATAAATCCTTATGTTAAAAATAATATTTAATAATAAAAATTTCACGTCATATTTTTTACGAAGACGTACTATACGCCTCGCTATTTATCGTTGTCATAAATAAGTCATTCTGAAAGAACCTCTATTATATAAAATTACTTTAAAGACCTCAACACAAGGTCTTGCCTCGTAAAAACGAATATAGTAGCAGTGTTTAGCGCGCTAATTCGAGAGAGTTAGTCGTAGTGTCGATGTACGATGGCATCTTCACGGCTTACAATAGTAAACAAATGTGTCGCGCGGACGCAATTACACTGATGGCAGGCGCGGGCGCGGCGGCCGTCACGCCGAGTGCCGGGCGCCGGCAAATCGCGCGCACATCACGCTCTGCTACCTCTCAGCTCTGGACTTATGCTAATGGTCCCTACGCCGCGTAAATTGGAGTGAGTCTGCTGCAAAACGAAATGCGTCCGCCTCTTTATCTTATTACTTCAGTATTGGTCGCGAAGGTATGCAACTCCACACAATGTCTTCCATTTCACAAAATAGCTTCTAAGTTAAAGTTTTATAGCATATTTTCAATCGATGTCCGAGCTAGGGGTCCAGCTCGTCCAGCATACAGATTGGTGGACCGGGAGAAATTCAAATACAAAAACCAGCGCGGGAACGAACGTGAAACCGATTAAAAAGCCACATCACGATTTTGTACGCCCTTTGCACTCACTAGATCTCATGAAGGCGCAGGCTACTTGCTCTAGCTGTAATATATATAATTAAGGTGCACTCACTTTTTTTAATTTTGTTTTCTCACTTCGTTAAAACCAATTGTTTTTATTAATTTGTGTACATGAATAATTAAAGAACTAGGAACTAGGAAGTAATTACATATTGTAATTTGTAATTTAAGATGGCATGATATCCAAAATAATTAATACAAACCAATTATTCCACTTATAGCTCTATACGATTTAAAAAGTGGAACGAATCGTGTTTTTTTTTAAATATTGAAAAGTGCGTTGAGCTACCATGATTCAATATTCTTCAGTCGATCAATAATAATAGATCCTATCAGTAACCGGTATGTGGCATCACATTTCATATAATAAGACTTCAATACATCGCACCGTGAAATGTGTCGATACAAAAACTTAACTAACTATAACGTGTGAATCGTATTAAAAAGGTGTTTAGTCATTCGACTTCATAAACGGGTGGCATTCGGTATGTCGTGATTAAATTTGAACCATTAGGACACCGTTACGTCGATCGATAGATATAAGCGGATAATGTGCACCTACAATAATCCGGCAAATAGAATTTCGGTTGCGAAACAGTTTTCCGTTATCTGATGATTTTGTTATGGAATCATAAAACAGCGTTGACAATCGTTGATAGTTTAGTATTTAATACATACGATATCTATCGGATACTCGTGCGATTATTTAACGGTCTGTTGTAAATCTTGCTTTTTTTATATTTTCTGTAAATGATATGCTATTAATTTCTAGATCAGCTCGAGTTTATATGTGTATATTAATTAAATATTATTGCTTTTAAAATCTTTATGCTACACGAGGCCATAAATATAACTGCCTGTGACTTTAAAACAAAACTTGTATTGTTCTAAAACGGAAAATTTACCATGCAAGAGATAGAGTATATATAGAATAAATAAAACCACGTACTTACTAATAATATAAAATAAATAATATGATAGTAAAGGGCTTAAGCAATTTATCAGAATGCTCCCAAGCCGACAAGCATTTAGATTGTGCAAGGAAAAACACAGGTAATTCGCATTGAACTGACACGTAGTCCCGTTAAAGTAAGCAATTTTGTTCACTTGTTTTGCAAAGCGAAGCCCGCCAATAAACAATCGCTCATATTGAATGAAAGGAAATGTCCGTCTGTAAATTAGTCCGGTAACAAGAGAAAACCTTTAGAGTCGGCCGTTTATTATATTTTAACGGTTTAAATTGTAAAAACCGAGGCAATAGCTACGAACTAATGTATTTAGCATGTTGCCTAATGAAGTTGGTATGTTTTAAATTTTATTAGTGCTACAACGGTCATACTAGGTAGGTTTTATTTTACATTTATTTTATTTATGTACTATTAAGTTTAGGAAAGCTAAGCCAATAAAAAGCGTATGTGTTACGCTTACTGGTAAAATTGTTGTTTTTAAAACCTGTAGATATATTTTAATGTAAATATAAGAATAAGAGATAAACGTCGAAGAATTATCCTATTTCAAAACATTTCAAATACAAATACCTTATTTCAAGTAAAGTACGAACATTATACCAGTCGGTTCGCATTTAAATTATTCTAGCGGATCGTTTATAGGCCATAACCGAATTCGGGAATTAGCTATAAAACAACATTTGATAGGGGCAGGCGCGGGCGGTGCAATTTGAATGTTTCGGCCGTTTCAGACTCATTGGATTGCGAGGCGCGTGCACCGCGTTATCCTACTGCCTTGCCAGTGACGAGCACTGCGCTGTTTTATGATATTACAATATTTAAACTTTGAATCAACGAAATTTATTTATTCCTATTTATATATTATGCACACAATTTATGTTTTTGTTACTAAATTTACAATTGTAAGTCAAAATAAAGAGTTAACGAATGTTGAGTTAACTCATTCTTAAGTCATGTTTATTAATGTGTAGAAGTATATTTTATTTATCATAGGCCTCTTGACGGCAAAGTTGTACGTTATTTACACGGCAATTTTATTTTAATTTTAAGTAGGTAAATGCAAGTACACTTAGCTTTATTAAGAATCGATAGTAATTACCATCTACTTAATTCAATAAATGGAATGCATGTTTTCATATCAAAAAAAGTATAGACTGATCTGAACGTATAAATTACTTATTAATAGACCCGATATTTCCATACATAATCTGTGAGAACAACCAGCGTGATACCACGTCTAATAATATCAACATTCTATGGACCTTTTATAGCACATGAATCGTGAGTGCTTCGTTATGGAAAAGTTTAATGCTAAACTATTACCTTCATAATTAGAATAAGTAAATTATAAGTTAGTGCCTTTTAGAATGCTACATTGGACTTTATTTAGGTTCTTAAGTTTAAATTAGTGACCAATGGTACTTATATTTGTTATTGAAATTGATTTTATTTACAGGAAGGTTGCGAGGTTTTATAAACAACGCATTTTGCTTGTATAATATATAAATACTATCCTCTCTTAGATTACACTTTTAACGTGAGATGTAATTTACTCAATAATAAATGAACAATGACCCACAAATATTTATTTATATTTTGAAAAGAACGTTACTTATGTATCACTCCATATAATTAACAATTCTGTACACTTAATATACAATACTGAAGCAATTCCAATAACTAATTATAAAATACAAACATAATTTCTTTGGAAACGTTATATAAAATCCTCTTATTTTTATCTTAATATATATTACTGTTGATAAATAATCAGTTGCAAACACTTGTATCTAACGATCGAGGCCAACTACGAATAATGTATAAATATAATTAACCGTCGTGACTTAAGAAAGAGATCGCAGCAAACGAGCCAGGAATTGTAAAAAGGAAATATCCTTTCTAGCGATTTAAATTCCATTATAGCGAAAATAAAAAAAGTCAATTTGAACTTCACATTGTACTCGCTTGCGGTACCACTGATAATTTCTTAGAACCTATTAAACTAATCAAGATAAGTTTTAACATTTGTTTTGCCTTTATAATTTTACTTTCAGGTAAACGTAATGTTTCGATAAGTAATTAGTACTATACAATTATTGGTGATTATTTATGAGATACACAAGCTAAGCAGAGTTCTCGAATAGTACTGTGTAAAGCAACATATTTACACTTTTTTTAATTGATACCTGTGGAGTTATAGTATCCTGAGACAGTTTACTTCGGTGCGTAAGAATTGTATAAGTTGTATCGAACTTGTTTTTCTTAAGGATTTCCTTATCTACTTAGAAATGATAATTTCGTCAAAGGTTGTCCAAAATATTTTTAATACATATTTCAACATGACTTCATATCATCTACATTATAAATACGATTACTGATAATCATTGTATTAGCCAACAATTACATTCAAATTGCATCAATGGGAATATCTAAGTATCGCAATAACAGTGATAAACACAGTCTGCAGGCGATGTATCGGACGCCTCGATGGACAGCGTCCGACCATCACATGTCCGTCAGTTCTGCTCATTGCGCTTGTTGCGCAATTTGTTCCTTCTCTCCAATCTCTTGCCTAGGCATCGAGAACAATCATTGTCATTATGAACTTAAGCGAGGTATCTAAGATTAAATATATATGTGTTATTACAAAAGCTCACAGAACGTACTTTTATCGATTTAATGTATTGTTACATTATTTCCATTTAAAAGAAATATAAAGTACAAATAAAATCATAGCTGCGTAAGAATAGAAGAAGTTTCTGAGGCCTTAATATACCAACGAGTATAATTACTTTTAAGTCCTTATAGACCTTGTTATTATGGAAGATTTTAAGATTTCTTAATCATCTGTAACCATTTTACATTTTCTATTTTAAAAATATAAACCCAATACAGGCGTTAATCCTAACATAAGTGGTAGTGCCATGTTTGTTACCTTCGGGTAGCAGCCGAATGGGCCGGCACGCCCCGTATAGTACCACTCTCTCACAGGAGACCGGCGTGAAGTGGCAGCTATGCTGCCGCGTTTCGTCCGGTAAGTGAGAGTCCGGGAGGCCCACTCACCATCCCTCCTCCCGTCCTTCTCCCTCCTCCCTCCCTCCCTTTCCTAAAAGGCCGGCAACGCATCTGCAAGCCCTGTGGTGTTGCAGATGTCCATGGGCGGAGGTGATCACTTACCATCAGGTGAGCCTCCTGCCCGTTTGCCCCCTTTGTCCCATAAAAAAAAAAAACATAAACCATTATCAGTTAAGATATCTCTTTATATTCTTATCATTGTAGGTTAATCGCTAAGAAATTAATTAGTATATGAAATGTTTCGAAATAAACAAATAAATGAACTTATTTCGAAACTTTGTATACTAGTGTACCTATATAAAGTATGATTACAGAAAAATGGAATTAGTTAAGAATTGTCTTACTGCCCAATAATAACTTTAAAATGTTAAAACTTTTTAATATACTTACTTTGATGATGTTGTGTTGTGGAGGAACGGTAATTCCTATGGAGGGGAAAGCAAATTCTTATGGTCTAAATGATATTTTAGACAACGAATTTAACTACGAAGTTAAGCAGTCTTCACTATGGCAGAACCACATACAAGATTTTCTTGATTTAGTAAACTTAGAGAAAGTTTTAAGCACTGCCCTAAGGTTTATAGACGATCCGGAAGTTATGAGGTTTATGGGATTCTTGTTAAGCCCTAAGTTTAAAGATATAGTTTGGGAACTGGAAAGCATGGACGAATTTAAAGAGGTGAGAGTATATAATGCATTGATATATAATATAGGATAACATAAGAAAATTGAAAGCAACAATGAAATATATAAAAATGTTTTATCAATATTATTAAAATATTATTAAATTTATTTTATTTATTTACCTATTGAATATTATTAATATTTTATACAAAATTTTAATTTTAGATGTAGGAAGTAATCTTTTAAACTGATCCGACTGTAAGGCTTTCTTTAACTAATAGGAATCTACATTGCCGATGCCGTATAGTGTTTTTAATCCTATATTAATATGTTTACTATTAGAAATCATAACAAATTTTAATTGAAGTCGGAAAAAACAGGTTGTTGAGGTACTTTGACGGCCTGCATTATCTAAACGGTTTTAAATAAAGCAATGTTATGACAAATAGATATATGCATACTTACTGTGTAGGGATGCACCCGAATAAAGCAAGAGTAAATCGCTGACTAGCAATTACTAATTAAAATTATGTATAAAAATTACTTTTTTTTATTTCAGGCATATATATTTTTGAACACCAAAGGCTATGACCTCAAACCAGTTATCGATATCGTTAATTCCGGGCTGACTTTACCGGAGTTTGATAGACCATCTAATATTCTAAGATACGAAGCAGGGATGTCAGAGTTTATTGCAGCAATGTTCGGTGCACTACCAATCGAAGACATAAAAAATCTTTTAGAAACTAAAATAAAAAATGACCTGGAGGTAGCAAAGTTCGTTGAAGTTTTGGATTCTGTAGAATTTAAGGATATTATGACACGTATGATGAGTAGTCCAAAGTTTAAAGAAATTATGTCAATTTTTGAAAGTTACGGTATAGATTTTGCATTTATTTGCCACATATTTCAAGAATATTTTGGAAAAGAAATACTTTGTAATGTAATTGAAAAGTGAAGATACTACTTAATTAATGTGTTTGAGATATAAGTAGGTACATTGTAAATATAATAGATTATAATTTATAGATTCAATTTTTATTTTAAGTTGTATCATATAGGTACACGTATAGAATTGCGTATTGTCAATTTCACTTTTTGTCCGATTCAAAAAAAGAAAATATGTATAAATCTACCCTTTTTCATTTTTGTGTATGATATACGATATTATTTTTTAACACATTTTTCAAATTATGTGTTTTGGATTTTACGAATGATAAGTTTTACCTTTTCAATGGTCCTATGTAAAATTAAAATATGTACCCTAAATGGTGAAATAACCACTTATTATATTTTGGAGTCAATGTACCTTTTTTACTAAAAAGTTATTATAATATTGCCTGTATATCAAACTACATATCTACTCATTTACCCTCTCTGCGCTTAACTTCATCACCTCTTGATGTAACGAGAGTAAGTTTTATTTATTTTAGAAAAATACACCGTCGACTTATAACAATTACACTATAACTAATACTACAATTTACAGTTCAGTATGATTCGCCTTTACAGGTGCATTGTACACAGCATTTGCTTAAATTAACCTTTAACGCAATTACATAACATATACCTACATATATTATGTATATTATTATTTATTAAAATAAGTTATGTAAAGTAGAGCAGAAAATGTGTTCATCTGTTACTCGTACCTCATTGATGCATGAAGGATGATGAACATATTAGTAAAAATGTCAATAACTCAAATTATTTCATCTAATAGAGTAAGAAAAATTTTAAGAATTTATTAAAATAACATTCGATCAAGAAAGGGAAGTAATTTACAATAAATTTCCGATGAGTATCAAACAACCCCAACAATAACAAGCTCAAAACAAATTAATTTTTCAAACACGCATAGAAGCACTGTTAACTTTATAAATTAGTTGCGTTTCCTGATAGGCCTCACTTATTATACTCGTAGCACCAGTTTGCTGCGGTTTTAAGTTTTTAACTTCCATTTTTTTATGTAAAGATCTTATCAGCAAAATCGTTATCTAAAGAAATAATTGATTGATTGAGAATGATTATAGAATTTATTATAGATACATAAATATATTATAAAGTATTACATTTTATTTTACATTGACAGTATTTGCAAGCCATTAAAAAGCTTCGCTTACACGAAAGTATCGTAAGTGACTTGTTTGTACGTCACGTCAATCATATAATAATTACATTTTTGCAAGGAACGTGTCATGATCCGATCATATCACATCCACAAATACTCTGTAACAGATATCACTCTAATAAGAAAATAAAGGAAATAAGAAGAAACTAAAGAGTTTTAAGATTGTTAATGATCTTACCATAAATGATCCTTTTGCATCATATATTTACGAAAAATAGTAAACGTTTATAGAGTCTATTTGTCAAGGCTTATAATGAATAAAAATATTGCGACTTACATGTTTTATGTTTTATATAAATAAGTACTTGATTCTTGATGATATAGTGACAATATTTATCAGATCATATGGCTACGCATGTTTTATTTACACCACAGTATAATGCATAACCTGTGGTCGCGGCTTCGTGCACATTTGTTATTCACTTTATTATTTACTAACTTAACATAGCAAACATACTACACGCTAAAAAATTACGAGTGAACTTGGTCTTCTAATACGTATAAACACGATATTTTTTAATCACACCCTAAAACGATAATATTTTTTCATTAATTAATTATATTTTATAAAAATATCCCTTATCTTATCTGGACCGTGATTTTTTGAGTTTGAAAGTAATGCATGCTACATAACCAACGCTTTCAGTAATATATGTTTTTCACTTGTGAAGAAAGTACACGAAAATTCTGCTTTGTTTTTTAGTTAGTTAGTCAGGAAGTTAAAAATGAACCATAAAAACTAATCAGCAAGACGTGATTTGTCAAGACATAATATATTAACTTATGCTAAGTTATAGTTTACTTGTAGGTCAAAATATATTGTTATATAACTAAAAAGTTATAAAGTATTTTATCTCCTTAGAAATACAAACATTGAACGAAACAGGTTTATGAATCAGATCTATAACGACAAGATACTTTCTCAGATATACGTGCATATTTTACAGTAAAGTAAAACTATTTATCTTGAACTTTTTTCCGCGATTATATTCTAGTTTTTTGTTTCCAATACGCCTTACATTTCTTTACGTTGACGTAAATGCTTTACAGCAAAGACGGTCACAAGGGAGAGTTTGATAGAACTATTTTGCTATTCCGAATAAAATATAGTTCATTTAAAATAAAGTTTATGGGACATTTTGTTGAGCTAATAATCTCTCTATCTGCGGAAGTATGAAGATAATTTCTGTACACCCTGCTGAGATAAGTGAAGGCGCTAGGAAGTGGGCTCGTCTGCCGCTCTGCGTCGCTTCCTCCGTCGCAGCTTCCGTTTCCGATCAGACACATGACGTATGACCCGCCCCTTTCTATACGATGTTTTCTGAGTACTAGCTTTGATCTCACAATTTATTTGCTTGTCAATTTCAGGAAAAGGACACGCGACTCTTTTCGTATCGCGTCGATAAATCTTATCTATATTGGGATTGTAAATAATATTAACATGATTTGGCAATAATATCGCTGTGAAATGGTCCGAGAGAAATAGTTTTATTTATTCCTAATGTTTACTTATTTACAGATAAACTAATTTCTTATGATTCTTAAGTCTTTTTCGATAAAGAAGAAACATTTAATGCAAGTATGAACTTATATTAAATATAAATATTTTGTTACAATGTGTCCATTAAAATAATTGTATGACTAGCTCTAAGAGACGCATATGTTCCAATAATGGGAAGGCAATTACAATCATGAATAAAATGATTCATACGTGGAAATATCAGAATTGTAAGACCCGGAATTTGAACTCGCTTCACTTGGTTACCAAAACTTGTACGTGTACTACCTACCTATGTGAGTGTACTCGTGAGTCGTGACAGAGATATTTATAATTGTTTTCTTTATCAGGATACTAATAACGACCCGTGAAAACTGTTGACGTATTAGATAATGTAGCGGAAAGGACAGAGGTTATTAATTTGATGCATAGGCCAGATAGCCGCTAAGACCGAATCGCATGGGGTGTGATCGAACATGTGGACAATCTTTCACGCTCATCTGTACGCTCACCCTTTATTGATCCACCCTTAAATGTTATAGTAATATGGACCAGAAGATGAAAAACAATAGGTGTGACTGATTTTATATTATTATTAATAAATTAAATATTTAGTTTATTATATTCTTTATAGTTTTGTCTTTCGGATAAATATATTATTAACAACAACGAAACAACAAATGTGAAATATAGTTTTTATATTGCTAGAATTAAACGTAATAGCTGTGTTACTGCTGTATAATATAATTTACACCATAAATTAAAAACGAGTACAATGTACGTGTGGATCTATACCATAAGGATGGATGTAAGGACATCAAGGAACAGTACGAATTTTCTAATGGAAAAATCTTTCAGAAGAATATCGTCAAACCAATGTAACTCGAAAATAAAGATCTAATAAAATAAATTTATTTGTCTTTATTTTAAATATTTTTCGTTATAAAAAAGGAATTATCCACATTAATATTTCATGCCGTTGATTAGAGTCCAAGCGAGGGCGCAGGGAAGAGAGCGTGAAATTGTCTGCTCACTTCTGTAAATATAATTTCGGCGACAAAAGGACTATAAATGATATACTCAGGGCGAGTCATATTTCTTGTTACAAGAGTTTTAAAATTACCCCTCCATGTTTTAGATCCTATCAAAGCAAGCATCAGTTGTTTTCAAGTTGTTAAACACATATTAAATATGTAATTGGAATATATTATGATGAACGACTGATATTAATTAAACAATAAACTTTATCATTTTGTAGATAATCACTTTTACAAGTTTTAGTTGTCTTGTAAGTAGGTAATTGCGTTCGTATTCTTTTATTTTGCTTGTCATTTAAATTACTGAAAGCGATGAAATTTGGCTAAGACGGACATTTTTTTTAACCGTCCCTGTTTTCATGCAAGTGAAGCCGCTAGCAAAAATCAGTTTTTAAATAAACTATTAATGATATGACTATAAAAATCTGTTAGATCATCAAAAATCATATACAAAATATTTTATAAACTAAAATGAGCACCACTTGTGATGCATTGTAAACGTTGGTAGCCGGATTCCAACATTCTCAAGGTATAAATGCTTAAAGAGACCTTAAAGATTATTTGTTATTTTATATGCTCCTGATATGCATGATTTAAAATTATGTGTATTAAAATCTACTAGCGACTCACCCTTGCTTCGCCCTTCGCCCGGATTCGTCCCCAGTAGTAGTCCCTTTAGTATAACATTTTTACAAACTTTTGAATGTCTTACTTATTTATATCGAAAGAATACGAACTAATTGAAAGCTTAAAAAATATGTTTCAAGCTTCTAACTGTAAAAATGACGTAATTTCCATACAATTTTTCATCACTTCTTTCAACATATTACAGCTCTTTTTTGCCTTGAAAAGTAGCCTATATCCTTTCTCAGGCTCTATACTCTGTCTCTGTCTACCAAACATATAAATCGGTTCAGCAGTTTTGGTGTGAAAGCGCGACAGACAGACAGAGTTATTTTCGCACGTATAATATTAATAAGGGTTTGTTACAATGTAATCACGCTATATTGTAAAGGTAATAGTTTATGAGTGAAAATGTTTGTTAATTCTTTAAGCGGTAACGGCGCAAAGGATTTGAGTCACATTCGAAATAAATAAAGCTTATTTTTTAGTTAAAGCTTAGCTACATTGTAACTTATAAGCGTTGCAGAACTATTATTAGTATATTAATCAAATTCCATACCGCAAAACTTTTGATAGGTTTAACAATACTCTGTGCTTAATTGTACCTCCAATACTATAAACTAAGGTTAGTTATTGTATTAATGCACTAGATTGTGACTAATGGAAGCACAAAACAAATAAATTCAAAATGTAAATAGTGTAACGGTGAAATGGTAATAATAAATTTCTCCATTTTAATAACTGTTACTGCGAGGGGCGCTTCTGGCCTGTTAAGTCAATATAACACTTCCATTACTCCAAATTAAATTCCTCGGGGAGAGAAATGAAGTTTTTATTTTGCGCAGACAAAGGCCCAGAAGAAACTGCCCATGTTATATTTTTATACAGCTTAAATAACTATTTTATTCAGAAAATTTTAAAGCTGCACATTTTCAAATAAATGTAGTTCTATACATATAGGACCGAAAAGTAAACTTTTTCTCATGGTAAAGTATTTAGTCTAAAAGTTATTCGTATTAGAAACACTCTTACGGATAAAAAAATTATTTAAAACTAGCATTTTAAGACTCTACGGACAATAGAGAGCTTAAAAAATTCGATTAGTCTGAATAGCAAGTGTGCAAATCGGGCGCGATGGGTATTAATATTTTAGGGAATTAATCATTATAATCCGTGCGACAAACAAGTCACCCCCAGGAGCGAAGAATATAATGAAGTTGTCATTTTTTAGCCTGTACGGTGCATGGGGGAGGCTGGAGGAAATCCAAATTGAATCATGCGGCGAGGGAATTGTGCTATTATGTTATTAAACAGAGGAGCAGGACCCCGTTCAAGTTATTTTTTATCCGGAGGGCGTCGAGGAGACAGTTAACAGTTTTCACAATAGAATTATGATATAATTTGACACAACAAAGGCGTTTTAGCACGAAGTCTGCAACGGGTAATTTAATTTTGTGAATGAAGTCACTAAAATTATTTCGCGATGACGTTAAAATTATTAATTAATTTTATAATTAAATTATGTTGCATTTATTACATAAAAGTTTTTTTTTCTTAAAATTATTCAAGTTAACTTGTATCAATTAGAAAAGAGATAAAATAAATGAACTAACTAGCATTATACATGGTGCTTTTTATTAACATTTATTTGATATTTTAAAATATATAATTTATTTCCTTCCTAACTCTATTTACTTATATCCATTATCCAATTCTATATCACACTCAAAAGAGCTAAGAGTGAAATGAAAGCTTTTATCCATATGTCAGAGAGAATACTTACAGCGGCTTATTGTCACCCCCGCTAGAGAATTTGATAAAGCGTGTGCGAATATTAACAAAAGGAATATCTTGTTAAATTGATATTGCTCCCGAGTTCACGCGAATTGAAACTCTACTTACTCGAATTTGAGTCACTCAACGGTTATAATTGACTGTGTTATAATGTAGAGTTAAGTCTTTTATAGGAGATAGGCGTGAAATTGTCTCCGTTGGAAAATGTATAATTCAAAGGGGAAGATTAAAATATTATCCATGTTAAGTAAATATTCAAATGAATATTTTCCGTGTTAGACAACAATGAGCGCCAGTGCCGCTGTCGGGAGGGGAGTCGCAGCAATTTGAGAAATATACCTACCTACAAAATGATCGTTCGTTAAGGGATGACTTTGTTATCATAAATTATAAGTGCGATTTGGGATTTGGACAAATTAAACGGTTCTTAGTGGAATAAAAGAGTGTCTTATGTAGTTGAAAATATGTGATATATTTTGGATAATTTATTGTATTATGTCTTGTATTTAAATTTTACTTATACACTTAGATTAATGTAAAAATATTAAAATGAAAATGTTGAAAAGTTTTTAAATGTTTTTAGTTAAAGTTATTGACGAAGAAACAAATATAAAATCATTATATTATTAACTTTACACAATAACTATAACTTTAAAGGGTATGTGCCTTGCAGGTAGTATACACGTTTATAAGCGTTATAATAAAACAATATCTATAACGTATAACAATATCTTTATCCATTTTTCGAAATAAAAATACTCGAAATAGTTGCCTACAATTTAAAAAAAAACTGTGACCCTATAGTTTTATCAATTACATTGTCAAACTTATTAATTCACTTAGCAATATGCATAACATTGTGAAGTGCATTCAACAATGTGTCAAGTAAATTATACACTTGCACCCTTGTGCTCCATTGGGAGATGAGACTCCATTATTGTTATAATAAAACGCCATCTCAGGCAGTTACTACACAGGCGCAGACTTAAGCTCTTAAGAGGAATTCAGAATATCGAATAATATAATATATCTAATTTAAGCTCTAGTGAGCATTGTTGTTTGTTTATAAAATTAACAAAATATTTCTAACTTAAAGAAATTAATTATTTTACTCATAAGTAACAAATATTAAATTTGAAACAATACATAATTCTACTACGATTCATGTAATGCAGTTTTTGCATAGATTACCTATATATTCAATTCAAAGAAGTTGGACTACTCTGTAGTTGGATTATATTTTGGGCTTTTTTTGGTTTGAATGGATAATAGGTAGATGGCGCATATTTAAAAGCTGGCGAGTATGTGTAACTAATATAATTCATAATGCATTCAGAGTATTATATTTAAAACACTCAGATTTAGATACAGATTTACACATAAGTAACAACTGGATATATATAAAACTACTATATACGTATATACTATATATATAAAAATGAATTGCTGTTCGTTAGTCTCGCGAAAACTCGAGAACGGCTGGAACAATTTGGCTAATTTTGGTCTTGAATTATTTCTGGAAGTCCAGAGAAGGTTTAAAAGGTCAAGTACCTAAGGTCAAGGACGAACCCGAGCGAAGCAGGGATGAGTCGCTAGTAATCAATACATACTCGTAGGTACTTGATTTGAATTATTCTATCTTCCTTTCTGATAAGGGCTAAATTCCGGTCAGATATTTTTTCTAAATTAATCCAATAATTCTCTATACTCATTGTCTAGAAATATAAAGACATGCCAACTTAATGTTCACGTCGTAAAATTAAATCAGTATCTATGAATGTGCAAATTCACCGGCGGGTGTACACGAGGGAGTATATGTTTATATGTTTATTTTAATACGCGTGTCGCGCGTATAGTACAGAATTTATTACGACCCTCGGGTGGATTAATGCGATACGGAAAATTTGAATTCAGAGCATTAGTTCGGATTGGTAGCTTTGGGAGGAGGCGGTAAATAAGCAGTCGACCTATGATAATGATTAATTCATAATTTTACGACGCCAACACTTTATAGAAAATCCATATACATTAAAACCTAACTTATATGATATGTATATGTATGTGATTGTTGTAAAATCACATAAATATAAATAATTTCCTATTAGGTATATAGGAATGAGGAAAATGGTTGCGACATAGAAATTGATAGCTCATGTAAGTGAGTCTATTGTTTGCCTCAGATCTTATTTAAGGATCGAGAACCACGGATGTGCCATGATTTATGACCACTAATAACAAGAAAAACTGGCTATAATCTATTTTCTCTCGTATACAAATCGGTTGAACAGAAAACCATAAAACACCACACACAAAGAATCTTTATGTAAACATAACATACATTAAAAAGCGTTATATCTGTTGTTTTTAGTCATTTCAAACGCCGTTAATCAGAACAACTGTTTGTATTGCATTGAGGCAGCCGGTAACTATAGTTCGATTATACGAAGTACTAAGTAATATAAATTATACACGCGCAACGTCCAAACTTTTAAAAGTTCAAAAAAGACAATTAAAAGGCGGTTCGTAATTTTGTTTCAAAGGAACAAATTAAATTAACATGGCTTATTTTCCCGCTTGATCCAAGAGAGACAAATAGTCTAAGTAAAATTTATGTATCGGAATCAAATTCAATTTCGCCTTTGCATTTTTTACTCGATTTTTTTAGAGCCGTATAACTTTAACGTTTGGACGTAAGGAGCATTATGGACATTCCAGTGATTTGTAGCATTCAACAATATTTTTTTTGTCACATCAAATGAAATATTATACTTCAATAAATCGTCGCGTAACGCTAATTGAAAAAAATCTAAACTTGATTATTAAAAAAATATATGGTTGATATTTCTTTGTAACAATATTAATAATTACTATTATAAAAATGTAGTTAAGTCATAACATTATCGGTTATATACATATATCAGTAATATATGAATGTAAATCACATAAGCTTACAAAGTAAAACAACCGCTGCGTCTTAATACTTTTTCAGTCTTGTGAATTTGTTGTCGCATAGGATTTTCTAATCTTCTTTAGCATCGTTTATATTGATTATAGCGCTCTTGCCTTATTTATATTCAGTTGGAGTTTTTTCATCACGCCCTGTGCTTAATATCGCAATTTGTGTCGTAGTTGGCGTAAACTGTGGGGACCTGTCACCTTTAGACAGTCTTTCTCAGGAATCTTTCTTTTATTACTAGTCGTAAACAAAAACAACCAAATAAGCCTAATCTTTATTTATATACATGTACGTATTACAATCAATTGCAGGCTGCTAACTAAGGTCGATTGGTTTGGTTCCGATTTCATTAATTGTAAAACACTTCATGTATTATGTAAAACCTGGAATATATAAAATAAAACAATGTATAGTATATTCTCATTTGCAGGCTCTTAAATATTAGGACTTAAATTCTCTAATCGGATTTGAAACCGCTTAAAAACTATGGCGCCGCAGATCAATTAGTTCCAAGTAATAAACAAAGCAAATATGTCCGTTATGAAAAGAATTCGACTGCCTGGAGACTTCTTTTGATACATCAATCAAAATCATACACATAATGAAATCATCATTTGGGTGGCCATAGAGTGGATGGTTCCGAGAATTTCAGCCCGATGTGCACCGCCATTATCACATTCCTGATTTATTAATTAGAACTTAGATAGTTCAGGATCAGAAACGATGGCGAGCGAATTTTAGAACAGGTCGGGAATTGGTTTTGTATTTAAAACGTATAGTAAACTCAAGGCTGTTAACGATTATATTTTACGCACTCGCAAACTTCATCTATGCAAGTTTGCTAAGTACTTGTTCGTTGATAACCATACCACAATCAAGTTTTATAGTAATAGTCCCATAAAAAGTATAATGAAGTCTGTTTATTAGTTTACTTGTGAACACATTTAATTAATTCATGTTTTACGAGTTTAAGGCAATAATACAATGAAGTATTTCGTGTTGGCTTGGATTTGCGTAAAGATAAGTTCTCTCAATGGTTTGTGTTAATAATAAAGTAGTCAATATTATAAAAATTACATGTTATTAATATTTCTAAATAGTTTCAGAACACAGGAAACATTATGGGCTAAGCTTTCACAGTCAATGCGGCGATTATGTAAAGACGTTTAAATGTATGACAGCGTGTAAAAGTATCGGTTACCAAGTGTTTAGATTAAATACTTCTTGCAAGTGTAGTTGTCATGAAATGAAAATCAGCACCGAGTTACCGTTTTTTAAATGGAGAACTAATGGGACTACGATGCAGATACCAAAGACATTTAGCCCTAAGCTCTATCATGTGGTAGGAACATGGTCACCGCCTACCACAATTGTTATCACAGAAAATACCACTGAGAATATTGAGGATTCTTCGAAAAAAGGGACTACGTCATCAAGTAATGAAACGAGCAATATTTCCACAGTAGAAAGCGTGACAACCGATGAAGGCAGCAAAAACCAAAGTGCAAATCTGAATATTACGGATGGTGGTGCTAAAACTACTACTATACAGTAATTTTATTAGGTTATTTAAAATAAAATTAACTACTTTTAGTTTATTTCTTTTTTACATTGATATAACCTATATTACTAGATAATTTATATCTACAACAGCCTTGTGTATTGTGCATTTGCTTCAGCGGTTTTTATAATTAAATGGTTCATGCAAAGTTTTTTTATATAGCATTAAAATAAGAAATGGTTATTTATATACACCTAATCCAATTATTAGACAATGGTTAACGCGTTCGCTTGGATAACCGAGTGTATGCCGGTTCGAATGTGAGTCTCGCACCTCTAATATTTTCATGTGCGAATAATTTCTTACATGATTACCACTTCTTATCTATCTTACGGTGAAGGAAAACATCATGAGTAAAACCTGCATATCTGAGAGCTTTCGAAACACATGTGAAGTCTGCCAACCCGCACTTGGCCAGCGTGGTGGACTATGGCCTGATCCTCCTCATATTGAAGAGAAAGGGCCCTGCAGTGACGTTAAAAAGGGCTAAGACGATAAACTTCTATCTAATCAAGATTAATATTAATATTAATGAATATATAATATAAAATAAGATTAATATTAATGAATCTGATGAAGTCAATATCTTGATTAACTTAATTTTGTAGTAGATTTTAAATTTGGTTTATAATCTGATATAATATGCGTCCACCTTAAAAAGGAACAAGAAATAACTGCACAGAAAACGTAATATATCTCATTTATTAGGAACAAAGAAAAAGGAACGATTTTAACAAAAATAAATTCTCTTTTCAAATTAGTAATAATACTAATTATATTTATTTTATTCGATATTTTTATTCCAAATATTTTTATCTTAATATTCATATCAATATTAAATCATTTTTTTATTGTGCTATAACCAGTTTTTTTAATGCTTTTGTTGATTTAATAGTATATAGCTAATTACATTTCAGTAGTTAGGCAGTGTAATTACACATGAATTCCTTCACTCCAAAAAAAATATGGATACGATAGCGAGAATCCTTTGTATTCTATTACATTTTTGTTTAACTAAAAATGAAAATTTCCCATTAAAAGTAGGTAAGTTCAAGTTTATAAATTACTTATAAGCATTAACAGAATTTTATGGTAGGTATCATCAACTCATTTAACTATTGAATATCTATAATATTTACTTACGAGTATATAAGGATGAGTTAAGCAAATAATACCTATAATTTTTAAGCAAAAACCTATTTTTAATTAATGGCTCTATAAATAAATATTTGTTTTAGTTTTTCCACCGTCAGAGTTATCGGACAGCCGCTTAATATCGACAAGTAACAGTAAGTTTTCCAAAGTTGTATTAATGTTATATCAACCCCGCAAAAATCACTGAATTTTTTGTTTTTTACATAGGGTGTGATTCATAGATCGCACTTACACTTTACGACAAATTCCCACTTTTAATATAAGGAATGTTTTATAGATTCTTTAAATGCTTTCTGTACCTAAAAAATATACTTTACTTTTTACTTAGGAATGAAAGCAAATTTTGAATCGATTATTATTGTCAGCATAAACATACTACAATATATCAATAGCAATTAAGTTTAATAAGATTTAGGTTATTAAACTTAAATAAGTCAAATTGATATGTAAAAAGAATACCTATACGAATGAAAAAATGATTGAAACTTAACCTTACATTGTAAAGTACATTTTGCAAAATCACCTTTTACTTAAAGTAAGCTGTCAACTTTGAATGTCACTCATAGCCATCGTCCCTTATATTATATTCACATTTTAAGTGTTTTTTCAGTTAGTTGAAAATAATATTGTTTCTTCGACGACACGTTTGGCTCAGCTGGTAGTGACCCTACTTTCTGCGCCAGCGGTCGCGGGTTCGATTCCCGCTGGGGGCATTCATTTGTAGAGCACGAATGTTAGTACTACAGTCATGGGTGTTAATATTTATAATATGTATGTATTTAAAATTTATATGTGTTTTATATTTTTATATTCTTTATTTTTATCAACTATCTGGTATCCGTAACACAAGCCTCGCAGCTTGCCACGGAATTGTTGTGTGTAATAATGTACCACCATATTTATTATTTTACTATTATTATTTTTACTTTTATTATTATTATTATTAAATATGTAGGTAGACTGTACAATGACCTGTAAGTTATGTTATATTGTATGTTAAGGCTATTCAAAACTAAAAAATGAATATGTTCGTAAAATACTATGGGAATGGACTTACACATACAATTTAACAAAAAATTTTGTAACTTATGTTTCACAGGTTCACTGAAATTAGCTTTGCGGTATGGATTTCATCAGACATCAGAGTGTAAAGTGTTTGAAAAAGCTTTTCTATGTATGCAAAAGTGCATAGATTTACATTACGATGTCGCATTTTCAGATAAATATTGTTTTTGCACTTGTTATAATAATAAAGAGAAGGCTAAATATTTCAATAAATTGAGTAATAATTCAACTAAATGGAAATATGGTGCCCCAACCACTTCAAAACCTGCATGGGCGCAAAAATATTTAACATCCAAAGAGACCACAACAGTTGAAAGTACCGACCAAGAAATGGAAACGAATACTTCATCTATTTCTAATTTTACAGATACAATCGTTGGTAATGACACTTTAATTTCAAGTACTACGAATCCCAGTAATTTAACCGAGGTCTTTACAAGTGAAACTTTGTCTGATAATAATGATACAACTAGGGCTGAAAACACAGAATTAGTTGTATCTACATCGCCGACTACAGTTAGTGATGTAGATTACACTAATTCAAGCAGTATAACTGTTGCTGCAAAGTGATATAATTAAGTCCAATTACAAAATAAATATATTATAATTTAATCAATTGTCTTTTCTGTCTAGTTTAACTACTCTAAGAGTATAATATTCTTTATTGCGTATTATGCTATTAAATCACTCCACCCAAAGAAGATCTAGTTAAAAATAATAAATTTAATAAGTTATTAGATGTTCTATAGCTATAACTTCGAACTGAAAGACTAAAGTGAAGTGTAATCATTTGGAAAGGTAACTTGTGGATTTCTCAACTCAGGCTTGACTTTTTAAATGTTTAACAAGCTATAAAGGGACAAATTACTTTTAACTTATTATTTTAAAATTAACATATTTAGGTATAGTTAATTATATTTGATTTCTCAAAAATAACTGATAATTCCAACAACCGTTTAGTCATAAATTTTCATTTCATTTTAATTAACAACATCATGAATATAACATTTTTGTTAAAGTGTATGTTCTACATACGCTCGGGTCGTGCTCGGAATACCTACGACGACTTACGATATAATTATCAATACATCCTGCTTAACGACAACATTAAGGAAATAACTCCTACCTTTCGTAAAATATTGATATTGGTTTACACAGAAATTATAGGACATTTTTTACATAAACCCTGACAACAACGATGATATAAGTTTCACGTTGTTGAACGTTGCCATTGTAGCACTTAAACTGATACTTCGTTTTAACGGACATAAGCTGTTCAATATTTTTTGAGGCTAACGAGTCGTCATCAAAATCTGATTTTTAGTCTGCATATTATTTTTCTTACTACCTACTTTACTTTAGCCAGTTCTTCTCAGGTCAGTGGTTTCTTCCTTCCGAACTGGTAGTAGACTCATGACGTTCAGTAAAAAATGGTAATAATTTTATGCTGAATAAAATATTTTGAATTGAATTGAACTAAATTTAATATACGTAAAAGTTAAAAATAATGTGCTTGAGTGCCTCCCATTATTGTCGCTGAGAATATTAGTTTTATTGATACGTAGTACTTAGGTATGTATATCACAATATATATTAAAAAGTTCATATAATTTTTTAGAGCTCAAATTTAATAAACTAACATTTGCCATAGTAATATTTCTACATTAACGTAAGCAGATTTTCGGATTTTACATAGTTTATAATATTTGAAGAACTAGAGTCACCTTCGTCTCTAGATACTATTAAAACGAATTTTTTCTGAGGTGATGTGTATTCCCGCAGTAAGAAGTATTCTATATGTTGTCCTAACATCATACCAAATTTAACCAAAATCAGTCGAGCTTTCTGTGATGCGTACTCAGACAGACAGAAAGACTGACAAAAAATCGAATAACCACGATTATATTGGTTTCTGTATCAATGATATTTACTATTTCAATAGGATTTAGCGCAAAATAATATGTATAGATCGGAATCAATTAAAATTTAATTATATCTATGAAAAAAGTATATGGATGAGAAACTTTAATTTACAAACATTTTGTGTGCATTTTTTGATTTATTAATTTAATTTAGCACTGTTAGATGAAATATAAATTGTACCTATGTATATTTAGTTTTCATGAATATTTTTACCATATTTTTTTTTTTTGCTTATTCAATCTGAGCCACTTATAGACGAAACTTTTTATCAATACCCAAGTGGCGTAATGCGAGAGTGACGGCTATGACGTATCACTAAGATTTTTTACCAATACACGAAGAACATAAATATGCTTTTATATCAATATATCAATTTCTTTTGTCAAGTTCGACGTTTGAGGCAAAACTGTTTTACTACAAACTTTTTCATGATTATTACAAAGAGGGGAATAATAATCTATACCTACTACACATTATAATAAAAGTCTGAGTGTGTATATAAAATATTTTTAGTCATTAATATCGAACATAAAAGTCGAATCAACTATAGTTTTTATAATTTCTGTCTAACTGTCTGTCTGTATGACCATATGACCACATTACGTGAAAACCACTTGATAGATTTTGATGAAATTTGATATGATTATAGCCGGATATCTGGGTCAACACAAACATTTCTTTTTACTGCTTTACTAAAAATATCTCACCTTTGAGAAATGTACATACTAACTGGTAAAACGTATTAAGTGACGATTCCGAGTAGAGCGTGAGTGATCTATCGTTTAGTCGTTTACTAAATTCTAAAATGCTCAAATACTTAGTATCTGCTTTTTACGATGTAGAAGTTTTTAAAATATATACTAGGGCAGGTTGATCATCGAAAACTAGTAACGAAGTGCACTTATATAATAGCAGAACTGGCTTTTATTAGTGAAAGTAACAACAAAAATGTTTCTAAAGCAATCTTAAAATGTAGATTTTTTTATTAATAATATAATTACTTGTATATTTAGTACAAAACACCTGTGTGTCATTGTTTTATTTGGCATGTTAAATTACATACATTATTTTCGAATATAAAAAAACAATATGTAAGTACCTATGTCAAAATAACCAACGAATAAGACTTGTGTAAAGCCAAATTTTTGGTATTGAGCCATACGTCGCTTTTCATAGTTTTGGCCTTTTGTCACCAGGGACAGAAGTTATAAATCTTATGATGACCCTTCTTTATGGCAACTGTGATACACACAGTAGGTCAGCCGGGACGGGGATGGACGCAATAAAATTTCGATTGTCGATATTTATTAAAGATTGACCCTCGTTTTTCTATAATATTTATAGGATGTTAAGTGTTATTTATTCTTTTGATCAGCAGATGTAAGTATAAAGTGATTAGCCTAATTTATTATTATTCATATTTTTTGATATGAAGCTAATAAAGATTGTTGTTTATAGGTATATTATATTTTTTAGGTACTACATTCAAAATATCTCGAGTAATTGTATTGCCTAAAGCAAAATATATCAGTGTGGGTTCTATAGCCAGGATTACTAAATAGGTTTGTAAGTGGGTATAGGTATAATATATATGCAATTAAATTTTTCAGCCTTGCTACGTTTATGAAGAATGTAAATTGAAATGTTTAATTTTTATATAAAATTTTAATTTATATGATATGATTTCTAAGATAATTGAAAATTGGTGACCGCAGTGGTAAGTGGCAAAATGGTAATGAACTTAGTATATTTTGCTAAAAGACAAGTTGACGTTGTACCGCACCATTCTTAAATCAATGATTATCTAATATATAAAAATCTCGTGTCACAGTGTTTGTTATCGAACTCCTCCGCAACGGCTTGATCGATTTTTATGTTTTTTTTTGTATACGTTTGGTAAGTCTGAGTATAGGTCGTAGGCTATTTTTTATTCCGCTAGGTGGGGCGGCTCTCTCCAAATTTTTTTATTTTTATTTTTGGGCCAAATTTTTATTTTCTATTTTTTTATGATTTGGAATCAAAAAATTCTTATAACACTTAATTTTCTCATCTCTCATTCGTTAGTATTAGGTTTCAAAATTTTGATTTATTAGCATTTTCATTGAAATTTGACATTCAATCGTGACGATGACGTTGCACCTTAGTAATTTTTGTAACTATATATGAGTTTATATACCTACATTTTATGATATTGCGAATTCCATAGTATTCTTTGATGAAAGATTGATTCATAGCTAATGAAACGCTGGCCTTCTTTTATCTGTCTGCACACAATCGAGGGCGAAACAAGAGGAAAGCAAACAATAAATCCTCCTACATAAAAATTGCAACAACTTTGTTCATAATACCGATAGAGGCATCATCAAAAGTTGGTTCGGTTCGCACCCTCGCGCCCATTCGTGCAGAGATTACCAATAAATCCAATACGGGATAATTGGCCCGCTTAAGTCTGTTCTATCTTTCTACTTAGTTCAGTCGTCAGAATGCCAGCTCAGGCCCCTTGGGAGAGTCCAGTTCAGTTACAAACACCAAATATTGCCAAACAAAAATCACCTCTTGACCTTTATATTAGGAATTATTTTTAGCTGCTTAAATGTAAGAAAGCAAAACGGACAGTTAATGAAGAAAGTAAAGCAGTGCTAAATGAGATATTATTATTCTATAGCTTACTCCTACATTTTTAAAAAACTTTTTTTTTTAGAATTAACTGCATAAATAGTTTTAACGATAAATTATACTCTAAATAAAAGTTTCTTTTACTGTGTGCTACAAGTTTTAAGGTTTTCATTTTATAGTATTTGCAATACTTCTTCATTTTAGTTTGTTTTGATCGTTTCTTAAAAGAATTATTCTATATCGAATATCAAATTTGAATATCTGGTTTTCTTTCAAACTAAAAACCCCTATCATAAGTATTGACAGTAAATGTACGTAGCATGATGGACATAGGTGTCGTTTTTCCCTCTCGTCTAATGGATGAGTATTATTTAGTTCGAGGGTGGCAGCGATTTGATATTCGCATCAGACGGCCCTCGGGACCTCTGTGACATGATTCTGTAGCAAAACTACTAGCTTTTTATAAGTTGGATATGGGAATGTGCTTTGATAAATCGATCATGCGCCTTTTATAATGTCCACCGTAAAAGTGAAATAGGGATCTACCCTTACAGAAATCGTGCTATTTTTTATCCTTTATCGTATATGTTTTGGCAAACTTTAAATCAATCTTTGAATTTTATATGTCCTTATATATTTTTATAAATATTTATTACATTTTAGAAAAATGTTTATATAATAACCTCTTAGCAAGTAGTTATGAATAAAAAGAAAGGGTAAAATTACACACAAAAGATATGCCTTTCACCCCATGACGAGTTGGAATTACAACGTCAGTCAAAGCGGAAAAATCCTGTTCCAAAAAATTAGCCAGCGAAATTCCGACAAATAATTAATTCGGAATAATCATACAAAACGATGCGAGCAGGATTCTCGGGCATTATTACCATTCATTTCAAATCAGCCGTGTGAAGGCCGGGAGGGTGAGGCCTCGTCGACCTGAATAAGCATACATTTTCCAATCAGGGCACGTATCATTTAACTCGCTATTAAATTCGACTTCTTCCCTTCGAAATATCATTATGTCAAATGTTCACAGGCTCGTCGTGTGTAAGCAACCTATCAGACATTCAATTGAATTCCGAAATTAATTTGGTTCATCGAAATGTCAGTATGAGAGAAAAACATGACAAAAGTTTATTTACAGATTTCGTGCTTTTTGAGTTCACGTCATTTAATGTAACGGTATATCAGTGTTGATGATACTTACGGCTATTAATTAATCTTAACTGTGTGCGAAAAACAAAATTAAGTTTTTTCAAAGGAGGCGGTTCCTCTGAAAAATTCATAAAAGATCTTTTCGACCTAAAATTTATTGTGTGGAGAGCATTCAGTTGCCGAAAAAGGAAGCGTGAATGAATCGTTATACCTACTCAGAAATACGATTCATAAACGCCGTCATAACATTCATGCTTAAGACCTTTTACTGTAATTACTCGCGCGGAGCAAGCCCGAGGGATGAATTAGAGTATTAAATTTTTATGAAAGAAATCTTGGTTTTTTCTTACAAATCCACATTAATTTCATTGAAGCATGCCAGACATATAAATTAAAGCGTGTGATTCTTTATGTTTTACCGGTTTTAAACGCAGTCCTTTAGAATTTTACATTTCTTTGCGCACATGAAGTGCTAGAAAATGGATAAGAGCTATTTATGAAAGCGAATCTTTGTAAAAAGCATGCACTTACTGCGTTTGGAACAAACGCAGTGGTAATTTTTTAATCAGTTTTATCAGCCTTGTTAAGGATTACATAATATTGTCGATGGATTAATAAATGTGATATTTTAAAGCGTAACATGTCAGGGCGGTGTCATCGAGGCACGCGCCACGCACCTGACGCGACACCCGAACTCCCTCATTTATTAAATTAATAACTCTAACTGAACACCGTCGTTATCCGTTTAATTGAAGGGGCGATGAGCTACTCTTTTAACGCATTATCTAAACGTTTAACTTGAACTTTATGAAGTGTGGCAATTTAGATACTTATACATTAAGTAAAAGAACTCGTCTATTATTAGAATGTTGAAATTTTATTTTTGAATCATTCAAAATTTGCATAATTTTGACACTAATAGCAATGAAACGATCAAGCCCTTATCACAAGTCGGGTAGAATGGTAACAAAAAGTATAATTAGCGCTAACGGTAAAATTTCGTTGTTTACAAACATATTATTTTCCAGCGCCAACGAGGCTTAAGGCTATATTTTACTTAGAAATTTAAGATATATAATTAAGAAATTCGCTAACGCAATAATTTTCGAATCTTCTAATGAACGATATCAAATTTCGGGTAATTAACGCCAGGGGCTTATTGTTATTCTTGTTATTAAAATATAAATATGAGATTTAGATTTTTATTTCCCTTAAAGTAAAGTCAGTATTCAAGCTCATGTACGAATACATTTTTTATTTTTTTGTTTTTAATGTTTCTAACAACGGAGATATTAAAATATTTACTGTGATAGAAAAGATAGTGTTAATACAGAAGTCTCGTAAAAAAATTAGGCACAAAAATGATAATAGTAATCAATTATAATTAGTAGCTTTACAGATATGTATAAGTGTATACAAATAATAAAGTAATGAGTATCGGTGAAGACCTTGGCGCGCGGTGTTCGTTTCACCGTGTGTTGCTGTTGAGGCCCTACAATCGCTAGCGTGATACAAATATACACATAATTTTAATGCTGGGGTGAAGCATTAAAAGTCAGGGATCAAATGCCTTTAATACTACGCGGAAAAACTATGGAGTCGTCTTTATCCTACATAAATTTATGATGTAATATTTTTAATACAAAATGTAATAAGATCATTGCTTAGCATACTCCTTCGTCACTGTGGAAACAACTAACATTGAAAAGTCGTTCAATTTCATAATAGAAAACACTCAGTATATTCTTTAACCTTCAAACATTATAAAGAAAATATAAAATACATACAATAAGGTATATAAAACTAAATAAAATACATATTTTATTTAGTTTTATATACCTTACTTATTACTATAATAATACTATTTACATTAAGGTTAAATATATAATAATAATAAATAAAGATTTTTTGTATTCATATATTTTAAAAAAAAGTTTATTAAACCTTCTTGGACCTCTAACTCTTCACTCTAAATCTATTACTAACTAGGCATACGAGATAAACCTAGTTCCGCGGCAGTGTACTCGGAAATTAAATTCGCTAATAGTCGTATTCCACATTGTGCTTACAATATTATCATTTTTTATTTTACTACAAAATGTCTTTTGTTTCAGCACACAGTTTAAGTATTAATATCGCGTGTAATCTCTATTGCTTTTTAATAACAAAGTATAAGGCGTTTATACGGCGGGACGCACGCGACGCTCACGGCTTACCTGCGCCGTCCGCACTCGACTTACTTTAATCTCCAATCATATTCACTAATAACACTTACCATCAAGTGGCACTGAGTAACATAATAAGTACCTTGTAATTATACGAGTACATATTAACGTGTAATATTACGGAATTTTGCTGTAGCATATTATGTTTTTAAATAAATAAAAGTCCAGTCCTTTTAAAAATGAATAAGTAATAGAGCTTTGACTGAAACTAACGAGGCGAACCTTATTCTGAGATCTTACCAATTTTATATAAAGTGCATTCAGAGCCTCTTATTTTTTATTTATACCTATTTAAATAAAATGATTCTCAGACATTCTTAATTTGGCTGACAGATGTTTTAAAATTACAAGTAAGTCACTACATTAAGTTTCAATATTTAAGAATTACTTTTTATTTCTTGTATATAGATAATCTTGCTTTTATAAATTACTACGTCAATTTAGCTGTAATTAGAGGATTTCAATGTATTTTTATGGAGTGGTTGTGAGTTCTTGAGTAACCTTTTGTTTTTTATACAATTACTAGGAAGAAGTACAGTGGATGGATCAAAAATTCTTTACAATATAAATAAAACAATTTTTAATGCACACAAGTTTATAATATAAACACGAGTAACCTTAGGATAACAGGACAAGATAATGTTTTAAATTAAAAAAAAATATTCAAATAAAATGTCACTAACATTTCCTCTTACACTTGATTTGGAAGTATTTTACGTTCTCCTTTTTAATGGTTGCTAAATAGTCCTTTAAAATTCCAACGACGCTTATGGCACCAGCTTTTTCAGCTCCTCTCGAATTAAGAGTAAAAAGATTCGTAATTAAAAACATTTTAAAAGGTTTATATAAACGAAAGCGTATTGAAATATACCGCTATTATCTATCATCAAATATTCAGTACAAATCCGTTCACATATTACGCATTCGTCAATAGGGTTTGAGCCGTCACCCTTTTAATTTACGAGTTGGACGAGGGGTCATTAAACAATAAAGTGTTGATTAAAAGCCCGTATGCGCGAGCGCGGGCGTTGCGAAATGCGCTTCCTGCAGAGGAGCCATTATTTTATCACTGATGATTGGCACTGCCAATCTTGTTGGTTACTGCGACCCACATCCCGAAGACACAAGCACTATCTGCTTTGATACTAATACTAATAAATCTAAGCTTACTAAAGACATATTTGTGATGTCATTAGACAGAGAGTTTATTTTAATCAATTTGATTAGTGTGTCATCAAAATTCGTTCAGGCAAAAAATTAAACCTGAAATGTTTAAAAAATGTTGCTAACTATTATTAAAAAAACTTGATTTAATTTTATTGGAAAAAATATACGTTTAATATTGTTTTTTAAAAGTAAAATAAATTTTATTTTCAAGGATATCTGATCTACATTCAATAAACTTGACTCAATTTTTAAAAAATATATCATAATACCATTATTCTAAAGCATTTTTATGCTTCCTACAGAAAAATAAGACTAATAAAGTATCAAGACCACTGAATATCAGTATTGAACATTAATTGACATCTTGATGATCCGCCATTCACAATAGTAGGGAGTAACAGATAATTACTTGAGATAATACGGGGAGCATTGAACAGGAACCTCATTAGGGCGGGGATTTCAGTTTCATCACGTATAATCCCTAGCAACGTTGTCCGGTTGAAACCACATCGAGAGCATTTCTATCGCACGTCCAGTTTCATTTTATACGTCATCGTGACCCTGTTATACCTTATTATGTGTAATGCATTCCGATACTAAGATCATCTGGAAAACCATTTATGGAAATTGTATACAGGTCGTTAAAAAGAAAACCGTCTGGTTAACAGATTTTAAATCATTGCCGTCACACGCCGCCATTGTAACGTCAAGTTGGTTCAAAAGCGGTCGTTCAAGGCGAACAAAATGATCTCCGTTGGATCGGATTGTGAGCTCCACACCTCGAATCAATAGATCTCATTCAAATAATAATAAGGAGTTATAGATCAGCGGGAGGTGTTGGTGTCCTGTGCGGACTGCAACCCCAACTCTGCTCAGAAGTCACATTTGAGTATAGGAATGCAATATGCATATTTATTTGACGTCTCTATTGCAGATCGACGATCTCGGTAAAGAAGATAACGCCGGAATTTATATTTTACTCGATGATTGGTAGCCGTTACACGCTTCAACATAAAGAACTGAGGTTCTATAAGAAGTTAGTAGTTTGGGCGCCTAAAACAAAGATATACAAACATATTAAATTATCAAACATTTATCTATTTCCCAGACATCGAGTCGAATCGAGTACATAAGGTATATCAAACAGACACAATGGTACACGCTAATTAGTATTAAGTGTTTTATATTCATATTGCCCAATGAATGATGTATTGTAATTTGTAAATTCCAATTATTGGATATTTATTTCTGGAATAAAATAGAGAAAATAAGAAAATAAATTTGTTTTTGTGTTTTTTTTCAGTAGCTATTTTAATTTCACAAAAATAGTTCACCTAAAATGAATTACTACCAAAAATGCATTAATTCACGTCTTCCAGTAAATATATAAACAAAATATGACAGTATAAATGGTGCACAGCTTCTCGTGAGTACGAGATGTATCATATCACGTCATATTCTTAAATATTTTATTAACATAATATACGAGTGTCTGAATGAAATATAAAAAATAGGAGAAAACCAAAATTTTGACTTCGTCTTGAAAAGATTGTTGTATTTCAAACTGTTAATCTTAACAGTTTTAAATTAGACAGTTAGAGGTCAAAGAGACATCTGTCCACCCAATGATTATATAGTTATAGTTTGTCTGGTTTATAAATGTAATGCAAGTTGCTTCTTTTCTTCCGATTTCAACTAATGTTATTTAATTATTTTTGGTCAAAATCAATTTTCATTGAACAAAAAATAGCCTATAGCAATCAGTGACAATTCAGCTCTCTATAATTGAAAGTTTTTTTAGGATTGGATCAGTTGTTTTAAGGTTCACACGCTACATACTTACAACCATTGATATACTAGGAAAAAAGGTGTAGATAAGTCATACGCGCTCAAAAAGTGTAACACTAAAACTAGGCTAATTGGCCTACCTGAACTTAGTCACGCGTCGTAGGTGTCGTCGTCGTCGTCGTGTTCGCACGTGTCATTTTTAACTTTTAAGTAGAATCATTCAAAAATGCCGTCGTGTGTCATGAGATATTGTACAAATTATACAAGCAAAACTTTTAAAAGTCAAGGAATCACATATCATTCGTAAGTATACTATTTATCTTAATATTTTCACAAAACAAACATAACGTTTCTAAAATATGGCATCAGAAAAGAAAGAGTGCAACAACAATTTCTTTTCTTCTAGTACACTTGACGACGCACTGTCGAGAATTATATTTGTCTCTTTTTCACTGGCGATACTTGAATCATGCCATCCTATTTTGACGACTAATCGTAATGTAGTGTGTTATTGCAATATTTTTAGTTATTCATGTGTGCGTTAGTGTGCCGTTTTTGAATGTAGAATGTCGTTTAGGTAACGTATCTACACCTTTTTACTTATAATATCATTGCTTACAACTTACGAACGTAAAGGTCGTTGTATGTAGGGGTAAACTCTAAAGCTTTGTAATATTTAGTCGATTAGTGTACTCGTTGTTGAGTCGCATAAGAATAGTGAAATAGGCTATTTTATCAGGTTGTCTTATTTTCATAGTGGGTATAACAGTTTACTTCAAATAATTTAGTGAGTAGGTACTTTTTAATTATCATTGTCCAGGAACTTTTCTTGTATATTAAAAGTTAAAAATTTAGTTATTTCCAATGTAACCATATACAAAATATAACCGGACAATATAAAATGTTATGCAGTATTAAAACAGACAAAATACTTTATGGAATTGTCTAAAAAATCTATATGAATACTATTTTATCAAGAAATACTTATAAATAAAACTTAAATTTTTCTTAGTAATCTGTTAATGATGGTCTGCTAATTTATTTTAGTGCGAATACTTAAAAAAAAAGTGAATAGATGATGATAATACATTTCAGTTTAATCAAGCGAGGCGTTGGTGCAGTAAAGGTATGCGCCTGCGCCACATTTGCTGCGTACATGTTTCTTTGAAGTAATTATCAAGTTCGAATAATGCCAATAGCCAATTTATTAGTGATGATAATATAAAAGTATTATTTCGTTGCAGCTGTATTTAAATAAAATAAGTATGATTTTTTATATTTTTAATTCTTTATTTCCCACAATAATTGATTAATGAGTTTCGTTGAAATTGTTTTAAGAGTGTTTTATTTACTATTGCATATTATGTAACTGTATTAAGAGTCACGATAAGTAATAAACAACTGAACGATTACAAAGAGATTTGGGCACAAGTTATATTCATACATGATGATGATGTCCTTCTGACCGACTCCGGCCACGGCGGCCAATCCCATTGAAACTAGCCATCTGCGCGGGACATATTATATTGCAAGAGTGTACGCGCAAACACAAATGTACTCTCTTTTCCTTATACCTCTCATATTCCGGTGGGACGAATGCTCGACACGACCAGTGAGAGTTAAGGCGCAGGACCGACGGCTTTACGTGCTCTCAGGGTGAAACACCGCCAACTTCCCAACTCCGGGCTGTTACTGAGGCTTACAAAACAGAAAGACTCAATAACTAAACTTAACCCGACCCGGGACCTGAACCCAGGACTCCCGGTATGGACCGTACGTGCTAGCCACTACACCAACGAGGCAGTTACATTCATCCATGCATACATAGGTACAACATATTACGAGTATGTGACTACCTTTATACTTGATTGAAAGGGTGTTAAAATATTGCCGTAATATTACTTCGTTAATAAAATATGTAAGAGTAAAATGGTACACCAGTATTCATAAATCTTTAGTTTATGTTATTTATGATTTCATCCATGAAGTATATTCTACTTACTTATTCAACAACAATATTTTGCATACCAAAATGTCGCGAAGAACAGCTAAGTAAAGCGGGTCAATAATCGCGCAATTGACATTTGCTATATTACATCATAATATGTACCCCATGACTCGCCCTACAATTTAATATTATTTAGTCAAGAAGGTAGCGTTTTATTGTATTTATTTCCTTGCAATCTTTTAAATATTAAAAATTCTTTTTTTTTAAATATACATAAATGTAGTACTTTGGCAATTACGTATTTTCTTTTAAAAAATAACTTACGTACACTCTATAACGTACATTTGAATAGTGCAAGTTCGTATGTAATATGCATGTTTACTAGATATTAAAAAACAAAATACTCCGCCCGCGTCTGTCTGTCAGTTGGCGACAATCTTAAAAGCTACTGCACCGATTTTCATGCATTTTTTACCAATGGATAGGGTGGTTCTCGAGATTTTAGTATATAATTTGTCAAATTTTTGTATACATTTACTTGCCGATCCCGCGGTTTCTCTCGCGTTAAATCTAGGGACGAGCCCGAGCGGATCGAGGGTAAGTCGCTAGTGGTTTAAATATGTTGATGCAACAACGGGGTCGTATTGACGTGACCGTACGTAGAGATATTTTATTGACTAGAAACGTAAGCTACTTTACATTTAAATACATTTAATGATTCCCCTGATATATTTACACATTGTTAAAAATTACTATATGACACATGCTATCCCCAGTCGAACCTATCTAAATATTGTGTCAAGAGGCCAAAACATGTATTTCCGTACGTTTTTTTTGTCTTATTACTAGGTACATAGGTAGGTCGTAGAAAATATTTTTTCTGGACTTTGGTGAAGTTAGGTTTAATTGCTGATTTACTTCCTCATTGGTCATAGTCGTAGAGACGATAACATGTAGGTCTACTGCTGTAGATTGCTCAGTCCTTGGGTTTATTCAGGGTTGGGGCAGTATATGCTTATTAATTTCTCTGTTATGTAACTTTCAGTAACAACCGGGGGTTGAGAAGTTAAAGTCGGCGGCAAATCTCTCACTGCATAGTGCCGAATTGTCGACCTACAGGAGTGTGCTGCAAGTGGCAGAAAGGATTTTGAAAAAAGTTGTCAGCTTGACTTATGTGCCAACTTGACGTAATAATTTAATATCGTTGATGACACACATTTTACCTATTAGATACTAATGTGTATATCTGTATGTTTAGTTTTGTAAGAAGAATTAGCCTGTATCAATTTACAGTCATTAATTATATATTGTATAGTAATAACTGTATAGTATAGTTGAATTTTAGAGATACTGTTTCAAAATTAATTGAAAAACATTCATTACAAACAAACCCCAGGCTACTCATAGGTTTTAACTCATCCAAATCAGTCTAACCGTTTTACCGTGAACAATTATTTGTCTAAATAAATAAAGTCAAATAGTAAGAAAATACTAACATTAAATCTGTTTTTTTAATTATTAGTACATATATTTTTCTCTTATTTTCACGTAATCTAAATTCAACATTTTGCAAAAAAAGAGCATTTGGTTTGTGTGAAAGGTAAGATATCTTACGTATTTACATTTAAGTACATATTACAAGTAAATGTATGAGGTACTATCACGATTTATAATTTATATATCCAATGCGCTGTTAATTGAATCGTTGACTTTTGTATGGATTTATAATAGTTGCTTTTATATGTCAGAAGTTAGCTACATAACTTGTTATTGCTGCCAAAGGAGACTCGTTATGCAAGAGTGTCATATTTCATATCATAAAATATAATTAAAGTTTCATACATCTTGTACAAGTATTCCCACGATAAATCGATAGTTGTAATCTAAAAATTTACAATTATTTTCTATTTTGGGTTCGGGTCCTACTGTATCCAGTAGCAGTTTCAAGGTTAGCTCTTGTTGAATAAATAATTACAATGATTTCGTTCTATCGTTTAATATCTAATGTGAGTGCACTAATATACTCGTATATAGTAGAACTTAAGCACAAATTCCAATGTTAAAGTTTATATGTTCTAATGTTTGTTACTCCTTCAGGCTGAAACGGTTGTTCTCATTTGAAAGAAATATTACTTAAAGATTATTGTATTATGTTAGTAATAAAATGAGACGAGAGGCGGAAGTGGACTTATATACAAATAACGAGTATAAACACAAAGAGCATATAGGAGTGTATCTGACACAATGAAGAAGTTAGTGAATAAAAATTTTCCTCTCGTAAACGTGATAATGAAGCAAATGTGGAGTAATATTGTATAATAAAGGTGGTAGAGTTTCCACTATTAGATCAAGAACTGTATTATACAATGCGGTAACAGATACAGCGAGCGACCCCTGGTCCTGCGCCGGCGCATATTTACATCTCCGCTAACTAGCTAAGCCACGCCTCGACCAGTGTATTGTACGGAAATGTCGTACGGAGCACGAAACAATTCTACCGTATACCGTAATATCTGCAAACAAATGTTTGGGCGCCTCGCTGCGGTATTTCTTGCATGTGTTTATGCTTTATTTGGCTTCCCTAATATGTTTACTTGACTAAAGAACATTGTTCAATGTGAGAACTTTATTATTTTAAATGTGTTTCTATATTGTGTTTGCTGACAAATGTACTGTTTATTTTACTACTGTCTGTACATTTGAACAAATTTTAACGTACCGTTTGAAAAAGATAATACAAATATCGATACATTTTAAAATATCCACTTATTAACACTTACTTAAAAGTCACATAAATATTAAAGACTAAACCCATAACACAAATATGTATTATAAGTTTCCGATATACTAACAAGCAAATTTCATTACGAGCAAACCCTAGGCTTCTCATAAGTTATAAGTCTATCAATTTTTTAAATTTCATCCTTATCGGCCTAACCGTTTTACCCTAAACATTACATTACATACAAACATAAATATACATACCATACCTTTGCATTTATATTAGTAGTGTGATAAAATTAACAATAGCATATTTTTAATAAAGTAAAGTTATAAAAGAAAACGTAGCGTTTTTTTACAAAAGAAAACGTCGCCTAATTAACATACGTACCTACATATTTTCAAATGTTAATCAATTTCAACCTCCTGACAAAAACACAGGCAGAAAAATTGTCATTGAAAAGCACGTAACGTAAATTCTATTATTACGGCCTTTTATTTTTCAATTACGAGTCCCCAGTCTCGTCGGGTGCCTGGGGGTTAACTTTGCAAAACCCTGCCATGTTCTATTTTTTGTATTACGTCGAGTACATGTTTGTCTTAAACACAATTTAATTTTTGTAACTCAATCATTTTGTGCTAGATTACTATAATTTAAGACAATCATATTCGCGTGTTAGTGCGTTGTTTTGAATGAATCGTGAAATAACTCATAAAAGGGGAAGAGCCCTTGTCGGTTATAACGAGGTGTTTTAAATTTGTTCGAGCACTCCATAAAGTCAACACTACCTGGTCACGCGACGATTGATGATGAACGATTGCGGAGGTGTTGTATCATGCCACAGGGTAGTCTTCAATTAAAATTGACAATAATAAAAGCAAGTATCAATAAAAAAAGGGACTTACGGAATTCTATTTATATTACAAGGTTTCCCGTATGAATAGTGATATTGTATTTTTGGCGATTATCATGTTTACTGGCTAGTATAAAAGAATATGAGACAAGCGACACGTCGACCATATAAAATATTTATCCTAATTCTGACTAAGCCAAAACGCGAAGTTAAACCACGAAGTGGGAAAAAAATGATTCTTATCTTCAACCGTATCTACATTACTTATTTATTATAAGCAAGATCATACTCAAATTCATTATATAACGACACTATAGCACTCGTTTATGTATGTAGTGTGAAATACAATCAATTCGAACATCGTATACAAACCCTTCGGCTGCCAAATCAAATGATTTCCATTTGGCCTGCGTTCGCGAGACACGCAATGCATGCATTCACTATAAGCAATATTAGTATTATGCAGATATTATGATAGATAAAATGAAGATCAAACAAATATGTTGCTATTGGACTACTACCTTAAATGCGTAAGCTTATACGTTTGTCTGTATGATCGTTTCCTTCACACAAAAGCCGCTGGACGAATTTGGATGTCCACAGACATACTATAATACAGAGTAGCATATAGACTATAGATAAGGTTATATAAGGCTTATGAGGGATGAGGCTTAAAAAAAACTTTGAAGTTACACGTAAAAGATAACGCAATACGGAAAATTTTCTTTGTTGTAATTGCTCGCCGACATAAATGTGATTAATAAACAAAACACGATCACTACAGATGAAGAATCCACTTTTATGGAATCGTAAATACATGGAAATTCAATTTTAACAGAACATAATAATTCACAATAATGTTGTTAGTATTTCGTAGTATTTGGTATATTTAAAAGTTATTAGAATTAGTGAGTGATTGAGTGAAGAAAATATTTTAATATCTATTCGTATTTTAAGCATATTATGGAGGCGTATGAGTTTTGGCTTAGTAAAAATGTGTATGGAAAACCTGAAATTAAAAAAATGCTTTTTTGCATATTTAATAGTTAACGCTGTACATAGGTACAATTATTTCACTTTTAATAGTTTGATTTTCGTTGCACAAATAATTTTTGTTGAATTTGCAAATCGTTCTCATAATCTAGAATCTGACTTACAGAAATGTCATGCATTTTATATCTATCTACATAAGTAATTTTGATAAAAAAACCACAAAAACTTTATAAATTATGGATACGATTTTCAATTTTTTTTTTAATTTTAGATTAGTAATGCGTATGTCTGTCTGTTTGATCGCTGGGCATAGAGCAGATTGTTTTTTATTAGAATTATACTTCAAGTAACCCTTATGCAAATTGTATATGTTGAAATTTCTTTTTGCCATAATGTGAATTTTCTCACATACACCGCAATCTAATTGAATAGAATTCGATTATTTCGCCTAAGAATCGATTATAATAACAACACCGGCTTAAAATTACAATCAAATATCCAACGGTACATCCTAGACCGTTATTAGTTAAGTATTTTATTGTATTATAATTTGAATATTAAAAAAATCTATGTATTTTACATGATAATTAAATCGCCATCATTTCTCGCCCTTAGCTTAGACTTAGAATATTTATTTACTTCGTGGTAACAATTATATTATATAGTTTTAAAGCTATTTTATATAGTATAAGCTGTTTTCTTCGAAGGAGGATACTTCGTTACATACATGTTGTCAGTGACGTAGACCGACTCTATGTCTCAGTAATTTCTTTACATTATGATTCTCAGTTTATTCTTTTATTTCACTCCACGAAAGTTAGGAGTTATAAATTAAATGGAGTGATCGTTAAAATGTATCATGTTATGTTAGTTATCTGATATAAACGTATAACGGCTAGATATAACGCTTTATTTAAAACGACCACTTGTTAACGTGTTATCTGTATGTCGCGCAATTTCACAACGAATCAGAACAGAGCACCGCGCCGGATCACGTACTCCGAAATCCACGCTGAGAACATAAACTATTTACCAACTATTCAATATTCAATACGCGATTGCAAAATACGCCAAATTATTGCATTAGTAGCAAACAGGGATTCCCGATATTGTGGTTCAGCGATCGGCGGCACACCGCGATATGTGGCATAAATAATTTAATAATTCGCAATACACAATTTACCATACGAAGTGTCGTACCGTTCATCTGCTTCGTATTCAATATGAGTATTTGTTTCTCATACTGCTGTCGCATTGGGCAACGTTCAGACGTAAGATTTTCTCCAAGTGAAATGATGGCTTCAAACGGGCGCATAAGGTCGACTTTGATAGCATATCGGGGACTTGGCTCCGATCTTTTCATTGCATATGTTGATATGTAGGTGAATAAAGCACGTCTGTACATTTCAATATCGGGAACATCCGTGTTATACGCGTGACCTTGCAAATCACAGCCTGCTTTCCAAACGACTTCACAGAATCGGTAGCCGGCGTCTGTATTGCACGACCGTTACCATGTATAAAGAATATTTTATTAGTTGTTACTTCTTGATTTATTTAAGCAATGACCTGTCCACTATGTCTATCGCGTCGTCACGTCGTTATTTTTATTCGATGACCACAATAACCATGGGAACTGAACCACGAGGATAAATATGTGCTCGCATAGAATTGTTATACAAATCATATGAATTCGTGACATTGTGCGATTTGTATTAGAATAAATAACCGTTTTGCAATTCTTATATTGTAATTTGATTGCGATTGAAAGCTGTTAGTTGTTGCATGACCGATTATACTTAGGAGTACCTATGTATGTAGCTGCATTATCAACGTTGTTGTCGGAATGTATAGTTGAAAGCAATATTCATTGATTTTCTTATATTTAAATAATATTATTCACATTATTTATTGACAATTTGTTTTATTACATAATTAAATAGGAAATTAATATTATTTTAATCTGTACCTGTTGAAAATGAATAAATGCGATGACACGTTTAGATATTTTTTTACTGCTAAGAGGTCGGTCAAATAGCTGTTTGCAATGCTGCGCCGATGGGCATGCATTAAATTGTGATGATATGGTATTCGTGTCTTAGTTTTGTGACTCCCCACTCTGAGTAGGTAATTTCATTCTTTGCATTTTAATATAAAATAGCCGTTACGGAGTCAGCTTACACGTGTGTTATATTAATGAAAAAAATGTTGGTGTTGTAATAATTATTAAACCTATGTTTAATAATTATTTAATTTAGTAAATATACTAAATTCTTTCCTGCTATTTTTTCACGATTTTACTATAATATCAAAGATAATATACTTCGTTTTAGAAAAAAAAAAGAAAATGTAAAAATTATAATTATAAGTTAATACTACTTACATTAGCCATGATTGGAAATTTTGATCTTTAATAGGTAATATGAAATGCTTAAGTATCATACCCATGTACATTGACACATTAGCGTAGTGATCTGTGTGCAACTGGTACCTACGCTTTAAAGCCATTAAGAAGAGAATTGAATACTTGTAAATTAACATATTTACTTGCAATTTAAAAAACTTTATTCTGCCGCACACAAATTACATGAGCTTACGCAATTAATTCCTGATTCCTTGATAACATATGTATTTAAGAAATGCACGACGAATATTTATATTCTAATACGGACTATATTACTTTTTTGCTTCCCGCATAAGTTGTTAAGTGTAAACCCATAAGTTTTCTTTTATCAAAGTGATGCTACCCTAACTTTAAAAGCTTGTTCATATCTTAATTACCACAATAAAACTATGCCCGCTCAAATTCCCATATCTTCGCCAGAATAGAAAATGGGGGAACAAAAATGTTAATAAAGGATAGTAAGAATATAAGCCAGCAGACAACCAATTGACAAAATGTACACCTTAAACAATCCTATTGATGCATAAGAATATTTTACTTTTGCTCGAAAAAAGTTTAAAACATTTTGATGTTTTTACAATTCCCACTTTCTTCCATTGTCACTTGTTTTGAAAACACTGATTCTTCTGTTTGATGAATAAGAAAGTAGGTAGGTATATGTATTTTTACAAGTACGTATATACAACTAGCGACTTAACCATCGCTTCGCTCGGGTCATCCCTAGTTTTTGCAGCGCAGGCAAAATATTGTCTAACGTAATTATAGGCCAATTTTTAGTACCTCTTGGGTCGTTGGGCTGTTGAGGTTTCTGTGGGATCTCCTTTTTTTAAATTGATCCGTTGATATTGTAGCTTTTGATATAAAAGTGTACTAAAAAGTAATAATAAATCCCTTCTAATAAAAAAATTATATGATGTGAAGTATTAAATTATCTATTAATTTATTTTAGAAGTTCACTATTGTAATTTATGTGTATAATCGTGGATGGGGCCTTACTTATCGAGGGGCTGGTAATTGTGCATAGTGCTTACAACTTTAGAGCATGTACGTTAAAATTTATGTTTCAAAGATTTGTTCGCCACAAATAAGATTGTCAGCGAGTCTTATCTACGGGATCGTTAATTAATTAGAGAAATTGAGTGGCCACAGCCGCGCATAGGGACCTATAACTCGCTACCCGCCTATCATGGCTTCGTTCTCTTTTATTTATTTTTACCACTCACGTGAGCAAAATTGAATTCAAATACGGTTAGGGACACGTTAATGCTCGTAAAGTGATAAGGACATGTAAAACAACGCTAGATAGTAATGACAAAATATGCCTATTTGTATATGTTTAACTTAGTTCTTATATATTGACGACACGTTGGCTCAGTTTGTAGTGATACTTCTTGCTGTGCCTGTGGTCGCAGGTTTAAGTCCCGTTGGGGGCACTCATTGGTTGAGTACGAATGTTTGTACTCTAGTCATGGGTGTTTATATTTATAATATGTATGCATTTAAAGTTATATGTATAAAATACCAACTATCTCGTATACATAACACGAAGCTCGTAGCTTACCACGGAATTAGATGGCGCTGTGTGTAATAATATCTCAACATACCAAAGGTACTGTGCTGTGAGGCTCATCTAAACATCAAAGTAATAAATGATTCCATGTTTTCCTGAATTATAATTTATAAAAAATATTTGGGTAAAAAATCGATATCCAGTTCAAAAAACAATAATAAATATAGATAATTTAACGCAATATCTAGTGCAGGCTGCACATAAAACACCATACCTATAACCTACTACTTTCTTTACTTTCTACTGTTGTACAAATAATGCATACTGGTTGGCTGTTTACAAATAGTGTAAATTTTGCAGGCCTGTTTAAATATTGTTGTGCCAGTCATATGTATGTATAATGTATATTGTAGGTACATCACGCCACTTCCTAGAATAAGATAATAGTAGTTCTCTTTAACAGCCTTGTAAATTTACAAGAAGTATTGAGGAAATTTATAAGGTTAAAATTTGAAAAGTCTATTGCTTAGTAGTCAAATACGAACGAGTAGAGATCGTTACTAAGCGTTAATATAAAGAAAATTTTGATATATTCGAAATGATTTAGAAAGGTATACAATTATTGTAAATATTGATCAAAGACGTATATCCGAAGTCGTAGAGACAACAAAATGGCTCAATAAAATAGCGGAGCATAGACAAAACGCTACAATAACATCCGCACGGGAACGAATTGCTTACGACATAAGCACTACGACCGACTGCTCTACAAATGAATAAGCCATCTGTTCTAATAGCCACAATTAAACATGGCCGTCCGTTGCTACAAGTACCTAACTCTGTATTTTGGTTTAAGAGGTACGGCTAGAAGTTTGTCGAAATACCCCCGTCCTAAAATGGGCCTGAAAAGAAATATTTAAAATAAACAAAAAATAGGTTTTCCATAATCTAATTTGTTATGCAAAATAATTGTAGAGTTAACAAGTAATTAATCATGTTTTCCAGGCGTTTTGTAAATATTATCGCATAACATCTAAGATAATGTTTCTTACCGCTTTTTTAGTCAAATATCAAGTTGCTTTGTATAGTAGATACCTTACAGGATGCGGCTGCTTTTTGCGCTGTCTGTGGTCGCAATCGAGTAAAGATTCATATATGGTAAACTGTCATAATTAAAGATAATAATGAGCATCGTTCGATCCTTCTTATTGATACTAAGAATCGTCATAACTTAATGTCGGCTCCCTGATTACTATGGTACAAAATTTATGCCGAAAAGAAATAACATCTGTGATAATTACTGTCTTAAAACGAAATAAAAAGAACATAACATAGTGTTTTGAGATAGAACCCCTATTTGGATTACTTCTTCCATATTAACAAGTCGTTCGGGCATACTTAAAACAAGGAAAGTATTTCACTTTGACGAGTAGAAATATAATATGCACGATTCAAGGCTACATAATTGGCAGTGAAGTAATAGTCACTAAGCCTTAAAGTTTTGTTTTAGTATTCGACTTCTATCTGATGTGGTAATAGACTAGATTTGGAATAAAAAAGAGTTCAATTCAGCCTCATTATTACTTTCCTAAACCGCTTTAATATGCCTAATATGCAATGGTTTCCAATGCTTTGTGTGAAACAAAACATCGCATTTTCTTGCACATTAAAATTTTTAATACATAGTTAATACTTACTCGTATATAACGAATTTAATGTTGTTAAATTGCACAGCCTCCGCTTGACCTGTAATTGCCAAGTACTTTATAGCACTCTCTCAAAAGTTTTATGTCATTCAATCGAACTCTTAATTGAATAAGCGACATGAAATTTACAACCGTCATACGTTTATAATGTTCTAGATATCTCAGATGTACTTACGTCGTAAATATTGCTGGTATCAATATAAACATTATTTTTGCGAATGGTTAAAATTCTTTTTATTACTTGATTATTCATATGCAAATATTCTATACTTCTAAGTATGTGTTTAATTTACATATTTAATATTAACCCTGTCTCTGCTTGTTTTCAAAAATTAATATGGTGTTGATGATATTCTTACCCTTAATATATACCTACTCTTATATACGAGTAACAACTTAGACATTTGTAATGGCTTAATATTTTTAGCTCTAACGAATATCGATAGTTAACTATATTGAGAGAGCTTTTATTGCTACGTCTAAACAACAATAAGAATTTGCGCAAACACTTACAAATTATGTATTGGATAGTATGGAATAATACCAACTTATAAGAAAATGTATTTATTTTACTTCAATTTTTGGTTAGGACCTTTGAAGTTTATGAGACCATTGCGTTGTTTATGTGGAAAGTTTAGAGAGGTTTAACACATGATTTTCTACTTAGCGCCAGCGTTCGACTATTTCGAAGGCTATGTATTAATTGATATATTTTAAAGTTATTTAGTACATTTTATATATATACTTCTCCTTCTCCTATTTTATACCAAGTTGGTTAAGATAAAAAATATTTATTTATAACTTTGTGTATAAAATTATAGTGTACTTGGTCTCTAGTACTGTCAATAAAAGTCCTGTGGGTATTTTAAGTTTATGATCACATCTGACAGTGAAGGAGTGTCAACGCATCAGCGGGGGAATGTCCAACGTTTCTTATTTATGTCTTCTAATAAGACTATAAATATTGATTTTAATTACGCGTCGTTGCTCGAAAGACAGTCGCGTAAATGGTCGCGGATTGACGCGTATCGACGCGGGCCATTGGCCTTAATCCATAACGAATGTATCCACGATAACATTTATACCTTTTATAATAACTCGCCCTTTTTATTATTTCTTAAAACAGAAATGTTGAAATTCATTTAACATTGTTTATGCTTGGGAAACTACTATAACATTATTTTAATTTGTGTTCTGTCTGTCTGTTATATTATGATAATTTTTTATTTAGACATATTTGTATGATTATACTGAATTTAATAATTCAAATATTTGTCTCAATAAATTTTATTTTGTTTATAATTCGCTACCTTTTTTCTTTTGTAACGTACCTATAGGGTGTACCAACTTACATGAAAAATTACATGTATCAGAATTTTAATTAATTTCTTTTTGATTATAAGTATTAGCTACTGAGATTCCCTCTCTTTCCTTTTAAAACTGCAATCTGACTGTTTTCGTAATATACTATTATCTTAAAGTAGTTTCTTAATATTTTATGATAAAAAGTAGCATTTCATATAATATTTGTAGCAAATCTATATTTAAGAAAAATAAATAAATGGGATCATTACTTTTCGTTGTATTATTTATCCCGTCCATCTTCTTACTAATTGTATTGTTTATTAAAAAACATGTTAGTGTTATTAACAACCATTTCTAAAATTAAAGATTATTAATAATAAGTTGAATAGGCAATAGTAACTAAGTTTATGTGTGATATATAGAAAATCACATCGTTACAATGATGTATGTGCATACATAGATTAATTTGATACTTCGGTTTTAAAATCTTCATTTCTTTGTTTATAACAACATACAGACTAACCTAATTAGCTTAATTATAAAAATATATTCAAAATTGATCCAATGATAAAAGGTTGGCTATAAAATATATCTGACAACTCGTAGGATACAACAGTTTAGATACTTTGTTCTTTAAAAAGAAACCTTTTTTAATATCATCATCAAAAAAAGTTTTTTTTTTTCATTTTCATATACAAGTTGAAATAAAATGAAATAGTCTCTCCTGTAACTAATGTATGATGCAACGCATTCGATTTGTCGGAAACAAGAACAAATCAAAATAAAACCGAAAAAAAATCGTAAAAGTATACATATTTTTTATAAAAAATATTCTTCTAACTTCTTTAAACTATGGAAATCTGCAAACTATAGAATACTCAAATCTATTATCTCTAAAGATGTTTTATACAATCGCAAGAAATGGATAATGTACCAAGATTACTCAAGCGCTGTAAAAGGACAAGATAACATCCAAATACGATTGAAATATACGTTTTGAGGCATTATTTTGCAATGTATATTTCAACATAAACTATCGCGTTTTTGTTATAATGAGCAAGAAAGGTTGCTTCTATGTTCTAAAAGGGCTGAATATTTGATAGCTCGTCTCATATTTTACTCTCATCGCGAATCGAAAGCAGACATATAAATCAAAGAATGTTAAGCGGAAGGTTGAAGCTCTGCACGTCTTCGTAATTGCCACAAAACATACTGAGTAATTTTAAAGACATGGATGATGGTAAATTATCGAATTATTTTATATTACTTATACTATTTTTATACTTTTATGATTTAGTTTATTAGCATAAATGTAACCTACATTAAATGATACTTCGTCTATACATCAATTGATGCCATTCCCTTAAAGACACTAATATTCCCTTATCTTAGCTAAATGGATAATTTTAAAAAGGACTCAGTGGAAGACAGGATGTTGTCCCTAAGTTGCAACTGATTAGCGAAGGCTGCGGATCTCTCAATGGCATGGAGCGCGGCCGTTCTCGGGTGCGTCATAAATTTCCATTGATTGGATTAATCTGATTTGGATGTCAATTTTGCAAGCAATGTGCAGGGACTTTATAAGAAAATACAATCATGATCCCTTCGACTTTTATATATTCTGTTTTTAACGCATAATAACGGACACAATGATATAGCATTTAAATGCCTGTATAAAATGATAAAGAATATATGTACGTCATAACTATTTATATATATTGTTAATATACCGTTCTATTAATTACAATTATATATTTCTTAACTATTGTAGAAAATATGATTTTTTTATTGCGGAAAACAACTCTCAAGATCTGTTGCAAAAAACTCAGGTACAGAGGCTTATACCTATTCAATCCTTTATATAAAAAAATTGTGTCATAAGCAAGCATATTAACTGTTCAACCAGTTTCCTTTCCGTAAGACATCCGACCTCACGTACCTATTTTGCAAAAAGTAGAAATTAAAACAGGAAGTCGATGCTTGCCATACCGTTCACATTCCCTATGTATATATGCGTACCCGGACACTTGATCTAGCGCCTCTTCCCCACAGCTCGCCGTTACTTGGTTGGTACAACTTCATTTTTTTGTGTATAAGTCATAATTTAAATTAATGTTAAATATCTTCTAAAGACTAAAGAAGATTTATAAAATACAGGTAAATGAACTCATACATTCCGGATAATATGATTGAAATATGCAATCTTTGAGCTTGCAACAACCAAACATATATTTCATTCTGAAATTTATAGTCATAGCTTGCTTGCTAGGTACAGTCACAAACGAGTGTATTTCCCACGTCAATTTTGATTGCGATATTATAGTGAGCGATGACATTTGAGTACATACTAATTTAGCCTTGCAAGAGAGTCTACGAGTCATTGCGCTATCTTTGCATAGATACGGTATCGCATTCACCTGAAAGGCAATTTCTTCTTTTATATCCTGGCAGGAAAGTCCACTTTTCAAGCGGTTGAGCTGGAGAGGTAATCATGCAATACTGGACTCATAGTGCTGAGTAAACAAATCTTCGACATTGTATCTATTCGCCTTAACTTTCTATATTCAAAGGAACATTGTCAAGAGAAATGTACGATTATTTTAGCGCTTTCTTATGGATTGTGTTACGATAATATATAACTCGTGGATACGCTAAGGAGGGCTTCACTATCTGCGATTTCATGTGGTTTATCAATTTGAACGACTCCATAGACATATTTGTTTGCTTACGGACTATGTTTGCGCTGTTTTACGAGATAGATACCCATTGTTAAATCACAGGTGCTTTGAAATTATTCATTTACTTAGAATATAAACAATTGATATTTAATTTTGAACATGATTATTATCTATGTATTAAGTAAATACAAAAATAATATTATTGACTCAGATATACTCGTACCTACGTCGGTAGAGTAAAATTTAAAAATCGTTCGTTCTCACCGGTTTGGAGCCAAATATTCGAGTTCAGACGGCCATAAATATTTGCAATCATATAGTCGGTCATCTTTCTTTGTTATCATATTGAAGGGACGACATTCCATCGACGTAATTATGCAAAAAGCTGGACCGTGGTCGCGGCGGCCCTCCTTTGACAACTGCATCATTATAGTTGACATAAACTAAGATTTATACGATTGATTTATTAGAAGGTAAATATGAAATATTCCATTCACTTTGATATTAAAGTAATCAATACAATAATGAAACGATATTAAAACCAGAATCAGAATAAAATGTAAGTATAATGTATAACGACTCTACGTGCCACTTAAATGTCATACTGTGATGTATACAAGTTGAACATATCTTCATTTAAATCAAACTTGATAATATGTTCCTTAAAATGTATTATTAGGAGAAAAAAGTATTAGTATGTACCAGGTATTTACAATGTAAGAATGCTTTTATTCGTGAGATGGTGAACGTTATATATAAACTTTAGTTATTACAAAAAAATATAGGAAACTTATCTGTCAAAAAACAAACGCGTAATTCGGCGAACAGCGGTTAAATTAGCTTGCGATGCGGGCGTCTTTATAGTCGTTAAATTGGCAAAAAAGCGCGACAAGCTTCGACTGACACCAATCGCGGAGGCATCAGCGAAACAGGTGTTATCATAAACATACATTTTGAAATAAAAACAAAATGATTTTCATGAGTGGCGGTAGGCGCGAACTGTCGTTCGCGTCGCCGACACAATGGCGATTTCTTAGTGTTTTTGTTTTGTCCTCGCCATAAAGGCCGACGATATTAAATTTAGTAAGCAGAGAGGTGTCCGAAATCTCACGCAGACGTGCGATCCGCCACACATATTTCCATCTGCACAAAAAGCGGAACTATAGCCATAAATATGTCCAAATAAACATTAGTCTCCAATAGTCCGAGGGACGATCGACGCGAAGCCTTTATATACCAAGCTATCTTTCTTAAATAAGTACAGGGTTCACTTTTACATATTTAAGATATATACATGTTCGAATATGCCATTTATGTTGAATAAATAATATAAAACGATTCATACTTGATTGCTACCTATTAATATTATTAAAACTAACATTTCTTTGGCACACGCTTTGAAATTTGCATTTTTATAGCTTACCTTTTTAAAAAGATTGAAACCAAACTTGAAGTTATTGAATGAAATATTGTCACTATTTATAAAAACACAACCACATAAAAATCTACCTAGTTAAAATAAAAAGTACTAATAAATATTTTATTATATTTACATAATGAATAAAAATAAATTAATAATAATTAATTAAAAAACAATAAATATTAATTTAAATTTTAGATATAGGTAAACCTTATTTAAGCAGTTTATTAAAAAGTAACTTATTATTTAAAAATAAATACACATAAGCTTTACGTTGGCTCAAGGTTTTTTAATAATAAAGACCAATCTTGATATGAATGAATTTTGTCACTTGGCTTTATTAAACAATTATCGTTGAAGGACTAATAACATTTAGATAAGCATAAAATAAATTTAAAAACAGTAAACCAGAAAGTTTAAAAAGTATAGCAAACGTCGTCAATTTAAAATCACAAAAATCAGTATTATTGGAGTAAGCCAGTGTTGCATTGTCCGCTAACAAGAGCGCGGCGCATGCGCGACCCGTTGAGATGACAGTCGCGCTGCGCAGGCGATGATAATATGTGTACATATGTAACATTAAACTGCAAAAATAAACAACACTTTCACACTACATGGGTTCAAGAACAAGTTTTTCCATAACACAAAAGACGACACTGAATAGTTATAGCTGCTTCGCGTCCTCGCCGCATAATCCAATAAAACAATTCTCGGAATGTCGGTACGGTCAGGACAATAATGTTTGTCTATTAATAGTTCTATTCTTATATGCTGAATTTAAACAAGATTTTGATAATGGCTACTTATATGTAGCACAAAAGTTTCATTCAAATCGAATTCGAATAATTTCAATAGAGTTACTTGTTATTTATACGAGTAATCTCCTATTTAATGTTTCGATATACCTATCCCAAAGCTATCTTGAGCACAGATATAATACTTATTTGCATACAGATACAAACTATCTTTATGCAAAGAAAGTGCATTTATACATTTTTAAAATAATTATTCATCAATAGCTTGCTCTTGCTTTATTTTCAATTACGAGTATAGGTGCGGACAATGGACATACTCTAAATATTATTGATTTTTAATGAAAATAACAAAGTTTTTGAGATGTTTTATTCTTAAACTTGCAAGTTTTGGAAAATTTCTATACATTATATAAAAAATAATAGATGCAATTATCTTATGCTGACTGTACAGGTAAAATTGGCGACTGAATCTCAAAATATATGAATTTGATTCAATGGAAGGGCAAGCGGCTTCTCTTTCAGTGATTGCAAAGGGCTGCCACCGGGGCATTCGTTCGCCACATTTCTTTGTTTTTAATATTATATATGGGCTTATTATGCGTGGGTTGCCAAAATATTCCGTCATATTTTTCTTTTGAAACTCATGAATAGATGAATATTGATGATAGCATAATATTACGATGGGTTATTGAATTCCCTAATGTTGAGGCACAAAAGGCAATATTTTTTTTTAACTAAACATTTTGTAAATCACTAGTTATATTAAAAAATCTGTTGATGTGTTTTAAGTCTCAAAATTAAAAAAAAAAGTTTCTTTGTCTTTATGTTTGCACCTGCTATAGGTAGATACTGTAGAACGCCTAAGCACTGGGTAAAGGAGTTAACACAGGAGGATAGAGAATGCGACTGAAAGTAACCTTACGAATTAGCCATTAGGCAGCGAATGATATAGAAGTTTAATTGTTGTTCTTGAGTTCTTCGTAAGTGTTTAAAAAATAAAATATGTATAAAATGTAAATCCTATTTCATTCACTTTGAGGTTCAAAATTAAGTCACGATGTTCTGTGATATAAGGTATGAGGCTGTTTTTACGCCCTACTAATGGAAACAGTATTAGAATTCATCCCTTATAACCTCCTACAGTTGGGCACGGGCATCCCTTCAATATAAGGGGGAATCATGCCTTAATTCATAACGCACACATTAATACGGTAACTAACTACATGTTGGTGGACTTCACGGGTCTTTCGAAATCTTGCTAACTTCTCACAGACATGGAGGTATTTTCACTTTTCCCTTACCCATAGAATTATCAGAGGTGACAGGCGCGAGATGTGAACTCGTAAGCGATCTTGTTACTACTGGGCTACCACTGCCTAAGTACAGCTGTTCAAATGTAGGCTTACATTTTCCTCAGCTGTGTTAATAAGATTAAAAAAGATAAACTGCTGTAAAAAGGAGTTGCCTGGTTATGGAACTAATAAAACTGCACGCGCATGATCCATCAAAATGTTTTTATTAATAACAAAATAAACAACACCACAGTATGAGTACTTTTACGCCATTTTTTTTGAGAGTAAATATTCCTTAGCACTGTGGCGTGTGTCATCTACTGTGGCTTCCCAAAAACATTACCTCCGAGTATTATTATTATAATTTTGTTTAAACTCACACTCAAGTAAAAATACTGTGTTAGATTCATGAATGATATCTTATATATTTGCCTAGTAATGTAAATGGTCTATAATGTATCTCAAAAGCATAGCCCTGAGGCATTATGCAAGCGGTCGCTAACACGTGTAGTCGGCTCCCGCGCTACTCACGACACCTTCGCCTTCTCCATAATTGCCCCAATGTTATACTCGATTGCACCAGCGCACTCCATTTCCATACTTATTTTAGTATCATACGTGAGAAAATTTGGGTACACTGTATTACATCCATCTTGACATTTCGACGATATTTTATTAAGAGCTCATTGTTTATGTGGAAGCTCAAACGTTAAATGTCCGTTAAATATTGTTCTCAAGTGTTACGTACTAACATAACGTAGCAGTAAGATAGAATTTTAGATTTGAATCAATTAGATTTACCTTAAATTAACATTTAATAAACTATATTAGCCTCGAAATTTTGTAGATCATTTAGTAGGTACCTACAGATATTTTAGAGATGAGATATTTGCCCAACAGTGGGACGTTAAAGAAAGGCTGAAGAAATTATTAAATGATAAGTGATTAATTTTATTGGCTACAATATTTCAATAGAATATTGATTAATAAATAATAATCATTAAAGAGCATAGAGTTCCTCCTTTCCTTGTTGTAAATAATCAAAACGGAGATGTGCATACAAACATTTTAATTCCTAGAGCGTATCGAAAAGATATTTTTAATTAATACCATATTATATAAGATTCTGTTGGTGTCTGCAAATTAGCTTAATTTAATTTTCACATTTTAACTTATAACTCATAATTATGGCGATTTAGCCGAAATGAATAAAAAATACTTTAAGTAAATTAATATTCTACAAATATTGCATCACAATGGGTGTATGCCCAGTGTAACTTGCATTAGTTGCTAAAAGCTTTATGTCCAATTCCCGCATGAGAGCACGGTGTGATGTCACAGAGAACAGTTAAAGACGGCACTCTTTACGTTATCACCTACATTGTTACATTAAAGCCACTATTTACATTTAAGAAAAAGTTTAAAATGAATTTATAATTATTTGTTCATAAAATATAATATTCGTAAGTGTTTTGTGATATACTAAAGTGCGACTATGTAATTAGCACGTACGCAATTCTCATACATTTGCCGACTTGTCACAAGTAGTCTGCCACCAGCAGTGGCGATCTCTTAACGAATTCCAATCAGAAAGAGCGAAAAAGACACGAGCCAAGCATGCACAGGTAAAAAGTAGCGGAGTCACCGCTGCGCCGCGGGAGGCTGCGTACTGCCACTTGTAACCGAGCCGCCCGCTGGCCGCTGGACCCGTTCGATCGGATCAACGAATAACCTACCTTAATACTCTCATTGAGCAATATCTTCTATTGAAGTAAATTGGGTACAATTTACTTCATTGACAATTTGGTATTACTTACCTAATAAAGTGTTTAATAAAGACTTTTACCTCACATTTTTATAAAAAAAAACGTTAATTGCATCCAAATAAAAACTTAGATGGTAAGAAAATATTTTAAGATACAATGCTGTGTGAGAGATCGAACAGAGAAAACGCTCTAGTTCTGAGTATCGTCTCTGTGAATTTAAGGAACCGGCGGCAAAGGGCCGAGGCGCGCGACGCGACTCACAAAAACAGAGTCGTCTGGTGCTCCGGCGCAGAGTGCGCGTGTGTGCCACACGTCCCGCTGCCGGGACTCGAGCCCGCTCATGCCGTCACGCCGCCTCGCCGCCACGCATCGACGTGAGCTCTCCTGCATGCTAAGCGGAAACCTCAGCGAAAACCTATCGATATGCTAATTACTTTACAATACCCGCGTATTTTGCCAAATGTAATGAAGTAATGTTTAATGAATTAGCGATTAAGTGAAGTAGGAAAATGAGGAAAGCAGACTGGCATGGCAATAGGCCGTCCATGCGATCGCAGTGGATGCGGACGCTAGCATAATACGAATGACGCGTTATAACGGATCGGCCCGATTATTTCTGTTCATTTCACGACTGTTTAATAGCAATGTTAAACTTGGCGAAAGCAAACATACCCGCCCTGTTTATCGAATATTTTACGATCTTCACGAGATTAATTTTAAAATGCTAAGCTTTGTGGAAGCGGTTGAAAGATTGTTTGAATCTAAAATCTATTTTGCTTTTTCCGATATTTATATTACAGTCACTCATTTACTAATACTTTACGATTCAATAAATATATTCTGACTGAGATCTGGTTGTTCACTAGTATTATCAGTAACACGCATAGACATATAAATATATTATTTTTTTTCATAACACTCAAGGTCCTTAGAAAAGTAATCGTTATTATTTATGGTAGTTTTGAAGAAGTCTATGGCTCCAAACAAAAGAATTCATAAAAATATACAAAAGTTAATAAATTTGATCATTATCAATATGTTTTGTGTTGTATTCTAATGTTATGGATAAGTAGGGCTTAGAATATAATTAAGTTTACCAAACTAATGCAGTTTTTATGTCGCCTCGCATCGTTTCGCTTCCGTTCAGGTGACGACTTGATAATATCTGAATAGTTTCAACATAATTTGTCACTATACTTAATTTTTAAACAAATACATGTAGAACCTGCAGATGTTTTGACTTTATTTGTTTTTACTTATTAATGAAATAAACATCCTATTTTATGTTAAAGAGCTTTCAACTTGTTAATTATTATTTCTAATGAAACTAATTGTACCTATATATTAAGCATTTAAAAAATACAAAATTAAATTAGTAATAATCAAGGAAAAGTTAATATTATTTCAATTACGTTTTTTTACAATAATTAATACTTAAAGTCAGCAAAGAGTATAGTTACATTATAATGTGCATTTTTCCATAAGTATGATGAAGCAACTATATAGTTGGTTTTTACATTTGTAAATTTATTATTTTAATTTTAATTTAATAAACCATTAAATATACTAATATCTACTTATAATATATTAAGAAATAACAGATAATGTGACTTAAACCTTTATAAAATGTATAAAACAAACAGGTAACTTAATTTATTCATAATTTATGCGCACTGTTGTTTGTCATACATGATGATTAAAATTCGTTCCTACCGACTACTTCATAATAAACGTGTAATTATCATCTAGCATAGATTATAATGATTCTTTGATTCAAATTTTGAATAATTCACCGGAAACGCTAACAATTGTTTGCCGTCATTTAAAAAATGTATGCCATTGTTATTTTTCCTGATATTTTATTAAAAAATATGCAAATCGATCGTATTGCGACAGGATGTTCATTTCAGTATTAATGTCGATGTATTTGCATGTAAATTAAGTTGGTATCCGCGGATGTAACCATTACAAATTGTAATGTGCAACGACACAGTTATAAAATGCAGGACGTTTGATGATCTCATAACAGTATAAGTATTCAATAAAATTTCTTTATAAATGTTTCATATGTATAAAGGCCATATCATTATACTTACTTATTTACTCATTTAAACAAAATTTTGGTTTAAACACATTTTATTATTGTCGTCAGGTATGTTTATTTAAATTTGTAAGTTTATTTAGATAACAAACACATAATTGATACAATTTACTTTAAAATGGCATTATTTTTTTTATTACACTTAACATCATGTTTATTTTCAAGGACAAGAATGAAATCTTAAATAGTGCCGCTATCAGCCAACAGATGGCGTTACATGTCTCAGTATAAAATAAAATTGAGTAAAGTTCAATGTCGTCGGGGAAATCGTTATAACTTTATGAGATTAAAACAAAGTGTATTTATTGTTGAATTATAAGTCTAAATATCTATTAAATTATTAAGAAAACATTATTTATAGTCAATCGACAAGTGATTCTTTTAGGATATAAGCACACTTTTGTGATGTTCGATATCAATGACATTGACGAGAGATGCATAGCATTGCACCGCTCAATACGTAGTAGTGAGTGCAGCCGTGGCCCGTGGGCCGTCGGGAGATGCAGGCGTGCAGGTTGCACGCCCGCCCCCGACCCGCCCCACGCCCCCGCCCCGCGCCGCCACCACCTCACCTCATCGCCACGACACCACTTGTTTTGATGTACGGCCACTCGAGTATGCAAAACTTGAGCTGTTACTTCGGTATTCCTCTTGTAGGGTCACAACTTGACAACTTTGACAACTTTAGTTTTTGAATCGGTTCTTTTAAAAATAAGTGTAGTAGTAATAACTTTATATGAAAATAAACTAAAGCACTTGAGAAAATTTGTAAATATTTTACTGTGTAACCTCATATATTTATGAATTTATATGACATGATATTAAAATATTAATACGTATAGGTATACATAGGTATACATAGGTATCTATGTACACCTACACGTATACGTAGGCTACTCATTCCAATTTACAATGTCTAAAAATAAAATACATAAATAAATATATGATGATTAAACTTTTTATATCATGGTGATTACATATGAGGTTCTTTATCGATCGCTTACACAAATCTTATCTGAGGCAGCTATCGCATCTTGTTAAGAATTAAGAATCTGAAGACTATCAACGCTTGATAAAAAATATCCAACATTGACCAGCTATGTACGTAAAACATTACTATGTCATGGCAGTGGGATTGTTCCACATCATCCATGTTGTGAAATACCGGAATGTCGTCATACGAAACCAGTTATAAGCAAAAAGCGAAGTTAATTGATTTTGTTAGTTTAGGCATACTAATTTACTGATAAATATTTAGCGGCCGCCATATAAGTTCCACCGCTGCAGATGGCACGTTACTTCTTGTTTTACAATAACAAAATTTTATGGTTCCCGCAATCCTGCCAATGTAGTTTATACGCGTGCTTATTTTCTTTTCATTCGTAAGTTTTCTCTGTGAATGAAGATCGATAGCGTGTACTAGTCTTTGATCGGAGATTAACGATTTATGACTTTTATATCCTTGGAGTATTTTCTATAAGTAGTCGCTTGTGCCTGCTCTACATGCCCCGACAATTATCGACTACATACTTCTCAACGCATTTGGTCATTTGAACAAAAACTGCTTATGATTGCGGTGCGTTGTCGGGATACTGAGAATGAAGCAAAAAGGGGAGTAAGTGAAGCCGGCAGGGAATTATAAGGTTTTTCTTCGGTGTAGATCTGCGAGCGGACGAATGCCTGCGGGTGGCGCGGCCGCAGCGCGTCGTTGTTTCATAATTAGCTGTGTTATGAATTTTATAAATATTTCATGTTCCCTACACGAGTAGCCGACAATTAATTAACTCCCCAGTGCTTATATTAATTATAGTAGATTAGAAGTAGATATCATGTTATTTTCTTTGCAGGTCCCACATGAAAATTGACATTTCTGAGATGAAGAAAAAATACAGGAATCATTTTGATCATGATACCCTACAGAAGCTTATTAGCTTTTTGTTTATTAGTTATTATAGGATTAATATGAAACTGCTTCAATTCAAGCTTATTTTCTGCTTTAATTCATGCTTATTTGACAAAATTTGGCAAAATTTGACAAAAGCCTTAATATTTTTTATAAAAAATATATAAGGTTTAATGTTCACGTTAAAAAGTCAAGTTTATTTACAAACATTTATAAGCTTCCAAGATGACAGAATACTAACAATGGAAAAATAGGATATAACAGCACGTATACTTTCATATACCTATGCAAAGTTAAAGACTCCCAGGTGAAAATAAAAAGATCAAAATTGTAGGTCTTTAGTATCACCATAACTTTTAAAGTTCTGCAATCTTTAAACTATGCACACATCGATTTGAGATAGTATAAAAAGATATTTTATTAAATCAAACATTTATTGACCACCCTAGAGTTTTTTAAAAGCTTCGCTCCAAGCTTTTCGATTCATAAGAATTATTTTATAACATTCAAATTATAGTTAGATTGCTTTGCCCTGCATTTATTATTAGCCCGCTTATAAGTTTACAATCCATAATTCGAGCATTATATTAAAAGCAAATTAATGTTGTTTTAGACCTTCACAATCATCATTTAATTGTGCAATATAAGTTTTATTCGCAATGTCAATTAAGCAAAATGATAAATATCAAAATATAAATAAAAACAATTTTGAATTACGAATTCTAAATATTATTTTAATTAAAAAGGTCACTTACTCATAACGAAATATCGAAACCGCTTGACGTATAAAGAAAAAATTTGGCAGGGAGATAGTTTATAGTTAGTAGACGTCCGTTAAGAGCAGATTTTGCGATAGGGCCGGATTAAGGAGGTCTAAGGGGTCTTGCAAGTTTGTATGAAAGTCCTTTATTTTTTGTGCCTCAAACTTTAAATTTGACAGGGAGCAATTAAAGACCAGCAAATATATTAAGTTAGCAATTTTCAATAAATTTGACAAATATTTGATTGTGTATAACCTAGTGATGCGGGTTCAAATCCGGGTCTCGCACCTCTGATATTTTCATGTGCGAATCATTTCCATCATGATTACCACTTGTCTTACGGTGAAGGAAAACATCGTGAGGAAACCAACATGTCTGAGAAAACCTAGCAAGTTTTCGTAAGACATGTGAAGTCCACCAACACGCCACACGCGCTGGCCCAGTGGCCAGCGCGGTGGACTATGGACTGATCCCTCGTACTGAGGGAGGCCCGTGCCCAGCAGTGGGACGTTAAAAAAGGGCTGATGATGATGATGATGAATATGAAACATCTCTTTGCAAATTGCTTTAAGAAGTAATTAACAATTTCATAATATAAAGTGTGTATTAAAATTATATACCAATAAGCAGTCTGATTTATATCGGTTCATATAAAATAAATACCAACTTAAATAATGGACTATATAATAATATTTCATCGAACCAGAGATCCCTAAGTTTTATAACTTAATTGCTTTCGCAAACTATAACAGGATCAGTTTTTATTGTGTATCCAGTTAATGTTCTCCAAAGAATCTGAATAGCTATCATTTATAGTCATACTTTATTTTTATGTCATAATTCCTCGCGATGATAAATTGACCGTCGTCATCTTTTCTTTAAATCTCTTTTGAGTTGCCGCCTAATAAATATCTGTGATTTAGCAATATTCCAAAAGTATTTTTTCCTAAAATCGCGTGTCAGACTCGACGCAACAACAGAAGTATGGGATGCATGCGAATATACTTGGGGTCGGCACGGCAGTAACATTCTAATCACGGTTTTAATCTACAAAGTATTTGTCAAACTGCATGGAATATTGCGAATGTGAGGTATACTTGCGTCGTCGGCAGTCCGACACAATGGCGGGCTGCGGTGATAAGGTGCACCCGCCGTGCTCAGTGCCTCCCTGATAGTCGGTGGATCAGTAATTTTCCCATGATCGCAAGCCTATGCATTCGATATGCATGCATTGTCTCTGGTTTGAGAAGCGATCGTTCAATTTTATCCGTTGTTAAACCTCGTATTACGCTATCTATATTTTCTACTAAACATTATTTTAGAAATAGTAGTATTTATTGTTACAAATTATCATTGTGTATTATAGATGTAGAAGATATATGTAGATTATAGAAGGTAACTAGCATAATGATGAAACATATTATGTGAGTATTTTTCTTCAGTATTACATATGAAAAATAAGTATCTACTATGTGTGCGTCTACCCTTTCCCTTCTTCTTGGGTTTGAGTGCTTAGATAAATGATATAACTGGTAAAAATGAATTCACGATTTTTAATCTATCTAATCTAGTAAATACTCGCTTTGCTTCAAGCAAAGGGCTGTTTGATAAATCTATTGTAGTTCGTAATACCTATTATGTAGCAATAAACTGCTTTACAACCATAAAACCGTAGGTATGATTTTGATCTCGTACAATTAATAACTTACAAACATCTTTATGAACGAGGAGCGTGAAAGTAGAGGCGAAAATCGTTTTCTGAAACAAAAGAAAAATACAGTTTAAATACTAAGTAAAGTTAATTACCTGCAAAGCAATTAAAAAGTTAACAATAAACAAAGTAATTATAAAAAATGGAGCTTGAGACAAAGTGTTAAAGTTCAAAATAGTATTAACAATCCACTGTATATATTCTAGGAAAAAGATAAGCGTTTTGAACTTAAGAAAGCTATCAGACTATTCACTGAAATAAAATGTATAAAAAACAAAATGAATGTTTTTGAAGAAAATTAAAAAAGGAAGTTTTTCCGATCGCGCTCGTAATCTGCGCTGTTTAAAGAAGAAATTAAAGCAACTTTCTGAAATATTTATTACGCTACTTATTTCCAGGAGAATTTAAAATGAGGAAACAACTTTCTGTTGATTAGTCTACAAGATTTCATGTTCTGGTTTTTTATTTTGATTTATTGATACCATTGTATCTTTTGACTATTTATTATCACGGGAAGTTTGTGTATTCTAAACGTAATTTCTTTTGCATTTAAAATTTAATGTACCTAAAGAATTATAAACTTTAAATATTAAGTTAGATATATAAAATCTATTTTATATAGAAAAAAATATATATAATAATACCTATATACTTATATTGACGTACTAACTATCGTATAGAATTATTATATCATAAGAATTATCTTCCACTACCACTATTATAACTTTAATAAAAGATAAGCAAAAAACATATTAGCGTATTTATAATATGAAGTAAAGAATATAATAGCTGAATAATATTATAAGAGGCCCAATTCTAGTAATCACGTAACTTTACTGCATTAAATTCACTACTCAGTCACATACCTATTCATTTTCAGTATATTTGATACTTGGATGTTAACGATTTGAAAAAAAAAGTTTTTTATTATAATATATTTTCATAAATGCATAGTAAGTCAACAAAACAAAATAATGGGATTGATTATATACATTAGTATCCAAAGTTAATTAATTATAATTACACCAATGATACATTATGTAACAGCAGAATTGCTAATTAAAAGCGAACAATGCGCATAAAGGGACCGAAAAATTAAGCGTGCAACATTTTAAATAATAATTGGCCCAATATGGTATATTACAATTAATTTGCAAAATTATTTTCAGCATGCAATTTAAAATTAGTAATAACATAATTTTACGTATAGATTTATGATCTAATGTCTTCTGAGATTTTAAAGTTTTTAACAAATAATACTGTATTTCTAAGGCAGTGGTAGCCCAGCGGTAACGCGTCGCTTGTATAACCGAGTGATGCGGGTTCAAATCCGGGTCTCGCACCTCTGATATTTTCATGTGCGAATCATTTCTATCCTGAATACCACTTGTCTTACGGTGTGGAAAACATCGTGAGGAAACCTGCATGTTTGAGAAAACCTAGCAAGTTTTCGTAAGACGATGATTTCGCTGATGATGACTGTATTTCTAAAAATTTGGGCAAAAAGTCTCGATTATTATTTTACCATATTATATTTAAATAGTAACGAAAAGAGAAGCGAAAGCATGTTCTCTTACGTTACCCAAAGGTATGGGCAAAAAGTTATCTAAGGTGCATTTTAATAAACTTATTTTAAATACGTAACATAAGTAGACTTTATCGTTGACTTGAATTAAATTTAAAATGGGAATTTTGCATACAGTCTTGATAAAACTTGAAAATTACACTATAACTTATTGATTATAATATAAATATTTTATATCGTGTAATTTTCACTCCTATTTTACTTTAATACATAAATATCTTTCGCATTACAAATAAATCATATTGAAGTCGCACTGTGGACGCCAAAAGCAGTGAGACATGATCCAATATGGGCACTTTACCTCACACCTTACTTAGAGCTGCTATATCATACACTTATTGAAACATATAATTTATATCCTTTCGATAAAGTATAAATTATAAAAAACTTGGATTGTATATCAACTTTTTAATAGCGTTACTTTTTAATTTATTTTTTTAACAACCGAGACAGGTTTTTATAAAATATTTTTCTGTAGCATTCCGACCTCCAAAATGTTATTGCACTTTTATAAGTATGCATACAGCTCAGATTTTTAAATTACTAAGTACGATTTATATAATATAATGTACCAACGTATCTATTCATAAGTTATTCTTTAAACTTTAAAGTATACAGGCCTATATTAAGTAACGATTCTCTAAGAAGATAGAAAAAATGTCTTAAACAATAATCATAAAAAGTTTTGTATCACTTTAACTTAAAAATTCGAGATGAGTGTCTCTTGAACCTATAATGAGTATTGATTTAAATTGGTTAGATTAAAAATCCGGGAAAAATTATAATGACAGGATGCCGCCATCACTTAGGTCTAGTGAGTATGCTATGGATACGCCTTATTTCGAAAGAAAAATGTACAAATTCAGTTTTTTAATGAAAAGGCTAAACAAATTTTATATCAAAAGTCATCTTTATAAAACTTACATTAGTTTCTAAGTAAATACAAACCCAAGATTAATAAAATCTTACGCATCGAATAGTTATTTAAAAAAAACCGACAAAGCAAATCCATATTAAAATACCTTTAATTTTTTTAAGAATAATGTGGTAGACATTTTTATAACAAAGGTCCTTGGCCGTGCATCTTGATCTTAATGTTATCTCTAATAGGTCAATAAATAAGGAGCAACGTGCGAGCTTCGGCGACACATACACGTCCAGGCCTTATTAAAACAAAATGAATACGATCGCTGTTTATAATATTACCTCCGGCCGGTTTTATTCATATTCTTCATCATGTAGATAAATATAAATATTTTTTGTTAATGGCGGCATTTTGTCTCTCGATTATTCTATTTTTACTTTGAATTCTTTTAGTGTTATTGATATTGCGTTAAAATTAAAAATAGGTACATTTATACTTATCACTTTTGCCTATTTATTAATGTTAGGAGTCAGGACCTAGAGTCCTACTATGATGCTTAAATAACAGCTATCTTTAGACCAAATATTAACTTTTTTCTAAGTTTTACATAAAAACCTGTTTGCTTTAATTAAAAAAAAACAAAGATCAAAGTCAAAATAAATTAACAAAACTAAGTATTGCCTGTGGTCTTATGAATGAAATGTAAACAACCGCAATGAAATGATATAAATGATAGCAGGATTCGAGCAGGCACAATCTCACCGCGGCATCTAGCGCTAGGTCCCACTCCCTGCCCGCGCATCGCCCTTACCTTATAATGTGCTCTTTTATTTCTAATATTTTATGTCCTCTGATTTTTATTCACCGAAAATCGTAATTATCCATATATAATACTCTTTAATATTATTCTCGTCGTTATTTTAATATGTTTGGTTTTAAAGTTGACTTTGTCACCTATCATATTATGCCCGCGTGTTAACCGCTTTGAGATGTGGCGACAATGTTTCAAAGATAAGGAGATAAGGTCTCTTTAAAGCCATTTGATGTAACTCGATTCTTTACTGAATCTGTAATATTTATGACACCGAGTACATTAAACGAGTATGTTTTTGGGATGCACTAAATCTTATTTTTTAAGTATCCTCAGGTATTAAAAATACAATTGTTTTATTTTGTTTTACTTTATACGAGTTTTATAATTGGATAATAATATAAGCATATGGTTCAAATTTAAATTCATAACAGGTGTTTAATATATCTATAGGTATTAATTAAAAAAAGATAAAATGAAAAGGTAAATAGAGGTTATTTATTAATTAAAATACATAATCTAATAGATAATATTCATTGTTAAAATAAGGATGATTGCAAACTAATTTAAAATAGAATATACATATACATGTTAAAAAACCATATTTGCGATAAGTAAAACAAATGAATTGGTTAACTTCATTTTTAAACGTTCGGTAATATTCCTTTAGTTTTTATGTTCATTACGATAATTATAAATGCTTTATACATTTTACTGTAAATTATACACTGTTTGTCACAACAGCTGTATATCTTAGTCTCTACCGTGACTATGATTGCTTTAATGCATTGGAACTGTTAGGAACCAAAATTATCCGATATATTAAAAAAGAAAGTCGTATTAAAAATTTCAATTATATTGTAAAGTAACTGGTAATATTTTAAATATATCTCCCCATTTTAGTGAATATACTAAGTCTCTCTAATACAATAGTACCTAATAGTTTCGGCAACCGACTGTGTCGTTCCTAAGGCCGTAGTGAAGCGGCGTCCGGTAGCGCCGCCCGCTGGGCTCCCTGCCGTGCGCCTCCTGCGACGCCTGCCGCCACTCTAATATTTAATATCTTAATAACCGTTTAGGGTGTGTTTATGCAACGTTTTGAATAATTATCCAATTTGTGTCTGACAAAACGACGCACTGATTATATAATTTGTATTTAAGTTACGGTTATTAACATTCTACGATGATCTAACAACTACTAACGTATATTTTGTTCATATTTAAACATTTTTAACCTATGTTATTAATTTTGTAGTTTGTGCAACTGAAAAGTAATATTTTCGAGACGCTAGAGAGAAATGATATGTTTTTTTAAGTAGAGCTCTAGATAAGTCTAAGTAAGCACATATTTGAGCATAATGTCTGCGTGGTAGCCATTAATAAATATTAAAAGTTTATAAATGTTAAAATTCAAAACCAATAAATAAAGTGCTCTCTCTTTTTATCAATAGAAATATGTTTGGTTAGTACCTACTTTGAACTTTTAATAATTATTGGTAAAGATAAAATTCTTACAAGCAATCGTTGAGATAATTCATATTTTATGTCACGAGGCTGTTAAGGCTAGAAACCATGGACACTTTAGAACAACGCAGGCGCAGGCGTCGCGCCACGACGTACAGTGCGATTTGGGCAAGCGGCTCAATACGAGTACATACGATTGATTTACGAGATGAGCGTGTGCCCTTTGTGCTTCAACTGACTAATGGACGGACGCTCACGGACATTTATGTAGATTGATTGTATAAATTTTATTCACAATGTTAATACACTAACAGATTTAGATGTCATTTAGAAATGGCGCTTTAAAGTTGTGCAATTTAGGCTGTGAATAATGGATGACGAATGGTTAGTTTCTATACCAGAGTCGAGCTACGAGGTGGGGTCACAATAGTGCCCTTATGAATGCGTAGGTTACAGATATAACTATGGCAATTAGTGTTATAGCTACGGTACTGTTATTGTATGTATTTTATCTCTTCTAGTATTAAAATTATTAATATGAATAAATATTAAAGAACACGTGTAATAATCGTATATTAAAGACATGTTTAATGTTTATATTCACATTAAAAACAAATTAATTACACATACATTAAAATCAATTAACTCTACCGTTTCATGTAGAGTCTCAAATAATATTAAAGTACTAAATGAAGGTCGTTAAGTTTTTTGTTAAGATATTAGATTTTATCAGCAGTACAATATTTTGAGCTATCAAATGTATTACACGGCAAGAACTGATGATTAGAATTTAAAGCAGCGATAAAAAAACACAAAATTATAAACGTTTTCCTTTTATCAGTGTTTTTATATTTTTTATAGATTCAATTATTTCATTAATTTGAATTATATTAAATATGCCCTCAAAATGAGGACTAAGTTTTTTAAGTTTTGTATTTCACAAAACGTTAAAAGATATCGCGGCAAACCTATACCACAGCCTATATATACTATGGATGGACAGCTGGATGCCTTTATAAAAGACTGCAGGTTTTTACTAGAAATAAGGACACACAGTGGAAGAAGAAGATACATATCTTATCTCATCTCTGCCTTGGACGACGAGTAAAATTTTTCTAGTGGCAGGTTCTAAAGCCTAAATGACTAAATGGATTTCAATACAAAAGAAATATTGGTTTATTATATAATGTCAAACGTTCATCTGTACATTATTATTTATTATTAACATAATATATATTTTTTATTTTTTTATTTTCATTAACATTGAAATTGTAAAATAAAATTGTGCACTATCCATATCTATATACCTACTTAATTTGTTTCTATAAAAATATGTATAAAACAGTTTTACATTATTCTGAATATTTAAGAAATAATTTTAAAACTCTACTGTGGTTATTTCGAGACTAGCATTATATTATGAATATTTTATAAGAAATAAAAACGAACTACTAAACCTTTTGATATGGTTCAAAGAGTAGGAACTTTTAGGGCTTCTTGCTGAATCATCTCCTCGACACGGATCAAACACAGTTAATCAAAAATTTTAATGACCATAGTTCAGAAAATAATAACTTTTCTTTAGACATCGAAAAGAAATGCGCCTAATCAGTTTTGATAGTTGTTTACGCTTAATTATTAATATCTTATGTATTTATCTATATATATATAAAAATGAAACCCGTTTTCCGTTGTCACGACATAGCATGAAAACGGCTTGACTGATTTGGCTAATTTTGGTCTTGAATTATTTGTGAAAGTCCAGGGAAGGTTTTAAAGGTGAATAAATATGAAAGTTGTGCGAAAAAAAAGGAAATTAAAAAAAATCTTTAAAACATTAATGGCGTTTGACGTATCATGTTATTACCGTTGCCATGGTGCGTGCAATGGTAATTAAATCAGCGAATACATACTGGGAGGTGCGAAGTAAATGTTGTTTTGCGAATGCGTAATAAAACATTTCACCGGGAGGAAAAGTTTATAAAAAAATTATATGTGGACAGAACAACGTCTGTAGGGTCCGCTAGTAATAATATAAAACATAAAGGTAGATTCATGAATATCGGACACGTTACTTAATGTAAATTTTAGCAATCTTTTACAAGTATTACAACAAATAATATAATAATTTTAATTTATCACTTAATGTTTTAATAATATAACACTGATACAACAGTACCAATTATTTCAACAGAAATCTCTTCAATTGGAGTGAACACAATTCAGTACGAATGCTTTCCAGGAAAGTATCAAAAGCAACTGGTCCGTAGTCGTTGGGCGTAGCGCGAGACAGTTTGGCATTTAGGCTCATTGTGATGATGTTATTGACTCCTTTCGATCCGTCCATCATCGCTACGTGCTTCTGTTTGTCACAAGGTGATAATTGCTGTAATCATGTTTCCATTTCACTGCAGATAATTAGGAATGTACAACCTTGTAATTACGATGTAGTACTTATTGTAAGCTGTATATTAGTAATTAGCGATTTTTTTTTAAATATGATATTTATGATGATTTAAGCAAAACGAGGTCACTATATAAAATTCTGATGAGCTTATATTATATATACCTAAAAAACTCGATATACCTATGTTTGTATATATATAAATATGATAAATCGATATTATAAATGTTTAATTAATATATGTATTATATATATATTATAACAAGAGGTAATAATTTTAACTGACAAGCATAACTAGCAATCTAAAGACAAAGAACTATAAAGTTACTATAATGAGAAGATTCCATTGCGTGTTATGATGATAATTCAAGGAAAGTGCTTAATCATTATCCTTTAAGATATGTTATTGCCTTTTCAGTTGTTGTAATTCAAACTCTATACCCAAATCATAGAGCTGATTTATTAATGTTAAGTGTATATTCTTAAAGAGAAGCATTTGTCGGTAGCGCGGTTTAATCGATTCGGCATGGCCGAATATCGAACGTATTCGGTTTTATAGTTGTGTTTTTTATACAATTATGACGGTTATAGTAAATTGTTGAAAGGATAATATACTAATTTACATTCTCATATGGTATTCAAAGTTTTAATAAGCAATAATTTTGCATATCAAACAAATAAACATAAATAAGAGGTTATGATTTTTATCTGTTTGTCATACATTTATGCATAATATATGCCATTATATATTATAGATTTTTTTAAATGTCCAAATAAAACTAAGTGGATTAGACGTCCATATTAAGATACTTGACCTATAATGACTTCGACTTGAAACATTTAATGAGCAACTTTTTTAAAATTAAACTTAATATCATTCGTTTAATGGTTCCTATAATTGTATTTCATTATAACTACCTTTCACATGGGCATATACATTAAAAAAGATTATGATAATTAACACTATTTAACAAACATAATTAGTAATTGTGTCATAAGAAACAAGTGACATATTTAAAAGAATACGTGACTACTCATTACGGAGCCGACAATGACTACACAAGTTTATTATAAGTTTTTTATTCAGAAATAATTTTTCATATTGCCGTAAAGTTGTCTCGGGCAATTTAATTGATGTAATGTAACGATTATGTCATATACCAAATATGCAAATAGAAGTCATTAGACATTAATATATAAGGAGACGACAGTTAGTGTAATTTTTAAGGGCTTTTGCGCTAAATATGTTGTAGGAATGACATTTTTTAGAAAGAGCAAACAGAACATAAAATTTTTGCTTATCGTAATCTATTTTTTAAAACAAATTGTTTAATGACATCGACGAACTGGTGTTAGAGCACGTGACGTTTATTCGGCCGCTCTGAATACTGCACCTGTTTAATGGGAATATCATCACGCTTCTGATCCGCTCGTACCGCTTCATTTTACACAAAAAATCATGCTCACGTACTTCACGAATTATATGGACCGGTTGGACGATCACTAAAAATTGTATAAAGTGATCCATCTACGGTAAAGCGAATGGCCGTAGCATCGTACGTGATGACTTCTTTTCTATACCTTTATTTTAATCGAAATTCATCAATAAATATATTTTGGATCCTTTTTAATTTGAAACTCCATACTTTTATTTACATAATAAGACAATTTTCGAAGAGTGCATTGTAGAATCAATTGTAGACTGCAGTGTAGGTAGGACATAAGTTTTCTAAAACTGTAAAAGCTTGCCCATAGCTGAAAAATGTGACAAATAAGTCCGGCATATTTACTACCATATTTTGAGTAGCTTAATAGATGTACAAGGAGCATAGTGTTTTATACAATTACGTACTATAATATCAAATTGACGTATTAACTTTCTAAGCGACTATATCTTTTTCTTACGATGGTAAAAGTGATGGACCGTTTAAACTAGAAATTCAATGATTATTCAGCATTTTTAAATAACCCGTTCTCTAAAAACTTACATAGGTATATTGTAGAGAAAACGTTTACATAAAGGTTTCATTAAATCAAAGGATACCAAATTATCTATACAAATATTACATGATTTTTTTCGCTGTAAGTTGACGATATGCAATGAGTCTTTTACAAAGGAGTTGAGCGTGCTAGTAAGTGACACAAAACTATTTTATAGATGATACTAGATATGAAATCAACGAATTGGTTTTAATGTGTCCGCAAATAATAGGTGGGTGCGGCTGAGCGCTTCGCTGCCGGTCTCATTGTAGTCACTATAAATAAATGGCAACAACAGGTGAATAACTAATTTCACTCGTAAAATTAGCTCTCCATGGGTGGAGTGCAATATTTATCCGTCGACAACATCCGTCTATTTATGTACAATATTAGCGTGACAGATAACTTCATATTGAATAAGCGTATTACAGTACCATTGTAGTCTTACTAATTCAGTTAGTTGTATTTAGTCCAAATATACTCGTATATAGGTGAAGAATATATCGATATTCATTGTTGAATTATAAAAATAATTGGCTCTTGCAATGGAGAGAGTATTAATCTGGCAGTTACATACTCGTAACCATTGTTTTTGTCATTTTTAAATATTAAGCTTCCGAAACGAAATATTTTATGCAGTCGACGCCATAATGTAAATAAAATAATTCATGGAAGCTGATATCAGAAGAATTCACTGGAATTTCCCAATTTATTTGTTTACACGAATATTGTGACTCTATGGATCGGTACTTTCGTGTGTAACGTTATAAACACTTTTTAAAGATTGCCTTTTCCTTTTATTTTAAATACATAAGGAGTTAAATATACGAATGTGTTTATAAAGAACTATGAAATCGAGTATTTAATAAGATTTTAAATATGTTTTTAATATGTGCGTTAAATTATAACGTCACTTCCCCGTATGTAAAATAGGTAGCTAACCTAAACCGAGGCTTGCTCTCCCCACAAGTGTTCAAAGCGGGAGAAACGACTAGTCAACCCTTTGCCGCTCACTCGCTCGTGAAATCACTCAAATACTGAATATTTTAATCTGCGTAGATAACGAGCTCGCAATTCTATTAGATGAAACATAGCTATGTGAGGTTAAGCACGGCAGCCCCGGCTCCGATGCACTGCTCCCGCTTGTGCCCTCTTGTGTTTTGCATCTCATCTCTATGAACTCTCAAGTGTGAGTGATCTGTAATTTTAAATTGTAATAAAAATCATTCATTATAATTTGATGTCGTTTTAATAAGCTTTTGTTTAAAATACGTTATATATTTGATAATGATTAACTGTATTTTCATAGGTAATATACAGTACAATAAAATAAAAGTATGTAGCTTAGTTAGTCACAGGTAACAGTATTAGTAATCAGTATATTGCATAGATTTGAATAACAAGAATTTTTACTTTTATAACCTTATAATAATATAAATCCCATATAAAACTTTAAAGGTCTCGTTTAAGTAATGAAATACAAATAGGTATACTTATTCAATGGTTTCTGCAATGAAAACACTAAAATAATACGGTAATAGGAAGCTTCCAATCCTTCTAAAGCCGTGTATCACAGCGAGCTATAAAGCTATCAAATATTTACTAATCTGAAACGGTGAGAGTCTCGAACCCCTTCTGCACCCGACTCATAAAATAAATTGAAATATTCGCGCCGCCCCCTAAATTAAAATATTCAAATGGGACGCACGCGCAAGAAAATTGAAAATTGTCGTCTATCGCCCGCAAATGAAACCTATAACTCTTCATACGCACGCCCTGCCATAATAAGGGTGTGCAAATAACCTTACAAAGTTTAAACTTTTATTATAGTAATAAAGTTTACAAGTATACCTATAAAGTTACGTATATAATAAAACTGAATTATTATTTTAAGTCCAGTGTTTGGTTTTTACTAAAAACTTAAAATTATAACAAATTCCTGTTGAAATCTTCGAATTTACAAGTTACACATTTTTTACAAAAGTACCTGGATGACCGAGCTTTGCTCGGTATTTTTAAGAGAAATATTATAATAATAAAAATAAACAATATAAACAATATAAATAAACAATGACGTACTGCTGAAGTAGCTTTAGTGTTATTGTGTCGATAAAGCAGTTAGTTGCTTTATCGACACATTGACATCTATCAAAATACTAATATAAAAATACTGTTTGATATTCGAACACATATATTACAATTATCGATAAATTTGATTATTGAAAACACGAAAAAAGCTACATTTTCTGAAAATGAATCCTAGCTAGGTCGATTTATTGCCCCCGAAATCCCCTGTATACTAAATTTTATGAAAATCGTTGGAGCCGTATATACAATATTATATAACATATATATACAAGAATTGCTCGTTTAAAGGTATTAGATATTAAACTAAACAATGTCAAAATTGTACACAATTATCATTTAAATATACGAGTATGGTCAGTAAATGTTATTTCTTTGAGCGGCAGTGTCACTTAACGATGAGACTGCCGTATTCGATATGCCTTTGAATAATGCCATATAAATGTTCTTTACTTTTATGACCGTAATTTAGTTGAAAAAAATTCAATATTTATTTTTTATAACATGTAATTGAATTTCTTTGACAGTATTCAATCGAGATAATATGTTAATATGTATGTATTTATATACAATAAAATGTCACGAGTACTGGGAAATACATTCATATAGGGTACACAATAATACCTATAATTATTGTATAAAAATGTTTAACTTTCCCACCCCTTTTCCACTTCCTTAGCCCTTTTGAACTTGTCTATAACAAGAAAAGTTAATGGCAACTAAGAAATTACTAATTTCAGTATTATTTTATCAATGTTGTAAACTTACTATTCTCTTAACCAAATAAACGTAACAACGCTTGTCTTAGTATTAAAAGATTTTTCTTTAAAATATGAGACGAATCAATTAGGTACAAGTGAGTAAATACTAATTTGATTTATACGTATAGATAAATACAATGTAATTTGGTTGATTCAAATTCTTTTTCCTACAAATTTTCAAAAAGTTTGTAGGTATGACATTATTTTAAAATTATTTTAATATTTTCAAAATGATAAAAAGTATTTTATGGAAAAATGATTTTTCAATCACAAGAATGTACTGATTTATAAGATATATAACAAAATTAAAATTAAATAGTTTGATAATGTCATTTTTATAAATAGCTATTAGCCAGCTCTAACTTCACAGATTCTTTGTATCCGATCTCTGTGATACTGGACCGTACCCCGTTTCATTTCTGATTTTTTTTCACAAAACGTCTCGTCTCTATCACCAAGCCAAATCAATGAAAGTCACGTTTTTTGTTTTATTGCTCACAATAATAATAAAATATAAAATTTAAATATATATATTACTAATGTTTTAAAAAACCCTTTCCTCCTCAAGGATGCAACTGGATTTTTGGTTACTATATCTGTGCATTGTTTTTTTTTTTTTTTTTTTTTTTTTTTTTTTTTTTTTTTTTTTTTTTTTTTTTATTGTACTCATCCACAGGCGTTAAGCGCCCGTGCCTTTTGTTACTTTATTTATTTGTGGAAGGCGTTTACAATTTTTATTTATATAATATAACTCAAGACAAGAGTACTACAAACTACTTCTTAAAAACTACAGAGGGCGAGGCCCGACACTGTTTTTTTTTTTTTTATTATTAGTAAATTACTATTATTTTTTATTTTTATTATATATTTTTTTTTTTTATTATTATTATTATTTATTTATTTATTTATTTTTTATTAGTCTAACCCGCTAAGTTTTGGGCCCTGCCCCATCTCGCAATTGGGCGAGCACTTCCTCCGCGACCTTCGTGTCGCGTTTTAAGATGGATATTTTGAGGTTGTGCTCTAGGATGGTCTTCGCTGAGGCCTCCTGCGCTCTGCGGATGAATCTACCGATCGCGTCGTCACCGTCGTCGGAAAAGTAGACACAGGTGTTGGTGTGTCTAGTCACCGCGACAACAGCATGTGAAACGCTGTCGTGTATGCGGAGCCTCTTGTTCTTCGTCCGGACGATGACGACCTCTCTGTAGGTTTGCCCCTGCGCTTCGTGGATAGTCATGACGCGTGACCCTTCACCGGATCCGTATCCTTGGTCCATCAGGAGTTTCTTCTCCTCCTGAGTGTGGACCAAGTATAGGGTTCCTTGTTGGGTGGATGGTATTTGCGCGTCCGTGTACCTTTCCATGCGCAGGGAGTGGATAGATGGACTCGAGGAGTAGATGTTACCATAGACGTCGCTGATGGCATACGCGACGTCCTTGGGGTTTCTATGCGTGCAAGACAACTCACACGTGATGTTGGTCACCAGGGTTGGCCAGCAGTACCTTAGCTCAAACAAATTTTCTCTGTCGATATAAGGAAGCTGGTTTATGTCCCCGATGAGTGCCACTTCCTTTGCACCTGACAGTCGGGCGGCCATGATGACGGCTCCGAAATGGTTCATAAGGGCTTCGTCAACCGTTAAGCGGCTGCACCTGGTACCCTCTTTGAAACCATTGACCAGTATGGAAGCCATGGTACGCACTTTAGATTTGGCTTTGTCGCCAAAGCGTTCCACAAGCTTCTCTTTGAGATCTCTGGCTCCTTCGACTGTGGTGGTGGCTACTACTTCGTTTTCCTCATCGAAGTGCCTGATGATGTGAGTTGTCTTACCGCACCCGGGTACCCCGTTTGTCCACGTTATTTTCGGTAGTTTCCAGTCCACGAGGACACCACCGGTTTCGACTTCTCCCGAAATGGTTTTTGCCATTCCGAGTATCCTGTCGTCCAGCATTATCCTCGTGCACTTGGCTACTACAACTATTGGGTCTCCAGGGGGTGTTTCGAATTTTAACGGTGTATTTTCACACCCCTCCGCTTCGACCAGTCCCACGAAGCCTTTTGTGGTGTTGTAAGCGGCCATATATGACCCGGACATTTCCCCTTGTATTACCTGAGAAGTGTCGTTGTCGTATATGGCTGCCTCAGCTTTGTCAAGTTCCACCTCCAGCATCTTCTCACTTCCTCGCTGGTAGGCCTGCATGATTTTTTGGCAGGTGGCAAGGTTTACCTCTCTGGTTCCTTTGATTACTGCCAGGAACTCGACAAATGCATTTGTGGCGTGGTCTTGTGGGTTTGTTGCTGGTCTTAGCTTTGGTGGTGTTACTTGACCCATATCGGCACGAGTGCGGCTGGCGTGTGACGACTCGGGTTCCTTTGAGCTTTTGACTCTGAAGAATTCCCTTATCGCCCCAGCTTGCCTGTCCTCATGTGTTTGCCGTTTTGGAGACACCAGTTTGTGGATGACATCATCTACTGCTTTTAGTCGGGAGTCTTCTTTTGGTGTTTCCTCCCGACGAGTTTTAGGACTGGAGGCTTTTCGTTCTGCCTCTATTCGCCTTTGAAGGCGGTCGGACCCGCTGAGCGGGGGCCCCATGCATGGAGGTTCTGTGGAGGAGGAGTGTTGTTTGACCTCTCCTTTTAAGAAGTCGAGGTCTTCTCCTCTGTCTTCATAGACTATGACCTCATGGTGTGATGAGGCCAGTAGGCATCCGTAGCGATCCGCTACGTCGCCTCTTACAGAACCTACCCTCATGGCGTCTACGCTAATCTTATGTGGCGGCGCGCCGTCGCCCTCCCCACCGATTCTTGAGAGCGTAGAGCATGCTTGTGAAAAGGCGGATTCCCTTCCCCACTCGAATAGTGCGATTACTTTGTGTTGTAACCACACCAGCCGGTAAGGTTGGTTGTCCTCCCTCTGTACTGTGAGTGCGTTGATCTTTGTGCACTTGATGCTCGTATTTGTTGTGCTCCCTTTTATCAGTAGGGCTAGCCCCGGCGACACCGTCACTCTGTCCGAACTCTCTAGGCGACAGAAGCTGATTCCCACTCTCTCTTGTTCGCAGCTCATGAAGAGTGCCACACCTTTTACCCTTAGGCCCCGTTCTCCTGTTCCCGCTCTTTCGAGTATGAGCTCGGAGAGGGTTTCGGGGAAGGTGGTGGGTGGAGGTGTAATTGGTGTGGGTCTCCTCGTGACCAGATTCCTCAGCGTGCTTGGAATTGCGCGGAGTCGCTGCCTCAGAGTGGGTTGTGGCGATGTTGCAGACGGGTTTTGTGTTGGTGTTGGCGTTGTATGTGTTGAGTGTGTTGTGTGTGTTGTGTGTGTTATGCTTGTGGTGTATGAAGTGTGTAATGTTGCAGATGTTGTGGTTGTTGTTGTTACAGATGGTATTGCGGTCGAACCGTTCCTTTTAGCTGCCACTTGGACGGCTTTTCTTGCGAATGCGAGGAAAGGTGTTCTAGTGTCCTCATTTTCCATGATGGTGGGTAAGGAGGGCTGATCCAGATCCAGTTGTAAGTTGGATTTTAATTCCTGCCTTCTCTGGATAAATCTGGGACATTCTAGTAGTATATGGAATATAGTTTCCTCACATTCGGGGTCGCAGACACAAGAGGGACTGTCCTTAAGTTTGAAGCGGTGAAGATACGCCGCGAATCCTCCATGGCCGGTCAGGATTTGAACATCGACTGGTGTTAGTGTCGTGTTTTGAATGATCTTTTTGGCGATCTTTACGTCAGGGATGAACGCCTTTGTGACCATGCCAGTTGTGGAGGTGTCGTAGCGCAGCTGCCACCGCCTCACCGTTTCCTCGCGTATCTGCTTTTTGACATACGATATTGGGACTCGATCGTAGTCAGGAGCCGTCTTTTTGGTTAGGGCTGCTTTTTTAGCTAATTCGTCCGCTCTCTCATTACCCGGAGTACCTACGTGGGCTCTCAACCAGAAGAACCTCACAATTCTGCCTTCCTGTCGAATTTCTCGTACACACTGCTTCATCTCTAGGGCTAGATGATGAGTAACCGATGGGCTCCTCAAGAGATCGAGCGAGGATCTTGAATCGCTCAGGATGTTAATTGAGCGGTCTTTCGATTTCCTCGCCATCCTTATTGCCCTGAGGAGTGCATACATCTCCGATTGGAAGACAGTATTGTGTTTCTCTAGTCGGAATGTTGAGTACCTGGTTTCCCTTCCCTCGTTCCACCAGGTTAGGGCAGCTCCGACTTTTCCTTCTATTTTGCTGCCGTCGGTGAATATTTGGGGACCGACTATCTGATGGTTCGCGAGGGTTTCAGGGTCCAGGTTCTCTAAGCGCTCGTACTCGGTTGTTATGAGTTGTGAAGGGTGGGGATTTTGTAGAGGTCCCACCCTGCGCTCTAATTCTCGACCTGGTGGTAAAAGGTCCACGCAGTGCCCTTTTTTGGTTTTAAAGAGCATCGCCGCCTCTTGGACGCGAAGGTCAAGGGGTAATAGGCCCGATAAGATGAGTGCTGATGTCAGAGACACCGTCCTGTAAGACTTGCAGATCTTCTGGGCGAAGCCTCTTTGCAGAGAGTCTAGTTGTTTTCTTACCATCAGCTTCTCTACTGCAGGAGACCATGCACTTGCAGCGTACAGGACGATGGGCTCTATCACCGCCACGTAAATGGTCCTCACTGTCTCTCTGTTGAGACCCCAGTTCACCTTTGCTGCACACGCCAGTTGTTTGTAAATGTCTGCTGCCTTTTTACATGTTGCAGACACGTGTGCGTTGAAGGTTAATTTGGAGTCTATTGTGAGACCCAGCAATTTCATTTCTGTTACCAGATTTAGCCGAGTGCCGGACATATGAATTTTTGGGGTATCGTATTTGAGCTTTTTCGTGATTAGCATCGCGTTTGTTTTATGTGCTGCAAAGCTCAATTTGTTGGTAGCACCCCATTCTTGCACGACAGCTAAGGTGGATTCGGCTGATGTTTGTAAGTCGCTGGTCTGATGACTTGAGAATATGAGGACCACGTCATCCGCGAAGGCCTGACAGTATACCCCTAATTCTGCCATTTTGTGAAGTAGAGAGTCCAGGATTAGGTTCCAGAAAGTCGGTCCTCCGATGGATCCTTGGACACATCCTTTCGTGGTTCCCTTTTCGCTGGACGCCCTGGCATAGTTGACTATGACCTTGCGGTCCTTTAGGTAAGACGATACTAGGGCGTATAAGTTTCTTGGGCATTTTTTTATTTATTTATATACAATCTGTGCATTGTTAAGTTATATCTATTCTTATTTCTGCTGCAAAAGGCGTTCAAAATTAACTTAAAACCGATTTTGCTTTTTAACTAAGATAATACAATCACAGTTCTATAATAAATGTACATATTACAATAAGTCACAGTCCATGAGAGCGAATACCACGCTTCCGTTGTCCTGCGGCCGGGTGATGTTGTGTTGCGGTTTCATTTCGCGTAACCCGATAGACCAGGTTACTTGCACATCCTTGAAGTTTATTACAATAGGCTAGTGATGTATAATTTATCGATTGTTAATATTTCAATACTTATTTAAAAGTGGATTAATTTATGTTAATCTTATACCTGATTAGATAAGACATTATGATAAAATAAAAGGCTTTAATGTAAAAGATGCTTCGTTTGCCTTTTAATCGGGTAATGTTCGTATTTTTTATTAATCAACATTTTTTTGAATGGATAAATAGATAAATATAGAAACTTCTCTATAGACCTAAAAGACTAAGGCTTTTAGATCTGTTTTAGTAGTGTCGTACTTAATAATAAATAAATTAAATGTTATAACGGTAATATACGATATACTAAAGGTCCAATTTATGATAAAAAAATCATACTATATTAATTTTTATAGCTATCGATAATATTGTATGTATCAAAATATAAAATGATAAATAAATCTGGGGTTGATCGTATCCGGCGGGCATGCAAACGATACCCTGGGAATTGAGTATCTTCCGTTGTTGCCGACGCTGCGCCCGGTGAATGCAAGTTTTAATACAGTTTAACACTTTGCCATATTGGAATGACCTCGGCCGTCCTTTCCGACCATACTTTTTATTCATTTCAGCGCATTTAAGGATTTAAATCGATTGCTTCCATTCATAAAATTATTAATGTGATCGTAAAATTGGGCAAATTTTATTGTCTCGAAGGCATAATGGGAAACTAATGTAGCGTGTGATTATTCAGATCGTTTGTAGCAGTAAAATACGAGTATTTGTGCCCGAAAGATCGACGATGCATCGGGGGCTCTCTGTGTTCCCAGCGGAAGTTCCCTCTGCTGTTTGAATATCAAACATATTTCGGTAATATTTCATTGAAGCAGTTATGATATTCCTCCTTTACATTTTATTGCGGATACGTGTATTCAATTCTAAAATAAATATGTTAATTAATGTGAGTTAGAGCTTTTGAGATCTTTATCTATGAAGAACGAAACGCATTGTTTATTTAAAAATGTAATAATTCCTACGTCCAGTGATGTAATGGCGTGGTGCGACGTGAATGTAAGTGGCAACAGCCTAATACGCTAGTGGTTATGGGTTCGGCAAACTCTATAGACGATTTTTGTAACTTTCCAAAGACGTTCATATTAGCTAACATAAATTCATCATATTATACTGATGTATCATATTATACTGATGATTAACAAATAATTTTACTTTTATATTATAGTGTTGAATAGGCTATTGTTGTGTTATTACATTTATGTGGTATTAATTCAAATTTTATTTTATTCAATAGTCCATCGCAGAAAATATAATTTTGATTCATAACATTACCCACTTTTATAATTGCACTGGTTGTTATTAAATTCACAGAACCTTATAAAGGAGTGCTTGTTCGCTAAACACAGTGGCTACTATTACGAATATACATATCACAGCACCTGATTTTGTCTTCACATAGATATGTTTTATCCTATAACAAAATATTTGTAACTAGTTCACTTTGTTCACGTGCTTAAAACGCTACCGAAGACACTTTACTCCCGATTTAATTCGCAAATATCACCCTACTGGTAAAATATTATTTACAACCATATATTTAAAAATTAATATTAGCCTATAACGTTCCGAAATTCCCTTTATTCTAAAAATAATAATAATATAATAATATCTAAAAAAATACAAGTTCAGCTTTTTATAAAGTTAGTATTATAAAGCCAATTTTTATTAATAAAATTTACATATGAAAATAAAATTTTGAATAGACGTATTGACATACAATGTAATATTAGTAGAGTAGGTATGTATGTTATTGAAAACACATGCCATTGCAAGCTTCGTGAGAATCATAACATAAATCTGATAAACAATTCTGCTGATTCTAAGACGCAATGCCTCACACAGATTCCTGCCTACTTTACTGTCATTTCTATAGATTGGTCAGATTTCCATTTAAAATGAAATATTTTTTTTTCGTTATCATATCTTTTAAAAATCATATCTAGGAATCTTTTAAAATTCATATCTACGAGGTCAATGCTATTTTGGTCAAAAGTGATAAATATTAATAAAACGCCACGACTGTCTTTATTTTTTCTGAGATAATACGCACAAAAGAAAAGACAATATACTTTTGTTTTTCTTTATTGTTATTACCGTAAAACATTTAGCAAGCAGCATACGGCGATAAAACACGTTATTTTGTGTGACAAAACGTCGAGCTTCATGAGAAAATATTGACCCGCAGATAGTGGAATAAGCGAATTATTAGTGATGTTACAAACGATACTGAACCAGCCAAATTTTTCTGTGGTATTTAAAAAACCAATTAATTGCGTTTTTGTGTATTGATAAAAATAAGTTGATAAAAATAAAATACTTTATGCAAATTTTTCATAATTATTCAAAAATTCAATTTAACATAATTATTCGTTTCAAAATTGAAAAGATACAATTTTAATAATAATTAAGTACTTATCGATATTTTGTCTTTATTACAACTAATGTTACTGTAAAGTTATTTCAGTCTTTAATATGAAATTAATCTCAATGACGTGTATAGTACGAATTGTTTAACATAGATTTTACTTTTATGATTCATTACGGGTCTATACCATCCATATGTTAATGTGACGAACGATAAATCGGCCACTAATAAGATAATTGGCCGAGCTCTATACCGACGTAAATCAACATCTAAACAGCTGCGGACGCCGGAAACTCAATCATCCATGAAATAATTAAAATATTAAATGTAGAAGTACTGTATATTTCGTATGGACCTTAAGGAATCTTTTTATTATTTTTTCTCTAAATTTTAAAGTGTAGGATACACTTAATTTTTGATTATAGTTTTTTATGATATATTATATACATTTTGAAATTGTTCTGTTTACCTAGATAATAATCTCTTTATTAAAACACACACGAGGTACGATATTAGCCTTATTTCATTTGAATGATGAATACGAAAAAAAATGCGAAATATTACATATGCATACTCCAATAGACATTACATGGGGATATTTTGACAAAAAAGCTTAAGTTAATTTGCTACGTAAAAAATATATCATTTTCACAAAAATAACAGTCACCCTACACATAGATGATTCACTTTATTGTTGAAAGTTTTGGATCGATTTAAAGTAAACAATCAATTAGACTTAAATTACGTTCAGTAATAGAGGATATTTATTGTCATTGGAATTTTATAACCATTTACTTCTTTAATTGATATAAATGCCTTTTAAAATATTATGTCGTCAAGGAACTTTTGCTCTAATGTATACGAGAGCCATTAAAACGAATTTTCAATAGGAATTATTTTTATCAAATGGACATCCAATTTATATACTTTAAAAAATTAATCACTTCGTAAACGATGTAGCTAATTTGCAATAATAAGGAATGATTAGGTATTTAATTTGCTATTTGACAAGGTATTATATTAGCAAGGTTGTTTTTTACTAGCTGTTGTAACCTTGGACCGTCATACTACGTATAACTAGAGTAGGGAAGTCCAAAATTTATTCCATATTGATAAAAGGTGAATATATTACATTATTGAACCTAACAATCTACAGTAACAAAGAGTATCGGACGATCATTTGCATTACGGATGTCATCAGTAATATTATGTCAACGGTTGAATGCGTTACAAATGCTTTTTAGGTCAACAGGCGGTTGGGAAACGATCTGTCCATGTTGTAAAATATAAATAATTTGGTTGAAACGAAATGAGGGCCATTTAGAAACATGAGGGTAATAAAACTAGTGCGTGTCGAGTGAACTCGGTCGCAGGCTCTTCGTAAGATGGATATGCCTACGAATGACATATCCAGCTTACATAGAGCTCTTGCGCTTGGGGTTTTGATCTTGCTCCGTCGTATAGAAGAAAGTGTGCAGGGGGCAAGGAAGGTCTGCTTATAACTTATGATAGACCTATGAATTCGTTTGTCGATATCGGTACGCCATGCGTAACGTACTCGTAACTACATATGAAATTAACATTCTAAACGTAAATGGACGTACGTGCGCTGCGGGCAGCAATATGTACCGTAAGTGTACTTGATGAAATCAATGTTTTGATATCAACAAGCCTAAAAATGTCGCAATTTACCCATTTTCGCCATGCCTGATGAATGGTAAGCACCTCATTATATCATCTTGACAGTTTGCTCTCTCCTATGGAAAACCACTCTGGCCTGAATAACGACTAAAGGACGTTTATTGAATTGTTTAAAAAAATATTTAGCGTTTAAAGCCATTTGATGAAGCAGTAAGATTTTTTCCAAGTGTTGTTTTAGATTACCTTCACTTCTAAGCCACTGACGGTAGAAGGTACTTTTTGGTGTTTCATTAACTGTTCAAAGAATTCGCTATTATAATATTGGAAGTTTCCATAGTTCCAATGTATTATTCGGAGGGCATCTTAAAATTACTCATAAAGACTTAATAACTAAAGTTGGTTCGACCCAAGCTCATTTGAACCTAAGACCTCCAGATGTGTAGTTATACATATTAGACACTACGCCACCAGTGAAATATTGCTACGGTAGGTACTAACGTTTTAATGTTACCACAATACCGAAGCTCAATAATTAATTGAATTTTGCAATCGAAAAATAGAAAAAAAATCTTATTTTTTAGAAGAGCTTGGCAACGTAGTGCATTGATAACTGTCAACAATTCACATTAAAAAAACTTACAAGTTTTTTAATACATTAATAGACTTTTCAATTTATTAATCTTAATTTACGTAAATAGCAAGAGTTGATCGTTTAAAGAAATATCTGAGAAGCAAATTTTGTATTTAACAGTAACAAATTTAATTAAGAACCGTTGCTGTATCTTATTATTTGTAAACATAATAATCGTTAATCAGGCACATAAAAAGTATAACAAACTACAGACGGTGACAGAGGGTAGCAGTAGGAACAAATAGTGTGAAACCACACTAAAAAACTTTTGAAATATTAAAACTAATGTTACGAAATACGTATTACGTATACATGAATATCCGTATGAATAAACTAATGAATTTGAAATGAATTTAATATGAATTTCTGAAGAGCCCTCGCCTCCACGTTACCGGCCACGTGAAAACTTGAAAATAATACCGCGCCATTATTTTACAAATACATGGACATCATTTTATTATGAATCTGTAACCGCTGCGATAAAACGTTTTATCATAAACATTTGCATTATCGTTAAATAAATTACGAGATGTATTTTGAAGTCAAATAGTATTAGCTATACTTTAGGATAAGGTTTTTAACGATATTTTGACATTTCGGACTTTATACCCATCTGAACTTGGAGTAGCAACTAGTAAAATATATTAATATGATCATAATTTAAGGTTTCCTGAGATGTAATAAATCTTTGTATGAGTTATATATTATACCAAGTGCTTTAAGTCGTAATTAGCGTGGCGCTTTATTTTTCATAATAAGGTGGTGGTTAAAATTCTAAAAAGTGTAAATCAAATTGTAGTGCATAAGTTATCGGGAGCTCATTAAGTGCATTCCATTTCATGCGTCGTGCCCTTGCGATCTGTGCGATGGGTACAATTTATGTTACAAAATTATATCTTAAATTTATGATTCACGTATTATTATAGATAAATTTTTATTACCATATGCACATCAGGTTTTTACTTTTTGTTAATTACCAACCAAAACTCACAAAAGCACGTGTCATAGTGATATTATCAACAAAGTTTACAAAGTTTACAAAGCCAGAGGATTTCCGTTTATAGTCGAAGAAAAATATTTCTTTTGAGATCAAAAAAATAAGTAAAAATGTAAATTAACACAATATAATAGATAACGTAGTAGTAATTTGTAAGTTAAATTAAAACTAATATCTTATAAAGCCATTTATACATAAATAACAGTAGTTGAATAGCGTAGCCTGTCTTTGTATAATATTTCAAGCAGTGTATGATGAGTGGTTGGTCCAGCGTTTTCCGAGTGGCAGACAGATGTCATCTCATGATATACATGGCGCATTGTGTGGTAATTTTGTTCAACCATTTAATTGTCGTTTCACTATATTCTGACAGTATGAACAATTTATTGAGGCACTTCAAAATACTCAGTTTTAATACACGATAATTTATCATCATTAGAGACAAAATGGCGGTGTTATGTAGTGCAGGGACGAATTAATTAAATATGCATATTTATTTGTTTTTTTTCATAGACTAAATTATAAAATTTAAAAATTAATTAAAAAGTTGTATTGTCTTCCTTAAAAATAACTCTTCCACATAAGCATTGTATATTTTTGTAGATTATAATATTTTTTAAAATATGATTATAACATAAGTTTTTAGGCTTTTATTGTCACTAACATTATTTTTATGAAAAGGACTCGGATTCGGATTATTTTGAGCTTGCAATATTTCCATATTTTGCAAGTGCCTTAGGCAACGTCCCTGACGTTGTAGTTTTAAAAATAGGACAGTGGTTAGTTCACAAAACGAGTTAAAAACATAATTACATAAATATATTAGTTAAATTCTTTTAGAGGAAGTTAGATAAAAATACAAAAGTAACGTTATTATAAATTACTTTTTGCTTTCTGCCTTTAGATAATTTTCGAGTTGATTATGCTGATGACCTGTGATATAAAGTGTTGACTTAAAGTGACTTATCGATACGATGAGGTGATTTTATAATGTTTACGCTAATATTACAATGGTCAGTGAATGCATTAGAAATGTATGGATTGACCTCTTTAATATGTATACATCACCTTACTCGAAATATAAAAAATAATATTGGACGTTTTTGTAAATAAAATTGGACACCATTCGTTTTTAGTTCAATATTTAAATTTTCATTGGATGTTGCATTCTTTGAAAATCTTAAAACGTGGAGTTGGAGTTGTATGGAGTTTTTTCGGCGTGTTTGTTTTTAATACAATAAAAAAAAACAAAATTTTTGAAAACAACTTTAAAGAACTTTACTTTACTTTTGGTACTATACTTAAATAAATATTATATACCTATGTAAGAAAGTAAGTTAACTCAAAATCGATTTAACATTTTAATCTATTAATAGAATTTAAATGCGCTATTAACATTCTATTAACAATACTGTTATGAAGTGAACTTTGTCACTAAATATGATCCCATAAATTATATCATAAAATTAAGTGGTGTGTGTCAGAACAGTCTTTTCAAATATGGAATGAGTTAGATTGCAGTCAACAACATAATGCGTGTTTCAGACTTTTTATTCACTCGACACCACGGCGGCATTTCCTGCTACTGTAGCGAGATAGATTTAAAAATAAAAACATGCCCTATGCCCTTGTGTTTAAGTCTACAATAGATGACATGACAATAAAAATATTTCAGCTTCAGTAAAACGGTGATTAATTGTGATATAAAGGCCCTTTATATTTCTGTTGTCATTCTCTGTCGCGTCATTTTTAGTCACGACATGAAAATGTTTCTATACGGATGGCATTAGGCATATTTTAAGATAGTTATAAATACACGTCCCGTTTAGAGTACGCACAAGAGCTAACGATTGAACGTATTGTATTTGGAAAATAACATGGAAGGAAGTGTCCAATTAGGCAAAGCTCGGGCATCGTAATGCGATAATTCCGCGAGCTCAATTGATTTCACGTCTGCAGATAACTGCTGGATGTTGTCTAGTACATGTTATCAGATCGACGTGTCGCTGTCGCCACATACCGCCCACTCTGCAAGAAGGCCTCGTTCGTACTGGAAGTTTCAAAATAATTATGATTAGATCGCTACATGCTCTTTCATTTTCATTATGGACTCCTACTCAAAAATAGTTTCGTATTTTTATTAGTATGCCATATACGTACTCCCTATTGATTAAGAAGCATAAACAGAGACGTTTTGGACTTATATGACCGAATAATATGTATTTACAACGAGAAACATTCAATTATGCTAATTTTTATTGCTACTTATAAAGAGTACCGACATTAAAAGCCAAACGAATGTTCCGCTCTAGCTTCATATTTTACAATCATAAAAAACGTATATGGAACAATATGTGCATAAATGTCAATATTTATCCGGTCCGTCTCGGCAGTGGGGAGCGCCTTCGATTTATATATGATATTCAGATCCTAAGCAGGGACGGAGGCTTGCGCTCACAGCGGTGTGCCTCGTATTATAACATCCAGCATCGTAATTGTCGATTAATTATCTCAGTTTCAATAAAACATACGCCTTACACACAAAATTGTATAATTTTAGTGAGTAAACGGTACTAATAAGGCTTAACTACTGCTGCGTTTGTCGTGAATTCTTTTACGTCTCGCTCATAAAAATGTAAACGTCTTAAACGAATTGCGACCTCAAAATATTAATCACAATTTCCAACATGCACATATATATGTTTAATATCCAAAGAATGTTTAAAATAATTCTTTTATCATACCTACTATGTTTTAAAAAGTGCACAGAAGCGAAGATAAAGATATTGAATGTACCTCATTATGTCAGCACGCAGTGATGCGAGACCTTATAAATTTTATACATTTTTTAGAGATCATACTTATCAACATAAATTTATTTCGGGTCAGATCATACATAAACATCTGTCGTAGGTAGTAGGTACATCCTCACAAAAAAGGGAATAAGTTTCATCATAGTCGCACCGATCTCTGTATCATTAGGAAACCTAAAATCATGGACATGTTAGTTGTGGACGAGTGAAACCCAGTCATACTTCTGATTCTGATTTCCATACTTTTTTTACCAAATTTATCAAAGCATAATTTATTCATCCGCAAGCAATCTGATACTTGAAAGACTGGTACTATAAATACATATACCATATTGTTTTATTAGAAACGAATTCCTATACCATGTTGTTCTATTAATGAAATGTATTGTTTTGAACCCATTTTAAGGGGCCTATAGCTGGGCACGGGGCTCCCTTCAATACGAGAGGAATCAGGCCAAAATCCACCATGTTGGACAAGTGCGAGTTAGTGGATTTCACATGACTTTCGAAAACTAAAGTTATGCAGGTTTCCTCACGATGTTTTCCTTCACCGCAAGGCAAATGGTAATCATGTTGGAAATAATTCGCACATGAAATACCAGATTTTAACCCGCATCACTCGGCTTCTTAAGCGAGCGCGTTATTACTGGGCTACCACTGTGGTAGTGAACTTATAATTAGGCTTTTGCAAATTTTGTTTCTCAGCCGTGTAGTAGCAGCCGAATGTACCTTGCCGAATGTCCACGTGAAAGTCTATGGGCGCTGTGAGTGCGGAGTGCGGTTACGTACTCGTATTTATGTGTCATTAATGCAGGCTTGTTAATAACGACGCATCACGTCCTCGGTTCACAAGCCAGCAGGATCAAGCCACACATTTATATTCCGTCAAGTTTGTTGTGGCGTTTAAATTTGGATTATGTTGGGTCATTGTTATTCAGCTAACAATCTGTAAATGTTTGTATCAATTGGGATACAATCATGAAACAATTTATGAACAATACGCTTATCGTTTATGAATTGCTATGCCACGAATAAATTAATACGCGCATTTCCTTAAAGTGCAGTTTCGATTGAAGCTTACAATTTCTCCTCAATAAGTTAAATGACTTAAATGACTTTTTAGTTTTTTTTTATAATACTTAAGTAGAATATTAACGAGCTATTATAATGTATAAAAGTACAAAGATGCTTTTAAGGTAGTGATTTAAAACTTATATGTCCTTTTCTCCTTTTTTCATTTTCGTTAACTTTCTTATCACTTATTAAAAATATTATTATATTAAATATACATTATATCTATATATTATGTATATGATGTAAATTCATAAATAAAATGTTTGCATTTGCTAGGAAATATTCACATAATTTTTATTTCAAAGATTTTTAAGTCTCATTACTCATTTTCTTTTTACTTTATTGTTAATTATATAAAAAAATACAATGTAACTTTTATGTCTTACTTTACATATTACATATTATTAGGATGAAGAGCATTAAAGTGAAGTGAAAAGTTAAGTTCTTAATGTCTCGGCACATAATTTATGCCTACTTCGTTGATTGTACAGATACATGTATATATGTATATCAATTTCAAATACTATAATCTTTATAGCGATTACGTAATAAGTCTTAAATGTATTTAAAACTATGTCTTTTTGAAGGAAATAAAAAACTGTTAATTAATATCTATAACAGTACATATTATATCATAAAATTAAATTTCACATATTCGTTATCTTTATAACTACGCCATGCCATCAAAAAAGAAATACTAAAAAATTAAAAGGTTAATGAGCTTACAGTGATAAATAAAACTACAAAAGCTCAGAACGACGGTATAGAAGCAAATGACAAATTATAATAATAGAGGACACCTGCTATTCTTTTGATCCCACATTTCTCTCATTTATGACTTTAATCGAGCGGTATTCTTGTGTATTAATATAGTAATTGTAGCTTACAAAGCACTTTGAACAATGCTCAGCACAATTTAATATATTTTTTGTATGACATTATGTTATTCCTTTTCATCCAGCTTTATTTTAGTGCATGATATAGTTCTTGCATTTAGATCACGTAATTGTCTCTGTAGGATGGTAGAGCCGATTATTGATGTTCCGAAACTAAATGAAATACATAAGAATTTGAACTCTACGTAGAGACATTAGAAAGTGCGGATTAGTTAAAGTGCATTGTCAAAGAACTTGATATTGTTTGAATTGTATATGAGATTAATAATAAGCATTGGTAAAAGGTGTATCGTTGTCGCGTGAACATTGGAATACTTGGAGTCACGGATCGAATTAGTGTTTGTTGCGTACGCGCAGGCGGTTTTGTCTAGCCGCACTCGCCTCTCGCGCATTAATCTCTGCGCTTGAGATGAAGCGATATGCATTTATCATTATGATTGCATTTAACCGTCGAAATATTAGATTCAAACGAATCAATTGATTCTTTTTTTTACTTTATTTATTAAATACATAGGTACATAGGTATTTATAATGCTTTTGAGAAACGATTGTCTTCAGCCCTTTTTTTAAACATCCCACTCGGGCACGGACCTCCCTCAGTAAGAGGTATCAGACCATAGTCCACCACGCTGGCCTAAGGCGTGATGGTGGACTTCACATGTCTTACGAAAACTTTCTAGGTTTTCTCAGACATGCAGGTTTCCTCACGATGTTTTCCTTCACCGTAAGAAAAGTGGTAATTATGATAGAAATGATTTGCTCATAAAAATATCAGAGGTGCGAGACCTGGATTGAACCCGCATCACTCGGTTATACCAGCGAACGCGTTACCGGTGGGCTACCACTGCCTTTCACGGTTAATATATATTTATTATTTAAAAATCAAAACTAATTTTAAAAGTGGATTTAGCATTTTGAATTAATATTTTTAAATAATAATATATGCTATATTGGTTTTATTGCACGGTAAGTGTTTTCATGTCAAACGAGTAAAAATGTATTCTTCATCCTTTGTTTCCTATTTTTCCATATAGAAGGCAAGTCCATCATATATCATAATTTATCTATACTAGAAGAACACATAATAATCTACATCAAGAGATCAAGCGGAAAGTGAGACTGCGAACACAATCATAGCAAGTAACAGCCAAACTTATAAATGCTACCACTCGTTACGTAGACAGTTTTCTAAAAGATTTTGTAAAAAGTAAACTATCATTTCGTAAACTTTTACCCACCACACGTGAATAAATTAGTCAGTCGTTAGGCGGTCGGTGAACATCTCAGAAATATTATTATGTGCATGAATAGAACGCCGTATGACGGACAGCAAAAAGGGTCGCTCTTAAACTTGCCTTGTATTATTTTGTCATTATTAAATTCCCCTGTCACTGACTGTTTCATTTCACCCAGCAAAATGTTAAATGCAAAATAATATGACATTTGAATAAGCATAAAAATGTCGCTTTGGGACTTCGATCTTGCTTTCTTATTGAAATAGGTGGATACTAAATCCACCTATGAAAAGATACTGAACCAGTCAATGTAATTTAAAAACTCAAAACCCCGACTGTGTTTCTGTGTAATTTGGAAATTAAAAAGACCTAAAATATGTTCTTTTCTGATTCAAAATTTATACCCGGTGTCACTTTCACTATTAATATGAATCTCACGACACCTTGGAACTAAAATCTATCGAATCGTTCAGGCCGCAGAGCGTGCCAAACAATTATACATACATATACTCGAAAAACATAACCCTTCTTCTGGCGCAGTCGGGTAAAAAGAATATTTAATACTTTAATTTTATCTTATCAATATAATGTTTTGTCGAATATATATGTTATGAAGAATATCTATGGAAGTTTTTAAAAGTAGAAAATAACTTGGCATAGATAACATTTACATTAAAAATGTGATGTATAAAAGGTACATGGAAAATGCAATAGATTTGTCCGGCGTGAAATGTAAGTATGTCTGAATACAATTGAATGATTTTTTGAAATAAATGAATCGGGAATAATCATGTAAGCACGCACTTACAGACCAATGTGGCACTTAAATATTTAGCGGACTGTAGCCAAAAGAGGGTAACAAATGAAATTGAGTGGTGACGAGCCACAACAGAGCGTCCTTGAGGAGGCAATCAAGTGTTTTAGTGGAGGCTCGGCGCGTTATCGACATGTACTCGACTTCTCAATAAGGCGCAAAATGAAATTTCTTGACGCTGTCAATCATTTTGCCCTCGTTTACTTTTGGTTGGCATATAATAGTTTATTGCTATTAACACAGTTATCTAATGCTAAAGTTCCACTTTCAATGAGACATTACCACAGCTCATTTGTGTCGCAGACGAAAAAATATTCCAGAATTGAGATTGATGTCGCACGCATGTGCAGACGGCTTGTCTGTACGCAAAACAACGTGCTTTAAATATAGAACTAATTTATGGTCATACTCCGCGATTATAGATAAAAATAACCAACGTTATACTCGCTGACTATAATTTATTTATTTAAACGTAAAGGTAAACGCGCAGATAAAACTGAAGTGTTTATGATGGTACGTTTAAGAAATTGAGATTACGAGCGTAGTAAAAGATAGATAGTTAAAAAATAAAAATCTTTCATATGTTACACATGCTTAATTAAGAAGACCTTGAAAAAACAAGCAATTAAAAGCATTAAATCAAGAGTAATCTTTTCAAGTTTCTTTATAGTTTATTTAATTTAATATTATTCTTTATAGTGCCTTTTATCATAAAAATAAAATAATAACAAACAATTTGTTTCAGAAATGCGGCATAAGGACAGAAATTAAATGAAGACTGCAAAGTTATGACAAATATCAAATTACTTCGAATAACGGATAATAGTATCAATAAATAATTAAAATAAATCCAATTTAAGGATAGGCTCCCACGCGATAAGCTATGTTATTTATACACCCTCATCGCACAAAGGAACCGCTGCCGAATATCACCCATAAATATTGGACTGAGGTGTAATTTTTCACATACCACATCTCGAGCGTCGCACCTTTAAAATAAATGCAAACAAAATTTAATAGGGAGAGATGTGCGGGATCGCGGGCTTCAGGTAAAAATAAACGATAGTCGAGCGATGCTTTGAGATATTTTGCTTTATGAAAGTATCCTACTGACTCAGTTAAGATAACAAATTTATTTTCATGAATCGAAAATATTACCAGCCCACTGATTCTCAGTAAGATTGCAAGAAAAATAAGTTTATCACTGTGAAAATGTATGTAATAACAGAGAAATTACATTACACCTGAAATACAACTGAATGTTTACTTGAACCATATATCTTATAATAATAGAATACCGTTAAAACCCACAAACACAGGTATCTTTTTATTATTACGTCCATAACTGGGTTATTTACGGTTATTGGTTATAGAGAGTTGAGCGACGGCGGCTCCCGCGAGCCTCGTAAGACAGACTTCGAAACCGAGGGCGCCGGCTGACGGATATATCCATCCGTAGGGAATTCTTCTCCAAAATTATAAATCGCAGAGAGCCATCAGTGAGACAATGAGTATTCTTCTTATAAATTTGCTTACTCTGTATGTTCATATAGAGGACTTTGGACAGTCCTTTGTGGCTGCACTCGACCTTTTAAAAAGTATATTAAAATAATTCTTTAGAGTATCAACTCAATCATAATATGTTTATATTAATACAAAATAAAAACTAGATTTTTCAAGTATTTATTATGCAAAAAAGATAAACGTAACAAATTACTACTACTTAGTCAATTTAAATCCTTACTAGCGTTTAATAGATCGAAATAAAACTACCTAAATGTTTGTGAAGATGTTATTCATCAAATAATTTCTACAAATAAAAAATATAATAGAGACATTGCACGCACTTGTAATAAAAGTCACGCCATAAATAACGATCATGAAATATAATACACCTGCAATCTTCGGAAAATAGGAAAATCATTTGGAGGGCGGGCGCGGTCAGCCGTAATATTGTTATAAATGTACTTTCTGGAGCACATAAATAATAATGTTGGCTACGCTGGACGCTCGGGAAACATTTTGCGATGCACACTCAACGTGTAGAACGCAAGAAGTGAATTTTTTATTACCTTCAAAATTGTTGTTTGGCCAACAACTTTAAGTCACTCATTTATATTGTAAAAAGCTTATTTCGTATCTACAATTCAAATTTAGTTGGTAACTAATATTTTATGATTCATTTTATTTTAACACTTGTTCAAAAAGGAGTAGTAGCAATAAAAGTCTTGTACTTTAAGAATTTTTATGTCACGTTTAAAAAAATGTTAAATTGTGTTGTTTATATTTTACATGCATATTTTTCCATGCAAGGAGTAGCGTAGAGTCGCGGCCACCTCTGGGCGTCATTTTGCACCGACAGCTTGTAAATTCTCCATTGCTCTTTATGAAATATATTGCACTGTCCTGCATCGTTTCCAATATTTACAATCTTCAAAAGATTTTCGTATTTCATTTACTTATAGATTATTTCAATGCAATTACTAAGGTTCTGACTCACTATAAAGACTATTGGAAAAAATAGTAGGTACGAAATAACGTACATAATAATTCTTAAATTCCTTTATCATAACTGAAATAACAATATTCGTTAATCAATAAAATAATAATTAGGTGATTATCCCTTAATAAAATGAACATTCACTAACACCTTTTTACAAATAAAATAATATAAGAAAAATTGTGTTATTATTGTTAAAGCTTCTGATTTAGCTGTAACAAAAATTGAGAACAATGAAATGTGTACATTATCATTTATCATCAGGATAATGTTCACCGAAACCTTAAGTGTGAATGTTCGCACGTTTAAAAACAATTTACAATTATTTTCCTAATTTACAAGCGCGAAAGTGCCAAATAAAATTTACTCTGCAACATTATTTAAGAAAAAGATGAGTATTTGACTAAATTAGCTTATGATATTATTAACTTTCTTCAACATTACAGTGTCATCGAGTGTCTTGTAGGACATCAAAATAAAATCACTACTATTTATGAAACTGAAAGCATATTAAGAGCTAGCACCATACTCTTATAATGTCGTAAATCGTATGGAAAATATAACTATCAACACGTTGTCATAAGCGTGTCAGCGATGCGCCCGCGCACTGCGCCAGTATCGGCCGCCCGCCTCTGAGCCACGACGTCACGCATCCATGCACTATAAATTGTTGCGACGTAAATAAAATCTGACGTACCATAATTTAAAACTTTATTTTAATAGCCCACTATTCAACGAGAAATTAAGACGTGTTTATTAGTCGAACACTCGTAACGCTTACAAGTCTTCCCTTCATAAGTTCTTGCTCTTGGCACTCATAAATCTGTATTCATGTTATGTCACAACACTATAATATAAACACGCTTAATACAAATAATATTAGTGTTTTAAGTTGTTCTTCCATGGAAACTAAAAAACCCTTTTTATAGGAGTATACCCATATAATAATATAATAAACAATAACAGTGGCAGTAAAAGTATTTTTTCGCAATGCAAAAACTAATTTCAACTCGACTTTATGTTCTGGAAGAAGCAGATGGGGAAAGTTTCCATCAAAATTATTGTAATCTTCATTTGTTTATGCAAACGAAAAGAATATAATTCTTTTTGGTATTTCCTTTTGAATAGCATTCATAGGGTATAATATATTCATTTAACAGTTTCGCGAAAATTTATAAGTTTTAATTATTAATATCGTAGAAAATCATCAAATGATTAGATTTACGAAGGAGTTTCACCCACGACAGCTGCACACCAATCAATTACATAGTTGACGACTATAAAATTACGTCACTTTATATTTTTTTCCGTGCCAAAAATCAACCTCATCTCGACAGGAATGTTAACAACACAATATTTTTAACGTGATCTTAATCTCAACAAATTGTTGAAAATGAAAATTTTAATGATATGCCTTCATTAAAAAAGATTTAAAATCTGTAGAGACACAATTAGCGTTTCTTATGAGTTCTCTTTAGACAATAGTTAATATTTCGAGATAGTTATAAGTAATTTAATTTGACTCATTTTGAGCCAATGCCAGGATGACTAATTCGCGGTAACGGGTCGTCATTCTCTTTTTATCACATTTTTTCTCAATGTTAGATTACAGTTCAGAAAGGTCATACCATTAACATAATTAATGGCATCGCGAAATATTGCTAGCATTTCTTTTAAATTCAAAAATTACATTACAAAATGTAGTAGATGAAACGAAAACGAAATATACTCATATATACTCGTAATAAAAGTTTCTTAATGTAATCCTATAGCAAAATTAAAAGTCTCTCAAATTCTGCATTTGTAATATTTACAGTATTACGATAAATGTAGAATGTAATCGTGTATTTGCGTGTATACTGGGCTTACTTTTAACAGAATTGAGCTTATTCCGTATACGGCACTGAACTACAACTTCAGCTACTATCGACATATTTATTACGCGAGCGGAGCCGCATGCAAAAACTAATAACATAATATATTTGAAAAATACGTAGACAACAATATACTCAAAAGAACATTCCTGCAGCAAGTAATAAAATTTTATAAAACCATGGTCGTAAACAGAAGAAACAGCAAATTTTACGAGCCATTCGTCGCGCTTTCCATTTGCATGATACGAATATGTCATACGATGCCCGCCGTTACGGGTTATGAAGATTTGTCTCTGATTGGAAAGCTATAAGCATTCAAAATTTTCATGCATTTAAAATAATGAAGTAGAAGAACAGTAAGTTAAGTTTAAAATAGACGAAGCATTTTAGTACTGTAAGTGCTACTGTATAATAAAAAGATTTTAAAGAAACGCCCATTAAAAACTGAAGTCATAACAGGAAACATGATACAGTGGCAGGTTTTCAAAGATCACCTCTTTCATCATAAAGGCGCGGTGGGAACAGCTGGCGCTCGCACTTTATGTGGTTTCCGAACGGCTTCTCTTTAATAATTATGTTTATGTCTAAAATGGAACACCCACTCAAATAAAAATTCCCATTAAGATGTGTCATACTTCAAAATATTCATCATATTGCTGGTTGTGTTAGTTTATATATTCGTATGTATACTTGTTACACCTTCACTCTGAAGCGGCTGGATTTGGATGAAACACAAGGAAATAATTTTGTCGTCGATGCGATATAAAGTTACTCTGAAGACTCTGAAGTTATTACGCGGTATGACGCTTAGTTTATATTATTAGTGATAATCTCTAAGAAATTAATATTATTTAAATTAAATCGCGTGAAAGTTAAATTTGATGTAAATTTAGTGCCAGTCTAATATATTTTGTTTAGAAAATGGAATTAAACACAATGTCTGTAATATAATCTTCGCGTATAAAGCATTATTTTATTTAGCTTTAAGTTGATATGATTTTTCCGAAATGTTCAACAATCACTGTCATATTTCAGTCAAATTACTCAACTATCATTAATAATATACGTAAACCGTCCTCACAGTTTACTTCGACCATTGAAGAAATCGTTCGAAATTATATTCGATAGTTTTGATTAATCGCGTTCGACAGGTGGGAGATTTTTTTTTCATAATATATGCAAGTATCTATAGGAAATAAAGATAGAAAAAAAACAGATTAAGTATTGTTATAAACATGTACCTAAGTAAAATAACGTCACGCATGCAAAAAAAATTATGGATGGAGCTATATAATTACTAATTTATACTAATATGCTAAGTTAAAGAGCTTGTTTGTTTGAAAACGCTGATCACTGGAACTATCAGTTTAATTTGTAGAATTGTTTTTGCATTTTACCTATATCTTATTTATTGAGGTCGTTCTATACTTCGCCATAACAATAATCTACGGAGATGAAGCTACTGGAAAAAATCTATATTATAGAATAAAATTACATGAAAACTATTCTTAGACCTATATTCAGGTAAACATAAAAAAAAATATGTTTTAAAACATTACACAATACACATTCCACCTCAATACAACATAGTTTAATCATACTAAAATGTAAAGCAATGTAGTAGAGCATGATAAACAGTCGCAAGGCAGTACGTGGAGACGAACAGTAAGCAATAAGCCTTCTCGTCAGCTAATAACAACAGTAGCATCTCCGACGATATCTCAATATCGTAGGTGCGAGTTAATTAACACATGACGCTTGTCGTGGAAATAGAATTCCTGTAAGGGTACGCGCGCCCCGGGCCTTGCCACCAGCCAGCTCCCCGTGACGCCGCTCCGCCACCGTTCTCCCAATGTTTGTTTACAAGCAACAAGACTTCATTACGCCGCCAGCTAATGTATTCAACTTCAGCCTCCACGTTAACAGCGACACTTCTTGGAATCAATATGCTCCTTGTATGTTTTGATTGGTTACCACCACCACAACGACTGAAAATAAACCCAATATCTTATAACTTAAAGCTTATAATACTATTTTATTTCTCCCTGGTTTTAATGATACCGAATACAACGAACAGATTTCAATGTTAATACACGATGGTTTATTTCCTATAGTGGTAACGACCTCTGCATTGAACTTGTCCAATTTTAGGGTTAACGCGCATTAATTTGTTTTATTAACAGTTTATCGTTAAACTGTTTCCTGTTCAGGAACTGTTCTTCGTGCCATTCCTATTGTCTGCTATTTTTATCACCAAACCATGTGGCTTTACATTCTCTCTCAAAATATTTTAACCTTAGGGCTTAGATAGATGTAGTTGTATTGATGAAATGATATTAAAATATCCGTTAAAGTTTACCATTGAAAATAAAAGATAACAAATTATAATTCTATTGTAATTGAACATTTTATGAGTATCAAGTATGTTTCGTCCATAAACATATCATGGTAATATAAAAGGCAGTTAAATGAAATAGCCAAAATAATGTTATCACAAAACTCATAACGCGACCGTCTGATCCCAATGCCCCCAAAAATAATAATGTTTCATCTTATAAAAATATTTCTCTTACGACTGTCGCTCTGTATATCACGGTATTTGTCACAGAGGATCACCCTTTATGTTCGTTTCCAGTCAAACCCCTTGGATAAGCGAGCCTTTTATATGCCAAATATAATATATTATGGTTTAGATTACGAAAGTTTATCGTGGATATCCAATGATTTCAAATGACATATTGCACTGACTTCATTATAATACCTTATAGACTTGAATATAATACCTAATTCTTACTGAAAAATAATAGATTTTTTATAAATTAATTATACATGCAATTATCCTGTTTTGTTTGAAAAATTAAATTACTAGACTCATGTTTTATCGCATTTTTGTCATATTTTCGACACCATGACCTTAACTACCAGGCTCATTATATTACCATATAAACGAAAATTGCGAAACCATTATATAGTCCTCAAGTTTCCTTCGTGCAAGCGCACAAGCCATTACTTCCGACATATGAGCAACGCAAAAATATCCGTGTATTATGGGTTATCAGAAGCGAGTCGTCTCAGCTTCGACTTCGGTCGCTATTCACTTCCCGTTCCGATTTAATGGATTGCTTTCATATCCTCCAGCGAACAATGCTTTACTTCTATGATTAAAGACTGGTTTGATATCTTATTTTAATATATTAACTGTTTGTAGTTATATGAATGTTTAAATATAACTTAGACTATAAGCTAGACTATAATGCTAATAGCATTTTCCGATACAAACTCGAGTGCGGAGTAACTTCACACCCATTTGTTTGCACATCTATAGCTCCCCTTTCATATGAAAAACGAAAACAAACAGAGAATGTGCCAAATAGCAAACAATATTATACGGAATGCACAATAATATCAGTTCCGGCGGCGTGGGTGTGGGTGTTTGCTCTCGCAAATAAATATGAAATTCGAAGACTTCTCTCGAACGGGCAAATATTATGGGAGCTTTACTTTGGTAAAATGATAACTGTCAAGATTGAAAATTTGGATTTACCTCGAGGATAGAAGACACTGCTATATTGAATCCTATGTTAGTAATATAAAATACGATGCTGAATGTGTTTTGGTGACATAACTTTTTAATGTGGTGAAAAAAGAGGTCATAAAATTATTCTTCAAAGTTATTAAAAATGCTTGGATGAGAATTATACCTTAAAGTGATTTATGGCACAAGATGGTTATCATCATACCGAACTATAATGACGTTCCGACGAGATTTTATAATCGTATACTTAATATTAAATATAACCTTAATGCTAATTAGCAAAAAGTACTAAAAGGTAATATTATGTAACTGAATATTTTAACGGTGTATTAATAAAATGTAGATATTGATCAACATTGTAGGTCAAAGGATTGTATCGGTCCCTCATGCCCATGAGAATAACTCCCAGATTTATGTTTCATGTAAAACTTTATATCGACCTTTTGTTTCCCTATTTCTAACTTATGAATATAACTTTTTTGGCTAACCCCTTTCCATACGATAAATCTTGTGGATACTTTCATCACATCCAGGCAGTATTGTAAAGAAACCTATAAAATAATAATAAAAAAAACATTAAAAAGAAAAAAATAAAAAGTGTTCATTTACTATAGATACTTAATCAGTTATTATCAGAGTCGAGGCTAGCTTTAGTAAGTAGTAATGTTTTACTTTTTAGACTTTTTATTTAATCATTTTTTTACGTTTTTATTTATCCATTTATAGTGTGGAATCAGAAAGTATTTAAAAATTCAGTAGATGAAAAATCGATCAGCCCGTATTTTTTTTTTTTTCACTTATGGATGGATTTTTATTTTCAAATTTACACGGGACTTAAATTTATAAAATAAAAGAATTTTCCAAATCTATTAATATTAACGAAGGTTAAAGGTATATGTTTGACATTCCTTTTATATTTTTTAATTTAGTCAAATATATAGACGCATTTTATGAATTTGGTACTCATCATGGCTATATAGACTATTTTATTTTTATATTTATACAAGATAGCATATTAAATGTCTAAGAATAAAATAGGTATAAAAATATATTGAGAGAATATCAAGGGTTTGTATCGAAGCAGGGATTTAAGGTTGGACAATAATAAAGAAACCTTTAAAAGTGTGACTCCGCACCACTCACAGTCGACACATCAACACTACATTGAACGTGTCAACTTCTGAGAGTAGCACAAGGTACTGTGTTAAATATAATATGAGTGTGATACTAAATTCAAAATAAAAATAATATAAAAGCACGAAAGAAAATTATTGAAAGGTAAATTAAAACAATGAGTTTTAAAAATTTTGTACGATGATTAAGAATAACAGAATATATAGATGTGTCACAAAGAAATAAAGCGCCATTACCTTTAGAGTGAGGAAGCGACCCAGAATTGGGTGTTGATAGAGAAGCCTTTACGAGTATGATACTGAAATCAGCACACAACTCTATATTATACTACGGCCGCAAAAGTTTTATTGTTGAGTGTGTTTCTGTATGTTTTGGTGTGACCATTTATATATTTGCAAAGTTACGTAAATTCGTTTTAAAAGTAAATATGATAATTAAATATATATTATGGTAATGATAATAAATCAATAATTAAGATCATTAATCCATAACATTATTCATTAATATTTAATTTACAAAATGTTTAATATCCCCCGGTAAGTTCAATACTACACATTTAATCGTATCACTAAAATTAATATATATCCTATTTCATAATATCCAAATAACAGCATTAATTCATATGACATCTTTATCTTTAGATCTATAAATAATGATGGTGTTGTACAACATTCGTTAGATATTAATAGAATATAAATTCCATTACAAGAACAAAATATAAATCATAGAAAATAATATTATAAATTACATGAGATATACAGCTTTGTAAAATCCACGAGATACCCGACACTTTCTGCAATGTCATCGCTGCATATAAAAAGTTATGAGCACTGGCAATATTTCCAAGAGGCGGCTCGCACGATCAGGCGGAGGAAACGAGATGCAGTAAACGGTCGGGCGTGCGGTCTCGCGGGGCCACTGCGCTGACCCGCCCGATTTTATGCCAATTTTCATAAAAATAAATCTGACTCACGTTGATTGAACCAGTCGCCGCTCTGCGCCTGTGATCGCCTTTCTATTTTATTGTTATTAGCTCAATCGCAAGGGTACGAATTATTGTTTTGCCATTTGTTACAAAAACTCTGATGCGTATAGACTGGATTTGATGTTTCCCAAAATTTGATTTGAAAAGGAATGTACTTTGATCGATACAATAGTTATAAAATAAACGCGTATAAATGTTTCGTTATTGATTGTATAATGATATCGTGGAGTAGTAAGTTATTAATCTTATGCCAATGGAAACTTATTGTTTTCTTTAGCTACAACTAACTTATGTGAATGAAATAGGTATGCTACTTACATTCATTTTTGTCTATGTTATAACATATCAATTGATAGTTATTTAGATTTTTTTTAAAGTACCACTAATAAAATTAATAAAAAATATTAGTAAATAGGGTTTCGACATTTTTAAATACTTAATTAATTATTTTTTAAAGTGAGCTTGAAAATACAACACTTAAAAAGTTTCATTACCATTCATTAACAATATATAATCTTAAAAATGAACTACAGTCGTAAATCTTATTATAATATGCAGTATTTATAGTAGCCATAATAAAATCAAAATTCAAACATCTATTCGACATTGATGAGACACAAAGGGATCGCAGAACTAATAATGATTATCCAACAATCTCGGAAAACTTTCGAAGCGATACTATCTCTAGAATCGATATGCCAGTGCTATAGCAAACAAGCTACCATATATTGAAATGCTCAATTGAAGATATGGTGATGGTTATCTCTATCGCATAACCTGCAGTAGTTATGGACAATTAAAACAGTTAAATTACCAAATGACAATAGTAACAAATATATTGATATTATTTTTTAGTTATTTTGGGTTACTTTACGATATCTTCGCCAAATGTGATAAAAATATTTCTTGTTAGCGTACCTTAGTACCTACTTAAATTTTTCTAATAGGTACATGTTTCATGTACGTATCTCTAAGAATCTAAAGGTTAAGCCTTAGTTAGCTGTTTCGCTGTGAGCTATTATTATTATTTATTATTAATTTTAAATGCGATATATTTTAAGATATTTATTTTAAGGATATCCTGTAAAAGGCAATTTTTATCTTATTAAATGCACTGCGCATCTCACGTATTTTATTGGATAAGGATTAACATTGTATTGTTTTAAATGGCTTTGTAAACATTACCCATTATGTCTAAGTATGTATAAAAGACAAAATGATTACTGTGGTTCTCCTTAGAAGATAGACGTAGGTATGGCGAACTTTTCTGTAGATCTTTTTAAGTTATAGGTTTTTATCTATCTAGATCTTGTAAGGCTTAGCCAGCATTAGCAATGTATACCAATATTTATGAGTTAATGAATATCAAAATTCTTTGCGTGGTTTAGAAGAAGTTAGCGGAGAAACAATTAACAAACATAACTAATTATTTAGTTGTGTTCATACATCTCAAGGATTTTTGATATAAACAACTTTAGAGGCGTAATAATTACTTATTTAACCAGCGTTCCACTTGAACCTTGTGTAAAACTGTAACAAAGCGCCAAAAATCGCACATACCACTTTTTTGAGGACAGTGACACTTTCCGAAACAATATTTGGGATAAAATATAGAAAAGCAAAAATTAAATCTTTAATTTAATTTTTAAAATGTTCATTACGCGTTAGGTAAAAATTACTAGGTACCTTTATTTCAAAGCCAATAATTTTAGATCTACTAATAATTATAATTAGGGCCTAGAACTTTTAGTATCAAACGACTAATTTTAATTATTATTTTATTTGTGTAGTTAAATATAACATAACACTTATTTAAAATTTGATTTTTTATGAAATTAAAAATTAACAAAATCCATTAATAAGTTAGAGTGTGATTAAAATATAATAATTGTTTACGTCAATCGATTTTTAAATTTAGTTTCGTGCCACTCATGTAGAGTTTGATCTTTGGTCGGCTTATAAAAAATATTATCGTAGAGATACAAGTAGTAATCAGTCTCTATATTCTATAAAAATGTATTTATTATTTTTCTAAATCGGAAAACTCAGGAGCTTACTTAGTTACTTATTTCAAAAAAACGAGCACTATAAGTACGTTATAAACTTTAGAATTGTCTCTTTGTTAAAGTCCCTTATTTTCACCACAATAAAAAACTATAATATTATCATCAAATTTCTTATTAATATTAGCAAGAAAAGCAATCAGGCCCCGTGTAAGGATAATACATTTACAAAACAAGTTACGAGGAATATTTGGACAAAAGTGCAGTGTAGTCAAAGAAGCATGGCGGGCGATCGTGATTTATCGTCGGCCGCTTTTGAATATTAAATAATGTTTAATGGGAACGCATGATCGGCCCATTAGCCGACGTCGCTGCTTTCACGTTTAATAAAGAGTCATTTATAAGCCAGCGACGGTTTTCCCTTATCTGGACGAAGTATGTCGCGCGTCTGAGAGGTGCCGCCCTATCTGAATTAATTCATAATTTTTATCCTTGTTGCTGAGTTCAATGTCGATATTTCTTTTTCTATTATTTATTTATGGTAAATTTATCAGAGAAACTAACTTTAATTGACAACACTAGAGTACAAACAAATGATTAAACGCAACTTTTCATTTATTTTTCTCTTTCAGGTTTATTATTTTGCGCGTTCAAAATGTTTTTCTTCTATATACAGTATACTATGTACCTACTGGGTGGCGCTACGTCAGGTTAGAAATAGTTACAATATAACACGAAACATCACAAGTATTGGCTGGATTCCCACGATGGCTAACTATCACCTCATTGAACCATTAGGAAATTACCTCGTTTCCTCGCCGCGTCGACTAATCTCATTTAATGTCTAGACCTTTGACATATACACTACCGTCCAAAAGTATTTGAACACCTGCATATTTCTATGTATCATCGAAATTAAGCATCAAAGATATATTTATTGTTTGTATTTCTGAAAAACTCAATGCCATAATGTTATTTAAACCAAAATATTGTCGATTATATTGATGATTTTATTTTTAGTATTAAAAATTATAAATAAAAATTTCATTGCATTTATAACTTTTTTCAATTTTCTTCTTATATCAACTGTATAATCTTTGGCTTCGTGCTTTCGGGGGGTTTTTTAATATTTTGATAAGTGCGTTATGTCATAAAATAGGTTTGTTTGAGTTATCTTGTCTTACTTCATTAAAAAAACGTGCTATAATAATATAAAGATTCATTTTCTTTAAGTGAGGTATGATTTTCGTTTATTTTTAAGCAAAATGGGTAAAACAAAAGAATATTCCGAAGTGAATAAAGGAATTATCGTCGGTCTTCATAAATCAGGTAAAATAATACGCGAAATTTCAAAACTCCAGAAGATACCACTATCAACTGTACACTGCATTATCAAGAAATTTAAGACTCATGACAGAACATCTAATAATCATCCTTCAGGCAGGCCTAGAGTTACGACTCCGACTGAAAATTTAAACAAAGTGATGAAGGGCAAGTGCAACAGACGCTTGACTGCACCTGAAATAGCAGCGGATTTTAATTTAGGCTACAGTAAACCTGTGAGTTTGAGTACAAAGAAAGAGGGTTACTTGAAGCTGGTCTGAAGCGGTGTATAGCAATATCAAACCATGTCTCAACACGATAGACAAGAAAAAGAGACTTGAATAGGCACGAGAATAACAGAAATGGACAACTGATGACTGGGAAAAGTCCTCTGGAGCGACGAGTACAAATTCGAAGTTTTTGATTCAAAGAGAAGAATGTTTGTTCGCTGTAGGCCTAATAAGAGAGCATCAGAATCATGCATCGTTCCTTCAGTTATACATGGCGGAGGACCTGTGATGATTTGCGACAGTTTTGGGGATTCTGCCATAAGAGACATTGTAAGAATACAGGAAATAATGAAAAAAGAAGGTTACAGGCAAATATTGAAAAATCATGTTGCTCCTGGTGGAACCCGTCTTAGAGGTCCAGAGTTTTCTTTTTCAGCATGATAACGATCCGAAGCCTACATCCAAACTATGCCAGCAGGTCTTGGTCCAAAAAGAACAACAACATTATCATAATGCAACATTAAAATAATATAAGTCATGAAATGGCCTCCACAGTCTTCAAACTTGAATCCCATAGAGCCACTGTGGGATGAACTCGGCAGACAAGTGAGAAAAAGTTGCCCTACAACTCAAGAATACTGGTGAAGATTATTACAAGATCCATGTAAATAAATGAGCACATCAAGATTAAAAAAATTAACTTTCACGATTACCCAAAATTTGTCAGGTTATCATAAAACGCCAAGGAGGAAATATTGACGAATCAAAATTATGACGATTTAGTGTCAAGCAGTTATAAATTAAATTTCTAAAATATAAATTAAATTTTAGAAAGGAATAATAAAGTTTTATAACATTAAAATCTAGTTTCATAGGCATTTTGTAGGTGTTCAAATACTTTTGGACGGTAGTGTACGTCTCAAAAGAGAGTTTTATTCTTGTTTTACTTATATGTTACACTTCTGTGATAGTTCAGCGCTATACTAGACTTAATTGGCTGACATAGCCTAACATTACCTGCGTCGTAGCTACATAATTCATACTGTTTTATAAGCAATCTTTAAGCCTATTTCTTAGCTGGTTGCTTTTATTAATTGAATCATATACATAATTATTTATCCAAATAAGTCTCGCTGTTCCTTTTCATGACAATAGCAGTTCAAATTTATTTAATTATAACCTAAAGAAAACAAACGTATTACAAACTGTAATGTATTGGAACAATAAAACTGATATTAGGAGCCGAAACTCGGAAATTTCACTAGAAGACATTAAAACAATTTTTATCATCTTCTGGCTCTACCATCAAATCAATATTGCTTAATAGTATAAAATTATTATATGAATATGAGTATTTAAAATAACTACAAAGCTTTACTTTATATCTATAATAATAATATCTTTCTGTATTTTGGCCGCGGTGAAAAATTTCACAGGGCAGCACAGCTAATCATGTCAATCACTACACAATGTTATAACACAAAGTCCTCCGCCACGACTGTCTGTTCGCGATACGCTCAAAAACTACTGCACCGATATTAATGCTGTTTTCACCAACGGATAGAGTGGTTCTCGAAAAAGGTTTTAGAATATAAATTGTGTTTATAAGTTTTTGTGCACATTAACTAGCGGAACCCGCGGCTACGCTTGCGCTAAATCTAGGGACGAAGCGAAGCGAGGGCGAGTCAGTAGTTTTAGATATTTTAGTGTACATATTACGGGCTATTAAGGATATGTCGTAGTATATATATAATATAACCTACTTGTACTATCAGTTCAGTAATTCAAGAGGTTTATTCTTCAACACCTAAACAAACACAAATATCTTGTAATAATAAATAGTTCATGAACAAAATAAAGTATAAAAGAAAAAAAAACTCAAATCCCGCCAACTATCACGTACATAAAATATGATAAACAGTTATACATTAAAGCTCATATATCTGATAAACTTCTTGCAAGGGACGAGGATTACTTAAGGTGCGTATCTGCAGTTACAGCTTCCTAATGACACTTCGATCTTAGCCGCCGCTCATTATCGCAAAACATTCGATCGGTTAGCTCGAGTTATTTCTCTTAATATCTGTGCGGTGCGGCGTAGGCAGAACGGAGAGCGGAATATCGTCACGTATACGCGGCTACCGACGTAATTATATCGACGCAATTAAAGAGCAACTAATATATTATAATCGTTCTGTTAGCAACAGTGGTTTTTGCTAGAGCGTTGGGAGCCGACGCGGTACGTTTTGATCGCTTTCGTAGCTACTGTATCATCATACTGTGGTTCATACAATTTTGTTATTAAAATAACTTATAATGATTACGTTTATTAATTACTTACAAAACTCAGCCCGCTTCGTTGGGCGTAAGTTAACATAAACGGTTTTTATAATTTGCTGATAAATTAAAAGTACTCTAAGTTACTTCTTATAACATTAGCTATCTGCTAATGAAAGAACCGTCAAAATAGGACCAGTCATTTCAGAGATTAGCCGGAACAAACAGACAGACAGACCAAAGCACCGTACCTATATACTTTTATATGCGTTTAGTGAGAAGCTTTTAATTTGAAATTAAAAACAGACACTTCAATTTTTTTAAATATGTAATATGTACTGATGTACAGGATAAGGCAGTTTACACGTTAAATCTTGAGATTACAGTTCAAGAAAGTTCCTCTTCCTAATCTATTTTAAAACCATCACATTAAAGGCTAAAGCCAAAGATTTTGTAATAAAAAATATAAGGCAGTATGCTGTTTTCATTTTTTATCAAATTTTAGGTCGTTTTCTTTAATAATACAGAATTTAATGGTTAACGTACGTTTAAAAAGTCTGTAAGAGCGAATTTTAACTAAGGTTTGTATAATTGAATTGAGAACATTTTTGGATTAATTACGAAATAATTGTAGAAAATTTAAGAGATAAATAATGGATATTTACTTAGCTTTAGTACTTACTACACTATAAAAAATATTGTACATATTGTGTCACATTGTGTTATCTTTGTAACACATAGTAATTTAGTACTTTATGTCAACTTATTAGGCCTTGTAAACAAATGTAGAGTACAGAGTAAATAAATACTTATGAAGCAAGTTACTTGCTGTTAACTAATCTAACTCAGTCGGTATATATTATCATTTTTTATATACTATCCATACTGTTTCTGTAACTATTATATAATGCTCGCAAGTAGATGGGTACATTAGGCAGTCAAGTCAATGTGACTGCTTAATAAAAGGGTAAGGTTGGTTTGATTTGCTTGCGAATCATGAGAAAATTATGCCGGAGCACACGTCGAGACGAGGCAGGCAGCTCTTTGAGAACATCCGACGGATAAGAATAATTACTCACAATTGAACCCTTATAATCTGAGTTTATTTAATAGTCGACAGATGTTAATCGGTGTTCTGCCTATAATTATGCTTCGATATCGGACGGGAAAAACGCTGAATCGCGCACAAATTCGAGTCTCAATAACGCATATAATGTTTCGCCAACAATTTTAACGCGCTGCTATATCGCTTGTTTGTGAACATGCGTGGAATCTTTTAGAGTAATTGAAGCACAAATATAAAAAGAAATACGTCTTATAAGTTTTATTGTTAAGGTAGGAACACACTGATTAATCAGCTGTTTAAGTGAATATAACAAAAGGATTAACAGTACTATACTTGTCCCATTTTTTTCTAGTATTATCAACATCATTCTGTTATGCTAACTTATCCTTACTTTTCTTGACGTGAGCCTAACAATATAAAATCCAAATCCATCCTGGCTCCTGCTGTTTCGGCACGAATAATTAGTCGTATAATTTTTGTCATACCATGTACGAGAATATATATTTGTATTTATTTCCACTTTTAATGTACCACTCTGGACTATTTATAATGAGCAATACAAAATTATCATAGTCCACCACGTATGCCATGTACATTGTACGCATTGATGGACTTCACGTGTCTTATTTGTCTTTAAAAATTATTTCTCTAAGACATGCAAGGATTCATCACCTTATCAACCTTCACCATATGAAAAGTGCTGATCACATTGAAAATGGTTCGCGTTTTACGTTTGGGATGAACCCACTTCACTTGGATTCTCAAGCGAACACATTACCTCTAGGTTATTGTCTCAATAATATATGTATACCTATGGAATAAATATTTTAAATATTATACATGTATAATATCGGAAACCGTGACGGGCTGACTGATCTATAGGAATTACATCTCTACAGTGCATTATAAGCTCAAACCGCTAAACAAAATTTAAGAAATGTAACCCTTAAAACGAGGGTTCAAAATTTGTATGGAAAAACCATATAAAAAGATATATCAATTAGTAAACACGCAGAAATACTGCTGTCAAATAATAAATAAACACTTGTTTCATTTATTTTCAAAAAGAAACTCTTAACAAAACGTGGTAATTACTTATAATAAAATAAAACTTAGCACGAATGAATCCGCGGACAAGAGCTCGTAATTTAAAAATTAATAAAAGTAAATGTAGACAACTAGACGTAGTACTCGTATATATACCTATGCGTACAACAATAATATTTATAGTTGTTAGCTAGCATATTTTGGCGTATTTTGAAAGTGTTACCCTCCATATCTATTATTATAATTAGTTTTACGATAACACACTTAAAAACAGAGTTTATTATTTTCATAATTGAGACGTATAGATAACACTGCTAGACGCTCTAAACGTTTCCCGCATAAATTGGGACGTTACAAAACGCCGTAAACCGTAGCAGTTTTAATTAACGTCTGTGGAAACTTGGCATTTGTTATACCTTTTATTATTTTGGCCATTGTATGTTAAACAGCGCCTGCGTTCATCCATCACTTCATATTCTCCATAAGCGTAGACAGTAGTTACCTGCTGCCAAAAAATCTGTAAAAAGTTTTAATGTTTTTGTATAATTTGATAATTATAGCTCTAAGGTACAATCCGACTGAGATTTTGTATCGGATAGAATAAGTATGTACCTATAGATGTATATAGTATTCACGCTGTACCTATGGAATAAAAATATATATGTTTAAATAATTTAACTTATTAAATTAGTAGAGAAACTGATTTAGTGTTTCCATACATCTGAAATATGTTTTTATACTCGTATCTCACCAGGTGTCGCCCACTACCGATCACATGATTTGTTAAAGTTTGCTTGTATTTTAAGTGTCAAAATATTATACCTTCTAAAGTATATAAAAATATTTACTCACTTTGACAACAACTATACTTATTTCCACACTCAAAAATAATAACACTACTTACGCAGTACAATTCATAGACTTTCTCGTCAAGTTTTTAGTTCAGGATCTAAGGCTTGTGCTATTGTCACAATGTGTTTATTTTTAAATAAAGTTTTTTTTTTCTTAACGTGAAAGAGCAACAAACAATAACCTTTTCTATTTTTACATAATGAAGTGTGATTTTCGTAGCAATTTTAAATGTACATAAATAGATTACAACTGCTTCGTTATTACACTATGATACGTATTAATTTGTACCACTGGAGTTTTTTATAGAAATTAAAATAAAGTATTGAACTGCGAACATGACGTTTCCTTAGAGCCACTCCCTCCCACCTTGTCCCACCTCACATTTCGTCATGCTAAGTAATTCCCTCCCTAACCTGTTTGCCGACATATTTTACAAATAGTCTTTTACATAAAAAATAAATAGATAAGGTTAAAATATAGTCAACCGCCTCGGTGGTGTTGTGGAGAGCAATGTACGGTCACACACAAGAGGTCCTGTGTTCGAGTTCCGTTTATAATTTAATATCGGCTCAGGGTTGGTGTGATGTCGTGATTGTGATTGCAATCGTGTCCGGTACTCAAGCAGAGCGCATGATCGAAGGTCGGTCGTCAGAACATTACCTACTGTTATCAGACGATTCGGCAAACGGCCGTCATAATCGGATGATTCAGTGGATTAGTATAACTGGTGGTTGGATTAGTAGGACTTATCGGAAGATTGTCGGCAGGAGGAGAAGACAGATGATTCGTCGAGACCGTATATTCTGAATACAAATTATATATTTTTTGTTGCAAAAGCATTGTTTTCAATTTTTGTGTGTACTTCTGAACAATAACTAAGTCGCTATATGAAAGTAATAAGCAACATAATTTCTGATGTAACGTAAAGTTTATTAAATAGAATCTATCAAATAAAGAAGTTCTCCAAAGTAACGATTTCAAACACTATATAATTATACTTACTTTAATCACAATCATAGATCAATAGCACTAAAACCAAGATATTAACCAATTTTGCCATGTCGTGATAAAAGATTGCTTAAACTTCTCATTTGGTTAAGACTTATACAGATCTGCTGCGTAGATCAAAATAAACTGGAATAATTTAGTTGCTCTTGTAAGTAAATTATTAATTTACATTTAGATAAATATAACATTACTAAAATTATTTCCTCAGTAATTGAAACAAATGGTAGTTTTTCAAGTGGTAGTGCCATGCTTGTTACCTTCGGGTAGCAGCCGAATGGGCCGGCACGTCCCGTATAGTACCACTCTCTCACAGAAGACCGGCGTGAAGTGGCAGCTATGCTGTCGCGTTTCGTCCGGTAAGTGAGAGTCCGGGAGGCCCACTCCCCGTCCTTCCTCCCGTCCTTCTCCCTCCTCCCTCCCTCCCTTTCCTAAAAGGCCGGCAACGCATCTGCAAGCCCTGTGGTGTTGCAGATGTCCATGGGCGGAGGTGATCACTTACCATCAGGTGAGCCTCCTGCCCGTTTGCCCCCTTTGTCCCATAAAAAAAAATGGATTCAATTTTGTAATATGTGAAGTTACCAAAGGTTGAGGAACTCTCTATTTATGTTTTTTTCTTAGAACCTCTAAAAATTTCAGATACTTCTTGATCTTAGTAATCCATTTTATACCTACGTTTATATCTAACAAAATAATAATAACTAGCAAATTATATTATAAAAACACAATTTACCTGATGCTAAGATCTACCAATACCTAATCGTATTATAAGTATACGTATTATAAGTATACGTATACTAAGTATTTAATTATTTTACAGTAGATAATATTCAAAATAGAAAGCTAATTTAAGTATTCAAAAGGTTTCGCCTAAACAATATTAAAACAAATGTAAAAAATTAAAAATCTAATTCTTATATTTAAGATAAAACTCCATGTTATTGTAAGTTATATCTACTAATAAAATTGTAATGAAGAGTGACTGAGAGAACACACAGTTTAAACTACTTGCATAGAGTTTTATCAGCTATTTATACATAATAATACCACAGTGTAAAGATATGTTTTATTCACTTTGATAATACTTTGAACGTGAATGAATAAAATTTAACCCCTAAGGACGTAAATAGGGTTAAAAATATATGTTTAGGCTTTTGTTTATATTATAAAAATGATTTGATTTCACTGCTTTCAGCAGAAGTAACTTACCATACAGCTGTAATTGTTCAGTTTCTTCACCATATTCCCATTTTAAATACCAAAACAAGAAATGGGTAAGTATATGCTAGCTTACCTAGGTACATGGTTCTCCTGCCAGTGCGTATACAGAGGTTGTATTTCAGTTCGTGCACTGCGAACATCCTGTTGCCTTTATAAAAGGGAAAGATATTTAAATATTGCAGTCATAAATGCCATACGCGTGCTTGTTAACGCTCGCATGTAAATTCTAATCCTTGTTGCATTTAGAACGGGGCGGCCTAGTAATTATGTGCTTTCATTTGTTTGTTTCTCGGTACAAACGAGCCAACCTCGCCATAAGCCCGCTCCATGTAAAGCAGTTAACAGTACTCTAATCTCGCCGAGCTATTAATTTAAAGAATACATCTACGTAACTGACTTCGCCGACGTCTTCCAAAAACAATTTAACTTCACATTTTCTTATTTGCATATTAAAATAATTTCGAGTGAACGCAATACATGGAGTCGCCTTCCCTCCACGTTTAATTTTACTTTACACGGCCTATGCGGCGTTTGGCGGTCATTCGAAAACCACTTCTAAGTCAAATTTGCTACAGATTTAAATAAAACGAAAGCTTGCTAATCATAGTCTATTTCATCGATGGAAGGTAGAGAACGATGACAGATAAAGGTGGTTTGTGCACCCAAATAGATAAACTAGTGTGGAAATTAATGTCTACATTTACTGGTGCATGAAGTTTATAGTTAATTATATGGGTATAACCACGTTTTTAAATGTGTATTAGTATTACAAAGGGTAACCATTATCAGTTTAGGAGGAAGTACATTTATTTTATTTATACTTTGTTAAGTCATATCGCAAGACATATCAACACATTTATCATTGATTAAACGGGTATACATTTCTATGATGCATGAACTTTTTTAGATAATCTTATTCAAATTCGAACAAATTAAGTATTTTATCACGTTTTAACGTTACACTTTTAATGTAAATGGGAAATGCTAGCCTACTAATTCGTTTATATAAAGTAAATGGAAGCTTTAAGATATTTGGATCATTTTTTGATAATTGCTTATCATAAATAATTACTTACATTTTTTACTTGATTTAACGTAATTATGTACCATTTAAATTGGAAATGTCAGGTTTTACTAGACCTATAATTAATATTGTCTTTGTATAATAAATATAATAAATATTCCTGAATAAGAACTTTCTCACCATATCTATTCTATTTCATGCAGTTCATTGCAATAACCTATATAGTTAATGTATTTTAGTCCCATTTTTTGCAGCTAAATGTTTTAAAAAGTTTAAAATTGCAACATTTTCTGATCAAGGCCTAGTATAAATAATGGAAAACATGTATTGAAAATACTTTAAAGCAAATAAATACTCTGTATAAAAATACAATCCGATCAATTTAAAACCTTGCTTTTCTATATATGACTATCATGAAGCCTTACACACGTAAAGCGCATTAGTGTATAACATATTTTTCTATTACATTTACTTCACTACGTAATAAAGTAACTGATCACTAGTAAATGCAGTTGAAGTTAAAAGTAACTGCAACATACTATGTAAATAATAACTTGATATAAAAAAGGGCTAATAAAAAATAGACATTTAGGATAATTTGTAGAAAAAGTAAACCATTACATTCACAATTAAAAAAAATGTAAATTTATCGTTTATGAACGATAGTTTAGATTGCGTGTGCTCACTGACCGGAGTGTTAGTTTTCTTTATGAACAAATTAATAATTACACGCCCATTAACGATACGCCATCTAAAACCAACAATATTATTAATTACCAAGTTTATGACGCCGTGTTCACAATTGTGTATTAATAAAATTTTACAATATGTTAATTCAAACACCTCACTCGATAACATCTGGATGAAATTGTCTGAGTATATTTACTATTTTTGTTATTTTAATGCTTTTGCTTTTACTAATAATTAATATATGCCGAATAAATTTTAAAATGTTTATGTAACATTCATTTCCGACGAAATTTTTCAGACTTCTTAAGATATCTTCTTATATAGGGTTACATTTTATACAATTATTTAACTTTAAAGCTAATATGTTGACCCTATGGCGTGTTTAGTTCACTCATTTTGAAGTTTGTAGTATCAATTAACAGAAAATCAGTAGGGTGCACTTCCAAGTACATAAGCTTTCTGTCGATGTTAGTAAAAGGTATAAGTTAAGGCAGCAGCGAGTCGAATGGGGGATGAATAATACTTAGTTATAATGATCAATGCGGTAAAATTTTTCACACATTCCTTGAAGGCGATGCGGCGAGTCGAGGGGCTCCGTCGCGCCCCCGCGCCGACGGGAAGCGCTCGCGCGTGAAATTATTATCATATAATACCCTGGCTTTGAGCGCACTGCGATTATTCAAATGCTCAGAGCCCCGCGCCGTCGTGCCCGGCTTATAGCCAGCTTTCGCGCAGACATTCTTGAATATTTCGCACTATGGCTTCCACTAAAATTTGTCAAATATATTCATGTATAATGCGCGAGTCTTGTCTCTCTAGATAAGCAAATGACAGAAAATGTTATTTGAATTCAAAGTGCCAATAATCCTGGGCGGACACCTTTATAATGTGGCGGGACAATGGGGGACGCGAGAGTTATCCCGACAGATAAGGCGACGTAGCGTCTAAATAACAAATTAGTTATGCAAATAAATATGCTATCATTATACCTAAATTAATGCAAAATTATTCTATTTATTGAACTGTATGTATTTGCTTTATTTCAAAATATTCAGATTTTATCACGATTTAGGTTAAATCTTACATACAATGTTTTATAACAATGCACGGTACGAGCTTAAGAATTCTTTATTTGCTACAGTAATTTCACGAATCGGTTTTAAGCTTTATCAATAATAATATTAATTTAAAGCAAAGTTTTATATACATAAATAAAGTACTAATGTAATTTAAAATATTTTAATTTTATTACTTTTAATATTATATAACTTTTAACATAACAATTACTTAAGACGATACTGAAATTACTCACAAAGTCTAATTAAAGTTGAGATTCAATTATAAATAATGCTGAAGTTAAATAAACTTGTTAAAGTTGACCCTCCCGCGTGACTCGGTCTAAACTTAGCAAGTGGAAGGTTTAAGACGTAAAGTAAGCGTTATCTACAAGCGTATTTTGCTTTGGAATCTTTATGAGTTTCAAATGAGATCCGTCACGCGACGTTAACTCGGTATTGAAGTGATAAAGTGGTCGCTAATCTGTCCTATTCGGGTCACACTTAGTACATTTTATTAATCACAAAGCTTACAAATTACGCCACACTTCCCGCGCGGTGACACCGCTCAGCGTATGATAATTTTATCGTTGCCTCGGTTTGACAATTTGGATACCGTGACAATCTTTGTAAGGGTTGTATACACTTAAATTGTATATTTCGGCCGCTAAGTAGCCCTTTGTTGTGTTCAAGTTTTAATACATTCAATTTTTTTCCTGTCGGTATGCGTGAATAGCACCTTCCATAGATATTCTGCTTTGTTGATGGAAACAGCTACACAACTGTCGTCGGGATATGCAAAATATTTTTTTGTCGAGTAATAAATTGTGGCACTGTTTTACCAAATACTTATACTCTATGTTTTAGTTCAAAAATAACTCAACTGCAATTCTAATTAAATACTTTGAGTACAATTAATACTTACAGTATTATTTGTACTCAATGTATTTAAAGTTCTATTCTTTAATAAGGGCACCTTCGTATGACCTCTGTTCGACACATTATGTAGTGCATTTATTATTCTTATCAACAAGCATTTTGTTTCCTGTATTTATGCTCGATTTTATACATTTAATCGCAAAATTTACACTTTGAACGTGGGGTTCTCGACATGACGCTTTATGCAAAGCAGGTGCTACCTGATACGAGGACCGATCTCTATTATTCAAAAGGTTGTAAGTATATTCTAAAGCGGTTAGGCAAAATTCGCTTACTCTGTTGTTTTTATTTTTAACTGCAGAGTCCCTTATTATAAGACAGTAATAGACAATACCTTCTTTGTACGTAAAGTTATTTATTTACAATTTTTTGTCGTATAATTTAACGCTAAGACTTTTGGGTAAAACAGAGATTATGCTCACGAAATAGCAGTTTACAACGATATACATGAGATATAAGTTATTACCAGCGTGCCTTTTATGGAAAATAAGAGACCTAAAAACCTACAGGCTATTCAAGAATTGTATCAAGCAGGACAAAAACTAAGAGCATTTGTAGTTTAGCAGATTATGGCAAACTTGATGACTACGCCTAATGCAAGCGATGTTCTCAAGCATCGAACTCACGAACGCAGAAGTTACTGCTAGTAAGAAGAGTTTTTAACATAACATCCCAATTTTACATAATAATATTACATAGTTCGTTGTGTATAAATATTATGTACTGAATACATACTCGTAGGTATCAGTACTTATTAGTATTTGAAGATAAAATGAAGTTGGCCCGCTTTGGGCAATTTATTGGGGTAAGTTATGGACGGCGCGCGGGCTGGAGCGGCTAATTTATTCGCCGTGCACATAAATTACTTGATTATGAATTCAACTCGGCTGAATTATTCGTTTGTTGTTGTAGACAGCGCTTTTGTGTAACAAAACAAAGATATTTGATTTTATCCACTCTGTCTTCCCAGGACCATTAAGGAGCTTCTAATAAATTTCAACTGACTTGCACAGTTAAAACTCATAATTCAGGATATTTTTCTTTATTCAGGTCATACTCTGTTATATCTATTTGCTTATGCTTATACCTATAGTAAAAAATAATAAACTCAAATATTATAACTGAAATGATTATTAATGATTATATTAATTATATTAATAGGCAATTACAGTTAATAATATAATATGTGTATAATGTACATATCACATTAAATATACGGAACAAAATCATAAACAATAAAATACAAAGTAATAGTGGGGATTATGTGGAAAACTGATGGTAACGTCAGGTTGTTTTCCAGGCGGCGCTAACGTGCCGCAAGTCGCTGCAGCGCTGAATAATCGCGGATACCCATAAAAGATGTAATTTCAGATAAGCCGAAACAGACGCGAGCCGCCCCTTCCACCCGTCTCCCTCTCTCCCTCGCTGCCTACTTTCTAATGACTAATTATTATGCGGTGCGTTGCGAGCTTTAACGTCAGTCGGCCTATACCATACCTACGTTTACTCTTGCCTCGACTTTGCGGTAGGTCATCAATCTACACAACGCAACATGACTGGTTTTCTTTATCGCTTATCCTTTTCAGGGTGTTGTATGTTAAATTAAAATATTAGTTCACTTTTGTCTCACATACTTGTAATAATTTAATGTAAATGATTCCCATTATTACACTTTAAATGACTAATTTCAATGCTAAATTTGAATTGATAAGACATATACATTAAAATGAAATAACATTAACAATGGCATTTTAAAAATAAAGGAAACGTACGCCCGCAGTGTTATTTCCTTGTTGTTATCATGAAAAACATTTTTCGTTAAAGCGTAGTTACCACACGCTATAATATCCTTAACCTGTGACTTCGTTCGCGTTTTCCAACAGTAAACATCTGAGGATAGTGTCTAGTCTATCTTAAAATTACCATGAAAATTAGCTTAATCGTTACAAAAATAAGTGGTTACAAACTGGTAGATGGATAAATAGTAATGGTTGTTTATATTTTGGTATGAGGTTCAAAGAAATATTTATATCTAAATTAAAGAAAAACACTTACATCTTACATAGATCTCTATGTATGGTACATATTTAAATCATATTGAGATTATAATGTTATTTTTTCATTGTTTGACCACATGAAGAAGCTACATAAGCAAGCGGCGCCGCCGATGTCGCGATAGAGGGCGCCAGCACGCCCGCCGATGGGTGATACTACGCATTACCATACAGTTCGCACCGCTCATTATCTGTGATTAACTTGCGCTCCTTTATGTTTGTTAGTCTAAATATACTTACTATAAGCTAGTTATTACTTGATATCAGCTACTGTACCATCTAATTTACAAATAATAAAACAAGTTTCACATTATATGAGGTACAATGCTGACTATAATTGGATTTACACAAGTGTTTGTCGTCTTATCTACCCTTACCTTTACTTACTTAAATTTTGAAAAATTAAGTTAATATAACCGTTGTGAAGATACAAATCGATTTAATGATCATCTTAAATCACAAAGAGAAAACCTGCTATTAAGTCACGCATCATTTTCATATTACTGAAGAAAGTACATCTCAGCGGACGGGGCAATTCGTCCAAATTATACAAATAGCATGAGCACTAACGGCAGCAACATATTGGCATATGTTCGTGACTAGTTTACGAGTGCTAGGACATTGCATATTAATTGGTGTTGCTATCGAGCTGCGCATCGTACGACCTAGCTTCCAGTACATACCCACAAGTAGTACACCCTGCAACATGTTCACACGCACGCATATGCATTGGCCACTTTTACATAAATGATTATAATTGTATTTTATTGACTATGTAACATGGTTATACCATGATAAGTTTATGCGCCTATATAATACCTTGATTTTCATATACTGACCCGTTGATAGAACTATCTATAGTAACATTTTTACATCTTGTCTGTCAGTAACGACTTCTATGATAGTAACATGTTTTTAAATATGAAAGATCAATTTTTGTTGTTTTGGACACCTATTATATCGTAGAAATAATATTATATACAATGCAAATAGTCTACTTTTTCAAATACCCCTCTACAATTACAGAGTATTACCTACAGAGTGCTACAGAGTGGGTTTACATCAAAAGTGTTGTGATCTGCTTTTAAAGCAATTTTATATGAAAAACGAGATAAAAATATAGAATCAGTACCTTAACGTTAATTAAGTTTACTTAAAATCTCGATATAAATGCTTATATTGTAACATAAAATGCTAATGCATGCGCCGAGGTAAATATTTTCATCGGCTTCTTTTATATAATTAGTAGGCGCATTGAAACCAATTTGCAATACTACATTATGATAAGATCATAATTTACACGTTAGGTAGTAGTAATCTCTAACATGACAAGCCCAATCGATTAAGATAATTGAATATATTGAAATTGCATTTTAAAGTGTGTATTCAAAACGTCTTAAACACAAGTATTTTTTGTAATATTTTTTATGTTACGGTGTGTCCACTGGTAAGGGCGCTATGTACACTCGCAACCCCCTGCCGGTAGACTGAGCGCATTCTAATATGCAAATGTATTTAAATGCTGAGCCCTCTTCATTACGCCCGTATCGATCTTAGATATACAATTTGTAACTTGATAGGTACCCAAAGCACAACAAATCTGATTCTACTAACAGCTACCTACTGTTCGCAAGACTTAGATAGTTTTAATTATGTAAGCTACACTCCTTATCACGTTTTAATGAAAATTTCCTTACACATTAAAAGGTTTTTAATCTCTACATGAAATTGAAAGTAACACTTTTATAGTACTTAAGATCTTATTACCATGTGTATTTTAGAATTTTAAGAGTTAAAAAAAAAGAATAACCATTTATATTCTTATTTTTCTTTCAATTCTCCATTAATATAACCAAGTGAATAAACAAAACTTGAACTGCAAAACAAAACAAATTCCCCGCTACCTGTTTTATAACCGAACAGAATCGAGTCTTTAGTGATCGTTAGTATTCTGCAAACTAACTAGCTGCGGGCCCCAATCAGATTAATCTTAAATATTTATTGCACATAGTCTATTGGTAGACGGAGCTGTGCTAAATTAGTATGACGATGAGTACACCGATGGTGAAGAAAACGGTAAGTACCCCATCGGACGTGGGTGGGCTGCATGGACTGATTAACGACTTAATGAATATTGATCTTTGAACTACTTTCTTTTTTTCTCACACATTATAATTTCTCTTCAATGCTTTCTTTGAACATATACCTATCGTACATAACATAATTAAACACTAAAGCTTAGTATTACTGCAACAGTTACGTTTAGTTGTTGAGCTTTAATCTATTTAATCTATATCTTAAATTAAAAGGATTTTAACTATTTTTTAATACTTAATTTAATTTTTTGCTTATCACGTACAGCAAATAACTACTAATATTTTTTAGAAAAGTTTTACTTTAAAACTACTATTAATTTACACTAAGAAAAAAAATTTGAGAAATAGACAACAACACGTGTAAAACACAGGCACATTCTCTTTAAACGTTTAACAACAACTTTGTTTAATAATAAACATAATAGTGCATAGAAGTTATGAAACTAATAACGTTCTTCCCCTTCCGTATCGAGAATCGATTAGTTGCCGGCTAATCCGTAACCTACAGCGAAGCAAAAAGGAACACGAATAACTACTCCACCTGTCGAATCTGATAAAAGTGTTTTATTTGAATTTCTTTGGCTCGCGATTCAAAAACGAGCAGAAAGTCGGATTTGTGTCTTATTAAAAGAAATTTATAGTTGGAGCATAGAGCCTGATTGACCTCGGTCACTGCAAGGATAACAGGCAACGCATGCAAATATGAGTCGAAGTCGGCAGCGAAATACCCCGTCTCCTACTGCCACACAGCGAAATACTAATTGAAATGTTTTTCAAAAGAGAATAGTAAAATATATACACAAGCCGCCATAATTTTTACGTTGAGATATTTACGGAGTAATCCGTACCTACTTGTTAACATTTATATCAAAACAAATAAGACATTGGCTTTAAATTAGCATAAATAGATTAAATAGCTACATTTAAGTAAACCTAGAGCTCAATGTACGGTTGTATAACGATTTTTTAGTATTATATTAAAGGAACAATGCACTTTAAATAAAATAGACATTAATTTTGTGCTCTGAACAAAATGCATCGCAAGGTGCGCCTGCGCACGTGCCTGTGCCCGGGGCGACTCTACGCTTATAAGTTTCGAATTCAAATTTGTGTCATACTCTTAGATTATGCATATGTAAATTGGGAGTAAATTGGACTCTAGGGCCTTCGTTTAAGGAAGATAACGAAAAAATAATATTCGAAATAATACATATCACCTCGGGGTTAACGATTACCGGTGAGCGCGGGCAGCACAGATGGCGGGATAAACCGACGTTTGTTTCCGCAGTGATATCTGAATTAAACGATATAAAGCGTTGGAAAGGTGTTCATTACCATGATTTATGCAAGATAATTTTTTGTTTGCTTTTTCATTTCTAATTTTATTCAGAAATGAGACAATAATTAATGATAGTACATAAATATAGCAAGCTGATTTGGTAATGACGTGAGATAGTCAATGTGACTAGGACTTTAAAGGATGATGCGAAGAATAGTGAGACTAGGCGGTGAATTGCAAGAGGCATGGAGCAAGGAGTACCCGCGGCCGCGAAAGCGCCGTCCATCTCGCGGCGCTCTCGCTCACTGAGTACATTCCCGTGTAAGTTTTTACACCTATTATTTTATGTGTCGGCGAGTAAAGTTCGGTACGTGAGTTATAAACTCGCTCGCGCCTCTCTCGCCCCTACTTTATAGGTATTAACGACTTGTCCGAGAGTTTTCTTATAAATAAATTTGAAGGGTAACAAGGCTCGCTTTTGTCGGATTAGTAGAGTGGATCTTGTTTCACTTTGTTGCAGAACCTCTCCTATCTTTTTTATAAAGCAGAAATTAAGGTTGAGTAAGTCCTTTGTATAAATATTTATAAATAAATGGCTGTTTTTGCTATTCTGTTGGTTTTAAATAATGTTTATTGATTTAAACATTTCTAAAAAAATATAATTTCTTAAAACGTTGTTGTTTTGTTTTATGAAAAAGTATCAGCTACCTACCTATAGGATATGTTACTTAAGTTTTTGTTTATATTATATTATTTTAAATATTTATCCCAATTCTATAGGTATAAAAAGGACCTGAAATCAGAAGTCACGTGACATTAGGCCATAACATCTGAAGCAGACTATAAAAAAGAACATATGAAAGTTAAGAGCTCTACCTGTGAAATATCAGAGCAGTAAAGTAAATGCAGTAGTTGAGGAGTCGCGGAGACGTGCCACGCGTGCCGCAGTCGTTAGTGAGAGGAAAAATAACCACATAATTTCTGTTTACTCTTAATTTAAGTGGTATATTAAGGATTAAGTTATGAACATAAAATGGCTCAAAAGGAGTAGCATGAATTTATTAAAACCATGTGCATTGTTACTACATAAGTAAATTTATGGGTGCACTCTCGGAGTTTCAAATATCCCTAATGGAGTAAGAGTGAGCCATTTCACATCTTCATCTTCCCCCACAATATGTGCATTATAATGTCTTCGTCCAAAATAACCTCACATAAAAATAAAACAATGTGAAACCACTTAAAGCAAATAAAATACACGTCCACTTCAACTCGGTAAAATAAATTTATTAATAACGGAGACAATGAATGTCTGAAACAAGCGTTTCGCTTTTTGTATTTTTAATTGTCGTCCGGACGACAGCAAAGACGCATTAGAAGAACGAAAATAAACTTTGGATCATATTCGACACGCGTTGTGCTCCCAGCTCCCCATCACCACATTACTTACCGCCTTATTGGTTTATTACCTGCCTCTGCTTACACTTTGCGCCATTTTGTTTGGTTAAGATAAAGGTCATACGCAATAAGACTGCTGCTGTCTAAAATTATTACCCTGAGTCATTATAAACCTTTTAAGCAATAATTATTTAATTGTAATTCCACAATGTGTCGCCAACTTATAGTGGAGAGTGCAGTTCTTAGATGATATCTTTGCCGTAATTAAAAATCTTGTCGTGACATTCAGGGTCCCGTCCCACCTCCGCACTCTTCTGCCTCCTTCAATATTGTTGGCGATTGAATCGCAATTAAATGTAACGATTCAAACTACACTTTATTAAAGAGGCTTGATAGCTCAAAATAGAGGGTATATATATCGTTCGACAGAATCGAACGTGCTCCCATCGAAATGCCAACCATTTTATTTATTCGCCTTAATTATGTATCTTGTCTTAATTTACGATTGGATCATACGATAATCTGCAACGTAATTTATTATAGATGCTTAGGTATTCCATACATTTCCATAATAAGATTTAGAATAACTTGAAATTATGTTCAGTCGGGGAGTGCGATCAAAAGGTATTATCGACATTTAGGTATGCGTATTTCGCAATTAAGTAAATCTGCGGATAGTGGTGCGAGGCGCGACGACGCGCACAAACCTTGCGCGCGACGCGATGCGCGGCTTCCGATAGTGTCCTCGCGTTTAATTTCGTTATGTGTCGCTGGCATGACGGTCGACGTCGTGATACGGCCACCGTCCGCAGATAGCCATAATGAAAGTAATGAAGGTTTATTAACGATATATCGATGACTCTTCTTTTACATACACATTCATTTGCATATAGTAATAGATTGGGAACCAATGCAAAACGTGCCAGGAGAACAAAGAAAGCCACATTTGCTAATTACCGACGGTTTTGCTCTTGTCGTGCACACAGACGCCGGATCGTGAGCTCCCAAGATATGACGATAACACATTCATAAATAATTAGAGCGAAATTTTCTCATTTGTAAGACGGTAGTCATGATATTTGGTAGCTGAGCCCTGTTCTCAGAATGTCCAGATCTAGATAAGTGGCATACGACACGCCTGTTCTTCTCTTATTTTGCGACGAATCAAGATATATTAAGTAAAACAATTTTATATAGGTAGGTATTACTAGTCTCTATTATTAGTTTAACGCGACGCGAGTACGCGATTAATAGTCTCTATTAATCGCTTTTTGTAAGATTTCTTCACAAAACCCACCTAAGATAAACTGATATGGTAGCTAATAGCCTAATTTTTCTTATCTCGAATATATATTTTTTTTATTACATACGTATTTAGATGTTAAATAAAAACAATTATGAAGGTTTTATACAGTTAATTACTGCGATAGTCACTAATATAAAAAACAAGACAATAAGTACGATACTACCATGAACTATGAACAAATTGTGGTTTCAGTCACGCTCTGGGCATCAACTCGGTTCTCATTCCACTTCCGCCTGGACCCCAAACAATCGATATTGTTACCTTGAAAAAAGAACTAGAGATTGATATTAAGTATTAAACCAATGAATTTACAAAATTTATCAATATTTTTTTTGATAAATTCTTTTTGTGTTAGCAATCGTAGATACAAAAGATGACCCTAGTAGCTCCAACTCAGTTAAAGCACTTCAATTAAAGTTTCAATTCTACAATCAGTATTTGTGACGTATCAATAATCATGCAAAAGATAAATGATTAAAGTTAATTGGATGAAATCAGCCGACTCCATAGTTTTTGCCATGTCACCGTTGGTAGATTAGAGTTCTTCGAGCGTAACCAATCGCAAAGGGTATTATCGTTTCCAGATATTGAATCAATTATTGTATTTTCTTGTAATTAACGAAATATAGTTGTAAGTTCTGCTACAGATTAAATAAAGTCATGACTTACATAATAAATAAAACTTTTGGATTTTATTATTAACATTAACCTATTTTAAAATTAACAACACAATATTTTGAATAAAATCAAGTATAATTAATAAAAAGTGTTAAAAATGTAATTAGCCCTACAATTTAAAATTTAAAAATGAACAACGGTTGCTTTTGCTTTTGCTTCAGAGTTAAATTAAAAAAAGTACCTAAAGGTCGAATTTCAAACTTCATTTCTTGGTTTGCGTCAATACAGGCATGACTTTAAATTATGTTTTATTTTCCTTAGATAATGTTAAATTAACAAAGATATTACTATTATTCTCATATACGAAACTTTTTTCATATACATATTTTTTAACTTAAAATATAAATACAATAATAATAAGCAACTTGACTTCCTCAATCTAGTGAAATCAACTTTTTCCATGGCTTGTACAAAAACAATGTTCTCATAAAAACAAACAATTTCAAGCGCACAAATTAAAATTTCCGCTTGACGATGGTGGTGGTAAATCAAGCATAAATGTTATAAGGCAATTACAAAAGCCCAGCAATATTCCGAAATTTAATCATTATAACAGCTATAACCAATATATGTATATAACCATATTTTTTATTAAATTATTAATTTAGTTATGTTTTTAAAATCAAAGTTTGAGAAATACTTGAGGTAATTCAATAGACTATCCTTAAACTAAAATTACAACTACTATATGTACGTTATTGTAAATCTTAGTAGAATATTTATGAATAGAGTATTGTTCGTTTTATTTCTTAATATCAAGAGGCCTTTGCCTCTATGAATATTTAATAGCTGACAATTAAATGCAAAGATAATTTTAGATCAGTTGAGTACATGCAAAAATGCAGCTTGAACATAAACATATATTTATAATAGCTACTCAAATAAGTATAATAGTTTTCCAATTAGGAAAAGGCATGTCTACTGAATAACATGTTTATTACTTACCTAATTATCATTAGTTCATTAAATTGGCAGTAAGTAATATTTATAGTTCTCCCAATTTCATGGGTTTGAAGGGGTTCATTAATTTGAAAAGCTAGAAGGAGCGTATGCTTAGAAAAAACCATTTACGTTCCTAGACACTTTGAAAAGAAATGCGTAAAGATAGAAGTACTTACTTTTAGAGTTCTATTCTGTATCACCAATAAATACAGCTAGATGCTGTTTTATTTCTTCCGCAGGTCTACCTCATTTTCACTATAAAATATTTTTTAATTAATTTCTATAGAGAATATGTTATGCATATATAAATTGTAATATTAACATTTTTTATAACAAATAATTATTTCATTTTTCCTTTACTTAAAGTTAATTAATGATCTAGTAAAATTAGACCTTATAGATAACAACCGTAAACACTATGTCTTGTACTACCAATTACTTTATATCACGTCATATTGATTGAACAATGCACTTGCCCTGATTAATGGAATGTTCTTTAAAAGAAAATGTACCATTAAAATAAATAAACAGCTATCCGAAACAATTTGAAGTGTTAAGTAACCATTGGCTATCAAAAATTACAAGATAACGCCTGACAATGCTGGTCTGGTGACTTATGAAGTGATTAAAAGGATGTAGAGTCAGCAAGAAAATAGCTATTTTTCTGTCAATAATGTACTTAACAACTCCTATATAATTAATTCATTTCGATAACTAACTTTTTCACATTTACTTAATCAGGAAACTTTCAATTAATCTCTTTAATTGAGACAAATAACGAAACTGCACATTAGTATATAACTGTCAATTTCAGCTATTAACGATTCCTTTACTGTTTTTTTATATAAAAATAATAAAGTATAATAAGCATATTGTAACTGTACGAGAAATGCGGTATTGGTGGGATACTACATTCATTGTAGAATGGACGGTACGTGAGCGGCTCTACGCGCGCTCTATTACACCGTCAGATAGCTACAATCAGGTAACAGCCCACTTGACATCTTTATGATGTTTCAAAAACCATTACTAACGACACCTTTTTAGTTACTTGCGATAATAGAATGCAGTCTCTTGACAAAACGCTTTAGTCGTCCTCATAGGAGGCCTTTTACGTTTAAAAATAGGTCCGAACAGTTTCTTTTGTGTTCATCTAATGTAAAATTTACTTTTAGTTCTTAAATCTAACATGCATTAGTCACGTTTAAGCTCCATAAGTAAAAACATGTAAATTAAGTTCAATTGGCACATTTAAGCTCCATAAGCAAAAATAAAATAAAATATCTAACCTAAGTAAATTTAAATCGATTATATAAAAGATAAAGTTATGCTATTCCCATCATTGTTCCTTTGAAATTACTTAAACTGTAAACACGCGAAACAGTCACACTCTGTAAATATTACTTAATTCTCATTACTTCTGTCCTTTATAATTAAAATGTCAATGAGAATTAATGCAAGTTGGTCCTAGCTTATTGGCAAGCATTTGAATAAATCATGTTCCGATGAGTTTTCTAGCTACCCATTAGCATAATTAGTTATTCATGGAACATATCGTATACATACGACGTGAAAGGACGATGGAGCGTCTCAGCAAAATTCTGTTTCACATCACTCTGTAATGGCTTGTATTATTTTACTTCATATAACGTGTACGTTTTGATTATTAATCGAGTATTCTAAGTACGAAATAAATACTAAAATGAAATGAATACGATTGATCGTTCAGGTGGAGAATCTACGAGTTATGCGAACATAAATCTCTGATGTTACGCCGACTGCCTCACACTTTACCCACTTCTGTTAGCCGGCCGCTACCACGTTATAGCACATCAAACGCCCTGAGATACCGGCCATAGAGTTGAAGCTGATCATTACATTTAAAGTCCATTACCAGTGAAGTTGCAACAAGATATATAAACTATCAAAGCTCAACGTGTTCGATATATTTTGATATTTTTGTAGCTGTTTTATTATATATTGAAGGTTGTTAAAGTATAATTCATATTTCATATACCTACCTAATAAATTGATAATATAAGAAATTATTAAATTATTGTAAAACTGCAAAAAACAAAATATCTATTCCATTTTCTCTCTTATTCCCTTAATAGTGTGTAGTCTATGAGTATTAAAGAATTTTATTTCGTTCCGTATTGAATATTAAGTTCATTATAATTTATAATTTTTTAAATGTTATTCATTATTACAAACTTTTATGGACATACTATTTTACAACTCCAATAAATTATTAAATGCCCTAATAGATAAAATGATGCGTGCAGTGGATATCAGACTGGGAGAAGCCGGAGGTTAGTTCGACAGATATGAGCGGAACAGCCGGTTATATTTTATCGGAAGTAACGGCGCCTAACATACAGCCAATTTCATAATGCCTCGCCGCTGCCTGCCGCCCGCCTCGAATGTGCCTCACTTATCAATTTGATATCTCTATCGGAGAAAATAATGCGCCAACGATGAATTTCCTACTACTCGTGTTATTAGTACACTATATTATTTTCAAATTGAAAAATAACACTCGACCATTACACGTTGTATATACATTTCAAAACATTTTTAAATTAAATCATATAGTAAAGCATTAAATCTACAAATATTTTGACATGACCTATAACGGAAGACGTCAACGTTGATATGGAATAGTAAAACATACGTCAAATAAGTCATCAGGCGTCAGTTAACTCAATTACACTGAGATCAACACGCGACTACCGGGCATGATTAACGTATTCACACTGTACACAAAAATGAAACTAAGTATCACAGCAGCAACCTTCATATTTGAAGTAACTCAAAAGCTCTCGGTAATCCTTCTCCATAAATCATTTAATAACACAAATGTGCAGTCACACTAAGCTATTCCTTCCGCTGTGAAGACCGGTTGTGATTTAAGAAGTAAAAAAGCTCACTCTAGCAATACAAATAAGGTTGAATATTCCTTGTATAGTTAACTTTCATAAGCTTTTAAAAGAAGAACGATAAGATAATTTCCCTTTCAAAAAGTAACAAGTATCAAGACAAATTTATTGTCTATAGTACAAAATGACAAACTCATTCGAAGTGATTTTCATATATAACGTATGAATGATGCGATAACAAATGGGTCTCCTCAGGTAGAGCGGAGGGACGCACCGTTGTCAACCCTTGACAGAGGGATAAATTGCTCGGATCATATTTAAAACAGAGCAATAGTCAAAATAAAAAACTTTTTATTGCAGATTTTGTTGTGTTTTATGACAATCATACAGTATTCTTCATATAACATAAACATTATTTAATTGATTAATTTAGGTTTCTATTCAATTTGACAAAGAACCATTATAAAGGCTTAGTCATAAAATCGATTTAGATTCTTTCGATAGTTTCCGTAACTAATGTCATAATCTACTTTTTATTTATTGTAATTTCACGCTTTTCCCCATATAAAGTAGACAAAAAGAATATCTAATAAGAAATTCGTTTAGTAATATCGACCTTACGTCGTTATGGAGATACAACTTATTTGGTAGCAATACCGTCTTAACCATATGAAGATGTACTGTAATGAATATGAATAATAAAAAAAAATCTACGAACTTCCTCCTTCATTTTTAATTAACAATTGCCATTGCGTCAAGGCCGCTTGCATTATCTTCATTCTATTGTTTTTGATTTTATTAATATTTAACTCTCTTTACTGATTAAATTCTAAATATTATATCCAATAATGATTATAAAAATCAGTTACGGTACGTGACTCAAATGTCTGGATAGCCTATAAAAGATTCGGTCGAGTATCGTTAATTTGCTCCTAAGAATTGAAGAATTCCGTTACTTTGTCATGGATCCCATCATCAGAACCTTACCAAACTCTCATCAAACTACCCTTGAAGTACATCCTATCCAATAAAAAAAGAATCATCGAAATCGGTTGGCGTGATATTGAGTTATTCGTCCATTTGTCGCGCACATACTTCCCATGGATTTCTCATGGATGCCACTGTCTAAACTTGGCTAAATTAAAATCGGACCACACGGAAAGCACCACCTTTCAAATAAAAGAAGAATCATCAAAATCGGTTCACCCAGTCCAAAGTTCTGAGGTAACAAACATAAAAAAAACATACAGACGAATTGAGAGACAGAATTTTTGGAAGTCGGTTTAAAAATATACTTATGGCTAACAGCACTTGGCTAGATATAAAATGATCAGGAGGTACATATATAACTGTAACAGAATACTGTTAAAGGAAAATAACGACCATTCATAGCTTTTAAATTTTATATTGGTACAAACTCATCAACCTTCTAATATTAATATTTAATAATCTATTAACCAATACTGTTGGAAAACTTATTGTTCACATTTGGATAATATCTCCTGATTAAAATAAAATCTTACAAGCAAGGAATCTTACAACATAACGTTAGTCGGAAAAGGCTTAAGCATATCCTTGTCTATAATAATTCGACGCAAAAAAGGGTTTAACAGTTAATTAATTTATAGCGAATGACTTTTATCAATGACACATAAGTTTATTTAATTAAATATGTAGAATTTACGAGTAGATCCTGATTTCCGATCCTATGGAGTTATAAAGTACTTAAGATATAAATATTATTTTATCATCACTTGTTTCTTCTTAAATATCGCCTGCTAAGCATAACCGGAAAGTGACCATTAAACTGGACCGATATAAAAATATTAATAACATGTCACGTCATACATTCCAACAGCGATTGTTGGCACGTGTATCTAAAATTAAATATATCCGAATCTCTTATTTAATGATTATATTAAGAATATTTTCCGTTTTTTCAAGACCCCAATTAAATTTGGATTGAATCTTCGAATACAAATAAATTAGAAGCAGAAAAATGATGTAGGTAGTTAAATGTTTTATTTCCTAATACTATTTTACGAGTTATTCATTATTGTATTATATTGTACTGTATAAATAATGGGCTCAAAAAATGTCGTTATGCTTCATTGCATGCCTAAAGCCCAAAACTATAACAAAAAGGTACTCGTAATCAACGAGGTGATCTACTTCCTAATCGAAATATTAAATCTTGTAAAAACGATAGTTAATAATTTTAAGTAAGCAATGCTTTCATCGAGGCCGAGGCAGGTGCAGTGAGAATCGGCAACAAGAGCAAGACGATGATGACGATCGTCTAAAAAACTATAAAAACCGTCACATTGTACCTAAAAACAAATTATCGAAGAAGAAATAAAGATTTATCACGGAAGTTGTTACAGTTGGCTGTCCATACAGATCATCTGAATTCAAAATAAAAAATAAATAAATGATTTGCTACTTTCAGTACTTATTATATTAATATAAATGTTCCTTTAAAAACATCGGAAATAGAATGCTTAATCGATTCAGAACCTTATGGTGACGTGACATTTGACTAAAATAATATGGCGAAACGAATCGCGTAAACTTTGTTTTGTGTATTGTTACCGCGGCCTTCGATTGCAGCGAAAACTTAAAACTAATAGCTACAACATTATTGTCTTAAATTCGTCATTATTATCTATGACTACAAGGAAGTCGATTTAACTTCAAGGTGAACAATAGTTAATTTCTGGGTTTGATGTTCTTTTATACAATATAATCGGTGGCATTGTCTAATAAAATTTAATTAATTATTTTCTAGAAATTTCTACAGGAAAGTTTCATACATGTTCACAAATGTATTTATAATGCCACGTATGAGGTACTGATACAGAGAACTCACATTAAAAATTAATGTCAAACGAAAAGATGGGGCCACTCTGCAAAATTTATTTCACATCTCCACTCTACCAATGACAAGAAAACTGTTACGGTTTGCAACGGTCTGAGTGTAACATTAAAAATTCAAGTCGTCTTTCCCACTTGTGTGAGGGATTGCCGCATACTCGCCTTTGGACAGCATTTATATTTTCTTTGATTTGAACAGAACGCATTCCATCAAGGAGAATTTTTGAATTTTTGTTTTGTGACTAACCAAGCGTGACCCGCCAAATAAACCAATTATTGGTTGCAACTTTTATTCACTAGGAGATGCCATAAATACATGAGTATTATTAATAAAATATGTAAAAGGCTTCTACATTAACGTTAAAGTACTTTTTAAAGCATGTACATTTCCTTGAATAATGTGAGCAATATAACCTTTGTTGTATGATTATAATAGTGACGAACACGATATTTCCGCTTGATATTAACTGTGTATTATTCTTTTAGTGCAGTCGTCAACAGTATTATGTACATACTCCTCGATTTTAAAAAGATGCGCAATAATAAATTGAACGACGGGTAGAAAGTAATTAATATCAATAACGCACTAAGTGTAAAAGATACTTATCCAGATTCAATTAACCTAGATTACGTTTGAATTGAGTCGTAAAAGCTTTGTATTACCTACTAATATATAAATGTATTTAATAGAAACATTTTAACAGCACCGCTACGACTTTACTATCCAATTATTATGTATCAAGTACTACGATGAAGTAAATCAAGTGCTTGTTTTTTGTATGTAAGTAATAATGTTAATAAAATTAATCCACCGCCATAATATATTGTTAGGTTTACTACCTCGTCCTACATTCTACAAAAATTTTGACATTTGATATTCAGTATTATTTTCGTTTTATTTAGAGTTTTCAGTATCTTACAAACGCTACAAAACCCTAAAAATAGTTTTATTACAATTACCTTTCTTAATTTACCAAATCAAATTTTAAATATGACGTCGAATCTGACTGTACAATATGGAACAGGTAGCTGTACACTATAGGCAATATTGTAGCGGTCACGGTACGCTATCACGATTCATTACACTTGACCGATCTACGGCAGATACCACTCAGCTATGCACAGTATTAGTCAAAATTTCCCCTTTTAAAAACATAATCAGAATATAAATTTACCAGTTAGCCAAATTATTAAACAAAATATATGAAACAAATGTATTAAATGGGAACCGTACATTTTCCGGAATAAAAAGTATTCTAACTCCTAAGCGTTATTCGGGTTATTATTCATCCAGGGTCATTCTGGCGTAATTGAGTAGCAAAAATTCATTTTATGGGATATATACACGTTTAATTTTAATAATCAATATGCTAAAGTAAACAACTCTTAACCATCTACAAACATTAACCAAGTTTGTATTCAAAATATTACATTTTGTTCATACGACATAAGGGTTAGATTTGGTTTGAAATGTGGGACAAGAGCTCAGACAGCGGGGCTGTGCACGCGCCGATCAGTTGTTATTGACAAATCGAAGGACAGGCTGCACACATGTCAGACTTGACGGTTTCCGTTTCATAAACTTTAATGGTGTGATTGACCCGACTTTGTTTGTGTTAGACGAGTTCACAACTGCAGTCATGACCATTTCGGTTAACTATTAATTGCTTAGCTGCAATTATCTCGTCCGTTGTTTAGGGAGTATGGTAGAAACAATTCGATAGGATATTGTATAAATCGATTTTCTGAATGTTGCGTGAATGAAATGGTCTTAAATTTTCTAATATTAATTAGTTATAAGTTCTAAATAATTTAACGTTACTTTAAACAACATATAACTAACATAGGTTGACAACGTTGACATACCAACGAAATAAAATTAAAATTGTTTTTGTAATAAACTTAATTAAAAACGAAACTAAAAGCAGCCCACTTCATAATTATCAGAGCAACTTAATCAGAGGATCACATCTCCTAATATACGACCATCCGACGAGTGAGATCTGACACGAAATTCCCTAAAAATAATATTTAAAATGGTAATGGGCCCCTGACTTCATAAATTGCCGCACCATATGTCCTCGTGCGCACCTACTGTGTACATAAATATGTCAAGTTTTGAGGAGAAAGCCGTTTTCATATTAAGTTGACTATGATTCTTGGGATTAAAGGTGAAAGCAATTAAAATTATCCAGCTTAAAACAAGGTAACTGGCTAAGCTATTATATCTTCTTTCTTCAATATAAAACACTATCAAGTATAGTTAATTCATGGATAATATCCACAAAGTCTAATATTATTTACCTACTTACAATAAGTAAATATTCACTTATTAGTGTAAGTGCTCATTTACAACGTCCTTTTTCAGGTTAAGTGAAAAAAATATATAAACAAGAATGTATGTACAATTTTTCTATCTAGGTACCTAAATAGGTACTAAAAAGTTATAACGTAAAAGTAAATTTAATGGGAACAGTAATCAAATTATCTTATATCTAATACATTATTTAACATAGGTATGATTAGTTTGATTGCATATATTAGGCTTCTTAATATTGAAACAAAGTCGTTTTAAGTTCACTGAACTCTTGTCGCTACCGATCGATAGACTCATACGCACTCATACTTATGAACAGTAAAATCGACTTAAATTATAATAAATACAATTTTTTGCACAAGACTTCTCGTGTCTTCTATATTAAGTATGTTATACAAATGCGTACGTCGTAACTTAGTATAATTTTCTTTTATTTTTCTTCCTGGAAAATGTTTTATTTTCAATATTATATTCATGCCCCGTAAAGATTCATTTAGTTTCATAAAATATGAAATCGGAGGAGCAGAAAAAACAAGATCAATAAAAATATCACTAACAAAATGGAATGGTTATTCATTTCTGTATAATATCTTATATTATAAGAATTTCCTTCTAAAGAAGTAGAGGGAATTTTTCCAAACAAAAATTTAAAAAGATAATATTCTTAACCAACTCTTTTTAATAATATTAATTTGCATACTTATAAACAAATGTAATTACAATGGCACTATTACAACAGACGTCGGCTAAATTTAGAAAGTGACTTTATAGTATTTATACTAGACTTGAAAACCTAATAAGCCAATGCTGTACGTACGTGATAAATGTCAACAATTTACAAATATATAAAAAAAATAACAAGTAATGTTCCATTCAGTCATATATGCAAATATTGTAACTCCATACACGCAATAGGAAGTAAAAAAATCAAGTAAACCGTTTGTACTAATTTAAAGGAAAAGAGATGCAGATATCCTATACTTTTAGAAAATACATACTTATGTATTTGTAATCACGTTCTCAAAAACAATTTCAAAGGCATTTACAACATAGATATGATGGATATCCTAGGATATAAAAAAGGCGTTTTCGCCTTATTTTTACACAAAAAGATTTGCCCGCACAATATGATTCGTAATTTCTCCGCCTGAGTAGTCTTATCACTAATGGCTAATGCTTTGGCATACTACGAGAGGTCAGAAATTTCTGTTTTTATTCTTATAATATCACTAGCGACTCACCCTGGCTTCGTTCGGGTTCGTCCCTAGCTACGTTTTACTTTTTTAAGCTTAACTGGAATTCAAACCGAGAGTTATAGCAGTCATGGTCACGGGAGAGACTAAGGTGTTATAACAGACAGTCAGTGCTTACCGAATTATTTTTTTAAAATGGCACTAAAGTAAGAATTACTTTAAACCAATGAGTTTAACAAATATTATTTTTGCTTAAAAAAATATTAATTTTAAGGGCTATATCTTTTAATGATTTAAATTATTAGTATCTAGTATCATCTTTATACATATACTGTATATTCAATATATTGAAATTGATGTTAGAAAATATGTAATTTTTTTATAAGAATATATTTAAATTATTTAATTTTCTTTTGCAAAAAATTTATTTAACACACAGCAACATTAATTACAATTACCCATATTTTTCGTAAGGTTTTTAAATTTCATTTCTTTTCTTTTGTTCTCAAACAGGTAGGACAATTTATGAGTAGGTATAATATATCAATGTTGACAAATGTTAACATCCCCTTTCATGGTTATAGTTTGGACAATAATACAAGTTAATAGAAGATAGACGATTTTTAATTCCCTAAGTTAAGTAATATTTACAGTACAGTGTGTAAATAATTTCATATGATTATTATTATTATTATTATTTTTGTTAATTGAATAACAAAAATTAATACAAAAAAGACCTTAGTAGGTTTAGATCTTAAAATAAAAAGAAGAATTGCTTAATTCGTACAGAGGAATAAAGTTTAAATAATAATTAAAAATACTTATTTAGTAATTATTTCTTCTTTTTAACTAAAAAGCTTTCGGGGTAATTATTTGGTCAGCATGAGAAAGCTAAGCTCGGAATTTTACTTGAGAGTGCTGAGCGAGACCCCATCTATGACCAAAGAAAACAATAAATCCTAATGACAGCGCGCCCTTTGGGCACCCTCGGAAGTCCGCTATTTTGAACTATAAATAAATGTGTAGATGGATTGATAAATATAAATATTAGGGGCGAAATGAAGAAAAACAATGTTTATGAAACTGGTGTCGCTCGCTTCATAACAGTGAGTTACGACTTCCGACGCATGCAAACATATGGGCTCTATGCGGAATAGCAATTTTTTCTAATACTGCTGTAGTTTTACCTTACGATCTCTAGGTACGATAAGAACAAGTCTTTAAGTACGAAGCAATTAAATTGCTAAACTAATTAAATATTATGTTATGAATAAAGTTGCTTGTCATGAAATATTTCAACTGATGCAATTAACGTTCTATATTATGATAATTAATTACCAACATTGCATCGCTATCGTATTCAATGTAATTCGTTATTCGCAATTTATAACCTCGAATCCTACTATATTTCCTTAAAAAATAAACGTATATGAATAATTCATTGGGCAAAACGTGAGCTAAGAATATTTTTTTATTATAATTTCTAAGTATATTTTGTCTTACGTAGAAATTGAAACGGTTTGAAAATTGCGAGTAGACAGCCAAATCGAAGCGAGTGTCAAACAGGGTTCATTGGTGATAAATTTTCTTAATATAATAAGATTAACAGAACGAGCATGCGTAGACGCGGGCCGCCGCGACAGACGCGACGGGACGTTAGTCACTGCGGCTATACTTAGCCGATTGCATTGTCTTCTGAAATATCTATTAGCGATTATTGACAAGGCATCGGCACGCGAATTCTCCTCACGGTAGGTGCGGGAGCGTCGAACTGCTATAAATATATTTTATGTGCGATCACACCGCAATAGGCGGAGTAGTATGTGATAAACGATTATGTTCTGCAGAAGTACGTTTAAAATGAACCCTTTTTAAGCGAGTTGATAATGGCTGTTTGCCCTTTATGCATAAACTCACCCGAGCACCTACTTACGTATATAAATAATAAGAAGATATTAAATAGAATTCTGTTAATTGTTTACAAGTTTGATAAAAACATCTAAATATTAAAGTTTCAAAATTATACCAAACCCACCTTTAGACGAAGCAAGTGTTCAGCCTTTGTTTTTATTTCAATACACAGAATCATTAATGTACAACGAACAATAAATATTGTTGTTAATAGGTGTTATTTATTATACTTCCACTTATTCAAGACGACACGTTTTTCTCAGTTTGTAGTGACTCTACTTGCTGTGCCAACGGTCGTGGATTCAATTCCCACTAGAGGAATTGTGTGATGAGCACGATTGTTTATACTCCATGCATGGGTCTTATTTATAATAAGTATAAGTATGTATTTTAAGCTATATATGTATTGCCTTGCCACCATTATTTATTTACCATAAAACTAGATTGTAATGTCCCAACATACTTTTTTTTCTCTCCACATAGGACACAAATAAAATCAACAATATTCAACATATACAAGTAAGTGCCTACAGCAGATATAACGAACATGATTGCATTAACAGTCCTAACAAATTAATGAATTCACGTCAAAATTGCAAACTGAAAGTACAAATTGATACAATTCGACAATTGATTACAATATGCACACAAAGCGCTATCGCGTCCACAAACACGGACGAGCAGCGAGCGAGTCGCAGTCAGTCGCCGCCCGTCCGCCGGCCGACGATTCATATCGAGCGACAGCAGCTTTTCATTTTGTATGTTAAATTAAATTTCCATGAAACAAGATTGAATTTTTCGCAATCAGCACAAGCGGGGCTTGTCGGAACGAGTTTATGTAATTTTATACTATAACTACATAGATGGAATATCCTACGCAGCCTACACATACGGCCTAGTTGAAATAAACAAAAATTTTTTAATGATTTTAATTAACGCAGAGGACTGCCTGATAGATTCGATATTTTTATTTATTATTGCGACATAAATATCGACGCTACCTAAGATGATTGATGATAATAAAATATGTATTTCTTATTTCAAATCAAATTAAAATTCAAAAAATTATTTACAATAGAGACAACATAATATATAAAGATGAATATTACATAAATGTGTCGTAATAATCAAATGAAAACTGTCACAAATGAAAGTGTCGAGCGTGACCGCGGCAGAGCAGCGCGGCGGCTGCAAGCTAGCATCGGCTTAGCTAATTTACAATTTAATTATTAGTCCGGATGATACATCGTTAGTGCGCGCCAAACCGAGTTTATGCGACTAATCAATTGTTTGACGCGGCCGCTGCAATCACACGCCGCACGCTGCCACCCGCCTCCGCGCAGGCCGCAACTTCATTCTCTAAAATCATTGCAATAATTTAGCCTTTATACTCCTTATCAATACATTAAAACATATATTTAACATGATTTCCGGGATATTTGAAAAAGTAAAAAAAAACAATTCAAATACAAACTTACTATACTTTGCCTGAAAGATATACAAAGAAAGTATTCTCAATCTTATAGACTGCCTTCTACAATCGTACGTTACGTACGAGTATTTATACGCCGCTCGATACTATTCAATCGAGAAAACAATGCGTGTTCACGTCTTGGCTGTTGATTAAATATAGCTTTAGATTCCATCAAACGGGCGACTTGATCGAAGCGGCGACTCTATGGATTTATGCGTTAAATATTCGACAGGTGCCAAGTGTGTCGATAGTAGAGTTCGATGACTAACAATGCCCCAAATGATATTCAAATGTCAAATAATTTGAGCATCTGCCCTGCGCCCAGCGCGGATGCGGCGTAACGCTTCACGCTTGGCAGCTATTGTACAATTGTATGCATTACCGCAACCGGCGTAAGGTGATCAGGTGGTGACCCTATCATATCTGTAACATAAATTTAATTTCAACGTTGTAAGTACACAATATTCTAATAGGAATATTTTCATTTCGTTATAATATTAGCTCTACACTTTAATTTTTATTTATGAGATTTATCTTTACATAGGTAAGGCACTTTGCGAAGTAAGTAGGCAGAAAGAATATAAAAACTTTTTGTTTCGTTTCTGTTTTCAATCAACAAAATTCACACTTATAACTCGTAAATAAACTTAGACGGTAATTGAATCTGGTACTTTCGGCATCTAAGCTACTAGTTCATAGTAGAGATAGTACATCTCTATACAAAAGATATCTGACTGCGCCATACAATTCTGAATAAAATTTGATTAAAAATTGCATATCTAATTGTTACTATACATATATAATACCACTTACAAAACTCCTACACTGCTATTTTGTTAGCATTTTCTTTATAATAAAAAATAAGTACCTAAATCGTAAATGTAATTAAATGATAATTTATACTAAAATAAATTATATAGTACGTACACATTTTTCTAACTAGAAATTATTAGTCATACGTACTAATAAGACTGGCACAAGTTAATTATAACAGACAGACGTAGCAAAATATTGTAGAGTTGCGTGAAAATTTATCATACTTTTGAAATGTTTAACACAGGAAATATACAAATATACCTTTTTGACTTGTTTAAAAGAGAGAATTCGAGTGAGTCGTAATATGAACATTCACAATTCGCTAATCCCGCACCGCTACCGTTACATAAGACAGCTGAGTAGAATATAAATGTAAAACACAATAAATTTCATGCCCCGTAGGAAATGAATATTCATCACGAAATCGCCATGCATATTCTCTTTTGCTTCAGAATTTTGTGTTCCCTACAAACATTTTGGTTTCAAGCAAAAAATAAACCTTATCTGCATGTGTCATAGTCACAAATCGCACGGACAGCGTAGAACATTAAAGTGCGGGTCGGCGCCTCAACGAGTTAGCTCTCGTAAATTTCAACATATAGTAAAGTGATTTACGAATAATTGTTGTGTTGGCGTATAACTAGAGAAATCTTTCCGCTGTTTGCCGTCGGTTAATTTATATTATGAGGCTTAGGTAATTCGCGAGCCACGAGTAATTGTTCTATACAATAGCTTTTGTCATACTCTTATCTCTCATAGAACGTTTGTCTCTCTTCAAAGCCCGTCTACAGAACATTCGCATGACATTAATTATGAGTCGTAAGTAAGGATTTTAAAACAATTGAATATTATTCATTAATGCTTGAAAGCTTAACTATTGACATTGAAATCTTTTCACCAAAATGTTTCATATAATGTGTACAACAAAGTCGTTTAAAATATTTAACATTTACAAATCAATTAAATAATATAACAGACGCATATAACCAGATTAATTAAAAAATATTAACATATATAATGTTAATTTATTTTCATATACTTAGGTACCATATAAGTACATAAGTATTAATGTATTTTATCTATTATAATTTCTACGATACACTTTTTATGATAGAATGTCCAATAAATGAGCATCTGATAAAATTTCAAGGTAGGTTATATTTTCTCGCAATACATATATGATGAAGACGCAGCTTTAAATTTTAGTATTATCGTGTTTGTAGCTACATTTACTATGAAAACACTTCATTAAACGTTGAGGCAAATGAGACAAGGTGTTTCGGGCGCTAATCGAAACATGTGTTTATCGTAACTTGTGAATCGGCCTGAAGCGAATTTAGTTTTCGCACAATGCAATTTGAGTGCATATTACACAACGAACGAGCTACGAACGCTTTTTATTGCGGCATCGTGAGATCTTATCTTGGAACTGCCACTTCCAGCAGGCAAATTTCAGATTCCCTTAACAACGCCCCCAATTTTGTACTTTAACACCTTAAACCGATGGATCCTTATCGGCCGACGCCTATCGCATAGCACTAGTGTGCGCTTGAGCTCAAACATCAAATACACACGCACTCTATCGTACATGTTTAAAGAATTCAACATAAAATCAGCAATAAAATTGAAAACATTTTGTTACGTTTTAAATAAGTTTCGCGCTGTGGACTGCTCCCGTCAAACAACTTTGATCTTTGTTCTCGATTCGAAATGAACAAATTCGTACGCTTGTTTTAAAACTAAAATTATTTCTGGATCGATAAGAAGCGTTAATTTTACAAGCCAGTGATAATTTGCTAACTTCCGACAGAACATCGCCCTAGTTGAATCGTTCCAAACACTTGCCACAGAAAATTATTCACCTACCTATTCACAAAGGAAAATCCCAATTACCCACAAGTACCTACCTCCATGTACATTCTCACTCTGTTAAGTTATAAAGTCACTAAGCTCTCATATTGCTCATGTTTAGAAAACTAATATCAACATAATTTAATAAAAAATGATAGGGTTTCTTTGGTCACTACTTACATCGTAAGAATAGGTAAATCTTGAAATTGCCAGAAAGACGAAAACTCCAAATGTTTGCCTGCAAATTAAAATATTTTTTTACAACTGGCTACTTTATTTTTAATCGTATAGAAACAGAACCTATTAAATTAAGTTTTGACCTCCGCGCTATCTATGTAAAATACTTCAAATTATTGGTAACTAGTAGGTACATACTTTCCTTTTTTTAGATTGGCAAATTATAAAACTGAATATTTCATCGATCACTTTTATGTTTAATTTAAAGTTTTCTTTCAGCCCTTTTAACGTCCCACTGCTGGGCACGGGCCTCCCTCAGTACGAGGCCATAGTCCACCGCGCTGGCCTAGTGCGTGTTGGCGGACTTCACATATCTTTCGAAAACTTGCTAAGTTTTCTCAGACATGCAGGTTTCCTCACGATGTTTTCCTTCACCGTAAGACAAGTGGTAATCATGATAGAAATGATTCGCACATGAAAATAACAGAGGCACGAGACCCGGATTTGAACCCGCATCATTCGGTTATCCAAGCGAGCTCGTTACCGCTGGGCTACCACTGCCTTTTAATTTAAAGTTAATTAAAAGAAATATTTTTTGATATGGGCACACTCGATTAGTAAAACTATCTATAACGCAAATTAAGAACAATTTCAGTAAAAATATACAAAATACGATCGACTAAACGAATGCAATTTATTCTGATATCAGTCTCGTAATGAAGGTATAATATATTATTATTTTTTTAATTAAGGCAGGAAATATAGAAGGACATACCTACTAAATAAATTACTTGTTGTTATGTTAATAAGTCATCGAAGTCTGTTTACTTACTTATTGATATAAAGCTCTACATTGTAATTAATACCTAATACCTACATACCTTCTAATATCTATTATATTAATTAAAACATTTTGTATTATTTTTGAGAAATTTCAAAAGCTAGTAAACTTAACATTAAAAAATATAATTAAAATTATTTTAATACAGACATCCATATTCTTTCCTTTGCGGGATTACGAAGACTACACTTCAGTGAGACGAAGATATTAACGGCAAATTTGCATTTTATCATTTGTTATTTGCTTTTCTGAAGGGTACAAACTTCTGTTAACCCACGCAAACATTTGTTTTGCACCAAACTCATACTTGGTCGTACCTCTTAGTATTAGCAAAACCGTAGTAAAAGTGATCTAAATTTATAGCAACCGCTATTTTCATATTTTTGTTTAGCTTAGGTACAGTGGTCCACTGCTGGACGAAAGCCTCCAAAGAGCACCAACTACCCGAATATGGACAGCATGCATTTTCTTATACCTAACCTACCTTATAATTATATAAGGAAATATAAATCATTTATTTTAAAAACAAAACCTAATTATGGCAAGCCCATTATATCCGAGAGGTATAATATACTTATCGCATTAAATCTATGACAAAAAGTCATTATTGACAGCAAATTGTTCGACCTATAACTACTGTTGCCGATTCGCATGAAAACCAACGCACCCATCAGAATTATTATAATTACACTTTTTATTGTATCGATATTGTATTGTTCAGAGCAGGTCGTAATGGATCATTTCGTTGTCCAAATTGAAATAAAGGCATTTGTAATCGGTTGAAGTACAGCATGAATCGAATTTTAGCGGCTTCTTTAGCACAACGGTGGTCGAACGAATGCGCTTTTTGAGCTATATAATACCTTTTTGCTTTTTAAACGTTTTCTTTTTGGTTACTCGAACTGCAACATGCCTATAACGAATAACATCGCCTTACTTCGCCTTAATTAGTTTTATTGTAATTAAATACTTCCTAAATCTGTACTCATTATTCTGAATAAAAAGCTAGATGCAAACTGCATGCAAACATAATAATTAATGCCTCTTTAAGATTTAGTTTCGGGCACTTTGATAAAGGTCCATAGTCATCACAAATCAGAGTTAACGTAAGGCGTTGGCGCAAATCTTCGATAAACTATGGAATAGGTAGTTACACGATCTCGAACCGCTTACAAGTTCAAACCATGAGGTACATACGACACGACAGATTTGCGAGCTTCGGCTGACCATAGGCGCTTAGCAAGGCCGTCCACCTCCATATCCCACACCTGCATAGAGCACATACAAACAAGCGATAATAATCTCTATGTATAACGATTGAAATACTAAAGTCTAAGTTTGTATTAGGCATATAAAAACAAAAAATATTTATCGATATATTTTCTAAAGGTAGTAAGGACAATTTACAAAATCTTGTACCTACGGCTTGTATTATACCCTAGTTTAATTTGGAAGTCATACAAATGGTACGTTTCAATACGTTTTACGGGCCTCCCTTTAAACGAAGGGAGTCATGGTCCACCACGCTGGTCAAGTGCTTGTTTTGGCCAAGGCTGACGTCACATGTCTTTCGAGAACTTGCTAGATTCTATAATACACGCAGGTTTCCTCACGACGTTTTCCTTCACCGTAAGACAAGTAAAAACCGTAAGGAATGTGTGAAGGTGAATATCAGGTGCGAGACCTCAGACCCGGATTTGATCCCGCTTTATTCGGTTACCCAGATGATCGATGATTAATTTATTTTATTATAATGATGGTCCATGGCCATAGTAAAACATAGTATGTGAGTAGTAAATATAGCGATTACCACTAGTGTTCTTCCAGTAGTCGAAATACGATCATTATCATTTTTATTAACAACGGGAAAACTCGCCAATAGCCACTAAACAATAAGAAGCTATTTAGTTGACAAACAGAAGGTAAAAATAGTCCTAAGAGATATTACTTAAGTTAATAGAAAAATATTCTATTCAGTGTAATCACAAAGTTTGTGATTATAAAATATGAAAATAAAATACAAATTAAACCCACATTAAATATAATAATAACTTGCGACTCACCCTCGCTTCTCTCGGGTTCGTCCCTAAGTTTAACGTCATCGAAGCCACTGGTTTCGTTAGTTAAAACAAATAAATTTTCTAAAATATAACCTCCTCCTTTTTTGAAGTCGGTTAAAATGTACGCCTAAGTTACTCCTTACACAATTAGCTATCTGCCAGTGAAAGTCCCGTCAAAATCGGTCCAGCCTTTTCAGAGATTACCCGAAAGAAACAGACAGACAGACGAACATTTTAAAAATTGTTTTAGTGTTGTTAGTATCATATATACTTTCATATGCATTTAGTGAAAAGCTGTTAATTTCAAATTAAAAACAGACACTTCAATTTCATTTATATGTATAAATGTGTAGGTAGACTTGGAAAGTAGTTTCACTTTATTTACAATAAAAAATTCCGTACATGCAAAGAGGCCTATTATTAACTGTCATTAATGAGCGTTATAAATAACTAGTGACTCATCCGCGCTCCGCTTTGGTTCATTCCCTGAGTACGTGTTAACGGTAAGTACAGATTTCTTAAAAATGATATATTTTTCCGCAGTAAATATATTAGTATCCTAAACATTGACCCGGACAAGCTATCATTATACCAAATTTAATCAAAATCGGTCCAGTGGTTATCTCGTGATGCGGTCACAGACAAACAGGCAAACAAAAACTTTAGAAACTATAGAGTCGGCCACTCGTGTCGTTAATAATTACCATTTCATTATGGTTTTCCAAAAAAAATATATTATGTTTAATGTACAAATTCCAAGACTTAAAAAACAATTGAGGGATACATGGATAAGTCACTAGTATAAATTAAAAGCAATACCTACCTATTCAGAGGTTAATTTGTATGAACTGGCCGGGTTCATATGAAAAATACTACTAACTCATCCTCGTCCCTGTGTACGTTTTAACGGTCAGTACAGAATAGAAAGATAAATAGTCTACTAGAAATTTCCGCGGCTCCGCCTGCGTTCTAAATACTATTAAAAAACAAAGGGATTGGTGGTAAAAATCATTAAAAAAATAACAACTTCGTCTAAAAATAAAAATAAAAAAATCTGAAGAGGGCCACCCTTATCACCTAGGTCCTAGGGGAATAAAAAATAGCCTACGACCTATTCTCAGACCTACCAAATAAACACGAAAAATTTCATAAAAATCGGTCAAGCCGTTTCGGAGGAGTTCGTAACAAACACTATGAAACAAGATTTTTATATTATACTAGCGGACCCGACAGACGTTGTCCTGTCCGCATGCGCAAAACAACGTTGCCTAGCAACGACTTGTTTATAATTGGATATTTCATTTATTGTGTAAATGTATAAATAGCTAATTAATTCAAAAAATACATGTTGTAGTGGACCGAATTGTGAATCTAAACCATTCTCGAATGCACTCGAACACGCACAAAACATTTCATCAAAATCGGTCCAGTCGTTTAGGAGGAGTTCAGTCACATACACACGCACACAAGAAATATATATATTAAGATTGGAAGGTTAGAGAGAAGATAAATTATACTTATTATATTATACTATGTTGATTATAATCTATAACTTTCCTCCATAAACGGACTAACTAATACAAAAAGAAACGAACTCTGCCTATTTATAATATAAGTACCTATAGTAGTTATCCTCATTTTATTTTCTCGTCTTTGTTATAAATAATAAAAAGCGCGTTTCAAAAGCAATTTACAAAAACGTAATAACAAATATGAAATCGGGTATTGAATTATAATGTGTGTCTCACAATTCCGTTGGTGCACTGCCAACAATACCCAATTATAGCCCCCGATGCTTTTTATTAATTACATTTCTCGGGCTTTCGAGGCCTTTGTATTTTAATTCAGATAAATTCACAGCTTTCTTAGAAAAGAGCGGCCACAGTATCGAGACGTTACGCTTCTACCAAATGAATGACTTTATCATGTCGTGTGCTACGAATACAGATACTGTAATGAATATGTACGCGGTAATAAAAGGTTTTTGTAAATGTTTTACGCGAGCAAATAGGCCTATCGGGAATGGTAGTTATCAAATTAAGATGCGAAGGCAACTGAGCATTACATTGGTAACGGCGATTGCGCAAGTAGCCTTGTAATTGTTTCTTTTTATCACATATCATGTAGCTATTTGCAAACAGTGCACTTACATCATGGATTATTTACGTTCAATTTATAACTCGTCACTTTCTTAGCGTCCTATTTACATGCCGGATAAAATAAAGTAAAACAAAAATGCTCGTTCAGCAAAAATGCACTATAAATAAAATGAAACTAATAACAATTTTATCACATTAAATTTAAAAGAATTCCGTGTAAAATAATTATTTTAAATGCCAAACTGATACAAAACAGTGTTTAATTTACGTAAATACAATAGATATCGTAATTTTGATAAATCGTGGAAGAATGTCCGCATATAAAAAGGTGTGGGTAAAGCCGTTCTGCCAGTGCGAATGAGGTTATTGCCAGAATTTGCAAGTAGATACACTTTGTGAAGTACAAAGTAGCAAACTGTTTTTAGTGTTACACAATATTCTTCTACATTCGTTTAACAGTTAATATGCATTAAAATAAATTTGGTATTTAAGTTTTAAGCTACCATTATGATTTATAAAAAACCTATGTAGGTGTGTAGGTAGTACTGTGTATTTACAACACCTGCACCAAATTTTAATTATCCAGCTTTTTTTAATAAATATTTTGGCTTTTTTTGCTATTTTTTATGGAAGAGAGCCCTAAAGGGGTTCGAAGGCGAACGAAGCGGGGCTGGCGCAGAGCCAACAAGGTGAATGCCACGAGAGCCACGCAACCCACTTCCAACACGCGGAAATATTGCCCGTCCTTCGATCAATCTCCTATATGAGTAGTGAGTACAAATCTAAATGCTATAACCTTTTTGCATTGATATCATTTAAAGCGAGCTTTTTAAAACGTTCTCCTTTAAAATAAATAGGTACTTTCACTTAGTTTTTAAAACACAATACAATAATTGGAACTTGAAATTAAACGATATCAAATAAGAAACTAATAAACATTTCATTTCTTATGAGATTTGGTTTCTTCCAAATTCTAATAGGACTATCAAATTTATATAAGTACCTATATTGTAATGCAATATGTATATTGCCGGCTGTAAGTCTTTACGAACATTATTGATTAGTATAATTATAATATATGTGACTTAAGAGTTAAATTCAATATTGCTTACATCATATGTATTAATATTATTTTTCTCAATATAGTTATGGTGCATATAAACCAGCTGAAATGCAAATTGATATAATGCAGGAAACGTCTGAGTGGATCTCACAGCGGGCGCCTATATCGCATGAGTCCCATAAGTTCGTTTACATACGACAGACTACTGTATTTGCATCCCAAATGTTCGGTGCGACCGCTCGTTGGCCCGACTTATCTCTCTTCCCGGCAAAATATTACAGTTTGTGCAATGCCACTCACAATGTGCATATCTGAATGTCAATAAAGGCATAAAAAGGCAATTGGAGGCGTTCCCCGCGCAGACGAGGCGGATGTGCTTTCCACCAATGAGCGGGTCGAGCTGGGCATATTCATAACGATATTACCGCCGCCGTTGCTGCCGCGTCATCATAATTCATATATAATAACCCTTCCGACGACGGCGCGATGCCGCGCGCCGCCCTGCGTCTCATTCACTCGCCGCTTATCTTCCCGAGCGGAACAGAGACGCTCACCGACACCCACTTGATCATAATTCATAATTTTATTTCTTAAAATATAGCTAGCCATTCCCACACTCCAGATCTCTTCTCATTTGTAAATCGGATGGTAGCCGTGTGTTTATAAGAAAATACACTGCACTGTTTTAACTAATCCTGTAATATTTATTGGAATAACAGAATAGAGATAATGTTTATTTGAAATATAAGAAACAGAACTTCTTGGGTATGTAGAGACGATGACAGCTATTTGTAATTGGAATATGACGGGACGCGTGCGCGTGCGCTCGGGGCGTCTCATTCGTCAGTTTATAAATAGAACTCAGCGTCTGCGCCGTGACGACTCACGCCATTAATTTATATGAAATAACTGTCGGCAGTCAGAAAAATAAGTTCAATCGAGAACGGCCTTCTAAACGATAATATTTATGTTTTACGAAGTGGCAGACAAGTCCGACTCATGTGTTGACGTATGTACATCAGAAACTTACATATTTATTTACTCCTCAGGCTCGGAAAGATTCATTTATTTTATATAGCTGAAACATTTTGTGTCTATATCTTAATGTACATTTTCATTTAATAAAAAGGATAATGTTTAAAATACAAAATAATACAGGTAGGTACTTTGTTACACTGACCTCTTATGTCACAATGTAAATTGGTAAAAATTTCGGGCAGAACATTATTCTTATGGATTGTACTTAATAAACCTCATAAAATGTTTCCACACATCTTCGCAAATTCAATAAAGTTCCGAAAATATAGATTTCAGACGTTATGATCCTCACGAAGTACGCAAAAGACAAGTGAGACATAAATTCGTTAGCGCGCGTGTAATCGTCACGAATATACCAACAATAATTCACAGCATTAAATTTTAAAGTTGACATCAGAAAGAACATCTTATAAAGCTATAAGTCAGCTTCATTTTAAATTATTCCCTTTTCAAGTATGTGTCATATGTATACATTTTCGCGTATTTATTACAAACATGTGCACATAATTAAATTGCATATAATATTGCCGATAATTTAACTTTATTTAAAAGTAAGAGATATACCTATAATACATTTTTATTTTGAAACAATCTTCTTTTCCTTATTAATTAAGATAATTTTGCTAAGCAATGTTTGCTGCAAACTGCAGCAAATTCATTAAGCACACAATTCAATGATCATTCACTACGAAAGATAACCGATATCAATCTAATGGATTCTTAAGCTACCCGAAGTGAACTCGAATTCAAATCTAAAGATATTTAAACACATCGCCCTCGCGCTGCTCTCTCCATAAATAAAATAAATACAAATATTTTCACGTAAACGAGTAACTCGAAAGCGTTCATTTACATTTGTGAATGTAATAAATGGGGTATATTCTAAATACAAAATTAATTTAAACTGGAAATAGATCGTATTTTGTTTGAATATATCTAAACTCATTTGATTAGAACAGAAACAGACCTAAATACTTTACAAATAAATAAATTCGTCATCTGTACTCTTATTTATAAAACGGTAAACGGCTCCTGAATAAAAACTTCATAGCATAATCATTTTAAATTGCTAACGGACCCAACATTTTTAATAGACGTCAAAGTCAGCGTAATTAATTATTTTCGCATACGTTTTTCATTTCTACTAGCAATATCAATTGTAAATTATGAAGTAAAGTGGGTAGTGGGTACTTAAAATTGTTCAATATATTATCATTTTTAATGTTGGCAGACATGTTATTTATATTATTAGTAAAAAATAATGTTAATAAATAAAGTACGGTATACTTATTTATATTATTATTTAATACAATTGAATCGTTTGCTTATATATTTACCAATGCAATGTATCAGAAGAAAGGGTTGCCACACCTGCACGTACTCTTTTCCCATACCCTTTTACAGATTTACGGCTACGTATTGAGCCAACAAATAAGATCATCCAAAAATGCTTCTAAAAAATATAATAAGAGCAACACAAAAAGCTCAGCAAGACACGTCTACGTCGGCTGCGCACCATTGGTTGTGCGAACAAAGAAATATTGCCGCGCATTATATCTGCTCTCCAAAGCTAAATTATTTAACTTTCTTATTTTGGGAACAATAAGACATATTGCTGGTTTATTTAATTAGTGGATTAAATTATTGATTTTGAATGGGGCTTCGTCTTAAATGTAACTTCAATAAGTTACAGAGAGAGTACTTATTTCTATCTAATATACTCGTAGTTTAAATGTTCATCAACCTTTTTTGTTTTATGATATCAACCACAATTATTGTAATTAAAAATTTGTTGAACATATTGGTTTAACACAAACAAAAACTGTTTATTCTCTACAAAAAAATTTTAGAGAAAAGTTAATTAGCTATATTTTTGTTATTTAGGTATATAATAAAATATTACTAAGTAATTAAAACTAGGACCTAGCATAATTCTAATTTTATATCAAATTGTTAACAATAGTTAAAGAATTTGGCTTAACTAAGTTTCTTTTTAAATAAAATAGGTATAAAGATTTGGCAAGCAGTTACGATATCTGTCTAAGCGATCGTCGGTCATCACTCGTTGGTCCTAGTGTAGTTTATAACATATTTTAGTGCACCATAAACAAACATAGCAAGAGTTTACAGCTCCTGACGGTCTCGACGCACATTCGAGCCATTGTGCCTCTTATAATTTTTATTAGGGGCAATCCGTCCGGCTTGATTTACTTCTTCCCGAACTGATGGATCTTTCATTTAATTTACGATTCTACCCTAGTGTTCTGAACGTAATAAAAAGCTACAAAACAAGCAAAAATTACTGTGGCGAGTTATAGTCTCCATTTTTTATCTATTTACAAATGTAATTAAACATACTCAAATAATAATATCCCACTTAAATTTCATTATTGTGAAAAAATATTGGTTAAAATTTTTAAATAATATTTTTGTATATTGAACTTTGTTTTTCATTCACAAATTTAAAGCATAATTATTTATCTATGGAATAAAGCAATAGCACTTATTGAGTTATATTTAACTTATTATTTAAATTTTGCTGAGAAATTTTAAAATTCCATGTTCATATTTTTAGTGCCATTCCTGCGAACGGCCCACTGCGTCTTATCACTCTGACAGACTCTTGGCAAAATATCAAAGATTGTTATTATTGTAATGACGCTTCTACTCATAATGCTATTGCCTTGGCAAATGTCTTCATATCTTAAATAAGTCATAAATTCTCAAAACATTAACGTCAAGTCCAATTCTAAATCACATTCATTGATTTTTTATGTTTTACATACAAACATCTACAAATAACCTTTCAATAAATAAGAATAGCTGGGTCCTTGCAATCCTTTATGTTCTAATTTATTCAGTAAAAAGTTAATTCAAAGCAAAAATTTTAATTATTCCTATGTATGTCATGACCGAGCGAACCCAACACGTTCCCGGTGCGTCTCATTTGCAAGTAACAGGACGTTATAGACCCACGAAGGCAATAAGATAAAAAGACGCTCAATAAGGCGCGATCACAGGCAAAAATGAAATAAATTGCCGCTGAATAAGAGTGCTGTGTGCAATTGAGGCGAACACGGTGCTCATTAGACGGCCGACAGGGCACCACTCCGCCTGCGCTCTGCTTGGCCCGCAGTCTGGCGACACGTTGCCTAACAATTCCAATATATGCATTTTTAATGAGTTCATAATACTGTTCAGAAATCCTTAAAGAGATCTACGTAGCAAAGTTTACGAGAGTCCAAGAAATACACAAAGACTTAATTATTTAGTGTAAAGGGTGGACCCTTTGCAGAAAAGCTGTAAAACAAGTGAACATTAGCATAACAAAGATGTAGATTTGGAATAACAAAGTAAGCTTTTTTCTACTAGATTTCACTTTCAGTTATTAGTTCTAATTTAAAATGCAAATGACTTTATTATAAAAGAATATACAATGAATGAGTCGATATAGAATTTGTTCAAAACCACAGCCTGTAGTGAAACAATGTATTAACTACAGGAGCCACCGTAGCACGTCGTGACGAGACAAAAAGTTATTTCTCTCGGACATGAAATCGAAACCGGAGAATAATGGAAGGAATGTCGTACTTTGCATACAGCGGAAAATTAAAAGATTTTTAGTTTTACTAAACGGGCAAACAAAAAATCCTTAGAGTGGACACTGTCTTACATTTACATTTTTTATGTAACAAAAATTTATACACTATATTCTAGAAATTCTCACCTTTGATGATAGAGATTATGTAATATAAAAATAAATTTGAGCTATAATTAGAAAAAAGTTGATAATTTTATTGCTCCATTGTTCAAATGTTTTTTTTAATTCTGTTTCTGCCAGAACTGTTTTACCGTGTTCATCATCAACACTCATTTATAAGAATTGATTTTGCCACTAAATAAAAAGTATTTTCGACTCTACACTATCTGTTGTGTCAGTAACAAGGGTGGTAGACGAGCGAGCGTAGTGTACGTCACACATCTCCACGCACCATTTGCAAGCACCCGAGCGCATCCCGTCGCATCCCGCCGCATCCCGCGTCATTCCGCATCTCGGCGATCCCACATCAGAAATAGTATAATGTCATATCAAATGTCTGTAACTCTGTAGACGCGTGCCGTGTTACGACGACCCTTGCCTCCTTTAGCCACTACGCCGCAGAACGATACTATGTGCTTCTGAATATGATTATCACATTACACGACTACAAATTTGGCATATTTTAAATCTTTTCTTAAGTTAATATAGCAATGCATTAATGTATATAGGCTATTATCAGGGAACGTCAATTACTGGTAATTTTTTTTTTTTTTGAAAACATCGTTTGTGTAGCAAATCAAGGTCAGGCTGATTAATTATTGATTTAAAGTTGTTCTTTATTTAGTACATGATATTCCTAATTGTATTCGATCATTGCAGGCAAGCATTTCCATAAAACTAACATAGATACTTGTGTTAAAACAATACAGAAGTGTTAAAGCTTTATTTGGTTTGAACAGTAACAAAAAGTATGGGTATTGGTTAAATCATAAATCTGCATTTTTTGTGTTTATATATTTTCCATAAAAGTTACATTTTTTCTTACAGGACGAACAGTCATGACTAATTGGCGCTGCTATGCAGTGCCGCTCCGGGGTGCAACGCATAATTGTTATGTTCGGTTTTTGCAAATATAATAATAAAATTTTATTACCCCGTTTCTCAAAGGGTTTGTCTCAAAATTCTTAAAGGGTAGCCAGTGAAACTCTACTTCGTGCCCGTCATAAGTCAAAACGGATCAATTGTTTAGTTGCATATTGTCATAAATCACTTTTAGAAAAATAACAACTGAATACCGTGGCCTCAATGCAACATCATTACACAAATATAGATTTTGTCTATTTGTGCACGTACCACAGTTCATTGTGGGTGGTGAGAAAAAATACCATTTATCTGTTAAAAATTTCGCAAAGCAGAATATTTCTGCGAAAAGAAAGCTGATTATAGAAATGCCTTATGGTTATTTGTCACCTGTTTTTGATTTATAATCTTTTTGTTCACTTCAATAGTCCCTAATTATGTTAAATATCTTAAAATTTTAACAAAAATGTTTAATTAGCTAAGACAAAATAGTTATAGTTATAGCTGCATAGAAAGGCGAGGACCCAAAGTGCGATTGTCGTGTTGATCGAAGAGTGATAGAGTAGGTTAGAGCCGGGGTCAGCGGCGCCATGCGTCATCGCTAACGACGACAAATGACGTGACGTGACGCGACTAAGAATATCTGGGGCCGCGTCATGAACCCTTACTGTTTGTTACTTATTAGATCGATGTTTTATTTGTATATAAATTATTCAAGATTTCTTATACGCCGTGTGATTATTTAAAGATACTAAATTCTTAGCATATTTAAACCACTTACAGCCATTAACAAACGCAATGTTAGTTGTAAAGTTCAAAATATGAAATATATTCTGTGTCACAGCCGATGACAGGTGTGAAAGTATTGAAGTAACGGAAACTTTTTTACGGACAGGAGGAAAGTGTCATTCATCACCACTATCCATCACATTGTTCGTTTCCTTTTGTTTGTGATGTATAAATTACATTCTAAAACAGTTGACTTCTTTACTAAATTATGAATCGGAAACAACGAACATAACAATAGGTAAACCTCTACGAAATATTCGTTCTTTAGAAATGATCAATTTTATCGCTTATCTGTAGTTTATCGTAATGGTATAAATAGATCAAATGTAGAAACTGTGGTAAGAGTTTTTTCCCACAGAGATTTAGCGTCGAGACGAAGCCGGCTGCACGCGACTTAAAATAGCGCACATTTGTCGAAAAATAAAATTTCCCCAAATAGACAGAAATATACAAAAATGTGAGTCGAAGCGCGAGGGGCGAGCGTGCCGGAGCGCGGCGTGCCGTAATGTGCGCCCCTAATTAAAATGTTAAAAACCGACCGCTTCTGAAAAACGTCAATTTCGAAGAGAAATGTGACATTTAAAACATCTCTTCTCATATTGTTTATTTTATAATTTGAATCTGTAGGGACGAATGTAAAAACGTTGGCGTAATAGTAGTTTGTACGTAGCCTACGTTAATCATTTATCATGAAATCTGTGTAAGTAATACGTATTATAGTATTTGCATAGGGTTTCATGATTATTACTTATCTGTTTTAACCAAGCTTAAGCCCGTTAAAAGCAACCAGTATTTTTTTTCTATTGACTCTTAACTTTAATTTGTGTTGGAGCTGCTAAAGTTTATAAAGTAGAGAGACTTAATCACTCCCTTACTGGGCCTGAATACAATGAATGAATGAACTGAGAATTATAATATCATGAAATAGAAATATATTTATTTGAAATCATTAATTGTAGAACTTATAATTTTAAGTTATTTTGTTTTTATAATGATTAGGTGGTATAAATGCTAAATGAGATATTAGCCAAATGTTTTAATCGGGCTGCAAACGAAACTATAAACCTAACCGTTCAGGCCATATGCAGATCAACATTGACATTCATTACCTAATTAAAATCGCAAGCCCCTTCCGCTCACAACATTTCTCCAACGCGCTGCCAATAAATTTCATCCGCCAGTCGCCCCATAACGATAACCAGTTCCTCGGGAACTATCGTTCAATCTGCCGTCGATGCCGTATGTTGATCCGGTCGTGTACCCGCCGCTCTTTGCAGACGAGCCTGTCGATTCCTATGTATTATTTAGTACCGGCACTAGAGTGAGTGCGGTGCAACACGGTCTGTGCCTGTGTGTCGTTCCCCGACGCACACCGCCAAACGCGCGAATGTCTCGAGCCACGTCAGCTCGGAGATAACGAGCTCACATATTCATAAAGAATAAAGAATTATCCAACAACGACAACGGCCTTCCTCCCCCGCCCCACCCCCTTCATTGTAATGCTCTCATTCACACTCTCCCGCCGATCTCGATCTATCTGTTCCCCTCTAAGAAACAAATAAGATAGACTTTCGATACGACCACATCGAAATTGGATTATCGACTTTAATTTATTCTATCGAAGAAATATTTCATTTCTCGCTAAGATTCGTTCATGAAACCCTTTAGCTTCACGCGAGCGGCCATTGAATAGTTTTGAAACGATCAGTGTAGGTTTAGCGATTACAACCCGTTTTAATTCTTATGACTGTATAACGAAGGACCATTTAGCGGCCGTGAGTAGTGAGTACAAAGGCTCTATACACAATTAGCCGGCGCGGGGTCCAACCCTCGAGACAACATCTTTATGGGCGACACATTTGATTCGAAAACTTGTTATGCTTCGTCCTAAATAAATTATATCGAGAAATTGTAATCATTATAAAAATATATTTAATGTGTGTAGAGGCGGACGGGGCGCGATGGCTCACAGCGCGGCCGGGCGGTCGGGCAGTGGCCGACCGCGGCCTATCTCTGCCTACATGAATGCCTGCTTCGCAGAGATAGCGCGCGAATCTTTCGACCTTTGCCGCGACTTCATTACGCTGCTGCATTGTATGATCGACTTATACATAAGTAAAAGTATATCAAAATATGATAAAAATGTATCATTTTCTCTATGATTAACTTAATCTTACACTGTTAATTATTATATTAGCGTTATGAACTATCTTTACCATGGGTACCTACATATTTTGAAAATAGAAACATACACATTTCCATGTCTTCCGACTTCTATTTGTACTTTAATATTAATATGAATATTATTAATTCTTAATAATGATTATTAAATTCATTATTTTACCTATATACATAATTTCGATAATTTCAACCACCCAATGACGACCATTTTGTATTTAATAATAATTTCCTTATAGGTACGTAATATGTGTAACTAACAATATTTTTATATAGTACATATGAATATATACACGTCAAAACTGGTTTACTATCTCGATTAAAATTAAGCATTTTTAATCACATTCCTTAGTTAAAAGGCAACCATCAAATACCTTGTTTAGACTTCACTGAAAACCGCCAGTGTGTCAATTCGATGTAAAAATTCAAAGCAGGCGAAATATAAGCACTTTACGCTAATTTTTTTACTAACATTACTTATATATTCAAAAGTCTCATTCATTAACGGAATTGAAACTTGTTTCTGCTACTTCAGTTACAGTTTACAAATTGTTACACATATTACTATGTACTTAGTTATAAGTATGAACATATGTATAGGATTTTAATTATAAATTAAAGAAAAATAATCAATTTTAGTAAATTGTAGTTATATTTGAACTCCTTTATATAAATATCACACACTGGGATAACTTTAAACTAATTTATTCAATTTTCAGTAAACAATCGTATTATATGTACATATTATTTATCTCCTTGTTGATGACATGAGAATTCATAGCGTCATGATCATGAATAACAAATTTTGTATACAACATAAATTATACCCATAAGAAAGAAAGCACACATTATTTACTTCAAAAGCGAGGATTATTAAAAAGTAAAATCAACGACGTGTTGAATAAAAAAAGAAGCTCAAGATACGTTGAAATAAAATTTTATATAGTGATCGTTAACCCGACCCGTGTCCAATATTAAATGGATAGCGGCTTAAGAGTAAAAATTAAAGACAAACATAAATATTGTAGGAAACAATTTGATTCAACTATCCTTTCACACTATTTCGATTGATGACCGGAATGAAATTTGATATTTTTTCAATGTAGCGTAGGTGTCACATTGTCACATTATAAGTAGATGGAAGTATCTTATTTTCTAGCATGAATGAAATACAAATGTCCTTATATTTATCTTATAGTTTATTTATTCGCGGGCCTTTTTTCCTTTCACTTAGACTTGTACGAGTAAGTATTAGGCTTTTAATCAATGCTAAAAAATAAAAGTACTCCTTTTCATAATTTATTATGAATATATGGAAAGCATTTTACTTAATATGTTAAAGTTGTAATTAAAAGAAAACAAGACCATTAACTTTCATTACACCACGCTTACTTCACTGTAAACTCTTAGTGGAGATAAAAAGTATCTACTTTTGCCTAAATTGTGTATAATTATGAATATTCAAGGCGCAAGGTAAGCCACGAGGAAACAGGATTTGTAGTGGAGAGGAATAAATTAAAAAGCTAAGTTATGAGCCGACCGATCTAACAACATGAATGAAACCGCACCCCTCTTCGCCCCGCTACGTGGCGTGGCCGCGTGTGGCCTCACCATAGCCTGGCAGAGATGGATTCAAACGAAAATACAAGGTATTCCATTTATTATAAGACTATTTAATGCTAAATAAAAATAAAGTAAAGAAAAGAAACAATTAGTATTAATGGTACAATTTATAAAATTTTTACATAATTTATTTTTTTATATAATTTTGAATGAATTATTAGGATAAGTACTGGTTTCAATTTATATGTTTTTTGTATAGAGTCCGCATCTGTCAAAAGGTGAGATATAGTGTTATCGGTGTTGGTAATCAGAACCCAAAATATTACGATTCAAAACTTGGTCAAGACCTTACATCCCGAATATAGTAACTTAGGGTACCATTAAAGGAAAATGTGGCCATTTATAATTCCGACTACGAAATACTTTATTTGTTTAGTCATAATAAACCAATGTCAATTAAGCGGAGTTAAAAATCAAAGTTTTATGTTTGTTTTTTGTCGGACGAAGTATCATAATCTTAAAAGAACTCGGAGTTTTTGACCAGGCACTTCGTATGCTGTATTGATTTATCGAAGGTCAATGTGAATGGAAGTGATTTTATTATAGTAAGATTTATATTTTCGTCTTCAAACTTAATCAGAATAGACTAACAATGAAGTTTTTAGATTTATAAGGGTGATATTGACATAAGGTGATCATTAAGGTGAACTCGAAAATTCTTCGTATGCGAAGTAGGTGATAATATACCTATACGTTAACTGTACATTATACATATAATCAAAACATAACTAATAGAAGTTGCAACGAGGTAAACGAGACATTTAGATACATCTAGTATTTTTTTCTGTCTATTTAGGACATTCTAGAATAATTAATTTAGGGCTAAAATATATTCCGAAGAATGAAGTCGTAGTATTATATACATATTACTATGTTATACGTAAAACTCGAACTAAGTACATAAATTATACACTCAAACTTATGTGGTGGGAATTAGACTTTGCAACACAAAGTATAATAAATATCTGCTAATATAAAAATGTCTCCTCGTTATGTGTCGCAATTTAATTGAGATCTTATATTAATTAGGGTGCAATGTGAGGCGAGAAGGCGAATGTGTCCGCCGCACGCAGCTTCTGCACGCAACCTAGTGATGCATAAATATTGACTTCTATATATGGTTTTAGGAGACCTGCCTACGCTACACCCAGTATGAAGACTACTTAACCATAACATAGATGTTTGTATTAATTAATTCTACATTATGACCTTCAAATTTTATGCTCCAATTGTTACTTACATAATGGAAATTTTTTATGAGTAACAATTAAAACACAAGTATGATAACAAGTAGGTATCACTTCGTTTGTTCATTAGGTACTTATATTGTAATCAGTAAATACCTTCTGTTGTGTAGCGTAAGTACGCAATAAAAATGAAACTTTGGAATAATTTCAGTATTTCGCTAAACAATTTTTCAGGTCGATTCGTATCAATCTCTACAATACGTAAATATTCATTAAAATTTAAGTTTGCAATGCAAAATTAAGATGTCGAATTCGTATAAAAAATCGGCATTGGCCTTTAAAAGTCGGAATGAGTGTCCGATGGGCGATGGGCGATGGGTGATGGCAGATTTATTATTACAGGTAGGGAGGCTCATCGAGTCGTCGGTGTAGGCTCGCGGCTCGCGTGCGCGATGACGTGATACCGCGCCGTCACGCGTTGTACAACAACGTTATAACAAGTTGTAAGAAACGAACTAACAAGCCTCTGCAATATCTCGCCTCTGACATTAGTGAGCGTAGCATGCAAGAATTTTATTACCCACCGAAATAGGCTTGTACTTATTTTATAGAGGTGTGCAAATAAAAGTTATCTAGTTTGTAGCTACCCGCCTTACCGATCAAGTCTCTATTAAGGAAAATTCATTATATTATGTGAACACATTTTCCTCATGCGACTTCAGTCTACTGAATCAAGCTTAATTCTATGTCGTACATCGACAAAACGTAACTTTTAATCAAATTTTTCGCAAAATCTACGACGACGTTAGGTAAACATACACGCCTTATATTCTTTCAGCACTTAGAGCCCCCGCAAACTGTAAATTTAAATGTAACAAAATAAACTAGAGTGTAAGCTCCGTACGAGTGAATGCCGGCATCGAAGTCATTTTCAATGGGACACTGCGCCATGATTTACTTATTTAAACGTATGAAAATTGAACTCCACATGACATGAAAGTCGATATTCCTCCCCTAAACATTAAATAGGATAATGGAACTATTCTAATAATTCTTTTTATTTATTCATTGATCACAATTCGTGTTGAAACTAATAATAAAGTTTTTCTAAATTGATTCCGGATGAGCCTCATATAACCTGTAGATATAAAAGCAAGAACAATAAAAAATCTAAATGAGTTAGCGATAATCTTATTGTCGTAATAAAACTTAACTTTAGGCGATTATACACCGGTGGCGCCATGAAAATTTATACAAAAAGAATTTTTACAGGTGTACAAAAAGTTTTCGTACTTTTATATTCCATAATTATCATATTTGTTTATTTGTTGCCTCGGTGGTGTAGTGGCTAGCATGTACGGTCACACACCGAGAGGTCCTGGGTTCGAGTCCCGGGTCGGGCTAAGTTTAGTTATTGAATCTTTCTGTTTCGTTAGCCTCAGTAACAGCCCGGAGTTGGGAAGTTGGTGGTGGTTCACCCCCGTGCCTCGGAGAGCACGTAAAGCCGTCGGTCCTGCGCCTTAGCTCTCACTGGTCGTGTCGAGTAGTCGTCCCACCGGAGTATGAGAGTGATAGGAATAGAGAGTGCACTTGTGTCTGCGCGTACACTTGTGCACTATAATATCTCCTGCGTACTTGGCCAGTCTCATTGAGTTTGGCCGCCATGGCCGGAATCGGTCGGAGAACATTATCATTATAATGTTAATAAATTTAATCGTTTGATAGATGATCTTGAGTCATTGTCGACATAAAACTTAAATATATTGAAGCCATTACTTAAGTAGATATTTTTATTGAAAACATTTGTATAGTTTAACAAACATGCAGCTATCTTAGAAATATGTATATTATGTAAAGAAAAAGACAAACAAATTCTATACATTAGAAAAAGCACGTATGTGCTCTACAAAAGCGTCTACAAAAAGTGACACAAAAACTAGCATTATCTACTTGAATTGTCCCTCTTCTATTTTATTTATACTTAATTATTGTGTAATTTCCAACTTAACAATAACTGATAATACTCGTTTATTGCTTTTTACAACGTTATAAAATGAAAAAGTGATATCTTTAGGTGGATACCTACCTGCTTATAAGTATAATAAAACTGTAGAGATCCAAAAGTCCTTAGGTGCATGAGATAAATTTCTACAAAACCCATCAGGGCCATTAAAAATAACTAGGAGGACAAGAACGATCTCCTTTTAAATATCCTCTACTTTATATTTTTTTTATTTTAGGTATGACAACATAAAAATTCAGTGATGTGTAATTTGGCTTTTTTATTTAAATTTTAGAATTTAAACTTACTATTATATACTAAACGTAATATGAATTCTCTATTTAATCAACAATTATGAAAGTCAGGGATTGGGAAATAATCCCAATCTTTACAGATATTCTTTAAAAACATCAGAGCGGAATAAATGTAAAAAATTGCTAACTAAAACTAAAAACATCCCTAGAATTAAAGTTTTTAAATCGAAAACAATAGATTGTAAAAAGAAATGCTGAGTAGTGTGCAGTGACATAAATGGTATCCTAAGACATGAAATGACAGACAAAAAGCATAATGTCCTTTAAATATAATATTATATATCACGAATGACGAAACCAAAGCTTTATGAAACCTGATATTTTTGTCATATCTTGTTTTATTGCTTTTGAATAGAGAATTACTGGTGTCGGTGTTCAGAAAAGCCATTCAATGTAATGCGGCAAACACAAGAGGGTAGGAAATTTCTTCGTTCAAATAAAATCCTTCATGTAATTATAAAATATTGGATAACTCATACATTTGTTCTTTTTTTCACTGAATTAAATTTTTCATGTACATTGATTTTTTATGTGATGTGTATTGATTTTTTTTTTGTGTTCATTTGTTTGAACAACTATAAAAATATTTTATTTATCACAATAATAAATGCAGTCGCAATTTGATACAATAAGTAATCTCATAAATATTATGAATGCTAATAATTGGATGAATATATAATATTAATATTACTCAGTCACGCCAGAACGGTTAAATGGATCTGGATGAATATTGTACTTTATTTAAGAAAAGTGTACGGTTTCCGTGGAGTAAATTCGTTTTCGTTTTTTTTATATTAGTAACTGTATAATAAACACTAATATTAAAAATTGTAATGAAATTGAGAATTTATAAGCACAATACGTACAAGTTCTTATAAAAAAACTAACAAAGAAGGTAAGTAGGTATATTTTAATTTACCTTTACGTTTATTCTAATTTAACGTTCGCTTACGATTCATCTGTAACTTATAATCTTGTATCAATAATGGGACAAATTAATCCAATAGATTTACAGAAAACCAGTGAGCGTAAAAATTTTAAATTTTGCACAAATGTAGTCGCATTTAAAGTATTGTGTTACATGATGTATTAAATAGCCGGTTGACAATATCGTGCAGATATTAACCCACAAAAAATGTCCTCGAATGTCCCGAGGATTTTCCGCTTCACGCAGTAGTGAACTCTCCGCGGCCGGAGCCGGCAGTTGACAAAATATTGCATTGTTCCTATTATCTACGCGTATTTATTTAAAAACGTTATTTAAATGGATGATTTTAAGCCCATTCTGCTCATGCGGCTATTGTCCCCATCTAATACGTTTACAAACGTTGTCTCACATTCAACGCTAAGAATTCCTTTTAACATACGAATTTAATACGCATATTGCTACAAAATTATTATTCTCGTAGAATCAATCAAGATGAGTACCTACCTTTCCTAGGACACGCTCGAAGAACAATTGATGTTTAAAATGATGGGCTGTAGGCGATAGCGTGCAACGATTTATTACTATTATTACTTTATTCACTTTGTGAAAGTCATCAAGCTATCGGTGACCATAAAGAACTCTTTGTGACAATCTATAAAGGTAATGAAGGCAATCATCGAGGACCAAATCAATAAAATAATAGAAATAAATTTGATATGACCGACATATGGTGGCTTTAATGCGTGGCGAACCCTGTTATTGCTGTCAAACATGCGATAAATAGTTGAGTCTGAACTCCATTTCATTTCATCCAACGTTTGATTACACAGTATTGGTCCGTTAGACGACAATGAGAAACGTATAACAAAAACCAATATGTTCACACCCCTTTCTGTTTTTAATTCACTCTGATGACCAAAAAGTAAATTCCAGTTTATTATTATTCCATTACCCGTCACCCCATTTTAAAAAAATATGTCATCCGATGACGAGTGGGGAAGATCGGGAATAATCTGCGAGCGGCCGCCGGGGAGGTCGCGACCCGAGAATATTCAATGTGTTTATATAAAATAATTTTCATGTTCGACAACTCACGACACAATGCCGTATATTTTTTGCTCTGCCGATAAATTGGAGGGATTATCATTTAATGGAGGGCTCATGTTCGTTGGGCTTGTCCAGATTCCCTATGACTGACGTGATTTAATTAAATATATTATAAATGTATCGGGATCGAATGACTTAAGTAGAGCAGAATCGTAATAAAAACAAAGTTAATTGGTCCTTCACTCGATAATTCATTCTATCTTTGATATGACACAACAACCAAGTTAAATTTATTTTTACTGAAATTAAAAATATTACTAATATTGTAATTTTTACTCACTTTGATGATTTAAAGTTGTTTTTATAGTGTGTTTAATGTTTATACATAATCAAAAATAAACTCTAAATTGTAATGAAATTGTAACGACTTTTATTATTATTATCAATGTCAATCGTCTACCCTAATTTAGAATAACAAAATTTTTACCAATAATATATTTATAGAAAGAGCGGATAATCTCTATTATGATGCCGCAAAAACTTTCAAATCCCTTATTACCGAACATTCTTTGTAGTGATATGAAAATGTATTTTATTAGGTAGCGTATTCCAAATGCATTGAAACTATGAGATCTTATCGCATCCCAGCGGAGTCTCCCTGCTTGTTTACTCTAAATATTTCGCGTCACAATAAAATTACATGACATCTGTACTACAAATAACGGGAATATCTTTATTCATACCGCGACTGCAAACAAGGTTCCCCTCGCGTTTGCTTTGTCACTGCGGGAACGTCTGCTTACTGTCTGTGCTTACTTCCCTCGACATTATCATACTTATACTAATAGTTCACCATTAACTGATATGATATTTGTATAAAAACATTTGTATTACAACAAGCTATTAATAGCAAACCCAAACAGTTTTAAAATAGTCAAATTGAAGTTTTAAAGCAGCGAAAACACATAAACCATACAGATTGGTCTATTGTAAACGAAGTTACTAAGTTAACTAAGTTACGCCTTATACCATTAGTTATCTGCAAGTGGAAGTCCCGTCAAAATCGGTCCAGCCGTTTCAGAGATTAGCCGGAACAAACAAATAGACAGAGAGAAAGACAAACAGACAAATAATTTATAAATTGATTTTTTGATACCGTATATACTTTCATGTGCATTTATTGAAAACCTGTTAATTTGAAATTAAAAACAGACACTTCAATTTTATTTATATGTATAGATGTATAGATATAGATCGTACATTACTTAAGAACAAAGCTCTTTAATAAAGAAATGTTACTTACGATTAAAGACGTTAATTATTTTAGGACCTAAATATAATCTCATTTAATATAATCTCGAACAACGATATCTAAATAACACTTTAATTTATCTATGGTATAACTAGAATATTCATAAATTATAACACAAACCATGCTAAAGGCTGAAATATGATATTACTAAATTCATATGAACATTTCTGCTGCCTTCATTCGATGACAAACTGCAGAAACAGATAGATAATATTATTTTATTACAAAAGGGCAAGGAAGCGATTTACAATAAATAGCTTCAATATTAAAGTTCTCCCCTATATTGATATCAATAGAGCGACGACAACCCATACGCTTGCGGCGGTTTCAGAAATCCTACACATTTCCTCATTTCTGTACAGTTTTAATTTTTTATTTTATAGAACATAAAAGTTTATATTATTATAACTTATTATTCTTGGTAGATGTACATTGAATTTCAACTGCCTTAAAGAATCGTCTAAGACTATATAGTCACTCAACTCGACATTATGCATATAAAAGTGTGAAAATTTTTTACATTTATAACATTTATAGTATAATATTTATGATTGAAATATTCCGTTTAAATCAGGTAAAAGGTTACCACGTCTCCGCTCGTGACAAGTTCGACAAAAAGTTAGACATTGAGTTTTTACATTTTGCAGAAATAATTTACGAGTATAATTTACGAGTAAGTATATAAAATATGATTTTTACTTGACTACTGAAATAAAATAATACGTTAAGTTCATAATAATAGATGAAATGACAGTATCCAAATGTTTCGTAACCCCAACATATCAAGCAAAACAATAAAACAGTCATTTCGACGAAGAAATCTCTATTAGTTTTCTTTACAGGTTGTATTGACAATAGTTTCGTCTGTAAGCCGTCCATGACATCCGCAACGATACCCCGCTACGTAGCGCCTACCTGCTTTCTCAGTTGTTTACAAGGAACTGTACATAAACAACAGGTGTGAACTAATACATGTTTTATATTTGCTGTTTTTTTGAATAACATAATGTAAGCAATTTTTCATTAATTTGTAGGTTTGAAAGTGAAGAAATTCCACTTACAAAAAATATTTAAAGCAAAAGGTATTTACTATATAAAGGTATATATAATCTAATTGAAATATTAATATATTATATAAAATATAAAAGTAAAACGACACTAAGTAATAAACATAACGGTTACGTTTAAAATAAGAAGAATTGTGCACAATTAAGAGATAAATCATAGAGAACGTCCTATTGTGTTTGAAGGACGATATGACTGCGAGCTGTGTTCCGAATCGACCTCTACCCTAGTGGCTATTGGCAACCATTACCAATTTATCATTAAGGCAATTTTTACAATTATTGAGTCCACATAAATGTATTGCTGTTGACGTGCAATATACTCTACTTTAAGCTTTTACAGTATCTAATACTTTCATCTTTTGTTAAAAACTTTATTTTACGTGAACAAGTGCACACAAAAAAAACAATCATCACATCATAGATGTTATGTTAATATAAATAATTTTACATATTTTATGCAAGGCAGTTACTTATTGATTTTTTTATATCAATTTATAGTTTTTGGGCATTTAGTTACTTATCAGATTATAGAGTTATATTAAAGTTCTAAGTAGAGTAATGTTTGTGACGTATGGCAATTGGTCAACGGTCCACCCACGCACAAAAGACGCGTGGGTGCAAAGATTATTCTCATTCAATTGAACCGCATTGTGCGCCGGCGCATGCCACTTTCAGTCACCTCTTAATTATCGCGCAGCTGCTGACCTGCGTCCATCTGGAGCATCACCACCTACATCAGTAGGTACTACAGGATGATTAAATTCACCCAATATCCTAATATATATTGACCTATAATCTAGGAATTATATGAGTTTAACGCAGCTATATTCATTGAGAACACAGATTCGATTTTCATAAATGTTTAGTGCTTAGTTTAGGACGACGATATCAGAGAAGTGGCAGGAGTGACGTGGCACAGAGTAGCTCTAGAAATATCAGAGTGGAAGAGGTTAGAGGAGGCCTTTGCCGATTAGCAAACGAACCTGCAAAAGATTAAAAAGCAGCAAATACCAGAATAAGTTTTGATTTAATTTTGCTTTAAGTTTTAAGTTGGTCTGAAATAAAGGCTTATTTTATTATATCATATAGTTTTTAAGTTCAATTTAGTAATTATTTTAATAATAAGTAATATTCTAACTGTTTTGAATCACTCGCAAATAACAGCAAGGACATTTAAAGGACAGTCACCATAACACAACTTACTAGATAGTATCATAGTATAAGGATCATATTTATAATATTTGGATACAATCAATCCTCAAATATTTAAGTAATAATTTCAAATATGGTACATTTATAAGGATTTTATCGCGTCGTCGGATCTCTTAACATGGTAAATGGACATCAATAGAGCAACACGCTGTATAGTTAGATATTTCGATGATCTGTGTAATGTAAGGTGAGTGTCCAGTGACAATGGAACATTGGTTTTGAGTGGCGGCCGTCCAGCAAATCTCATTTGTGGATTTATCATTAACTGTATTTCACTCACCCTCGGCTGGAAAGCCTATTACGTATAAATTCGTATAAATTTTATTTCCGCCAGTTGTCAATATCTTGCCTATTTGCCATGTTGTCCTCGAAATGTTATACTAACAGTTGATATTATACAGGAACGCTTTTATAATAACGCTATTGATAAATGATCGCAGATAAGCTGTCGAGGGATTTTGTTACAACTGGTCATTAAAATGTTAATTTTGATTTATTTAATGTTTATTTTTCCGGAAATTTCATTTTTTATTCCAATATTAATATTTTTAAACAGATAACTTAACAATTGATATAAAGATATAATCCATGAAAAGACATCTTTTAGATTGATTTTATTAAATACTTTAATTTTCAGAAGAATTAACAAAAACAGCAACTCTTTAAATCCTAACTATCACAATTTTATCAAAATCGAAAAAATAAAAAAGAAGCTCATAGGTACGACTAATAGCAATTACAGAATTATGTCGTAAAATCGGAAAAAATATTATCCACGTCAGAAATGCATTGTAAAGAACAATGAGGCGTGCCCTAATCGTACGCCTTATCGACACAACCTTTTGTCTTAATTTGATGACCAGTTATTTATGTCCGTACACTATCTTTCTTTTGCCATAATTTATACTAGTTTCGCTGCAACCCAATACTACTGTGACTGTCAAAATTCACATAAATAATTAGGAGCATCGCTGGGACCGATGTTATCTGCCGCTTGCGACAACTCTAGGAACGGTTATAAACAAAAGGCGCACTCTAATGATTGAATGAGCTATCGTAAACCCGTAATATTTACGCGCGACTCTTTCAGTTGGCTCTTTGAAAAGGTTTTATACACAGGATAAGTTCTCCCCTCGCTTCCCCGGGCGCCTACGCCAGTCGCGTCGCTATATCTGATTTATTCATACCACCCGAAACACATGATCGGTTTTTCGGATAGCGGGTATTTAGTTATTTTTTTATTTTATTCTGCTTCTACAGCCGCAATGTTTAATTGAGCCGAATATTAATTGCATACGACTCGCATGTTACATTTTTAATTATGATCGCATCGATACAGCGAATGAATGAAATTTAATTTTAAAATTTTATTGTTGCATCAATGCTATAATGAAAGTGAATAAACAGTTATTCCGTAATTTATAATTAAATGTATTTCTTTAAAAAATATATTAACAGTATTAAAACTAATGGTTTAAAATACCTACTTACTGTGTAGTTAAACGACACAAATTATCGATAAAGTTACTTTATTGAAATGTTATTCTATTACAATGGCATAGAAACCTTACAAGGTTATGTGACAATGATATATAGGTGCAAATATCGGGTTGCAATTAAAACTATTGCGACTTGTTAACTAAGCTACGTTGTGTGGGAGGACAACTGCAGCAGATGTGCGACCCTTCTGACCTTCACGCTCACCCCAATATACGTTTTAACCTCTATCCATATTTATATTACACTATTTTCACAAATACTGAAATTTCAAGTACCAACGTATTCAGTAGATCAATTTGGGGGGTCTATTTTGGAATACTAACCCGGGTGACGCTACATGGATAGGTACCGATAACGATTCAATATTTATTGTCACTCGACGTTCGTCATTAAGATAGTGTCAAAACTCACTGGCGCTCACTTACTGGGTCGGACGTGCACTCATAATTATTACTAATGCCTTAAATATGTCAAAACAGGAATCCAGGTAAAAAGGCGTAATTTACGCGCGGCCGATAGAGATTTGGCAGTTGGCGCCGTGGCTCAGCCGGCCGGCTTCGCGATCGGGCGCCGAGTTTTTGTCCACTATTGTCTTTGATATAAATTTTAAATAGGAAATGTTTCTTTTTATGGAGATCTAGTTTACGGCTGACAATGAAGGTAGTATAAATCTAACGTCTGCGTCACTATTCCTTAGCGATGATCGATCGATAAACATTATTTATGTACTTCCGCCGAATGCGACGGGATTGGATACTATCAACGTGAGTAAATTCGTAAAATTAATCGCTAATGAAAAAGGGGATGTAATTGATTGGCATATTATTAAATATACATTTGGCCGTATTGAATTTATTGAATATGTCAAGTTAACTTAATAATGAAATATAAATATATGAATATAAATTTACATACAATTTCGGCTTAGTTCAACTTATATAAAAAAATATATAAAAAATATAAGTTTTTATATCTACAATAACGTTATATACGAGTATGAAACTAACTATTAATGTACTGTACATAATAACTATTAATACCTATGTTAACTCTGAGTCCCGGTAAGTGTAAAGTGATCAAACACCAAATATGGGAAAATGAAGTTCCTACATAGCATACGTTTGTACGCGTCCCAAGTAATAACCTACCTGTGATCACTCATTGAATTCAAATGAGTACACAATGAGTACGACCCACATGGCAACATAAATAGATACCAGCTCACGCTTATGACACATATTATTTACATATTGATGTGAAAAGACCCGCTTTATGCCTACTTTTAAGGAAAATCCACACAGGCCTAGCTTTGAAAATTTTTCTTACGGTTAACGAATACGGTTTGTAATACATTAATTTTAATTAACAATTGCATATTTCTCATCAATAGCCTTCAGGTAACCTATAGCGTCAAAGCTGGCTAACGACAATAACTCGACGACACTAACTCGCGGATGTTTATTTTTATTTTCGTCCCTTTCGAGCCGATCTCTAATGAATACGGTTTATCTTCAAGTTTATATAAAAAATAAATCGCTTTTAACTGAAGAATCACGCCTTAAAAAAGAAACGCTTATTAAAATTTATTTCTTTCTCTCCTCGCGGCCCTGTCTTGTACATTGCCTCGAATAAAATTAAAAAGTCAAGAATTCTTATTTATTTTAATACAATAAACCGCAATCGCTGAATAAAGATAAATAAAAAGCAATAAAAAATAAAATCGCATTAGCAATAAACAAAATACTTCAGCGGATGTGGGCAGAGCGCGGAGCACGCACACGGGCATACATGGAGAAGTGGCATCGCACTAAACAATTATTAAAATTATTGCCCGCCTTTTCTGCGCTATTTGTGTTATTCATTTTTATTTCGACGTGAACATTGGATTATACCAGCTAGTGTATGGCGTTGAATAGCTTTTAAGATGCTCTACATACTTTGAACGACAGAATACGAGTACTTAAGATTATTATGACTGTAACTTTAAATTTTAGTAAAAAGTTACATAAGTTTATGTAGTTTAAAGTTTTTCATGTATAATTTTTTTTTGTGTTTAAATTTCTAATCATCTAAGTTTTCTCGCAGCTAGACACTCCATAGCAGCCCGTTGTCCGGGTGTCACGAGTGCTACACTCTCCGGCGTTTTCTTAATTGTGCCGAAATATTTATTTGATTGCGAACTTTGTGGCGCTGCCGTGCAACCGAAATGGTCATCGGCATCCACACTGCCACAATAGCAACCGCTTGTCCCAATGCAAGCGAGAATTAGACGACCATTCTATTTATATCTACTGTAATACTCCATTACTTCAAACCTAAAAAGGGTTGTTTTCATTTGTTTCAAGTAACAATGATTTAACTTACTTTTACTATTTAATTTGGTTTGAAATATCTGAATTTAAGTTGGTTTAAGATAAAAATAGTTTTTAATTCAATTCTTGTAAAAAAATCTTAATGTTGTTTGTTGTAATGTGTATAAACGCTCTTGTAAATGAAACACTACAAATGTGCAATTCAAGTCCATCAATCCGTTGTCATATTATCAGCAATCTAAATAGGCCACGAGTCCAATTGTCAATACAATTGTATCAGTATTAACGTCTCATATACGAAGCATTCGTCGTGAATGAGACATGAAATGAAGTATGAAACGGCTGGTTCACAGAGTATACAACCGTACGGCGCCCAAGCCCGAGTTGAACCAACAATCGAGATGTGAAGCAGCGATAACAATGTCAACTAGCGCACAAGCTATCCTCGCCATTCTCATGATTTGCTATGCTGTTTCTAATCGTTATAATTACCTCCCATCCATCAAAAAGACGAATGATAAACATAACGTAGATTTTGACCAGGAATCTGTAATAGCAATAAATCTTTGTTCACTGACTGCATTTCAAGCTTACATCTACGAATTGAGAAATAGCAGAGATCATTTTTGCACTATTGACGTGTTTATGAATGTTCTATTATAAATTCCCTTTGATCCTATCTAACGTGTCACATTCGCTTTTTACCGCTTTTCGACGGACAGTCTCGAAATACAGTGATATTTACTGAGCGGGTGTTTTTATTTTTATTAATGCTCTAATTTCTGTGTAGTTACTTTTGATTTAAACAATATTCATGGATGGGCCTAACAAAGCTGACTAATTATCGTGGCGCGGCATGTCGTAAAACAGTGCATATTGACGGAATATAGAGAGGCCGGCACACAGTGCTTAATGACATTAATCACATTGATTTATTGTGGTTCCGAGTTATTACAGGCCGGGCGCTAACTAGTGTGCGTGAGTATACAGCGTGAATACTTGTGTCTGTGGGCGCATACTTCTTGTATAAATGTAACACGCAATAGATACAGCGTGATATTTTCAGTGCTGAAAACAATCGTACACAAAAACATTAATTAATACAAACATAAGTTGTTTAAGGTTGTGATACATTCAGAAAAATTAAAAAATATATATTATACCAATTTAAAGAACCCATGAAAAAGAACAACATAAAGCTTCACTCTTTAAAATGTTTTAATGAAATTCATGCTCAAACTTTTTGTTTAGTAATAAACTAAATATGAACAGCCTGGCTAGTGTACCTTGCTTATGGATGTAGACGTGGGTGTGTGCGTGTACGGCATTAGGCAACAATTTACGCTGTTTGCGGCGTGTTAATATTGATTGGCTCGCTTTATTTCGACTAGTGCGAATCTATCCCTGAAACTAGCTCATCACATGACTTTGCACAGAACGTTAATAAAGCACATTCCAAACCTTGCTGGTACAAAAATATCGAAATACACGCAAGCAAAATTAAAAACTACAAGTCGTTACTAGTTTTAGTGTCTGTAACGTCGGTTATCAATTTATTTATGTAACATGAGGTACATAATACATACATATATCTAAATTAACTTATTTTAAATAATGGAAATGATCTCATAAAAATTGACCTAATTATTCTACTAATGTAATATGAAGGTATATTATCTAAAAACAAAAACTTCAGGAAATTTGAACCATATTTAAAACCAAATATTTCTCAATAATATCTTTTGACCAATGAAGTTCGCAAGTATTGTTCTAGCAAACCACAAAATTTTTAAACAATGTACAAAATGCTTATATTATACTTTTAACGTGTTTTAGTAGGTATAGTTTTCTGTAATAGGTGTAATACTTATCGATAAATTTATTTAATCATAAAAATCTTATATTATGTTCAGTAAAAGTTCAATGAAAGAATTTGTTCGGTTATTTAAGATAAGATAATATCCCGAAGATGCAGCATCCACTAATTCTGAAACCATTTCAATTTGCCAGCATGTATATAAACAACTTCCAATATAACACTACCTTCTACGATAGTAGCTTACGGTGTTATACAATTTATTACCCAAACTCCAGTTAAATTGCATCCTCTACTCGATAGTACCTACAATTAATTTGTTCCAATAGTATTTTACTTCGCTTATATGGAATCCATAGAGCCGATGATATCAATAAACACTATTTGTGTAGATTCATTATCCAATTACGCGCGTGGAAAGACAAATTGGACTAGATAGTATTAAGATTATAATTACGGGTAAGATTCAATTGAGAAGCTACAAGATTGCGGTTCTAAATTTCCCCTATGTATCCGCGTAGGTGGAATGTCAGCGTCACCGCAACCTACTTCGTCCATGGGAACCGTGCTTGTTCATATGGTTCCCCAACCGTGTTTACAATGTCATTTTACGTGTCGACGGCGATGACCACGTCTCGTAGTCGCGGCGCTGCCCGCATATCAATGGCGACATTATAATTTCATAACGCACGCTTGTCAACGTAAATAATACGCAAAATTTATGTTACGAGGTTCTCACCGTTCGACAGAGGCGCAATGAATGCTTAATTACTCATCATTAAGCATGAAACAGCCAATGTTCTACTCATATTCATTTGGAGACGTGGATATAAATTCAATTAAGCATTTAGTATCGAGTTGGTAGTTGAGTCAAAGTTCGTTGTGCTATCCATCTAAATATTACACGCAAATGTCCAACGCATGTTAATCTATTACTGATCAAATTGGCGATTAGAAGTTCAATTTATATATTGTAATTAGCTGTTTTGCCTCACGTACTATGCGCCTCTCATTCGTAAGCAATAGCTTCTAGTCGTGATCGAATTTTTATTTACATAAATCCTAGCAATATTTATGAACAACATATTATGTAGCCTGTTTATCTCGTCTACATTATTGAAGTGACTACTTAGTTTATAGTTAATAGGCACACGGTAATATTTTGGCATTAACCAAATATGGTTTTTTAATTAATAATATATTAATAATGAATTTTTAAACAGTGCGGAACACACGCACGAAACGAAACGATACACGAAAAGTCTTTTAGAAATATACCAACAATTATACACAGTTTTTCAGTTGGTTATATTTAATAAGAAAAATGAGGAGTTAATAGAGAGCAGGGCGCGAGCCCCATAATGATTAGACGTGTCCATTGTCGCTCATCATTAGCGCTGGATTACTCAAACAATTAGCGTTATACCTACTTATTCTCTTACATCAAATTATATTTTGTTTTTATTAACTTATTATTTATTATATTTACACGTATATATACAGCTCGATTTATTCTTTAACTACAATGAACTATCGTTATACGTAGTTTCACATTGTTTTAAAATAATATTACACACGAAATTTCTCGTCCAAATATGCATTACACCGCTAACAAAATAATAAGTACCTAAGTACTTAATAAGGTATTTCATAATGAACCGAGTTTCAACATTATAAAATAACACACAATAACCACCCGCTTAAACACTTATAGGAATTCACCCTCATGTTTATGTAAGAAGTCACTTTACTCGAAGCATTTTAGTAGGCTTTAGACTACTTCACATTCCAGTATGGAGACATAGATTATTTTTCTAAGATGAGATATTTTATTAATCTGGGAATCAAACCCGCAACTTTCAGTGTAAAACGAAATTGTAATCCACTCTATTGTAATATAAAATTATTTAAAATGTAAATGCCATGAACCTACTCTTAGAAAATTACTAGAAAAAATCTTTTTCAGCTACAGTGAAAACGTTCATAAATACTAGAGGCTGCGACGGAAGTGGACTCATCCATCATCCGTCCTGGATAAAAACGCTCGTTAGAACAGGCCCCCATCTCCCACCCCACCTGCTCTATTAATGTTACACTCAAGTACCTCTATTACGCCTGCCATTTATTATATCCATTTTCGCGAATTAGCAGATCTCGTATAATGATATTCCTTAATGGTTAATGGGTAAGGTAAATTGAATGGCGTAAGAAATATATACCTTTTAGGAATTATCTAACATTTCTAAAGATTAAATTATTAAGTTTGCGATTTTGAATGAACGATTGCTTTCCTTAATTGAATCTTTTTTATTTAACATTAAAATAACGAAGCTTATTGAGAAGTTTATTCAATGGGTCGACTTCATTTAATTGAAATAAAGAGCTCTCGGACAGCATAGTTTTTTATTTGTATCGTAGTACTATGAAATTGACTCCCTAACACTAAGCTAATACAAAAATAAATAACGTTTTCATAGAGACGTAACACCGTAGAAAAATCATGACATAAATCTAAAACCTCTAGGGTGTCTTCAAGCAAACCGCTCCCTGACGCAGGGCGACAGCTCACTCTGAGATGTGAAAATTCGAGAAGCTTGTAAAAGTATGCCGCAGTCGCGTATTAAAATTATTATGAAACCACCGCACCGCGATAAGACGGGATGATACCGGCTTAACACCCCACGCCCACCCCCACTATCGCACTCCACTCGAATGCCTTTTCAGTATATCTACATGAAAAGTTGCGCCTGAGGTTTATGCATAAGTTTGTCTTTGAAAACTACAGCGTGTACCTTAAACTAAGGGTACTTTAATATAAGTATATATCTGGAGATATGGTTCCATTATGTACCTTAGTTAGTAGTTGGTTGGATATTGATTGTGTCTTACAATATATTAGAGAATAACCTAATTTATTTTTGAGACATATTTCTTTAATTACATAAAAATCTTTCACTCACCCACTTTGTGTCGAGATGTGAGTAATAATCTGAAACAAAAGGAAATCTTAAAAAATTAAATAAAATTTATTTAGCAAGATAAACCAAAACTGCTTTGCCAAATTCTTATTAAAATTCACATAAGGAAGAAGGAGAACTTGAAACATTAACCAGACGAAGTTATTTCAACAATGTAAACGTCGTCGAGCAACTTTATGCAGAAGCTGCAACGGTAGGTATGTCGAACGACAATTATAACTTTGGCCCCGGACGCGACAGAACGTTCCAGTGCAACAAATAAAATATGTCCACGAAAACGCGCGAAGGGGACGATAGAGGGAAATTTCGTATACGAGACAAAGATAAGCTTAACCAGCGCGAAATTATGAGCGTTTAACTGTTTCTAGCTGTAGAATCTGGCACGGGCGCTTCGCCGGCTCGCCAGCGCGCGTTATTTACGAGGGGGTGGCCCGACGCCCGACTCCCGCGGCACCCGAGATAGCGCCTTCCCCGGAAGAGCCGCCGCCGCGATCGCCGCGCGACAGATCCGCACCGCCCGCGCCGATCTAGCTCTTCCACCGACGACACTAGCTACACTCTGCCCTCCTATATGCCCTTGTGCCACCACAGCACCTCGCCTTCACTCGTGCAGATTGCCAGCCCGTAACTGGCGCTTCAAACTACATTCCGACTTAAACTCTATCGGCTGCTCTATAGGACACAACTGTTCCGCTAACACGCGGCCGCTTTCTGGCGACGGAACATAAACGCTTTTCTATGTAAAGTTGCTGCGAGCATGTCTGTTGGTCTTGTTTATGGTAGCATGAAACTGTACGTTGATATATTTATGGTATGTAACTTCCACAAAGCGACTTAATAACTTGGAGAAAAAGTTATGATTATTTAATTATTATTCATCTTATTATTAGTATTTAATTAATACACTTATTAACACCATCGTCATAGATTCCAATAAACTTGGTACTAACAATTTATGTTATACATTATACATACCAAAAGAAAATAGAAAATAAGGGAGGCATTACTTTATCATTTAAGTGAAAATATACGACACAAGGAAAAGAGAAAAATGTGCAAAAACCGTCTAGAGCATTATACCGCGCGTGGACCATTACTTTTAATATAAATAAAATAACAAAATATGAGCGTCCGGCCGGAGAGTGCCCCTAGACACTTTTATATTTCACGAGCGGACCTATTTTACTCAGCGTCAGTATAGCCAATTATAATTTATGAATGCCAAAAATCCATGAGGCATGCAAACAGTTACTTGAACTTTAAAATCAACCAGTTAATTTACATTACTGTAGATCGTTGACGTCTAAAAAATACATAAATGGCAAATGTAGAGCGCTTGTAATAATTACAATAGTGAAACTTATTTAATGAATTTTATATCTAAACTATGTATTACAGTACGAGTATCGTTACACCTTTATTTATTTGTGACATAAATATATTAATTTTCTTTAGCACCGCATTAACATAACGTCACCATCAATCGCCAAAAATAACCCTTTACAGGTTGAGACGAGTAAATAGTAACTAATAAGGCGCTAAGCCATGCCAATGTAGAGGGAAACCCGCCAGCGTACAGTGCTCTCGTTCAGCGACCTGCGACGCACCTCGCAACGTTACACGAGTGTTTCGTGCACACGATGGCTCTACGTGCGCTTCCGTGATGCGTGCCATCGCAACCTTCTATCAATCAACGTCCAGCCTTAATGACTTAATTTTGACATCCTTGGCCTTCAAATTCCTTAGCGTAATCGCTTCATAAAGAAGAAAAATATACCTACTAACCCTTCCACTGTTATTGTATAATGTAATCGTCACGTCTCCGTTGACTTTGTTGTAATTATACTGCCTGTACCGACGACCTTAGCAGGCTTCGTCTACCGATATTGCTCATCAGAATTAAAACGTTTTCAGTCGTCAGACCTATATAAAACGCTGAACGCGAGGGAAATACGTATCTACAAAGACAACAATAAAACCGCGTGAAAATGGCAATAGTTATTCAGAGGGAGATATTAAAATGCATGGAAATAAATTCGGCGTCGCATTCGGCCGTACGGCTCTAGGGGTGCAGTAAAAATAAACAGCGACGCCATTAGAACTCACTTCCATATTCAAATTTATGAATGCGTCCACACTGGTCGACCGCCACTCACGTCACTCGCGACCGTCTCGCTGGACATTTTATATACAACAAGAGCTTTCAAAAGATATTTAATAAAAACTTATCCATAATTATGTCACAGAATATATTACAATATTTTTATTAAGTTGGATCTTGCCTTTTTTTTGCACCATAGATATTTTTTGTATCTTTTTACATTTAAATAGTAGGTATAGGTATAGTCACACATTATTTACCTAATAATGACTAAGTATACTGAACTATAAAAAATATGAATAGTAAAACGACCTAACGAAGCTACAAAGCGTCTTACATAATGTTGAAATCAAAAACATAAATAAAATTAATAGACGAGAGACCATTGGCATTGAGCAGGAGCTGACGAGCGACGCGTGCTTTAGCTTAAATAAACAGACGTTTTCAAAAATTTGTGTATTTAAATCGAATGTGACTTGTGTTACTGAGCTATTTCTGTTTAACAGCCGCACTGATGGATCTGAAATAACACCTCCCGATAGTACCGTTCAGGGAACTCGCATTAATTCATATGGGATTAGGTGTCATCATAAACAGGAATTATTTAGTCAACTGAGGTTAAAAACAACAACTCGCTACTGTCTAATTACTAGTTGGTACGTGTACTAGTAAAGTCGTGGTATTATACCACCGGCATATATCTTATACATGTATGTATTAAGCCCTTTTTAACATCTCACTGTTGGGCACGAGCCTTCCATCATTACTAGGGGGATCAGGCCGTAGTCCATCACGCTGTCCAAGAGCGGATTGGCGAACTTCGCATGTTGCATGTTCGAAAACTTGCAAACTTTTCTCGCACATGCAGGTGTCCTTCGTAAGACAAGTGGTAATCATGCTAGAAATGATTCGCACATGAAAATATCAGAGGTGCAAGACCCAGATTTGAACCCGCTTCACTCGGTTATCTAAGCGAGAGCGTTACCACTGGGGTACCACTGACTTAGTAACTTATTGTAGAACAATAATTACGAAAATATTTAAACTAAGGTAATGAATTATATCAATAGAGTAATCAATTTCATCGGTTCACCTAAAAGACCAGTAGACAATAAGACATGAGATAAGAGTGTCTTAGGTAGAGCAGTATTAAGTCAAATACTTATTACCTGTGCTATTTATGTAAGTATATGTATATTATGTTTTGGATACATACAAATAAGCGCTGTGTTTTTCTATTGATGGATGGATAAAGAATAGATTCATTGATATTTTATCAACCGACTTCCAACAAGGAGGAGGTTCTCAATACGTCTGAATGTTTTTTTTTCATTTTATGTAAAATAACATAGTTTCAATTACTTATTTATAATTGACATTTTACCTACCAACATAATATACCATACCTACATAGATCTTTACAATTCTATGGGAGATTTCATCTTACGAAATCCTGAATGGAGCGAGGTCAACGTAATTGTTTAGTATAAAAATAGAGACTACTCGTGTCAAAGTCGTGGGCAGATGATATTTTCGTACCTATAAAAATAAGAAACAAAAAATGAAATAAGAATATTTATTGTTCATTTTTCGAATTATTACAAATGAATCATTCCACTTCACGGATCTCCAATAAACGCAACTAGCAATTTTATTCGTACATTGACAGTGCCACGTCGATGAATATTCAACGCATATAGAACAATGATATAAAAACGACAGCAGCTATTCTTCCAACATTATTAATTTGATTTGTGTATATTTCGAGCTACAATTTTGAATTGTTTATTTGTGTAAATTAGAAACATGCATTAATTGATGTTAATGGCCAATAATATTTTGTTTAAGAATTTATAATCATTTATAATGTAACTATGGTATCTAGAGTTTTTGTGGCTAAACCTCATCAGCTTTTTATTATGATAATTTTGGATTTCTGACAGAGTAACTAATTAAATTTGTATTTTAATAAGTGGATACAATAACATCAGTAGGAGTTATGTGAGACTATAGGCATTTGAAATTACTCTATAATAATGAAACGACATATTACATAGAATAAAAACGGCTGTAGGTGTACTTAGAATAGCTCTAAAATATTTTAACTATATTGTGATGATTCAAAAAAATTATGAACAAAAATATTCTCCCAATTAATTAATATTAAATATAGCAATAACAAAATTGCGTTAGGCCTACTCAGAACGAGTCCCACCAGGGAGTCTCGCAGCATGTCGTGGGACGCGATGACTGGCAGGTTCAGCCAAATTGCTTTTATCACATTCATATCGGCCTCAGATTCGGCCTCGCCAGTCACGGCGTCGCACTCACACGCGGCCCATACGCGCCGTATATCGCTCCTATTTAATTTAAACCACACAAAGCACTCGACACGGCTCCCGGCCTCCGCTTTTTGATAACGAACGCGCAGTTTTAAAAATTAAATCGGTAGCTCGAATGCATCTAGTTACGGATGTCAATGTCGAAGGATTTGATACGGTTTTTTTCTTTACAGAGCCGGTATGATGAGTCAGGGATTTTTCAGGAATTTCGGTAGTTAATCAAATAGGTACATTTAGCTACACGTCCCTATTCATCAGAGTTAATTACATTTTTTAACTTTGATCATAATATATCTATTTTATGATAGGTTAAAACCTATGAAAAGAGATTGATGCTACTGGTAATTAAACGTATTACAGATAAACATAATATTTAAATATACAAAAGTTAAATAATCTTCTCCATATATACATACTACTCGTAAACAGAGCGAGTTATCGCCTAAGAAACAACAACAATATGGTAGAGAAAGACACAGATCAATAAGAACATAAGCTTTGCACGAAATAAAAAGCAATGTAGCAATTGACAAACAAAGGATTATAACTTACAAAGTGTAGCTTCAATTAGCGAATGTGGGAGGCTTCACGGGGCGAGTGGCGACTGCCATCTAGCGGGCGTCAGTGCCGCCCACCGCCGCCTCGCGCCGGTCCTCGAGCCTAGCCACATATCACTTATAAATATGAGGCGTTATGATTATGAAAATATGCCCCGCCCCGAATATGGAATATGGAGGAGGGGGTCTCGTGCAACGCGTGCGAATGGACGAAGTTTGATTTATGAGTTGAGTGCGGCCCCGCCTCTCTGTCATAACCGTGTACCTGGTGCGCGCGCGGCCGCCCGCCGCCCGCCGCCTCGCGCTCAGTCCCGCTTCAGATGGCGAGAGGAGCGGCCGACCGCACCTCGCGTACGTTAGTTCCGCGCACTCCGACCACGACTCAGTACGAAAAAGCCGAGTAGCCCGCGAGTATCCCTCACCGATCCCCAGCTCGGCCGCTTCGCCGCTGGCAAGCCTGCCATGCGCCGGCTCTAGCCCAGCCGCCAGCGCGACCACCATGCCGCGCATCAAGCCCGCCTGCGTCCGACGCGTCTCCATCGGTACTTACTATTCTACGATCTTCCACACCACATCACACACTAAGATGGCTTAGGATATGTGCAATTAGTTAATACGTAGCGATCTGTACCGGCTGTGACAGATGTTTGGAGTTTTGCTCGACGCGAAATCCTTTAAAAAATAAGTTAAATAACCATTATAAAGTATTTCATAAATAAAGTGAGCATGTAAAGCGCTCTCGTCGTGGTGAGTAAATAGTGCAGTGAAACTCGACACAACTGAGTTTTATGTGGAAAAGTGCGGTAGGTAGGTTTGGAGAGTTTATAAATATAGGCAAGTAATAAGTTTAGTGATCCAAGTTAAAACATAACTTCTGAGTTGGTAACAATCAATTTTTTTATAGAAATGCTTACTTAATTTCTATTCAAACTTCTGCTTTGTTATTGCAAATCCCATGTTAAACTTTGTAAAAGATAAATTACTTTGATAAAGAAAACATTATTAACTGTTTCTATTACTTGATACTTTACATTAGATACTATTATCAAATAAATGCCTTGTTAATCTCGGATTTGCTTTAAAATGTTAATTTGAAAAATTTTAGATTATAAACGTTATACTTGTACTAATAAATAAACATTTGTAACGATAAATGGAAAAAGTAGGCCCTGCTTTACAATTTTCTACTTTAACTTCGTGTCTGCTTCTACTAACTACGTACCTACCTATAAATAATCTGATGCCATTAATAATCACCATTCAGTAAGAGTAAAAAATTAAGGCAATAAATTAACGAAGTCGTTTCACTTCTTACCATGTTTAATTGTTAATAAACATAAAAGTGCACTTAGCATTGGAATTCTTAACTATTAATTATGCATGGATATATTTCATATATTGTTTTAACCTTCATATTTTGAAGATGATTTAATTGCTTCGAGGTCTTCATTTTGAAGAATTTTTACTTTACAATTTTCACGATTTTCTTTATAAGTATGTATATAAAACAGCTAAAAAGAAAAAACGTTATAATGCATAACAATCACGTCATTAAATTCTGGTATTTACTTAAGATTAATTTTAACGATGGCTTTCTCATATGACTAATAATTAGTGATCATTTTAAATTATACTTTTTGAGTAATAAAATAAAGCTGAAAATGTTGTAATCGACGATTAAGTAACACATTCTGATAAAAGCTTTAAGTGGCTCTATATTAGTAGAGCGACAGGCCGTCAAAGTTTATTAATCTAACCGCTACAATGTTTTACGAGCGTTCTATAAATAATATAGAAAAATGTAATCTATTAATGCTTGAAACATGGTTCCTAATCATATTCTCTATGAAATATATTTAAGCAATCCGTATGTTTGTTTGTCCTATAATAATCTCTAAGAACTTGTTTAGAAGCAGGTTTTATTTCGAATTAAAATGAAATATTGTAGTCTATGCATATTGGCATCCATTTACCTTGAATGGTGAATAATAAATTTTCATTAATGTATATTATAATAAGTTAATGGAATATAATAATCTTTCCAACATGCTTAATTTAGGTAAATAATCATATTTCATCATCGCTTTCCGTTCCATGAACTTTACATACATATTAAAATCAACATACATAAATATTACTTTGACAGTAACTTCTGAAAACACAATAAATATTTAGTATGAAAATATTAAGTTGAAAATTATATGACATATTCTACAGTATTAGATAGAACAACTCTACAATGAACTAGAAACGTTTCAAATATTTTTTATGACCATTTAATTTGATATTAATATTTTTTCAAATCCAAGTCATATTTAGTATTGACAATATTTGCAATTCGGGTAAATACAAACACAAATATTTTTTTTGTATTCTAAGTAAACGAGGTCCGGTGCAGAGCGGGCTGCCGTCTTTGACGCGGCCGCGCTCGCGTAACAAAGCTCAAAGCCAAATTGCGATAAACACACACTTCTAATCCTCCTTCTTACAAACTAAGTATTAACCGCACCGGTATCTCGCTACAAATGAGTCGTTTAAACCCTTACCGCAAGATTATCCCCGATTATTATAAATGTTTTGTGTCGGTGTTCACTTTTCGCTTGCATGCAATGTAAACATGCCAAATAGTGCAATGGCCATATTACAAACCTCTATTTTAAATTTTTCTTTTAAATATTACATCAAAACGTTTTTAAATACGCATAGTTACTACCTGAAACATAATATAACGATAGAGAATGATGCTATGCGGTTAATGTGGATAGTGAAAGTAGGGACATCAATGCGATAAGCAAATGTATGCAAGCACATGTGAAGATATTCAAAATTTAAGAGCTATGATTTTATGATGTTTTATATACAAGTACGATACTACGTTCTTACTTAATAGACGAAGTTCTTACGACAATGTTACAAACAGCTTATTATTATTTATTTCCAACATTAAATACAAGCATTATTTTGACATAAATATGCAAACGTCTTTAAAAAAATTGGAATAAAAATGTTTAAATAAATAGAAAAGTGATACTGATATTTTTATACCTATTCACATATGAATTATAACAATGGATGATTAGTGATGGCCCAATACCAAAGGTTAAATAGATTTCAGTCACATTGAATATAATATACTTGATAATAGGTTAACATGAATTTTCAATAAATTGACGCTCAAACTAGATAGTAAAAAATATAATGTAATTATCATTTTCAATATTGAAAACAAGCAATTGTATTCGGTCGTATAAATTTTGTTAACTTTGAATTTTAAAAAAAATAATTAAATGGAGTTATTTACTCAAACATCAATACAGTGGAGCACAATAAAATACAAATAGATCAAAGATTTTTCAGTAGCAATCTGTTAGCATACGCTTTAATTAATTTTCATTTGAAATATCTAAACATAAAAGAATAACACTAAAGTAAGGAAATATTACACTACGCTTAAGTTGTTTGCTTCCGTTTTTATTGAAACATGTAATCTAAATAAAAATATGTTATTGTAATTTTAATATACATAAAAAACTTGTTTTTGGCACAGTTTAGAAAAAATAAACATAATATGACATTAGGTACTACATACACTGCGAATTACTTTATATTGTACTTTCTTAGATGTACGCGAATATTCGACATTATAAATGAAACTACCTTTTCGGATTTTGTCGCGGATTTATTTTGATTTTTAGTTCCCGACTTTTCGAATGCTTTACAGCAATCATGGTCACGGGAGAGACTAAGGTATTTGACGTCTCATAGGTTTATATACTTGTTACAGACAGTGCCTACCCACAATTTACAAAAAATTTTGAAAATGGCATCAGAGTACCTTTATATTGGTAAAAAAGTTACCTTTATATTGGTAAAGAAGTACTTATTATAGTCGGTACATAGATTAAATGTTATAATTAATTGAACCTACTGAAAATATTCTTCTTTCTTACTTTTTATATGTTTTTCATTTTACAATAGCTAGAAACATAATGATATTCATTTCTTTTGTCTGTTTATATATAAATAATAGACATTATTTTAAATTAAAAACTAAACAAATCTAAACTAAAAAGTAGAAAATAATACTTTTAAGAACTTCGTTAATTTAGAAGTCGGTGCCAGCCAGGACGGATAGACTTATCTTGCCTTTGCAAGGAACTTTCGAACGGTATTTTGATTATGTTTACAAATATTATAGATATAGATTAACCGAATACTTATGTGTCTATTTAAGGTTATTTTGCTTTGGCTGGCACCGACTTCTAAATTAACGAAGTTCTTAAAAGTATTATTTTCTACTTTTTAGTTTAGATTTGTTTAGTTTTGAAGTCGGTTTTTGTTTTTTGTTAAAAATAATTTATTTTCAAATTTTTAGCGGAAAGTAGATACTTATTTTGTTTATGTACAAAAAAGAATTTTCCAAATCGGTCCAGCCATCTTCGAGTAATGGGGAACATACTTATATTGAGAACCTCCTCCTTTTTTTAGAGTCGGTTAATAAGAGCCTGAAAGAATTTAACTATCGGTCTATAATTACGTATAATTTTGAAAGAATTTTCTTTTAACTCCTAACCGTTGAGGAGTTGTACCTTCCATCATTAGCTCAACCACAGGAGATGATGATTATCAGACGCAAATACTTGAACAGCTTTAGAAAATATATGAAAAACGTAATAAGTGCCTATAAAATTTGAGAGTTGTCCTCGATTTCCCTGGGATCCCATCATCAGATCGTGACTTGGTGACTATGGGACCAACTAGAAACTATACCCTTTCAAACAAAAAAAGAATTTTCCAAATCGGTCCAGCCATCGTCGAGTAATCGGGGAACATACATAGAAAAAAAAAAAAAAAAAAAAAAAAAAGTCCCCGACGAATTGATAACCTCCTCCTTTTTTTGAAGTCGGTTAAAAACAAAAATACCTTAATCATAGGTGATAAACATATAATTTATATACTAATAATAATTATATTATTAGGTATTTTTTAAATTAAAAACTATTACTATTTAAAGACTTAGCAATTGGCTATATTTTAAGTATTTAAAATTTACATAATGCCTAGAGTCAATACTAAAAAATAATGACACTTTTAATAATGATGCATTTTGATTTTAAAATAACTTATATAAAAAAACAACTAGCGACTCTCCCTCGCTTACCTCGGGATTTCCCCTAGGTACGTTTTAACTGTTATTATTACGGTTACGGAACGGTTATTATAATGAAAAAACAAACAGAAATCACGACGAGAGCCCTAAATTTTTCCTGGATAAAGGAATATCAATTTCAGATTCATCTAGGTCCGTTCAGCCGTTCTGGCGTGACCGAGTAACGAACATCCATCCATTCAAAATTTAGCCCTAAAAATGGATACATAATTTTAGAAATAGGATATAGGAATAAAATACACTTTTTATACATTAAATATTTATTATAATGAGTAAATTGGTAAAAATATTGTAACAGTTATTTTTACGTCAAAGGTGGCTTATTCTGCGGTCGTCTACATGTGTTTAATAATTTCAGGTATACGTGCGTACTATTTATATGATAAAACCACCACCGCTTGGTTATTGGATATTTAATTTAACACTTTTGCTATTTTCCATTTAAATACATTTTTAAAAATTCTACTTTTATCTTTTATAATCATAATCATATCCGCCTACCGATTATAAAACATTTTGTTTTATAATCTGAGTTTGGATACAATTGTGTATGTTTGATATACTCGTACTAAGTAAAGTCAAATAGAGGTTTTGTTAAATATTTAAATTACAAGTTTTACCCTATTATATACATACTCCTAGATATGTTTATTTTTACTTGATATTTTTTATCAAGTTTCAATTTTATTATAAAACGATTAAATCTCTAAAGTTAGTATCGAATTAATTTCTAAGTTAAATTTCTAAACAATAATAAATTAATACGTACCTAAATTGCAAATTGCAATTTATACTGGCTTAAGTATAAGCTATCTGCATTCATAAAACATAACTACGAGTATAATGCGTTTTGTAAGAACAAATTCATATGTGAATTAATCTTACAATTAAAACGAATGATTTAAACATTTACATTACCAATTTGTTTTTAAATAATTCATAAGAGATTAATAAATAATAATCGTTATTTCAATTTCATAAATAAAACGCTTAGGTAGGTATATGAAGGCTTATAAGTATATAGGTTGATAATTATTTTAATAAGATTATTCTTTAATTAAGAGCGTTCTTCATTTTAAAATAAGATAAATTTTACAAAATAAGTGTGTTATGTAGAATTATATACCAGGGTAAAAAATTAGGTTTAAAAGATTTACCTACTAACGATTTACATAAGACTAGCCAGATACAACTTTTTTGCATAAACTCCTACGGCACTGTAAAAGGTATGATTAAATTGGTTAAGATATACAAGTCTAGTAAACTAGATAGTCACAGTGGTGTAATAAAGATAAATATTCATTTCAAAGGACGATTTCTAATATTTTTTATAGGTACTTTGATGTCCATAGAACGTATTGTATTAATATGAATTACTAAGCATAAATTAAACTCTTTAAAACAGTAGTTACATAATCGTAGTAAGCGACAAAAAACTACGAGTATTTTTGAGGACAGAAAACAAAGCGGCTTAAAAGATTTTCATTCCGCAACTCTATTAATAGATCGTAATTTAGAACGGAGAGGAGGAAATCGGAAAAGATTGTTGTTTCTATATGCTTGACTTTCAAACGCTAAATTAAAGCTAATTTTTTATAATTTTAAATTTATAAAAATGACTAATTAATATTTTATGCATTTATATGCTGTTAAGGATAGTAAAAAACTACGTATTACACACTTGGTTTTGAGGTATATCTTATATACTTATTATACTTGGTAGGTATATCATCTTAGTACCTAGTAGTTCATTTAACTAATTATGCTAGCTCTATCAATATAGCAATATATAATGAGGTTAATTAAATAAACAGTCTTTTACTATAAAAAAATATTTCAAAACATTTATTAATATTATAATATGAATATTTCAACAAATTAACAGCTAAACGGTGAGAAATTTGTTTTCACAAAGCAATTCAAAGACGTGGATGTGTGAGAATGGAATGTAATTATAATCAATCATCCTATCAATTACTAATTTCATCTTTACTTTTATCAATTTCATGTTGATAATTAATATTAAATTGGATCTGTTTAAATTTGGGTACATATTTGCTTTTACATTCTACTGCTTTATTAAATTAACCTTTACAATTATTTCTACTATTTATATTATTCAAATTTATTTATTTAAAAAGGTTACACTGATTGTTAAAATTGTTATTATAATATTTAAAGTTACGTAATATATATCCGCCTCCATAGTTTATAAAAAATAGGTTATATAACGAGTATGACTAAACATAATTAAATATAAAAGTATTTAGCGAAAGAAGCCATATCTATGTATCTACATTGATGGACTACGATTTTTCTAAACTTTTAAACACTATAGGTAATGTGTTTAATACATTTCATGCCACATGGTGACATTTTTGCCTCGAAAATTTCGCTGAGTTTAAAACATTTAAAGTTATGGTTACATTTTGTCTCGTGAATTAATAACCATTGTCATAATTATATAAGAAAGCAAATCATTATAGTCAAAATTAAATCTCAACAGAGATAACGATCACGAAACTAACAAAACATATTTTTATACATTGAAAAATTAACTAATTATTTTGACTAATTCTCTATTTTAACTTTATTCTAGATTTTTTAAGTTATTTAAGAATTCTAGATTAATAATTATTTCCTATTAGTATTTGCTTAAAAGCTTATTTATACACGATCACTCAAAATTATTACAACATATCCTTGTTTAGTGACTAAATTAAAAGTTATTTAATTTTAAAATATTTTGTATGTATTTACACATAACGAATATTTATTGGTGTTAACACATATTGAATATTAATAGTCAGTAAATGAAGTTTACAAATGTGTAAAAGCTCCGACGCGCAATATTTTCTTATAGCAAAAGTTCCGATTGCTGGTTTTCGAGAAAGAATTATTATAAGCAACTATGTATATATTTTCATATACTGTGATCAATATGTATCCATGTTTCAATAAATATAATGACATTCGTAATAGTACATATCTAACAGTCGACAAGTTAAAGTTTTTGAAAATCAACAAACAAAACACTGAGTTTATCTGAGAATATTTTACATTTTCTGATCTAATCCCACTTGAAAGATGGGTTATAATATGGGTGCTTTAAAAACCTCTTTAAGCTCTTTATTTTTCTTACACAAAACTTGAATCTAAATCAATCCAACTCTTTTGGTAAATGGCTTCAAAAACTTAAATATAAACTTTATTTTAAAGTTTCTGATGAGTCTATGTCATATTCGTCATATTAAACGAATATGTGTATAAACGAATATGTCATATTTAACCAATATAATGCAACACTAGCGACATCTAGCGATGAGTAGACACAACCACTATAAAATAAAATATTAACAATCGACTTTATAGTCTTTTTAACAAGAACAATACTAACCATAATTTTGAAACAATAATATTAATGCGTTTAGTTTATTGATTTATTTTCATTTTGCTTTCTTTTGCATAATCATTGCTAACAAATGCTATTTTATTAATAGATACATAAATTATACACACTTACTACTTAAATAATAATATAAAAACATCATTTTCTTAGGAAATCACTAGTTACTTTTACAAACAAACGTGAATGTTCAAATATACATAAAATCTATACTAATAATAATATTATAAAGAAGTAAAGTTTGTGTGTTTGTTAAATTGTAAGGGGTAATCTCGGGATCTACTGAACCGATTTTAAAAATTCTTTTACCAATAGAAAGCCACATTATAGCTGAGTGTCATAGGTTATATAAAAAACCGAAAAATAAAAAGGCTTTTACGTGGTAGTCCGTTTTGCAAAGTGAATCGGAGAAAAAACGGTCGAATGAAAGCGTTTCTTACGAACGCTGCCTTAACTATGAAAGATATATTTTTGAGTTCTAGAGAAAAGATGTGGAGCTTAAAAATGCCTACAAAAAGTCAACGACAGCATATGTCTAACTTTTATATTTAAGTTACAAAAAGTAGTTTTTTTAATATTAGTATAGATAATTTAATTTTTAATATTAATAAAATACCTACGTATAACCCTCCTTTTGGCAGTTAGAAATTAAAACATAACACTCTGTACTAAAAAAGGATTATTAACATTATGCCCAACGAAGTGGGCACGGGTCAGCTAGTAATTAATAAAATAGAACGCTTAAAGATACCTATTCTTCCGTAGAGAAGCAAATTACTTGCAGACATAAAAATATGCATAAAGTTATTGAATTTAAACAGGTCTAATTTAATAATATTGAGATAAATCCTTAGTAGTTTTAATTAGTAAATTATATTATGATACCAACTTCAATTCGTTAATTAAAATATCATAAATTGTGAAAAAATTACGACAACTTTCGATATAGATGTCTACGTAATAATAGGAGATTATGTTTTTTAAACATTTTTAAATATGTTTAAGATAAATCGTAAAAGTAATTGCACATTTAATATTCTTTTAAATTAAAAGACGTTTATATAAGTTATTATATAACATATAGTCTCATTTTAATAATCATTAAGTTATTTATAACGCTTTTATTTTTGTTCTAGGTGATAGTTCCGGGTCCTGTTCAGAGGAAGATATTAACCATGAAACCAGAGAACGGCCCGAGACACACATGTGCCCCCGTTGCCAAGAACAATTCGAAAATCTTCATGACTTCATATATCATAAGAGACTGTGCGATGAAAAGGCAATGCAAATGGGTGAGGAAAGGATGCACTCAGATCCCGAGGATATGGTAGTATCCGGGGATGAGGAGATGGACGGTCCTAATAAGCGTTTAGAACAAGTAAGGAGGCATCGACAAGATGCTGAAAATAATAATAGCCTCGATGATGGTGAGGCAGAAGTACCTGAAGCCGATGTGCCCCCAGTGGGTCTTCCATTTCCTGTAGCAGGTCATGTGACTCTTGAAGCTCTACAAAACACCAAAGTCGCTGTAGCACAATTCGCTGCCACTGCCATGGCTAATAATGCCAACAATGAAGCCGCATTACATGAACTTGCAGTTTTACAAAGTACTTTATTTACTCTACAACATCAGCAAGTATTTCAACTGCAACTAATACGCCAATTACAAAATCAGTTATCATTAACACGACGGAAAGAGGACCAGCACCCCAGTCCGCCACCAAGTGAACCGGAGCAAAATGCACCTACTACGCCAGTTCGATCGCCGTCACCGCCTCGTCCGCCACGGGAGCCTTCTCCTGTCGACTCCGCTCCTCCAACTAGCCAAAGCTTGCCATCAACCCATACACATATTACACCTAAAACAGAACCTATATCTATTCCAAAGCTTCCAACTTCATCGCCACCTATGATGACCCACCCTCCATATAGCTCTATATCTTCCTCATTAGCATCTTCAATCATTACGAATAATGACCCTCCACCATCCCTTAACGAACCAAATACATTAGAAATGCTTCAAAAACGGGCTCAAGAAGTACTGGACAACGCGTCACAAGGTCTTCTTGCAAATAACCTTGCCGATGAACTAGCCTTCAGAAAGTCTGGAAAAATGTCACCATATGACGGAAAAAGCGGTGGACGCAATGAACCTTTCTTCAAACATCGCTGCAGATACTGCGGAAAAGTTTTTGGAAGTGATTCAGCGCTTCAAATTCATATTCGCTCTCATACAGGTGAACGGCCTTTCAAATGCAATGTTTGTGGGTCCCGATTTACAACCAAAGGAAATCTTAAAGTTCACTTCCAAAGACATACTGCGAAGTTTCCTCACGTAAAAATGAACCCAAATCCTGTACCAGAACATTTGGACAAGTACCACCCACCATTATTAGCACAACTTTCACCAGGGCCAATTCCCGGAATGCCACCACACCCACTTCAGTTCCCTCCGGGTGCACCAGCTCCTTTTCCACCAAGCTTGCCACTATACAGGCCACCACATCATGATTTATTGCCACCCCGCCCACTAAGTGATAAACCACTTCCACATCACCCGCTTTTTGCCATGCGAGAAGAACAAGACGCGCCAGCTGATCTCAGCAAACCTTCCATACCAAGCCCTACTCGGCCAGCGTCTGACATGTTTAAATCTGAACCACAAGATGAAGAAAGTCAACGTGACTCTAGTTTTGAAGAGACTGATCATATATCGCCAAAACGTGAGCCTGAAGAAAATGACGCAGAGCAAAATCCAGAACAAGACAGATATCCGTCAACATCACCATATGATGACTGCAGTATGGACTCAAAATACAGCAATGAAGATCAAATCGGCAGAGAAAGTCCACACGTGAAGCCCGATCCAGATCAACCGGAAAATTTATCAAGTAAGAATTCATCGATATCTGGACCAATTTCAATAGCAACGGGACTTCGTACTTTTCCTTCTTATCCGTTATTTCCTCAATCCCCGCCAAGTAGCGTTTCTTCCGGATGTATTACACCTTTCCAAAGTAATCCTAATAGTACAATAGACTCTGATATTACTCGTGACCCAATATTTTACAATACACTTTTACCACGCCCAGGAAGTAATGATAATTCTTGGGAAAGTCTCATTGAAATTACAAAAACTTCAGAAACTTCAAAACTACAACAATTAGTTGACAATATTGATAATAAAGTAACAGATCCAAACGAGTGCATCGTATGCCATCGTGTCTTATCTTGTAAAAGTGCTTTGCAAATGCACTATCGTACCCACACTGGCGAACGACCTTTTCGATGTAAATTATGTGGTCGTGCATTTACGACTAAAGGCAATCTTAAAACACATATGGGTGTCCATCGAATTAAGCCTCCCTCACAATTATTACATCAATGTCCTGTATGTCATAAAAAATTTACAGATCTTACTATGCTACATCAACATATTCGCCTCCATACCGGCGAAAGATGTAACAACCCTTTCGAACAAATCCAAGATAGTGAAATGAGCAACTTCCAACTCAATAGTGGGTCAGAAACGTCCGACTTTAATCCGTACCACTCCACTCCACCATCAATATTTCCTACCCCTTCCACTCCTGGCGACCGAAGGGCGGACTCCCGCGAGACTGACGATGAGAGCGGCCGGGACGAGAGCGAGCCCGCTTCACGGGAGTTCGACGACGACCCAGATATAAAAGATCGTCGAACTTCGCCGCTCTCCGTCTGCGCCTCGGCGTCCGAATGCGAAGTAAAAACCATCACCACAACGGCTTCCCTCCCATCGGCGACAGGTTCGGAGAGCGGGCGCAGCGCGCGGGCCTCGCCGCCGTCGCCGTCGCCGTCGGTGCTGTCCACGCCGCCGCGGCTGCCACAACACTCGCCGCTGCCTTCGCCGCCCACGCCCCTGGCCGCGCTCGGTGCTCTGGGTGGATCACCCTTCAGCCCGCTCGGACTCGCTTTTCCTCCCGCAGGTATGCGATAGCGGGACCTTATATATACGTCCGCCCCGGTCGTCCACATTTCCATTCCTTCGAGTTATCCTAATACTGCTAAATCTAATAATATCCCACATACCGGGCGCTAAATTATACGTTAAAATAACTATTCCCTGGAATTTACCTAAACATTGAAGATACAAACGTATATTTGTGTTAAGAATTTAATAGTGGCAATGAACATTCGATTTATTTGTGTGCAGTGCGCGGCAACACAACGTGTACCATCTGCTACAAGACGTTCGCCTGCAACTCTGCATTAGAGATTCATTACCGCAGTCACACCAAGGAACGCCCTTTCAAGTGCACCGTCTGTGATAGAGGCTTCTCTACGAAGGTTTGAAGTGTTTTATATTACAACAATTAATTTACATAGCCAAAGACACGTAGGTGTATATAAAATAATAATTGTGTACCAGTCATGATTCGAAGTATGAGCTTCGATCGAATGTTTCTGGCTCAGAGCCAGTTTATATTTTATTGTTACACAAATAGCGACATATCTGCGCTTTTACAATGTTTTCTCTAATTTTTACTGTATAGCACGTAAATATTTAATCAAATTATAATAGCGCACAAAATTACATTACTTGTTGATGATATTAAGCAATTTCGTTAAAACGCTTAGCTAACTACTCAAGTTTAACACGGTACTCCCAAGTTTACTCCAGACATCGAAAAGCAAGTTGCTAGCACGCTGCGAGGTACTTTATGCTCTGGTTTCATTTCATCTAAGTTTCTGTGCATTAATTTTGCAGGCAGTAATTACAAGTCCCTCCTCGACGCCTCTAGTTCACATTAGTTTTAGCCGATGTCTGTGTCTACATTCGAACCTTAAGTCAATTTGTCAACTAACTATTGATCTAAATCTTAAAACGTTTTTGTCATTCATTCTACGAGTATAATTAGTTGAAACATCTTAGTACGCTACTTTAAAACTGCAGTAATTAATTCGTGTGATCCACAATTAAGAAACTTACTCGTATTCTACAAAATACTAGCATTATTTTTACGTAAACTTATTATATTACTAGCTGTGCCCGCGACTTCGTTCGCGTGGATGTCGGTACTTAACAATGTATTTTTTAGTGCGAAGCGCTGTTGGAGGATACCGATACAAATCATTTTTTTTTATTTATGCCCTGAGCTTTATTAATCGTCATGGCATAACAGAGACTGACTGGGAATTGCACTCGTTTGAAAGAGAAAGGAAGTTGTTGGGAATTATAGGTATTTTTGGAATAAAAACAATATCACCGGCGCCGCAACCGGTTAATATTTCAGCTTCGATTATGTTTTGCTGCAGATTTGTGACTTTGAGCCAAGTGCCGTTACGAAGTTTGGGAGGACATAAATTTCTGAGGAGAATTATTGGTACACCAATTTTTAAAACTATTTTGTGGGCTGGAAGTCCGGGTGTGCTGGGGGAATCCAAAAATTCTACCGGGTAGTGCGTGGCGTCATCTTCTTCCATAACTGTATTTATAGAGGTGTATTCTCTACTATCCCCGGACACATGACTCAATATTTTTAAATTAATTGCCGCTGCTTGGTCATTACGGGGAGTCAAAATAGCTCGCTGATATAGCCAAGAACCGGCTTGATTTCCCATGTTTGTGGAATCTCCGTACACAGAAGAATTAGCTCCTGTTATGATGTAACGCAAGAACAGAGATTATCAATCAAATTAACTTTTCCGTCTTCTTGTACGGGGTATGTGCCATCGCCTATTTGTAACAATAAATTGGAAAACTCCTGTGCATTTTCGCAGCCTCCTAACTGTGCACTAAAAACTTAATGTTACTTCAATTTACGCACATATTGTTGTGTATAAAAGTTACGTGAAGTTGTGAGACTAAATGCACATAACCTTAATTTTACTACTGGAATTTCTCTATTTTTTTATTTTAAACTCAAATATCTTTTGATAGACTGAACCAATTGCAATGAAACAAAAACTAAATGTTACTTCAAGTTACATTCAATCGTTGTGTATAAAAGTTATCTACATTGCTTTCGTACATTTTACGTGATGCCCGGATAAATAACAGACAAACCGACAAACAGACAAACAGGCAAAAATTCTAAAAATGCTGGAAATGGGTTCTATTGGTTGTCCTTTAACACCCTGGCTATTTTTTTTTTGTACATTTTTTTGATGTACGTATGTAAAACGACTTTTCTACAGTTTTATAATATGTATAGAAGATAAAAAAAGACGTGTGGCACTCTGAGACTGCCGCGGTAAAGCTATTGCATAGCTGTTTTTATCAACTTACGCAATTATAATTATTTATTTATTTTATTTATGCACTATTTTTTTCCTTTGTTTTTTTTTTCTTTGATATTAATTCAAGTTACATTTTTTGAGCGTGGTGCCCGATAAGAAAACAATTTTTTTCTCTTATTAAATAAATGAGAAGTTAATGTTATTCAAAATATTTTTATCACCTATTGAAAAAACCGGATGTGCGCCATCTTGGATTTGAAAATGGACCTCATTTTCGCAATCAGCACCCCGAGAAACCTCGAAAATGACACCCATGTCATTATTGAAAAAAAACCCGGATCTCCGCCATCTTGGATTTGAAAATGGACCTCATTTTCGCAATCAGCACCCCGAGAAACCTCGAAAATGACACCCATGTCATTATTGAAAAAAAACCGGATGTCCGCCATCTTGGATTTGAAAATGGAACTCATTTTCGCAATCAGCACCCCGAGAAACCTCGAAAATGACACCCATGTCATTATTGAAAAAAAAACGGATATCCGCCATCTTGGATTTGAAAACGGACCTCATTTGCGCAATCAGCGCCCCGAGAAACCTCGAAAATGACATCCATGTCATTATTTAAAAAAAACCGGATGTCCGCCATCTTGGATTTGAAAATGGACATCATTTACGCAATCAGCACCCCGAGAAACCTCGAAATTGACACCCATGTCATTATTGAAAAAAAACCGGATATCCGCCATCTTCGATATGAAAATGGACCTCATTTTCGCAATCAGCACCTCGAGAAACCTTTTATTATTGAAACCAAAGCCTTAACCATTATTAAAAAAAACTGTCGATCTAAAATCGATTTATTAATCTACAGCGCCATCTATATTATTAATTATGAGTAACGTCAGACCTAAACAACACCTACAAGTAAACTAAAAGATAAACCATAGATGTCGCTACTCGTCGCATCACGCATGACAGGTGTTAGGTTTTTTCGTTACGGAATTTCTGGATTCGGTCTCCACGCTCAAGGCCCGCGATAGAAGCTATGCAATAGCTTAAAATTTAATGTTACTTCAATTTACGCACATATTGTTGTATATAAAAGTTACGTGAAGTTGTGAGACCAAATGCACATTACCTTAAATTTACTTCTGGAATTTCTCTACTTCTCCACTTTAAACTCAAATATCTTTTGATAGACTGAACCGATTGCAATGAAACAAAAACTAAATGTTACTTCAAGTTACATTCAATCGTTGTGTATAAAAGTTATCTACATTGCTTTCGTACATTTTACGTGATGCCCGGATAAATAAACAGACAAACCGACAAACCGACAAACAGACAAACAGACAAACAGACAAAAATTCTAAAAATGCTGAAAATGGGTTCTATTGGTTGTCCTTTAACACCCTGGCTAGTTTTTTTGTAATTTCTTTTGATGTACAAAAACGACTTTTCTACAGTTTTATTATATGTATAGATAAAAGTTTGCTTTTATCATGTACATATCTATAAAGTATTACCAGGTGTAGTACAAATAAGCATGTCTAACAATAAAATACTTCAGCATCCTAATAATAAGTTAATAAGTTTCTAAAAAATCTAAAGTTATACCTACGTTGTAATACCACGGACTTTCCAGGTCTCTTTTCGGATTTTTTGCGGAATTATTTTGATTTTTTCCCTCGACGTTTTGGGTGCTTATAGCAACCTCAGTGCTTGATAGCAATGGTTTCTTGATTTCCGTAAAAAAAAAATGTTTCAGCTGTCGTTATACATACAAAATTGCCAGGTTACAGCCAATAGATATAATTTACATCTCATTGATGCTCAAAGAATAATTGAATATCGATAAAAGTAATTTAAATACTAGCCGGTTAGACAGTGTGTTCCATATTACAAATTCTTGTTTCTTGGAAAATCAATACAAGTATAGGTTTGAAAAGTTTTTATATGAGTGTTTATGTAGCTGTCTCACTTGTCGTTGTCTCTGTCCCTCCTGTATAAATATCCCCCGTATTGACCTTATATGGTGGATTAGTCCTTTAAACGACTTTCTTTAATGTCTATTTAAGTCTTAAGTTACAAACCACTCAATGCCCACATAGTGAGGCTTTCGCTGATTTACCATCGCAGTTTATTCCTGCATTTGACTCTAAGAAAATCAAAATGTCGATACTCAAAACTATTATCGATGTTTTAACTATTATTTTCACTTCTCCATTTTCGCCATCCCAGCTTTTAACATTTTGAGTTGTACAAAATTTTAAAATTATAATTAAAACTTCTTATCAAATTTAATTTAGCATTTATTATTATCGTTGCAACGAATAAGTCCTAAGATGACAGCTGAACCTCTAAATCTTTTCAAATCAGACAACGCGACGGGCGGTATTATAAAAGAAACGCGAACATTCATGGTCCTGTCTACTTATGATCAAATTTTAAATAATAAAGCTACTTGAAAACTACTTAAAATAATAAATTCAATGTTTTATACAATACATAAAGGTTTTTAAATGAATATTTCTTATCTTTATGGCGATTCAAGTTTTATAATCAGTTCAGCCAATATTTCAAGCATGTAGAGCTATGTTTGCGTCGCGGTCCATCGTCGCCACAAAAATGATAACTCATAAAAACGACGTCACGGAAAACGATCGGAATATTAATTCATGTCGTAAAATATTTATTACTTATAAATCCTTGAGCCTTTACCTACGCTTCTCGTCATAAAAAGATTATTTATGCTTGACAAAATAACATTTTTCGTAAGTTTCTGAAAGTGACCGTGCAGTGTTCTTATCAATAAAATATAGAATTATTTATGACGGCGCCGCGCGGCAATATTTAAATAGTCTATTACACACTGCTTTGACAGCAATTAAGTTCTTAGTAAAAATAAATTGTTCTGACCAAGCTAAATTATCTTTTATGTTGGCATTTTTAAAACACTTTACAAAGTATTATTGTTTTAATTTCAAGTTATCTATAAGCTTGCTTAGGAATATCATAACTAGGTAAAGGCAATTATTTAAGTTTGTTACCAAAAAACTTATTTCGTTGAGATTTTCATAGGCAATATAGGTAGATATATAGTAATTGAAGTAACGGCTAAAACACGCATGTTATTCTATTTTTTACGAAATTGTCACTATCTAACCAAATAATATTCTACATTCTACGTCATGCGATCTTAATTCGTTCAAAACGCTACTTATAAAATAAATCAACATAATTCTGTTAGCTATGAATAATTTTGAGACACGTTCCAACTTTATAAATTCAATCTATATTCAATACAAAGTACTTACCTACTCATCCGTTTTTTGCTCCTCCGCAACGTAATTTATTTTATAAGTATCATTTTCAATTAAACAACAATAAAATTGAAACTAAGCACGCTTACCTGCTACTATAATGGATGACTATTGTTATAATGTTACCTATCATTTCGTTAGTCAAAACAAAAATGATTCCTGAAACCTATCTCGTTTTTTCTTAAAACTTCGCAGAATTTTTAAATTGCTAGTTACAAAATTATGACGATGTGAATATTTAAATTTAAGTACTAAATATAGTATATGTGATTTTTATACTAAAATACAATCACTTAAAACACAGTTTCCACGGTAATGTCATTCAAGCCCACCTAGGTATAGGTGTACGTACGTACGAGTGTAGAGACTTGTCTTAGTGCTTATTTTGCTCAAACTCAAACCCATAGGAACTCGTACTTTATACTTTTCCTTCTATGATACTTTTAAAAACCAATTTTTTATACTTAAAGTAAATTGTATTTACAAATAATAGAGTTAATAATTGATATTTAAAAGCTATTTATTCTGTACTAAAATATCTTTCATTGAATTGGTATTTTCTACCTCCAAGCACTGAGACGATGATAAGTAAATGCTATGAAATTCATAATATCAAAATTACCATACAAGTAGACTGCAGTGTAGCGAAAAATTCTATTTTGTCGTTAAATGACGTTATTTGTATACAAAATATTATTCTTGTATTAAATAAATATACTATTGTACCTACACCTAAAATATTCGAATAATTTTCCTACACTCCTAATAATTTTATTTACATTTGAAGACGTGATGGGATGAAAGAAATACGTCCCATTTTCGAATTTCCGCTGTTTTATGCATTGGTGTATAAACAGTTCTAAATCTTAAAACAGCTATAATGACTATAATTCTTCACTTCACGCCACTTGACAGCCATTTTATATACATACACTCAATAATCAATACATTATACAAACTTTGAACTCAATTTTCTCGAAATTACAATTTCGTGATATATTACCTTCATCCATTCATGTCTTTATTTGTTTTAGGTACTTTATTATTAACTCTTATGAAGGAAAAATTCAAATGTAAATCATATTGAATTCCTACAGTAAAAGAAGACACTCGTGAGATATCTATCGCATTCAATACCATAATAAAACTATTTTAACACAAGCATTTTCAAACCTATCTATTTAACCTAACACTTAATTTCAAAATGTTTTAAAGTTATTCACTTTTTATGCCAATACGATAACATTACTTAACTCACATAACAATATGGCTGCCGTTTTTGTTTGTTTCCGGTAACCATTACTTTATTTATATTACTGTTAGGTATTTATACGTAATTATATAGGTGCTTATATCTTTGATATATCTACTTATTTTAAGTGCGAAATGCTAGGTAACTTAAAACTGTAAATATAATAAAAGTGAATGTTTAAACACCTACAAAATATGTTTCACAAATTATTTGTAGCGCGTATCAGAAACAATCGCGGTCTTATCAAATAGAGCCTTACAAGAACATTTAAAATTACAATGAGTTGCCGGCGTCGGCACCCGTGCCCAAAGTACACGCGCTAGAGTCTCAGCTAAAAGATATTCTAATGTTAGGTAACACAGACACTATTGAATTATAATTTATAATATTGTAATAGTGCCTGCATTATTTTAAATTTTTTGCTATAATAGTTTATTTAGATTTTTACACGCGCGACTCTTTTACATAGTTTATAACGCTTCGCAAATCAGGACAGATCCGTCTTCTAGATTCAGAGATTACGGCACTTAAGAAGACAAAGAAACTCTTCAGCTTTTTGAGTAAAAAAGAATTATACACTCATCACTATAAATAATTTTAAGGCTTTTGTCATCAATCGTCTAGTAAAAAAAATATAATGTAAGAGGTTTGATCCTTCTTAAAATTTTATTTAATCCTTTATACTTTTTAATAAGATATTGGTGAATAAAAAGGTCCTTACCCTTGAATAATAAAAATTTGTGTAGGTTAATGTCTAATTATCCTATCCTTTGCTTTACCTCTTTTATTAAACTTATTTTACAAACCTACAAGTTAATTAACAAAAGTAATGTAATTTTTTCCTTTTCACTATGATTTATATTATTTTGGCATGTTTATTTGAATGTATATTTTTGTCTTGTGTAAGGGTGTGCGTAAATGTGCGTGTATTTGTGGTTCCAGAGCAGTGGCGGCGGTTGCCAGTGCGGTAGGCGCGCGCGCGCACCCCGCCCGCCGCACGCCACTGCTTTGGATCTCTGGAACGCCTTCGTCTACCCGGTATGCGAGATGACGCCTGAGCGTGAACTCTTATTTTATTGGCCCTCTATAACCTTTTGTTTCGACCTTTTATATATCCCCGATTTTATGTTTTCCCTAATATTAAAAATAATCTAGTCTATTCGAAACAAAATGTTGCATAGTGTCCCTAAGTCCTAAATTAATTTATATTAGAACTTATAAAAGTTTTATAAGGTATGAAACAATATAGATAATCATAATTAATATGCCCGAGTGCTTGATTACTCAATGCAATAAATATTGAATATCATATAATCGAGCGCAAAAGTAATCTCATTATGAGACGGTAGTAGCCCTACGCAATGATAATAAGCCTTAACGCGAAGTTAAGCATTAATAGGCTATGATACTTACGTAGATAGTACTATGTACTTATGTATGTACTTATGCCTATTATATTTTCGTACACTTACTTGTATTACATAGAGTTCATATCAAATTTATATAAAGTAGGTAATATATTTTCTAGTCGAATTTCTGTTACCTATTATTATGTATGTAGTTCTTAAGGTTATTTTAATTACAAGTTTAGTTATAATAATTGTAGGTATTTGCATAGATAAGCCAAAACAAGGCTTATAATCATTTATTACTATTTACGTTTAACTGCGTAGACATCTTTTATTAATAGTTATTTTTCGTTCACAGGGTAACATGAAGCAGCATATGCTCACGCATAAGATTCGCGACATGCCACCTGGCTTCGATAAGGGATCAAGTGGGCCAACTGGACCTCCGAGTGAGGAAGGTCGTGATCCGAGCCCGGACCGACGTTCTTCACCTGACAAAATGGACTTAAAAAGATCGCCTCCAGTACTCCCACCAAATCCCATGTCTCACCCGCCACCGATAGATATGCCACCTCTACCAAAAAGGCCTACCGGTAATTATTTTTTATATACACGTTTATATTACACGTCAATGAGCACTTGGCCAGCGTAAGCTATGGGCTGATTCTCTTTATACTGAAGGAAGGCCCGTTCCTAATAGAGGGGCCTTAAAAAGTACTCGTAAGTAAGTATCGGCAATGTGAATTAATTAGTAATTAATAAATATAAGTATAAAATATAAATATAAATGCCACTTACGACTTCACTTCGCTCTCGATCTCTACATTTACGCATATTAATGCGTAGTATATTAATACTTACTACTACATCGATTGAAAATCCAATCATAATAATTGTGTTTCTATTACAGTCCCCGCTGTTCCAAGCCATCCCCAGCCTCCAGCACAGTCGTCGAAGCACCTTTGTGGCGTGTGCCGCAAGAACTTCTCCTCATCGTCAGCGTTACAAATCCATATGCGCACACACACTGGCGACAAACCCTTCCGGTGCGCAGTCTGTCAAAAGGCGTTTACCACCAAAGGAAACCTTAAGGTACGATAGGAAACTGATTAGTCTTATACTTATAGTTTTAAGTTTAGCTAACTAAACAATTAATAATTTCCTTCACATCTTTATATCAGACATGAGTGAAAAAATCATTGTTATAAAAGTAACGCACTTGAAATAGGACAGACAGACGAATATATTCATTAAAGAATGAATTTCTAATACAAACAGATATAAATATAATGATTTAGTTAACACTTATTCCAATTTCCATACATCTATCTACAGGTCCATATGGGTACACACATGTGGAGTGGAGGCGCCTCGCGACGCGGACGACGCATGTCGCTTGAGCTACCGCCGCGACCTCTACACGAGCCCCACGACATACTGCGCCGCCCAGACTTGTTCTACCCCTACCTACCCGCACCCTTCCTCAACGGCATGCAGCAAAAGGTTTGAAATTATAAATACGTTCTCTACTTTAAAAGTTGATGTCGTAAACTCATAACGTTAATACAAATTTTCGTAGACAACAAATCTGAAATCAAAATAAAATGTAAATGTTTTTTCAATCATTAAGAAGAATAATCTATATTGATACTTATAAATTCTAATGTCCGGTCGTGATTTCCATATACGTACCTTTTTAAAATTATATGGTAATTTACTCGATACCATACCATAAACGACTGTTTATATATTTCCTGAAATAATTAATCTTGGCTTCGTACCGACTAAACCGATTGAAGCTAGAATTTTACTCGTACAAATAAGTATTTAGCTTAAAATGATAGGAATATGAAATGATAAATTTTAAATTATTTTGTTAACAGCTGAACGAGATATCAGTAATACAACAAAACGCCGGGCAGAACGGTGTGGCTGGTAAATTCCCTGGTCTACTGGGTTTTGGGCCGTTCGGAGCAGGCAGACCGGGAGCGGCATCTCCATTGGAAAGGCCGCCATCGTTAGAGGGTGGAGATGAAAGGCAAGCTGCTATGCGAGAGCTGGCAGAAAGAGGTCGAGAGTTGGCCGAACGAAGTCGACAGATGCGTGAAGAGAGTGAAAGAGAGCACTATAGAGTCAGTGGACACCCAGGGCATGCACCCAACGCCGCACAATCTTCGCCGCCTGCGCAACTCCCTCACCCGCACCCGCTCGCCTCGCTACCACCCCCCGCGCGCACCGAAGGCCTCACCGTCTAAGCTCGCCGAGGACTCATTCGAAATACGAATCAGAACATTCACATTCCAGTAAACTTCGATCAAAACTCAACAACCCGCCAGGCGCGAGTGCGAGTTGCGGTCCCTTACAAACGTTATGTGGCAGCAAATACGATAGACAATTTATTACGGAAGGAGTGCTGTTTTTCTCCAAAACGTAATAGTTCGTGTTGAGTGTAGAGATGTGTACCGATTTATTATTACGCATAGTATTACATAGGTAACTTATATGCACGAGTACGGGCCTGGGGCAATGTGGGGCTCATTAGAGCCCCGAGTTTATGTCATTACTCTGTGATAGTGCACGATTAGGGCTGCGCTCCGATCAACGGAAGCATCGTTCGTTTCAGTCACAGCAGATTCACTCATCTATCGAGATCGCAGCCTGATGTGCTATGACATCTAAAATTATTATAAATTATCCCAAAAATTAATTAAATTCATAAATCTATATCTTTAACTGTATATAAAATTGTATGATAGTACTGTAATGAACGAATAGTTAAAATTACTATATAGAACTTAAATTAATTATATTATATTTATATTATTTGTAACTGGAGTGCGATATGCATGATTTTCTTTAGTCACATTCCAACATGAGGAGATTCTCGAGTGAAGTGCATAATTTTATCGAATATGCGTAGGTTTACATGTCATCTGATATCGATTAATTTAATGCATAAAAATTATTTGTGACGAGTCTCCTTATATAAAGAAATTTCCTAACATAAAACGAATTAAATGTAAGATGTAAGAATAATTTATGACACCGTCGACCGATTCCCACTCTAGATACTCTATACGCTATATTTATTGTAATAGAGTTTAATGACATATTCATATCATGTAAATTAAAAAAAAGTATTTGCATTTGAGGTCTACATAGATGTAAGTGTTTAGAGTCATAGCTATTATATTGCTTTAGAATACTTCGACATATCTCTGTAAAGTGTGAGCGGTTGGCGTTAGTAACGCCGACACTTAGATTTGTCAGTACTACGAAACAGACTGAGCCATAAAACTGTTTCTAACGAAACATTTCTTTCCAAATATGCATTTTTCGAAGCCTTAGTGAACGTTGATACGTCAAAATATTACACTATTTTGTTCACTTATAATCGACTAAGTGTCTTGTACTTCAGCACTTAGATGTGTATAAAAATATCCTTCTAAATTATTTATAAAATTACAAATCATGCATACACTCTTAGTATTAAAGTGACGCTTGGGGCGATAGGCCCTCGAAAAGTTTAGTTGTTTAGAATAAATTCTCATAGCACCTACAATTTATTATTTTCAAGTTGCAGATAGTTCTAGAGTAGCATTAGCCATGAATATGATGTGTCATGTCCATGTCAGTATAAATAATTAATCATTGTAAATTATTAAATGTTTATGTAAATGTCCAAAAAGTATTCAAATTATTTAAAAAACAATTATACTAATAGTACTTTTCTTTTTTGTTATCCTTTATCCCTATCCTTTTTTATTTTTAGTTTCCTAACTATCTAAAGAACAGCTCTTACCAGTTTTAATACTTTACAAGTTTCCTTGAAAGACGGAATGACTTAAATATTTTTTATAAGTAGCGACTAACTCTTGCTTTGTTCGAGTACGTTTAGTGTTTTAATTTTGTAGCATAACCATAATTCTTTTTCTAGATTAAATAAGGCTAAGTTACTTCTTATAAGTTATAACATAATTTAATTGCCAGTGAAAGTGTCCAGCTATTTCGGAGATCGGTTGAAACTAACAGACAGACAAACATATTTTTTTTGTATTTAAATACGCTACTGTTATGGTATCACTTTTAATTTAAAGGAAAGAAAACTAAAAAGTACTTATTTTCATAAATTATTCTCATATACTCATATAATTTATAATAATCTATACTTAATATTATAAAGCTGAAAAGTTTGTTTGTTTGTTTGAATGCGCTAATCTCAGGAACTACTGGTCCGAATTGAAAAATTAATTTTATGTTGGATAGTCCGTTCATCGAGGAAGGATACAGGTTATATTACATCACCCTACGACTATTAGAAACGGAGCATCAATGAAAAATGTTGCAAAAAACGGGAGAAAAATATTCCTTTTAAGAGCTTTCGTTACGTGCGCTGCGTAAATAGTTATGCAAAAATCATGTAAGACGGAAATGTCCCTCTTTAAAAGTTCTAAAAAAAGTCCGCGATAGCATATGTCTATCTTTTAAAGGTTCACTCCGTAACCTTTTTTATGGTAATCACATTTGTTTTTAAACGATGCATTATTTGCGAAGGTGTTTTTATAAACATGATATTAATCCTTACCTACATAAATTACTCATCACAAATATTTCATTTTGAACACATACAATTCTTTAGACCACGGTCGTCGAGTAAAGCAGGTCTAGCAACAAGCTTAATTTCAGTATTAAGAGATTTGTATAATTTGTGGGTGCTCTAAAATCGACTAGGGCTGCTTCAATTAAATTTCTCATTGTCAAATATAATAAATACATTGTGAGATAAAGTACATATATAATATATTTTCATCATTAATTAAATGGTATTTATGACATACGAAATAAATTCGAGTAATGTGATGAGGGTTTACGCTCGTATTACGTGGATAAAAAAGAGAGGGAATAATATTCTATCTCAGTTGCACAGAACTCCAGTCTATCGTCACGCCACGGCCGTAAGTGGAAACTAGTGCCACCATAAGCCAACGTACCCCTACTACTGTTGCTGTAGACCTTCCTACTAGACCGTGCTTTAGACTGCGCTAAATGACAGTTAGGAAACAGATTGAGGGTTGACAGTTGTAATTATTGTAACTTGTTACAAGAAATCGATCGCCTTCTACACGGGTAAGGAAGAGATTATACCTACTACTATATGGATTTTTATACTGTGCTATTACTAGATAAAAAAAAATAAATTGGAAGAAGCTACTAATAGTAAAATTAAAGAAACAATTACTTTATTACATATTTATTTATTTACGAAATAATAATCTAATACATACTGCATTACTTTGTAGATATTAAATAATGTAGTGATTTAAGAAATTACTTTTAAAATAAGCGACGACGAAAACATCAAATACACTATTTACCTATAGATATGAAACATCAAACAAGTCACCTGGGCATCGTTAGCCTTACAAATACATATGGAACCAAAGTAACAGGGCCTCATAAGTGATTAAAAGTTGGTGAAATCGAGGTACCAAGGCATTGTTAAGCCGCCATTACACTACTCACTGAAGTTGCTTTAACGAAATACTGGTCTAAATTGGCCGAAGTCCGAAAAGTTACTATACTCTGTGAATACTCGAGTGAAAGGCGTAGTGTACGCTTCGAGTAATTTGATTCGGGCACAAAAATAGAAAATGATAAAAAGTCGCCAGCAAGAAACCAACTCTCTACACCCTCGTATTCATTAAACTTCAATCAACTTCGCGAGTAGTATAGTGCTTGTAATGAACCGATTATGAAACCAAGGTACCAGGGTATTATAATTTAGAAGTTAATGACACTGGCGAGTTTCTTGACGCGGTTAAGTAATAGATCCCCTTCACGTATGGTCGCCTGGTACAGCTGGGAGCGGTCGGCGTCCGCGCCGCGCCCCGCGCCCGTCACCACGCAGCCCGCGACCGCGTCTATGCGACATTGGAGACGACCAGCTGCTGTGAACCTGGAATACATAGTTTTTAAAGTATAATAATAATATATTTTTATTGTGTTATGTAATAATATGGTATTTTACTCCAAATGAAAACCAATCTAAAAATATACTATTTAAGATATAGCTGCGGCAAAAAATAACAAAATAAATTTTAAAATAAAATTCAAAGTTTTCAGTTTTTTTAATCTGTTTTTATATACTACGAAATAGTAGACGCCACTTTATTACGTCATACCGCCGTGTACACAAAAATAAATAATTTGTTCGGTGTTTTTACACTAGTATTCTTGCATTCAGGAACAGCACACCAACGATAAGTGGAATAATAACTCATTTTTAAACTATAAATAATTATCAATTTCATACAAATCATCAGCGCATTTGTTGACAAAATCCACTGACACAAAGTAATAATAGTGTACTCTGCATTCAGCGTTTTCGGCCAATGAAGTGCTAAATGAAAATGTAAAAATTTAAATGCAAAAAAAAACACTTATCGATGAAATAAAAAAATTGGTGTTAAAGTGGTGTATTATCACTACAGAATCTAATTGAGACACCTTTCTACACTTGATGGAATACCCCATTAATTAAATGGTCTTAGTTATACGATTAGGTCATAGTCTACGCAGAACTATTATAATTTTCTTTACCTTTATTTGCAATAAAAATTATTGGCATTTTAATAAGACGCCATTCTTAGCTTTCCCAAGTAGTGATTTAAATTTTATTGCAGCCAAATTATTCAAACACTTACGTGGAGATTTCATCCTCAACAAATTCTCGGGTGACACCAAATGTATCTGCAATATTGTCAAGGCTGAGCGAGCGGTAAGCGCGTAAAAGCTGCACATACGCCTTAATGCGAGCTTCTCGGACATAGTGCTGGTAGTGGGGTCTGAAGATTGGGTCTACACAAATCTGAGTCTCAACCTGAAAGAGACAAAAAAATATAAATATAACCTCCTCCTTTTTTGAAGTCGGTAAATAAAATGTTTTATTGCCATAATAGTTTTTATTAACTAAAGAATAATTAACTTCCTATCAACCACCATCTCAGACTATCATAAATCAGTGTCATTGTCACATCTGTTGTTATACTCAGTTTTTATTCAAGTTACTCATCTTTTGACAATGTTTTTGTATGTTCTCATACTTTTCATTAAATTGATAAAATAAGTATTGTTTTAGTATTTTAATAAGTATTCTAATAGTATTATATTAGTATTGTAATAAGTATTCTAATACTTATCATCTATAATCATCCAACCAACTACAGTATATAAATACTTTATACAAAATTTACCCAAGCGAGACTCTTCATGAAGTCAGCATAACGACACTCATGCAAGGATTCAACAAGTTCTCGTAGCTCTGGGAAGCGCGAACGTAATGCCTGTACCGCAGCACCCTGTCTCCGCAAAGCCGCTTGCAATGCATGACGTTCAAGTGCTAATGCACATGCCAGGACACAATACTGGATAATTGTACCTAGAAATGTAATATTACTGTTAAAAATATCATATGAATTTACAAAGTCAATATGCATGTTATTATGGATTTATTTGATGAAAAGATATCTTTTAACATGGGTCACATCACAAACAAAGAAAGGATGAATCAACAACATTAACAATGAATGAATCAATAACAATATATTAGCCAGAATAGCCCGAATTAGAGCTGTCCAATTTCAGCATCTGTACTAGAATACTATTATGTGATTTGTGTTTCTAGTTAACACTTGCGAACTCAGTGAGGCGTCAATTTATACAAATGTGGAGAGCACATATTATACATACAAGATTCAATAATATATCATATACAGAGAAACATTCAATAACCTACCAAAATCAACTAGCTCATAAGATTCAAATGTAGACACACAGTCAATGAAAAGTTCAGCAGCATGATTGTAATCTCGGACCGCTAGGCAGTAAATTGCTTCATATGCCTTAAGTTTGTTTCTGGAACGCCAATCACCACCTTTGTCAACTAATTCATGAGCCTACAATAAAAAACAATTAATAAAACTAATAAGTAGCCTAAATACTATGTATATATTTCAAGCAACATTTGAGTGATAAAACCATTTATAACCTAAACTTAATTAAAAAATAAAATAAAACATTTGTTCAATACCTTATTAATAGCTTTGCCCATTTCTTTCACATTACATCCATGGAAATATGCAATTCTAAACATGGCAAAAATAGCATCTAGTCTACGATTAGTAGTTAAAGTAGAGTCTTCATATTTAGTAGTGGCTAGAGCTGTTGCAGCTTCCTTATCACCTATTGAGCACATATAATCCAATCTGAAATATGTTATAATCATTTAGTATACATGTATATGATATATATAAAATGCCATGGTGTAGTGGCTAGCATGTATGGTCGCACACCAGGAGGTCCTGTGTTTAAGTCCCAGGTCAGGCAAAGCTTAGTAATTGTGTCTTTCTGTTTCATAAGCCTCAATTACAGCCTGGAGTTGGGAAGATGGTGGAATTTCACCCCGCAACTCAGAGAGCATGTCTGCTGGTCATGTCAGGCTTTCAGCCCACCGGAATATGAGACTGATAAGGAATAGAGAGTGCACTTGTGTTTGCGTGTACACTCATGCACTATAATATCTGCCAGGCCGTTGGTTAGTCGCAATGAGATTCACCGTAGTGACCGTAATTGGCCGAGGACATTACATGATATATCTAATTAATCCTATACTCTCTCTAACTCAATTCTCTCTAACTCTCTACTGGGATAATAATATGACAGAGTAAAAAACATGTCAACAGTCAACCCTTTACTTAATTACTGTGTGAAGAAAAAAGAAACTTAACAACCACATTTTTCTATAATTTTCTTAAGAAATTAAGAAAATAATATTAAACATTTTAATTTACCGATCTTGCCAGACTGGTGTTTCAGAGTCATCCTCTTCAAAACTGGCTAGCCGATCTTGATTCGCTTTTGCCATCTCATCGTACAGTTTTTGGTCAAAGTTCCAGCCAAGGTCAGAACAGACTTCTTTATAATATGGGGCCATGTTACCAGCTTTTATTCCTTGTAATAATTCTTCTTTCAGTTTAGGATCATCTTTAAATTGCGGTAATGATAACTTAAATTTTATACCAGCTAATGCCATATACTCCGGAGTTGTTCCTTCAGCAGATAATTCCATTTTTTAGTTTTATAAATTATTTTATATTAAACAATGAAATTTTATATATTTGTAGAAACACGGCGACTAATAAATCACAATTAAGTTTACTTTGTTCCGATGAAATGAATGTTTAATGACATGACAATTTTAAGAAATTAAAAAAACACTTGTCAGTTTTCTATCTGTGAAAGTGAAAACAGACTATAAATTGAATTATTATTGTAAAACGTAGACCGCGTATAAGTAGAAGCGCTATAAGCGTACACCTGAGCAGGACAAAGATATGGTGCCAACTATTTCCCCTGACCCGTTTAAATATATCCGTATTAAAATTTAAATTATGATAATTTTTTTATATTATCCCATGGAGGTCCTGTTTGTATTTTAGAATGATAAATCGAAAAAAATAAATTAAAATGATCGTCACAGATCATTTACTTTACCATACAAAACAAGGCGATTTTAAATCAATGTTTCATTTTATTTCAAAAGACTGCCTGAGCTTTTATAAGTCATTGAAAATAAAGGAATCTGTTGAAGATGTGGATGAGATAAAATTTCGATGTTAAGTAAGAGCTTGATGATTCCGTCCCAAAGAACAGGCGGCCCACTTCGGTGGGCCTTGCTGGTTGCTTCAGTTACTTCCCTGATAACAGAGTGTCTCAGCAATACTGTGGGGTAACCCCTTAGATAAAACCTTCATCGGTACGTGTGGTTGAACGCAGTAAAATCATGCGACGCCGATGCGACGATAAAGACGGGAGGTTTTGTTACTTTTTAGTGGATGGTACTAACATTTAAAAGAGGAGCTTGGAGATGAGAACCATGGGGACGAATAGAAAACAACTTTAAGGAACTTTGTACTTTTTTAATAAATATTCTAATTTTTAAATAGTAGTTCTTTAACAAGTCTTGTAACTTAGGTTCTTTTTGAGAAATTAAAAAGAAACGCATACTCATGTTAAACCCAATTTAGCAAAAACGACTCAACCCCACATTTTTCCAAAAATAAAAAAAACTACATCATTATTTGTAATTCAAATTTACTCATTAAATTATAAATATATTTACCCATTCGTTACAATATTTCAAAATATTCCAAATCTGACATTATGGCAGCAATTCTCATCCAAACTTAAAACGCCGATAACTCAAAAGTTACTTTTTGTGGGTCGAGTTCTTTCTGCTAAACTACGTCCAATTAAAAGTATTCATTCGACACACTCACAAGAGTCAAAAAAATTAAAGATTCAATAAAATCAGGCTTTGGCACCGATTATATTGAATCCGTAATTTTTTTATTATTTTGCTATTGTTATTTCTCTAATTATTTCAACTTTTATTTCGTCCAAGACCTCATTACGTAGTTGATTGTCCATCTTGAGTGAACTAAAGAACTTAACTACTTATCTACGTAAATACGTTTGGACTGCTACTTAAGTATAAGTCAATTCAGTTCTCTTGTTAATGGCTTCAAGCGTGCCAGTTGAGCACAGATTACTTTGCCAATGTCACGTAGAATGGAAAAGACACGAAGGAGATTGGTCGGTAACATAAGAGTAAATAAGTATATTTAAATTATAATTGTATAAGGGAAGTAAATCCTTACTAAACCTACAACAAAAGACAGCACAGTTAGTATTTACATGGAAACCTAAATTAGAGAAAAAAAAATGTTAGTAAATGTTAGTTATATATTATATACAAAATGTTAGTCTATAATTTAATTCTCTTATTCTTAATATATTTACATAAAAATTTACACAGAGGACTAAACACAAACATCAACAAACAGTTAACATTAATGGGACGGGGAACTTTTATGCGAAGGACATCATACAGAGGATGGAGGAGTCTAGGATAGCTAAAAATAATATGGGATGGAGTACCTTCGTCAAGGCCACATTCACACAGTGAATGGTCCCTGACCCTGATCTTAGCTAGGTGAACAGGTGTAGATGCATGCCCAAGGCGCAGGCGACAGATTGTAGTGATTACCCACCGTTCAGCTAGTTTAAGACGATGAAACCAAGGGCGCCTTGGGATCTCAGCTTGAAGAGCTGCATAATGCTTACCTTTAAAAGATTTTGACAGATTCCAGTGATTATTCCAAGCTTTCTCTAAATGCTTTTTGGCAAGGGGTAACAAATCATGAGATAAGTTGCAAAAGTGTTCCAGGGTCCCGCAGTGAACAGCAGATTTAGCGCAGGAATCTGCAGTTTCGTTACACGCTATACCCGAATGACCTGGGATCCAAGCCAGAGAGACCAACAAGCTTTCTGATGACAAGAGTACAGAGCTTTACGAATCCTTAAAATAATAGAAGATCTTAATTTGCTACGAAACGGGTTCTCCTTTATTGCCATTAGACAACTGAGAGAGTCTGTCAGTATAACTGTCTGTTTGAAATTGTGGGAGAGGGTGAACAGCCTCGCCTGTAAGCACCAATGTTTCTGGAGGACATTTAAACTGTAAAGCAATTTTGAATCTAGGGATCCAGCACGCTGCACCAACACAGCCATCAGGAGACAGCTTAGATGCATCAGTAAAGATGAGGAGGTGATCCGACCAATTTTGATGAATTAGAGATTGAAATTTTGTGTTGGTGTCAGGAGCTTCCCTGACCAGACCATAAGTATAAGTCACTTAAAATTAAGTTAACTACTTAATACGTGTAAACCAGGGGTAAGTCTAAATACTGTCAAATCATCTAAAGGCTCATTTACACTCGCGCCTCGTACGTCGCCTCGCACCTCGCGTGAACGATGGTAAATGAGCTTTCTGTTTACACTCTCGTGGTGAGTTCAGTTGTCCTTGACCTAGCAACAATAGAAGACGTCAAAGTGTTAGCGGCAACAAATCTTTGCTTACTGAGTTCTACTACTACGAAATTTATTTAAATAAATCTCGCTCATGCATCGTTTACTTTTTAGTTATTTTTGGGAATTTAATGTTTGGGATCCCAAATTATAAATAAATAAATATGATGGAACATTATTATGTTAGTTATGACATTTAAGCTGTTTGAAAGCACACAAGTAGCGAGAGCGTGAATGTAAACACCATGCTGGCGATTGTCGCGAGGTCCTTTGACTCTTGACCAAATAAACGTGAAAAAAAACTGCTACGGACTACGGACGTTGCTAGCCACGAAACGAGGCGCGAGGCGAGCTGCCCGCGTCTATTCACACTCCTGTCTCATGGTTCGCCTCGCACTTCGTCTCGTGAGTGTAAATGAGCCATCATCACTGACCTCTATAATACCACTGGACTGGCTGTTGTCAACGTGCTTTTGTGGCTGCTTGATATTCGCCATTTTGGCGCTGTCCGCCGCTGTCGGACGTAGCGAGAGTTCGTGGTACTAAAACTTATGATGTCGATATAAAGATTTTTATTTTTTTATTTTTATTAATCAATAACCGTATCATAATTACTACTTATGTTATATTAACAACGAAAATGCAAAATTACTTTACAGTAAACAAACTCTTCTCGCTGTCATTTGCAATATACGTCAAAATTAGTTCTCGGGACTCTCGCTAGTAGCGCTTCAAATGGACACAAAAAAATTGCTGTCAAACGCTTGGAACAGCCAGTCCACTGTCCAGTGCATAGCAATATACTCTATGGTCCAGTGGTATTATAGAGATTTTTCATCTATGTTATAGAGGTCAGTGAGCCCATAGACTATATACTATAAACTGAGAGCATAGAGTATATTGCTACATATATAAAACTGAGAGTGAGCCATCGCCCATCATGATATGTTAAATTAAAAAAAAAATGTATGTCAATTGTCAAGTTACGAAGATTGTTGAGGGTCAAGTGATGAGATTTTTTATATAAATTGTTATTTGTATTTTGTAGTCTAACTTCAGTGATTTAGGTTTTTGTTTTGATGATTGTTTTACAATAATTATTCACAAAAATATATATGATACTATATTTACTTATTGAAAGGGGACAATACTTTATTATATTATACAAAACTTTTGCTCAAATCTTTGTGTAATAAAAGAAAAGAACATTTTATTTTCACAATGGTAAAAAATCTTTTTTAAAAATTTAAGTTACATTATTTGTAGTGTTTCATAACTTTTATGAATTATGATGTTATTCGTTTGTTTCAGCATGGCAGAATCAAGGTTCGGACGTCAGAAGAAGAAAAAGCAAGAAAAGAAAAGGAAAGGCAGGAAAAACTGAAGGTTTATAAACATGCTATGCATCAAATTCTTACCAAGGTAAAGCTTGTTAAATATATTTTATTGCAAGATTCCCTTTTTCGTATGTATAAAATGTGAATAAAATACTATAAAATATGTTTTGTAATACATATAATTTACAATTTCAGAGAAAAAATATGGAACAGGATGAAGAGCAGTTAGATATTACTGGAAAAGTTTTATTATCCAATCCAGATATTTATACATTATGGAACATAAGAAGAGAAATATTGCTTAATTTATGGTAATGTAAATGAACTTGTTTCTCACTTCTTTGACTTTAGACATATTTATATCTAAATTATTATTTACAGCAAAACCAAAGAAAATGAAGAAGATATTTCTAAATTGTATGATTCCGAATTGAGTTTGACAGAATATTGTTTGAAAATCAATCCCAAGTCATACTGTGCATGGCATCAACGAGAATGGGTGCTTACCACAAGATCTGATCCTGACTGGAAGAAAGAATTAGATCTTTGCAATACTTATCTAAAGTTAGATGAAAGAAATTGTAAGCATTGAAAAGTCTTGAAAAAAATTATATTTTAAATATTGTCACATTTTTGGATCTAATAACAGTATTATTTTCCAGTTCATACTTGGGATTATCGCCGTTTTGTTGTAAGTCAATGCAAACCATCCCTACAAGATGAATTTGATTTTACAACTGAAAAATTATATGATAATTTTTCTAACTACTCTGCTTGGCATTACAGGAGTAAAATGTTAGTAGAATTGTATCCTGATTTAAAAGGTGCAGTATATAAAATTTTTAATTAAACTCAATTTTTTATTATGAGTAGAGTATAAAAATATTATTATGAGAAAAATTTAAAAAAAATATTGAAGTATCATTCATATTTTAGGAGGAAGGCCAATACAAGATAATCATCATAAGCATGAATTGAAAATGGTCCAAAGTGCTGCTTTTACTGATCCAGATGACACTAGTGCTTGGTTCTACCAGAGATGGTTATTAGGTAACTATTTGATTGATTCTTTAGGATTCAAAATCACATCAGAATGATCTTATGAAAATATCTATTAATACAACCTAATTTTGCACTCTTCAAAGTTCGAAAAATTATTGTCTGTTTTACTAATATCATGGCACCTTATTTATATATGAAATTAAATAATGTACAAAATTTGATCCTATAATAGAATAGTCAAGCTTAAAAATATTCTTATCACAATAAGATTCAAATACTACTTTTAAAATTGTGATATCAATACTTATTGGTTTATATTAATCATTCTTAATTTCCTTATAGGTGCAGTTAAAGTTACGATACAACCAGTTGCTTGTTGCCTGACATCATTCAAAGCAACTATTGCTTGGAGCAAGAGTGTATCACAAAAATATATAGAAAATAATCTTAAAGTCTATTTAAATGGTGTAGAAATTGATGGTGAATGGAAATCTTGTACGGGATATGAGTACGATGATTTATGGATTTTAGAGCATAAACTAAATGTTATTGATGGAGATGTTAAGGTAATTTTTTTAATACACCATACTATTACCATAGAATAGTTTCTACATTGCTCTCACTAAAAATTTAGGTCCTGTTAAAATCTGTTAAGCAGTTCCATATGTTAGTGTTAGTAATCTTAGTTATTTTAAAATTGCAGAAAGACATTTTAAAACTATTTATTAATAGCTCAAATATCCCTCAAATCTGTACATATCATTAAAATTGAAGTGTCTGTATTTAATTTCAAATTAACAGCTTTTCCCAAATGCATATGGAATTATATATGGTACTTACATCCAAAAATCTTTTTTATTTTATTTTTTTGTTCGTCTGTCTCTTTGTACCTGCTAATCTCTTAAACGGCTGGACCGATTTTGACGGGACTTTCACTCGCAGATAGCTAATTTTATAAGGAGTAACTTAGGCTACTTTTATTTTATTAGAAAATGATAAAATTCGTTTAATTTATTTTAACTTACGCCCAGCAAAGCAGGCCGGGTTCGCTAGTACAATATAACCTAGTATTACAAGCTTTTCATAATAAAGTACTTAAATATTTCCATTTCCAGGTTGAGCATATCTTACCAAATGATGAAACAGAATTAATTATTTGTGAAAATTATGAACCATCTATATATGTGGGCAAGAATGAAGTAAGCTTTCAAAATCAATATTCTCAACCAGTTGTGGAGGAGCTGAATGAGCAACTTAGTGCATGTCGTCAACTGCTGGCTTTGGAACCAGATAATAGATGTAAGTCTATAATACCATAGCAACATTCGCGGTAACGATGTGGCGGATGAGCTAGCAAGAAGAGGGTCAAATGTGACGGCTATAGGAACCGAACCAACTATTCCATTACTTCTTGCTGGCTCAAAAGCCAAATTCAACAACGCATGAAAAAGAAACATAACATTCTATGGTCCGAACTTGAGGACTGCAGACAAGCCAAAGCGGCGCTGCCTACAATTGACGCCAAAATGGCAAGTATACTCATAAAATTAGATAGACAGCACCTTAGGCAAATAACTGCGGCAATGACTGGCCACGGGCCGTATAATAAACATCTATTTAATATAGGTATTACCGACAGTCCCCTGTGCAGAGCTTGCATGGGAGCAGAAGAAACGGCTGCACATGTACTTTTAAATTGTCCAGGTGTAGCGGCATACCGGGCACAACATCTTGGCACCCCGATGACACTCCCGGAGATCTTTAAGAAGCCAAAAAGACTTCTGAAGTTCTTGGAAGAGCTGGGGTGGCAGGAGTAAACAAAAAATCTTCTCACACACGCAAAATAGGCGCACAGTCGTCGAGTTGCGGAAACCAGCCCGCTCATACCATACCATACCATACCATTAATTATTAAAGTTATATAAAACAACAATAATTATTAAAAATGTTTGTTTTTAAAACAAATTCTACTCTTGCATCAAAATAACCTGTATTATAGTTATCAATCTTGTGAAAATGTTTGCTAATTATTAATTAATTATCTCTCAAATTATTGACATAAGAGAAACAAAAAAAAAACTTGTTCCCACATAAGTGAAAAATGTATTTATATTATAATAAGGAGACAATATATGTTTCAGGGACATTACTCACTACCACTGTCTTCTTACATTGCATCAACGCAAGCCTATACCATCAAGAAGTTATAGCCAATCTTCAAAAATTAAAGCAATTAGATTCCCAAAGAACAGGATATTATAATGATTTAATTACTAAATGGAACATTGAAAATCAGTTGTCTGACAATTATAAAACATCTTGTATGCAGTACAAAATAGAATTTACTGAGAAAATAACAAGCTTACCTCATTTACAATACTATAGCTTTTGTAAAATCGTTGACTTGTCAAATCAAGAGTTGACATCAAGAATTCTACCCACATTGGTTAAATTGCAGCATTGTAAGGTAATTTCTTTGTAAGGCAACCATACATATTCTTTGAAGTCAATATTTTGTGATAACACCCTAACCTATATTAACCTATATTACATTCCACTGCTGGGCACGGGCCTTCCTTCAATATGTGGAGGATCAGGCCATAGTCCACCACACTGGCGTGTGGCGTGTCCACCAGGTTGAAGGACTACACATCTTTCGAAATCTTGCTAGGTTCTCTAGACATGCAGGTTTCCTGATGATGTTTTCTTTACCAAGTAATCTAAATTAAATAAAATACCAGAGGTGCAAGACCCAGATTTCAACCTGCATCACTTGGTTATCCAAGCTAGCACATTCCCACTGGGCTGCTATTTTCTCTCAGTAAATAATGTATGAATAAATATTATTGTCCTATGTATTGTTTTGAGACTTTTTGTATACTATATGTATGTTCTAAATTTCAGGAATTGAACTTGGCTGGCAACAAATTGACTACCTTAAAAGATTTTCCAGCCTTAGAGTTGGATGAATTAAATTTACAAAATAATCCTGAACTAAATCTGGAAGAGGTCACTGCATTTAAAGAAAAACACAAGAATATTAATGTAGTATTTTAATAATTATAAATGTGTAAGGTCTAGGGTCTAGTAAATTATGTATGTTTATTGGTTATAGCTTAGACTGTACAAAGATCAGTCAATTTGCTTGCACAAATCAATGTACATATTATAAATATATTTTATTGTAATATACATATTTACTTATACACAATTAGATAATAGATAATGTATTGTAATTCCTAATTGTGGGAGCTACCTACAATACTAATATTGTATTTTTTTAACTTATTAAATACAATTATTCAATTTTTAATAATATTTATGAAACAACACGGATTTTGAATTATTATCACAGCTCAATTAGCTTTTCCTACAATTTGTAAACCTATCGCTAAGATCATAATATAAACAAAACTTAACTTCGTATTTCAAACAATCCAAATTGATTCTATAGAAGAACAAGAAAATAATTACATGATTATATTTTAAGTTCCTGAATTATATAACAACTAAATTTGGAAATAATGCAAATATAAGTACTTGCACCATTTCCATTCATCTTATCAAAAGGACAAGTATTTTATATATAAACCAAAGCTTATGTGACTAAACTCGTTAATAGTGAGATTCATTGCTTTAGTCTTTTTATACAAGTACATATTAGCAACCATTTTACATAAAAGAACTTTGTTTAATTCAATTCAAGTTGTGTAAAGCTGAGAGTTGAAAATGCTAAGCTAATATAGATTGTATGGTGTATTTATAATAAAAATTGTGGAAATATTGAATCTTTTGTTATCTTACTTTGTACCATTTAACATGTGATTACTTCTTTAACTGAAATTATCGAAGAATCACCATCCCAATATAGTTTTCCACAACTTTCACATAAAATAGCAAATGTATATGATTTTAACAGTTCATCAACATGACTTATGTCAATTACAGCACCTTTACTGGTGTAACATGATCGATTTTGGCTTTTTACAGGAGAATATAAGAACATCTCTTCTCCCTCGGAGTCACTCAAAAAGTTTTCATAATAGTCATCCTCTTCATTATCACTCACATGCCTATTGATGCTTTGATGAATATCACTAGGCAATTTATATTTAATACAAATATCTTGAACTTCATTTGGTGATAGCTCTTTAAGGTCTTTTACATTACAATATAAACATCTACTCAAAAGGTCACTTTGTGTAAAAACTATATTATAATTAGATAATGTTCTCATCACCTGTTCTTTAATAGTTCCCTTACCTATGTCGAAAATTAAATTTTGTGAGAACTTTGAACATGGTGAAAGTTTTAATTTCCCTGTTAAAACTATACGATTTTCAGATAGTGCAAGATTAACTGTGTCATGCCAGAGCATTGTTGGAGTTGACACTATAGTGTCAATACCACAATATCGAAAATAAAGCATCAAATTTGATAATTCTGGTTCTACAAGTATTTTGATGTCATTTACATTTTTTGGCTTTAATTCCTGAATAGAAGCTTGAAGCCTATCAACAACTTTCGTCTTTTTTGTACTTTTTAATTTCTTATCAATCATTACATCATTGCAGACTTCTTCAAAATTTATATGTTGTTCAGTACACAATTTTTGCAAGTATTTGTAAATTTCTAAAAGTACATAAGCATCAAGAGCAGCATAATATATCTGAGTGCTTCTCAGAGGTCTTAATTCCCAATTAGAACATTGTTCGGCCTTTTCTAGTGGCAAACCAAAACAAGCTTGCACTAAAGAACTCAAACTGTTGCCACCTTTATCACTATCACTAGGTACTGATAGTCCTATATTTATAAGACTTTTCCATAATAAACTTAAATCTAGTAAACCTTCACCTTTAATTTGAATATTACCTAGACCAGTTATTGAAGCCTTTACTTCTCTGAGATCTTGTTCAAGACCAAAACCCAATTTTATTATTTCAGCATTATCTAGGATTGATTTATTAAACCTATACCAAAAACTTGCATATTGTTTATTGTTTAATATTAATGTATCAATTAGGTAAATATAGTCAACTGTTGCAACTTGTATCAGAGCTATTTGGGATTGTGCCGCTCCAAAAGAAGGCTTCCATTCACAATCAATGCTTACTACACTAGAATTTAATAAACTAGTCACTAGATCATAGAACTGTTCTCCTGTATTAATTATTATAATATTATTTTCCGAAATTGGAAGTCTATAATAATTTTGTTTGACATTTTCCACTGTATCCCAATTTTCATCTTCTGTAACGGCTTCTTGCAGAGATAAATTCTTTAAAGCTGATGGTAAAGAATTTTCAGGTATTTCAAAATATAAAGCCCATTTTAAAGCTTCATTTTTATCATATTCAGACAACATATCAATAAATTCCTGAGCACATTCAGCACTATTCTGAAGAGAATCTTTCACTAAGTCTTCCCAAACTGAGGAACTAATGTTATGCTCAAGATATTTTTGATATATTAAATAACGGAGTCCTCCTGAAGTGCGATTTTTGCTAAGATTTTTGCATGTTTCTATTGGAATGTTAAATTTGTTGCACAAGCGAGCGACTAATTTTCCAAGAGGTTTATGATGAATTTTTTCATATTTAACATTACATATTTGATTTTCCATGATGTATTTTTGTGCATATTCTTTTATACTTATATTTTTATCTAATAATTTGTCTAGAAATGATAGCAAAGGTCTTACTTGGTGTGGGCATTCCGATAAATATTCATCTATCATATTAGCCTTGTCTTGCAGTATCAGGGGATAAAGTAAATCTTGAACAGGTATATCATCAAATAATTCCATCGCTATTACAATTTGAGATGCTTGTTTGCAGTTATCATTCTTAATCATATCCTTAACTGTGGGTATTATTTTTTCTTTTATAGTGTACACTTTGTAAGTTTTTATGATCAAATTCAGAAAATGTTGATTTCTTTGCTTTATAGCAATTTGAAATGCAGGTAATTTCAATGATTCTTCTGGTAACATACCACTGGATTGAGACCATTTACTTAAACTTTCGGAAATATAAAAAGGTAAGGATTTAGGTTTACAGTCCTTGAATTCGTCGCATTTTATGAGGCAAACTAAAGCTACTCTAAATGGATCAGGTGTTGATTGAAAAAACGTCTCAAAATGTTCATCTACAGCAGGACTTTTTTTCCATGTTTTCCACTTAACTTTCAGTTGACTAAACCATAACAATGTCTTCTCATCCAGATCAACATCAAGACCTATTACTTTTAAAGATTCTTCAACTGATGGAACAATTTTTATGCCTTGGTCTCCATAAACAAGCTGATTGGTGTCCATTATGACCTACTTCGTCTTATACTCATAACATTATATTCATGTAATAATCATACAGTTACAATCTTAGATAATAGTTTTTTTGATTTTGTTTTTTGTCTATATGGATTTTCCGAAAAAAATAATAATATTTGAATAGTAATCGTCGTGTTTCTGTACCTTTAATGCTGTGATATTTTGTGCCATTTAATTCCACAACACTGAAGTCTTAACCACTCAAATATACAACTTAACTTCCACATAACTTATTATGATAATATGAAGTATATATGAACAGTGAACACATTTCTGTCGTGAGTAAATAATTTAAATATCGTCGGACGTCGACTCTGTTCTATATTATATATGTATTATGTACTATGTAGCAATATACTCTATGGTTCTATAATCACTGACATATATGTAGCAATATACCCATGGAGATTAGAAACCAGGAGAACCAAGGCCCTAGAATGTAGTGTCTCAGAAATATTGTCAAACCAAGGAGGCGCTGCGATCGCTATGTTGTCTCAATGCCTAACTTCACGTTGTCACAATAGTGACAGTACTCATAAATAGCTAACTTGACAGATACTACTTATTGACGGCAGCGCGCTATAAACTCTACAAATTTTCAGAGACAGACGGGTAATGCTTTAGTATGAAGCGTTGGTTCTCCTGTATCTAACCTCCATGAATATACCTAGGACGATGTATAATATACTGGGACTGACCTCTATAATACCACAGAGTACATTAAATTTAATACCACTGGATGGTTCCAAGCGTTTTACAGCAATTTTTTTGTGTCCATTTGAATTTTGAAGTGCCACTAGCGAGAGTTCCGAGAACTAATTTTGACGTATATTGCAAATGTCATTTGCGAGAAGTGTGTTCACTGTAAAGTAATTTTGCATTTTCGTTGTTAATATAACATAAGTAGTAATTATGATGATACGGTTATTGATTAATAAAAATAAAAATCTTTATTTGAAACAGTTTTATTGATTGTAAAAACTTATTATTAAAGTTATCGATATTTGCTCGCTGATATCGACATCATTAGTTTTAGTACCACAAACTTTCGCTACGTCCGTCAGCGCCAAAATGGCGAATATCAAGCAGCCACAAAAGCACGTTGACAACAGCTGTACAAATTTAGCACTCCATCGAAGGATTTTTGAAATCAAAATGACTTTAATCGATAGGTCTACGTAGTCTGTATAGGTCTACTATAATTTTTGTTAGGTCACCTGTAGTTTTTTAATATATTTGTCTTAAATTTAGCAAAAAAAATTGCAACTTAGCACCCCTCATTTAAGCGGAAACTTTTAAATCTTTATATTTCTACATTCTTTATCGTTAGGTCAGTATTGGTCTCTATAGGTTTTGCTTTTATATTACCTAATATAAATAATTCAAGTATCACTTTAGAACCTAGAAATAAATGATTTAAAATTTTATTTTTGAATTATGACGCAGATAAATATTATTTTACTAAACTAAAAAAAATTGTCTTAACCACTAGACGCCCGCGCATTATGACATGCAACACCGAATAATCACCGAGCCCGTTTGACATTTTTCGCCGATTCTACCATAACATAAAAAAACATTTACAATTTAAAATATACAGCAGCGGTTTTAAATGTTTCAGTTGTTTTGGATTCTTAAATAATTTGAGCATTTATGAGAGTATATAAAATGTACTTTAAACTATTGATAAATCATAAATAAGCTTGTAAAATATTAACGTTGGCTAAAAATATTCTACTTTTTGTATTACAATAATTTCTGATAATACCAGGCTTTATATTTACACTAATTTTGAAAAACTACTTTGTGAATAAACATGTAGTCACACAAAACCATTCATTGAATTATTTTCATTAGTTGTAAGTAACAATCACATTCAAAACTTTATAAATATCGCGGCTCGTTCGATGTATTTACACAGCTTACCGCGCAATTTTAAAAGCAATCATCAGGATATAGTGAGTAGATTCTTAGCAAAAGTTACACTTAAATACATATTAGTTCTTACTTTAAAAACATACACCAATAAATCTTGAACACAATCCACTGTGATTAGAATTCAGTTGGTTTTATTATAAAAGGGAAAAATTGAGGTTATTTTTAAAAACACTCGTATTTCAATATAATTCACATTTTTGTATTTATTATTTAGCTTAAATTTTAAATATACAAGCTAACTATATCACTTATATTATGAAACCTTTATACTTTTCATTCAAGAATCTAAATATTTAAACATGTAAAGTTGTCCAAATTATTGTACTGATAATAAAAATTTAAAATATTAGATGCGTATGATAGTAATGCTGTACCCCTCAACAGTCAACACAAAAATTATCGATAATTGTTGTGAACGGCGAAACAAATATAAACAAAATAATAAATTTTATATTTATGTACAGCAATTGAAATCAGATATTTTATTTTTATGCATATATATACGAGATTTAAAATATTACTATATTGAGCATTCAAATTTTCATAAAATATAAAATAAAAAATATTATAATTATCTCATAAATGCAAGAGTCAGAAATCTGGCTATCATGTTAAGTATTTCGTAATATGAATATTATTTATGGAATACATTATTGTATTTTATTATATTATGTAATTTTTTTTGACAAAACTATATTATTTTCGAATCTTCAATAATCTAATCATAAGTTGTATAATTTAAATTGTCCATAATATAGTATTTTCATGAGAAATAAAGTCAATTTTGCATTAAAATTTGTAATTGCAAACGCTCAAAAACTAATAACATATCTTGCTAAAGTAATAATTCTCATTGAAACTAAAATATTGGAGGCAAGTTTTATATAAAAAGTTCAGTTAAAGTTTTAATTATTTAAATAATATAATAAAAATTATTCCGCTTATATGGTACAAAATTTTTATTTTGCAATTCAATAATATCGCTCTTATAGTTTTTGATGACTAAAATTGATAACAAAAAAGACCATTACGTACAGTATTTAGTTTAACGTAATTGGCCTCAAAGATCCTTACTTCTAAAATTTTCTGATCTCACCTTTTAATCCAGATAATCCTTTAGGTATTCAAAAGCAAACCAATAATTTACTCTAGATGATTGTCTTTTTCTTATCCAGTATTCAAAGCAGCAATAAATTTACAAAAAAGGAATTTTTATACATTAATATTATAAAAAGAAAAAAGATTTCACTCGTTTCATTGTAATGTATAGGCTCCGAAAGTCCAAAACCAATTTATAAATTCACCTAGAGAAAGCTTTATTTTCAGCGAGCAGCATAGACTTTATTTTATTTACAAAAAAAAAATGATTAATTTACTATAAAAATGACAATATTTTGAAGCAAGCTATAACCAGGTCTTGATGAAATTATTTTGTAAAAAATGTTTCAGAAAAAGTGATTTTATCGGTTTCATGACATTAATCCTTTTCTTCTTTATTTGTTTTGTCGTATTTGTCTTCGCTCCGAATTCTGTTAGAATTACTTGGAAAAATTCATGTTCTATTGACTATTTTGGAACATTTTGAATACTTGTTTTTGTTTTGTTGGGAACTCTCCATAAGTTTATCTATAAAAAATATCTGAATAATAAAAGTATATAACCGTTTATTTTATATGGAAATCATCAAAATGTATATACAAACACTATCGTCCGAAGGGGACGATAGATTGTATATAAGTTATCTAGGTATATAGTACGTGTTGTACTCGTACACCCATTTCAAGCTACTATAAACACTCGAGATCGTCAAGAAAAAAATATTTTATTTTAGAAGGTCTTTGTATTGCTATTATAATAATATAGTATATTATGTTAGACTTTGTATTGAAACTCTTATGTATACTTGATTTAATTTAAAATACATAAGAATATTTAAATTTATTATAACATTTTATTCTAGAACGAGCTAACACATATTTCTTCACTATACATTTTTATATTAAAATATCGATATCATCGATAGCATAATATATCGACATGTGTCAATGTCTAGCTCAAATTTGAGGAAAGTCAAATATGTCACATTTGACAGCTTATAGGCTTATATTATTATTATTTATAAATAAACACATTTTATATTATAAAACTATTGAAATATGCTACAAAAAACTGAAAATATGAAATTATATTTATTTTTCTACAGTAATTTACCTTTATCAGATACTAAATAAGTGAGTAATAGTCCAAATTCATGTAAAATAATGGCGACTTTATTTACAAATTTCAATACATCAGAATTACTTTAACCAAAAAACTAACATTATAACGTAAATATAAATTAATTAGTATATCAATAGTAGCAAAGAATATTAACAATTAATATGCCTGCGTTTAAGGCACAAATTCACTTGTTTTCAATTTTTAAATCTCACTAAACCAATAGCGAGTCGCGCGCGCTTTACTTTAAATTTTAACAACTTTTGGCGCATTTGTTTTTAATGTTGCCGGAATCTGATTAAAATAATATTTCATTATATATGTAATAAAATTTCTAAAGGTAGCGTGCATTACTTATTTAGCAAAAAATATAGCGATTTCGTTGTGTAATAAGTGATAAAAGCGCAGAGGGCGAGGTGGTACACATAGGTACCAGCGGGGATCTACGGTAACGTCGGAAGTGGTACACATAGGTACCGGCGGGGATCAAGTGGTTAATTTTGAAAAAATAAACACGAGTATTTTTTTTAAATCCAAAAAAAAATTTTACCAAGAAGTTAGGGAATTTTTAATTTTAAAAATGTCGTATGTCGGCTAACTTAAGGGTTCCATAAAAAATTTATGATTAAACTACAGATGACCTAAATAAAATAATAGTTGACCGAACGTAGACCTATCGATTAAGGATATTTTGATTTCAAAAATCCTTCGATGGGGTGCTAAAGTGCAGCTGCAGATTTTGTAGCAATATACTCTATGTAGAAGGCATAGATGATTAATAAACCTAGAAGGCCATAAGTTATTGTAGAGGAACATATGTAGCAATATATACTCTATGTAGAGTAATCAGAAAAGATAATATAAAAACATTATGTTGTTATCTATTTCTTATAATCATTAATTTTATTTAAGTTAAAGCTCAATGTAAAATAATGAATAACGCACCCCAGTTTTCTTTACGTTGGAATAACTATGTTACGCATGTAACAGAAGCATTTAACGTGTTGCGATTTGAAAATGATTTAGTTGATGTCACCTTATGTTGTGATGGTGGTAAAATTCGAGCTCACAAAATGTTGCTGTCTGCTTGCAGTAATTACTTTAAACAAATTTTCAAAGAAAACCCATGTCAACATCCTGTGATTATATTTAGAAACTTTAAGTATGACGATCTCAATGCTATTATCAACTTTATGTATCATGGTGAAGTAAACATTTTCCAGGAACAATTGGAATCTTTTTTGATAACTGCAGAGCTTTTAGAGGTTAAAGGATTGACTGATAATGTTGAAGAGGATTCGTCTAAGAATCAGATAAGAATTAGTGAAAATAGTTCGTTAGATCTAAGTTCTAAGTCTAGTAGACCAAATGAACCTTTAACCATTCCCACAGATGAGCCTATGAATCTAGCAACTTTACCTATTACCAGAGATAATAACATTCCACATGACAGTTTATTGGTTGTTCAAGAACCAGAGAATGATGTGATTGAACCTCAGCCTGAAACATCTAAAGTTGAAACTACAAAGTTAAAATTATCAACGAGTTCTAATGATGACATGCAAATAGACACACAAAATGCAACAGCTGAAGATTTATCTGATAAAAGTAATACAGGTTGGTACAAAATTGTTTAATAATTAAATTTAAAAGCTTAATTTTAACATAACATAATATACTATTAATATTTGTATCTTTATGTAAGGAATATGAAATTTTATTGTAAGTTATTAATATTTTTTTTATATTCACAGAATCAGACCTGGCTAAATTTAGATGCCAATTGTGTCCAAAAGGTTTCAAACATCCCACATCTTTAACATTACATAAGGACTCTCATGCAGGTAAAACTCAGTGTCCAGTATGTCACCGGTCATTTTCAAGATCATATGACATGAGAAGCCATTTACAAAGGATTCATCAGGGAAAACAATTGACTATTAAAGAGATTCGATATAAAAATAACAGTGATAATGTAGCATCTAAGCCATTTACTCACAATATTTAATGAGATGATAAATTAGAGAAAGGTAACTGAACTTACCTTACAGCACAGAGTGCATATTACAAAATTTTAAATGTTATGTTATATAAAATATAACTGATAGTAAAATATATATGATATATATTTAATAAGTCACAAGAAATTGCTCAGTGCTAAGCTTTGGCTATTTTTATACTAGTCTATAAATTTATTATTATTGTTTTATAAATATAATTGTTTATACATTTTTTAAATATTTGATTTAGCCCTTCCCTTATTATCCTACAAAAATAAACAAAATTATTACATTATCAAAATAAAAAAGTTGAATTCATGCTAAAGTGGATTTTTGATAGAATATGATAATAATTGATATAGGCTAATTTATTCTTTTTTACCAAATCATGAGTCATGACTAAAAAGTACTATTAAATGTAGGCACTAATATCAAAAAAATAAGTGAAATAAGTAGAAAATATTTGTTCAGTAGGCCTACCATGAATGTGGAAGTGGATTTTTAGTTTATCCATTACATAATATAAGCAAACAAAATATTTATAACTAAAATGAAACACCAAAACTTGATTGGCTTTTTATTTGTAGTTAGTTTAATATATTATTATGATTTTTTAGTGTATTTATGTAAGTTTTTCTGCCATTGTTATATATGCACTTTAACAAGTCATTTGATTTGCTGAAATAGAGGAGTTTTATTGGGTTTTAAGGGGTTGTACAGGCTTTTCTAGCAGATCCGGTAAGCCGGCCGGACGCGAAGCCAAGAAACGCGCAAGAGGAGCTCACTTCGGTGGGCGTTTTGTCATGCGGGTTGCTCTTCGTAATTCTCTGAGAGCAGAGTGGACTGTGGGGCAACTCTCTTGTATAGTACCACTATCTCACAGAAGACCGGCTTGAAGTGGCAGCTATGCTGTCGCGTTTCGTCCGGTAAGTGAGAGTCCGGGAGGCCCACTCCCCATCCCTCCTCCCGTCCTTCTCCCTCCTCCCTCCCTCCCTTTCCTGAAAGGCCGGCAACGCATCTGCAAGCCCTGTGGTGTTGCAGTTGTCCATGGGCGGAGGTGATCACTTACTATCAGGTGAGCCTCCTGCCCGTTTGCCCCCTTTGTCGCATAAAAAAAAAAATATAAAAGATTTTCCTGTGTAAGACAATTATAAGTACGTATAATTTAAAGAAGGAATGGAAAAGTAATTATAGTTCAATTAGGCTACCTATCTCTGTTTAAGGGGTAAGTATCTCTGATCAGATCATTAGAATTGAGATACTTGTGGATAAGATATTTTTTTATTCAAGCCAACGGTTTCTGAGTAATATGCTTTAACAGTTTTCGAGTTTGTGATAAACTTACCTATATATAAGTATTGCGAGAAGTTAGGAGTACGAGTTCAAAAAGAATCCAACGAGAATAATACAAAAGGAGCGAAGTGAAATATAGTTCACCTGCAATATCCATTGAATGTGATAGAAAATATTGCGAAAATGCTTGATACAAAAGATTTTCCCCTGCCGTAGCCCGTAGGTATGTCATATCTCCCAGCCCACTTTCTAATTTGCAATATAAATTAATAAATTGTTTTCATGAAAATGTTATATTCAAAAAAGAATACCGAAGAATATAATAAAAAAGAACAAAATAGTATTTTTAGTTTTAAATTTAGTTATGAGTAATAAGTTTATTTATTTATTATTCGCGGCTCAGCCTAAATCCGCTCGGAAAAGTTTCAGGTCGCGTTTGCCTCTATGGACATCTACGGACATTATATTTCTCATAGATGAGAATTTTCTCGAAGTAAAAAATAATCCTATATAAAAAAATCTCATATTGCGGCCACAGACAGACGGATGGTAATTATAAAAACTAAAAATTCGGGCTCCGTATCGATAGCCTATTCCAATAAGATTTTTCAAAAATAAAAGTATTTTGTAAAGTATATACTACAACACTCCTGGACAAACTATAGTTATTTAAGTTACTACAAAAAATAATCTGTAAGTCATATAAAATGCTTTAACCTGAATGACTGACGAATCAACGCAAAACCTAAACCGCTGACTGTAGAGACCTGAAACTTAGAGGGTGTGTTCCGATATCCGATAAGAAAGGATTTTTCGAAATTCTAAGGGGGTGAAAAACGGGGTCAAAATTTGAACAAACTACTTAAAATTTTTCATAAACAATCTCTAACAGAATTGTTGAAAGACGCGTTTCGTATTTTATTGAAACTCATCGCCTAACGGGGCTAAAAGGTGTAGAAAGTTATTTTGGGAGTGATTTGCATTGAAGTTCAGTTCAGTATCAATCTTCGTTGATATATACGAGGTATTATTAGTCTAAGTATACGAGTATAATATTGTCTGTCTACTAAAATACACTCGCAATAACTATATTTAGCTATATTGTATACATAATATTAAAAACAGTAACTTAGCTAATTGATGTGCGCGTTCACACAAAAAGTACTGAACCGACTTTAACTAAACTTTGTGTACTGATACTTTAATGTTGCTAAAGTCAATAATTAGGACACTCTTTCCTACAGGAAAATCTTTTATTCTCACCAGGAAAACACAATAACTGGTTCTATAGAGTAGTCCTCATAATAAAAGGGATGGAATGGTAAATGGGGAATCAATCGTTGGTACCTTTGATTATAAGGTTGCTACATTGTAATTTGTAAGTAGTAGCATAAAGCCAAACATATTCTTGTACTTTAAGCGCAAGCGAGCTGCGGGTTCCGCTAGTCTTGTATAGGGTAGGTACCTAATGATCAGAGATGAGACGTATCTTAGATAAAAGTATCTGAAATACAGATACAAGATACAAAATACGTATTTACATCTTGTAATTGAAATACTTTTTATTTTTTTTATTTTGAATCTTATATTTAGATACATTTTCCTGGTATCTTAGTATTTTGAAGATACTTTGTTCCCCGAGATACTTTTATTTATTTATTTATTTATTATTATTAAAGTTTACATATTTTTTTTTATTAAATGTAACATTGTAAATCTCTTAGATTTGTATAATGTTACTTACATAATTCATTATATGGGCCATTCCATCACAAACGCTACCGAGGGTGAAAAATTAAATATATCCGTTTCGCAATAAATTTCACGGATTTAGAAAGAAAACATTCCAAATTTTAATGTGTGACGAAAAAAAGCTTGCAAAACACGTAAATTTTAAGTTAATTAGACTTCAAAATGGGTACAGAAGTGAACTAGCTAAATGAGCGTTATGTCACTTGCTGTTAGAAATTTAAAAAGAAAAAATCTATCAATCTGGTAACCGTTTTGCCGCGTTGATATTTGAGGTTATTTATCGTAGTATTTGTAGAATGCATCACAGTTCCGAAAAAAATGATATTAATCACATTATAAGTGTGTTTTTTTGTTACTTTGGCAATGTAACACCCGAAACGAAAAATCAGGTTATTGTTTTATTATATACACTACAGATTGATTAGTTTAATAATATTTAGTAATAGTAAGGTAATGGTTGTAATGATACAAAATACTAATTAATATCTGAGCAAGAGACTAATTTAATACGTATTTTCCTTGATTAAAAATTGTAAGACCCGAAACGTTTCGGGTGTTACAATTTTTTCATATGTCGATATATGTGTGTGTATTGCTAGAAGAATGCAATAACTATTATTTTTACGGTTCTTTCGACGGTCTACGAACGCTGCTATCGGAAAAGCAGCACATGACTTTATTTAAGATATTTATTGAAATGTCAAACATCAAAAACTTTACTAATATTAAAGTATTGCGGTAAAATCTAAATAATCGAGATAGTGTTTTCCAAGAACGCTTTAATTTGGCCTAAAGAGTTTCTGCAATCACTAGCTGACCTTGCTAATTACCAAAAGTGCGAACATTGATATTAAGATGAAGACAGCGCATAACAATAACGTTAACTTTACTGTGAACCAAGCTGTTTGACCTTTCATACAGTTGAAAATGTTAAGAAAAAGCTTTACTACAGCGAAGTATATCCAGACTCTGAGTAAAACCGCTCTCCAAAATTAAGAACGTACAGAGATTTTATCGTAGTAAAATTTTATTCCAAACATAGGAAAAATTAGTATCGATAACCGATATGGAGCAGTATGTTAAAGAGTTGTACATAAAGATGATCAAATTCGAATAACATGCCTGAAAGTTTATGGAGATAGAGTTAAAATATTTATTACAGATGTACAAAGAGTGTTCGATGATTAGAAAATATTTTCTGGTATGCTGCCAGATCCTAAAAATTAAGGGGGGGGGGGGGGGGTGTCATACGTGGACAAAATTCCAAGTGAGGTCGAAGTTTATGAAAAATAACTTCAAAAATAAAGGAAAAAGTACCTGTTACATTAAAGAAGATTGTATTTAATATTTGTTTGGTTACCGCTTAATTTCGTTTGGAAGAAGTATAAATATTTGAAACAAATTCCGAAAAGATAGTTTCCCTTATAACTACTAATATTCGCGTAAATCTAAGAAAGTATTATGACACGCTGATAATTCTATTTATATTTAACTGTAATTTACTTAAATAGAACCTAGAGACTAATAAAACACCTGTTTTTGCCTTTATAAAGTGTTCATTTTCGTACTCGTTACACCCGAAACAAAACCAGTGTAAGACCCGAAACGAAGTAAAAATAAAAAAAAAAATAGTAAAATGTTATTGGTGACGGTGATTATGTGGTAGATGGTTAGCAAATATTCTACTTTTGGAGGTCTGTCATTTTCAGACATGTTTGTCTAAGAAAATTCGCTGAATTTTAAATAAATATAAATATAGTCGGAACATAGAGGCAGAATCGTGTAAGACCCGAAACGCACACTTTTCGACTTATAAAATCATTATCTTATATGCAAAGGGTACGAATTTTACAATATACTTAAAACAACTGAAAACGTAGTGAATAAGATACTTTAATTACTAAAATATTGTTTTAAAATGCATAAAAAATTAGGTTTTGGTTGAGCAAATGTAAGACCCGAAACGATGGAATGGCCCATATATTACATTATTAATATTAAATATATTATATTATTATATACAATATTGTAAAATAAATAAAATGAATATATACTAAAATGAACTTCGCAGTTTTTCTTTCCGAGCGCAACTGAACGCAGCGCATCGTTTAAAAATTTTTTCGATATTGTCGGGAGCACTGACCTCTATAATACCACTGGACTGGCTGTTCCAAGCGTTTGACAGCAATTTTTTTGTGTCCATTTGAAGCGCCACTAGCGAGAGTCCCGAGAACTATTTTTTACGTATATTGCAAATGACAGCGAGAAGTGTTTGCTTACTGTAAAGTAATTTTGCATTTTCGTTGTTAATATAACATAAGTAATTATGATGATACGGTTATTGATTAATAAAAATATAAAAATAAAAATCTTTATATCAACATCATTAGTTTTAGTACCACGAACTCTCACTACGTCCGACAGCGGCGGACAGCGCCAAAATGGCAAATATCAAGCAGCCACACATGCACGTTGACAACAGCCAGTCCAGTGGTATTATAGAGGTCAGTAGTCGGGAGTGACAGATGGCGACACTATCTTTCTACTGAAATAAAAAAATATTCCTAAAGTATAACACCTGTTTGCCCAGCTCTGCCCCTGTGGAGACTGTTCTTCTTTGGGGACATGATCATGAGGCCTCATCGAAGGAAGATGAGCGACTTCAAAAAAAGGAGGAGGTTCTCAATTCGTCGGGGACTTTTTTTTTTATGTATGATCCCCGATTACTCGACAATGGCTGGACCGATTTGGAAAATTCTTTTTTTGTTTGAAAGGGTATAGTTTCTAGTTGGTCCCATTGTCACCAAGTCACGATCTGATGATGGGATCCCAGGGAAATCGAAGACAACTCTCAAATTTTATAGGCACTTATTACGTTTTTCATATATTTTCTAAAGCTGTTCAAGTATTTGCGTCTGATAATCATCATCTCCTGTGGTTGAGCTAATGATGGAAGGTACAACTCCTCAACGGTTAGGAGTTAAAAGAAAATTCTTTCAATATTATACGTAATTATAGACCGATAGTTAAATTCTTTCAGGCTCTTATTAACCGACTCTAAAAAAAGGAGGAGGTTCTCAATTCGTTGGGGTCCTTTTTTTATGAATGTTCCCCATTACTCGAAGATGGCTGGACCGATTTGGAAAATTCTTTTTTGTACATAAACAAAATAAGTATCTACTTTCCGTTAAAAATTTGAAAATAAATTATTTTTAACAAAAAACAAAAAACGACTTCAAAACTAAACAAATCTAAACTAAAAAGTAGAAAATAATACTTTTAAGAACTTCGTTAATTTAGAAGTCGGTGCCAGCCAAAGCAAAATAACCTTAAATAGACACATATTCGATTAATCTATATCTATAATATTTGTAAACATAATCATAATACCGTTCGAAAGTTCCTTGCAAAGGCAAGATAAGTCTATCCGTCTTGGCTGGCACCGACTTCAAAATTAACGAAGTTCTTAAAAGTATTATTTTCTACTTTTTAGTTTAGATTTGTTTAGTTTTGAAGTTGGTTTTTGTTTTTTGTTATTACTCAAATCTCAACTAAAACATAAAGATTAAAAGTCTCAATTTTAATACCTTTATATTTTGTCTTGTCGCATTTGCCTGATCCTTGTTATCAACGCGAACTATTCGAAAATTGTTTTCTCAAACAAATAAACTTAAGTTCAAGTAAATGTTGTTTTCTTACAAAAGTATTTTATCTTGAAAAAGTATTTGAAAGATAGGTATTTTGTATCTAGTATTTGAGATACCTTTTTAGAAAATTATTTATATTTGGTATCTGAAATGCTCTTTTTAAAAGTATCTTACATCTTGTATTTCAGATACTTTGTATAAGGTATCTTGTACATCACTGCTAATGATCATGATGCATTAAAAATATTTTGGCTATGAATTAATCTTTACTAATAAATCTATAGGTTTTTAAGGTTTTTTTTGTAAAAATGATTCAGACTTAAATAAAATGTACGTCAATAAAACATTTTAGTCATCCATTTATTAAATTTCGATATTTAAAAAAAAAGTTAGATGATTTTTAATTTTACACACAAGTTTAGTAATAGCTGTGTGTAGTGAGTAGCTACTAGCTTACAAGCTATGCACCAAGCTTTGAAGCCAGAGCCCAGGGGGTGAAACGACTAGCGTACGTTAGCAAGAGCAGGGGCGGCTAAAGCGGGGGTGGCGGGGTCGGGCGGCGCGCTCAATACGCGCGCGCGCTGCAGATTTCAGTCATCAGTCGCGTTTTGACGCCGCTTGTGTACGGCTCAGTGACGTATGAAAGCGAACATACACAGAACGCTGCGATATCGCGTTTTTATCCACATCTACAATAAGTACGTATCGTGTTATAATTCAAGAAAATTCTGTGATAATTAATAAGATATTTTTTTAATTGTAGGTTTAATTTATGTATATTGCAAATTTATGTGTCTTATATTTTGTTTACATTCGTTTTACGGGTTAACTGATAATGCTTAAAGATCCAGTAAGTTAAATGATAACTAAATAGAAGTAAATAGTTATAATAAAGTAATAATTAATATGAAAATAGTTTAGATATCATTATTTTTCAACAAACATCGAGTTGATGGTGATAAATCAAATACAGCTGCTAATTTAAGATTTTGGATTCAGTGCATATTTGTGAACAGTGACGTTGGGATGAGTTTCTATTCAGTTTAATAAGTGTGTGAATATTTGATGGTGTGTCGTGAACTGGAGCGCATACAGTCTAGATTTGCTCGCGAAACGTCGCGCGGCGGCGCAAAGGGGGTATTGATCGGCGGCGACGGGTCGCGAGACGCCGGCGTTACTGCCTGCCGCCTAAATAAAGCTCTGCATGTGTGCCGCCCTACGTCGATGCCGTCGCGCCTTACACTTTCATGCTGTCACATCATCTGATACTATTATTATTACTGGAAATTGCACTGCATTATCGACCACTATTAGCAATTCTAGACTGTATTCGCATATACGCCTATTTCCAATTCCATGTAGATTTCTAACGTTTATAATTAAATGCACTAGGGCGTTTCAAGTAGAAAAAAAAATATTCTTTCTTCTCGGAACCAGGCTCAAAAGTTTCGTTTAGATGCCAAAATAGACCTTTGAAATGATGTACCCTTAATATTAATATTAACGTTGTCCGCATCGCACTTTTCGATTTCCCATGAGAATAACACAGGACGAAATATTTTTTTTCTTCTGACTTTTGGAACTAATGAACCATACATTGCTCTGCGCTTTCCATCGAATATTTTTGTAGAGAATTGAACGCTCTACAAAAAAGTTCTGATATCATTTTTCGAAGAATCAAGTCAGTCAAAAGTTATTCGAGGTCAACGTCAAATTCATTATCAATTAAGAAATTAAATAGTTTGTGTAGGTATATTATACAAAAATATCTCGAGACCTTATTTTGAATAAAAAGATTTATTTTAGGTAATAACTAATAAATAATAATGCTTCGTTATTCGTAGTTATTGCGAAAATTCCACTGTTATTTATGTTAAAATATCTTTTCATATTTTCAGTAAAAGATATAATTTATTCTATTCAATTCTCTTGTAAATGGCTTCAAAACGTGCCAGTTGAGCGCAGATTACTTCGCTAATGTAACGTAAAATGGAGAAGATAGGTGCGATGTAGATTCGTCGGTAAAATAATAATTTTACGAAATAAATGTATTTACTTGTACCTATGTAAAATAACATCACACCTAGGTCCGATTTCACCAAAGTAGAATAAATTTTATTCCTAGGATAAAGCTGTTATTTACTCTCAGATAACCATACTTTCATTTCACCAACTACTTATCCTAAGCATAACAAAGTTATACGAGAGTAACTCTTATACCACCAATTTTGAAGGAATAACCGGCTTATTCCTCAGATAAAATCAAAATGGTGGCAAAATTATGTCACCTGAGCGCTTAGAGTACATTATTACTGAGCGACTATTACATAAATAAATAAATATAAATAAGCATATAAGTTAGCACTTCGTTTCCTTTATGATATTTTTTTTAAAACAGTAAACACAACACAAAGCAAACTAAATTAAATTTAAACACCAGGCAGCGTGACTTTACAGATAGTTTGTTTGAAAAATAGCACTGACACATTGACACAAGTTCAAAGTGACGACTAAATTAGAAATGTCCTGTTATGCTATACTGTACTGAGACCATGATAAGCCTATTTAATTTGTCTGCATTCACTTATCTAAGAATAGTAATACTAGGAGTAACTTTTTGTCCTTACAAAGTGGTGAAACGTACTATAAGTTATTCTGAGAATAAATGCAGCGAATAATTTTATACCTGGCATAGCTATTCTTCGATAACGACACCATTGGTGAAATCGGACCCTACACTTCTTTGTAACAACGGATAGTGAAGCAATGATAATAAAACAATACAAGATCTATTTTTTTATAAAAATAAAAATTTGCATTGATTATTTAAATTATGTATTTACGAGTATAGACAAGTTAATTATATAGGTTCTTTATTAACATAAACAAACAACATAAGTATATTAGTAAAAAAAAAAAACTTTTCAAATAATAAGTATACATTTTTGTTATAGTTGGAGATGTTGGGATAACTGAAGCAGGCTTCGTTAGCTATGGCGCGCACTGTGCTAGCAGGAGGAGCGTTGCTCTGCGTCCTAGCGATAGCGCTGGAGACGAGTGCGCTCATCCTCTTGCCGCATGATGTCCGCCCAGGTCATGCTGTTCGCCACTTCGTCGGAAATCACTCACGATACACTCTGCTTGACCCCGAATATGAACCTTACTTTACACTTTTAGATGATGGACTATTAATGACAACTGCCGATCTCGGACCGTTGTTAAATCAACCCCTAAATCTGGCCGTTTTAGAGCAAACTCCATTTAGTAGTTCAGCTCATACAGTTCACGTTTTAGTCATGGACCGTAGAAAAATGATACATTTTACAGAAACAAACGGCCTACATGGGGAAGTTAACGAAAATGCTCCACCAGGGACTGTAGTGGATTTCCCACCTATAAAAGCGACAGCACTAGCTAATGTTGGTCCTCTAGCCTATAAAATTATAAAAGGCAACGAACAATCTCTATTCGGACTTAGCGACAGTTCTAAATCTCCTACTTCTGACGTTAGGTCAGTTATAACTGATGGCGATGTTCAAATAATTGCCATGCAGAGTTTAGATGCTGAAGTAAAAAAGTATTATGACTTAGTAATTCAGGCCACTGACATACTCGGGGCGAATAAGGCGAGCCTTCCAGTTAGGATTAATGTTGCCAATGAGAATGACCACGAACCTTTATTTGAACAGGAAATATACTACTTTGCCGTCAACGGTACGTGTGAAAATAATTGCAGAAATGGAACAGCACATTGGCAAAGGTTTTCGAATATTGGTCAAGTGCGTGCTTTTGACGAGGACGGTGATCGTATATATTATTCAATTAAGACTCCTACAAATCTTGCGGTTATAGTTCCACAGACAGGAGAACTCATTCTAGCTGGTGAACCGGATGGACATGAAGTGGAATTACAAGTTTTAGCACACGATACAGGAACTCCTCCGCGGAAAAGTCAACCTGCTCAAGTTTTTATTGAATTTATTATCCGCGAACGAAAAGAGATGCCAACGCTTCACCGAGAAAAGCGTAGAGTAACTCGTGCAGTTCGTCCAACCAAACGTATAGAATTCACTGAAGCCGATGGTGAAGTTGAAGGACGTGCCGTGTTTACTCTCGAAAAAGAAACTGATCGAGAAACTTTTAAAATTAGAGACGAAAATCCGTGGGTTACAGTTGAACCAAGTGGTGTGGTGAAAGTTAAAAAGAAGTGGGACTATGAAGAGCTAGGACCAGAGAAGACTATCGACTTTTGGGTGACTATCACCAACGCAGGAAATGGAGGTAAGTCTAAATAAATATTAAAGATATTAGATAGCATAAAAGTTTATATATACAAGTTGAAAATACTTAGTTTTTTTTTAATAGAGTGAAAATGCAATTCTAGCGGTCTTTGAATAAATTATACCAACTAGACATATCTAAAGAAATACTTACCTATGACCTTTACAAATATGGGCCTTTTATTGCCATGTACGTAACGGGCAGATGTTCATTTTGTTTACGCTTATAGTTTTAGTTAACGGTAAAAACGTAAATAATATCGAAATTATTAACCCATATAATACAACTTTTTTGGTAATGGAGATTTATATAAATAATAAAGCGCACATATCAATTCAGGATGAAGTATTAGTTCCTCTAATATAATTTATCACAAGTATACAAATATTTTTTTAATTATAAATAATTCCAGCGCCTAATAACTCAGATATAAAAGTTATTAATTAGAAATAAGTAAAATATTATTCAGGTCATAAAACTAACACAAAGACAGGTGATACCTTTTCATGTATTAATATACATCGCATCATTTCATCACTATCTTAAAAGATAACCTCTAGTGGATACATTAAATAGAGTAATAAGAATAAAATTACAGTTAAATATAATATAATCAAAATCGTAAAACCAGTATGAAGATAGAGTTATGGTAAACGCGTGGTACACACCTGTCGTATCGAATGGCGCACTGGTGCATGACATCGTGTCGACAGGTCCCGCACTAATTTGTCTCACATTCCCTCCACAATAAGATTAATAGTTCTAAGAATGTCGATCTACGACATAATTATTTTAAATATATTTACTTAATTATCAATTAATTTTATTGACCATCTTAAGCTTAATGTCGGGTTTGCGAACAGGCTTTAGAGGATAATATTATAAATTGAATAATTTATAGGTTTATTATATCCTAAAAATTAGAATACCCTAAGAAAACTATATCGAGGATTTGCATAAAAGAGTGCCTAATTACAATGTCAATGTCCTTTTCGAATATTTTATTAAGGACTTTGGTTAAGTGACGTTCCTTTTTATTATCTTTTTGATACGGTAGGTATTTCTTGTTATAAAATTATTTGAATTCTTATTTAGCGTACAATCTATATCTACTCATATACCTATGACAGATCTATTATTTAACTTTGTCACACACTTCAATTTATGGTGTTATATTTAGCCTCCTAAAGCTGACAATTCTCTAAATATTTAAGAAAAAAATAAAGTGCACCTACTAAGAATCTGACCTAGGAACAGACCGTATTTAAACTGAATAAGTCGTAAATAAAAAAAAGACCCTAAGTTATAAAACTTAATTTTGAAAAAAAAAAAAGAAATAACTATACTTGCTATTATAACATAACACATTAAGGCTATAAGTAATACGCAGCACGAGTCATACCACAGGTGTGCTTAAGATGCTATTAAGTATAATCATAAATCCTAGTACCGTGGATGCGACAGGTTGAGACCACCGTGCAGAATGCGTTGATAATCGTGGACCTGTCGCACGGCCCCAGCTATTTCGTCGATTCTACACGCCATGATCACGACGCGATGCCAATTTAACTCTTCTCTGTAAATAGTTTTTATATACGACACCTTTATATAAAAGTTATGTGTGACGAAATTGATGGAACGAGGATAATTTATGTTATTTCTGAATAGATTGAACGACAAAACCTTGAGATGGTAACCATGATTACAGAATTATAAATTAAAAGTATCTAAGAAGATTTTATTGAATACTAGGAGCGACAGACCCTTGCTCCGCTAGGTTTTAACCGGTTAGCATAGATTTCTCAGAGATGAGATATTTTCCCACAGTTAAATCTATCCTATATGTTGATCCGGATAACAAAGTATCTTCATAGTAAATTTCATCATTAACTACCCAGTGGTTATCTCGTGATTCGAGACAAAATTCGGCTCTTATATCGATATTAATGACTGTTTCAATAAGATTTTCCAAGAAATACCTATTTAATGAACAAATAAGAATCAGTTAAAATTTGACCACATGTATAGATACATATTTATCTTCTCTCTTCATTTGAGGACAGTTTTTCATGAATTTTAAGTAACATCGCACAGTCAAACTAGTCGTATATTGGACTAAGGTAAGTAGCTATCGTAACGCACATACATGCTTACTAAAACGAAATTGACATTGGCATGTCCGGCCGTAGCAAAACGCTAACATGCAAAATACTATTTTCAAAATAAATTACATATTTTATTAAACTTCCGGTCGCTTATATTTATTCCATAGTGGTCATGCTACTAAACATGACCCCCGTTTTAATTCCCATCACATATTGTTAAATTCTGAACCATTTCCTCAATTATTTAAATTTTATAAATCAACTTATAAAAGTACTTATATGCGTTCTATAACTATTACATAATATATGAAACACATATTTAATAAATATACGATATTGATCTCAATAAATTGTTATTATATAAATTTTAAATCGGTTTGTTTTTATGTACAAGCCTTCAAATAAAGTGCTGATAGGTTGCGTTTCTAAATGATTATAGTGAAAGAGCAATGGATAGTGATGGGCCTCGCAAAACATTTACGCTCCGTTTGGTCAGCGTTGTTTGTTAAAGTCACGCATTCATTCAATCAATGGCATGGGCGCGGGCGTCGGTCGCACAACAATCGAGGCACTGGCCAATTCCCCTTATTGTGTCCAGTCGCCACAATTACATACGCACTTCCTATGAACGACCCCACATGCTATACATGATCTGATCACATCTGCTCTCTATTTTTTACTTTTAATCGTTATTCGTTAATCGTAATGAGGATGAGTGCGATTTTTTTCTTCTTCTCAATATATCATCTAGTTCATTGTGAGAGAGTTCTAATTTTAGACATTTAATGTTCGCTTTGTTACAGCTGTGTTTAATAGAGTCTGAAGTATGCTTTAGCATCCATAAGAATTTAAATTTATAATAACTAGTTAGGATTAAATTTAATCTTAATGAGATTTACCTACTTATTATATCATCATCATCATCATCATCAGCCCTTTTTAACGTCCCACTGCTGGGCACGGGCCTCCCTCAGTACGGGGGGATCAGGCCATAGTCCACCGCGCTGGCCCAGTGCGTGTTGGCGGACTTCACATGTCTTACGAAAACTTGCTAGGTTTTCTCAGACATGCAGGTTCCCTCACGATGTTTTCCTTCACCGTAAGACAAGTGGTAATCAGGATAGAAATGATTCGCACATGAAAATATCAGAGGTGCGAGACCCGGATTTGAACCCGCATCACTCGGTTATACAATATTAAAATGTATTTCTTAAGTTATTAGTAATTTCACAATATCATATCTTTTTTACATATTTCAAAATATTTGTGCTTTCTATTGTGTGTTGTATTATAATACATATTATAAGTGTTTACATTCAAAATAAACAAGTGGTACCTAAAGAAATTCGTGCGAAAGTAAAACCGTTACTGCTTCCCTACGTGGGTCAAGATACGGGTACGAGTGTTTACGGAACACTTGTAAATTGGTTCGAAGGTTGAAGTATTTCATTGTACAGTATGTTTTTGTTTAAAATTTACATTATATTTTATATAGCTAGTAGCTTGGGGACTTAGTTACATAAAAAGTTTATTTTATAGAAACAGTACATATGATTATTATTTAATATTTACTAATGTCAAATGGCAATGGTCTTTGCAACTTTAGGCAGTAAAGGAGACGACAGTTTTAAACCTATAAACATGTCAAATGCTCTGGTTTCGTCTGTTTAGAATAAATTATAATTGATTAATTGATACTCGAACATCTGTTTATATTCTTGTACTACCACTATTATCAGTTTTTCAGAATATATTTACTGTTTATTTAAAGATATACTTATTAAATAATCTCTTGTTAAATGCGATTTTCAAATTGTAGCTTTTCCACTTATCTTTCTTGTTTTATATAGGTAGGTCCTAATAATTATATCCGCATCTTTCAGTATCTATTACAAGTTGAAATGCATGCTACTAATTGTAGATTTACTCGTAAAAACAAACAAATAAACGAATACATATACATACATATAATATTTACTAATAATATAAATTTATTATAATAATAATTAATGTCGTCTGTCTGTATAATTAAAGAAATACCTACTATAGAGCATTTATTGGGAACAATATGATAGTCGTGACTTGCGCGTGAAGCAAGAGCATCTTATATAATTAGATCGAACGCGGTGTAATGTAAACAGAACACGCATCAGAGAGGGAACGCCGAACTCATCTTCCAATCTATACTAGAGGCTTTCACTTTGATTATGATTTGATTGCGTTCCATATCATCTTTTAAAAATTAAGACCCTCTTACATTATTAAAATCGTTTTTAGATGTGCATAATAACCAATTAAATATTTTGTAGCTTGTAGTAGTACTAAGTCATAGATAGAATTTTTAATCCTCTTCAAAAAAAAACTTAGCTGACCTTATAGTAGGTAGATATTCTTTGTGTAGGTATATTATGCACCAACGATTGTGAACCAAATTCTTAGATATTAATAACACTTCGTATCGTATGTTTGTTTGTTACTGCTTAAAGAGAGCACAAAATAAAAACGCACATTCGCATTATAATACTAGTAAATAAAAATACAAAAACATAAAAAAAAACAGTTACGTAGAAAGCGAACTAAAGAGATAAGAACAAATTATTTTTATTTTTATTTTATTTTTATTTTATTGGGGAAACAAACAGTGTTTACAAATATTTATACAATAGTTTATATAAAGGGTACATAGACCAATAAAGTTTCCACTGATACATAAATCATATCGAGCGGTTGCAACAAGAATACAAATTAAACTTACAAAATAGAAAATTACAAGATTTAACCAAAGCTTAAATTACAGAACAAAACATTTTAAATTTAATGTACAAAAAATATAAGTTAATCTACACAAAACATAAGTTCTCTGATCATTTTTTTACATTTAAAGATGGAACATGTATCAATATCTATAATATCATTAAAGTGCTTATTATAATTTATGCATGCACGTAATAAAAAAGTATTGTTAATATATTTAGTTTTTTTACATGGTATAAAAAATAAAGAAGAAATACTATTAATTACTATGAATACACCCTATGAAATTCGCGTTACAAAAGCAAATTGAACGGCGTATTAATCATCAAAATCAGTTACGTCGTTCAGTAGTTAAGAGAGAACATAGGGTTGGACATACATTAAGTACAGGTTAAATTCAATCCTCCTTAGGGCTGCAATCCACCGCATTCAGGTAAAAATGACTCGTGCCTTCGGCTAGATAGTAATAGATATTATTGCGAGTTCAACACGTATCCTTGAATATACCTACTCAATAAAATTATATAAACCTTTGTATTAATGTGTTTATGTTAGTCTGTCTTAGCAACTTAATAATAATAAACTTGTCAGAAAGGTACCTTAGCCAATTTAAATTGATGCACGCACCATAAACATTTTTAATATACCTTACGTACCTGGATTTAAATTCTAAACTTTTCATAAGCAATTTAGTTGTTGGATACAAAAAGAATCTTGAATCCATTTTAAATTGTAATAGTCATATACTTTCTCATTCATGAGAATGCGAGTCAATGCTTCAGCGTTGACATCTTGCTCCTTAATCTTTGCCCTTAGACGCAATACGACTAACCAATAATGAGTCAGTCAATGAAGCAGGCACTCCAGCCATGCCATGTGCCATGCGGTCTTACACGCTGTTTGCTGCACTTCATAACGCATTGTTCACTCAGGAAAGGTAACTGGAGGGCTCTTACAACCCGATTGGCATTCACGGTACCCACCACGTTTCCCCTCGTCTACATTCAACTATATACGAGTAGGTATAGCGGAAAACAAGAGCTAAGTCAAGATTGCCTATGAAGTTTAGAGTAATTACCTGTCGTTGACGTAATAACTGTCTGTACTCAGACTTGTATTACCTATATAATGCGAAAATTTGTATGTGTGTTTGTTTGTGTTTCCTTTACTCTGAAACGGTAGTCTGGTAGGGTTTCAAAGATTTATTCTATAGATATAGAGACCTGGTGAGAGAGATGACCTGGTGTAATTTATTCGTTGTTAGGCACCTAATTTGCGATTAGCAGGTATATGTTTTAGAAGAATGGGGGCGGGCGTAATCTTGGCACAGAAGTCGATTTCGAGATAGGATAAATATTTATTTATAGTTCTTCTTATATCGTTTGTCATCCACGTTATCTTTTTGTGCGAAGTAATAACGTTTCTGCAAAAATTGATTTATTCCTCAATTCCTATAAATTGTCTTTTATGCTTTTGTCAAACTTGGATTGTATATGCATGTATATTATTACATACGCTTTTTTTCTCTACATACTCGTACATGAATATTGGCTTGTTCATCGATATTTTAAGATTAACACATATTTTTACATAGTATTATGAATATTCGTATCTAAATAGTGACGCAGATAACGAATATACTCGTATAGCTATTAGAATTGAAACAAGCAATAATCCACAAATAACATAACATATGTATTTCCTTAATAATTTATAGATATGAAACTGTAGAATTACACTGAGAATCTTCGACAGCTTATAAAGATTTACTGCACACAAGGGATAAGGTGCAAGTTAGGTTTTGCGCCCATGGGAAATATGTAGAGAGATATATTGGGCTATTTAGATGGATGTTTGCTGGGACGTCGTTCTATCTAATTTACCATGAATTATTGTCATTGGTAATGTGACTTGGTAAAGTAATTATTTTACGCTCACGCTCCATAATATTATAGTGTACGAGTCACTATCCAGTCCAGCTAGAATTCATTTTCAGAAAATGTTGTTTTATTCGTGTTTTCAATAAGCAACTTTATTGATAATGAACTTAAACAGAAACTTATTTTTTTTTATTGAAAGAAAATAACAAAAAGGTGGCGTTTGGGTAGCCCAATATTGCCATTTAAACAGACAAATATGACTCTTCCCCACATCTATTGGCGAATAATAATAACATTTTTCTTAAAAATACCGAGCAGAGCTCGGTCATCCAGGTACTATGTAATAAATTCTTATTTGTAGAGCGGTCCCCTGATTGATTTTTAGGAAAATAAGCCCTAATGACTGAAGAAATGGCTTGAACAGTTTATTTTACGTGTTTATTATAACGAATTCACTATTAATTGCCAATTTCTTGCATTTTTTCCTATAATTTCTTCTAACGATAAATGTAGCTCCTAAATATATTTTGAAACATGTTGCGTATATTCGCAATATTATTTATAATTTAAAAAGAAATGGCTTAATACACTAGCATTGATAACAGAAATAAATATGTGTTAATATATTTAATAATAATATTAGTGTATTATGTATATACCTATTGCTCGATTTAAGATCGGATCGATCTATACTTTTTAATAAAGTGCCTCAAAATCTTAAAGCTCTTATGTCTTAAAAAATGTTAAAAAACGTAAGCTAAAAGCTATTATGCAGTAATTTGCAATTTTAATTAAAACAACATATACTCGTAGCTCCGTTGATTTTCCAGGTTCTCTAGGTTTTTTCATTACGAACTGTTACTAGTAGACTTTTAGTCAACAATTTTGTAAATGTCTTTATAATGAAAATAATGAGATTTGTTATGGTAAAATTAAGATGAAATATGTATTTTATGCGTAAAATACTTAGTGTATTTTTTACTTAACTTATTACAATAATTTATATTATGTATTTTTATGAACATCATGCATTTTTATGCAGCTCTACAGACCAGTGTCGATAACTTTTGAGACTGGCAATGATCTAAAATTCAAACGCATACATATATTTGAAGGTGACAAGTGTCCTTTTAGCGGGCTTTTCTGTCTAAAAACTATTTACTAACCTTCATCTATCAAAAGGGCTAAGATACATCAATGCTTATGTGCACCTAATTTTTTTCCACCCCTCAGTTACATGTACGGAGGTGAACCCTCCGACTAGACTTTATTCGACTTGACTTCACTTAGAAATAAAAATTACTTTACATTGTTTCGAAAATGGAAATCTTTTTGCGACGATTGCTTCTATATTTTAAAATGTATCAAAACTTTTCATCGTAGGTATGTTCTTTAAGAAAATTATTTGTGTTTATCTCTTTTTGATAGTTCTATAATACATCTTCTTTATTGTTTGAGAGTCGGCGAGATAATGACCATCACTCATTTCTTGAGTACGTTTAAAACTAACGGATTCTAATGTTCGTGTCGTGCCTCAACTATTTGGTCAATTCGTGCCCGGTAATTATTTTACACTTCTGTTGGCAAAAGCTGATGGGAACTCAAATCACTTGTCATCCGTCAGTCGTCACGAAAGCGATATAGCATGTATCTACAAGGACATACGTATGTAGGTGTAACCCAAGATTTACATTATCTATTTTATAAAAAAAATATTTTTTTATTATTAAAATCGTGTGCCTTTCACGAGTTTTGCGCTTAGCAACATTAATTTTTATTTATATAGGAGATAGATTAGTAACACCTACCTTATTTTTCAGTATTTCAGAATAAATAATTCCGTATTTCAGTCATGGCTATGTATATTTATAATACATATCTAAAAAGTTATATATGTATGTATCAGTGGCGAAGGGTGAAATTTTAGCAGAGGTAAGCTGTCCAAAAAAATGACAAAAACTAAATAAATACATGCGATGCAAAAGTACCTAGTACAGGTACTAGTACCTCGTAAGTATCCGTTATGTTGTAGTGAAGATTTTTTTTCGTAATAATTAAAAAGTAAAAAAGTGTTCATAAAGTCTTATGTCATTGTTTATTTTTTTAATTTATGTAAAGTTATAGCAGAATAGTCAATATATTTAATATTTACTAAAATAATATAAAAATATTAATGACGCCATCTATGAGAAATCATTACGCATCATTTAAAAAGTGAAAGTACGGCGATGTGATTTAAGGCCGCATTATTTTATTTTGTATTCGGGTCATTATAAGTTAAGAGGTAATATGTTGTATGAAGTGACGGCATGGCATTTTTTTTGATATTTCTACTTAAGTATACATCTTTTATATGGAAACTTTTAAGTTGAAAACGTTTACAAAGTGGCCAGTCAATTTGTTGGTTTTATCTCGTTTTATAAGCGACCAGAGTAAATACTCAGTACAGGGTAGAGACAGAATGCACAGGGGAGGATATTTTGTGTTCAGGGAAGAGAGATAGACATATTAAAAACAGGGTTATTTTTAAGAATCAACTTTATTTATTTATTTTTATTTTAATTATGAATTATTTATAATCAGTCTTGTCATTTCTTAGCAGTCTTTGTTTATAAAGTTAAATGTTTCTTAAGCGCTAGGTACAAAACATAAATTCTTACTTTTCCTTTCCATCAAAACAAAAATATAAATTACTTTACTATCAACAATAAAATAAAAAGAAACAAAAACTTCTCCGAGTAACAGTATTAAATTTTTCTTGTACTTCAACTCTAATTTAACATTTTAATTAAAAGGTAACTAAAAAAGTTTTTTTCTAAAACCCGCGTTCAAAGACATCAATAGACTTATTAAATACATAAAAAATACGCTGCCCTCTCATTTCTAAGTTAGGGGAGGGTAGTTTTTTTAAAACCTGATCCCAGGCGATGAAAGAAATATCGTCATCATTAATTCTAAACCTTTTTCCAGTTTCATCACAGATTTTACAAAATATAACTTGAATTTCATCATCTTCTTCAACACCTGTACACATTGCAACATAACGATATTCTGTTTTTGTATCTTGAAGTTTAACCAGCACAAATTCCCCGTTGCAGAATGTTTTCTTTCCAGATGTTGAGGGCTTTGAATCATCTTTGTGCAGATTGGTTTTAATACTAGTGGTTATACTAGGTACAGAATGCTGTAGTGTTTCTTGAGGCTTCTTCCTGTGTTCATGAGATGAGAAATTGATTAGAGGTTCATCTTCTGAATCGCTAGCTCCGTATATATCATCAACACGTAGAGGAAATTTACGATGTGTTTGTGGATAATCCAAAGTACCCAATTGAAAATGACGACATAGCTCTGAGTCACAGAAGCAGCTCAAACTTTTAAATATCAGGCAATTAGGTATAAATACGCAACCGGTAACTTGGTGAACCTTTAGTGTGCCTGAAAAAGTCTTTATACCTTCAGCAGAACCTAATTTTACTGCTTTTTCAGTTATGTCTGCATCATTTACGGTGAAAATTTTAATATTCGGGCAGTTTTTCTCAAGAGCTTTAGCTAAGTCATCTATTGATGAAATATCGGTGCCACTCGCAACTAATCTATCTGCAGTTCTCTTGCAAGTAGCACCCACTCCATCAGGAGCTCCCTTTCCGTGACCTGCTTCATGAAAATTCCATGTGAAATTTTGAAGGTTAGGGTAGAAATCTTCTAGCATTGTTGCCAAAACCTTGAACATCATTTTATTTCGATATTGGGTGACTGGCCCATCGCTCAAGAAATGTAAAGTCGTAACAGTAGACGGCAGACAGTCAAGTATGGGCTGTAAATGCGCCCAAATTGCAGGAGGTGAGTGCAATAAATTTTGTGACAAAGTACAGTAACATTGGCTTTTTAGCTCTTGGTCGACATCTTTAGTATAGACTACAACAGTGTGCATACTTATTTGCTGTCTTGATCCTCCAAAATGAAAGGATTGTACTTCTTCAGCGTATTTTGTTAGGTAATTTTCACTGAAATCTACGTGTATAATTGCTTCTGACTCAGTAAGGGACTCTTTTTTTGATTTTATCGTTTGATATTGGTGCACTATGTTTAGTTCGTGATTCAAGAACTTTTCCATCTTTGATTCCAACTCCAAAATCAAGTCCCTTGGTAGAATCTGTAGTGAGCTTTTAAGGCATTTCGTTACAGTTCGTGATTTTTGAGTTTTTAAATCCACGATATCTTGGCGTACACTTTGCCACTTGCTGTAAAGTAATGGAATGGAGTTATCGAATTCCTTGTAATGTAGGCCTTTGCTTAAACACGTCTTGCACTCGCGTGATAAACATTTTTCGTTAAATCTATTGCAGCAAACTTGGTGTAGAAGGTCCACGTAATTCGACACAGATATTATCTTAGCGTTGTATAGTGATTTCAGCATTAAATCTATATTGCTGTGTATAACACACATGCCAGTGTTACGACCGTCACAGCGTGGTTGGACGACCCAAAATGGTCGGAGTTTGCAGAACATTGGGTAAGATATGTTAATGTGTGTCTTTTCCACAAAACGTTTGTGCAAGTTGAGTAACGTATCTAACATAACTCGCTTTTGCTTACGCTCACCCTTCTTCGTAATAAAGTCTTTTTTTCCTGCACAAAGCCTACTGCTCGAATCATCTTCCATAAATTTGACTATGCACGTTTTCAATTTCTCACAATTTTTTCTTGAGCTGCGCTTTGTGTCCATCAGTCTTAATTTTTTGCCTATTTTAATCAATGGTTTTATTTTCATTTCTTTCGGTAAAACATTGTATTTTTTGACTATTTTCCCGCTTAACACTCTCCTGAAGACTCTTTTTTCTTGGACAGTGTTGAGATTTAAAAAATTTTCATTAAGTTGTTGTGTAATAACTTCACTGAAAAGCAGTTTCTTCTTTATAGCTTCTTTGTCGTCTGCACTTACTGATGTTATAAGTGAATTTACTTTGGTGTTGGGTGTGCTAATTGGTAGTTTTTTGATCCGTTGTATTTGTTTCTTGTAGCGTTGGACTGCAGATTTAAGTTGAGCTATTTCAGCCTCTTGTTTTCTTATTATCAGGTTTCTTGCTTTTCTTGCTCGAATTGACTTTTGTTGTGCTGCCTGCGCTCGCCTGTTTATATTTTGAGGGGGCGGTGGGTCTTCATTATCCGAACATGGTGGTGTTTCAGGAGCATTGCTTATATCTTGGAGTGCTAAACGACGTCTACGAATTTTTGCCTTTTCTCTCCATACTTTTCTAACCTTCCGCTGCTCTCTGGGAGTCATTTGCTGAATTGTTTTAATAACTCCTTTTTCTTTTTTCTTTTCATATTTTTCCCTTTCCTTGATTTTTTGTTGAGCGTACTTATCTTTGTCATTTTTAATTATTTGATATCTTAATCGTTCTGCTATCCTTTTTTTTTCGAGCCGTTCTTCGCGCGTCATTTTTTTTCTAGGTGCCATTTTTTCTGTCAAAAAGCCATATTAAATTGTAAAGCTAAGTTATACATAATGCCAAGTAAAGGTTCAGAGAAAAATGTAGAAGTATTCATGAAACCGTATACAAATGTATCTCCCCTGGACATTAAGTATCTCCCCTGCCACCAAAAGAGGCAGGGGAAATACACCAGGGGAGATACATTTTCGATTGATATCTAAAATAGCCGTAAAAGTGTTTCTCGTACGCAATTCACAATCAAACGTAACAATTTATGCACTATTCATAATGAATATTTAAGTCTATATTAGTATTTTAATAAATAATTGCTAAATAAAACTTACCAGAGGAAAGACTGCATTCACTCAACACTTCTACACTCAGCGAGCGGCGTGACTGGAATGGCCCTTAAAATGGCTGCGCAGTCAGCTTATGCGCCGCTTGCTGCTAGCTTCACGTTACATCCTACGCACTCAAGGTCACAATTCCCACAAACTAGCAAAACAAAACTGGTTTTTAAATAAAAACAAAAAGCCAGGGGACGAGACACGAAACACGGAGGACAAATTTCGGCGTTGATATTATTTATGAAAAATTGGAATATAAGTTATTTTACTTATAAGACACTGTGACTAAGTTATTGTTCTGTATAAAATTAACGATGATAAGGTAATTATTAAATTTTAATACATTCATAATAACTGTTTTACAAATAAAGTCGGTTTGGGGACAGACCAGAGGAGAGACATTTTTCTTATATTAGAACTTATTGTGACTAAACTACGTACACATCTGTAATAAAATTAAGTGAGCATGAAGAAAACATTTAGTTTGAAGTAATAGATAGGTTAATTAGGAAGTTAGTATAAAAAAAAAGTATTGTTTTGTCCTGGCCATGGAAAGTACCTCTTAACTTATAATGACCCATTCATTATAAATATAATTAATTTCAACCTAAACATAATTTAGTGAGATTTAAATATTAGTTTTTCCCTTCTGTTAATTTTACATTAATATATTAAATCATTATTTTAATAAATATCGCCATCTAGCATTGAGTTATTATTACTACGTAAACTCAATGCCATCTAGTGACAAGTGTTTGAAAAACTTCGTAGTTCGTTTGCTATCTTATTGAAGAGATTGATTTATTTTTTATTTATCAAAGTTAAATTAAAATTTTGAAATATGAAGATGATTTTACTGGTTTTAAAATTTAATTACAATATCCTACAGCATTACTTGATATTTCCTTCCAGTCCGAATAAACTGTAAGCTAATACGCGTAAAATAATTTTGTCAAGGAAACGCATATAAAATAACTTAAAAACATTTTCACTGCAACATAAATGAAAACAAACACAATATTTTTCTAATTTAGCACTTACACACAATTTCAATAGAAAGTTTTATTACAAATTACTTGACTTATGCAAGTTTCGAAAACAAAGTTGCATACAATCCAACTTCAATAAAATACGCAAATTTAATAATGGCTTATAGAACTCACCGTAATTAAAACATATATGAACCATACACTATACAGACTCAACACAAAATATCAATATTAGTTATTACGCTAAAATCGAGTAAAAACTCAATAAAACGAAAGAAAAACACAAATAATGCACTAAGCACTTGTAAACAGAATCGCCATCGGCCATATTAATTTGTTTAGATACTTGTCGCTTGTCATTGGTCAATCATAGTGACGTTTTGTACTTTCCACCAATCACATGCAAAATAAGCTGCTCGGGAGCGTCTTAACCGCGACCAAAAATCTGAGTAATTATGAATGAAATCACTTGAAAATGTTCCAATACAAAAGTATGAATGAAACACGGTTCGTATGGAAAAGGTAAGCCGAATTACTACGTCTTACCGCGGCATTTCTATGAAGGCGCATTTTAGCAAAGTAGACATTTTTGTTGATTTTGACTTATTGTAGGCGTTATGTTATTTTTAAAAAAGGATTATTACTATAAATTATTATTTTAATTAGTAATCATGTAAATTTAAAAAACAAATATTATGTAGAATAATTAAAACTTTATTGGATTTTTAAAAGGTAAGACGGTGGGAATCGTCTTGTATGGACCCTTCGCCACTAGTATGTATAGTGCGTCATGACTCATGAGTAGCTTGCCATGGAACTAGATTTTACTGTGTTAATGTTAATGTCTCAACATACATATTATTATATTATTCTTAACGCACACATTTTTTTCATTTTAATTCGTAACACTTTAAATTTTAAAATCAGTAAGAATATTTTATAATAACAAAACTATATTAGTAACTAAAAGAGGACAAAAAGAGAGGCATGTGTTTATCAGGGTTGTATAAAATATAAGACAAAGGAGTACAAGTAACAAAGAAAATTTCTGTATTATTCCACTTTACCTTTATACTAAAAATTTAATTTGGGCTAAAAGACGTGCCACATGCGACTGAGAACTGCGGGGAGTTAAACTCCCGCTGATACATCTATTAACTATAATCTTTAAAAAGCTAGTTTATACCTTCTGATTCGATAAAACGAAATGGTAATCTTTATTTGTTTATAATATTATCATAATTTGAATGAAGGTTCTTTAAAATTCAGCCCTCAAGTAATTTAAAGTTGAATTGCTTTACAAATTAGTATTGGAATTGTCAGCCGAGTTCAAAGTGTAAAGTAAGACAAATACATAATACGTAAGTTTAATGTTTATGTAATTTTAACAGATAAAGCGGTTTGGTATGGGTGTCGATGAACAGTACCAACTTTACATACAACTAACGACTTTAGTAGTAGTAGACTAGTTATAATAAGGTATTTGAATAACAAACACTATAACATACATGTGTAAATATACGTACCTAGTTATTTTAGGATCATCAACATTACATTTCTCAATGCATATGTACATAATATAGCATTTTTTAAAAAAACAGGATTTATTCCATTTTGGTCTGCCTGTCTGTTTGTTCCTATATATTTCTAAAACAGCTTGGCAGGTTTTGACAGGACTTTCAATAACAGATAGCTGATGTTTAAAATTAAATCTTCAACAATACAACTAAAACAACAATATTATTACTGTCGCAGTAAAATTTTATTAATATTTTACCTAGGTATAAGTATAATACTTGTATTACATTTTCATCGTTGAAAGTTTCTGATGTTTAATTATCAAAAGTGAAAACTCAAAAGTCAAACTATGACGCAACTATTTGTAATATCTAACAAGCCAACACTGCTGAGTTATTTGATTTGGTGCCTGGGAGAGTTGATAGGCATAAATATGCAAGCTTTTGTCTGTGTCAATGTCTATTCATTATATAAGCTATACAAGCGACCCACTCTCGCTCCGCTTCGGTTTCTCCCTACTATCGTTTTAACGGTTAGTATGGATTTCTCTGAGACATATATTCATAAAAATCTGTTCAATGGTTTTGATGTGATAGTAATGTCCAGACAGACTGATACAAAAATACTAAAAGCCATAGATTCGGATATCCAGGCTCAGAATTTTATTTTATGTATAGATATAAACTTTTTCACATCGTACAGTTGTCCATTCGTGTTAGACTTAGTGGGGTAGCTAAGAAAAATAATAATTTCCTGATTTTTAATAACTCTAATATTTTTTAGATTTTCTTTACACACACGTTACCATGAGGTACCTACATTTTTGTATAAAGGCAACTCATTTAAAACTATTTAAAAATGTTCAATCTCTCCTGTCGAATCAGTCCCGATTGATTGATAGATAGTTAAGATTTAACAAAACGCCAACCGATTTGAATTTCATAACCTGTCATTAAGGTTTGTGCCAGTGATATGTAACTGTTAATATTTGATTATCGCTGTGTCATCGAAGCCCTCACGTTAATTATGCTTAAATGTTAATAGGGTTCATTTAAAAGTTCTCATCTCGCTGTGAACGATTGAAAGACGTAATTTGTGAAATAAAAATACGAGAGCGTGCATAGAATCGTGTTTAATAGGCGATGTAGCGATGCGATGGACAGAGTTCATCCTGCGCTTAGAAAGAGATGCACGTGGTTGGCACTGACGATGCAGCTTTTGATATCATAATTAAGCCCGAAACGGGTGGGGATAATGTTTATCTTATGGCTATAAATGGAGAGAGTATTTAACGTATTAAGAGACAGCTTGTCTAATGAATCCTCATTTAGTATACTTTTTTATAAGTTAATTAATAATTAGTATACATGATATGTATTATTTACGACATTTTTAAAACGAATTTGATCAATATTTAAGTTTGTTCGAGATTTCTTTAGTTCATTTTTCAATGTAGTATATGAAATTATATGTGAAGATCACTGGTCAGATCATAAAATCAATTGAAATGTATAGTTTAAATAACAATTACATGTGCATAAATCACTTTAAATATCTAACACAGTTCTATGTCCTTTTTAACTGCTACAGTCTAGAAATATGTTCTTAAATATAACTTCGCGAAGTAGCAGGCGGATGCACGTGTGCGACAATCCAGCTCCCTTGCTTTGTCGGGTTTTTATTGCAGTCCGACAATTACGCAGAGCGCTCTGAATGCGCACAACTCAGCCGCAAGAAAAAAAAACTAAACAAACCTCTTTTGTTTTAATACCTTATTTCGTTGATCTGATCATAATCATATGAACGGAATTAAAATCGAAATGCCTCAATCGCCATCTCTTTCACAGCATTACATCTAGTAACGGATATCTGTTGTTCTTTTATGCGCTCTCCCTTTTAGAGCATTGTCGAAATATTTACGCCCCATATTGAACGTGAAATTCCAAACAATAAGAGCGTTTGGCCGCTCAGCGCATATGCGCGCCACACGTGCGCTCCGCTCAGATTAGTGGACGATCTAAATAAACAGAATGGTTACGGTATGTCGTTTTAATGATTCCGTGCTAACTGCTATTATATTAATAGTTTAGTTCCTGGGAATATACTTTTTAACCAAACAAAAATGTTTTTTGCGACGAAATTATATTTTCTTCAGCGTAGAGACGATAGATAGTTTATTACTTTGCACATTTTATGGTTTGATTTATTTTTTTACCACCCCTACTTTGCATGGCTAATATTGACATGACGAGATTGAACATAATATGGAAGAAACTATATTATCCTTTTATAATAATAATTTACCTCAGGCACCGTGAAGATTGACATAAGCGATCCCAAGACATCTCTCTCTATGAAGGTGAATATAACCGTTGTGTTGTAGGTAGGTATGTAGGTATTATAAGCTCGTCTAGACAAAGCGAGCGATAAGAAACCTCTACAAACCAAGTCTTGATGAAACTTCTTTAAAAACTTAGTTTCTTACGGGTTTAAAAACACTTAACGCCAAATACCTATGCGGTAAACGAAACTTTAATTATGTTACTTAAAAATTAATTAATTATTAAGATAGGGATGTACATTTCTTATGGTTTAAAATTTGAAATCTCTATCATAAATATCACTAATAATATAAATGTAATAATTAAAGAATACATACAATATAAAACATTTATTAATATACCGTTCTGGTTAAGACGTTTGAATAAAAAAGTAAAACCACAAATGAATTGGAATGCGTTAACGCTTGAACACAATGAGCAGTTTAGAAGAGCATCTGCCTATAGAACTATTCTTATATTATTTTAATACTTGTTTGCGTTATTGGAAATTTAAATGACTTTGTAGCTACACAAAGAGATTAGAACTCAATAGTTCTCATGAATAAATATCCTAACAGGTTCGAAGAGGTATCCTATTAATATATAAAGTAGGTACCTGGATGACCGAGCTTTGCTCGGTATTTTTTTTAAAAATGTTATTATTATTCGCCAATAGATGTCGGGAAGAGTCATATTTTTCTGTTTAAGTGGCAATATTGGGCTACCCAAACGCCACCTTTTTGTTATTTTCTTTCAATAAAAAATATAAGTTTATGTTTAATAAGTTGATTTTGAGTTCTTTTTATTTTTCACGAGGGACGAATTCGAAACAAGGCGAGGGTAAATAGCTAGTAAATATGTATTATAAATGCAAAAAATCTAAATAAATCGCGAAAATTGGGAAAGGATTAGTTCGGTTAAAATATTTAATATTAAAAGTTTTATTTAAAATGTTTTATGGTGAATTTAAATCAATTTATATTTTTAAGAAGTACATTTCTTGAAAATGTACTATTATAACGAGGGTTAATGTAATTACATCAAAGTACAAGTAAGGTTATCATCTAAATAAACATAAACACTTATCGACCCTATTAAGGGGCTTAAAAGCCAAGTGCGAGGTCTCCTCACGAGGTTACTAATCGATCGAGACAGTAGACCCGCACCGGCGGTTATGTGATACCAACTGTAACATGTCGTGGAAATAAATGTACCTACGTGTATTTTGATATACCTACGCGAAGAAGTAGGCTAAACGCTTGCCACAAATTAATCGTCTACAAAGAAGAGACTGTTGAGTAAGATGCGGGTGCAATATTCTCATGTGTATCTCATATAATAGCATACCCCTTTTCTCAGAACTGACAACATATTATTATCAAAATGGAGTTGATGATCGGTTTTTTAATTTGTTTGCATTAATTGGAGTACGTATTGATTTTGAACTGACAGAATATTATTAATAGAATAAATATTTGCATGCTTGCATGTCCATTGTCCACTGATGTCCGATTTCTCGAAAAATTTTCATGATTTGGCTAAAATACTTTATTTATGTAACATACTTTTTATATACGACGTCACGTTTGGCTCAGTTGGTAGTGTGCGCTACTTGCTGCGCCAGCGGTCGCGGGTTCGAGTGAAGCTGGGGGCGTTCATTTGGTGAGCATAAAATTTATATGTGTAGTATATCAACTATCTGGTATCCGTAATACAAGCCTCGTAGCTTACCACGGAACTAGATGGCGCTGTTGTAATAACGTCCCAATATATTTACATTTATTTTTTTTATTCTAAGGCAGTTATATAATATACATATATTATATATAATATGTTCTATGTATACATAATGTTTTATCATATTACGGTTTTAGATAATTTTTAAACAAAATAAAAGCGTATAAGTACGGGATGTAAAATACATCCCTTATATTACGTTTTTTATGTTCATAATAAAAAAAGCCTTTAATATCACGTATTTATTAATTTATTTCTATCATGTACTTTTTATTTCATAGGAAATTGAAGTCAAGATTTTTTATTATAAAGCAAATGTACACTTCAATCAACGCTAAAAATGTTCGCAATTATCATACAATAGGTACCTTCCTATATACAGAGATATAAAACAAACTATTTCACCGTATAGTTTATATAGCGTAAAGAGAATACGAAATAAACTTTTATTCCCTGATAGAGTGGTTAAAAGTTGGTCTTAGAACGTGCTCGCATTGATCGCGACGAGTCTTGCACTTGCTTCCCAATACGTTGGGGGCCGGTCCTCCCTCTATCCTGACATTCTAATTTTGTTATAAGCTTGATTAAATATCGTGTTTCTTCGAATATATTGTAAAGCTGATATATAATTTTGCCATTGAAATCTGAGATGAAGCCCAAAACATACTTTTTAAGCAGATAAGTCTTCATAGGAGTTTTGAAATTAAAGTAAAATATATTTAGTCTTTGTGAAATAATTCGTGAAAAGACCCAAGTATTTTTATTATGTTAATTTAATAAAACATAAAATAAAGATAGGTAATTAAGTATTTACATTCAAACGCTAACACGTTTAAGTAAGCTGCGTAGTCTAAAAATGAGCATAAATCTATAAGTACTAGTGTTCATTTCATTCTTGTAATTACTTTGAAATAAATACTCGTATTTTCTTTCAATATTAAATGGAAGACCCAATTTTTATTATTGAGCATGTACAATTTACGAGAGAACAAAAAAAAAATGATTATACTTAAAATACATATTTTGCTTTCGTTATTATAGTTATTTTATACTATGGGCACCATGGCATAGCGGAAGGAAGCGAGTGGCTCAATTACAGTGCCGCGCAACGGTGTGGTCACATGGAAACACACCGATCGATATGGGCTATTATTACTGATTGCTATAAACTTTGTTACGGAATCTTTTTAATATCAACACTTTGATTTGATTAGGCTTTGATGGTATGAACATCTAATGAAATAATAATATTTAAACAAAATTAAGAGACCTTCTTGTGTCCCTCATATAGAATTAAATCTTTGCAAGTACTACTTATCTTTCATGTAAGTTAAGAGATTGATAGTATTATTCTTTGATGATGGACTTACCAGCCATAGTTGAGTTTGTTTGTCCACAATAGATTGTGTCAACTCGTGGGTTCTTAAGCCTTTATAATTATAAACTAATAAATAAATACTTAGCAATTAAAATTTAATGTAATTTAGTTTTTAATCATTTAAAAAATATTAGCAATAGATACTGAAAACTAAAATTCACATTAAGTTGATCTCTGTTTAACGAGTTTTGCTTTAAAACCCTTCCAATACGTGCACGCACAGTTTCCTGTCTCATTTAACTTTGCGTGCTGCATGCGGTTCCTAATGGATTTAGTTTTATGAAGCTGACCGATTAAAATATAGTAGCGGTAACGAACTTCTTCGTTTAAAAGACAAGCTTTGCATAGTTATTTGTCGTTTTATTAGTGTCGAGTCGTGTAAAAGATAGTTTATCTAAGCGGGTTTGTGTAATACGTTTTCACTAAGATACCATCATATTGTTCCCACAATAGCAGGGATCGTGACCGCTCTGACGATCAGGAGCAATGATAGCGCTTAAGCTCTCCAGCCGCCAATCACTGGGATCGAGGCTGCGTCGTGAGGAAATTAGTTTTTGTAAGATGTGTCTGTCCTACTTTATTTCTGTTTATGATTTTCTCTCATATTATTAATTATATTTGCAGTTTGTGGTAGCAAATTAGTACCGCGCTCGCTTGGGAAACCGAATATAGCGGATTTAAACTCTAAATATCATAAGAGAGCATAGAAAGTTCTAAGGACCTGTGTTGTTCGCCAACCCTCACTTGGCCAGCGTCATAGACAACGGTCTGATCGAATTTATGGTATAGTAGAGTCTTCCCTTTGCGCCTGTGCCTAGCTGTGATGAAAAGGTTGAATACGACACGTTAATTTGCATTAATATTTGATTTTATAATTGCGTGCGTAGAAAAAATTAAAGGCAAATATGAGAAATAGTACGATTAAATAATAAATATATAAGCAACAAAATCAAATTCTTTTTCTTGTACATAGGAAGTCATTGTAATAATTTTAAATAAAGTTCAAGGTCAAGGTTATGGTAAAATACGTTTGTATCATAAGTGATTAAATATCATGGCGTTTATGTGGGTTGATTGCCTAGCTCGTTACCAAGCAGTAACAAGTTGATACTATCAGCGCTGTGAGGTGTGAAAAGCGGAGATACAAAGGCGGTTAGCGCAGGTCGTCGAATCTAAACTCTGATCGTCAAACAAAGCGGTAGTAATGGGTTTGCGTTTGTAGTTTATTGTTCTCTCTGCGTTTTGACTCAAAATTTAATGTTTTTAAGTACAAGTCTTATCTAAGCACAAAACCATTTTCATATATTCGTAGATCAATGTCGTTTACCCACACCTAGTCCGTTACAGTTAGAAATGATAAAACTTATTAAAACATATTATTACGAGTATAAGCATTACAGACCAGATAGACAGGGATCCTTTAGTTGCAATAACGAATTATTAATTAGTTTCTTCTATAATTTTCCATCCATTTTAAAATAAACTTTATATAAGTATATTATATATATTAAAAGGTAATAAGAGGCTCATCGCCCTATTGATATCGATATCAAATGCAACCTCGGATTTGGTCATTCAAATATGTTTTACTTAAGTGACATTTTTAATAAAAATACCGGTGGATAATTTGTATGGTGGTAGAGAGAGGTATCATAATTATTTATTTTCGTTGAGCCACGCGTTGACTGAGATGACGATATACGTGACATTTGTTTATATAATCCCTCCAATTGTTGTTTATAGATAGGGGTTACTGAAGTCCAAAGAGCGTTTCATTTCTTAGTAGTGTGTCATTCATTACTTTCGCGTAAATAATAAACGCCCGTTCCTGGTACTACAGGCTGAAGCTGAAAAAATAAATATAGCATCTTAATAAATAAATGTTCGTTCTTGATACTTTAAAGTGCAATAAACATCATAAATCACTTCTATTAGCATAGTTGTGTTATAAAATTGTAAAAATTCACAGGTTACTCATAATATTTGAAATCAAAATATTACTTACATTTCTGTTGAAGTTAAATTTATATTCTAATATAATGAATGAAACATCAAACGCCCCTTTTCGTGTAACAATTTATTTAAGAATGAGAAATGTATACGGTTGTCTATATCCAAAGTTAAAACAAAACCATTTGTGAGTGCGCTGCACACAGCAAACGCGTATGGAAAAAATCAGTTGGGATAAACAGAATGCCAAGGGATTCGTGTCAACGGCCGCACGTACCCCGCACCCCACGCTTCCCACTGGTAGCGCCCTGAGGGGAAGCTAGCTATAGGGTGGCCTCACAACCACGCTACAATATCGTTCTTACTATAAGATATTAAGACCTTTAAGACACATACAAAGACTTTAATATCCTTTATCACGCTTTTTATCACGTTGCTTGATGACTCTATTTCGTTGATTGATAGTTTCAAACCGTTTCGAATTTTATTAATTATGAGGTCCTTAATTTGTTGATGTAGGGCTAATTTGAATGGGACTTTATTTCGAGTTATAAAATGAATGACCTTTCAAGTCTTTCTTATTCACCTTTTCAATTATTGTATTTTTTTTATATATATTGTAATTAAGCAAAAGTCCTTTCAATTTTCCTGATACAGCTGTTATAATTGAAGTTTCAGTAAATATGGAGATCTTAAGATATAACACATTTAAAATATTCAAGTTCTTAACTCAAGAAGCAAAAGTTTGCAAATAATGACGCTGTCTAGAATAAACAAGATACAATTTAGTAAGGTATTTCAGTATGATAAAGAGGCTTTTCCATTTTAATTTTAATATTATATAAAAGCATTGTGTTACTGTTTTTGTACAAAAAATATATATTTACTATTAACTATTGTTTTGATAAAGATATTAAGCGAATTACTTCTATGTTATGTTAAGTTTTTATACTAACCATTCCTATTGAGATCACTTTTATAACGTAAGTGGGGTTTCAATTGATTTTTTGTAATAGCGGTGAGCTTTTTAAAGTTTTTATGTGGTAGGCTGCCTCCCTCTTAACTTCAAGGACTTCAAAATATGTAGTGAATAACATTATTGGTTCGTGCTGTGACAAATTTTTATTTTAACGTTATCTATTTTCAAAATTACCTTATTTACCGTACTGAAGAATTCATATCCTATACTAAATTTGTAAAAACTCCGTCTGGAATTTCGTTAGTTACCCAGTAAATCAACGTTTTCTTCCCCTAGACGAATGAAGTTTATAGAAGACCTGGGCGTGCGATATTTTTCAAAGTAATCGGCAATATATCACAGCACCCTTCGATAACATTTCCGTCTTCCCGCTGACTGGACGACTACGGTCAATATTACAGCTAGTGGTACAAATGCTACATCTTTTCCAAAGATAAAATGAGATACATTAGAAATGATCCGACATTTAGTTACTGTAGATTTACGTATCGTTTCACGATAAAGTGATGTGTAATAAATTTTAGTAAGACTGGTTACTACACCGTAACACACTTAATGTCATTTTAATTTTATAACGTAAACCCTACTATTACAAGGAATAATTCAGTGTTCAAACGGAATATAAGACAGGCGAAATTTCTTTTTCATTATAAGGATATTTTAGTCGTAGCTACAATATTTACTTTCCCTACTTCATTAGAGCTTTAAAGTTTGTATACCGTAACGATATTTAAGCATAGACGATAGAAGGTCCTACTTGGACCTTAATTTATTTGGTAATTCAAACAGTGTGCTAATTTATATGTACCATAATCCGAGATCCAGGAGCACGCTTCGTTAATAGCGTTATGAAATACCTTTTATACAATAGTCCTGATACAATGGGAGTGTTTCGCATTCTAAAAATGAATTATAGTTCTGGTTCCGCAATGCAGTGTTGCATGGGGTAGCATGAGCCACCGCGTACCGTGCCGTCTACACACGTACCCCCAACGTGTGCACTGTACAATAGTAGCTTATCCTAATAGTTTATCTTATTAATATTTCAATACTATTTTACTTTTATATGATAGGGTATTTTAAAACAATAGTTATTACGTACTAGCGATTCAACCACGCTTCGCTCGGGTTCGTTCCTAGATATATAACTATATAACAATTAGTGTACAATATATACATGTCTCAGAAATGAGATATTTTCTTCTATAATATGAATGTATTATACATATGTATAATGTATAATATAAACCTTCCTATTCACTCACTCTGTCTATTGCTAAAAACCGCATTAAATACCGTTGCGTAAAAGCGACTTAGTTACTGTTGTTGTTACTAAGAGTATTGATTGATTAATTTGATTATTATTAATATCACAATTTAAATAATAGCTAATATGGTTCATTACAGTTATTGTTTTTTTATTAGAATAAGAGTTATACAACGGTTTTTACGATGACACTAACATTTTTTGCGACAACATATATTGAGAATCCAATTCAATATGAGTAAGTGGTTGGAAAGGGTAAAGAAACTTGTATTATCCTCAATTACTTTAGTAAAAGTAGAAATAAAGGGAGAATATTGATTCTATTAGGATTTACTTTATCCTTTGTTGAGTTGATATTTGAGTATTTGGAGATGTGTCGTAATACAATGTTATTTAAAGATAGTTTAAAATCTCCATTGGTATAAGGGGAGACGGGCGGAAGCTGTTGATTTAGCCGCGACGGCGACGTGGCTTTCAGATTGATTGTTCTCGACACCAAAATCAATAGTAACGACTTTATTATTGCTCAGTACGGGTTGTATGGACCCTTTCGATTCCACTAGATTTTGTGTGCAAACTATTCGTTCCTTCATTGTACGCTTCGTTGAGCATTTATCTTAGAACATATCTAGATATAAAAATAAAATACTTATTTATCCTTAATAATTATATTATGACACAGCAGTGACTATACTAATTATAGTTTAGTTTGACTAAAAGTTGCACTTCTGTATACCATTCCATTATTACACAAATCTACGCTTATATTATTTGGATTTTGCTTGAGTTATTGAAATTGCTAACAAGCTTATCAAACTCCAGCATATTCGGCGTACTCTTAACTCAGAATTAATTTAATAATGCATTATTGCCGACATCTTGACATGTTTGTCAGAGGAGTTTACTCAGTTGTTAGCAAGTAAATTAATATCGTCATCTCATTCAAGAATAGTACTTATGTTGGCCCAAAACACTTTGAGGGTTAAACTTTAACAAATTAAATTATTTTACAGTTGTTAATTCTATATAAATTACATTTTCATAGTAGTTGATGACACCCGCATTTTTTTATGATCCCAATAAGCATTGGGCCAATAAGTGACAAACTGACACTTTTCATAGTTAAGGGAACTTTTGCAGCATATTGTCCAATACCGGAATTATACGAAGTCTATGCTGTGGCAGAATGACAAAAACAATACACAAAAAACACACACACAACACATTTTTATTATTAAGCTGTTACGTTATTAGTATCGATTTGAACTATACTTTGCTATAATAATTGTAAAACAAGGCGGTGGTGGCCCCGTGGTAACGCGCTTGCTTGTATAACCGAGTGATGCGGGCTCAAATCCGTGTCTCGCACCTCTAATATTTTATTTGCGAAACATTTTCTAACATGATCACCACTTGTCTTACGAAGGAAAACATTGTGAGGAAACCTGCATGACTTAGAAAAACCTAGCAAGACACGTGGAGTCCGCCAACACGCACTAGGCCAGCGTGGTGGACTATGGCCTAATCCCCTCGTACTGAGGGAGGCCCGTGCCCAGCAGTGGGACTTTAAAAAGGGCTGATTACATACATAATAATTGTAATAGCAATCCTCATGAACTTATGCTTAAACTATATTTTTTCTGAAATTATAATTACTAATTAGGTGCTCTTTAATATCCAGTGATTTATTTAAATTAACCTTTTGTACATAAAACTATTATTTATGGAATGTCATTTTTAAAATAAAAAATGCAAAGTTATGATTTTGCTTTAGCATTGATAAAAGCAGAATAATGTAAAAAATTGGATTTCTTAGTATGTAGTACTTACTAAATTACAAAACAACATGTATGCGAAGATTGATATACCTAGATGCTTCGTAAGAGGAGGTTCTTCATAATAGTTCGGATAATTGGAATTTGGCAGTGAGTTGAACTTGAGAGGATGACCTACTTCTTCTACGAAAAGCAAGCTATTTCATTACTGAGGAAACGTCGACGTTGGACGCTGAGTGGGTAATCCGATAGGCGAAGGGCAAGTCTTTTGATAATATCTAAAGACGTCAACGTCCGGAAGATATTACTAGTATAATTTTAAATTATTGACTAAACAAATCTTATTTTAACTTAGATTTTTAGGCAATAAAAAATATAAAAAAACACAAAGTTTACAAGTAAAGATAAGGTTTAATAAAAGTATCACGATAGAAAATGTAGAGTAAAATATTTTTACAAAAATATTTAAAATTAGGCCATTGCTGACTTAAATAATTTTTAGTTACAAATAACAAATACCTACTATGTAGAAAGTATAGACAACATTTGGAATATTTCCAGTAAATACTCGCGTCACAGTGTTTGTTATCCAACTCCTCTGAAATGGCTTGACCGATTTTAATGTTTTTTTGTGTATATTTGGTAAATCTGGGAAAAGGTCGTAGACTATTTTTTATTCCCTAAGGTGATAAGGGTGGCCCTCTACAGGTTTTTTATTTTTATTTTTAGACCAAATTTTTATTTTTTATGATTTGGCATTAAATATACTTACAACCCTAAATTCTTATCCTGATTCTAATAATGTGAAGAACGCGGGTGGAGCCGCGGGAATTGCTAGTATGCTTATAATTATACATATTATGTAGTTCTTTTTCCAGAATTGAGTTTACTACTCGTAGTGTTCAACTCAAATTCAGATGTGTTACGTCATTTGTCACGTACGTCTAGTTCCCGAGCTCTCACTTGAACCATTTGTCAGGTCATATTGTACCATTACGGATAGTTTGATAAAGCTGTGAGGCTTATCATCATTTTAAACTATATTTATATTTAATTATGGTTTTTAAATTTAATTTTAATGCTCTTTCCGTTTGGCACAACACCAAATTTTATCTTAATCTTATAATAGGTTGGATTGTACAATAAAATTGGCAAGATTTTGTTCGTTTTTATAGGTATTCAGCGGACCATCTCAGACCTCTAACCATCTTTGCTGTGAAACAAAATAAGCTTGCTAAAGACGAGATAAATCTTACTAATGTTTTGAACGTGAGAAGTTTAATATAAGTATAAACAGATGTAACTCAAACATGTAAAATAACTTAGGTAACTGACTCCCTTATCTGACTCTAAATACTACCTCTTAATACTACTTTAATTTTAATGCTTGGATTAAAATCCTGTAAAAGATTGCAGTGTTAAACTATTATATTTGCAATACAAATTCAATGTCAGGAAGACTAGTAAATGTTTCATAAAGGCATTGCTCTGACATAAAAATATTTACACTAATTATAGCATATTATGAATACTCAAAAACACATTAGTTGGGATATGCGAATGGCAGAGCGCAGTGACTTTATAGTAAGGGCTCTTGCAATCGTACCCCCAGCGTTAGAGCGCGCATTGTCTTTCTAAACACCCTTTTGAGACGTATGTGGGGGACGGTGGGTTGATAAAATAAATATTACATGCTATGTTCAATTTTGTAGATAGATTTCGATTTTTTACTAGCAAATTTCCCATTGATGCCATAGTCGACGATGTCATCACATACTTCCTTCTTGTTTTAGTTGTCCAATAAAAATAATACATGCCGTATTTATAATAGACCTGTAAAATGTTAGTTGTCGTCAGTTAGTCCATTATAGATTTGAAACTAAAGCTTTTAAAAGCTTTTGCTTTGTTTTTAAAGTAAAAATTGGTTCAGTAACATAGTTTGAACGTAATGTTTAGTTGTAGGTATCCCGGACACGAGGCAGATGTCTCGTTCGATATTTTTGTCATAAAACTTAAATTACGCTGTATTTTACTAAAAGAGAAACATTTTTATTACTTCATTTTAACTGTGAACAATCGCAGATCCCCTACAATGAAAAATAAATATGTTTAAACAAACTTCTCCCCAGATGTCTGAAGTGCAGAATCAAGACTTTTATATTGCCCGTATTTGTTCTAATGATGCGACGCTCTGCGCAAGTCTTTCTTATGAATTTCTTAATGTGCAAATTCTTGTATAAAATACACATACACATTCAATTCAGTTTGCTCTTTCAACTACAACTGTACTAGGGTGGACTTATTTCTCTTTATCAAAATTGAAATCTTTTAGTAGTCTTTCATATTGAAATAGTCTACGCCACTCTACGCTATGCCCTGATGGATCGTTGGCCTCTATATATTTAACTTATACGAAATGTGTATGTATGCATATGGACTCGATTTAAGAATTTATAATAAATATATAATCTTAAGGAATCTTGAATCTTTAATGACTTTTATAATAATAAGTATTAGGTCCTTTTATATGTAACAATATTTTGCATTTTCGTACAAACGAGGATATGACAGTCTTCACAACAAGTCACCACTAATTATAATTTATACTTTTTTGTGATAAGCAACCAAAATTCTAAGAATGTAACTTATGGGTATTTTAAACTTGGATCATGAACTATAAGTACACTCTAATGTCGACTTATTGTTACCCAAGAAGGGAAGTTGGAACAATATAAGAAAGTTTTCTCACAAGTAACGTTGGCGGCGTGTTCTGGACTCAGCTGATGAGTTTAGGAAGTTTTATCCGCGTGTGCTTCGTTTTCCGTTAACGTCTCGCTAAAACACGTGCCAAAAGAAACTTAGCGTTGCACACTATTGATATATTTTGCTGTGTTTCAAATATTGCTATATGAAATGTGCGAGAAATATAAGAGATCAATTTATTAGATATGATCCTCAACACTGAATACGTGAAAGAATTGTGTAAGATATTATTTAATAAAGCGAAGTCTATATCGAATGACTTATCGAATTATTGTAGCAGGAAATTTTATGTAGGTAGATACTTTTTTGTATTATATACCCATGTACATATTAAGTTATTTGTTTTGAAAAAGAAACGATATTATTTAATTAAATTACTGTTCTGTAAATCTTAATAATTAATACTTAAAAGTAATTCTTTTTTTAATTAATAATAATAAGTCTTTGTTTAAATAGAAGTAGCCTAAGTCACTCTTTATAACATGAAACATCTGCTATTTGCAAGTGAAAGTTCCTTCATTTACGACCGAAAAATCTATGCAGCCGTTTCAGAGAGATAAGCGGGACATGCATACTGACTGACAAAAATGTTAATTGTGTTTTTGTGAGTTCCGTAAAAACTAAATATCCATTTAGTAAAAGTTAATTTTATTTATTTGTGTAGTTGTATAGAAATTAAGTATTTAATTTTACACATTACACTTCTATAAAGCTCAATATACCCATTTCAAAACAATATACATGAACGTCTACGCTGGCAAAAGAAGTTTGCCGGGAGTGAGACGAAATTATTGATTTCAGCGCACAGAGCACGCAAACTTTTGCATTCTTGTACTTGAAAAGGCAGGCAAGGAATTAATATTATTAAAATATAATTATAATACTAATTTTTATTTTATATACGAACATTCATTTAGAATCAATTTAAAATTTAAATTTTATTTAAGTAAATGTTGAAAACAAAAAATAAATTGTAATAAAAATTGAAATTCGATTCTGATTTCGTGTGGTGATAAATGATTCATGTGGGAATTATGTTTATAAGTTAGATAACTCGGCTGTCTTTATAGTCACAGCACGCGTCCTAACTTAAGTTAAAAACATATTTTATTTAGTCGTGATACACATTCTGGCACAATTCTAGTTTTTATATTTTTTATAAAATATCAAATACTTGACTTCTATTTTACTTCAGCCATAAGTAAAAGTCAATGTAGAGTTATATGTAAAGTTACTTGAAATTTTACATTATATGCGGATATATGTGCGGATTTTGTAACGGATTTATTTTGATTTTAGGTTCTGTAAATTTTGGCTAAAATCCGCAAAAAATCCGAATAGATAGTTTTATTTAAAATGTCAAATATTCGCGTCAATCACTGAAAATATTAGGACATGTACCTATATATTGGAAATATTAAAACCCCTATTTTACTTCTACATTAAACTATTCACTATTCTCGTTAATACGGGGATTGTCCGTATCGCACATGCATTTTACGGCTGCCGTAAGCTAGTGTGTGTTAAATATAGACCTAGCCGGACATTGAACCGAGTAGCGCTGGACATCACGGTAATGAAAATGTCCTATACGAGCTCTGCTGAGTTTTCACGAATCAACTAGCTTCAAACAACAACAACAACAATATTACATATAGGCTTCGTCGTAATCGTATTTTATTTTGAATAAGTTTTATTTTTACTAAGTGATTATTAGAATTAAATCGCATCTTTTGAATCGTGTATTGTAACTGGCGACTCACTCTCATTCACGTTCGGGACTTGGGTTCGTCTATAGGTTTTAACAGTTAGTATGGATTTCTTAGCAATGACATATTTTCCCGTAGTAAAAAATATCCTATAGGATATTTTTGTGTTTGCTCGGGTCACCGGCTATCGTGATTTCATTAAAATCGGTACTGTGGTTTTCTAGAGATCCAGTCAGATACGGACAGACAAAAATTCTTAAAATGTTAGATTCGGCCTGTGTATCGATAATTTTAATAAGATTTTCCAAAAAAAATATAATAAACAATGTGCTCATTTAACTCAGTTTTTTTATCTATGTATAGATATTAGATGAATCACAACGATTTTTAAATGGAAAAGTATTTATTGATTTTGATATTTTTCGTAGAAATACGAATAAAACTTTCATGGAATAATTCTATACAAACCATTATTCCATTTCCTGAGAAAAAAGTTTATCCCATTAAGTCTATTGTGTTCTAATGCGGTAGTCATATGTTATATCGTAAAAGAGGTGTGAACTATTTTATGTAATGTGTTATTTGTAACACTTTTTAACCGACTTCTCCTTCTATAAAAAGGTATTACAAAATCAATTAAAAACTCCAAAGGCTTTTATTTATAGTTCACTAAAAATTTCCGCGGCTCCGCTCGGATTATATAAGAATAGGGATTGGTGGTAGGGGGGTTATAAGTATCTTTTGATGCTCAATCATAAAAAATAAAAAAAAATGTTATAAAAATAAAAAAATAAATCTGCAGAGAGCTCTTTTCACCTAGGGGAATAAAGAATAGCCTACGATCTATTCTTAGACCTACCAAATATACCTACACAAAAAAAATCATAAAAATCGGTCAAGACGTCTTGGAGGAGTTCGAAAACATATTTAATATTTATTATATTACTAGCGACTTCGCTTCGATCCTAGATTTAGCGCGAGCAAATCCTCGGGTTCCGCTAGTAAATTTATACAAAAACTTGACAAATTATATACCAAAACCTTCCTGGATAACCACTCTATCGATTGGTGAAAACAGCATGAAGACGGTACAGTAGTTTATAAGTTTATCGCGAAAAGACAGACAGGCAGACGCGGCGGCGGACTTGTTTTATAATATGTAGTGACATGACATTATTAAGACGAACACACTTCTTATGTACCTATAAAAAATACTTAAGCATATTTAAATAAACAGTGATTTGCAAACATATAAAGAAACAGATTTAATAATCCCTTCAAATGGCATTGATGTACTTAAACTATCTACGTATAATAATAGAATTAATGTGACACTTAGCAACCGCTATTACTTGCTGGCAGATTCTATGTCATTAGTCGCGCTTGCAGCTCGCGCGTGCCCTATAACTACATTTTTCTACCAAGAAGTACAAGTATTTAATATTGTTGTTTGTATATCAAACAATGATACTGAATTGACAAAATACTGAATTTCTATTGCACTTGTGTCCGCAGGTTTGTGAGTTTGTATGTTTGTTACTTGTTTATCTTTTCAACATAGGTATACCCACCTACCTTGTCTGATTTTCTCTATCCTTGGATAGCCATCATAGAGAGTGAGATACTACAAGAATTACTATGTACTAAAGTCCTCAGCGAAACTTTATCCATGTAGGTTTATGTCTGATTTTCTCTACGCTTGAATAACCATCATAGAGAGCGAGATACTGCGAGGTTTTCTACGTACTAAAACCCACAGCGAAACTTTATCGATATAGGTTTAGGTAAAGATTCGAGAGACGAGCACTATGGGATCGCTAGATCGATCTAGATCTTACTCTTATTTTAACGTTAGAAATACTCAAACTACAGCAACGAAAAGTCGTTTTACTCACTAAGACACAATGGTGACCACTAACCACCCATCTTAACGGAGCGTCGAATGATCGCTAGCGAACTTAAGCTCGACACCCTGACGAATGCTTGCCGAGGCAGACAATGACTTTGAGATTGCTTCTACACTCCACTCTGTTATCAGAGAAGTATCAGAAGCAACCCGCATGGCACGCCGTCAAATAAACTACTCCACCACGACAAGGTGACCATATATTGGGGCTCTACATATTCTCCTGGGACGTGGTTGGACTTGGGCGATTCGCGGGTGTATTTAGAAAGCAATTATGTTATAGACGATTAGGTGTCTAAACAAAGTTTATTTATGAGATGAACATTAATTTATAAAATACTATCGACTCACCCTCGCTTCGCTCGGGTCCGTCACTGGCTCGTACCCTCTTTAGCATACAATTTTTACAAACTTTCAATGTGTTACTTATTTATATCTAATCAAAAGGCTAAATAATAAGTTTCAAGCTTCTAGCTTTAAAATGACGTTATTTCCATACAAACTTCCCTATTTCAACCCCTTATAGCCATTTTTGCGCCTTTAAAAGTAGCCTATGTCCTTTCTCAGGCTCCAGACCACATCTTTGTACCAAATTTCATTAAAATCGGTCCGGTAGTTTTTGAGTTTATTCGTTACATACAAAAATACAAATCCTTATAATATTATTATCTTACTAATCTTTATAATATTATTAGTATAGAAGTAGGTATAGAAGGATAGATGTAAATCATAATAAGAGCTTTTTCTATTTCATTCAAAAGGAATATATGAAGACTTAATGGCAGTTTTTAAAAACTTTCTCTATTCTTCCATCGAACCTCTGTCGTTTCGTTTAATGATCTACAAATATTTTTATATAATAAGACGAGCTATAAACTCACCGTAGATTTACTGGAACAGCGTCGGATATTGTTGAATATTTTTGCGAACAAACAACAAAGATCCGATATAATCTGGTCTAGAATAATGTAAATGTTTGCTACACACGCAAGAGTTTTCAATAGATATACAAACAAAATATCCTTATACAATACTCAGGATACCTTCAGGATTTAGAAGCAACGTAAGTTGAACAATTGCTTTAAGTGAATTTACTTTGTAGAAAAAACCTAAAAGTAGTAAAATAACTCTTATTACAATTGAGACAGTGGTAGCCACTATATTAGTAACGCGCTGGCTTGGCTTGGCTTGCTATAACCGAGTGATACGGGTTCAAATCCGGGTCTCGCACCTCTGATATTTTCATGTGTAAATAATTTCTAATATGATTACTACTTGTCTAACGGTGAAGGAAAACATCGTGAGGAAATTTGCTCGTCTGAGAGAACTTAGCAAGTTTTTGAAAGATATCTGTAGTAACGCCGACTGCACTAGGCACAGTGTAGTGGACTATGGCCTGATCCCCTTCGTGTTGAAGGGAGGCCCGCGCTCAGCAGTGGGACGTTAAAAGAAGTTAGTTGAATAGTGAATATATACATACAACAATATTGATGACATGATGGTAATGAAATCGCGAAGAAATAATATTCATAATCGATCGCAAAACTCAAATTTTCTTTAAAAGTCCATTTTGTCATTACCTACTAATAAATTTTTGTTTTTGTTATTCTAGGTTAATATTTTTGATACCTATATAATATATTAATGTTGTTTTCACTTAAAAGGCACATCGTCTTCGTCATCGTCAGGCAAATCATTATATTTTATAGGTGGCCATACAATATAAAACACAGTCATAAAAATATAAATCGTTTCACAATTCGGATGTAACCCTAAAATTGCATACATATAATAAAAATATTGATTAGATTGAGTAAAATCATACAGATTAAATTTTCGTACGTTTTTTTTCTCTATAAAATTGGTTAAAAATGTCTTCTTTTAATAATATTACTGTGTAGCCTCATGAATTATGAATTATGCTAAAGTTATGTAGAAAGTTATTTCATTAAGTTTTAACAGTAGTCGTCTTCTGTATTAATAAAGTATTTAACCTTTATTTCGGTTGTATATTAGTTTTCTGGGACATTTAAACAACCTGTGCAACAATTTATAATATTTAATTAACTAATGTCACATCACTATAAATAATATTCTAATCGTTAAAACGTAGGTATGTAGGGACGAACCCGATCGGAGCGAGGAAATTGTAAGTAGTAGAATATTTATATATTTTCCCAATAGAATCCAACTCTACTTATTGAAATCAATCAATTGAAACAGAACAGGATATATCTTTATTCTTTATAACATAGGCATATAAAAAAGGAAAACATTTTACGAGTAAATATTTAAAATTTATAAAATTTTTATGAATACAGGTTATTAAGCATACAAGTATAGATTAATATACATTCAAATTCATTTATGAATGAAGATAACCAATCCTCATAATTACTGCTTTTTGTTTTATTGTAAGTCAATACTGGCTAATGGGTAAGTAGGCATGTTGTAGGGCTCTCGGGTCGTAATGAAGCCCTGTTTTAATTGCCCCCTCGCACCCGTATCCAGACTAACGTCAAATGACCCGACAAATTGACCGCGACACGCGATGTTAATTTTTACATATTAATGCGATTTAGGAATATCTTTGTATTGCATGTTAGAACTTTTGTTTATAATTATAAAACAATATCGATTATTAATTCATTGCCTATAAATAATATTATTACAGTGCATAATCATGTTATTATCTGTCGAAGGTCGGCTTCAAATTTAAATAAAATTTTTTCTTTCTTGTTCCATCCATTTTATTATATTTTAAAAGATCCTAGGAAGGAAATCAGACATAATAGTAAAAGTCAATGTCTATGGTTAAAATTTAGGCCAATTTAACATTCATTCGCTTTATTCTCAATCTACTTTTTATCTCGTTTTTAGCAAAAACGAAAGAGGTTGTAATTTCTATTTGAACCTAAAAATATGGCTTGATTTTTAGATTTACACTGTGAATTTTTACTTCTTCTTTTTAATGTGTGTGACTAACCACTTCTTTTTAGACTCACTTCATCACAAGTTATTAATGTACCTAGCATCATTTTTATTTATAGTATCGGTTAGTATTTTATTATTTAAAATTAATGAAGCACACTTTACATAAGTAACAGAATTTTCTTGTTATGACCCTTCATACATACCTTTCGGTTGACCAAAAAAGATATCTCTTTAGACTTTTTCGTTTCACAAACATTTAAGAATGCAATAAAGAATATTATATAATAAAACTATTAAGTCCTTAATCTTTATATTATAATAGTTCAAGCTACACATTAGCAATCTCTTAGTAAATTTTCTATTTCGCAAGGACCGATGGACAAAACTATAGAATTCGTTTTTTTTGCTATGAGAAGTGAGAACCTCATAAAAAATACTGCATAATTTTTCATCGCTGAAGTAATTTCATTTCGTTATTTTATACGATAGCTTTTTATGGACCTATCAGGTGAGTTTTGCAGACGAATGTTACGTAAATAACACAACATTTATTGATATATTATATCGCTTATAGAAATAACCTACATATAAAATTAAACTTACTGTAAGTACATTCTAAATTGCAATTACGCTAGTAATATCAACTTTGCCATGTTATATTTTCGTTCAGCGCCCGTAACGTGCAATTTCAAAGTAACAGTTAACTAGTACTGTAATTTCGTGCTTAGTGGCATATTGTGCACAGTTACCACTTATTAATAAAGACCAGTCGACTGAACAGCTGTGACGTGGAAAAATTTATTTAATAATATTTTACACGGTATAGTAAATAAATAGCTAAGAGAGTGCAACTGCTAAGTTTTCCTCATTTATCTTAAATGTTTCCCGCGCAATACAACTTAATTCCTTGAAATCCTTTGAAACAATTTATTTCTATATTATTCAGATGAATTCAAGACTTCTATTAAGATTGTAGTGTAGTTTTGCAGTGAATTCAAGTGAATTTTTTCGTTTTATTTTTTTTTAATTCTATTATTGTACATTTAATGCACTATGATAGATAGTTTACAAAAAAGCTATGATTCTTTTTATAATCACGTGAACAGTCTTCATCATAAAATACTCATAATATATTTGTATCATTTATTTTAAGAAACGAAAATCCATACTATTTTGAGTTACTTATGCTATTTTTATCCACATATCACGAGAGTCATATGGTGTTTCTTTTAATTTATAATCCACATTTATTTTGATCTAATTTTTTTTTGTTTCGTTTCAGGTAATGGACACATGCAGGGGCAAGAATTATTACTAATACTAATACAATAATTACTAATACCAATGATAATGTTGGTAGATTGAGAAATCGCCAAAATCAAATTCCACTCATAAATACAGCATATTACAACGTTTGTTACACAGTCAAATCAATCAATCTTGCATGATTTTAATGGGAAAATACAATAAATATTATAAAAGGGCGTTAGGGTAATTTCGTCATAGCATTCGACAAGCGATGAGTAAACACAGTCGGAATATTTGAAGCGTGCTTAAACACGGCGTCAAATGTGATAAATGTCTCTTCAAAACGTAGTTGAATTCGGTAACAAATTATATTCTATCCGAGTAGTGCAGGTATTCAGATTTCCGAGGATTTATTACGCTTGGAATTGGAGGGACGCCGCTCAAACGCTGGTGGAGCAAGTTAGTGGCGGCACTGTAAAAACTTTTACCATAGATATGACACAGAGACACTGTAATAAATTATATTTTTCAAATCCTTACCTATACATATAAGGTACAAAATGTATGTGTTTTTACATGTTATTTTTTTAAATTGCAATTTTTATAGATAAAGGTTAAATTGTTTTGGATATACAGTAAAAGATGTTAAGACATAATTACAATATTTTCATCATTGATAAATACTAAACATTCTATATACCTTCCTTATCATAGAACATAATTATCATGATTTGGTTTTTTTCTAGATTTAACGAGTATTTTTGAAATTCATACTAAGAAATTATTTACATTCACAGTAGTATAATAATCCGTGCAAAGTTTAATTAAGAAAAGACAGGATGGAGACTAATTAACATATTAACATGTTCATTTGGGCTATAAACAGTTTGAGAGAATGTAATTCAATTGTAAATTCCATCTAAACGACCGTCTAGTTAACACTGCACCCGTACATTAGACTCACAGAGTCCAACTTATCAAAGTTGCTCCGCTTCATTGTACCGCATACATAGTACTAGCTTCATATTGAACGTGTTACAACTAGGTTATTCATGTCTCATACGTGAACATGAAAATCTTCAAGTTAAAGTTGGGACGTTATAGAATAATGCGGTTACTAACTCATACATGGCAAAATGTTGTTGTATAAACTGCCTTATAAAACGTATAACTAAGTATATGATTTTACATTTAATAATGTTTTAGCATATGTTTGTCTATAAGTATAATTCATTCATTAAGAGGAAAAAAACTTAAAAACAGTCTGTGCTACGCGCGATAATTCGTAGCAATCTCTACGAATGTACGAGTAAGTTCAGATTTATTCGTCATGGCCGTCGCGTAAGCCACGAGGAAAGCACGCGGCTTCTAGAGTACGCATGCGCAGAACGGCGGAACTGAGCAGGCTATTGTATAGGAATGAGAAGGTGGCAGGGAGTACCCCCCGATCCCATTCCACATCTCGAGGCGATATTAAAAGATGCCGTACTTTACACAATCCAAGTGTGTCCTCTCTTAGACAATCAAAGAATCAAAACTCGATTTGTGATTTTACTCCGCTAATAATTAGAATCATGTAAACGTGAGCGTAGAGTTCATTCAACCGTAATAGAAATTGCTTGTAATCCTTTTAATAGATTAATCGATTTGTTTCTTGATACTCGATATGGTTCATTGTATTTATTGATTACTAACACCTTCCACTATGAGGCTTCTTCTAATTATAATACAATAATATTAGGTTTTAAATCAACTCTTGAGAATGTAGCGCTTAGGTTAATTTGAATTTTTTATTCAATGTAAAAGTTGTATATAGTCACTGAAAGTTAAGACTCTACCATAATATTATAATAACAAAATAATATCTTTGAGCAAAGTAATTCGGACTATGTCATAATTAGATGAAATATTAGAAGATAGCATAATAAAAGTCCAATAAGAATTACTCAATTTGAGATCATATAAACATTCTATTTTAGATTGTAAGTCTTTCCAATATATATTTTATAGGTATGTAAAATCAGTTGTGGCGTGTTCGCATAACATCTGTCAAACTACGAAAGTTAACATTAGCTCCCATTGATCTATGGTAATGTACCTGTTTTGCTACGAATTATGATTTGGTTGCTAGTTCTTACAAAGTCTTTATGGAGAAAACAGTTTTTATCTGGCTACTCTAGATATTATCAATGAGATTGGCGAAACGCCAACACGTGACTATGCAGGGTACCGGCGTCTGCTTAGGCGGGGTAGGAATATTTTTATTAGCTGGCAGTCTGCGTGAAATCCTATTTATTGTTGTTATAAAATTGAAAAAGATAAGGATAACCTATATTCATTTAAAATTTGTGAAAGAGAAGTATTTTATTAATGGTATAGTATAATTAATCATATACTATCACTATCATATCATTATGGCCTTAATATTACCTCTGTATATTTGGACTTATGTTCTTTAACTAAAATATGTAATTTTTGGTATTTATTTACAAATAATCACAATTTAAGAACATTATGATATAAATGTTTACAAACATTAGGTTGAAGTCTTGGCGTTACTCCAAATAATGATAGAGTTGGATGCATAATATATTTCCATGTTTTTATTGCCAGGTTATCTTACTTTACATACATACATCACTTCTAAGAAAAATACACACTTTCAAGCTTAAATGTTAATCATACTCGTAAAACATTTTTCAAAATTTTTGAAACAAATTAAAATTTAATATAAAAATATAATAATCTAAGGCTAATATAAGTCTAAAGCCGAGTTTTAAAAGTTTTAATAGTTATTATAAAATAGACTTTTTATATGAGATGATTTAATCTGCGTTTATAATTCCACCCCCATTTCAAAGGGTGGCTCGATAAAACCAGTTATTGTTTTCCTGTGAGAGTAAAATATTTTCAATACTCGTGTAATATGTAATTACATCGCTACTACACAAACTTTAATTTAAATCGGTTCAGTAAATACTTTTTTGTCAAAAGCGTACATCAATTTCGCTAATTTACTGTTTTATTATATGTTTATGGAAATAATTCAAACACTGTAGATAATACAAATCAGTCTTACGAAAAATTCTGACAAGTTATATTATAAGGAAGCATGATCAATCATAAAATCAATTTCCTCATGTAACTTTATTATAAACACAAGAATTATGTTTATTGGCATATTATAAAGAAAAAATATTACAAAAATAGCCTTAGTCGGTATAGGTTTTTATTACAGTTCGTAGCGATAAGGAAACATTATAAGATCCTCGTGTTCAGTTGTGTGTGAAATAGCCCCTGAAACTGAAGTCGGTGAATAGGATTACAGCAAACGCCGGATTTATTACGGATATAAGTAAATCCCGTAGGACAAGGGATACCGCATATTAGAGCCTATGACAAAAACAATCTTGTTTGTGACTTTTGACTTATGGAATCACGATATTTGTGTAACATATTGCTTCTTTTGGCGATTTCTCTGACTCAATATACATAAATAATTTAAGTTTACATATATTATTAGCACAAATATTTTATATAGCTATGTAGCAATCATACAGTTTTGTAAAATTTAATGGTTTTCTTTGTATGTTTTCATGCGACCCATCTAGTGGCTCTAAAATGTAAGTATACAAATGTTATTCTAATACAGGTAGTATATACCTATATACTAAAAAAATTGGCTTTTGATGACATGTAATTCAATTTTATTGCTCATTAGTACGATTATCGCATTTCACTGATGACTTTATCGATAATTGAATCTTACTTAACGAGGTCTATTTACCGGAGGCTGACACATTATGCTATCAGAGAACCGCTCTAAATTCAGAACCATTGAATTTTGTACAATGTAATGGATTCTAGGCATAGGAATATTACAATAAGGCGTAGAGTTTTTAATGGGTTTTCACCGCATACAGTGTGAATGGTTCTCGGAGCAAAGTTGTAGCGAAGTAAGAGTTTAATTACGAAGTAGGACATACGAGGGCGAGCCTTTGGCCCGATAAGCGAAAAATGGCAGTGTTCCACATCGACTTTATATCGTATTATTGTAAGCTCACAAAAGGCAATTTACTTGACTCTGAGAGGATAGCAGTTTTCCGTGATTTAATTAATTTAAAAATGTGCATTATTATGGAGTTTTTAATTAATATGTACCTATTAAGGTTAAGTATATTTTAGCTTTTCATTTTACATTTAATGTATAAAGGTCAAACAATAAGCTTTAAACGTCATGACGTAAGTCACAAACTTTAAACGATGCAGTCTTGACCGTTTAATGTTTAAAGCGATTAATTGTGTATGTATGTAGTCAATATATAAAGCCATACACCATACAAAAATTTAGAGATGTGCTTATAAGTTAAAAAAAGAAACTTTTACTTACAAGAATATTCGAATAAATCTGGATATGAAAATGTACACATCCATTAAGTTTTAATATAAAATGTGTTTTTTACAATACTATGTTTTAAAAGGATCGTTTAAGTGCTACGATCTGAGTTTAGGCATCATTTTAATTTTTTCTAAGTCATCATTCTCTTCAAACAAAGTACCTAAGAGCGACATGTAAAAAGAATAATAGATACTTACATGAGCACTTTCAATCGTACTCTATAAGGTCATTTTTTAATACAGTGCGTGTGTAATAATATGATAAATGTATGGACTATTTCTAAAAATTATATTCAAATTACAGATACGGACAACCAGCGTGTAATAATTCATGTGAAGGACGTAAACGATGAGCCTCCCTACTTTATCAACCGACCTCTGCCAATGCAAACTGTTGTGCAACTTAATGCGGCACCGAACACCCCTGTCTTTACGTTGCAAGCCAGAGATCCTGACACTGATCACAATATACATTACTTTATTGTGAGGGATAGAACTGGTGGAAGATTCGAAGTGGATGAGCGATCTGGAGTAGTTCGAACAAGGGGCACTGATCCTTTCCAACTCGATATGGAGTATGTGCTGTACGTCAAGGCTGAAGATCAGGTGAATATTAATATTTAGCGTAAATCCTTTTTCTTTCTTCAAAGAATAGTCAGGTCGTATTTTAAAAAAGATATAACAAATAATAGCAGTATTTTAAAATTAATATTTGTCTCGCTTGTAAAATATGTTATTTTTTCATTACGCGAAACGCGAACTAGCTAGTAGTTTCGCTTGGACGAAAATTTATTTATCCTATACACCTTGAAAATTGGAAACTGACATTGGTTTTTTTTAATTTTTGTGGCGTAGTCCAAAATATATCTGCTTTCTATGAACATTACGAACTATTTAATTAAATATTTTAAGCGTAATACTGTAATGTCCTTCGTAAATCATACCTACTAAATATGGAAAAAAATATATTTAATAAAAGCAAGATGTAAGAAAACAAATTACGTTTTCTTTAGAATTTATGTTTATGCACGATTTATGGTGATGCTTATTAAGTTCAGTGAGCTAATGCAATGTGAATTAAATTTCAGAGTGGCCGGGTGGATGAAAGAAGATTCCAGTCTACTCCTGAGGAAAGATTAAGTATCGTCGGAGGGAAACGCGCGCCTCAGTTTTATTTGCCCAGTTATGAAGCCGAGATAGCGGAGAACCAGAAGAAAGATTCAGAGTGAGTAATTATTTAACTTTATTTATCGTATTAAAATTAATGAAACACTGGGTTTTGCCGTGAAACGATCGAGACGGATGCTTATTCAATAAAAAAAGAAACAATATTTTTTGTCCAAATTAGATAATATACCTCCAATATCCAATAATTAACATTAACTTTTTATAAGAAATCAATTGCGGAACATGATGACATATATCGTCCCTATTTTGTTTTAAGGTCTTTCCGTGTATGATAAACATTTTATATGAAAATGAAAGAAAACATAAAAATGTTTTTAGTACATTATGATGTACGATCTTTTTAACTCTCCGTGCACCTTGACGTGTCTAAATGATGTATGAAGATTTACTTTGCTTTACCTTTACACATTTCTGACCTAAATTATGAGATGTGCCTAACAAATGTTACGCGCCATTCTATTAGCGACCTCATAAATTTATTCCGCAAATTAAATATCGTGATGAGTCAAACAATTGAGTTCATTTGAAATAAAAGTAGGCGATGTGAATTTATATGTTCATTTCTCTTGTTTTAGAATACTAAATGTGCACAAACCTGGTCCCACGGGCTTCATGTATCATGTCAGATGTTTTAGAATTCTAATTTCTTCACGTATTTAACGGGTGCATCGTTTATTATATATGTATACTTGTACTTAGTTATGGACTCTCTAGTCAAATAATGAATGTTTGGTACCTATTTGAATATTTTTATTTTTTGTTGGTACGAAAAATTTTGAGCGAGTAAAAAAGAGGATTACTTTAGGCTAGTCTAGTCTATAAAGTTATTAAAGTAGATAACTATATAGTGTGAAAACTGGAAGGGCTTATGCTTTCTGAAGATAAGCAAAATAAAACGGACAGAACAAATGAACGTATTAAGGATTTTTGTATCATGCTAAATATAGAGCGTAGCTATTCTATAATTTTAAAATCACACACAGATACCTTAATTTTATTAATTTTTACAATACAAATACCTATTAATAAAATAAATACTCAATGTACGAGTACGTCGTTAGGCCTATTGATCAAAGTTATTACAATGATTATGTCAAAAAAATACGCTTTCTTGTATAAGGTATTAGAAGAACTTAAGGTAATAACTATAATAAAATCTGATATATTTAATATTAACATATATATGTAAAAATGTGTAGGTATATAGGTAATATTATGACATCAGCCCTTTTTAACGTCCCGCTGCTGGGCACGGGCCTCCCTCAGTACGAGGGGGATCAGGCCATAGTCCACCGCGCCGGCCCAGTGCGTGTTGGCGGACTTCACATGTCTTACGAAAACTTGCTAGGTTTTCTCAGACATGCAGGTTTCCTCACGATGTTTTCCTTTCACCGTAAGGCAAGTGGTAATCATGATAGAAATGATTCGCACATGAAAATATCAGAGGTGCGAGACCCGGATTTGAACCCGCATCACTCGGTTATACAAGCGAGCGCGTTACCGCTGGGCTACCACTGCCTATTAATATTATATACTTAGTAAAGTTAGCCTACCTACCATATAGGTTTTTATAAATTTGGCCTGTCGGCCCTGCTAATCACCGAAACGGCTAAACCGATTACAGCGTCACATGAGTTAATTACATGTGTTTAATATAACATTATATATGAATTATAGTTTACCTAACGGCTAACCAGATGAATATGTATATATTTTTCATTTCAGTATTATTTCTGTGAAAGCAAAATCGTTCGCTGATCGCGAAATCCGCTATACACTAAAGGCGCAAGGTCAAGGTGCTGGCACATTCAACATCGGGCCCACATCAGGCATCGTCAAGTTGGCAAAAGAGCTGGACTTTGAAGACTTACGACAGCCTCATGTTTATTCCTTAGTAGTAACTGCTACTGAGGACTCTGGAGGATTCTCCACATCCGTAGAGGTAAATATATATTTTAAATTATTGAATTTGATCTGCATTTATTATGGGAATTGGAGCATGATATTCTATAAGCACTCGTAATATTTTTTTATCATTAACATTTTCTACAGTTAATAGTTTGATTTATAATTTGATTAGTTACCTGTTGATTTATTAATTTCATTAAACATAGAATTTTTAAAATAATTTTGCTTCGTAGTAGGTAAAATTTATCCTCATGATGATTGATAATATAGTAGTAGTAACAATAGTTGTTATTTTTAAGTCCCGGCATATTTGATATTAGCCATTATCCTAAATTGAGCCATTTTATTTGGCTATAATTGAAGATAGATAGCGCTTTTGCACAATCTGCTGGGTCGACACTCCATGTATATTGTATAAAACTTGCCGACAAACAAATTTCGTTGCTTATAAATATTTAGAAGCAAAACAAACAATAATAAAAAATACAAACAACGCCATCTATAAATATACAGAAGAAAGTTAGTATTTTAAGACAAGTATTTTGGACAGACTTTGCAATAAGAATATTTTTCCAAATTTTTCTAGACAGTCTAGACTCAATTCAATCTAGGTCCAATCGTTAAACCTGTACTTTTACTTATAGATAAATATAATTTCTCATTTCAGCTGACCATTCGCGTGACGGATGTAAACGACAACGCACCTAAATTCGAGCTTCCCGACTACCAAGCACATAACGTAGATGAAGATATTCCGCTTGGGACCAGCATCCTGAAGGTGAAGGCCATGGATGCTGATTCCGGGAAGAATGCAGAAATTGAATATTTAGTTTCAGGTATTAATGCATTTTATCATTTCATATTTTGAAGCCATTTTTTTATGTTTCTTTTTCAAATATTTATGTTATTGCAATTGAGAACAAAGTAACAATTCAAGAATCCTGTAACATATGAAAGGGACGAAAAGGATCCATAACTTGCTTTTCTAAAAATTTTACGCCGGTATGTCGAGTGATAGAAAGACAAACACATTTTCGTATACATATTAAAAACGCGGATAATATTTTAAAATAATCTATGATATTTAAGAGTTAAAATCCTTAGACCTATTAATTATATTATCATCTATATGCTATCAACATGGCTTATGATGAAATATTCGATTGTACGGTTGCAACTACACATTGTATAAGTTCAATATTTCTTAACCAGGTGCTTATAAAACTCGGTCATATGCACTTTTTATTCAATATAAGCTAAATTGCGGATATTTTTTCTAAATGTACATACTTTTCTTAACATTTCAGACGACCACTTCAGCGTGGACTCCAATGGCATTATCACTAACAATAAGCAGTTGGACGCCGACAACAATAACGCGTATTATGAATTTGTGGTCACTGCTAAGGATAAAGGAGAACCTGCAAAAACTGGAACTGCTACTGTGAGAGTTTACACCAAGAACAAAAATGACGAAGAACCAAAGTTTTCTCAACAAGTGTACACGCCGAACGTGGATGAAAATGCCGGGCCGAACACGCTCGTTACTACTGTAGTTGCGTCTGATAAAGATGGAGATAATGTACGCTTTGGATTTGTTGGTGGTGGCACTAGCTCAGGACAGTTTGTTATAGAAGAAATAACTGGTGTAATCCGATTGCACAATAAAGCCATATCGTTAGATAGGGACAAGTACGAGCTAAATGTTACCGCGATGGACGATGGTGCTTGCTGTGTCAATGGAGATGCAACTATACACACTTCCACTGCTGTAGTTGTCGTATTTATAACGGATGTAAACGACAATAAACCTATATTTAAAGACTGCCCAACGTATTTTCCAAAAGTGGAAGAAGGAGCCCCGAACGGTAGTCCAGTTATAAAAGTACACGCGACGGATGAAGATAAAGGAGTAAATGGTCAGGTTAAGTATTCTATCGTGCAACAACCGAATCAAAAAGGTACTAAATTCACCGTCGACGAAGAGACAGGAGAAGTATCTACTAATAAGGTTTTTGATAGAGAAGGCGACGATGGAAAATTTGTTTCGGTAACCGTAAAAGCAACAGATCAAGGAGAGCCCTCATTAGAAGGAGTGTGTTCATTTACGGTTGAAATAACTGATGTTAACGATAATCCCCCATTATTCGACAGACAAGTAAGTAACCTTGTAAATATTAAAGTAGCGTTTTAAAAACATTTGCATGTTTTTTAAGCATGTTATTTTTTAAGAGGCCACCTTTAAAATTGAACCTGATATCTTGCAGAAATACGTGGAAAACGTTAAACAAGATGCTAGTATAGGCACGAATATACTAAGAGTGTCGGCATCCGACGAGGATGCCGATAATAACGGAGCTATAGTTTATACGTTAAGCGCTCCCTATAATCCGGGGGATATAGATTATTTTGAGATCCAACCGGAATCCGGATGGATCGTTTTAAAGAAACCTCTAGACGTAAGTATGCTTTTTATCACATAACGCGCGAGAATTTGTGCAGAGAGGATGGATGAAAGGGATCAACTTTACTATAAAGTTTGGTGGATGAATGCTACCTACAGGCCCTAGGATTCAATTGGCACGTACTTTAAGTTTGTTAACTGTAAATAGTTCTAAATTGGCCGCTGTAAATTGCTGTGGAGGGGTAATCCTGCCGCCCTGTGAGGAGTAGTTGTCCATCAGGCGGGCGCGGGAACTCGGGGCGGCGCCGGCGCTTGTTCTTCTTCAGCACGATTACTTTCAGTTGCCGCCAGCGCCGGCTCAGCACTAAGTCTTCGTTAAGATTTATTTCCGCAGCACCGTCTTGCATTGACTATCTTGAATAAGAACAAACCTGTGTATGATACTTATGGAGTAATACCGCTGTAAATATTTCACCGTTGATACCTATGTTTAGTTCTAAAACATGTACAGTTTCCGTAACCGCACTTCTGTATATTTCGCACATGACTAGTTTTTGAAATTTATTTTAGTATAATTTAATCGGTTGATTTGGGAAGCTTACGCTTTTACATACCTATCAGTATTATATGTATGTACATGTTTTGTTACTAATCTCTGATATTATTTTGCGGAGCGACTTCGCAAGGCCGGTTCGAGCCCGGCCCGTCACCTACCGGCCGTGCAGACGACTACTCATGCTACATGATATCATATTACTAGAATAATCATCATAATTATGAATTTTTTACAGGGTACCACTACATTATATAAATTTGTAAAAATGTTAGTTAATAACTGAGATGGTCAGATTGCCCGTGCGGCAATTTGGCCATCTGGCCAGTTGTGACATTATTCCTTCTGTGAAAGGGGCAACGTTCTCAAACCCAATTTGTACAGTAAACCGTAACGTCCATCGTTTGTAATATATTCATTACAATGAGTGTCGTTTTTAGTAGTCGTTACGAGGTCACAAACCTTCTTATGACAACCTGACCTTTCCGCCATGTCTTGTATGCAGAGCTGCATGCATTTGCCTGCTTTTTGTTATTTTACTTTATTTTTTTTAAATTAGTTTAGTTAATTTATTGTATAAAGTATAAATAATGTACAGTTTGTCTTTTTCCCTAATGTACAGACCGGAAATGTATAATACAAAAAGTATTATTTCCAATTTCTTTTCTTGCACCCTATAACGTCGGCTACGACGAGCAAAGTGAGTAAGCTAGCACGAATGAAGCTAGCGTGGAAGCGGACGTCGTGAGTGAATCTGAAACATTAGTAATTAATTCTCAGTACCTTCCTTCTATCATTTAGTTTGGCTTAGTGGATGTGAGCGCGATGAATGTACGGCCTATCCAATGGTTAAATATTAACACAACAGATATTATCTGAGAGCGATCTATTTGATTTATTTTTTTTAATTATTTATTAGCAACAATTATATGTTTATATTTGAGTTATGTTATGTTTTGTTTGTCCCCGCTGACCTCTGACCCGTGTATCTGTAGCGGGACAGGTATCGCCTGCGCGTGCGCGCGTCTGACAGAGGCGCCCCGCCCTCCTCCGCAGACGTGGACGTTGAGTTAGACGTGGTAGACAGGAACAATAAGCCCCCCATCTGGGACATGACCACGTATGGCCCCGTTCACATCAAAGAGAATGTCACAGTGGGTACCGTAGTGACCAGTGTGAAAGCCAGGTTGGTATACGGCAGCGGGCACCCGCCCGCCGCCCTTCTTAACACTACTAACGACGTGGTTTTGTCTTTTTCCATCGACTCTTTCGATAGCGAGAGACGTACAAGTTGGAGGCTATGGCTCAAGACAAGGGCTTCCCACCCTTGTCCAGAACCGTGGAGGTCCAGATAGACGTAGTGGATCGCGCGAACAATCCCCCCGTGTGGGACCACACGGTGTACGGCCCCATCTACATTCGAGAGAATTTGCCCGTTGGTGCCAAAGTGGTGTCAGTTAAAGCAAGGTGCGTGTCTAACTGTTCGGCACGGGCACCGCACGCAGCCCCCTGCACGAGTGTCGCCGCCTCTCTTGTCATCACCGAAGTCGCCCCCATTTATCTTCAGTACAATTACCAGATCTGCTTCTCAATGAGATATCTTTGCACGTATATTAGCAACATATGTGTAGAATTGGCGTATTCGATGTTGACAACACAGGCGAGCATGGTGCAGATAACAGCGCCGCGAGCGTCTTCGATCATCGTTATTATTTGCCTCTCACATGGTGGTTTCAGTACGTTGTAATGTTCTGTCCGTGGGCTGCAACTGCATTGTCACGTATACACGGTCTTTTTGAAATTCACATGCGTGCATTTAGTGGGTTCACTGCTTATGTGGAATGGGGTCACAGGCTGATTGCTTAAAAATATTTATGTATTCACTACCTATGACATATGTATATGAAATGATTTAAAATAAGGTATAAATATTTTTGAGTAAAAGCCAATGAATGGTAGGTATTATAATTATGAAGATACTCTGTGTCCATTGTGCATGTAGGTATTTATGCATTATGAATCTCCGAAATTTCAAGTGTTAACGAGATATTATGTTATAGTTTATTTCACGTCTATGGCGTTATGTGTACGCATGGTAATATAATAATCGTATAGTAGATGTGTAGGTCAATTTATTAATTTTCCATTCATTTTCTTGTGCTTGATTTCTAAGTAACTTTTTTTAGTAATTCAAAGAAGGTTTAGGAGAAGTTTAAGATTCAAGTAGAAAACATTATAAAGATATAAGTTGTGTGTTGTGAAAAAAATATTAATTGCCTTTCATTTATCATATTAAACTGTCAGTTTAGTCGTAACCAAGTGAAAATTTAGATTTAATGCTCCTGTTATTTAAACATTAATTCTGTTGGTTTCGGGTTACTAATATAAGGTGATGGTAAGGCCTAGATGAATATAAATCATAATATCAAGTCATCGATATCGATCGAAATAAAGAAAAATAGAAAATTGCTTAATTTTGATCTCGTTTATGTCTGTTAACTTATAATTGTATATTTGACAGCTCTAACAAGTCTATTGTGCCGCGAAATATTAGTTTAAAAGTATTATTGTACCTTAAATTTAAATGATTAATGTTTTAATTAACTATAAATGTCGAATAATTCTACTCTATTAATGGGACATGCCTTTTGTCGATTTGCATTTTCCATCTAAATAATATGTACAAAAAAAATATACATCGATGTCTAAGTCTTCGTCTAGATGGCGTCACTGATGTAATAAGTTTGCAGTATTCTTAATAGATAGCGCTTTTAGAAATACGAAATAAAATAAGGTCGCGTCGTAACCAAGTGATGTTACAATTTACCACTAGATGGCGCAATCTTCAAATAATATGTAATGGTGTCTTTATTACGGAGAAAATGTCAAAGAAGGGCACATCTGCATTTTCAACGACAAATTCTCGAACAAATCTGATTAAACCCGTATTTAGTGAAATTGGAATCTGAAGAACTAATGTCCGACCAGTTTGCCGAGAATGATATTGCTGAATGTTCATCACTAAAGTACAACGGGCCACCTTCACGTTTTGCATAAATTGCATCCTACGTCAAAATTTTGGTCGATTGTTCACTTCTATGGTCTATCTGTTCGTCCTAAATCACACATTTCAAACTCACATGATCATGAAACACGTATCTAGTACCTACTACTAACTCACTCAAAAACTAAAAAAATAAGTGCCGTTAAAATTGTATCATTTTATACTAAAACACACCACAATATCTAAGTATAATAATTAGTTAATGATTACTTGGTCTATTCATGTCCCTTAAATCATTTTCCCTAATCCATAAGAGTATTTATCAAAAAAGAATTTCATTAATTTTACCGACGCGACGTTACATTTTCATAATGTAGACTAGTATCCACATTTTGAAGTAGATGATTAGGTATGAATAGGCTATAGTAAATCTTATTCATGCTCCTTGTTGTTTTAAATTATAATTATTATTTTCTCATTATTAACAATAGAGTAAATTTATGTTTTTTTTTACTTATAAAGCAGATTAGTAATTAATTTGAATTAACTGTCATTAAGATTTCTTTTTATATAGATTTTTTGTTGACCCAATTAGCATACTTTGTTTCATATCAGCATTTTCGTATTTGATGTCGTTTTGTGAAAGTAGATATTTTAGCGGACGCTTATTTTTACAAAAATCTATATTGTTTGTTGGGTATTTCAGCTCGGGCATTGAGAACAACCCGACCGTATTCTACAGGCTGATGCCCGGATCGACGGCCCAAACGAACAAATTCCATACTTTTTATTTACAACAAAGAGCCGATAATGGATTTACTTGGGCGGATATAAAAGTAAACCATCCGCTGGATTACGAAAGTATTAAAGAATATAATCTGACCATTCGAGTTGAGGTAAGACTTAGGTCGCCGGTTTCATGAACTGCATTTACCTATTTATAGCTACTATTTGCATTTGTTTGATATTTAATGTAATTATAGGCAGCGGTATAAAAAACAAACTACGACCTATTCTTAAACCTATCCCAAAAAAAAAACAAAAATCGGTAAAGCCATTTCGTAGGAGTGATAACAAACACTGTGACAAGAGATTTTTATATATTAGATAAGTAGAGAATTAATGATTTATGTTATAATTCACGTAATTTAACTATTCAATGGATTGTTACTTAAACATTTTGTCTCAACATTTTGTCTCTTGAAAATGTTTAGCGAACATTGAGTTTTTATAGATATGTAATTGTTATAGATAATTGTATTTTTTTATTATACACATAGATTTCATAGTTCTTTAAAATATAAATATGTTGGGACAATATTACTCACACCGCCATTTAGTTCCCTAGCAAGCTACGTGGCTTGTGTTACGAATACCAGATAGTTGATATACTACACATTTAAATTGCCTCCAGCGGGACTCGAACCCGTGACCTCTGACATAGTAGGGTCACTATAAACTGAGCCTAACGCGTCGTCAATATATAAATAAAATATAAAATTAAACGTAACAGAATAACGGAGCGCAACAGCTGGCGTCTGAAGCGACAGTGTACATAATGTTAGAAGACGTGAACGACGAGATACCACTCTTCACTGAAAGAGAACAAGAAACTGTACTCGAAGGAGAACCTATTGGAACCAAAGTTACTCAAGTGAATGCTATCGACAAAGATGGAACGTTTCCTAATAACCAGGTAAGTGCACATATTAACATTACTTTTTTTTTTTAATATTGCCTTGCTTGCCATAGGATATTTTACCTAATAACTTAAAATGAAGGTTCGTATAATTTTTAAAGTTTTGCTTAAATATAGGTATATACAAATTATGAAAAATGAAATTATGATTATTATAATAAATGCTAATGTTTATAAAACGGAGTTAAAACTTTAACTAGCGATAAAGATGACGTTTATCGGTCAGAGTGACATAGGCTACTTCGAATTCTCAAGTATGCTGTTACCAATACTACTCTCTAGGGCACCTAAAATATGTTGTAAATTAATTATTACTGAAAAATTCAATGTAATCTGGCTACGATACTTAAGCTAACTTGACATGATTTCAGAATTTATTCAAAGTGACCAAACGGTCAAGTATTTAGCTTGTATTTCATTAAGCGTAAGAGAAATAAGCTCTATTTTGTTAATAAAAATGTATAGCCCGATGTAATGTGCTCTCACAAAGCAGGTTAAAACGATTTAAAAACTTTATGTTCGAAATTCAAACTGGATTTTTTTTCTGTTTTGCGGCATCACATATTGGCAAAGTTGTTTCATTGAGTTACCTAAGAGTACGTGCCGTATTTTTTAGCGTACGATATTGTATGATTGCTACATTTACAGTTTTGTGCAAAACTTTGAATTAAATTTTTTATGGCAGATTGTAAACAAAACTTTGAAATATAGCATTACAACAGATTGTTTTATTATTATTATTGTTTTTTTTGTTAAAAAGTTAAGCTTTTTTGATATTTGAAGATTTTATTTACACATTTTTTGTGCATTATTCGGTATTTCACATCAAAGGTGTTAATGACTCATGTATGTGCACTGATTTATTACATATAGTATCAAATATTTTATTTATACATTATACATTGTTCATACCCACAGACTAAGGTAGAGAAGCCACGGAAACCTTGAAACATCTCGAGTAGAATTTCTTTGAAACTGATTGAAATATTGACAATAAATAAAAATAAGCATATTTTTAGTATTAGGTTAGGACAATGTTTAGAAGTAGATCAATGTCCTACTTACTTCCCTCAAAAAAATTTACGAATAAAAATCAAAGTATGTCGTTGACTACTTTTAGGTATGCCTTGCCTATTCTATTATATTAAACGATAATTAAATAAATCAAACCGATAATAAAAGATTTAAAAGCCATTAAATTTTATTTCATTAATCCGTAACTAGGTTAATTAAACGGATTGGTACAATTCAATGATGTAAAATACAAAGTTTCATAAAAAAGTTTAAATTAATGTAAACCGCTAGATTTGAACTAAGCGGATTAATTCAGGCTAAAGAAAAGTATCCAACTACAAAGAGATTATGTGAGATTAGCATTAGATTGAAAATCGTCAATAAGTACTGGATATGCGTCATTGAGCTTGCTCGAAGGTCGTCTCTAAAGTCTAAGCCCCATGCCGTGCGCACCTCCGGTGCGTATTGTCATATTAAAAAGACTAATTTTTGCTGGCGGATTGGATCGCAGTGTCATCGCAAAATTTGATCGAAATGTATCCAGTGGTTTAGGTGTAAAAACTACAAAAGGGACCGACAAAGATACTTTACATTTATGAATACCTAATATTTGAACGAATTGTTGCTGTATACGATATTGGTTTTATGTTTATCTTTGCAAAATAACGATCTGAAAAACTTACCAATTTAAGATCGGAATACTAGTTTTAAAAATCGGATTACGGAAATTATTTGAAATTGAAAGAGGGTTTTTGATAGAGTAATATTTTTTAAATTGGTAATAACAAGCTTAGACTAATAATACCTAGACTGATAGTTTCATACATAATTCCGCTCAATATTGAAGTAGCATTAATATGTATGTGTGCGTAAGTGTCACAATGCTAATGGCGTCTGATTTGTTTACAAATTAATTTTCTGTATAGACGAATGTTTAACTTTAAATTATAAGTTGCCAAATAGTAGTTATCTGTGAAATGTGATTTTCTTTTTCTTAGTTTTATTATGTGACGTGTTATGACACCCTTTCACTGCACAGCAAGTCATTTTTAAATAAATAAAGCGGGAGTAAGACTAAGTAAGTACCTAAGTTGTACGTATGTAGTTGTGTAACTTGACAATGAGGATCCGTAACGTTTTTAGCTGAGAATGCAGATTTATAGAGCTGTGGAATCCTTAACGTACAGTGCAAAAATTTTTGTTCTACGACAAAAATTGACGAAGTTATGAGGAAATTACTAGCGAAGTTACTGCGCGACTGCCGCTGTAGCTGTGACGTCATAGTGACTGTCGCCGCTAGTTAGCCGTTGGGAACGATAAGGCGCGAAGTGTTTTAGTGACTTTGAAACTAATTAAGTGTCCGATTTGTGTATAATTTAACTTTCTTAACTGTGTAATAAATATTTGACAGTACCGAAATATACACACACTTCTTTAAAAACGCTAGAAAACTATTTTTTTACGTACCGAAGGGCTCAAAACTTCGTAGTAAATGGTTTTCCGTTATAAAAAGAGATGATTAAACTCCACCAGGTCAGGCTACAAGACATTGATGTGAAGATCATTTTGTTGTACTTACCTACATAACTAAACACATTAAATGATAGTATAGATTTGTAGGTACTTAACTCAAGTAAATAGTTGATATAAGTTGGTGCCTATTATTACGTGTAGTGTAAGTGTACCTATGTATTCTCTTATTTTAAGGCAACTGTATTGATTATATATTTATATATTTACCTACTCTTATCTTTTTAATTAGTTTTGTGGATAAACCTACATACCTACTCAGTGGCGGATACAAGATTAATTATCTTTTGGAAGGGGCTTGACCTAACCTAGACTGGTTTTTTTATCGTTGGAAATGCAATAACGTATACCATCAGGTGGTTATGTGGGACTCACCAGCTTAAAAGAATCCAGTACTACCCAATAAAGTCTTAATGAGGCAACGCAGTACCGCCTAAGTATTTAACTACGACGCCCCGATGGCCCGGCAGTTCTGCCGAAGCAAACCAAGACGCAACACAGTCAAGAGATTGCTTTGCGTGTTTCTTCGCGTCATGCCTAGTCGGATTGCCGGATGCTACTGAGCGCACGTTTTGGCCTTTTTTTTGTATCGCTGAGGAAACCCTCATATGGTCCTGTCAGTTCGTCAACTCTTCGCCGCAGTGTCAGGATGCCGTGTGGTCTCCTGACCCAGTGAGATGGACGGTACGGACGAACCGCACCCACCGTCACCAGGCCAGCCGCCGAAGTCCCCAAAGTCTTCCTCCCATGGCCAGAGCAGAGCCTCGTCAGCGAGGCGCCTGATATGAGCGATACCCTCCCTCACTGAATGATTCCTACGCGCACGCTCACTCGCCTGAATTTGAAACACCCCGTCGAGCATGGAGTTTTGCGCAGAACTGGGAGAAGTGGACACGGAACGTTCAGTGACGTATGAACTCAAGTCTTCACAATAATCCTTCCCTGGACGCACAGGTAGACGTTGCGGGGTGCGTTTCCTTCCTTTCGTTGGAAATGGAGACCCTCAGGCCCAGCATTCCGATCCGATCGACAACTTATTGGTGCCGACTGGGCCAAGCCCGGGAAGAAATAGACACCACAGGAGCCAGTCATAGCCGAGATTCCTCAGGATCCGACCTAGAATTGTTCCATGTGGAACGCCGCAGTAGACGCGTCGTCCACCAACCACACTGTTGATCCCCTTTCACACGATCAGCCTGTCGCGGAGGTACGTGTCCAACACCCACCGAAGATAGAGAGGCACCTCATGATAATAAAATGGCTCTCGTAACGTCTCGAAGGCAGGGTGTTGAAGGTTTTGGCTATATCCAATACGACAGTTAAAAGCACGCTTCCCTCCTCCACTGCTGCCAAGGACCCAACCTTCAGGGCGTTCAAGGCATTCAACGGTCGACCGACCTGCTATTAACCCAAACTGAGCCTCTGAAAGGGCCGGCCCCAAGAATGCGCTAAAAGAGCTTGCCCATCTTACTCAGCATCACGATTGGCATGTAAGAAAAAGGAGAGAACAGAGGACGACCCTCCTGGAGCAACATGCATAATTTCTCTTTCTTTTAAATCTTCAGGAACTACCCTACACGAAGACATGCGTTGAACAGGTATTTCAGGGTGATGCACAGAACTCGCCCTGGAATACCATTCAGTCCCAGAGGCCAGAGTCCTGGTCTGGATATCGAGGGAATATCCAGCATTACCTCAGTGGAAGTGGGAGGAGCCGCTGCACTGGGGGGACGTGTTCAGATGACTCCGGAAACGGTCCGACCTAACCTAACCTGGCCTTTTTAACTGGTGGGCCCTAAATAATCAGCTGTCACTTACAGGGGGTATGCGTTTTTAAACATTAAAAAAGGCAAGCGGCCCCTAAACAATTTCGTTGCACTATGTTAAATGATAAGAACGAACGATAAGAAATGTTAAAATTTAGTCCTTCCATATTTTATTTTTTTATGTTTTTGTTTTCATTTTAGTCCGAAATTAAAGTATTTAAGGCACTCTTCAAGATGTTCAAAATTACTTGCCTTAATTTTAAATTTTATATCTGATGAATATTGATGTAACGCATTTTACTAAATAGTTAAAAGACAATTTTTGTGGGACATTTAATATTCTACAGGTTTTAAATTAAAGTTTTTATCGTATCTGCAGTCGTTTCTTTAATAAGTAAATATGTTAATTTTTGTAAAAATCGTAAAGAAAATGGTTTACTAATCTATACATATTATAATACAAAGTCCTCCACCGCGTCTGTCTGCCTGTCTGTCTGTCTGTTCGCGATAAACTCAAAAACTACTCCACCGATTATCATGCAGTTTTCACCAATGGATAGAATAACTCTCCAGGATGGTTTTCGTATATAATTTGTCAAGTTTTTGTATGCATTGGCTAAAATATAATATGTAATGTCTGTTGGAGGTGTCGGAAAAAAATAAGTCGTCTGGAAGCTTTCAACGAAAACGCTGCCTAAACCCTTTGAGATATAACAAAATGATGTATGGTGGAATTGTGTAACTTATATAGGTCTACAAAAAAGTCCGCGATGACATATGTCTATCTCTTAAGGATAACGCACTATATCCATTTTAATAGTAAAAAATGGGCAATTATAAAGCGGTAATTGGAAAGCTATTTACACAAATACGGTATTAATTCTTATCATTTGAAATAAGTTAGAGGCTATAAGCATTTCATGCACATTATTTTACTCTTTTACACCATTTAATTTAAACGAATATCTTAGGAGTAATCGCAAAAAAATACAGGAGTAATCGCAAATAAATACCGGCTGCATTCGTTCCGTCATAGTGACGTCACACGCACTCGCGTTGCGGGAAAAACTGCGCAATGTTTATAACTTAATATCTTCGTAAGTTATGGTCCGATTTGGATAATTCAAAAAGATATATCATTCTTATGTCAAAATAAGTAACTTGCATACTAGTTCTATGTAATTTGCTATAACTGTACTGATCCTCATTGACATTGACACGACGGGAAACGTATCTAGGCATATCTCGAAGTCTAGCCAAAAAAAGTGGTTACAATTCCCTTGGACCTACACTCCATCTAGGTGTTATATATCTATGATAACAAGTAGGTAATTTAAAAATGTAAAACAACAAAAAATATATCATAGATTTTCTAGTCGCTTACCGATGTGAAATGCAATTGGAAATTGTTAAAAAAATAACACAAGTTTTTTTAATTAATTCTTACCAATCAAAAGCTTAAATGCCAGAAAAAAGAAATTGTTAAAGTAATAAACAATACCTACAATATGTAATATCTTACTGTATTTTTGTTTATGGATAAAAAGAAACAAAAGTAAAAATTCGCGTTGAAATACTCCGGAAGAGGTTAATTTAAAATCGCGAAAAAATGTTGCAGATTCCAACAAAAGTTTATTTAATAAATGCATCGTATAAAAGTTTTAATAATCATAAAAATGGTCTAAAAGTACAACAAAGCTCGATTATTATTTTCCAGCACCGTTAATTAACGGAACATACAAAGTGCTGGTGGAATCAAACAATGTTTATAAATACCACAGCCAAATTATAATGTTGCAGTTACATTCGGAATATCCAACTGGGCATTAAAATAAAATCCCAATTACGTTGCAATGCGATTGCTATTCGCGATTGGCTACTAATTATGTAATAAATCCTGTGTTTGTATTCTGCGGAAACAGTGGTAAAAGTATCACTATATTATTAACTATGGTTATGATTTCATTGAAAATTTGCTTTATTGTTTTTTATCTATGTAATGAAAATATAATTTTAGAGCGTTTCGTTTAATCATCATAATTGCCTTACATAATATGTTTAATCTATAATTCACTTACGTGGAAAAAAGCATTTCTTGGATAGTTGCAATATCGAAGTATATATATAGACCTCTACGTTTTCACGAGTTTAGGGTAAGTAACTAATACTCTCAAGTACTTTTTTCATATAGAAATATTTTATTGACTCCTCGTTAAGTCGTTAGCAAATGCTTCAGACGTCAGACCCAGGTAGAGAAAGGCCATAGGAAATCGATAATCTCTATTATCCGTGTTTTTATAGGTTAACATCCTTTTTTAATATCCAGCTATAAAAGCTTTCATAACATATACAATATAAATGGTTTAAATAAAGAAATGCAAGAAAAGAATTATTGCATAGGTTTATAATTTTTTTATCTTTGTTAAATAAACACGTTTTATGGGGGTATATATGGTGTAAATGAGCCTAATACGTGTAGTAGTGTACGGTAGAATATTTTATATAATCGTAGAGAATCTATACCTACAATATCTAAAAAAATAATATGAGTTTATATTTAAGAAATTCGTTAAGTCGAAGCATCTCATCTGGTTCCTGTTCTGTTTGTATGGGACGACTCAGATATGTACTATAATTAAATCAGTTTAGTTTACCTTACGTTGCTTTAAATATCCACGTGTAGCAGATTATGTTAGATGACATATAAAGCTTGGTGTTTACATGCACCACACATTTACATACTACAGGCTTTACTATATTCCGAGGGATCGTGAATACTTAATTTTAATCACATACCTCCATCGTGTTGCTGATATTGATGGTATACCTTCGCTAACCTAATTAGTGCTGTTTCACAGTAACTTGGCTAGCATTGAGTGAATTATTATTAATACCATTAAATAGTTGACCTATTTGTTACGGACGCGAGATGGGATCAAAAGGCGACAAGTACGTAAAAGTTATTGATCGTGATTGTTTAGGGAATGTACTCTAGTTCAGTTTTAAGCAAATGCATGTTATTTTTATACAACTTCTTTTAAAGTTATTTTGTCCACGGTATACGAAATAGGTTTTACACTTACTAATTTACAAAAATATACATCCTAATTTGGCTAGGTATAAAGAAGTAGGTAAATGAACTTGAGTTATCGATATGACCGTAGGAAAAATGGTTTTGTGATTTTTTAATTTGTTATTAGAGCGAGAGAAGCGAGACCTAACACTATCCCACAACCTAAGCATTTTGTGGTACACTTAACTGAAAAACTGTCACGCCTATAGATTTGTGCTTTAACATAGTAATTTACTTTATATCTGGACGTGTTATCTGACAAAAAATATAATTTTATAATTATTAAAAAAAAATAACATTAACAATTTTGTGTTCATTGTATAGAATGTTATTGTACTACTAAGGCCGTCTGTTAGAAAGCCAAAGAGTTAACATCTCTGTAATATTATTACCCGGTAGAAAAACTACGCGAACCCTCACAAAGCTCAGCTTTTTTTGCTAGTATAAAATGTATATTAGATTGACATTGGCACCCATTTAAATTATGCATATTATATGTATTTCATTTTTTCGATGTGAACATACGAAATATTAGTATAAAAATTATATCTTAAAAATTTGGTAATTTTGTTATTAATGGCCGCGAAGGTTTTGTCTTAAACAAATTTGAATTTTCACTTACTGCGCATTCAATTAGGATTACAGAACTGTTAGGTAAAGAAAATAATATTAAGGCTATTTATAAACTCCTATGTAAATCTGGGTATAAGATTAAAATCTTATTATCTTCGCTTGGATGCCTTTTTAATTTATATTGGACACAGACAGCGATATTTTTTGGAAAAAATATATCAATATCAATAAATATTATCAATAGCTAATATGTCACTCTGATTCGTACTCTATTAAAGTATTCATGTTTACATCCAAATCTGTCGAGCCTGATAAGTAAAGGAGAAAAAAACATAAACCATTCGCATGTATAATACAGCGTGTTATTTTAAAGTTAAATAAGTCAAAATTTTTGGAAGAAGTTCTTTCACCGTCAAATAAAAGTAGGTTCGTATTGATTGTTAAATTTAAAATTAGACATTTTTCTTTTTACATAGGTGTACTACTACATCGTGGATTCGCCTCGGAATGAAGGAAAGGATTTCTTTGAAATCAGCATGCAGACGGGTGAAATCTTCACGAAGGTGGTGTTCGATAGGGAGAAGCAGGGTGCCTACGCATTGGAAGTAGAAGCAAGGGATGGAGCACCCTCGGCGCGACCTAATTCCGACAACCAGCCCAATTCAGGTACGTTTTTGTTAATATAAAACCGTTAAAACGAGACTGGATTTTTGTAATATTCTTTTAGGTCCAATAAAATCGTATGGTGTAATTGATTAGTGGTTATCCGTTATGGTGAATTATTTCATTTAGTAAGGTATTGTTCAAACATACTTAAATTGATCGTATTATCAGCATCATTTAAATTGATTATAATATTATCATTTTTTTTAGAGAAGCGAAAATACCGTTCCAATTACTATTCCCAAGCCATATTCTTGTGAAAAAAATAATTTTCAGTGGGTGTGCTTAATGACCTTGACCTAACTAACAAGATTTTATTGAAATATTTCTCTTTCAAAAAGATATAGATTTTATTTGAATATTCATTTCTATAAAAAATAACTTACTTAGAAATGTATAGGTTCTTATTTAGAATCGTATTGTTATTTATGGCATAACTATCATTTTAAACCTGACCTTAAAATAAATAATTACTCTTTTACAATACTTATAAGCAAGTATCTATGTATTTTATTTAAGAGTTCAATGTTTTTTACAATATGTAAAGTCGAAAATAGGGCTGAGAGTATTGTTACAGACCGAGACACCTATTACGAAAACTTATATAAATTACTTTACAGACGTTCAAAACAAATCGAACAAGGTAGATATTATATATTATATATTATTATTTAATATTAACATAATGGGACCGCCTCTTCTTACCATAATCCAATTCATTATAAAATTCTGTATTTTCAAAGCATTCTTACTCAAATGTTTTAAGAAATCGTTTAAATTAACTCGCACTGAAAGCATTATTCTGGTATGATATATATATTTAGTTACATTATTACCGAGACATAAATATTACTGTCTAAATACACCAGTCAGTACGTATATAGTACTACACTTAGTTTGTATCCGAATACTGAATTTTGTTTCCATTACAGCATACGTAAGTTTTAGCTAACCGCTTTGTTAAAGAATAGGCGTTATTATTGCTAATTTTGGAAATAAAAAAATAAATAAAAAAGATGAATGGGGTCACTATTCCTGTACTATATTTTTTATCACACACAAGTTTTAAACGTTACTGTTTCTACAAATACTTGATGAAATGCCAATTCTATTGATAAATACATAATTTAATGTATAATAACATTTTGTCGTATTTTTATATTATGTAATTATAGAATTTAAAAATGAACCTAAACCTATGAACCTGAAATTATCTTTTCGGATATTATCGCGGATTTATTTTGATTTTTGGTTCCCGACGTTTGGAATGTTTTATCATCATTGTCATGGGAGAGATTCGTGTAAACCTAAAGTATTAGGTTACATACGAAAATATTATGTAACCTAATGTGATATTTGCACATAGGTATTTAAAATAACTTTAATTACTATTTTATTATTTTTATATTGCTTTTATGGTGTGAGAGAGTAACAAAGATACACACATACAAACTGTTGAATTTATAATAGCAGTCCGATTCCGTCAGGCATATTTTAATGATAATGCTGACAGTAAAAAAGGCAATTTAGAAGCAGACTAACAAAAGAAACCTATAAAAGGTTAAGAGGTGTCAGTAAGCAGCGCACCGCTCCTATTTTCGAGCTAATCACTACTGTGATCCGAATTTAAATGACCATTTTGCTGTAAACATTCCCAACGGAAGGTTCGTTTTGTCGTATTTTTCAAAGGTTGTGTTTAACAACCTTACCAACCCTTTTCGAATGTTGACAGATAAAGGTCCTAATATATATCTTACTGTTTTCTCAGTCATGTATAGATTGCGTTAGTAGGTACTCTATAAATTGTCCGATTTCGGTGCGTACCCTTTATTAGGTAGGCAAGTCGGCACCGCTTAACCGTATCGCGTGGCCGTAAATCAAGCAGGAGCATAATCAACCACCGCCTGAATCGTAATCCTATGTTAAGCTTCTCATCCCTGTATCTGTCTCGCGTGCACAATACCTAGCTTTAGATCAGCGCTTACATAGTTCGTGTGCTATACAATTACCTTAATGTATCATAAATACATAGCATCTATACGACCCTATAAAACGGAAACCTAACTACATTTCGATCGTAAAACCATACCCGTTATCTTTGTTTACTGCTGCTATACAAACAACGTCGGCAACATCCACGTTTGATATTTACTCGTAGCGTTTATTTGCTCATCAAATTATCAATTGATTTTATTGACGAATTCGCGCTAAAGTAAAGTTACTCATCAATCTATGTTTTGCACTGATTTATAGCACAGCTACATCTCTTAATTCGCTAAAGAAATAGGTGTAATTCTATTAACATATTTTTTTTATTTATTTAATACTCTTGTAAGGTAATATTGTAGCTTATATAAAATTTATATACTCCATATTGTGTATAAATAAATGTTTAGACTGGATCGTATAATAAAACACTGTTTTAAATCCTTTTACAAAGTATATTTGTTTGGTTGAAACTATTTCATATTAATCTATATGGTGCTTTTGCAACGTCCGCTAAAGATATTTACTTACTAGATAATAGTGTTACGAATTGTAATATGATTAAATTCGCTCAGACTGAATTGAAATTTAATTAATTCATGTATATAGGATGTGCCTAAATAATTTGTTGTTGGTGCATATGCACATTGTGAAGGAGCTATGTTTCGTATCGTGTTAGACACACGCTTTGTCCGTCCCAATCCTATCGATATCAATATACTGACTACTAGACTATCAATGAGACAATTGTTGCAAATATGAATACATTCTAAGAGCTTACATTACTATGTTACAGCTGTTACATAATGCAAAGCTCAGATATTTAGTCTCGGTAAAACGTGTAATTTAATATTACACGGCCAAAAGTAAGAAAAACTGAACAAAAAAATTTATTGAGTGACACGTAATTTTCGTAATTAATAAACGATGTAATGTCTAATACGTAAATGAAATAGGAAATGAATTTTTCAATATTCTTTGTTAAAACAGATTTAAAATTTCTAGCTCAAATAAATTTAATTTCATACTTTTACCGTACTTCATCATTTTTTAAATTACAAAATTGATTAGACTGGGTTCGGCCACAAATAAAAACAATGAGCGTAATCATAATAACGAAGGAGCAAACATTAGACCGGTTCTCTGTTCGAGCTTCGTTTAATGTCTACAGCGGGTCTAAGAAATTCTCGTTCCCTTTTTATTGTGTCAGCTCCTTTTCTACGTCTTTTGTGGTGCCCACTCTCATTCGACCCACGCGCTCAAATACTGTAGTTACGACTTTATTTTAATTGACTCGACGAAACTTTTTATTAGGAGTTTTTCGAATTTGTTGTTTTCACAGGATAATAATTGAGTATTGCAACTTTGCACTAACTAACCTTTCTTTAAAATGGTATGGCTTGGATTTATTTAATTTATACAAATCGTTAAAACCAGCTTAAGATTATAAAAGAGTATTACGTGACACGTATCCACAATGTACATGTGTGTGTGTAGCTATTTGTTCCACTTTACCGATAGTGCGGAAAGTTTTAGGTCTTGCTCCCTTAATTCGGCAACCATTCAAGATTTATGTAACTTTCCGGGATGAAACTGAACTTTTGTGATTTATTGAGGACTCACATGGTGATAGATCGAATTTGTTGACACTGTGAATTGGCTGTTTTAATTGTTTTTTTTTTTGTTCTATTAAAGTTAAAGTGAGTTAATAAGAAAACATTTATATAAAATGAAGCGATATTGCCGGAGTTATTTCAACTATTTCCAATTACTTGGGCTTAGACAAGTACGATGTCGTCGAGTGACAAAGCAATATTCCCGTGCGGGCGGCGTGCGGCGGGCGGCGGGAACTTCGTGGCCTACATTTAGCGCGCCCTCGAGAATCCGTGATGAGGGCGCGCTCGAGTGCACTGCTTGTCGGGGATTACTGTCACGAACTACTAAATATTGCTGTTTGTTTTCTAAGTTTACTTGCCACGGTCTCTCAACTACAACTTTTACGACTAATGATTAAAGTTAATCCTATCGATAGTTCCGACTAACAAAAATACTGAAGAATGAGAGCTCTGGAATTATTTAGAGTAACTTTTTCTATTTTTATAACAAATATTTGATGATTCTTGGATAGAACTAGCGACCCACACGCGAGCTCGTCCCTGGAATGTATGTTTTAAGGGTGATGAGTATATATTTGCAATAAAAAGTTGTTGTTGACTCGGATAACCCAAATATCATTATACAAAAATTCAACAAAATCTGTCTAGTGGTTTTTCGATCTCAGACAAACAGACAAACATTCTAAAAACTTTACAATCGTCTTCTGTATCGATAAAAATGACAATTTGAAATAGCTTAAATAAGCTTTTTAATAAAAATATTTAATGTACAGATTTAGCGGCTCAGTTAAGATTTTATTATATTATGTATCTGTAGATTATTTTGTCGAAAAGTCTTTATCGTTTAAGCTGCTTTACGAATCTAATCCGATAAGATTAATGCATAAATTTTAAGGAAAGTTTTTGAATTAATATTATTTCTAATTTTTCGAGTTAAGTGCTGTTAATGTTATAATCCTTCTACTGGTTATCGGCCAGAAATTTGGCTATTTAGTTTAATTTGAATTGTGGCCATCTACGTATTAAAATTCAGATTATAGAGAATCACTTCTGAAAAACCGTTATTATCTACTGATCACTATAACTGTTGATCAGTAAGGTGAATAATAGCTTAATAATGAAGCAAATATGAAATAAACTAAATATTTCCTTGTCAATCGGCTCATTTTACCGTCTTAATCCTGGACACGGGTTCAGAAATGCAAAAGCTATGGCCGCGCTGGCCGAATGCGGGCTTGCGGACTTCACATGTCTTTCGTGTCTTCACATGTGTTATTGACGATTCAAAAGTGCTTGTAAAAGTCTATTTAAATAAAGAATATTTTATTTGATTTGATTTCGAAAAAAGACTTAATATCTCTGATATCCTTTTTTTTTCACATTTTTGTACTGCAACGTATTGTTAGTGAATAATATTGAAAATGATTTGTATATGAATAATATATACAAGTACAGTAATTTGGAAATATGAGATGAAACTCTGGATTTGAACCAGTGTTACTTGTTATTCTAGTGAACGCGCCCGCATTGGGTACTACTACTGCTTTGATTGTATATTTACTAAATAATTAGATTGAGTGGTTTGTTAGGCGATTTCGAAGTAAATGATAGGTACGCACAAATAGAGAAATTGTATATCACCGTTGCTTTCAGAAAAGTTTAGTTTTGGATACAATTTAATATAATTGTAAAAGTCACCATTTTGTGAGTGAAATTCAAATTATTTCTATACTGTATACACGAACGTACACGTACAAATGAAGTAAAATTTTATTAAACGAATATTTTAGTCATTTAACAAGTGTCCATCTTATGTTTCATTATTAAAATTCAATTATGAGAATGATATTGTCTGAAAAACTGTAATTACATTACTTAAGGTTTTCTAAGTTTCTGTCATATAAAATACAGTACATGTCGAACTAACTAACTTCGCTTGATGACTTTTTATAAAACCGTGTTTTTCGGTAAAGTTCCATTCTTTTAGAGTTTTACATAATATATGATATGTTTTAAAAAGCAAAACCTTATTTGAATACAAAATTTGATACAATTCTTTAGAATCGTTTCTGATTGAATAATTATATATATTCATTCCTAATTACGTTTTGACAGACCTACTAGAGATTTCTGAGAAATGAGATATTTTCTCGCAGTAAAATGTATCCTATATTATGTTGACCAAGATAAGCCGGATATTAAGACACCATAATACCAAACATTAAAATCAAATTGGTTTTCGCGTGATGGGTTTCTAGACAGACAGACAGACAGCGGGCTAAAGTTCTAAAATTTTATTTATTATATTTTATTAAGAAATTCCCAAAAATATTAAATGTACAGATTTGCCTCAGAAGTTGTTTTAGATATAAAGGATTGTTCATTTTTAATATTATAAAATAGTAAGAAAGTATTAATAATAAAATATTGGAACGCGGAAAAAAAAAGTATTAATAATAATTGTTGGGACGACGACATACACGCATTAAGAACTTATGTAAAACATTTGTCAACATGCCCTACTAAGTGCTGGGTAAATATTTCCGAAAGTTATAGAATCTCTCTTCTTAGATCATCAGCCTCTTTCCGATATCAAAAATATGATTTTAATGATTATATAAGTAATGCTATAATATTTTAAAATTAGTATTTGATTTACTTAGAAATTTGTAATAAAGTACTTTAAATCGGACTTAGTATGACACCAAGTGCTATCTTTCGAATTCCAAGCGAGTTTATTTTGCGCTACTTGTTTAAGGCAATGCCAACTGTGCGCAACGCTAATTTATTTTAAAATGTTCGTGACCGCTGCGATGGCAGCTTTTTGTACTTAATGTTTCAAGAATAAATCTATTTATTATTTTTTACGATCTCTATGGGTTATCTCAACCTTAAAAATACAACTTTTATTTAGTTTCTGGTACGATAATATAATATTTTAATCAAAGCAAGCAATAAAAACCCAAGAAACGTTCTCTAGAGACGATTCTTCTTTAGAGATCGCTTCTTGGGTAATGGATGTAGAAAAAGATAAAAGACCCTTTTATTACTTCTTCTTCAAGTAAATCTAAGTCAGGCTATTTAACAATATCTTAACAATATAAAATCTTCATCGCTTGAGTCTCCTGTGTTATTAATGAGATCTCGTCTTTAATACCCCGTAGAATTCGCAAAAATTATGTAAATTTTAGCGCTATTTAATTAGGCTAGAGAGATAATAGTATTACTTTTATGAGCACCTGAAAAATTCAGAGCATGCTGCGAAAATGTTTTAGTATTATACATATTTAATAACTTAGGAGTTAAAATATATTAAAACCCGCGTGTTTGGTTTTTTATTTGATGCGTAAAAGCTCATTTCTTTGAGTTTTTTTGCGTTTGTCACACTTCAAAAGCCTTGTTCACTGACTTAAGAAGGCATTAATGATTTATCCTTTCATATAATAAATTAAAATGCGATACTCGTGCTAATGTTTCAACATTGAAGTCGTACTGGTGCTTTCAAAAAGCCTTTCAAAGATAAATGAAGGTGACCTATGTATTTCTTCATTTCATGGTTTTGGTATGTACCAAACATAAGTTTCGTTGGCTTAGAAAGAGTAGAGGATACAGAAACCTTTTGCGTTAGCATATATGCTAAATATGTAGATAACCTAGACATTTTACTTCTCAGTATAATGTATAATGTTACTCCACTATTGAAGACTCTCTTACAATAAAATATTTACGCTGTAAATGATCATAAGAAAAAACCTAGACTTATTTTTTAAGTGTTAAGTTATTTTCAAATATTTTATCTCGACAGAGTAGAGTTTTCGATTCATATTTTTTTATCGTGCAATATATTTTGCAAAGGATTTTACTTGTCATTAAGTCAGCTATTCACTAAATGAATCTTGATAATTTGAAAGCTTCTAAAGCAGGAACCCCCACGGGAGGCAAATAGCTTTGTCGGAGGGTGGAATTTTCTTAAAACGTCAACTCAACACGGGCGTTTATAGACGCCATAACATCCAGGGACCATCCGCCTCGGCCGCTATAAAAATCATCCAACACTCGGCTGTAATGTCTCTATTTGTGTGTATTTCCTTCAAGTAATTTCGTAACGGTGCTTAATATTTAAACATTTTTATAGATGTTTAAACAATGCTGATTTTTCTCTATTTCACTCGAGCTTTTCCGTGACCATGTTCGTTTTAAAGTATTCGAAACAACCGGAGCAACACCTTTTGTGTTTAATAATCTAAAAGTGTTATAATTATAAGAAAAATAATTTTTACAAATTTTTATGGTAACATTAGAGTGTTAAAATGGAGTAAAATCATTCGCTCGACGCTCTAGGCTTTTAAGTTTAATTAAAACGAAACTTCAACCAACAAACAGTCCGATCTGTTCGCCTTCTGTCCGTCCGACAGTTCAATAAAGGGATTCTAATTGAAAACCCCCAATAACAATTAATCTGTAACAACAGTGCTAACGAAGAAATTACCTTGCTTCCTGTCTTTTATGATAGCACTTTACCGTAGTGTTAATACTTGGCATTTAAATAGGATATTAGTAATTGTTTCTTTATAATTATTACTAACGACTAACCCTCGCTCTGCTTGGGGTTTTCATTAAACCCTGATAACCAGGTCCATCACCTCACTAACGTCAAAATCGCTCCAATGGTTTTCTCGTGATGCAGTCATGGATAGGCAGATAGTCTTACCAAAATTATAGGTACTCAATACTATTGTTTCGGCCTCTATATGGATGACAAAGACATATAGTCAATAAGATTTTTCAAAAAAATATTCTAAGTACAGCTTGGCCTCAGAATTTTATAACATGTATAGATTTAATGATAAATCCTTGATTTCTCGCTTCACTCAGGTGGGTACCTTCTGATATAGTATTTTATATATGTATAATATTTTATAATAGCATCCAGCGATCCTCTTACCGCTCACGCTCCATACTTATTTTAATTACATTTTATTTCGCTATAATTTAGCTCTCTGATGTCGTTTTGAAATGCAACATACCTTTCTCAGTAAAACAAAGTGTGGCAACAGCAGTTTTACAGTAGAAACGATGAAACACTCAACGTAGCACTTTTCATTTCTTTTTTAATAAACGACGAACTCTTCTCTCGTTGCTGAATTCTAACGCAAGAGTGGACGGACAGACTTTCCGACTTCCGCATTTTTATTAACATTCATAGAAATGCTGCTTCAAACTAGAATTGGTATATGCCTGAAACTCGTACTGTTCAAGTCCCTAAGAATTTCATAGGTTAATAAAATCCTTTTCTATATGAAAGGTCCTGCGTGATAAGGATAACTGAATAAAATTTGTAAAATAAGTTCTGATTTTGCACGAACTGTTACACAGCATATGGGTCGGGATATCTTTGGCGTGGCTATTTTATTAACCTTAGTCGGTATAAACTGTGGTCTATTGCGTAAATTAGATAAAAATTACAGTAAGGAGATTTATTTTTGTAAATACAAAAGTACGAACGTACATATATGTACATATTTTCTACGTTGAAATTATATGAAATAATAAATTATTTACATACATTATGTACTTATGTATCCTGTGAGCTGACTTGACAAATATATATTATGTTATTCTTAGTACTAAATGTAGGTATGTACCGCTTCGGTATCTTCTCTTTAACCCATTTAATGGCCCGGCCCGTCATCGGGTCGGTGACGTCGCGAGCAAAAATATTATATAGATCTTTTTATTCGTAATTTATTTATGTATGTAAAAATGAACTAAATCTAATCTCAATATTCTTATAGCTTTAAATTTAGTTTTTTATTTAAAGCGAAAAAAGTATAAATTCTCTGAATCTAAATACGTAATGGTCTTTTTAGTACTTGAAAGTACTGTCGAACACTCCCAAAATTCATCCCTTAGGAGCTGAAACCCGTTAAGTCTGATTTGGGAGGAAAACGAATTTCAAAAACGTGTTACCACTTGATGTGGCGTTAGTAAATTTTTAATGTCTAAGTAAATCTATTATGTGCTTTAATAAGATCTAAATCACTTCTGTTAACAAACTCGTCTGTACATGTTTTATATTATATTATGTACATCGTCCATTTGTAGCCCTCGGTTAACTTTCCGGGTGTAACGAGATAGCATCAGAGGGGAATACTCATTTCTTTTATCATTCCTTTTTGTCTTAAATTCTGCTTCTAAAACACAACTGTATTCTTGCGCACGGTATCGGTAGGTTATTGTCGAATTGGTCGACGGAGGAAATCAGTCCTGGGCGTGGCTCCGTGAGTAATGGAACTGCGAGCATGAGGAGGGTCCACTTATGTCAAGGAATGGTATGATTGATAATGTTTTTCCAAGTAAAAACACTGACCCTTTGTAACATTAACAAATATATTGGATACAAATATTGTTTTGCGAAAATGTTTGCTGACGTCCTTGGAACTAAAACCTCTCATTTTCTGTGACAGCAGTAAGATTACTTATTTCATGTTAGAAAAAATACAAGGACAGTTTGGCTGACAGATAACGTAGTAAAATGTACAGTGTATGGCAGTATATGTACAGTAAACATAAAATAATATTACTTCAGATTTGATTCATTAAGCAGTAGAATCTAATTACACTTGTGGTAGTGAGAACTAATTACAGTAATGAACTGATTCAGATCTGATCATTATATAAATGACCAACGGTATCATCAAATCGGTAATTTTGATCTATGGGTTTAATTTAGTCTTTGAAGTTGATATATTATTAAATTTGTAAATTAATAACTAACTGTCAAATGATAAAATTTATTTTATGAAACTATTTTTATATATTTTATTCGTCAAATGTTTTAATTTTATTTAACATAGATATTTACATTTAATTTTTTTCGTTATTTTCATTATGAACCCTTACATATCCTGAATATTTTTTGTGGGTGTCGACAATAAAACATAAACTAAAGGAAATATAGCAAAGAATTACGTTTAGAAAAACAAACAACCTTTTGCACTCTAAAATTATGAAAAACCTTTTGAAAATTAAATGAAAGATGGAAAATGATGATCTTCGCTAACTGATGTTCTATAGTTACAAACTTTACAGTAAATATTTTACAGTGTTGAACCGAGTACGTACATGAAATATAAGTTGCATTTGCTAGGGCGAGTAAAATTAGCTAACGTTTAAAGTTTCAAGGTTCGGTTAATTATTGAGCTTGTAAACGGTCGGTGTTGGCGATGAGTGGCTAATGACTTGAGAGGAAGTCTAATTGGTACATGTACATGAAACATGAAACATAAAGCGTATGGAATATATGCTTTATGAAACAATAAACTCTTAATCATTTAAAATGTAGGTATTCAGTAGTATCCCAGTGCAAGCAGTGGTAGCTCAGAGGTAACGTGCTTGCTTAGATAACCGAGTGATGCGGGTTCAAATAAGGGTCTTGCACCTCTGATATTTTCATGTAGAAATCATTTCTAACATGATTACCACTCGTTTATGGTGGACTATAGTCTGATTCCCCATTTTATTACATAATCATATTAAATAAATTTCAAAATATTTGGTGTCATTATCAAAAATAATAGAATGTCTTTTAACATATCCATTAATACTAGACTCAGTGTCTACCTTATGTAAATTGACTGCATATAAGGTATGCTGCATAGAGAGTAGGTTCATTTCCAGTAGTGGGATTTTCAATGGCCTAAATTATTATAATAATTATTAAAATCATTAAGAAGCTTACGAGTTACGACATTACAGCTGATTGATTTATCGTTATTATAGAAATTTGTAAACTGGATCCCTTTGAAGTAAGCTTGAACAAGAAAGAGTGTTTTCAACTTTGGAAAACCAGCCCCCCAGGATGTGAACAGGTTTGAAGTTATATGGAAGTTATTTTTTAAGTCAAAAACTAGAGTTTTTTTATAAAGTTACTTAAGAATTGAATTCGACGAGCAATTTTAAAAACTTAGCTACTTACTTTTGTTCATCTTAACACTTTTTCTTTTGTGGCGTACAGAGAAGAAATATAGTAACTAGTTTGTAGTTAGTATTGTTTCGATTCAAAAACTTTTACTTTACATTATTTAAAACCACAGTTTCTAGTTTAGGAAATAGCTGGATTTATTAATACTAGACCATTATTTATTCAGTGTTAACAATATTAGTCGCATCTCGTTTTAATTGTTTTCTTAAGTAAAATATTTGAGTTAAGTCAACTTTATCATGCTAGCATTATTCATCTTATATGCATGAAAAATATCACAAGAAGTGTGTATATTATCGTTGGAAGTAGCTTTCAGGTGTGTGTTACTTTAAGGACTAAGTCCCTAGATGTCTTGACACCGTAACTATAACGTAGACGCTTATTCAGTTATCGATAATAACTATAAGAAGTCAATTGTTAAAATGAATGATATACGTAGTTTTTTAATATTCAAATTTTCAACTGAATTGAATGAAAATAAAATGCATCTTGTGAGCGAGAAAGCTGTGCAATAAAGCATTTTATTCATGCTTTGAATTCGCGATTTTCGTTTAGCAGCCTGGCGTTGGCATTGTGACCAAAAATAACAAAATAGTATAATTTTCTATTTATTTATCGAATACTGCAAATTTATGTAAATTTTCCTGATTTATGTGGCTGTAGTGTGGTTAGGAGGATACGCTGCTTTCCAAATTGAGAACTATAGGCTTATTCAAAATTATATTCGCTTATAAATAATGCGTGCGAATCAAAAAAAAAGAAGGAAACGTATGTTTACAACCTATCAATTAATTATAACAACAGAACATAGTTGGCAGTTTGGCATTTAATCTCTAAATGTGACATAACAAAAATAAAATGTTGACTTCATAATATTTTTTTATTAAAAAGTTCGTACATCTTTCCATTTTTTTTGCATTTTGTGGGAAATGTAAGTGTCGTTAAAGATAAGACAAGACATTTATCTACAGAAAAATTCAAAGAACTCAAGCATGCCTTATATTTTTTGAGATCATTCTGTCAAAAAATGTACGAGTATAATTGTATTCCGTTTCTCAAAAACATGCGTATCTTTTCTTATAATCTACATCAAATTTTGTATTTCAAATTTTAATTTTGTATTGTATTATGAAAAAGCTTAATTCTACAAAACGACTTGCGAAGTTATGCTTATAATATAGTTTTTAGTGGAAAATTACAGAACATTTTATTTATTGATTAATAATAAAGTCTTGTACTCGTAAGTCAAGTATTCGTTTCTTAATTGAATCACAAATTGCTATGTGGATTCTTTAGTGTCAAGACTTCAGATTGAAATTTGTTAAAGTTTCGTAAAGTAACCAAGTTTCATTTTGAAGTTGTAGGGTGAATATTAACGACTTAGGTTGTTTTACTTTTGCTTTACAAGTTGCCCATTTATTCAGATAATTAATATTAATAAAGAACACAATCTACATTAAAATATTTAAAGTATATATAAATATTCAAAGTATATTCACTTATCTTCACATTGCATCGCATCAGTCAGAGGGGATGGGATGGCGATCGCATTTCAACTCTCATCAATCATCATTATTTTTAAAAAGTATGATTTATCTCATTTCAAATGTATGTTGTAATCACACTAATATTAAAACTAGCAAGCTTATGAGTGGGTGTGGTTTATGTTATTGTTTCACACTGGTTGAACGAACTTCAGTGAAATTCAGACTGAAGCTAGATGACATATAAACTTTTATTGACGTATCTATCTCGCAGGTGCAGCCGCGGAAATTTGTTGTAGAAAATTATTATAGTTTATATAGCGCTATATAAAAATATCTATGTATTAGTATATGTATTAACAAATTGTATCATAAGAATAAATCGCCAATTTAATTAGGTATTGTATTTGTCTGTAAATTTCTAATAAAATGTTGTTTAAAAAAATACGACGTTTGTCGAATGTACTGATTATTTGTTATTATTTGAGGTTATGTTTGAAAAATTGGAAGAACGTTTGATTTTTGCTTCTGACAATATAATTTTAGTGCAGTGCGTTGCGAGTAATGAATTTATTATTATAATTGTTTATATTTAATTAATTTAATAAAACAACTCTTGACTCTTAAAACCCTTACCTTGAAAGGTGTCAACAATGCCAATATATGAGAATTAATTACGCAACGCACTGCATCATATGTGCCGTAAATATTGGTGCGGTGGCTAGAATTACATAGTAACTTTTAGCGTACGTCGAGTTGTCGACGCTAATGCCTCTAAATTTATGGTCATTGCTCAGTATGAGATAGTTAGGAAATGTACAATGTGACATATTGTGTATTTTGTTATACTTATGCACGCACGATACTCATAGGGGAAGTCATTGTTAAATCTAAACCTCGAGAACCAATTTGTCACCGACACGTCTTTGATAAATTGTCCCTTAATTAATGACTACTATTGTTATGGATGTTGCTAGTGTCCGCTAAGTTGATGAGTAAAATTAATCGATCGTCGATATGTACGAATAAAATATATACTACTATCATAATAAATAACATACCACTAATGTCAAATAAGTAATTTTTGGTGCTGCTTGCAGCCTTCCAAACTTATTAATCTCGATGATCCCAGATTTTATTAAAACATAAATCAGTCACAGTCGCAATATATAACACCAAAAAGTCGCAATTTGAAATATACAGGCTATTATATTATCAGATTACCCGAAAACAACATGGTAATATTCATCATGCCAAGGCAATGTGATAAATAAGGAAGTTCAAATTATTTACTTCGCTCTAAGTAGCTTGTCATTATTCCCCAATTTATCTAATTGGATCAACAGAATATAGAATGCTTATCAAGATTTCACAATCTCCACGTAGTTATGTAAATAAAATATTATACACATAATAAAAATAAATATAACACGGTAGGATCTTGATAACTTTCTAAGCTTTTAACTTTCCTCATCCGTCGTCGTAATTACCTATATTTGTTAAAAACATACATACATAGATCTTCTAGAGTATATTACGTACAACCATTTTAATAAATTACAAAATTCTTCTCACGAGCGTAAAATTGTCACACAAAACGGCCTATCGAATCATCTTATTACGAAAAGAGCCAGAGTGCGGAACTAATTGCGTTTATTTTGTAAATAAACCAGCTTTTCAGTGGGAAACGTTTCCGTTATACCTTTAATGTTAGTCGTAGCGCTGGATGTAAGCAGGTGTTCCAATAAACGTAGTGGGTGGGTTCTTTCAGCTCACGTTCTCAGACTCGTAACAGCGAGGCACTTCGGTTATATGAAATACCGTTTTTATAGTTACTTATTGTCATGAATATGGCAGCCGCATTGAATATTTACGATTCTCTTTATAAATATTTTTTTCTCTTTATCTTGTTTAGAAAAAAAAATGTTACATTGAATTGTAACGACAAAATATCTGAATGCTTCAAATATGTAAATTATAAGGCACGTTCACTTTTTTCTAGTACTTCGACAAACTAATTCAAGTAAAATAATTCTGTCTGATAATAATCTACTGAGGACTTAGCCAAGTTGATATGTCGTTGATAAGTGAAGTTGCTACTCGTAGAACTAGTTTATCCATATGGAATAGTCAATAGATTAATGAATCTGTTATATGCTTTGCAACGCTTCTTGATGGTACTTGTATATTATACATTTATATTTTACATACATCATTTTTTTTTATCATCACTGCAAACTTGTCGTCAGAGACGTTTGGGACAATTTGTAATGATGTGCCAGCGGTCGCGGGTTCAAATCCCGCTGAGCGAATGTTTGTACTTTAGCCATGGGTTTTTATATTTAGATGATATATATGTTGGGACATTATTACAACAGCGCCATCTAGTTCCGTGGTAAGCTACGTTACGTGCTTGTGTTACGGATACTAGATAGTTGATATACTACATATATAAATTTTAAATACATATATGTTATAAATATTAACATCCATGGCTGGAGTACGAACATTCGTGCTCAACAAATGAATGCCCCCAGCGGGACTCGAAAACGCGACCGCTGGCGCAGAAAGTAGGGTCGCTACCAACTGAACCAAACGTGTCGTATGTATTTATATATTTATTTGCAAGTGAAAGTCCCGTCAACATCGGTCCAGCCGTTTCAGAGATTAGCCAGACAGACAAAAAAATATTATTTTTTTATATAAGTACCGTATATGCTTACTTTCATATACATACATTTTGCAAAACTATTAATTTGAAATTAAAAACAGACACTTCAATTTTATTTATATGTAGGTACTAATGCGGTAATGGCCAAGACAGTGTCCATATTTGTGGTTAAATAACCTACCCCTAAATAACCCTAGTAACTGGATATTTCTCTACTTTTAATCGTAGAAGCGATTTTGGCAGATGCTTGTAAAGTGGATGACTGCAATAAGAGGAATATTGGATAGAGGTACTTTTAATGGGTACTTGTAATTCCTTTGAATTTGGTTTAATTTTGGTGAAACCTCACCACAGTGACTAGAATAAAATATTTTAAAATACGCTTTTAACAGTTAAGCTCTATAAACTGAACAAAATTCATAATTAGTATTTTGCTACGTTTCTATGCTATAAAATATATATACAAGGAAATTACCTATGTTGGGCTAATTAGGTATTTTACCAATATTGACTATTGTGTATTAAAAAAATATTATTTTTTTCTACTTAGCAACCCATTTTGGGAATAGGTACTTCTCATTTAAAATTTTAATGTCATTATCATTTATAACATGCCCATATAATGAATAACAATTAGATTCTCGAAAAATATATGCTTCGTACTTTTACGCTTCCATTTATCCTCTTATTTTTTGTGAATGTAAAGTGTAACTAAAACTTACAAAAGCAACGTATGAATAAAAATTCGTAATTCAGAGGTAGATGTACATCTTTTACATTCACGGTAATAGAGTTACGTATGAAAGCGTGGAAATTGTTGAATTCGACTCTCGTACATTTTCTGGCTGCTAAATCTAGTATATCCTGTTACGAATAAACTACATAAAATAGCTGTGTATATCGTCTCAGTAACTCTAAGTTGCCGGCGTTAAATCTTCTTAAGCCTACCTTAATCCTCCTACCTATTGAGCGCATTTTCTTGTGTTCAAATATGGCGGCTATAAGCTAAAGTATCAACGTATGCACATAGAATCAGGAAATCTGGAAGTGATATATAAAAATATAAGCTTCAGCTTCAGATTTTATGTTCTTATCTTCCACAGCAAAAATCGTAGTACATAAAGAGCAATAAAAAGAATATATATCTATAGAGATACTCGGTAGTTATAAAACCGTAGCGAACTTCAGTATTTGCTATTTTTAAGACTGGTTCTCCATTATATATATCTAACATCCACTGAGCCTGATTAGATGTGTAACAGAAATTACAATATTTGTACTTTTTAGATAGTTTTTTTTAAATTTAAAAAATCTATTTTTTAAGAAGGTTTTGGCATAACGATTTCTATTATTAACTAAAAGGATAAATAATTCATTTAGTAGACCAATTAGAATCAATTAGAATATTTATATCCTTTTTTCTGAATTTCAACTACATATATTTATTTCAAGTTTTAAAGTCCAACTAACTAAGGAGCATTTCTAGGAAAATTATTATACTGACATGTGTGCGTGCTGGGTCGTTTACATCGAAACCGAGAAACTTTGTACAAAGTTAGTCGCGTAATTACATTTGAACATCCCATACTTGAAAAGTTATCTACTCAGTTTGGGGGGCTTTATTTCTAGTCGAGTTGACAAGTTTTGTTCGATTGGCTAACGCTGAAAAATGAAATAAAGTTGTGTTCAAGCGTGAAAACACAAAGCAATAGTTTTGTGAGAAGTCTCCTGTGGCAAATGCAGTCGACAGGTGTTGTTCGCCGCCAATGCTTACAACATACGTGACTCCGAAACAATGACTCGTAAGAAATAATATGACATTATTGTGTTATTTCAGTTGACTTTACCACGTATTGTGTATAAACTTAACACTTTTATCTCGCACTATAGTACTTATATTGCCATTATGCATTGTTCTTCTTATTTATTACTTTAAAATAAATATAGGCTTTAGTTAGTTGCAGTACTGGTTATAAGCTACATGGCTATCACTGGTATTTACTTAAAGCTTGTAATATCTTAGTGCGTGTCACTCAAAACTGTTGTTAATACAGTGATTATTTGGAACAATCAAATAAACATATTAGCAACAGCCTGTGCTTTGACCACTTTTTTAATTCGTAACTGTGGGAGTGTAGAGTACCCTGTAAACGTTGAAGAACGTATTTCAATAATTGAATTGAAGAACTAGTCTGCTCAGCAGTATGATTAGGTAATACAAATGTAAAATTAACCCTAAAATACTGTTTATTGGCGCTTGAAAAGGTGGATTTGCAATAAATTCTATTTAGTGTATATTCACTAGCACTCTGACTCTTCTTCATTTCTCCTTTCATCGTAGTTAGTAGTGTCAAATTTTATTCCTCATCGTTTATCAAGTTTTGTCAAGAGTTAGGTCGCGAAATGTATACTTTCATACACGTAGGATTAGGTTATAGTCTTCCATACTGGCCAAATGTAAGTTTTTAGACTACATATCTTCTCCGGGAACGAATTAGATTTGTATTTCCGTTATTTTATAAGCAAGTGGTGATTATGTTGAATCATAAGATTTACAGATGAATCTAACACACATGCGAATCTCGCGTTTTCAACTCGCTTTACTCTAATTTCAAAGCGAGCGTGCTCAAGGTGCTTATTTGTAATTTACAAACATCGTTACCGCACTTTTATACGAGAAAGCGAAGACGGGAATGTCAATGTAAATTTTAGTATCTTTTTGAAGGTATCACGTTAAATTGAACTAGAATTTCTTACCACCACATATAATAAATATTCTTCTTTAAACACACCTTTAACAAATATATTATGAACGTAAATCTAAAATAATTTAGTAAGTAATAATATTTACTCATTACTTTAAATATATTACAATGTTTTTATTACGAGTACAGATTTATACCTAGCATACTTTTTAAAATATAAGATTTTAAAAGTTTGAATAAAATTGAACCTGAAATGAAAATCAATTCAAAAACGATAGCTACAATTTAAAAGACGCCGATTTCAATTTATGTATAATTTTCGCTCGATTGAAAGTAATGCAATTGCATTGGTAATATTGAAGCTCGCCAAGAAGTTTCTTTTAGTTTTCTATTATCTATAAGTACGTTTTCAATAGAAATGTGAGAAATGGATTTAAAATATCTACTGAGTATTAATGAATTGAAAAAATGTGATATTTGTTGTATAGCTATTCGACGACAATATGTATTCAAAAATGAACAAAATATTTGTGCAGTTTTTGTGTTTTGAACTAACTGTAGCTGAACTTTGTTTTGCTGAGGCAGTAAATGTTGAATTTAGTTGACTATTTTACAAACTGCTTTTACGAAGCGATTTTGCGTTAACGCAAGAGTGGGTACAAACTAGCATATAGCACACTTTTAGAAAAAAATCTTGGAAGTACTAAAATAAAATATCATAAGCCCCATTAGATTAAATTGTTTATTTTGTGATTATTACTATATTGATTTTTTTTATTTCAGGTAAGCTTCAGAAATAAATATTTATCAGAATTTAACAGTAAGTAATAGAATTATAATATTTTTAGGTATAGGTACCTATTACTGACATCGTAATATAAAATTTCCTTATTTCCTTTTTCATTGAATAGTCTCGGATCAGCAAATTTAGCTAGTTTGTTCGGCTTCGATACGGAAATTCGTCTAATGAAATAATTCTACATTGGGTTCTTCAAATATATAAGTATTTGGTAGGTATATCAAGCCGTTAACAGGTCGATTATGCGAACCCATCAAGTGCGTACTCGAGCGAACCGGGACCTCTCCGCCGTGCCTAATGACGGGTCACGCATTTAAATAGCCTGATTCCGTTTCGATCGCTTTACGTTTACATTCACATGAAATTAATTTTCGTCATTTCACATACAATTGTAAGTGAACAGATACCCTAGATTCATGAACAAGTGTTTGTCTGGTTAAGTAAAAATACATACATCGGAACATATAACCTCCTCCTTTTTGGAAGTCGGTTAAATATGACATGATTCATTTTCAACATACATAAAACTTCTACTGAAATATTTGCATTTTTTGCATTTTTGTTATTGTGAATACTTACAATAAGGTTCATTTGAATTTTATTAACATTTTGGTTTTAACTTTTGGTCGAAAGTTGGACATTGATTACTTACTGCCAAAAATAATGAAAATGGATGCTGAACATAGTCAGATAAAAATTGTTTAACGTATCCATGCTCTCAGTTTTAATTAAAACTGTAAATATAATTTCATTGGACATTTTTTAAAGGATTTTAAATATTGTACACACAATGTTACTTATTTCGTATTTTATATTGTCAAATATTTCGAGTTTATTGAGAATTTAACAAAGGCACAACTTGAAATTTATATATTTGAATCGGAGTGAATACATATGAGGTATCGTATCTGCACACTGCAGTACTTACTTTTATTGCTTAGCTGCTGTGTGCGCTAGGATTTGTGGATTTAATATGAAACGTAAAATACGGCGTTTAATTGATTAAATTTTTGATAATATGAGAATTTTAGAAAATGTGCCAAGTGCAAGAACGAAAACCTTGTTTAATGTGTCCAAATTGTATATGAAGTTGGACTGGAGGTAAGTAAATCGAAACCTTAAAAGATTTACTGAAACGATGAATCTGAAAATAATAATAAATGCTATAAAATATTTTCAACCGACTTCCAAAAGGAGGAGGTTATCAATTCGTCTGTATTTTTTTTTTTTTTTTTTTTTTTTTTTTTTTATGTTTGTTAGCTCATAACTTTGAACTGGGTGAACCGATTTTGATGATTCTTTTTTTATTTGAAAGGTAGTGCTTCCCATGTGGTCCCATTTTAATATTTTCCAGTTCTGATAATGGTATCCATGAGAAAACCATAAAATTCTTAAATTTGCATTAAGTATTTGCACGACAAATGGACGAATAACTTAATATCACGCCAACCGATTTCGATGATTCTTTTTTTAATGGAAAGGATATACTTCAAGGGTAGTTTGATGAGAGTTTGGTAAGGTTCTGATGATGGGATCCATGACAAAGTATCGGAACTCTTCAATGCTTAGGAGCAAATTAACTATGCTCGGCCGAATCTTTTATAGGCTATATGGATATTTGATTCACGTACCGTAACTGATGATGGAAGGTACAACTCCTCAACGGTTAGCAGTTTAAAGAAAATTCTTTCAATATAATACGCAATTATGGACCGATAGTTGTATACTTTCAGGCTATTAGGTTTACCTCATAATAGAAGGTAAATTTTTATAGTCATTAACACAATACGTATCTACTTTCCGCTAAAAATTTAAAAATAAATTATTTTTAACAAAAAAACAAAAACCGACTTCCAAACTTAATAAATCTAAACTAAAAAGTAGAAAATAATACTTTCAAGGACTTTGTTAATTTTGAAGTCGGTGCCAGCCAAAGCAAAATAACTCTAAATAGATACATAATTGATTAATCTATCAATTTGTAAACATAATCAAAATACCTGGCTGGCACCGACTCCAAAATTAACAAAGTCCTTGAAAGTATTATTTTCTACTTTTTAGTTTAGATTTATTAAGTTTGGAAGTCGGTTTTTGTTTTTTTGTTAAAAATAATTTTATTAAATACAACTTGTAAAGTTGTTTAGTGTTTTAATATTTTACTTTCGTCGTTGGATAGGTATATATTATGTACTTAGTATAAAGATTTGCACCATATAGGACAGACTTACTTTTTAAAACCCTAATAAGCCATTTTTTGCAAATCATTATCCGGTGAAAATAATTAACTGCCTGACTCGGCGTAATTTTTAAGTTCCTACTCGAGTCTTAAGGCCATTACAAAGTCCTTATCCCATCGACTTAAGCCACAAGCTTATATCGCTTCTTAAATATGAGTGGAAAATCTTTAATCAATCTCTGAAATGTATTTGAAACCCGTTTATATTAATGACGTGGAAAGCTGAAAACAATTTGAAATGAAAAGCAGAATGAATGAAATCCTTTTAGCATGCATTAGCATGCGACTACATAATTTGGACGGAGCGGGCGTCATTGTTTGTTAGCGGTAATTTATATTGTGCTTTGCGAAATTAGCGAGGCCACAGCAGCCCAGGTGGTGCCCGAGGCCATTAACACGGGGATTTAGTCTGCGGAACAAGGACTTTAACTAAGACCGCGTAATCTTTTGTGTAATTGTCGTGCCCATTAAAAATGTATTAAGCTCCGTGTCCTTAATTTAATCTGTGCAGATCTAGCTCTTGTTGTAGGACTCAAAAATTAAAGTTGATACTTACCCTCCGTTAAAAAAATATTATAACAAAGTATAAACATTTTTGAATATGTAAGTGTATCAATTAATGGTCATTGTGTATTATTAGTATACATACAATAGGTATATTTTTCATTTAGTTTGCCAAAAAACTTGCAATACAGGAAACAAAAAAAAAATTCATCAATCTACCAATATTAACGACAACATCTCATAATCAGTTGTAACAATATCCTGATGGAATGCATGTATGTATAAAAAAACTCATATTATATTAACCTTTTGAGCAAACACATTTTGCGAGGTTTGTTTAAAACATGAGTTGTATAATTTATAAAGACACTTCGTAAGAGAATTGGGAGATGTATGTATCTAGGGAAAATTCTTATTTTGGAGCAGCGCTGGGAACGAATTACTGTTCGATTTTCAATTGAGATTTTCTATTAAATTTGCCCGCTCGTTCTCGGAAGGTTATTATGAAGAGATATGAACGTACCATTCTCTCATTTAATATACTTAAAGCCGGAATTTAATAAAAACAGCCAATCAAAGTTTGATTGTATTTTCTTTTACATCAAAGCTTTGGGAAACGTGACTGATGTCTTACAATATATTGCTAATGTGTTACAGTTTTGATATCTTTATTACGGAATATACACAAAATACATTTTTAACATTGTTATATGCTGTTGTCTTGAATGTGTAGGTATCGTAAAAAAAGTTTGATCCTAAGAACTTCTTAGTTAAATCATTCATATTTATGTGCACATCATAATGCCCCTGGCAACAAAAAGAATTTTTTTTAAGAGTTTTATTCATACTTTTTTTATGATCATGATAATAGATTTAGACGACTCTTTTAAGAATCTTAATACAATATTCTTTCCCTCAAAAGGTAACCAGATTTTATTATACTCACACAACTTACCTTAATAATATCACAATTTTTTGTCAAGTTAAATGATTTATTTAACAAAGGTCCTAGCACAAAATGTTGACAAGGCTTACTTAATTGGTAATTCCACAATCTTTTGCTTTTGTTGTTACTTTCAATTTTTCCAACGACAATTTTAGCCTGAAAATAATACTTTGTAAATATATATTATTCTACAATTCATTTCCTTACAAAACGTCGATCTTACATTTTTTACTGGACAATCCTTTGAAAAATCCAAAGTGTAGGGGATGTCAGACATGTTACGAATGCTGTCAATACGTATCATACCGCATTCTTCTCTTTTCGGCCCTTTACATATTTCATATGTTAAAAACTCAACTTTGTATGGTCCCTGTGACAAAGATATTTAAAGTACTCGTAGCACAACTACATGGAATAAGAAGCTTATTTGCCAAAAAATTATAAAATTAAACTGCGCTATTTCTTCTACAAGGTTCTATACTTTAAAAGGTTATATTAGTGAAATTTTCTTATTTTATAGGTATATTACAACGATAATGTAGGTAACAAATTCATTCTTAAAAATATTAAATCGAAAAGTTTAATAAAAAAGAAAATTGAAAAGTTACATTATAGATTGTACGATAAAGATTATGCTCTAATTGCAAACTGTGTTGTAAACAATAATTCCGAGAAACTTTAATATTAATATAATACGAATATTAAATAATAATACAAGGATAGTTCCCAATAAATGTTTTTATGTGTTTTACTTGCTGTGTCAGTAAAAGTAGTACTTAAAGTACCTAATACTAGTGTTAGCTTTAACGTTATTTAGCTAATAATCACGAAAATTTACAAACGTGGCCCAGTGTAAGAAGTACTAGTATTCCGTTGTAGGAGTTCGACTTAAAAAAATCTAACTTACTCGAATCTGTAGATTAAAAATATTCTGGAAAATCTTACTGAAATAGTAATTATTATAGGTACAGAGGCTGAATCTATAGTTTTTAAAATGTATGTCTGTCTGTCTTTCTGTGACCGGTGTCATATATTATGCATTTTGATGAAATTTGGTATGATGATAGTTGCTTATCCGGGTCAGGATATAGGGTACTTATTTCTGCTGGAAAATATTTCATTTTACAAATCTAACCACTAACCGGTACAAACCGGCTATAAAACATCACACGCGGGAAATGCTACTCTAATAATAAAACTTAAAAAAGAAAAGCAATATTTACATATTCTTTTTGTTCTTGACTCACTATCGAAACAAGTGCAAATCCAAATAGCCATATACAGAAGAAATGGAGGAGTCCGGTCATTTTCTTTTATTCTTTGTTCTTTGTTGAAGCTATAGTGGAAAAACTGATAAAATAGTACTGAAATGATCTACTCTGCTGTAAGTAGTGAAACTAAATTTGTTTAATAGTTGATTGTTAATTTAAAAAATAATTTCCTGTTTTTTGTTATAATCAGTATTATCATTGTAATATAATCAAGGTCAAATGAAAATTCCTATTGAATTTTACTGCCGCTGACTATTATTTTAATTATTCAATTTGTATTTGATAGGTTGGAATCAGATTTATTTTTCTGTATATTTTTTGATACTATGAAGTAAACATAAAAATACAATTATTTTTGAATTGACTCGTAAATTGTTTTGAAATATACAGAGTATTATTGTCGTTTTTAATGCTATATTCTAAAATCATCCAATAAAGCGTTGGCTCATGCCTGTCTTTCTTTTACCAATTACAAAAATTGAAGATTCATAACTTTAAAGTGCACTGAAGATAGTGTATTTAAAGCTCAGCGTCGTATAATTCGTTTATGAGTATTTTTTGTAAGATGAAAAAAAATCCGTTTCAGTATAAAAAGTGAAAACCACATAAAAACAACTGAAAAATCTAAAGTTAAAACCTGTTTATTTTTTATGAAATTCACTAACCGCTAACATAAACTTAGGGATTAACGTTAAATATAGGTACGTAAAAGTATATCCCGTTATGATATCAATTTTCTTTATTTGATCACATAATAATAATTTGTGGATATAGTATTACATTTTTTTTATTAATTAAATAGTTATGTATTGACTCTCTAGTCCTGTTACTTTATATATTTTTTATGTTCTCACTATCCATGTTATTCAAATATCGTTCATAAAATTTTCTATCTACATTTATTTTTATTTGCGGCATCCTATCTAACGAATTGCTTATATTCATAGCCTTATTTCCACAGCGAACTTTGCGGATAGCTTAATGCGTTTCACCATTAAGTGTCACCTGTGACATCAACTATTCTTCACTCGTGTACTCGTTGACTTATTTATATTCCAGCACCATTTTATAATAAGTGCTCGTACTGCTAATTAAAAGATGGGAATATTTATAACTGATGAAAATACACTATAAGTAAGAAGTAATACAACAAACGCGTACATGAGTTTGTCTTTTTATCACAAACACAAGAAAAACAATGTGGAACTAGGACAAGTCACGGACAAGGACAGTTATAAGAAAGTACAAAAGTGATCTGTTATTATTAGTGTACGTGAAGATTATTATGAGATTGCTAGTCCGAACTCTTGTATCGTCTACGTACATATATTCTATAGGATGTCTCTATGTGGTATGAAGTATGAACTAAATTATATGTATTTTGCTGAAATGAACAGCAATATACAAATATTTTACTATTAAAAACCAGCAATCATTAAATATACGAATATATCATAAACAATATAATTCATTGATTTTAATGAATTTCCATTGAATACATTTTCTAGTCGCAGTTGTGGGTATTTTAAGCGCATTATACTTTGGGACAAAGCAGTACAATACTCTATATGATTCGAATTGGTAAGTTGTTCTTGCATTTAACCAAATTCTATAGATTACACTCGACCAGACGCTTCTATACTGAATCTGCCCAGACTCGACCTCCCCGTTTGCCGGCTTATGTGGCGATCATTGGGCTTAGTCTAAAATGCAATGAAATGAACTTGTGAGCTTGTCCGCACTCGAAATTTTATTTACGGATTACGTAAATATATGTTTTTAATTTATTTAACTTTGGCGGTCTTTATGTTGTAAAATTTTAATTCCATGCTTGAAGCATTTGAACAAAAGAGGTAAGCTTAACTTATTTATTTAAATCTAGTTAAACAGAAAATAAAAAAAAACATGAACCGCGCCAAGCTACAGGTTATTATTAGCCATCTAATTGCCAAACCCTCCGAGTACAAAAAAATCAAAATCGACCACACCGTTAATACCTTGTTGAAGAAGAATTATTCGCACACGCGCATGAACGTTTAATATTTAAAGAATCGAAAAGAATTCCAAATATATTAATTTAAACTATAAAGTAGTTACAGTAGTAAAAATCACTTTCATAACACAAATAAAATTGCCCAAAATAATTTTCCATTTGATTTTATCTGAAATGACCTAAGAAAATTGGTTTAGATTGTTGTTCACGTACAGCTGTCGAATTTATTAACGGTTTAATAAAGACGTGTACCCGAGCCGGGTTGGATGAATGTGGGCCCTAATATGCTTCGCCTTCGTCTCGACCGCTGTCGGCTCGGTGTAAGGATACTCGTCATATTCTCACCGCAATTTCCCTATTCATATGGATAGTACGCTAGTTTAAATATTATTACGTGCCGTTGCTTAATAAAGTCATAATATTAAAATTTGCATTTACATCTTTCCAGCTTATTATTGTAGTATGCTGTTATATTGCACTTTTAAACAGTTTAGGTACGTATATTTCTGTAATGAAAATAACATTTAACTAAGCAATAAACAGACTTATTGACTCATCTGTACTAATCTAATTAAAACTAACAATACTAAAAGAATATTCTAGTTTACATCTGTAAATCAATCAAATCAATGAGGACACTATAATGCTATTCTGCTGAGAAAACCCAGTCAAACACTCAACAGCCGCTCTTTAATTATTTTTTTTAATTAAAAGCCTCTTGTAGATTAGTAGAAGGTAATACCTACTTGACGTATTACTCTATTTGTATTTTTGCCTATCCTGGTGAAAATGTTATCTTTAGGTTATGTTGCTCGTCTGAAATATTAGGATTTATTCTTTATCTCTCGGAAACAAAATGTAGATGTACCTACTAAGTCCCTTCATATTTTACATTACATAAAGTTAAAGGTTCAGCGTTAAAGTTAATGAAATCAAAAGGAAAAGAGAATAAAATTGTTAAATAATATTTAAAAGAATACTTTTATTCGTAAAGTTTTCTGTAGTTTATATAAAGTACTTTTGTACCGGAACAAAATTATCATACTTTCGTTCAGGTATCTAAGTCACAAAGTTCTCGAGGGATAATGGAGTTAACAGTGAAGGCAGAACACCTATAAATTTAGTAGATTAGCATCTCAATTAGATGACGCTTATCTGACCCATTATCATTTTATTCTTTATTTTTAACTTGATTTCAAATGAGAATATTGGAAACCTACACATAATAAGTTATTTTAAAAAAAAAATTAAACCGACTTCAAAAAATCTGCACTAAAAAGAGAAAAATAAAAAGTAGAAAATAATACTTTAAAGAACTTTGTTAATTTTGGAGTCGGTGCCAGCCAGGTATTTTGATTATGTTTACAAATTGATAGATTAATCGAATATGTATCTATTTAGGGTTATTTTGCTTTGGCTGGCACCGACTCCAAAATTAACAAAGTTCTTTAAAGTATTATTTTCTACTTTTTATTTTTCTCTTTTTAGTGCAGATTTTTTGAAGTCGGTTTAATTTTTTTTTTAAAAATAACTTATTTTTACATTTTTAGTGTGCCTTTTATTTTGCTGATTTAATTATAGTGACTTACTATATGTCACTAATTTAAAATCTGTTTAAGGTTTATATTAAACAACGAGCATACCCATTAACGACGAAAATAGTAATTAATTATCGGGTCTGCCGAAAGGGGGGGGGGGGTGTTGGTGTCCAAAGAGTACTCGATCTACGACTACTGTGTAGCTGTAACTAAACTACGAGCTCATCTTTATGTTTACATTCCCCATACGAAATAGTTTAAATAAACCACGTCCATTATTCCACCTAACTCCTAGAGGTTAATGAGATTTACCTTCTATTATCATATTAACGTAATAGCCTGGAAGAACACAACTATCAATCTATATGTATGTATAATTTTAAAGGAATTTCCTTTCAACTCCTAGCCGTTGAGGAGTTGTACCTTCCATCATCAGCTTATCCACATGAGATGGTAATTATCAAATGCAAATCCTTAAAAGACTTTAGAAAATATATGAAAAATGTACTAAGTGCCTATAAAATTTAAGAGTTGCCATCGATTTCCCTAGGATCCCATTATTAGATCCTAACTTGGTGACAATGGGAAGATCTTGGAAGTATACCCTACCAAACAAAAAATAAATTTTTGAAATCGGCCCACAATTGACGCATAAATCGGTGAACACCGATAAAAAATAACATTTGAAGAATTCTACCTTCCATCATCAGCTCATCACATGAGATGACGATTTTCAGACGCAAATGCTTGAACAGCTTAAGAAAATATATAAAAAACATAATAGGTGCCTATAAATTTTGAAAGTTGCCCTGGATTTCCCTGAGATCCCATCATCAGATCCTGATTTTGTGATAATGGGACCCCCTCAGAACTATACCCTACCGAACAAAAGAAAAATTTTTGAAATCGGCCCACAGTTGACGGAGAAATCGGTGAACATACATAAAAAAAAAAATACATACATCGGAACATATAACCTCCTCCTTTTTGGAAGTCGGTTAAAAAGTTATAACTGATGTTATAAAATACAATTATACTGTATTTGTACATTTGATTTGAAATCTGTACAAAATAGTTATTTGATATTAATAATAAAATAGACAGTATATATATAGTTGATCACAATAAATATTTATTGCTTATACACTCAGTTGCACTTGTGTTTGTTTGTATATTAAGTGGACGTTAAGGAGTATATCCAAGGCATCGCTGCGGCACTTAAGAACGCTCGAAGTGTGATGAATGACGGTGTCGCACCAAGAGCAATGCACGTTCCATACTCACATGATTGATAGAGCATTATGATGAAATTACTTTGATAATACTTAGGTATATACATTATACATAGATTAGTCTAACAACATGCCGCTTCATATTTATTATTAGTTTTTATTGATCGCTTAATTATTTTCTAGATTTAGAGTGAATGTTAAATATTCTATAATTAACTTTAAATGCATATACTCGTATATTATAAATATAAAAACTCAGGACTAAAGTACAAACATTCGTCTTCAACAAATGAATGCCGCCAGCGGGACTAGAACCCGCGACTACCGGTGCAGCAAATTGGTTCACTACACACAATCTGAGCCAAACGTCGTCATATTGATAATAAAATGCCAAAAATATGTGAGGTTCGAATATACGATCAATGTAACAAGCCATCTTTTTCTCCTAATTGCCAGGCACGTCCGTCGAGCTATAAATATACAAGTACCTTCTCCAAATTTTTTCCTTGAAGCGCGTGTAATTAAATTATTAAGATTATAGTAAAATGTTCCTTATTTATTCTTCTAAAAATTATGAGGCAGATATTATAAAAAAAAATGTAATACAGTATTTATGTGATAGCATTTTGGAAAAATATTTATTTGGAACTGAATTATTATAATTAATTTGTATTAATTTATTCTTTTTTGTACCAAAAATTATTCGTATATTGCAATGAAATGATAATAATAAAATGATTTAGATTTTTTATATGATTTGTTTACAAAAAGTATCCTTATAAGATGGGGTTCCTGTACGTGCTATGTCCACTAATCTTTATCATTATCATTGAAAACGAAAACTTAATTTTCTGTATATCTGTGTTTTTATCTTATTAAATTCTATTTTAAGAACAAAAATAACATGATAACGTAGATAAAAGTCACACCTAGTAGTCAAAAGAGTTTATATTGTTACTAACGACTCACCCTCGCTTTGCTCGGGTTCGTCTCAAGAGGGTACCCTTTAGGATGAAATTTTTACAAACTTTGAATGTATTTTTGATTTATATCTAATAAAAAGCCTAAAAAATATCCCCTATTTCAACCCTTTACAGCCCTTTTAGCGCCATTAAAAATTAACCTATATCCTTTTTCAGGCTTTAGACAATCTGTGTACCAAATTTCATTTAAATCGGTTCAGTAGTTTTGGCCTGAAAGCGCGTCAGACATCACACATAAATATACATACATACATCACATAAATATTTACGTATTATTCCAGCATTATTCAAAAATAAGATTTTTTATGTTCCAACAATCGGTTAACTAATAGCTAAATCATGTTTCTTTGCGAATTAATTTATTAAAAACTTTTGGATTGAGAGTAAGGTAAGTAGATATTAGTTCTAGTACGTATACATTATTACCCACTTCCGCCACTTTTCTGGGTAAACTTCGTAGTTTACCTCTATCCTATCGAGTGTTTGTTTCCTTAATCGATTAAACGTTGTTTTGATTTCCACAATCTGAACAACCCTTCGACCTCTCTTTCTGATTGACCCATTATCAAGTACTATTCAGACGCTTTTAACCTGTTCAAATTTTTGGGTCAATACTTATCAAATATAATTGTTAACTACCCAAAACAAAATAAGATATACATTTTATATTTCTGTATATTTTATTACAATAAAGATGACTCTTATACATCAGTACTAATTGTAATTTGGTTCGAGAGGTACATAAATAAGATGAAACCTGTGTTAATGGAGGATATATTCTATCTCTACAGTGAATTACACTCAAATACATTGAGTAATTACAACGTGAAAAAGGAACAAACACAAACATTCGCATTCATTATCTTGCTACCAAGATTGGTAGGCTATAAATTAAATGTGTTATATATATTTCTATCTATAGAGCCATTTCTATAATAGAATCTTGATTGGTCACCTTAATTTAGAAGGCATTCCGGTGTTAACCTCGAGAATTCCAGAATAGTTCCCATTCCCGACCCGACACCGTACAGTTGAGGGTATACAATATACATATATATAAGTATTTCATAATTTATATTATAATCGCTATTCCTATTGCTTTTAAGCACAGATTAGATTTAGATTAACGTCTACTTCCAGCTGCATTGCTATGCAGTGCATTCATAATAATTGACTGCGATTAGGACAAGTTTAATCCAAGTAGGATTTGTTAGATTAGTTAGAGCTATATTCGTATGTAAGGTACACTACTGCAGGCGTGTTAGGTTACAAACATTGTTCATTTTTGCTCGCAGTACCTAGCTTTATAATACGGTGTAACCTTTTGGCGTGTTGTTATTTAATTTATGAGTCGGAAAATAACATAGTCTATTTTTTCGTCGCAGTACATATAAAATGGTTGCCGAGACTTTTTTGCAAAATGTTATTGAAAGATGCTCGAGGTGAAGTTGGTATATGAGCGAACTTTTATACTGCATGAGAAATGATTAATAGAGTTATAAAATCGATTGTTGTCGGACTTTTAAAACGAGTCAGAGCAGAGCTTTGGGGATAGGAAGTTATAAGGCGAGATTTAAAATGAGGGTTAACAAGGGAAGTCGCAAGCTGTTGATTACTCCAGAGTATTCCAACCTTTTCCTCGAAATCAACTATTTAAATATACATAAAATGTTCAAATTTTTCAATAGTACCTAGTTGTTTGGATCGGCTTTCATAGCTTTTATAACACCTAAGAGAATGTTAAAAAGTAATTATACTAATGAAATGGAAGCTAGAATTTAACATTTTCAAAGTGCTTCATTAGAGTGCAGAATAAAACTATGTGTGTGGGGAAAATATAATGAGTTTTATATGGAAAAGGCTTGGATGCAAAATTAAATACTTACTTTGCTAAAAATATAGATACCTGGAACGATAGCGACGTAGCTTCATGAATGAGTGAATTCATCTTGATATCTGGAAGGAGGATTTATTACTGCAGCGCAGTTAGTCCTCATATATCATGCGCACCAGGCCTTCTTGCAATATACTCGTACATACCTCTAAACAATTCAAATATCTTCATATTTTAAATCCCATTTCAGTGTTATGGGCATCTTAAATTTAGACAACTTATTTTATTATTTCTTAAAAATTATGTTTTAAGTATTTTTCATACAAAACAAGTTATAGTTATATATCTAGTTTTATATCTTTTAAAACTATATATTATAATGGTAATCCTCAAGAATTCTCAAGAATTGTGGTGTGAAATAAATTTAGAGACCGTCGGGAGAGAAAATCGAATGTTATCGGACAATTCCATTATACTTATAGAAGTATATGCATAGATATTTTATTCATAAGTGTTTTACACATTATTAATGCTATCTAAAAATTAAAAAAAACGTACTTATAATTTTTATGTCATGAAGGCCTAAGCCTTAAAGTTAATTTTTACGAATTATTTTGCCATAAAATCATAATATGGAAATATTTTTCCGCTTCCTTTCTGTAAAGTATTTTATTGTTGTTTATAACGTTATGTTGAGATGAAAGATTTTGTATACTTTTCATATATTTTTAGGGATGAAAAAATAAGGTAATGAAATTAACTAAAGTTTGATTTCTCGAACAGAAAATAGGTTCTATAACGACGTTTTGTTACCTCATTATAGCAAAGGCAATACAGGGCTTATGATTTTAATTTATATACATTTCTACTTTAATAGCTTTTTATTATGATCGGCTTGATATAAGCTACGAATAGGAGCTATTTAAAACGTCAACGAGTTTTTCGGAATTACTTTCATTCTTTCTTGAAATTAGTTCTTTTTTTTGATAAGATATTACGAAAGATATTTAAGATATTACTTTTTAAGTGATTTAAAACTTAGATTCCGACATATTTTTCTGTCCGTATGTTTCAACTATTTTATTCGAAGACTGTTTGAGTTAAGATATCTTTTATATATATATTATTATATATAATTTTCTGAAACTACTCAAACTCACAATAATAATAATTCTTAAAAGAAAGGAACTTCATTCTAGTGGTTGTTACGAGCGCAAGTTGTTCAGGTTTCGCAATAACAATCATCCTTAACATGTAATTTGCTTTGAAACGGTTACTTAAAACCATAAAGGTTAGTTTTAACTTGGTAATAGTAATAATAGTTACATTTTCCTCACCATAATCAGCCTAAGATTGTACAGTGGGGTCGTTTGAAAGACATGTCTATAAATGTGGGAGGACAGAGTGAGCTGTCAATATTAGTTAGAACAGACAATTTTGCACTAAGCAAATGTCGTCGTTTATAACGCGAACTGCTTCAATTCAAATTGCGCAGTGGAAATGTTTATGCCAGTTTACCTAAAAGTTCATAAAATCATATGATTTTATATACATATGTATGTAGTAAATATAATTTATATTTAAGTACGGTTTCAGTCTGTACCTATAGTAATTATAGGTAATAATAATACCTATATTATCATTTCTAGTGTTTAATAATGCATACAGTTAAAGTTTGTGCTTTTGCTTGTTTGAACGCGCTGATGTCTAAAATTTCGTATTGAACATCTTTTTTTTGCATTTTATTTTGTATTCTATCATTAGGAGCGGAGCAAATTGATCATTTAGCTAGTTTTTAACCGCTAGTTCAATATACATATATAACCACTAAATATAACTCAGTTTTACATGGGAACGAATATAACGAGGAGCACAAGCTTACATGTTATGTGGGTTAGCGTAACGTTTCACCTAGTTATTATTCAGACTGAAACATTACATTGGAGTTCTGAGCGTTAGCTACTTAAGTAAGGAGTGCGTTGACTACTGGTTACTTTGCTGGTTGTCAACTGCCTCGGTGGTGTAGTAGCTAGCATGTACGATCGCACACCGGGAGGTCCTGGGTTCGAGTCCCGGGTGGGGGCAAGTTTAGTTATTAAGTCTTTTGTTTCATAAGCCTCAGTAACAGCCAGGAGTTGGAAAGTTGGCGGATTTTTACCTCTGCGCCTCGGATAGCACTTAAAGCCGTCGGTCCTGTCACCTGTGCCTTAACTCTCACTGGTCGTGTCGAGCATTCGTATTTCGTCCCATCGGAATATGAGAGTGATAAGGAACAGAGAGTGCACTTGTAGAAGCGTCTGTTTGGAATAGCAAAATACCTTAACGTAAAACAATATAGGTACCTTACTAAGACAAAAAAGTTTTTTGTCATTCTGTGTTTCGGTCAATCTCTGAAACGGGTGGACCGATTTTAAAGACACTATCACTGACAGATAGTTCATGTTATGAGGAGTAGCTAGGATACTTTTTTTGGAAAATAATTAGGATTCCGCGCACATAAGAATGCATGAGGAGGGAGCGAAACTAGGATAAGTCGCTTGTTTCGTATAAAATTCCCAAGATAAGTTATTTCATTAATAAAAATTAAGCAAAGCTATATTTTTGAAGAGAACTATCGTATAATAAAGAAATATTCATTAAAATGTCGATTTTCTTTGATGGTTTATCTAATACTGGTTTTGTGCGTATTTAGGTACATTTGCTTCCATTGTAAATTAGTAAAAAGATGGCGCTATATGAAATAAAAACGTAAAAACTTTATTGTAATATCTTAAATTAAACATTCATTTAATGAAAGTATTTTCATTAAATGAATATTAAATTAAAGCTGAAGATAAGATATCTTTTAAGATAAGCTTAAAATATAGCAAAAAGAGAGATAAAAAAAAATTAAAGCAAAATGAGCGAGAAAGAGATATATGGAAAAAAGACACTGAAATCTCTTAACGCATTTCTTTTTACATAAGGATGTTAAAGTTTTACATAACTTACTAATTTCTTTGTTTGTATTTGTTTATTGTTAGTGAGTGTGTGTATTATTACTCATGCTGAAATAGATCGACGGATTGGGATGAAACTTAGAACCCAGATAAACTATGATTCGGAACTGCAGTTATGCTTCTATGGATATGTGATACATATAAATATATAGAAAAAACTTATGCAAGTTACAATGCGTTACAGTCGAGCCTTGTGCCGAGTTAATGCTAAACGACTTCTTCCTGTATTCAATTTCGAAGTTTAATGTAGTTTCTGTGCTTTGATAATATCAGTGTCTTTGTTTTTGCGTAGAAGCTCTAAATGAGTCTGGTTTTTAAATGTACCTTTATACATATAGAGTATTTTTATAGTAGGTATATTTAATCTTGTCTTCTACAGTTTTTCTTGGAAATCGTAAATATAAGATATCGTTTAGTTTTATTTTAAAGTAATTATTCGTACATAAAACAACGAAATTTAATTTCACTCGCTTAATTAGGTTCCAAGGTAAGTACTTAAGTCTTTGTGTGGTTTCAGCAGATGGAAGCAAAAAATATATTTGACTTCTGTTGTTTCGTTTCACTGCACTGAATTAAATAAAGTCAATTAAATAAAGTATTTTATTATATAATTCAGTGATTAAACATAATTAAAAAAGCAGTACTTCGCATTAAATTACAGTGGTGGCTAACATGCTTACCTTTCATCATTTTTATGTTGTAAAAAAGGGCAAAAAAGTTACGTGATGTTTATTTAAAAAGTTCTATTTACCTCGTGCGCTTATACTTTTTTATTTACAATGTCTTTTGTCCCCGTTACCACTGTAGCAAATTTACATAAATGCTTATATGTAACATAGAACATGTGCAAAAAATATACACGTCTAATCCATTGAAACTTCCTTTGAAGACAAACATACTGCTTGCAAATTTCGGCAACTTTAATACTACTGTGAATAATCCTTTTGGAACTCTCTAACGGGTTGTTAAGTTGTAAATGTATATAGCATTCCTATACATATTAAATATCAAATGTAAAATAGTCTAACTAGAAGTCGCTATTTACTCGTAGTATATTGTTATATATCCACGAGTATTAATTAAGCTAGTAAATAGAAAATTTGTTATTACATATTGTATATTTAATTACATGCATACTTAAGAATTAATCTTGTATTAACTAAGAATTTTTTTATACTTTGCGTACAAATGTATCGATGTAATATGTGATTTATAAGTTTTACCAATATATAAACAACAGACAGCGTTTGAGTATGATAAATACATATGCCGATAAATCATCAGATACAAATTAATTAAACATGACGTGCAATTTTGATAGTTAAATTATCATTAATTACAGCAGTGCACGGTCGTGACTAAAACAATGATTAGTGAAATTAGTACAAGCGGCTATCCCAGAATTACGAAAGCATTCAACGACAATTATGTAAATAGCTTGTACGGGGGATGCACGTGTCGATAGGGCGTCATCTCGTGTAACGCATAGATTTAGCGAGCGCACGCATTCTGCATCGCACGCTACTTTATTGTGGCACATATGTTGAGTTATCGTCCATACGTGGGTTGTGAATAATATATGGGGATAGCGCTATCTCATATATTATGGTTACTGAAATGGCGTTTTATTAATCTTCTAGATAGTTTTCTAGGATTTTATGGACTTTTGACTATTTTTCAATAGTAAGTACTTATACTTAATCTGTCTACAAACTGATCGAATATCTCTAGACATAAACTTTTTTATTTTTAAAGCTCTTAACTAATACTGTATTAAAAGTCATAAGGATTACAACCAGACTTACAAAAGTATTTTATTAAAATATTTTAAAAGTGGCGATGAAATAAATCAAAAGAAAGACTTAAGATAATATTTTAACATCAATTTTAAAATTTAAAAGTCTTTACTTAACCGTTTGAAATAGGAGAAACATAAAAATATTTTATCTTAATCAGCATTCAGCAGTCTACGTGGCTAGGTAAGTAATTACGTAATAAAAGGATTTCATGGCGATAGCTTCCTCGTAGCGAGTAGGTACACTACTATTAAAATACGACTGCTTGGATGGAGGCTATTTAATCAATTACCTAATAAATATTCCCTACAAGTTCTTTAATATTTTCTTTGTTTCTTCTGCCATACAATTTATGCCACTACACCACAATAGTGTCATGTTTCTAATCAATCTTAATTCAGCATCTCTGAATGTCATATATAAAATTCGTAGCCTCGTCATATCGTGAATCGTAATATATTGTGAAGCAAAACATGTCAACCTTAAAATAAACCTTTTTTTATAATGTGTAAATAAAAAAGAGCTATGCTGACAATAATGGTGCTATTTATCAAAGAGCAAAAAGGGCGGGTAATTATTAACGTGATATTTTGGCGTTTCTGTTTGTTTGCCTTCATTTATGCGATATATTTTCGCCCGTTAGCGCTTGGACAGTAGGTTATTTCGTTTGGCGCAGGGATGGCTCCAAATGATTTATTGTTGCGTTGAATATGCATGTCGAGATGAAAAATGACGACAAACGCGCGATGGTTAGTGTTTGTGGATGGATAGGACACATCGTCGAGCGATTGCAGTGCTCCGACGCCCTTGCCGCACCGAACGCGTCACATTGCGGAAGTCGTTAAGAAGATAAATCGGCATTCCCAGTACTTCTTAATCTTTTTTAAAAGGAAAATTCAATTCTGAACTTATTTGTAACCGTGATCTTATTATTTCACCCCTTTGTAAACATCAAAGAATTTTCAGCTTACTTACCTACATACACAAGGATGTCTCGTTGTATAATCAAAATTACATTACGTATACATCGTTGGAAAAGACGACTCGTTTAATGTTTTGTTTTCATAATTTGCGGTATCTTAATAAGATGACATATTTATTGCTTATTGCGTAAGCAAAATTTAAATCGAAAAGTCAAAGTTTATTATTATTTTCCCTTATAAATTCTCTTTCTAATTATACACAAAAGAAGTTCATATATGAATGTATAAAATATTGAGTTAGTGCTTGTATTTTGTACCAAACGAAGTTTTCAAATTCATTTGTAAATAACTTAGAGCATACCTAATCTAAAGTTGGATATGGTTAAGTATAATGCAGTACGAGATATGCATTAAGACGCATAGTTTGGGGAAACAATAGCAAGTTTCAGTTCTACAGTTCCGACGACTGAACGGTAACTCAACGTTCTTAGAGGATTAAAGTGTTTAAAGTTACATTTGATAAGAACATATACCTATATATTTTCCACCATTAACTATTTTTTACTATTTCATTGGAAACAAAAATATTGAACACTTTTAGAGTTTAGGTACAGTAGTTAGTAGCTTTGGTCAAATCGCGTTCCATTATTTCTATAAATTAAAATTTCAATTTATCCTATACATATTCAAATATTGCATTAATTAAACGCCAAAGAACTTTTCATTTCATCGTAATACTCAGCCTCGTCTAGAAATAATTTAAACTAGTATTAACTGCGTTCTTTAAAACTAATTTACGAGCGGTAAGAACTATCTACTTTAAATATTTAAATTATTTTGCTTGCTTTTGCTATTAAAAGTAGGATTTATTAAACAATTAGCATTCTGTACTGTAAATGAATTTCTTTGTTATGTAAAGATGAAGATTTTAAAATACCTATTATCAAGTACTTACAAACAGATATAATATTTTCTACTCTAAGTGAAGTATGCTAATATATTGGATATATATAGAGCCTATATGTGCTGAAATGACACTGAAGTTTGTCAACGAGTTTGTTGTTGTACTCGTATGTTAATTCCGCTCCGTCGTAAACTTCTTGATCCTTCCTAGAAGGACGATACTTGAACGCTCATAAAACCTTATCTACAATTCCATTGTTACCCTTAATTTAATTTTCCTTGTACCCTTATTCGTATAGCTTATTAAATGTTGTTATTGATACTTGAGTAAGAGTAAAAAAGCAAAATGTTTTACACGTAGCATACAGTAAAAAAAATCTCCAATCTATTCCCTTCCTAGTCGAAATACTCGTAGGTCTGCTTCAATTTAACAGTGTACATATACGCGCTTCTTTTAAAAATCGAATAAAAAACGTACAAAATCCAATCAAATCGGGAATGCCAGCTTTTTCAAATGTCGAAAGGTACTGACGTTAATGTTTACTTTATATAGTCGGTCAGTTTTGCCGAAAATACTTCTTAAATAAAATATTTTGTATTGTAGCACGTTTGTTGTAGTTTTAAATAAAAGAATATAATTTGGGCGTATGCGCTTAATTTGAACGTGTACAAATGTACAATATGCACATCCTAAGTTTTGCTCTCGCAAGCTTTGGATATTGCTTTCGGAATTATAGTAAGAATGTGAATGCAATCAAATTGTCCTTAATAAGTGTTGGTATTGTTTCGACCAGTTATTGCGATTCTGTTCGTTGCCGAGACACGCTTGGAATAAATTAAACTGCAATTTGGGCCTTTAATATGGAGTGTTGTTGCGCTATTGGATAGGGAACCACTGGTGCAACGATATGAGCGGCATTCGTATGAGTACACAAAGGCTGCGCGCTACATAGCTCTGGCCATCGGTAATGCAGCCGAGCAGATGATTGTTCTAAGAGTCTCTGTGGATCATGCCGCATATATACAAAATACATAATATCTATATAGTTAAGTCCGCCAATCCGCATTTGGCCAGGGTGGTGGACTACGGCCTGATCCCCTTCGTATTATAGGCAGGTCCTCCCCCAGCAGTGGGACGTTAAAAGGACTGAATAAATGCATATAATGCTAATTTATACATACACAATAAATCTTTAAAAAAAACAATGCATTAACAATGGTATAATTGCATTATATGGCATATTGGTCGACTTGTAAAGCGCAGACGAAGTTCGAGCTTCGCTCAATTTATGCAATTTACCTGAGCTCCCTTCACATAAACAAACATGTACATTGTACACTGTACAGTAACCAGATTTACATTATTGTTTGTTTGTTTGAAAGTCCATTCTAGATTTGTGTATGTCTATGTACTTCAAAAGCTTAATAAATTTTACCTTTTTAAATATATAAAGGAGGAAAAGTAATAAGTTTTATTTTGCTGATCACACTTCTACTTGTTAAAATAACAATTTATTAAATTTGTTTATCGCTTATATAACTTGTTATAATGGCTATTCAGCCAAGTAAAAGACGTTTTATTTAATAACCGTCAAGAGGTAACTTTAGTAAAAGTTTATATTTGGTAAAGAATAATTGGGTAAAATACAATAAATAATTTTGTAAAATTAAGAAAAGTCAGGATTTTGCAGCTTGCAGGGATAGTTGAGCTCTTACCTAACAAAACTTTCAGTACTAAATATGAATTTGATTAGATATACTTATAAAATTATAAAAAGCTTAAAGCCATTGATTGTAAGGATGAGAGAAGTATAGAAAAATAGGAGAATTCAAAGTTTTTTTACATTAAATTTAAATTCTATTAAAGTGCTATGCAACTTTAATGAGAGATCATCAATTACGGCTCTTTTTTATAATTACCTTTTGTATTATTTCCAGCCGATATTTCCAAGTGTCGGAAATATCTTTGCCAACTTAATTATGTACTTTTAAAAAGTGTTCAATATTCATTCTGATGTTCGCTGAGCAGATATTAAAATTCATAACTCGGCCATTATATTCGTCAACATCTGGCGCCACTGAAAAGTTATTATCTAGAGCTCTAAGAAATGCATTAATTAATTTAAAAGCAAGAAAAGACAAAGCTATATACCTAAGTTATGGATGAAAGGATCATTCTTTAATATTTTATACTTACCGCAGTAACCATTTCTACAATGTAACTTAAACAAAGTTACATTTTAGAAATACCAAATAATTAAAGATAAACCTTGGGTCAGACCAATAGGTTATTTTAGTTATTAGAATAGTTTAAGTTTTATAATATCATTTTTATCATTTATTAAAATTTCTTTTAACAGTTTCGTGTTGGCGACATTCGAGTAACATGTGTTATTACTTGCATTCTATTTTGTTATATTCATGCATAACCATGATGACTTGTACGAAAAGCAGCAACGCGGCGAAATATTCGTAGCGTAAGCTAGTCCACACTGCTCTATCCTCACGTAAATGGATTAAGTCAACTGAGTGCTGGCACTACGTGCAACATTTTTTAACGCGGTACAAGCTTATCATTCGCGGATATTACTTTCCTGTCATTTTTTCCTATTTCATGTTATTTAAGAGGCACGTTTTTGCTCTTGATTTTCAATTTTCGATTGGAAAGCTCCGATAACGAGCAACTACCAATTTGCTCGAAGGCGCGGAAATCGATTCGAATAAAGTATGTTTTAACAAATATGTAAAATAAACATTTAAAGAATGTTAATTTGTAAAATTTTTCTTTTATTTTAAATTCGGTTAGTAGGGAAGAAAGACGAAAGTTTTCGTTTACTTTTTAACTGTCTTTCAACTTCGCAGAGTTGAGAAGCTAAATGACTACGTACCAAGTTTAGACAATGTTTGAGCTCTCATTTTGCGATTGGAAAATTTATAACTATGCGCTGAAAGTATTTGTTACATTGTCTTTAAGAAAAAACGACTCCGTAAAGCATAAGTATTTTAAAATTACTTTATAACGCTTCATTTAACATACTATTTTTCTACAGCAACTACTTCGAAAGACAATAATATCTATTGGAACAAATGTCCATAGACAACGAAAGAAGTTATATATTTTAGGATCTAGATTTTCAAAGTACTATAAGTAATAAAACTAAACAGATGAATAATTTATTCTTCATTTACACAAACTGACTAAATCTAAACTGTGGGTCAACTGTCGCTTTATCGGGCAAATGTGAATAGTTTTACGATCGTCCCGTGGTTCTTAGCTATTGCTTTGTTCGATAGTCGTATTTATTGTTGGGTTCTTGTCTAGACTGAAGCGTACTGTATGTCGTATACGTACATATACGTGACAAGTTTGCGTAAGCTAGAATACGTCCCTAAGCGTCGAGCACTCGTAAGCAACTTGATGTATAAAATGTTCTTGTTTTGCATAATCCTTGGTAATGTTATATGATTGATTTTATTTATATATAGGTGACTATATATTCCTGTAAATAATTATTGACTTTGTGAAGGGTTGACGTCATCATAAAAAAATTGTGTACTGTTACAAAACAAGGCTGCTAGTGTCTTAAATGTACTGATATCAAGAATCTCTACCAGTGAAACATATTAAACATAAAAATGCGAGAAGTACACTCGTGACCTCTGACATAATTGGCTCCGTGATAATATATACTCGTAAACACATACTCGTATTAAACGTCACTAGTATAGGCGCTGAGTGACTGACTCTTTGTCACTTTGGCGAATATAAGTACCAATGAAATTTGTATATCTGTACATATTGAATTAGAAAATTCTCTAACTTAACATCTACTATAAAAAACATTAATCATAAAAGTTGATCATTCGTTACGAGTATCCGATATAGTAATAGATAGAATTAAACGAAGTACAAAATAATAAAACTCTCGCGATCTTACCTTTACTTGAATATATTATTAGAAGAAGTAACTTTAAGCTATCAAAACTTGCCTTTAATTAACTGAATATAAGACACGAAAACTGTATTGAACCTGCGAACCGCAATAATTATAAAGTTTGTTATTTAGGTAACAATGTGGTTAAATTAAGTAAAGGTAATGTAAGCTATACGCTCTGGCGTTAAACTTTGCCTAATTCTATCCGTTTCATCTTATTTGAGCATGACTTATTTTAATTAAGATTGTTACATAACTACGAATAGAAGGTATAACAATAACAAATTGTAGGTTTTATACAAGTACAATTGAAGGAACAGTAAAACATTTTTGTTTATTTAGAAGGAAAGTCTCTACTACCCACCCCCGAGCGTGTTTCAGTAACTAAAACTATGAGTTTAGATCCCACAGGAACTATTTGATGGATTGGAAGTAACAGTAGCGTATGCCACTCTTTTTTATTATAACATAATATTAGCATTTTCGCGTGGCTCCGTTTGCGTAGTTTAGTTAAGATTATTGATTCGCTTCAAATTTCACATTATGATCTATTTTATGTAAATATTTTACATAATCTTTGAATTAAAGTTGTCATCACATTAGAGTTTTAATCACAAAGATTATTTCAAGTTTTGTTCAGTAACTTGATAAAACCCAGACTTTCACACAAACTTTCAACCCATTCTTTATACTTTTAAGGATTGAATTTCCGAAGTTCTATCACTTCTCTCTCTAATCTATTACTTTCTTCTTACGAGGAATTTTACTGCCAAATTTTAAGTTCGTACTGCTTACACTTTTTTAATTTTCGTGATTAAGTGACCGAATAGTATGTGGATTTTACATCTAGAAGATACATAAAAGAATCGATTAAACACTTCTCGAATTCACTTACTGAGACCACAATAAATTATATTAGTATTACGTTTTTGCCAATAAATAAGAAGTTATATTAAATAGCTGTTGGAATTCCTAGCACGAGTCTGACCCTTGATCAGTTTTTATTATTCTTTGTTTTACTTTGGTTAACGTTTGGTTATAATATAACCGAGTTTGACACTTGTATCCTGTTGTAAATGCGGCATACATATGCACGTATTACTAATAATTTAAAATAGAATTAACACAAAACACTATAAATTTTTATTTTTACGAAAAAAATAAGCGTAACATAATTACAAATTGATTGCTTTTTTGCCGCTTTTCTTACGCTGAGACTTTGTTTCTCGACAAATATTTCGACAAGATTTTAGGTCAAGGGAAGCACTTTAGGTTTTCATTAGTGAATTTGTGAGGATCGAAATACGTGACGTAAATCTTCGTATCTTTTAATTGCGTTGACTTGGACAAATCGTTGTACATACATACGTATACGGAAAACTATCGAAGTTATGGGACAGTACACAGCCCATTTATGGGGTTTCTGGCTTATCAAAAATATTCTGAATCTTAATTAATTTTAAAAATCACTAGTTTTCATATTTTTATGATCTCATCGGTTTATAAACGGCTGTGGAAAATTTTCAATACATTACTTAAAACACTTTTAAAAAGGCTTTATTTTTATAGAATGCTAGTAATTTCTTCTTCTTACTATACATAAAGCTAAAACTAAAAAATAAAATTATATGCGAAAATGCACTGTATTATCACATTTTACACACCCATGATTTTTTTTTGTTTCTTAAATTTTTTTTTCTCTAGTTAAATAACAAATAAAATAAAGAAAGTAAAACATCTTTTATTTTTTAAATAATTTGTTAATAACAAGTGTTTTCATTTAAAGTGTTTTTGTGTATGCAACAGTAATATCCCGCAGTCAAACAAAACCAATTTTCGTTATGAGATGTACAGAATTTAAATTAACCGAAGAAGAACGTTGCGAGCGTAGAAAAAAATATGTACAAAGTGTAACTAAACGAACCAGATTTCATTAAAGCTTTCTTTAAAAAAAGACAGTTTGTTTTTACTTGGAATTTAGACAGTTCGCCATTGCGAAATTTTAATTAAATCTACTTTGATCACGAAAGTGGAATGTCTCTTCAATGATATGATTAAAACCGCAATAAAACAATTGATTTGAATTAATCCGCTGGAATCGAGTTATAAAACAAGATTTGGTAAAACAATTTAAATATTTTGATTCAAAAAATGCTTTTTATGTTTAGGTACAAGCATTATACCAACGTTTAAAATTGCGCTGAAAGGATATTTACTCAATAAATGTTTTGCTTAGCATTTGTATAATATTTAGAATGAAACAGTAAACAAAAGAGCACTTAAAATGGGTTTGTTTGTTTGTAAAAGTAGGTATCACTTGATAGGTCGTTGTATATGTATTTATAGTTTAGCCTAATAGTGCTCAGTTACAATTGGTTAGGTTCAAAGTTTAATTTAAAAAGTTTAAGGCACCGCACTACGCAGACCCATCGGAGGTTGCCATTATTCGATGTTTGTGTACTAAATTGTTAGGTAAACATGCAAGACGCTGGCGTTAGCTTTTTCTTTTTAAATTAAGTTGATAATTGAAAAGTGCACTTACCTCGTTAGGCACTCGACCAGATTCTTTGCTTCTAAGATGGAAAAAAAAACACACTAAACAATATTAAAGATGTGTCGTAAATAATGATTGATTTAATCTTCTTAAGTCAGTTAAATGCGAAAATTTGAAAATAATATTTAAATCACAATTGAAGCGTCAGAATCTGCGATTCTATTTAAATAATGGTGTCCTAGTTATATAATTTCAATTTTACATTTGTGATTTTATTTAATAATACTTGACACTTGTTATATATTTTTCAACAGTAAAGAAGTGTTGAAAAATATATAACAAGTGTCAATGGATGAAAATCACCGCAACCTTCTGAATTGGCACTGTACCCGTGCCCATTACATAGTCAATAATTAAAAAATAATATTGACAATGCACACGTATATGTGACTCCATATCGTCGCTTAATTTATTGATATCGCTGCCATGAGTATGTCTTCGTTTGGGCAATATCAATTAAGGCCGCACGACGCGCTGGCGATAAAGGAGGGAGCGTCAACCATCTTCCCACGCCCGGAACTTAAACTGCAATTTGCAAAATATGAAACGTGATATTGCCTAAATAGCCACTTACCTAAAGAGAGTCGTGCACGACCTATTGTTTGCAGTATATTAATTAAGATTACCCTTACCGATTTTCGACAGCGCACCTAAATGTTGAGGGCCACTCGTCTAAAGTAATTGATGGAGACCCAAGCTAATAAGATTTTCTTCTTCATTAGACACATAGATTGATCTTGAATAATGGTATATTTAGAATCTATTATTAGACTTATAATAATCATGGATAAAATTTTTGTTTCATCTAAATGCTTATCTTACCTTGTCTAGGGAACTGTGATCTTTATTATGACATCGTAATCGTAATAATAAATAGTTTATGAACCTGTGAATGACCAACACATTATCCTTATAACGTACAATACATGTAAGAGTAACATGATGTCTCGTGGGATATTAGCCTACTGCAAAAAGTTATTCTATTTTCAGAATAACGCAATGTGAGAAATGTTCAAAATATTATGCCTAAATAGGCCAAGACTCTTAAAAGATTTTCACTTTCTAATTTATAATTCACTTTTGCTAAGCGCAAGCTGTCTCTCCTAAAAGCTCATGAATTTTGCTTTCATTTATCAAGTTATCAAAGCTGTAAAAGTAACATGCGTCGTTTAAGATTTCGTAACAAGGGGTCCGCTACTTAATTAACTATAATTGATCCTCGTAGAGTTGAGAAAATGCTCCAGGCTGCTGAAGACACCTTTGTCGTTTATCTTTGTGCCTACGATCCTCATCTAAAATAAACATACATATGTATAACAGACCTGAATAATCCTCTGAATCTCGAATACAGCATGATACAAATTATTTCACCAGTCGGCGAAAACTTCTCGTTACTTGCTTGGGTAGAACATAAAATTACTATGATTAATTTTCATATTAATGATATAATTTTTTTCTTCATAATTAACAACGATATTATCGATTAGTCTTAATTAATTATTATAGCTCTTCTAATAGTGACTAATGGCTGCTTCTCTTGTGAGTTGCATATGTTTCTACAACAACAAATCTTTGATTTATTTACTTTGCTTTAAATGCTTTAATATGACATAAAAGATCGATATCATTCTGTGTATATTGTTATAAGGAGTACTAATGTAATAGTTTTTTGCAATTTTTTTAAATATTTGAATGATAAATCGTAGCTACGAATAGTAATATTGTTTTGTTTTAGTATTGCTTGATTGATATGAACTTGTTCTATCGTATTTTTATAAAGGTTAGTAAAATAGACATGCCGTATTTTTTGTATCTAAAACCATTAGCGCAAAGTACAAGAAGAAAATAAAATTCTCATGAAGCAAAAACAATCTATCAATATATAAATATATTTTTTTCAACGGTAATGATTTATCCGAGCTCAACGTTAGGCGAGCGTAAACATCGTCCTTGTAGCTTCCTCTTATCATACTTTTTGACGGATCACAAGTAATCTGTGAAAGAGGTAAAAAACATAAAAATATATTTTCAAAGATATCGTTAAATTTCTGTTAGATTGTACGAGATGAACGAGCCCGCTCGATACTTAGAGATGATTAATTAAAAGCTCTTTACAATGCAAGAAGATTGTTATTTATCGACTGGGATTCGATCTTGTCACAATTCGTATAAGCGACAGCTGTCAGTGAAGCATCTGAACTGTCTTTTACTTATGATAGAATTTAGTCTCGTTTATTATATACGAACTTTCGATCCTATATTCTGCTTTTTGCTTAGCTTTTTTTCCTTGTCAGCTATTTTATGGGAATTGTCTCTCATCCGATTGAACATTTTTTGAATATTGTATCAGCTTATATAGCAAAAAAGATTGGATACGTGTTGTCTGATTTCATTACTTGATTTATTATACACTGAAACTTCGAGGACATTTGCTTTACTAGTTAAGTACGTTAAGGTACAACTACTTCGTGACGTATCTTAAATCTATAAGTGACACGCTTATCTAAGCCTCTTATGTGTTTCATCGCTCTTGTCTATAACTTGGTTGAAAATGCGAGTGTTTTCCATCGATTTATAGTCTTCCCTAAAACTTTGCTCGTTCATGTCTCGCCAGGTGCCTCCACGAATAATGGAGCTTAGCATTAATGCCGATGCGTGTGAAATGTTTTTATGAGTGTCGTGAGTCACGTTTTAATCAGTAAATAATTGAAAAGTTTCTTTGAAACTGTAGAAGAATTTAAGTTAATATGAAATACATATTTTAAGAAAAAAAAATATCTTATACTTCCTTAGTGCAGTTACGTAGGAAACTTTTCTTTTACCATTCTACGATTAGATTTTTTGCCAATTTTTCAAACTGGACTATTTAAGTGGTGTACTTTTCTCTGTGTATTTTGTTAAAATAACATTTTACAATAAAGTACTTGCATAAAATTGTAGTAGTATTACAAAGACAAAGTATGCGGTAAAAAGTTAAAAGATATATTACTACTGCAAAAACTTTACTACATTTTGCAGTTTTACAGCTTTAAATGATTGGCTTCTGTTATAAATCGTCAACTTAATTACTGGTCGAAGATAACCGACTGTTAATAACGTTAAGTAGCTAAAACTAGAAATCATTTAGGTTTAAATCACTTTGTTCAGTAGTCTATTAAAAAAAAATAACGTAAATAGTAAACTAAATAACGATAGGCCTGCGTTTTCTTCTATAGTAATAGTCAAATGTTTTCTATATTATCAATATATTTACATTGGATTCAACTTGCAGTAGCAAAAGTACCTACTTTATAAAAAAAAGGTTCACCAGTTTAGCCAAGCCTGCTCATAAAAACGCCTGAAAAGACCAGCTATAATGGACCTAGCAATGACGAACTAAAAGAAACTGATACCAGTTGACATTTAAAGAGGTTCCCAATCTTTTTCGACATGTCCAAAATTATCTTAAAATCACCTGCTTATAGTCTAAGGACTGATTGCAAGATATTAACTGGGGACAAAAAATAATAAAAAAAAAGGATTAATGACTCAGCCTGAATAGTATATAAAGCATTAAAATATTAAGACTTAATATTATTTACCTTCATAAGCTAAGTAAGTGTAAATGTCAACGAAATAGATAAACAATCCGTTGGGACGTACCCAGATTTCATTTAATTGAGGAGAGTGTCCAGGGAAATAGAGCGGCAAAGATTTTACCTTAACGCCAATTCTATACAATCACTGGTTTGGTCTTTAGCCTATTACGAGTGATGAAATTTTTTACATTACAGGTATTAAGTGTATTGCTTTTTAGGTTTATTTTTTTAGTCATAATAATACTTCGTAACTAATTTTAAAGCTCAGTAACCTCTACGCGGGTGTTTTCAATAAGGTTTACGTTGAAAGTTTACAAAGTATATTTAGTATGTATAAAATATCAAGAGTTATATTTCGATTATCTCCTTTGTATGACAGGCACTTCATTAAAAGTTACAAAAGCAGACGTTTGTGATTTTGGACACTTTACGTTTCATTCTAAGCTCAAATTCGGTAAATTATAAATCAAATGTAAAGTCTGAGTCATATTTTGTTATATCACTCCAGGTATTAAACATTTTTTATTTCATAAACATGTAATAGATTAAATATGATATAATTCTTCTAAAATTAATTTTTACATTTATTGTTACAGGTAAGCAAAACAATACTATTATTATACGCATCTTTACTGTACCAGTACCAGTCAAGGTAAGTTTCTTTTTTGTAATTATTATCTATGAATAAACTGAAGAATATCCTCCACAAGATTCCATTATATCCTTCTAAGGTCCGCCTCAATAGACATCTTATAGGTGTTAATTAGTTGACAAAATCTTCGATCGGCAGGCTGCCATTAGAATTGCCTTTTGCAATATTCTCTACCTCTCTTCGCAAAATATGCCCGACCCAGCGCCAACGCTACCGCTTGTCCTAATATATAATGTTAAAAGTGAATTAAAACATGAATACTAGTTTCCACATGAAATATGAATATATTAAAATACCCAGCTGTATATGTTTAGTGAATAATAAGAATTTCATTATACTTATAATATGTTATTTGAGCTTCGAATGATTTAAAAGCAAAGTCTTGGAAAAATCGTTCCTCATAAAAACAAGTATTATATTTCATAGTAGGTTTAGTTCAAATTCATAATATTTTGATGTTTATTTGAATCATATGTATATTTTAGCAAAAGTCGCAAATTACATTGTTGAATCGACCGTAAAAATTACACACGAGTATCTTATCTAAAAATAAAGTTTATTATAGGTTTCATTTTAATTAAGTAGCTGATTCTGATTTACATTTAGGTAATATAGTAATTATTATTCATATCATATTAATAATAATGAGAAAGAATATCATATGTGAAGACATTAAGAAAATAATTAATATACTCGTAGTTAAGACGCTTATAACAGCAGATATAATGATAATAATTATACCTTCGTCGTTTTGTATCTCGATATACGTATATTTTTTGTATCGGTAAAATATTCTTTGTTAACGAGCACATCTGCATCAGATTTGCTACGCATTGAATAGAAAAACCTATTGTTTTAAAATAGAGTATCAGGCAAGTGTACAGAAGCGTATCATTCCCATTCTACGAAGGCAAGGAGTGTCCGGCGTTGCAAAAAGCGTAAAGCGCATTGTTTTCACGTTCGCAGAGGAAACGTTCAGTACTGACAAGCGACTGTTGGTTATAATGGACCACTATTTACTTTGGACCAGGCTTTTACGATACCAACAAGTATTGAAAAATCTAAGATGTTTGTAGAAGTCTTATGCCACTGTTATGTTTGAGCGTTAAAAAGAATATAACCTTTTATATAAAAATACAAACTTGCTTTCAATTATTTTTGTTATTATAAACGTAATTTAAAGCTACTACAAAATTTTCATAGAGTCACGTAAAAAATAACTTAGCCCTCATCAACTTATCATTGCTTGAAATGTTTAAACGTTGGTTTTATTTTTAAAACGTAGCACATAGTCCACTCCTTAACTGTAAGAGGATAGAGTTAGGAGAGGAGATAGATTAGAGTCTATTCTCTGGCTTAATCATAGTAAAGTAGGAAATGGTGTTTATTATAAGTTAAATACATACTTACTTTGACTTACTTGTTATTCGAAAGTATTTGTGAATATACGAAATACATTACTAAAAATAATTTTATTATCTGTCATCTTAATATTTTGAATCAATGCGAAAATAATATTTGTTATAAACGCCAAATGTTTTTATATTTTACCTTAAAACGACTAAGTACACTTTGAAAAATATATTTTTTTCTTTTCAATGAGTTATTTTGATATTGCGGTATTTATGGAATGCCATGTTTTACCAGTAAGATCATTTTACTTCATTGAACTTAAAACCAGGAATATAAATTTTGTAGAAATCCACTCTTGTCATGTGACATGTCTTATATACCTATGTATTGGCAGGCTGTATAGGCAGAGAACATTTTAGAACATTTTTATGTATTGTATAAGCGAGATATTTTCTGATATTTTAATATATGACTCATATTAACATGATTACCGCTTGCCTTATGGTGAAGGAAAATGTAGTGAGAAAACCTGCATGTCTGATAAAATCTAGCAAGTTTCCGAAAGGCATGTGAAGTGGGACGTTAAAAAGGGTTGAATACGCATTTCTTATTATTTTGCTTTAAAGTCATCAGTTCTTTGATTTAAATTACGTTATGCCGAATATGTTTAAAGTGATCAAAATTTTAGTGAATTTAATGTCATTAATTGTCTGTCACTGTCAACGGCACATTTATCTAAAGGTGAATGTGAGAATGCTCTGATATTTTCCTAGATCTGCATATGAATGTATCTATTAGGGTACAGTTACACATGCTCATAAAATGTCATGCTTATTAGCATGCTTAAAACAAGCATGCTCTTCAAACTGACATATTATAAATGTAATTGACTGACACATTATAAATTAAAAACGCTGACGCAGTAAATTGAACACACCTGCTATTTAAGCACGGGCTGGTTCTTTGGTATTCGACATTCTAGCAAGTTCTCTGCCAGTGTGCAAGTGAAAAATGGAAAACCAAGTGAATTTTCCAGTAGCCTTTGACAGTAGCATGCCCAAAAATCGCACGACCGTCGAAATTTGAGCATGCTCAAAATAAGCATGCTCATTATTAGCAATGTTTCGACACACATGCTACTAAGTAGCAATTGCTCAATAGTGGCATGCTTTCGTGCTAGTTATGAGCATGTGTAACTGTACCCTTAGTGGTTAGTTAGGTGGCTAGTAACATGTTATTTAACAATTTTAATCCCGTGGATATATAATAGATTTCCTTCGATGCTCTAAATTAGAATTATTTTATCATACATAAATATGATGTGAACAAGCATAATCTTTAATAAAATTATAAACCCTATGTTTTTCTATGATTTGATAACAATTCATATTATATTTACGTAATATCAATATAATAAAATATATCCTTTGGAAAGGAAAATGAAGGCTGATTGACAATAATAATGTGGTTAACGCTTCGGATATGACGTTTTATTTAGTCTAATTCACACCAGTGCTCATCATGGGACATACATGTACCTATATGTACATTTACTCGTATATCGTATATAAAACATTATGAGCCTAGGAAAATATTTTTTTATTTTATTATATTTACCTTGTCGCCTATGAAATACATTTACACGCTCCTCTTGTTCTTTTCGCGACCCTACAGCTATTTCAATGCGACGTTAGCGTCTTCGTAATACATAAGCTATAAAGTTAAGTTACCATCCTAGCAAAATATCGTTTTATGTTGACAAAAATAAATGTAAACACCAAATACTTAAATAAAAAAAATATCGCGATATGTGAGATGGATGACCTAATTTCATTTTCGGAGCAATGGTTTTTAGAACCGTTTAATAAATTTAAGATATTCTGTAACTCTTTTCTCTTGTCCGACTTGATGCCGTTCTCATTCACAGGATTACAGTTTTTAAACATTTGTAACTAATTATTTTAAAACCTCTGGCAGACGCATTAATTTTATTTGTATATGTCCAAATGTAATTAGATATGTTATATGTAAGATGTATTACTATCGGATCGTTAAGTTTATCTTTTTGCGGTAAATCACTTCGACAGTTTAGAAGTGAAGCACTGAGCGACGCTAGTATCGTAATATTAATATTCCAACCACAGCAACTTGTGGATGACGCAATCAAGAAGAGATTTGTTAATTCAACGTAGATTTCAAAGCATTTATTAAATATAGATGCAATAAAAATAAATAATTTATCTGTAGCTCAGATTCTATCTTAACACTATGATGTTAAATAAACTTTTATGTATTTCAACCTTACAAAGTCCAGGCCAGACCTTACCTATATGAAATTTTAGTCGCGTACTAATTAAAAACGAGAATACATTCCGAGTTATACTTTTGTGAGCGAAGTAAAAACGTGCAGGCATTTTAAAAGACATGGAATTCAAATGACCGGATTTAAATCTTCATATATTTGTTGATATGAGTATGCTAAAATATAGCAGCGATCGTCATCTAACAAAAACTCATATTGATGGTGAAGTTAAAATCTATGTAATTATATGATCCTTTCAATATCCGTTTATTGGATTTCTGTGATATGTTTGAGTACTTTTATAAACACTTACAATTATTATATGATTTCGATCTCTTAAAAATCATTTGTTTTTGAAATGTATAGGACCGCAATGAGCTATGGCTAAGATGCCTTTCTGGAGTTCAACTCAATTATAGGTAACACGTTTTAAAAAATGTGTGAACAAATCATATTATTTTATTTTATTGAACAACACAAATTAAACAAAGTAAAAGGATTTTTTACGCAGCTCTACGAGTAAATACGCGAATTTATTTAGATATGCTTAGTTCACTGAGAATCGACAGCTGTACGTTTACGACACCAAAAAAAATGTTTATTCAAAACAAAAATATCTCAAAAATGTAACATAGAGAAAGTTTGATTTGTACTGGAATAAGTTACTGGCAGCATTTTAATACTTTAATATTTTATACTTCAGAGAATATTCTGTTTCGTGCGCATTCTTTGTGTAGAGCCTGAAAGCTGAAACTTGTACAGGCAAATACTGGAGTAATATTTGTTGACGCAGTGGCATTTGGTATAGTGGGTGTTCGTTTATGATTTTTTGGCCATGTTCCATTAAGAAAGGAAATGATAGTGTAGGCTCAGTTCGGTGCGTCAAGCGTTATTGCGCGTGAAGGGCGGGCGGGCGGCGCGGCGGGGCGGCGGCCAGTGACACGCCGGCCTGCACCGCGAGTACGCGTGTCGAGGCGCATCCCTTTGTAACTTTTGACCGCGAGTTCGAATGACCAATATTCGATACGATAGTCTCATGTTTTGTTAATTTCTGTGAACTGACGTGCTTTTATTGAGTGATTAGTGCGTTAGGATTTTAATAAGTATGTACCGACTTCTATAAAACTATTTAATAATGTATCATTTTTAAGTAGAATATATGACTTAAAGTAACTTTAAACCGCTAAGATACGTCTGATTCAGTTATGCATTCTTGACTTCTTTGTCACCCCTTAACATCTTTGATGATTGATCTTCTGGAAGACCTTAATGAAGCTGAATGGCTAAGTAGTCTATTTTGCATAATAAAAGAAAAAAGAGAATCATTTTGTGCATTTTAGTTTCTTAATTTTTCTTAAATAATATTTTTGAGTTGTAAAAATAATATTCGAATTTAAAATCTTTTTAAATATATAGATACCTACTGCTAATGATAATATGTGTGTATACTTTTAATAATTAACAAAAATTTGAACTAACTTTATAAAAAAATAATAATTAAATTTAACTTATAGTGAATATTCAACAACAAAAGCTTTATTATACATATTACATTTTTCATTATACTTTGCGGCCAATTGGGAACAACAATAGGAGTTTATCAAAAGAGGAATTTTCTCTGATTTTCAGATCAACTTATTAAAAATGTATTATATCTCGTTAAACATGTTCTTAATAAGTCCAAAATCAAAATAGAATATAACAAAGATGGGTATCTACAAGGCGCCCATTCAATCAAGTCAGATTAAAGCATTGTTAACTTAAGACATGACAAAAGAGGTCCGCTTATAAATAGGAGATGTTCTTAAAATCAATATTGTGATTAAGATCGTAATAAACACCTGGTAATTAAACCGACATCTATTAAAAGGAATAGTAAGCACCTTTGATGTAAAAGTAAGTGCAAAGTACAGTGAAAAGGAAAAGGAATAGATATTTTTTGATTTAGAGGTGGGTCAAAAAAAGGATAAAGTAGCAAGAACTCTACCAAAACATCTATTCTATTATATCTAAAAAACGCCAATAGTTATTGTATTAAACATTTTTTGCGATGGTAATGACAGCTAATATATGTACATACATATCAGATGAAGAATACTTCGTTCCATTTTTATAAATTGAACGTATGCTTTGAATACTAATACTTTCACTATGAAAGAATTCTAGAAAAATAACATTTGAATGTTCTACATTTATTACTATCAAGCTAGAACGTTTAAAACTTTCACGTTAACAAAGCGCGTACTTGAAGATATATTTATGGCCTTAATATTTTTGCACGTCCATATGTCATAGTTTCGCGCAGATGACGCCCGAGCACATAACTAGCGAATATAATGTATATGTAAAGATATGTCACCTGAAATGCTAATGCAACTGTAAAGTTTCGGAAACTTTAAGCATAATTTAAAATCTGCTGCGAATGTTTGCTCTTAGACATTTAAATAAATATGCAATCTTTTCTTGGGATTTATTAAGCAAGAATCTACTCAAATGGAAATTACTTTAAGAAATAAGACCGGAAATATTTGCAAGTTTGTAGATTTAAGGCGCGTTGTTCCCAAGTAAATACTCGTACCAGGAGCTAATTATAATTCGTGTAGCTTAAAGTATAAATTATTGTCTTTTTTATGTTAATTCAGAGAGTATCTTTAATATTATGAAAATGATTGCAAAACCAACGGCGAACTAGATCGAGGGAACATTAGAAAAGCTGCAGACGAATATTACGGACAGCGGACGAGAACGTGCTTTGTACATTCTATTACGTTCGGATTTTATTCTATACATACTCGTATGACTATTTACAAATGCAAGCTTCAATCACATCTAAATCTTTGACATAACGGCAACGTTAACTCAGAATACTAAATAGGTAGTAGAAGATTATGTTCGTTTATATCATTTGCTCATCCAATATTTTTTAAAAGCTTTAACTACTCGTAACATTAAAAAAATATTTTTTATAATTTTTGTTTGTCTGTTTGTTCCGGCTAATCTCTGAAACGGCTAGACCGATTTTGACAGGACTTTAGCTAGTGTTATAAGGAGTAACTTATAGGGTACTTTTATTTTAGAAATTTCATTTATTTTAACTAGCGGAACCCCCGCCTTCGTTCGCGCTAAATCTAGGGACGAACATGAGCGAAGTGAGGGTGTGTAGTTAATGGGAAATAATTTTACTAAACAATACTTTTGTACATTGTCTATGCTTATGGATACCGTTGAAATATCCGTAGATAACAAATTCGAAACCGTTTTCTATAAAAATACGAGTATTAATATTATTTATAAATTTCTTAGCGAACTAATCGGCATTTCTAAATCTTCCGAACGACTTAATCTTTTTTACGGTGATTTTCATTTTCTACTTTTATCGTAGAAAAAGTAAACGTTTCCGAGAAAGATCGTACTGAAGTTTATATTCTTTGTTAGTAATCTTGAAGTACAGTGCTAATTTAGTGAAATGAGCTAGTATGGAAAATGATATTAAAGCGTTCCTGCGCCATAAAATGGCATAATAATAACTACTTCTTTATTAATATGAAATAAATTAAATGTATGTGGAAAAAAAATAACTTATTGCAGTAGAGGTGCCTTCTATGTGGGGTCGGCACAACATGTCTTCTTCTTTCACTCTCCTCTGTCATTCGTCAACGTAACATCCTTCTTCTTCTTCTTCTGCCTGGCATTAATCCCGGCTATTGTTGCCAGGGTCTGCCTTCCGACTAAGCCTACTCCACTTTGCACGATCTTTAGTGTCATCTAGGATAAGTCCGTTGGCTCTCATGTCCTGCTTCACGACATCCAGCCATCGCTTTCTTGGGCGTCCAGGAGGCCTAACTCCAGGAACAGACATATCAAGGCACTTTCTTCCAACATAGTTCTCAGACCGGCGCGCGACATGGCCATACCACCTCAGACGACGCTCTTGGAGCTTATCCGCCACGTCACGGACCCCGAGACTACCTCGGATGAACGTATTACGTATGCGGTCAACCCGCGTTACGCCGCACATCCACCTCAGCATCTTCATCTCCGTGACGCGAAGCTCCTGAGTGTGTCGAGATAGTGCTGGCCAGCACTCGCTCCCGTATAAAAGAACCGGTCGGATAATGCTCTTGTATATCTGTCCCCTGAGCTTGGGCGGTATTTTGCGGTCACAAACCACACCTGTGACCTCCCGCCATTTGGCCCAAGCAGCGCTTATACGGGCTTGAATGTCGTGATCGATGCTTCCGGACTCATGCAGGACGGATCCAAGGTACTTGAACTTCTCCGACTTAACGGCTGGTTCAAGCCCTATTTGAATGGTGCTAGAGTCCGGATTCCCGCAAGTCATGTACTCGGTCTTCGCCACATTCAGCTTAAAACCACCGTTCTCAAGCGTGCCCTTCCAGAGGTTCACCTTACGCTCCAGCTCCAGACGGCTCTCATCAACGAGCGCTATGTCATCGGCATACATCATTAGCCATGGAGGCTGGTCCTGGATGCATGTCGAGACAACATCTAATACTACGCTGAATAAGAACGGGCTAAGAGCTGAGCCTTGGTGGACCCCCACAGTAATCGGGAAGGGCTTGGTATCGCCAACAGAGGTTCTAACTACGGAAGCGGAATTGCAGTACATGTCTCTGACAATATCAATATAGACTTCAGGCACACCTTTGGATCGCAACGCCCACCAGATACATTGACGAGGCACACAGTCAAAGGCCTTCTGCAGGTCGAGAAATACCATATGGAGAGCTCTCCTTTTCTCCCTGTAGGCCTCGATCAAGGTTCTTAGGGCAAAAATGGCGTCTATGGTGCCCGATCCTGGTTGAAATCCATATTGACACTCAGAGACAGTACACTCTTGGCGGAGCCTGAGGTCGATCACGCGTTCGAAGAGCTTCATGGTGTGACACATGACTTTGATCCCTCTATAACTGCCGCATTCCTGAACACTGCCCCTCCCTTTGTAAATAGGGGTAATACAGCTAAAACGCCACTGGTTGGGCATCCTTCCAGTGTTCAAGATGCAGTTAAAGAGGTCAGTAAGCATGAGCACACCAAGAGAGCCCAACGATTTCCACGCTTCGATCGGTATGTCGTCAGGTCCCACCGCTTTCCGGTTCTTCATGCGGCGAAGACAATCCCGAGTTTCATCAGGTGATATTGGGGCAACAAGTCCGAGGTTAGGAGGCGGCTCGGGAGGAAGACTATATGAGTGCTGATTGTTCAGCAGCTCCTGAAAGTAGCCTCTCCATCTCTCCTTCACAGAGGCATGATCACAAAGCAGCTTGCCCTGGGAGTCCCTGACGCAAAGACATTTTGTGATATCTTGCGTCGCTTTTTCCCGGGCCCGCGCCAGCTTGTATATGAACTTTTGCCCCTCCGCAGTGTCTAGCTTATCGTATAATGGCGACAAACTATCGCTACGGGCTCTGGCTACAGCTCTTTTGCTGGCACGTTTGGCTGCATTGTACTTCTCTCTGTCTTCAGGAGAGTTGGTTTGCTGCCACTCTTTAAACGCAGTCTTCTTTTCTCGAACCGCTACCTGCACCCTGTCATTCCACCACCATGTTTCCTTGTCGATGACTATCCTCCCTTAGAAACGCCAAGAACTCGCCTTCCCGCCGCGGTGATTACAGACTGGGCTCGATCCCAAACTTCCTGGGCAGTTTCAGTGTCGACACTTAGATTTTGTCGTTCCACCTCTGCCAGGAAATCCGTTCGCATCGGACCATTCAACAACCACCACTTGATCCTAGGTTTGCGTTTCTCGGCTAATTTCTTTTTCGGGGTAAACGTATAGTCCATGACAAGAAGACGATGTTGGGCCGTCAGGCTTTCACCTGGAATGACTTTACAGTTTGTTACCTTGCCGATATGACACCTTCTCGTCAGCAGATAGTCAATTTGGGTTGAGTGGGACCCGCTCTTATACGTGATAAGGTGCTGAGCATTCTTTTGGAAGAACGTGTTCACGATGGCCAGATCAGACGCCATACAGGTTCTTAGAATGTTAACTCCCTCTGTATTGCGACGACCATAGCCAAAACCACCATGAACACGCTCATACGCATCAGCTGCCTTACCCACGTGACCGTTCAAGTCTCCCCCAACAACTATCACTTCGGTAGTCGGTATAGCACGTAGTACATCTTCAAAATGCTCCCAGAATGATTCCTTCTCGGCCTCACTGCAGCCTGCCTGGGGGGCGTAGGCACTGATCAAGTTCGTGGTGACACCCTCAATCAACACCTTTACCCCCATCAGCCGGTCACAGCGACGGTCAACTTCTAGGAGACCATTCTTGAGCTCTTCAGAAAGCACTACGGCTACACCGTTTTTACCTGAAGGTGACCCGGTGTATATAAGCTGGTAACCCTGTCCGATGTTACGGGACCTGTTGCCCTTCCAGCGAGTTTCCTGTAGAAAAACACACTGGACCCGACGTCTCATGAGTACATCTGCGAGTTCCCTGCATCGTCCTGTTAGAGAGCCAATGTTCCATGTTGCAAAGCGGAGTTTCCGTCTGGGTACTAACTTCTTTAGCCGTGCCCGTACTTGACACGGTAGCCCTTGCCCATTTGTCGCAGGTATAGGGCGATGTGCCTGCGCGTCGTTTAGCGGCGACGCCCTAGCCGTACCCAGCATTTTCTTTTCTTTACTCATTGAAGTGGCAAAGTTGGTTTTAAGTGGAGCGATTGCCATCTGACCTCCAAACTCACATAGCGTGAGAAAACCAGGGAAAGGAAAGGGTCACAAATGGAGGTAGGGAGTGGAACGAGTAGGAAGAAGGTAAGAGGAGGAGGACACCACTAAAACGGACTGGATGGAGGTGTGATAGTGGTGGCTCGAGGACCCGGGGTCGCGTACCCGTATGCCCTGAAATCAATATCGGACAGATACTGGACAGGACACCCTCTGAATAGATCCATCCCTATAAAACACATATCTTTTTCGGTCTTCCCTACTCGTTCCACAAACATATTTTAAATCCAGATGCCTGTACTATAAAAAGCTTTTTAAATCGATGCGTGGTTAAACCTATCAAGTTAAGTTTTTTCGATATTGAGTAGCATTATGTCTTAAATAAACTTTTATATTAAATATTTAAACGGAGTTTTAATTCCAAAACAATTTAATAAATTCACGGGTTACAGATAATGTTTGTATAGCGCTGACATTATAAACGATGAAAATATAATATGTGCTTATTTGGAACACCAAAAACATTCATGTTCATGCAATATCATACGATGACTTTATTTCGCAACAAAATACAATTTAAAAATATATCTTACTATAAATTATAACTACAACCGAGGACACAGCCTGATTGATACTGTTTATGAGTATGTAAATTCTCTATAAAATAACATAAAGATCTTCAAACAAAATATATTGTTTAAACTGTTTTGTAATTTCGCTAATGAGATTTTATATTTTTGCATATTTATTACAATTGTTATGCTATAAATGATTCTTACGTAATTTTTTGCTTTTTTTAAAATGAAACAGGTAACCCAATGGCTTCCCAGTCTTACTAGAGAGGGCAAACTGCTGTATTTATTCGAGTGGAATTCAAATCCAACACTGCCGTTAGTTAAAATATTTTATGATATTATAAATGAAAGTACCTTTTCGGATTTCGTCGCCGATTTATTCTGATTTTTAGTTCCCGACGTTTCGAATGCTTTACGGCAATCATAGTCACGGTAAGACTAAGGTATTTGACGTTACAGACAGTGCCTACCCACAATTTACACAAAAAAAAAACACAATGGTGAATCAAATCAAATTTTAATATTTGCGTAAACCACTTAGGTTTTATATTAAGTATTATATTATGATCTTTTTAACATCATTAGGTTTAAGAGATACATAAATAACTTGTTTTTTTTTAATAAATAAATAAATAATACGATAAGCTAAATATAATACTATGCGACGTCTTCAAACAAAGTAACTAAATTTTAAAAATTTTAAAACTAGAAATGAGTGTTAATTATAAATTTAATTCACCTGGTATTTCAATATTTTAAACTTACCTTTTCAAGACAGCATATTTCATTATGTTCAGTTTGTTAGTGTTCTTATTTTGTACTTTATTACAGGGGAACATTTTATCAGTATCTATGAATAAGTTATAAAATTCCAGGTCAAAAGACTAATTGAAAGAAATAAAATTTGTGATTTCACTTATAATTAAAATATTTTATAATACCTTAAGCCTTATTACAGCGTTATTTAAAAATATTATATAATAATACTGGAATAAAATAATATGTACGTTCATTAGTATATACATATATATACCTATAAACTGCCTCGGTGGTGTAGTGGCTAGCATGTACGGTCATACATCGAGAGGTCCTGGGTTCGAGTCCTGGGTCGGCCCAAGTTTAATTATTGAGTCTTTCTGCTTAGTAAGTCTCAGTAATAGCCCGGAGTTGGGAAGTTGGCGGTGTGTCACCCCCTGTGCATCGGAGAGCACGTAAAGCCGTCGGTCCTGCATCTTAGCTCTCACTGGTCGTGTCGAGCATTCGTCCCACCGGAGTATGAGAGTGATAGGAATAGAGAGTGCACTTGTGTCTGCGCGTACACTTGTGCACTATAATATCTCCTAGGTAGTTGGCTAGTCTCAATGAGATTGGCCGCCGTGGCCGCAATCGGTCGGAGAACTTTATATATACCTATATCTCGAAAATCGACTTCACGAATGGACGGTATGTGCCCTATGCATTGCTTTAGTGGTCTAAACCATCTTGCCTTTTTACACGACGGCCCAATAAAAGGAATGTTATTAATGAAACCCTTTTTGTAGCACATAGTTTTGATGGTTTCAAAGTCTATAATTGACAGAGGTACAATTTGCTTGTTTCATATACGAGTAATATAAACATTACTTGACTAGGTTATTACTATATGAATAATTTATAATTACTTATCATCTACTTAATTAATATCAAGGTACGGAAGAGCTTTATTATAATTATTTCCGCACGACAAAAATGATTGATGTTGGTCTGTATTTATTTCTTGTTAGTCTTATAAAATACGCATAGTGTTCGTATTTTATATTGTTGAAATGATACTCATTCAGTCTCAGGTACTCATACACTCAGTCGATCATAGGCATCATGTAATTTCTGTGCCTAAAAATCACTACAGTAATTGACACTCGGACTGACTGTGTACCTAAAGGTATCTCTTTCTCTCGAGTATTACAAAGAAGGATTTTTTAAATTTCAGTAATAGAGCAAAGTTCCTATGACAAATAATCTTGAGACGAATTTTATTTAAAATTTGGTATTGATACTCGTCGCCAGAAAATTATGTCCAAAATTTTATGAACGTTATACGATAGTCGCCAAATAAGAATCTATTTTAAAGATTCATTTAATAAATTTTCTTTTAAGTTGATGTATCTTTATATTAGGAAAACACACTATATTATTTCAATAAATGAGAAAAAATGCTATAATTTGTACTCTTTTTGCCTTACAAAGTAACATTTGTCCTTACTTATCTTTAGAACACCTCAATGAACGTTGACAGGAATTTTACTCATGGCTAAAGAGAATACTTATACTAGGTATAAAGTACTTGATAAAAAGGAGGAAAATTTCTTATTAGAATGTTGCGTATAGTATTTTAATTTTGAAAAAAGTCATTTTACCAGGTCATTTTTAACATAAATAAAAAAATTAGTTGAATGCTGTACCTTCAAGACAACTTCGTTTTATAAGTAGAAATCGAAACTGCAATTTATAAGACTGAAGTACATTTCTTTTAATAGCTAGAAACTGTTTCGAGTGTATAAATATTATCCTTAAAAGTCTTTGGTAAAAAATTTTCTTTTGATTTGAGAGCGTCTACCTCATTAAGTGACCATTAGCTGATGGAACTGAAGTATTATTTATACTTAGTTCAATGTATACTATATTTTTCTGGTACAAGTTACGATATATTATTAGTCGATAGAACGAAGCACCAAACGTTACGATCGCGGCATATTTCTTTTAGCTTTTTCAACCGCCATCGTTCAGTTAATGCGCTCTCGTCGGGGACATTTAAAGCACTATCTGTCTTAGAGCAATTTGAATATAGGCTTCCATTTTGAATAACTTAGGACTTTTTTCCTAGTATAATTAAAATATTTCATTTTTATTATAATGCCAATAAATCTTAAAGCCTTTACACAAAATTTTCTGTTTCAGTAAAAGTAAAACTCTAGATGCCAACAGTAATTTATGTGTTACTTGAAGATATTGTCAGTCTGTGTACTCACTGAGACCCGTGCAGCCTTTACATATTATACGTAGTTCATACTTTAATACTAAATAGTAACAAATAACAGATTCAACGATCAGGTTCAGTTTGTTATTATATAGGGTGGAAAATGTATTAAAATATAGATTAGCGGTGATGATTCGGATTTGGACCTTGCAAAATTAATAGCAATACCAACGCGTCGTAGCCGTATAGTATGAGGTAGTTTGTCTACGTAACCTAAACATGATGCAATAATAACATAGGATGCACTGATTAAACTATTTTCAATAGACACGAGATTGTGTGGATGTACTCGTAATTTGAATAAATTAAAGCGTAAATAGATGAGTTATTTTACATCAATGTTATTACAAAGTGGCTTACATTTATTTTAAAATGTAACGAAAATATAGCTGGGGCAAAAGATAATATTACACAAGGTTTTCATTTTTGTGCTTCTGTGCCTTGATATTAGCACATATCTGTTGCGAGGTAAAACATAGACACTATAGTCAGTTTCAAAATGAAATTAAATTTTATTTGTAAAATAAAAGTCAGCGAAGTGTATGCGGCAAACAATGCTAGGCTGCCGTCAGTGTTAAACGATATGAATGAAACTATTTTTCCCGGGATGACATATGTCTTCCCTATGTTTCCAATTGTTTATTTTAAAAGTGTTTTTTATAAAATCCTATGGTATAGTATTTGTTTTTACTTCATAACTGAATTCGCGATAGTAAAAAAGTAATGAAAATCCTTAGAACTGTTAATTTTTCTATTTTAAATCTTCTCTGTAGCGATTTGTACTCGTTAAAGTTTCTTTAAATACATTTCGAAAAACGATTGGACATCTTGATATTTATTTTTAAATGTTTTTATAAAGAAAATATAATTTGAGTGCATAAAAGAGTATTTTCTCCATCGAGGGGCTCATTAGCAGAGGATTGATTGTCATCTGTCAAATGCAGAGGTCGTGTATTGTCAGTAGATGAACTAAGATTTATTATCCTCTAAATGTTGGATATCACTCCATATTATAAAACAAAGTCCTCCGCCGCGTCTGTCTGTCTGTGTGTGTCTGAACCGATTTTCATGCTGTTTTCACCAATGGATATAGTGGTTCTCAAGGAAGGTTTTAGTGTATAATTTATCAAGTTTTTGTATACATTTACTATTGGAGCCCGCTGCTTCGCTCGCGCACAATGTAATCATAATGAAATCTAAAAATAAAATATAATAAATGTAATAATAGTTCTACTTCGGTATAATGCGTAATACTGAACTTGTTAAAACTTAATATTAATACGCTTTTATACTAATATTCCTATGATAAACTTGTTATATCTGTTAATTGATAAAGACCTAAATAATAATGGTTTAAATTTGATATGATGTAAGTTTGACTGAAAATTGATTGGACCGCAAATAAACTGTCGATTGGCATATTCAATACGCCTCACTCGTACTTCGTTGAGACGACATGGGACATTAATAGCAATTTGTCACTTGTCCGATGATTGATGTGTGATGATGTAATTACTTTAACTACACTTATAGCAAATAATTTTAACGTATCTTTGAGTAAAATATATAATATTAAATGATGGACTATTTCTTTATTTTATATGAGCTTATATAATTTTTGTTATTGATTCTGTATGCGAGACAGGTCTATAATATCTTATATTACCTACTGAAGTGTTTTTTTTACGATACTTGATCCATTTTTAACTTTTGTCTGTACTTGTTTAATATAATTGTCTTAAGTATAACACGAAATGATACCTATAAAAAAAATTAAAAAGCGCGTCCTCAGAAATGGCACCTTAACTTAATTTCAACTTAATTTCATGAAATACAAAAGTAAAGAAAATAGAAGTATCACAATGCTGTTCTAGCGCAAAATTTTTTGATATCTAATCTTTTTATGATCCATTGTTTTCATACTAAATAAATTAACGAAGTTGGTTAATTTATTACTGCGTTTCATATTCACTGTTTACCTAAATTTCCATTTGGGTAGTACAAATGATGAAAAATGATGTTGATTGTAAATATACCTTTATAATAGCAAATATAGTAGGTATATCTATTTGTATACGATTGCAAAGTTACCTGCATATTTTAGTAGTTTAGTTTGTAGTTCTTTTGTGAATGCTAATTGAAAAATTAATAAATAAATTAATTTAATTAACGCCATCAAGATGAAGATACATCGAAGTGCTTACTACCAAGTCCACTCTGCCTTTAGAGAAGTAGCGAGTACACAATCTTGACGTAACTAAGAAACTTTCTCAACAATTCATGTTTATAAAAGACACAGAAACTGGAGTATTTAAATTATAAGAAGATACTACTAGTTATAATTTAAATACTCCAGTTACTTCTACTAAACGGATATTTACTTTTGACTACGTTGCTATACCTAATTGCTATCATAAATGCCCTCAGCGGGACTTGAACCCGCGACCGTTAGCACAGCAAGTTAGAGACACATTAATACAAGCAAACAAGGGGTTACTCCAAACTGAGCGAAACGTGTCAAATAATAATCGTTCTCAGAAAGTAAATATGGCTCTGAATTAAAAATGTATGTATTTTATGTTACTGTATGCGCTTAAATATTATGTCATACCCATGTGATCGCTTAAGCCCCGTATAAATAATATTTTGTGCAATATCGCATCATAACGTGTTGTTATACAACATATTCAAGTATTAACAATTCTAATACCACAAGTGATGGCTATTATGTTACCGAAAATGAAGTTTTCATTTTGCAAACTATAAATTGACTATTATTATAGAACTATTTTATTTAATGAGCTATTTTCAAAATACATCGTTAACAGTTGTTTAAGAAACTTTACCAATATGAATAATAATTAAAAAATGTGTTTCTGTTTCTTACATGTTGTATTGAATCAATAAATAAACATGATTTTTTTCGTGTGGAGGTAGTTAAAAGATAACATAGGTTCTATAATTTTGGTTGCTTCTTTGGACTCCTTTAGGATACTAAAGTGAATAATTATATTTGATTAAAATCTTTTTATGTCAATTTATAAGCACTAAAACTATTCGTTTTTTTTTCTACCTCTTTTTCTATTTCTTTAATTGGTAGACTAGGCAAAACGCTTAAGAACAATATGAAATTATGAGAGCTCAGAAATAAGAACACTTTTCCACAATTAAATATATTTATTACACTTACATATTAATGAAACTTCACAAATCACAATACGACTTATATTCCTTTTACTAACGTCTAACAAACTCGAAAGGCAACAATCAACTGCCAACTGCGCGCGCGCTACCTCCCATCAACCTTTTTTACCGGAACAAACAAGTAAAGGAAGTCGTCAGCCGGATTGCGCGCGTTAGTACAATATTTGAAAATATTAATTATTTCTTTATTTTATGTCGTTAAATTAAAATTATGATAATAATGAATTTAAACAATAATGAATTTATAATTAATAAATATTTTAAATATCATACATATGGAATAACAACATTCTTACTTAATTCAAGGTATGATTCTAACAGTCGGCCTTTCCTGATAAATTTCCCGTCCCGGGGAAAGAAATTTTACCTAATATTTGTAGTAGATTATAAAATTTATTCTAAAATTATAAATATAACAATAATTATATTCATAACCAATCATATTGGTGACAGACAAATCTTAACTGACAAATTTTTACTAGATTATACTAATAATTTTAAAGATAAGATATTAAGGCCTCGTACATATCCTCAATATCTGTCCTAACTGAAACCGCAGCTTAGTCTCAGTCAAGCCACTAGTTAGTAAATTTTAACGCTAAGATATTAAGGCCCCATACATGTCCATAATATCTGTCCTAACTGAGACCTCAGACATATTCTCAGTCAAGCCAATTGTTAGTTTAACGCTAAGATATTAAGGCCCCTTACATGTCCATAATATCTGTCCTAACTGAGACCTCAGACATATTCTCAGTCAAGCCACTTGTTAGTTTAACGCTAAGAAATTAAGGCCCCATACATGTCCATAATATCTGTCCTAACTGAGACCTCAGACATATTCTCAGTCAAGCCACTTGTTAGTTTAACGCTAAGATATTAAGGCCCCATACATGTCCATAATATCTGTCCTAACTGAGACCTCAGACATATTCTCAGTCAAGCCACTTGTTAGTTTAACGCTAAGATATTAAGGCCCCATTCATGTCCATAATATCTGTCCTAACTGAGACCTCAGACATATTCTCAGTCAAGCCACTTGTTAGTTTAACGCTAAGATATTAAGGCCCCATTCATGTCCATAATATCTGTCCTAACTGAGACCTCAGACATATTCTCAGTCAAGCCACTTGTTAGTTTAACGCTAAGATATTAAGGCCCCATTCATGTCCATAATATCTGTCCTAACTGAGACCTCAGACATATTCTCAGTCAAGCCACTTGTTAGTTTAACGCTAAGATATTAAGGCCCCATTCATGTCCATAATATCTGTCCTAACTGAGACCTCAGACATATTCTCAGTCAAGCCACTTGTTAGTTTAACGCTAAGATATTAAGGCCCCATTCATGTCCATAATATCTGTCCTAACTGAGACCTCAGACATATTCTCAGTCAAGCCACTTGTTAGTTTAACGCTAAGATATTAAGGCCCCATTCATGTCCATAATATCTGTCCTAACTGAGACCTCAGACATATTCTCAGTCAAGCCACTTGTAATACTTGACATCGTCATTTAAGATATTAAGGCCTCAGACATATCCTTAAAATCTTTCTTATATTACTTCTAACTCGTCAGCATCATCATTATTTGAAGTTCAGACTCTGTGTCTGCTATATTAAAAACCATCCAAGGGTGAATTTTGTCTACAGAGAAAATGCTACTAACTTCTGTTACGCTTCCTGGATAGTGGCGTTTCTTCAATAACATAATGATTATTATCTAAAACCTCTTTTATATGGTACAGACTTTTAAATTTCGGTATTGATTTCTACTGTTACCGGTTCATAAAATTTCTCTTTCTACTCCGACTAGGTCACCTATATAATATGTAACTTCCTTCCTAACTTTGTCATACGTTGCTTTTGTTCATCTTGATTATCTCTTTTTTTTGCTCTGTCATCTCTATCCTTATGTTTTCTATAGAAGTATCAACATTAACAGTACTATCTGTAACACTAAGTTGCAATAATGAGTCTGACGTGCCTACTAATTCCAGACCTACACAGGGCTTTTCCCGTAGTCTTATTCTGAGCGTACCATTTTATTCAGTCCCCATTGGGTTTGCAATGACTTGTAGCTGTAAATAACTGTTCGGTTATACCGCTCGACTTGGCCGCTAGCCCGCGGCGTCACTACACCGTTCATGATATGCTTTATCCTTAATGAAATTAAATAATCTTGGAAGTTCTTAGATGTAAATGACTTTCCGAATGGGACAAGCGATACGGGCTATAAACCATAGGTGTGGTGTCATTAAGTTTTATATTCAGTTGGGTACCATTTATGCAGCCTAATTCTTTACTTGAGAAAGCAAAACAATCCCGAAAATTATTCAACATATCAGTCAATTTAAATACGTTATCAATATCTCTACTTTTTTTTTAATCAAAATAAGTTTGTAATGTAATTGTCACTCGTAAGAAATTCAGAACTGTGTTTGAACAGGTTATGGACCCAGTCCAATATTTAACCAAGAATAAACAGTAAAACGTTAGTATTCTTTTGTGGAAAAACTATGAAATGTCATCAGGTAGCTATATAATTAATGTTCCTAAACTTAAAGGGTGAAAAATTACGATGATTGGGCTTTGACTGTCAAATTTTTTTTTGTACTAGAAGGTATTGTATCTTGACAAGCTGTCGAGACAATTGAGTACTGAAGATAATAAAAAGGTAAGAAGTTAATTATGACAATCGATCCTTCTCTATATGTCCTTATAGAAAATGAGGCAACTATAAACGACTTGTGGATGAAGTAAAAACAATCATTTGACAATTCCGGATGTAGTGTTCTTATTATATATTAATTTATTAAATAAAATACGAGATCAATTCACTGGCATTTATTAAATAACGTCTACATAATACAAGCATTTGATACCGACTGGCGTACAGCGTGAGGACTTACACTAACATGCTGAATCAGCTATAACATGTGTCCCTACAGTAACCTCCCTCTTAAAAAAAATTTGCAAAAAAAATTTTAATACACATCATTTAGCAATACTTTTAAAATTTTAAACACAAAATTCATAAACGTTTATAACCATGACGAGAACATATTGTTGTTCTTCTATTACATGTAATTTAATACGGTTGACATACTTTCAAACTGATACAAATATTATAAACAAGTTTAAAAATATATATATACTATTATTATTTCCTACATGAATGTAATATAATTTATATAATTCAACCTGATATAAATAGAGGTACCTTAAAATTTTATATTCAGAACAATTACATACTTATAATACAATTCTACGTACATTACATTACACAAATCCAGTGCATGTGTCCTTTCCGGTTTGAACCTTAGGTATAGATGTTGGTTGAGTAACTTGCGTGATAGTGAAAGGGAGTTGAACGTTTTTCTCAGCTCTTATTTCTTTCTTTAACCACTTGCGCATATTATTACGACATCTCACAAATAAGAAATAGGCAAAGGCAACCACCATAGCTGCGATAACAACCAATATTCCCACCGTATAATATTGTAGATTTTCTAGGTGATCTATGGTTGTCTGGTTAATGACGTTCACTTCCTTTCGTTCCTCTTTAATCGAATTATTGCCCATTTTTAATTATAAAAATATAAAACAAAGTATTATCTAAATCGGTAACAATAGTTGCTTACTTTTACAGTGTTCGTACTAAAATAATTATCTTATATACTCTTTACCTTATTATATTTATTTAGGCTATGAATTTATGACACAACAATTTACATATACTTTTTCGTTACATACACAATTTTATGCTTAAAATACTTTTCAGCATTAAATTTGTTTTTAACTTATTTCGTCAATACAAAAATCGTACTGGCCGTTTAATATTTCGCCCACTACGTGTTTTAATAATTTGTTTATCACAAGGTATTGTTACACTAGGTATATTCTTATTACTATTGTCACATACAGTTTTTTTTATATAACTATCATTATTGGTAGCACAAAAATTACTAAATGAAACGTCATCGTTAAGTACATATGCGGGTTTTAACCTATCTATAGATATATTAATGTGCCTATTCGGTAAAGAAATTTTGAAAAATTTCGGTGATCTCTCCAATACTTCGTATGGCCCTGAATATGCAGGGTTCAATGAGCAACGATTTGTTTCGTTCCTAACAAAAACAAATTTAGAATTATTTAGGTCGGGGTGTACAAATAAATTATTTTGTACTGTACTTTTTTGAGGTGTCGGTTTAATTTTCTTAATACTTTCTCTAATTTTTTGTACATATTCCGCGTCTGTATAGCTATGAGTTACGTTAGCGCCACAAAACTCACCTGGTAACCTTATGTTAGTACCGTAAACCATTTGTGAGGCACTTATACCATTATCTTTTCTAGGCACCGTACGTAGCCCATATAAAACAGTAGGTAAGTGCTCTACCCAAGTACTGCCTATTTGATCTATTTTTGCTCTTAATGCCGTTTTCAACGTCCTATGCCAACGTTCAATAATCCCGTTACTTTGAGGATGGTATGGGGTTGTTCTAAGTTTCGTAACACCTAAATATCTTAACAATGAACTAAATAATTTACTTTCGAATTGGGTACCTTGATCGGTAGTGACCTTGATCGGAGTACCAAAACGTACTATCCATCCTTCGTACAAAATTTTGGCTACTGTATTAGATGATATATCTTTTAATGGAAATGCCTCCGGCCATTTTGTAGCGCGATCTATTATTGTTAGTAAGTACCTATATCCTTCTGATGAAGTAGGAAGGGGACCAACTATATCCATATGTATGTGATCAAAACGGTTTGCTAATTGAAATTCGCCAAATTTAGAAACGGTATGCCGTGTTATTTTAGTTTTTTGACAATGAATACAGGTTTTAGCCCATAGGCCTACGTCTCTATTCATATTCGACCAAAAATATCGCTCGCCTACTAAACGTCTCGACGCTTTTACACCTGGATGGTTTAAATTATGTAAAATACCAAAAATATTTTTTCTAAATTTTTCCGGTATGTATGGTCTAATACTATTACAAGAAGTCTCACAATAAATCATCTCCTTAGAACCCGGTAGACATAACTTTCTAAGCTTTACATTGTTGCTTGTCGACTTTATTAATTCTAATAACTCCTTATCATGTTGTTGTTCTGAAGCGATTTCAGAGTAATCTAATACTGTTGGGAATGTGACTGTCTCTATACGCGATAAACTGTCCGCTACGCTATTTTTGTTACCTTCTACATATTTTATATCTGTTGAATATTCGCTAATGAACATTAAATGTCTAATACGTCTCGGAGTCTCTTTTTCGCTTGTTTTTTTACTAAATGCGTAAACTAATGGTTTATGATCTGTTAAAATTGTAAAACTACGTCCTTCTAACAAATACTTAAAATATTGTACAGCCTGATAAATGGCAAGCAATTCTCGATCGTATGTACTATATTTACGTTCTGTTTCAGACATTCGTTTTGAAAAGTAAGCTAAAGGTTTCCATGTGCTTTGGACTTTAGTCTGTAATACTGCACCTACGCAGTCATTCGACGCGTCACACATTAAACATAAAGGAGCGTTTTCACTTGGGTATGTTAACAACGCTGCCTCTTGTAAACTTTTTTTACATTGTAAAAATGCATTTTCTGAGCGATCGTCCCATATTATTGGTGATCGATCTTTTTTCTTAGAGTTATGCAAAAACTTATTTAATTCGGCTTGATGTTGAGCCGCTTTTGGTAAATGTGCTCTATAAAAATTAAGCATTCCAAGAAATTTACGTAATTTATCGACTGTTTCCGGTTTAGGATAGTCGGCAATGGCTTTAACTTTATTTTGTAAAGGTAAAATTCCGTCTTTCGAAATTTCAAAGCCTAAAAATTCTATTTTCTTTTGGCCAAACACACATTTTGATAAGTTTATAGTGACACCAAATTCATCAAATCTTTTTAATACAGCTTCTAGGTGTATTTTATGTTCTGATTCGGTTTTACTAGCTATGCAAATGTCATCAATATAACAAAAAATAAATTCAGAACCGTATGTAACATCTCCCTTAGAATCGACTACTTTTATGTCATGCAATACAGAATTTACCATAAAACGCTGAAATGTTTGTGCACTGTTACGAAGACCAAAAGGCATGCGTGTAAACTCCATTAAAGACCATGGTAAAATTACAGCCGTCTTTTCTATGTCCTCAGGATTCATTGGAATATTATGATAAGCTCTACACAGGTCTAGTCTACTAAATATTTCTTTATTAGCTAACATATACGTTACATCTTGGATTCTCGGTATCGGATAACGATCCGGTTTGGTTATGGCGTTAAGCGCCCTATAATCACCACAAGGTCTTAATTGACCTCCAGCCTTAGGAACTACATGTAAAGCACTCGACCATGCTCCCTTAGATGGTCGACAGATACCCATCTCTTGCATTATCCTAAACTCCTCTTTAACTTTTTTATACCGGTCCGGTGGTAGCGGTCGCGCGCGCGTTGACACCGGACGGCCAGTAGTTTCAATAAAATGCATTATAGAATGAGGAGGGTTTATTTTAAAATTAACGTTTTTTGTAATGTCAGGATATTTTAATAATAAGTCACTATAAGGATGGTTTAACTCGATAGTCCTTAACGATGGTTCATTAAAATTCACAATTGATCCTATTACTTGTAAGTTTGTAACTTGATCGACTAATTTACGACCAGATAAATCTACTAATAATTTATGATACTTTATGAAATCCGCGCCGATAATTGGTTGTTTGACATCTGCTATTATGAAGGTCCATTTGTATGGACGTCTTAATTTAAAATTTAATACAAGCGTTTTTACACCATATGTATTTATTTGAGAGCCGTTGGCTGCAAAAAGTTTATACTTAGACAATGGTAAATTACATGTTTGAACTAACCTGTTTTTATACGGCAAAACTGACACATTAGCGCCTGTATCGATTAAAAATTGTAATCCTGTTGTTTGATCTGTAATACTAAGACGGTTATTAATGAACTGAGTACAGTCTCCCGTCGCAGCCTGCACTTCTACTGGTTTCCCGACTGCGTTCTGGCTGCTACTCTTGAATCTTTCCAAGTGCATGGAGCCACGCACGTATGAGCATTTTCACGGAAACGTTTGTGATAATAACACAACCAGTTATTTTTGTTGTAGTTTTTGTTGTAGTATCGTGGCCTTGCCCGTGGGGTGTTGTATGTTTGCATCTCATCCAACCTCGTATTTAAACGTGCAATTTCTGACACTAAAGATGCAACCGTATCTGTACCGATGTTCTGTGTTACTTCTGTAATTTGTAATGGTCGAATATTTTCAACGACCTTGTCTGCCATTTTCGCTAGTTTTTCGAGTTCCGTGCTTTCTGCTACTGACAGTACAGCACGAACTGATTCTGGTAAATGCCCTTGCCAGAGTATTCTCAGTGTCTCACTTGATATTTTACCCCGCGCTAAGTCAGTCATCTTTGTTAGTAACTGTGAAGGCCGCTGGTCACCCAGTTCCATCTCTCCTATTAATTTTTGCAATCTTCGGGTCTCTGTTTCTTCAAAAATTGTAAGCAGACGTTCCTTAAGCCCCTCATACTTTTTTGTATCCGGCGGCTTCAACAGGTAATCAGTAAGTTGGGATATAACATCCTTACCTAATTTCGTTATAGCTAAATTGTATTTAGCTTCGTCAGACAGCTTCTGAGGTGCTATTATCGCATCCATTTGGACAAACCACAATCGAGGCTGATCGGTCCAAAATTCGGGAATTCTTGACGCCACTGTAATTTGTGCCATTTCTCCGTATTTTTCTTCTCCCGTACTTGTCGTCATTATATTAAATGCCGTGTCGTACTATTTTAACCTCAGCACGCGTAGCTGAGGGAGTCGGTATTTTATCTCGGTATAAACTTGCAAAGTCCGTATACCACCACAATTAGTTCATTAAAATGTTCAAAAAATTAAACAAAACTCAAAGTTCACTATTGATCACGTCGTAATTTTATCGCGTCGTAATTTGATCACGTCGGGTTCACCACTTGTAGTGTTCTTATTATATATTAATTTATTAAATAAAATACGAGATCAATTCACTGGCATTTATTAAATAACGTCTACATAATACAAGCATTTGATACCGACTGGCGTACAGCGTGAGGACTTACACTAACATGCTGAATCAGCTATAACATGTGTCCCTACACGGATTAACAAGAAGAATAACACTACTTCGAACGCTAATATTTATACGTCTCAATGACAAGCTACGGTAATCATATAGTTTAGACAGTACAAGAGTTGAGAGGAACGGGGTTTGCTATAAATTACGAATAGATTGGTTCGCTACTGTTAGCGGTATAATCTGAAAAATATTTGCCAATGATAATGGCGATTGTGCACTTAGGTATCACGATTAATGCGGATGTTATAAAAACTAAACTACTGGACATGAATGCTGATACCGTTAATAGTGAATTAGACTCTGCTTTTATTTCAAAAGAAAGGACAGTAATACATCTCATTATAGCGCAAAAGGGAAAACGACACCATTTGTCAAGAAGATACCAAAATGTTATCAATGTAAGCAACCTAGACATTTCTAAACCAATGTCCTGATATGAAACAAAAGCAAGGGAATGTTTTTAGTGCTGCCTACCTATTACTACACGGAAGAAAACAACCAGAAATTGATACACATGTAAAGCGGGAAATAGATATCTTGCATAAAAAAATGGATAAAATGATGTATTTTTTAACAGAATTCACAAACAATCAAAATGAAAGTATTAAAAAAAAGTATCGAAAGACATATTGTCAATCAAAGATCTGATGAATAATATGCAAGTTACAACTGAAGACGTTGTACGAGAACAAACTTCAATTAAAACCAAACTATCAGACCTAACAAATTTATCAGAATACGAAGATAAAAAGATTGCTTCTCTTGAATCTACGATGCAACAACTCCAAATAACTTTACCACAACAAAGAACATACGAGAGTATTCAGTAAGTATATTATGTCAGAGATAAGTGAACGCAAAAATCGAGAAAATAATAATATTTTAGAAGGTGTACCTGAACCACTACTTAAAGATCATCGAAAAAGACAAGACTCTTGATAAGTGTGAAGTTAAAAATATCATCATAATGATTTCCAAAGATATACCAGAACCTGTAAATATATATCGACTGGGAAAATGTGATGGTAAATAATGTCACCCAATAAAAGCTTTTTTTCTGAACCATGATCCTGTGAAATCTATACTACGTTTGAAACGAAATGTGCAACTTAATGACATAAAATATTCTCTGATTTAACACCAGCACAGCAGGATTATTTTAAAAATGTAAAGAATCAGTTAGATCTGCTTATTAATAATGGCGAACAAAATCTGACCATAAAGTATAAAATGGTGTACCTAAGATTGGACAGAAACATCCAAAAAGTCCAACCCATTATCCCTAGAAGCGAGACCAAAATTCTAAAGAGAAATAAAGTAACTAAAAGTATAGTAAAAATTTCATATACATATAGTTATTATTACAGAAACATGAATAACAAAGGATCAAGCAAAAAGAAAACAAGCCCTGCCAGGTTCTACACATTATTATAACTACAGAGAAGTTTCAAGAGGGGGTGGAGTGTCCATTTTTATTCACAACAGTCTGTATCATAATCGAATAGAACACCATTATATACAAGAAAACCATTATCTGTGGACACACATTAATAAATATTGTATGGACATTGGAGCTATCTACAAAAACAACCGAAAGAATGTTGCAGATTTTCTCGAAGTTTACTCAATTGTCCAATAAAAGACGAGCTGTAGTTATGGGAGATTTTAACTTTGACTTTCTCTGCCCCGATAAACCGAATAAGGAATATATAGAAGCATTTGAAGAATATGGTATTGTAGCATTAAATAAAGTTGACTCAGGTTATACTATAAATGAAACTACCTTTTCGGATTTTGTCGCGAATTTAATCGACGTTTCGAATGCTTTACAGCAATCATGGTCACGGGAAAGACTAAGATATTTGACGTCTCATAGGTTTATATACTTGTTACAGACAGTGCCTACCCACAATTTACAAAAATTTTTGAAAAGAGCATCAGAGTACCTTATAAAATTTTAATTCTAAACATTTATATTTAAATTTAAATAATTTATAAATATGGCAATATTATTAACTTATTTTAGCTTGTATTATTATAATTATTATAATTCTTTATTTTAATATTAGTTATTCAAAAGTATTATGTAGTATTGCTATTATAATAATATGTATATTTTCTTACCTATAAATTGTTTATGCTAAGTTACATTTTATAATTAAAATTAAATATTAATTTGATATAAGAAAATTAAGTTAAAATTGCTAAAAATATAAATTGAATTTTGATTATTTTAAATTATTAAGGACCACTACTGCAAATTAAAAAATAATTTAATCAAATCAAAGTATGCTCCGATTTTGATAGATTCTTTGAAATTATAATTTTTAAAATTTTTAGAATTTAGATTGAATGACTTTAGATTGAAAGAAAAGCTACTGCACGGTTCGGAAGGCAGTTCGTGCAGAGAAGAACCGGCAAGAAACTCTACACTTGTTCCTTTTAAAATATTTTAACAATATTGCAATACATACAATAATTATTATATATTAAATTTGACTACTTGTATCAAGATCTACACTAGGCTGTACCAACTTATCACTTGTATCAAAGAAAATAAGGTCCAGAAAGTAAAGTTTCTAAATCCACCGAGAAGCGATTGGATAAATAAAAATATTATAGATAGTATAGATAGAAGGAATCTCCTATGGCAACATTATGAGAACGACCCAAAAGATAAAAATATAGAACAGAGTTTAAAATTGAAAGAAATAATGTTATGCGAAGTATCCAGAGAGCAGAGGGTCAGTATTATTTAAAATCTTTTAATTTTGCAAGAAAATAAACCGTTAAAAAAATGTGGAAGTTAATTGGTTGCTTATGTACTTAATAAAAATTAAGGAAGACTTTGCTCCTTCAAACATTGTTAAGTACGAAGGTAATATAATTCATTAAACCTCTTACCTTAGGTTACCTATGTAACCTAATTAAATTTATTAACCAGTGCCTTGAAATAGGTACCTTCCAGATAGCTTAACTTAGCCGCGGCACCTCAGAATCACTCGATGAGTCACGGGTTTGTGACTTGTTGCAGCTTCGTCGCGACTTATCCTCCTTCGCATTAGTGAACCTGATTCACTATGCTCTGAATTATCAGACTCTCTCATACGTCGAGTGGACTTTATTTTCCAGCCCATTGTTTACTGGAAATTATAAAAAAATCACGAAAGCAGCTATTCTAAAACTTATAGGGCTAGGTTAGGTTGGTTCCTTTAGGGCATTATCTTAGTTCAGGATGTATAATCTAAGTTCATAATGTAACAGACAAAATAAACTAGAGGTATGGCACTGTTGACGTTAAGGAAAAGAAAACAAAAACAAAATATATACATACACATACAAAACTTATGTAACATATTCAGGTATATTTTTTTTTATATTTAACCACCAGAAGTTGTTCCCATACAATATTTAAAACAATTAAGTTCCTACTAAACTAAATGCTCTAAAAAAAAAGAAATTACCTGTAGAATTGTATGGGCGGCAAGTCCTTTCACCGTGGGCGATATTAATCGCTATCACGATTATATCCCACTTCTGAGCTATGAGAGCTCAGAAATAAGAACACTTTTCCACAATTAAATATATTTATTACACTTACATATTAATGAAACTTCACAAATCACAATACGACTTATATTCCTTTTACTAACGTCTAACCAACTCGAAAGGCAACAATCAACTGCCAACTGCGCGCGCGCTACCTCCCACCAACCTTTTTTACCGGAACAAACAAGTAAAGGAAGTCGTCAGCCGGATGTAGTGCGCGCGTTAGTACAATATTTGAAAATATTAATTATTTCTTTATTTTATGTCGTTAAATTAAAATTATGATAATAATGAATTTAAACAATAATGAATTTATAATTAATAAATAATTTAAATATCATACATATGGAATAACAACATTCTTACTTAATTCAAGGTATGATTCTAACAAAATTATATTCGACAATATAGTGAAATTGTATTTCTACAATGTACAAAAAATGTACAAATATTTGACATATTTTGACATTATAAATGAAACTATCTATTCGGATTGTGTCGTGGATTTATTTAGATTTTTGGTTCCTGGTGTTTCGATTGCTTTACAGCAATCATGGTCACGGTCTTTCCCGTAAATTCGTTCATTTATGAAATTTATAAAATTGTATTTATTTACGAGTATGCAAAATAAATGTGTTAGACAATCTGATGCTGTCACTTTGTCCTTGTAAACATGTTTTGTTCCATACTTAATAGTATAAAAGAAATGTTCTATTATACTCAGCATATCTAAATCATTTTTTTAGTTGAGGGTATATTGGGAGTTAGGAAAAGAGAAAAATAGACTAATTTGATAGCTGCAAAGATTGATTGCAAAGATTAAAGCTTGATATCGCATTGATTCATGATTTAGGTATGTGTTTTCCGTAGTGGTTTATTTAATTTCATCTTGAATTGAGCTTTTAATCAAAAGAAGAAATAAGATTTAAAATTCTACTGGCATCAATAATCAAAATTAAGGTTTGACGTTTTTTAATTTATTTTCATAATTGCTGGTATAATTTAGTGACTGACTGAGTCAAAGCAAACAAAAGGCATTGTTATCCACATGAATGTGAAATCTCGTTTCAGGATAGAGGTTTTTGACATAAAAGGGTCTCCTTATCGGTTCTCCTGCGAATCAGTAAACAAAAAATGAACAAAACAGTTATTATGGTTATTTGTCCCTAATAATCTAGATCTGATATTTCGTAAAGCTCTCGACGTTATTTATTATATGAAGGGCCTGTAAGTAATTCCTGAAAGCCACCTATTCGTCCCACGTTCGACAAATATTTGTGAAGAAATTCTTTAGTTGATGGAAAATATATTTCTTTTATCCTTACTGGAATTTGTAGAAGACGGTATAAGAGAGTATACGAGTGGGCACAAAGTATGAGTTTACGTGTATACAAAACGTAGCAAGTTAAACATACGTCGTCTATTTGTATTATTAATTGTTGAATTCATCTTTTTCCTTAAAGGCGACAGATGTCCTAATAGTTTTATACATAACATTTTTTCTATTTCCGAAACGAAATTGTATTATTTTATTATTTTGTATCCTTTAAAGATAATAAATTAAGAAAAAAATTGTTTGTAAACACTAGATTTACTCGCACTTTACTTTTACTAATAATGTTCAGGAACAACTGGAATACAGGGATAAAAAGTAAAAAAAAAAATCAATATATAAGTGATCGTAATAAAAAGAATCTCCATTGTATGACCAACTCGGTGAAATGAATACTATGTAAATTAAAATTAAGTATTATATAAATAACTTAGTTAAATATTTAAGATATAATACTAACTAATAAAGTAGAATTCTATTTTTGGACAAAGTTTGAGAAATTTTAAGAGATGCGGGACCATCATTAAGTTCGGGTAACAGCTGCACTGGAAGTAATGATGACCTCACGAAAATAGCCAATATGGCATATTTAGGGAGGCGCGCCTGACGGAAGTAGAAATTTGAAGGACACAAATGTCTCTATTGTATAGATTCGTTTCAGACATTTATAGGGTCTTATTCGATTCTGAAATGCAAATTATGTATCTCCTGTTCTTAATTTTTTTGTTTACCTATATCTATATTGATAAATAAAAAAAATATCCGTTACACCATCAACATAAGATCCATTTACTAAATGCATACGTTTATAAGATAGTTATAAGAAAAACACATTTTTTACATTTTTGTTTGTTTGTCTGTCTGACAAAACTTTTATTGGTAGGTTCATACTCATAGCTGAAGTTGTAAACAGTAACTTAAGCTACTTTTATTTGAGAAAATGAATTAGGGTTTCGCTCATAAATTAGGGTTGCGAAAGTAAAAGCGAAGTTAGGGTGAGTCGCTAGTTATGTCGATAATCATTTTATTAGAATAAATATAATTATTAAAAAAAAATAATTCTGTAAGATACAACTTAATGTTACATTAATTCTTATTTTCTAAATATTGGGTTAGTACATAAATATGCAACTACACATAATCGAAATAAATTTACTTTCCATATGTAAATATATCACATTGTTAAATGGCGTTTTTAGTTTACGACCGGGAACGTGGAATTGATGAGGTACGTACGCTCTGCAGAGCGAGATAAAGCACGAATTCACACATAAAAAATCATAAAAATATAAGTGTTTTTTTATGTACTAAGTAATACTAATAGTAGGTTAGGTTAGGTAACTTGTACAATACCTGTTCTAAATTACTTAACAAATTGTTTTAGTTTGATAATTACAATGATTAGAATTTGACGAAGAATTAATATAGGTTTTTAGTTAAATCATTATCAAAGCGAGGGTTCAACTTAATTTTAATTAAAAGTTTTAATTTAGTTAACCTGAGTGAAACTACAGGAAATCGTTAATATTGAAAGGTTTTCCCTTATTATTTAATCACAGTATATAGCAGTTGGTTAGTATAAAAACCGTTCTTTATTGGTCCACAGGGCAGGCCTAATGAAACTTTCTTGAGTCTACTTGGAATTAAGAATGTTTTATGGCTTTTTATTTATGTTAGATGTAAAAAGTTCCTTTTTACAACTTGTGCTCAACAAGACGCGATGGGCGATGGTATACATTGCTCGCTTATTTAATTACTTCTAAAAAACCTACATATAAAATTTCCAGAAAGAGAAATGTAGGCATATTTTATATGAATACTCCATGTTGTAATGAAAATATTAGTATTTTTGTATTAAACTGCATCGCAATATGAGACGTAAAGTAGGTTCTTAGAATATTAATATGAAACGTGCAGTATCGCTTTCAACATCATTTCCTTTTCATGATATTGTAATCTTAACAGATAATCCGTTCACTTCCGTCCTTTTCATCGTGTAAATAAAATTGAAAATTTATTCATGCTATATTCATACTAATTCAATTCGTTATACGAATATTATTTATTATAGGTATAAATAATTATGTAAGAGATACGTATATGATTACAAATAATTTTGCATAACAATTAGAATTATAATATTATAAATTAAATAAAAGTATTTACTAAATTGTTATTTTATTTATTATGCGACATCGAGTTTAAAGATAACTTTTACTAATTATTTCGGTGGAAGGTAGACTTAATAATTTCTCTATACTTAGATTAGATCTCTGGCATCCTCGCCGATATCTTTATTAGTATACTTAATAGGTTTTCGTATCAAAGCGTTCGTGTACTCAAGGTTTGTTCCAGGAATCTAATTAGAAATCGACTAGGGTGATAGCTACGATCGGAACTTACTGTGTGTATACGTATACTGTATACAAAACCAATAGCACTGACATGATTACAAAAGTTTCTTTTGCGTGTACATATCTAAGACTCCATATCGAAAACTAATAATACTATGCCTATTATCTTGAAACTCTCTCTCTCTATATATAATAATTAGTAAGGCATAAACATTTTTGTAAATGAAAAACATGAGAAACGACCGCATCACGAAGTTGTAACTTGATTAAGTTGCGCTTAGTTTCTAGTAGGTACCTATACCTAAAGAATAATAAGTTAAAGCCTAAACGTTCACTGTGATTTTGCTTGCACTGGGAACAATGAGTTATGTTATCCGCTAGAAATTGCTGAATTTATTTAGTAGATAAAAATCGTTATGTATAAATCGTGAAGCAACAACATTTCATATAATAATAAAATATTCAAAAACGTTGTATTTTGAATGGCGATAACTTTATTGATTTTTTATTTTCACTGTTCAATATATTTTCTCAATTTACGGAAGCAAAAGTTAAAGAAAATATTATTATTTCGGATATGGTCAATTTGTAAGTAAATTTCATAAAAACAAACCAGCTTACTTATTATACAAGCGACCCTCGGCACTAGGGACTTGACTCGCTCAGGTTTGAGAATTTGATCACAATGTATTATATATTCTGTATATAAGACATGAATGGCGATTTCTTTCTATATCTTTCTATTCTATATAAATACTTATTCTTATAATAAGTATTTATCTACTGAGCTTTTCTGTGAGTGAAGAAGTGAGGGATTGGGGTCACTAATTTTAACTTATGAAATACTAGAACCTTACCTCGCTTCGTTCGCAACTGGCACGTAGCGCCACCTTTTTAAATGATTTTTCATTTAAATTTTAACAATTATCGGTTTTATAACACAGTCAAATACATCGAGATATTCAAACGTCGAAAAGTATGGCTAAAATGTTCTATGATGTAATTCGTTATTTGTGCACGATTTAACTGCTATTACATTCTAACATCTAGACTAGAATAAATGATACGAATTTGTTCAGCTCTGCTGAGGATAACTAGGCCCGTATAGAGCTTACGTTTCTGACATCCGATTCAAGCCTTACTTATGCTACGTTATAAGCTTTCCTTGTGTACTTGACATTGAGTGACTGATATTGCTAAACGTTTTCCAGACATTGTAAACACTAAGTTTAATATGATTTAGACTTTTAAATTTCCGATTACTAGACTAGTGGGGTCACTAGTTGTAATCCTGTGCCTTCTGCAATTGATTAACTTACATATATAAATATTTTTAATAGCTTCGCCAAATCTATTGCTAATCGCAAAACTTGATAACGAAGTGACCGATTTGGGTATTTTTTTTATATTTTCAAGTTTCTATGCAGTGAAAAAACTTTTCTTCTAACTTTTTTGACGTAACCTTTTGGCATGATATCTTAAGTAAGACATATAAAATTATTATGACAATGTGTGTGTAATTTTTCCATAATAACAGTGAAATAATATACATACTACGAGTATATCATTTTGAACGTATATTGTGTAGTTATGTTTATTGTATATACATACATTTGTATAAATGTTTTCACTTTAACATTTTGAACATTTATGTAGAGCCATATTTTGTCGTTTAAATTTAAATCTTTTCAAAAATTCCTACGTCGTCGAGATTCGCAGGCAATTATTTATGGATACATATATCTAGTTCCTGCTACACAAGGGTGCTTTATCTTCGTTCACAGTGCATTTCCAATGAACACAGAAGGCTATTTGCTAGGTAGTAATACATAGTCAGTCGACAAGTCGGATTTTTTGGTATATAATATAAAAGTTTTTAATATAGTTGTATAGCACATAAAATAGTCTATATAAAATTATTAATCTATGTAATTTATATAAGATACAAATCTGTACTTAAATTACTTATTCCAAAATCTTATCAAAATAGGTAGATCACTGGACAGATTTTGAGGAAATTCAGTACAATAGTAGCTGGTTATAAGTCGTTAAGTATATCATCTTTGAGAAATCTATACGAACCGTTAATATGTATCTAGGGACGAACGCGAGCTTACCGAGGGTAAGTTAGTTAGAGCGTTAGTTAACAATATGTACGAGTATTGTGTGCTATATTAAAACAAGGCTTTTGAATTGACTACGCTTCTATTTATCTACTGAATTTTATTATTAAATAAAATATTTTATTAATAAAATCATATTCTGCGAATTTAATAATTGAATTTACATATTATACTTTTTTTTAATCCTATTATAGTAAATTTATTCAGTGGCTCAATTTTACGTACCTATACGATGCTCGTAGAATTTTTCTACATGTTCTAACCAACGAACCGTAATATCTACACGGCGTTAGATGTCATGTGGTTTGCATTAAATATCTTGTGGTGGGAGAAATCTTCAAGTCACTAAGAATATCGTATTATGTTAATAGGTAAAATATATCAAAATACATTGTTTATTTTAGCTTTACTGGAGTTTATGCCATTGTTAGATTATCTTTAATCAGACATGACGTTATATTTGTGATTTGTTTGGTTAATTATTGCAAAGAATAAAACTAAAAAAAGTTTTTGAAGGTTAAGTGTTTATGTAATAATGAGAATAGCAAGTTGCTAAAACATGCTTTACTTATAGATGATGAACAGTGGGCTTACAAAATAAACATTTATTGGAAAAAAAGGGAATGTAAAAAGGCTTTTTAGAAAAATGACGTTGAGCCTTTAAAGAATCATGGTATTTATTCATTAGCATAAAATGCTAATTTTCCAATGGGGATCACGTTCCTCACTTACTTTATCGTCATTTATAAGTATCACATACATTGACTGTATTTGATTGGATTGGTATTTTTTTTAAAGAGGAAGTGTTTAAAAAGTTATTTGATGAAATTCAAAAAATAGACAGACATCCATTTATTAATTATTTTAATTTAAGCTTCAAAGCGTATTATATTCTGACATATTCTCAGAATTAAGCTTATTTGGTAGAACATAGTGTGTTCGAAGTAAACCACTAACCACACACTATCGCCTTACTAACTACTTCGCATTCACTTTCAAACTGTTTCAGCCTTTAAAGGCTGTTGACTGTATATGTTCACTTAAATAGTATATAAATACTAGATGGTAATATGTAAAATTGATAGGCGTAATCAACTATATTTTTCGTTTAAATATTATGTTTTTCCTTGCTACTTTGCAATGGCTAAATTACAAATATTTTCGGATTTTTCCGTTGTTTTACTTTTAGTTTTTTGTTTCGGACATTTCGAGTGCTTTGCAATAAACACAATCACAAGAGAGGTGCGACAAACATAAAAAATTCAGGAAAATTTATATGTCACTTTTTCATGCTTAAAACGCTGAACAGATTTTAATGGAAGTTAGCAACGTCCTACATTGCATTCTGGACACGGCTATCTTAGGGCTACCTTCTATCTTTGTTAGTTAAATATAATAAAAATAGACAAAAATCGATCAGCACTATTGTTTTGTCCATTTGGCATAGCGATTTCGAAAATTCTAACTTTGAATTTAAAAAACTTTGCCAATGTTACATACATTAGCTTGACGTTGATATTTACATGCGTATTGTGTATATCACAATATTTATTGCATTTCCTATGGATTTTCTTTACTTTGAAATTTAACGGTTCCGATAATCTCTCTGCTTATTATCATTTCACGCATTAATAATTTATTATTATATATAATTAATAATAAATAAAACTGTAGACATTTTAATTTTCTACTATGTTTCATGTATTAAAATGTATTGCCATTACAAAAATAAGCGATATTTAAAACGTTATTTTCTATAAATGCATTTACTAGTTTTTATACCTACTATACGTGTAAGTGAATGTATAATATTCTCGTAATTTGTAAACAAATTACCATTTTCATTTAATATTTGCACAGTTACGAGTATACGTGGGTGGAGGCTAAGAAAATAAATTAAACATCATCCTTTATAAACATGGCTACTAATATCCAGTACCTCTAGTACGTAAGTGGCACAAAAACATTGCCATGTAAAGTTCATCTTAGATTATATTAGTGTAGGTTCTTATATATATGATTTGTTTTTTGTTTTTATGTATTTGCCCCTGATTTTTATCAACTACTTATCAAAACTTTGCTGATTTACTACATCATATAATACTTTGGGATAATTTTAGTTTTATCCTTATTATTATACTTATATCTACTAATATATGAATACCTATACCACTATGAGTATCGAGTATAGTAGTTATTTATTAATTTAGGAGTCGGTTTATATGTATGTACATTTTTACGTTTTCACCTATGAATATAACTTTGCAAATGTAGGTCGAACATATTATTATTTTTTCTTTTAGAAATGGAAGTGACTCAAAATATTTTAAAATAAGCCTTTTCAAATATTTGCCCTGAATTTGTATTTAAATAAAATAAAATCACAATTGATTTCCTTTCCCCTCGTCAATTTATAGATTTGAATTGTGCGAAATTGGTTTATCCGACAACGCCGTGATTGCATCAGCGATCCGAGTTATTGAACCGTGACTTGAAAACATTATAGGTAGCGACTGCATTGTACTACCCTTATATTATTAGCTCAAATCTGTCAACTTTATTTCAGTGTTATATTAAATGATCTATTTTAATTAATATAATCTAATATAACTTTTAAAAATCTATTCAAAATATAATAACCATTATTTTTTTTCATGAGTTTCCTGTTGAAATGAATGCTATGCACTATGTGTACAAGTGCGAAATTACAGCTACTATATTAAAGCAGTACAAAATGTCACAGATAGAGAGAAATATAAAAAGGTATTTAAAATCGTAAAAGCATTGCAATCAAATACATATTTTACTTAAATGTTCTAGACAGAATTTTTAAAATTGGGGTGTCACATATTTTTGTAGTGAAAAAGAAGTATTTTTGTCTCTATTTGCACATCCACTGTATATAGGACGCAAAAAATCACTACGCATCTCCATACTTTTTTGTATGCCTGTGCATTCTCTGCATACTAATATAACTTTTTTAAACGAAATACAAAACTAAAATTGACAACGGTTATTTTGTATCGTTCTCTTATAGTTTATTTTATGTTAGGTTTAGGTGTACGTCAAATGTTTATTATTTGATTGACACACATAATTGTATGTAATGTTAATTTATTGTAATTATAACTTATTTTTGATTTATGATAATATTTTAATATTTTATATATATACCGACAACAAAAGCGAAAGAATATTTGCAATTTTCTGTAATCCATGTATTACTAGGCAATTAGGTCCTACCACAATTTACCTTGATAGTTTCAATTTATTCTCGAATCTTTATTTGCAACATTACATTTAAATTTATCTCAATAAGGCTCTGGAATTCTAAATCAGATTTACTAGATTAGCTACACTTTTGTGAACGTAATGTTTCAATGTGGGAATAGACGTCAAAGTGGCGAAGAATTCGATTGAATTTATAGTTCCTTTTATTGCGACGGAAGTGGAACTATGGGACTAGAGTTTCCTATTGTTAAATTGGTTTCTAAAATAGATTTGAATCGAAACACGATCTGTTTTTCTAGGTATATTCCGTATCTATTTGCTGAAAGTGTAGGAAAGCGAGATGAGCTTCTACTGAAGAGTGCACTACAAAATACGATGATGACGTACGAGTATCGTTTCGCTATAAACCTCAATACTCTATAATCTAGTTATGAATATTTTTGCTTTATACACGAGATTGATAAATGTGTCCATTTGTCGCAACAATGTTTTGATTGAGTAAGAATAAAAGTTTATAGTTTATATGCCAATATTATAAAATATCTACTTCGTGCTCTTCAATATCGTTTTTATTATTTTGTCACAGATGCTGGTATAAATTGCTTGAAATGTTTTGGGGATCATTCAGGCTATATAATTTCGTGCGGAACATTTAATATATACCTACTCGTATAATCGAGTTATATGTATGCCGACATGGTTACGGGGTTAAAAAATCAAATCGCTCCATACATGTTACTCGGGAAAGTGGCTGACATAATATATTTGTAACAGTTAGAATCTTAAGCAGATATCTATATGATAATAAGATTTTGTGCTTTTGTTTCTAATTTCACATAAAATTCCTATGATTTTTGAATTCTAATAACTTAATCCTTATATGCTAATGCTAGGGCCTAATTAAAATATAATCGTAATGAAGCTTAGCTAGGTTAGGTTACTGGTTAGTTTAGGAGAAATTTACATATTATGGAAGCATGTCTCAGTCGGCAAGTAGGCACGTCCATGAGTCAACTATTAATAACACCCTTGCGTACGTCCGCATCATCCCTAACATTCAGCTAACCTCTCAACCCACTAAACGGGGCCTTTATTGATCACTACTTTTGTCTTGCCATTCTCCTTAATGGACTATTAGCCGTGGCCATTGTGTTGTCCTAAATTAAAGACGCTGGTTGCGTCGACTTAGTTTATTCTAGTAGAAATACTTGCATTTTTTATTTTTAATGATATTTTTAAACGTAATAATTGCAACAATGTTTTAAAATTAAATATAATATAATAAAAATATAATTAATATTCTTTTTTAGGTCAAGTCAAGCCAAATATGACTCGCACCTCAAAAACCTCTAAATATTAAGTTGCGTCTTATTTATTAACTTATATAATAACTTAACTTTCTTTCGCTTTATTCGACTTAAAAATTAAGTATATTTCACAGTGCTTTAAAGCTAAAATATTATCATGATATAGTAATTTAGGGGCCGCTAAACTAACAAAGAATATAAAGGATTATACCTATCTATATGAAAATACCTGTACTCGAATCTCCTCAAGAATTCGTTGATCACATAAGTTTGTCACTAAAGTTTTATTTTAATTGAAATAGGCTTCAATGTTATTATAGAGAATTTATATAAATAGAGATTTATTTGTACTTCCCGTTCTAAGCTCAAAAGAAGAAAAGGAGAGTCATGCTTAGTGAAAGAAAAGCTGAGGAACTTTTGTTTGCGAATAACCATTATTGTATTCGGAAAGGAAATAGATGAAGACAATATTGTAACTAATCTTAACATTATTTTGCTTCCGTCGTTGTGTGGAATAATGCAATTATTCCAGCTTCTTATTTCTTATTAAAAATGCAGGTCGTAATAGTTTAGTAGCAACATAATAAATAGTTGAGCTTATAAAAAAATATTTTTTTAAGTTATACTTACCTATGCAAACCCTCAAAGCTATAACAATGTTCACAAAATTGAGACTAAAATATTAGAGATAAAAAGTATTACGTACTTATACAAAGAATCCAATAATCTGGAATATCTCCATTTGCTATAGTAGAAGCGTTCAGACAATCACTGAAAGCCACGCCTTCTCTGGCACCACGCTTCCTATTACCCGACTCAAAAAATAACAAGGAGTATTATTATTTAGTAAGTTCTTCAACAAGTCATTTGGTGGAACGTTTCGGCGTCGTAGCTCTTTTTATTTGAAGACTTAGTGTATACATTTTGATTGAAATGGCGACTGTCTGAACGTTTTGAAGCTGGCCTGGGCTTACTTATTACGGGCGAAGTAAGTTCAATCTCTTTTATCGCACGCTTATAGCAGGGAATTGAACTCCGCCTCGTATCCCAGAGGCTCTCGACGCGCGCCAAGTCTACCGTAAAATTATGTTAAACTTCCCCTGCGTCCTTATATTGTTGTCATTCTTCTATGGTATCCTATTTCATTATTCTTTAGGAAGTTGGAATTCGCGTATTCTAGTTAAATATTTTTTTCACACATAAAAATACATTCATACTGGAAGCAAAATAATGCAACATAATCAAAAACATGATATAATATTAGCAACAAAAATCAAAAAAATCGTAATATTTTAATTTAAAAATATTAGTTATATGGATGTTGCGGCACGCTGCGTGGCGTCGTAATTATGGCGTCACTCAGCTAAAACGGGGAAATAAATTGAAAAACCGACTCGCGGTGAAAATGCGCGCCGGAAAATATCTCTCACGGCACTTGCCCACGACTGACAGCGCAAACTTAATGTATTTATTTTAGCCACACTGGCATTGTTTTTAAACAAAATTTCCGCTTTTGTAGTAATGTATTGTTCCACAACTAGTAATTGCTTCATTAATGATAATTAAAATGATGAAGTGCCAGTTAGCCACTGTTTTCCTATAGCCTGTGTAAACCGGATTGTTGATTAATTTTAAATGTTAATTACTATAAAATATTTTGGTGATTACGGATTTATGACTAACCCAACGATACTTCAGCTAGCTCAGTAATATGTCCAATTCATATAAAAGCTAGGTCATAGTGGGAAATTGAAAATCTTCGTTATTTAAATCCATACTAATATTATAAATGCGAAAGTAACTCTGTCTTTCTGTCTGTCTGTCTGTCTGTCTGTTACCTTTTCACGCCTAAACCACCCAACCGATTTTGCTGAAATTTGGTATGTAGATAGTTTGCATTCATGAGAAGAACATAGGCATATTATTTTTTGGAAATTCAACCCCTAAAAGGGTTAAAAGGGGTGGCAAAGTTTGTATGAGAAAAATATTTTTATTGCACATTTTTGCATGAAACTTTGAATTAATGCTTTTAAGTACAAATGATGAAACACGTATTTCAGGGTTTTTCGAAATTCACCCCCATTGGGGGTTAAAGGGGGTGGCTAAGTTTGTATGGGAAATTTAATTCTATTGAAATATTTTGCGTGACACTGAAATAATGCTCTGCAATACATATCTAAGCGTTTTTTGAAAATCAACCCCTATTGGGGTTAACGGGGGTGGCACAATTTGCGTAGGAAAAATATTTAACAGTAATTTTTACCATAAGTCCATAACAATGAACCACGTACATCAGTTTATCATTAACGAAAAACACACAAAGAAATTATGATACACATAGTAGCAAAATTGGTTAAAAATAGGAAATAAGTTTTAGAAAGCGCAGCAGTGGCGGCACGGCAGGATGCTACACAGTAGTTTTTAGAAAAGAGGGCCAGAACTTTAAATGGGGAATCAGTCCTTGGTACATTATAAGTAACAGTATATAAGCAAAAATGTTTATTTTATTCACTCTTAGCGCGAGCGAAGCCGCGGGCACCGCTAGTAATACATATGTTTTCACTTTCGTATTAGCATACTATATATCACATTACCTCTCTATTGCAATGACAACATTAAAAGTTCTATAAAACACCCTATTATGTAATATATCTTTATTAAAATTACCTGCTATAAACATTTGATCAAAAACAAAAATCCACTAACGCGATAGGTAGTGGGATTCCATATTTCAGCAACATATTGCGACGCGCACCAATTGTTTCTCAGGCGTGTGCCCTCGTTCGAAGCAAATTTTTCACATGCTCTGATGCATTTTGCATACCTTACTTTTCAACCCATTAACTGTGTTTAAACTATTGAATAGTATTAAAGCATGGAAACATAACGTGTGTAGGCTTGTTGACTTTTTAATGTACGAGTATCTTTAGAGGTATTGTGATATATGCCTACTATTGATCATTATTAAATTAAGTTTTTATATAAAGTGACATGCAGATAGACACACGGAGAACGAAGTGTAACAGATCTTTTTCCTTTTGAGGTGCGAACCCCTAAAAAGCGAGTAAGACATTCTGTAAAGGGTTATCAGTAATTCCAGTCACTAGCGAGACTGAATAGCCTTGCTCATACGACAATCGGGGTCTATCGATGAAGCAAGTCAACCTTTTAGCTAGTGATGTAACTATCCTATATACACCAGGTTGTGTAACGTAAAGATAAGATAGAATTATTGCAATACACAATTTCTATATGACACGATGATATCACATAAAAATGTTTTATAAAATTCTTTATAAGTATAATGTGTTTGCTGAATAAATTTAAGATCATTCAAAGATACCTTTGAAAAGTCAGTTTTTGCGATGAAAGGAGGTTTTATGAAAAAAAAGTAATAAATTAGGCAAATGAATACAAAGACGATAAAAATTGCTTCAAAGATAATATCAAAATTATTGTAGTATTTACCTTCTTCACTTTGAAAGGGTGCGGCAGATTCAAAGTTCAAACCCGGGTTGTGTATCTAAGATTTCATGTGCTAAATTTATTTTCAACATGATTTGCTAACTCGGTGAAGTTGAGTAAACTTTCGAAGTTCAGATAACTTTTGTTAGAAAATATAACTAGTTTTAAAGCTCAGCTTGGCTATTACGGCCTTTTTTAACATTGGAGAAAACGTTTACGCTAACCTTTTGTAGATATACTAGTGTGTATGTGGGTCTTCTGGGTTTTAAAAGTCAGTAACACCCACTAAAACCGAACAATATTACATATAGAACCTGTATTCTGGAAAGAGCAAAGTATTTAATTAATTATTAAATATGTAGAAAGTGCTATGAGTAGGTGTACATTTAATTAAATAACAAATAAGTGTTTAATGTTTGTTGACTCTATGAAATTAACTTTCGAAATAAAAATTAAAATAAAAAGCTTTTATGTTGTTATAACGATTTTCCATAGAAATTCGATTACCGAAAGATTCATTTTTCAATGTATTCGTTTGATAAGGGACGATACTTTTATAGAATAAAGTAATTGAGTTTCCCATTTCACAAAAGCACCAGGTCGAAGCTGAACGGTCGCCAGTTAACTAATATTGTATGAAGTTTAGTAGTTACTCAAACCTTAAGTAAATATAACTTTTGTTGGATCGTGAAGTAAAATTTAATGCTGTTTAATATAATATATGAATTTCCACATAAAACAAATAAGTAAACTAATTTAGCATTTTCAACTGTAATAAACTGTAATATTGATACCATTGAAAAGTAAGTTTTATTAATTTCAAACTTACTAGTTATCATTACTAAAAGCTCCCTCAATAGCATATCGTTTACAACACTGTCAAGTTAGTTTTCTGCTTAAAAACGTTATTAGTTGTATGTATTCAGCCTTATTGAACGTCGCACAGCTGGGTACGTACATCCCTTCAATACGAGGGGATTCAGACCACAGTTCAACACGTTGGTGAGAAGTGGACTGCACACGTCTTTCGATGCTATGTTTTATTAGACATGAAAATTTCCTCACGGTGTTTTTCTTCACCCGAACTGGTAATCGTTTTGAAAATAACAAGTGCATCTGAAAACTTGTTAATATATATTTTGTAGATAAGTTATTTATTTGAAAAATAAATTCGTTCATTTTAAAAAATAGTAAACTCCAACCAATTTCTTACACAAGCGACCTGAGCTGGCTGCAATAAATTATCTATTGTTGGTCTGCGAATTCAACAAGAACCGTTTTTGTTCAATTCTTCGTCTTGTCGTCACTAGAAAATTTATTACTTATAGCCTACTGGCGAATTTAAATATGGACGATTATATCAGTAAAGTTAAATATTCTGCGCATTCAGGTGGAGGCGGTAATTTTCAGCTTTATTTTCTATCTAAAGAGAGTATATTTTCTTGCATCATTTAACACCCCCAACATTAAAATGTTTTTATTGTGAACATATAAAGGTATTTCTAACGTTCGTTTAGTTTAAGCGCAATGTTTCGAAAACAAAGTAATACGAATTTTAGCTGCTGAACGATCACGACTAAATAAAGTGAAAATGTCCAGAGCAATTTAATAAAATATTAAAACACCATCTTTTTCTAAGCTTTGTATGTAGAATAGATTATTAAAATTAGTTCATTGTTCTAATGATCTTTAAATTATTCAACAATAATTCTTATGTAAATTAAATGTCTTTTAAAGGAATTTAAGTTCACTATAATATGGTTGTTCTCAAAAATATTTTATGACCTACCTTTTTTATTGACCTTCTCTGTTTTTCACTCCGTGTATGGTAAGTGACGGGATTTCATTCATCATTGCTGATCCTTTCCCCTTTTACTCTTGAGATAATTTAGTTAATGATGGTCGTAGCAATAGCATTATTATACAATACACATAAATAACATGTGCCTAACAAAAGTAACGACGTTAAAATTTTGCAATTAACATTTTTGGGAAAATCACTGCTATAAGATAACATAGAAGTAATAAATTTACAGCTAAGTGTTATTTTCATTGGCTGAGTATACTCAAATCATAGTTTAAGTTCATTAATCGCGCTTCTTAATAAACCAATGGGCATTTTTATAGCATTCATATAGCATTTCAAACAGAAAGCTCTCAAATAATAGAAAATTTCATAAATATTATAAATGCTTAAGTTTTGATGGATGGATGTTTGTTACTCAATCACACTAAAACGACCGAATGGATCTGGATGAAATTTGACAGATTATATTCTGGGATAGCACATAGGTTACTTTTTATCCCGGAAAAATATGTGGTTCCCGTGGGATAGATTTGGTTTTATTTTTCATTATTTTCAGAAAACAAGGGTGAGTTGCTAGTGTTTTATAAAGATAAGAGAATTGATGAAAATATAATATAATGGCTTAATGTCTTTATGGATTGAGATCAGTAAGAACCCGTATTAAAATAAATTATTTCGACTTATACGTAGGTTATAATTTAAAAATATGATTATGCATAAAATTAAAAAAAAAAACACTTTTTTTTAGTCCGTATCGACCGACAGCGTATTCTCTTGACTTAAAACAGGCGTTGTATGAATATGTAGACATTGCGTTTTAAAGCCACTTTCTGCTTAATACAAAATTTATATCCTGTCCTAAACGCTTGATACATTATATCAAAAACTGTTTTTAGCATTAAAATTCTGTTTTTCCTTGAATTAAGTAAATATTATATTCTGGGCTTTAAATAACTCTAGCTAAAATGTGTTTGCTTAATATCGAGAAAGAAATCAGACAATATGAGTCCAATATCGATTTGTTAGGGCTTTGAAAAAAAAAAGGATAAAATGTATAGAACAACAGTATCGTTAGGGCTCAGTAGTTAATAATAAATAACGCTACAAAACTACACGAATATAGCTCAATGAACAATTTGTAACTTGTCATAAACATGCACAATTAATGGAATGTCCAAACCAGTAATCATTTTGCTGTAAATCCTTACACTAAAATTAATGGCTCATTAATACTCTCACTTCCATCCATAGCACCTGGTAATTACTAAATTTAAACAACCAACTCGCCAACCATTAGGCATATAATCGTATTAAAAAGAATTATTAAGCTAGCATGGATGAAGTTTTTCAAAGCTTTGTATGGAATGTAAAATCAGCATGAAAATATTCAAAGTAAATACTAAAATTATCATACCGTTTAAAATATGTGAATATTAAGCGCCGTTTCAAAAGCCGTACCTTACTTTAGTAATATGTATATAAACTATACTATTTTGTTGTTTCATGTTAATTAACTGGCATGTTTGATTAGACCTCTAATTAAAATAACAAAGTGCGAAAAATAAATTTCTACTAAAGCTGTTAAAATATTTGCGTGTTAATTATAAAATTATTGTATTCCTAATATTTCTATTCATTTTTATGTGATGTAAACAAATTGCTACTTCAATATATTCTTTTTCTTCAAGTGCCTCTCCATTACTGAAGGACGGAGTCATCCAGCAAAATTTTTTCTTCTTTCTTTGTTCAAGGCCTCTTTCCGGGTCCATTTCCGGATGTTGCAGAGACAGGACTTCGATATATCTCATGATACTATGTATATCGTCTTGCTTAAAAGTAGTTTTAAAAACTAATTATTTTATATAATTTGATCACTTTATTAAGAAAAAATATTTTACAATATTCACAGCAGGTGAATATATTTTTAATTCTTCTTTTATTAATAAAAATGCGACCTGTCCACTAGACGAACATTGTTTATGCATATAAATAAAAACACCAAAGAATTGTGGGCATGTTTCGCCTTGAGGTATCTTGGTATAGTCTTTCTTTTCTTACATTCGTGAGTGTAGGATAGCGTAGCCTTAATTAGTATGCGAGTGCAGGTGCAGTAATGCACATGTGAGATTCTTTGTTCTATTAAGTAGGACGAATCTAGCTTTTAAAATGTCGAAACGTATACGATCTCTATAGTTTTGTATGCTCCGTTTTAGCTCGTTTACTTTCTATTTTCATTTATATATGCAATTTCATGATTTATACGAGCTATTTGTTTTACAAATTCATGACTATACAAAGTAAAGTTCAAAGTCTTATTTAATCCGCACGATGTTTATATACTCGTACAAAACTGTTCCGGTCGATCGAAATATAAACTAACTTATAAAGCGAAGAAATTATACATAAAATATTTTCCTTTATGTATATAGAATCTGATAATAATAAATCTGATATATCATATCTAATACAAATGTTACTAAAACAATACATTTGTGTAATTTGTTCAAGAAAATAAGATAATTTTAGTTATCATAAATGAAACTTAACATTAACTTCTCGTGTGATTTTTCTCTCTTCTCTAGTTTTTATGAAACTAGTTTCCATGCGGCAATACTCCGAATAAACGATGTCGCAACGCAACGATGCGACGTTGGAATATCAAGTTATATGTATACGAGTATAAATAATATACGTTCTTTACTCATATCATACATAAAACATTTTAACAGTCGTTTGTAGAGCTAGCTGCCTTTGTTTTTATCAAATATAACTGTTTCTTAATATTATGAGTAAAAAATATAGGTATTTTTATTTAAAATTTTATTGTTATAATAATACTTTTAAAATACTTTCCAGAACAAAGAAAATTTGATACCTACCTTGGTATATCCGCTTATACTTATGCTTTTGACATTTTTTTATTGCTGCGTAAAATAAAATCGGGTCCTTATTTTTATTATTATATTTCTCTTTAAAATTTTTATTATTAAATTTCATTATACTAGTATTATTGTTTTCCAATATATTTGTCTAACTATTAGTAAATAATATCGACTAAAATGAAAAAAATATATTCATATCGCACTTGCACATAAGGGGTTTTTACTTGGAATAAAGAACTTATTTCGTTACAGCTTGCTACCTTAACTTCAAAAAAATCACACGAGTTTCACCATTCTTTTATTATTTGTAATTAACAATGCACATAGTTCAAAATGAAAAAAAAATAATAATTCAACCTATTCTCTCCCCCCACGAGTTTGATAGAGAACCATCTAGTAATCCGTAACTCTTTCTATAATGTTTACTATAAAACGAAAAGTATTTTTTAACATATTTATAACAGTTACATACAACCATGCAATAAGTACTAGTATTAATGATAAGATGAAGTAAATCACAGATTATGTTGGAACAGGCTAATGAGGCGGCGTGCATATTATTTTGTTTTTTACTCATTTGGCATCGCAAGTGGTTTGCGAGGTGTAATTAATCTAGCTTTCCCACTGTTTTCAGAGGCTTCAGTATTAACACTCCAAGATAAAAAGTTTGACGACATCTTTAGCACTAAATGAACAGGCAATGACACAAAAAATTTCATTCCAACATTATCGATTATATGCTGTTTTTTTAGTAGGTACTCTTTACTCATTTTGATTGTTTTGCTTTTAATTGGATATACGATTCCAATCGCAGACCCTGAATATTGCGGTCTCAGCGGGGTTATTGCGATTATTAACCGCAAAATTATAATACCAGTGCAAACTTCAACCATTGTCTTTTGCGCGCTTCTGTATCTAATTCCGTTAGTCTGAGTACTTAGCAAGTAATAAATAGAGGCGTTATGTGAACCATGATAACGGACGGCAACGGTGTCGCATTCTCCGCTGAAGGATAATTCATTGCAGTGCATTAGCTCATTCAAGCAATTTCATCTCACTTTTGATGTACATAACAAACAGTTGTGCCTCTCTTAGACTACGTATTATGTATTTAAAAGGTTTTGTCAAACATTTACGTTTAGTATTCACGGTTTTTTTATCGTAAAGCAAGTGGTATATAGATAAATAGCATTTAAACGCTATATTTATTAAATAAAGCTTGAAAAGTGGGTTTTAAATTTCGTTCAGAGACTACTCTCTTTTTTAAATCCTAAAATCCGATTACCTCGTTTAGAACAGAACTTGAGCTTGTCCAACATGAAATAGGATTACAACTTTAATGTGGCGTAGTTTAAAATGTGAGAAAAATCTCGTCTAAGTGCAGTGCACCCTATTTAGTTATTTACTTTAACTGTAAAAGCGCTTTATCAAAGGTATCAACATAAAAAATATAAATGTATTTTTTTTATATTGTTTATCTTAAACCTATAGAAATATATTGCTTTTAACTTACTCTATTATAGAGGTCCATATTTGCACTACTTTGTAACCATCTCACGTAGAATACGTATATTTTTACAGTAACAATAAGGTATGACATAAACTCTATTGAGACTGCTGTCTAATTTAATGGCGTTTTACCTAAAATATGAGCTTTGTATATTGAGTTTGGAAAACAAGTCGGGGTAGTTTATATATTTTACTTGCGAAAAACAAGTCTATTATCACAGACAAAATCAAAGTTCATTTCAGATTCACATCACTTGATGTATGTACTCGTAAAATTTCGTGTTTATTACATGTTTTCTTCTATAGAAAAGAAACTTAGAAATAAATTATGTATTTTTTCTTTTATCGCCTCACCTTTAAGTAGCGTGCATTATCAGAAAGCGTATTAAAATTTATTATTCACTAAAGCTTCACGAGCTTAAATAATAATAGACCATTACGTAAATTAGCATGTAAACATAGCCATATCCTTATGGGACTTTTGAGAGTGAGAGAAACTTACATTTACAAGTATTAATTATATTAAAAAGAGTTATAGACACGACAAGCAAAATTAATATCGAATATAATATTATTAGTAATTTGACCTAATTTTGATTTAATAACTTTTTATATACATCTGCTGTATATTTTTTCTTCGTGATATTTATTTCTAGTATATGTGTGGTAATAACAATATCTTGTACTTTCTCTTGATAGCGCTAATACTACACACTGTACGTGGTTACCAGTACCGGTACAAAATAAATATCTTATATGAGTCACAAAAAGTTGACCCTTAACAATATATTGTGCTGTTTCTTAGGTTTACATTAATATTTCTTTGCACGGTGATAAAATATGTAACTTAATATTCAGATAATACAGTTTTTGGGGGTGTATTGCACACTATCACTCAAATACTGCCTAGATTTTGATAAAAGTTTACAGTAATAATTAACATCCATCTGAGTAGGTTCTAAGTACTTGTATACTAAACCCTTCCGCCCCTGTAATTCAATTACGTATTTCTATAATACAAGCATTTTATATACCTTATAATAATTTGCTCTGATTTTCTCAGGCAATTCATACACAGAATTACAAAGTGTTAACTGACTCGATTTAATCTGTTGTATTAATTATTTTTGGCAAACCTTTAGAAATAGTAATTATTATGGACACTAGGCCTCCTGGGGACTCATCACAAAAAATCCGTGGAAAATTTTTTACTAAAATGTGCTATATTGATAGATGGTAATTTTATTTTTATTCTATTTCGGGAAACAAAATTATCGGTTATTGCCTATCGGTTATTGGATACTTTTTAAGGCGGTAAAATATTATATCCTTGAGAAATCTATGCTAATCGTTAAAACGTACTTCGGGACGGACCTGAGCGTGGGCGAGTCCTTGATATTATAACAAAAAAATTAAGAGACGCTAAACTATGAAGGTCAATCTTTAATCGATATATAATGCCATATCCGTCATAGTCATATGAGAGATATGGCATATTTGAAATCAAATATGTGTACGATATGTACTTACTGTAAAGGCAGTGGTAGCCCAGCGGTAACGCGTTGCTTGTATAACCGAGTGATGCGGGTTCAAATCCGGGTCTCGCACCTCTGATATTTTCATGTTCGAATCATTTCTATCATGATTATCACTTGTCTTACGGTGAAGGAAAACATCGTGAGGAAACCTGCATGTCTGAGAAAACCTAGCAAGTTTTCGTAAGACATGTGAAGTCCGCCAACACGCACTGGGCCAGCGCGGTGGACTATGGCCTGATCCCCCTCGTACTGAGGGAGGCCCGTGCCCAACAGTGGGACGTAAAAAAAAAAGGGCTGATGATGATGATGTACTTACTAAAAGTACAACAACTACATCTTTTATAAAAGGTATATTACTTAAATGTTATATTGAGATTACCGATTTATTTGTTTAGATGGGAACTAATTTTTTTTTTGGAAGTAGTGTTCAGTCACGTATTGTAACGAACGTTTATGTCAAAAATCAACGGATGTTGTTTAACGTTTTACTTTAACACAACTATAGTAATTGAATGTCTACTATCCTTTTAGTTAACTATCATAAATGGATTTGATATTTAAAACGCTATTGTGTTCATTCAGGTAATTAAATATTATCGGTAATACATATTTCATTTGTATCGAAAATGTAGCACAGATTTAAATCAATAAGCCCCCACTATTACTAAACTGTGGAAACGTGGAATAATCTATATTTTAATTGATTATACAATGTTTAAAATAATTACATCACAAATTAGAATTCACTTATTAATTCATAAATTTGGGTATAAATCTTCTTCTCTTACATCTGGGTCTCTTATTTATTTCTCTGTGTTATTTCTGAAACAGTTTAGGCTTAGTACTTTTCATAGCTTGGTTCTAGAAGGTTTTCCACAGATTGATTATTTTACCTCGACTCGCACTTGAGACTTTTTTGTTTATTTTCATTAAAAGTTTTATATATTTTTTGAAGAAATATAACTTATATCTATAAATTTAATTACGAGTACTATTTACTCGTATGTATGTGCCTTTTATCTAACATAGATCTACTCGATTCTCGCGGAAAGGATTAAACATTCACAGTTCATACATTCATCCTCACAAACTTTCTTATTTATGTTTTAATAGATATGTTCTTATTAAAATCGCAATTTTTTTATATTATTTAATGTTTTTTATGATCATCAAATATCAAATATTCGGGCTAATGATAATAATTTGTTATACTTTAATAAATAATTTAGTATGGTCTTCCTTATCTCCCGCTCACAGACACCTTCTAAAGTTCACGAGGGGTTAAAAATAAACCAACGTTATTCAATATTTATTGCTAATTCTTACCCGAGCCTTACCTATAATAAAAGTTCTTTAAGACATTTTGAAATAATATTCTTAGATTTATTATTCACACTTTTACTGAACGCCCGGACATTTATTTTCAAAGTTGTCGTAACCGCCACTTAAAAGGGAAGACTTAAGACGTCTTGTTGAATAACTTGATTATCCTAATAAGATTTTGCAATCGTCTTCCACGCTGGATCTTTACAATTTCTATTTACTATTTAAATTGAAAATCATTTTAAGAGACCTTGTTTTATAACCATAGACTCCATAGAGTTTTAGTAGATTCTGTGATTCTAAACATTAAAGGAAACCCTAATTATAGCGTACTTTTAGATGGGTTAAAGAAACAACAAAGTATAAAAGGGTCTGGGTAATAGCTGAAATAAAACCAAAAGTACTCTAGAGTGGGGGTACCGTCACGTGCTTACGCTTTGTCGGTGAGCCCTTGACGCCGCCCTACTACAGACGTTGTGACGTCATTTGTATTTCGTTCACGAATCTCCCGAATATTTTATTACAGATGTGTGATGTGGGTGGTTTATTTACCATTGTAAATATGGTATGTTGTATCACATTACAATACCAATATATTTTTCTGTAAGTCGTTGAAAATGAAAGGTGTCCATGGTTTGATGTCAATGTTTTCGGTACGTGAACGCGAAAGTTTGGATCGATGTTTGTTACTCAATCACGCTAGAACGACTGGATTGATCTCGATGAAACTCGGCACAGAGATAGTTTATAATCGAGCACCGCATTTAAGTTACTTTTCATCATAAAAAATGTCAATTTTCGTGGATTAGATTTATTTTTACTATTCACTAGGGTCGAACCCGAGCAAAGCGAGAGTTAGTCGCTAGTTGGCTATAACTACGTCAGCTCTTCTAGAATTAAATGTGTAGTTGGCGATTACGATAAATTCTGAATTGCTAACTCTGTACTAAAATACTGAAGATACTCATTTAATTTCTTTGTAGTAATATCAATCTCTTTTTACAATAAAACATTTCTTTCTTCTTTGGAGTCGTTAGTCCAGGAACTAATCTGTTGATGTTAGTTCCGATGAACTCCGACACTACGTATAAGATCAAAACATTTTTTTAAACATATAATTTGTCCTTTTTTATCTTTGAGGGAGTATAGTTTTATCCTAGTTTTTTTTTAATCGAAAAAATTATCAATTTTCACATAATGAAAGAAACTCCGGAGAGAGAACATGGGAAACAGGTATGTAGGTAGATACTCTAAGCTACAAATCCAATCCCAAACTAAACAAAAAATATATAATTGTGCCGCTGTAACGCTTTGATAGTATGCATATGTATATATAAATAGATCGATTATAATCTCTGCACAATATGTTATATAACTTATTAAATATGAAGCTTGAACGTTTTAAATAGTTGCTAAAGCACATACGCGAGTACTTCATGTATCTTGCATTCTGAGATGTTACATAGTGCACATACGAGGTTAGGCAACTATTTATTAATATGTGAAACTGAGCTTTTAGAAGTACAAAGTTTGTTGAATAATTTTCAGTTGTTAATGGTTATATTTATATATCAGTGGCTGACGTATAATTTTTAGCATATTATAAAAATAGTTAAATTTATGATAAAACTAGCGACATACCCTTTCTTTGCTCAGGTGCCGGGACACACGGATGTTTCAAATAAAAAGGAACAAAGAGAGATGCAAAATATACTACCGCGGACTTTTCTGTAGGTCTAAAAATTTAACCAGTTATATTCATGTGTGTGTACGATAATGATTCAATTGCCTGCATGATACAAAATATTTACTTATTATATACACAAATCTTTTTCATTTACCGCTTTTTCTATTATTCAAAATCATATTGAAATCCGTTGCGTTGGCTTTGGAAACAGACAGTCGCATACAACTTTGTTTTATTCCATGTAGGTATCGAACTTACATTACATGTTATGTAATTAACTTTCAAACCATTGATAAAACTATTTATTAAGTTCCATTAGAAAATGTTAGTCTCCTTAAGCAGAAATATACCTACTACCAACCTACCTGTAACATTTACTTAGAAATAAGTTTGAAACAGCTGTTGAACATGCGTCGTCTTATTTATCTTGAAGTAGGTGGGATGTCTACATCCGCTAAGATATATCAGTCTGTAACTAGAACGATATATTACTTTAATTAATTTTATTTTTAAAACTATGACACTCTTAGCTTTTCTATACGCAATAACCAATACCATATAAGGAATACTTGTTTTTTTTTTGAGATTGTTAAACTGTAAATCTACTTAATCGAAATTTCGAAACGATCATTCGTTTCGCCATTAAAAAACTATATTGGACTCACTTGAGACATAAACGAAGTAAAGGACAAACCTTCACTGCATCTATATAATCATATATACCAAATAAAATTCTGTGTATAATAGGTATGAATTTTATTGAAATAAAATTATTAATATCGATAGAGAGGTCTCATCCATACTTTTTAGAATTTTTGTTTTTCTGTTCATCAGTATCTCTGTCTGGAAACGAATCACAAGAAAACCACTGGTTTTTATATGACGACTAGCGACCCACCCTCTTTTGAAATTGGTGAAAACAGTTGGTAATCGTAGTTTTTGAGTTTATTGCGAACAGAAGCGGCGGGGAGGACTTGCTTTTGTAATATGTAGTGATAACGGGTTATCCGAGTCATCATGTAGGATATTTTATACTGTAGAAAATATCTCTTCTCTGGGAAATATATGCTAACCGTTAAAAGGTTTCTGGGGACATATCCGACCCGAGCGAGCATGAGTCGCTAGACTTCTATAAATATGCCTCAGTAAACTACTACGCAAGCCAGATAAATGTCAATTGCTTTTGTAATCATAACGAGGTACCAAACAGTAAGATAGCGCCACTAAAACGTACGCTATATCTATGCGTTTATGTGACCGATTCATAACGAATATCCTGAAGGCAGGAGATAACTACATTTCGCACTTAAAACATTATAGTGGAGGATTTATTTTACTCGTGCAGCTGCTTTTATTGCAAATTCCTAACTCATTGAAATATTTTATACTTTAATTCATATTACTCTTATTAGGTATATTTAGTGTTTGTTTCAAAAGTAAATTAATTTTTATTCATTCATATTATATTTTCTAGTCTATATTTAGACGGCCAATCAAGGCAAGCCAGAGGAAGAAAAAAGATGTCGACTCTCCCTAGAGGTCTCAGATTCGAAATGGTGAGAAGTCACTACTTACTTTTATTTAAGAAAATTACGAGTATCAATAATCAATGCAGTAATCGATAGCAAAATTTAATTTCTTTTGAATTTCTGGTCCACATAATTTAAATTCAAACATGATTATAAAACATTAATGTAGCTGATCTAAGAGTTACAGAAATGAATAGATCTATAACTTTGTTGTAACGGACGGAAACGAAAAATTATAATTAGCAGGTAATATGAAATTACATAAAGTTTTATACGATTAAATCAGATTATTTTAAGTAAATATTAATTAAGCTTATCTTCCGATGCGATTGCAACGTGATTTACTCGATCCGATATATTAATTCTACGAATATACACTTGCCTGGCGACGTTACTTGCCAATATTAATATTCAATTCTTCATATATCGATTTCGACTACTACTGCCTATTTATCTAAGACTAACTATGAGGAAATATTATAGTACGCAGGAAATACTATACTTGTAGCATACAAATACGCGCAGACACGATCTATTCTCTATTCGTGTCAGTAGACTACACTCATAGTCAGGTAGGATAATTTGACAAGACAGGTGAGGTAAGGCGCCGGAGTGATAACGTTACGTATTTAATTACTCGAAAGTAAAACCACTAAACATGGCCTTCGTGTTATATGGCTAAGAAACTGAAATACTTGCTTAGCTTACGCTCTATTAGAATTATTATGAACACTAGTATATTTTATACTTATATTATAATATAGTTAACTCGGAAAAGGCTCTGACGATTTCATTGAAATTGTGTATCTAGACAAGCTTTGTTAGGTATAATATATTCTAGAAGAAAAATCAAAATTTCCGAAAAAAAACTTTTACAAAAAAAAACCGCGTGCCACTTTTAGTCGCCTATAATCATAAAGTAAGCACTAACATTCTTATCTTACTCGTAGCTCTACCTGGAACTAACTTTAGACACAAATCTTGAGAGTTGATTTGAATTTGTTTCTAAATATATAGTATTGAAACTTTTGTCACTAAGTAAAATTTGGATCATATTATAGTAAATTTATAATAAACACTTCGATATTAATTTTTTTTTTCGTGATTTGAATAATTTTTAGTTAGTTCAACACTTTAAAGTTTAGAGTTCTTTTTTTATTATAAATAAAAAAAAAACAATTATTAAGCTTCTCCCTTATAATTATTATGTTCTTTTCAAAGATTAACTAAAACATAAAGTAAATAGTTTTTTATTTAATAATTATTATTTTCTATATCTGATAGGTCTATAACACGATATTGTGTTTATTCTCATGCACAATCTTTAAAAACTTTAGTAACAAGAGCAAGCAATTATACAATAACGTATGGTTGTGAATTTTGAATATGCTAAAACGAGAGATATACGTGCGCCAGCTTGGTTTGCAAATGTGCGCTTAGCATTTTTGCTGTGCTACGCTTTGTTGTCGATCGGCCTGCGCAAACAAAAGAAGACAATTTGCATTTTAACTAAAGGATTAATGGATATACCTGACCTCTAATCTTTGATCTTTTTTCTTTCACTATTGCCCTCAACGTAATCGATGGTGTCACCTCTGAAAATTTATGCTCCTTTTCGCACATAACATTTAAAAAAACATTGAATTGATAGTGTATTCTTTACTTTTTTTAAGTAAGTTCTCGTCGTAGTAAGAAGAAAAAACGGATAGATGTCACTTCCAAACGGGTGACAACCGTGGTGGAGCCCCCTTTACCAACCCCTTCACTGCTGATACCTACCACTACTGTAAAAACATGCATTCATAAATTGGCATATTTTTGTCTGCCTTTATATAACAAAAAATCATATCTGTACAATGTGAGATATGATCTACGTGCCGACCTCGAGCCCTTTTACGAGTACATATGCTGACTTGAATATGAAAGAAATCTTGGGCACTGTCAGAAACAGAATTTTCCCAAAAATAGATGTTTAATTAACTTTGCTATTGTGTTCAAAGGTGTGGTTTTGTAACAAGCATGAATCGTTTTAAATACATTATAATGTAAATATACTCACACTTTATTTTATTTTAATGATAAAAAGGTATATATTCAAAAACACATAAATCCGCGTTATTATAGTAAACTTCCATTATCTTTGCTTGAGAAGCATAAGTATTATCTCGAATAAATCACAAGCTAAAGCCTGCATTTATTGCGAGGCGTAAATTAAAAAGTTACACCAATTTTCAGTGAGTTATTGTGCACAGTTGTCTGCCGGTTTCTAGGGAATAGCAGCGGCGTCACAATATTCGCTCTCTTATTTGAATAGAATCTCTTTTTAATCGAAAATTGAATGAATTATCAATGATTTTAATGTAATGAAGAACATGAAAGTAAATATAGTTCAATATTACAAGACGTCGAACAGCTGGAGCTGAGTTAACATAATTCGTGAAAGTGCGTTCGGGTGTAATGGCTGGTAGTGAAAGTGCGTGCGGGAGATCGATCCATGGCTAATTCTCCAGATCTGGGCCTGCTTGCTGCTAGCCTCCTCCGGCTTATTATCGGTAAGTTGAAACATATATTTGTAGGATTTATACATTTACACGTCTTTAAAGTAGTAGTTCCTTTTAGCGTCCCGCTTGGCATGGGCCTCCCTTCAATACGAGGAAAATGAGGCCACCACTCTGGTCATGCGAGCTGGCCATGTAAAGTTGTTATGTCTTTCGAAAACTTGCTAGGTCATTTCAGACAGCAGGTTTTCTCACGATGTTTTCCTCTACAGTAAAATAATAAGTGGTAATTATGTTGGTAATGATTTGTACATTGAAATATTAGATGTATGAACCCACTATACACTCGGTTAGCCAAGAATAGAATATAGTCCGAAAGTAATAGAATTCAATTAATATTACCTTTTAAGAAGCAATTTACTTAATTATATACGAAATTATACTACCTTAGAAAATTTAGCAATAATATTGGTACTATAGAAAGAGATAGAGTGAGTAATTCCAAGCAGAATAACTGGCATTATTATAAAAATTTTTGCAATAAATGATATGAGATACAATCAAAGACTAAATTGGAAATAATCAATTCTTGGAAAATTGTCTCGAAGAAAATTGGTTAGACGGTATTATTTTTTCATCGACTTCATTTGTAATTTGTATTGTGCTTCAAATACAATCTTTTTATATTATTTTGTCGAAAGTGGACAAAGGCTTAAGTCAAGAGATGAGTACTTTTCAATTTACTAATTCTTCTCTGTAACATCTTCACCCTCTTTTGCTTGGAGGGCTTACCAACTTTAATCTTCCTAATGCGTCGTGTAAACGCACACATTTGAAATAGCCAGCTAGTGCCCCAGCTATATTTATGTTTAATTTGCCTACATGAACCTAACGTTTCTCTGCTGGCTGTTAAAACAAGCTGTGCACTCCCTAATATTTTTTATATCGGCACTAAAATAAGTTTGCAGGACTATAAAACTTTTAATTTAATATAAGCTTTTATTACAACCATGTTGACCAATATTATGAACAATATTGTTAAATTTATAAGTAGTGATAATAGTTTTTTTTTAAATAATATTTCTCATATAAATTATTAAAATAACGTTTTGTTCAGATTTTTCGTGCATTGATTTTTAGCTTACTAGGTTTTAAATGCTTTAATACCAATCATACTCACAGGATTAAAATTTCAGATGCTTCGAAGGTTATATTATGTATAATAGTCGTTACAGGCAGCACCTACCCTCAATAACCTACAATATTATTTAATTTCAAACATTTTTATATTATTTCAATTAATTTTACTTGGATATTAAGTATTATTTACTAAATTTTACATAATTGTTATAACTTTTGAAAATTGTCTAAAAACAATTTGCGATAAATTAAGTAGGACCTTTATTTAAACATAGTTTTCTTTAATTGATACTAAATTCATACTTTTTGATATTTTGTCCTTCCACTTTCAGTACATTCTTGCGACTTTTACCAAGTTGTAATTTAACCTTATGAGGGGCCTACCCACATGTCCCGGTACGAGGAATCTACTCGTAAAATCTTCGACCATCCGTTCTACGAACGATGTGCCCCGCCCACAGTCACTAGCTTGGAAATTCTTTCTTTTTGTCGATGACCCTAGACCTTCTGTATCACCTCATTTCCTATTTGACCTACTAAGGAGGACTATATCCAGAACCTATCCATTATTCGATGAGACCTTGAGCTTTTTTATGACGCTCATCGTGAATCAAATACTTAACGACTGCGATAAATCGTAAATTTTATGTGTATTTATTTTTATTATAGTTATTTTTTATAAATAATTGGTATATATACCTAGTGTTTGCTAAAGCATCAAAATTAATTGGCGTTCTCACTATATCTAACGAGCAAAAATATAATAACTAGAACATCGTAAATTTTTTGTATTTACCTAATATAGTATTTATCTTTTGAATCATTATATACAAAGCAAAGTATTAATATTTTCATTTCATACTTACAATATGAATTTAACCGGCTGGATATTAAAGCTAGCTCTAACGAAAGTTCCGGTGTCAAATAATTGCGAAACTCTTTTAATCCCATAAATAATAACGTGGCGGAGCGTTCGTGACCGCATTGACCAAATTTTTGAATTTTGAAATTTATGCATTAATGATGCGCTCAGTATATTTTAAACTGTATTATTGTACTACTTTTATAGATTTTAAATTTATGTCTGAAAATAACCACGCTCATATTTATGTTTGTGGTTTTCTGATGATACTTACTTAAATAGGTGATATTTCATAATTCAAATTTAAACAATTTGGTTTTTAAATTTTCTGATTTTATAATTTTATACGTTACAAATGCTGTCTACGAGTTAGCTGTTGCAGTGAAAACTGATTGGCGCTCTCATTTCATTTCTAATATTTACATACTAGTGACTCACCCTCGCTTCGCTCGGGTTTATCCCTAGGTACCCTTTAGGCTTTAGGATAAAATATGTATTTACAAAATTTGAATGTCTTTTTTATTTATATCTAATCAAAAGCCTAACAAATAAGTTTCATGCTTCTAGCTTTAAAAATGACGTAATTTCCATACAAACTTGCATCCCCTATTTCAACCCATTACAGCCCTTTTTTCGCCATGAAAAGTAGCCTATGTATGTCCTTTTTTTTACATATATATACATATATGTTGGGACATTATTACAACAGCGCCATCTAGTTCCGCAGTAAGCTACGTAACGTGCTTGTGTTACGGATACCAGATAGTTGATACACTACACATATAAATTCTAAATACATACATATTATAAATATTAACACCCATGACTGGAGTACAAACATTCGTGATTAGCAAATGAATGCCCCCAGCGGGACTCGAACCCGCGACCGCTGGCGCAGAAAGTAGGGTCACTACCAACTGAGCCAAACGAGCCGTCTGTCCTTTCTCAGTCTCTAGACTATTTGTATACCAAATTTCATTTAAATCGGTTCATTCTTTTTGGCGTGAAGCGCGACAGACAGACAGAGTTACTTTCGAATTTATAATATTAGTAAGGAAGTAAGGATTTTCATCTATACTTAACAATTTACAAAATATTATTTTAAATCCATAATTTATTTTGATTTTAATTCGTGTTATTTTATTTAATTTGAAAAAGTTATGTATAGCATTTTTACTGAGAAAGGGTATATTCAACATCATATTACGTTCCTTAGCCGTAAGGAGGAGTATTTATGCATAAATAAACTAGATGAGCAAAGCTGCGGGTAAAACTCTATTAAAATATATATATTGATCTATGAAGTCAGGTCTATATATATAAGATATAAAAATATTACTAAAAGTAAGCGTAACTATTGAATTGCATTATATTCGTACATAAATCTCAGCTTTTCTTAGTCAAATAAAAATTTTCTGTGCCGACGGTTGCTTTCCAAGCTATTGCTACGAGTATAACGAGAAGCGGGCATAACAAGTATTTTGTAGAAAAATAATGATTTAAAAAATTCAAAAACACTTTTCAATATTTCTTATTTAGTTTATTTATAAAAATTTGAAAATCACTACGATAAGAACCTAAATTACAGAAAAATGTCAAATTAGGTATATTCTTACGGTAGATATGTCGATAGACATTACATCTACATACTCGTATTTATCGGCATATTATCGGAACAGCAAGAAAATGTCGCTACCAACACGGACCTTATTATTAGATTATGAGTTTGTTTATCTTTCACGTTTGGAAGGTATTATTATTTATATATGAATGTTCTGTTGCGATATTAACGACATATTGTTTTTATTTCTCTATGAAATCCCTTTTCTTTAAGGTTAAGTAACCTCTGTTACATTATATTAAGTCGTCTATTCATTAGCAAAGGGTCCGTTAAAGTTAAACATGTCATTCTCCGTAGGATAGATCCTTTATCCCTAAGAAATCACGAATCGCCACTGACAGTAGTTTTATCGATCTTAACGTTTATTTGTGAAAAAGCGTGTTAATGATTAATATGAGTTTAACACGAGGAAACTTTTTTAAATTACAGTTGAACAATTTTATTTGTTAATAAATATGAAATGAATGAAAATTAATTTTGTTCACTGTAGTTCAAATATATGAAAAAATAATTTAATTTGAAACAGACATAACGTCCGTTTACTTACTAATTTAAAATGTTACAAACAAAAGAGTAATAAAAACTCACTCAACTCTACATTTTTAATTGTAACGAAACTATATTTTATTGCGAAATATAACATATTCTCTTGTATTGTAGAAATTTTACCAAAAACGTGGCTTGTTCCAAAACTAATATGAAAATTATCTGCAGCTGTAACAGTGAAAACGGAGGTTATTGCGCGGAAACCTGGAAACCGCTGTGTGCTCCAGATAATTGGTACCGTAAATTTACTTCATAAGGTAACGTCAACTGCCAAACTCAGCACACGGAACTTTAAAGTTAATTAGTAACTTAGATAGATAATTAATATCTTTGCTGCCTGCGACAGATATATACTGAGAAAGAAAAGTATGATTAAAAGTTTACATCATATCATCTTTTCTCTTTGGTTAACGACATTTCGAGGTTACCTCTGAGTCGTCAAATACTTTGGTTTCTCCCGAGGCCATGATGGCTGTAAAGCATTTGCGACAAAATCCGAAAAGATAATTTTATTTATAACATCAAATATTCGCGTAAACTTTAGAAAGTATTATATTTTAGCTTTCACTTACTTCTTCTGCTTTGCTAGCTTGTTATGGTGGTGAAACATATTATTAATGTATGGTGTGACTTTTCATGAGTAAACAATTTGATATTGGGTATTCAGCCCATTTTTAACGGCTCAAGCTATAATAGTCTACTACGCTGACCAAGTTCGAGTTAACGCACTTCATTTGTATTTCAAAGACTTGCTAGGTTTTCTTAAATATGAAAATTTACTCATGGTGTTTTTCTCCAAGACAAGTAGTATTCATGTTAGTAACGTTAACACATGAAAGTATCAGAGGTCAGAGGAAGGCTAGTCTCGGGATTTGAACCCGCCTTACATGATTTCCTAAACGCAGGCATACCACTAGGCTCATATTGCCAGCACCACCAATCTTAAAAATACTTTGAATAAAACCAGAAAAAAATCTATGTTTAAATGTTAAATTTATGAAATGTAGGTAGCAAAGACATTCATAGATAAAAACTGACATAAGGCAATAAGCAACAGAGTAATTCAATTTTAATAAACACAATAACACTTTAAGGTGTAATAAAGGTATTTATTTTTTAATTATGAATAAATAACAAGTGTATGCATACGCTTTTTTACTTTTATGCAGTAAGTACCGCTTATCAAACAGAAATAAAAAGAACTTTTGGTTAGCATACAAACAGCAATTCTGCTAGTACCGTCGTCTCGTGGCAGGTCAAGAGGCTATGACGCGCCCTCGACCCACACCACCTGAGACCGGCTTTAAACTTTTAGAAATCCTACAGTAGCTTTCATTAAACCACGATAAGACTTCAGACTTCATTTGTAAATGGTAGTAAACTACTACATTAAATCCTTATTAATACTATAAATGCGAAATTAACTCTGTTTGTCTGTCTGTCGCTTTTTCACGCCAAAACTACTGAACCGATTTGAATGAAATTTGGTTCATAGATAGTCTAGAGCTTGACAAAGGACATAGGCCAAAAAAGGCGAAAACAGGCTGTAACGGGATGAAATTTTGTATGAAAATTACGTCATTTTTAGAGCTAGAAGCTTAAAACTTTTTTTTGCTTTTGAGTAGATGTTAATAAATAAGACATTCAAAGTTTGTTAAAAAATTATACTAATGGGGGTGCCTAAACACGAATTTGAGCGAAGCGAGGGTGAATCGCTTATACTAAATACTTAGATGAAAAATTATTCTCGTACGTAATGTATGTTCCATATATCTCAAAATATACAAGTCAATCCGACATGTCTCTTCTCCCAGATACATAGAAAATATTCTTATTTATTGACTATAGGTAGTTACACATGCGTTGAAGGCAAGTTTGATATTAGGATTTGCCTCGTGCAGGAAGTGAATCCCGTGTCCGAACTCTCAGCCAGAGCATTCGTGTGATCTTTTGTATTACTTCTTTGAACTATATTTCCCTTAGCGACTACTATAAATTTATCTCTTCAAGATTTATTGTTGTAAAAGTTAAACGTCTACATGATTTTGAAATTTATCGTTCGAAAGTTTTCTCTTATATACCGGTACGGTTTATTTTCTGTGTCCTTTGTTATGAGATAATTTGAACGAACAGTGCCTGTTCTGAATGTTAGTTTGATTCATTTGATTAATAATAAAGCATAACATTATATTGGTATTATAACATACTCTGTAGAGTAAACAATAGGTGAATAATAAATAGAAATAGAACGAAAATATTCGTGAACAGGAAAATTAACATTTTACATGAAAATTGGAATTTTGTTGTGAAATTCGAGTCACGAATAATTCAATTGACAATTTATTGTGAATTCTCGATGTGGGTTCTACGTGACGGTCAAGTCTAACTTATTATTTTAAGCTTTATCATCTCCCTTCACAGTGAATATAATTCACACAAAATAGGAGATGGAGTTGGACGCTATGTCAATAATATAATACAACAAAGTTTAAGCAGAACTTGCCTAATAACTCAAACAAAGTGTCCTGGTGCAACTATTTGATAGAAATTTGCATATGCTGCCCAGCGTTGTATAAGCTTTAGAAGGTAATTCATTTTCCATTCAGCTTATATCGTAAGAATTTTTGAAACGCTTACGGCTACCAATCATTTATACACACATTTCTTTTGAACAAAACTCTCCTCGACTCTTGACAAGAATGTTTTTTATTTTCTTTGGCTTTTATTAATGAGTAACAGAAACATTTGAAACCTTTTCTTGAGACAAACTACAAAGCTTGTATTAAGTTTTAGAACGAAAACGCTTTAAACTTATTTATGAAAATATATTAATTTGATGAAAGATTTAAGGCTCTAAAGTTTGCGAAGAGATCACTTTATAAATTTGAATAATTTAAAGTAAAAATTTTTCATTGGTATATCTAGCGTGTACATTATAACCTCTTTAAATGTTAAATCTTTCTTTCTTTAAATCTTTATTAACCTCGTTAAATGCTTAAAATAACTAGTTATGCTCTCATTAATAATAATATTATAAGTAGCTCGTCAGAAGCTAGCCGTACATATCATTTTCCGATGCACTAACACTTACAATTACCGTTAACCAGGCTAAAGATAACTTGTGTTTGCTTATAGCATATTTCATAATAATTACCAATTTGGAGTAGCGGCCATGACCGCAAACGGCTGGCTGTGGTGAACACGGTCTGTCTACCTGTCTTCGCCAGCACTAGACCAATTACCGCACTTCTGCATGTGATGAGAATTTATCCACTTCGACAAAACATAACAAAAATATACTAAGATGAAAAGCTAGTTTTTTTAATTGAATTAGTATTTTATAGGTTATCTTGACACCTAAATAGATTTCAACGGTGATTGTATAGATAGAAGCATGTGCCTGATTGATTTTGCCTAAAGATTCCATTACAGAATCAATGTTATTATAGGAAATTGAATATTGTCCAATGGTTTTGCCTCGGATAATTTATATTTTATGTTATTCCGTAACCACTAAATAAACTAACATTTGTGTATGTATTCAACTAATTCAAAAAAGAACTAAGTCCCTTCGTTAACCAGTATTTTTCTAGAAATGGCAAGTTAAACATAATAAACCATCGATAGACGGACAAAAAATGTAAAAATAACCAATATAGCTCTCTTAAATTTTGTATATCTCTAAACACAAATATTTTGTAAAGCTTTGAACATTAAACTTTGATCGTTTTATACTTCGGTCATTTGTATTGATTAATATAATAATTCTCAGTGTAATTAAGATAAAGTGCTACGTTGTGCAATGCCATCCTAGGCGTTGCCTCAATAACCCAGACGGGCGTGAAGCCAAGAAACGCACAAGGAGGTGGCCCAATTTGGTAGGCGATATACCATGCTTGTTGTTTCATGTATTTTTCTGAGAACAGAGTGGACTGTTGTAGCAATCCCATTCTCATTTTGGTCTGCTTCGGTAGACCTGCCTTCGTGGCGTCGTAGTTGAATTCAAGCCTTAACCTAAACCTGCAGCGCCCTAGTAAGACGATGGAGTTTTCATTTGTTTTTAGTTATTAGTACTGGCTTTGCGGGTTAATCGCACATTACCACTTGCATCAGTAGGGAGTATGCTTGCATGATGATGATGGGAGTATGAAATGAAGAAAAAGAAATGTTGTTCCATACTTCAGAGTAACTCGTTGCGGTCGGGTGAATCTAGGAACTACTGTAGCCTATGTATTACTCTCTACACAAACAAACATTGCCATAATATAATGTATTTGCCCATATAATTATTATGTATTAAATATTAATATGTAAATTCGGTTATAGTTGTGCTACAAATTTTCTAATTTCATACAAAAAAGAAGCACTGAACAAAGCTTTTACATATTACAAAAATCCCATTTACCATGTTCCATTTACCGAGATTATTTTAAGAATAAATTATAAGGTTAATTGAATTTTAATAATGAAATTTTTTTATCATAACACGACGCGCTGTCTGTGGGTATAATAAAGAAAAAAATAGTAATTGCTTTTTAGCCTGTTTTCTAATGGCCTAATGTTGCTAACTAAAACATTTAAAAATAAATGTTAGACTGAAAATTGAAAATTCTTTACAGTACCTACGCCATAATATTATTTATGTGCAATATCAGCTCGAAAATAAGAAAGAAAACATAAAATACATGCTTTAGTATTAATAATTTAATACAACGCCGCTTTTTCTAAAAAATTGTTTTACTAGGTGTGCGTGGTTGTGATATTACGTTATTTATGAACATGTCCTAATTTTACATCAGACTTGATTCTTACGATAAATGAATAGCAACGACATCTGTATTTAATGTGGCTCTTTTCGTGACAAGTGCTGCCGTCCCATACGGAAACGCTTGGTTAGTAGTTCCTTCATTTTCCGCCAGTTGCGTCATAAACATTCGCGTAGCAGCGCCCGCTACGTTTTCGTAGAGCAACTACGATTGTTTTGTATATGTAGAGCCTCTACGATTTCGACATAATATTACACTATTCCACAAGATGTCGCTTCTAGGCTGACAATTTTAAAAATTACTTTTTATTTGGCAATTTCGGAGAATAAATGGCCTGGCACAAATTATAATCACCTTTTTTTAATTTAGCCTGCTAAATTGGTTTGCAACATTATTCTACGCAGACACTGAAGTAATTTCATTCATCAACATTTAGTTCTATTGTAATATTTTGCCTAAAGTTAAATGGTTAATAAAGATTTATTACATAACACGTGATATCAGAAAAATTGTATAACATTTCAAATTTTTTACTACATATTATAAAGTAAAGTTGAGTTTGTGCTTTTTTTGTGGTACTACCTACTATACCGATTTAATACGGCTTTTGCCAATAGAAAAATACCGGTATTCGAATATTTGATAATTATGTCAGGATTTTTTTCGCATAGCAAATAGTATTTATGAATGGCGCTTTCTAAAAATATGCAAAACGTTTTGAAGTTACTAATAAGAAATTGGATTGCATTTAAAAAAACACCGGATAGGTGAGGTGTCGTGGGACACTGGATAGTAACGAAGTTCGTTATTATAAAATACTAATTTTAAGTTCTATTCGAGGTATAAAGAAAATAATTATATCGGCTATACATTTTTTATTATGATCTTCTTATTGATAAAAAAAAACTACTTTACAAAGTTATCAACTTTATTTTATGTACAAACCAGACGGTGTAATTATCGAATGATATAATAATAATAACCGTCATCACGTAGACTATACATTACACACTGTATAGCCATCATACAAAGACTATAAAATAGTGATGGCAGCCCCCGACGGATATTCTTGGTTTTTTTTTTATTTCGCATTACGCATTGTTTTTTATTTTAAACTTTTTAGAGAGCATAAATATTATATACATAACGCGCCGACCCGGGCGTTCGCCCGACCGCGCCCGCCTATCTAAAAACATTCAGCAATCTAACCCGAACCCATAACTGAAAGCTGCATCAAAATCGGACTAGTAGTTTTGGAGAAAAATGTCTTTAATATATAGTAGCTAATATAAAATATATTACTGCAGCGCCCTCTAGTGAGTTACTACCCTAACATCTATTTAAGAACCCTCACTTATCAACCAAAAACTGCATCTAACTACTAGGACTAGTTTTGGTTCTGCACTAACAGTTGTTTACTGCAGCGCCCCCTGGTGAGTTGTCACCGTAACAACTATTTAAGAAAATGCACGAATCAAACCCGAACCCATAACTGAAAATTGCATCAAATCGGACAAGCAGTTTTGAAGGAAAATGGCAACATGGATTTGCACTTATTTGTGTTTGCTGCAGCGCCCTCTGGTGAGTTGTCACCGTAAAACCTATCTAAGAACAATCACCAATCAAACCCAAACCCATCACTGAAAACTGCATCAAAATCGAACTATTAGTTTTGGAGAAAAGTGACAACATTGATTTGCACAAATAATGTTTGCTGCAGCGCCCCCTGGTGAGTGATTACCGTAATACCTATCTAAGAACATGCGGCAATCTAACCTGAACCCATAACTGAAAACTGCATCAAAATCGGACTAGTAGTTTTAGAGAAAAATGGCAACATGTATTTGCACAAACATACAAACATCCTCTCACCCCAAACGCATATACCGTCTCCGTTCCGTCGTGGGTAAAAAATGAATTCTTTCGAGTTACTCATTATGAGAATGTATGAAATGTTTCTTTTTAGAGCTACTTAGTAAAAGGTCGAAGCCTGGTTAAAGTGTATAGAATAAAAATCTGTGGTATATTTAGGGTATTTTTGCTAAAGTTTTATAGAAACTTACTTATCTCTTTAATGGTTACCTGGATGAGATCGGTTTTAGCGATAAGACGATTTTTTGCATATGTTGTACAATGTACATGTTTCATTTTTGCTTATATAAAAATTGGTGTTCAATAAAATGTTATGATAATATATTTAGTCATTTAAATTGTGAAATCAACAGCGGTCATAGGCCCAAGTGGCAAAATTAGTTGCGACCGAAAAACCAAAGCTTATAACTATACCTCAAATTAATCAATTCCTATTGTTATTTGTTTCAGGTAAGCCAATCTTTGTACCTTCACATTCTCCTGTAGATTAGAACAACTTGATAGATGTAAAAAGGTAAGCCAAAATTAAATTATTATTAATTAAATTATTTTACAATATTTGTATTGTTTTAGTAAATTCAACCTTAAAATCGTAATTATGTTTAAAAAAAACACGCTAAGTATTTTTGGTCCATATATATGGAAATAATATCATAATGGCTAGCATTTAAACAAAATACCGAAGTAATAGACTAATTTCTATTCTGTTCGCATTACCCAAAATGATAGGCTACTAGTTAATGCCGTAATAACACGTTAAATTTATATTTATATTATCTTCAGTACAGACTTGATACTACAAATTGGATACTTAAACGCAGGATATGACTGTATTATCTATGTATAAATAATAAATAATATACGATATTTTAGATTCTTTAAAAGCTTTATAGATATTCTTTAACACACTTTTTAACAATAGAGGAATAATAATGGATTATTTATCTTCAACGAGATAAATAGAATTTTAATGAATAATATGATTAAGTACATTTTAAATTTTAATGTTTTTTCAATTAATCCAGTTAAAGCAAATGGTAATCTATACATAGTGTAATAATTTATTATTATTATTATTAGGGCACGGATAAATATGTATTAAAAAATTCAAAATATGTACATATAATATGGATTAAAAAATGTAAAATATGGAAAAAATATGGAGTATAAAATAAGAATATCTTTCATATTAAATATTGTTTATTGTGAAAAATTACTACATTAACTACAAGTTACATTAAAAAATATAAAAAGATAACGAAATGTTTAGGTACCTAATACAAATTAAACAATGAAGTTTTATTAATCTTCCACTAAATTTGTCTTATTAAATTGATTGCACTACACAATCACATGCTTTTTTAAATTATCAAAATTAAAACTCTGTCGATTTGGTCTAAATATAGGCTTATATTGGCTGAAAGATCTTTCCACGTCACTTGATGTAATGGGAGCGTACTTGAAGACGCTTAGTTCCGTAATTGTGTAAGGCATTAGGCACGTCTGCAGTACCCTCAAAACTTCCGCACAGAAGTTTATTAATTGTTTTTAGACAATCAAATCCTTTATTTTTCTCTAAAATATACTTTAGTTTTTGTTAAGCTATTTCATCAATAGGGCCTTCCGCTTCAGAAACTTTTTTTCCTATTACGCTATTACGCCGCGCGCGCTCGCTAGCCGCTACTCGCTTGTACCGCGGCGTGGGGGCAGATAATGTGAAAAAAATAAAGTTAAAGAATCAAAAATCAAATTACGTCGAATAATACGCGAGAGAAATGAAACACGCGAGGCCGTGTGGTGGCGAGAATGCAAACACGTAAAATTATATAAATTTTTGTGAATTAACTGATATTATATGATATAAAAATCAAAAATATGGATGATTGTAACATTTTTTTGTAAAATATGGACTTAACCATGAAATATGGAAAAATATGGAAAATAAAAATTAGTTTTTCACAATCTATATATGATGATCGATATAGAGAACGCATTCGAGACCGAAAATCATGTAAATTAAAAATATGTATTTACATATTAATCCGGGCCCTAATTATTATAGTAAAATGTTTGTCACAGCAGTCGGATTTACTAATCAGAGCGCATTTTATATTATTTTCTAGAAAAAGAATATAAATATTTGACGACACGTTTGGCTCAGTTGGTAGTGACTCTACTTTCTGGGTCAGCGGTCGCGGGTTCGAGACCCGCTGGGGGCACTCATTTGTTAAGCACGAATGTTCGTACTCCAATCATGAATGTTCCTATTTATAGTATGTATGTATTTAAAATTTATATGAGTTGCTTATAAACTATCTGATATAAAAAAAGCCTCGTAGCTTACAAGTGACTTACAACGGAACTAGATGGCGCTGTTGTAATAATGTCCCAACATATATATTTATTTAAAAATATTGTGGTATCTTAATTATATCAAAGATGTATAAAATATACATTCGGGGCCTCAAAAAAAAATAATTCAATATAATTGAACATAAGAAATCTACAACTTCCTCTTCAATTCCGGAAGTTTGGAAAGTTATGGCCATAACTTATTATGCGCAAGTAATAATGTAAGGCGCCAGAATAGTTCCACAAATTACTAAGACGGAATATTTTTATCTTTTTCTTAATTTTATTTTTACTCATAGAAATTTTATATGTAAATCGTTAATATATATTTTGAGAAGATAAAGTTTTCTCCTTGTTGTTGCTGAAATTCTCAATTAGATATCAGATAGACGACAAAAATTCTAAGAACTATAGCAGGCCTTTGCATCGATAATAATGATTATTTCAATAAGATTTTCAAAAAAAAAAATGCAATGTATAGATTTGATTAAGTTAGTATTTTATTGTATGTATAAATTAAATGTAACCTTTTACCGACTATCTTACCTATTAAAGTTATATCTCTAGCGATATTGTAACGTAAACGAGCCCTGTCGTTCATATTCCCAACGATTGTTGCGGCCGGACGCTGCTACCATTTCCGTGTTCAATGCCCACCATTCATCCAAAACTCGACACGTTATCGAGCATTTATCCTTGTAATTATGGTCTACGTCGTACCTATCCAGTTACGTTCACTTTATTCACTGAAAATCCCTTTTCAAAACTTTTCTAAAATGCGAGTTTTTATTTGCTTAGTACCAGCGAGGTGGGTTTTACGTTTGCGGCTTGTTAGTTCTTATTTAAGAAATGTTTGTGTTTTGTTTTATTCTAATGTTATTTCTTGTATTTTGTACATGGAATTATAAAAATTATAATTAAAATAAAAAATGTTACGTAAAATAATGATGTGTGTTAGAATTCTATTAACGTTTTAATGGGAGCGAAGTCAAAAGACCTGACAGACCAATGTTGCTTAATTTTGCCAGATTATATTCATGAAATGTCATGTAACATGCATATTCGTTTGTTTTGTGCCATTCGTGGTGTGTGATTTGTATTTGTTGCTGTACACTTTTCTATTAGTAGTAGTACCGCTCTTATAATATTTCGCCGCTCCAAAGATACATAGTTATAGATATACATATTTAACCTAGAATAGTATTCATGTAGCTTAGTCAAAATAAATATTAATCTACGAGTAAATATATAAAAGCGAAAGATCACTTATTCACTCTTTCGAAAACCGCTTGACGTGTGAAGATGAAATTTGGCAGGGAGGTAGTTTATATTTAGTAGACGTCCGTTAAGAAAAGATTAGGCAACAGGACCGGATTAAGGAGGTCATAGTACTCTTGCAACTTTGTATGAAAATAATTAATTTTTTGTGTTTCAAACTTTAAATTTGGCAGATTGCTATCTGGGGATGAACCCGAGATAAGCGAGGGTAAGTCGCTGGTATAATATATGTACAGCACTTTAATTTATATTTCATGACGTTTTTATTGATCGATAGCTCTTAAAAGAAATATTTTTCTCCCGTTTTTGCAACATTTCTCATTCATTGATGCTCCGCTCCTATAGGTCGTAACGGGATGTCATAAGCCTTATAGTTTTCCTCGATAAACGGACTATCCAACACAAAAAGAATTTTTCGAATGGAACCAGTAGTTCCTGAGATAAGCGCGTTCAACCAACCAAACAAACAAAGAAACAAACAAACTCTTCAGCTTTATAAATAGTATAGATATAGATTCCATGTATCAATCTGACTATATATAAGTATATACAAAATTTTATTACGCTATTCTAATAAATCCAATCTCTATAAATTACTTAACGTATAAGACACGATAATAATTAGTAATCAATATATAACATGAAGGAGTAAAGTAACTGATGTTCTTGAAACTTTACGATATAATTGACCCTGGAGTAACATATTACTTTAGAGTAACTAAGAGTCCCAATCAAGTCAAAGTAACTGCAACTTTCAAACTAGAACTTTTTATTAAAGGTATAAAATTGAATCGGTACGTGAGAGGAGTCTGTAATCGAACATCCGCTTGCATGCGTCGTTTGATGAGAGGCTCCGCTCTCCATTTCATTTTGCTGAAACTAGACCATTTTAAGAATGCTTTTTTACCAAGTCTCTTAAAATATATATTTAAAATATATATTTAAAATATTATATTTTTATTATAACACGTAATAAATTGTTTTATTTGATAAATATAGTTTGAACCTTATAAAAGGCATATTTCCATAGTAACATTAACGAAAAAAATTTGATAATAAACTTCGTATTTTTGAAAATATAAGTCGGAGCTATCTTCGGAGAAACTGTGTCAAATCCGAAAAATGATGTCAGAAAGTATTACTTATAATATCAATAGTCCATTCTAGTTTGTGTATTTAAGGATATTTGTTATTCCTATGTGATTATGTTTATATGCATAATTAGATTTAGCACGAATTATACTAAGTACTTCATTATGATGCGTGTTAGCATAATTTTAATCACGTTTTAATTTATTTCACTATAGCAAAAATGTATTTTGTAGAGCAAAAGTACCTGCTGCTATATCTTGCAATAATTTAGAACTAGACTTCTAAACAGAAAGTAATAGTTGCATGTGAAGGTGGCTACAAAATTTATTTGGAGTTCAGAAAGTATGTTATATATATTATGAATGTTCATCTAAAATTCTCTTGTCAATAAAATATCAAGCAGATCGGGTCTTTCATATAATATTCTTCATCTGACGTATGTATATCACGTTCTTTTGTAAAGAGTTATAAAAATACCAATACATTTGCTACTTTTGGCAGGTGACAGATATTCTAAAAATTTCATTCATTGATCACACTTTTTTTGTTTGAAAAATATTTTATGCTAAGAAAGTCCTGTTACACTTTACTTATTTAACAATTTTATATTTTGTCAAAGCGAAAGTGCCGATATTAAATATACCTACTCATAGATTTGGCATTAATTAGTAAATTGTACTATTATTATTATATACTAGCAATTCCCGCGGCTCCGCGTTCTAGTTACTGTGACGTCCACGTTATTGGTATAATTTACGGCTCAGCAACACCTCAACACGTCTGTCTCGAACGACCACCAGATTGCGACTGACGTGTCATAGGCGCATGAGACAACCAATACACTACATCCCTTCTTTGTTTTTATTTTTTTTTTTTAATTATATTTATACACTTTTAAATGTTTCATATCACATCAATAAATTTTAATCTCCTTCCAATACTTTATAAGTTTATTCAGTTTAACCATTAAAGTTTATTTTTACTTATCATACTTTTAATTTCCAAATTCATTTTTATGTTTGTTAGATTCATTTAAATCATGGTTTTCGCAAACTTTCCATTCTCCTTGAATTTTCTTTACATTCCTTTTACGAATGTCATTATTTTAAGCTGTGATAACTCTAACAATTCTTTTTTTTTTTTTTTACTGTATGTGTACCTTGGTCACAATCCAAGTTTAATTTATTTTCTTTCTTCATATTTTAATATATATACTATATCTCCAGGTCTCAGATCACACTGGTACCTTTTTTTTTCCTGCCTCCAATTTCCTTTCCTTTTTTTTTCCTTTCTCGATCTTTATCCCTAACATCTGTGTCATTGGTATTACTTCAATGGAATCACTAATTATAACTTATCTATAAATTTGCATTTGAGAAAGAGTACATACTCAAGTAATGTAATAAACTCTCTTACCAATCTTTATATTCAGCTAACTTTAGTCGCTATAGTCGGATTCGTATAGTAGTGTCGTCGTTGGTTAGACGTATAGTCTCGGTTTTGTCTTTTAACTTCTCCATCCTGTTGTGGCAATATGGGATTTTAATAAAATATTTCTTTCTTGAATGAATTCTTCACTGATTTCTTTATTTTAATTCTTCACTGAAAATTGTACCATTTCTGAAGATGTAATCTTACGACAAATTTTTACTTCTATATATCTGCTATAATAATGTGAATATCTAATAATTAGTAGTCCTCGCTTGGAAGTGGAACCATTAAATCCATCGTAATGTTATGTGATACGGGTTCGGGATCGGAAATTATAAGCGTTCTTGCACTAAAGCTGTTTTATTTTACTATATACACACGCACAGTTTGTACACAGCACTAGTCTCCGAGCACGGTATTTCACTTATAGACACTCCTTTACTAAGCCTTCAATCATCTCTTCTTCACTTTTCCACTATTTCGTATATCTTCATAGTCTTCGCTCAACTTCGAATATCAACTGATCTCCCGACACACTGTTGGCCTTTTTATATGCGTAAATATTAGAACATTCTAGTATCGAAAATTCAAAACGTTTCTAGTAATCCCGAATCCTTTCCCGAAAATGCTTTTTTTTCTCTCTCTGACACATTAGAATTCGTAATAAACTATCCCTGTTATCTAATTGACATAAGTTAAAAATTGTCATTCGCCGTTCTAAAGCATGGTACAAACGTGCTATTATGACGGCTATGCTAAATTTGCCTTCATTAACACTATACCTGTATGGTTTTCGTTAGCGACGTCCACCGGCTGACGTAGCTTATTAGTCCTAGGTAACTTTCTAACTCTCCAATAATGGTAGGTGGTGTAGAACCCTGTATTATTGAAATATATATTTCCAGTAATTTGATACCATCTGCTGACAATTCGAAATTAACTTTGAACATCGTAAACGAACATTCGTCTTCCCTTCCCTTTATCAATTTCTTTTAAAACAAACTATACCTTTTGTAATTGTGCATGTTCTTCAAATGCTTACCAAAACGAGGATATCATCAACATATAGAAATATAATGAATATAAAATGCCATCACACCCCAACAATATTTGTTCACATAATAGTTTTTTGACAGAGGGGCACACGATAAGCCAAACATCAGCCCCTTATCTCAAATCTTTGCTGGCGATTAACGTAGTTATGTGCCTAAAACTTGGATATAATTTCAATTTGGTGAAATACGTCTTTTATATCCAAATTCGTGAAGGCTTTGGCATTCTTCATTTAAGACAACAGCTTATCCACTGTCGGAAGTGGATGGTTTTCACGTACGCTTTAGCTCGTCGCATTTATCATTATTTTCCAACACTGGAACCACAAGAGACACCCATTTTCAAGAACCTACAACAGGTTCTATTATGTATCTTTGTTTAAGCTCATCGATCTTCTTTCAGTTTGAGCTCCTAAAGATTTAGAATCCTCCTGTCAGGTTGTGTTACGGGTGGAACGGAATCGTCAATCAATAGACTAATCAAGATTCCTTTTAAATTTAGGAAACTTCCTAGTCTCAATTTAATTACCCTTGTGATCTTATCCAATATTAAGCACTCTTAAATTCATTTCGAAGTTTTACCTATAAAGGTTCATCGTGCCATCAATGATAATGTATAAAGTAGAACTTTCAGATTTCTGTCCTATTTGAGAATATAGACTCAAACATTTTTTTTTTTGGAGTAAATCTACCATAGGTCATAAATATCACTTTAGGGTCGGATGTCGATTAAATAACTGAACCTTATTGCTTTTCGTAAAATACCAAATAACTTCTGTTATTAGGTTTGGCTTAAAGCCTAGATCTATTAAGATTTTAATTTCAACTCCTTCAATAAGTCAATGTCAACATCATCATCAATGTGAAAAACGTAAGTATTCTATTTCTTCTCTATTTTATATTTTATCATTGACTTCTTTAACTTCTCAATATGTTTTATGCGGCTTCTCTTTGTCCTTTAGTTATTTTCTCTTTTTATTCTTTTCAGTCTTGTTTTGTTCAACAAAATTGTCTAAAATGTCCATTCAGACCATACTTTAAAAAGTCTTTGACTCTCGCGGAACCTTTAACATAATTTGAAGTATGCCTAGGAGTAATCCTACCACCACCACATCTCGTAGATCCCGATTGATAAATATATTTTATTATTTTCCTTCATTTTCATTTCATTTTCTGTTGTTTTCAATTTCTCTATATTAACGGCTTCTAGCGAATCCATTTCCATAACTTCACTGTCTAATATTATTTCATCTCCAATGTAGAAGATTATTTTATTCAATTCCGCCAGGTAACTTTTTCTGTTACGTGGTCGATAATATTCTCGTCCCGATCTGTAAATTGGCATTTATTGGCTTTTGCCTAAATCTTATAATAAACTTCTTCTTATTGTCAACTTTTCATCGGGTTCTTGTTTGGTAAGTCTGAAATTATTTCGCTCGTGGACTTAACTCTGTCTTGGTGCAAAGTATGTATGTATCGAGCCTAGGTATAGCTACTTGGAATATATCTACTTCATCACAAAGGTTGGTATTAGGTTCCATCCATCCAGGCATATTAATAGATAGCCTAGCGGCAACACGCTCGCTTGGATATCCGAGTGAGCCGAGTTCAAGTCCGGGTCACGCACCTCTGATATTTTCATGTGCAAATCATTCCCAACAGTATCACCACCCGTGTTACGGTGAAGGAAAACATAGTCAGGAAACCTGCATCTCTGAGAGAACCTAGCAGGTTTTATAAAGACATGTTAAGTCCCCCAACCCGCACTTGGCCAGCGTGATGGACTATGGCCTGATCCCCCTCGTATTGAAGGTAGACCCGTGCTTAGCAGTGGCACGTTTAAAAGGCTGAATACATATTATATAAAACTTCCTGCAAACCTAAACCGCCAAAATGAAGAAGGCAATTTCTTTTTTTTTTTTTTTTTACATTCTTGTAAATATTGGTTGTTTTTAAGAATTTAAGGAATTCCCTTTTCCAGCGCTCCCATCGTGCACCTGGAATAATGAGGCTACCTGAAATGATCAATTGAATGTGTCAGATATTTTTATCTGCTATTTAATATTTCCATCCAATTATAATGAGGTATCACATGTCAATTTAATGACCGGATATTTCCGCTAACTTTTGTTGCAATGAAATATTTATGTACCTATATAATATATTATATACATTCTCTAGTATCAATTTAATGATCAGACAAAATCTGCTTATGTTGTTACAAAATAAATCATACACAACAATTCATTTCTTATTTCAATTTAATGATCAGATGAATAATTCTATCTGCTTTAATTATTATTTATCAAACACAGCTATGTCAATTTAATGACCGGATATTTCCGCTAAATTTTGTTCCAATTAAATATGTATGCATTACATACATTTTCTAGTATCAATTCAATGATCAGATATAATCTGCTTATGTTGTTGCATAATAAATCATATACAACAATTCATTTCTTATATCAATTTAATGATCAGATAAATAATTCTATCTGCTTGAATTATTATTTATCAAACACAGCTATGTCAATTTAATGACCGGATATTTCCGCTAAATTTTGTTCCAATTAAATATGTATGCATTACATACATTTTCTAGTATCAATTCAATGATCAGATATAATCTGCTTATGTTGTTTCATAATTACAACAATTCATTTTTTATTTCAATTTAATGATCAGATAAACAATTTTATCTGCTTAAATGTCAATTTAATGACCGGATATTTCCGCTAAATTTTTCCGATTAAATATTATGTATGTACATATATATTATATCACATACATACTCTAATATCAATTTAATGATCAGACTTTTAATCTGCTTATGTGCCTAATATAGTTGTATAAAATAAATACTAGGTATTAATGAATATCAACTTCTTGTATACAACAATTCATTCCTTGTGTCAATTTAATGATCAGATAAATAATATTTATCTGCTTGAATTACTTATAAAATACAGCTTGTATTCTATATATAATAATAATTGATAATAAATTTTACACACATAGTTGGGTATCAATTTAATGACCAGACTTGTAACCTGCTTTTATTCTTGTACAGTTGTATATACTAAATATTGATCAATATCAACTTTTCGTATATAACAATTCATTTCATTTTCAAATTATTGATTTTGAGTTTGTATTTTATACACATAGTTCAGTATCAACTTAATAATCAGATTCTTAATCTGCTTAGGTACTTATGTTTATTATACTTCTTATATAAGTAGCTGTACAAACTTAATAGTATTAATTTTTATTTTTATACATCAAAATTCCTTTTTTGTTTAAATAATTTGATAAATAATTTAATATGCTTAAATTACTTATAAAATACAGTATGTATTTTATATCACTTAGGTCATTGGTTACGTTTTAACCACTATAATTAAATACCTAATATTATCATAACAGATCCATATTTAGTTATACCGATTAAGTTAGTGCGGCAGATATAGCTAAATAGGTAGGTACATAAATTCTTTTGAATGTCTTGTCCTTACGCACCGTTAGTATCAGCTGGGGTATCAACATAAATAGATAGACACTTCCAAACTGCTCACATAGTTGAATAATATTAATTATTTTACGTCGTTAAATTAATAATATTAAATTATTAATATAAAGCGTATATTTCAATATCACTACTAATGTTTATAATGATGTGTTTAGTTATAATTAAATACACTAAATCCAAAGGCACCTTTTTACTAATATGTAGAATTGTTTTATGCTCCGTAGTAATGTAACATAATTCGTGCAATGCATCTTGGCAACTTAAGCGGCAGCGTCGATCACGCCACTACTAAACCAAATAGGTTTAAATAGCTTAGCTGCGCGTAGGCATAATATTTTGAATGCTTTTGAACGTTTAAATACAAAATCTAAATATTCATAATGAAAAGTTATTATAACTGCCTACTGAAGATTAAATTATGCGTGTAAATAGTGGTTACTTAAGAAGTTTCGAAACATATCGAAGTTCCACCATTATTTCCTAAAAAATGAAAGTAAATTGGAAGTTTATTATGCGCCTAATATAACACAAAATCTTCGAAAATTGTAGTCTATTTTCATTATTATCAAATCTTCAGTTGGTTCAAATATAGCTCATATTATCATACTTATGTTCAATTTGCATTTTACAAATTTGAGCACATCAAATGAAACAGTTTTGATTCAATAATCAATAATATACTAATAACTTATAACGGTTTTAAGGACTTCAAAAGGTGAACAAAGAAATAAGTATGTTTATGCAAGTACCTTCAGCTTATCCCCTTCTTTTTCCATATTTTAGACTGTTATACTACTTTTATTATAATTTTCTTTAATATTCTATAATATAATTGTGAGCACTCACTTTTGTCCTCGTCGCCACATGTGACGTCCACGTTATTGGTATAATTTACGGCTCAGCAACACCTCAACACGTCTGTCTCGAACGACCACCAGATTGCGACTGACGTGTCATAGGCGCATGAGACAACCAATACACTACAGTTACTATTAAAAGTAGGGATTTGTGGTAAAAGGGTTATAAGTATTTTTTGATGACTAATCATAAAAAAATAAAAAATAAAAATTTGATCTAAAAATAAAATATAAAAAATCAGGAGAGGGCCATCCTTATCACCAAAAGGAATAAAAAAGCCTACGACCTATTCTCAGACCTACTAAATATACACGAATTTTTTTATAAAAATCGTTCAAGCCGTTTTGAAGGAGTTCGATATTAAACACTGTGACACGAGATTTTTATAATTAGACTAATCAAAGTCTATGTTCATCTACGACTATAAAAACATAAAACATGTTTTTTTATGATACCATTAATTTGTTAAAGATGAAAAAATATAAATCTATAAACTAGATATTTCAATGATGATGATTATGACATTTCAATCTATACTTCATTAATTTTAATTTTAATGATTTTATAGCACGCTATGACTAATTAATTTTTATATTATATAACCTTAAGATTCAGTTTGCAGTTACTTACAGAAAAAAAAGAATCTGCTGTATACATTTCATTTAAAAATTTCTAATCGGTTACCTATATCGGCTTAAGGATTTTTTTCATTAAGAATATGCTTTAAGGATAGTGTAAATACCAACTCTGATGATCAGACAGACGAACTAATCCTGTAGTTTCATAGTGGGGTTCGAACGCTATATGTATCTAATAGGAGTAATTGGATGTAATAGATATCCTTATAAAAGCATTTACGAGTGACGAGTCCCTTGTATTTGTATGTTATGCACGCCGGACGTATTGGTACTGTGTTTTCCGGGAAACTCGCTTGAGTTCATAATATCCGTAAAACGAAATTATTGTGTAAAAATGAAAATTATATCAAATAATTATAATAACAAGTTATACCTATATTTTTAGCATTGTTTTAGAAGGCTTAGAAAGCTTAGCTCTGAATATATTACTTATCATTAAAAATGTACTTAACCCGTCAACGCGAACATACGAGACACAATAGATTTTCAATTGTTATAAATCTATATTGTCCCCGCGCCCGTTGATGGATGATAAAATTAATCTCATACTTATTGATTCAATAATATCTGGCTCGCATTTAATTAATTACAATTCTTAACCAACTTTCGTCCCTCTGATTAAAAATATAGAAATCGTTATCTAAAATTTAAATTATTTAATAATTCAAAGTCAAATGCAAAGTCTGTTCATTCGAGTGACATAATGTCCTACGAGGTCTGCTCATTCATAGAGATTATGCATTAAGCTGTGTCACGACAAAAGTTAAAGAGGCTTTTCTAAACGTGAACTTATACGTATACTTATACTAACTTAAAAAGCTTATGATGTTTGGTCACGACAAAAATATCTCATCATTCATTTTTAATGGTCATATAAATCAAACATAATATTTTTAGTTTTGATATTTTTTTAAATTTTGTTTTCAACTGATCTTTTATCTTTAGTCATTAATATTTTTTTGTTTAATTTATTTGTTTCCCACGGGCAGTAAATGAAAGATATTTAATGGTTGAAATGTATATATTGTTTATAACATGCATGTAGTTTTATATTCCCGAAACTGTAAAGTTAAATCATTGTGACGTTAACTGTCTGATATGGAAAACAGCGTAAATAAAGATTACAATAATATATACCGCATAATATCACTTACGCTTTTATGCTGAGAACCAAAACCATTGAATTTTTACTAACGTTATTATTGTACGGAAAAATAAAAACAGTTAGTCCTACTTTTATAGAGCAACTGAACCGCATGAAATTTTACATACGAATAGTTTATAGCTTTGACAAAGAAACGACCACTTTCATTATCGATGTAATATATCTCATAAGATAATGTCTTGTAAAAAGTTTCACTAAACAAAAAAAACAAAGCTAAATATGAATTTCATGTACCTACATTGTGTGTGTGTGCGCTATTTACCTTCATACAAGTACTTGCTGTGATCTCCTGTAGACAACCTTTGTTGAAAGAACTTATTGAGATAGAGACGATAGTTAATATATGAAAATCGTCCCAGGAATTCTGTGAATGCTAGAATGAATGAATATTTAATAAATATTGCATATATTGTATTATTAAAACATTCGTAATAAACTTAATTATATAAATAATATTACACTAGACTTTTATTTACACTACTTTGTGAAGTACATACGTCTATAATAAGTTATAAAAAACAGACCTCTTACTACGCCAACTAAAACATGGAAACAATTTGACGAAAGAACATAGTACTAAGCAGTTAGAGACAGGCACATAGATTCGCAACAAGAAACAAAAACAGCCATTAAACGAATTTTCGATTTTCGAAAATTAGCACGTAGAAACTGACAAACAGACAAACAATTTTAAATGATGTTTTGGCTGTGTAACCCTGAAAATACCCATATTAGTTCTATTTGCTTATGCAAATTTTATTTATTGATATAGTGCAGCTTCAATTTATGTATCTATCTCGTAATATAGTGAGTTATTATTTATAAGGCTCTGTACGTAGGAAAATTGATCTTGTAGCGTTTACATTTATACAAATTTATGATCTCATGCGGAGGTGGAAATTCAGAAGCTTATTCATAAATTATACCCCGATCCGGACTTGATTGCATATAGACTACTTTCTGTGGGGGGTTCGATTTTACGAGGAGAGTCTCAATTTCCTTCAGGGGCGAGCAATTTCCTCGCGTTTGTCGTTTTACTGGCACTGACTAGGTTTGCTTCAATAGAGTGTACTTTAAGAACTATATTTTATATTTTGCGTAGCGGAACTTCCATTATAATTTAAATTATTTTTACTTACATTTTTTAAATGTCTTAATGTTTAAATACGAATAATATAGGTGTGGCGAAGTTATACTGTATTGTGTAAAAGGTGTAAAACAGTTTTATTCAGTACCGGACTCGAAGCCACGACCGCTTGCGCAAAAAGTAGGGTCACCACTAACTGAGCCAAACGTATCGTCGTCGTCGCTTATAAAGATGTTACACTCGTAGTTCATGTATATAACTGTAAATTACAAACGATGAAAACGGGCATAAATTAAATAATATATTTTACTTTAAAATCATCATACTCTTCATTTAAAATATGAACTATTCAAGGCCTCAAAAACTCTTGAAGAGATTTTAGTACTAAGAAAAATTTTAAAGATACTTGGCTATAAAAGTGAAGTTCAACAGTAAGAAACGATATATTATATAATGACTTTAATATATATTTATTATAAAAATCTTTATATTATATACAGGTACTTGTAAATATAGGTCGGGGCTGTTAAATTGATTATCTTCAGAGAGCGTATTTTGTTTAGATAGTAATGTAATTAAATCAATTTAGAGGCTTTATGTTACTGTAAGAAAATTATTTGTTTGACGCCTGATCGAATAAGGAGGGAACTATACAACGCCAATATTGGATATGATGTTACAGTAAAATTGTTGCCTCGAATTATGTATAAAATATATTATTATATCAATAACGACTATAGATTTCAGATTATTTTAGATATTATATTTTGAAGGAATTAATGTATAAAGATAATTTTACAGAAAATAATATGATCAGAAGTTAATCTAATTATACTAGTACTTTAAGATTTTATATAAGTTGTCTTAAACGTTAAGTAAACATCTCTATCTACCATGTGACATCTCTATCAATATACAATTTAACCTGTATTACTAATCAATTATTTGCACACACATGCTTAACAAACTTTAAGATTTTATTAAAACAATTCTGATTTCGTGACTTTCTAATATAAAGTCACTACCATATTCTACGCTTCATACAAAAAGTACTCTACGGAATAATTCAGTGTGTTACAGTGTATATGGCTTTTTCGAATAATTACTGGAATGCATTGTGTGGGACGACCGCGGCATGTTAACCGCTCACCGTCGTAATTTGTGCTAAACTAGAGCTACGTAAAAGCGGAGAAAATATAGCGTTTATCCAAAAGTGGCGACATAAATATGAACATTTGTATATTCGTGGATCAAACATTAATATATTCATTCTTTTAAATACATATGTATGCTTACCTATAAAATGAAATCATGAAGTTATAAAAAAAATTGAAAATTATTATTCTAGAAATAAAATTCCAATAATCGTTATTAAAGGCGATATCATTGATATTTTTGGTAAAAGGATTAATTTCAATTATTGAGAATATGCGCAGGTTTCATTCGCTTCACTGTATTATAAAAACAACAAAATCGATTTCAAACAAGTAATTTTATTGCTTTTCATTTAATATTGATGATATAAATGCATACATACTATAGATACCTATATTAATTTAAACACATCAATTTACTAAATGTGAATGTGTTAAATACAGATTTACATTGATATACTAGGAAAAAAGGTGTAAAAATAATATCATTGCAGATTTATGAATATTAAAGTATATATTTTTAGCGTGTTATTTATCGTACGTTGATAGTACCTACTAAGTTGTAAATCTTAGCTGCATTGAAGAAAAAATGATAATGATGATGGAGTCGATTCACTTTGCTCGCTAAAGTGGTATACTTTAGCAAGCAAAGCGTAGGAAAATCTTCGCAGAACGATAGACCAACTACTTGATCATCTGATATACATGAGGAGCTGTTTGGGGAAACCTTAATGTGGTAGTGACTTTGTGAGTTTTAATTTATTGTAAGTAAATTAAGATTTTTTATTACAAAGCACATATATAGAGGTGCCTCTTAATTTTCATAAATAACATACATTAAAATTCAATGATAATATTTAATTTAAATCCTATCACACTAATTCATATACGTATAAATCGCAATAATTTCTGTTTTCCTATATACTGCGTATATTATATAGGAATTTTCTTGAAAAAATAGAATATGGATCCAATACAGAAATAAGAGTAGCCCAAAACAAATGGTTTCCTGTTTGTTTGCCTAAGCTTTGTCGCCGTTTTGCCGTTCCCAAATATTATGTAACTCTATAACACTTTTATAGTTGTATCTAGAGACCGTAAAGTATACTCGTCTTAAGCGAGCAATGATATTTACAAGGAAAAGTGTAAATAAACTTTAATAAAATAGAACTCTTGAATTCCATCCAACTTTTACGTGTTACTTAATATTTATTTTTTGATTTTATTTAAATATGTACGAGTACAAAGTATTTTCGCTATGGTATAAATTATGAAAATGCAAGTGCTTTAAGTTTACTATATTGTTGTATTTATCGCAAAATGTAAGTAAATGAAAACATTAAACCAGTAAAGGGGTCATGGTAATAATTTACAATTTACTACCGTATAATTCCATAAAAGGCTTTAATCTCTTTGAGTAATGTTAAGCCGTGTAATGGCTACTTGGTCATAAAGAGCAACGTTTGTGAGCAATACCGGCGGCGATCCGTAGTGAAATACATTACTGGAAGCCGACGCGCGACATGACAGTGGCCAGAGCGGCCGGCCCTAGCTTGGACCCATTATGATGAGTTACTGTTCTTATCAGTGACAGTTTTAAATTCCGTTACAGTCAACTCTCACGGTATCTGATGACGCAAATCATGCCCATTCCTATATTTCATGCTAGCTAGAACTGTCTTATTTTTGAAGTGTGCTTGTTTTCTCACAAGTTCTATTAACTTGCTCTTCTTTTTGTAGTAGATTTTTACTGATTTACCTATAATTATTGTATAAAATTTCAATTTAATGCAAAACTGATTTAATTTACAAAATGTATATAAACAAAGTATTTTATAAACAACATTTTTATAACACTGTGTAAATTTCTGTGAACATTCCCGTTTGTTCAGATTGTTAGAAGTATTAATTAACGTGGTTCGTTAAGTTTACAAATATATTTCAAGAATTCTTTTCTGTTCAAGCTCTGAATTTCTCATACCTCCTTCAATTATCTGTAATTTATTTAAGAAAATAAAAGAATCGAGTTTGAATAAAGCTAATAATAAAACTAAAAGAATTCAATAAACCTACAAACAAAGAGTCTTTATATTTTATTACACTTTCTTCAAAGAAGTCTTTCGACGATATGTTTAGAAACTTAAGTACACGGTACCCATACAGATATTTAATTATAACTTAACATCAGTTTTATTATATTTTAAACGATAAAAATAATACTCGCCTACACTATGAATTTCATATTTCAGATGCAAGTTATTTTTAAAATTTGTAGACAAAATTCTTCTGGGTCGTCTTCACTTGAAAGTGTCATTGTAGTATTGTAATTTCCTTTTTAATTTATATTTTTCATTGTCTTTGTTCTATTCTTTTTATTTTTCAAGATAATATTATAGTCTTTATATTGTAGAACAATAGCGAGAAGTAAAAACATGTTTTCTCGCACATTGAACTTGCAAGCGTAATCCCTCTTTTATGATATTAAGTTGATATAACTTGGTTACTCTAGTCCTTTATTCTGTGCAACAACATAGAATTTCATTAAAATAAAATCCTGAGGTTTCGTTTTAGCTATTTATTTTATAAAGATTTGCACAACACTGCAAAACTAAGAACACAACAAATATTATTGTAAATTTTAATTGAAAATTGCTTCTTTAAAATTACATTTGCTTAATTCGTTTTGAACAATTCTTTTATGTATAACCCATACACAAAAAAACTGTAGTCGCGACCCTGATTTTATATATTTGTAAAAGAAGCTTGTGGCAGATCAGCGACTGTACCTGGTCCGCTTGTGAAACTATAGAATTTAAAAATTAAACTCGCAGATCATTTTCACTGGCTGCTCATTTGTCATTACGCTTCATATAATCAAATTAAAATCATATTTGCACGTCAACGCTTATGAAATGCGATAAGTATAGCTTAAGTTCGGTATTGATATCAACGTTATGGACAAAGTAATCCAATACGCTTATGTTTATATAAGCGTATTGGATTACTTCGTACACTGTGGTCAAAAATAATCCAAATACCTAGACGGGGTGTCAGGAATTTAACTCAGTTTAAGCCGTAGTTTTCAACGTTGATGCTCTTTTGTCTTAAACTAAAAAGAGTGGAAATAGCGATGGCAACCTGCGAGCGCCGTCCGCTCTACTGACGTGCTTAAAATTTCAGTAGCAGATGTAGATATAAATGTATACCACTACTTGCCTTTGTTTAAAAATGACGAGTCACTGTGCATTTCAACAAAAATATACTTTAAAATATAGTATAAAATGCTCATGGATGATGAGAATTATTTTTGTTACATTTATGCATGAGTTGTATGTTTTTTATAATAATTCATTTCATTTTGTGGAAAATATATTTTAAATAAACTTATAACATTTTCAAGTCAACATATTACAAGTCTCATATTTTAGTTTTATAACACCTTTTTATATACTAAACATCAATTTGTTTAATAGTGTATTTCTTTAACTAACGGGTAAAATAAAGAGCAGCAGACTAGATTTGTTTTTATATTGTTTTTTTAAAATAATATTTAGGTTCTAGGAGTAAATTGTCGCATGTAAGCTCACAAATAGGTCCCTAAACATAGCTCATTATAACTTTCATATCCATGTTGGCAACATTTTATCATGAAGTGACCCGCAAACAAGGATATTAGAATATAGAATCAACATCAATTGATGCAGCTCTATAAGCATTAATGAGGCACCGCCTGCGCTCATTTGCCCTGCGGCGTTCGATCACATTCGATACATACGATACGACCCGCCAGTCTAAACAAATCGTTCGCTTAGGTATTATGCGTAATACATTATGAACTATGCATAGACTGAATAAATCGTATATTGTTAATTTATTACTACGACCTATTGTATAATACGATTTTTATTGATATATTTTTGTACATTTTTAACCTAATGGTAATACCTCATTTGTTTTCTTACTAATAATAATAATAAAAAAAATTAAATAACAGTTTATGTTTAACCGATAGAGTACCGAACTTAAAGTTTAAATTTGGAAATTCCGAACATCTTAAGTTTAATTTGGAAGTTTATAAGCAAAGTTATGCTTTATAAGATGAACAGAAATGGTCGTCTTGTTAGGCTCACTTTGTTATTTTGTCCTTTGACTCAATAAACGAGAAGCGTTCGAAACTCTTTTATCTGATTGGCAATTACATTAATTACATAATAATATTGTATATTAAATATACTTTCTTAGAAGTCACGATTGTATACAATTTAAATAAAAATTTTAAATATTTTTTATCCATATCCATTTTTTTTTATGTTCGTAGATCATCTCAAGTATAGAAAAAAACTTTCTTCACTAGTACATGTATAATTTACAAAAAAAAAGCGAAATTTTCTTATCTACAATCATCAATTATTAAGAGTTTGAAATAAAAGCTCATTGATGGCGTAACAGTATTTTATTTCATATATGTACACATAAAAATTACATTCATTTATACACTCGATGTTCTTCGAAATTAATAATTTAACAAGGTATCCGCATTTTCATTTCTTTTTACCTTTCATAGCTTTTATATTAAATTTTTCAATTTTGTTAGTATCAAGAATTTTTCATTGGTACTGTCAGCTTTTCGTAACCTGTATTATTTTTAGGAATATATTGAAATCTATACTAATGTTATAAAGACGTAAAGTTTCTAACTTTGTTTGTTTGTCTTTCTTGATAATAATCTTTGGGAATACTGTTCCGATCATGAAAATTCTTTCACTACTAGAAAGCTACACTATTTAGGAGTGATTTATACTTAGACTATGTTCTATTTTCAAAAATATTACAGATCCCTACCTAAAATGGAACAATGTAACCTAAGGTATCAAAATGTTGCCTATAAAAGTCATTATTTTGCGAGCGCTGCGAAAACTATTAATGATATATCAAAAAGTGTTTTTATATTAATAGTACTAATAATTGCCGACAAAAAAGTCCGCAATGGCTTATGCCTAAATATTTTAGATGAGCCAAAAAAAAACAGTTTTTGTTTAAATTATTAAGTACAAATATGAGTGGAATCGAATAGTGGTGATATTGGTATCATGGTATTAATCCTTATCCATTCAAGTGGTTTGATAATTAAGATTGATTCGTATAAATTCCACTTTAAGGATTGGACTTTTCGTTTAGAAGTTATGAACAGTACTTAAGATTACAATATTTTATAGGTTGCAGACGATGCTGCAGCATTGGTGGTATCCATATCATTTCGATGTCATTATAATAATAGGACAGAAAAGTTTGAAATATCTTAGATTTGTGAAAGTTCTACATAAAATTTTCGACAAAGTCAAAAAACTGATTGTACAGCACTGACTTGATATGAAATCTGTTTAATGCTAAGTTACTGTGTTTCATACGGTCTTCACTAAAACTTCGTCTCTTGACACTAGTCGCAAAACTTTATTAATATAACGTTTCTGCACGAACTTACTCTCGTCTGCGAGTGTCGATTGTCGATTATCGCAAAAGTAATGAAACCTTACTTTCAAATCGATTCCTAGTTATATCACTAGTGTCTATTTAAATTTAGTATATTTAAACAAATGCTTACATCAAAAATCGATAAAGATACGTTACATTTCATATTTTTTGTTTACTTTTATAAGGCTTTTCTTTATATTTTTCGTGATTAAAGGTTAGTTTTAAAAGGGTTTTAGCTTACAAATTTATTTATAAAATACACACAATTTTGTGACCTTCATACAAGTTATAATTAATTATTTTGTTTGTGCATTTAATTATATTTAGCTTAACTTACTTTCAGGAGTATAAAAATTACCGCCTAAAAATTTTACTAGGGCCTAGTCCGTTACTCTACTTCTGCATCTAACACAAAAACAGCCACATTTTTGTTTTCAAATGAAATATTTGTCTACCGCGGTTCCACTATGTACCTACGTACTCAATAAAAATACATATTATGTACATTGTACACACTTACTTGCAATTTTTCGCATTTATATCCAATATTATTAGGGAAGAGTGATTAGAAGACGTTTAATTAAAATTAACTCTATAAATAGGAACAAATGTTTTTTGACAAAATTGTAAACCTCACGTTCCACTCTATTTCTTTATGTAAAATTACCAAGTATAAGTAAACATTTATGTTTGCTAACCAAAGCCAGCGACGGCAACCACAATTTATAGCTGCTTTTACGCAAAGATATTAATGACCAAACACTGAAAATGACTATAAGATCTTACCAAATGAGCACGACTTACAATTTATGATTACACTACATTTTGTTGATTATACTATCCTTTTTGACGAATATAAGTGAAGAAATCCCTACTTATTAATAAATTAATTATTAAAGCGAAACTTTGACTGTGCTTGCTTAGACTTAAGTTGTTGTTTCTCGATTAATGAAAAAGATCATGTAAAATCTTGTATAGAATAGTCAAAAAGATTACGTTGGTAACGATAAGACGCGATACGGTTATTTACTTAGCGAACTATCGATTCCTGATAGTAGACACATTTTTATGGAAAAAAACACCTCTAGAACTTAGCGGTAATAAAACTTTCTATTACTGAAAAAAAGTCCGAATGTGATCAGTAGTTTCAAAGATACAAAGTTTTACTCTATATAACATTCAATTCAATGACAACAACAGTAGTTTTTCAGTTCATTACAAGTTTAATAAACTTAACCAATGTCTAACTTACAATTTTATCATACGCATATTGCAAGGGTAAATCTATAGGTACTGAATCTCCACTATCAGTGGTTTCAAGTTAAACCAACTATACGCTATTGCAGCTGCGTCTGGAACAAGTTTTCATTTCGAGCTCTAATTGTTAGTAGACAATTACGACAAAATCCAATTCCCCATCTGCACTGAAATCTCGATCTTATAGTTGAACAAATTAGTGAAATAACCTTATCGACTTTACAACCTGAGATTAAGGTTGAAAAAAGCTTGTGGGTCGCTATGTTGATACGATTAGATCCGTTAAATCGCGACGCAAGTGGACACTAGGCACTAGCCGTACCTATGTATATCACTGTAATAGGTTTCTCTGTTAGGTAGTTCGACTTTGAACAACATAATATACTAACAGAACACTGTTGATACGTCATACTCGTAAATACATTATACATATATAATATTTAATTTACTCGTGACTAATTCTAGTTGATTCACTAGGTATGTGTTAACGGTTACTGTCCAAGCTCTCAAGTATAAACGTCTGGTCAGAACTAAAGTTCAAAAACTAGACATTCAGCCTCTATAATAATGAAAATTTCACAAGACTTTGAAATCTGAAATGAGTCAATGTTCAGATTCGGGCAAGTTATAAATTTATTAAAATATGATAAGAAACATGACACTAATTCAATAGACGTCGATGAAAGATTGTAAATATTTGCGAGTTACAAACTAATTTGTAACTTATTCATTTATCCTCAAGCGTTGACGTTGAGCGTAAATATGTATTTAATATTGTATATGATTAGAGTAATTATATTATTTAATTACTTCTGTTCATATAAAGCGGTGTTGTTTTTTTAAGAGCTGTAGACTAAACAATAACAATTCATTCGAAGTTACATGTTAATGAAGTTACAATAGAATAAACTCTTAAATAAATCCAGTGTCATGAACAAAAGAGTTTAATTATTTCACTCATTCAGACAATTTATGGCATTTGATGGCTAACTCTTAACTGGTAAACCTTGAAATACTGCCAACCCATTGCACAGTTGTATCGGGAAATGCTCTGGTCCAGAAAATAGGGAAGACGGAAGTGTCCATATATCACATTCTATGTGTGACAAATAGACTCGAGAGAGGTGAGATGATTGCCTTTTCGATCCGTTCTGACAAATAATTTTAGATCATTGGATCGTGACCTTAACCATTTTACGTGACGACTACAATTTGCCTACACCTTTATTGGGCAGATACCGGGATATTATGAATGCGGAAAACGTAGGTATCCCTTTACTTTTCTCAAACAACTTATAGAGAAGTGAAAAATATATTACACCGAATAAAACAGTTTTATTCCTATCGTAATAAATAAGATTGTGACATTTATTTTACCGAAACGCCTTCAAGCCTACATATTTAATTTATGAAATATCCTTTCCTTGTGAATTGGCTTTGTCTGATAAATACAAAGTATTATATGTTATATGTATACGTTATTTTATTCTTTACCATGTATTGATTTAATATTGTTCTAAACTACCACGTTCAGTGTTTCTTTTTAGATTAATTAGTACATTTAATATTTTTTGGAAAATCTTACTGAAATTAGACCAAATCGATGTTTTTAGATTTTTTGTCAGTTTGTCTTATCTCTCTCTCTCTCTCTCTCTCTCTCTCTTTGTTTGTCTGTGACTGCAACACGGGCAAACCATTAGACTTTAGAAGTAGTGTAGTAATAATAGGGAGGAAGATAGCTGGTTATTCGGGACAACATATAGGACTTTTACTGCGAGAAAATATCTCATATCTGAGTAATGAAGTTTTTTAATGCTTTCTCATGTTTTAATTTTTTTTTTTGACAGAATATTAACTGAAATAAAAAGACTTAAGTGACTCGAATGTAATATGCCATAACTGCTTTTTACTTTTACTGCCTCGAAGTGGTTCGGTAAGTGTGACCTCACATCACACAATGCGGTCGCTAGGCTCACAGAATTACACTATGTGCGTTGTCGCTGTTCCATTGTATTCTAACTGAGCCTGGTATAATATAGGAATCTTTTATTCAAGTGCTCTGGCCCCAGAACATCCCAAGAAAATAACAAAAATGAAGCTGGATTGTCATTGTATTATTTTCAATAGGATTTATATGGATATCGTTTTTTAATGTAACTTACATAATATTACTTAATGTTTGTGTAATTTTTTATTAATATTCTTTGGTTTTCTTGTATTTTTGTAAATAATTCTCACACATAAAACGAATTTCACACAAGAATTGTTTCGGAAACGCTTTGTAGTCGATTTAACTGTTAAATTAATAATTCAGTAGAGCTCTTGTAGGGGATGGATTTGACCGTGCTTTTGACATAATTTCGTTCAATATCCATTATGATGAAAGAGTAAATTTCATGAATATTACAACAATTAATTGAAGACAATGAACACTTTGCCTGTGATAGCTATTTTTATTTTTACTAACGGCTACTACATTAATAATAATAGTTTCCGTCAATTGTTTTTGTTGTTTCGATCAACATTTATTGCCTTATTCGTATGCGGGTCTCAATCTAAAAGGTTTCGGAACATTCAATAAAATTTTATTTATTTAATATATATGACCGTTTCTATCTGTTTTGTCTACCTAGCGCTGACGGCGAATAAAAATTTATCTATTTTGTGTAAAGAAAGATTAAAATCGATCAGATCAGTTATTATGTAAAATAGTGTCCAAATTCTACTATAGCAATCGTATTAAATATTGTGCATGTTAGATAATATATAAAGCCAAATCTGCCAAGTAGTTTCTTCGTGATTCGGTCACATATAGACAACCAGACAGACAGCCACACAGACAATCATTCTAAAACTGTAGATTCGACATCTGCAACGATGATGATGATTATTATTTCAATTAAATTAAAAAAAAACAGATTCAACTTTTGTATATTACAGTCTGTATAGTAGGGAAGTAGTAGGAATGCATACATATGTACCTATAAACGGTCAACTATTTTACGGCGAGATGGCATCAATGTTCTCAAGAACATTCTGACGTAGCAAATGTGAATAGAGAAAGTTTAATGAGCTGTGTTTTACCCTTATCCAACTAGAAAGGCCATTCATACAAAGTATTTCTTCAACTTTCAAATGAAATAACTAAACCAAGCTACATTTCTACTTTCGATTGGGATTTCAGTTTGGTAATAAAATGATTGTTTTTTTTTCTTTTTCATTACTATTATTATGATTACGAAACTGACTTTGAAACTCGGTCAAACCAAAGCTATAGAACATAGAGAGCCGTAAATATCTTTTGTTCAGATATTTCTAGTCGCTCTCGCAAAGTTAAACATACACTTACTTACGATACACGGAGTGTAGTTTGAGCCTTGGCGAAGCGAGAACAAAAATGTTGAGAATATTTCGTTAAGGTACTAGTGACCCACCTGCAGCGGTTAGTATAGATTTTTTAGAAATAATATACTTTCTCAGAGTAAAAAGTATCCTATATGTTGACCCGGATAAACATTAAAATCTGGCGAGTAGTTTTATAGTCATGCGGTCACAGACTGACAGAATGACAGAAAAAACCTATAGTATCGGCCTCTGTATTGATAATAATGATTATTATATTTCAATAAGATTTTTCAAAAAATATTTTATTTACAGATTCGCCTAAGTTAAAATTTATATTATACATATGTATAGACGTAAGCTTAATTATTTATAGCCAAAAATCACTAATAACAATTTTAAATTTTTCAATTTTAAATCTTATCGTATAATTTATAAATAGTAAAAGTACAAAAATATTATGCTTTAAAGTTTTATGCTATTACTTATATTGATTGTACCAACGATTGATTCTCTCTATTTGGTAATCGAAATATAAATTTAAATTAATTTCTAAGTTTTTACATAATAGAAATATAAATAAATATAAAAATATTTTATATATTATATCTAAATGTTAATATCAATATTTAATATCTATGTATGTTGGGACATATTACACACATCACTATCTAGTTCCGTGGTAAGCTCAGCTAGTGTTACGGATACCAGATAGTTGATATACTACACATATAAATTTTAAATACATACATATAACATATTATAAATAAAAACACCCATGACTGGAGTACAAATATTCGCAAATGACTGCCCCCAGCGGGACTCGAACCCGCGACCGCTGGCGCAGGAAGTAGGGTCACTACCAACTGAGCCAAACGTGTATTATTCGTATATTTTATGACTTTGGAAAATATTTTTTTCATAGAATAGAATGTAGTATAATCAAAAAATTAATTAACTCTTACTGTGCAACACGTCGCTAAAATTGTTTATTACCATGTAAATTTTAATAGAAAAGTTCAATAAAAATGAAACAGCGACATTTAAATGTCTTTACAACTTACAACACTTTCGGTAACTTCCAATTATTAATGATATACAAAATGTGTCTTCATATTTTATTACTTTGAATTCGTATAATAGTTTAATTAGCGAAAACATATAGAAACAAAAAAATTAATTTATCGTTAAATTACCATTTAAACAACGCCCCGAAGCGATATTCTTGTACATACTTGTATATTCGGAAACCGGAAGTTTTCGTTTAATTTTAACGTAAACATAAATACTTCATATTTTGAGTATTGTTTTCTTTTAAAATAATTCTCGTTCATCTTAATTACTGGTTGAAACAGAAATATTAATATATTTTTTATTAATACGTTTATAAGACATCAATTAAAAACATATAAAACCATTTGTTCATATAAATATCACAATTTCACTGATGCTCAAATCTCAAAATGAAGTTAATATGATAAGACATTTATGCATTAGGTTCTCGTACTATACGTATTTTAAGAAAGTTTTGTGCTTAAAAATTCGTTCTCAACATATTCCATGAATTCTTTTATAGAAACTCATAAATAAGAAAAGATTTTAAATCCGAATCCGCAAGCTTTTTGCAGGATTCTCGTGTAAACTTTCTTCTACGATAACTATTTTGCTGAAAAAGTAAATTCGAAGTGAGTTGTACAAGAAATTATAAGTATAAAATTATACTTGAGATTAGTCCCGAAAACATGTTAATTCGTTTACTTCGTAGGCAATTCAACTTACCACGGACACTCCAACTTCTATCAAGATTTAAATCTTTTTATAAAATTATTATTTCTATTTCTTTTAACTAATATCTTTGCTTATAATAGCTCTACTAATATTTTGCCTTTGTAAAATACTAAACGCTATTATTACACGCTTATTACACGGTTTCGTAACTGTATTTACCTAGAATATCCTCACATAAACATTTACGTTTAATTATATAATGATAACTAAAGTCTACATAGTATATTTACAATAAAATTCTAATTGAAAAACTGTAAACTGCTTAAAATGTATATTTTATTATATATATTAAATATTTAACATACTTTTATTGCGGGAAAAAAATCGTCTTTGAGAAATCTAGGTATACCTATGTAGTTTAGGGTAAGTATTTATATCTTACATGTTATGTTATGCATAGTAGTGACGTGCTTGTTTAACGAACTGATCGAAGCGGGTTCAAATCCCGGATCTCACACCTTTGATATTTTCATGTACGAATCATTTCCAACTTGATTACCACTTGTCTTACGGTGAAGAAAAACATCGTGTGGAAACTTGAATGTCTTAAAAAATAAGTGCGCCAACCCACGCTTGTTCTGGGGGCCCAACAGTGGGACATTAAAAAGGGATGAAAACCTATTGTTATTATAATCAAAATATTTTTTACTGAATTGAAACCAAATTTTGAGTTAATATAAATATTTACTAAATTGAAGTACTAATTCTGTCTCACAAGTGTAATCAAATTTAAAATAAATATATATAGAAATTAAAAGCTAACAGAAAAACAAAATTATTTAAAATTACGGCTTAGGAAATACTGCTCCGATTAAAATTGTTACAATTTGGTTCCGACTGAAATCTGCCAAAAAAACTAGGCCACTACGTCAATCGTAGCCCTTTAGCATCTTTACTGTGTGTGGGGAAAACTGTGATTATGATTTTAAAATTATGTAATGTCAAAGATACTATTTACTAGCTGTGCCCGCGACTTTGTTCGCGTGAACTACAAGATAAAATCAAATTTCTAAAATAAAAGTAATTACTCTTAAGTTACTCATTATAACATTCGCTATCTGCAAGTGGAAGTCACGTCAAAATTGGTCAACTGTTTCAGAGATTAGCCGGAACAAACAGACAGACAGACAGACAGACAGACAGACAGACAGACAGACAGACAGACAAAAATAAAATTGTGTTGATATTAGTAGTGTATACTACTTCCATATTATGCATTTAGTGAAAAGCTGTTAATTTGCAATTAAAAACAGACTCTAATAATATTAATGATAATATAGCGTTGGTTTTATCTGTAACATATTTGCTGTTTACTTAGTAGTCTGGAGCCATCACCTCAGAAGCTATCTTGTCTAACCATATTAATTAATTTAAAGTTGTGCGGTGTTCTTACTTATCTAACTTTAAGGTTGTGTAATAGTAGTCTAAGTCGGAATTCTAGGTGGCCGACCGACTTCCTAAACCAACGTTACCTTAGTTTACACTTGGCACTCATTCTGACGTGGTGTTAGTACGGCATAATGAACTTTAACTAAAATATATAAATAAATAGTGAAGGATTATCTTTTATGTCTCACACTTAAGAGGGTTTTGACTTCCACATGCTTACACAGCTGTATATGCTAAACCATACTATATGTTACATATACGTTTATCTGAGATATTTTTTCTCACTTTCTTCATACTTAAAGGTATATCATTAAATCATAAAAAAAATTAAAAATGTTCCTAATATTATGTCCCCCATTAAATTAATAATAATAATAATAATAATAATAATAATCATTTATTGCCATAAAAAAAAACAGTACTAGTTTACATATTCAATTTAAAAAAAATAATGGCAAAGGGTAGTAACTCAGCTATTGCTGCTGAGGCCAAAACCTCAGACAGCGCTGTTTTTCAGTAATACCCATAAACAATACATAATAATATTAACTATTCTAAAGTCAGTAAAAAAAAAAAAAAAAAGAATAACTTATTTTGAACAAAAAATAATAATAATAAACAAATTAAACAAAAAACAAGACTTAAAATTTTAAAACTTAAAATTTAAAAACTGTTGGGCGCGTGTGTGTGTGTGTGTGTGTGTGTGTGTGTGTGTGCGCGTGTGTGTGTGTGAGTGCGTGCGTGCTTGCGTGCGCTGACGTATGCAGTGAGTTTATTAGAAATAGGGTTTTAGGCTCATTTCTTTTGTATAGGAATACTTTAAGTTCTCTGCAGCAAGTTGTCTTTTTAATAAGGCTCTTTTGTAAACATTTTTGAATTTATTTGCACTTACTTTAAGTCTTAATGGCGGGGGAAGATCATTCCAAATTAAAAAATATATACATAAAAAAATATATGTACATTGTACATATTTAAGTTGCAAAAAGTTAGATTAAGAGGCGGTAATATGTCACTAGTTGGGCTCTACTCATTACGCCATAGAGCTCGTTAAATGTACCTATACATTATGTGTAATGTACATAAATTTTATGAAGTTACTAAGTGATCGTGTATATAAATTATTTATATTACTAAGTAGGCTGAGATGTATAAATCTTTGATATGTTCGATAATTAATTTACAGTATAATATCATCATTAGTAAGTCAACTCAACCTTAGGCTTATACACGTGGTTATATATTGTAATATTGCTTTTACATGACTAAAAACCACTTTATCACGAAATATATTTGATGACACTTTTGGTGCAGTTTGCACTTACTGTTACTACTTACCGTACTGTTACTGTCGTGGGTTCCATTCCCGCTGGGAACATTCATGTGTTGAGCACGGATGTTTGTACTCCAATCATGGGAATTTATAAGTATAATATGTATGTATTTAAAGTTATATATGTGTAATGGATCAACTATTTAGTATCCGTAACAAAAGCTTCGTAGCTAACCACGGAACTAGATAGTGCTGTGTGTATTAATGTCGCAACTCGCAACTTATCATCATCCTTCTACCACTCTTCCATTCATCTACTTTATCATTAATATTTTAATCTTTATTATTAATGAAGATTATTCAGATAAAATTAAAAAAAAATGTTTACAAAACAAAAGTTACAAACTTTTATATCCATCCTACTAGAGGCTCCTCGCTCTGCTCGAGTTCGTTTTCTATGTACGTTATTACACAATTGAACTGGGCGAAGAAAGATGTAAGCTACGTTATAAGTAACACTTTTTATATCGTATTTCAAAATTGTCTATCTGATGGAATATATCTTAGGTATAATATCAATCTTACATGGATACAAGTCTTAAATCATTATGTGCTTATTTGCTAGTCCTTGAATATTGAATAATACAAGCACATATCATTTTACTGAAACATAATAAGTATAAGCAAGGCGCCTACAGCAAATTTCGCCAAAAAGTACGAGTAGCTTTACCTCGCCACATTGTCATATAATAGTGCCACGAACCAATATGGCACCAAACATATTTACTCAACGAAGTAAGAAAAAAACTCTTCACAAACATATGAAATTTGCTCAGCAAATTTACACACTTTATTTGTATACATACACATGTGTTTATTTGGTAGTGTGTTATATACATACAAATGAATCGTAAAGAAGTTTCTTTTTATAATTCAGTATTGTTTTCTGAAATATATAAACATTACATATTATTTTAAATTCTTTTCTTCTATACAGAGAAAGAATTATGTAATAATTAATATAAACATTTGTAATAATTATAGCTACTATTTTCACATAAGGGTTATTTTTTTACTTAATTTGGTTTCGTTCAATAACAACAAAAATTTAAACCGTTTTATGATCCTTTTTAGTCAATAATTACAAAATTTGATTACACGTGTAAGAATATTAAAATACTATCACGCACAGCAGGTTTAATTTAATTACAAAGTGAGTTCTTCATAGAATTTAATAAGCTGAACATTTTTTGTCGTCTACTGCCATTGATTTTTTACATCATGGCTTCGCACATACCTACGAGTATTATAGTGCATAGGGTTGATGTCTTCTACTTAAATGAAATTGTCTAAGTATCAAAAACGACTTTAAATCGTAAAGCCTTTTAAAGAACTAAACACTCAAATATATAAAAATACTATCGAAGATCATTATTTTGTTTTAGAAACATTTTTCATCCAGAACCATACTTAAAATCTTCAACTTTGCTGAACTTCGCCTCTGTAGCTGTAAAATGATTATTTTGTAATGTAAAGAGCATTTGGAGAGAGTCAGAAAAGATTTGCAGCACGAGAGTTTCCAACTTCGCTGAGATTTATTTGTTGCCTCAGTAATATGTTTTCGTTTCACCATTACTTTCATTTACAACGTCATTAATAAAATTAGAGTAATTAATGGATTTGCCCAAAATAGTAAAATACATTTAATATATCCAAATTGCGGACTCATTTTAATAAAATGTTAAAGAAACACTTTCTTATGTTTTTAATAGTTATGCAAATTTAATTAATAAAATTTAGTTTATAAATCATATTTGATTTTGACTGCATATTTTTATGGTTTAGTCGAAAATATTATCTCAAGCAATAATACAAAAGAAGTGTATGGAGAAGTTATTTATCAGTTGCAAACAGTAATACCGAACATGACTATGGCTGGCGGAGCGGAGCTTAAAAATATATTTATGCTGATATATCACTGTATAAATACGCGCACAGTCATGGCGTATTTGTACATTGGAAAACATGGTCAAAAATATTTTCTCTTTTGTTTTCCTGTGAGCCACATTGAGTTTAAAATAAATGAAGGTGCACTGAATGATTGGGTCCTGGGTATTCGCTTGCGTCGTATTAACCACGAGATGGTTCGAACGAATGATATTTTACCAACGACGAAACTACTTGGTCCATTCAATCTACTGCGTATGTTCAATTGTATCTTTTCGTCTTTTTTACTGAAATTACTTTCATTTTTCTGGCATGTTAAAACCTCAAATCAAATGTAGAGTACATTGATGTTGAGTTTCACTGAAACTACTACTTTCAATAAACAAAAATAAGTCTATATCATCGTTTTATGTTTTTACTTTAGAATGAATCATTATTTTGATATACTCGTAGAACTGGATTAACTAAACACAAAAATATTAAATTTTATTCATTTCGACCATTATATTTTTAATTTTACTTTAATTTTATTAACTTTACTTGTAAACAATTCAATTTTATTACTTTTACTTGTAAGCAACTTAACTACACTTTAAGTCGTTTATACGAACAGTTAACGAAACTCATTTCGCGATTAATAGTAATCTTATCATGTTCGATTAAGCCGCCCTTTCGCTTCACTTTGATCGGCAGGTCTTAAGAACGAGAGGTGCAAATTAATTACGCCGATAACATATTTCCAGTCATTAAATTTTACTTTAATATAATTAATTTGACAACTTCTATAAAATATGTACGTACGTGTACTATAAAAACTAGGTGGATGAATATTATTATAGATAGACATTAAATTGTTAAGTAGGTATATTTTGTATTGAATGTACGCTTAATTTATTTCTATGAAAGAAAATCATTATACACCTGATCGCATTCATTTTATCGAAATCCTATTAATGCTTTAGACTGAAAGCTATTTGGTACAAGCACCGTTTTGCACTATTTGATTTTGTATAAAAAGGTTCAAAATTGCCGTAAAAAAGTACGAGTAATCAAAAATACAGTGAAACGAAACGTAAAACATGTGACAAATAGGCGGACATAATTGTGTGAATTGTTAAAAACGTGGAAAGTGCTAACACTTTTTATGTAAAAAATGGTTATACGAGTGTAGAAAATATGTCAAGCACTCGTTAAAATCAACTTAAATATAATATATACTGGAATATAAAATATTGAAAATCTGTGTACGTCTCTCATTACTGTTTTAAATGGGTAAAATACTCTACTAAAGAAAAGGCACTTCAACTTGGGCTTTATTAGGAAAATGAGACATCTTGGAGAGTAATTATATTTCCTTTTAATTTTTATTTCTTTCTGACGACGCTGACTTACTAATAATTGCAGAAATCACGATGGTTCACATCTCCAAAGTTGCATCAAATTAATTATTACTCTAAAACAAAGCCAATAATAATATTTAGGTTGTAATCATAATATATTTAGGAGTAACTTTTACCTTTTTAATATAATTCTTAAGTTACGAAGCTAAAAATATTATAAATGTTATTAGCCGTGATACAACTCGCAATTATGATACGGTTAATTTTATTAGAAAATGTCTGGGCACGGCGAGCTTTCCCCCATGCGAGAAAATGTGTTTGATTTTTCTTATTATGATTTCAGTTTATTTTCAGTTTATTTACCTTTTGTTTGCCTCCTTGCCACATAAAAGAATAGAAGCGTTTATTAAATCACTTTTTTTTTTCAAATAGTATAAATTATATAACCATTAAATCCTCTGCGCTCTATGTGCATACAGCATACTCTGCAAAAAATAATAATTTTCTTCGTACACTTTTCAAGGCGGCAGTGAACAAAAAATAAAAATATAGCATATCTATATATTACTTTTAACCAACTTTATATATACCAAGTCCCATTCCCTCTGACTATAATTTATTATAGCAAAATACCTTTAATGTTACTAAAGCATAAAAGGAAACAAAGAATAATACTCAACTGATATTTTAAACGAATGATGAATAGAATATAACGAGACAGCGATACCAGTGAGATGTAAAATATATATTTTTAAGGTTTTTATATATTTCATTTCTTTGTAAGCTGCGTCTAAAATATACAGTAACATTAATTGGTTATTAGGACGTGTTTTTGTGTTTAGAAATGTTGCTCGTTTGCCACAATGGTGGCAAGGCGGGGTTGTAGGGGCGGGCTCAGCGGCGCGGCAGCGGCAGTTGCCTCCAGTTCGCTTGGCGGTCGCTCGCTTATACGATTTTGCCGTTGTGGCGGAATCTCAGTGCGCGGTACTTCGATAGTTTTCGCTTAAAATGAAATAAAATATAGTGAAGTGTTGTGGCTTTGTATGTATATTCTAGAGTGATATGCTTGTGATTTGTGCATGAAAAATCTGTTGGTGCTGTGCGCCATGCCGTGAGGCGCCGCTGGTGCTTCCTGCACGCGCGGATATGGTTGACCCTCTGAAAATATTTTGGGTGTTGACAAACAGCACATACCTTGGTACCATATTCTTTATTTATCTTTCAATAGAATGAACTTTGAATTATGAAAAAACATTAAAATATTGTTATATACTTAATTCAAAATAAATGTTATTAAATTCAAAACGCTTGTCATATATAATATTCTAAGGGGTTTTGTATGTATTTTTCTGCGTGAACTAAAATCTCAAGTAAGTATTGATAATTTAACAGTATTTTTGTGAAGACTTTATTTTGATATACATCTTTGATTGTAATTTGGAAAAACTTAGCCTGAACGTTAAGATAATTTAATTTCGCGTTGCTCACTTGAAAGCTACTTTGTGAAGAGGTCTGAATTTAATTCAAGAGTCATTGCTTCAGAAACCGTCTTCATTTTTAGCTATTGTGATGTACCTCTTGTATAAAAATTTTCACTTACAGTAAAATGCGAATGTTAGTATTGGTTTAAAATATTTATTAGTGCAACGGAATATTAAGCAAGCATTTGAAAGAAACATATTTTTTTATAAAAAATAGTCGAAGACATTCTATCTGTTTAGCACATTTCATGTAAACGAAATAAACAGTTTTTTAGAGATCCTTTTTGCGTGTTTTTTTATTTCTCTTAAGTTTAAAATCATACAGAGATATACATATTTGCTTCTTTCATAACCAGCCAAGGCTCCAAAAGTTAGATTTCATCCTACGTGTTATTGAACTATATATATTTCTTAAATTTCAACATACTAGCACCTCATCCTCGCTCCGCTTAGGTTCGTCCCTATGTACTCTTACGGATTTCGCAGATGAGATATTTAATGCACTAATAGTATAATCCTAAACGTTAAAAAAGACCACCAGCTATTACAATATCTTTCATAACAAACAGACAATATCTTTCATAAAAAACAGAAACAAGCCTAATAAATGTAGATTCGGCCTCTGTATCAAAATCTTATTAAATTATCATTATAATAATAGTAATTTTATAAGATTTTGCTTCATTTATGAATGATTCAGATTTTTTATATGCTTATATAATAATGTAAATATAATATCAAGTGAATACAAAAAAATAGACTCCAGTCTCCAATAAATGACCAAGTCAGATTCACGAGCGAGTATTAAAGTTCTGTTCATTTATGAACTCGTATTTTTTATTATTTATATCACCGAACCCTCAAAAACTGACTACTTTAGGCTTACTAAGAAATATTTTTATGGTTCTTTAATATCATATAAAACATTGCCAAGAAATAAATAGTATTTTAAATCGTTTTAAACGTATTTGCGTAATAACTTACGCTGTATGACAATTTAATTTCATTTATGTAGATTTGAGCAAAGACAATGTCTGGAGTAAAAATAAAGCATATATACTTAGTTGAATATATTGATATCTACTTTATTTTGTTTTCAGGTTTTTTGTGAGATGGAAAAATTTCATTTCACTTTCAGTACATCAGTACATATAATGTGTCTATTGTAATTTCAAATTAAGGGCTTTGCACTAAATGCATATAAAGTATATAAAAACCAATTTAAAAAAAAATCTGTTTGTCTGTTTGTTTCGGTTAATCTCTGAAACGGCTGGACCGATTCAAAGTTTATCAGACTTATTGACAGGACTTTCACTCGTAGATAGCTAATATTATAATTAGTAACTTAGGTTAATTTAATTTTATTAGGAAATTACAAAAACCGTTTATTTTAACTTACGCCGGGGAAGCAGGGCGGATTTGCTAGTGTGATAATAAAAATAAAAATATTTTTATATTATTTTTGTTCGTACATTTTAATTTAAAACTAAAGTTATTTTTGATCTAAGAAAACAGTAGCGTCCTTAGTAATAAATCTTGTGCAAACTGTAACTTTGCTTAATTTTTTTGATATTAAACTCAAGATTTCAACTCAACAAGATATTAAGATCTCAACTTTTTAACATATCGGTGTTTTTAAGAAAAAAATAAAACATATTTTTTATACATTACTTGTAGTTGAATTTTATACGTCCGGGTGTAAATATAACTTGCCTTTAAAATACGTACGACTCATCGTAACAATCGCTCTCATAACAGCATCGTTATTAAATTAGGCTATTTGTGGAAATAATATAATTATTTATTATGTCGTAACCCGTAAGTATCAATCCCAATAATGTAATGTTCGCAATACTTATTGATATAATTATTAATATAATTTAGCCATTTTACAAGTTAGAGGCTAAATAATATCAATGAATGCTTGCTTTGCTTTCTTTTAGTGTTTATTCTTAGATCAAACGTTATTATTTATTCTATTCAGAGTTGCTGAAGTATCAAAGTTTGTCTTACATCTAACTTTTCCATTGTTATAAGAAAGTTAGTTGTTTATCTGTATGTAAAGGTCACTCTCTGAACACATCCCAAAAATTCGTTTATTACTAGAACTTATTTTTGTCGATCTACCACGAAAGTACTACCCTTTCCCACTTCAGAATCAAGTGTTATAAATTGATCTCATTTTTATAAACAGACCAAAAGAATAATAATAATAAGAAGAAATGTTAGTATTAGTTGATAAAGTATTTTATAACGTAGAACAGATTATATAGAACTTCGGCAAAACAAAATCATGAGATATGTGAAAATTCAATAAAATCATAGAAAAATATATGTACTTATATAAAAAGGCTTTTGTATTCACCATAAATTCTAATGTAAAATATTTCGTTAAAAAGTAAAACGTGTACCTATCAGATCGATATAGGAATGAACTAAGTTATCCTTCAACAGTACACGTAACCTACATTAGTTACTCGGCTTGAAAAGAATCCAAAACTGGCTGAATCATTCCTGCCATTATACTTATAATGACCAAACCCAATACTATACATTGTTTGCTTTTAGAGATCACTTTCGCTAATAAATATGAAAAACCGTATCTTTATATTATCTGCAATATTTTAGTGCAATAAAAATGAACTTCTTAAGAAGCGTTTAAAACATTGAATTTGTCACTATCTTAATGAATAAGACTATATAGAGGTAACTTTAAAAAAGCAGTGCTAAAGTTCGTTAGAAATTCAAGATTAATTAAGATTAACAAGGCTTAACAGTAGCCAGTAGGTACTCGTACAAGCTTAACGAATAATTATTAGAGAAAAGTCTGTCTTCTATCAAGTGCGTCGATGAAAGTTCGATGCATAATAAATTGAAGAAAAACTACTTATTTATACTATATTATATACCTAACTCTAAACAATAATAACGATAATTATATCTACTTTGCATCGTACTACAATCACACTGTAGACGCAGATTTAGTTTTGAAATAGACTTCGCTTTCTAATACATTTATTATTTCGTGGAAGGAAACGCAACAACTTTCAAACATACGAGTATTGGTAACAAGGGTTTTTGTCTTCATAATTTTTCAAATGTACCCTTTTGTACGCTGAAGGAAGGATATAGTAAAAAAATGTTTTAACTGAATTTGCTACAGGCAGTGTACCTACTAGCTGTTGCCTTTGGTTCCGCTCATAAAATTTATTTATACATATTTATTGCTAGGTTAAAAACGTGATATCAGGTAGCCTATAATCTTATAAACAGGCTACATATACTTAGATGTATTTTATGATATAAATCACAAAAATATCCACACACGTCGTGGTTACATTAAAAAACAAATTTAATAATATTTTCAATAAGGTACAATTGCTTATAAAACGGGCTATGGGTTTGATCCCGTAAAACGACTGATATAGTTCTTGTTAACCTTAACATTAACATAACGTACTTAATTTACGTATTTTACTTTTACTTTTTACAAGAAATGGTAAAAAGTAAAATAAAATTTTACTTTAAGTTTTCTACTTCGAACATACCTACTAAGAAAAGATGTAAACATGTGATAGACCTGTAAAATTTATATGTAGCAAAATATACTGTGCACGTGTGTCGACTGCTAACGAGCGGCTTTGTACTTGGACTTTTCTGTCGACATTTACTTCATTTTCTCCATGGGGACTTGAGATAAGTAAGAAAATAGTAGAAATTATCGTTACAATCCGGTATTTCAAATACTAAAATATAATAATAATAGTGTACGTAAAAATAGTTTATGTTAGAACTCGTTAACGCATTTTCGATTTGAATAATTAAGTTACCTGCATTGCAGTTTATATTTGTTTCATATTATTTAGCTAAATATTCTAATTCTATATATTACTTCTCATAAAATCTGTATTTTATTGTAATGTTTTGAAAAACAATACAAGACACTATAAAAGTTTTTTTAAATGAGTGTTTAAATATTTTATGAATGGCATAAAGCATATTTCCTAAGGGTATTAAAATTAAGCGATAATTTGATGAAGCTTAATTTTCATGATGGCCCTATAAATATTCGATCACAAAGCAATATCTTGTAAAGTGTGTCAGTGCAATAAGACGCGCACCTGAGGCCAGACAGATTGGCGACACGACGTCCGCAGCCTCCAGATGAGACAATAACTCAATCTCTGGCTAGGATGTGTCTCCGTAATCGACAGAGGGATCATTTTGAATTTCTGAGTATATCCCTCACACCGAGCAAACTAAGCAATAGACAAAGTCATTCTATAACAATGTCATTGAACGCTGGAGTTTCAACTGTTTTAATGTCATAAATGCATTTAAAATACTGGATACTGATACACTTAATAGAACAAGATACTTCATCTCATCGTATTAATTAAGAAATTTAATTTTTACTTAACAACACAGAGAGGTTAGCGCAAACATTAGTGCGATATTTGGAGCACAATTATTCTAAAAATAGCTTATGCTGACGGCATCTGAATAAGGTTCATAATGATGTTAAATGATAGCCTTTCACCTTTCTCAATAACAGTTTATAACTCATAGCAAAAATATTTTTTGAATCAGACTTGTTCCGAAGTTCCGGAAATTAACGTGTTGAAGCAAACGAAAAAAGAAACGATCTCTTCAGCTTTAGAATATAGGCGTTGATTGTAAGGCAAAATTTATTTAAAGATGTGTTTGACGTCGGATTGTAATTAAGCCAAGTATTTTTTTACTTAATTTTATTAAGTCTATAAAATAATACTACGAATTTGAAAGTTAGCATAGATGTTTGTTATTCAATCATGCCAGAACTGAACCATAGGCTGAACGCTAAAGTAGCACATAGGGTTTTGTCCGGGAAAATGTACGATTTTGGTGGGATAGATTTGTTTTTGTGGAAGAAGCTAATATAAAAGAAGCAGTACTATTCCATTGTACAAATATGCAAATTTTGTAGTTTTAGGTTAGTTTTTGATGCAACTTGGATTACCCACTAAGCATAATGTACAGTAGATATTTTGCAGGACATAATGACGTTTATTTAGGTCGCCATTATAAACAAGGCCATGAAACTAAAATGTAAACTTTACAAAATCGTTACATCTATTTTTTTAGAAGCGATAAGTTTTAGTTTAAATGGGCTATAATTAATTTCTCTGAAAATTATACGAAAAAAGCCCTTCCGTTTATATGAGGTGAAATAAAAATTTATTACGACCCCTGCTATCGATAGCTTTCTGATTGAGATCACATTTAGAATATATATTACTCGAAGTGCCTTAGTAACTTCCAGCTCCATTTCTCATTTCATCAGTCTCTTGATAATAATCTTGGAGAAAATCTTGGGTTTCTTTTATTCATTAGAAGGACATTTTTATATCAATCTTAAGTTTCTGTTCAAAGAAGTAGATATTTTGAATCCATTTTTTATTAATATAGAATAACGACAAGCTGTAACTTGGATTCATATAATTAGGAAAAAAGTGAACCTACCCATTAATTTATTTTTATTAATCCTGTTGTGTTATATATAAAGTAAAAATTATAATAATAAGTCTTTCGAGATGTTATAAATTTATTATTTAACATTACTGTCTTTAAATTACTTCAGAGATAGATTAAACTGAGAAATTTAACTGGAATTTTAGTTTGCTTTGAGGATTAAATTTATAGACTATGAGCCTTTTAAAATGGTTATACGCATATTTGTATTACTATCAGCTTAGGTAACAGAGCATAAGTTTTAGTTGTTTTAATAATGTAATATACCTTACTTACCTAAATCATTAGTAAACTAACGTTAAGTAATTTGAATAACAGTATGACCATATTGAAATTTAGGTCAATAACTCACTATGTAATAGTTATTTTATACTCTATATAAATAATTGTAATAATTTTAAATATTTAGTTCAATCTTTTCTTAGACGATGACTCTTCTATAAACATAACTAGGTACAAAGTTACAGTATAAGTATTTAGAAAGTTACCTAATCAAGGCATATTTTTAGAGAGCGAGCGGAATTGGCAAATGACCAGTTTTACAAAAACCAACTCGCATTAAACTTCTACAACTCATTAGTTTCCAGCAAGTAACGCTTTAACTTACAATAGGTAAATTTTCTAGAAATCATTAAAAAAGCTGTGTAGATACCAACTCGCATTAAACTTCTACAACTCATTAGTTTCCAGCAAGTAACGCTTTAACTTACAATAGGTAAATTTTCTAGAAATCATTAAAAAAGCTGTGTAGATATTGAGTGTAGTTACTTTTACGATTTATTTGTATGTTAAGAGCTTTTTAAAAGCATTTGACATTTCTTTGACTTCTTTAAGAAGCCAGAATTTTTTTACTCTTTACGTACTCGGAGAAGCCTTTTTATAAACACTTCTGTATAACATGATGTTAAATGTTGTGTGAAAGGTAATTACTTAACAATTTATACTTACAAATAAACAAAACCGAAGTGTCTGTTTGTAATTTAAAAACGTGAGCTGTACTTATAATTTTTGCAACCTTTTTCTGTGTGTTTATTCCTTCTAAACTGCAGAAATGGCTAAACTTATTTGAACGAGGAATTTCACAGGCTGATAGCTGTTTTTATAAAGAGCGAGTTAGGCCATTAATTTTTGGAAAATTTCCACGCAAAAAGCTATTAAATCTTACATACCCTCGATCGAAGCGTGGGTTAGTCGCTATAGTATTCTTAAAGATAAAATTTTCCGTTTCGTAATAAAACTACGTTATTTTCAAAATTAAATTCTTCATGTCATGGTAAATAGTTTAGGGTGGATACATATCTTACTTGTATTTTTGTGTTATACCCTCAATAACAGAATAAAATCCCCGATTGAATGAAAGTATGACTAGACCGTCACATCAAACACGCGAAATTGGTTTTTTCTTGTGTCGACGCTAGAATACGTCGTAAGAGATATGTGATCTGAAATGCGCTGAGTGTTTCAAGGCCACATATTTGTTAATGTATGCTTCAACGTATGTACAGTCATGTACTAGTGTCTTCTTATATATTGCTGATACAGCTTAAATGAATCAGTGATTGATTTTGAATAACGCAATGGAATTGATTGAGGACCTATCAAAAGTCAATAGTCTATATATATATATATATATATATATATATATATATATATATATATATATATATATATATATATATATATATATATATATATATATATATATATATATATATATATATATATATATATATATATATATATATATATATATATATATATATATATATATATATATATAATATATATATATATACAAAATTGAAGTGTCTGTTTTTAATTTCAAATTAACAGCTTTTCACTAAATAGGTATGAAAGTATATAATACGGTTCTTAAATAAAAAAAAAAAAGTGTAGTTACTTTTACGATTTATTTGTATGTTAAGAGCTTTTTAAAAGCATTTGACATTTCTTTGACTTCTTTAAGAAGCCAGAATTTTTTTACTCTTTACGTACTCGGAGAAGCCTTTTTATAAACACTTCTGTATAACATGATGTTAAATGTTGTGTGAAAGGTAATTACTTAACAATTTATACTTACAAATAAACAAAACCGAAGTGTCTGTTTGTAATTTAAAAACGTGAGCTGTACTTATAATTTTTGCAACCTTTTTCTGTGTGTTTATTCCTTCTAAACTGCAGAAATGGCTAAACTTATTTGAACGAGGAATTTCACAGGCTGATAGCTGTTTTTATAAAGAGCGAGTTAGGCCATTAATTTTTGGAAAATTTCCACGCAAAAAGCTATTAAATCTTACATACCCTCGATCGAAGCGTGGGTTAGTCGCTATAGTATTCTTAAAGATAAAATTTTCCGTTTCGTAATAAAACTACGTTATTTTCAAAATTAAATTCTTCATGTCATGGTAAATAGTTTAGGGTGGATACATATCTTACTTGTATTTTTGTGTTATACCCTCAATAACAGAATAAAATCCCCGATTGAATGAAAGTATGACTAGACCGTCACATCAAACACGCGAAATTGGTTTTTTCTTGTGTCGACGCTAGAATACGTCGTAAGAGATATGTGATCTGAAATGCGCTGAGTGTTTCAAGGCCACATATTTGTTAATGTATGCTTCAACGTATGTACAGTCATGTACTAGTGTCTTCTTATATATTGCTGATACAGCTTAAATGAATCAGTGATTGATTTTGAATAACGCAATGGAATTGATTGAGGACCTATCAAAAGTCAATAGTCTATATATATATATATATATATATATATATATATATATATATATATATATATATATATATATATATATATATATATATATATATATATATATATATATATATATATATATATATATAATATATATATATATACAAAATTGAAGTGTCTGTTTTTAATTTCAAATTAACAGCTTTTCACTAAATAGGTATGAAAGTATATAATACGGTTCTTAAATAAAAAAAAAAACAATTTTTAAAACTTTTTTATGTCTGTCTGTCTGTTTGTTCCGGCTAATTTATGAAATGGCTGGACCGATTTTGACGGACTTTCTACTACTCGCACATAGCTAATGTAAGGAGTAACTTGGTCAACTTTTATTTTAGAAATCTTATTTATTTTCTGTAAAAGGACGAACCCGAGCGAAGCGAGGGTGAGTCGTTAGCTTATAATATAAATATTAAACTTTTTATTTTAGAACATTATATGTATTCTCAAACGCATTATACCAAAAATGGAACGTTTTAATGTTCTTTACATAAAACCAGTCGAATCTGAATATACTTAATTTATACCCAAATAACAGATACAAAGACTCGCAATATTCGTTGGTATTTTGTTTTATCCCTCTTTCCGTATAAATGCTTTAGTTTTACTTTGTAACGTAATAATACGCAAATACTGACTCTCATAACGTGTGAACAAATAAACGTTTAAAATTCATCAACAACAGTTTAAATATCCTTTCTTTTTTAAAGGTGAATAAGTACTATTACATTGTCTTAAAAAATGAATGAATTTTAATTTTAAACCTACATTCATGAAAAACTTTATTATGGTCTAAAATAGTAGCGATGATTTAAAATATTAAAATTGACTTCCTTTATCATAATATGACGTACGTGAGAAACTTTTAAGTTTTGGCATGTGTTTTTTCAATAAGTAGAGACGGTCATTGTTGAAAACAAACGTTCTCGAAAATATTTAGTAATTAGCGATGACAAGTTGATTGCTTGGTTACAATTTCTTAGTTTATCTTTTATAATAAGACTACGTGCACTGACTGCCACGTTACCTTCTCTTTTTGAGTAACCTATGTTATTAAAAGAACAGTTCTAATCGCAAATCTATATTGAAAAAAATATATAATACGGCATGTCATAAATCCTGTTATTAAAACAATCAAAAATTGTGAATTGTGATTACCATAAGATAATATAATGGAATGTTTATATTATAATTTCCAGGTTAAAAATAAATATTTATAATTTTCAACGGCTAAATTCTTAGCTGGATATAATGCGCACTCTCCTGAACAGCTTTTATATAATTTGCCCACGCTAAGTAGATTATTTACCACCCTACCGCCACAAGACTAGACCGTAATTCAATACTCTCCAAACATTACTCTATTTACCGCCGAATCCGGTTCATAATTTAATTTTAAATATATTAAAATATTGACGAGTCTTTTTCATTATAATGATAATATCTTAAGCAGTGAAATCGAATTAATTGTTACGACTAATTATTAGTATGCAGAAAAATTAGACGTACGTTTATAATAACAAAAATTATATCATATTTTACAATCTCAAATACCAAAATAAGTTAAAATGCATCATAAATCTAGAAAGTCGGATATAGTGATAGAATAATATTTCACATAAACTTGTCACTTCACGATCTAATCTATCATCTTATGAAATACCTTAGTAATTGAATGACATGTAGTATTATATTTTATTACAAAACCCAACCAAATCTGTCTGGAGAAATGTGTTTATGAGCCATGTACATTAACATTGTGCTCAATACCCGTTCTACGTAGACATCCTGGCACATCTCCAAATAAATATTGTTTACAGCTTAATGCATCCTTATTTATTCGTATAAATTAATTCTTGGTTACTTATAAAAGTATTTCTCATGAATTTATTATTGCTTCATCTGATCTTAATTTATGATAATCGTTGTACTTTGTAAGTAAAATCGTTACATAAAATATATAAAAAAAATCTATCTTTGAAATACTAGAATTGTTTGATTTTCTCTATCTATTTTATTTAAATATTATGTTTATTTTAGTTCAGTATTCATAGGAACTACGGACATTGTTTTTTTTTATTTTATATTAAGTCTATTTATACTCTTATATTGACCTCGAAGTCACTGCACTTATAATAACTCAAAACAAAGAAACTTTTGTAATTTGATTCTAATTTATATTCTTTCAGTGTTAAAATACTACTGTGTACTTATTATTGTTTTGTTTTTTAAATTAATTTCATAATAAAATATTATTTTTGTTCGTCTTGGAGGTTGTATTTGTAAGAATGTTATAGCTCGCTTATATAGGTACTGCCCCAGAACCCCATGGTAGAAATATTTTAGTAATGTTATGTCATAAACTCATTTTCTTCAAATATAAAAAAATGATTAAAAAATAATTTAAATTTAAAATAAAAATAGATTTAAATGTTTAAAAAATATATTATTTTTGTTTGTTTTTTATTTATTTAACTATTTATTCTATATTATTATAATTTTTTTGATAATATCAATTACTACGAAATTAGAATGCTAATACAGTTTAAAGTTGAGAAACAACCGTCATAAATATGACTGAACAAGGCAAAGGGCAGTGTCACGTATCTATTGGGATTTCAGCTAAAGTATTCGAGAGACCCACTGGCAATGACTCACGCGAGCGACCGCAGTTTGTCGAAAGTATAACTTTTATATTAATGTACGAAATGTGTTATAAAAATTGTATTTCTTGGTAATTTTATATATATGTGTGAAGATCTGTAACGCGTAGCTATGAATGCTAATGTTGTGCGTAAAAAAACTCGATCTACTTTACGTTATCTATAAAAGTTCCTTTTCTGATGATGTTCATGTTCAAGTATGTACGATCAATCAAATAAGTTTGATTAGACTCATTCTAGACAGCTAACTTATGACCTTCAACAAACCTTGTACCAATTGCATAATAAGTATATATACAGTCCTTGGCAATATCTTTGCCAGGTTTTATAGATTTTTTATATAAATAATATCATAAAACTCGTATAATTATCTATTAAAGCCTTATTAATGGTATCAACGTTTCAGTCTTATACGTACGTGACGTAAATTAATTTAATTTTCGTAGTGAGTTAAGCAACGGACGTTGTAGTTAAATTTTACTTAATTCTTAATTAAATATGTGTATATTTTTGCTCTATTTTGTTTTATTATAGATAGTTGGAACGCTATCTATTACAAAAATATTTTCAGTTCAACAAGTTTATTAAAAAGTTCAAATTTATGTTATTATAAAAGTTATCACGATGCAGCTGTTTTACACAAAAACGTACGAATATGATGCTTCAAAATGAAAAGCTATACACATTCGTAATGTCGTTTCATTCGTGTCATGTTGAAATATATATGAGAATGAAAAGTATCAAGAACAGCTGACTATGATAATGGAATATATATTACTTATTAATTTGAAAACATGAATCGTGTCGCGTACTTTAAATTCTTAACCCTTTTCAAAAATAAATATCACACCAATTTAATTTAATATGGAGTTGGCAAAACAGATTTTAGGAGACATCGGTTTGAGATCCGCATGGAATGGAATAAATAATTCATTTACTTTTTATGGTACACCTATTGGTGTTTGGGTATACAACCAAATATACAAGAGATGCTTAAAAGTCAGCCTTATCGCTAAAAGCGATCTCTTCCAGTCCACCGTAAGGTAGAGGAGTAAGTTATTGTAAGTAAGGTAGGCGGTGTACTCAAACACTTTAATAGACATTATATAGGTACCTACATAAATTAGAAAAAATATCTAAACATATACAAAATAAATATATATACATATGTGTATACATACATAAATACAAGTAATTATACTACTCGTAGATCAAAAAAACGTAACACTTACATTCGACTTACGAGTAGTTTATGATTTCTCTCATCTAGGGAATATAGACCATGATTTTATCCTTCTAATTTTCACATTGATGTTTTTAGTATTTTTATCCACTATTAATTATTCTGTTAATTCACCGCCAACATTCTTAATATTCACATATTATGTATAACGTACATACTTCTGAACGAGTAATAAAACGAGATTACGATTGCTGAGTGTAATCGAAATCATAATATTCTATTATTATTCTATATTTATTTATCCTTATGGTTGTCTATAATTTTGTCGTTTTGCATAACATTACTAGGTACTCGAAATTATTCAAAGATAATATTATTCACAAGTGACCGGTCCACTTTACCTACTCAGACGTATATACTACATATAGGTAGGAAACTAGATTGATTATTATAATACTATTTTATTAACTAGCTATTCACCCTCGCTCCGCTTGGTTTCGTCTCTAGATAGATTTTAATGGTTAATTAATAATATAGGATTCTCTAAGATAAGTAAAAGAAAGTATCCTACACCCGAATAACCAGTTATTATCATACCAAACATCAAAAAAGTTTTGAGGTAACAAAAAAAAAATCAGACGAATTGAGAACCTCCTCCTTTTTGGAAGTCGGTTGAAAAATAAATTCGTATATATAATGGACAGATTTGACTCAGATAGAATTTTATTATACGTATTCATTGCAATAATCTGATAGAGCGGTATTCGCAGTGTTGATATCATTCTTTTACGCATTGTGTCGTCCGGCCTAGACCTATAAAGAATTTCATTATCGACATTAACTTATGGCGCCATTGTTTTGTAACGTACAATAAAAGTTTATGTACTATAAGAGATGTAATTAAATATTTCAATCAGTTAACAGTGACAAATAAATTTTATAAGAGATCTATTCTAAATTTATTATTTCACTCGATGAATTTATCAAAACCCGGCCCGCTTCGCCTTAGTTACTCCTCATAACATTAGCTATCTGCGCGTGAAAGTCCCGTCAAAATCGGTCGAGCTATTTCAGAGACTAGCCGGAACAGACAGACAGTCAACAATTTTAAAAATAGATTTTTTGATGTTAATGCCGTATATTGTAATACTTTCATATACCTTTAGTGAAAAGCTGTTATTTTAAATTAAAAACAAACATTACAATTTTATTTTATATGTATATGCATTATAGATATACAATCGTTTTTATTAAAATATCTATTTAATATATTTATTTTGAGTTCAATTTTTTTTTCTTCTACATAAAAAAGTCAGCCTTGTTTGTTTTTTGAGGTGAATACTCGTATATACTAGATACAAAGTCAAGGTCTATCAATTTTATATGTTCATTGTAAAGAATTGCTAAAATTTTGTTACCGTTCTTGGTTTATTTTTGTGAGCTTTAAAAGGGTATTTTTGAATAATAACTTAAACACTGCATGTAGGTACATACGTAACATAATTTATTGCGCATCGGCTTGTTTTATTTGTATATTCTAAAAGCGGTGAAGTATTAAAACAAGGACAAAGAGTTGTTCGCATCAATTTTTACGAGCGTCGACACAGTTTTCTAACAAAATTATTCCTCGTAAGTCCGAGGGGACCCGCCTCGTGGTTTGTCAAAAAGGCGTCGCCGGCCAGCCGCTTTCCATGGCTGATTAGTTTTTATTTGTGAGAAATTCTTCGTTTAATTTTACCACTTATCTCTAACTCTTAACGAGACAATCAAAAATTTTCTTATGAAACATAAATAGTTTGTATCTTGATTGTTACTTTATTGATAGTAGAGTAGAATATAACAAAGTTATATCAGATACGCCATTGAGCGACCAAAGATTTTTTGCAGTTGTGGCACACCTTCACAATATTTATAAATATTTCCTTAGGGCTTACGTCAACAATGGGAAGACGGCAGACTTGGTTTATGTCCTTTCCATATGGTTCAGAGAACGACAACACGACTCAGAGTAACTATACGTCTGCTAATAAAGCCACCGGACATTTTGACAAACGGTCCTAATTTATCTTTGTTCAAGCAGACCTCAAACGAAAGCAATTTCCTTTTAGGTTTCTTTACCATACATTTGCGCTTTACAGATTAGAAACATTTTCAGATATTATATGCATTTAATCTAAGCTGTATAATAAACAATAACTATATGAAATAAATACTACATTTACACTATTATTGTAAATACTTCGAACAGTTGAAATAGTAATAACTAAGTTTGTTCGTGTTTCAAATGTTGATCTAAATTCCAATGGCTGGGTAGATCTTAGAAAAGTATAAGACGCTATGCGCAATAAGTTTCTTAGCATAGAAGCGTAGGTCACACAACTATAAAGGCCATTACGAATGATATTATAAGTTATTTCTGCAATAAAATTAATTATGTATTAAAAATATTTTATAATATTTAGAGATAAAAAATAAATGATTGCTATATGTTTATAAATTAACGAAACAATTAGGTAATGCCTAGTCCGAACAAATCTAAAAAGTAAAGCAAATATTGTAAAACCGTTAATGGTTAATGGAATATCGTTGTAAATATATTCATATTTACGAGTAAATTGATTAAACAGTATGAGGTAACATAAGTATGCTAATATAGGTAGGTATAAACGCTCATCTATACATTAAAGTTGAATCTGTACAATAAATATTTATTAGAATTTTTTTTTAAATATTAGTTAATATCGATACAGAAGCTGAATATATTATGGTATATTATGTAAAAAATGTCTGTTTGTAGTTACAGACAGATAATTTTTTAATAGATCTTAAATATAATAAAATCTATTCACAATAATATTTATTTTACAAAATTAAATAATGAAGTGTAAATGTAAATAAATTTAGAAGAAGACTCAAAAGGACAGTTTTTGATAAATTTTGGTATGATAATAGATGGTTATTCAGGTCAAGATACTGGGTACTTTTTACATATCTCATAATAGTATATTAACGTAGTACATAATTACGTGCGTTATAGTAGTAAGTACGAAGAGACGAACCCGAGCGTTGCGAGTGTGAGTTGCTAGTGACAATGTCACATTAAAGTTTGTATCAAAGCTTTGCATTCGAAGAAAAAATTAAGTACTGAATAACATACTCGTATCATATTACTTTATTGGAGGAAATGTTCTTGTATGAACCTTTATTAAAACATTATTAAACAAACTTGTAGGTATTATGTTTATGTAACTACATATTTACTTACAATTATTTAGATTTGAACTACTCTAATCATGATAGTTAAATATTTTGTAATACGTTACTAAATACACTATTTTCTTTGCAGTGACAAAATTTATTCGCATCGGCATCGCAGATAAGAATGACAACCCACCGTATTTCGACAAGGAGTTGTACGAGGCGGAAGTCGACGAAAATGAAGACATTCAACACACAGTGCTTACGGTTACCGCCAAAGATCACGACGAATGTAAGTACTAGTTATAAGTTTATTATTATCCATATAATGATCGAAAAAAGAAGGATTTTAAATGGAAGTCACCTTGACAAAAATATTTTTAAATATATTTTTTAGAATAAAGCCTATAAAAGTGTATATTTGAATCAACAATTTTAAGTGTCTATCTAGGTAATTTAACCATATTAATAAACGTGCCTACTCTACACTCGTGTTTAAAACGTACTTTTTTCAGTAAAGTTTAATAGTGGAATGCATTGTATTGTAATATTATTATTTTAACAAGTATTAAAGTGAAAAACAGAAATTATATTTTTAAAATTTACTGATTGTTACATAACACGTCCATTAAATCTCCGCTGACTTTGTAACAATGCATATGCGCTTGTGCGCTCACAAAGGCTAGCTCGCTAGTATAGATCACGAAATTGCCTAGATCGCTTTGACGAACAGTTCGTCACAAAATGTACTTGCAATATTTGCGACTTTGTCCCTGGCTTAACGCGCCTTATGATATTATATCTCTATAGGTGCAATATCTTTATCGGTTGGATTTATTAAATAAATTGAAATGATAATTGTGTTAGTTAAATATGCTTTAACCTATTAAATTTTGTGTAGTCCAATACATATTATGGTAGATAAGCTATCGTATTTCCACGACCCAGCTCACATAGCTCATTAGCGTTATAGCCTATATCATTTATATTATTGCAAAATGTAATCAGAATTCATTCATTACTTTTTGCGAGAAACAATTATGCCCAAATAATATATCCTCTCCAAATTTTGCATTTATAATATTAATAAATTATCCCTAGATATATTATGTGTATTATACAAATTGATCTCCTTTAGTGTATTATGAAACCTGCAAATAAATTCAGTCGATGGACTACTTTTATATATTTTTAGTAATAAAATTAAAAATCCTGGTACTCTTGAGGACCGTTTGCGTAACAAATTTTATGACTACGTTCACAGTTTTCAGTTAAGTGACTGACATTAAACAAGCGAGAGTGCCATTCAATCTCGACGAAGTGAATTATTGAAAAGAGTCATTAAACAATAACTTTGAATAAACTTTCAAAGGTTCGTATTGGAATATCTTTCGAAGTTGAAAATGTTATGTAATAAAAAGCCGTTGATATTCTTCCAACTTGAACTTTCTTATGCATTTACGTTTCCGAAACTGAAATTTTCCAAAGAGTAAAACTTTAAAAATCATTTTATAATATACCGCAATTAAATTAAAATCTGGTCATATATATTTTTGGGTTTTAGCTAGTAAGTATGTAACATTTTTTATAACTATGTTTTTACTGTCGGAATTATTATAAAAAAATTGCTCTAAGGAGATATTAAATTTAATGTATAACAATAAAATATAAAGTTAACAGTGTATAAGAATGTTAAACAACTTATTCTCCACACTACTGTTATACATATCTTTTAAATTTAATGATACAGTCAATCAATGGTAAAGAGCTTTAATATATAAATGTCAAAACAGTTTTATAAGTCTTCAGAATACCTTATGCGGCCTATAATAGAATACCTTACCTTGTTTGTGTTTCTCGCAAACCTTTGTGATTATAACTTTTGAAGTATCGACTGCGAAGTCTTTGTTCATTTTTCTTTTAATACATCATAAGCCGGAAAAAAATAATTTACTACTGAGTAAACATCTTATTTGTTATCGATGAATAATATTTTTGTTAAGCAAATAATGAAATTGTGGTAAAAAATAATAATAATTTATCACATATTCTTAGGTTTACTGTTAATACAGAATAAATATATCTCACTAAAATGATAATCGGATTGTATCAATACACCACTACATATTATAAAACAAAGTCCTCCGCCACGTCTGCCTGTCTGCCTGTTTGCGATAACCAATGTTTTCACCAATGTATTTGCATTTACTAGCGGAACCCGCGGCTTCGCTCGCGTTAAATCTAGGCACGAGCCTTTTTTTCAGTCTTTAGTGTGAAATCTATAAAACTAGAGCTTAAAGCTTTATACAATTTAAAATAAATCACTCGTTTTAACCCATTTCAAATAGAACGAGACATTAAATTCGGTTGTATATTTGTATGTATCGCGCTATATTAGCCAAATACTTTCTAATTCAATTATTACCTTTTATTTAATAAGTAAGCTTACCCTCAATCTCAAAATTAGTGCTATCCATATACAAGGAAAATATATTGCAGTGTCTGTTATATCTGAATAATAATTTTTACTATACGAGTATATTCCCCTCGTATTGAAGGGAGGCCCGTGCCCAGTAGTGGGACGTTAAAAAGGCTGAAGACATCATGAAAGTATACACGGTACAATAAAAAAAAAACGTGTGGCACTCGGGGACTGCCGCGGTAAAGTTATTGCAAAGCATTTTTTATCAACTTATACAATTATAATTATTTATTTATTTTTTATTTATGCAGTATTTTTTTTCTTTGATATTAATTCAAGTTTTTCTTTGAATATTAATTCAATATACACTTTTTGAGAGCGTGTTTTTGACCGATAAGAAAACATTTTTTTGTTATTGAATAAATGAGAATAAAAAGGGGGGGGGGGGAGGGTGAAGGTATACACTCAGTCGTCTTTGTTACCTATATCTTACACAAAATAAAACAAACAGAAAATTTTTTTAAGTCCTTGTGGCTCAGTTGAGTAAGGTGGGTTATAGGTTCGAAACAATTACAAAAAATAACCCTTATTACTAAAAACTTACAATCTAAACTTACTAATACTTCTCGAGTCTATTTAATAAACATTCCTAATATAATTTATAGTTAAAATTTACTATGTCTATAAGGACCAAAAACAAAAGTTGGATTGGGGGGGTGTTAGGTTTCATTATCGTTACGGAATTTCTTGATTCGGTCGCCGCACTCAAAGCCCACAATAAAAGCTATGCAAAGATTTTTTCGTTAATTTTTTGTCTGTTTCTTCCACCTACTTTCAGATACGGTTGTGCCTATTTAAATGGGACTTTTACTGGTAGATAGCTGACGTTCTAAGAGGGGAACTTGGCTTACATTTTTTGAGAAAAGAATTCCTCTATAATAGGTCTAAATAAGCCTACTAAAATAATTGGAAAATTATTCTAGTAGGCATTTTAGCCGAAACAAATAGACATACAGTCAGACCAAAAATTTAAGAATTGACTTTTTGATGTTAGTACCGTATATATTTTTATATGAATTTAGTGAAAAGCTGTTAATTTGAAATTAAAAACAGACACTTTAATTTTTTATATATGCATAGACAGATTAATAAATATCTACTAACTCAATGAAAATTTAAGCTATTGCACATTTATCCGACAGTTCAAGTTATTGGTATTGGCAGAATCAATACTTGGTAGGTATGAATGCTCACCGAGTTTCATCTGTTGGCAGGAAAGCCAGTTTGGCATGTTCCACGTAACAAACTTTCTATGAAGCGCTCACGTTCGATCACATACGAGTACGTATACTATATAAATTGTTGTAGTATCGTAGGTCAAATTTGATCGATCACTTTAAACAGTTGCTAAGATACGGTTTTACATATAGCCTGGATTTTATATAAGTCCTTCATTATCATTAATATGGTTAAGTATAAAAAGTATTCGTAGAGAAGAAGATTCGTAGATTTTTAATGTTATCAATTATAATAATTAAATTCTCATACAAATATCTAGATAGGAAATCACTTAATAGTTAAAGAACAAAACATAATTTTGTTTTCATTTACGAATAAAATTGTCGATTTGTTTGAATATAATAAATTACTAAAATCAATGAGGAACAATTTCAATGGCTTTTCAAAGTTTCCTTCAGATAGTGCAGTATTATTTTCTCCTGGGATCCATTCTGAAAGGCGTCGACGAAATTGGGAGCATAATAAAATTTTCTCTTAAATCTTCGGGGCCGTTGATATCCGGTCGCTTGTTTTTAGTAATGTATAATGAATTTTGATCACTCAGACATATTGTCTTGATAAAGTTTCATCATTTTATTCATAACTTTGTGATAATCCAATATAAATTTAACCTTCATTGTATGCTTATTCATGTCATTTTATAAAAGTTTTATCCACTAACTTAATGATATTATATACAAGATACGTTACGTTCATACTGCACCCACAACGTAATTGTTCCGCAACACACACATACACATTTAATTACACTGTACGCTATAAGTGCGACAGGAAATACGCAATGCATAAGAGTGAAAGAGACAGCTATTCGACACGCGTGCTCGCAATGACAGGTGACAGCTCCACTGACTGGTTACAAATGGAACCAATCCACGACACGCGTTTAGTGCGTTTGTGGCGTATCTTGTACATAATATCATTGCACTAACTAAAACCTTCTATCCATTAGTAGTGTAGTTAATTAAGCACATTATTCTTTGTCCTTGTTACACCTAAAAAGCTTTTTCTTTCCCAAAACCGCAGTGAAAATGGTGTTATTAATATTATTTTAGAAATTCTGAGATTGGAGGATATAAAAAGATTGTCAAATAAAAGCGGACTTGTAAAATTATTATTACTCTATATGGGGTAGTATTAGTATTATAAATCTCCGATATAATTATCATAAATGTAGGTTTTAAATATTTTATATTTTAATTTTCTACCAAAGAGATAATCAAGATATAATTATTTTTTCCCTTTGAAGTTTTGAAGGTTGACAATTGCGCTACCGGAGTCAGGTACGAGTAATTTATTCAGTCATTATATGTGTTATATGGGTTAGCACAGTCGATCCACACAAACATGGAGCAAAACACTTAATTTTTATGACATATTATACTCATACATAAATAAGTACGTATAACATTAACGTTATAATTTAATGTTCATATTATTTCCTTTGTGGAACAAACAAAACTTTACTCCCCTTCCCACGTAAATCTCAAAAGTAAATGGCACTTTCTAAGGCTGTACTTTGTCTTACATAGTTTAAGACATGCTTTTGTGTGTTTAACTAACGTCCACTTTGTGTGAAAGTCAAACCTACGATCGAAAACACACTAAGTACGTTAATTTATGCTTCTTTTGAAAATTAACAAGTGGCGACTCTCAGCTTTTTGCATTAAACTAATAATAATGTCCTCCCGGCTGATTAGGGCCACGGCGGCCAATCTCATTGAGACTAGCCAACGGCGCGGGAGATATTATAGTGCACAAGTGTACGCGCAAACACAAGTGTACTCTCTGTTCCTTATCACTCTCATATTCCGGTGGGACGACTACTCGACACGACCAGTGACATCTAAGGCGCAGGACCGACGCCTTTACGTGCTCTCCGAGGCACGGGGCAATAAACTAATATCTACCTAAAAAGCCTTTAAATCAACCTGTAGACAATATATTCATGCAAGAACCTCTTAATATTTGAACGAAAAAGAAACAAAACATTTTCGTATTTTATTAAATTCAAAAAGGAGATAAATAATGAGGTCCATATAAAATACGACTCTTGTGGCAAAATATGGTACAGTTTAAATTGCGCTGCTTTCTGTGCACTAATATAGTTGTTGATTCGAATTTAGTCTAGTATGTTCCAGTATGTTTGACTTCAATATTATATACGTATTATATAGGTTTCACAGTAGGTACAATAATACCTAAGCTGTAATACAACATGGTGGAGGTAACTAGAGCTAAAGTAACTATATCTTCTTATCTAAAAAAAATCACTACTTCAAATATGGTGTAGCAAAATTTAATAAGCAGCTTCACCTTAGTACTAAATCAATGATTTATTTAAATATACCCTTTACCCTAAGATGAATCTTTTCTACCTTTAATATATTTATTTGATTAGCCACTGGTATATTTTGTTTTTAAACGTCGTCACTGTTATAAATTTTATGTAATAAGAAGTATTAGATTAAAACGAAATTAGATTTTACGTACCTTATACCGAACCGAATACCGAAACAACTTTAAGGAAGTATAGCTGGTTAAACATCTAAGACATGAGTTTCAGCCATTATTAAAAGTTAATAGACTTTGTCGAGGGTACATGTGGAATGGAATTTGCTACCGTCCTAAAATACATAATGTACCGCAAAATACGTTAACAGAATACCAGACGAAAACAATAGAGGTACCTTCGTAGGCCGTTTACCTAGTTTATTTGCGTATAATTACTTTTGTTTTATTAACTGTTGTTTATATGTAAAAGTTATTTCTAGAAATAACAACGTTATTTTTTTTACGCTTTCATTTTTCAAAGTATAATGAAACGTTTATTTTTATCTTCTACAGTGAATACTGTTTGGTTCTTATCTGAGATCTCTTGATCTTATTTTATTTTTAATTTTTGTGTAAGTTTTACAAAGGCTTGAAAGTAAATTAAAAGTTTTGTTTTGTTCAATTTCTGGAAATTCTGGAAATTTTAGATGTTTACTCAAAGCTGGTTCACAATAATTAAAATCGTAGTATTAAGCGTACTTCTTTACGAAATTACTCGTAATGATGGCTAAATCATTATTCAATTTCATTATTCAAATGATAATTTTTAAATGTTATGTATGGTAAAAAACTGTAGTCGATTTAATATTAAAAACAGTCTGCAACTATAATTTCAATCTCTTCAGTAAAAATTTTGTTTTACTCTTGAATATGAACAATCTGCCTTATTTGTCTGGATGTTTGTATATCGTATAGTTTTAAATTTATGTAGTTTACAACCTATCAGGGAAGCTCGTTTTAAATCAATTACAATATATTAGCTAAATGAACAAAACAAAATCCGAAATTCCATTATCTATCTATTAAAAAATATATATCAGCTGGATGTACTCAAACATGTACATTAAAGCAGGAAACAGTAAAAAGAACAAGATTACATCCAATTACACTTACGAAAAGTAATATGAAAACTCATATCGTGCAGCTTGGAGCACTTTAACTTTCGTATCAATCGTCGGATCGTACAATTCTTAATAACGTCGAGCTCGAGTAGAAAATAAATGCGCTTCAAATTAATAAGTTGGTGCAATGAATCACCATTAAAAAAGTGAAGCTAACAAGGAATAAGAAAGAATAAAGCGAAATATAAACGAGGATAACGGATTTCCAGCATACTTTACTGCGACGTAACGTTGACTGTATGTAGTATATTAAACAGAACAATTTAAACAATGCTCATAGTGTGAACTAGTTTAACTATTAAACTCTTCCGTAAACTTTGCAGAAGATGCTTAGGACGCTCGCGCCGTTTTACCATTCTCCCCCACTTAGTTCTACAAGATATGTGCCTAAACTTGCTTCGAAGCAAGTCTTCTTCTTCTTCCTGCCTTTATCCCACGCTATGTGGGGTCGGCACAACATGTCTTCTTCTTCCACTCTCCTCTGTCATTCGTCAACATAGCATCCACCCCTTTTACACGCATATCCTCTTTTACACAATCCATCCATCTCTTTTTCGGTCTTCCTCTACTCTTTTTTCCTTCTACATGCATACTTAACATTTTCCTCGTAATATGATTTTCTTCCCTCCGCATCACATGTCCATACCATGCCAGCCTATTACCCCTCATCTTTTCTATAACTGGCGCTACTTTCAAACATCCCCTTATATACTCATTTCTTATCTTATCTCTTCTAGTCACACCACACATCCATCTCAACATTCGCATTTCAGTCGCATGCACTTTTCTTTCGTCCATCCCTTTCACCGCCCAACATTCTGAACCATACAATGCAACAGGTCTAACGACTGTTTTATAGATTTTCCCCTTAAGTTTAAGGGGCACTCGTGGGTCGCATATAACGCCTGAGACCTGTCGCCATTTCATCCATCCCGCATTCATTCTATTATTCACGTCTCGGTCAATATTGCCGTCGTTTTGAACGATTGAACCAAGGTACCGGAAATTGGAGCAGACTGGTAGGGGTACACCATCTAAGGCAATACTAGAGAAACATGTAGGGCCACCAAAGTTACAGAACAAATGTTCTGTTTTGGTTCGGCTGATCTTCAGTCCAACATTTTCCAATTTCTCTTGCCATTTTTCCAGTCTGCTCTGGACCTCGGACGAATCTTCACCGACAAGTACAATGTCATCAGCGAACATCATGCACCAGGGTGCCTGCCCTTGTATGTCTGATGTTAGAGCATCCATTACCAGGACAAACAGGTATGGGCTTAAAGCCGATCCCTGGTGCAAGCCCACTTCAACATTGAACTTGTCTGTTACGCCAGCTTCTGACCGAACTCTTGTGTTCGCCTCTGCGTACATCGCTTTCACAAGTCTCACATACTTCTCAGGTACTCTCTTCACTCTCAAAGCCCACCACAAAACCTTACGAGGGACTCTGTCATATGCCTTCTCGAGATCGACAAACACCATGTGCAGGTTTCTATGTGCACTTCTGTATTTTTCGCACAGTTGGCGAAGTGAAAATATCGCATCTGTCGTTCCTCGTCCTGGCATAAATCCAAACTGGTTTTGTGTTACCTCACTCTCCTCTCTCATCCTTCTTTCTACCACTTTTTCCCAGATCTTCATACTATGTGACAAGAGCTTTATTCCTCGATAGTTGTTACAGTCTTGTGGGTCACCTTTGTTTTTGTAAATTGGCACCAACACACTGTTGCACCACTCTTCCGGGATCATCTCGTCGTGCAACAACTTATTGAAGAATAAAGTAAGCCAGCTCCATCCATCCGCTTTTAGGAACTTCCATACTTCAGCTGGTATACTATCTGGCCCTGTCGCTCTACCATTTTTCATACTCTGTACTGCCATTCTTACTTCGTCCACACTCACATCTTTGATCACACCCAAGTTTGAAGGTACATCGTCTAACTCTCCATTCCAGTCATTCTCTTCATTCATTAACCTTCTAAAATATTCTCTCCAGCGTACTTTTATTTCCTCGTCATTTGTTAAAATTTTTCCTTTTTCATCTTTTATGCACCTAATGTGTGTAATATCTCTTGCATTCTTTTCTCTCATTCTCGCTAACCGGTATAGATCTTTTTGCCCCTGGGAGCTTTCTAAAGATTCGTATAATTTTTCTTCTATCTTCCTTCTTGCCATACCGACAGCTCTCTTAGCTCTCTTTTTACTTTCGGTATATACTTCCCTTTTATTCTGTTTCATAGTGACATCAGTGTCACTCACATCATTCCAATCTTTAAAGGCATCCTTCTTTTCTTTCAGAACTTTTTGTACATCCTCAGTCCACCACCACGTATCCTTATCTATCTGTCTTTTACTCTTGGTCTCACCAAAAACATCCATCGCCACACTCCTCACACACGAAGCCATTTCATTCCAGCACTCATTTACGGATTTCTTTTGAGAATCACCCTCCATCTCGATCATTTTCTCCACCACTCGCCTTTTAAACTCTTCCGCCCGTTCCTTTTTCTCTATCATGTACCATTTTATTTTAGGCAGGGTTTTTGGTTTACACTTACTCGTTAGAAACTTAACTTTTATTTCCATTAACAAAAGTCTGTGTTGGGATGTTAATGGTTCCCCCGGTATGACTTTACAGTCTTTTACTGCCCTAATATTGTTTCTGCTTACGAGAAAGTAATCTATTTGTGATTTTTGGCCACCACTATTGTAAGTTATTAAGTGCTGATCTCGTTTTTCGAAAAATGTGTTTACTATAGCCATATTAAAAGCCGATGCTGCTTGCAGTAAAGTTTCTCCTTCCCGATTACGGGTCCCAAAGCCCCATCCCCCATGAAATCTTTCAAAACAGTCATTCCTCCTTCCTACATGGCAGTTAAAATCCCCTCCAACGTATATGTCTTCATTTTGTGGGACACCCATCATAACTGCGTCAAAATCCTTCCAAAACTTCTCTTTCATTTCAACATCACACCCTACCTGTGGCGCATACACACTCATTATATTTATAACTAAGTTTTGAACAAGTACCTTAACAATTATAATTCTATCATTCACTCTATTTACATCTGTCACACATTTTTTAAATTCATTATCTAACACAACTCCCACACCATTCTTCTTACCATCACTTCCACTATAGAAAAATTTATAACCCATTCCTATTTCTCTCGCTTTCGTACCCTTCCACCTCGTTTCTTGTAAGCACGCAACATTTATTCGTCTTATTTCTAACACATCCGCTAGCTCTCTTCCTTTTCCAGTCATTGTTCCTACATTCCAGCTTATCATCCTCAATCTTACTTCACGGACTTGCCTCTTACGTTGCACCCGTCCCTGATGCAACAACCCTTGTCCATTTCCCACAGGTGCCGGGTGCTGCCCCTGCGCGTCGCTTCGGGGGTACGCCCTAGTACTAGCACACATCCCTTTGACACTCTGATACATGTTGTTATTGGTTTGGCAAGAAGTTTTACAACCGGCCGCCTGCCTGACGTTAACCCTCTTTGGGAATGCTATTTTCGGTGGTATTAGTATAACCGCCACCACTTGATTTAACAGGGTTATGTTAAAAATTACCCTTTTACAATTAATTATTAAAAACACAAATAATATAAATAATTAGAAAACATGCTGTATCACAGGAAACTTAGCAGCAATTTTCATCTTGTATACTTTTTATCAAACCTTGTTTTCTTTTAGTCCAGGGTCCAAAAGCATTAAATACTCCATAACTGATTAGAATGCTCTGCAAAGCCTGTCTTAACTTCCTTAATGCAGGACGGAATCATATAATTCACAAAAACTTTCCTCTAAATACACCTTTATGTCAGGATTCATGAATAGCTAAATGTAAATCAAGATCTAGTGTTTCTTGTAAAATCTATGTAGAATTCGTCATACTTTTATTCAAAACGCTGTAGTTGCTAGTCATTTGTGTTTTCTATGTGAGCTTCAGTTTTTCCCAAATGGCCATACCAGTTATTGTTTTCGCTGTTTTTACTTGTTCTAATAGCTAAAAGTAAATCAAGATCTAATGCTTCTTGTACAAACTATGTAGAATTCATCTTACTTTTATTCAAAACGCTGTAGTTGCTAGTCATTTGTGTTTTCTGTGTGAGCTTCAGTTTTTCCGAAATGGCCATACCAGTTATTGTTTTCGCTGTTTTTACTTGTTCTAATAGTTAAAAGTAAATCAAGATCTAATGCTTCTTGTACAAACTATGTAGAATTCATCTTACTTTTATTCAAAACGCTGTAGTTGTTAATCATCTGTGTATTCTATGTGAGCTTCAGATTTCTCTCAAATGGCCAAATCAGTTATTGTTTTCACTGATTTTACTTGTTCTAGTAAGCAGTGATTTCAGGAAGTATAGAAGGTTGTCTTTTTCGTCTTCCCTCATCCGATTAAAATTGTCTGCATTTATCTTCATGATTATTTTTATATATTTTTACAATATCTTAGAAGCAAGTGCAAAAATTAATTGGATTGAGTTTAATTTTTATCTTTATAATAATGAAAACCTAAGTTTATTACTAAACTTTAATATAAGATAGTAAATTAATATGAATTTTCGATTTAAACTATAACAAAACCTTAATATGGATCTTGAATACAAGAGACCTATTTAAGCACCCCATTTAACAAGAGGTCTGTATACCAATGTATGTCGAAACAGGTACCTATATTTTATTTCATGAAATTCATAAAACACTGGTTTTTATTGCATCAGAATAAGAACTATATTCGATATCTTTAATCCGCTATACAATGGCCATTTCCGACTAAGTCATTAGGCTAACGAATTAAGAAGGGAATATCGTAATTGGCTGCATATACGTAATTGACTCGATACAATTTAGCAAGATAAATTCAGTATCCTTAATTACTATAATCCTGTCCTTAATAGCCGTTTTAATGTAAAAAGTAAATGTCAAGCCCCTGAGACTAATCCGAAAGAACAAAGCGAAGGCTCACAAAAAAATAAGTATTTCTAAAACTCAGTTCAAATATACAAGTAAAGCTACATATAATGAATTCTGTGAAAGATAATAAGTATCTTTTAATAGCTATAAGGATTTATTCTAAAATAAACCTATTGTATTCGAATTATATTTTAAAAATAATAATTATCTGAAAGTGCAGATAAAAATTATAAAGAATATAAGTAAATTAACATAAAAGTATATAAAAAAACTTAAATATACAATTTTGAGAAAAATAATTTCTATTATGTTCGAAGTACTATTTATTATTTACACTGAATCAAAACTTGTATTTAGACCTTTTTAACATCCCCTCCCTCCTCCTTTCACACGAGGGGGATTAGGCCATAGACCACAACGAACTACACATGTCTCTCAAAAACTTTTTAGGTTCTCTCCAGCATGAGGTTTCCTCGCGATATTTTCTTTCACCGTAAGACAAGTGGTGATGATTACCACATCAAAATATCAGAGCTACAAGACCCGGATTTAAACCCGGTTCACTCGGTTATTCTAGCGAGCTCGTTACCACTGGGATACCACTGTTCAAGCTCAAAACTTATCTTTTATTTAATTGGTGAGTGGTTTTATTGAACATCAAGTAATATTATAACCGATAAAAATTTTGTTATGCAAAAAAGCATATTATACACAAATACAACGCTCGAAACATTTCAAAGAAAGGTACAATCTTTAATAGAAAACAATGACCAAAACGATGTACCTTGCGGCAAATAAGAAACAGAGCTACTGACGCGAAACGTCTGGCTAAAGTAACATGAATAGGGTCATAAACTTTTAGCTCTGCATACAATGGTGTTTGTGTTGTATTATGAAGTTAAAAGTATCAACCAATAGAAATCTACGCTATTAATCATACTAACTTAAATATTTTTGTTGTTTGGGTAGGTTAATGCTAGTTTTCTATATTATGGTATATGTATGTATTTTTTTTGAGGCTAGCTCAATTGACAGTATTTCGGCTTATATTGTAACCACAAAAATGTGACCATCATTTTCGAAACGAGCTTATGGGATGGGAAGATAAGATGCATCTTTTGTATACTTATATATATCTTTTGTATTAAACCTTTACCTTCCGAGTATTTGGATTCCTAAACTAACTACAGTGTATTAATAGCGTTATTTTTAGTTTTTAAAAACTATGCTTAATGCTTTTGTTATAAATATTTGGCTTTCTTACATTAAAATACATTTTTTAATAAATATTTTACGTACTTACAGGATTGTTTACTTCCGCTTCTAACTTCTCTATTAAAGTGTATATGTAAATGTGGAATCGGTATCGAAATCATAACATAAATCATCTGTATCAATAACAATTAATAACTAGACCAACTCCCAAACATAACTTTTACATATATATGAATGTTTACATATTATGTAGGTCAAATATCGATTACCAAATTCTCCGATATAATTGAATTAATGAGATTATCTATACATCGTTTATTGGAACTAATTCCAAATCGTGACCACTCATGTGAATCTTCTCTGTTAATTGCATCAGCACGACCTGTCGGTCGAGCGGCTGAACGATTGTCTCACTAATACGATACGACGTATGATCACCGCCCGCCCTGCGCTGAAGTGCTACTTAATGAGAGAGGTAAAATACGGAATGGAATACAACGTTATTAGTATGCCAATTCTTCAAAGAAATTGAAAATTGATAATGAATTGGTATGGTATCTGAATGAAATTCATTAAAAAATGCTTAATTACATACGAGTACATCCTAGGCAGTCACTTATAAGTGTTCTATTGTTCATTCAGCAATTTTTATATTTTAGCATATAATTACGCGAATCTTTTCTCGGTGTAGGTAAGTATCTTCTTAATAATCGTTAATTATTATTTACTTGACAATTAATTAATAAATAAATAAACAATTTATAAGAATAACTTAAAATATTATGCTTATCTTAGAATCTCTACGGCATACAGCTAATTTTGCAGTTAGAACAGAAAATTCTTTAGCTTAATCTATGACTTTGAGAAGATGTCAGATTGCCTTGTATCTGTACACTTTCGAGTACCCGAAAAGTCATCCCACAGGATATCAAGAACTCATCACAAAGTCCTTATATTAATAGTACTTGGCGCTCTAATCTCCTAACTTTGTGATTAGTTACTGAAAATACGTATTTGTTTGAGTATCTATTTAATATAACTTACGTACCTTGTATGTTTAACTAAACAATGTATTCCCATTCAACCATTTTCCTTCAGGTCCCTCAAGTTTTTCAAGATCAAATACGTACTGATTTATTGATGATGTTGGTCAAACGTTCTTTCTAAATTATAAGACCCTTTTCGGCCGTATCGTGAGTACGGTCCATCCTACGTCGACGACTTATGTAAGTGAAATCAGAAAGAAGGACGCGTAAGTTGAAAAAATTGCGGAGTAAATCAGGATTGTTATAAGTAGCGGAAAAAATATTTGCCGATATAAGTACGTAAATAGTAAGATATTTCTATAGAGATTTTTCCTTGCTGTCTCTTTGGTCTAGTTCGCCGAGTTGTCCATCACACTTTTAAAAGCTATATTTTTATTAGAGTAAAACCTTTATTTTACTCTTAAAAAGAAATAGTTTAAAGTATTTTTTTAATACCTTCTTTAACCCTCTCACCACAACATCAATGTTGGGTACGTTCCTTTGATTCTCAAATATAAAAGTATATTTTTTTTCTTAATTTAGGTTTATATAGTTTTAAAGTTGGATTTTCGGACGAATTATCATATGAATTTGTTAATGAGAAAAAACATCTTTTTAACCTACAAATTTAAGAGAGAGATTGAGAGAAAGAGAGAGAGAACTTAAAGTTTTCGTCAAACTTGTGAAAGAATGCAACCCGCATTTGTCAATATAGTTGAATGTGACCTTAAACTGACCTTAGTTGATTGTGGTAGACTGCTTAGCAATACGACCTTAAAAGGTTTAATTATTTTTTAATTTCAGTCTGTCTACCTATATAAAGTTACAAATTGTGGATTTTCAACCATTATTTTACTTTTAGTTTAAAAACGCAAATACCGTTGTTCAATTCAATTCTCTTGTTTAATGGCTTCAAAGAATGCCGTTGTTACATTTCTCCGTTGTGACAGATTTCCTAAACGAAAATTGACATTGACATGAAAAGAAATGCATACTCATATGTATTTGTATATGGTTTCTCAAATCAAATTCTTTGTTTGTTAGCTTTGTTGATATTCATTCTATAATTGATGCTTTTTGATGTTTTGTTGATATATTATATAGCGTATAGCATATCTATTTTATAAAACCTTCTGTTTCTGTCTGTGTTCTTTATAAATATTTTTTCTTTTAATTTAAAATGTGCTTTGAAATATTTTAACACGATTTTAGTTCATTGTTCTTACTTCTAATTAAAGTACCCAAGAGGACGATTTTTGATCGGGCTTGAGATAAGAAACCGCTATGATCTGGTGAAATGCTATATCAAATTACAGAAAGGAAATTGATTCCGAACAGAGTTATTCTAATAATTAAATCAATATATATTGGTTGAAAACGTAGTAGATTGGGCAGGGCAGTGAGTATGCCGAAGATATTAGACTTTCAGTTTTGTAGAATGATAAATATTCTATTGTTCGAAGTTATTAATATAAATAATTTAATAATAATAATTTTTAATTACTATTTTTCACTATTTAAAAAAATACTTGGTATGCCTTGTATATAAATATTTGAAATATATACTCAATTATTATTTTAGGAGAAATTAATTCCGATTCATTTTCGAACTTGTTGATGTTGTTAGTGTAGTGTATGCCCGGGCGCATAGGTGGGGGGCAGTTGCTTACCAACCGTTGACGAGTGCACACGTATTTCACTGAATATATCTGAGTGTTATAAAGTGTGTGTTTTATTGAATCCCGAGACATAACAGTTAGAATAAGAAAGAAAAATTTTAAATAAGGATTTTTTCAATACGTGATATTTAAATATTTAATAATCTAAATATAATATATACTGTAGTCAATGTCAGTGACAAAAAATATTGAATACTATACGTTTAAACGGTGATATGTTTTAACAGTTAGTATAGAATTCTTAAAAATGGGACTATAGATTCGGCCTTCGTATCAATAGAATGGACATTTTTAATATGTATTTTCAAAAAACATTTAATGTACAGATTCGATTAAATTACCATTTTACTATATGTAGGTATTGATATTCTTTCCTTTAACGTTTTATAAAGTGAGAGAATTCTTTGTATATGACCCACAACTATTTTAGTTGCGGTATTATTCCAACCGCGTCGGACTATAGTTGGGCGTAGCTAACATTTTCCGACTCTAATGAAGGAGAGTGATCGTGCTATTTCGCTAAGTAAGTGCATGAGGCCTTTTGACACTTGACAAATCATGTTACAGTTTTGTTTCTAAGGGTTAACGGCATTAAAACTTATTTTAACACGTGTACGTTATTCTGAGTAATGAAGTTAGCACTTTATCGCTATAAGATTTCTACGAACTTAATGGTACACCATTAACTGGTAACTTACAAGTTATACCCTAAACTTTTGTGATTAACTTATGGAGGACATTTGAAGGAATGTAAGCTTTTAAATCATGATTCTATCAGACACTTTTATCCATTTTTGTATTTATTTTGACGAGACTAATATATAGATATAAAAGTCTGTACACATGTATGTTTGTACATATATAAAAAATATAGAGCTAAAAATCACAAGTGGGCAGAATTGTGCTTACATATCACAATTACAGTTAAATGTAGATGCAATTCAACCTTATTAGCTCAAAACAAAGTGAATACTACGGAATTAATTTACATTCAATATTCAACTAAAAATTTATCATTAAAATATAATGGACAGATTTAATTTCAACGAATATTGTACGTATTTTTATGTTTAACTAAATGAATTTAATTATTCAATTATTAGTGTGTTCATATTAATAACTGTGTCGATAAAGTAAGTCTCATTGCTTAGTTTGGGTGCGTCCTACATACGTTTTATAAATGATGATTAAAATAGTTATGTTGAATGTAGTTTGTGAAACAGACATTACATATTACACACAGAGTACAGACAGCGGGCTTTTTATTGGCTTTTTTAAGGTTTTAAAATTTTCTAGTACGTTGGAATGATACTCGTTATAATGATACGTTGTTTTAATGAAGAGGTACTCTTTAGCAAGCAATAGTTATGTAAACGTATTTTTTTTGTCAAAATATTGCTATAGTGAAGCCGTATTGTACAAAACTTGTTCAAAATATAATATAACATTTAGCAGTGTATGGGTGAACTACAAATAAATTTAAAATCCGATTAGGACACTTTATTCTTTTTTTTCGGACTAAGTTTGTTTTCGGTTGTGATTAATAATATAAGGCGAAGCGACTGCGGGTTTCCTACTATACTCGTATTCCCACAAGGTGGACCGAGGACTTGGTCAAAGTCGTTACACAGAGGCTTATGTCCAGCAGTGGAAGTGTTTGGGGTGGCAAAACATATACCTTCCTCAACATATAAAATATGTTGCATGTATCAGAAAAGGTAAACTGCGGCACTGCAGCATAATTTGCGTAAAATGATAACGATTTGTAGTTTAAATATATGACGACGATGACAATGTTGTTTGATATTTCTTGTGAAAGATTTTAGAATACAAAAATTGCCATGGAATAGTGGTATTAATGAGTCGAGTCATCGAATAAAAAGCACTGGTTGCTTTATCGACGAGCGCTTCGTAAGCGGTTGTAAATAAATGCGAACAATATGTCGCAATACGAAGAACTTGAATTTCCACAGAAAAAATTGTGCTACCATATATCTAACTTGAGTTATATTTAAAATATTTTTACTAAATATATTAGATAAAATAGGTAAAATTTGCACTTAATAATGATAAAGTAAGAGGTAAGGTAGGTACGAAATTGAATAAAGGAACCTTGAAATATTGATAAATTATTTTTAACAAAAAAACAAAAACCGACTTCCAAACTTAATAAATCTAAACTAAAAAGTAGAAAATAATACTTTTAAGGACTTTGTTAATTTTGGAGTCGGTGCCAGCCAGGTATTTTGATTATGTTTACAAATTGATAGATTAATCAAATATGTATCTATTTAGGGTTATTTTGCTTTGGCTGGCACCGACTTCAAAATTAACAAAGTCCTTAAAAGTATTATTTTCTACTTTTTAGTTTAGATTTATTAAGTTTGGAAGTCGGTTTTTTTTTTTTGTTAAAAATAATTTATTTTTAAATTTTTAGCGGAAAGTAGATACGTATTGTGTTAATGACTATAAAAATTTACCTTCTATTATGAGGTAAACCTTATAGCCTGAAAGGATACAACTATCGGTCCATAATTGCGTATTATATTGAAAAAAAATTCTTTAAACCGCTAACCGTTGAGGAGTTGTACCTTCCATCATCAGTTACGGTATGTGAGTCAAATATCCATATAGCCTATAAAAGATTCGGCCGAGCATCGTTAATTTGCTCCTAAGTATTGAAGAGTTCCGATACTTTGTCATGGATCCCATCATCAGAACCTTACCAAACTCTCATCAAACTACCCTTGAAGTATATCCTTTCCATTAAAAAAAGAATCATCGAAATCGGTTGGCGTGATATTGAGTTATTCGTCCATTTGTCGCGCAAATACTTAATGCAAATTTGAGACTTTTATGGTTTTCTCATGGATGCCATTGTCAGAACTGGAAAATATTAAAATGGGACCACATGGGAAGCACTACCTTTCAAATAAAAAAAGAATCATCAAAATCGGTTCACCCAGTTCAAAGTTATGAGCTAACAAACATAAAAAAAAAAAAAAAAAAAAAAAAAAAAAATACAGACGAATTGATAACCTCCTCCTTTTGGAAGTCGGTTGAAAATAAAAAGTAGGCAAACAGCAATTTTCTTCTTTTCAATTGAATAATAACGCTCTTCTATTTTCTTTCTTTTGTGTAATATTTATTTATTGTTCCATTGAAGACCAGAAAGCCACTCAAAGTATAAAAAGTATAAGAATTTAATGTAAGGAAAGCTTTATGACACATAACATTCCGTCATGAAGCTTATAACGTGGAAATATATGAATATGTGAAAAATCCTCATAATATCAACTGTCGACAATACCTTAAGACGCAACAGAAAATGTCTGCTTAAATATATAACGTTATGAATCAAGTAAAATTTCATAATGAAGCCTCCAAAAGTATTTTTTATAAAGGATTCAGTAAACAGAAAAATGATGCTGTACTCTGACTGATATCGCCGGGGTTAGCTAGCGTTGATTAACGTCAATTACACGAATGTTCTAAATTATTCACATTACACTTTCACAGTTTTGCTCACTTGCCAAATGTTCCGCTTATCGACAAGGCTGTGGCAGTCAAGTTAGTCGTATTCAAAGTTAACTAGTACAAGCTACCAACTCAGTGGTTTTTGCTTGCTTCGCAAATAGCTACTATAAAAACCTCATTCAAAGGAAAATATTAATATTTATTTTACTGGGATAGTTAGTTTGTCTATTCAAATTCAAATTCAAATTCAAAATATTTTATTCAGCATAAAATTATTACAATTTTTTACTGAACGTCATGAGTCTACTACCAGTTCGGAAAGAAGAAGCCACTGACCTGAGAAGAACTGGCGAAAGAAACTCAGCGGGACTATTTTTTTTTTTTATCTGTTTTAATATTTTTTTAAATGGAAATCGAAATGAACAATAATTCTATTGGTTGAAATAGCCTGGAGGCGATCACATCATTCCCAAGGCGTACTGTCTTCTAAAAAATCGTTAATCGAATAATATCCTTTACTACACAAACGTTCTTTCACAATTTTTTTAAATTTGGCAATAGGAGCTTTTTGAACGTTTTCTGGGATCCTGTTGTATAAGCGTATACATTGTCCATAAAAAGAATTACTGACTCGGCGTAAACGAGTCACAGGCATTACAAGTTTATGTTTACTCCTAGTATTAATGGTATGCATGTCGCAATTCCTGGGAAATTCGTGTATATTTTTATGAACATACATAACATTTTCGTACACGTATTGAGAAGCAACAGTCAATATTTTTATTTCTTTAAACTTATCTCTTAATGATATTCTAGGACCTAAACTATAAATTGCACGAATAGCTCTTTTCTGCAGGACAAAAATTGTATTAACGGTAGCTGCATTTCCCCATAATAAGATTCCATATGACATAATACTATGAAAATAACTAAAGTATACTATGCGAGCTGTATCTACGTCAGTAAGAAGTCTAATTTTTTTAACCGCGAACGCTGCAGAGCTAAGCCTATTCGCTAGCTCCTCAATATGGAGATCCCACCGCAATTTCGAATCTATGATAATACCTAGGAATTTGGTAGACTGTACCGGTTTTAATATTTCCCCGCCTAATACTACACCATTATCAACAAGTTTAACATTAGGTGTTGTGAATTTTATTAATTTTGTTTTTTTGTTATTTAATAATAAATTATTCTAATCAAACCAATAGACAACCTTTGAGAGAGCATCGTTTACATCGTCATACACAAGTAAATTACGTTTTACCTTAAAAATAAGTGAAGTATCATCAGCGAACAATACTATCTCATGTTTGTCCTGCACAAAAAATGGCAAATCATTTATGTAAACTAGAAAGAGAAATGGACCAAGAATAGAGCCTTGTGGAACCCCCATATCTAACGGAGCCCCAGGAGATCTCTTACCATTTACATCAACCCTCTGTATTCTATTACTCAGATAGGAATTCAGAAGGTTGAGTGCCTTATTTCTAATCCCATAATGATGCAGTTTCCTGATCAACGTCACGTGATGCACACAATCAAAGACCTTGGATAAGTCACAGAATATCCCAAGAGCATCCTGCGACCTCTCCCATGCCTCAAAAATATTTTTAACTAGCTCAACACTAGCATCTGCTGTGGAGCGACCTTTTGTGAAGCCAAATTGTTTCTTATGAAGTAGATTGTGTGCATTAAAATGCAATAACATTTGCCCGAGTATGATTTTTTCAAAAATTTTACTAAATGTTGGGAGTACTGAAATTGGTCTAAAATTATTAGGGTCTAGGGTACTACCCGATTTAAAAATTGGAATAACTTTACTATGTTTCATTAGATCAGGAAACACACCACGTTCTATACAGTCATTAAATATAGTAGCTAAAAGAGGTGCAACAACATCGATTACCGAACTAACAACTTTTACAGATATACCCCATAAATCAGCTGTTTTCTTGACGTCCAGGCTTCTGAAGGCTACCATTATATCTTTGGGGCTTACAGGTTTAAATTTAAATATTTCATTACATTCTTTAATGTTTTCCTTTAGCAAAAATTCAGCAATGTCGGGAGATGAATTAAGTGATTGCGTCGTTGAAAGTGGAATGTCAGTGAAAAATTTTTCAAACTCAGACGCAACTTCTCGTTCTGAGGTAATATAATTATCATTAATATTTAACTTAAAATCGAAGCTGCGATCTGTGACTCTTCCACTTTCACAAGCAATTATGTTCCATGTCATTTTGATTTTATTTTGCGCATTTCTTATTTTGTCTTTAATATACAAGGATTTTGCCATGGAACATACTCTTCTAAACATTTTTGAGTAGGCACTTACAAAAGAAGCAAAAGATACACTATGATTATAGGCTCTTTCACTGTACAATTCATATAGCCTTTGCCTGCTCTTACATATGCCAGGAGTTGCCCATTCACCAAATGTCAAGAGACCCCCTGAATTGACTGTCTACTTAGAGTATAGTTCAATGTTCGCTACATCTTTTTTTAAATAATCATGCGTTCGTTTTAAATCTACGTTTTATAGTAGAGCAAAACGTGGGTAAAATAATATAATCGGAAAACCTATCTTTTGATAGTTGTAGCAGTAAAGATAACTGAGCGCTTATACATACACATATACGAGTATTAAATAAAACTAAAAATGTGTCGTGTTCTAAGAAAAAAAAAATTTTTTTTGGCCTTTCAGCCTTAGATATTTTAGGAAGCAGAGGAGTCTATTAATACATAATCTGGATTATCCGTAAACCAATCATACATGAGACAACAAGGTTATTAGAGGCATCTTACACGCTGTTCGATTTCTGAGTACGTACTTAAGCGCCTTTGATATACACTAGAGCTACGAGTTCTTATGTAAATTGGTTTACACGATATATTATTGATATATTCAGCCCCAGTTTGACGAGTAAATTACATATAAAATACATATATGTATGCCTATTTTTACTGGTATCAAAATTTATAGCAAAAACACTAGCAAGAGCTACAAAGGAACACAACTGGTAAAAGAGCTGGACCCGACCTCTACACTAAATCCACCTTTGATACTAAAAATAACCACAAAAGTTTTATACTCAAAATGAATGAATGTATGAAGTAACAGATGTAAATGATTAGAGTACGCACCAACGTAAGTACAGTATTACGTTGGTAATACTAAGAATATACTTCCGGGGATAAAGTGTCATATAAATTAGAATATTTGTGTCTCAGCGTATTCATGTCGCGTGTGGAAGTTTCTTGGGAGCAGTTGCAAAGTATCCAACAAAAGCGGAATGGTGTCGAGTCGTCGCATAAGATGTTCTCTTGGCAGTGCAGCTTGAAACTGCGGTCTTCGTAATTAGTGTCGTCAATATTATGCATACTTTTAACCCGACATTTACATATTTTGAAATACTGACTAAGTTGGCGGCTTTCACAGTATCCGCTGGATAGTTTTAGTTATAATCTCTGAAATAGTAACATACTACCCGGCCGCATACTATTTTTAACCCAGGATTACTAACGGTCAGCTGAATTAGTAATTCGCTTATTACTATCCCAGACTTAATATGGATTTGAATTCGTATTTTAATTGTTACAGCGGTAAATCCGACATGTCCGTCGCAAAATTCGAAGTTTAATAGCCATGGGACAGCTTAACATTTTAAGGATTAATACGAACACTATATTAATTATTCAAAAGGACGTAGTTGCTCGCTTCTCGATTTAATATTCTAATTATAAATGTTTGATTTGTAGTACAAACATAATATATAACATGAGGAGGCGACGTAAATAAAGGACTTTGGATAAATGGATTTGGACTTGAGAATGGAATTCAACTAATTTATAAATACCTCTTAAATTAAAAAAAATCAACGAAATAATTTATTTACTAAGGCGACTTACTGGACCTAAATACGGTACGGTACGCAGTTTCTTTCTAAGGGGTTGAGCATCTTGCAGATTACATATGACGCTGTACCATGGTTACCAAATTGCTATGTCGATACCATGAATTCACAGGATACGAAGGTGCAATGGATTACATCTATTAGGGATTGGATTACATCTATTAGGGATTGGATTACATCTTAGGGCTGAATTTCTTGATTTATAGCTTTCTTAGCTCGCTCTCATGATACTATAAAAAAATCGTTTTATCCATTTGAGCGATAAGATGTCATAAATAGACATACAAATATACACACGTTACACTAAAAATCTCTATGTTTTTGTGTTGAGCCTTGTTAAAAATATACTTTAAAAAGGCTTTGTCATAGGCTAACAGTGTATAGATACTCGTATATATTAAAAAATGGGGTAGATTTAATGTCCGCCTGAAAAACTTTATTCATTTTTTACAAACCTAAGTTTGTGTTCGGTTATATTTCACTTTGTAAATTAGTGTTTTAATAAGAAATTTTTGTAAAATATTTTCAGAATAATTTATAAATTGCAATTAATCAAGTTTTAATGTAGAAAGAAATTGCGAAGAAAGCAACATTGTCATACAATTACCGTCACTTCCACCACGCATTTTCTTTAAGATTTATGTCGTTGCAATAAAATCTCCTCGTTTGAATAAACATCTCTCCGAGCTGTGACAAATTACTGGGGCTTGCCGCCAAAAGCCAACGAACATTAGCCAATATAATTCTTTTCAACAGTGTGGGATCGGTTTAACTTGCTAATTATTTTTATTTTGGTTGGAAAATTCCCTGGCGACTTTCTTCTACGCAGATAAGGCCATGTTCGGTTTTCTATATAAAATGCTATTTATACTTTAGAATTTAACAAAATGCGAGAGAAGGAAGTTGTCTAATCTTTTAATGAACCACATACTTACTTTATAATAAAGAGAAGTTCAAAATTATGAAGATGTTTTCTCGTATCACGATACTGTTCAATAATTATTATTACGGAATTTATTTATAGCAGAAAGTTTACTATAGGTATAGTATATTAAGAGTAAATCGCAGTGCTTCTAACAAAAACTAATTAAACCGAACATCGGCGTGTGTAGCCTCGAGGAGTAATACTAGGAGAGGGTGAGGACGGCCATCGGCATTCGCCCGGTTAAAAAACAACTTTAATTAAAACAATGAGATCCTTCAACCTGATTTTAATTGAAACTTAATTGAATAATAGTTGTATTCTTTCTATCTATACTAAACTGAGGAGTGGGATCCCATGAGAATGCTATTTGCTACCTTACTTTACTGCGTTGTTGGCAATCTATGCAAATCTTTGATATTTTCTCGTTCCGACCTTTTTTGGAACAGTAAATGCTAATTTAATAGTGAAACTGGTTTAGAAGTAACGAGTGATAAGATTTTCTTTTTTTATTGTATAAAAATATTAGATTTTGTCATTGGAAAGTACCTAGTTATATTGTTTTTTTTGAGGCAGTGGTAGCCCAGCGGTAACGCGTTGCTTGTATAACCGAGTGATGCGGGTTCAAATCCGGGTCTCGCACCTCTGATATTTTCATGTGCGAATCATTTCTATCATGATTACCACTTGTCTTACGGTGAAGGAAAACATCGTGAGGAAACCTGCATGTCTGAGAAAACCTAGCAAGTTTTCGTAAGACATGTGAAGTCCGCCAACACGCACTGGGCCAGCGCGGTGGACTATGGCCTGATCCCCCTCGTACTGAGGGAGGCCCGTGCCCAGCAGTGGGACGTTAAAAAAGGGCTGATGATGATGATGATGATATTGTTTTTTATCATAACTTACAAAAACACAATTAAGTACACATTTCTGTACTTATATAGGTTAATGTCAAAGCTAAGAAGCAATAAATTAACGTATTACATTTTTAGAACTTTATTCTATTCAAAAAATCCATTACGTTGTACAAGAAATTGTGAACTAGGACAGAAAAATTGGGATGTTGGAGCTCAAAAGATTGTAAGAAAGGGATTGTCTTCGTTATATATTCGTACTGGGCATTATAAATATTATGTACTTAATAATATTCATATTATGGGGTATTGCTTATTAGTTTAAAAGTATTATGTAGCGGTGGTGCTGTGGTTTTAAGTCACTAAACTGATTATGACTCAGTGATGCATATTTTGTAAATAGCACTAAGTATAGAATATACGAAGGGTTGTACTTATAATACATATTATAAATAGCATAGTATTTTACAGTTTTGCCTATTATTCTGTAGTACGAGTAATGATTTAACTTAATGTTTGTACTTGTACTTAATGAAAACCCAACCAAGCAGTACTAATGTTGGCGCATTGACAACATGTATTAGTAAAATCAGAAATGTCTACACGACTGCCCAAAAAAAGGAGTTTATGCTTTCAGGGTTCATGTATATATTTTATTCCACCATAACTTCTAAACGTCTTAACCGATTTCGATGTACGTGGTATCGTTAGAATCCTTATGTTATTAGGCTATTTTGTAATTAGGCTAGTAAAAAAAATATAATAAAATAGGGTAGCTAATTCATAAACTGATTCATAAAGAAACACCAACTTATAATTTTTTTCACTACTTACCTGTTTATATTGTTAGATTATTATGAATACTGGACTTCTTCAACTATAAATATGTTAATAAATGCATAGATAATAATCCTTTAGAAAGAGACCAATTTTCTAAGTCGATAGCAAAAGGGATTATCTTCTACCTTGTTCTTTCAGAGCATATGAAGTCGCTCAATATGCAAGTAAGTGGATGTAAGTCAATAACTTACTTAGGTAATGCAAATGATAAATTCAAAACTTATACCTCAGTTAACAATTTTAGGAATATTTAGGTTTTTTTTGTTTTATATTAAACTAAAACAGAATCTTCGTATGGTATTTACCGATTACAAATTTATTAGAATAATTCATAAAGTTGAAGTTCTATATCATCTCATTTCCGGTGAAATCTGTTAAATTATGGAATATAATATTCCCTGATATCCATCTCTCGATGTCACTATACACCTTCAGAATATGTCTATAACACGTCATCTGTAATCATCTCGATAAGTCCTATAACCGCGTAGTGAGTGTGTAGGTAATATACATATATACTCGTACTTTCCATTGTTTATAGGTTACTGATACAAACATTGTTATTATCTAATATTTATATTTATTTATTGACTTATTTAATACAGTTTAAATATTATTTTGTCTATGTTTTTTAACACTAAGTTTTATTATTTTATACTTCATACCTACGAGTAAATTAAAATTACTACTGTCCCGTTTCCATCTCGATAAGTCCTTTCATCAAAGTTTCGTAGAGATTGCTTCTAGCAATAAGACCGCCTTAACATGCCTTGTGTATTCTCTTGGATAACACATGTATTGTGTTTATTTTGTGTGTATTAAAGTTTTCAATACAATACGAATAGCTCCAAGCCATTCCCTAAGGTACTCGTACAGGCTTCATGGTTACTCAACAATTCTCACGACACTGGCTTAATAATAATTCAATTTGGGAACTAAAAGTTACTATATTTATCAACCGAATTTATCAACCACGTAATAACTGAATAAAGAATTGTATATACCCATTTATTTTCGGACGCTGCGCTCCATATTAAGAAGAATATTTTTATCTAATAAAAGAAACGTTTTTTTTCTGTTTCATGTAAGAACAGTTCTTTCAAATGTTTTTTAAGAATAAAATTAATATAAAATGTAAATTAAGCAAAGGCTTTTTAAAAAAAGTAAGTATTTACTTTAGGAACCCCTTTTTCTCTTGACGGCTCGTGTAGATTAGTTTTGTATGAACACTGAACAGAATGAGTTTGTTCAGGATTACAGTTATTTGAGATTCTTTAGCAATTTCTCGTTTATATATAAAGTAGCATTAAATAAAATGATACACTAAACATAGTGTCTACATAATAACATAAGCTTAGACCTTAACTATGGCTCACTTTAAATTCTCCTGAAACCTCAGAAAATAAAAATTATCCTAATTAATTGTTTCGTTATCTCTTAGATTATTACGTATCCCTTAAGAAAGGTTTTTAATTTACCCTTTACAGTTTTAAATAAACAGGTGTTCGAATAATACTTTCTTAGATTTACGCGAATATTCGAAATTATAAAAGGTGTTCGAAGTTTGAATGGGAATCTGTTAATTTATCTAAGCAGGTAAAACCTTGTGCAAACGCTAGTAGTGTATTAATGTATGTAAGAACAGTGAAAAAGTTATTTGTTTTCATTGAAACAAGTCGACACGGCTCGTGTAGCGCCGGTGACGGGCGGGCGCCACGCGTCGGATACGCGGCACTGATATTATTCCGGCCCGGGATCTGTCTATGCATATTCATGTGTTCAATCCAGAGGCGCGTAATCATTTGCATTCTGGTCCAACAAGGGATCCTCTGCGTAGTCCGTTTTGGTTTCTTTGCTGTAACTCTTACTTTTTACAATAAACCCAGGAATTATTCTAAATTGAACTTTTCTAGCATTATAATTGCTTATGAGCAGCAGAATTTTTGTCTTAAAATCGATATTGCCGGTATATAAAAATTCAGTAATTTCAGAAAATCTATTAAATTATAGTAATTTACTTTAGTTTCAAATAATGCATGTATATTTAACTTAACGTTTCAAGCATAGAATTTACTAGTGATTATCTTAGCAATTATGAAGTCCTCCTGACGGATTCCGGCCACGGCGGCCAATCTCATTGAGACTAGCCAATAGCTATCTGCGCATATTATAGTGCACGAGTGTATGCGCAAACACGGGTTGTTATTGAGGCTTACGAAAGAGAAAGACTCAATAACTAAACTTGGCCGGACCCGGGACTCAAACCTAGGACCTCCAAGTGTGCCACTACACCAACGAGGCAGTTCTTAGTAATTAATAAAGGATATACATTTCATACGAGACATTCCTATAAGCAACGTCAGCGCGCGTGACCGCCTTTTTCCTGACATTTACTTCGTTATCTACAATATGTATCCACGCATGCTTAGGTCATATGAGACCAGCCCATTTCCCAATATACGACGCAAGAATTCCGCACTAAAAATTCCATTGACGTTATCAGTACGAGGCCCACGCACACATTTTTATAAAAGATTGACTCTACAATACCTATAAAAGATCTACAAACAGCTTTTTAATTTACAAGATATCTGGTTAGGTATCCATAACTTAAATAAATACGTACTACTCATGATATATTTTTTACTTTTTCGTGTTCTTCTTTTTGAAGTTAATTTTTATTCATTTCAATAAAAAGATTTTTACAACAAATATCAAAAAACACAACTAAATTGAGGACCTGCTTCTTTTTTAGTTTATACAAATTAAGGTTAGTTTTTGATGTTTAAGTATTTTTATTAAGTCTGTTTACGACTTTTAGTCCTTTAAAAATGTCTATGTCGTTTTTAGGTACAAAAACACTATTTTTAGTCTAAAATTGTTTCAGCTCTCAGTTACATCTATTAAGTACCTACTATTACTTAATTATTATTTGTGATTTGGATTTAACGTTGTCTAGCGGTTCATACAAAATATTTAATAAAATTTCAGTTACAGTTCTTGTAAGAGGTTGTTTTCATTTTTCAACGGAATCCTAAAGCAGTTACTCAAATATTTAGGTACTCATTTATTTCGAAACCAATATGACTTGAAAGTTTCAATATAACAAAGTTAGGTTTTTAATTTAAGTCCTTTGCTTTTTTGGAAGACAAGTAAAAGAAAAAGGAACGAATGTTATCCCTTTATTATAAAATACCTTTGATTCTTTCCGCGCGTATAGTAAGAAACGTGGAAAGTCAAATGATTTAATAACGAGCGTAGCGCTCGAACACTTGGCGTGACGGAAAAAATTCTCATATAATATTCTTTGAAACCAGAATCAAAATACGTGACTATTTCCGAAATTGAAGTTTTAGTATCATAAAGGCCAATATCAAACAGTCGTTGGGAAGTTTTTTTTTCGCAATGCGATGCCAATGCAAACAATAGAATAGGTCAATCGTATTGAATTTTTGTTGCTTGTCGAAACTTGGAAAAGGAGCGCTATTGTACTTGCAAGGTTTTTATTTTTAATCAGTTATAGTGACTTCTTCGCAAATAATATAGAATCAACATAGAAAATAAAATATTTGACTTACTTAGAGCAAGAAATTGTAAGAAACCTTAAGAATTGCCGGAATGTAGACCGCCTCAATATAGGATATGACCGATATTTAAGATATTAAATTAAATAACATATAAGTAAATATATAATACAAATTTGTTTTATTCTCTTTATGTCTATTTAGATCTATGAAATCATAATGTACATGTAAATAAAATTGTAGTGTCCGTTTTTAATTTCAAATTAACAGCTTTTTACCAAATGCATACGAAAGTATATGCGGTACTTACATTTAAAAATTAATTTTTAAAATTTTTGACTTTCACTCGCAGATAGCGCATATCAGGAGCTAACTAATATCAGTAATTTAGGCTACTTTTATTTTGTTAGAAAATAAATAAAACCCGTTTAATTTATTTTAACTTACGCCCAGCGAAGCGGACTAGCTTTGCTAGTTACAACTAAAAAGAAAAATAAAGTAAATAGCTATAAGCGAAAAGTGAAGAAGAAACAATAATGTTATACATAATATGCCTTGGTATTTATTTATACTTGCTTCAAATTGAACGCTTGTTTTTCGTGATGTAAATGAAGCTTCCGAAATTTTAAATAGAACCAGAACTAAAACTTACATCAAAATAATAAGTAAAAACTTTTTTGAAAATTGAAAATGTCTATATAAACTAAACTGTTATAACAATTTTATTCCAATAATTTTATTATTTTTTGATACTAAGCAAATTTCTGGCGAGCTTTGTAATTTTACTACACCATACACAGTTGAGTGTTTACATACATATTTATTGTGCCTCGACGCTATCTTGCTGGGCGTGACGTAGCACGGCTTCCCTGTATACTTAACGCCAGGTACCTATTATATTCAGAACGTGTTCCAACAATAAAATTTAAACATTTATGCAAACATACATATTATATATTAGTATTAATCACCATAGGTATTTTATACATATAAACTATCAGTTCAACTTTGATTACATGCTAACTATACACAACTCATAAACTATTATAGATACGACAGTTTCTATGCATGACGCTGAAAAAGAGACTTCAGAACTAATTTAGTTTTCAGATATATGAAATAGACTGTGACATAGGCTAGGGACCTATCGCGTCGAAGTCCATAGTATGTAAATGAAGTTCAAATGCTTTACGGTAATTCTCGTATGGCAAAGAATAGTAATTTAGCCGCTTAACCGATTTTTACACAAATCTCTATTCTAAATAGAGATTAGTTAAAAGCTTTTTTGACCAATTTCCAAAAGAAGGATTTCATACAAGTCATTTTTGTTTAATATATTAACGTAAAAAATCAATCATGGTTTCACATTAATTTCAATAACTTATTCTTGTCTACCTTATTTGTTAATAATAAAATTGAAAATGAGTTTTACGTCAATGAGCTTTTAGTTAAAAAGTAATTTATCATTGTTACGCACGAGTTGATCCACTGATGAAAGCTATTTAATTAATATTTGCAATAATTATAATGTGTTTTTTTTTACAAGAGAACAGGTTGAACGTATGTTTTGTTTTAGTAAATAGTGTATTCTAATATATACAAGAAGTATATAAAAAAAAATCAAACAAATAAGGAATTTATTACAAGCAGTATATGTTAAAATATAAACGAGCTATGCCAGTAGCATTTATTATCACACATGCTGTACAAAGCCAGTAATTATTTAATTTCATTCGAGCAAAGTTTAAATGAACACAATGGTTAGTAGAGATAATTAGTTTTGCTTCTACATTTTTATATACATGAAAATCTTTTCTGTATCTGTTTACTTAATATTAAAATTATATATTAAACCTACTATATAATAAATTAACTTATATTTTTTACATAATATGTAATAAAATAAGGTTCTTTAGTCTACTGTAAAGTAAAATCTATTCTTTTCATATAATACGTATATAATTACAAAAAATAACGTGAGCACTTTACTTCAGCAGTGTTACTTAGCACCCCATTAAGGTAGCTAATGGCTAACGTCCAAACCGTTTCATTTTTCTTCTAACTTTAACGTATCTGCTTTACAACTTTACTAATAAATTCGTAACGTTTTAAATAAAAATCCTCGTACCACTTAGTAAAAACCACTGTTCGTATAAAATTTTGCTATTTTTGCTAATAATCAGCCTTTATAGGACATATTTGTAACAATTAAGTTCATAGTAGAAAATTATGAGACAATTGAAATAAAAAAATATATATAAAAACCCGTTTACATTGATTCATATTAAAGTCATTATTTAAACGGTATACGGAAAATATGGTAAAAATGATGCCTCATCCCTAATATTTATCAAGAAAAGTAGCAGTAAATTTTACTTTTATAATACTAAACTATACTGTACTGGAACTAAAGTAAACGAAGCGATTTAAATGAAGCTTGTTAGCGAACTGCTAGAAAATTCTTCGAGTGGGCCTTTTTACTTCAAGACTAACAGAAACTGATTAATAGATATAACCATTCTGTGCATTCAGTTGAGTGCATCTAAATTCTAATACGTTATAAGTGTATTTCGAACACCATATATTATGTATAGAATGTAATAATGTAATCCGAACTATAACTACGAGTATGATATTAGTTTCAGAAATCGCTTATCTTCGAGAATATTCTAGTTACATACTCGTATGAGCTGTCATAGCGTGCCTCCGAAATCAAATTATGCGCCATTTATATTTAGATTGCCATTTATATGAATAATATATGTAAGCATTAGACAAGCTTTGTTTTTTTTTCCTGGTAATGTACGTAATTTGTTAATCTACATATCTTTTGTGGGAACTAATGTAATTTATAACAACAGATTTAAAAAAAATAAAAATTAATTAACAAATAATAAGTAATAAATAAAAAATAAAAAAGGGTTTTTTAAAGTATTGAAACAATACTCGTATTTAGTATGAATCATCTGTTTGGATTGGATGTGATAGTAAATCGATATAACATATTTAATAAAAAATTAAACCGAGATATATTATTATTATTTAATAAATCACAAAGTCATAATTGATAATAACATATTTATAATCAAAATTCAAAATTAATTTAGTATCGAAATTACTGCGCACTTAAAACATTCTACATGTATATACGAGTATAGCACATTGACCTTTTAAGCAAGTTTGAATTAAGTTGCTAATTGGGTCGACTAACCAAACGTAATGCCATCGTAAATATCAAACCATTAATACTTTGTCCCTCATTTGGACTGTAAAGGGCTTTACAAGTTAATGAAATCAGTCGTGAATACTTCAGTTTCATATTTTAATATTCCTGCCCCAGATCCTCATATTAAGTTGAAGCCGTTATTACGTTACTTTTACTATTGTGGCATGTTTAAAAATGGAAACGGTTAAAGATAATCGTGTAATGAAGAAAATTTATTCGAACTGAACTGACATCGCAGTCGATTAAATCCACTCTCGATTATTTCAATTAATTTTATGTTGGAACTAACTACTCATGAGTGAAAACGATCAAAATAATAAGATAATTTCATCAGAAATCGATGTTTATAGTACGAGTACACTTGTTATTATATAAAAATGGTTTTTCATATAAATGATATATATTTCTTTGAATATTGTAAATGCATTCGGCGTCGTCTTAAGAATTTGCATTATAAACTATAATCTGTAATTTGCTCGAATGGCTATCGAGAATTGTGCGTTTACTTTTTCGCAAAAAAAACTAGTAACACTCAAATTCATATTTGTTTAAGGTAATCCATCTGTTATTAATTACCGTATTATTAAATACATTATCATGAAACATTACGCATAACAGTAGCCTCATTATTTATACCGGAAGAAAAGTAGTAGGTATATAGCGTTAAGGGATATTGTAACTTCCTTTAAGTTAAGGAATTTTCGCAATTGAATTAGTAGTTCCGAGTTTACGAGTACCTTCTATATCCAAACTTAAGCTTTCACTCTATATAGGTTCTACAATGTGCATTAAAATACGTGGGTTTGATTTCCGCGTATTACATTACATTTAAAAATTCAATTTTGTTAAACTTGAAAATATATTGTGTGTGTAGTTTCATATTAAATGGCAAGTGTCCACGTAAATTTAACAAAGTACGCAATGAATAAAATGAGTACGATTGCTTCTATTTAATCTATATAACAGGGAAGTTAATGAAATGAGACTATCATCAATTTGATTAATTTGCAATAAATAAGGTACAGGACATCTATACTGTTATAAATGTGAATACTTTTTTTTTCTAGTCGGCTTGTAACCATGAATGAGGGCGAAGCCGCGGGTACTGCTAGTATCTTTATAACCTTCTCCTTTTTTGAGATTAAATTATTTTGAACTTATCTAATTATATTTTATAGGACGGCTATCAAAACTTTATCTAAAGTTAGACCAAGCTTTAACTTTTTATCGACATCAATTTAATTTTTGTTTATAAAAATGTATTGAAGCTAACTGTTTTCTTCACCTATCTTATTCTATGAAGGATTTCAATGAATGAAATTTACATTCGAGAAACTGTTCCTTTTTTGTTTGCAAGGAAATTTTATAGCACGAATATTGAATATAATTTGAATACGCTCTACAGAAAGTACCTAATATTAAAATTTATAGTATAAATTACGCTCAATGATAATAAAGAACGTTTAAAGTTATTTTAACATGCAATACGAGCTATCAATATTTCGTTTAATGGAACGATGGAAATGGAACATTAAAATTAATTACCGTATAATTATTAAAACATAGTGGAACTAAGTCTGAATAAACTTCTATATATTTGTTTGAAAGCTTAGTTACATAAAGTACCGGACTATCAAAGTAAATGTGTATTAGTAATGCATTTATGTATATATAGGAGAAGGGTAGACCAGTGCAGCTCTTAGGAGACCTCGTTATTCTTAAAGAAAAATAAAGTATATAAGTCAATATCAGGATATTGAAAAGTGCATTTAACTTCAAACGATATCGTGCAATTACAAGGGAAAATTACACAGCAAACTCACGTTTTCTACTAAAAAATTTGTACGAGAAATCTTTTCAAGTAAACTCTTCGCATATATTAAGTAAAGTGTTTGAAATGCAGTTGCAATACACTTTGTGTAAAAAGCTACAATACTTTTTATGTTTGATCACGTAAACGGTGCAGTTAGAAAGGTTTCCGTTGCGAATAAAAAATATAATGTCATTCAATTTATGAGTAACACGTTGTCAGCATAAAATGGTAATAATTTTGCCTTTGTCGTGGTGTTAAATAAATCTACATAAATGTCTTTGTGGCATAAAAAGATAACTATTAAATATGGATGTGGATTTCAAGAGTAGGTACCTTGTGAGTTTTATGGAGTATTGAGTTTGCTTACATCTCTGTCTGTGTTCAGATATTACGTACTAGAGCCTACTTGTAGACGTTTTTAAACTTAAAATGTTCAGTATACTACTCTATGCTTAGACTAATAATACCTAGACTGATAGTTTCATACATAATTCCGCTCAATATTGAAGTAGCATTAGTATGAATGTGTGCGTAAGTGTCACAATCTAATGGCGTCTGATTTGATTTGTTTACAAATTAATTTTCTGTATAGACGAATGTTTTACTTTAAATTATAAGTTGCCAAATAGTACCTACCTGTGAAATGTGATTTTCTTTTACTTAGTATTATTATGTGACGTGTTATGACACCCTTTCAATGCACAAGTCATTTTTAAATTAATAAAGCGGGAGTTGTACGTATGTAGTTGTGTAACTTGACAATTGACATTGACACGACGGGAATCGTATCTAGCCATATCTCGAAGTCTAGCCACAAAAAGTGGTTACAATTCGCTTGGACCTACACTCCATCTAGGTGTTATATATCTATGACTCTATGGTTCTAATACTATGACGGCCAAACGACTTCATCTTATTTTAGGCTTGATCAATAAATCTACGTGATTATTTCTACACCAATTCAAGAATGTGAGATAAATGTTTTATCCCAGTAAATAAAGAGACCCATATGATACGAGTATATTACAAAAATAACGCACGACTCACATTGATGTATGCGAAAGTATTTGCTCGTAAATATACCTGTAAAATATTATTTTATGTGTACGATATACGTATGACGTATATTAAATTGTAGGCAGCCACATCTGAATAAAATTGGTGAGTACATTATTATAAGAAGAAGAAAGTCCAATACATTCAGTAACATATTATAATTAGATAGGTCCTTTACGTTGTGTCGGTGCCTACATTTTCACTTCTATTTCATATTGTTTTATGTGTTTTGTTTTAGAAAGTCGTTTTGCTCATTTCTCTTTTAACTTTTTTCTTTGATATTCGCTTTTGTTCGAAAATTCTATCAATGAAAAATATAATAAAATATGTATTGTTACTACGTCAATAAGCAGCTGTATGAAAGCGATTGCAACCTTATTTAAATAAAAACAATCCGTAAAATAATATTTTTATAAATGGAAAATGCTTTTATTTATAAAGGTTGCAATACTCTCAGTATTACCCCACTGTTAATTAATATTTAGTGTCTATTCTAACAAATTTATGCAAATTGAATATTATTTATTTGTATTAGTGTTATAAATAACATTCGTTTATTGTATTGTACATCTCCTCATTATCTTGTACATTTTTAAATATAACAGTGAATATAAATTTTATAAATGTGTTACATAAAATAAACCTAAAGAGCACTACATTATTCAACAGCGCCACAATTGTCGTACTGGAAGAGATAGAGAGCAAATACATCATTCATACGTGCTCGATTTCATGGAATTGCAATGTATTGGTCAGAGAGATAATTCGCGGATGAGCCTATGGACTGTCCGCAGATGTGCCGATAAGCGTAAACGCGACTAATACCACAACTCCATTGCGTGCGATGTAACAAATAGATTTACCCTATCCGAAAGATTTTCAAAAACATTGTGAATAGTGCGGTAAACTTTAGTAAAAAAGGAATAATATTTTTGATGATTTGTTCAAGTTTGCAGAGCGTGGATATAATGTCATTAAAAGTTATTCTTTTGAAATTCATCCAGAGATATTTATAAATTAATGTCGATTTGAATCGTATTTGTATAGCTTTTTTGTGTTTCATTTTAATTAAAACATTAATTTAAAACAGAAACTAAACTAATTAATTTGAAAAGTTTTATTTTGGTTTACTGAAAGGTGACAAAATGTTAAAATATTCTATCACCTAATCACAATAATGCGATATGTGTATATAAAGAAACGTATTCATAGTAATTTACAGGGAAATGTATTCTTTTACCGATATTAGCTTTGTGAGTAGCAGTGCAAGATATAAATATTAATCGAATATTACCTTGTTTGCGTACACACCTTAACACATACAAAGTTGTGAATTATTCACAAAGTCTTTGCATTTCTTGCTCACGCTACTCTCTGAATACATATATTTCCAATTGTTTATCTTATTTACATTTCGTTTGAGGGTTCTAACTGTAATTTTCTTACAAAAAATACTGTCACATAAAACCATTCTGAAATATGTGTAGGTCCAAATAATGGTCATTTAATATGGATGAACCATCAAAAATTATTTCATCATATCTTAATATTCATAGTCTTTCTAATAGTTTAATCGGACGAGTAAGCATAGCGACCTTTTAGTTTCCACTCAAAAGAACAGCTACGTAATTTATGTGCGCGCACATAAAACGAGGGGACTTGAGCGTTTCATCAAAATGAAAAGGTAAACTGTCCCAAGGCAAGATGGCATACAACAAGTAAGAAATGTGGGACATGAATAGATAAAAAGTAATAGCGCTTATTCAGTAAAAGGTTGTAACGTAATGAGGACCCGTACGGCGGCATTTGTTCACCGCACGGCTCATTTGTCCACCCAACTAGCAGGGCTATCGGCTGACTGTACTAACTAACGAGTTTTAGTTGTGTACCAACAACTCTTGTGAACGGGCATTTCGATTTCACTTACCTACAGTGCGTTTAATATTGAAAGGAAATCAATTTACGCAATAATTTTACAGATTAATGATTGATTAAACGTGATAGGTTGTGAACAAATTCGACTGGACTAGTATTAGTTAGATTCGTTCAAAATATTAAACTCTAAATAAGAAAACACCTAGACCAAATATAAATCACTCGTGGCTCCTTAGCGTTTTGGCTTGAATTTAAATAGGCTTCTATGCACTATCTCTCTTGATTTACGACCTGGATTTTTTGGATTTAAATTTTAATAAAGATATTTTGCGTTCTTATTACGTACTAAGTCGAATATTTTTACCTTAGGAGCAATATTTTATGAATATTTATAATATTTTTTAATATTAGTGTATGGTATACCTTGATATTATGGCTGATTCATGGCTTCACTTACATTATTTAGCGCTAATTTTAAAATATGAAGAGTATAACAAATCCACTATAAAAGTATCAAAAAAGATAGAATAAACTTAGTTTATATAAAGACTAGCTCTACAAGATAAAATTAGACCTCGGTTAAATAATGAGGACAGCGGCGTAACCTAGTCCTAATTAATTGCCTGCGACCACAACAGAAGGATATGAAAATTCTTTTTAAAATTAAAGCCAGTTTACTTCACTCGCCAGAAGAAGTAAATTAAACCTCCGCCCAGCCCTCACCGAGGTATTTAGATAGCTATTAAAAGTCAACCGCGGACCTCCGGTGGTTTACATAGAAAGCCTTGGATTATACGCACCGTAAACTCTTCCAATTGTGCGTTTACGTCTTAAATTAAGATACTTTGAAAGGACTTTAAATGTAAACAAAATACAATGTGAATTAAAATTATACTGTTTTTAGCTCTGCATTTGTTTGTTCTCTTTGGAAATATAATATGCGGCTATTATCATTTATCTTCACTCTTGTTGCAAACTTCCTCTATATATTTTAATGTTTTACAATAAGGTTTCCTCGTTAATTATATAGATGTTTTTCGTTTTTAGTTGAAATTTTCTATTAAGTGGTTTTAATATCAAAATTTGCCTTTTATTATATTTTAATAAATACTTGTTTGTTTCGTAAGCTGAAAAGTTAAAAATTGAGAGGCAATCAACTCTTAAAGATCATTTTCTTGAATTAATAGTAAGATTGATGTTGAGAATAAATAAAATTTTAATAACTCTCAAAAATTTTATATTACCGTTCGTAATTACACTTATAATTAAAGATAAAAATATTTTTTTATTAATCTAAAGAAACGGAATACCTTTTTTAGCAAAACATATCGAATATTTTAGCAAACATTTTTTGGCAAGCAACTAGATACGAAAAGAGGTAAAATCAAAAAGCTTCAATGTTATTTTCCATTCATCATCTAAAGTCATTAGCGGATTAGATAAAAAGTGAACTTAAGTAAGTCAGCAAGTTCATTAGTTTTAGAATCGCACAAATTTTCCTCTCAAACTTGCCTGCAGTTCTGTTTCATGAAAATGTTGTATGTTATATATTTTTTATGTATTTAGAATTTTATTTACTTGTATTTATTTCTATACCAATAACAAGCATATTTACATATTGTGGGGATGATTTCTGTTCATATCATTAATTGAGATCAGTCTTTAATTTAGTTTATTGTATAGAAGCGTTAAGATATTTCGTGTATCGGTATAATTACTATAGAGCATCGCCCGAGAAAGACTTGACAGTTTTAAAATCTAATACAAGTTCAAGCGTACTGTTTTATACGCTCGCGTACACAAAAGTATAAACATGGTATGCATAGCCGCAGGCTCTGGAGTAACATGTACTCGTACCTACAAAACAACAGAGATAACGAAGATGTAATTGAAAAAGAACATGTTCAATTATTATATTTTATGAAGGAAGCAGAACAACCTGTTTACATATATCGTGAAGATTATTAGGTAAAATTATATATTATGTTGACTAATCCTACTACTTAATGGATAGCTACTTAGTTTGAACTAAGTAAGTACTGGCTCACTGCAGCGTATTTCCTTTATGCCAAAGCTAGGAAAGAGGATTCATGCATAATGTATCAACATCTCCGCCACTGACATCTGATCACTCGATAACATTACCCTTGTTTACACAGGAAGCGCTAATCCAGCCTTTGGCTTCGGACAAAATATATATCATAGTAAAATAGCTAACAACAGTGTTGATGAACTACACAGTTCTTGTCTCACAGGTAATGATGTAAGTAATTGATTACTAAAACAATATATTAACAGCTATTTTGAATATTAGAAGTAGAAATAAAGAATTCAGGTAAAATATAACATTCATTAAATAATACAACAAAATTTTGATAAATTATACAGACATTAAAACTGTCATTTGATATCTTTCCATCCCGGTTGGTACTTTTTCAAAGTTGTTCGTTAACTGAGTGAGGAAAAATAATTAATACGTTTAGACATTTAATATGCAAATATAAAAGTAATGAGTATAAATATATTTTACATTATTATACCTATTTAGATTGTTTTCTGAAGTTTAAAAATATTCTGCTACATTTGTAGAGTAGGTATGGTAAAAAAATATATACCTAGTATACCTATAGGTAAAAATATTAGGTTTGATATATTACATGCAAATATTTGTAACATACCTACATCATATTTTTTTAACAAATTTCTCAAATCTCAACCTTTTATTAGAAAAAATAACGCTCAGATATCATTATTTTTTTTTTATTTTAACCTTTTGGAAATGCGCACACCGCCGGGTGGTTGTGGGACTCACCAGTTTAAAAGAAGCCTGTACTACCCACTGAATCCCGAAATTTGTATTACCCTCTTCATGCGGAACCCTAAAAACTCAAAATACAGGCCGATTGCTGTACCTACTGTAAGCAAGTCATAACTAGTTAAAGAATTTTTAATAACTGAAATACAATGCAACAAAATAACTTCACAATATATTATAGCGTTCTTTTCTCATACATTACCAATTCCTTATTCAAGTGCTTTATATAGTAAGTTATATAATTTTGTTCAACTTACAACACCCAATAAATAAAAGTATAAACCAGATGGTCGGCAAAGTTATCTAATTATATTCATTAGGGCGCACGAAGCCAACGAAGAGTAATTAACTGATAGCCACGCTTCAATTTGTAAGTAAAAATATACGTTTGTGTCTATACTTATGTACCTAACAAAGTCTTATACAGTTTTAATAAAATTTTGGTAAATAAGGCGTAATATTTGAAATTCTTCATCAGTTCTCGTTAGCAGCTTTTTAACTAAATATAATTTCTTTTTAAATAAGGGTGAGATGACAAGAATTTTCAACTGAATAATCCGAATTATTGAAAATATCTAAACATTTAATTTAAACTTCAACAGGAGCGCTTATATTTGGATGTCGTAGAATTTCTAATCTACTTTAAGAGACAGGAAATTAAAATAACTCACTCATAAATTCTTTACTGAGAGCATTAAAAATCTTCACCAAATTGTTTTATTTTTTAATATTAGTTCGAAGTTAAAAGGCTACCTAATTTATTCAGTTACAACGAAGTGTCTCAGTGATTTCATTTATACTTTATAGCCTGAAGAAAAAGTCCATTTTTTTAAATAATATCGTTATTTTTAAGTACTAAGCTTGCTATTTTCTTTTACGATATAATATTATTATTTTAAAATAAAAATTATAATTTTTAGAGATTTGATTTTTTTCTTTGTTAACAAAACTTTAACGTAAAGTCATGAATTGTGATGCTCCATAGACCTTTCCCAACGCAGTTGAGTTATTGTACTCGTATACACGAATTCATCGCTTATGTAATGTAGAAAAGCATGTGGTTGTACATTTTTCACTAACAAACTCTTGGCCGTTCTCCAACGAATTATACCAAGGATCAACAAACACTGAATTTTAATTTTTTTATTTTAGGCATTGGTTTTTTTATACCATTAACTTTTAGTAGCTTAAGGAATATTGGATTTGGTTGTGAAAAGATTTTTCAAGTTAAAATCTCCGTTTGATTGATGTAAATTAATTATCGATCAATAATTAAAGTCGACTAGGTTTTGCCCTTATAGGTCAAGTCGATACTAAATAATAAGCCCAAAACAATCTTTTATTGTCTTCTTGGACTAGGATAAATTGTGATAGATTATAGCCCGACTGCCACAGATCCGAGGCCAAATCTATTTGTCTTCCACTTTATGCCGTGAGTAAGAATTAGCCCAGTTCGTCCGCACTCCGTTACAGGCATTTAACTGTCGTGAATAGCTATGTGAGAGAAAAACGAGACGTTTTAAACATTTTTACTCCCTCATAAAATACGGACATCTGACTTGTATGTTGCATCTTTTTGTTAGAAAGCAGTCGACAATCTTTTTTACAAAAGTCCGCGTAAAAATACTGAATATATTATGCAGTCTCTTTCACGAGGCTGTAATGATGCTTGATCATGTATGATGTAGAAAAGGCATCCATTTAAATATTCATTTATACATAAAGTAAAAGGCAGCGCACCAAAATGAATTTCTCTGACTCAGTAATTAAAAACGAACCGCCTATAATAAAGATTTTTTTGCGGTTATGATAAATGCTTAGGAAATTCTCGACCGAAACTTTCCCCTAAAACACATTCGTTACTTCAACTTTGGTATTTTGTGGTTTTAACAGAAATTTATATTACATCATTTGTTTTTTTTTACTATTTAATGAAAATTTGGGACTAAGCATTTAACAAAGTCATTTTATGAATTAAAGCTATTAGAAGTATGTAGTATTGAACCGAATGTCCAAAGAAAACTAAGCAAATGCAAATACAGTATACATATTAATTATTATATCATATTATCTAAGAATAATAGTGTGCGGTTGAGTTAGTTTATCTTAGTCGAGATGAGGGATTGTTACCGGCAAGAGTGTTAGTTGTGAGAGCGATATTCAGTAAAGTTATTACTACTTCCTGTATGCAAGTCAGAGAATATCAGAAACGGAAAAATAATGGATCACACAATGATCTTGAATTCAAAAATTTATTTGAAATAATAAAATCAATAAAAACAAAAGCAGTATTATTAATTTGCTGTGTGTATTATTTTACAGTAAAAGTATTTAACTTTTGACAAATGTTTACTTTATTTCAGTTTATTCACAATGGACTTCATTATCAATCTACCGATAATTTGAGGTAATTGGAATATTATGCACTATTTTGTATATATGGTACAAGCAGAGAAAATCATAATCGTGTACCTATCAAAAATACTATAAAATAAAAGAATTTTCCCCCGACATATTCTAAGCATTCGCATAGCAATAGTGCAGCTAGTAGTATTTTATAAAAAGTACGTAATACGTATTATACACCTCGTACTCAAAAGTGTTTGAATCTAATTTAGGTCTGCCAAATAATAATATAAGATTTTAGGACTTAAAAATAAAGAATTATTTTAAAATGACGGTTCAATGGTTTCAGATATTTAAAATAAGCCTTAATTTTAGTTTCGCTTGAAAACTCTTTCAAGTACCTATTAAATGCGATTGTTCTTTAATGGAAATATTTCATGAATAAGAGCTACAATAAATTTATTATTATATAATTAACATAAATCTTCCTAAAAAAGATAAACGTAGTTCTGTTATATAATGTCTTATAGACACTTAATTAACAGATATTTTGACTAAGTATGTATACCCTTAAAAATTCGAGCACACCCCGATCTCTCATTTTTATTCACTACGAACAAATTCATATATAATATGTATTTCGAAGATTTTTTCGCAAGCAAATATTCGAATAACCGTATAAAATATTTGAAAGAAAGAAATAGGGTCTTTTTATTATTGAAACTACGCCAAGTTTAAGCTATAAATTTCTTTAATCAATTTTTTTTGTTATAACTACCAGTAAAAACGAATTATAGATGTGCCGGTCTATATAACGATCTAATCTGTGATTTACCGCAGCCCGATGCTCACATTATTGAATGCTCCGTTCATGGAAAGAAAAATCGTATATTTTGACATGTACGTGATTCAATTTATAGCTCTCATTCATTCAGTTTTAAATGCCAATTAAAAACTGACAGTGCTATTAGCGCGCTCCACTCTTAAGATATTTTTCGCAATATCCACCTACAACTTGGTAAACATTATTGTTTCTTCTTCTTATAAACTACTGGGAATCCAATATATAGATCTTAATCAAAAAATATAAATTATTTCAAGGCAAAGTAATTTTTATCGGAATATCTAAATTAAAGCATGAATATTGTTTGAGTTGTGAAATTTTTCTTCGTTCCCGATATCAAGATCTAACGTAATATTTAAGTAAATAATTAGATTTATGTTGATAATTTGTCTTATATTACCAACTTTTTACCTATATAAAATTTTATGTCAGTATATAAGTTATATATCTCTATTTTAGCTATTCTCTATTATTTATATCTGAAGAAATTCGATAGTAAACCTAAGAATTGATCAATAAAGCTTAAAAGGCGTATAACAGTAGCCGATATACTCTATATAAGAATTTCCAGTAACTCGCAGGGGACTAACAAAAGGGGCCTCGTCAACCATTAGCCCGGTCATTAAGTTGTCTGCACGTAAGTGTGCTCTCGGTCGCTATAGTCTCTACGATACTGTCCATACATAAACCATCTAAGATCATCAATATCGGTAATCGGGAGACATTTGTTGCCTTGGCATTACGTATTCAGTACTACTAATAGCATTAGAACAATATAAAAATACATTCTGATTATAATTAATATCTCATGAAATTGTAACGATAGTGTAAAAAACATTTTATGTCGCTGTTATTTAGCCAATTTACAGTACGTAAGATGTACATTGTCTTAGCAATTTGAGTTTTTTTTATCCATTCTGTTAGAGATTCTTAACACATAAAATATGCATGTTTACATGAATTATACATAATACTAGCGACTCGCCCTCGCTTCGCTCGGGTTCGTCCCTAAACTTAGCACGAGCGAAGCCGCGGGTTCCGCTAGTAGTAAATAATAATGTGTTCTGCAAAGTCGTTGTACACTATTAAAATAATAGTTTTCGCAGCGCACGCGAAAGAATATTGTAGGTATTTTTTTTTATACCTTGGGTTACATTATTAGATTTTTAATAAGGATATGTCACCTGGGGATAGTAGCTTCCCAAAAGTGAAACAATTTTTCAAATCGGTTCAGTAGTTTCGAAGCCTATTCAATGCAAACAAATAAACAATCAAATCTTTCCTCTTTATAATATTAGTATAGATCTTGAGGATCCAACCGCCTTCTTTACAAATGCCCGCCCTTATTAGAGAACTACAATAACATGTTTTAACGATAAATATTTACTAATAAAAACATTATTAGACCTCCTTCCTAATGAAATCTGGCCACCTTTAATATATACAGAATAGAAATTATTTTTATTTCTACCTATACCTACCTACGTATCATCGAAATCGATAATCCGAACAGTAGGTACAATACGCTGTCAACACATGACAAATACTGTACTGTCAACCTTTTTTCAAAAACCTAGACGAATTAAAAGATAAATAAAGCTATTTCATTTTTATTTTACTATCAGCTCTACTCTATTTCTCCGTATTTTCGAAAAACATGCCTGTCAATATTTAATATCACTTTACTATAATCTCTCTCTGTGTAAACAAAAACCTTGCTATCAGCAGGGGACTGTAACTACTGTAAGAGGCTTTGTCTACCATTAGCCTGGTCATTAAACTGCCTTTCGAAACCGAGTGCACTCAGTTTCAATACGGTGCCGCCGTGGATATAGGAGCCGAGATGATCAATATATTTAGCGGTTTAGTGTAGAACCTAGATTAATACTTTAGTTACATCTCCATCTCCATATCATGTCTTTACTTAAAGTGTTATGCTAGTATAATTTAAAAAATCAAATATTATTATTAAAATAAATAATTTTAATACACATTTATTACTCAAGAACAGCTTGACCGATTTTTTTGATATTTGATTTGTTGGATCTGTCCCGAATAATAATTAAATTAAAAAGAAAAATTTACGAAATAAAATATATTCACATTGCTGGCTGATCACCATTGACGACTCGGTATATAGTGATCCTACGTGCAGTGCCAGCGATCGCAAGTTCGAGTCCCGTTGGAGGCTTTTATTTGTTTAATGAATACGAATGTTGGTACTCCAGTCATGGGTGTTTCTATTTAATAAAAAATATATAATATGTGTAGCGTATCAACTATCTGGAACTAGCACAATGTCTTATAGCTTACCATGGAGTTAGATCGTGATCTGTGTCATTATCCCCAGAAGTTTATTAATTTATTTACTGTTCATTATTTATGTCTATTTTTAACGTACGCACCCGACGAAAGCTAGGGTAAGTTTGTAGTTAAAAATAAATTAAATACTTCGTTAATTTTAAATTCGACTACGCTCATTGAAAATTAACGCTGCTAGCTAGCGACTAGAAATAATTACCAAAATATTTAATTTAAAATTCAAACCCTTGTTTTATTGAACTACAAACACTTCATTATGCTAAAAATATAATCTTAATATATATAAATCTCGTGTCACAATGTTTGTCCTCAATGGACTCCTAAACTGCTGAACCAATTTTCATCAAATTTTGTAAGCATATGTAATTTGGTCAAACTTACGAGATAGGGTAGTTTTTATCTCAATTATTGATCTCAATATTAGTTATTACAAATTAAATATTTATTATACGACTTTAGTGTGTATTTATAGATGGCGGCTTGGCATCTAAGTTGCACAGATTATAGATGGCGCGTTTGAATATAGAATTTAGAAATAAAATAGTAAATAAAAATAAAATATTTTATTTTATTGTAATACCTATATATTTAAATTTATATATACACTTTTGTTAATTTTTTATTTTTATTGAAGTGAAACTTCTCATGCGACTTCCAATAAGGTTGCGTTAAACGTTTAACGCAACCAAGTACCAGGCCCTCAGGGACGGGGAAGAGTTAGCGCCACCACCCCTCAGACGGTCAAGGTGCGCAGGTCGGGGGTCTCGCCCACCGCAAGTCGGTGATTTTTAATGTGATTTTAATTTTTTTTATGTGTAGCAAAAGTATTACAATATACAGCCTAACTTGTGACGTGGCTGCTCATGCTGGTAATCGTGAGGAATTGTTTTTGAAGTGAAATTACAATATCATTAGTATTTATACAGTTACAGATATGTAATCAGTGAATTAAATTTATAAAATTAAAGAACTTTCACTTCTGACATGTGCACTTTGTATGCACTGTACTGATTACTGTTTTTTTCTATCAATTTATTTCTAGATTACCTTTCATTTTTTTATTTTGATTTTATAATTTGATAGTTTTTAATTTATTCAGTCGTAAATTTTGATCTAATTTATTTATATAAATGATAAATTCTATTTTTTTTTAATTTCAGTATAATGCCGCGGAAAAAAACTAACTTAAGATAAGATGAATAAAATGTAAATTAAAAAAGTACATGTTGGTTTGTGCTTAATTTCAACATTTCGTTTTATTTTCGATCCCATATGAATGAATCTATTTTTAATTTCTTTAGAGAATAGTAATTTGATTGTATCAGAAGAATTAGTAAAAAAATGATTAAATCTATTATAATTATTGAGCCACAGCAACGCGTGGCTGGGTCCGCTAGTATTCTTATACATTTTCATTTTAATCAAGTTAAAAGCTTTCATTATATACAGATTTTCTTCGTGACGTTAAAAGTAAGTTAAGACATTATAATTTAATCGATGGCCACGTAAAGTGTAAAGTGTAAAGAAACTCCGCTTTCTCGAGTGTTCCTTTATGAGGCAATCAATTGCTTGCACTGTGGATTCATCGATAAACCTAAACATGTACTGCACATTCAAAATTTGCTACAGAAGCATTTACTCTAAGCTTACATTAGAAATTCAGTTGGTACATCATTTAAATACAAAATTTAAGTAGTACCTTTAACAATCTTTAAACAGAGGATTGGATATGTAGCCGCCGCCGCCGCTCCGCGGCGCGCGCGCTTACAAAGCTGGCGCCCGGCTCGTCTTCCCTGTCGAAGCCGCGCCTTTGAAACCATTGTCGCCGACGCATCACAAAGGCCGCCGCCAGTGCATCAAAAGCATCGCTAATCGCCGCCGCGTCGCGACATCGCGCAATGGCACGAATTCTCGAAAACTACGCGAGCAAATGTATATAAAAGGAGTCAGTTTTATTAAATAAAGATATTCCACATTCGGCACTCAACCCGACAACAAGTCTCTCATATAATATCCTAATAGTAAAGTGGTGACCCCGACTGAAGAAAACTCAGCTAGTGGAATCCCTGCTCGCAGAATTTGTCAGACCAGCCATAATGGAAGCTAAGGACACCAGCGAATCCTTTACCAGCCAGTCCGCCGAGGTATCAAGCATTGCGCTGTCAATGCGCATCCCACCTTTCTGGCGTGAAAATCCACGGCTCTGGTTTATGACATTTGAAGCAGCCACCGACGACCTCCACCGAAGCTCATCCCAGCTAGCTCAGATGGTGCTTGTCAAGCTAGAGAAGGCTGACATCGAACAAATCTCTGACATTCTCTTCAACGTTACTAAAGAGCAGCAGTATAACGCCATCAAAGAACGCCTCGTATCTGTTTATGAAGAGAGCGAGAGCCGCCAGTTTCAAAAACTACTCGCTGAGATGGAACTCGGCGACCAGAAGCCAACGCAACTACTACGGCGAATGAGAAATCTGGCAAGAGACAAGATTTCAGACTCGACACTGCGTATGATGTGGACCAAGCTTCTTCCGGCCCACGTTCGCTCAGTCCTCGCCGTTAGCGAAAGCTTCAGTCAAAAGACGACCTTAGAAGAACTTGCTTTACTAGCTGACAAGATGCTAGAACAAGCTCATGAAGTCGCTGAAATCTCGCCACAGCCACCTATAACACCATCACTCCTGCCACCAGCCACGACGACGGACACACAGTTTCTCATCGAAGAATTAAAAAAATTATCATTAGAAATCGCAGAACTCAAAGCCAGACCTAAAACGTACCATCAACACCACCGTCAGCGTTTCCGATCCCGCCAACGAAGTTCTTCACGACAGCAATCTCGATCGCATGCAACATCACCATCGCCAGTATGTTACTACCACCGTCGATTCAAAAGCCAAGCCCGACGATGCACTACGCCATGCAGCTATATTAAGCCGGCGGAAAACTAGATCGAACGCTAGCTGAGGCGGAAGCAGGCGTTCACAACAGATCATACCGCCTATTCGTCACCGACAAGAAGACGAAGTACTCTTTCTTGGTAGACACCGGGGCAAATATATCCGTCCTACCTCGAAGACCAGGCCAGAAAGCAACGCCACTGCCATTCAAGTTATATGCCGCAAACAATACTACAATATCTACATATGGCGAAAAAACACTGGAACTAGACCTTAACTTACGACGCCCGTACAAATGGAAATTCATCGTAGCCGATGTATCGAAGCCCATACTAGGAGCTGATTTTTTAAACTACCATCAATTAATTATAGACTTAAAGAATCGAAGATTAATTGACTCAGTCACAAATCTCAAGATTAAGGCTCCACTAAGTTCTACAGATGTACCTACCATTCGCAGTATCGATATCAATCGAAACTACCACGACATATTAGCTGAATTCCCAGGTATAACAAGATTAACTTCAATGCAGCTAAAACCTAAAATCAACGTCGAACATTGCATAGAAACTCAAGGCCAACCTATACACTGCAGAGCTCGACCCATACCACCGCATCGCTACGAAATAGTTAAAAAAGAATTCGAAAATATGATACAACAAGGATTATGTACGCCTAGCAAGAGTCCATGGTCATCGCCGCTACATATAGTAACGAAGAAAAATGGCAACTTACGTGTATGTGGTGATTACCGCAGACTAAACGCGATAACAATAGCCGATCGCTACCCCGTCCCGCGAGTCAAGGACTTCACGCATCATCTCTCAGGCAAAACAATATTTTCTACAATAGATCTCAACCGCGCATATCAACAAATAAACGTAAGGCAAGAAGATATAGAGAAAACCGCTATAATAACACCATTCGGACTATACGAATTCCCTCGTATGTGTCCAGGTTTAAAAAACGCCGGACAGACATTTCAACGCTTTATACATGAAGTTCTACTAGGATTAGACTACGTGTTTCCATTCATAGACGATCTACTTATAGCCTCATCGAACGAAGAAGAGCATAAACAACATATTAGAAGTGTATTACAAAGATTAGACGAAAACGGCATCACTATTAATCCAGCTAAATGCAACCTAGGCCAGTCGACGGTCAAGTTTTTAGGATACACAGTCTCACAAGAAGGTATAAAACCACCTGAAGAAAAGGTCAAGGTCATTAACGAATATCCCCAGCCTAAAACAATAGAAGACCTCCGACGATTTTTAGGTATGCTTAACTTCTACCGCGACCATATACCTAACGCCGCTACTATACAAGCGCCATTAAATTCATATCTGCATAACTGTAAGAAACGCGATAAAACAACAATCGAATGGACAGACGAAGCGAAGCAAGCATTCGATGCGTGTAAAGCAAGCATAACCAACGCAGCTTTACTCGCGCATCCCTCACACCACGCAGTACTCGCGTTATTCACCGACGCCTCAGACAAGTCAGCTGGAGCTGTAATACAACAATATATAAATGAAAAATGGCAACCACTCGGATATTTCTCAAAGAAATTCTCAGACGCCCAAACGAAATATTCTACATATGACCGAGAGCTACTAGCTATATACATGGCTACAAAACATTTTAGAAAAATATTTGAAGGACGCGAATTAATTATATTCACCGACCACAAACCCCTTACATTCGCCATGAACAAACTACAATCACCTACAGAGACGCCGCGACGTGCCCGTCAACTCTTATTCATAAGTGAATTTACTACGGATATACGACACGTAAGCGGGAAACAAAACATAGTCGCCGATGTGCTTAGCCGCATAGAAACAATATCCTGCCCTTCAACTATCGACTTCAAAGCCATAGCCGATGCGCAAGACAAGGACAGCAACATTCAAAATTTATTACAGCAAAATAATTTAAATCTCAAGGAAATGAATATACCTAACACCGATATACAACTTTATTGTGAAACATCTACATCTTATATTCGTCCATATATACCTTACGACTATCGCCGTGAAGTATTCAATAGTATCCACAATCTAAGTCATCCCGGAACACGAACTACGCGAAAGTTAATCGCAAGAAAATTCTTTTGGCCTACAATGAACAAAGACATGCTGCCATGCCATGCCCAGTGGACAAGAAATTGTATTAATTGCCAAAAAAGCAAAATACAACGCCATACTCATAGCGAAGTACATACTTTCCCGCCAACCGACCGATTTCAACATGTACATATAGACATCGTCGGACCGCTGCCTACTACCGCTCAAGGACACCGCTACATTGTCACAATCATAGATCGACTCACACGATGGCCCGAAGCAATACCTACGGCCGATATATCGGCGGAGACTGTTGCCGATATACTATATACACACTGGATAAGTCGATTTGGATGTCCCGCTACATTAACAAGTGACCAAGGCAGGCAGTTTGAAAGCCAAATATTCAATAACTTGATGAAATTACTAGGAATAAATAAAATTAGGACTACACCGTATCACCCACAAAGCAACGGAATGATCGAACGATGGCATCGTACATTGAAAACAGCTTTGCGCGCGAAACTTAGTCATTCAACTTCGTGGGTCAGTGAACTCCCGATAATACTTTTGGGACTACGCGCAGCCCTACGCACCGACACCGGCGTGAGCGCAGCCGAACTTACCTACGGCTACAACCTTCGACTACCGAGTGATTTTCTCCATACAAGTACTACTACTTCTACTACTATGGACAGTACTTACGTCGAGAATTTACGATCTACCATTCAAAACAATAAGCCAAGACTACTTACTACCCATCGAGATAATAAGCACGTTTTCGTGCATAAAGACTTGCAAACATGCAGTCACGTGTTTATTCGAGTCGACGCAGTAAAAAAACCACTTGAGACTCCATATGAAGGTCCCTACCGTGTTATCGAACGAAAAGATAAAGTATTTACAATAAAATTACCTACTCGTCAAACAAATATTTCAATCGACCGATTGAAACCTGCATACGTATTAGAAGATTTCGAAGACAATACCAACCTTACCATACCTCATACCGAAGCATACCATGTCAAGAACCAGCTTCCCAGTGTACCAGAACCATCGAACAACTTGACACCACCGCCTATCCTCAAGCAAACCCGAACAGGACGTGTTGTCAAATTGCCGGTACGTTTCACTTGAGGGGGATTACTGTAGCCGCCGCCGCCGCTCCGCGGCGCGCGCGCTTACAAAGCTGGCGCCCGGCTCGTCTTCCCTGTCGAAGCCGCGCCTTTGAAACCATTGTCGCCGACGCATCACAAAGGCCGCCGCCAGTGCATCAAAAGCATCGCTAATCGCCGCCGCGTCGCGACATCGCGCAATGGCACGAATTCTCGAAAACTACGCGAGCAAATGTATATAAAAGGAGTCAGTTTTATTAAATAAAGATATTCCACATTCGGCACTCAACCCGACAACAAGTCTCTCATATAATATCCTAATAGTAAAGATACTTTAATAGATTTAATAATACATTAACTTTAATAGTAACAAATATTTTGAGAATAAATATGTTTTGCAATACATTTAGCTAATACTGGCTATAAGTATGAGTACATCGCCCTTAGTTCTCTATGCAGGAAAATCACATTTTGGAGGCTTTTTTGACCATTGTAGAGGCAAGGTTTCAAGAAAGGGTTAAATTGTTTATAATAGATTTTTATGAGTTTTAAATCATGTAACATATTATTATTATTTTAGTTATAAAGTGAAAAATTAGAAAAAAACTTTATCATTTTTTATATATCTTATGAATATTATAAATACAAAAGTTTTGATGGATGGTTGCTTGTTATTCACCAGAGCGACTTAATGAATTTTGATGAAATTTGGCAATACGATAGTCTCCACTTGCACTTACTTTAATTTTATGCCGGAAAATTTGAACTGTTCCCGTGGGATAGATTAACTTTTGTATTTCACTGGGGATGAACCCAAGCAAAACGAGATATAACAGATCAGACATCAGAGGAATTACTATTTATTATTAAATTAATTGGCAAATATGGCAATAGTAATGTATTTGTAATGCGAATTAAATTATTTCATTTATTTTTCATGGGTAATGTTTAAAGCTAGTTTAAAATTTATATAGGTACGTGGCTTCGCTAGGTCGAACAAGAATAATAGGTAGCTTGTGTTCAATGTGATGATGCAATTTATATCCTCGTCAATTTTCTTTGAAACCTATTTAGCATTTTAAATATGAAAACTTAACAAAGTAAACTATGCTAATTTCATATTTATATTTTGAACAATTTTACATAAAATCGATACACAATATTACTACAACAACAAGTAATTATATGTACTTGTGTATTCCTTGAATAGTGGTTGAATTAGGAATTATATTTTAATTTTGTATGTTTGAATGTACGCAACGAAAATGTGTCGTAGTTAGTTAGGTAAATGAATTGCGCACGCCTAATTATATTAACTTTATTGCACGTCATGATGGGACGTGTTGCTTTGCGATATGAGATTTTCATTAAGCGGAATATGTTATATGCTTCATTTCAGTTTATAGATACGCACATACATATATATTAATAGAAGCAAAGTAATTAGGTTTCCAACGATACAAAGAGAAATTCTTTAATAGAACCTATTAAAGTTATTATTTATAAAGTTATTATTATAAGAAATATTTTTATAAAGTAATTAAACTTTTACTGAATAGTATTGAAACATTGTTTTGTACAATGTCAATGACGTTAATTAATATTAATAGAAGGGTCATTATACTAATATTTTACAAATATCTGAAGCAAGACAACTCAATCCACTGGTAATAATGATAAGATTTTTTTCTAAGCCTTATGTATATACAATATACATACATATGAACGTTATCCTTACATTTAAATAATATAGCTGATAAAAGAAAAAAAAGCTGACCAGCAACACCGATTTGGATCCTGGATATATATAGCACATAGAATTTTTTTGACATATAGGACATGAATCATGTATCTCACACTGTAATGATTCAACATCGTCATTTTATTCATTTCAACGTTAAATATAATACCAAGTCGCATAATATATTTGTTTATTCCGGTAATTGTGTCACCTATCTGAAACATATTTCTGATTGTAAAAATCTCTATTAAAACTAGTATTAACTGCTCAGGTATTCAGGTATTTATTTCAAAATCATGAGCAAGATCTCTTAAAAATTATATGAAAGTTTTAATTTGTTATTAATCCATACAATCTCTGCATGAAATATAATCACGAACAAAACGTGAAAATTTTTAATATTTCCTTGAAACACTTCATCACAAGAGTACTAGAGACTGTTAGAGAAATAGCTGCAATATTTCTTTCTCGCAGTATTTCGGAGTTGAAGCGTGAAGTTTTGGTGTTATAGAGAGTTTTATTATACGGACCTCATTTTAGGAATTAAGATTACGTTATTACAAATGTAGAGTTATACTTGATCGTTATATATGATGATTTACTACCTACTATGGTATGAAACTAAACTTTATAGCAAACAATATTTATTTTTAGTATCTCCTCTCTCTCCACTTTATGATATATAATCTATGTGATAAAAAGTATTATGGTGTTTTTACTATATTTTATCCAAAACTGTTTAATGGTTAGATATACCATTATTTATTTCAATACAATGCAAGTAGCATTATTGACTATCAATATCGTATGATCATGACGTATCAAAGTAAAATATTCTGCTCATCTAAGCGATTTTGTTTTGTTGCAGCATCGCGTATTCGATACGAGATCACGAGCGGGAACATAGGCGGTGCATTCGCTGTCAAGAACATGACCGGCGCCATCTACGTGGCCGGCGCACTCGACTATGAAACTAGGAAACGGGTAAGTTACGTCTTCACAGTCCTGACTAAGCATGTCTCATAAGGGCATAAACAGACGCCTTCCAAATATTTACCAATAATAAAGTTTACTTAAATACATACTTACTAATATTATATATATAAAGTTCAATAATTTTATTATTCTTTAATATACTACTGTTCTCTCATACTAACTTGTTGAGTACAATAAAAAATCTTCACTGGATGAGATGAGAACTGGAATCTTCAAACGACGATTGTCTTGCATGCACAGAAACTTACCTCTTTGCCAGAGTGCATTGAAACGTGTCAACGTTTTCCACACGATTTCATGATATATTGTATCGTGGAGGTAACAAATATTGTCTTCTGACGTAGCATTGAATACGAATGTGCAATAAACACATGAAATGATTTTAAAGTACCTAGTATTATTTTAAAGTAAAAAATGATAAGTTATGTTTCAGCTGTCAATACATGATTAATGCTGGGGTGAAAATAACATTTTTATTTGAAATTATATAGATTATTCGTGACTCACCCGAGCTCCGCTTGGGTTTGTTCCTTAGGCTTTTTTAACGGTTAGTAGGTACAGTTAGTAGTTATCAGAGACGTGATATTTTTCTGCAGTAAAAGCATCCTATATATTGACCTGGATAACCATTATCCAGTAGAGGTTGTGATGCGATCACAGACAGACAAACAAAAATTCTAACAATTATTATTAAAAATATCATTATTTTATTAATAACAGCAGAGTTTCTTCGTTTTCAATTTTAATTATTGTCTTTATTTTAATAATGTATTTTAAGTAAGTACGTGATATATATTTTTTAAATAAGAAATGTCTATAAAAACATTAGTATTACAACAAATTCAGCTTGAAAGACGTTAGTTCTATGTTCTGTTTTGAAAAAGTCAGTTCGTTTAAATGAAAAATATTATTATAGTAAATAGATTTCGGTAAATCATAGCCTTTACACAGCAACGGTCTGTGGCATGACACTTTGGCCGGAGCTCGATACCATTATTTCAACAAAATGGACCAAGGGCGTAGGTCAGCCGTTTACAAATGACTATCGTCCTAGTGTCGGCGTTGGCACTTGCACAAAACGATCCGTACGTATGCAATACTAGCTTTTGCTTTTTTAGCAAAATATAAAATTTAGAAACATTGAAATCGAAAAATTTTTTGTTGTAACTTTTTTTGCGTATTTCGGAATATGTGTTGTAGAAGGAAAATGTATTTGTAATAGGCGCTGTAACTACAAGCCAAAATATTATTTGAAGTTTAAAAATATCGCAATGCATTTCTAAGAAAATTAGAACCTGATAAATTCATAAAACTTATTTATAGTTTTCGATAAGCACAGTAGCAAGTAAGTATTCCATGGATTTCTTCCCCATATTTTAAAACATTTTTGATCTTTTGTGCCCCGAGGAAGATTCATTGAAGTATTCTCGAGATAAATAAATTTAATCTTTAATACCCATTTAAGCAAGCCGGCGTAGTGCCGAAGGCTGGATCCGCTATATTAAATTTGTAGGTCACAGAGCTTAAATGGATAGATATAAACAAGTTTAGCAAATTCCTTTTTATTTTTACTTGTAAAGCCATGTTATGTACAAACATTATAAACACTTAATTAAATAAAAGAGAGGCATTGATAAACTTAATCATAAACCAAAGCTAAGATACACCAAAACTGAGACAAATTATAACCCAAAACAAAATATATTAATATTTTTCCGTCAGTCCTTTATCTTTATATTAAAAAATATCGCGATAATGATCTGATAATGTCTAAGTTAGAAAGTAAGTTAGTCTAACAAACATTCAGCCCCTTTGCCTCCCTAAAGCAGTTAGAGGATTTCAAGTGGTGGATTACTATAGCGTAATACGTGTTTAGTTTACTTGAGTAGTCGAGTTTGTAGACTATAAATTCTACTTAACTATTTAAATTCATATGAACTTACTTATGCTTTAAAATTAGTTATTCGTCCAGTATTAAAGTTATTTAATATGAATACTAGGTACATATCCCCTCAGGATGTTTGTAAATTATGTAAGTTACAACTTCATAGTAGTATCGTAGTATGAGGTTACTGATGTTTAATTTACTTGGGTTGATCGTAAATAAGTTTTGACTAAAACTAAAGTAAAAGAACATAATTAATATAATTTTTTCAACATTCTATTAAATAAATATCTATTTGTAATTCATTCAAATGTATTAATTTAAATTGAAACAATTCTTAAATTGCTAAATTTTAAATTGGATAATACGCCTGAAATGACTTTTCAAACAAACATCTCTCTTGCTTTGAAATAACGGAGTGGCACCGACAGATGACGCCAATAAGTTGCTCGGGTCGCAACCACAAATACCTATTGTTAAAAGTTTCGTCTGCGTTATAAGATTTCATCGCTCAGGTTCACTTATACTTTGCTGTAAATTTGTGTTTTTCTGTCTCTAAAATTTAAATACTGGAATTTACTTTACTTAATGAACTTTAAAAACTCCTTGAAAGGTAATTTGCAGTCAAATTTTCTTTGAGTAAACTTTTTAAATAACTTTTTTCATCTTAATTATAATAACTAATCTTCAAAGACAAGAGAGTCTGAGTCTGACTATTATAGTAACTCTGATTAATATATTATGTAGTTTACTGCTTATAAAATAATATTATTAGACGTTTCGTTATTGAATTTAATTTATTTGTCTTAAATTGCGGCGGATGGAAACAGTACGAGTTGAAGTTAGCCGCTTCGGACAATCTTAAAGAGAACTACACGACTGTGGTGATTCACGTGAAGGACGTGAACGATAATCCCCCAGTGTTCGAGAGACCCACATATCGGACCCAAATTACTGAAGAAGATGACCGCAATCTTCCCAAGCGAGTGCTACAGGTCCGCTTCGAGGCGATAAAAGGGCCTCATTTGATTCTTTCCCAGTCACCGCTTTGAGGCTTTAGCTTCCAAAGGGACGCATGGGGTGACATTTGCCGATCTGAATTGACTTTTTATATTTTTTCATTTGCATGGCATGGGTTTTCTTGTGTCGTTTTGATGTAGTACCGTTTTAGTGCTAGCGTTGAGTGTTTTTTGTTATTTGTTCAATATAATTTATTTCGTTTTCTTTTTATTAGGTATAAAAACAAATACATATAAACTGTACCTTTTTTTAATATATTTTTTAATTTATTAATGAGGTATGCGTACATTTTAATAATTACGAGCGCTCTTAACCTATGGCGTTCTCAGAATTCGGTTCTTTGTTCATTATTAAAGGAACGTAGAATGGAAATGTCATTCACACACGTTTAAACACGCAGTGACGAACCAAATACTACGCAGTAACAGTTGATGAGCAAAGTTTTATTATAAACTCTCTAAGATCAAGTAATAGAAATTAGTAATATTAATGACGTAAATATTAATTAGAAATTCACCGTTATTAAATGGATCTAATATCAATTTTATCAGTGCATGAACAAATTCCTATCATATTAATAATAATTACCGTAGATAGAACATTTATCTATTTTATAGTAAAGAAAGAAAAGTACATATTATACACTTAAAATTTAAAACAATTTTATCTTTTTGTGATAGCGATACAGCAGAAATTCGTCATAATTGTTACGAAAACACAAGTAAATATTGTGAAATTCACTGAATGGGAAACGTGTAGCCATCACAATACATCGCATATGATTCGTTGAAATGGCAAATATAAAACTGTAACAGAAGCGTCTTATCGCCTGTAAAAAATGGAACATTGCATAGTTGGCTTTACTGTATTGGAAAAATATACCTTACGTTAAAACGAACGAAAAAATATCTAAAGCCACTACGTAACTATACATAGCTATTTTTAAATAAAAAAACTATGGTAAAATAAATATTTATTCTTCAACTAATTTAAAAATTCTCTTTCGATCAGAATATAATGTATTATATCAATCTATAAGAAATTAAATGTCAAAAACATTGAATATGTAGACATCGATCAACGCGTTTTATTAATAACATAAAATATCAGTGTTTTTTTTTATGTTTTTTCTTTTCATTTTATTTATGTTTATATTTTTTTTAAAACTGTTTTAGACTGTACGCTATCAAAATTAAGCTGTTGAATGAAATGGCTGTTTCACGAACTCCTTTAAAATATTTTTATTTAAATATATTAAAAAATCTAAGAAGTTCGTGCAGCAGTTAATTGCATGGGCATGTCCTAACGCGTGCGTGTGCGTAGTACGAGCTGACGTTGGTGGCCTCTGACGGGCGCAACGAGAACTCCACGCGCGTCGTGGTACACGTCCTAGATATCAACGACCTCCCGCCTATCTTCACACGCAGCGCCTACGTCACTCAGGCCCTTGAGGAAACTGGCCCCTACCCCCACTCCCTCATACAGGTTTTGTTTTTGTTTGTTTTTTTTTTGGTTATATTTTGTTTGTTTTGTTATATTTATATCCTGGTGGCGAAAATTATGTTTTATAAAAACTTGATATATTTTTCTGTTTTTCCACTAACGAGATCTTCCATATCCTTCCTTCTTATCTATCCTTACCTTGCAATTAAGAAATAACATTGTAGCTAACAATAGTAATAGGAATTGAAATATCTTCTTTGATTCTACAGCTCTCAGGTAAGTGGATAAATACGAGTACTATAAATCGCTTGGGTTTACGATGGTTTTTTTTGTTATTTTTTTGCATAGATTTCTTTGTAAATTGTTAGTTTGCATGCTTTATACCTGCGATAGCGCAATAGAATGTCTCTTTTATCTTTTGAAAGGTATTTATGTACTAGCAGTTCTTTATATTAGCACCTCAGGTCTTTTACACTTGGCCTTTGTTCGTCTTGTTTACTTAATTTAATTAATCGCCTTTGTGAAGTCAAGACAAAGTAACAGATTACGTTTAATGTCTTTCGAATTAATTTACCTTAGATAGGTAATGTACTGTATTTATAATTAATTTATAAATTTTAATTATTTTCATGGAGCTAAAAAAGAATTGAATTATAGTTGGATATTTTACTTTTTGTATTTACACTTAGTTATAATATTAGTAATTATAATGCGTATTCTAGCAGATTATTCAATAAATATTCTAGAAATAGTTAAAATGGCGTTGTTCGCAAAAATTAGAATATTTATTGAGATAGATAAAACTTTATCACGTTTAAAATATCAAAGAGAAGGTCGACCGTCTATCATGATGACATGATTTTTTTATAATTGGTCTAAATTCGCAAATAATCCAAGTAATTACACAAACGTCGACCCTCTTCATTTCTATAGTACTGTTCAGGCGAAATCATTACGTTCTATTTTGTTATCTTACGTCCAATCAGAAATTGACATTTAATAACGAAAAATCACAATTTGATTTGATTCTGACCGTTGGTGAGCATCTCACTTGAGAGTGGCTATCCCGATTCGGCTTATAATTTAAAAAATAAAAAGACTAAATTATTTACTTAAAAATGCGGTAAACCTCAATTTACATTTGTCCTAGGTTATTTCATGCTACCGCTAACTCTTTGAATATCACCCAAAACTTTTATTTCGGATTCGGTAAAAAAGGGCGAAGTTTTCGTCAGTTGTTGGCGAACAGCCGCTGTCACGCGCCGATGCAAACAATCTGCCGGTTTTGGCGACTATATAACTTGTAAAACTTTTGGTAACGAGTCACGCATCTAACAAAATGGTATATCAGTTTTTATAATATATGCTATACCTTTTACAATAAAATTATAAAGATATTGAGAATCATCTTCCTAATTTAAAAGTAAAATATTCAAACTCTGTGGTGAGCCTCTATTAGGCCGATGAATATTCATCTAGCGGTTTTCATTAGAGATATTTTAATATTTTTGCGTAAACAACGAAACAAGGGTCAAGTATCTGTAACAAATAAACAATGTAACAAAACTTTTTTGCATAATATTTTATTTAACAGTTTTGTACAGTCTACTAAATTCACAAAACCAAAGCAATCTCGTGTAATGATACTTATACAAATTTCTAAAATGTAATAGTACGTAATAGTAGTAGTTATTATTTTACGTGTAATATAATCATGATATACCTACCAGTATAAACTTGAGAATAAACAATTCATTAATTGATACCTCAATTTATCTATATGTTGTATAAAATCAATATTCGAGAAGAGCTTTTTTATTCATTTTCCTCATGAGAAAAAAGTTTAAAACTGTCAATTTTGTATAAGTACTGAAACAATTGAATACACTGGTTAATGGCATATTAAGTAAAACTATTTTCAATCTTGTTATAATATATCGTACTAATGTTTTCATTATATAAAAACAGGTTACGGCTACCGATGGCGATAAGGACAGACAGCAGAACATTGTCTACTTTCTTACTGGTCAAGGCATTGATCCTGATAATCCATCAAATAGTAAATTCGACATTAACCGAACTACAGGGGAAATATTTGTATTGAAGGTAAATATTATTGATTTTTGAGGAATAAATTTATAGTAGCCGTAGCTTTAGCTGTAGGTCACAGTTTATTATTATCTTAAATTTTAATTAACGTTAAAATATATTTCTGTAGCCTTTAGATCGTGACCAACCCAATGGACGACCACAATGGAGATTCACGGTGTTTGCTCAAGATGAAGGTGGTGAGGGGCTAGTAGGTTACGCCGATGTTCAAGTTAATCTCAAAGACATAAATGATAATGCACCTATATTCCCACAAGGAGTGTATTTCGGCAATGTTACAGAAAATGGAACGGCGGGTATGGTAGTAATGACTATGACAGCTATAGACTATGACGATCCTGCTGAAAGTAATAATGCGAAATTATGGTACTCTATCGAGAAAAATGTAATTGAAGAAGAAACAGGATCTCCTATATTTGAAATCGAACCTGAAACTGGTGTTATTAAAACGGCTGTTTGTTGTTTAGACCGTGAAAGAACACCTGATTACTCTATACAAATAGTAGCTTCGGATGGTGGGGGGTTAAAAGGGACAGGCACAGCATCTATAAGAGTAAAAGACATAAACGATATGCCCCCTCAGTTTACCAAAGATGAATGGTTTACAGAAGTTGATGAAACTGATGGTACTAATTTGCCTGAAATGCCTATTCTTACCGTCACTGTTCATGATGAGGATGAAACTAACAAATTTCAATATAAGGTTATAGAAAATAGTGGATATGGTGCCGATAAATTTACGATGGTCCGAAATAATGACGGCACTGGGTCATTAAAAATTGTACAGCCATTAGATTACGAGGACCAATTACAAAGCAATGGATTTAGATTTAGAATACAAGTAAATGATAAAGGCGAAGATAATGATAATGATAAATATCATGTAGCTTATTCATGGGTACTTGTAAAACTAAGAGATATAAATGACAATAAACCACAATTTGAACGTGCAAACATTGAAGTTTCTGTGTATGAAAATGCAGAAGTAGGTAAAAGTCTTGAGACGTTCAAAGCTACAGACCCTGATCAAAGTGGTAAAAGTAAAGTTTCATATGCCATAGATAGGTCATCAGACAGAAAACGGCAATTTTCTATAAATCAAGAAGGAACTGTAAGTATACAGAGGTCATTAGACCGGGAAGACACACCTAGACATCAAGTAAAAATATTAGCTATAGACGATGGGGTGCCCCCAAGAACGGCAACGGCGACGCTTACGGTTATAGTGCAAGATATTAATGATAACGCCCCTACTTTCCTTAAAGATTATAGACCCGTTTTAACAGAACACATTACACCTAAAAAAGTTGCTGAAATATTGGCTACAGATGATGATGATAGATCAAAGAGTAATGGTCCGCCATTCCAATTCAGGCTTGACCCTGGCGCGGATGATATAATAAGAGCTTCATTTAAAGTGGAACAAGATCAAAAAGGTGCTAATGGAGATGGTATGGCTATCGTTTCTTCCCTACGATCGTTTGACAGGGAGCAGCAAAAGGAATATCTTATTCCTATCATTATTAAAGATCATGGAAATCCAGCAATGACAGGAACTAGTACGCTTACAGTTGTAATCGGGGATGTGAATGACAATAAAATGCAACCTGGATCTAAGGAAATTCTTGTATATAATTATCAAGGTCAAGCGCCAGATACAGAAATCGGAAGAGTTTATGTGTATGATTTAGATGATTGGGACTTACCGGATAAAAAATTCTTCTGGGAAAGTTCAGAACATCCCAATTTTACCTTAAATGAAGAAACGGGTATGATACAAATGCGCCATAAAACAAGAGAAGGTAGATATCACTTGAAATTTAAGGTGTATGATAGAAAACATACGCAAACGGACGTGCCTGCTAATGTAACAGTATATGTTAAAGAAATATCACATGAAGCTATCATAAACTCTGGATCAATACGAATATCGGGAATATCTGATGAAGATTTTATTCGAGTATGGAATTATAAAACACTGAGTGTATCGAGGAGCAAATTAGACATATTTAAAGATAAATTAGCAGACCTACTGAATACTGAACGTGAAAATATTGACATATTCAGCGTTCAGTTAAGAAAGAAACACCCTCCTGTAACTGATATTCGTTTTTCAGCACATGGTGCTCATTATTATAAGCCTATTCGATTAAATGGCATTGTACTTATGCATAGAGAGGAAATTGAAAGGGCTGTTGGAATCAACATAACTATGGTGGGCATTGACGAATGTCTTTATGAAAATCAGATGTGTGAAGGATCGTGTACAAATGTGTTAGACATAAGTAACTTGCCATATATGGTGAATGCAAACAAAACTGCTCTAGTTGGTGTCAGAGTTGATGTTATTGCCGAATGTACATGTGGTGCTAGAAACTTCACGCAAGCAGAGACTTGTCGAAATTCCCCTTGCTATAACGGTGGCAGATGCATTGAAGGTAAATATGGTTTGACTTGCTCTTGTCCACCAGGGTACACCGGACCACGTTGCCAACAGACATCGAGAAGTTTTAGAGGTACTGGTTGGGCTTGGTATCCATCACTAGAAATGTGCGATAATTCTCACCTCAGCTTTGAATTCATAACAAGAAAATCAGAAGGCGTTCTACTCTACAATGGACCAATAGTACCACCAGAGCCAGAAGAAATAGTAGTTTCTGATTTTATATCCGTTGAATTAGAAAGAGGAAATCCAAGACTATTAATTGATTTCGGATCCGGAACTCTAGAGTTAAGAGTGAAAACAAAGAAATCTTTAGATGATGGCGAATGGCATCGGATAGATATATTTTGGGATACTGAAAATGTCAGGATGGTAGTTGATTATTGTAGATCAGCAGACATTCAAGAAATGGAAGATGGTACTCCACCGGAGTTTGATGACTCTACTTGTCAAGCTACTGGTACTATTCCACCATTTAATGAGTACCTAAATGTTAATGCCCCATTACAAATCGGAGGATTGTATATTGAACATTTTGATCCCACGCATTATCATTGGCAGTATATGCCAATTGGCAAGGGTTTCGATGGATGTATTAGAAATTTGATTCACAATAGTAAATTATACGACTTAGCTCATCCTGGCTTATCACGAAATTCAGTAGCCGGGTGCCCTCAAACAGAAGAAATCTGTAACCAAGCCGATACTACATCAAGATGTTGGGAACACGGTACTTGTGTTGGTAGTTTTTCTGAAGCTAGGTGTCAATGTCTGCCAGGATGGACTGGCCCATCTTGCAATTTACCAACCACACCCACAAGTTTCAGACCACAAAGCTACGTTAAATTTGCATTAAGTTTCGAACCAGATAGGTTTAGTACACAGATACAATTAAGATTCAGAACGCGTGAACCTCATGGAGAACTTTTTAGAGTTAGCGATCAGCATAACCGTGAATATGGAATATTAGAAGTAAAGGATTCACGATTACATTTCCGTTTTAACTTAAATTCATTGCGTACAGAAGAGCGTGACGTATGGTTAAATTCTGTAGCAGTGGATGATGGTCAGTGGCACATTGCTCGAGTTAGTAGGTACGGTAGTGCGGCAACGCTAGAAATTGATGGCGGAGAAGGAAGAAGATATAACGAGACGTTTACATTTGAAGGTCATCAGTGGCTTTTAGTCGATAAACAAGAAGGTGTGTATGCGGGGGGTAAAGCAGAATATACTGGTGTGCGCACTTTTGAAGTATATGCAGATTTTCAGAAAGGTTGTTTAGACGATATCAGATTAGAAGGAAAGCATTTACCGCTACCGCCAGCAATGAACGGCACACAATGGGGCCAGGCTACTATGGCTAGGAATTTAGACAGAAATTGCCCGTCTAATAGCCCCTGCATTAACGTTCACTGTAACGAGCCATTTGAGTGTGTTGACCTGTGGAACGAATACGAATGCACGTGAGTATCCTCCTATTCCTTATAAATTACCAAATTAGAAGCTAATTAAATTTAAAATTACTATTTGAAATTATCTTTAAAATTTAATTACTTCCAATAGCGAATCTATCTTTAACATAATTTTTACTCCAAATCTTGAAACTTTAACTTACATGTACTCGTAACATATCAGTAATTCTATTGCATTTTATGTTATTGAAAATCAATAACTGAACCACATGAATCGAATATAAATGTGATTATTCTTCAAAGTTTCTTTTCTTTTTTGTTATTAATTTGACTATTTATATTTTAGGCGCGCACTGAGTTTTCTTTGTATAGTTTATTTTATTACATATAACAATTTATTAATATCTCATAGAATATAATAACATTTAATTTAACGCTTTATAAATCTTCGCATTCACTTCTACACATTATTTCGTACATGCAATAATGTCTTTCATTATATTTAATATACTATTGACATATATACATATGTGATTATATTATTATTATTTAATTTATAATAATATAGTATGTTTAATCATGTGTAGTTTATTAACATATTGTCGTGTCTAGTTGCGGTGAGGGTTTGGTATTATCTACGGACGGCAAGGGTTGCGTAGACAAGAACGAGTGTCTGTACTTCCCGTGTCGCAACGGTGGATCGTGTGTCAACCGGGAGCCGGGCTATCGCTGTCATTGCCCCGAGGGTTTCTGGGGTGAAAACTGCGAGCTCGTTCAGGAAGGACGCACGCTCAAACTCAGCATGGGCGCTCTCGCGGCCATCCTCGTCTGCCTTCTTATTATAATGAGTGAGCAATATTGAAAATGGGCTAGCGAATCCACGGCATGCGTATATCATTGTATTAGATTAAATGGTTTTTACTTATTTCACAGAACATTTTCACTAACACATTTAAATTTTAATTTGACACGTATTGCAAGGTTCGCTATCCCTGGTCTAGCGCATCCCACGTCTCACTTCACCCTCTCGCACTCATTATCTATCATATATACAAAGTAGTGCATGTTCTATGTATTTGGGGGGCTCAGTGCGCGTAGCTCGTTTGCGAACGAGAGGTAAAGCGCACAATGTATAGGTGTCCGGGAGGATCGACTCGCGCCGGCGGCACTTGTGTCAATGTGAACGAGTGTGTCCACAACCCCTGTCTGAATGGCGGCACATGTCTGGACCGTGAACCGATTCGGCGATATGACTGCATTTGCCCCTTCGGTTACACTGGACACGATTGCGAACTGGAACTACTCGCATCAGGAATCATCATGCCCTCCAGAGATTTCATTATAGCTATCATTGTCTGTTTGTTTTTGCTTTTAGGTGAGCACTTTTATTGTTTTGCATGTTTTCTCATACCCGTCTCGTGTATCTAAATGTTAAATGTTCACCTAATTATATAAAAGTGTTTAGTTGTAGTCAATCATCATTAAGATTTCATAGCAAACTAAGATTATATTCTGTACTTAATAGTACCTAGAGAATAGAACACAGAATGTTGAACGAACGCTGTGGTTTAGTTACTATCAATTTCGAATCTAGAATGCACGTATAGATAATATAGACGTTCTAAAAGCTCTATCCGCGTTCGGTTGCATAAAGCGTAATTGATCAAATCGTTATAGACAGCTTCGTAAAAGGGTGCTTTTGTCGATAAATTTTATATGAACATGTAGAGGTACACAGCATAACAAATTTTACTCTACAATAAATTATAATAAGTAAGATTGATAATTTGAAAATAATTAAGATAAGAAAATTAAACATTACATTAGTCTAAATTTTTATGAACAAATACATATTAATATATTCAAGATCGTTTCTGTAAAAGGACTATATATAAATTTGTGTTATTTGAATAAAATACTCTAAGAATAAAAAGTTAAATGAAAATGACTTTTTTCTAATGGAAGCGACGCAAGATCTTGAAAACATTTAACCTTAATAATAATTTAGCTACGAATTGCGCTGTCTTTTACATTAGTTATATTAAAAAGTCACTTTGACCAGATAATATTTAATGTTTGGTAAATGAAAATTTAAGAATAAATATTATACATTGTAAGTCTCAGCTCAAAAGTAACTTCTAAATGGGTCCTATTTTGGAGGCTGTGTTGGAGGAGCGCCAGCCGTTATTATAATTCTGTGTTACAAATCCACTTATAAAGCGCTACATAAATCATACTTGAGCGCTCGTGGGATCAAATTTTCAGTTGCGATGTTAGCTTCCGATAAACCTCGTATTTGGTAAATGAACACTAATACCGCTAGTTTCTATTTTAGCAGCTCGTTTATATGCCAGAGTCGTACAATACATTCACATATTTGCTTGAATTGTTATCTTGTGTTGGCTACTATCGAAATTGTTTGAAGCGTTATTATCCGTACTGTACGAGTATAACCCGCAATTGACCCGAAACAGAAGTAAAATGACCTGCAATTTGTTAAACAGATAACGTTTAAGTTTGATTTTAATTCAATGATTTTAACAGTATTGGTGCTGGTATTCGTGGTGTACAACCGTCGTCGTGAGGCTCATATCAAGTATCCGGGCCCAGATGATGATGTCCGTGAAAACATTATAAACTATGATGATGAAGGCGGCGGCGAAGATGACATGACAGCGTTTGATATCACTCCCCTGCAAATTCCGATTGGCGGACCTCTTCCTGATCATGTTCCGGCTAAAATGCCATGTAAGATTTGAAAACTAATTATAGTTATACAGTTATTTTTAGTTTTTTTTCGTAGAATTCGTCAAGTTTACTTATTGCTTTTATTTTTTATAGGACAAATATACTTAATAATGATGTCTGACTGTGATATTATATTATTTTCGTCACATATACTATGGTTATAACTAAACTATTTCTCTTTACATAATAAAAATAATGTTTTTGCCACGTATAGAAAAAGAAAATGTTTATTTAAAATTTTCAATTTTATTCATATTCAAACTTCTGTTTCGATTTATGTCACTTTCATTTTATATCTCTCTAGACTTTGTACACCCTTTACCTTTAAATAAAAATCTAAATTCAGAACTTTCGATGTGCAAAAATTATACCATATTAAGCACATATGAATAAATGATAATCTTTTTCCGTTACGTTGACTTAACTCTTACCTAAGTGAGGTTCAAAAGGCTTACAAAAATCGCAAACATTCGCAACCTCCGACCTGTCAATTCTCTATAGTGTCAATTCCATTCGCAGTTAACAGCGACAAGCTAGAGGAAAAACTGTATATTATTGTAATTCAGCTGACTCGAAAAATGGGAACAATAAAATTTGTAAAAAAGTAAAGACTTTGCTGCTTTACCGAGACAGAAGTATTTAATTTGCACCGAACTGCTACTGTTCGCTTCTCCCGGCTTTAAATTAAGCCTGTTATCAAATCCACTTTAATTCTTTAATCTTATGTTAAAGAGCCATTGTCCGAATATTGTTGAGCGAAAATTGTGAGTACATGACTATCTTTGCTAGGAATACAATATCCTAGCATATAATAAATGTTAGCGAAAATGAATGAGATTAGGCGTATAAATCTGAACAGATTTTGGTGAGGTCATTTACACATGTCCTGTCGTAGACTATCATAAAAATTATATTTTTCATCCCGATGATGCTTTTTTGAGAATTTTACCTGTAAAGAGATTTAGTGAACTAACGCTGTAAAGAAAAAAAAAGTAGGGCTAATATGTAAAAACAATAATATTTTTGTTTAGATCCATTGATGGGAGTGGGGTTGGGAGTCGGTCCGATGGTTGGTGTAGCTCCCCCCGTGGGAGTGCCTCTCCCAGGGGAGACGAACGTGGGCATGTTCATAGAGGAACATAAGCGGCGCGCGGACAGCGATCCCAACGCGCCGCCCTTTGATGATCTCCGCAACTACGCGTATGAGGGTGGCGGTAGCACTGCTGGCTCCCTGTCCTCGCTCGCCTCCGGTATGCAACTGCTATTAAATTGATGTTTAATATATTGTTTTTAGGACTAAGAATTTATATAGTTAGTTAGTTGTATTCTGAAAAAGATTCAAGTAAAATATTTTACAAAAGCAATTACTTAAGAGTCTTTTGTTAGAAACCCGTAGTTTTAATATAGACAATTTTACTAATTTATCTGTTTAACTTGTAAAACTCATTTAATGAGAATATCGTATTTTATATTAAATAAGTACTTGTTAAGTTATTTGAACCATCGAAAACTTGTGCCTTCCTGTGTGTACTAAGAGTTTAGCATTAATTACCCTAAGTAAATATCACTAGAAAAGTAAGGCAAATTTCACATAATATTCGCAAGCTAAAGTTAAGTTAACTTCATTGTATCGAATCGAGTTTGCAACGCAGACGCTAATTATCCTCTCTTCCGTCCAACACTTGTTTAACTTTTCGAGCTTTGTAGAGCTTAGATGAAACTTTCTTCGTGGACCTTCCATAGAAATGTCTTATATCTAAAGATTCTTTTTTATAGAAGATCATAACGTAAGACTTGAATGAATTATTATTATACTTTATTTGCCAGAAAGCTCATAAATAATAAGCTCTATCTTAGCTTTAGCAATACAAACTGTTGAGAATAGTTTTTTTCTTACTTTAAGAAGTAATAATATGTACAGATCATAAATAAAAAAAACTCTAAGTTACATGTTTATGGCTTTATAAACTGTTGCCAAATTTTGTAAAAAATAGGAGACGGGCTTCCAATAGAACTTACTAAACAACAAACGAGTAAACAAAAAAATAAATACAAAAGTTTGTGCGTATGTGTGTGTGTGTTGCTCCTTTACACCAAAACTGAGGGACAGATTTGGATTAAATTTAGTAATGATAATTTCTTTTAAATGATGATTTTTTTCCTAATAAGAAATAACTTTTTTTGGCAAATGCATTTACGCATTCAAATGGCTTAGGCTTGAAAAACCAGCGCTACCCTCTAGAACCCAATAGAATTCCTTCGGTTTTAATGTATGGAGTAACAAATAAACTTGTAGATTATATTTTAAATATAAGTACTCGTCCAAACGAATGAAGAATAAATTAACAAAGCATATCATTCCACAGGAACTGACGATGAAGTACACGAATATGACTACCTGAGCGCGTGGGGCCCGCGGTTCGACAAGTTGGCGGACCTGTACGGGACTGATCTCGACGAGCAACTGTAGACCCTACGAAGCTCTGAATAGTCAATTGTATCCCGGTATCTTAGTGGTTGGAGGATCTTTTTTAAATCATAGCTAATTTTATACTTTGATTAAGTAAAATATACCCAGCTTGTAGTGTTTGTACTCAAGCTAATTTTTAAGCGACTTCAAAATAGAAGGTACTCACTCTGTTTTTTCTTACGCAATATTGTTCCAATGTGATTTTTTATGTCATAACTTACTTAAGGCTGGTCTCGAAGGCTCTCAAAATGATTTTGAAGTCGGCGTAGTTAATAAATTATTTTAACATTTTTATTACAATTATTCCTAATGTTAAATTGTATGTTTAATGTATGAAGATATAGTTGGCAGGTTATTTTAAACATACTTGTATTTCGATAATAACAACGAAGACTTTGTAAATAGATCTTCAAACCACTGAAGCCGCACTGGATCTATTCCCTCGGTTGATGGATCCGCGAACACTCGAACGCCGTGACTCGCGTTTCTTATCGATTTTCTACGAGTTTATTTTATACAATAGAAATTGTTAGCTTAAGTACCTCTAAGTTAAGGTATATATACGTTTAATTGCGTAATTTTTATAAGGTCTGAGCCGGTATCTTCACCAAATATTTGATATAAGTTTTATTCGAGTTAGCCATATTACGAGTCAGTATTTTGTCGGAAGTCGAGATAAGTGGATTTCTGCCGGAGGGCCAGATGTGATTCTGATTCGTGGGTGTTTGTAGATAGTGTGCTATAAATGTGAATAATTTATACGAGTATTTTGTAAGTCCACAGCTATATTATTTATGTATCACTTATGTACGGCCCTTCCGCATCAATCGACGTACCTACTATTGAAATACGTTATATTTTATAATAATTATAGTTACGAATTGTCCCTTTGGACGTAGAGTACGTAACGCTCGTTCGATATGTGAAATATTCACGGGGGATGTACATACAATAAATTAACAAACTACCCCAATTATCTTAGTTAAATGTAACAATTAACATTCAACTCGAAATTTCATCGTAAGTGAACTGTACAGTAACTGGTGTTCCTTTCCGAGTCTCCATGTAGTGTTAGACGTAAAATTAGAATATCTGTGAGTCTACGGTCTACTCGTAATTGTAGCTAATTTATTGATAGTTCCCAGTGGAGGGTCTCTTTGGAAGTGCGTGCGAGAGTGTGAAGTGTGTGTGGGGAGTGTAATGTGGTTACGCGTCGCGCGGCCTCCCCACGTGGGACAATGACTCGAAACGATATAAAAGTACTGTTTAATGCCACACACTCGATATATTTGAAACATTTATTAGAGAGATAAACGGATTTATTTAAGCAGTTCTTTTGAAATCTAAGTTTGCGAGTGGCCGCGCGACGCTATGAGAGTGTGTGACAGTGCCAAGGGCGCGTCGGCGACGCAGCTACCGACCGTAGAAATAAGTGTTTGCACTTTATTTATTCAATATATTTAAAATATAAATTTAGTCGCACCTAGGAAAATATCAATAACTTAATAAGAGTGTTGTGCTAGAATTATTCCATCGATTTTGACGTGAGATAGTTATTGCGACCGTTAGAAGTCACTAATTTAACGCTAATTTATAAGAATTTATAGTAAAATAATTAAATAAATTACAGGTTATGGAACTGTCTCACTTCGACGTCGAACTAGGATCGGTGTAAATTTTAGAATATACTGTATTGTGTTAAAATGACTGATTTTATTATGCGTTTGAAGCCTAAGATTTTGTAGATTCGGTTGTTTAATTATTATAGACATTGAATATCTACTATAAGAACACCTCTAGTTTGCACTCGAAACTACTCAAGTCTCAATAATAAAGCAATTCTCGTTAATTACTAATCGTGTAAGTAGAAGTTTAATAGTTGTCCGAAATCGACATCTATCTAGGTTTTATTGTTCTTTTATAATATCATTACACTGCCAGTAATCATATAGACGAATTTTGAGGTTCGGTCCGTTTTTATATTTCAGTATTTACGATAAATTTAGTTTTTTTTACTATTTATTATTAAATTATACTTCCTCCCCTCGCGACAGAATTGTGCATTTAAATGCACAGATTAGTTTGGTTATTTAACGAAGCTCTGCGTTGTCTGAAATCGTGTACTTTAGAACTATAGAATATCTACCAAAGACTTAATTATATTTGTGTGTGCCGTGTGTCCCCGCAGTATGTCAGTACATTTAAAAGTTCATATAAAAAAATCTAGAAATAAATCTAGAAAATGTAAATCCTTCTCCGTATGTGAAATGTAAATCACTATCGACTTCTAAAAATAATTTTTCACGCTTAGCCCGTCTCAGGGTACGTTACCACGCTACTTGCACTATACTTTGATGACTTTACTCAACATGTACACTTAATTAAGACAGCAGAGCACAGAATCCCAGTACAAATTGTAAGGTGCGAAATCGCGCCGCAACCGACGCCGGTGCACTTAATTTTATTTTAGACATTAATTATAATACCTACATAGTTATGTTTTGTTTCAACTGTGATTATTTAGTTGTACAACTCTGACGATTACATAAAAGAATGAATAAAATGTGAAAAAAAAAATATGTTTCATTTCATTTTACCTCAATTCCAATATGTTTAGATATCAGACTGTCAGTCTTACACTTACAGACAGCTAATATTCTCCATTATATCAATTTAGAATAAAATATACTGCATACTTATAAATTTTATATTTAACGCTCAGTTATGTTATTTTTTCTATCTAAACGTTTTAGTATCTTTGTAAAATGTCAATTTGGCAAAGAACGATATTGAAAAAGAAAACGGACGATGATACAAATATAATATTAAAACTGAAAACACTCTTGTTTAAAATAAAGTAAGTGTATACAGTTTATTATAAAAATAAAGGCTTTGATTTATGCAAAAATATAATAATAAATACACAAAGCCGTTCCGTGCGTTCACATTCACACACAGAACAAAAGCGTGATGGACGGGAAAATTATAGCAAAATTGTAAAGAATTTATATTCGAAATTGTACAAAAGCGATCCAGTATAAAGATATCGGCTTATTGATTTCAATTTAACATTGTTGGTTTGAAATGTATTTTAATTATTAACACGAAATATTAATATGTAGAAATAAAAACACTGACTGTTTGTGGCTGATGCATTTCTATACCATGCATCTATTTGCGAACTTTAGGGATGGCATTGAACGTAATTAACGGTATGTAAGGTTGGGCGCAGACGAGGCGGGTCGCAAGTAGCTAATATTGTACAAAAGTAACATCTATCTGACCATCATTACTATCTAGGGTTGCCACCCCTACTATATTTTAGAGTAGTCTACTTTAATTGAATCCCAAATACTTTATTTTTGGAAATAACACAAAGTAAGCAAAACTATACCTACAGTACTACATTTTAGGAAACAATAAAAATATACATTTAAATATAACTAAAAATTTGTCTAGCGAAAACTGCTATTATTTCTATGGATTTTCCCTCATCTGCTTTATTTTTCATTAAGTATCCTACATTCGAACTAAAAAAAGGTGGCAACCCTACTACTATCCGTCTAGAATATAATTCCGATATATTATATAGCAAAGCAGCGATTCTTCTACAGATTTGTTCGACTGTAGGATATACCGTGGGTATTAGGGGCGTATTATGAATTTATATATGTTGCTCGCTATTTTCTCGCAAGATTGATAAATCTAATATTTATATTTTATTTTATTAACACTTAAATTTATTATACTTATTGTTCAAATGAAAGGAGTTAAAGTTACTCAACAAATATAATTGTAACTAAATATACTTACAACAAAATAAAAAGAAAAAATAGAAGCCAACTAAATAGTTCAAAAAATTTGGTCTTTGTATTTTTGCATTCGCAAGACTCATAATATGGTTGAATGGATTTCTAGTAAAAAGGTAATTTGGCAACAATTTAATTAAAATTAGTAAATTTTACTGAAGTAGAGTTGCACAATTTAGTGAATCGTAAGGTTTGTGAACACATCAGTGTCACATTCTCCATCGACAGAAATGTATATTAAAATTGTCATTTTATAAAAAAATGGATTAAAGGTAGGAACCACTGTCCTTTATTTATTTTTTAATTTCTTCTTTTCAAGAATGAAATCTTCTCCAAGCCACATGTTTCGAAACTCGTAATTATATTATTATATCGGTATATGTTTGTATTCAGTCCTTTTCAACGTCCCACACCTTGCAAGTGTGGCTTCACTATGACATATCTTTCAAAAACTTGTTAGGATCTCTCTTACAGGCAGGTTTCCTCACGATGCTTTCCTTCACAGTAAGACAAGTGTTAACCTTGTAGGAAATTATTCGCACATGAAAATATCATAGCTGCGAGACCCAGGAACGCCTATGTTATACGTAAGTCATACATATACCTAATATAGGTAATCTCGTCGTAAATTTCATTGTAATAAATTTTCCTTGTTCCAAATCTTGCCAGATAATGAGTCTCCGTTGCGTAATCCTATTACAGTTAAGTCCAGTTAAAAATTGAGAGCCTGCTTGGGACTTGTTTTACATTCATTCCAATTTATTTTAAATGTCTATAAATCTATCTATATATATAAAAATGAAACCCGTTTTCCGTTGTCACGACATAGCATGAAAACGGCTTGACCGATTTGGCTAATTTTGGTCTTGAATTATTTGTGGAAGTCCAGGTAAGGTTTTAAAGGTGAATAAATATGAAAGTTGTGCGGAAAAAAAGGAAATTAAAAAAAATCTTTATAACATAATGGCGTTTGACGTATCATGTTATTACCGATGCCATGGTGCGTGCAATGGTAATTAAATCAGCGAATACATACTGGGAGGTGCGAAGTGAATGTTGTTTTGCGAATGCGTAATAAAACATTTCACTTAATTTATATGTGGACAGAACAACGTCTGTCGGGTCCGCTAGTAGAAAATAAATGTAATCGTTACAAATATCGTTAAGTGCAGAAATAGATTTATAATATATTAAAACGGCCTAATCGATCCTTCTTCATTTTTTTATTTTTATCCTTTGACTTAGATTTTGAATATTTGTCGTTATTACACGTATAGGTATAATATAATGTAGTTAGATCATAGCTATTGAAGTTTACAACATTCCCTCTTTTTAGGTTCCGTAAGTGACGGCTGCGATGCAATTTTTAACTTTGTATTAAAAGGACTGATAATCATATAATTAGGTATATCATTCCTATAAACATATTTTTGTTATATTTACCATTAAAGCCCTAAAATAAATAATTACGAGTATTTACTGCAATTACATTTCCCTGTTTCTACAGGCAATATATTTTTGCGAAAGCAGTTCTAAATTCCTTTATTCGGGCATAATACTTTCTCTCTTTTTGAAAAAAATCAAAGTAGTGTTCAGATATACGTAGGTACTGTAGTTATGAATGAAATTAAAATTCGGGTCACTGGCTAACTCATAGTCCACATCGCACAATCTCTTAAGCCAAGAAAGTATTTCTAAAAAGTCCACTTCGAAGTGGATGAAAGGAACATATTTTGCTTTATACATATATACCGTTTTTGCCATTCCCTGTCTAAGTGGTAAATGGAGATTTGATATTTAACTATGTAAATGTGTACGAAATGTTATGCTCTTATTTAATTTTTTACAGAACATGTTCAACAATGCAAAAAATTTTGTCCGCTAAATTTTTTATAATATGGCCTGAAGTCTGAACGTTATCAAAGAATAGAAGCTAAAAGAAATGTATTAAAATAACAAATTGAGTCGTTTATTTTTATAACGTCATGCTATTTTTATATTCAGGTTTTTAAGCTATTGCATAGCTTTTATCGCGGGCTTTGAGCGTGGTGACCGAATCAAGAAATTCCGTAACGAAAATAAAACCTAACACGGCCCACTCCAACTAATGTTTTAGGACCTTATAGACATAGTAAATTTTTACTATAAATTATATTAGGAATGTTTATTAAATAGACTCGAGAAGTACCTATTAGTAAGTTTAGATCGTAAGTCCTTAGTAATAAGGTTTGTTTTCTGTAATTGTTTCGAACCTATAACCCACCTTACATCCACTGAGCCACAAGATCTTAAAAATTTTTCTGTTTGTTTTATTTTCAACCGATTTCCAAAAGGAGGAGGTTATCAATTCGTCTGTATGTTTTTTTTGTGTAAGATATAGGTAACAAAGACGACCGAGTGTATACCTTCCCCCTTAAACCCCCCCCCCCCCTTTTTCCTAACCCAAAAGCCTATTTCCTTCCTAAATCTCGTCATCTCCAATCGTCTTCCAACGAAAACAATAGCATAGCTTTGCCGCGGCAGTCCCCGAGTGCCACACGTTTATTTTTTAAATTTTTCTGCTACAATTGCAAGCGGAGACCACCAAGGGTTACATAAACTAGGTTATGTAAATATAATTATTTTTATATAGATTTCTTAATTATCTTGATAATTTAAGCTTTATAAAGTTAAATTCTAGATAAGTACCTAAAAGTTTAGATACTGTATAGATACTCGTACACTTGGTATTTAATGTGTGATGTGACTTTGCCAACTAGATATATTAAATTGTATTCGGAAAACAACTGTAAATATGTATAAAGGCGCCCTCGTTTACTTACGCTTTTCTGCTTTTCAAGGAAGCTTTTTGCACGTAACTAATATGTCACGAAAATATTTAATGTAACGGGAAAAAGTAAACTCTATGACCCATAAACTATTCGTCACTCTGTTGATTCCTGAAACAAGGAGAGCCCAATAAACATTATTATTGTAACGAAATTGTAACACTAGCGACTAACTCTTAATCCGCTCGTATAAGTCCCTAGATTCTTTAGAATAAATTTTTTAAAAATTAAATATTTTCCCGCTGTAAAATATGCACTATATGTAAACCCGAATGTAAAGCTGATGATGATCTGATGATGATATGATCATTCAAATTTCATCAAAATCCGTTCAGCAATTTTTTCGTGATCTGGTCCCAGACAAAAAATTTCGAATTCTAAAAAATTTTGTTTCGGTTTCTGTAAATATAATAATGACTATTTAAATAAGATTTTCCAAAAAATATTGTACAAATTCGACTTTTTTAGACTTTAAAATATACTCAGAAAATATTTTTATACGGACAAAAATGATAATACAGACGGTAGATTATTTTAGACATTTAGTTTCAGAAATTGGACTACACGAGCCACTACACTACAAGTTGACGGCAAAAATATGCTTCTACATAACTCATACTATGTATCTTATGTAAATGTGTAAGACCAATGTTATTCACTTGTAAGCAAGAATTAAACGCTTCCCACAATATACATAATTGCGGTACAGTCAGCTTCAAACAATAACTTAGATGCTTTCATGAGTAAAATACCTCATTTTCCTAAATTGCCCCTGTTATATGAATATTGTATAAGTTTCTATATTTCTTGAGGGCCTGGTAATATGTTTCTGAGACTTCTCGTTAAAGTCTATTGTGGTAAATTGATTATATTGTATGTTATAAAGTTTATATGCTTTTTAAATTAATTATAATTATTAACTTAACTAATCATAAGGATTAGTAAGGACGAAAAACAATATATTTTTTTAAATATTGTTATAAAATCGATTTTATTATGATTTTAATATTTATACTCTATCTAGTAAAAAGTAGAGGCTTATTTTTTTCTGTTATTCATTTTCAATTGTTAAATTGAGCTAAACAAATTTGAAACTATCTATTAATTTAAATATCAATAAAAGTGTTCATATTTACCGTGAACGTGAAATTTTATCACACTGAAAATTTACGGACTTTTAAGTTTCCATTGTAAAAAATAATAACTTTTTAAGTTAAGCTGTAAAGCTAGTTCACGATAAAATTTCTGTTGGCGTGTGGCTTTATTGCCCGACTAAACGAATCTTCGAATGTCAATTCTAAGTTCTCGAAAGTCTAAAATATGCTGAAAGTTCGTGTGAAGTACTATTGATTTTTGTGTCTAAACAGAAAGGAAACTAGCACAACGGCTAGAACGTGAGATGGAGTACCGCGGCTCACTAACACAATATTTCGCCCGCATACGTATTGCCAGTGATGCTTGCTACGTACGAATAAATATCCAACGAATTGTTTTCTATCCACAATTGGCAGGCCTCCGTGATAAACGGTTGCAACAACATGAAAATCTACAAACTAAACGCGACAGCCTCCATCTGATATATAGATATTGGGTGGTCCTTTATATATATATTTAGAAACATTTTGTATATAAAATTTTATATACAAAATGTAATATTATATAAATATTATAATTATATATAAATATTATATAAATAGTTATCGTACAAGATGCCTGTATAAAATGGAAGCCCATATGGCAGCGACTTTTCATCCAATGCTAAATTTAATATCAATTGAAGATTAAATTTCTTGAACAAAAAGGGTAATGTCGGCAAAGGCAGACTAAATTAGGCAGATAAGTGTTCTCACAGCGAACAGCACGTGCTACGTTGCGACGAAGATATCATAAGTACATTTTCAATTCTAGGAGAGATTTTGCCAGGTGCGCTCGTTAAATTGACAATAACTTAAACAAAGTGATTTTAAATATAAAAATAGTATTTTAGTAACTTTTACATGTTATGTAATGTAATTTAGTTAAGTTATGTTGTGAAGATTAATGAATTATGAAAACTAACACCCACACTCATAGTCACTTGAACCATTAAATCGTTCTTTAGTATGATGATTCTCGACTTAATGATTCATTAAGTGACTATGAGTGCGGCTGTTAACTCAAATCTTTTAATATTGTCAAATATTAAAAGATTTGTGAGTTTTTAACTTAATAAAGTCTTCCTTAAAATATTGACGTTCAGTCACGTTGAGTCAGTGGTAAGGAAGTCAATATTTCTGTTCACATTTTTGTAATGAGTTGAGAGCATGATGAAAGAATCATCATTTTTTGTGTCAAGTGAACCAATCGCAGTCAAAATAGCTAAATCAGTACAATAATATATTTTAAATTTTAACTTTAATATAATTTAAAATTTAAACCAACTACACGTTAATTTAATTAAGTAATTGTGCATTCAACTATAATATACTATGTAATTGATGGTTATATAAACAATATAAAGTTTAATTATATTACCTACTAATTAGTGGCCTACGTACGCTCCACTGAAGCTCGGGCATCCGGTCTTTTGCATATCATGTCTGGTATTCGTATTTATTTCAATTCCAGGATTTAATTCTAGTTAAAGTACGTACATTTTACTTAGTTATTTCATTTCTGAAAAACATTGCTTACGTCTAAAATTCCGATTTTCCGTAGAATAATAATTTCAAATTATTAAAATTTTAAACTAGGCTGAAAAACAAAATGGGGAAGTACCGAAACATAACGAAGGCTACAGGAATCTATTTAAATTGAAATCTTGTTTTCCTCTCTGTCAAGAATGTTACGATTTAAAATATTTAATTATTGCTTAATTTGACTTATGTTTCTAAGTATTTCGTCAGTTAAAACATATTTTATGATTTCATAATGCTGATCGATATAATTACCTGTCCTTTACTATCTTTTACACGCTTCTCCTAAAATTATTCCTATAGAGTGTGCAAAAATACATTTAGAGCTTGTAGAGTGCAACGAGTATCTAGGGGGTTAACTTCAGTCAAACTTTGCACTCTTTGTTATAAATCCATTAAAATCTCCATTCGCAGTTATTTAAACACACCCGACTAAGTGAAAATTCGTTCAAACATTATAATATTTTTGGACAAAAATCGTACATACTCGTATTTTTAAATAATAGCCACTAACCTCTAACATTTATAATGTACCTTATACACTTTTAAACGTCCCACTGCTGGGCACGGGCATCCCTTCGTGGGAGGGAATAGGCACCACATTGACCAAGTGCAGGACGGCGGACTTTACTTCACCGTAAGACAAGTGATTATCATATTGGAAATTAATGATTTTCACTTGAAAATATTAGACTTAAATATTTGAACCTCCTTCACTGCTTTATTATATTCTACTCGTATATATAACACTGTTATTGTCATTAGGTAATGGAAATACGGCAAAATACTTATAGATTAAGATCCCAGAGCGTTCTGACATAACTTATTTTCACATGGATGAAACCTTCACGACTTAGTAGCGTCTAGTATACTTTTAAATACCTGCCTACTTGTGAAGCTTGCCCTGTGACACCTGGGCAGGTACCAGGTGAGAAAGGTAACTAAAAATATGAGTTATCTTACTTAAATTTGTATGGCTGATTTTTATATATATTTTGTAGAATATTATTCTAAACTAGAATTATAAAGTGTCAGACACTTTTCATGGACCAGAGCTTTTGTCAGACGCTTTAAAGCTGGACAAAAAATTAATGAACTTTACTTATTTTTTCATGTCTGACTTTTAAATATGTTATTCAAGTAACTATTACAAAGTTATATTTCATCAGTCAGACAAATTCGAGTGACCAAACATCCCCTAAACACAAAAATATTCAGCCGGGAGTGCGAGCGCGAGAGCACTATGCGCATGGGTCTCAGAGTAAAAAATTGAAATGTATTGAAAATACTTAGGTACTAATTTCAATCCAAGATTTTTGCATCCTTATTTCAATAAGATCCCTTATAAAAAAAAAGATTTACAAAAGATTCAACCCATGCAAAATGTATATCTATATATTTATCAAGTTGAATCTTTTTTTCTTTAAAAAAAAATGTCAGTTTGACTGTGACTGTTTTACAAGAAAACCAATAGACTTATGAAAAGAGAATTATGAAATTGAGTATAGTCATAGGGGGTATCAGTACTGCAGGATTTGTTATTTCTGAGAAATCATATCAGTACTCAACAATTATTATGTAAAAAAATGTTCTAAAAACGCATTCTACACACCGGAAACCAAATTCTTAGATTGAAATTAAATATATGACTGGATACGTTATAACTCATAGTATATATTTCTGACAACTGAGATATATACCTGAAGTAACAAGAATCCTATATATTGACCCGAATAACCAACTAAGATTATACCAAATTTCATCATAACGTGTCCAGTGATTTTCTCGTCACAGACAGACAAACAGACAAAAATTCTAAAAACTATATATTTATTTGGCCTCTGTATCGATAATAATGACTATTTATTTATTTATTTACTTGTTTATGTAATGGATAAAAGAATAATATAATAAGATTTTTAATTTAAATATTTAATGTACAGATTCGAATACATTAGAATTTTATTATAATACTAGCAAATCATCAAAATCGGTCCAGCCATTTCAGATATATATATTCTTTTGACAGATAACACATCTAGATGTGAACTTAGATTACTATGTTAAAGCATAAATCTATAGGCGTGACTGTTCTTCAGTAAAGTGTACCACAAAACGCTCTGGTTGTGGGATAGTGTTTGTATAATAAATAAAAGATTGTATGATATAAATAAAAGATTGTATGTTTGTTCTTTATGCATTTCTAAACTATATATTCTATCTGATGAAATTTTGGTAAGGTCTTCTAAGGACGCCGGGGGTATTGACCAAAAAAAATTAACTTTGTTTGTATCAAATAAATATAAGAATTTGCACAGGTTTTTTAATTTTTTAATTTTATTTTTAATTTACATGTAGTTATTTAATAGCATTGAGGGAATATGTTGGTAGGAATATAGTTTTATAGTAATAGTAACATAGGTGTTCATTTTAAGCTAAATTCTAACTTCCTATTCTCTAATCTACTATTGTTTCCGCTATATTTACACAATGCACATATCAGTAGGTGCTTTACTTTACGAATATTTTTATTAATTTATATTCTGTAGGTACTTCAGGTGTGTATATATTTTTGTGTTTGGTCACTCGAATTTGTCTGACTGATGAAATATAACTTTGTAATAGTTACTTGAATAACATATTTAAAAGTCAGACATGAAAATATAAGTAAAGTTCATTAATTTTTTGTCGAGCTTTAAAGCGTCTGACAAAAGCTCTGGTCCATGAAAAGTGTCTGACACTTTATAATTCTAGTTTAGAATAATATTCTACAAAATATATATAAAAATCAGCCATACAAATTTAAGTAAGATAACTCATATTTTTAGTTACCTTTCTCACCTGGTACCTGCCCAGGTGTCACAGGGCAAGCTTCACAAGTAGGCAGGTATTTAAAAGTATACTAGACGCTACTAAGTCGTGAAGGTTTCATCCATGTGAAAATAAGTTATGTCAGAACGCTCTGGGATCTTGGTATATTAGACATTCTTTAGGTTTATATTTCATACTTTAGAGCAATGGAGTATGGATATCTAATTATTCTGAAGAAGCATTATATTCAAAATATTATTATAATATATTTCATAAGCTTACTACAGAAAATATTAGATTAAATTCTATTTCGCCTTTCTAGAATTTATTATTACCTACTTTCGACTTACTCTCACTTTGCTTGGGTACGTTTTTTATAGAGAATATTTACTGTAAGAATACCTTATTAGGTAGTATTCCTGTTATTGCGAACCTATCGGTAGGTCTTTTTAAAACTGTTTTGGTACGAAATTTTATCAAGCTCAGAGACTCGTAACAGACCGATAAATAATTTTTATCTGTTAAAAAAAGTTAAATCAAATAAGTGTTTTAACTATCTTCTAAAATATTAATTTTAATGATAAAGAACAACTTTGATCTACATTAAATTTTATATTGCTTAAAATACCTTCGTAAAAACCATTAAATTTTCGCAATATTTAAAAGATAAAAGTAGTTATCTATAGGATATGTATATACCGTGTAAGTACTATGTCAGATTAGTCTGTAGACCTTTTTAAGAATATCAAATAACGTATATTTGGATGTATTTCGTAAAGTTTAGCCGACGTTAGCAATGTTAGCAAAGTATGCTTTATCATTTTACATCATAATAAATCTTTGAAATTCTCAGCTTTTCTCAACTATTATATGCATCTTTTAAAGATATGAATTTTTCGAAATAAAGTTTGTAAAATAGTGAAAACCGTACCAAAATGATTTAGAAGACAAACGTAACGAAGAAAAAAGTGACTTTGCTTTCTACAATGTATAAGTAAGCAAAGTATAAAAATTAAAAAAAATATTAAGCCGCTAAAAATCACTTTTCTGGATTCAGCAAAATTAAAGTAGAGATGAAAATAGTTACGGTTAGTTTATCCGCAAATTTTTAACACTCAAAAGTTTTAGAACCCACTATGCAAATATAGAAGTATTCTTATGAGAGCAAACCAATCAGATTTATATTCTCGCTAGCTTCTTCTGGTGATTCTACCTGCATTGAATACATTATCTACTCGTAGGTACTTATATCAAAAGTTCAATTTGTTAGTGTTGCGCATGATAATAAGTGTAAGACACTTTTTGTTCATTTTGATATGTTAAATAGATTTAAAATTTTAATGTCTAGCTACTAGCCAAGTGTTATAAAAAAAGGAAATGTTTTAAATAAGTCATCTATATCCAATCATATTCGCAATATATTTCATTATATGTACCTATATTCTTTTCAAATATCCACAGTTCATTTCACAAATTACGTGTGTAGAGTATCTAGAACCGATTGCTGGTTCGGGATTTTCTAGAAACTATTCAGTTGTGACACTGGCTTACCTTTGATAAAACGTATTGAGTAAGGCAGCGACTGAAGCATATCGGTTAAACTACGTTCTGCATAATAACTGTAATGCTGCTAAGTAATTAGAGTCTTTTTCTTTATCTCTACAATATTAAAAAATATATTATATAAATTGTTAAAAGTAACAAATTAGAGAGAGAATTACTTTTTCATTAAAAATTTCGGCTAACAATGATGAATAACATCTAATATATAAAAATCTCGTGTAACAGTGTCTGTTATCGAACTCCTCCGAAACGACTCGACGGATTTTTATGATTTTTTTTTGTATATAATTGGCAGGTCTAAGTATTCTCAGGTAGTAGTCTCTTTTTTATTCTTCTAGGTGTTAAGGGTGGTCGTCTCCAGACTTTTAATTTTTTTATATTTAGACCAAATTTTATTGTTTTATGATTCAGCATCAAAAAATACTTATAACCCTAAATTTTCAACCTTCTACCAATAATTCTTATTTTTTAATAGTCATAAGACCGCGAGCGGAGCCGCTGGAATTGCTAGTAATTATATACAATTAGAAATGATATACAAACATACATACATATGTGACTCATTTATCCATTTAGTATGAAGTATATTAAATCAACTTTAATTAAAAACATTCTTTGCACATCTAAACCTAATCTACCTATAATAACTTTTACATTTTGAGATAGAGAAATTCTATCTTACAGTACAGTTATCTATTTCGTAAATGTGCAAGCGAATAGAGTTAATCAAAGCATAGTATTAACAATTATGTTGTATTGCACGGCATTTGATCATTAAAGTAGAGAATTTTTTTCATATAATGGGTGACTAAGACTGACTGTGTATTTATTATAATACTTCGTATCTCTCTCGAAGATTATTACGTTTACATGCAGCAGACGCCAGATTGTTGTAGAAGTAAGTATTTATTTTTACGTATTATTTCTAAATTCTTTTAAAAGTTAGTTGGCTAATATACAATAAGCCAGGATGGCCAGTCACTGAGAATAACAGCGAAAGCTAGATGTGCGCAGGATATTGTATTCAATCCTTTTTCAACGTCCCACTGCTAGGCACGGGCCTCCGTTCGATACGAGGGGGATTAGGCCATAGTCCACGACGCTGGCTAAGTGGCTAAGTATGGGTTTGCAATTGTTTTACGAAAAATATTAAGTATGATAAGGTAAAATAAAGTAATGAAGTAATAAAAAAAAGCACATAATTCTTTTTAATTACGTTGAAAAACCTATATTTTTCCTTTCATTATAACATTAATGAAAATTTAGACAAAAAAAGTCTCTAATAATTATCATTAAAAGTGATGAATTGTCCGTGTAAGCTGCTTACTCTTATTTATTAGTAGGTACATTATGTTTTCGTTAGGGCTTTAGAATAACTAGGGTTCCAAAAAAGTGTGCTTTTGTGTTAGAAATAAAATTGCAAAAATGCTTTTACTTCTAATTCAACTTGCCTTAATAACAAAATTTACAATTATAATGTCTTTCTGTAACTTTAATCTATTTAAACGGCAAAACTACCTTTTTTAATATCGGGCGAGGTTGTTCCATACCTAATAAGAGAGTGATGATGAGATTTGGAAATAAAAAAGTAAATTCTTTAATAATTAATTAAAAGTACAACATTTCAAGGTAAGGTGTGTTAATAAAAAAATATTTTAAAAATAGATAGCATTTGGCTTGGAATTGCCGCAGCTAGCTCCGGTGCTACTTTAGAAGTATTTGGCATCACCGAGAAGTGATATTCGTATGCATGGCAATCAAATACTCTTCGCGAGCTTTCGACGTTGCTAAATAACTCAAAAGTTGGCTTTGAGCAAATTTTTAATTATTTTACTTTTTGATTACTTAGTACAATTTTCTTTAAGATTGAAACGAAATTATTGGTAGTTTAGTCAAAAATGTTAACCTTTTTATTGATTAATACAACGTAAAGGGAGGAAAATGATTAGGCGGCTTAGCTGAAGCATATCTTAATACTGTTTTGTTTTGATAACTGTGATATTAACTGTATACTTATATGGTGAATATTTTGCAGTTTAAATAATCTTACGTTATACTCGTATAGTAGTATATAGACTGTTTTTTTTTATTAATTTTACTGTCTGCCCGTCAAAAGAAAGAGGATGGATTCATTACATTGACAGTTGGAAAATGAGTTAGATTAATATTCGATAACAATTGGAATTTTTTGCCCGGCGAAAACATATTCTGCCAAGTGTATCATCACCAAAAACGTTGTAACTATTATAAATTTATCTGATAATAAAATAATGAGATATATAAATTGGCATTAATTCAACTATTCGAAGCGTGGGTGTTAGTATTAACAGGTTAATTAATAAATATGTACCACAAGGGATTCAAAATATTTTATACTATCAAATCTGCCTCGCGTTGCTCGGGTTCGTCCGTAGGGACCTTTTTGGCATAAAATTTTTACATACTTTCAATGTCTTACTTATTTATATGTAATCAAAAGCCTAAAAAATAAGTTTCAAGCTTCTAGCTTTAAAAATGATGCAATTTCCATACAAAATTTTATCCCCTATTTCAACCCTTTACATCCCTTTTGTCACCTTGAAAAGTAGCATATGTCCTTTCTCAGGCTCTAAATTATCTGGGTACCAAATTTCATTAAAATCGGTCCAGTAGTTTATAAGTTTTTTCGTTACATACAAAAATACAAATCTTTCCTCTTTATAATATTAGTATAGATATATTAACTTGTTAGTTCGCTTTAAAACTACCATCGTATTACAATAGTCATCAAAATTCGTCGATTCATATTTTTTTTATGTTTTATAAATTATGGTTTTGTATCTCGCTTGAGTGAACACAACATTAGAAAATTAAAACGAAAGTAACAGATACCTCAGTATACTAACAGATATTTGCATCAGCCTAGAATCTAGTTTTTAATAGGAATTTATTTATTTATTTACAAGATATGCCAACAATACATTGTACCTACATTCTAAATTATATCAATGAAAATTATTATTATTAATGATGTGTTTTTTTAGGCATGTACACAACATTGATTATTATATTTCCGACTTTAAAATATTTAAACATCTTATACACAATTTATTAATAATACGGTTATATAAAACAATTTTAGGGCTTCAGTTATTTTCGGAAACGTGTACTGTGGTGGCACCAACGCAGCACAGATGGCACGCAATATGAACAATGTGCAGCAGCAGTAAACAATCGTTTTTAGTTTTATCACTTTCATTCTGAAAATTTTGATTCATCCGGCTTTCCTACAAATAAAACGAGCTTTTTACAGATGATTATTAGGATAATAAAATTCAATTCAATCCAAATTTTTCATAAAGAAAAGCATTTTTTAAACTACAGTGTCATAAGTAAGAAGTAGTTGCATAATTCCTTGTAATATTTCTAATTCAAACTTTATACTTGTCATGCTAGTTCTAAAATATAAAAACTCAATTTAGCTAATTGGAAAACTTATAACCGTTTTGTGCTGAAAAGAATATATCCACTTGATTTCGAGCAAAAGATCCAAACCATATAAGTATTATGTTCTGTAGTTTTTAAAGGTAACATGAACTATATTATTATTTTAATAATTAACTTCATAATAATTATCTCGGCTTGTTTGTTTGTTCGGCTAAACTCCGAAACGTCTGGACCGATTTTGATGGGACTTTCACTGACAGGTGATATTATAACGAGTAACTCAGGCTACTTTTGTTTTAAAAAATAATGATTGATTGTCCGCTCAAAACATGAAAACATACTACTAGTAAACAACTATCAGATCAATAACTCCAGGCTGCCTTTTAGATAATGTCATATTTATAAAGTTAAAAATATACTAACTATTTGTTATGAATGGGAATAACTAGAACGACAGCACAATCTTAACGTGTCAATTTTTTTATTTTTTATTGTTGCTGGCACAGTTATGATGCCAGAAAGGTGTATAATGAAATTCTAACTAAGTCGAAAAACATTTAGGATATGTCTTTACTGTGAAAAAACGGTCTCATCTTTGAGAAATCCATATATCCGCTATAAAAAACGATAGTAATAAATATTATATTCTATCGTTCTTTTAAAATATGCTTTACAATGTATGCGATTATTATCATTCTGAATTTAGTTATTAGGTATCAGGTTATGAATAACAACACATTCTTAATATTAAAACCTTTAAAGATACAAGACGCCGCTACAGCGCTTTAGCACATACTCGTAGGTAAGTACAGAGCGTGCCAAATTCCATAGACATTAAGTTAAGCATTATAGGCCAAGATTCATCTAGTAAACATGTTTGACCTTAATATTTCAGTATGATGTGAGTATTAGCTAAAAAGATTAGGTAAGACAATTGAAATTTACTGTTTTATATGTCTTCAGACCTTTTTAACGTCCCACTGCTGGGCACGGGCCTCCCTTCAATATGAGGGGGATCAGGTCATAGTCCACCGCGCTGGCCTAGTGCGTGTTGGTTGGACTTCACATGTCTTACGAAAACTTACTGAGTTTTCTCAGACATGCACGTTACCTCACGATGTTTTCCTTCACCGTAAGACAAGTGGTAATCATGGTAGAAATGATTCGCACATGAAAATATCAGGTGCGCGACCCGGATTTGAACCCTCATCACTCGGTTATACTAGCGAGCGCGTTACCCCTAGGCTACCACTGCCTGTTTTAATATACCTACCTTACTATATTTTAATTAACTATATTTTTATATTTATTATTTTTTTAGTCGGCCATACTAATTATTTAAATAGATGTTATTATACGAGTAAATCGCACATTACAGCCCGCCCATGACGTGTTATATCGTTTATGGTGCACTTCTTTTTTTATTTTATTTTCACTTCGCTATAAACTCGCATTATTTATATTGCCTTGGATGATCAAAATTGCTTTCATAATGTCCAAGAATTTCTGGTTGTATATTGTCTCGTTGCTTATGGTTTCTATCATACATGATACAATGATAATAAAGATTGTCCAATACAAGGTAATTTTTGATAAAACAGTTACTAATTAAACCAAGATTAATACTGTAAACCAGCCAACAAAATTAAGGCTTATAGTTACTATTCGATCATCGAATTTACACATTGAATCGAAGTATTTACAAGATTACCGTGACGACTTGAACTATTAGGTATTTATGTAAGCATGTATTATTTAACTCGATTTATAGGTGAAAGCAAAATTAATTAAGTCAAATGTTAAGATATACTTACATATCATTATCTTTTATTGTGATAAGTAGCAGGTGTACACAAACACTCTTTCTACTTAAAATCAATTCAGTTAAGTAGATACTTTCTTATAACAAATAAATAAACTACTACTCGTACTTATATTCCTTCACTTAAATTAAAATAGAAAATTTAAATTACTGCGATAAAGCGCGGCGCAATCCGCAACTTCGAAAAGTTTGTAATTTCAAAACGCAAATCCAGCGATATTCTTCCAACGTTCAAAATAATTACAAGGTTTGTAAATCCTATTTACTTTTGGTTATTAAATTGTTTGATTATCTTAAGATTAAAGCAAGTTTAAATTACTAAGTAAAAATATGTACCTAATTAATTTAATATTGCAGGTAATATTATAAACCAATAGGTAAATTTTATTTTCCTAATAACTCTCGCACCCACGATACTACTAGAGATTCTAAGCTCTGAAATTCAGTGCAAAATTGCAACACTACTGAGTATGTATTATTCAGTTACTAACGATGCCGGCCAAGCAAACAAATGTTTTCTCGCAAATTTTTCACGTAAGTACATTTAAAAGAAATATTACCTTGGATACTAGAATATAAAATTGTAGTTCCCGTAACTATAAAAGCCTGCACTTCACCTAGGACTTAGAAAACAATATAGAGAAAGTTGATATTCAAAAATATTTCATTAACATTAACTTTTTTACAATTTTCAATTAATTTCATGATTTATTATTAGATTGATCTTCCATATACGAGAAAATGATTTATTTTAATTCAGTACAAAATAATGTACCCTTACAAACCGACCTCATTAATAGACTTCTATACGAACGTTACTTACTATAAGTCTTCCTGGTAACCATCATAAAATAGATCGTTAGGAACCTACTATCAAGAACACTAAAGAAATCTTTAACAAAATCTGTGACATATTTTCTTTTTAGTATCAATCTCTTTATGAAATATTGTATAGAAACACTATATTTTATTATATTACTTGTAACTTCCATATAATTCAGACATGAAACTTAATACTTTAAGTTTTTATTAAGTAACCGCATTATATTAAGTTTTTTTCATTAGCTACCACTAATTTAATAACTAAAACGTCGTCAGTCAAAAATTAGTACTTTTACAACGCTTCATTAGTCATTATAAGTGAAGCTGTAAGAAATTAGTTAATTGTTACCTTCAAAGGTAGATTTGAACAAATAAGTAACAAACTAGTATTAAACTATATAAAATGTTTTATCAACAACAAAACTTCAGAAGTTAAACAATAAAACTCAAGCTTAGAAACTAAAACTTACGGCAATCTACATAGATTAAACCACATTTCAAATGACGTCTTATAAAGGTAACCGCAGGATAAGGATATCTCAGCACGTTTGGCAGTTATGACGACTAACATATTGCACACGGCTATTATCACTTATTTTCCTTATAATACTCCATTTTGGATCTAATAGGTTTGGTAGCTTAGCATGTACAGCTGCAGGTTCAGAGCGAGGTCCTGGATTCAAAACGCGTTTAGGGCAAAATGAAATGTTCTGTCACGAAATTCTTAGTAACAGCGTCGAGTTGACGAAGTTAGAACACATTAACCGTCATCAAATTGTCCTTTCATAGTACTTTGAAAGTGTAATAGAATAAATGTGTTTCCCACAAACTAGAGCACTACAAAAGGTCCGGCGCAGGTTATTAACCACAAAATTAGCCGGTCTGGGCTAAAAAGGTCAAATAGAACTTATGTTGTAAACAAAAATGAACACAGTTAAAATATTTTAAATGTAGTCAGTAAAAATTTGATATTACTAACTATATGTACCCAGTTCTCCCACAAATCGTTAGAACGCAAATAATATATCTAAAACGCAGTTAAAGTAAAAAAGATAAATATTCTAAGCATCGCCCAGTAACATAACTAAATCCATTACTAGTTTATTAAAAAATATATAATGTACTGATAAATTATACAGAACTCCCTTAAATAGGCACGCATCAGCACATTAGCAATAATGATGGATAGAAATCGCACATCTACATCGGGTCGCAGTTAGTCCCTACGCTCACATACGTGGACGTAATACCACATGTGAAGGTAATTGATGATCGTCGATTAAGTTAATTGATGAGCGATAACCGACGCAATATTTTAGCTGTAAAATTTACAATTTGAGATTCATTCCATTATTGTCTTTTTGATCTGTAATCAATTGGACGGGTAGGTAATTAAATGTACATAAATATTACAATAATATAAAAATATCGTAATAATCAACTATGATGCAAGGAAATAAAATACTCTAGGACTTGAAAAAATAAATTTGATAATAAGTAAACCCAGGTTTGATTTATTCTAAATTTACCCCATCAACTCGATAGTGGAACTGACATAATATGGTCGAATAAATATAATAATTTTTAAATTAATTTTATACTAATTTAACATTAATATAACGCATAAAAGATTTGAATAGATAGGTTATTTACCTATTAATGACAAGTGAAATGTTCGTGGGGGATAGCAAACTCCGATACTCAGAATCTGAATTTCAGAAATACGAAATCAATTGAAAGCTACTTTATTACTGATCACTTTCAAAACCTTTGCGTACTTTTGTTCTGATTAAAATGAAGAAAGCTTATCTAATGTTCTGGCCTGAGCTTTAAGCGAAACGATTGCGGATGGCGCAGAGCTGAAGTTCATAGCAGCGGTACTCGTACCGACAGAAATATATAATAATAGGGGTTAAAGTATGGAATTGCCGTTATATTGTAATAGGTACTTCGAATTGACATAGATGATGATGTAATACGAGTATGTATTGTGTACGAAAATATGTCATGCGAATTATTAGCCAACACTTGAGCCAGCTGCTTGAGAAGAGGAAGAAAAACAAATCAAACCATATACCTGCGATATAATGATGGACTAAATGAATCCTATTTTCTAGATTAATACTATGTTCTTTAGAAGCATGATAACATATTCCGTAAAATTTTTACACTTAACTATGCAGAACTATTTCTAAATAGTCGACAATATACTGTATTATATTTACGAGAGTAACATGTCTAATGAATGAAATTTCCTCATTCTCAGAGCGGAGGCGAACTTACGTCGAGATGAAAATACGGTGGTTTGTGCCTTGCCACGCCGTGCCGCCACCAAATTACAACTTCGTAACTTTTCTAACTCAAACGTAAATTCGGGAACGGCCTTTCTATCTAATACCCTTATAAACTTTTATTTCTTATTACTATTAATGACCCGCTTTACAAATATTTTGTTTAATACTGGCAGTACCCGCGGCTTCGCCCGCGTTTGTGGTTTCAAGCCCGCTAGAAAAAAAAGTAAAAAAAGTATCCTATGTTACTTCTAATACCTCCAAGAATATGTGTACAAAGTCTCATAATGATCGGTTAAGTAGTTTTCGCGTAAAAGCGTAACACACAAACTTATATTCACATTAATTATAATAGTATAGATATACGAGTACCTTAATAGATTTATAGAACTCATAGATAGACTGTGAAAATCAATGAACACCATAAACATTATGATATATCACAGTGACAGTGTCTTTGTGTAGAGATTTTTACTGTTAACTATTTTCATATCATATCGCTTATTTAGTCATTCTTACCTAACTACCGTAAACACTAAACAGTAATACATCATATATTCATGCAATTCCGTTTAACAATAATTTTATAATATTATAATACTTTGTAAACAAATAACTCAAGAATTGGTAGAAGTTCCTAGAAAATTAATCAATGTGTAGTATGTTTGACGATTATACACGTTGTATAGTAAGAGAAACAACGTCTAATTATATTTAAAAAATACCCTTTTTAAAACAAATACAAAGGAGGGGGCAAGTTGTCCGCAGTTAATGGCTGATATGATGAGATTGTGTAATAAACACTTCTTTAAGAAGCTGCCAATGCTACCATAGGTTTAGTTTAAATTTTTGATCTAGAAAGATTGTTTCGACAATATTATTATTAATTAAAAATAGGGATATCTTTCTGTAATTTTCGTCTTTTTTTAATTTTTACTCAAAAACTTAAGCTTTATCATTCAAATTTTTAAATTGCGTCACGACGGTAAAAAATAGATTTATTAAAACGCTTAAAGCTCCGCATTTTAAGCAAAGCTCGTAGCACCTGAAAGTCTTATGTGAGACTATGATTGATTACACTCTACTTTCAATGTTCTTCTTTAGTAAATAACCTTTAAAGAAATATAAAAATATACCTCTAACGTAGCTTTTCTACTACAACGTCTACAAGTAGTACATGAAAATATATCTTAACGCAATAAACATGGTGGCTAGGGAGAACAGCAAGAATTCCAGCCTCTACTTACTTATATTATACTCACTCGTATCTTTATTGCTTATTCATTAATCATCAGTCTTTTCTTGCACGAAGAGGTTTAGATTTCTTATTTTTTGTTATAACGTATTTATACGATCATCTTACAATTTTTTTGCATATAAAGGTAGGTAATATAGCGATAAAGTTTTGTACAGTTAGGTGTCGCTATATTTTAATGAAAATACTAGTGACTTACACTTGCTTCGCTCGGGTGTGGCCCTAAGTAGTTACTCACACATTACGTCACTACAATCTAATATATAAAAATCTCGTGTCACAGTGTTTGTTATCGAACTCCTCCGAAACGGCTTGACCGATTTTTATGATATTTTGTTTTTATTTGATAGGTTTGAGAAAAGGTCATAGACTATTTTTTATTACCCGACTGCGCCAGAAGGAGGGTTCTTCCGCTAGATGATAAGGGTGGCCCTTTCCAGATTTATTATATTATATTTTTAGACTAAATTTTTATTTTTTAAGATTTGGCATCATAAAATACTGATAAGTGATAACCCTAAATTTTTAACCTTCTACTGCCAATTTCTATGTTTAATAGTGATTAGAACACGGGCGAAACCGCGGCGATTGCTAGTTGAATTATAAGATCTTTATAAGAGAAATGCTTATATATGCATATACTTATTCGCTTCGTTTGCCTCGTGGCTAGTATGTAAGGCTAATACTTAAGTCTTCAGTTCGAGTTCCAGTCGGGCTAAAGTTTTGCACTTTAATAAATTCTTAGTAACACTCGACTAGACCCATCTGACCTCACCAGTAGCTTTAAATTATTATTAGCCATTAAGTTATAAAAGTGAATGCGTTGGAGACTTCATATGTGCACTAAATTAAGTATCTAATTGTTAAATGACCAGTCTCAATTAGATAGACCATATTATGTTCATATATAATCCCGTTACTTATTTTGTTATGGTTATATACCACCAGAACAATAATTAAAGAATAATTAATTTCTGAAATTTGTAATTTATCAAAAGTGTCAAAAGCTCTGACTACATTAAGCGATATTTTAATTTTGGTGATCGTTGTAATAAATGACTACTCATTTCGGCAAAAGACGCAGATCTGTTCTCCGTGTGGTTGTTTGATATGTTAGCATTTGGTTAAGACACAGTCGAAAAGGGAAACGCTGGACGATGTCATCTATACGTATTCCACATGATACTCATATTAACGTACGCTATATACTAAAATAATTTAAAAACAATAAAAGATTTTCACTATTGGTTTTTCAATATGCACATACAATCTAATTGATGGTCGACAATTAAGTTAATTGATGTGCAGTGACTCTGGCAATATACCGAGTTATAAATTTTGCAGCTCTTTTGACTTTAAATATTGTCTATTCGTAACGAATTATTATGCATGCGTAATGAGCCAATTTAATACTTTATTATAATATTTTATTATAACCTATATAGTTAATATTCTATAATATTAATAATTGTATTCGTTAAATGTGCCTTTACAATTAGTTATATAAATAAAAATGATGTGACGAATAATAGTTGATAAGCATATCAAGTCGGAAAAGGTGTACCGATTTAAATAATTTATTCTTTAAAATTTTCTTAACGGTTCCAATAGAGGTTTTAAGATTCAAAATTGAAATGAGTTACTAACGGACTAAGAAAAAATGACAAAACTGTGTTTTATCTTTAGGACATTTTAATAAACTCAAAAATCACAAATTTTATGGAATATGGACTTGACAAAATCTATTCAATGAAAATAATGGCTTCAAATAGAAATAATTTTGAAAGAAGCCAACTATAACAATATCCCCTTAGCTCTCGTAGGCAATAAAATTGTCGGGAACTAGTTTCCTTCAGACCACTAAAATATAAGGTGCAATAATGTAAGTGTCCGTATACGAAAAATATTGCTTTTCCAATACTGTATTACGAGCAGATTCATGGTAAACAACACAAGTAATGTTTTATCTCAAGCTGAAATTGGGAGACATTTTTTTAGATTCGACTAGAAAAAGGTGGAGATTCGTAAGTACTTCGCTCGTTTATTTTGCTTGTGGCACATCATAAATGGTCACACTGTAATTATAAATTATAAGATAATTGTGCACCGATTTAGATGATTCTGAACATTGGTAATGTTCCTTCAAAAACTTCATTGAATATATACCTTTATTTCATTATTTTTTATAAACTATTTTACACAAAAAGCTCTGCCTATTCCTCACTTTCTTTTAACGTGCAAACAAACACACACATTCACATATTTTATTATACCTAATATGTGAATGTGTGTGTGGATGTATGGATATTAAAGATCGCCATTTTCCGTATCAGAGACTTTATTACAATTCAATTTTGCGTTCTACACATTGTTATGTACCAAATATTTAAACAAGTCCGTTTGTTATATTAGTATTATAACTAAGTTTATTGCTTTAGTTTAAGACTAAACCCTTACCTGTCAAAAAGAAAAATGCATGTGATTGGAATTACTAATTAGTATGTACAAAAATCCCTCCGAATTATGCGAATAATTTTGATTAAATATCTTCAACACCTAGTTATTATTATGTTTATTTATAACCGTTGAAAGCAGCCTCCCCGCAAAAGCATAGTACGTAAGCATAGACTTATAGCAACGCGAAATTTTGCGGTGAATTAGAATTTAGAACAGAGTATTAACACCTAGGGAAATGCATTTAAGTTACTAACAACGCGGCGGCGCGCGGTACATACGCTTACGTACTTCAAAAACAGTAGGTAACTACCATCCGTTTATTATATATTAAGTTATAGCACATTTAATAAATAACTTATAATCATATATGTTTAGATTAAATACGCGGTTTCTCTAACACGGTAAATTGATAAAATATGTTGGGACATTATTACACTCAGCGCTATCTAGTTCCGTGGTAGGCTACGAGACTTGTGTTACGAATACTAGATAGTTGATATACTACTACATACATATTATAGATATAAATATCCATGACTGGAGTACATTCATGCTCAACAAATGAATGCCCCCAGCGGGACTCGAACTTGCGACAGCTGGTATAGCAAGTAGGGTTACTACAAACTCTAGTGTAGTATTATCTGTAATTCCTTCATATTATGAAAAAACCAAAAATTGAAGCAACATTAATTTTGTGTGTTTAGGACGATATAAACTAGATAACGAACATTGATTTTCTTGTACAATTTACTTTACTTTCAATTCCCATTTAATGAATTTTCACATTCTATGTGTGATCAAAAGACTGAACAAATATTAAAGTTCCAAGAAGGTATTTAGAGGATTCGCATGCATGCTTGCAAAGCATGTAAAGAAATTCGGGCTTAAAGTAAGAACATCTCAGCCTAGTATATATAGAAGTGTAGGTATTATATTTAGCTATAATAATTCCTTAGAACAAAACTAAATTAAGTAACTACTTTTTATTCATAAAGTATCAATTTATAATTTAATTATCAGTTTTATAAATTCTATACACCTAAGGAAGCTAGTTTTAAAAAAAATATTACTTAAAAACTTCATAATAAATTATAGATACGTAGAAATTGAATGTAATTTTGAAACTTAAATTGTGAATAATTTTTAGATTTCTGATTGAGTGAATCTAGACCCCTTCGCTTTTATTATATTACGAAAGCTCGCAAAGGGACAACATTCTTCGACTTGTTCACAAATAACATCATACGGGTAGCTTATTTTTGCAAAATGTATTAGAAATTATAGTCCACTATATTTTCTTTGATAATCTCTCTTTCTACTTGTGAAAAGTCTATAAAAATACGTACAGTGTTTCTGAGGTAAAATTAAACAAACACAGTCAGCGTGACGATGGTCTTTTATTTTTTAATATTAAGTAGTGATTTTTTTTATTCAATCATAATATATTTAAGGCATCATCATCGCAAACTATCAAATCTTATTTAATGACAACTGTTTTTTCGACAGAAGTATATAAATTTATAAGTACAAAAATATGACATTGACAGTAGCAAGTTAAAGTACACCTTTTAATGCAATTGGATGTTTTGTCTCTTTACTCGTGTAGTAAAACTTCAAATAAAGGCAAGAGTCTGGAACGCACTAAATCGATGCACTCAGCCATTACTACGCGCTGTTGTTTTCACTCGTTTGAAGTTTTGCATTCCGTTCTAAAAATTTCTATGAATAGAAATGTAAAAGTTAAAGCAAATTTTTAAAACTATAACTACACCGTACTGTGAAAATGCAATAAAACAACGTTCACGTATAAATGTGACAAACATGTACATTGTACACGTATTTTTAAATAATTGGATGAAATTAAGAAAAATATAGGTATCTATTTATGGAAAAAAAATTGCAACAGTATATTTTGTAGGTGTCCGTATGTTCCGGGGCGACTGGACGAAATATTTGCAGCGCTTTAAAAAAACCAAAAGTTACTACTGAAAAAAAAGTGGTTATAACTTAAATCTTAACAGATACAATTTCAGTAAAGTATGTATGTATCAAAAACTACATAAAGATAATTCACGATGGACAATGATACTAAAAGAGACATCGATATAAAATATAGCAATATTAACATTCATAAGATGAACTGCTGTGGACCACGGACTTTTAAGTTTATAGTTCTATATGATATCCATACATTGTTCATAGAGCTGTTCAAATATCTTTGAAATATAATGGTAATATATCAAGTTGTTAAAACAATACATTACTTGTCGTTAAAAATTCCTAAAACGTTTAAGTAAATTCAATCACGTGTAATGGGATCGTAATTGGCAGCAGTTAGCATATACCTACGTTTCTCTCAAAGCCTAATGTTTACCCAGATTACATCCACAGTTGCCAACTGTGCTTAATTGTGTTCTCAGATTCCTAAATTACACAATGACTTGAACTAAACCATTGGGAGTTAACTACAATAATATAATCCATTGTGACGTTTTGCTATCTTCTTAAAACAATAATTAAACTTATAAAAATAACGGCGTTTGACGTATCAGTTATAACCGTTGCCATAGTGCGTACAATGGTAATTAAATCAGCAAATATATACCGGGTGGTGCGAAGTAAATATATATATACAACACGTACCTAATAACGAACCCGAGAGAAGCGAGGGTGAGCCCCTAGTAGGTATATAATCTTCTTGATTAGTTATTTTTTAGTATGATGACATTATATATTACACTGGTATATCAAGTGCTAATTAAATTATATTAATATTTCAATACTTAGTACCTGGATGACCGAGCTTTGCTCGGTATTTTTAAGAAAAATGTTATTATTATTCGTCAATAGATGTCGGGAAAAAAATCGTTGGAGTTGGATATATATATATATATATATATATATATATATATATATATATATATATATATATATATATATATATATATATATATACAAGAATTGCTCGTTTAAAGATATAAGATAAGATAAGATAAGTATGCACATGAATGTCTCTAAGTATTTAGCAAATAAGTATACTTTTGTTACTACTTCTTGTTGGAAATAAAGATATTATTATTATTATCACTATTTAATTATATGAAACTGTCTCTCAAATTATTCTTATTATCTCTACGACATAATGTTACAAAGCACAGCACCAAACTCGCTCAAACCTGTATTCACGACAGTCTCGCAGAGAAAGGATTTCGAGCAACTTTAAGGGTACTTCACCTTGCAATATGATGCACTCGTATGAGTACATTATTTTACAAGAACAATTTAAAAGAACCAAATTCTAAATACTTTTGAATAACACACATGTATATTATATGGGTACCTTTCTATGGTTTAATAAGAGGTAGTTTTATTTAATATTAATATTAGAATATACTTTGTTAGAATTATTTTCTACGTATGCTTTATATTTTTATGTTTAAATTATTATAATCTTAGTTTAAATAATATATCTTAGAATTTTATAAAACAGAGACAATCACCCAGGCTCTTACCGTCAGAGTTCGGTACATACTAGGAGTAGGTTTAACCATTAATGGTTGTTAAATGTAAAATGTTGATTTTAGCACCTATGATATTACACGTTGTGTGTTTGAAATAAAAAAGATGCGACCTACGTTATCCAAAATCGCCTGTCATTTTCAAGTGGTAGTGCCATGCTTGTTACCTTCGGGTAGCAGCCGAATGGGCCGGCACGCCCCGTATAGTACCACTCTCTCACAGAAGACCGGCGTGAAGTGGCAGCTATGCTGTCGCGTTTCGTCCGGTAAGTGAGAGTCTGGGAGGCCCACTCCCCATCCCTACTCCCGTCCTTCTCCCTCCTCCCTCCTCCCTCCCTCCCTTTCCTGAAAGGCCGGCAACGCATGTGCAAGCCCTGTTGTGTTGCAGATGTCCATGGGCGGAGGTGATCACTTACCATCAGGTGAGCCTCCTGCCCGTTTGCCCCCTTTGTCCCATAAAAAAAAAAAAAAATATATTAATCAAGCATAGTTTTTAAACTCTTTTAAGGTCTGCCTGTAGGTACAATTATTTATGATGCATTGGAGATATTGTGCATCTAGCTACTCTCAGTAAGATTGTCCGCCGTGGCTGAAAGCAGTCAGGATAACATTATTATATTATCATTACGTACATGCATAGATGTATGTATACATACATACATCAACACTTAACATACATTCATACAAACTATATGACGCCAATAAGCACATATTTTGAATAAATGCATCCATAGATACGAGTATATTATACTAAGACAAACTAAAGTTGACACCCCTTATTCATAAGGTTTGAAATTCAGTATAAGGTTTTATTTTTTATGATATAAACACCATAAGATAGACTTGCTTCCCGTATGCATCTCTGCATGTAGTATTATTCTTTCCTGATCTCCTTCACCTCCGTTGCTCTTTGTAGTCTTGCTTATAAAAATCTTTACCGACCAGCATCTCTCGCCTCTAAAAATTGTCTCAATAATTTTACGACAATTTCTGATTAAATATTGAACTTTTGTATTTCACTCGCAATTTAGCGCAGGTAATTTCCCAGCCAAATACACAGCTTTGGATTCAGTCTTTTCAGCAAGGTCAAGTATGGGTAAAAAAAAGAAAAGTTATGCAGAGCGAAGAAAGAGCCGACATAGATAGTACATATTATATAGTGTTAGCCGAGTGATCAAAATAATTAAAACCATAAAACATATTAATTATAGAAAAATATATGAAAAATTATAAATATAATTTACCTATCTATACAAAAACAACTGTTTTAATTATTCTTTTTGATAACAATAAAGCTTTACAATAACTACTACTTAAACAATAAAAAAGACCTAGGATGACAAACAGAGGAGTAATAGGACTGAATTACTTTGTCTTTGCCTATTTGAGTAAGTATATTACAGAAATATACTTGTATACTTATAGTATATAAATAAATATATTAGATTTAAAATAGTTAATATAACGTGATGCTAACAAGTAACATGTAGAAACATCCTAACTTGAAACACTATAATATCGTAGTAGATGCGTTGGCTGTGTAATTTAATTTAGGTACCTGACGGAAAGCGCTAGCATTTACTGTAACGTACTTATGGCGAAATCAAAATCGTTGAAATTGAAGGGCGCATCAGTCAAATACGCTAATTATACTAAAATATGTGTATATGTACCTATATTAAAGGTAACATTTCGCAAATCATCATCATTTAGTTTGAATTCTTGCGTTAGTACTCGTATTTGCAATTTAGGAGCAATGAAATCCAATGTTACAGGTATAAATTACACATATGTACTGTAAAAGTATTTATAATTATTAATATCGATCAGTGTGTTAGTGTCAATTGTTTTTACTATATTAAAAAAATGTACAACTTTCTTCACAATATGTGTTCTCACATTCATTCTTCGAAATAATTCGAAAATTTAAATGGTACCCTAAAAAGAATTCAACACGTTTATTGTGAAGGAACCCAATAGGTATTTCTGACAACGTAACTATCAGCGTACAACTGTACATATTATACATATGTGTACCATATTCATATTCATTTTGTAAACATGAAAGCTACCTAATGATTTCTGGCTGTACAATAATGGTAGACGTACTTTTTTCCTCTTAGGGATATGGTAGAAAATATTAAGTATAATTAGAATCAACTGTTATTATTTTATTAAACTAAAATGACTCTCAAGTTCGATATTAATATATTAATATATATATTGTCATATCAATGACATGTTGCAAATCAACAACATTCATTGCTATGCAGACGATAGCACTGTGGATGCCCTGTACACTGGCCGCGCTAATATTTCTCGGGAATACGTCGACGAGTGCCGGAACAAACTTGTGTCTGAAGTCGAATCTTTGTTAACCAAAGTCTCGGATTGGGGTCGACGAAACTTAGTCCAATTTAACCCCAAAAAGACACAAGTTTGCGCGTTAACCGCTAAAACAATGCCGTTCGTCGTAACTCCTCAATTTGAGGACATTCCCCTGTCTGCCACAGCCAGTATCGGAATACTTGGCGTCGACATTTCGAGCAAAGTCCAGTTCCGTGGTCAATTGGAAGATAAGGCCAAATTGGCCTCAAAGAAGCTTGGTGTGCTCAGTAAGGCGAGACAGTACTTCACGTCTGGTCAGCGCCTTAACCTCTATAAGGCGCAAATTCGGCCGCACATGGAGTACTGTTCTCATCTCTGGGCAGGAGCTCCCCAGTACCAGCTACTTCCATTTGACCGCATTCAACGTAGGGCTGTTCGACTTATAGACGATCAAGCTCTTTCCGATCGGCTTGATACTTTAGCTCTGCGTAGAGATGTTGGATCACTCTGCATCTTCTACCGCATTTATCACGGGGAGTGTTCTGAGGAATTGTTCGAACTGATCCCGGCCGCAGAATTCCATCATCGGACATCGCGCCAAAACCGTAAATTCCACCCACACCACCTCGATGTCCAGCGTTCCACAACAGTGCGATTCCTTAGGCATTTTTTGCCTCGCACAACCACTCTGTGGAACCAGCTGTCGCCGGCGGTCTTTCCGAACCGTTACGACCTGGCAACCTTCAAGAAGAGAGCGTATTCTTTCTTGAAAGGCCGGCAACGCATTTGCAAGCCCTGTGGTGTTGCAGATGTCCATGGGCGGCGGTGATCACTTACCATCAGGTGAGCCTCCTGCCCGTTTGCCCCCTTTGTCCCATAAAAAAAAAAAAAAAAAAAAAAATATTAATGCTAGTATTCTTCTTAACCACAAGATGGCCGAACTACCTTCGCATACGTTTCAACTGCCCTTTTTTCAGTGTCCTACTTACTAACATCTTGCAAATTGCAAATAATATTATATATTTATTAAATGTTTATCTAGCAAACTTTTAGATTTGATAAATCAAGGCTTTTTTGTTCCACAGTTTACTTTATCTAACTCGTCTTCTATACCCAAGATTCTAGATTCTACACATATACTTACAAAGCCTCGCAAAGAAGGTAGACAAAATACCTAATTTTTCTATAATTATAATTATTGTTTGAAGCATTTTTTTTTAAAAATCTAATAACAAAAAATGGCAAATTTAAATCTATAGGCATCAGAAAGTTAAGGTATCTTCATCTATTTTTATAAATTATACATAGACACCCATAGTAATATAGGGTCATTAGTTTCTTGTATATTCCACAAGTTAACGTCAGAAACCAACGAGGTCTACAGAACAGCTAGGTAAGCCAGTAAAACCGTCGTAGAAAAACTAAATAAATATATGCACATTGCACATACTCAAAGCAGTGCTTCGTCGTTCTTACTTCCTGTTTACTTTTTTCTTTCACTTAAAGTTATTGCACTAATGTAAGTTGGAAGAAATTTAGAAATTTCTTCTATATATATAATAAAATTTTTATTTAGTCGAATCTGTAGACTGAATATTTTTTTGAAAGTCTTATTGAAATCATCAGTCATTATTATAAAGAAGTAGAATCTATAGTGTTTAGAATTCGTGTCTGCTTGTCGTCCGTGAACACATCAGGAGAAATTGCTGGACAGATTTTGATGAAATTTCGTATGAAGGATGGATGCTTTTCGGGCGGAGCCAGAGTCAGTTCCTAGTTTTAAATATAAATATATTTTTATCTTTTTATTCCAAACCGACTTTGTTTAACATTGAAATATTTAAGGCTGTACCTATAATATGAAACATACCTAGGCAGTAGGCATACACTATGTATAATATAAACTTCACATGTATATATAGGTACAATTAATTACCTAATTAGATTCTATGAACGTGGAAAGTTAATAGGAATATTAATATAAATTTCCAACTGGAAGACGAAGAAGATTACTCTCACCCAATTCTAATTAAATTGGTTGGTTTTCTGCACAAAATATACTTTCATCAACATACGTTTAATTATGAGCCTAGTTAACACAAATGACGATCATTAGCAAAGTTTCAACATCACACAAAGACGCCACAGTACAAATTACGTTTAACAAGCTCTAATTGGCAATAGTCACCGCATAGTTCGTCTTAACGTTTAATGCTTACCTAGATTACCTTTTCGATGTTATTAATTCACTATAGTGTATTGTAAAAAAATTGAAATTACCGAGTTTTTTCTGAATTTCATAAACAAAACAAAGAACTTTCCTTTAACATCTGAGCTCAGATTATAATAATAGGTCTTCACTCTTCAGCCCTTTTTAACGTCCCACTGCAGGAAACGGGCCCCCCTCATTACGAGGGGAACAGGCCATAGTCCACCGCGCTGGCCTAGTGCGTGTTGGCAGACTTCACATGTCTTTCGAAAACTTGCTAGGCTTTTCTCGGACATGCAGGTTTCCTCACAATATTTTCCTTCACCGTAAGACAAGTGGTCATCATGTTAGAAAAGATTCGCACATGAAAATATCAGAGGTGCGAGACCCGGATTTGAACCCGCATCACTCTGTTATCCAAGTGAGCGCGTTACCACTGGCTACCACTACAATAATATGTAGGTAAAATAAATTAAACCAATTCAACGATCATACAGTTAGTGTTTTGGTTACTTGCCTATATTTTGTTATTAATTCCTCACATTCATACGTAGGTATATTTGAAAATAATTGAATATCAAAGTCGAAACAAGAGGTGCATTAAAACTTTAGTCATTCTCATTAATGTCATATGTCATTGAATACTATGAACGATCAAATATTTTTTTTTTGCATTGACGATATCATTTTGAAATACCTCTCGTATAGGATTCCTTGTTCAATTAGATAACTAAACCCTTATATAACAAATGATTTAAGGCACATCTTTACTTAAATCTTAAGGGCAAAACTTATTTTCGTTAACATATTGTTACGGGTTCGGGATCGGAAATTAAAAGCGTCTCTTGCACTACAGATGTTTTAATTTCTCCTATATAAAATACAAGTCTCCACAAACTAAATATAAATACCCACTAACACGCGCAGTTTGTACACAACACTGATTAATTTTAGTCTTTGAGCACTTTATTAGACTCTTGATACTCCTACACTACAATTTAACCCAACTCTTCTTTACTTTTCTACTTTATCGCATTTCTTCGTTATCTTCACTAAACTCCAGAATTCAACTGAACTTCGACACACTGCCGGCCCTTTTTATATGCGTAAATATAGAACATTCTAGTAACAAAAATTCAAAACGTTTCTAGTAATTTCGAAACCTTTCCTGAAAATGCTTTGTCTCTCCCTGACGCATTCAGTAAACTGTTAATTGTCAAAAGTTAAAAATTGAATTGTGACGTGTTCACACTCTATTATGTGACAACATGTTGAGTAGGTACTTTTTAGAATACCGAATAATTTTGACTCCAAGCTTTTTCATTAGTCAGCTAAAGAAAATGATGCGGCCGTAATATTACCTTGTTTTTAATAAAAATAAAATAAAACATTGTCTTCAGCTATTTTTAACGTCCCACTGCTGGGCACGGGCTCCCCTCAGTTTCAGCATTTCACTTTTATTTTAAAAAACAATGTGTTAGTAGTGTAGTAAAAAAACGAGGAGCTTCATTGCGAAGGTGCCAGCAGTGGGATGTTAAAAAGGGTTGATTACATTACATTTCGTAAGTGCTATGAACGCTTAATGAATCTACTATGTAATATAAATATTTATAGAATACTTAATAATTACACCTTGACATCTATATCTTGATTTTCCCTAAAATGCATACAGTATCATCACAAGCCCGCCTGTCGCAGCCAACCGTACACGATACAATCAAGCGAGAATTTGCAACTCCCTATGAATAAACAAGTATTATAATATGTGCAGTATGGAAAATCGACAGTCTTTTATAAAAAATGTAAAACAAACAAAATGGGAACAATAAAGATGTATCAATATATTCGTATTTTAAAAAATAAAATAAAATATAATAATATTAAAAAAATATTAAATTATCATGATGTTAACCAGTTTTTATTAATTCTATAACATTTCTTGTCAAAAAATTTGTAGTGTCATCTATATATGGAACTCGTCGTCAAAACGATGTCGAAGATGTTACTGGTAGCAATTTAAGAGCCCGCAAACAGCGCGGCGTTCTGAAAGTTCGCTGTTTACAGTCATGGCTCTAAGAGTTCCTATTAGGTAATAAGATGAGACGCATTTCAAAAACATATTTGCACAAAGCAGTTAGGTGCGATTAGTATTTTGTTTATTACTATAAAGTAAAGCCGATAACACTATTATGTTAATTCTATTCTATATCTTAAATGGGAATAAACTTAATTTTCGCTAATTAGCCTGTAGTTCTCTCCGTAGGTGAATGTATTAAAGTGTATTATATACCTACCTAATACTATGTATATACTCTGATTGGGCGCGTGTGTGGGTGAGGACACGGGATGAGTAGATAGTAATATAGAACAGTGACGCCTGTGTTACGTCAGTTTGTTACATTATATTGAATTGGGTTATTAGTGGGATCATTTTGGTTAAATCTGAAAATTGAATTGTAGAACAATTATAACTAATATTAACTTTGCAGGTAGACTAATTATTTTATACCATATCCACATAATATTTGAGCGAAGCTTTTCGTTTATATACAAAAAAGTTTCGGTGTGTGTATGTTCGTAATTTACCTTCTCCTAAACCACTTTGATGCTAATTGCTTTTATGTAGTAGATGCTTATAAGTTTTGACGTCATATACTTATTGGTCACTTGATTTTGTAATGTATACCATATATTGATTTCTTACTATAAACAGAGATCTAATGGTTCAGAATGCTTGAAAATTTATATCTATTGGATAAACTAGGAAAGACAAATATTCTCGGAATAGAGGATACCAGATAAGGCTTATCTGTTTAAGCTATCGCTTCCATGAATTGGGTGCGAATGGCAAAGGCATTATTATATACATGATTATTATATAGGTACATGATTATTACATACTTTACGCATCAAACATGGTAATTTTGAATAATTTAAACAATTTGTCGTCTAAGTTCTGAAATCGGTTGGACGTGATTGTATTCATATTCGCTAATAACGAATAGGAATTGCTCATCAATAGTGGGGCGCAGTTGGTTCCTACGTTTGCATATATGAAGCAATTGATGTCCGTCGATTTAGTTAATTGATGAGTATTTAACCGAGGCAATATGTCGACTGAATACGCGTGAACGTTTTATTGTTATATTACTTTTATAATTTTAATTAAACAGTTTTATTATTTTTATATTTTATTATTTTTCTATTTGAGTAGAATATAAGTTCGTGGGATTTCCCGAAACATATATCAACATATATAAACATATATCAACAACATATATTGTTATACATATAATAAAATTTTAACTTAGCCTTATTTGTATGTAAAATATTTTTTTGCAAAATTTTATCGATACAGAGGCTGAATCTGTAGTTATTATTATCTGTAGTAATTTTTAAGTCGCTATTTATTTTATATATTCAGAAATTTTGTTTTCTTAAAAGAATTGTGAAAGTCGCAAACTTAAATGCACTATAAAATAGTAGAGGCACCAAACGTTAAAAAAATATTTGAAATGTAGTGCACAATAAATGCTATTTTTCTAAAAAGAAAAAATTCAGATATATGTATTTCACTTAATGTATTTCTAACCGACCAGCCAAAGTTACAAATAGGCGAAAATGCAATGGATTTGCCACATTGTCTCGCCGCGACCAAAGTGCAACTTTCAAACTTTGAACTTTATATCCTAAACCTTCTATTGCTTTTCCTATCTAACATCCATCTGAAATTAACCCCGCTAAGCTCATTAATCTTCACGGATAATTTATTCTCAATGACCATGCATGAGCACAAGAAGGAAAAGTGAAATTAAATGCCTGTGCCTATAAAATATTCTTCATTTACAAGCTTTATTAAAATATTGTTGCAATACTCATCTTATACCTGCACTAATAAATTACCCTTTCTTTGCTCAGGTTATTTTCCCGCATTAAAAATTATAGTAAGTACGTTTACACGTTCAATTTCATCAAAGTCGGTCCAGTGGTTTTCTCGTAATGCGGTCATAGAGAGACAGACAAAAAATATAATAAAAACTATAGATTTGGCCTCTGTATCGATAGAAATGGCTATTCCAAAAAGCTTTTTTTAAAAATAATAATTATTGTTGCAAAAATATTAACATATTCGACTAAGTTTAAATTTTATTACTAATATTTTATTTATTTAATATTTTGTTTTATTATATTTCTGAAACAGTATTAGAGATTCCCTTTTTTCAAATTTACTTGTTTAGTTGTTAGAATTTTTGCTATATTTCTAGTATATAACATTTCATTATGTATACAGTATATATGTTAGTAGTTATATACATATTTATTAGGAAGCCATTTTTATGGCTGCAAAGTAAAGTCTATTGAAATCGATTCATCTTCGACAGTAACTTGTTTTCAACTTCTGAAAACAACTGTCGTTTAGAAATCGTTTGAGATACTCTGATCGACTTTGTTAAAGTAGAGAACTAATAGGTACCTACACTATAAAGTATCTACTTAGTAATCTTAAGGATACGAAAAGTGAAAATGAATATTAAATACTTAGTTCTTCTATTTACTTAGGCCGTCAGACATTTAGGTAAGTCAACGCTTTGTAAGCTCGTTTTTTTCTGACTAGAATTAAATAGATCTGTGGGTGGATGCTAGTTAATAAAGTGGTTGGTCGACTAGTTTTAAAACGTGTTAGCTAGTCCCAAAAGTAACAGCCTTGGAATGCGTAAAACCTTGTTATGTTTTTTTTTTATTTCACGAGCAGGTAGTTTTTAATCTCTTTTAGATATTGCAGTAAGCCAGATGTTAATTGAACATCAAATATTACTAAGAGCTAATGATTCATTTTTTAATTTATCTTAACTAAATAAATAATAAATAAATAATGAATATGTTGGGACATTAAACCCAGCACTATCTAATTTCATGGTAAGCTACGTGAAATATTAATTATTAGTTAAATTTTTAGTTATATAAACATCTCTTATATTCCGTAGTTTTGTGTATTCCCCCTTCGATGTGTGTTCATAATATTATCGTGTTTGGGAGCTCACTAGCGTCCGGCAATCTCGCAATGATAGTTGTGGTCTGCTTCGGCAGAGCTGCCTTCAAAGCGTCGTGGTTGAGTGCGAAAGCAATCCTAAGTTAAGAAGAACAAATAAAATATATTTTTGAAAATCTCAAATGGACCTTAGCAGGGCTAGGCTAGTCATATGACATATCTGCAGCATCTCTGACAACCGTTCATGTAGACAAGTCTTAATGTAGAGTTTAAACAAGTGGAGTGTCGGAAAAGAAGGTCCACATTTCAGGCTCGCTGGATCTGGCTGGATGGGTAGAGTCCAGGATCAGGAAACTGAAAGAAATACATTCATAATGGATATGCCTACATACATTTTTGTTCCTGTACTCGCCACTACCTTTAGTCTCAGACCTGCTAGATCGATTTATTCACAAGCATATATTAAATAATGCTAGTATTATGTAACTATTCACTTTTTGTTATTTCAAATCATTTTCTAATTATTGCCTTATCTATCTGCAACGTGTCATTGTTATAACATCTTCATGATCTATTGCAATGAGCAGCGCACGCCGATAATTAAAAAAACAACTACTACAGTCTGAAAGCTCTGAATCGATAACTAAGCTTTTTGCTCGTTGATATTTTTCGTTCTGTGTCTATTTGTTTTAATTCTGATTAATTCATGTGCCAAAGTAAAAGCTTAGCGTAATATTCCTAGCAAGGCTTAAGGGATTTATATAAAATTATTATTAAAATAATAATAAAAATTATTATTCATATATCGAGCTATTTAATTCCTCAATGTATGTATTTTAAATACGTATTATTTATATTTTATTTTATTATTTGCAATATTTTTATTAGTGTATGTTTGATATACAATGGCTACATAGGTAGCACTAACGCACGCAAGCAAATAACGAGTATGCCAGATAAGCAAGAAACGCTAGTCATTAGTAAAGTTTACTCAACATATATAAAAAATAGATGAAATTTAAGTGTCTGTTTGTAATATATTTAACAATATTGAAATACATATAAAAGCATATACGTCTACTTATGAGAAGAAAATATACTAAAATTCTGTCAAACAAACTGTCCTGTGGCTATACTCTGAAACGGTTTCAGCGCTACATATTTGTCTTTTGTGGAACTTTTACGGACTGCGATCTACTTTTTTAAGTCTACTTTAATTTTAGGCAAAAATTAGGGTTCCGCGATAAAAAAACATGAAAGCGAAAGCAAGCATTTTATTATATAAGCCTTTATGTATGTAATGTCGTTGAGAAATTGTTAACTACATTACTTCGTACATAACAAATTCAATCATAACACTTACAGATATCTGATATTTCTGGCGGATATGTGGGAGACAGTTTTGCAAACTTGCTGCACTCAAACCGCGCATAAGTTTGCCTCTAAATCACACTAGTTGAAGCTTTCTGCCTACGTTTTGCGGTAAACCATATTTAAGTTAAATAATTAAAGCGAGCAAATGTTAATACAAAATATTATATAGGGCGTTTGTTCCTTCATTCATTGTATTATTTCTACCCAAAAACTTATAATAATTAATAAGAAGCGAATGAAACGCATTTATCAAACGGTTGTGACCTCTCGTAGTTTAATTAAATTTTTAATTTATTGTAAACGCGGCGTGCGGCGCAAGCAAGGCGCTCTCGGTTCGCAAACTGCTCTTATCTTTATCTAATTTGAACTTGCACTGCAAAGTGGTTTAAATATTTCAACTTTGCGTTTTGAAATATTGTTTTACACGGATGTACGATAATACTGTAGTTAAGAAACAAATCGATATAAATAATATATTTTAATAACTAGGAAATTTAAAGTTTGTGTTGCATTAAAAAGCATACTTAATCATAAAATTAATGGTAGCCTTTGCCAAGGTTTACCTATAAACTATTGCCTATTCCAAGGAAACAAATGCAGTGTTCAGCGGATTACTATACTACCTGACCCATCTTAATATGTTACAAGATGCTTACAAGGTACAATGCCCCGAGGCCTACCAAGAATGGTGGTCTGCCATTCTTGCGTTATGTAGTGGTCAAGTTGGATTGTCTTAGAAGTCCATCCCTGGTCTCTGTGCTTCCCACCAGGCTGCATTGACGGACGATAATGACACCAACTACTACCACAAAAATACATTTAGGCATAGGTACGCCCGTTTATGCTCTCATGGCATAAGAGAAGCCAATAATATCCACTAAAATCAACAAAACATCGTGTCTAAATAACAAGATCAAGTTCCATGACAACTGACAAGGACACACATCGGGGGGAGATGCTTACTATAAGCCAACATGCGTCGATCACCATAGAACAGGCATCTTTGTTTAAGAAGAGACAATAGCCGCGATAAGGAAATAAGAATAATCTTTACGGTATTTGTAGGTACCTTAAACATACGCTAATGGCAACGAAATTACAAATTTGTTACGTAGCCTTGAGAAAACCTTTAAAAGAAATTAAGCGCATTATACCGACGGTATTATGAATACTCATATTATTTTGGAACATAACATGACATAAATTATATAGCAGGAAATCTATTTCTTTATAAGTAACTATATACATAGGCCTACATAGAAACAATAATTGTATCACAATTTAATAGGCTTTAGTTAGTAGGTACTTTTTCCTTTATTACACAATAAGAACCAAAATACTAATCTTATCCTTGTCAAGTAGACAGAAAACATATTGAATCTTTAATTCTCTGTTCATTATTGATTAAACGGCGACAACCTGACGATATCATTCGCCACGCCTCGTTTTAATCCGATAGAGACAAATAGAACCGACAGAATTACTTATAATATGGTCACTATAGTGACTTAGCAGTGGCTAGATGCCTTTTCCAACTTGACATTAAGAAATAAGAACGATCGAGTGGTTTGAGTTCACATCTTCTTTACATATTCTTTATGAGAGCAATATACATATAAATATCTCATACACTATAAGACAACTCCTAGAATTTTAAGTACGTAGCAGTGCAACAATCATCGATCCATCTTAATTATGTTTATATAAAATCACAATTAAAATAATTTTACTAACAATCCTTCTTCAACAAACCAAATAAATCAAAGCAAAAGCAGAAATAAACGAAGCAAATCGCTAAAAGTTCAATACTTCTTCATTAAAACTTACTTTTAGAAACTTTGTTGTTCAGCAAACACTTTTTAACAACTTGAGAAAGCGATGCAACAAATGCCTGATAATTTCTGTTATTTTATGTACCTAAGTGATTTGATCCGCATTTCTTACATCCAAATATCAAATTACTAAATAAGTAGATAGCTAAAGTAGCTTCGCTACATCAGTCTCTCTCAAGCATGACAAGATTGATGACAGTTTGATAAAACGGAAGGATAACGTCGACATTGAGTGAATATAGCGAGTCGAGGATGAAGTTATGTTTTGTAGCAATAGGTATAATATGCCTGAAAAGTCGAAAATACAAACATATATGCAAAACTAGAATAAATTTATTCTATGCGCTATTTTTATTTACGTATAAAATTAAAATTTAGTTCAAATCGGTTCAGTACCTACTTTTTGCAGGAAACGTTCAGATCAATTTGCTATACGTAGGTACTGATAAAATTGGTATAGGTATTGTGAGTGTAATTTAGGAGATAGTTACTTGGTATTTTAGACTTTTCTGTAGGCTTTTTTGAGACCTACAATTTCTTAGTATATTGTTTTGACGTATCCTTAAAATATTTTATTTTCCTCTGGAAATGAAATGAAATATTTCAATTAAAAGTATCATAAGTGTTGGCCCGAGTAATAAGTAATCACTACACAAAAAAATTCTCAAAACAGACAGACAAAAAATTTAATGACAACTGTTTTGGAGTCTATATTCAATAGATAATACGTTACAGTCACTGTTTTTAAAAAATATTTCATGTACAGATTTTTTCTAAGTTACTGTTTCCTAAAAGCCGGGTCCCACGGCCCGTTTTCTCACAGATCAGTCCGCGCCGCGCCGGACCGACGGGCCGTGGGAACCGATGCATCAATGAAGCCCGTGGTGGCCTCTTGTCGTCCGTCCGATCCATCGGGAGTCGGTAAGTTCAAAGGCGCGGTGCGGCGCGGCGCGTCGGCGCCCGTCGCGGCCTGTACGGGCGCGTCTACGTTGCTTGTTAACCCTTAACTAACATAGTGAAGTAAATTAATTTAAAAATCGAGCACATGCGCTAGGAACAGGAACAGGTGGATGCGCTGCACGCAACGTTGGATGGTTTTCGTGCTATTAGCCTTTGGGGTAAGTTTTTACCCCACTATGTTATTAGTGTAACATATTTTTTTTTTCGAACAAGTTCTTGTTTTTTTAATATTTTTAACATACATATTTTTGCCACAAAATGTTAAAATATTTAAATGTAGAACAAATAATGACCATGTTCAATGATTCAGAGGAAGATGAGCTTACAAATCTGCCACTAAATCAATTTGAGAGTGATTATGAAGATGGCGTAACTGCTGAAAGTGATCATGACACAGAAAGTGAGATGGAAATTGAAAGCGATGTAGAAGCATCATCAGATCAATATTTCAACAGTAATCAGTTTTCATATTCAGAGCTTGCAAACTTGAATCAAAAATGAAACGGCGAATCTTCATGAAAGATCTTGGTCCTTCTTTGATTAAACTTCATGTTAAAAAGAGAAAACATGATGCTTTCAGGTATCCGAAAGAGCTAAGAGAACAAATTTATAATTTTCTTGGATGTAGATTAACGATGGCGAACCACCAGCAAAGATAGTGAAATCTGGACACTGTTACCTCTGTACGTAAAGATGATCGAAAGTGAACAAAAACGAATAAGTAACATTTATAGTCCTGAAAAAAAACTAAAACCAAAGTCAAAGTAAAATCGTCCTTTTTTGTATATATTTAAATAAAAATGATGAAATTAACTACAAAAAGTTATCAAGCAATGATATGAATATTATTTTGTAATATATATAGCTCTGAAATTGGGGTGGATTTTTACCCCACGATGTTGGTTATGTAACAAAAAGTCACTATGTTAGTTAGGGGTTAATCGTTCATTTCGCCTGCGGCGGTGCATGCGCGTACACGCACTTGATGGAGTGGAGAATGTCAGACAACAGACCGCACCAGGCGGGCACGGGCCGTGGGAACGCTTAAAACGGGCCGTGACGGGCCTACACGGGCGGAGCAACGCCTGGCGCGGCCCGTCGCCCGGCGCGCCGTGGGACCGCACCGTTATATGTATGGATATTGGATAATATAATTTATTTTTTAATATTGACTTATTTTATAAAATGACATTTATTTAAAATTATTATTGTTATTATTATCATGACTTTGTACTTTTGAATTATGAATCTGGAAATGCTATGTACACTTGTTATTGACATGCATATAAGGTATATTGTTATTATGTTATAAAATTATTTGGAAAATGTTATTTATGTATGTTGTAAGTGTACTTTAGAAATAAATAAATAAAATAATAAGTAATCTACCAGTACCCGCGACTTCGGCTGCGTTTATATTTTTGATCGCTACCAAACTTCACACGATCACTCGCTGGGCTAATCTTTAGACTGCCTGATCAATAAAAAAAATTCAATGATCTGTAAAATATCGTTTAATGTATCTAGTGGCGTAAACAGCGTGAACTTTTTATGAACTGAGAGTAGGTGGTATATAAGCGAATCCATTACGCAATGGCTCCTTGTTTACCCATCGCCACTTCGTATAACGCTAACATTTTGTTTACGGAGACTGTTTGTATCATTCGAAAAGCTTACAAAGCATTCATAAAAGAATCAAGAGTTACGAACCGTATTTACGGCACAATAAGGCTCTCGGGCATGGGACGTACCTATACCATTACTTCAAAAATAATGTCTTTGTTAGGAAATAACCAGCAACACAGCTTTCCGAGACAATTTGTGAAATGTATTGTCATATTTATTTAGAACTAGCGTCTCGCGCTCGCTTTGCTCAGGTCCATATATTTATCGATATATACTATAATTATATAGGTATATCGTTCATCACATATGAAAACAATTTTTTATGTAGTAGACCCCAGTACCAGAATGTTGGGACATTATTACAACAGCGCCATTTAGTTCCGTGGTAAGTTACAATACATGCTTGTGTTGCGGATACCAGATAGTTGATATACTACACATATACATTTTAAATACATACATATTATATATATATAGCACCCATGACTGGAGTACAAACATTCGTGCTCAACAAATGAATATCCCCGCGGGACTCAAACCCGCGACCGCTGGCGCAAAAAGTAGGGTCAGTACCAACTGAGCCAAACGTGTCGTCAATTCGTCAATTTATTCTTAAACAAATTTTACTTTGAATACTTTTTAAACTTAAGGAACTTTATTATATACCTAATCGAATTCAAGAATAATAAAGTTTGGAATTTGCTTAGTCGTATTTGATCAGCTATCGCTACCGATCCTCATCTCGTATTCTTACATGACGGTAATCAAATGGTAAATAATCAAACCTATTCTGTAAGCGCTTTAAAGATGAATCCACGAAAATATTTGAAGTAGTATGATGGTAGATCATTCATACTGTTATATAAATAACAGTTCATGTTATGGTCAATATTTAAGTTTAACAGCACTTTCTAGGTCTTACCGTAAAAAAAAATATTTTATTTAACATATCTGCACATAACTAACTAACTTATTGTGTACTCGATTATCAGCAATGTTTTATCTTTATTTCAATAAACTGTGAAGCTTTTGTATCCACGAGTATTAATATAAGAGGATTAAATAATTGTTTGTGTATAAGTTTACGGAAAATTCGAAATGCATTAAGCTTATACCATTGATTAATATTTTTGAGTTTTAATAAATAAGTACATATTCTTTAGCTTAAATAACGAGAGGATCCGCCAAAAAATTTAATGTGACTCTATATTGTAACATTTCGCGTTCCTACGCCAATAATACTGGGGCTCTACAAAACAATGAAATAGAGGAAACAAGGCGTTCAAATAACATTCCTACCCATAGTGTTTCGATTTATTTTTACAAACTTACGCATGCCAGTCAGCAAGCGTACTTAAGTCGCATAGCATTCTTCCTTTACATTACCTTACCGTACTTATTGTCGTATTTATTTCGGTACTTTAAAAAAATATGTAATGCAACTTGTATAACAAAATTTAATTTAAATATTTAGTAAATTGGCAACAAAGTTTCGCTTTCTTAAGGCACAAGCAAAAAGATATTAAATTCTATGAAGCGGCGGACCAATAAAATATCTTTGCCTAGTACGTGACCCTGTTACTAGAAAGAAACTTTGATTTAAACGTAAAGTTTCTATCTATTGAGCAAACTTGCTATCGTGAGAACTTACATCTTACTCACGTTTACTTTTTTTTTTTTTTTTTTTGGGATTTTTTGACCTGGTAATTACAACCTTTAGGTCAACTCTTATTTATTCGTATACGTAATAATATGTCTATGAGCACATCCCATTAAATTGTTTTAATTGTATTCTTTATGTATTTGTAGATGTGCTTATAAGTAAGTTCGTCTTGTAACAATTGTTTTAATGGCGGCGGGCGGGACAATAAATCACACTTATTTTCAACATCACTGAGTTCACTGGCCAACACTAGTCTGTCAATCAAAAATTTTTGACAATCAAAGATAACAGTAGCAATATACTCTATGGATAACATGCTCCACAGTTCCATCACTTGAATTACAATGAGAACAGGTTCCATTCGCAATAATGCCGAGTCGAGCAAGGTGTGACGGTGTAGTATTATGACCGAAACGCAGTCTATTTATGATAGTAATAAAGTCTCGAGAAGCATCTGGCATACGATGATACCAAGGTCTTGCAGGTAAGCTTTCTTGTATGCTTCCATACCATTTTCCTTTCGTATCTTGATCTTTCTTCCACATTTCTAACCACAACTTTTGAATATTTTGGTCAATACATTGCAAGTAATCGGACATAGGAACATTCATTGTATTTCTAACGTCAACAGCATTAACTCCTTCATATGCAGTTTTATCAGTCATTTCATTGCCAGAGATACCTTTATGGGAAGGCACCCATAGAAAGAAAATTTGGATATTTTTACTGTGGTATTGGTGAATTATTTGCTTAATGAAGTAAAGGATATAATTAGACTTGTATTTGACTGTGAGGGTAGTTAAAGCTGTTATCAAACTTAAGGAATCAGAAATTATTAAAAAACATTTATTGTTATTGATTTCGCGAATACGCATTAATGCCTGATACACTGCATATGCCTCTGCCGTAAATATAGAGCAGGGTTCATGCAGAATAAAACTTGAAGAAAATTTTGCTTGTGGATCATATAGAGCAGCATGTACGTAATCACTTGTTTTGCTCCCATCAGTGTAGATAACATAGTACATTGTATTTTCCTCCAAAAATTGAAGCATTTCCGAATTATTGTTTATTGTCTGTTGAACTACATTAATTGGATGTGAAATACACTGATAAGAGAAAGAGTAACATGGCCATGGAAACTGTTTTCTGATTTTAGAAAAATTATTGTCTATTTCCAGAAATATATCAGACAGTGTTGGAGAATTACCACATAGTAGACCGTGTGCTGTTGTTAATGGTCTTCTTGGGGATCTATCTATATAAGGTACAATTTTATTTATTATTTGAATGTTATTTGATGCTATTAGTTTGAGACAGAATCTTTCAGCAAGTAAAATTCGCCTCAAAATCAAAGGCATCACTTTTGTCTCAACTTCCATGGCCCTTATGGGAGTTGAGCACATAGCACCAGATATTATTCTTAAAGCCTTATTCTGCAATATGTCTAATTTATTTACATGAGAACTATTCATATAAGCGAGTGAGCTATAATCTAAGTGACTTCTTACAATACTTTTATACAATATTGACAATATTTTAGGATCTGCACCCCATGTTACACCACAAAGTGATCTGATAACATTTAGTCCTGTGTGAGCTTTTTTGGATATATATTTAATATGTTCTTCAAAAGTTAATTTTGGATCTAGTATTATTCCTAAAAATTTCTTTGAAGTGACTTTATTTATAATTTCATTATTGTAAATAACATTTGAGTTTGGGGTTTCATTGCCAAAAAACATAACACTACTTTTAGAGGGATTAATTTTTAAATGTAAACAATCATAATATTGTAATAGTTGAAATAAGGATTTGTTCATGTTATCTATTGCAATCTCTAGGTTGTAATTACTGCTGTATAATACAATGTCATCAGCAAATTGTAAGATATTTACATTCCTATTATTTACATATTTACAAATTTCACTTGTGTATATATTGTACAGCAATGGAGATAGTGTGGCACCCTGCATTGTGCCTCTTGAGGCATATTTGGGTCCATATAAAATATTGTTATGTCTAGCATAGATTGTTCTATTGTTCAAAAAATTAAAAATCCACTTACATAAGTGCCCAGGCACACCTAACCTAGACATGATTTGAACTAGTATACCAGGATCAACACTGTCAAAAGCACTTTGAACATCTAGGAATACGCAAACAGTATTTAATTTTCTATGTTTTGCATTTTTTAGGTCAGAGATTAAAGAGGTGAAACTGTCTGCACTACTACGCCCTCTACGGAAGCCATATTGTATATGTGGAATGAAACACTTTGATTCAACATACCAGTCAAGACGAACTTTCACCATATTTTCGAATATTTTACCAAGACATGATGACAGGGAAATTGGTCTATAAGAACTAGCAAACTCAGGAGATTTGTCGGGCTTAAGTATTGGGACAACACACTGTGTTTTCCATGACTGTGGAATACATTTATTAAGCCAAAGCAAATTGAGAATGTTAAGAAACAACTTTTGAGCAGATACATCTAAGTTTTTAATTACGATGTAAGGATAATCATCTAAGCCAGGAGTTGTATTTCGTCTAGAGTGCAAGCTTGTTAAAAATTCAGACCATGAAAAAGGATCCAGTAAAAATTTAGAATTTGGGTTATCATTGTTGGTTTCAAAAAGAATGTTCAGTTGATCTACTTCAATTAAGTTGCTATTATCTGATAATTTATTTAAGAGTGGAGATATAAACTCATTTGTATATGATTTATTCTTAGGTCTTATGCCTTTGAACATTTTTAATAAATTCCAAATTTTACTTATGTGAGTATTTCTATTAAAAGTGTTACACAAATTATTCCATCCTATTTTTTTCTGTTCTGAAATTGTTCTCTTTTTCTGGGCATCTTTTCTTTTGTAATTAATATAATTTTCAATAGTAGACTCTTTTCTATATAGTTTTAGTGCATTATATGAAGCAATAACACTTTGTTCACATATACTATTCCACCAGGGAGCTGGTGGTCTGCTTATGAAAGTGTTTGTTTTAGTGAGCTTTGGAATTGACATTTCTTTAAGAGTATCTAAATGAAAACAGAAATTATTATAGGTTGAAATAGGATCATGTGGTTGAAGTATCAAATCATTAAACATTGTTTTTGAAAGAGCTGTATATGTTTTCCAGTCAGCTTTTTTATATATGAACTTATCTACAGGGGAATTGAGATGATATTTATCTATATGTAATGAAATCTCTGTTATTGTTGGATAATGGTAACTTCCCATTGTATCATCATGTACAGACCATTCACATAGTGGTGCGAGGCTGCCACTTATAAAGCTTACATCTATGGCAGAAGCAGTTTGTCTAGGGCGATTTATAGTTGTAGGTCTACCATCATTTAAAATACACAAATCTAAGTCATCAATTAAATTAAATAAATCCTGACCTCTACTTTTCGTTGACAAACAACCAAATGCAATATGATGAGCATTAAAGTCACCACTCATAAATATGGGCTTTGGTAGATCATTAATAATGTAACGGAGTCTATTAATTCGTATCCGTCCACTTGAAGGTGGACAGTATACACAGAGAATTGTTAAACTACTATGTCCTGTTGATACAGATACAGCAACTGTTTGAATGTCTTCATAAAATCTGGTATTTAATATATTGTACTTAAGGTGTGGTTTTATTAGTATTGCAACTCCATTATGTGTATTGTTTGAATTTTTATTGTATATATTATATCCTGGTATTTTAAAATTATTATCTTTGAACCATGTCTCATTAAGAAGGCAAATATCAATATTTTGTTGTTTTAAAAATTGGATTAATAAAGGTTTTTTACTATTTGCACTTTGAATGTTATACTGCGCAATACGTAACTTGGATTGTGTAGAACTAGGCCCTACACAATCCATTATGTTAAGTTTTTTAATAATGTATCTTTAATAGTTTTAATATTAGTCGGTGTACTATCATCTTTATTGCCTAATTCCACCAACGTCTGCACTAGGGCCATAAGTACATCGTTATTGGAAATTATTTGAGTTTTAAGGTCTTTAGAATTAACTATTTTAGCTTTATTTACATCTTGTACAGACTTATTTACAGGAATATTTATAGATTTATTTACAATCACATTACTATTTACAAGTTGTGATTTTGGTGGTGAGAGTGGAGGAAAATCTGTTTCATTGGTGATGACTTGTTTTGTAGAGGTGACACCTGCATAAGATATGTTGTTTTTCTTTTCAATGATCTTTTTTGCTTTAATAGGACATAATCTAGATATCGCAAGGTGAGGCCCACTGCAATTTATGCAGCTGATTTCTGTTGGTTTATCACATTCCCTATACATGTGTTCACCTCCGCAAATACTACATCTTTGTTTACCATTACAAATCCTTGCTGAATGATTAAATTTAAAACACCTATAGCACTGTAATAATGGTGGAATGTATTCAAAAGCTCTATACGAGAATAGATCATATTGAACATTATCAGGTAGTACATTAGATAAAAAAGTAACGCTTACAGTCTGTAATGGAATGCACTCTTGTCCTATTTTCTTTGTAAACCTTCTTATTGCCACTATTTCATAAATTGAAGAAAGTCTTGTATAGAGTTCTTTGTTAGATATATTCGTTGGAACAAATCTAATGATGCCGGTTTTTTCAATTTGCGCTGCCGGTATGAATGCCTTCATGTTATATTTTGTGAGGAAAGTAGTGTTATTAATAAAGTTATTGGCCGTATTATATTGCTTGAAAATAACTGCTATTTTATTGGCATTCACCCTCTGAATACCCGTCACACCTTTTATGTCCATTGAGAAAAGATGATTTAAGTATATAGGGCTCTTGTTACCCAATCTATCATCGTTTATGGATTCTACATACACTTTAAAGTCTGTGTTGGTTGAGTTTTCCGGATATAGTCTTTTATAATTCGGTTTGTAATAGGGCAGATACGCATCTCGCTCACCGCCGGAGTCCGATTGTCCTTCATCCCTAGGCTGTGTCCGTTTTGTTTTTTTTGAGGTGGGCGGGTTAGACCCGCCCCCCTCGTTTATCTCCATTGCTATTGTGCTTTTCAGCCGCTAATAGCAATATTTAAATTCACTTTAACTATAAAAAAATCACTTTATAGGAAAAATTTAAAATTAATTTTCTAAAGTCAACCGCGCTTTTTCAAGGTTCCCGCCAGAATCCAAGAACTCATTAATTAATAAATTAAACTGAAATAATCAAAACCAATTCTAAGTTTAATAAATCCTTTTATTACCAATTCACATAAAAGTAACACTACACTACGCAATGTTCATTGCTTATCACTAAAATCTTTGTTTCACATTTCATCTTATAATAACTAAATCTTCGTTTAATCATAAGCTACAGCCTAGTTCAGTATCTCGTCGTGCGAAGCTCAATGTCTTTGTCAACCACTTCGATAAATCTCCATTCCAAAGTAATAAACCTTTGAATAAACATTTGTTGACATCATCACATAAAATTATAAAAGCTCTTGTTTTTAGTCAGGACTTCCTTATCTATGAATTAAACCATCATTGAGAATTTTGTGTGGCTAGTTCTTGACGTATTTATTTTAATTTTGTGAAGAAAATAGAAAACAATTATATAAAAGTAAAGTAGATACGTAAAGGTAAACAACAACCAAAGAGCAATACATACTATTACGATTTATTCATATTTGTTGAATAATACCACTTTGAGCATTATTTAGATGCTTTATGTTTATAATTAAATTATTATAAGTGATAAGAAATAGTTATAAGTACAAAGTAAATACGGCTCTTAATATACGTGATTTCCTTTTTACGTCTTCGGCCAAACGCCATGCAAAATAATAAAAAGCCGTAAATTGGTTCTATATTGTATTGATGTAAATATTTTAAGCCTATTCAAGTAAAAAAAAATGTAGAAATAAGCAATCCGACCACTCTCGATAGCTTACTCACTTTAAAAATGTCGGTGAGAACGTTTAAGTATTTCTCGATTGAATACTATAGTAAAGTGGCGATACTATACGTCAAACAAAGATTCGTGCTGCCGATTTCCATACATTTGCCGATTTTACTACACGATTACTACTCGGTAACTATATACGAAAGATATGTCTAAAAATTCGTGCTGTCAAATTTTAGTTCTAAATACGCTCACTGAGCGCTGTTTAATTTTCCATACAAAATTTTACTGTTACTATACTATCACGTTAACTATACTATAGGACAAAAATATTCGTGCTAGGGGCGCAGATATAGTGAAAGTAGGAAAAGCTCGTTTTATGGCGTATGAAATTACATTTATGTAGATTATAACCTATAGTAATTTATAGGTAAATAAACGTATGGTAAGCCATTATAATTTAGTGCTGGCAGAGAAGTGCGAGTATAATATATAATTATATTCAATATCTGGTAAGATGATGCGCGGTTTGATTCTGACCACTCTGTTTCATAAGCATTTAAACCCATTAAAATAACTTATTAAAATGTATTCTGTCGACCGAAATACATGATGACGAAATAATTGTAAAAACTTTTTGAAATGTTTATTTAAAATATGAACTTTTTCAAAGTTTTGTTCTTAATTCGTACAAACTTGATACAATTAGTTCGTAATCTTAAAAGATTACGTCACAATTTTACATTGTGATTCCTAACAGAATACAAATCTTCGGAATGTACCTATTAATTTCCATTTATATCCAAATTGATGACATGAACTATGGCCATTTACATTGTTCTATTAAAAATAACACACTTCTTTTTAATGTCATAAATTATTATCAAATTGAATTTATAAATTTTTATTTTTAATTTCTTAATCAAAGTTTAAAAGCTATAACCTTTTTATTCCAAAAAATATAGTGGATCGATGAGTCGGTAAGGGAATGACAAAAAAATTACAACACATTCAAGATTTTGGTTGTTTATTTGTCAGGAAGCAAATGATTCACAGCACTGGTGGGATACAGAGGTCTGATGGCCGAAACTCTCTATCACCTGTAATGCTGATCCATGTTCTTTATTAGTAATACAACAGCATATAATATCCAAATATAAAATCATGGGAAAACAAAGTTACACATCGCCGTAGCGTATATTATAATTTATTTAGTGAAGCGATATCTTTATAAACTACACACCTTACTAAATCACAATAGCTAATTATGTTAAAAATTATTTATCACATTTATAACATTCTGTATAAAGTAAAAAAATATTTCCATCGCTACAAAATAAGGAAATTTAAGTGTTTATAACTTTTATAATGTCGATGGATTTTGTCGCCAGTTAAGAGTACTTGAATTCCTTCACTCACACGTACTTTACGAAAAGGGCAGTTCGTATCGGACGGGTCACACAAGTTTAAATTTATATATAATATCAGTTTTTAATTTTTTTTTTTTATTTATTATTTTGTTAGTTTTATTCATGTTTTGTCAAATTTGCGACATACACACAAAACGCAATTTGTTTTTTTTTATATATATAAAAGTAAACAAAATTATAACTAAAGGTGTGAATATATTCAAATAAAAAAAATACAAAAAGTGTAATTTTAATATTTTTTAATTCTAGAAAATAACTTCAAAATTTTTATCATATTTTTTTTTCTTTTTTGGTCATTACAGATAAAGCCTAATTTATTATACACGCAAATTACCCGAAATATACAGACCTATATAAGAATAAATCAATTTAAATATTCATCCAAACACTGGGACTTACTTTGTAGTACGCGTGAGGTAAGTTTTCAATTACAAACAAAAATCGTGTTATTTACAGAACAAAGTCGTATACGAGAGCATAAAATCCATCATCGTAATAAATTACTTCATAAGCTTTTACGCTCCTTTATATACGACTTTGTTCTGCAGACGATTAGCAACATTCAGGTTCCTTTAAACCCAAAGTTTAAGTTATGCCTACATGTTGAACTACAACTTGTTTTTAATATAATAGAATTGTTAAGACATAAACAATATTTACGTTATATGGACATACAACCTTTATAAGGAGAATTTTCATAACAGACCCTCACAATTCAGCTTACAACTGTTATTTATTTCAGGGCGAAGAAACGATTTCGATTGTATTTATTCAAACACTAGGACTAATTATTATTATTATTATCATTTTATAAAATTATACTACTATGTACATACATGTTTTATGAAATTTGGTGATAATATACAAACGTCGACGGATAACTACAGTCGAGTACTAAATGCAAGAACACTAAACACCAAAACATATGATCATAGTTACAATTTAAACAAAATCGACCTCAAGACGCCGCACCCACCATGCGTGACTCATTCGATTCGATTAAAAAATATAATTATGCAAAAAAATTAATTGAAAACGTGAATAAATGAAGATGATTCGTTGCATTTTTGCTGTTTTATACAAAGTTGTACGTGCTATGGGTGTATAAATAGTTTTAAATTTAAAACCAGTCATTTATGACATTTATATGCATGCACTTTAAAATTACACAAACTTCAAACTCAATTTTCTCCTAGATTTTTGCGACATATCACCTTCATTCATTCATGTCTTCAATTATACAACCCATCTAATTTGAACATTAAAAACGGGATTTAAAAAATGCAATTGTGATTTGTGACAGTGATCATAAACAATAGAATACTCTATGGGACACTCGAGTTGTTACATAGTAATTTACAGATAATTAAATACCACCTAGTCATATAATATAAACGAGTATATTTACAAAATATGATCACATCGCGTGTAACTATTTACATTATTTTTTAAACTAGTATATTATTAAGAGCATTGCCTTCTTCGTCAAATTGATCATGGACTATAGTTACGGTATCGCCATCTTGAAATTTATACGTATCGAAATATATTATTACTATTACAAAAATATCAATGCTAAGTATTAAAATTTGATAAAAAAAGTCTTGATTTCTTTATTTATGCGATTGTTACGTTTGAACGATACTGACACCAGAAGTATATACGATTTGAAGTCCATCTACCCATTTTTCTATGATTAAAATAGTTTAAAATACACATATGGGAACAGTCAATTTCATTGTTTTTTGTGTTTTCTTTTCATTTTCTCTTACTTACTGTCCTGATTCTCAAACTTGCATGCTGCGTCCAAAACTGTTCAAACTGTAAAAGTTTTAGAAGCACTGGATATCGGTATTTTACAAATCAGTCTTGGGCCAAAGGAAACTAATAACAATAACTTCGGTTATTACTATTTTGAACTCTATACATATGGCTTAGTGCTTGAGTTTACTGCATGTTGTTATGTTTTTAATATATAGAATCCAAATAATTTGACTAGTTCGAATCCATTTGGAGTAAACCAAATGTAAACTAAATATTAGTACATATGTTTCATCTGAGTTTAATTGAAGGGTACAGGGGCAAAACAAGGAATGTCACATAAAATTTAAAAAAAAGTTGAAAAGTATGGGAAAATGTAGATTTTGCCACGTATGTAGATTGCAATGTAAATTAAAAAAATAATAATTTTGTGACATTCCTTGTTTTGCCCCTGTACCCTTCAATTACAGTTGAGTATTCCTATGAATATCACACATAACTAAACTGACATAACTATAATTTAAAAAATAAATCGTTCTAACTGTATCTATATTAAAAACATACCAACGTATTATTTATCGTTTTTTGAATATAATAAAGGAGTTATAAAGAATTCCATATTTTTAAACTGACTTAAGTAATGTTATAGCAGATAAGATTTAAAAACAGACATTGTACTTTCAAGTTAACTTTAACTTATTCTCGAAATCAACGACTTGTAAAAAATATATGTATAAAATGCTCATAATAAGAAACCATTTTGCGTGAATTATACCAATTAGAATTTGAAAATGTATGGCACTTAGTATATGTATATATGTAGTATGAAATAGCAACACTTTTGACATTTTAATAATTTCTATTAATTTTTTTTTAATCATTTAAATAATATGGAATTCTGTATACTCAAGTGACGGCCAAATATAGTTTAATTAATACACTTTCAATTTGTCAGTTTGATATTATATAAATAATTATAATTAATCAAATATTCTAATATTTTGTACTTGTATTTTCTAACTTACAACACAAACTATAGTAAAAAATTATGTTACTTACAAAAGCTACTGTATAATATAAATTTAAACTAATTACGAAATTCAACACTTCAAAAAACAAAAAACAAATACTCGCAATTTTGTTATAACAAAGGTCCAATCGCTAAATATATTCATTACATACATCAAATTTTACGAAAACGAATCAATCTCCAAGAGCTGCCGTTCAAATCACGACAATTGGTATAAAAACTGGCAAATTGAAAGTGCAACAACGCCAAGTCGAACTGACTACGCAAAAAGCTTAATAAGCTTTTACACTAAAGTCGTAACTATTGTATACTTCGATCTAATATCAAAGGCGGGCCGATTGAGGCCTTTGGATCAATTCGATCCCAGAACTGATTCCACATAGTGTTGCCAGGCGTCCCGATTACACGCTGCGAGTCCTGATTTCGCGTTACTGGCAACACTAGTTCCACTCTATGTGTTATTTGTCGCTTGTTTCCGGTGGGGGGGCGCCACCGAAGTCCAGTTGGTATCCCCCCGCGCGGGTCATCTCCTCCATACTGGGCTCCTTGCACTCGTGTCCCGCATGTCCCGCGGCGCCGCAGTTCCAGCAGGAGAGCTTGGGGGGCGCGTACAGGACTGGGACGAAGCCCCCGTAGGGGGCGGGCGTGGGGTACGGAGGGGGTTCCCCGTTGGCGAAGGGGGGCGGTGGGGGTCTGTAGGCGGGAGGCGGAGTCGGGTAGGGATAGGGGCGCGGGTAGGGGATGTAGGGTACTGTGTGGCCAGAGGGCGCGGGGGGCGCGGAGGGGGTCGCCCTCCGCATATGAGGCGCGGGAGTGCTCGGCGGTGAGGAAGCTGCACTGGACCCGCTATCAGAGGAAGACCGCGGCGGAGGACAGTAGACGGCGCGTCTTCTCACACCGTTCAGCCTTTCCAGTGATCTGTACTGATGGTGCACTGCAGATATCTCTCGTAATCTTTCTTCGCCGATATTATGCCGTAGCTAAAATTGTAAAAAAATAATACTACTTTACTTTCTTCAAAAGATTTACACCTATAAATTAATTATTTTAATATTATGATTAGTCGGATGTCCGTGTTGTCGTTCTAGGAGATGTGTCTAATAAATAATATGTTTAAAATATAGCTATAAACAAATAAATTATTACTAATACTTTCTTAGATTTACGCGAATATTCGACATTATAAATGAAACTACCTTTTCGGATTTTGTAAAATCCGAAAAGGTATTTATAGGTTATTACTATCGATAAATTTTGACTTTTTTTATAGTTGAGAAATGCATTTGCGCATGCCACCTCACTCACTGGCTAGAAAACTAGGGATAGGTATATGTCGTAATAGGGCGTTGGAGGATCGTTTACGCACTCAACTACGATGCCCCAGCCCCCAACGAAGCAAGCTGAAGTAGACCACAAAGCCCATTAGGTTCCTCCGATCAATTCTGCTATCAGAGATGTACCAGAAACCCACATACACTGCCCAACGAAGTAGGCCACCTCCCCTTTGCGCTTCGCTTTGCACCTGGCGAGATTGCCAGTCACTGATGAGCCGCCACCACGACAAGGAACGTATATAAGTTTTAAGATATCCCCTAACCAATCAAAGCGCAACGACCAATCTCACTGAGGTATGTTGTTACCTATACATTAATATAATCCACAAACAAACAAACAAACAAACAACCTCCCTAATTATTCACATATAAATGTTTGTTTGGTATATAAGATTGAAAAAAATGTGTTAAAGAAGAATGTAATGAGAAATAAAAATAAAGTCCAGACATTTATGTTACTAAATGAAGAAAATCTGCAAATACTTTTCACTTTAAAATCTATAAAAATTAAATGATTTTATGAGGTTTAAATACAACACCTAGTATAATATTGCAGTAACAAATGAACAAGAAGTATAACATATACATATAATATAAATATTTTAATTAAAAAAAACCTACAAAATATTATTTATCCAATCAATGAAAATATAAAAATTGAGAATTATTTAAGACAAAATTACTGTATATTTATGTATTTATTCAAATATCCAATAATGAGAAAGTAGAAAGATGACTAAAGCAATTAAAATTCTAATATCTATTACTTTCATATGTTCAAAAGAAACATGGATACATTGAAGAGTGTATTGATATTACATTACACCTTAGGGTTCTAATACATATTCTTTTGATATGAGCATACTGACCTCGGCCATACTTAAGTTTTCAAAGTTGGCTGTAAGATGTGGCATTGTCTGATCTGGTGCCAGAGGCACGAGCGGTGGCGACCGGTCACGTGACAGCCGGCGGCGGGCCCGAGGGGATGCAGCACGACTGTCTCCTGGGGAGGACACCAGTGGGGATGACGGAGCTCCACCACCTGGTCCGGCTTGGTAATTCAATACCTGAAATATTTTTTTTATTAATTTGGTAGATTTTAGTAAATAATCTTTATCCCATTACACTTTTCTAGGATAAATGGTAATAAAATATAAATATTTTTTAACAGTATAGTATGAACATTTTTAAGCGTAAGGTATATTATAAGTTTATATCAAAACTAAATATGTAAATAAATAACACTATGAAAGTAATTTAGAAATAATATTTCAACATGATAAACAAATATAAAGTCAGTAACTTATCTTACCTCTATTGGTTGATTGAGTGTTGAAACAATGATATTCGCAGGCCATGTATGCTGACCTATATAGTCCCCTACATTGTACTGTGGTATAGGGAGACCTGGAGGTGGATGCTGTACTTCACCTAAAATAGGCACCATGTTTGCTGCACCCGTGAGTACTGACGGTGAATTGAGCTCTGCAACTGCATCTGAACTTGAAGGCTGCAATCATTTGATTGATATATAATTATTTCTCATATTATCATAAATCAAAAGTGTTGGTCTTATTGGAATGGTTTGTTTTGTATGATTAATATAACTCATATTTTTATAACACAAAAAAAAAGTATATTTTTGATATCTTTTAAGCTTGCAAGGAAAAAAACTTTCTTTTATATTAAAGCATTGCAATATTAAACAATTTTATTTATTTATTTTTTATTCTGATATAACTTGTTGTATATGTTGTTGCTGTTGCTGAAATATATATATATTTAAATATAGCGGCTGATCGCAGTTATCAAAGAAATTAAAAAAGTAAAAAATTTCATAATGATAAAATAAACAAAAAGAAAAGCAAAGAGTTAATGATGGGTTACCGAAGAAAACACCAATACATTATCTTTAATATTTCATGCAGCATTAGTATACAATGAAGTTTCAGTTTCTTTTTTAAGATTGTAAAAAGTTTAAGAATATACCTATCTTGATAAATATTTTAAATAATTCTTAGTATATTTGATGTTAGTTTAAAAAAATATAAACAGATATTTTCAAACAAATAAACATTGAAATATTAATATGTGTATATGATTTGTTTTGATGACTGAACACACAACATTTATATAAGCGCATAGCAATTGAGCATAATGACTACTGAGTATATGATTATGAAAATAGTGATAGATGACACTGACCTGTACCCCAGGTGTCTTTACAAACATGATACCAGGAGGTGGCCCCAAGCTAGACAAATTAGGTGGAGGGACAGACATATTAGGAGTGATGTTTAACTGTGTATGACCACTCACAGGAGCTATGTTTATATTATGCTCTTGTTGTTCTTGATATTGTAACCGCTGATCCTCAATTTTTAATTTTTCAAGTATCTCACCAAAATGTGACTTCTGATCAAATGTAAAAGCTGGATGATGTAAGGCCATAGTGTACAAGAGGAGAATTTCTTCTAAAAGATCACCATAAAGACCTTTCAGTAAGCCACTTTGTTCTAAACTGACCATAGCATTGTACAATGTGGTGGCACAAACAAAATTACACGACCGTAAAAGAGAAACATATAATGCCATTTTCCGTCGCGTCCTGGAGTCTGTGTCTGCTCCTCCAATATCAGCAGCGAGATCTGTAGGATTATTAGCTCTTAGTTCGGCACCACGCAACTCCTGAAAGTCCCGCTTACCGAGCTCTTCAAGATACGTGCCAATAAAACGTAATTCAAATGGCAAGCACATATTTAGTAATGTACACATTGCGTCTATGCGTTTATAGCTTTCCAATTCTTTAAACCATGATACCACGTCCTCTTTGCAAACCATTTCCAGAACACATTGAAATTTTATGAAAAGAATTAACCGGTCCCCTGCAGCCGTAGCGCCTCCGTGGCTTATAATTTTTGGCACGCACGTTTCTTGGGATGTGATGGTTGTAATCCAAAAAAAATTGAGTGTAACATTAGTAATCAAAACTCTTAAAAGCTTTTTATCACTATTTCCTTAGTAAAGTATATTGGTTAAGCAACTACGAGCATTGCTAGTAGTTTTGTCTTGTCTATAGTCTATGGGACAAAGGAAGATAGATAATTATACTGAAAGTTGTATACATCATTTTGCTTATAAGAATATCATACAAGTGAAACTGTATAAATAATTAATTATAAGTTATTCCTACAAATTAACTTGTTTATATTTTTTTATAAATTCCTTAAAATAATTAACTAGACAAAATAAAGTAATTTGCGGAGTGAGCACTTTATATAAAAAAAAAATTTATGTATTCAACTTAATTAATAATTTAAAAATGTATTAAATTTGATTAAATGTGCTTATATTTTGAGACTGTTTTCAAGTATACCTATGATCTTTAAAGAATTTAAATATTGTTTGATTATGTATCCACCACTATCCGAACGATTTTGTTACTCGGCATATTTTTGACATATCATGAACAAGTAAAATTGAAGCGTTCTAAGTTCTTCTGTGTAGAATAAAATAGCATTGAATTCACGAAAGTTTGAACCTATATTAGTGAATAGTAATAAATAATAATGGCTCCCGTAGAGCAAGATGTGGAAATGAAAAACGTTGACAGCCCAACTGCTGCCAGCGACGGAGAAACTAATGAAGTAAAGAAAGATGCCGATGTTCTAGCTGTTCAAGATTTGAGAGAACATGTTAGACAAATTGATAAAGCTGTATCATCAAAGGAACCAAGGTTTGCTATGCGTGTTCTTAGATCTATTCCGAATACAAGGAGAAAACTAAACGGAAATGTACTTCGGGCTATTATTAATCAGCTGTATCCCGCAAGTCCAGAGAAAGAAGCTCTGATCGCTTTCGTTGAGAGTCCATTGCCTGGTGCTGTAGAAATAGAAGCTCCACGGTCTCGAAGTGTCCCGAAAACTCCCGCACCTGAAGTAGATGCTTATATACACCTGTTAGTGTTACTTCGTTTGTTGGATACAAATAAACTTGAAGAAGCTGTAGAATGTTCTCAGCAACTAATGAACAAAGTAACAGCTCAAAATCGCAGAACTCTTGACCTAATTGCTGCCAAGTGTTATTTCTATCATTCACGAGTTTTTGAGCTAACAAATAAATTAGACCTCATCAGAGGCTTGTTGCATGCTCGTTTGCGTACATCAACCCTAAGAAATGATTATGAAGGTCAAGCAGTTTTGATAAATTGCCTTTTGCGTAATTACCTACATTATGCCCTGTATGACCAAGCTGATAAATTGGTTAGCAAATCAGTGTTCCCAGAAAATGCTAGTAACAATGAGTGGGCAAGGTTTTTGTATTATCTTGGTAGAATTAAAGCTGCTAGGTTAGAGTACAGTGATGCACATAAGCATTTAGTTCAAGCTTTACGTAAAGCACCTCAAACAGCTGCTGTTGGATTCAGGCAAACTGTACAAAAACTGGCCATTGTTGTAGAGTTACTGTTGGGTGACATACCAGAGCGAGCAATTTTCCGCCAAGCTCCTCTTAGGAAAGCTCTAGCTCCTTACTTCCAGCTAACACAGGCAGTGCGACTTGGTAATCTCCAGAGATTTGGAGAAGTTTTGGAAAATTTTGGGCCTCAGTTCCGCAGTGATCATACTTTTACATTGATTTTACGCCTTAGACAAAATGTCATAAAAACGGCAATCAGGTCAATTGGGTTGTCATATTCTCGAATTTCTCCCAAAGATATTGCAAGAAAACTAGGCTTAGATTCTGCTGAAGATGCCGAGTTCATTGTTGCTAAAGCAATTCGAGATGGAGTTATTGAAGCTACTCTTGATCCAGAAAAGGGTTACATGAGTAACAAGGAGAGCTCTGATATCTATTGTACCAGAGAGCCACAGTTAGCTTTCCATCAGCGTATATCTTTCTGCCTTGAATTGCATAATCAAAGTGTAAAAGCTATGAGATATCCCCCCAAGTCATATGGCAAAGAGTTAGAGAGTGCCGAAGAAAGAAGAGAAAGAGAACAACAAGACTTGGAACTCGCTAAAGAAATGGCTGAAGAAGATGATGATGGTTTCCCTTAAATATATTTTAACCACAAGTGTGTATTATGTAGCTTTCTGCATTAAAATTTATTTTCAACTGACAAAATCTTTAAAATTTTATTTTTACAGAAGGATATAATATATAACAATGTTATAAATTATTTAAAATTTTCAGTCTTTTTCCCTATATTTAAAAAACAACAAATCTGTTTTAAGCTTTCAAATTTCTTTTCAAGAGATTGATTAACCTAATAAAATAAAAAATAAAAATAAAAAAAATTATATACTTATATTGTTGCTTCTTCTTATTACTAATGAAGAAATAAAAAGGCAACTTATACATTTATATGTCTTGAATATTTTGCTGTATATATTTTTAAATTCAATAATAAAATGAGCTTATTTTTCATTTAGAGCTAAGATGCATTATATTCTTATATTGTGCATTGTTACAAGAGATTTCCGATAAATTGACTTGATCTAATAAAACAAAGTAAAAATTGGATAATATTCTAGATAGATAAATAACATTATAAGTTTTCACTGTTCATCAAAAAAAATTACGCTCCTAGCGCCATCTATATTTTAAATAGACAAACTCATTACCTATATCACATCACAATACTAGTAAAATAGATGTTGCTTTGCAAAAAAACATTCATTCTTCAGTCTTCACTTAATAGGATATTGATTAAAACAATAACATAGGTACCTATTTAGCATTTAATTTGTCATATTATGTTCTAAATGAGCAAAATATGATAATACTTCAATAACAAATTGATAAATGTAACGTCATCATTTTTTGAACTGTTTTTCTTAGTTCATGATCGGTCTCCATGCCATTGAAGAGATACCGCTATTCAATGATATTTTAACTATAGATATGTTATACGCTCACTAAACAACCGAAAAAAGTGTTCCGCGCAGCACACATACACACTTTTCATTCAAGGTACATTTCACTACAAGTCAAAATGATAGAAAGGGGATAGTCGATAAAATCAATAAGAAAAAAAGAGACAGCTAGTGTTGTCAATTGCGCGTCAATGTAAACAAACATTAGTCTAGCGACCGATGACATATCAGAATATTAAGCAAATAATTGAAATATATTAATAAATCGAAGTATTCTGCGTTCTTACATGTGGTATGAGATCCCTTGTGTTTTATTAACTTTGGTATCATAATTGGTGCATTTCCTAAATACACAGGATGGCATTTTTTTAAATTTTGAGCAGCGTACCACTCGTCGCCATGCGGTGACACTGACTAAAGGCAATACGTCCTAATTAGGATGTTTTCGAGTTTTCACGATTGCGCGCTCATAACATATCTATAGTTAAAATATCATTGCCGCTATTCTACAAATAGGGTTATTTTTCTTTGGCTGGCACCGACTCCAAAATTAACAAAGTTCTTAAAAGTATTATTTTCTACTAGTTTAGATTTTTCTCTTCTTAGTGCAGATTTTTTGAAGTCGGTTTATTTTTTTTAAAAAATAAGTTATTTTTCAATTTTTAGTGTGCCTTTTATTTAGCTGATTTAATTATAGTGACTTACTATATGTCACTAATTTAAAATCTGTTTAAGCTTTATATTAAACAACGAGCATACCTATTAACGTATGTAACGTAATAGTAATTAATTATCAGGTCTACCGAAAGGGGGGTGGGGGGGTGGTGGGTATACGAGCTCATCTTTATGTTTAAATTCCCCTTACGAAATAGTTTAAATAAACCACGTCCATTATTCCATCTAACTCCTAGAGGTTAATGAGATTTACCTTCTATTATCATATTAACGTAATAGCCTGGAAGAACACAACTATCAGTCTATATGTATGTATAATTTTAAAGGAATTTCCTTTCAACTCCTAGCCGTTGAGGAGTTGTTCCTTCCATCATCAGCTTTTCCACATGAGATGGTAATTATCAGATGTAAATCTTTAAAAAACTTTAGAAAATATATGAAAAACGTACTAAGTGCCTATAAAATTTAAGAGTTGCCATCGATTTCCCTAAGATCCCATTATCAGATACTAACTTGGTGACAATGGGAACATCTTGGAAGTATACCCTACCAAACAAAAAATACATTTTTGAAATCGGCCCACAATTGACGCATAAATCGGTGAACACAGATAAAAAATAACATTTGAAGAAACCTTCTACCTTCCATCATCAGCTCATCACATGAGATTACGATTTTCAGACGCAAATGCTTGAACAGCTTTAGAAAATATATCAAAAACATAATAGGTGCCTATAAATTTTGAAAGTTGCCCTGGATTTCCTTGGGATCCCATCATCAGATCCTGATTTTGTAATAATGGGACCCCCTCAGAACTATACCCTACCGAACAAAAGAAAATTTTTTGAAATCGGCCCACAGTTGGCGGAGAAATCGGTGAACATACATAAAAAAAATACATACAGTGGAACATATAACCTCCTCCTTTTTTGAAGTCGGTTAATAAAAGACAAAGATTAAATATTTTTTGATATGCGTTGTGAAATGTGACGTTTACTCATGCTTTTGTGTTGTCTATTCTATTCTGGGGGACTCCCCTCAAAGTAGACAGAATTCACAAAGAGAAAATTTTGTACCTTTACAGAAAAGTTTAGCTGACGAGCACGCGTTTATGTTACGTGAAGAGATGCATACTATATAGTACATAAATGACCTACTTAGCTTGTTTGCAGTCAACTTCGTTAGTTTTAAATCTTAAAAAATATGGAGGGTAGAGATAAGGAAGACCAACTCGTACACGAAAAAATGGCAGTAAAAACGCGTCCAGTAAGAGTGGCGCTGCAGTAGCAGTCGATAAATTTTAAAGAAAGCGCCATACGTAATTATAAAAAAATTACGCTTTCTCTCTGCAGTATTTTGTTTATATTTACTAAAACATTTTTTAGACTACGTAAATAGTTGAGGTTTTGTATACTAGCATTTTACTAACTACTTGAGTCATTAAAATTTTTAAATATTTGACTCAGCTAACTTCACTCCATATAATATACACGTTGGTAGAATTTTAGAATTTGAATAGGGTAATAAATTTGTTGCTATGTTACTAAAAGTAGTTTAGTCAATTAGATTGTTTAGTCAATGTCTCGTGTCTAAGCAATTTTCACTGTACTTTCGTTATTAATATTATTAAGAATCGAATTATAGATATTTATAATAATGGAGTTTCCAGTATCACATATAGAAAAATTCGCTGAACTTTTAAAAGCGCCTGAACCAGAAGTATTACAAGGAGAAGATCTAGTGCCGACAAGTGCGTACTTTACACTTTTTAGTTAAAATGAATTATTTATTTAATATTACTTATTTAATTAAAAGTGTTAAAATTATTTAGACTATGAAATAACATCAACAAGAGACAAAAATTCTGCACCAATTTTATCACAAAAAACGCCATCGAACATCGAGGAATATGAAGAGCAACAAGCTAAGGAAGCAGAACAAATGAGTAAAGTAGGGTTTGGAACAGGAGATCGTAAAACGCCTACCTACACTATGAATTATCAGCAATCTGTTAGTGCTGAGGACGTGTTCCTGCAGGTTTCTCTTTAATTTATATTTAACCTCATCTATACAATATACCTACTTATAATATAACACAGTGCCGTCGTCGGGGAGGGGGAAGGGTGGAGGAGTGTTGTTGGTCTCGGTAGGGCGACCGTCTAGTGCCTCAAGACTGCTATTTTATATGAATTGTCATTGTGGAACAATGCAATTTTAATTCAATTACCATTGGTCCAAAATTTCGTAGTCTAATAAATTTACAATGGTCGATCAATGGTCTTGTCATTGGATTGTAATTGAATTGTAGTAGAAAGAGAATCGGTATTGCCAGTAGCTCAAAAAGCGTTCGCCGAAATGAGTTTTAGCTAGTTTCGATTATATATGTTATCAATTTATGTTTTAAAGACTAACATTATGTAAAATGATCATAAAAAGCCAAAAAGATATTTTTTTTTATAAATTTACTCAACAATGAATGTAGAACAATGAATGTATGTACCTAATTATTTGTAATGCTTATTTAAGCTATAATTGAAAATATATAAAAATATTATTCATGATGAAATCACCTAGGTATATGTTAGAGCTTCATTGAAAAAAAAACGTAATTTACAGAAAAATATGAGGCTTAAAGCTTATAATTTCTAAAGCAACAAAAAGGAACCCTTTAGTCATATTTGACCAATTTTGATGACTTATATGAGGCTCACGTTATGATAATTATAATATTTATAAATTATAATACGGCGATACTAATCTAATTCATACTATTAATAATTACTAATCATAGCAGAATATTATTTATTCCGGTGGATGTCCTACCTAGCAGATAAAAAAAATTATAGCGACATTAGCGAGTCTCACTCTCAGTGGATTTTTTTATATAGGTACATCTTTCAATGAAACTGCTTTGTGCTATAAGTTAAAATAAACTAATTTATTTTTTTATTAACAGATAGGACCTAAAACGCCTTCTTCAGCAAGCTGCGAAAATTTAATAGTTAGAGTGTCTATGCCAGGAGATAAAAAGGAGAATATTGACTTGTCTGTGGATACCATAAGCGTAACTATAGACTCTTCACAATATCATTTGAAGCTTTCTCTACCACACGAAATTAACCCTGACACTTCAAAGGCTAACTGGGACGCTAATGAAGAAATATTACTTTTAACTTTAAACCTTCAAAGAGAATTCGATTTTGTTAATTTTTAATCGTTTTGTTGGATTTAATAAACTGTCTAATATTAAGAAGATGTTTCTCTTAATGTACCTATCCGTATTGAGAATTCCGCAATTTTATAGATACTTTTCTTTTTTTTAATCCATGATTAATTATTAGGTTGGTACATAGAGTCCTAATTGTTATTATTCATTGCTTAAACTGTAAAGTATTGTTTATCCATAACTAAGTAGGTTATGTTTTTATCGTTTAGTTTTGCAGTTTTATTAATTTTGCGAGTGCAGTCGCGACTAAGGGCTAGTGTTATAAACTAAAATACCATTAGTTTTTGATGCAGACAGCAGAATTGACTATGTACTTTTAATATTTTTTATTGTAAATTTACAAATGTTATTGTACATAACATAAGATAATAATCAATAAAATAAATTTTGGTAATGGAATGGAATGAAATGGAATAATGGAATTAATAACAAAATATAGGCTAGTAATAATAATGTCCTCCCGACCGATTACAGCCACGGCGCAGCGGTCAATCTCATTGAGATTAGCCAAGCGGGAGATATTATAGTGCACAAGTGTACGCGCAGACACAAGTGCACTCTCTATTCCTATCACTCTCATACTCCGGTGGAACGTCTACTCGACACGACCAGTGAGAATTAAGTGACTCTCCGAGGCATGGGGGTGGCACACCGCCAACTTCTGTACTCCGGATTGTTATTGAAGCTTAAACAGAAGGACTCAATAACAAAATTTGGCTCGACCCGGGTCTCAAACCCAGGACTTCTCGATGCGTGTCCGTAAATGCTAGCCACTACTTAATTTTAATACAATAGTTATGACTATTGTCTATCAGTCTCGTTATTAAGAGTATCACTGCCCAAGCAGGCGTCAAGGTACCTATCAATTTGCTGGGCTAACGCCATATCATTTATATATTTTAATGAAGTGATTTATACCAGAATATGTACCTACGCGTGATTTTTTCAAAGACGTAAGTTCTTCGCTTCTCTCGCTTCTTATTATATGGGCATGAGTAGATTGTACAGTAAACAGTAAACATCATAATACATAATATTATTGCGAAGAAATTTAAATTGAATTTTTTTGTTTCGCTTACCATATTTTTTGTTAAATTTACGTACTAAAAAGTAAATTGTATAGATTAAGATTTGAGATTTCATAAAAGAACAGTAGACATATTTTCATTAAAAGGAAGTAGGTATTTGAATCGTATGCTATATGTATGTTAAAGATATGCTAATTAGTAATCCTCAATTGAAAAGAGAAGCTTGGAATTTTATATAAAATATTTTTAATTTTCATACTTAGTGCAATATAAGTGTGAAAAAATCTTTACGTTAATAGGTACACCGTAATTGTACCAATATTTTCGGCTAAAATCTTAAATCGCTTAGTTCTGAAAAGATATTATGTCTAAGATAAAACTACTTATTAAATATTGTATATTATAGGTAATATAACTTTCTACAGTGGTGTAGCTAGGTGGATAAGGCCTAGGTGCAAATACAAAAAAACACCTTTTTAACTATGTATAAATATTGTATAGTGCCGAAATGTACAAACACTTCTTTTAAAACGCCTAGAAAAACTATTTTTTTACGTATCGAAGAACCCAAAATTCGAAGAAAATGGTTTTCCGTTGTAAAAAGAGATGATAAAACTCCACTAGAGGGTAGATATCTTGTAGCCTGGGCAGAGTGCAGAGTGCCCAGGCTGTAAGATATTACTGTGAATATTATTTGGATGTATGTACCTACATAACTATACCTTTTAATTGATAGGTATATGTACGTACTAAACTCAACTTAAATAGTTGATATAAGTTTGTACCTACTTTATTACGTGTATGTGTATCTATGTATTCTCTTATTTTGTACCAACTGTGTTATTAAAACATAAACAATACTAATGCACATACTCGTACCTACTTATAAACATATTTACCTACTTTTTCATTAGTTTCGTGGATAAACCTGCATACCTATCCAGCGACGGATCCAAGATTATGTTTTCGGAGAGGCTTGACCAAACCTAGACTTATTTTTTTAACGCTAAAAATGCATTAACGCATACCACCAGTTGGTTATGTGGGACTCACCAGCTTAAGATAATCCAGTTCTACCCACTTAATGGGGCGTCGCAGTTTCTAAGCATCCTAAGCATTCAACCACAGCGCCCTGACGGCCGGCCAGGTCTGCTGAAGCAGACCACATAGCCAAGGGATTTGGATTGCCGGACGCTACTTAGCCCCTCCACCTCTACAAGATGATCACACGTTTTGACTTTTTTTTATATCATTAGGAAAATCCTCATGAGGTCCTGCCAGTCCGTCAACCGGCAGTGACTGTGAGACTCTTATTCACTAAAACCCATAGTGGAACTCTTGAGTTGGGACATCACGGAATCGCTTACACCCCGGTAAGCTTCTGCGTCAGATTGAACGTCAGGACGCCGTGTGGCCTGCTCCTGACACAGTGAGATAGATACGGACGAACCGCACCCACCGTCGCCCGGCCAGCCACCGGAGTCCACATGCCTTCTCCAATCGCCGGAACAGGACCTGATACGACGAGACACTAACAGGATAAATGCATTCGTCATATTACCTTTTTAATGAGGTGTAAAATCCCTGTGATTAAACAGTATGAAACATAATAATGCAAATGACTAATGAGGTCACACACGCGGAAAAGAAAATTATAAAGAAATTTCCAAGTCAAATTCACAATTTCTAGTGCGCTGTTGAAATTATTACCGTAATAATTAATGATAAATGTCGGAGTCCATCTTGTCCCGTACAGTTACTCAAATATTCTTTTATAATTAATGTTTAGCTCATTGTAAGCTCTTTCAGCTGCCGCAGAAGCGACTAAAGTTTTGTGAAATAACAATATTGCTGGATACACCTTGAGTAGTCCTGAAGATTTCTTCCTAGTTTTGAAATCGGTGATCAGAGCTAATTCACCAAAGTGTTTTTTTTTTATTTTTTCTTCGTCGCTTTTCTGGGAAAGTTGAATAAAATCTTATCTCTTTGCAGTTTTGATGTCCTTATTTTTAGAAGAAAAAAAAACGACTCTGAAAGCCATTTCTATATTCGTTTAGTTTGTCAGTTGTTTCCTCCAAAAATACGGCGTTCGTGCGTAATCATCAAAGAAATACTAAGTCAAAATTGGGATTTTTGATTTTATAATGTTGATTCACTACGTTTGCCTTTCCTGGAATTCTTCTACGTTATTTTACGTTACGTTTACAACTAAAATGTATTTAATTGCAGTTATTGAATCTATAAACCTGGCTGCACCATCGTGTCGGAAATTTTAAATATTTATAAGTTATTTCTGATTTACCAGTAAATTTAGATGAAAGGTCCCAGCGCTTAATGCCAAAAGGTTGGAAGGATTCCAAAGAAGTTAAACAAGTCTTGCATTACTGTGAATAATTCCTGGATTTCAACAAAACCTCCAACAGCATCGTTTATCAGAAAATTAAATGAAGACTGGCGCTGTGTACTCGGCGTTTGGTTGAATATCTTTAATTAGTTTCTGCACACAATTATACGCGCCACTCATTACACGCTTAAGTATATGGAGAAATTTCTCTCTCGACCTTGCTCTGCTCGGGTTCGTCCCTAAGTAACTTTTAACAGTTGATATAGATTTCTTAGAGATTGGACTTACATTACCCTCAGCTCAGCAAGAACTATCCTATGTGTTAATTTGGGTAACGTTAACCAGCTATCTTCATACCATATTCATCAATATCCAGTCCCAGGTTTTCTAGTGATGCGGTCACAGACAGACAGACAAAAATTAAAAATTCTAAAACCTATTTATAATAATAATGACTATCTCTGTCTCTCTCTGACTCAAAATTTTCAACCGACTTCCAAAAGAAGGAGGTTATCAATTCGTCTGTATGTTTTTTTTATTTTTGTTAGCTCAGAACTTTGAACTGGGTGAACCGATTATGATGATTATTTTTTATCTGAAAGGTAGTGCTTCCCGTGTGGTCCCATTTTAATATTTTCCAGTTCTGACAATGCCTTCCATGAGAAAACCATATAGTCTTAAATTTGCATTAAGTGTGTGCGCGACAAATGGACGAGTAACTCTATATCACACCAACCGATTTCGATGATTCTTTTTTTATTGGAAAGGACGTACTTTAAGGGTAGTTTGATGAGAGTTTGGTATGGTTCTGATGATGGGATCCTTGACAAAGTAAGAGAACTCTTCAATTCTTAGGAGCAAATTAACGATGCTCGGCCGAATCTTTTATAGGCTATTCGGATATTTGAGTCGCGTACCGTAACTGATGATGGAAGGTACAACTCCTGAACGGTTAGCAGTTTAAAGAAAATTCTTTCAATATAATACGCACTTATGGACGGTGGACCGATAGTTGTATACTTTCAGGCTGATAGGTTCACCTTATAATAGAAGGTAAATTTTTATAATCAATAAATAACACAATACGCATCTACTTTCCGCGAAAAAAAATAAAATTAATTATTTTTAACAAAAAAACAAAAACCGACTTCCAAACTAAATAAATCTAAACTAAAAAGTTGAAAATAATACTTTTAAGAACTTTGTTTGGAAGTCGGTTTTGTTTTTTTGTTAAAAATAATAATATATTTATAGATTGATATACTAGTAGATAAAGCCTATCAAAAGCTCAGAAGTTAGGAATACCACTGTCCGCTTAAAACGAGTTGCAATGATTAAAGTCGTGTTAAGCCTATTTTATTTACATTTTGGAGGAAGGAGAATTTTAAGCTAATTTAATACGAGATTTGCCGGTCAGGGTCACAAGTGGCCCCCTGAGCTCAAGGGCCCCGGTGCACTGCACCGCCTACGATAGCTACGTCACTAATTTTATATCAAATTTTATTATTGAAGTACTAATCACTCACTGTAATGTGTGAGAACAATGTAGGGAACTAAATTCCTTAAAAAATTAATGAGAATGAATCTTGAGGAATGTTCTTTAACTAGTTATTTTACGTTCATATAAAAAGTAGTAAGGTGGAGGTTTTTATAATTATAATTATGTATATTTATGTTTATTTATTTATAATAATTTACATAGGAGCTGTGCTCGTATTGGCAACTAAGTTATTTTCCTTTGTAATAACTAATGTCAATGTAAATGTGGTAGGGGGCTCATTGGAATCCGGCAATCAGGTCTGGAATGAAGTGACAAATTGTAATGGGAGGTAGCCCACTTCAATAAATAATAGGAAATAAATATGTCGCCATCTAGTTCCGTGGTAAGCTACGAGGCTTGTGTTACGGATACCAGATAGTTGATATACTACACATATATAAATTTTGAATACATACATATTATAAATGGGTGGTGTATATACTTGTTTGGTAGCAGAGTGAACTTTTGGAGCAACAACATGGTTTTTGTGCTCTGCTTCACAACATTTTGGTTGCAACCAACACAAAATCATGGCATCGTAGGTATTTGAGTTCGTAAGCAATCCTGCGACGCCCCATTTAAAACCTGTATTTATACAGGTGGTATACGATAAGTGCAATAACAATAAAGAAAACAAAAGATGTACTAAATTTCCATCTAAATTCGTTTAAGCTGTTTCACCGTGAAGCAATGAACAAACATACCTACGTCCTACACGCACATTTTCATTTAAATACCATTATCTAATATACCAATTTAGAATTGAATTTCCATTTTTTTTATTTACACTATCGAAAACTCTTTTGTTACATTTTCAAGTCTAGGATCCAGGATGAATCATCATCAATCATTTCATAAAATTTAATTTTTGACGACGACAACTAGAAATAATGATAATATAAAGGTTTAAAGTTGAGTTTTAAATGAAAAAGAATAAGAAAAGCGAGGCTGAGTCGAGTCGCCTTATTGAAACAGTCTTTATATATGTAGCAATATACTCTATGGTCATTATCATGGAGGCCGAATCTATAGTTTTAAAATTTTTTGTCTATTTGTCTGTCTGTCTGTGAAAACCACAGAACAGATTTTGATAAAATTTGTTATGATGGTAGCTGGCTATCATGGTCAACATATAGCATAGTTTTTACTGCTGGAAAATATCTCATTTCTGTATAATCCCAACTAACCGTTATAATCACAACGTATTTTTATATTTATACGACGCGATGTAACAAAATATACAAGGTACTAGTAAGACCACCGTGATATTAGTTTTTGCTTATGCTAGGCAGTTAGAGATAACATTTAGGTATATTGAGGATCATTTTGCAGCTATTTATTATACGGCCACTCAGTCGCTCATTTATTTCAATTCCTGCGCTCGCAAAGCGCGGTGGCGAACGTTTCTAACCGATTTTTAACGATTCATTATATTATAAAAGAGATATACATACTATAATTTAAAGTAACCGAGTAATTTGCTATACAATTTAATTAATTGTATTATCACATTAAACTTCTAATTCATTTATTTGATTTCTTAAAAATATACGTGCTAACGTTTATAATTATTGTGCTCCAAAAATTAAGGTAAGATTTAGTTATTTCTAAATTATTTATACATTATTTTGTTACTACTTTTTGTTAGTGGTATTATTATAATAAACTCTGTAATCTGTATTAATAATTTTAAGCAGCAATTTGTTTTTGAAATTTATACGTTTGTATATATGTATATTATTTGAAAATATATTTATTTTAAAGTAATAAATAATAAATATGCCGAGACATTATTACAACAGCCCCATTTAGTTTTGAGGAGTCCGTAAGCTACGCTACGTGCTTGTGTTACGGATACCAGAGAGTTGATATACCACACATAATATATAAATTTTAAATACATACATATTATAACTATAAACCATACCCATAACTGGAGTACAAACATTCGTGCTCAATAAAGGACTCGAACCCGCGACCGCTAGCGCAGAATGTACGCACTACCAAATGGAAAACGTGTAGTAAAATATTTCTTATTTGATGTGTTTGTGCATTATGTAGAACACGAACTCAGCTGATGCTGATTTTGTACTATTTTTGGCTTCTCTATTTCTTTATACTTAAACCACTAACAAAACAAAAGAAAGATTAATTCAAATCGATCCAGCCGTTTTTGAGTTTTAGCGAGCCTAATGAACAGCAAATGATTTATATATAAATATATAGGGATTTTTATGTAAATTTAAGTGTAGAGATCTATTTTGAATGTATCAATTTTATATACTTATAATTTATAAGATCATTGTACATTGGACTTAAAATATAAGCTCAATTTCTATCTAAATCTCGGGACTCACTTGTCCGATTTGACCACCCGAACATGCTACAGGCTGTACTACACAAATGAGCGGAGCATTAGGTCCTCATGATAAATGTGAACAAAATATAAGTTCATAGGTAACTAGAGACGAACCCGAGAAAGAAAAAGCGAGAATTCGCTAGTTTTATCATAAAAACATTGACTATCTAATTTCACATAGCATAAAAAGAAAAATGCGGTAGCTTTTCAGTTACGGAATAAGGGGATCAGGCTGATGCGAACATTTTTTATTTAGAAAGAGGAAATATTTTGCGTGCACAAATAATAGAATATAAATGAGGCTATGGTATAGAATCAGTTTTTTCGCTCAAAGTTCGTTAACATATCTTTATTTAAATTGGCCATTGTATGTTGCTACTATTTTATTATTATCAAGTTATTGACGTTTAAGGTCAAAATACTGTGGGAAGTAAACTGTAAAGACCGTGATGCGCTCCGATTTCCTCTTTATAGAGCTTTACCGCGAATAGTAATTTATAAAATATCCTATTGGATTGAAATAAGTAATAGGTACTATTGATATGTTATTTATTCACAGTATGTTTCAGAATTTTTAAGTTAACATAAAATTCTTATATTAATATGTATATTTTTAATTTATAATTAATATTAGTAATTACTAACATTGTAAGTAAGTTAAAAAATTAATAAGAAAGTGCAACTTTCGTTGGTATATTATATTAATTGAAAGACTTGGGTTTTCACTATCACTTTCTTGCGAGGTTTCAATTTCCATATTATATATTTAATAATTTTAATTAAGTTCTCTCTTTTTTTTTAATTTATCTTAAAGTTTAATTTGTTCTAGATCTGATCAGTTCGAAGTAAAAATGATTTTAAGAACATTATTTTGGGTAACTTTATTTTTTTTATTTAACGTAATAGAACTTCAAACGGTGAAATCCTGGGGACAAAAACGTAAGTTTCAATCTTTTTTAAGTTTTAATCTGTTTAGTTGGTTAGTTTAAAAATTAAATATTTTTAATTTTTCGCAGAGCTCTTTCCCGCAAATCAAATTCCTGAAGATGGTTTGAGTCCTCGTAGATCGGTGGTGAGACGTAAAATTGTACTGTATCATAACTTTTTTCGTACAAAAGTCCGTCCTACAGCTTCAAATATGCTCTTAATGGTATGTGAAAATATATTTTTTAAATAGACAATTAAAAATAATCATTTAATTAAAATATTTTTTTTAGCTTACGTTACACTTTAGGTAGAGGTTATTCTTGAATAATTGTTATTTTAATGTTATACTATAACTAAAATTCCATAAATTATGTAATATTATATAATATAAAAAAGTAGGAAATATTTTTTTAATATCCTACTTTTTTGAACTTTAGATACACCAGTACATATTATTATAATAAATATAAACACCCGAGACTGGAATACTTAGTAAGTAAGTAAGTACTACTTGCAAGCATTCATGCTCATAACATAAATTAATGCCCCCATTGGGACTCAAACGCGCGGCCGCTGGCATAGTTAGTAGGGGTAAATACAAACTGAGCGAAGACTTTCGTCAAAATTAAGAATCGTTTCAAAATTTCTTACAGTCATGGCACCCTCTGGCTGCGGAGCAAGCTCAAAGATACGCAGAAAAGTGCATTTTTCTGACTCACAATGATGCCCGTGAGAATACTGTGCCTTACCTGGGAAGCTGTGGTCAAAACCTCTTTGTAGCATCGCAAAAGACTCCATGGTTAGTAATTAAAAAATAAAATTCCTAATGACAATGGTAATTTGTAAATTTCTTTATAAACAATGCTTTATTAATGACGATATGAGAAATTATTTATTTATAAAAAAAAATAATTATACTGCCTTTTTTACAATCAGGAACAAATTGAATATTTTAAATTATTTGTAAATGTACATTTTTATTATAAAACTATATTAAGTATAAGTACCTATGAATTATACTCGTAGTACGCGAGTTTTTACTAACATTTTTTGTTTTTTTTGTCCATCCGTTGTATGTATTTTGTTTGCGCACGATCTTTTGAGTTTTAACCTTACTATAAAGATAATAGGGAATTCGTGAACAACTAATTAAAGATTTCACAGACTGACATCGCGATAATTATATACCCTTTGTAGTACTTCACATTTACTATACTGTTTATTGTCGTACGATTTACTATTATCAAGTTGTTGGTTCTATATAGTAAGCAACATCTCGTAGATCTACTTTGGTTTGGCTACCTAGTCTACATTAAAACGCTTCGTAATCTACCTACATATAATAAAATTCCAACGGAGTCGAATCTATGTATTAAATATTTTTAAAAAATGTCATTGAAATAGTTCATCGATACAGAGGTTAAATCTATCATTTTTAAAATATTTGTCTGTGACCGAATCATGAGAAAACCACTTGACAGATTTTGATGCAAATTAGTATTATAATAGCTGGTATTCGGGTCAACATATAGGATGCTGTTCTATTAAATGCAGGAGAATATTCTATCTCTGCTGGGTAATGTATTACTAACGTACGTTGGGACTGACAAGAGCGGAGCGAAGTTGCGTCGCTAGTATTGTAATAGAATCTAGAAGACGTATATATATATTCATACAAAGATAAAAAACTCAAGTAAAGGAATATAAATGTTTTTCTTTTAAGTTTCTTGACTGTAAAGTATCTATTAACTATATAATATTTTTATAGATTATAACAGTAGATACCTATATCATTATTTTATCGTTTTTTAATGTTTTGTGATTTAAATGGACAGATTTTATAAGATGCTAGTTTATGAACAGATCAATTACTTAAACTAGATACCTATTAGATGATAAATTAATTTAAAAATCACAGCTAACAAATTAAATAAATAATTGGAATCGTATTGGAAACAATAATATGAAATGTATAGAAATTATATGCATGTGCCGTGCCTTGTAAGTTAAGAGTAAATACGTCGGTATCGGCACATTCTTAAAAAATATATTTTTGTCATGTAAATAAGCTTTTAATTTTACCGATCTAGATATAAATTATATAAATATTGAATGTATAATATTTTCAGAAATTTAATTGTTCTTAAAAACAATAGACATTGAGTTCCATATGCAGTGTTTGTACCAGACGGGTTGTCTTTGCAGTTTGCTATAGAAGGTAGTGATGGTACATTATTTATTCATGTTATTCGCATTGTGATATTGCACAAAGGAATTTCTTAGAAACCTCAAAACACTAAGCTTTCTTGTAATTTTACCACAAAATAAAATAAAGGGCATTATAAACGATAAAAACGAAAAACATTTTATTTTTTTTACAAAAATACATATTCAATTCGGTTTAATGTTTTTTAAGAAGCATTTAATGTAAAAAAAAATAACAAAAAATACAAAGATATAAAACTCGTTTAAATAAAAATCCGCTAAAGTGATTTAGATGGGTATGAAGGTAGTTTGAAACCCTTATTCTTTATGATTTCCCTGATAAGAGTTATTTATTCCAGCAACAACTAGACCTACTTATCATATTATTCATCAATTTTTTAAGTTTATTCATTACAATAAAACATACAAAAAAACAAATCTTTTCTCTTTGTAAAATTAGTATAGGTGTGTATTTGTCGTAATATAGACCCAGTCTATATTGCCCAGCCAGTGGTAGCCCAGCGGGAACGCGCTCGCTTGGATAACCGAGTGATGCGGGTTCAAATCCGGGTCTCCTCGCACCTCTGATATTTTCATGTGCGAATCATTTTCTATCATGATTACCACTTGTCTTACGGTGAAGGAAAACATCGTGAGGAAACCTGCATGTCTGAGAAAACCAAACAAGTTTTCAAAAGACATGTGAAATCCGCTAACATGCACTAGGCCAGCGCGGTGGACTATGGCCTGATCCCCCTCGTACTGATGGAGGCCCGTGCCCTGCAGTGGGACTTTAAAAGGGCTGTTGCAGACAGCGAGAAAACGCCACAAGTACGATAAACTACCACGGCCGGCGCGAGCGAGATGGCGAAATACGTAGATATAAGCATTAGAGTAGGACAGAACATAGGCTAAGCTTTGTACTTTGATATTTGTTATTTTCTTTATTTATATATTTTAATTTACTATTCTAGTGAATAAAGTTTGAAATTTCGTGTGTTTCCTTTAGATAGTGAGTAGGTAAGCAAAGAAAAATAAGTTAGGATAAGTATAAGTCTATGTAATTAAGAGAAATTGCCACGGCAAGTGCCGAATCTTGTCCCTTTTTCAAAGAAATGTACAAATATCTTAAAAAGTATATAAGTAGCTTATGTAAAATTAATGTATATAGATAGAACACGTTAAAATCTATATTTATGTAAAACTTTAAAGACTGTAACTTTTATAATTTAGGCGCTAGACGCGAAAATATTGTAATACGATAGTGAAAATTATTGTAAAACTCGTGTCAAAATGCAGCGGCTCTCGTTAAGGTATTGCTCAAAGCTACGGACCTACGCATCTTGAAACGAGTTGGCATTCCGTTCATTACATTCGGTTTCATACGACTAAGAAATAAGAAGAAGAAATAAAGCCTGAAGATTTCTGAACTCTGGTGTCTCATTTCAACCTGTGGAAGTCCCCGGAAATCATCAGTTTTTTGGTCCTTCGAGCCGGATCTTCGACAGCAACAGAATGGTGGTCACCAGAAGCCAGGGCGGGGGGAAAGAAGACGGAAGACTGATATTCAACGAACCCCCCCGCTCCCCCTCGGGAATCGAGACCAGGACGGAATCAACGACGGAGCTACGGGTCCCCCCGTCCGGAGAAGCGGCGGGGGGAGGGACCGACGCCCCCCCCGGTGCTAAGAGGTATATCGGACCGGGGCTACGAAGCTACGATGTGCTGCCAACGCCGCCGACGCTAAGCGTGCCCTCGGAGCTCGTGGACCCGCACGCCCCCCCCTCACTCCGCTGCTACCTCACCCCGGCGGGTGTGAATACGAGTGTGGGTGCGAGTGCGGTTACGAGTGTTGCCATGGAGAGGCGCACCTTCGGGCAGACTGCGGACGAAATTTTGCCAGCTGACGACGCGAGGAAGGAAGACTTGGGAACCGGAGCAAGAAGAAAGAACAGATCCACCCCTTCAGTCCGCTCGCGTAAATCGAACGCCAGCACCAGAGCAAAACTGCAGTATGAAGCGGAGCAACAATTGGCAGACATCAGGAAGAAGCAACTGGAAATAGAAGCAGAGCTGATCAGGAAGAAGCTCGCCGCTGAAGTGGCTGCTCTGGATGACGACGACAGCCAGAAAGATGAACCACCTGAACAGGTGGCGCGACGGGTCACCGACTGGCTGGATAGAAGTATGGAGGGAAGAGAGACGACAAATAATCTCATCAGGCCTCCACAGCCACCTGCACCTGCGACCCGGGACCCGGAACCCAGAACCCGAAACCCAGAAGCCTGCATGCCGGGAAGAGAAGGAACCACCATGGAAAGGTTCAAGCGGCATGAAGACTTCGAAGAAAGAAGAAGAGGGCGCTCACCAGCAGCTGGAAGAACCGACTTTGAACAGCTGGCAGAGGCAATTGAGAAGTTGATGAACAAGAGGCCTGCGACGCAACAATCTTCAGACCTGCCAACATTTTCCGGAGCACCGACCGAGTGGATGCGGTTTAAGGCCGCAATGGAATACACCACGAAGAGGTTCAACATTACTCCATGGGACAACCTGGCGCGCCTGCGGAACTGTCTACGAGGGGAGGCGAGTGAACTCGTATCGTCTCTCCTGAGCACGATGACACACCCCGATGTGATTATGAAGACCCTGGAGCAGTGCTACGGCCGACCAGAAGTGCTGATAGCGAAGGCACTGGAAGAATTGAAGCGCCTGCCTAGGCCGGGACCGACAGCGATTGAATTCAATATGTTCGCAGTCAAAGTGCAGAACGCCGTCACCGTGCTACTGCAGTTGAAGAAGGAGCACCTGGCCGCCCCGGCTCTGAAAGCAGAGATTTTAGAAAAGCTGAGCCCACACCAGAAGTCCAGGTGGTACGACTACGCCGATGCCCACCAGCACGAAGACGTTCCAGAGATCATCCTGCTTTCTGAGTTCCTGATGAAGGAAGCTGAACGGGCCTTGAAGCACGGAACAACGTTGTCTGGGAAGAAGGAGGCATTGAAACCAGAGACCAGCCTCAAGACACCAGCCGTCAGAAACAAGAGGACAGTCTTCACTGCAACGACAGACGAGATTCAGCAGAAGACAATGCGAAAAGAAAAAGAAGCTGAAACCAAATGCTTTATCTGTGAAAAGGAGCACGAGGTACCAAGGTGCCCCAAGTTCAAGCTGATGAAGATTGAAGACCGCTGGGGAAAAGTCAAAGGATCGGGACTCTGCTTCAAATGCCTCACCAAAGGGCACAGGAAGATGTACTGCAAGGCCAAGCCGTGTGGTATTGGGGAATGCCGGCGACCACACCATGCGATGCTGCACCTGGTTCGAGCGCCTGAAGCCACGACCAAAAATGTGGCAATGATTGAGAATGAAGACCGAGACACCTCAGAAGTGGTAGCGGCGACAGTAATCCCGGAGAGAGAAGGCATCAAGCTGAAGATGTGTCCAGTGACAGTCAGCGGTCCCAATGGAGAAGCTCAAACCCTGGCGTTGTTCGATGAAGGATCTACAGTAACACTACTGGATGAAGAAATCGCACAACGAGTTGGAGCAAAAGGGCCACTGAAACCAATGAGCATGAGTGGGATCAACACCAGCCGAGAAGAAAACAAGAGCCGCTTGGTGAGGATCGGCATTCGCGGGAAGAGCAGCGAGGAGTTCAACATCGCGGCAAGGACGGTTGGGAAGCTGAAGCTGACCACTCAATCCGTGGGCCCAGAGCTGCTGCGGAAGAAGCACCTTGAGGATCTAAGCAAGGAAGAACTCTGCTACGCGCGAGGAAGACCCCAGCTCTTAATAGGGACAGACAATTGGGAGCTGATCGTGTCCCGAGAAATCAGAACGGGCAAAAAGGGAGAGTTAGCTGCATCCAAGACGAAGCTCGGGTGGGTGATCCATGGAGCGGTCCCAAGGAGAATCATTACCGAGGGACCAGAAGAAATCCTACACATCATCACCACCAGTCAAGACCAGAAAATTGAAGAAATGGTCAAGCAACACTTCGACATCGACGCCCTGGGAGTCTCAACGAAAGTAAAGATCAGATCTGAAGATCAGCGAGCGCAAGTCATCTTCGAGAAGACGGCAAAGAAAAGGGAAGATGGACGCTACGAAGTTGGACTCACCTGGCGTCATGAAGATACCAAGCTTCCCGCCAGCTACAACACAGCTATGAGAAGGCTGAACAACTTAGAACAGAAGCTTAAGAAATGCCCCGATGAAAAGAAGCAATACAAGGAACAAATTGAAAACCTGCTGAGAAAAAACTACGCAGAGAAGTGCGATGGAAGCGAAGACAGCAGTCCTGTCGCGTGGTACCTGCCACACTTCCCGGTGAAGAACATTAATAAGCCCGGGAAGATTCGACTGGTCTTCGACGCTGCTGCGAAGTCACAAGGGAGAAGCCTCAATGACTACCTGCTGGAAGGTCCGGACCTGCTGCAATCACTGCAGGGAGTACTATTCAGGTTCCGGGAAGGAGTCATCGCGGTCACAGCAGACATTCAAGAAATGTTTCTTCGTGTGAAAATCAGAAAAGAGGATCAGCCAGCTCAAATGTTCCTGTGGAGAAACGAAGAAGATGAAGCACCTCGCAAGTACAAGATGACCTCAATGATCTTCGGAGCGTCATGTTCTCCTTTCCTGGCGCACAGCGTGAGAAACAAGAATGCGAGAGAGCACGCTGCAACTCACTCGAAGGCCCTGCAAGCCATCACGGAAGCCCACTACATGGATGACTACGTGGACAGCTTTGAAAATGAAGATGAAGCAAAAGAAACTGTCCAGCAAGTGGACTACGTGCATCAACAAGCGGGATTCGTGCTGAGAGGATGGAACAGCAACTCTGAATTTGCACTACGAGAAATCCCACAAGAACTTAAGGCTGAAGATCCAACACAACCTCTGGCGAACGACGAGAAGTTCGAGAAGACTTTGGGGCTACTATGGAACGCCAGAGACGACGTACTTACCTTCAACACTTCGCTGAACAGGGTGACAGAAGAAGTGAAGAGCCTGAAGCGACCGCCAACAAAGAGGGAAGCTCTGAGCACCGTCATGAGCATCTTCGATCCACTGGGACTGCTCAGCTGCTACACCATCACAGCAAAGGTGGTTCTTCAACACTTGTGGAGAAGAAAGATAGACTGGGACGAGCCAATCCCAACGGACGTCGCCGAGTCATTCATCACCTGGCTAGCGAAGCTTGAAGATATCAAGACCTTACGCCTTCCAAGATGCTACGAGGGGAGGAGCGTAACCAGCAGGCAGCTACACATCTTCTGCGATGCGAGCGAAGAGGCCTTCGCCGCGGCTGCATATTGGAGGCTGGAAACCGAAGATGGGGAAACGAATGTGGTCTTAGCTGGGGCCAAGGCTAAAGTGGCACCACTCAGAGCCGTGACAATTCCTCGGATGGAGTTGCAAGCCGCCCTCATCGGAGCAAGACTCGCCGAGACGATAAGGAAGGAACACCGATGGGACGTCACGGAAACCTGGTACTGGTCGGACTCACAGACCGTACTCCACTGGATCCAGAATGGTAGCCGCCGCTACACACCCTTTGTAGCTCATCGCCTTGGGGAGATCGCAGAGCTGACGTCGGAGAGACAATGGAGATGGATTCCAACGGATGAAAACGTCGCCGACCTCGCTACTCGACCAGGTTACGTTCCGAGGAATGATGACCGATGGTTCAACGGGCCGACATTCTTGAGGAAACCAAAGAGGGAGTGGCCACAGACCCCAGAATGCCTGGAAGACTACTATCCCCAGGAGAAGTTGGTGCTGCACGTGGGGGAGGCTGCAGTCGACGATCGAGGCTTGCCAGATGTCAAGAGATTCTCAAAGTGGCAGCGCTTGATCAGAACGACGGCCCGGGTGCTGCAATTTGCAGACTACTGCAAAAGAAAAGGCCAGAACAAAAAAATTGAGAAGCTGGACGTGGAGCACTTGAAGAGAGCTGAAGATCTTTGGATCCGGAAGGCCCAGCAGGACAGCTTCCAGAACGAAATAGACCTGCTGTCCAGAGGGAAACCGTTACCGCAAACAAGCCCATTACGCAAGCTGGATCCAGTGCTTGAAGACGGAGTGCTGCGGCTGCGTGGGAGGATCGGGGCTGCGGACGTGCCATCGGAGATGAAGAGACCGGCCATCCTAGACGAGAGACAACACTACGTCATGCTGCTGATCACCAAGGAACATGAGGCAGCTGGTCACGCGAACCAGGAACGGGTCGTGAACGACCTGAGACAGAAACATTGGATCCTGAAAATAAGACCAGCGGTGAAAGCAGCGATAAGTCGGTGCGCCCTCTGCAGCGTACGACGAGCCCACCCGAGACCGCCAATCATGGGCAATCTCCCAAAGGAGCGGCTTGGGGCATACTTGAGACCCTTCAGCAACTGCGGGCTGGACTATTTTGGACCTATGAACGTGACCATCGGGCGAAGACATGAAAAACGATGGGGAGCCCTCTTCACGTGCATGACCACACGAGCAGTCCACATCGAAACAGTGGCTTCATTATCTACAGACTCTGCGCTGATGGCGATGAGAAGGATGGCTGCGAGAAGAGGATGGCCAGCCATCATGTTTAGCGACAATGCGACGAACTTCCGCGGCGCAGACGTCGAGCTGAAGACGGCATACAAAGAGTGGCTACCAGCCCTGCAAGACCTGGGGCTGCAGCATCACTTAAAATGGAAATACATCCCGCCAGAAGCACCGAACCAGGGAGGAGCTTGGGAGAGACTAGTTCAATCGGTGAAGGTCGCGCTGGAAGCGGTCCTCAACCAAAAGTCTCCGAAGGAAGAAGTTCTCCAGACGCTCTTGGTGGAAGCGGAGTACTCCATTAACGCCCGGCCACTCACGCACGTCTCGGTCGATCACATCGATCCCGAGGCGCTCACACCGAACCACTTCCTGATCGGCTCGTCCACGGGCCTGCCCACCACCGGACCCTGCGAAGTCACCGACAAGAGAGCCTGGCGAGCGTCGCAAGCATTGGCCGATGAATTCTGGCGCCGATGGCTCAAGGAATAATTGCCGACGTTGGTGCCGAGGAGAGACGTCGCAAGGAACGAGCGCGTCCTGGCTGAGGGAGACCTGGTGGTCGTGGTCGACTCCACACTCCCCCGTAACACCTGGCCGAGGGGAGTCGTCGAGCGCGTGTACCCGGGACCAGATGGAGGCGTGCGAAGTGCTGACGTCCGCACGCAAGGAGGAATCTTCAGAAGGCCGACTTCACGACTCGCCGTGCTACGGGTGGATGGAGAGAAGGATCAGAAGCTCGCTGCTGCTGGAGAAAATGGGACTACGACTGGTCTTCGTCGAGGGGAGACTGTTGCAGACAGCGAGAAAACGCCACAAGTACGATAAACTACCACGGCCGGCGCGAGCGAGATGGCGAAATACGTAGATATAAGCATTAGAGTAGGACAGAACATATTCAAATTCAAATTCAATTCAAATTCAAATTCAAAATATTTTATTCAGCATAAAATTATTACAATTTTTTACTGAACGTCATGAGTCTACTACCAGTTCGGAAAGAAGAAGCCACTGACCTGAGAAGAACTGGCGAAAGAAACTCAGCGGGACTAATTTTTTTTTTTTTGTCTGTTTTAATATTTTTTTAAATGGAAATCGAAATGAACAATCATTCTATTGGTTGAAATAGCCTGGAGGCGATCACATCATTCCCAAGGCGTACTGTCTTCTAAAAAATCGTTAATCGAATAATATCCTTTACTACACAAACGTTCTTTCACAATTTTTTTAAATTTGGCAATAGGAGCTTTTTGAACGTTTTCTGGGATCCTGTTGTATAAGCGTATACATTGTCCATAAAAAGAATTACTGACTCGGCGTAAACGAGTCACAGGTATTACAAGTTTATGTTTACTCCTAGTATTAATGGTATGCATGTCGCAATTCCTGGGAAATTCGTGTATATTTTTATGAACATACATAACATTTTCGTACACGTATTGAGAAGCAACAGTCAATATTTTTATTTCTTTAAACTTATCTCTTAATGATATTCTAGGACCTAAACTATAAATTGCACGAATAGCTCTTTTCTGCAGGACAAAAATTGTATTAACGGTAGCTGCATTTCCCCATAATAAGATTCCATATGACATAATACTATGAGGCTTAGCTTACATAGGCTAAGCTTTGTACTTTGATATTTGTTATTTTCTTTATTTATATATTTTAATTTACTATTCTAGTGAATAAAGTTTGAAATTTCGTGTGTTTCCTTTAGATAGTGAGTAGGTAAGCAAAGAAAAATAAGTTAGGATAAGTATAAGTCTATGTAATTAAGAGAAATTGCCACGGCAAGTGCCGAATCTTGTCCCTTTTTCAAAGAAATGTACAAATATCTTAAAAAGTATATAAGTAGCTTATGTAAAATTAATGTATATAGATAGAACACGTTAAAATCTATATTTATGTAAAACTTTAAAGACTGTAACTTTTATAATTTAGGCGCTAGACGCGAAAATATTGTAATACGATAGTGAAAATTATTGTAAAACTCGTGTCAAAATGCAGCGGCTCTCGTTAAGGTATTGCTCAAAGCTACGGACCTACGCATCTTGAAACGAGTTGGCATTCCGTTCATTACATTCGGTTTCATACGACTAAGAAATAAGAAGAAGAAATAAAGCCTGAAGATTTCTGAACTCTGGTGTCTCATTTCAACCTGTGGAAGTCCCCGGAAATCATCAAGGGCTGAAGACAGACCCAGTCTTATTACCTTGTTTGATGTTGTTATTATGTTAATTGTTTAAAAAAGTCTGGGACTGCTATCCAGGACCGTTGATATTTTGAAAATCTTATTTTTAAAATAATATACAAACATGTGATGTTTTCAGGTTTTTCGCTATTAAAAACTGGTTCCTAGAGTATCGAAATTTTACATACGGAAAGCCGATCACAAATCTCAAGGCAGTGGGGCACTACACTCAGATGGTGTGGGCAACAAGCCACAAGGTGGGCTGCGGTGTGGCTCGCTGTTCCGGAGGGCCTTGGGGACAGTTTTACAACTATGTCTGTCATTATTGTCCTGCGTAAGTAATATTATTTCTCTTGCTTCTCAAATTTGCTATTAAGTGACGACAAAGTTAAACTCTACTCGTACACTTATCAAAAATCTGAGAAATATTCACTTCTAAAATAAAATTACCTTTAAATCATTTAAACGTCTCGGGACAAAATAATATGAAAGATTTCGTAGCAAAGCTTTACTTCGTCGAATCGTTCTTATTCTCACGAACTCTTACATATTCAATGAACGTTTTTCGCATTATCAAAAGTTTCATAGTAAGTAGGTATTAACGAACGTGTCTAATGTATATTTTTTTACCCCTGGGAAATGTATTAACGCATACCACCTGTAGAAAACAGGTGGCTATGTGGGGGCTCACCGGCAAGCCAGTACTACCCACTAAAACTCAAGCATACATCTTCGTCTTAATGGGGCGTCGCAGGATCGCTTGCGCATTCAACTACGACGCCCTGTCGCGTCGGCCCGATACTTGGCAGGTCTGCTGAAGTAAACCACACAGCCAAGGGGTTGCTCCACAGTCCACTCTGCTTTCGCGCATGACACACCGCCACTTGTTCTTGGCTACACGCCTGGCCGGATTGCCGGACGCTACTGAGCCCCTCACAACGACAAGGTGAACGCACGTTGGGGGGTATCTAATGTATATTGCATATCTCGTTGAAATACCTATTATATATAAAAAATAATTATTTCTTCGATACAAGAATACAAATGGTTAACATTAAAATATAAATAGTTATTAATATCTGCGGTCAATAGTTTGCACCTGTTTTGCATCGTTTATTAGATATTGTAGTTTATAGAGATTATTTACATATATGTAGATATATCAGCTATCAACCAGATAAACGTGGTCTAGGATAATTGTAAAATCTTAAAAAAGCGTACGCAAAATGCGTGTTATTATAACGTTAAAATGAAATATAAATTGTTAATATGACCTAAACATTTTTATTTTGTTGCAGGACTCGTTATAAAATAAACATATTAAACTGTAAACGTGCTTGTACTTATTGCAGTTTTATCATTAACTTTAGTTTTTTTAATAACTAGGTTTCTCTCCTACCATTATGTATGAGCTTACGGCAAACATCACGTCTAGGTCATTACATTGTTCTTGTAACCTTTGATAATACGTGATACGATCTACCTGCGATTATTTACTTGTTCAGTGCATGCAATTGATGAAAATCGTAGAAGCTCCAAAGATTTTTTAAATTTGCAAGAGTACACGTAAAATGTAAAAAACTTGGGTACTAATTAAGTTAGAATATGATAGTGTAATGTGTTTTATTAAGTATGTCCATCAAAACTTTCTTAAATATACAGTATTTTATTGAACAGTTTAAATAAAAAACATATTTTTTCGCGAATTCATTTAATTTTTAGTTGACTTTCCGAATGCTTTATAGTTTATATCAACCATGGTCACTCTCACTGGAAATACTCGATCCGATAGTTCGATTTAGACGGTTTAGACAAAAAAATAAATAGAATTTGAGAAGAGCATAATTGCTTTAATATCCCATATGCAAGGTAATTTATTGTCAGATAAACGTTTTACTCATTATCTGTCTAAAATCATAATGTAATTAGTAAACCAAATCAAAACATTTAAACAAAGAAAGATTTAATTTATATAAATAGAGATAACATGTAAATTACCTTTTTTATATATTCATATTTTTGTATATAAATTCTTTGTGTTTTATAGCGTATAGGTACCTACTTAATTAGGTAGTTTAATTAGTAATAAATAATAAGTAATAAGCTTCCTCCAATGTATCCATTGACATGGTTATGTACGTTAAAACTATACGATGATCTTATCTTAATAAAGCTTTAGGTGGAGTTCCCCGATGCTTTCCGGTATACGCAGTAGATTATACCTTTCTATTGGTGTTTCTAAAAAGTATGAACGCCTACGAGAATTAAATATTATATTAATTAATACAGGTATATTTGCTGATAAATTTAATTTTATAGTATTATTTTTTAACTTGTTGTTAAATAATTAATTAATTAGTCGAGTCTGATTGGCACATAATACTCTGATATTAAATTTAAAACAGGACTTCTTTATAAACTGTAGGCGAGCACTTTATTGATATATGAGACAAAATATCGTGATGGTTCGTTATGTTCTAAGTTGATAATATGTAGGTAGGTTTATCAATTTAGTTTGTGCGACTCCTACTCTACATAATGTTTCATTTTGCTAGTTTACACCTTAATCTTAACCTTTTTCTGCGGTATTTTTTTTGTATAATATGTAACCGTAGAATAATCTACATACGTACATAGAGTAATCAAAATGTTGAATACCTACTACATAGCCATTGACTTTTAAAGAATTCAATAGTATCAAACATTTTACTCTAAAAATCGTAGAAGCATTTTGGTATATAGGTTTCCGATTTAGTTTGGTATATATATAATTAATCTTTGCTTTTAAATTAAGAAAAAAATCTTTTTACTGTACTAATATTAAAAAATCTAATCTAATCTAATATTAAAAAAATATTGTGACAATTTATATTTTCAGCGGTAATTACGACACCATTACGCACTTCCCCTATAAAGCCGGTCCCCAATGTGGAGACTGCCCGGACAGTTGCTTGTCAGACTCCTTGTGTACTAATTCCTGTCCTGTAAAAGACTTCTACTCCAATTGTGAAGATTTGTCCAAGCAAGTCAATGTCTGTACACAAGGCAAATGTAACGCTACTTGCGCGTGCACTGGAAGAATACATAAGAACTATCCTTGGTAGATCCTATAGTAAATAGAATTAATGTAACTTATATTCTATAATTTGTAAATATACTTACTTAATTACAATAAAGTGTTTTTTCTTTAACATTCTTTTTCTTTTTGAAAACCGTTGCAACGATTGCATCGGCGAATTATCATTGGCAGTAGTAATGAGCGATATTGTGTAAAGTAAGCAATACGAACATACTCTTACATCTTGTTATAAATTTAAATGAATTCATTAATCTTTTTTTAAACTTTAGCTAGCTTTATTGTATACTTTGATATAACTAAATTATCAATATCTCAAAATAATAAGTAATTTTAAAAGAGAAATACTTAAAAATAATTTTTATTTAAATATGTTAAAAATATAGAGCAGAAACAAATATACAAATTTTATTTAGATTATAGACATTAGACATATATTTATTTTAAAACAATTATTAGCATCTTGAATTGTGTACGAAGGGTCCATGGTCCTCGAACACAACAGGTGAGTCAGCAGGTGGGGTGATTGCTAGCGCGGAACCAAGTAGTACGTTCGACGCTCTCTGACTTTATTTTTATTTGAATAGAAAATAGATATTATTAAATAAAGTTTGAATAATTAACTACTATGATAACAAACATTTTAAGAGAAGAGAATTGGGAGATTTTACGAAATTTATTTTATGGTATATTACTTTACTTATGGGGATTCAAATTAGCATTTGCATGTCGTATTCCCGACTGACCGAGCGACATGTTTCCCACCCCCACCATCGACCCAATTGTAATGCAAGAGCGTACTGCGTGCGCACGGGCATTGCGGCGTCGGCCTCCGCACCTCGCGTCCATCTGCCGCCATGGTGTGTGACGATGGCTTACATGCACCATCGCATCCCCGCAAGTCTTTGCGCCGTCTCGCTTCCACACGAGGCTTCAAGCCTCGCTCTGAATTCTCCTGGATACGCGTCTTTGACGGCCTTGAGCCTTTCGCCGTCGATGCGCCCAGCAAACTCATCAAGGTATCTCAGTACACCACGGCCGAAGACGTCAATAAGAAATTGGGACTCAATGAAGAATTAACCCTGTGGATTCAGATTGGAGGAGAAAAATCTAGACGTTTGGACTTAAATGAAATTCCTTTGAAAATTCAAGATGATTTTCTAGCAAAAAATGGATGGACATCTGAAGCTAGACGTTTAAGACTTGCAGTGGATCCCGAGTTACGACATGCTCTGCGTTGGTGCACAGGTCCTGCAAGCAGGTCCGGTGGCGTATTACGTTCAGGCACAGTGTTCGTACTTAAGGGCCACGTCTTTCCACAATGGAAGCCGCGACTTGCTCATATTATTGGATCGCAACTCCATACATATGGTAAGCTAATCATAATGCTAGAAAGTAAAAGTTGTCAACAATGACTGAATGTATGTATGTACCAAAGTCATATTTAATTATGACGTAAGTTTTTTTACTTAATAAAAAGTAGATTTATATGTAGGTAATTTCAAGAGGTTTTGTGAAACTATAGGTAAAAGCTATTTAAAGAAATGATTGTACATTTCCTTATAATTTAGGTATTTTATAATTTTAGCAGTTATTTAATAAACAACAACTGTTTAATAAATATAACTTATATTTATCAGTCTAAATTTTACATTCAAGGTGCATCTTGGGATGTGTTAGAGTTGAGTGGTGGCAGTATAGAGCTCTGTCAGCCGAAAGCACAAAAACTGGTGATCTGCGTAAAGCCACGTTGTCTAGGCTTACTCGATTCTGGAATCAACCATCTATTCCTCGGCTTCAACACTGTTTGGGAACGAAACATGTGGCTTTTTTGGTTAAAAGAGGTAAAACCATTTTTATTATTAAAACCTTTATTTATAATTATAAATGCGACATTGGGCAAATAAATAACTAAACGACTTAGTGAAATGTAAGCATACCAAACAGTATGCTTTAGAAAAATGAATGTAAGTGCCTTTTATTACAATAGCGCACTGTTGATCTTATAAATTACCTATTCATTCTTAGGCATTGGTAGGCTTTAAGATTGGGAATCGATTCCGGTACACTTCGCAAACTAACGATCCATCCACAGCGGAAAATTGCTAGAAATCTGCTCAGTTAGACAACTTTTTGACATTTCAATGTGTAATTTTTATTGAGTTTAGGGTTGTGTATTTCAAGAAATTTTTAAAATTCTAGTGAAATTAGTATTAGCAGTATTAGCACAATTGAATTATTTTAGTATATTATATGTATTTATTTTGTTTGCTATGTAATTAATATTTTATGTGCCATTTAAATAGTATTAATTAAGTTTATTCGTAAAAAATACATTATGAGACAAGATTTATCGTTTCTAATTCATAAATATGAATAGCAGTTTACGTAAGTATTTAAATTATATCATGAAATAAATATTGAAAAGCTTAATTAAATTGACGTACCATAATTAAAAAAATGCGAATATTTAAATTTTTAGAATTATTAACTGTATTAATTAGAAAATGCATGCTACGCCCTGCAGCTGTGGTTACGCTCGACGTATCCCGAATGGTTGGCGGGCGTGCGTCTCAGTCAGTCAAAACTGTACTCAGCGTTTACTTTGACGCGCTTTATTGTGACATAAGAGAAATGTCCATACTGCCATACATTTATTAAACAGATAAAGCAAAATAAATAAAAAAAAAAGAAAAATAAAGTGTGAAATAATCTGTGATCCAAAGTTTTAAGTGCAAGTTCAGGTATATTGCCAAAGGAGGTGAGCAAGGACACTTAAATGTCGCTTATCAAGAAAACATACTCGTGACCGGAATAACGATTTGAGTTTAAATTGTTTCGAAGTCTATAAGCATAGCATTACACGGGTTCGTCGGCCCCAGTGGTAATATAGGGTTTTAATGTTACAAGTGTAGAATCTTAGTGTAATTCGTTTTATGAATAATAATTTTCTTGCGAGAAAAATAAGAAATGTGAATACTGACCCGCGAATTGTTTTTGTAACTTCTGGAATGGTTGAAAATAATATAATGAAGTGTGAAGAGGAGGAGGACAGTTTGGACGTGTTTACACAACATAGTAATGACGATGTGTTTCTGGACAGTCTAGAACATACGGCATTAAGAGAAAAATGTGAAAATTCGGTATGTTTGCAAATATTATAGTAAGTTTATGAGTTTTTGTTTGAAAGCTTTTGGATGTATCTATTTTATTTTTTCAATGAAATCACCAAAATCTCGCATTATGGAAAAAGGGTACACATTTACTCAATTATTTGATTTTATTTTTGTAATAAACATATTTTTGGATCATCGTTATTCTATGGCGTTATCATTTGACTAAGCTCGCTAAGCTCTTATACAAGAATATACCTATATATTTCTAAATTACTTTATACTTATAATGATTTTTACTACACTCATAAGACTAATCTTTTTATCTTTAACAGGATTTATTATACCTTGGTTGGTCAAAATTATACAATATTATTCCTTGCAGACCGCAAGGAACTTATTTTAACTCATTACTTTGACTGTCCGTAAAACCTGGGCAAGTGTTAGACTTGCACTACAAGTATCAATTTACTATTACGGAATAGGCATGTAAAATGTATAACATAGAGCTATTTTAATTGTAAATAAGACAAATTTATTGTCTAGTGAAGGTGATGCGAAACACGCAGCTCCCGCGCGTTTGACACGCACGTACCGATTTATTTTAGACCATAAAACATAAATATAAATGAGTAGTACTTTGCCCGTGACTCTGCTCTTATACTTGTACTAAGCGTGGCAAGAACTTACAAAATTTTATCAAAATCAGTTCAGCGATTTAAGTATGAAAAATCTGCACGTTACAGGCAGGCAAAGTTACTTGCATACTTATAATATTTTAAAACGAGTATATATAAATGTTTCTAATAATATTTCTATTACACTAAATTAAAATAATAAATTACAGGCTTCATTTTCTTAAACACTAAATTTTTGTATTATCTAATCTCAAAAATGAAAAAATGGAAAAGTTGTTTTTCGACAAGGTTTTGACTTTTATAAGCGGGTAGAGAATTTTTGTGTAAATGCCATCTTAGCAAAACTTTACCTTCATGCAAATCAAATTATTCAGAATAATAGATAATCTGCTATCTTTTTGTTTAGGGTACGCAAAGCACTCAGCCTCCAAATGTGTTAGACCTCAGTAGCGGAAGTCGCTCGCACCTGTCCACGGCTCTAACTCAACATGCGTCAGATGGGTTCGCAGTGCGTGTATTGCGGCTGCGCGGTAACGCGCTACCCGCGGTACCTTCACAAGCCTGTGCCTTAAGCACTCTCACACACCTAGATATCAGCGATAATAAGATCACTGAACTACCTGAAGAACTATGTCTGTTGACACAGTAAGTATATAATTTAATTACTATAGAAAACACCGTATTTCCAAGATAAAAGGATTTTACTTGGTGCGATTCTACTATGTAAATATTTTTTATTTTATATCTCATGAATGAATTTGTCTAACGATTCCAATACTGAATCATTTATGATTTTGTATTATAAAGTTTTAGTTTAATAACATTAGTTTCAAAATGAAATCAAGAGTAGGGATAAATAAGATACTTTATATAACTGAGGCATTCTAGTAACGGACATAACATAATACACTATAATTTTTTTAATTAAGGAGACAGAACTGAAAAGCAAGTATAAAAGTTACGTATAAATTTCAAGAAACATGTAGGTAATTAGGTATTAAATAAATTTTAAAGACTTTTACCTCCACGCTTAATTTTGTTTTAATCTCTCAATTTTAGTCTAATTGGCCTTAATTTCTTACTTAAGTGTATTTTTTTGTACACATACATAAATCATTTAGTGTTCTCCGATTTTTTTAAGTCTTCGAATAAAAACACTGTGACAATCATTAGCCTTCCTGACCGATTTCTTTTAACGTTTGCCAAGCATATATTCTGTGGCCAAACTAACTAAATCTTATTGCGCAAAAAAACTGCATAGTACTTAAGTGTTCGGGTGAACTCTAACTCCTTTTCAATATCAAAGTCCGATGATAAGATATATCGACACGTTCGATGAACAGACGTTTTTATGTGCTCTCCAAATTACGGCTGTATAATACCGCCAATTCCTCAACTCCAGGCTTCTACTGAGAATTTCTTGACGTGTCTTACGTACTCTACGTATAAAAATTCAAAGACTAAACTTGGCTGGACCAAGACCACCTAGGCAGTTAAATGTCACTAAAAATTAAATAAATCTAAAGTACTCTAAAGGGCTCATCTTTATAATAAAGAATGACTTTTCACATGCAATAATATGCTACTTTCCCGACTTACGTCGCGAAATTTAAATAGGAAGTCTATAAAAATGATTAATATTATAATCATATAATAAGAATATATTTTTTTCATTATAATTAGTGTTTTAACTTTTAATTAATTATAATACATATTATATATGTTTAAGTTATGTAATTACCTGTTTTCTCTTCACTTTAATCTATTGTTTTAATCTATTGTTCACAAGCAAACAAGATGTGGATGCTGACTACGAATAATTATAAAAATAAAAAAAAATCCTTTTTGATATTATCTTTACGCATTACGAAACTGAAGTATTTACTTGCATTTCTATCTACGAGTATCTACTTTACAACTATTACTTCACTTGTTACTCGGAAAAAAATTACTCGGTAGTTACTCTTCTTGGTTTAAATAAACTCTCCATGTAAAAAAATACTTCAATCCCAGAAAGAAAGTCCATGGGACACTTCATTATATTATATATTTAAAGATATTTCAAAACAAAAATCATAGTTTACTTTCCTCCTTAAGTCCTTGAAGAAGTCCGTAGGACTTACGAAAACATACAAGATATGCAAAATATAAAGAACACGCTATGTTCTAAATATGTATGTCAATAATTATATATGACCTTAATACAAAGTAAAATTCTGTTAGTTTGTAAATTACAATAAAGATACATGATTTAGTTTATTTTGATAGTAATATTTGATAATATATTTAGTCACATAAAAGATTAGGTAACACGCTCAATAAGTATAGAACAAACAGCTTTAAGAACATGTGGCACACAATTCGAGAACATTAGATCGGTATACGTTGCTATTACGGGTCTATTCTTAACGCACCGTTGACGAAGCGTAGCGCTCTGCATCTCAGTACCATTCTTGCTTTTACGTAAAAAATGATGTGGTAGAACACTCCTCTTATTGATTATCCTATCCTACATTATGGACAAAATGAGCTCTAATTAAGGCACTTGGCAGATCAGAAACTTACCTTTTGTTCATTCATTATTAAATGCCAAAGTAAGCAGTTTTTAGCTTAAATTATTCAACTAAAGAGTAAAAATGGATGTCTTCAGCCCTTTTCAACGTGCCACTGCTGGGCACGGGCCTCCCTCAGTACGTGGGGGATCAAGCCATAGTCCACCGCGCTGGCCTAGTGCGTGTTGGCGGACTTCACATGTCTTTCAAAAACTTGCTAGGTTTTTTCCGATGTGCAGGTTTCCTCACCATGTTTTCCTTCACCGTAAGTCAAATGGTAATCATGATAGAAAAGATTCGCACATGTAAATATCAGAGGTGCGAGACCCGGATTTGAACCCGCATCACTCGGTTATCCAAGCGAGCGCTTTACCACTGGGCTACCACTGCCTAAAAATGGATAATCGAAGATAATTTTATTAGTATTCAGTAGTTTTTAACGTCCCACTGCTGGACACGGGCGTTATTATAGTCCACCACGCTGGCCAAATACACTTTGCGGACATAATGCGGTTTTATAAATTACAATTCCAATAAATATTGTTTAAAAATATAGCCTGCAGTAGAGCTTGTGTGGATTTTTATCTCGCTACAAGAATTGTACTGAAATACATATATTTTTTATTTCAAAATATTTTTTTATATATCTACTATGTACGAGTAGTTTGTGTACAAAGTACATGTATCATAATTCAACCTCAATCACAGTTCAAAGGTAACAAACATTACCACTAAGTATGTCAGTAAGAAAATTCTTGTGTCATCATTATGTCTATTAAGCTAACAGTTGTAAGCTGTTAATTAGGAACGTTTCCGTTGTGTGCCAATTTTTAAAGCGAGTGCACGTCGTATGAGTGCTGACTATAATCACGGACAACCAATGAGATAAAATATCCATTAACTTAAGATGTATAGTTAATATAATGAACATTATGTATAATATTTATATATGCGAATCATTTTGAACATGATTAAGTACCATATTTCTTACGATGAAAGGACGCATTGTAAAGAAATATACTTGTTTGAGAGAACTTAGTAAGTTTTTGAAATACACGTTAAGTGAAGTAACGTAAAATAATAGTAAATCCGCACTTGGCTACCGTGGTGGACTACGACCTTATCCCTGTCACTGAAACGAGGATTATGCCCAGCAGTGGGACGTTAAAAGGGCTGATTTCACACATATTTATTAATATTATATATTTATAAGATGCAGAGTTTTACTTAATGGAGAGCTCTTTTAATTAATAAAAAGAATAATAACGTAAGCACAAATAGTTGCAGAGCTTGGAATCCCACAATTAATGTCCTCGAAAAAAAAAATTGGAATACTTTTCGTAAGCTTATACCTAATAGTATTTAAAGATTGTACAAAATTTAAAAATGGTAAAAAAAAAGCATAAATAAAAATTTCTTCGTGTGATTTATTTTAAATATCAATTAAATAATATTCGTTTCATGTAATGGTTTAGAACAATCTACATTATAAAACATGGAGTAGGTACGAAACTTTCTGTAAACAAAAAGTCTAATGATATGAGACGATTACTTATATTATAAAGCTCTACTTAAGATATAGAGAACAAGAGCAAACGGTACTTTTCTGTGTCCACAATTAAAAATACATTAAATTTTTTTTTGATATGCGTTATTCGAACCAAGCAATAAGTTAATGTTGTGTTTAAATTATCCTCAAAGATGAATAATGAAGGGTTTTCTGTCAAATAAAATGTTTTTGTTAAATATTATGCACTGAAATACATCCGTACATATAAATAAAATTAAAGTGTCTGTTTTTAATTTAAAATTAACAGCTTTTCAGATAATGAAAGTATATACGGTACTTATATCAAAATTAATTTTTTTGTCTGCCTGTCTGTCTGTTCTGGCTAGTCTCTAAAACGGCTGGACCGATGTTGTCGGGACTTTCACTCGCAGATAGCTAATGTTATAAGGAGTAACTTATGCTACTTTTATTTTATTTAAATTATAAAAACCGTTTAATTTATTTTAATGTACAACCAGCGAAGCGCACTGGATTTACTAGTATGTACTATGTAAAGTAGAGAGAATATATTTGACTGGTTTTCTTCTAAAAATAATATAAATCATGGATAATATCAATCATTATCAATTACTGGCGACTTACCTTATCTTCCAGGTACGTCTTTAGGTGCCTAAGAGTTTATACTTTATCTACACGTATATCAGCGTTCTAAATTACACATTAGAAACACATAATTATGTACAAATTTTCGCATATATATTCAATTGATTGAGGATATTGTTTATGTCACCATTAAGAGAGTTATATATTGATGCTCTCGTGCTATATTACTCTTACTATACCATTTGTAATATTCTCAGTTCTTTGCACGTCGCGTCGTATCTACATCAAAGCGTCGAAGCGTGCCGGTTACGTTCACTTTGCGCGCAACCCCTATTAGTAGGCGGCCTTGTTTGTGTTAATAAATACTACACTGTATATCAAATACACGTTGCGTGATTGATTTAAAACGTTATTTTACTTAATTGATTATACAGAAATATTGCCATACCTGTTATACTTAGTTACAATAGTATAACAATACGTTGCAAAAATATATTATAATATTCTTACTTAGCAATTAAAAACATAATTAATACTTATATAATTAACATTTACCGGTAAAGATCGTATGAAGGGAATGTACATTTAATGTTTATTATCTCCTAATTATATACCTATTAAGTAAATTCCTAATTAACAATTATTTGATGCTATCAAAAGCTGCGAATCGTATGGTTTTTGAAGGAATTATCTAACGTTTCCGTTGATTCTGTAGTTCCGTGAATACTAAACTTCGTACGTCCCGATCAGATAAAATGCATTTATAGAAGCTGTTTCATGTTTTTTTCTGTAAAAATACAGCCTTCAAATGTCTACGAAAATATGTTTATAATACTGTATAATTAAAATGATCGGCCTTTTATATAAACATTTATGTAACGAGATATGTATCTGGGAGTGTTTCCATTCATTTTGAATAACTAATAAGAAATATCCGTTATATATATAATTTGACTCTATGTATGTATGTATGTTTAAAATGTATACATGCTTCCATTAACTAACTCTTACCGTTATTAAAATAAAGTAGTATTACCTACTTTATATTAGGTATATAAAACTTAAGGAAGAAGGTGTGTTGAAATGGGAAATCGAGAGTTAAGTTGAACGATTGCTTAGATTTTTTACTTAGATAAGGAAAACAATAATGCGTATATATTGTAACATAGCGTCGGTGGATCCATTGCGTCTAGGCGGTATTGCCAAACGTTGATAGGTAGCGTGGACTAAAGACAAGACAGTCGGATAAGACACTATATTATTGTTTTTTTTTAGGAAATGTGAATATATGCCTCAAGTGCGAGTGAATAATGTTAGTATATAATAGAGATTTTTTCAATATTGCAAAAGCTATTAAATCAGCGACACCAAACAAAAAAAACATACAATGAGCTTTAATCAGCAAAATAAGTTAAGTTACAAGTTATAACTTAACAAAAAAAAATTGAATATAAAGCAAACCTTCACTAGAAATACAAGTATTTTTTAATAAAAGTCTTATGTCCGTGAGGCTACACAAAGTATGCAGTGGGGCGCGAATATGCTGCGGTCAGTTAGTACCTACACATTCTTAGTGATAGTCATACGTACTTGCAATCAACTTTGTTTTCGTGAAAAACACTAAAATGATTTAATTGTGAATCATAGTGATATGACAAAGAGATATGGATTTCTTAATTGATAATTCTTTTTAATTGGTAAGTCATATTTTAGCACCCTTAGTCTTCTCTATTTTTGTATTAGTGTATACTCTATTCTGACATTTTTTAAATTACTTTTTTACTATGACGTTCTCAATTAGGTTAATTATTAGGATGATTATAAACTTTAGTAATAATTAACTGTCAAAAATTTATTTACACACTATTGCAATATTAATTAATTGGCCGTCCATATTACAGTCTATTTTTCATGCAAGAACTAGTTAGGTAGGTACTTATATTTAAAATTTTATTTATAGTCAAGTAAATTTGATTTGTTGCTTTTTTCTTTGGTTTGAAACTGTTTTTTAAAGTGAGGGCAGTCTGGTAAGTAAAAATATATATTTCACCAGTCACGGTTTTTGAGCTTATAGGTCACAAATTTACATAAATCTGTACAATAATAGAAAGATTTTATAAACATTGAGAAGCTTCTTTTTTATAACTACAATATACCAATAAGATTTTGGTAAAATAATATTGTATCATGTAACTAAATATTACGTAGAAATTCTGACATAATAAAAATGAGCGTGACAATGGCAATTATTTACATTAATTTCAAGTATTAATATTATTTTTCAAATCCTTATGAATAAAATCAAGAATTATATGCTTAAATAGAAATGGTATAGCAATACCTAACTACATATTGAACTATAAATAACTAAACTAACTTTTGTATTCAAAAAAATTTTTCTACTTGCAAGTACGGACTCTACATAGAAAGAAAGCTTACCTCTTAATTAAAAATTTTACACCAAATTACTTTTTTTAATTAATGTATGTTTTAATAACGGCTTACCTAACCTAACAATATAAAATATGCATTCTTATTAACCAACTTAAAAAAGAGGAGGTTCTACGTTCGTATCTTGCCTCATGTGGGTATTTTTTATGTATGTTCACGTATTTCTTGGAGACAGCTTATTTTAGTTTAAATTGGATTCTATTCAAATAGATACCGAGATGATTCAATGTTTTTTCTTTGGCGTAGAGTATATCGTTTTCAAGAAAATCGGAAGGAAACTATGAAATTTCGAGAATGTAAAAATAATTAGTACATTATTATTTGCCTACTTCTAATTGTCATATTGACTTGAAACTTTGCAAGTACTGATGGCAGTAAAATAAGTGTAGTAGCAGGATAGTGGAACTTTCAACTTCTAAGAATAAATACTTTGCGTTTAAGCTGTATTGTTAACAAGTCGAATACATTTTGAAAGCCTGAATTTTAATGTATTTTTGAGTAATTTTTAATAATAAGAACAGGTTTCTTAATTTTTAGTACCAAAATATTATACAAGGACTTGCAAAAAACATTTAAGTTAGATTATTTCCACGTCCTAGTAGTAATTACTCACTACACACTCAATAAAAAAAAAACAATAAAAACTTTTTGCATAATTATAATTTATCATTTGTTTGACTCAAATACTCAAGCAGTGGTAGCCCAGCGGTAACGCGTCGCTTGTATAACCGAGTGATGCGGGTTCAAATCCGGGTCTCGCACCTCTGATATTTTCATGTGCGAATCATTTCTATCATGATTACTACTTGTCCTACGGTGAAGGAAAACATCGTGAGAAAACCTGCATGTCTGAGAAAACCTAGCAAGTTTTCGTAAGACATGTGAAGTCCGCCAACACGCACTGGGCCAGCGCGGTGGACTATGGCCTGATCCCACTCGTACTGAGGGAGGCCCGTGCCCAGCAGTGGGATGATGACTCAAAATTTAATAAAATAGAATTTCTTAATAAATTTTAAGAAATATTTTATGTACATTTGAAGGTGTAGCTTCGATTTACATAAAAGTTCTTACATAATAGTTTTTATACTGGTAATAAAATAATTGAATACGTCACCATTTAATTATTTTATGATCGATGTCATGTCATCCACAAAGCGTGTTAATGTACGTAACATACTCGTAGTATTTGGCTTTAACACACTTAAATGACATGTACGTGAAAGTAACTTATTTAGTGCCGAAATGACAAAGTGGTATTTGTTATAATTTTATCCAAGTATCATAAACAACATTGTGTTTATTAAACTTATACTTATGCTAAGAATAATTAAAAAGGAAAGAACAATAAGAATGTTCTCATATAGACTAGATTAAAGAGTATTGCGTAATTTGAAAGAATTAACTATAAAATATTTAATTATATGACCGTTTTCGGTATAAAGAGAAACTGTACAAAACATTTAATAATTAAAATTTATTCATAATTGTTGATAATTATTTATTTTGTATGCTGTTCATTGTTGCGTGTAAATATGATACATATTCGAGCAGCACTTTTGTTAAGTTCTACCTGAAATGTTAACCGGGGCAAATGTTTGTTTTTGTAATGTCAATTAATATTATAGATACACTCTACACTTCCTGCGGCGCGTTCTAAAGATGGAATCTTAACTCTCTTACATATTAATAAAATACTCATATACCACTTTCACTGCTCACTGCAATATTGAAAAAAATGGCAGTACATAAATTCCCTTGTAATGCCTCCCTTAACACTAGCCTACGACCTATTCTCAGACCTACCAATTGTATACAAAAAATTTCATAGAAATCGGTCAAGCCGTTTCCGAGGAGTTCGATAACAAATACTGTCACACGAGATTTTTATATATTAGAAAGATATAGTATATCTGTATTTTCACGGCCCGGTTCTAAGATAACTAAAGTGACATCAAGAGCAACGGCTTTTTGCCTGCACTGGAACTCAAACACACTTGTCCTCCGTTCGGTTTAAACCTGCAAGGAACAAAATATCAGAACGAAGGTCATTGCAAATAAATGGATAAATTCTGTCATCTATATAATAAAATACAAATAATAAAATTCTAGCTAAGTCGAATCTGTACGTAATTTTTTTTTTTTGGAAAATCTTATTGAGATAGTCATTATTATCGATACTATCTATAGTTTTTAGAACATTTTTACCGAAAACCGCTGGACAGATTTTAACGAAATTCGGTATGATGATAGCAGGTTATGTAGGTTAAAATATAGGATACTTTTTACTGCGGGAATAATTCCAATTCTTAGAAATGTATGCTAACGATTAAAACGTATCGATAACATATCACTAGGTAATAATAATATGGCTAATAGTTGTATCAACTTTTTTTCAGGTTAGAAGAGATTAATATAAGCGACAACGAAATACAATCTATTGATTGCATACTACGACTCCCGCGACTTCGCGCGGTTATAGCAGCTAGAAATTCAATTAGGAATTTTGAAGTAAGTAATGTCAACAATTAATAAGCTTAATTTTTAATAATCATTTGATATAAAGATAAAATATTTAGTGTTTCGCCGTGTGGCGACGGCGTTTAGAATACAAATGTCGCCACCCCATATCATCCCGTGGGTGTCGTACGAGGCGACAAAGGGAACTCACTACTACATCATCTTTGTAGTTAAGCTTTCCTTTCGGGGTTGGGAGGTCAGACGGCAGTCGCTCCCGTAATTAGCACACACCGCCACAAAACATGGAAAGTAAGAACAGAAATTTGCGCAGGGATAGGGCGCCGCCGCGAAACGGCGCGCAGGAGCCCCGCCCGACTCCTGCGACAAATGGGCAAGGGCTACCGCGCCAGGGGCGGGCGCGGCTAACGACGCGAGCCCAAACCCGCAAGATACGCTTCGGCACGTGGAACATTGGCACGCTAACCGGACGTGGAAGAGAGTTGGCCGATGTACTCGCCAGGCGGAGGGTGGCCGTGGCGTTCCTGCAGGAGACTCGGTGGAAAGGCAGCAGATCCCGGTTCATTGGGAATGGCTACAAACTGATCTACACCGGTGCACCTGGTGGGCAGGGCGGGGTGGCAGTAGTGCTCTCTGAGGAGATGCAAGACGGCGTCCTGGAGGTTAACCGCATCAGCGACCGGCTTATGGTGGTAAAGGTTCTTATTGAGGGGGTGGTAACTCACCTCGTAAGTGCCTATGCGCCACAGGCTGGTTGTAGCGACACTGAAAAGGCGTTGTTTTGGAATCGACTCGGAGACGTGCTACGCGACATACCGTTGTCCCAGGGAATTGTACTGGGTGGTGATCTGAACGGTCACGTGGGCGAGGTGAGCGGGGGCTTTGAGCGTGTTCACGGTGGTTTTGGGTACGGGAGCCGCAACGCGGAAGGAAATGAAATCCTGACGACGTGTGCGGCCAGTGACCTGGCTGTCGTGAACACGTTTTTCAAAAAGAAACCCGAGCACCTCATCACCTACAAGAGCGGGAGGCACGCCACTCAGATCGACTTCCTGTTAACTAGGAGGCACCACATCAGCAGAGTAGCCAACTGCAAGGTCATACCCGGTGAGAGTCTCTCTGCACAACACCGCCTCCTTGTCATGGACCTCTGCGTGAAGCCCGTGGAGAAACGTGTCGAGCGCTACCGACGCCAGACTCGGTGGTGGCGGCTTGAATCAAGGGCCCAGGAGTTCGCCTCAGCCGTTGGTGACAAGTGCACCGCGGTTGATGGCGAATCGACCCAGCAACACTGGGATAGGATTCAGGCGGCTATCACGGAGGCGGCGAAGGCGTTGCTTGGCACGTCCAAGGGCGGGCGCAAGTGTGACAAGGAGACGTGGTGGTGGAACGACACAGTCCAGGGGGAGGTCAGAGTGAAAAAGACGCTCTTCAAAAAGTGGCAAGCGTCCAGATCCCCTGAAGACCGCGACGCATACAGGACCGCGAAAAGGGCCGCCAAGAGAGCTGTAGCCAGAGCCAGACAAGACGACTTGCAACCGTTATACGACAAGTTGGAATCGTCTGAGGGGCAGAAGCTCGTCTACAAATTGGCACGGTCCCGAGTCAAAGCGGCACTGGATATTTCCAAGTGCCGCTGTGTAAAGGACTCTAGCGGTGACCTGTTATGCGAGGACCTCGCGGTGAAGGGGAGATGGCGCTCATACTTCCACGAGCTGCTTAACCAGCAGCACGAAGTAGTGAGCCCACCTGATCTTCCTCCGAACCAAGGACTCGTGCCCCCGATAACGCCTGAAGAAGTGCAGCTAGCTCTTCGCTACATGAAGAATCGGAAAGCTGTCGGTGCCGACGGAGTCCCAATTGAGGCTTGGAAGACCTTGGGCCTGCGTGGTGTGGGCGCCCTTACTGACCTCTTTAACCGCGCACTTCTGACCGGTAAAATCCCGAACCAATGGAGGCTGAGTATTATTACTCCAGTCTACAAAGGCAAGGGATCGGTTCAGGAGTGTAGCGGTTATCGGGGCATTAAGGTCATGTCCCACACCATGAAGCTCTTTGAGCGGATTGTGGACTCCCGGATCCGGCAGGAGTGCACGGTCTCGGATTGTCAATATGGATTTCGCCCTGGGTGCGGCACCATGGACCCTGTTTTTGCCCTAAGGACCGTCATGGAGAAATACAGATCGAAGAATACGCCTCTGCACCTCCTCTTTTTAGATATGCAGAAGGCCTTCGACTGTGTTCCCCGCGTGATGATCTGGTGGGCACTGAGGTCCAAAGGGGTACCAGAAATTTATATTGATATAGTCCGAGACATGTACCTGAATTCCGAGTCTGTGGTCAGGACGGCTGTTGGCGATACGACTCCCTTCCCCATCACCGTCGGAGTACATCAAGGCTCGGTTCTCAGTCCGTTTCTGTTCAGTGTGATATTGGACGAATTATCCGCCAGCATCAGAGATGCACATGAGCAACCCCCGTGGTTGCTCATGTACGCGGACGATATTGCACTGGCAGACTCGGACAGGAACCGCCTTGAGAGACGCGTAAAGGGTTGGGAGAGCTCGCTTAAGAACGGTGGTCTTAGACTGAATGTGGCGAAGACCAAGTACCTGGCCTGCAACTCCAACGACCCCTTGTCCGTTCGCATAGGCGAAAACATGGTCGAGCGCACGGACCAGTTTAAATACTTAGGGTCCACACTTCATGCGTCGGGTGACATCGATTGCGACGTCAAGGCACGCATTTCAGCCGCTTGGGCTAAATGGCGTGAGGTGAGTGGTGTCATCTGCGACCCCAAAATGCCGGTCAAACTGAAGGGACAGGTCTATAAAACCATCATTAGACCTGTCCTTTTATATGGCAGCGAAGCGTGGCCCGTGCTTGAGCGACACAAGCAAGAACTGCGTGTCACGGAGATGAAGATGCTGCGATGGATGTGTGGGGTCACGCGGAAAGACCGCGTGCGTAATTCCCGCATCCGTGGTAGCCTTCATGTCCGTGACATAGCAGACAAATTGCAGGAATGTCGCTTACGTTGGTACGGCCACGTAACGCGCAGACCGGCAAGCTACGTGGGTAACAGATGTCTAGCCATGGCACCCCCGCCGGGACCTCGAAAGAGGGGCAGGCCCAAGAAGTGCTGGCTTGACGTCGTAATGGCTGACATGCGTGCCAATGGACTAACCCACATGGATGCGCAAGATCGGCCGAAGTGGAAGCGGATGACATGTAAAGCGGACCCCGGGCTCTGAGGTGAAAGCCACGGCAGCAACCGGGACAAACGCTCGGATGATGATGATGATAAAATATTTAGTGTTACCTATTATGAAACTCTTGACCGTTCTCAGCCACAACGACCAATGCCTGACTGAGATCAGTTAACTGTGTAGAAAATATTATAGGAGAATGTGTGCACAAATATAAGCGTGTTTTCTACTCATGTCACTGAAAACTCAACACGACTAGTGAGAGATAAGACACAGGGCTGAATAAAGGATAATAAAGGATACAATAAAGGATCTAGCACAAATGGACTGGTAGAAATGTAAATTAGTTATCAATATACTTAAAGGGTTTGATTGTTGTATAATAAAGCGTAACTATAATATAGGTACTAGGAGTAGGTAGGCATATATCATGTCACAAGCAAATATTAAATAGGATGCCAGACAATTGATCCCACTAACTGTAGTTCATATTGATGATGTAAAGCCATTAAATTAATAAAGAGCTCAGTACCTAAGGGAATTGTTACACCATAACAAAGAACAAAAATATATTTGATAGAATATAGAATATACTAGTTCTATATAGGTACCAGTGAACCGCTACCAACCGTAACCAGTGAGCAGTGGTAGCCCAGCGGTAACGCGTTGCTTGTATAATCGAGTGATGCGGGTTCGAATCCGGGTCTCGCACCTCTGATATTTTCATGTGCGAATCATTTCTATCATGATTACCACTTGTCTTACGGTGAAGGAAAACATCGTGAGGAAACCTGCATGTCTGAGAAAACCTAGCAAGTTTTCGTAAGACATATGAAGTCCGCCAACACGCACTGGGCCAGCGCGGTGGACTATGGCCTGATTCCCCTCGTACTGAGGGAGGCCCGTGCCCAGCAGTGGGACGTTAGAAAGGGCTGATGATGATGATGATGATGAACCGATTCTATATCTTCTTTTTCTAGAACTTACGTATTTATAACTCTTGCTAAAATTCTTAAGAGATACATTAATGTAATGATGCATTATAAACTTATAGATCTTAACAAGGCCTACAGAAAAGTTTGTAATAGTAAACGTCTGTCTCCTAAGCTACACTTGCAGTAACTGTTTATACAAGAACTGATGCTTTAAAGTAGTCCTCATGAAAGAGGGATGCAACTTTAAATGGGGAATCAATTGTTGGTACATTATAAGTAATAGCATAAAGTCAAATTTATGTTAGTACTTTTATCGCGAGCGAAGCTGCGAGTTCTACTAGTCATAAATTAAAAATAATAATTACAAATAGCCATCTTTCATCTAAAAAAATATTCATTCATTACAGTTGAATACTTCAACGCAAATGGGTCCAGGAGAAGAAAACCGGGGAGAGTACCGAGCGCCGCTGACTAATGTCGACCTCCGTTACAACAGATTGAAAGGAAGCATTATACTTGGCAATTATGAAGTAAGTTTTACATAATATTACTATTTATTTTTGTACAGACCAAATGAATCATACTATTTTTAACAAAATAACTTTAATTGGCAGGTAATAGGTAGGTATAGACTTAACCATAAAAATATTAATCTTTAAGAAAGTTAGATAATTAAGAGGGGTTAAATGGAATAATCGTCTCCACGAGTACTGTAATCCCTACTAATATAAATGTGAATGTAAGTTTGTTTGTTACGTTGTCACGCGAAAACTACTTAGCCGATCAACTTGAAACTTTGTACACGTATTCTTGGAGGTATTGGAAGTAACAAAGGATACTTTTTATTAAAAAAAAATTTACGTAATATAAAAAATTGTTTGTCAAAAAATCTCAAAATCTAGCTGCTTCAACGCCATCTAGCATTCCAATAAAGAAGTTCCAACCCTGAGTACTGTAATACCGTTGCACTGTATTACCAACGATCACGTCAATATCCAATCCAATTGACTATAAGCTGTATGGAATTTTTCTATATTTATTGTTATGAATCATTTCTATTGTAATGACCTCTGATACTTATTTAACAGCTTCAATGCGAGCGAAGCCACGGGTAAAGCTAGTTAAAAAATAACTGTTAGTATTATCAATATTTGTCTTCCTTCTCTAATCAGATGCATTAACCTGACCAGATAGCGAGTATCAAAAAAAATAGCTAGAGATACATATTTTTTGTCATTTCTTAGAAAAGTCCTGAAACTACATAATAAACCTATATCATGTTTCAAGAAATAAGAAAATTTTATACTAACAGTTCTTAAATACAATACTTCACAGCACCTAGTATCCCTCGACGTGTCGCACAATGCGGTGGAGGTGCTAGTTGTGTCGGCTCTACGTGGCCTGCGCGAGCTGTACGCCGCGCATAACTCCATACAACATCTCGCACTACATGGCGCTTCGCTTCGAGTACTACATGCGCCTTATAACCGTAAGATTACTTATTATCAATTCAATTGAATATGGCAATGGCATTGGTCCAATCCACCTCGCAAAGAGGCCCCCATCAGAGAGTTGACCACTTGCTAAATGCGAGCTAAAAAATGCACGCGTCTTTCAAAAACTATTTTGCTTATCAACGTAGATTTCCTTTGCCGTGTTAACTATTAGTCATGTTGAAAATAAGCGCACATGAATATTTTTGTTGTGAGAAACACAGGGTTTAGTTTTGATTCACTTGGCTTTCTAAAAGCACAAGTTATCCATGGACTACCATTGCTGTATTAATAGTGTAGTATTTAAAAAGGTAATATTAGCGATAATATAATGCCAATATTGACATCCTGTTGAGTAAATTTTGGATAGGGAAATTTAATCTAAGATTGGTAATTTTAGAGAGCGATAAAGACCGCAAGTCGTAAGTGTACGTAACATATGTACTTCCCATATGGCCAAAGATAGGTTTATATTACCAAAGCCAAAACCAGGGCAATACATAAATAATAAAAATCACTGTACAACGTACATCACTGATTAACACGATTTTTTCGGTCAGGAATAATGTTAGTTCATTCATTTCAAATCATAATTCTCTATACAATTTAATTAAAGAAATTAAGCAAAAAAATCTTTTTCAGAAATGGACAGCTTGACTACGATGGTGCCACCAATAAACTTAGTAGAGATTAACGTGTCACACAACAAACTATCATCGTTACCTCAATGGCTCAGTGGTTGCTCAGACCTCACTAAGCTCTATGCGAGTAATAACAAACTCACTTCACTTCCAGAACATTTATTTTGTAGCGAATTGTCAAGCCTAAGCCATCTCCATTTAGCCCATAATAAAATAACGAATTTCCCGTCAATGCCTAGATTAAGATCGCCTTTAAAAGAACTGTTGTTACACGATAATTGCATACAAGCACTTCCAGAGAACTTTTTTTCGATATGCGATAGACTGTGTGTTTTAAATTTATCTAATAATAGATTAAGTCGTCTACCACGAGTGAGAGGTGCGTCACCACATTGCCTAGAACGTCTATACTTAACAGCGAACTGTCTGACTGATGAAGTTATAGACGTAATTATAACTTTCCGAGGTCTGAAAATACTGTACATTGCCTATAACTGCTTAACAAGTCTACCGGAAAGTTGTTTTACTTTCTGGCCAGAAGTTGAAGAGTTAGTTATATCTGGGAACTCCCTCATAAAGTTACCTGATAATTTGCCGCAGTTAAATAACATTAGAATTGTACGAGCACATTCCAACAGACTACGTTCTGTGCCAATGTTTGCGTGTAGCGCTTCAGTGAAAATTCTAGATTTCGCCCATAATGAATTAGATAGCATAGATCTTAGGCTTCTAGCCCCAAAACAATTGAAATTTTTAGATATATCTTGTAATAAAAAACTTCAAATGGACCCATCACAATTTAATGCATATAAATGTCAACGACCATTAAGTCTAGTCGATGTCACAGGACAAAACGCTGTATCATGGACTCAAAAAACCAATTTCCATGAAGAATTAAATGGACTTACTCCATGGGTCACAGGGTTTTCAGAATGTCCAAATAAATCATTGCAATTATCATGTGCACAAATTCGCTTGCCATCATTTTGCAACAAGGAAGGTTTGTTTGCTATAATTGATGGTGAGTCTGATACCGAAGTACCTAAAATTCTACAGTCTAGCATACCAGGACTTTTACTTGAAGAGAAATCAATTAAGGAAACTGTGAATGAATATATGAAATATGTTGTTCTCTCAGCTCATAGAGAATTGAAAGAGAAAGGTCAAAGAAGAGGCGCTTGCCTCATAATGTGCCACTTATCACCGATTAATACACTCGAAAATGGTTTCGGACAAACCCCTAAAAAATATAACCTACGACTAGCAAACGTGGGTGATACTAAAGCTGTTTTGAGTAGACGCAGTGGACCTTTATGTCTTGGTACAGAAAATAATAAACGTATAGGTTACTCGTCTAGATACCCTAACACAGTACCTGATCCGGATGTCATTCACACAGTTATTAAAGAAGACGATGAGTTTCTTATATTAGGAAACGGAAAGTTCTGGAGATCTGTTACAATAGATACCGCCATAGCTGAAGTCAGAGCGGAAAGAAATCCAGTACTAGCAGCAAAGAGACTACAAGACTTAGCACAAAGTTATGGAACAGAAGACTGTATATCGGTTGTGATAGTACGATTTGATACTGTACGCTCTGACGTCGACTTGCTAATGCGTGAATTACGAAATACTATAAATACGAGTAAGTCAGTTTGCAAGTCTGATTGTTGTTGTTCTCGATTAGAACCTTGCTGCCATTCAATAACCCCACCAAAATCAACAAGTGATAGATCATCTCCGAGTGGGCAAAGCGATCGGCCAATTAGTGAAAATGTTAATCAACATTATGCAAGTGTAAGGTCTCATGTAAAAGCTTCGGAGAGAAGACCAAGAGGTGGAGTAGCAAGAGCTATTCGAGTACGCGTTGAAGAAGATAAAGAAGAAGAAAGAAAGAACGATGATGTCCCTTCCTCTGATGAACAATTCAAATGCTGGGAATATATGTTAGAGCAAAATACGCAAATGATATTCGATAAAGAGCTGGACAACCTGTCAAAAGGTATAAAATCGAATGCGAGCAGTTTAAGAAATTTAAAAGGATTATCCGGAAGTAGTCCACAGCTACATTTGGCTGGAAAACAAAATAAAGTCCCATTCCTTTCAAAACATTTCGGAAGTGCAAGAGCTTTTGGCAATAATCTCAAACCTGAATTTCGCTTTGGGTCAGGTCGAGTTCCCAACGGAGGTCCAAACGCTGCATATTTCGGCTCTCTGCAACGGCTCATGCCTTACCACTTAGAATATGATTTTGCCGTAATTCAAGAAAAAACAGCTCAGTCACAAGAGTCATTAGATCTAGAAGGTCGCATGCAACAGTACTGGGGAGTAGCTACAACAGAACTTTAACGTACATATAAAAACTATTTTATTCATAACTTGTAAATAAAACTTCAGTTTAATTATCGTATTATGTGTTATTATTAATATACCATTTATATTTCGACTAGATTTTTTGCACGAAGTATGATATCACTATGGCCTTACATTATTAATGATTTAGTCTAAAGTAATAATTACAATAGCTTTATGTACAATAATATTGATTACACAAACACATAATAACTTTACATTGTAGGTAAATAATAAATATAAAATAACTCTATCAAGTAATGACTAATTTGAGACGAGAACAATAATTACAATTTGTCAATAAAATATAGTCTTAGTAAGTCTGCAAAATACTTATTATTACTCTTATTATATACACTGATATTACGAAATGTGTAGATGTGCAATCACAATTCTTAAATCTACAAATATTTACAAAAAAAGCCTCTTTATTCCTTCGTATATGGAATGTACTGTCACTTTGAGAACGTTAAAAGGTGCATTGTTTATTTTAATCACTGTAGTCGTGACTACAATCACAGTTCACGTTTGACAACAAGCTCAAGGGGTTGTACACCGAGAGCTTGCGAAGGGCAGGGTATATGCGGCGGGGGCGCAGGGGGTGCAGGGTGCGCGTGCGCCGGGGGTGGCCGCCGCTAGGGGTAGCCACGCGGAGAGTAGTGGTGAGGCTCTCCCAACCAAGAGTCCGGGGAAGGGGGGAAGTCAGGGTACCCCCCGGCGGCCGGAGATGAGGAACTGCTCATGTCTGATGCACCCCCCGCCCCAGCTCCTATACCCGCACCGCTCATTGCTTGACCTGTAATCAAGTATACTTATGATGTAGAAAAACCGGTGAATTCATAATAGGACCTAAAAAAACAATTTTTCTAGCTAGAAAATAGATATTTTAAATGTTTTAGTTTTAGGTGACCAATGCTTTTTTTATATCTAATTATTTTCTTCTAAGTCTTACCAATATTAGTATAGACAAGGTGATCCGGCGGGTAATGGTAGTGTGCGTGGGGAGGCGAGTGCGCGCGCAAGTAAGGTGGAGTGGCGCCGAACCTCGCCCCCGACGCGCCGCCAGCGGGAGAGCCTTCCTCGCCACCGAGTGCCGCCGTACTATAGCTGTCGTTGCTTAGCTCTACAATTAAATGGATGCCTTTTGATAAGGGTAGTTATAGTCACATAATATCTATATGAATATTATAAAGTCGAAGTAAGAGTATGTTATTTTGTACGTAATATAGTAATCTCAGAAACTACTGGTCTGATTCAGATAAATTTTATTAGGTACAGAATAGAGGAAAATGTTCTTTAAAAATATTTACAATTTGTTTGTTTAATAAATCATACATTCTAGGTATTCTCCGCACCAATTATTTCAATTTAACAAATGGGTAAAATGGTGATATTAGTTTATTGGGCGAAACCCAAATAAGAATATTTAACTACTTTTTTATTTTCCTGACATTATCAATATAATTTAATTTCAGTTATATAAAATAAATAGTCGTAAAATAAAGATGAAATTACCGTGATGACTGAAGGAATCTAAATCAATTTTTAATTCATCCTTGTCGAGAAGTCTATCGTGTCTCGGCGAGCCGCTGCCACCGCCTTTCATGGACCTAAAGTATTGGGACCAGCGCGTCCGCCCTGCGTCCTTTTTTAACCGCTTTTCTTTTGCTCTCCTGAAACAAATACAAATTTAACATAATATATTAATATTTAATTATATATTCCTAAGTTAATAGTCCGATTTCCGAACTATGGATTTCACAGATTTATTCACAATTGAAATCAATCATTGAATTGATAGATAATATTTGTATTGCAGCATAGATTATGTACATAATTCATACATATTATACATGTACTTCTGAAATAGGTAGACTTACAAAGTAAAGTACTTAAGAGATCTTAGAAGTAAAAATACGTAAAAAATAATATATATACATCAACAATTAAACTAAATGGCCTGAATACGGTAATCGAAGCTCCCTATTGCGTATATTTAGCGTGTGTTATTAGCAGAGCGGCGGGGAGTCTACGCGTTTAATTAATGTGCCTCCGCCCAGTCCCCGGGGACCTCGTGCTGCGATATAGCCGATGGATTATTGGAATAATTGTCGAAATTACCTTTTTGTGTTAGTGTTTCATAAAATTATTTATACTCATGACGAAAAACGTTGTGTATTATCTATTGTTTGGTAACTAATACTTCTCGAGACAAACTAAAGTTTATAAATACTGCTAAAATAAAAATATTTAAATTAAACCAATTTATATACGTGTTATTGTCCATTTACCTACTTTAAATAGTCTTTTTTTTAAATAGCCAAATACGCAAGCTTACTTAGGAAATGCCTGGTACTAATGATGGATTGACTTCAATCAAACATACTTGTATAAAGAATTTAATTTATTAGATGGCCTAGAACATTGTAATCACTCAGAGCCATAGTAATCAATACACTTTTGTATGCATCGTGTTTATATTCGTATGTACAATAGGTATGTCTGATCAAAGTAGAGTCTCGCATTGTGATAACGGGCGCAGTTTTACGAGGCGAGGCCAAAGCGCAGGGCGTGACGGCTGCCGTGACGCGAGCCGTTCGCGCGAAACCAAACGTACCACGATAGCTTAAAATAGAAACTACAAAATAGTTACTATTAATCTCTTTCTTTTAATTATTTTTATTAATTAATTATTAATTTCTTACTACTTATTGCCTCATAGTTCAAAATTAAAAATCATTAAGTGTTTGATTTTTTACGTTGTAGAGGATTTGTCAAAGGTTATGGGATATGATATGGATGATTACTTTACTCGTATCTCCTTAGATTAGCGTTTAAAAAATTAGGTCAATAAAGTCTAAAATATTTTTTCTTGTCAATTATAACTATGCTAAAGCTCACAATTCTACGCGAGTGCTTAAAAAGGGCCGCAAAGTTTTCTCTTAATCATTTCATATTAAACATTCATACACTCGTATAGTTTGTATTAATTAAAGCAAATAGAACTTTAAATAAAAATCATACAAAAAAAATTTTAAGAGCCTATGTCATAAAATAATAAAAATACCGCAATTGCATAATATAGGTTCAGCAAAGGTCATTTATTTATTACGCAAGGTCTTGTATAACAAAAGAATAAAATTAAGGATACTTACTTGCAAATAATAATTGAAAGGTTATTTATGTTTTCGTCTATTTATTTAATTTATCTAATATGCTAGAATGAAAATTCACGGCACCAATATTAATTCAATGTACTTAGTGTAATCAATACAATAGCCACTTTATCGCATATATTTTATACTTTTATATATTCTACGACACGTTTGACTCAGTTGGTAGTGACCCTACTTTCGCCAGCGGTCGTGGGTTCTTGTCCGGCGGGGGCATTCATTTGTTGAGCACGAATGTTTGTACTCCAGTCATGGGTGTTTTGTTTATTATAAATATAAGCAATATATTATATGCACTTAAAAATTTATATGTGTATCAACTATCTGGTATCCGTAACACAAGCCTCGTTGCTTACCACGGAACAGTACGTAATTTTTTGAGACTCGAACTCAGATGATTATTGACAAGCAAGGATATATTTTCCATTTATGTTTCACTAACTTCAAACAATAAAATGCATAATATGTTCATTTAATTATTTCAAATTTGTTACTTTTTTCTTTTTGCATTTTAACATATAGAAAACCTTAGTTATAGACTTATTTGGAATAAACCTATAAATGGTGACGTGACCAAATTATTTACGTCTCGTTAACTAGTTGACCATTCAAAATTCTTAGTGATAACTTGCTCTCTTGGCATAACTGTTTACGCAAAATTGATTATCAATATCCAAAATCGATTTCAAATTTATATGCTTGTGAGAATTTTTATCGCATGAACGCTTATTGAACCTAAGTTACTTGCTTTTTTGTAACTGTAGGTAGGGATTTAAAAAGCATTAAATAAATTGACACTGGCTTAACTTTTTAGACCGGATAAAATTGCCTTTAAAATTTGTGAAGGGAGGGATGTTTATGAAGACTTAAATAACTTTTTGTATGCTTAGTTAGCTACACGAATAGAGTAGGTATACTTATTCACTTAATATTTTTTTGGTTATTTCATTGCATAATTGGATAGATTTAAGACACCTCCACCACCAGACAGAAGTGGCGAAATCGTGGGGGATCCAATTAGGTATGTTTTCTCCGATACCGTAAATGTTCTGTTTTAGCCTTTTGCTCATGGAATCCTAAAAAGGTTATCCTGTTTCGGTAAGTTATTTGTTCATACAATGTAAGACGATCGTCAAATATATCGTACCGTTTATAAAACTTTTGTATTTCATATATAGTAATCATTTTTATTGCAAACACTTACAATACAATTTTGAATTAAAGATACTAACTCGATATTTAAATAAAATATTTTAGTATAGCTTTCCGCCGGCACTTCTCTGAAGTGCTCCCTTCAAAGTGGTAGCTTCCTCATGGATGTGTGTAGGTCAGGTCAATCTAGGTTACACAAAATATTTTTAAGCCAATCTAATACTAATTGAATAAGCTTTTGAGTAAATGTTAAATTGGAGCTTTTTTTTAAGTTTTCAATAATAATTTTGAGACACCGTATAAAGATTTTTTATCTTAAAACTCACCTATTTTGAAACCAAACTTGAACTACACGCATATCTAGTCCAGTATCTTGAGCAAGCTGTTCTCTGACATGTCTTGCTGGTTTAGGACTACTACTATAGGCACTTTTGAGCGTCTCTAACTGCTTGGCAGTGATGGTTGTCCGCGGCCGCTTACTCGCTGCATCACCGTCGAGGGAACCTTCACCTGATCATGATTTATGTATATCATATAAGTGACCAAAAATTATAGACACTAATTTTATTTTTATTATTTTATTTTAGCTATAACGCCTAAAGGCACTTTTAATTCACTACTATTGGTTTTAAGACGGCCATTAATTGTTTGTTATCTCTGTTTACTAATATTATTGTTATTGTCGTTCTTTGGAACGATATACAAAACATGTTTGTATTAATAAACTAACCTTTTGCTCTCGCAGCTTCGTAATCAGGCTTACAAACTAGCTTGCCGTCCTCCATCAGATAGAACTCATCCCCAGTGTTTAGAGTCCGCGCACACGCCGCACACGCGAAACACCGCAGATGGTAGACATGCGCTTGCGCACGCCGCACCACCTGTGTCGGGGGGATTCCCTGCCCACAGCCCGCGCACTTCGTGCCAAACCGCCTGGGACAACAACCGTAACCAAGAACATTATCAAAATGATATGTGTTATTTATTCATTATGTTAATTTGTTCATTATCTTTAAATTAATCTACGTAGCGTTTATGTATCAAATTTTTATATTAAAATTTAAAAACTTGTTTTTTCTAGAAGTCATAGTTACAATAATTAAGTTATAGTGAACTTTTATAAAAAATAAACATAAGATAGGAGAGTATTTAGCGTTGGCGTCATGATCATGACTCTACAATGCAAAATCTGTACATGTTAAAGATGTTTAAATTTAAAGACGCTTACTTGAAAAAATCCTCAGTGCAATATAACTGGTTATTTCTCGCAAAGCATTTCCCAGAGAGCATTGCGCGGCATTCAACACATCGCAAGCAGCCCGCGTGCCAAGTCCGATCTGACACCTTCAACACGTATCGATCCACTATCATTTCATGGCATCCACCACATTTAGGTATACTGGCTGTAACAAACAAGATGATTAAAAATCTTTGTCAATCCTATTCTATCAATAAAAAAACATACCCTAAATATAACAAAATCTACATTTGAAATTAAGTGATGATTTAAGAAAGCGACTCTTATCTAAGTGCCTTTATATTGAGCGCATAAAATGAACAAATTTTATAATAAAATATAGCCATTTCGAATAAAAAAACATACCCTAAATATAACAAAATCTACATTTGAAATTAAGTGATGATTTAAGAAAGCGACTCTTATCTAAGTGCCTTTATATTGAGCGCATAAAATGAACAAATTTTATAATAAAATATAGCCATTTCGAATTTATTGCAGGAAGAATAATTAATTGGTTATAGTACCGGCGTTTGAGCTCATAATTCTGACGGTGCTTCTCTGACATAGTATTTTAAAAATTGTTATTTAACATTTTTATCGCAGTTGAATAGGACCTCCTATTTAAGTCTAGTTTAGCAAAATACTACACGTAAACTCTACAACCGTTCCTTGTAGAATATTTTTGTTTCTCTAACTTGACATACTTGACTACTTCAAATAGACATCAATACCAATAAAAGGTTCCATTATTAGCTAACTTAATAAATCGGCCTAAAATACAAATTAAAATGTATTCATTCAGAAAACCTTCCAAACTTTCAGGAGACAGTATTAGAGCGTATTACCCATAAATTTTATTCTGATAGAATTTCATTTATTGCGTATTTTGAAAAATATCAATACAATATAAGACATACTAGGTAGGTAGGTATAATCGTAATTATAGGTACCGGTATATAAGGTGGGTGGACCATGGAAGGCCACCTTAACACATAAACAGTTATAATTTGTTTATTTACTGGATAATTGTGACAAACTTATTTTTTAATAACACTTTATTTTATTGTGTAACATATAAAACACCTTTTTTATTGCAAAGTGAATCACTATCTAATAAACATAGGTTTTGGAAAGCTCTTCTAAATGGCCTTGCTAGTAACAGGGCTCCATACAAGGCCAATATTATAAATCAGTCATTGAACTGAAAACTAACGTTATGATTATCAAAATATCTGCTTATACTTAAACTACATTAAAAGGTCTTTCATTATAACGTAACATTAAACGCTCAATATTATATATCTATTTATAAAATACTCAACGAAAATAACTTGATCACAATTGTATAAGCTAGTATAGTATTATTGATATGTGGTTTAACTAAGAATCTTTTGGAAATTATAATAAAGAAATTATAATGAAAAAATGAAAAGTAATACTTATGAGTTTTATATTGATACAAAATAAGTTTTCAAGGATTTAATAGTAAAATTATAAAAAAATTAATTGACCTAGTTTGATAGGACTTACAAGGAACCATTGACTTTTCTAGGAAAACTACCGATATTTTGACTGAAATCATAATAAAGTGGTAAAATTTTCTAATTACTATAGCCAACCCTTATTACTAATTCAGAGTAACAAAAATTAATAAAAATAATAGGTTATTTACTTAAAAACTGAAGTTTATCTGTGAGCGCGACTTACGATTTTAACGTCGATAAGAGAAGATGGACATTTATCGATGGACCGCATTGACATAATATCGGCGTGAGGGACTTGCCGCCGCGTCTATGTCCTTAAGATAGTTAGATATTAGTGTAAGAAAAAGGAATTTGTCATCACGTGGCAATAACTATGACTTTTTGATAATAATTGGTCTTCAAAAGAACATGGCTTCCATGGTCCACCCACCTTATTCTATTTTGCGTTACTAATTATTATTATTAATTAGTATTATGACATGTAGGTACATATTATATTTAATTTTTAAATTGTGCATTTGAAATTTATATTCTAAGAGAGCTTGTAATTGTCATGTAGTAAATCTATATCTATATATACTATTTATAAAGCTGAAGAGTTTGTTTGTTTGTTTGAACGCGCTAATCTCAGGAACTACTGGTTCGATTTGAAAAATATTTTTGTGTTGTATACTTCGTTTATTGAGGAAGGCTATAGGCTAAATTACATCCTGCTAAGATCAATAGGAGCGGAGCATCAATGAAAAATATTGCCAAAACGGGAGAAAAATATTCCTTTTGAGACCTTATTTTATATTGATACCTTTTATTTTCTCAACAATACGTACTTGTACAATGTACATGTATAAAAGAATACACGGATGTACGGTGAATTTTTTACTAGGTAAATATAGGTACATATTATATTCTTAGCAGAAAAAAGCTTATTAAAATTTATGTAGTGCGCAGAAACTAAATCTTCATTTATCATAATCAATAGTTTAATTTTTTTATCCCGCAAGCTCCATAGACAGAAAAGCTGCGCTTTGCATGAAAATTGAAAACTTCTCTTCAACAAAGTTCAACGCAGATTTAAGAAATATTAATACGAACATTTTGTAAAGTAATAAAAGCACCATCTCTGGAAACTAAAATGGAATGAATACCAACATTGTTATTTATAATACATACCTACAACCTAATATTAAAAAAATAGTATTCTAGCAAAGAAAGTACAGTATCGCAGAGTGCATTAAATTGATAAGAAAGTAGGAAGTAGGTAATAGGTATGTATGCAGTTGCTATTAAATTCTTAAGCAAGTACCTATAACGCGTATACAAAAAAGAAATTAATAATATCATTAGTATTTTTTACTAGAAACGAAAATAATATCCACAACTTGTTGCATTGTTTGAAAATAATATGAACTTCTAATTGAAGTACCTATGTTGCTTTGAATTCGAATTACATAACTTTATAAAACCTCACATAACTGACTCTACTGCGTTTGTCACTATACTTTTATTAGCCACTCTCATAGTCACTTAATGAACCATTAAGTCGAGAATCTCCATACTAAACAACGACTTAATAATGGTCATTAAGTGACTATGAGTGCTGACGCAAGACTTCAAGTAGCTATGTTACATTAAGACGATAGAAATTAATGATAATAAAGCGATATTAAATCGTATCTTTAATTTTCGCATTGTTTGTAGATGTAGAAGCTTGCAGATATCAGTTCAGAATTTGCATACGTAGGACAAAAAAAAAATTTTTGTCAAAAAATACTTGTTCGAATTAAATATTTGTAGATACGATCTGTTGTAAAAAAGTGGATGGGAAATTTATTAATATTCAATTGCATATTTACTCAATGTCGATAGCGGTTCCATGGTGTAATGGTTAGCACTCTGGACTTTGAATCCAGCGATCCGAGTTCAAATCTCGGTGGAACCTACTTTTAATGTTTTAATTCGTTGTATTTACTGTAATATGTAATTATTATTTTTTCTTTGATACTAAAACCTTTTATTTATTTATTTGTTTATTTTAAGGTCATTGTTTCTTTAAAAAAACCTACTCACAGAAAAATTTTATACAGTTTACTGATTTAAGTCACATTAACTATATGAGATACACCCTATTTTACATGGCTTCGCTCGTTTTATAGGTAACAGGCAACAGCTTTTTTTTCATAACTTTGCCTTAATTAACGCTAGCGTTCTTAACTTTGATACTTTAAGGTTTAATTGATAAAAGTCCCGTAAATTAATAAAAATAACTGAGTTAACAGATACCAGTATCATTAATGTGTTTATATTAATAAATCAAATAACACTTATAATATTGCAAAAACCTTAAACTCATAAAAATAAACACCTAAAGGAAAATTCGTTCTATTTTTGCGCCTCGAACCTTCCCTGGCATGTACCTACAGAATCGCCAATCATCGAGTTTCATCAATGGTTTAGGAACGCATTGAGTATAAACATACGAAAATTTATTTTATTGATATAAATATTATATTACTTACTAGCATTTCCCACGGCTCCGCCCGTGTTCTAAACTCTATTCAAAAATAGGGATTGGTGGTAGAAGGATGAAAATTTAGGGTAAAAAGTATTTTTGATACCAAATCAAAATCAAAAAATAAAAAAAAATGGTCTAATCATTAAAAATAATAAACACTACACCTAGGGGAATAAAAAATAGCCTACAACCTATTCTCAGCCCTTTCAAATTTAACATTTATCCTTTTACACAAAAAAAAACATAAAAATCGGTCAACCCGTTTCGGAGGAGTTCGATAACAAACACTGTGACACGTGATTGTGAGACAACACTGTGATTACTAAAGACCCTCGCATCACACAGGGGCAGGTCTATCTACAATCAACATAATACATATGTACCTAGTATACTCCATATTACATTGAAATAACTAAAGCTATGATGTTTTTGAGATGAAATTTTATAAACTAAGAACATCTAAGTACCTATTTAAAATCACCAATACATGCATTTTTACATTTACTAAATAATGCCAGTTTTATTTTTACTTGGTAAACTTTCCTTATAAGAAACACAACCTGTTCTTCTGTCTATCCTCTAGTACCTACTACCTACCTACTACCTACACTTGAAAGTTGAAAACCACTATTCAAATTATATAGTCAAAACAATTTTTTTTATTAACTTCTTTAAAAAGAAATAAGTATTTTCATACCTACGTCATAACTCCTATAGGTACGTTTTATCTACATTTTGGTCAGGTACGACAAATAGCCTAGGAATAAATTTGACAATGTTAAACGTATACGCATAAAGAACGCAGATGTGATTATTGGGAAACTAAGACTACTTATTAAACTAATCTTTGGTGACACCAAACTGGTCGTTACCTACTAAAATGATAAAATGTTTACAGGAAAAGGTGCACATACAGAAGTGATATAATAAAGATAAATAAATCTCCACAAAACTTTGGACAAAACGTCTTTCAATCTATTATTGCACCCATATGTTATAAACAATGAAAACAAAACTAAACCCTAATCAGTGAACACGAAACCACTAAAACGCACAGACACAACACATGATGTACGTACATAGAAACACTTCAGGCAGGTGTTCGAGCTGTATTGGCGGTACGCGCATGTCGGCCAGCTCGTCCTCCGCGCCGGGGTACATCATGGCACCCAGCATGATCCACGGCCGCCCTGTGCCGCTGCGTTCGGCGCACTGATGCCACCCCTCGAACCAACCCCAAACCCTCTTATCAGTGCCTCCACGTGATTGGACGACGTCTCTCTAATGATAACAACCACCACGCCTCCCGACCAATCCGCTGATCGGTCCACCCAGCGATCGATTGCAGGAAAATTCGCGTTTCAGTGCGAATCATATTGAACGTTTTACACTGCAAGTGTTTAGTAGACAAATGGACTCTATTATAATGCTCATTATTTCACTAAAATTTATTTATGTATTATATTAAGTTTAAACTACAAGTACGAGTAATAAACAATTCCACAAGTATAATTTTTATTTAAGTAAGTAGGTACGCGTAGGTATTAGTCGCGATATTCTAATATTACCGACCCCACTTCTTCATTTTATTAGGTACTTTAAGTTCTTCGAGCTAGTCTGATTAGGTAAAAAAATATACGAAATAATATAATTTTAGTCTTTGGTTAAATTTAATAATCATATATTAATAACAGTTAACACACTAGTAGCGTTCATCAATCGAACCACCTATCTCACCTAGTTCACCTATCTACTTATAAATACCTAATAAAATGAAATCCAGAACTAATATAACATAAAACAACGTCCTACTACCAACTAGTTCGTAGTCCCGTAGTCATCGTTGTAGCTTCATAGTTTCGTAACGCTACGTGTAATAAATATTGATTGCTAAAGTTATCCTAAATACAATCAAGCCATAAAGTCGGATACAACAATAATATTTCATTTCTTGTTTACTTTGCTGTCGCAGCAATTGGTTCGGACAAATTCTTTCTAACTTGTATGGTATATCAAAACTTCCTCTATAATCTGAACAATAAATCTGTAACGCAATCCGGTCTAGGCCGTGGTCAAGCGTGACCTGGCACAATGAATTATACAAGTGAGCGCGAGGGCAGCGGCGTGTGCAAGTTTACGAGCGCATAAATCACTGTGGACCGTCACTCCCTGTACCAGTCCTTTAGGGTCGATTTAGAACTCAATATCGGAATAGGCCCTTAGTGACTCTGAGAATTTGTATCTATCTACATATAACAGAAAAACCATTGCTGTAAAGCCTGAAAAGTATCGGTTCTTAGCGTACCTATCGAGCTTTCTACGATATTTCTCTACACGGTGCTGATAAGTAAATGTGTAGTACAACGCTAATATTCACTTGTTAACTTCTACGTCCTAGGTGAATTAACGATAACATTTTTGAGCTAATCATTTTATAAACTCTTCTGGTTATCTTGAATGAAACTTTTTAAAATTTAATTGATCTAGCAATTATGTAGGTATTTTATAATGCAATTAAATATAAGATATACCTAAGTACTTAAAGACAATGCGACAAGTCCAGTTAACATACCAAATCAATATAAAAGCCTACCTAAATGATTTTCTAAATGATAGTGGTACTTGTACCTACCATATTCGTACTGTTTTAAATACGCCTCAATATTGTGATTTAAAATTTTTAAATTTACTTAAATAAGAAAAAAGTACCTACTACATACCTACCTACGACATTCACGGTTTTTTTATATAAGTAGGTATATAACGATTTTGTTAATCTGATCACATAAAATTATATTCTAAAAAAAGATGCTATATGGTGGCCTCGTTTGATATTTTGCAAATGTACCTACCATTCGATTTACCAAAATGTATATATGTATGCACTTAATCTATGTCAACAATTCTAGTATACACTCAAATATTTTGCAGGTATACCTAGGTTACATATGTTTTCAATGACAGTACCTGCAATAATTTAGTATGTTCGAGCTGATATCAGGATGGAACTAAGAGTTATAATAGCTACTTACAAAGCTCTTCACAGTTCGGGTTACTTTTGAAGTTCAATATTACAATCTAATTTATCAGTTTTCTTGACTCCCTTTTACCTAATTGTAGAACAAAATGTAATTTATGCGTTTTCTTAATATCTACGAATTTGAATATTTTACTGTAACATAGAAAGTTAACTAGTATGGTTTAGAAATATTAAATAGGCCGCAGTTTATAAATTTTGTCAGTCATAATTACTGCTGTCAATGTAACTTAAATTGTAGAGTTAACTTTAATTAAGATGCACAAAAATTGACCACTTAATACAATAATTCCACGTATTTAAAGACCACGTAGCTTAACTTATTAGTTTTTCTGTAACTACTGTACCCGACATTACTGTCGTCACTAAAAAAAGCTCAAAAAGAAATTTGCGCATTAAAAATACCTGCAACATTCAAATGGAAAATCAAATATTATATATGAAAAATATGAAAAGAAATAACAGTAAAACTATATTTTTTTATTGTAATTGCAAGGGGTGGTCGCGTGTGTCCCCCGGGCCGGGTCGCGTGCGCCTGCGCTCGGTAATTGAGGGTTGCCTCCGCGTCCGCATTGCAAGAGCTTCTTGCCTGTTCGCTAATCTGCTCATCGGATGCGACAGGCGTGTACTCAACCGGAATCAATAAGCCTAAGTGTAGCTTAAACCTTGCATGTACAGATTTCTATGTAACCATTTAAATAAATATATATTTTTTTATTTATATTCATTTACTCTATTATCACTAAAATTATTCAGACTGCTATTAGACAGAGGATGTACTGTGCTCTAATATTGACGACCTTAATTATTATTAGGCTTTGCGTTACTAAATTTTCGCAAACTTTTTTTACGTAAACGGGGTATTTATTATATACGAGTACATTTGTAGTGCTCGCTGAGTATATGTAAATAGTTGTTTTTGTAGTCTCCAGTGTAAAATTATCCTTGACAATATAATAGCAATTCGGGTGTATGACAATAACATAATATGACGTCATTCCAAGAGCATGAAAAGGTCGCATTTGAATATCACAGAAATTATTACACGAAGAGTCTTAATTTAAAGTAGTATTATAAATATTTTAAACTAATGATGTAAGCGATAAATAAAAATTACAATATACTTAATACACACAAATTCAAAATAAGATTTTTAACTTTATAACTGCAGAATAAATGTTAAACTTATCTTCAAGCAGCAATTCCCACGTTCAATTGTAAAGTGTTTTGTCTCATAATTTTTGGTTTCCCCAAAGACATCCTTTACATGAAGCGTGCCTCACGCCCTCTATTTTGGTGTTATGTTACTATGGGAAAATAGTTATCGTATGGTACAATCGAAAAACCCCTCGAAATCCAATTGATATCGTTGTAATACACAAATAGTATTTATTTAGCTGGCATTTGAATTATTTGATAGCTACACATATACAAAAATAGATACTAAATATTGACAACAGTAGTATAATAGAGGCAGTGGTAGCCCAGCGGTAACGCGTTGCTTGTATAACCGAGTGATGCGGGTTCAAATCCGGGTCTCGCATCTCTGATATTTGTCATGTGCGAATCATTTCTATCATGATTACCACTTGTCTTACGGTGAAGGAAAACATCGTGAGGAAACCTGCATGTCTGAGAAAACCTAACAAGTTTTCGTAAGACATGTGAAGTCTGCCAACACGCACTGAGCCAGCGCGGTGGACTATGGCCTGTTCCTCCTCGTACTGAGGGAGGCCCGTGCCCAGCAGTGGGACGTTAAAAAGGGCTGATGATGATGAGTATAATAGATACCTACTTATGAAAATCAGTTTAGAAGTTTTGCTGTTGGTCTATTTCAAATAACTTTTTTAACTAAACATTTCAACATAAAGTATGAGCAATAATATTTTAGATCATGGAATCGATATCTAGTATATCTGTATCAGTCAGTAGAATTTTATTATCTACACTGCGCACAATAAAGACTGCAAAATCATAAATAATAATAAAGCATTAGTGTAAATAATTAAGCACGTATGACAGGCGTGCACTCACTGCAAACGGGACTTTAATTCGATAATGTCTTCGTTATCTGATTATGACGGGACCGAAAAATTATATCGTTAAATAATTAGATTAAAATGCAATTTAGAGACGCGCTGTAGGTGGCACGCGCCGCGCCTGTCGTTTTATCGCTCCGATCAATGGGGGTTGATCTTAGTGTTTTAGTAAATGCGACAAAGTTTCTTCTTAACTACGAGTAAATCGATGTAATGGTACATTTGAATATTAATATAAAACTGTGTGGTTGTTATAATTCCGTATTATAATTATATAGATATATAATTTATACAATAGATGCTGTGCTTATAGATTTCGAGGTCCTGGGTTTGAGTTCTATAATAGGTTGGGCAAAGTATAGTTATTGAACTTGCTTTTTAATTGTCAGTATAAACTTTTCTGAGATGAAATATTTTCGGCTTTAAAAAGTTTCTATATGTTGCCCTGGCAGCTCATACAAAATTTCATCAAAATCTGTCCATTAGTTTTCTCGTGATAATATGTTCCCGGAAACATTAACGAAAATTCTAAAAAGTATATGTGTAGATATACCTATGTAGAGAAGTACTTGTTAATTTACAGTGCGCCACAAAACCTCTCACTTTACCCATTTGTTTAGGCAATTACTACGGAAATTGTTTCCGTGAACAGAATCACGTAACTACCTACCTTTTTATGCAGAACATTTGTATGAAAAACAATAATATGCTTTATTATTAAAAGTAATTATGGACATGAACGTTGTAAACCTAGGTCTTAAAAATTTGCGCTATCATTTTTTTCTACAGACTACCTTCCTTTTATCTTTACGTAAGACTAGTTACACCAATATTTTATATTACAGTAAGTATTACACATCGATTAAATAAAGGCATAATTTCTATAAAATATACTAACTACTTACTGAGAATTCGATTTCCATTTACACAGAAAATAGGTTTGTGACTCGTGTCATAAAACCCTAAGTAGAGTTTATGAAACAGGCCTTAGCGAATAATAATTAACTAATATGCAAATTCCTAACTTTCGTTGATTCTTCATTTTCCCCGGGTTTTTAATTTTAATTTTTATCTAAATTTTTTTTACCTACCTGTGAGAGTTGGAATAGCTTTAGAAGTCTTATGTAAAAAAATACAGTCAGTTGTCAATGAACTTAGCGTAATAGAGGAAATCTATGTAAATAATAAATATACGATGTATTATAGAAAACTAACATACTCACGAGTACATAATATATGACTTAGGTTTTACGCCGTACTGCCTTAAACCATCCCACAGACTAAAAATATTTTAATTCTCTAACTCAACTGAGTTTTATTCGATAACATATAATAAACTGCTTTCGCAACAGACAAATGAATAAAACGCCATTAACCATAAAATCAAAACTAATAAAACAAACACTGCTATTTCGTCGAACCCTTCAAAAGAGTCACCCCACTTATTAAAATTAATAAGTGGGCTCTTGCCCGTATTAATGATCGCACTATGTCAATAGCTGAGTAATATATTTAGCAAACAATGTTAACCGCATATAGAGTCAGTATGCTTATGCTTACAAATGTCATGCTTACTAAAAATTGATCTAAGTTTAATTATTTTCTAAAGAAACAACAATTTTTACGTACTTCTTCTTCATTTCTACGTATGATTCCAGGAATATATTTATTACCGAGGATCCTAGGTAAGAGAAGAAAGCACTAAGATTTTCAGTCAGGAACGGACAAGTGTTGAAGAAGGCAAATTGTCAAAATTAGTGAACCGTACTCGTATATAAAACTTGTCAAACCATACAAATATTTAACAACTCAAACACTAAACCTCAGCTCAGCAACTGTGTAGATGCAGAATTTTTAAAGATAGCCGTCGAAACAGTCGAGGACTACGCGAGATAAGCGCGTATATATCAAGCCATATATTGAAAAATTTTGCACCCGTTTCATCCAATTTAAAGTAAAATCAGAAATCTGGTTTATTCCAGAAAACACGAACAGATTTTGTGTAAATAACAATAATACCATAACAACATATGTATGTACCTACATATTATACAAATTTCACAACTGCAACGCTTTGATGTACTTGTTTGCCCACCACTCCAAGCCCGTGTCTGGGGGTAACTAGGGGAAGAGGGACGTTTGTTTACTGAACAAATATTTTTAATAAGCGTACCCGCGTATTTGTCTTATAATTAATGATTATGAGTACTCAAACCGAGAAATCTAGCTGAGAAGCTTTCTCATTTGTGTGGAGAGATTTCTGTTGTATATTTATTGCGATTTGACTGCAGTGAGAATCGGGTTACGAGTTGAACATTGTTTTAGTGTGAACGAGTTTCGTGGCTTAATGAGGTATATTAAGAAAGCGGCGGGCATGACGCAACCGTCGCGAACAGGCCAAGTCGCGAGGTGTACGGTGGCTGAAATTGAATCCGGACGCATGCCGACGGCTCAGTTACGCATTTAGTTATGCTTATTCGCCACCAATACTGAATTAGTGAGACAGAGTAGACTCTTGTTTACTACTTTATATTTAGTAGATCTCGATAAAAATCTGTAAAATATATTTTTTAAATTGATTTCACTGAAAAAAAATCGTACTATAGAATGAAAATCAATTCGTCGTTCAAGCATTTACAAGCCAAGACGAACTTCGAAACGGTACATAAATAAGTTAAGCCTAAGGTACTATCCGATTTATCAAGCTTCGTGCTTGAAACAAAACTTGATGCTGTTTATATCACTATTTTTGTACGTGACAGTTGACACTAATTAAATATAATATATTTTTATGGGATATCTTCAATTAATCTACTATTATCTTTTAAATAGTACCTACCGTGCACATAGATAAGCATATCATTAGGAGGTAAGTATATATTAATATAATAGTCCTTATAATATAAGACACAGGTCAGTCAATATTATACAGACTTATTATGTTGCAGTAAAAAGTGGGCTAATAACATTTTGATGTCGTCTTTTTTATAACGATGTACGAGTAAAAAATATTATTAAAATAAAATTAAAGATTATATGCATCATAATTCGTATCTATATAATGTACAGATTCATTTGTTTTAAGTCTGTTTGAATTTTTTAAATAACAGCCTTTTTTTTAAAAACTGTTATGTATAAACATTTATGTATGTCTTTATGTCTTTTTGTTTCGGGTAATCTTCGAAACGCCTCGCTAATTTTGACTCTGGTGAATAGGTAGCTAACGTTATTAGTAGAAACTTAACCTACCTTAAAAACGAAGTATCCGAGCGAAGAGATGGTAAGTCGTTAGTATCCTGTAATCCTTATATTAAGTTGGTTTGTCCATCTGTTAAACAACGCTGCAATTAATCGAGGTGATTCTTTTATATAATAACTAATTGGTACTTTTTTCTAAGGAAAAATTCATTTAAGCATACCACGTGCATACATGATACATTGCTACTGAGCAAGTCGTAAGCTACTCAATATTTAGTTATACCACCAAACACCCAACCACCCATTATTTTTTTTATCCAAGTATCGTCTCGCCCTTGTAACGTTTACGAACAAACCATTGCGTGAGAATAATTTTTAACATTTATACCGTGCCTAGAAAAATGTTTTAACATCAAAGAAATATTTTTAATGATAAGGAAATAGTAAAACTCTTATTTTACAAATTTCAAACGAGTCATTAAAAATTTAATAAAAATTAAGAATTCCATACTTAATAGAAAATCCTAAACCTATTAAACACTTGTTCCGAATTTAGACACGTCTATAGGACCTTCAGGTGCTAATTAACAATAAATAAATATATAAATATAATTCCGAACCGTATGCTAGCCACTGAACTAAAACAATCAGACATTCATAAATTACTTATCTAGCGATATAAATACATAGTACCTACATTATTGCCTTTTTAGTTTGTTGTTTGTAACAGTTGTGGCGCAGTTTCACTTGCTTATTATCAACTGACATTTTCCATTACGCTTAAGATCACTTAACTTACATAATATTACCTTTGCATTAATCCTATAATGCAAAGATAATATCAAAGTGTTGTTTTCTTTACACTGTGATAATATTATGTAACGTGAATAAATGAATGACCAAAATTTAACTGAACAAGATGTCCACAAGATTGGCGTAGCCAAGTAAGGTGAGCTAGGTCGTTTTCTAGAAAACCTGACAAAATATTTAGCTAAGTTCACAGCTTTAGAAGTCTTATGCAAACCCAGTCGGCAGTCGCTCCTATGCACATAGGACACAGTGCTCTATAAATATACTCAAATACAAACCTAAAGGTAAAACGTAATAATATTGGTTAATTATAAATAATCTTAATAGCTATGTAACATAGAACGTAGCTAGAGACTAATGTGGGCAAAGGTGAATGAATGGTACAAAAATCTGTGAGAATGAAAATAAATAGAACATATGAATCAAATTAAATAATTAATTAACTGATAATTCAATTATAAATGAGCCATATATCAAATGGACAAATTCAATCCAATCAATATTTTAGGTACTGGTAAACATTATATTCTTGGAATATTTTGATAGATAAATAATTAAACAGATACTTGCAATAGTAATTACTATCTGATTATCATCCAGTCAAAAAACGAACATTACTTAAGTTATTTTAGTCATTAAATTGTTTAATACTAATTATATGACTATTATTAAATTCCTTTTCGTTCTTAAAGCCAAACATAAATCTAGTAATTTTGAGGAAAAAAATAGTAATAATCAGAAGCCTTTAAAGAACAGCCGGTAGGAAATCATAAAACACACGAACAGCAAATCAGGATGGATCAGCTGTCGGAGGGAGATGTGGCGCGTGCCGGCTCCGGTGGCCTGCGGGGCTTCGCGTGACGTCAGCGGCATCTGCCCGACAGATGGCGCCGCGCCCGCCACAGATAATATCGCACTCCCTCCCATTTTTAAATAGTGCATAATGTATATGCCCAATGTTGTTGTCCACGTAATCATGATCAAATGACCATTCCAAATATATTGCCTAATAATCACTCCGATATAAACGATAAGGACGCTAGCACAACAATAACTTTATAGTAAATAGTATTTAAATTACTAACTAGTAATAAAATACAATATTTGTATAAAAAGTAAAAAATAATTTCGTCATGTTCCAAAATTATGCCAAAAAATAGAGTTCATTATCTATACATATTATAAAACAAAATCCTCCGCTGCGTCTGTCTGTCTGTCTGTCTGTTCGCGCAAAACTCAAAAACACCGATTTTTTTGCGGATTTCACCAATGGAAAGAGTTTTAGTCTCGAGGAAGGTTTTAGTAAATAATTTGTCAAGTATTTTAATTTATTTTGTATACATTGGCTAAAATGTCGGAAAAAATAAGCCGTCTGGAATTTGAGATATAACATATCTCAAATTTATAGTAATAATCCTTGTCATTTTAAATAGATTAGAGGCTTTCATCATTTCATGCACAACTCTTTTACACCATATAATTTAAACGAATATCTTAGGAGTAATCGCAAAGAAACGGACGCGAGAATAAAATGCAAGCGCTGCTTCAAGCGCCTCTTCGTTTGATGCAATCGCCGACCCTACCCCGCACCGTCTTGCCTACTGTTTAGCTAATAGCTCTTACAAAAAGTAAAGAATTTTTTGAAATTTCTGAAGAATTTTCAACGTTCTACCACCAATTCCTATTTTTTAATAGTGATTAGAACGCGGGTGAAGACGCGGGAATTGCTAGTAAGTAAATAAAAAAATTAATATGGCGCAATATTATATTTCAAAGACATTGTCTTTTATAATACATTCCATCATCCATAGTACGTTTCAAGTGTAATAAGCTGCACGCGATTGTTCATATCTCGTGAGAAATATTACTCCGCTGTAGGTAAACTCTATTGTTCTAACCTTAACCCTTTCAATGAGAGGAAAAATAGAATTTGCATACTTAAATTATCTATCATTTGCTAATTAAATCATTACGAAGTTAAAATTATAATATAGGTAATTACTGTTTAAGTTTTAAAATTTTGATAAGTAAGTTTAGCGGAAAACATATTATTTAAAAACAATAGCTTGTACCTATATGAAATTAGTATTAAATATCTTATAACTCCAACATGTTTTTTTCTTGCATTACTTAGTGCCCCTATAAACCTTGTTGAAATTGTTATTTGTATACAATAATTCTTTAACGCATATATAAGAAGCAGAGGATAAGGTAAAATTTTTCGTCGAATTGGGGTTAAAACGGACCAGTTGAATATTAAAATACTTGCAACGTTATGAAAAAAGATTTCGACTGTTCTATAAACTGCAGACCCAGACTTCTATTATTCTGAAAACTATTTTTTTATCACGTAATATTTTTTTAATTATAATTAACTAGCGGTGCCCGCGGCTTCGCTCGCGCTAAGAGTGAATAAAATAAACATTTTTGCTTATATACTGTTACTTATAATGTACCAAGGACTGATTCCCCATTTAAAGTTCTGGCCCTCTTTTCTGAAAACTACTGTGTAGCATCCTGCCGTGCCGCCACTGCTGCGCTTTCTAAAACGTATTTCCTATTTTTAACCAATTTTGCTACTATGCAATGCTCATAATTTCTTTGTGTGTTTTTCGATAATGATAAACTGATGCACGTGGTTCATTGTTATGGACTTATGGTAAAAATTACTGTTAAATATTTTTCCTACGCAAATTGTGCCAACCCCGTTAACCCCCATAGGGGTTGATTTTCAAAAAACGCTTAGATATGTATCTTATAATTTGTATTGCAGAGCATTATTTCAGTGTCACGCTAAATATTTCAATAGAATTAAATTTCCCATACAAACTTAGCCACCCCCTTTAACCCCCAATGGGGGTGAATTTCGAAAAACCCTGAAATACGTGTTTTATCATTTGTACTAAAAAGCATTAATTCAAAGTTTCATGCAAAAATGTGCAATAAAAATATTTTTCTCATACAAACTTTGCCACCCCTTTTAACCCTTTTAGGGGTTGAATTTTCAAAAAATAATATACCTATGTCCTTCTCATGAATGCAAACTATCTACATACCAAATTTCAGCAAAATCGGTTGGGTGGTTTAGGCGTGAAAAGGTAACAGACAGACAGACAGACAGACAGAAAGACAGAGTTACTTTCGCATTTATATTATTAGTATGGATTTTTAAAACATACAGAATTAGGTAAAAGTCTTAAAAGTTTGCTTATTATAATCTATTGTAAAGATTATTTAAAGTCAACCCACTAGCACTATTCCGAAAAGTAAATGATTTGCATCTGTTGACAATAATTACTAGTGTTTGAATATTATTCAGTGCTCACGCTGCACCGCGTGATCCACCCTATTGTTTTATTTCCAAGTTAATGGTAATTACTGGAACATCATCAGAATAAGTGATTTGTTATTACCGCCATATGGCTATTGCATGTTTTTAATTTTTCCTCGTCCTTATTAAAAACGAAAATACTTACTTACTTGTTAATTTATGGATTTTGCCATTGTAAAGTCGATTTGATAATTTTAAAAAGTAATTTTAACCAAAAAAGTTATCATAAATTTTAAACAAAATATCTTAATATAGAGTCACTCAATCTTATGATGTCTCTTGAGTAACATCCTCATTGACTTTTACTTTTGGCATGTATAAACAGTTGTCTGTTATGTATAATATTTTATGCAAAAAGTACATTTACAAGTAAAAATATGATATAAAACGAAAAAAAAGAAATATGTCAGTAAACAAACAATGAACTATCACACGCGAGTTAGTTTGATAGAGCTGTTTATCGTTAAATCAAAGCAAAGGTTCAGTCTGTGGTGTGGTAATTGAATTTACTAAACAATCCGTTTCCCGCAGTGCCTCTCGCATTCTGCTCAAACCTTCCGCACCGCACTACAAATCTAAATTAGAGACTCTCATACTATCTTTTCCACTTTAGTACCACATATTTTTCAGAAGATATATTTAATGTAGTAGTTGGTACAGTTCATCAGGCTTTATTTTTATTTTATGTGATGGATACGAACGATTATTATGGTGATAGTTTTCTTAGTTTTTATATTTACTGTAATTTAAATATTTAATTGTGCCAAATTTAAAATTTATAAGACAAATTTATGCTAACTTTTGCAAGATTAGTGAGGGCTAATTAATTAGTAAGTTGGTACATTTTTCTTATAAAATATTTATTTTTGAATAGAAATAGTTAAATATTTCTAAGTACACGTAGTACATTATTACTATTAACTATAGTACATTAGACTAAAGCAAATAGCCTATGTGTAAGTATCTCACGATTTTTACTCCCACATGATCCACGGTGGAGATTTATATTTGGTTTACACATAAATTCACCCTTATCAAAACGTTGACGCGTGCGTAACTTTTTAGCCGCGAGAAAAAACAATGGAGCAATATCTCACAAGTATCGTTTTCACCCGTCGGCAGATCAATGTAAGCGCGATAATTGAATCGCGAGGGTCCGACTAGCCCCGGGCCCGTTATTAGTGATACATTTGATTCGTATGTGGCTTCCCCGCCGTCAAGGGGATGTCATTTTACTAAATGAAAAAAAAACATATTTCATTAGATAATTATTTGGGTGATATGAGGTATTACAAAATTAGGAAAAAGCTTGTGTTTATAAAAAATTTACCAGTACTAAGTACATAATGTTATGTAGATCGTAGATTTTACTTATTTAATTACTAATGTGTGACAAAATAAAAAAATGTTAAAAACAAATAAGACCAAATTTAAATATGTAGTTAAAAACAACAATCATTATTGGATTACTTAAACACAAAAATTGGCAAAAACAATAGATATAAAAGTTTACCCGCCTCACACAGCTTGTGTTTAGATGTTTTCTATGGGGGGTCATTACTTAACTCCATTACACTTTTTGTGCCAAGTGTTTCGGTGGTATAACAAGGGTGAAAACGACCCTACAAAACGAACGATATCCTCTCAACAACCTTCACTATTTTGTTTATATTCTACATTAGCTTTTTTATACGTACATATTCAATATTGAGATTTGTCTTCATATTAAAGGTATAATTAAATAAATTAAATCGTGCAAAAATAAGTTACACACACCGAAAGTGTTTTTTTAACATAAATAATAAACGTTGAAAGTAAAATATAAAATTCTACCTTTAAGCCAATAATTTAATTGACAGCTAAAATACTTAGTATTTTTGGGAAAAAGTTAATTTTGCGTTAGAGCCACAATATTAGTAGGTTCCGAATTTTTCTCAGTGCGCAGTTCAGCAGTGCTATCAAATATCTATGGTTACGATTTACTTGTGACATACTCGTAGTATACCTACTTAGAAGTTTGATATTTATTAGGTCTAATATAATAAAAAAATATGTAGAGCGTAATATTTGATATTAATTTCAACTTAATATCTTCAAAAATAGTTTTGACGAAATATGAAGTGATCATGTGTTGGTTACTTATTTAGTTTACTCTTTGGTTTTTAGTTACTTTAGACAAAACTCTACAATACTTTTACTATTTTTTTATTATATTATATTTCGATTTTATTATAACGATCTAGACATACTACATTATAATGGACGTAATTAACTCATTATAATAGAATATAAGGCTCGTACTAAAGAAAAATGAACATTTTTTAAATATTTAGTTATATATTATTTATAGTTACATTTTTATATAAGTAGGTATATGTAATTAGTATTTAATTTAAATAAAACATAAAAAACAACCAAAACCAATTGCTGATAGACGAATTCGGGGGATTAGGACAAAATAATTAAACGTGAATCTGAAGCCCTGATGACCTGATTACGATCTCAACAGTGTTAATAATTAAGAAGACTCACTATCTCAAGCGGTATGGAAATAATCTAAATTAAGTTTTATCAAATACCTTTAAAGCTTTAACTATTGAATAATTGAATTTTTATAATGTAAATTAAAATTCTTATATGTTATGTTTTTAACATATAAGAATTTAAAATACCTCCTATTATTTTCAATTTTATAAATGATTTTTAAGTAATAAAATTTCCGAATCCATTAGATTAAGTAATCACGTAACATTTACATGCCCTAATACGCTCGAATGCGTAGAGTAGTCATCAATCTTGGAGGGTAGTAACCATAGAACGGTAATGTGTACGACATATGGCATCATACGCGTTCTCTACTTTCTGTGTAGCTCGTTCCGCTCGAACGCCACTCAATGTACCCGCGGCCAAGTGACCCGCATCGGCCTTTAGATTCACGGCGATTCACAAATCGAGATGATATCGCACAACATTTTGAATACACACTTCAAAATGCACATTTGTAACAAGTGTATAAGTACTTTAAAGAACATTTTCGAATCTGTTATTATCGCTACCTATTCACCGCTTTTTTGTTGGTATTATTATTTTTGTTATTATTTATTCGGATTATTTAAAAACAAGTAAAAAAATAAATTTTTTATCACTAAGTATGTATATAATCGTAGGCTCAGTCTTAAATAAGCAGGTTATACTTCAGACACATAAATTGCTGCAGTCATAATCATGAATATTTAACAGTCATATATGAGGAATAGATTGACACGAACGGCCATCCGTTACGGGATTGCGTCAGCATCGCGCGTCTGTAGTCCTATAGGGATGCCTACGGAGGGTCGCGGATCGCTAAGTGCCGGGAGGCCACATGTCGCTCTCGTCGCGCTAATCTCCAGGATTTGCCATCCCATGTCCCTTGCAATCACCCATCTCAGTTGCCATTACGGGCAACAATACACCCGTCTCACTCGCCTCATTGAATATTATTGCTCTATGGGGATTTTGAAAATATGGAGTCGTTTAGTGAAAGTCGTACATTGTATCCATCCAGCGGAATTATTCATACGCGGCCTGCTGCATTTATCACTTAATAGTATTAGCTATTAAGCCGTTTAATCGCTCGATTTACGTCTCTATGACTCAAATAAACTTTTATAGTAATTTTATTAATCTATCGTTATTTTTGCGTCGTAAATACACTTTTTCCTATTATGAATAGGTACTTCTAAAACATAATACGTTAAAATGAACTATTTTAACTTATTATTATTTTATTTTTCTGTAGCTCTATTTTTGAGAAATTCTTTATTAACTTCAAAGCTAAGGATAATAGATAATACCTATTATGAAGTGATATTAAAGCTTTGATTAAAATATTATAACTGTCCATTAAAGAGATTGCTGTCAGAACTGCATGTATAATAATGATCGCACTGGCTGTCAACGCAACATGCGGTATATAACACATGGTGACTCTGTTTATATACCATTTTGTACGAACAGCGCTATAAACTTAATATAAGACCTTGTTACCAAAGGCCGATCATCTATTTTCGCATAGCATTTATAAAAATCGTACGAAATAATTATGTTGGCATCAATGCATTGTAGGGACTACGGTATGTCATTCCCCCGCAACCCTAAAATCGTTCCATTCCATCTAGCCGGACGGGCAGACAGGTTAACTTTTGTTGTTTTACAAAAGCCAAGCATTACACACCAATTGTTGGCACAAATGTTGAGTATTACGAAGCATTCTGTGTTGACTTACCAATAATAGTCATTCTAGTTTTAATCCATTACTGCTTTCCGGTGTCTAAACAGATTTAAATTATTTGTCATACTACTTATAATGCATATTTGTTCTTTAGTAACAAAATGATAAAACTTATATTAAAAAAAAACACAAAGGTTTCAGAAAATAATAGCGAGAAAAAATTTCCTTCTCGGATCAAGCTGCCTTTGTAGGTATTGACAATTTAAATAAACAAAGAAAACGAAAGAATATTTCTTTGGCAAACGAGAAGTCAATAGAGGTTTTGAGGCATTGCCCTCGAGGTGGTTTCGTGCGGGTTTCGGGCGGGGTAGGGGGCGGGCGGCGCCTGGGGACGGCTCTACTCTTCTTGATTACAGTTCCCCACACCACCTCTCCACCTCTCACTGCCGCGCTGCATAAGCCTACATTATCAATTGCCTACAATGACGCACTTGATATTTCAAACATTTTTATAATAACTTATCATTGCATGCAATTTAGAAATAAAAATAGATACTGATTCTTATCTTAGACTACAAAATAATGGATATAAAGCAGCGTAGATCACCGTAATTCCACGTAAGTTTATATGATATTTAGTGAACAGAAATAAATTTTGTACGCTCACTACATGAAGTAAATTCTCTTCCAAGATTCTACTCGCCAGGGATTACAAGAAAGTTTAAGCAGAGTACGGCGCGACGAAGGTAAAAGCGATGGAAGGACCGAGATTGTACTCATCAAACATGCACGAAGTTGCGCCCCGAGCTCGTAAAAATACATATTCTATCAGAAGGGTCTTGCTTTTAATACTACCCTGTAATGAGCAGCCGACGTCGGTCGTCTCCTTAATTTTGCTTTTAACGTCCTACTTTAGCTAAAATAATTGTCTTAATAAGGTGAAGGCGAAAACGTTTTAAAGGTGACAAATTAATAATGAACTGTTATGTAACGTTATATTAACTAATAATAATAAATAAATATGTTGGGACATTATTACAAAAGTTCCATCTAGTTCCGTGGTAAGCTATGTTACCTGCTTGTGTTACGGATACCACATATAAATTTTAAATACATACATATTATAAATATTAACACCCATGACTGGAGCACAAACATTCGTGCTCAATAAATGAATACTCGAACCCGCGACCGCTGGCGCAGAAAGTAGGGTCACTACCAACTGAGCCAAACGTGTCGTACAAAACAAGGTAAAGTAGGAATTTTTTATACCTACATCCCTTTAATAACTCACTTCGACCTACGATTTTTAACACACGCTTTTTACACGCTTTTTATTAGCTTCACCTGTATGTTTGTTTGTATGTTTGTATGTTTGTATGTTTGTATATTTATATTTTAAATAAATTGGAACAATTAAATATAAATAAAATTTTATTGTTTACACTACCTTATTTAGGTAAATTGCCACAAGAAAATAGGTTAAGATATGACATTAACAATCTAATGCACACTTTGACTACTTGTAAGTATTTGAATTTAAATATTAAAAAAAGTAATAAAATTGATGTTATTGACATAAATAATTTATGGAAACATAATAATTATATGTTGACATATAGTAGGCTGAGCCTACCATATTTTTTTAAGCGACAGATAGCATCTGTGCTATCTTATTATATACAAACTGACATAGCCAATAATCTGGTTACTTTGACATCTGCTCCTATTGAGCAAAATTGTAATATTAAGACATTTTGTAATGTGGAATCCGTTCCAAATAAGAATTTAAATTAATTATTAAGACAACAGAGGATACCTCTAGCATATTAACAAATCATGATTCTAAATCAAATAAATTTCATAATAATTTAGTAAGAAATGCCCATATTTGTAAAAATTTAAAAAATGTAAACCTGGTGCACCAAAATATACAGGGCATGTTAGGTAAGGAACTTGAACTGGAGTTATTTATGAATGGTGAAAATATTCAAATTTTATGTTTAACTGAACACTGGCTTTGCATCTCCCAGTCCATATTTAACTTCAGCGGTCACCGGGTAGCTAGTATGTTCAACAGAGAAAAAGCTATACGCGGTGGCTCTTTAATAATTATTAGTAAACTTTTTAAATATAAAGAACGTAAAGATATTGTGAGCCTCTCTGTTGAGCAAACTATTGAACTAGCCTGCGTAGAGCTTGAGCACCTCATTGTTGTATGCGTATACAGACCTCCTAGTGGGTTATATGAGTACTTTGAGAAAGTATTGGAAGAAGTTTTGTTAAAATTAAATATTTCTAATAAGGTTATTATTGTATGTGGAGATTTTAATATTAATTTATCAGATAATTCTAATATAAGTCTTAGATTTAAATCTATGCTTCTATCATATAACCTACATAACTTATTTATTGAGCCAACTAGAATCACTGCTACTAGTGCTACATGTATTGATAACATATTTACAAATTGTAAACCATATTATAAAGCTATTATTAATAAATTAAGCTCAGACCATTGTGGCCAGTTAGCTTCCTTTTGTTATTCTTTATTAAATGCCAACAAAAATATTTTAAAAAAGTCTTTTGTACCTATAAATACTACACGTATGGAGAAGTTTAGAGGTAGTATTGTGGCTAAGCTTCCATATTTATCGTACATTAATGACCCCAACTACTGATATAACTCTTTATTTAAATTAGTAAAAACTGAATTTTCTACAATATTCACTTCTAAAACAGTCAATTCAGGGGGTCTCTTGACATTTGGTGAATGGGCAACTCCTGGCATTTGCAAGAGCAGGCAAAGGCTATACGAATTGTACAGTGAAAGAGCCTATAATCATAGTGTATCGTTTGCTTCTTTTGTAAGTGCCTACTCAAAAATGTTTAGAAGAGTATGTTACACGGCAAAATCCTTGTATATTAAAGACAAAATAAGAAATGCACAAAATAAAATCAAAATGACATGGAACATAATTGCTTGTGAAAGTGGAAGAGTCACAGATCGTAGCTTCGATTATAAATTAAATATTAATAATAATTTTATTACCTCAGAACGAGAAGTTGCATCTGAGTTTGAAAAATTTTTCACTGACATTCCACGGTCAACAACGCAATCTCTTAATTCGTCTCCAGACATTGCAGAATTTTTGTTAAGGGAAAACGTTAAAAAATGTAATGCAATATTTAAATTTAAACCTGTAAACCCCAAAGATATAATGGTAGCCTTCAGAAGCCTGGACATCAAGAAATCAGCTGATCTATGGGGTATATCTGTCAAAGTGGTTAGTTCGGTAATTGATGTTGTTGCACCTCATTTAGCTACTATATTTAATGGCTGTATAGAACGTGGTGTGTTTCCTGATCTAATGAAACACAGTAAAGTTATTCCAATTTTTAAATCAGGTAGTACCCTAGATCCTAATAACTTTAGACCCATTTCAGTACTCCCAACATTTAGTAAAATTTTTGAAAAAATCATACTCGGGCAAATGTTATCGCATTTTAATGCACACAACCTACTTTATAAGAAACAGTTTGGCTTCACAAAAGGTCGCTCCACAGCAGATGCTAGTGTTGAGCTAGTTAAAAATATTTTTGAGGCATGGGAGAGGTCGCAGGATGCTCTTGGGATATTCTGTGACTTATCCAAGGCCTTCGATTGTGTGCATCACGTGACGTTGATCAGGAAACTGCATCATTATGGGATTAGAAATAAGGCACTCAACCTCCTGAATTCCTATCTGAGTAATAGAATACAGAGGGTTGATGTAAATGGTAAGAGATCCCCTGGGGCTCCGTTAGATATGGGGGTTCCACAAGGCTCTATTCTTGGCCCATTTCTCTTCCTAGTTTACATAAATGATTTGCCATTTTTTGTGCAGGACAAACATGAGATAGTATTGTTCGCTGATGACACTTCACTTATTTTTAAGGTAAAACGTAATTTACATATATACGACGATGTAAACGATGCTCTCTCAAAGGTTGTCTATTGGTTTGATTCGAATAATTTATTATTAAATAACAAAAAAACAAAATTAATAAAATTCACAACACCTAATGTTAAACTTATTGATAATGGTGTAGTATTAGGCGGAGAAATGTTAAAACCGGTACAGTCAACTAAATTCCTAGGTATTATCTTAGATTCGAAATTGCAGTGGAATCTCCATATTGAGGAGCTAGCGAAGAGGCTTAGCTCTGCAGCGTTCGCGGTTAAAAAAATTAGACTTATTACTGACATAGATACAGCTCGCATAGTATACTTTAGTTACTTTCATAGTATTATGTCATATGGTATCTTATTATGGGGAAATGCAGCTACCGTTAATACAATTTTTGTCCTGCAGAAAAGAGCTATTCGTGCAATTTATAGTTTAGGCCCTAGAGTATCATTAAGAGATAAGTTTAAAGAAATAAAAATATTGACTGTTGCTTCTCAGTACGTGTACGAAAATGTTATATATGTTCATAAAAATATACACGAATTTCCCAGGAACTGCGACATGCATAGTATTAACACTAGGAGTAAAAATAAACTTGTAATGCCTGTGACTCGCTTACGACGAGTCAGTAATTCTTTTTATGGACAATGTATACGCTTATACAACAGGATCCCAGAAAACGTTCAACAAGCTTCTATTGCCAAATTTAAAAAAATTGTGAAAGAACGTTTGTGTACTAAAGGATATTATACGATTAACGATTTTTTAGAAGATAGTACGCCTTGGGAATGATGTGATCGCCACCAGGCTGTTTCAACCTATAGAATTATTGTTAATTTCAATTTAATTAAAAAAAAAAAGAAAAAACACTAAGACAAAAAAAAAATATACATTAGTCCCGCTGAGTTTCTTTCGCCAGTTCTTCTCAGGTCAGTGGTTTCTTCTTTCCGAACTGGTGGTAGACTCATGACGTTCAGTAAAAAATTGTAATAATTTCATGCTGAATAAAATATTTTGAATTTGAATTTGAATTTGTAACCGACTTCTTTGGGCGCGATTTTGACCCACTTTAAACGGCCAGATTTCGTTCAAACTTGGTAGATTTATCGAGGACCGATGACAATACACTAATTTGATATATAAACCAAACTAAAAAGTAGAAAATAAATAATAGTTTTAAAAAACTCCCTCTAGTATTGTATATAGATTACATATTGTGTTCAATAGATGGCGCTTTTTAACAAATTTTTGAATTGACTCTTAAAACTTTAAGTTTTCCTGTTACTTATAATTTATTTATATATTTACTATTATATTAAATTAATGGCAATGTTATTATAAAAAAATAGTTTAAAAAAACTAAAAAAACACGCTTTTTATTTGAAATCCAATATTTTTACAAACAGCTCCCTCTAGTATTGTATATAGATTACATATTGTGTTCAATAGATGGCGCTTATTAGAAACTAAAAAGCAAAAAATAAATAATAGCTTAAAAAAACTAAAAACACGCTTTTTATAGAAAACCAAACTAAAAAATAGAAAATAAATTTTAATGAATTTAAATTAATTATTTGATTTAAAAAAAAGCGTGGGGTGCTTTTTAAGATATTATCAAAATGATAATCACTCTACTCATATCTGTCAATAAAATATTTATAAGCGCAGGATGGCTAATATCAGAAGTAGGTCGTAGATGTGGGCGTGATCGTTAGTACATTTTCTCAATTTAACTTAACACACTCATAACTAAGTACAACGTAAACACATTAAAACATTATATTATCAATAATAGTTCCATCATTCGGATATAAGTAATTCGTCGATGATACGTGGTGCATCGGCGGTCCAAATCTGACATTCCCCTTTTTGTCTTTCAAATAGTTCTCTAATTTAATTTCTTTTTAAAACATGCCCGTTTGTATCACCTTGCTACCATCGCTTCGACGCTTTACAAGAGTGCGCTGTCAAAGCTTGATTTCACACTCTTATCCGATAAGCTTACCCAACATCTCCAGATGGCGCACTGACTGCGCCGTCATATTTATAAATATTGACACCATGTACCCCACGCTTTTTTTAAAATCAAATAATTAATTTAAATTCATTAAAATTTATTTTCTATTTTTTAGTTTGGTTTTTGTATAAAAAGCGTGTTTTTAGTTTTTTTAAACTATTATTTATTTTTTTATGATAGGTTACTCATCATGAAATATAGACAACCTCTTGATGCATAAAGTGGCAAGAAATTAAATGTGGCAAGGAGGTACGAGTAGTTTATAGTTAATAGACGTCCCCTAAGATCTTGCGACAGGGCCGAATTAAGAAGCTCTCTCGCAAGTTTGAATAAAAGTGCTTCATTTCATGTGTTACAGTTTACAAACTTTTAATTTCGCAAGCAGCACCTACACGAGGGCGATATCTCATATCAAGTACTTATTTGACCAACTCAGTCAAAGTCACGGAAAGCAGCTGATTTAGTAAATAGATTTAAAACAAAACACAAATTAAAAAGGTTTTTTTTTCATTAGGCAATAAGGAAATGCACGGTGATTAAAGGTAATAAATATTATTGCAATGAACAATTAAAGCCTCCAATCCTATTTGTAGATTATAGTAGATATAAAGAATGATTTAACTTCGTTTTTATCTAAATAATAATTGCGTTTGTCATGATTTCTGTCATGCCTGTGGTCATGCGCTCTTTCCATAAGTATGGCGGTATATTGTAGGTAAATTGTACGTATATAGGTACCACGAATTAATAATATACTATAGTATTCACTGTTGATCTATTTCTTATTACTTTTTGAAATAATTTCACAATGACGATATTATTTTTTTCTCTCTTTTTTGTGTCTCTTGTTACACTGCAATTTGTCGCCACAGGGACATTTATCAGTGGGTTGGTTGGGTTTATTTTTTTTTATTCTAACTTGAAACTTTATTATACCTTATATGTATATTCCATATTAATTATTGTAAGTTATGAGTAAATAATTATTACGAGTATATCATCACTTTACCAAATTACTTAGTCAAAAACTTAGTGTATTCGACCATACAACCGTACGGAAGCGACCTATACCATCTGTTATAGATGTCCTGTCCATTCTTTTGATATGAATTTATAAGGGTAATACATGAAAATAGCGATAAAAATCAATTATTAAGCACTCATTTTAAAATTTACAGGTTTATGTTTGGAGACAGTACTTTTTTAAAATGGTAGGTAGTTTGTATAATAAAATATTAATTGTAAATATTTGTTAAATCTATAAAAATAAAAAATATATTATATCTACATATGTTATTTGGAACAATGTTTTAAGGCTATATCTCGATTTATTTGACTATGTTATATTATATAAAAAAGTGCAACTTTGACTTAGTTCAATCAATTAATCAATGAATAGTTCAGCTAGTAATTTATGTCCTGACTCTACCAACCTACTAAACTTAAGATTTGTAGGTTTTAAGGATATTTTTGTAAGCACAGGTCCGTGACTTTTGAATATGAGTTGGCCGACTCTACATTAGCTGGTCTAACCAGTAGAAAATAATGAAAATGTATTGCATATCTTAATCCTTAGGTATTCGCAAAGAGAGAACTGGAAAGAAAAAATACCTTGGCTGATTTTATAAAAATAGACGATAGGTGTTCGTGTGATATGAGAAAATATATTTTTTAAATATTCATATCATTGCTCAAACATACAAATTTTGTTTAATATAGGCCTACTCAATTCACTTCGTCCAGAAAACAACTAACTGTGGTCGATCATTCGGGCGTTCTGTAAATCTCACTGATTGATTAAAACCCTAACAAAAGAATAAAACTGATCACGGGCTTTGAACAGAAGCCCTTTATGTACGAGTAATCAAAGAATTCGCCCTACACAATCACTCCACTAAACATGACTTCTGCGCTTCTCTGTTGTTTGATTTGAATGAAATAATGATTATATTTTTCTTTATTTAATGTTCATTTTGTATTATTTTTGCGAAATGATCACAGATAAGGTATGTATTTTATAAATGTTACATGTAGGTACCTAATTATTTTAACTAGATACCTACATCGTTACATATAGTATATGATACATATATAATATATACAAGTAACACTAACAGTATCTACTGAGCTGGAGACTGAATTCGATTCCCGCAAGCGTAAATTATTTTATTGTTGTACATATTGAATTACTAAAAAAACTAAGTACAATTGAAGTTAAGTTAATCGGAAGCATTTATTTACAACCTTCTAAATTCTAATATTCGATTGTTTTAGAAAAAAATTATACCAAGAAATAGTTTTTAAATGTTTAAATCATACCTGCGTAAAATATGAACAGGTAAGCAAGGTGAGGGCTGGAGGGTAAGTGAACAGATGTCGTCCCCCGCTGAGCGAATGATGATCTCGCCCCAGTTTAAGCTGTACCCATAAAGTTACTGCTACCCTATTTAATTGTCTTACTATATTAGATAGCCTTATGCCCTAGTCACTCATGAGTCATTGAGTTTTATGTCAATAAAAAAAACTTTAAATATTATAGGTATAATGTCATTCAAATTAAATCCTATACACATATCCACAAAATACTTGCAGTAATATATTCTTTATTTTTAATTTTTTAACTCTCTTCGAATGGAATCTACAGCTTGCATAAAAAAATTGTATATACCTTTTTTATCCTTAGGATATGCATTTACGCATACCACATGCAAAATCAAGTAGTTATGTGGGGCTTACCGGCCAGAAACCAGCCAGTACATACTATCCAATAAAACCCAAGCACCCATGTTCCTCCGTAATGGAGCATGCCAAGATCGCATCGCTTGCATCATGCGGATTGCACCTGGTATTTCTTAAATAGCAGAGTGGACGGTGGAGCAACTCCTTCACTGTGTGGTCTGCTTCGGCAGGCCCGGCCGGGCCGGGCCGTTGAATACGCAAACGATCCTGCGATGCCCATTAAGACGAAAAATTCGTGCTTAGGTTTGAGTAGTACTGGCTTGCCGGTGAGTTCCACTTTTTAAAACCACCTGTTTTTTATAGGAGGCATGCGTTAATGAAATTCCCAAGAAAAAAAATATATATAGTTGGTTTCGTTTATACAGATCGTGGCACAGAACATTCAAAAATACATAATATTACCAAAACATTACGTACCTACTTTACGTTACGAAAAACTACAAATAGATAAAACAGAGAAGCTGAAATCACACAATACCAATTGTATTTGAAACATTTGCATGATTATTATTAATGACATAACTATGATACCTTCAAGTTCATTTGTCAAAAATATAAAATAAAAGTGTATCTCCTCAACTGAATAGGTAAAACAAGCGGAAGTGACAATTCGCAGCGCACGCGTCGCCACGTGCCCATTTCCGCCGCTAATGTGATAATATAATAGGCGACATCTCTACTTTCCCGTATTCACTTAATAGTTCCGTAGTGTAATTTTCTCACACTTTACAGCAACATTAGTTTTTTACTGCTGAAATTACTTATTAACACAAATGATAGTAGATTTTTCTTTTCGGACAATATCAATGTAAATAGGAGTTTATAATACCGATATAAATTTCTAAATAACATACTATGTACAGGTTTTTTATACAGTACAAATCTATCCATTACCTACTATCATAGTGTCCTGGCCAATTTTGGGCTTGGTAGACAATCTTATCCAAATTAGCAAACTGCGCAGGATATAATATAATGCACATATCTATGGGACAACAATTCGAGACGACTGGCGAGAGATCAGGCGAAGGAACGCCGACTTTACTTGCTCTCTATGGCACGGGGGCGAAACACCGCCAATTTCCATTTTTGAAATATTTTTAGGATTATCACAACAGCTGTCTGCTAAGTCCGACTAATTAAAGTTGTCCTGATCTCGAAGTTAGGACCTCTGGTTAAAACGTGGAGTCGTAACATGCTAGCCACTTAACCACTGAAGCAGTTATAACACTTAAAATTAAAGAGTTTTCATGTACGATACGAAAAAAAATTCGAAAGTATTTTAGGCCATAGGAAATTAATTTAAAACAAAAAAGCCCTATCGGTTAATTATGAATTTTAGTTTCCTTGCCTCGGTTGCTATCAGCTTCAAAATTTACCTAAATAAAGTACCTAATGTACCTAAATGAAAATCAACATTCAGTGTTTTATTTTATTACTGAGTTGGTCTACCTATATACCTACCTATAATCTATATATTATAAAAATAATAAAGATTTTATGTTTTCAATTATATATAAGCATAAATAGTTCCGAAAATAGAATAAGGAAATTACTTATTATTATTCTACGCAATATAAACCAATTTGACTTCAGTTATTATAGGTAATTGGAACAAATTGCTATTGACTGCCTTTCCATATACTAGGTAATATTTTACATTGTGAATAGTGTTAAAATATTATTTGTAAATATTTTTAATCATTCTTAAACCTTTAACCTGAAACCTTAAACCTGAAAATTTGTTTTATATAAATGTATTTTATTAAGTTTTAGTATTTTACTATGAAATTTAAAAAATACGGTTATCACAGCTCACTGAACAAGACTCTCAAACCTAATCTTGGAGAGTTTGCTATACAAGTTTTTATAAGTTATACTATCCATCTCCTGGCTGTATCGTCAATTAAGCTATATAGAGCTAAGTTATAACACCAAAATAAAATATAGTTATAGAAATTATATAAACTTGATAAAAGCTTCGTATCAGTAGAATAAACAGAAATAAGATTGACTACAATTTAAGAGCATTGACTTAAAAAAAAATGTAGGTGCCTAGGTATATGAAGTTTAAGTTTAATATCACTAGAAAAATCTAATAATGGATGGGTGGATGGATTCAGGTGATTTGTTTGAGCTTAAGCCTTTGAATTTGGAGCCTTTGAAATTCATTTTGATCAGTCTCTCCGACGCGACGGGTCATAAAAATATTGCTTTTTTGCGTGTTTTTTTTAATTATCAAAATAATTATTTCAATTACGTTTATTTTAAAATTATCTCAGAACTAAAATCAATTTGTTTTGTTTAGGGATAACAATATTGTTAACCTCCATGTATAGCACATGTACAAAAATAATAACCAACTAGCCGCAAGCGAATAAGCGCCCCTAACAACGTAATCATAGCTTTCAAATATAATATTAGGGACTTAATCCCGTAATAATTGGTATCAGATATGGTTGCCTTAAAGCTCTATAATGGAAATATATTGTTAAATATTATCGCTATAGCAAAACTTAAAATTTTCAACGAACAAGTAAAAAAAAAGATTTTACGATATTTTTTTGAATGTACTTAACATTACATTTGATGAATACTTTTCACAATTAAATATTAATTTAATTAATACAAACTACGAAACGGGTCGAAAATGTCTGTTAACATTTATGAAAATAAAGTGGATATTATGTAGATTTATAGTATCTGAGGTTAAGTACTTCTTTCAAATTGAATAGTGAGAAATAATCCTTTAAACGCTAAAAAGTCCTCCATCTTGAAATTGGTAGAAGTCAAATGATTTGATAGTGAAGATATTTTTTTAATAATAAAATATTTGATTCAATATTATCAAGGTCTAGAACTATATTAACGTACACGTACACATTAAAATACAATTATATTTATTAAGGAAATAATAAGACTTAGTACAAATGAGTTTATGACTTCACGATATTACCTAGATTTTATGTGACGTTAACATGAATGGAAAATGGTACAGAGCAAGGTCTGCAGCAATATTTTTATTATATTATAGGTAGGAATAAAGAATGAGTTAAAGATTCAAAAGATGAAATACAATCAGGACTCGAAATCTTAAAAAGCTGATAATTTGAATTACCGGCTAATGAAAACGAACGGTTTAGCAAAACCTAATTAGTAATGGTCAACAGTTACTCTTTTTTTGTCTTTATTTTTACTTTTAATGAAAGATAATTCATTCATTCATAAGTAAAAATTACTGTGCACACATCCATCTACTAAGGCATTCACCATCAGCAAATTCGCGTCAAATGCACGTACCTGAACGCATAAAAATTCATTTTAACCGGTGACTTTTGGTAATGGAACCTAAAATCTTTAAAAACTGTTCTCCCATATTCAAGCGCTTAGAAAACGTAACTGAAACCTTAAACTGAAAGACATTCAGTTTGGAGTCTATAACCAAAGTCTAAAACTGTTTAAAAATTGAACAGCTTTCCAAAGCCTATATACAACAATTGTACTCTATAATTCGTACAATTTCAAAACTTTTATTCTAGTCATCACATAGTCACATTTAATCAATATGCGACTATATATTAAACGTATTACATCAATTTTGTTAAGTGCGACATTATCGAAATAATAGATGCCGTGGGCGTTAGAATCAAAAAGACTTGCCGTTCATTGACGCTTCTGGGTAAGAGCACTTAACTTGATTACGCGTGTTCGAAACCCTGCTGGTAAAAACTTCAAATAACTCTAAGTAAGAAGGGCTACCAGGGCAAGAGTCGTTCGCGTTTAAGAAAAACAAAATAATTTTACCTTTAAACTTTAATGTATAATTTTGAATAAAAATAAATTAAGCAAAAATTATTTTTTTACTTCGAATTTTTATTTAATTGAGACGTATAAGTATATTGATTTTCAATCAATAAAGATTTTATTCTAAAACCGTTTATATTTGAGCTTAAAGTAATATTTAATAGTTATTATATAATATGTAATAGGATTTTTTTGAACTTTGAATACAAATAAGTGCTACACGGAAAATAAATAATATAATTCTAGTTATTATTCAAAAATTTATTTGTAGTATGACACCTATTAAGAAATTAAAAACCCAGTGTTTGGTTGTAAGCCAATGTAAGCATCCAAATAGTCTACCAAAATAGAGATTCCCAACAACCTTGATACCGTTTTTCTATTTCTTTTATTAAATAAGTAATAGCAAGCCCGCTTGGCTGAGCGTAAGAAAAAATAAATTAAGATGTTTTTTTTATTTTCTAATAAAATAAATTCCTTATGACATTAACTATATGCGATTGATAGTCCCGTCAAAATCGGTCCAGCTGTTTCAGAGATTAGTCGGAACAGGCAGACAGACAAAAAAATTAAAAATTATTTTTTGATGTAAATACCGGATAAACTTTCATAAGCATTTAGTCAAAAGGTGTTAATTTGAAATTAAAAGCTGCATACACTTAAATTTTATACATGATATTAAGTATTTCATACATATATTTACTGATGAGAGGTAATCTAAATACATTTTAGGAATAATGTTGTTTTTTTTTTTACTGTTAAACGATTACACTTTTATTTAATTCACTGTTCTCAGGATAGGAACCCTGCTGCTAAAAAGTATAAACAAATACGCCTGACTCTCCTCGCCCGTGTGTGGGTGGAAGCCGCAGCGCGTGCCGCGCACGCATCGCCACGCGCCTCCCTACGCAGTAATTGTAGCGCACATTATGAAAACGTCATCGTTCTTTTGCAATTACTTTTGAATTCGTATTTATCTAGATTGTGGATTATTAAAAAATTTTTTTTTTAATTCAATAATAATTAATAATTGGTCGTATAACCGATAAAATATGTTATAGTTACCTAAATTAAGTACCTAGGTATTAAAACACATTCTCATTTTAGTTTCTGTGTTCAAAATAATTTAGAAACCTTTGAAACCTTTGCGCGTGAACTGAAATGTACTTAAATAATATTTTGGCGGTGATTCTAATATATTGCGGTGATATTCAATTCTAGAGCTTTATGTAAAATGGTATGAATAAACGAAGAAAACCTATATATAGTATAAATAGTGAATGCAGGACCAATTATAACTATAATATAATTACCATTACAAATATACATTTCATACCTTCCAATGCTTTATTTCTTGCCAACAAAGCAAGCAGAACGTCAGGCGGCGGCGGGTCCAGAGGATGCATAGCCTCAAGTGTTGGGTCCATGGAGCCTATTCGCTCCAGAGTTACATCCACTTCACAAAAACCCGTATTCATGAATCTAGTCTGTCCGATAATCACAGTGCAAACTTCCCTTAACTAGGCACATCATTCCGTTGCGACCGGTTGGAAATGTCACACACGTACATTTTCATATTTGTAGCATGAAAGAAATGCAGCGGACGTCGCGACGGTTTAGGGCCTTGCCCACGTGGCAGCGCCGCCCACGCCCGCCCCTGCTTCGCTCTCGCCGCGCCCTCCCATTGAGAAGTAATTTTTTACCCCCTGAATCTGATAAACCCCGCAGTGGAGTAGCGAGGGGCTCCCCCGCCCCGAACTAATTTTCCCAAGTCGTACGACACACCCCCCGTGCTTACATCCATCTACAATATTACTCCAGCGCGTTATGCCGTTCACGGGGCACTTCGTTCCTACTTATCTAGTACCGATGTGAAGAAAAGGGAATTTTAAAATTATAACATCACCTCTTTATACATACGTAGGAAATATTTTCATTAATAAATATTAATTATATAAAAAAATAAGTTGTTGCTAATCAGGGTTAAGAGACTCTGGAGTCAATATTGTTTTACTCGACACTCGACAGTGTTTCTATTAATTTTAAAATTGAAAAAAATATTAGTAGGAAAGTAAGGTAGGTAAGTAACACGGAGGCTAAATTATATAAGAGAATTGATACTTTCTGTTTTATTATGGGATTTGGAATTCATCCATGAAGTATATCAATCGATTGAATTTAATAAAATGTATATTTTTTGACATTAGAAATGACACTATAGTGTAAAATTATTTTATGTGCCATAGAAGCATGTATTTAATATTTCCTTTATAATGTCTTGTGAATTTTATGATCCTGATAATATTTTTAAAAGATTCAAAGCAGTGGAATTTCCTATATCCTTTGCAGATTTATCTACAGCTCTCGAATTAGATGTAGAAACGGATCTTTACACATCCGCTTATCTTAAAACAACTTATGAAGGTCATTTAATGGTAAGACTTCAATAATAAATAAACTGTTTACCTTGACATACCTAGACTAACATGAAGACTTAAACATGTATATGTGGCTTTTTACAGAAATTTGATGATGCTCGAAATATATCTGCTACACATAGAGCATTTACTGTCGATATTAAAAGTAACCATGTAATTACAATTACATTCATACCTAAAAATGAATGTATATCAAAGGCAAAACACGATAAGGATTTTGACAACAGGTTTATGTTTGACCTACGCTTAATAAAAGTAGATGGATCGCGATGTTGTTACAATGAACTTCATTCAGAAATAGGCAGATATTATATAAGTGGTCAGTTTGAATACTGCAAAATTCAACATTCACCAGATATCGTTGATTTTGGAGACGTTTTAATAAATTTAAGAACTACCAAGTTTATTAGAATTCGTAATGAATCCAATATTTTATCTGCTAAAATGCAATATATAAAGATTGCTGGTTTTGACATTGTACCGGAAACTTTTACAATACCTCCTAACAAATCAAAAAAGGTTGCTATAACAATAAGGCCAACATCTCTTAAGTTAAAAAATATGGTCACATTTAAACTTATTAACCCTCATGATGTGTTTGACGATAATATTAATAAAAATGAAAATTTTATCTCTTACCCCATACATTTTAAACTAAATGTTATTTGTATAAAAACCTCGAAAGAAATACATATTGAGTCATTACATAAATTATCAGAGCAAAATCCAGATTATACTTTTATAGGTAAAGAGTTAATAGCTCATAACAAAAGACAAGAACAAGCTCGGAAATACCTAGAAATTTCAAGAAAAAATAATAAAAATATACCTGTTTTAGAAAAATATACAACAGGAAAGGATAAATGTTTTCCAACTGCATTAAGAGAAACCAAAATAATAAACTTCTGTCAAACTATTAAAGAACCAGTTTCCATTTACGACCTTTTTCAGATACAAATAATACCTATTTTAGTTAATTTCGGTAAAGTTGGAACATTAACATACGGTGAAAATACTATCACGATACGTAACAATACAAAGTTTGAAATCAGTATGGAGTTCTTAAAAGATAAATTTATTCTTTATTCTGAAAATAAAAAGATGACTTTAAATATAAAATTAAAATCTTTTTCACAAACAACGCTAACTATATTTAGCATGCCGCATAAAGAGGGATACATTTCGGATTTTTTTCAATATCGTATTAATGAAACAATTTGTAGAAATCAGAGCTATTCTATACTAATAGATACTCCCACATTGATGGTAAATGAAAAATGTTTAAAATTTGGTATGATTACAACAGAAACTTTTGTTACTTCCGTTCCTATTAAAATCCTTAACAATTTCAATTTAAACGTTAATTTTAAATGGGAAGAGTTACAAGCCGATGTTCCTTTCGAAATAACACCAAGTTCTGGTACAATACCTCGGCATTCCAGTAGAATATGTGATGTTCAATATATATGCAAGAATTCAAAAACAAAAACGCACGAGGTAAATTTAATGTCAATTAGCGATATAACTAGACTAATACCTTTCGAACTCAGCGTGATCACACGTAAACTGTCTATAAAATTTTTACAAAAAACGGTAACATTTAAAGATATTGGTTTAAATTTAAAGACTACAGAGAATGTTAAGCTTGAAAATTCATCTCGTGAACACGCTCTTTTTCACGTCGTAGAGCCATTAATTCCAGGTTTTAAAATTGAGCCCATGTGTGGAACAATACGTCCGAAAACGATAATGTCTTTTAATATCATTGTCAAAATTCCGTGCATATTGGAATTCACCTATGATATTTGTGTAAAAATAAATAATAAAGAAAACGTCATTTTACCTGTAAGTGGAAATGTTGTAGAACCAAAATTAATAATTCATCCTAAAAATGTATATATGGCACGAATACCTTGTTATATGATTACTTTTATACCAGTGACATTTCAAAATTTGAGTACTATAAGAACTACTGTTGAAGTATTAGATGATGATAATATTTTTGGCGTATATATATTACAAGGAAATGAACGACAAAGGATATTCGAATTCACCGTGGAAGGAGGGCAGACAAGAACAATATTTGTAAAAGTATACGGTACATTCCGAAGAGAATACGAAATGTACTTGCCTTTTAAAATAAATAGTTTACTTGGACCACCAAACCATAACATCTGTACAACTGAACTTCAATATTATACTGGAGAATACGAAAAGTAAGTCATTTAAGAACTTCTTGTTGGCACAAGCATTTTTCTATTATAACTTCATTATTATTTCTAATTTTAGGGTTTACAAAAATAATTCGAAAGTGAAAATCAAAACTATTAATAATGATATTAGTTTTTGTCGTGTTACTGGCGTAATCACTATTCCTTGGATAACATTTTCAGTTGAAAAATTTGAGTTTGAGTTCGACCAAAATGCGGAAAATTTCATAAATTTCACCATGAGTAATGTTTCCAAGTGCTATTTGTATGTGACTATATTAATTTCTAAACTTGATCCTAGTTTTACTTTAAATTTTCACACTGAAGACATTTTACCGACAGTAACTGAAAATCATATAAAATTTGAATTAAATTGCGGACAAAGTGCAAATTTTATTTTAAAATTCCATCCCAAGGGTCATGGAAAATTCGTTTCAACTGCTTTATTATACTTAGACAAAGCTATGTCTATACCATATTATAATCTTACGTTTACTGGTAAGAGACATGCTCCAGCGATGTATCCAAGTGAATATCAGATTATTTTTGCTCCATGTCGTTTTGGTGAAGAAGTATCAAGATTATTAACACTAAAAATGGAGGGCCAATCTAATAAAGAATTCTTTTCATGTAATTCTAAAGAAGAGTCTCATTTAATAATAGAATTTATTGATTCTTACATCGAATTAAATAATCATACTTACTTTACAACAGTCGAAGTCAAAATTACAGCTCTAAGTGATACGAATTGTGAACGAAATATAATTTTGAACTTTCAACATGAGAACGGATCTGGGTGTGACGTGGAAGTTTCTTTTAGTTTTACCCATTGCCCTTTGACTCTACATACTCATTTCCTAGCAAAACAAAATATAAACCCATATCCATATTATCCTCTGGACAGTCAAACAGAGTTATTCTATTACATGGAAACGTGCAAAAGTTTTCTTGAAAAGTGGATGTTTCAACAAGGATTTAGAAGAGATTTATTTCCAATAATACCAGACACTTTTCACGCTATTTCTTCTTCAATGACCTCACAGCCAGGTGACACAAAATCAAGAGGAATTAATATAACATATTTAAATTTTGTTCGTAGAATAGCAGGACCACTTATGAAACATGTCCGAAAAGTATCGTAAGTTGATTTTCCGTATTACTAAGGAGTAAGAAGTAGGTCAAAAATTAAAACAACATCCTTGTAAATAAACAATTCAAGGACTAGGAGGCGATAGAACGATAAAATAGCTACGTTAAAATATTTATTCGATTTTAAAACTGCGTCTTTGTAAGTGTCGAGAAAAAATTTAGATACATAATTATTCATAATATCTTTCCTTTATAAATAAAAATGTTACACTATTTAAAAAACAGTTATTATGTTTCAGCGTCGCTGAAGTCGACGAATCCTTTAAATACGTTAAAGAAATTCATGATACATATCGAGAAATATTAAGTCTTTTGAAGGCTCGTGGTGCAAATTTATTAGTACTACGAGCAAAGTTCCTTTTGAGTTATGAACAATTTGTTAAATATTCTGAAAATGTGACTTCTAAACATAATGCTGACATAATATTAACTCAACAGCTTATAGCAAACAAAACGCATTTTGACCGATTAAACAAACAAAGCTGGATAGATTTCATTTTGCAAAGTTATAAAGTATTTGTATTGGATAGTTGTTTTTTTGAATGCGTTTGTACGAGTACACAGCCAAGAGATATTATTAAAATTATAGTGGACTGGTATAACGAAAACATTTCTAACCAAAATATAAAACTCCAAAGCAAAAGTAAATCTATTAAAGTTATAACTAATATTACTTCTGATTTATCTGATGGCATTGCTTTGATATCAACAATTATAAATTATTGTCCATTTATGGCAGATCATTTTAAGTCATTCTGTGACACCAATGAGAATACTGCTTTAGATCCAATCATAAATAATGGATGTCTAATAATAGAGGCGATGAATATCTTAAGGATATATTTTCCTCTGAATAGTAAAGATTTGATAGAACCAAACTTTCTACAGATGCTATTTTTGTCAATTCATTTATATGTAGTCTTACCTACATTTAAGCCTAAAGACATCATCGAATTCAATCCTCCACTATTAAGTAGTTCAACGAGACAATTAGCAATAAGTTCTTCTAGTCAAGAATCCCTAATTTTCAACTATGTGATTTTGAACAATAAAAAGACGAATTTTTTCGTTGAAAAAGGTCCTACAACTGATAGTGGAAAAAAGATATATCTCAATGTGAAATATACAGCAAACTTTGTTGCCAAAGAAACAGCAACACTTTTAGTACACGGTTATAATAAAACTAGAGTATTCGATACATATATAGTCTTTACATTACATGGAAATGTTGGTGTCCTTAATCCATTTCGAAAGTACAAAGTAACTGGACCTCTTTATAGATCTAATAAAGTAGATGTGCTTATAGCGTCACCCTTTTTAGTTACTGCCAATTATAAACTATATTTAACTGATACTGAGCCAGAAATACCCGTTCGTTTCGAAGAAAAATGGTATCCTAAATACTATGTAAAACGTCTGCATCTTATTGACAAAGAAATTTCCTTGAGAGGCCTCCCTAAGGAAAATGGACAAGAAATACAGGAACAAAAAATATATTTGCAAATAATATGCCTTAGCACTCAAATTGGTAATTCATGGTTGTGGTTTAGAAGTGATGTTGGGGAATTTTTTATTCGTTTAATAACGCAACCTCGATGGGACTTAGCAATAGATACCATACAAGGAAGAGTTCACATGTGGCCGTTAGACCCTTGTAGCTGTGGCGAAACTTGTGAATGCTATCGCACCACTGCTGTAATGATTCCGCATCGCAACGAATTGATGATACAATCATTGCGCTACTCTTTAATTGAAGAGGCATCAGAAGTGATGATTCAAGTTTTCGACAAACTTATTGGTATTGTTTTTTTTTATTTTCTTTATTATATTATTGTATATTTGATATTATCAATCACGCTACAAACTCCTTTTTCAGAATCTACCACAGGAAAGTTAATTCTATTAATGTTGTTAAAAGAAGGAGGCACAAACTTATCCGAAGTGCAGCACATTCTACGCAACGAAACGACCTATCGGATTAGCTCTCGAGTACTTCTACCGAGACTTGACAAAGTGACATTAACACAACACACCGATGCCTTCTTTGCTTTACCTGTAACAATACCAAGTCAAGAAAGAACAGACAAATATTTCATCACATTAACATCTGAATGTGGAATGGATATACGAACTTATAGGATCCTATTTATTGGAACTTACAGCGAATAATAATGGCATATATTAATAATTGATCAAGTTTAGGTATTCACCCTTGACCAATTCAAGTTAGGTCTATGGGAACGTCATGCATATACGAATTTGAAGTCATAAAGAGCGCTAATGTATTTTGTCTATAAAAAGCAATGATATATTGCGTGCTTTTATTTATAAAAATATTGAAGATAAAATGTAAAAAAATATAATGTTTGGATACATCACATTAAAGTGTGTTGATTTCTATATTTATAATTATATATGAAAATGCACTTATCAGTTTCATGGTAATCAACATGTTTCATTAGAATAAAAAATTCTTCTCGGTAAAATAATTTCCACTTTGGCACACTCACAATGTGCCTAGTAATTGTTACTGACACGTTAAAAGTATTAATAATGAAGCTTGTGTTTAAACACCGTAATTGTGATAACTATTATGCATACCTTTCCAACTATTGCAAAATAACTTTGAACACAGAATAAAACCGATGCAGAATAATACTATTTTGTAATAATCTGATGCTTGACAATGAAATTAAATTATCCTTTGTTACTACATATGTACTTAAATTTCAATAAAGATTTTATTTTATTTTTATTTGTTATATATTTCTAACATTCTTTATATAAGAAGTGGCACGTATTGTTAGGCTCTAAGTTCTACATTGACTTTCTAGAATAAACTAGAATCCTACATGAGCAATTAAATTTACCAAGCCATTTTTATAAACCCATTTTTAATAATCTTAGGATAAATCCATAAATAAATATTCCAACTCCAAAACTGAAGCAGCGAAACGCACCGGCATTTCAAGACTTTTTTAATCTTTTCTATACATAATATATTAAAAACAGTAACTTAGCTAATCGATATGCGCGTTCACACAAAAATTATATTAGGGTACCCTTTACTAAAGGAAAATCTTTTATTATATTTATATAGTACTTTTCATTGAATATACATGGAAGTGATGGAACTTTAATTAGGTAATAAATCATTAATCAGTCAATATCTTTTGTACTGTTAGCGCGAGCCAAGCCGCGGGTTCCACTAGTCTCACTAGTATATAAAAAAGAAAATAATTTAAATAGGTTTTTAATTTCATTGTAATTTATACACAAGTTTAAATAACTAAAATAAGTAAGTAAATAAAATAGGTAATAATTAATAATTAATAAAAATTAATTAAAATAATAACTATTTTAAATCTATTTTATTACTAAAGAATACATTTTAACTGTTAGCACAGCGTAAAAAGAGGACTATGTTTCATAGACTTTGCTATTATTATAGATGTCTCACAAATGAGACATCTTCCTGCAGTAAAAAGTATTCTATATTAACCCGGATAACCAGCTATCATCAGACCAAGTTTCATCAAAATCTGTCCAGTGGTTTTCGCGTTACGCGGTCACAGATAGTCAGACAGACAAAAATTCTTAAATGTATATATATTCGGCCCCTGTATCGATAATAATAGCTCTACGTATTTCGATTAGATTTTCCAAAGATTATTCAATGTACAGATTCGACTAAGAATTTTATTATATGTATGTATGTATATCTATATTGAGACATTAGCACACATCACCATCCTTCCTTGTACCACCATATCCACCATAGTTCCTTGGCAAGCTACAAGGCTTGAGTTATGGATATTGGTACACTACACATATATAACTTTAATTAGGTACATAAATTTCATAAATAAGTATAAATTGACTGGAATATAAGCATTCGTGGTCATCACACAAATGAATGACCCCAACAGGACTTGAACCCACGGCCGCTGCCACAACAAGTAAGGTAATTACAATCTCAGCCAAACGTATTGTCATACCTATTATTTTAAATGGACAGCAATTTGAACGAAAATGCATATCCGCCTTAATTTTAAATAGAATACGGAAATAGGTAGCCTCCAGGGTCATTTTGGACAGTGAAGAGGCGTCGGAGCACGGTACCGCTGCGCGTCGCCTATCTTCGCCTTGACCGAACCACTTAGCCACGCTCACCGAGCAGCAATTGCCTGTAACTTGAAACCAACCATTATTGACCTTCCCACATCCAATCTGGTAGAGAAATAAATTTAAGGAGAACCCACTAAGTTTAGGCCTTATTAATTTGAGTGCATTTTATGTAGCCTGTATGTACTAACTATAGTAAGTATTATGTGATCTGTGGTAACAAAGTTATTGTAAGGGTCGCACAATGTAACTTTCATCGCGTTTTCCTTACTACGTTTTACTTAAGACGTATAAACCGTTACGTAACCATTGTATTATTATAACTAGTTTCAACGTAGTTATAATACAGATTGAGCTTCATTCTTAGTTTTAACAACAGGTTATTGCACAAACTCCGATCGACTCTCCATTTTCTTCCTTTTGCGGCTAATATATTTTTAACCGACTTCAAAAAAAGGAGGAGGTTCTCAATTCGTCGGGGGCTTTTTTTTATATGTATGTTCCCCGATTACTCGACGATGGCTGGACCGATTTGGAAAATTCTTTTTTTGTTTGAAAGGGTATAGTTTCTAGTTGGTCCCATAGTCACCAAGTCACGATTTGATGATGGGATCCCAGGGAAATCGAAGACAACTCTCAAATTTTATAGGCACTTATTACGTTTTTCATATATTTTCTAAAGCTTTTCAACAATTTGCGTCTGATAATCATCATCTCCTGTGGTTGAGCTAATGATGGAAGGTACAACTCCTCAACGGTTAGGAGTTAAAAGAAAATTCTTTCAAAATTATACGTAATTATAGACCGATAGGTAAATTCTTTCAGGCTCTTATTAACCGACTTCAAAAAAGGAGGAGGTTCTCAATTCGTTGGGAACTTTTTTTATGTATGTTCCCCATTACTCGAAGATGGCTGGACCGATTTGGAAAATTCTTTTTTTTACATAAACAAAATAAGTATCTACTTTCCGCTAAAAATTTGAAAATAAATTATTTTTAACAATAAACAAAAACCGACTTCAAAACTAAACAAATCTAAACTAAAAAGTAGAAAATAATACTTTTAAGAACTTCGTTAATTCTGAAGTCGGTGCCAGCCAAAGCAAAATAACCTTAAATAGACACATATTCGATTAATCTATAAATTTGTAAACATAATCAAAATACCATTCGAAAGTCCATTGCAAAGGCAAGATAAATCTGTCCGTCCTGGCTGGCACCGACTTCAAAATTAACGAAGTTCTTAAAAGTATTATTTTCTACTTTTTAGTTTAGATTTGTTTAGTTTTGAAGTCGGTTTTTGTTTTTTGTTAAAAATAATTTATTCGTTTTAATAATTACCAACACAGCTTACATTTAGGATCTTGAAAGCCCGGTCTAGAATAATATTATAGAAAAGAGTGATTTGTGACAATATTTCACTATTACGTATAGGTAATTTTAAAGTTAATTTATATGGAAAGAACTTACTGTACGTATGTTTGTCACCTACTTTTTAATAAACAGCTGGACCAAATTATAAATTTTTATCTAATTCTTCTCTTCAAATTTAAAGATGCATGGTTGCGACAATTAGCAACAAATTCGATCAGATGGAATATCTTACTTAATATCTTGAGCTATTAAGTTCAAATGTGTATCTGTGATTGTAACGTCCAAACAACTGAATAGATTTTAATAAAAACCAAGAAAATATAAATAAAAATGAGGTTTAAGAAAATATTGTTTAAGAGTATTGTACCTTCATAATTTTTTTATTTACTGTCGTCAAATGCATAAATAGTTAGTGACAGTAAATATAATTAGTTTAAATAATTAAAAGATACAATTATTAAAAGTTATTTATAATTGACTTCAAACATTACACAGCGACGTGGAATCACATTTACTGTGCCATAAAGAAACTAATGTGCCTTTTAAAAATATATATAAGTATACATAATATTTTGTTGATGGCTACATTCATCGTATGTAGATAACAAGTTTACGATAGCGTTCTCAATACCTCTAAAACGACCCTTATGTTCGTATAGATACTATGTTGGTATCTTCATATTCTTCTGAATAAAAGAAAGAGAAACAATATGTAATTCTTGATGAACAATATGTAATTGCAATTTAATCTTTAGATTTTTGTATTAAGCAGAGAACCGCTTTTAAAAAAGCCGGTAAAGCGCAAGCAAAAACAACTGTAGAAGCCAGTCAGAGAAAAAACATTACCCTATGTTTTCAAACCGGCAAAGGAAGACTGGCCAATATCCGTGACGGCTCTTAAACCGAGTGAAATCAAATTCTATAGTAACTACCAAACCAAAAAGAAAGATAAAAAGTGTAACTTTTATGCCCGTTTTATTAAAAATATATACAATAGACCTATACCAAAAATTATAAATCAAAACAAATGAAATGTCATATACCTTTATCCAGAATATAAAGCTATCTCCATTCTAAATTTCACTCATTTCAATTGCGGCGTTGAGAGAGTGTACAGCTTGAAAAAGTAAGAAACACACAATTATATTCAAATTGTATTATAAAGAATATTTTAAATTTAACGATCAAAAACCATTTATTAGTAAATTTATAATATAATACTTGTGTGTTAAAAGCTATTGTACTATAAACGGTTTTTTAGAAAATGCGCACTTTGGGTTCGAGAGACGATCTCTATGTTGGATTAATTAATTGATTTTTTATTACTTCAAAAAAATCTACACTCCCACTGTCACTATCTTTCGGTACTTTGTCACAGGGGCTTTTGTTTGAACAACTGGTAGACATTTTAATAAACAAAATATGCAATACTCAGGGATCCATGTTGAATAAAAAAATTGAAATTATAGCTTAATTTATGTAGTAAATATAATCACAATTTACACAACTTAAAGCGATCAATAACCTCTTAAACAATGGTGAAAATGTACAGTTTTTAATAAAAACTTTCATTGAACTCACTTTATAAGTATCACTCGCGCCACATCTTAAAATGGTAGTGAAAGCTACTTAATAACTGATAAGTACATTACATATTTTATATTATTAATTTAAATTTTAATCGAGTTAGTATTCAAATTTATTTTGGATCTTTTGTGAAACTCTATAATAAATCTAAACAGCACTAGAAATTTCGGGAAAATATTTTTAACTTGAATACATATAACTTTACAAATTGCTTCAAATGTAGCATTCTGAATAAATTTTCTTTCAAAAAATATTTTTACATTATATAATTTTATTATTTTTATTTCAGTAAAATCGCAATGAAGCGTTAAATCTTTATAGGATGCAGCGACTTGGGAACAAACGAATGTCGAAAGCTGAGCAGCGCATAAAAGCGCTCTCACACAACCTGTTCCACCATTATTTCTCTGACCGTATCTCGAGTTTCATGTCCTGAATAGACCAATGTTATAATTTGTACTTTTTACTTATTATATAACTAATAACACGTGATACTAAAAGTTCGTGAATCATATAATTTTCAATAACAGTGCACTATGGATTCTTCACAATTTCGTGAGTGCGCCAATGCAACCATCGATTTAATCATTGATTATTTAGAAAATATTAGAGATAGGTAAGTACATTTTTATTAGTTATATACTCATTTACATTACCCTTTTTATATAAATAAACATCAAAAATAAACTATTTCTTTACATATATACACATATTATGTATATAAAAATGTATTAAATGTTTTTTTAAAAAGGTAGGTTAAAAAAATTCTTATGCTGTAAATTTATCAATCCGTGACTTAAATGTAGTAAATTTTATAAAAAAATATGTAAAAATAAGTATAATTTAATAATCACCTCGGTAACCAATGGTCACAGAGTACATTGGTATATGCCAACGGTATAAAATGACAGTTACGAGTATTACAAGACGATTGTGTGTACCTACTGTATAATATGTATTATGTATATTTAAATAATATGCACTAGAATCAGAGACAACAGGTTCATCATTAATACTAAAATGACATTAGATTACAAATCTCATAACAAATTAAATAGATAGATACTAATTTACTGACAGCATTCTCTATCAGAAGCTAATATAATTATTAGTGCAATTAGCCTTAATTATCGAATACATTATTTACAGAATGTCTTCTCAGACATTGTATAATCAACAATGAAAACAATGGCATGAAGTATCGCCTCTGTTAATTATAATAAATAATTATACCTATTACACCACCCCTTGTACGTATTTACTTCAACACACAATGCTTGAGTGTTATTCCATGAGCAATTAAGTTTTCCCGGGCAAAAATTAGTTTAATTTTTAAATTAATATATTTCTTAGTTTTGAAAGTTTTATAAAATAAAAAAATATTACGTAAATTATAATATGCTTATATACTTCGTAGTTGTGTTAGGTACTTTTTAACGGCTAGTATAGAATAGACTACATACTTACATAGTAAGTAAGTACTTTAAATCATTCAAAAAATATATTTCTATTAAGAAAATGGTTGAATCCCTGTTTAAGCTTCCACCCCTCTATTCTAATGAGGACTTAATAAAACCAGTTATTGTATTGTAATGTTCTAAATTATAGCGACTCACCCTTAGGTTAGGTACCCCCTTTAGAATAAAATTTTTACAAACTTTCTTTTTTATTTATATCTAATCAAAAGCCTAAAAAATAAGTTTCAAGCTTCTAGCTTTAAAAATGATGTATTTTCCATACCAACTTTAATCCCCTATTTCAATCCCTTATAGCTCTTCTTTCGCCTAGAAACGCCTCGCTCTAGACTATCTGTGTACCAAATTTCATTTAAATCGGTTTAGTAGTTTTGGCGTGAAAGCGCGATAGACAGACAGACAGACAGTGCTACTTTTGCATTGATAATAATAATAAATATTAGTAAGGACTAAGGATTATTCTGAATGTTGAGTATACTAAATGTAGAGCAGAGTAATAAGCTATTACTACCTATACAAAAATAAGTAAAATTAGTTCAGTGCTTTTTTCGTGAAATGCGCACATTGTTTTTTTTTTATATGTAGAGATAAAAATAGTTATTGCGAGAGTACGATAAGAGGCAGACATATTATACTCGTAATATTGTAAAATTTCTTTAGGCCTTTTTAAGACGTACAATTACCGTTAGCTTTTTTTTTTTTTTTTTTTTTTTTTTTTTTATGGGACAAAGGGGGCAAACGGGCAGGAGGCTCACCTGATGGTAAGTGATCACCTCCGCCCATGGACATCTGCAACACCACAGGGCTTGCAGATGCGTTGCCGGCCTTTCAGGAAAGGGAGGGAGGGAAGGAGGAGTGAGAAGGACGGGAAGAGGGATGGGGAGTGGGCCTCCCGGACTCTCACTTACCGGACGAAACGCGACAGCATAGCTGCCACTTCACGCCGGTCTCCTGTGAGAGAGTGGTACTATACGGGGCGTGCCGACCCATTCGGCTGCTACCCGAAGGTAACAAGCATGGCACTACCACTTGTAAAAAAAACTTGCTTACTAAAGACTATAAAACGAGTTATTTTAAAGATAAAAGATTTTCTGTATTAAAAGGTATACCAAATGTTGACCCGAATAATAAGTTATTACTACACAAAATTTGGTTGAAATCAGTTCCTCAATCAATCACACAAACAGACATACAGTCTAATATGTAAAAAAATTGTACTATTTTTTGGAGTCTATATTATGTACATAATACATTACAGTTGTTGTTTTAAAGAAATACTTATTTGATGTACAAATTTCGCTAAGTTACTGTTTTATTATATGTATAGATTCCCACAATCTTCTTAACGAATTACGCAATAGTATCAGCTATTTACTTTATTGTGATTGTTTACAGAAACGTTTTACCTTCCGTGGAACCTGGGTATCTCATGAAGATGCTACCGGAAAACGCACCAGAGGAGCCTGAAGATTGGAAAACTCTTCTTAAAGACTTTAGAGAAGCAATTATGCCGGGCGTGAGTAATTTTGTTGCTATCAGTTTCGCAACTTTAACGCGTCAAATAAAGTAATACAATTAGTTTTCAAATATTTTGACCGAAGAGATATTCAATTCGTTAGTGTTTATTTTTACGTAGAATACTTTCGTTCCCCAATTTTCAAAATGTTACTAACACTTTTATACGATTTTGAAGAAGGTGTAATAATTTTTTTGAAGGTAATTATATTAAAGGCTTAGTTTTATTTTTCAGGTAACGCATTGGCATTCCCCTCAATTCCATGCGTACTTCCCGACTGGAACGTCTTATGCCAGCATAATTGGAAATCTTCTCAGTAACGGATTAGGAATTGTTGGTTTTACTTGGGTTTGTATATTTAATTATCAAGACTAATAGTTTCACTGATCTGACTCATAACCATTATATGCTTGCCAATATGAAATTAAGACATGATTAACAGCTAATTCTTTATTTATTGTATTTTATCAGAACAAAGCAACAAGGCTACCTTTTGTTTACTATAATAAATAACAATTACTATTTGTTGATCTAAATTAATGACTTCATATTTCTTCATCATTAATGTTTATAAACCCGGCAGATGGCGAGTCCAGCGTGTACAGAACTAGAAGTGGTGACAATGAACTGGCTTGGAAAACTCCTTGGTTTACCTGAGGAATTTCTTAATTGTTCAGCGGGACCTGGCGGCGGAATAATACAGGTAAGATGGAAGGATACTCCTTACATATTTTTTTTAATATGACTTTTAAAGACGCGATAATTCATCAAGTTAATTCCCAAGCTCGCACAAAATCAGTTAGATACACGTTGATACTGTTTAGTTTTTAAATGAACTACATTTTATAAATACAAAAAAGTACAACAAAAATTTTCCGTGCCTTAACAAAAATTTTAGTAGTTCTGTTATAAAAGAAGTAAATTGTTACTGCCTACTGGCTGACTGAACTTGAACTGTCTATAATTTTTTCAACCGACTTCCAAAAGGAGGAGGTTATCAATTCGTCTGTATGTTTTTTTTTATGTTTGTTAGCTCATAACTTTGAACTGGGTGAACCGATTTTGATGATTCTTTTTTTATCTGAAAGGTAGTGCTTCCCGTGTGGTCCCATTTTAATATTTTTCAATTCTGACAATGGCATCCAAGAGAAAACCATATAAGTCTTTAATTTGCATTAATTATGTGCGCGACAAATGAACGAATAACTCAATATCACGCCAACCGATTTCGATGATTCTTTTTTTAATTAGAAAGGACGTACTTTAAGGGTAGTTTGATGAGAGTTTGGGATGGTTTTGATGATGGGATCCTTGACAAAGTAACAGAACTCTTCAATTCTTAGGAGCAAATTAACGATGCGCGGCCGAATCTTTTATAGGCTATTCGGATATTTGAGTCACGTTCCGTAACTGATGATGGAAGGTACAACTCCTGTTGAGGTTAGCAGTTTAAAGAAAATTCTTTCAATATAATACGCACTTATGGACCAATAGTTGTATACTTTCAGGCTATTAGGTTTACCTTATAATAGAAGGTAAATTTTTATAATCATTAAATAACACAAGTCGTATCTACTTTCCGCTAAAAAATTAAAAATAAATTATTTTTAACAAAGAACAAAAACCGACTTCCAAACTAAATAAATCTAAACTAAAAAGTAGAAAATAATACTTTTAAGAACTTTGTTAATTTTGAAGTCATGCCAAAGTAACCCTAAATAGATAAATATTCGATTAATCTATTAATTTGTAAACATAATCAAAATACCTTTACTTTGCTTTGGCTGGCACCGACTTCAAAATTAAAAAAGTGCTTAAAAGTATTATTTTCTACTATTTAGTTTAGATTTATTTATTTTGGAAGTCGGTTTTTGTTTTTTTTTTAAATCGAACTATTAAATTACTATTTTACAATGGATTTTTTTTCTGTTATTTGGAACTTTAATAGGAAAAAAAAATACTTTTAATACGTTTTTAGAAGAAAACATTTAATAGTAAACAATTGTTAACTAATTACAATTAGGTATTCCTTTAATTAGGTATTCTATTTAGGTTTCCTTACGATGTTTTCCTTCACTGTAAGACCATACTTGAATCCACATCACTCAGTTTTTCAAGCGAGTGCGGTACCACTCGACTACCGCTGTCGTTAAAAGAGATATAATTAAAGATTTATTTTACAGGGTTCCGCAAGCGAAGCAACACTTGTAGCACTACTAGCTGCGAAAGATAAAATGATTCGAAGGCTTAAACAAATTGATCCAGAGATAGACGAAGACATAACAAAGACTAAGTTTGTCGCTTATACTTCCGATCAATGCAACTCTTCCGTTGAAAAAGCTGGAGTCCTTGGTTCAATGAATATGAGACTCCTTAAAAGCGATCATAATGCTAAATTACGTGGAGAAACTTTAAAGCAAGCCTTTGAAGAAGATAAAGCTCAAGGCCTCATACCATGTTATGTAGTAGCCACAATAGGTACCACTGGTACTTGTTCCTTTGATCCTCTGTACGAATTAGGACCTGTTTGTAAAGAAGAAAACGTGTGGTTGCACGTGGATGCTGCATACGCTGGGGCTGCGTTAGCATGTCCAGAGTACAGACATTTATTAAAAGGCATAGAATATGTTGATTCATTTGATGTCAATGCACATAAATGGCTTCTTGTAAATTTTGATTGCTCGGCAATGTGGGTCAGAGACGGGTATGACTTAATCAATGCTTTCGACGTTCAGCGTATTTATCTAGATGATATTAACGCTCCAGTGAAAATCCCAGACTACAGACATTGGCAAATGCCACTGGGACGTAAATTTAGAGCACTTAAACTGTGGACTGTATTGAAAATGTACGGTGCTGAAGGAATCAGACAGCACATCAGAAACCATATAAGCCTAGCACAATATTTCGCAAAATTAGTTCAAAAAGATGAAAGATTTATTGTAGAACCGGAACCTGTTATGGGTCTAGTTTGCTTTAGACTTCAAAAAGGTGATAAATTAACTAAAGAATTGTTAAAGAATTTAACGGACAAAAAGAAAATTTTTATGGTCCCCTGCACTTATAGGGGTCGATATGTTATACGGTTCGTTATCTGCTCGGCGTTTACCACTAAAGAGGATATTGAAGCTGGTTGGAACATAATACAAAGTGAGACTGATCAACTATATGCTCATGAGTTAAACGTTAAATCTCAGTCCATTACCGCCCTTGACCATTTGGAAACTTTAACAATCTCAGAGAAATCAAAGTAAGCATATTAAAGAGAAATCAAAGTAAGGCTATAAAATTGTTTAAAATTTAAATAAACATGTTATGGTTAAATAAACATTAAGAGGGAGGTGGTAGTATGATAAATGAAATGATCAACATACAGCAGTATGTAAAATGTTAAGTAGGTGCTAATATATTATTTTATTATAAGTGATGTATGAAATAAGAGCTGATATAATAAATTGTCATAAATTCATCACGAAGAAGTATTTCAATAATTTCAACACCTGTGCATTGAGTAAAATTGCATTAAATCTGTCCGCCTGTACATATAATACAATTCTATCGAGTCTGTACATTAAATATTTTTTTGGTAAATTTATGGTTTTAAGAATTTTTTCTGTCTCTTTGCCTATAATAAAATTTGGTTCGATGGTAGTTGATCTTTTAGATTATCCGAGTCAACATATAGCATATATTTACTGCTGGAAAATATCTCATCTCTGTGAAATCTACACCAATTGTTATTATGTACCTAGAACAAGTGTGAGTGACTACTTAGTACTTAGTAGATACTATACATACCTAATATAATAAAAATCTAACTAACTTAGTCTATCTAACTTAGTCAAATCTGACATTGAATATTTTTTGGGAAAATCTATTTGAAATAGTGATTATTAACTATAGACGACTCGTTTGGCTCAGTTGGTAGTGACCCTACTTTCTGCGCCAGCGGTCGCGGGTTCGAGTCCCGCTGAGGGCATTCATTTACTAATCACGAATGTTTGTACTCCAGTCATGGGTGTTGATATTTATAATATGTATGTATTTAAAAATATATATTTAGTATATCAACTATCTGGTATCCGCAACACAAGCACGTTACGTAGCTTACTGCGGAACTAGATGGCGCTGTTGTAATAATGTCCCAACATATTTATTATTAACGTGTAAAAAGCGAATTTATCGTTTTTAGAATTAATGTATGTCTGTCTGTGACCACATCACAAAAAACCACTTGACAGATTTTGATAATATTTGGTTATGATGATAGCTGGTTATCCGGATCAACACATGGGATACTTAGTACTGCAGGAAAATATTTCATTTCTGAGTAATCTTTATTAAGCGTTAAAAAGTATCTAGGGGGAACCCGAGGTGAACAAGGGTCAGTCACACTAATAAGTGATAAAATATTAAAATATAAAACATATATTACTTAAAAAATACCTATCCTCGGTTATCGGTTAGGTACAAGAAAATTTAAAAAATATATGTATTGGTATGTTACTCTTTTACGCAATACATAACGTAAACAAACGCAACGTTAATTTAGTAGTATTCTATAGGTACTTATTAGTAAGTAAATTAATTATTCTATGGCCAAGTTTATCTTGTAATTGTTGCATCTTGTAATTATTAAATCAATGGCACTAATACTCGTTAGATTACTTTTGCTCTATAATAATTGTATAAGCTCCCATTGTATATAATAGTACATTTCACAATCTTAAAATACCAGCATTGTTGTATAACATAATTTTACATTTTATATTCGGTAGAACCTAACTAGATATTCCCATGAGTAAATCTACACCTATTATTTAACAAATAATTGTATCTAACTTCTTAACTTTCTAGTTTCTGCATCGTCGAAAACATTATGAAAATATTTTTAAATGGGTAAAAACTAAAAAGTCAAATAGTCATGATTTTATTTCATATCCGAATTAGTAACAATTTTCATTAAATCGGAGGATTTTTAATTACATTTTTTATTTTCTGAGATGAACACGAAAAGGCTTTCGTGTGGGTAAAGGATTTATATAACGATAGAACAACACGTAAGTAAGTATATAAGTAAATGCATAGTAAATAAGCCACAAATAATAAATAAGACCTTTTTAATGAAATATCCTTGTACAATAGACTAGTTATGTGGTCCGCACTTTAAAAAATTCCGGTATTAGATTATATCAGTGTTTAATGCAATCACTTAAATGGTTTAAAAATTATTTATTACTAAGTAAATACAATGTACGAGTACATAATTATATGCAACTACAAGTGCCACTGACGCAGATGCCGTAAGAATATCCCTTAGGAAGACAGTGCTCCTGACAGCTGGCATCCTCTGTGGCTTCTTCATGAGCACATTTTAATCGTCGTGGAAGACTGGAAACTTCTGTAAAACAAAACTGTTTGTTAATTTTTAATATTCGTATACTGGTTGCCTTCAAATATATTAATTACTTCCTACTTCCTTGCGTTATACTTACTGTTTTTCCTGTATACCTACTAATATTGCAAAGAAAATATTCAAAAGTGATCTTTAACACTATACAGACAATATATTATGTACAACGTATTAGTGAAAGGATTATAACAATAAAATCAGGTTTTTGCTTTCTTACGGACCTCTACACTGGCGCTCTTTAAATTCATTAACGACCTATTAAGTGCTTATAATTAGTTCTTATAATCGAATAAAGCTTTTTTTGATTTCTTTTCAACCAAAAACACAAACTTCACCTACTTAACTAATAAATCTAAAGTAAATATGCAAATTATTTAAATAATCTAGAAATCATGGATCCTAATATTATTACTTATATAGGTATAAATATAACATAAAAATTAAGAAATGGGAGTCCCTTGGAAGCAATTTCCATCCAATAAGAAATTCTGTAATATATCCTATAACCTACCTACTAGTTTTTTTTTTGGATTTATTTGGCTTGACCTTAGTAGAAACACAAATTGACAAATATAATATACTGAAAAGAATTATGTATTTAAAACACAATATATACATATAAATAATCATACCCGATGGATGGCTTGGTTGCTTTGTAGAATATTCAATTTTATTAATTTGGGGCAGCACATCTGATTGAACTTTACCAGTATCTCGTGGCAGTGCATTAATATTCTGGAAAAGAGTTATCACAGCTATAACAATGAGAAATAGTATGCCCTTGAACTCCATTTCGAAAAACTATTGTTTGTATTTATTATATAAATATTATAACGATATAAAAGAGCACTGCTTAATGCGCGTACCAACTACAGAATGAGAAATGAGAATGCATTTATGTTAGGTCAATGGAGGTGGCTTTCCTCGCAATACCTACTTGCATAATATGAATCACTTTGTTGACCGCTGACGTTGCTCATGAAATACTAAGAATTGTTATGACTGGCATAATCAGTAAAATACTTATACAACAAAAGCGCTAGTAAGCATAATTAATGATATTTTGATGACTTAGTATATAATAAAAATAAAAATACGTATAACGTAGGTGTAGGTACCTACTATATACCTACCTAGGCGAACGAACTTGGGCTTCTTTTTTCTTAAATCGTGTTTATTTCGGAAGGAACAATATATTTCTCGTAGGTGAATAAACTTAAGAACTTGATCTTATCTAACTACAAAATTTAATCCAAACTAGAGCCGAATCCATTCTCCTAGCGACTTACCCTCGCTCCTCTCATTTTTTTTGCGTGGAAGTAATGCTTTTGCTTTAATGGTTAATCTAAGTTACAAGATTATCCCGAACAAACAGACAGAAAACCGAACATTTAAAAAAATCTGTAAGTGGTAAGTACCGTATACCTATAGGTACTTTCATATTATGCATCTAGTAAAAAGCTGTTATTATTAAAAGACTGTATGTAGATTGTAGGTGTACATATACGGTGTAAGTGATAATTTTGCCCCCTAGTGACTATTGTACTATGAACTATGCCTATTTCCTAACGTACCTAAGTTCATTGATTGGCATTTCTCCAATTCAACTGGAAATATTATTACTCCTGTTTAAAGTTTTTTGTATTAAGTTTAATATATTCACATAACCACCTTGTGGTATGCGTAAAATATGTACTTCCCAACGTTCAAAAAAGGTTCTTCCCTTAGTTAAAAAAGGTTAGTCCCTTCGTTTTAACGGTTAGTTTAGAGTTTTTAGAGATAAGGTAATTTTCCGCTGTAAAAAGTATGTTGCCTCAAATCCAACATTACTTTGACCCGAATAACTAGCTACCATCATAACTGGTATATCATCAAAATACTGTCCATTGGTTTCCTCTTGATGAGATCCCAGACTGACAGATAGACAAAAAAAGTGTGTGTGTACTTATGTACACGCGTCAGAAGTTATACTTCCTTGGCGTAGCAAAACAAAAATCTTTCAAAAATGTTTATCACTTATAATCACAGTAAATTATTATAATATTATTTTATAATATATTATAACTAGGGGGTAGGTACGTGTTGTATATATTTACTTCGCACCACCCGGTATATATTTGCTAATTTAATTACCATTGCACGCACCATGGCAACGGTTATAACTACTATAGCTAACTTCAGGATGTTAGTTTTTCATGTCGGTGTGCGCGCGCATCGTAAAAATTTACTCTCATCATTTTTCCCTAACGCGCCAAAAGAAGTATAACTTCAAAAATATTATTTATTCCATACTATGGATAGTAGAGGTAAGAACTATTATTATATAGGAGTCAAGCTGTAAAAGTGTAAGCCACCTGTAAGCGAGTATTCCATACTATGGATAGTAGAGGTAAGAACTATTATTATATAGGAGTCAAGCTGTAAAAGTGAAAGTGAAAGTGAAAAAAAAAGCGGTTAAAAAATAAATAAACCCACGTGTAGCAAGTATTTTCTGATTTGAAAAATTAAATATTTTAGATGAGTCATGAGATGACAAATTTTTTTTTACCATTTACGTAAAAAACTATAGTGATATAAAAGCAGTGTGATTTTCCAATGTCATATTTGATAAGAAATAAGTCATTGAGGCACAAGCACGAAATAGAATTCTCTTCCGTGGGCATAAGTAATAATCTCCTGCGTAAAAGTGTTCTGTGGTAATGATTATTTTTAAATGCATATTCTTTCTATGGAGGGTAGAGATAAGGAGGACCAACTCGTACACGAAAAAGTGGCAGTAAAAACGCGGTAAATTAGGGTGGCGCCACATTGATAATGAATAAATTTTAAAATCTTATTCGTGGTGGCGCGGGCGCCACGGTGCAAGTGGGCTAAACACACTTCACTCAGTTTACCGCTGCTATGTTCATATTCAAACTATTCGCACGCCAGCGCTATTGTGGTAGGTAATGGAAACTTTAGTTTCAGTATACTGCTGGACACGTTTTCAACTTTCCCCCCATATGAGTTGGTTCTCCTTATCTCTACCCACTGTATGTGACATGTGTCAACTGTCAAAAATCAAAATATTGTTTTACAACAAGTGTCAAGTTCTTACGGCTTACCATGGATAAATAAAAAAACTTCTAATATAAATAATAAAACATTGTTTTAATCGTGAATACAAAATGGTTTATTTACATTTTCCTTCTAATTTAACAGAAGAAGAATTAATGCTACAGGCAAAATATCAAAAATTAAAGAAAAAAAAGAAAGCTCTTCAAGCTTTAAAAGCTCCTAAACAAGAGCCTGAAAAGCAAATTTTACCAAAACGACCAACTGAAGCAAGAGATGCTCGTGAAATAGCACGAAAACTTATTAAAAGTGGAGCAATTCAAGCTATAAAAAGCCCACCTCCCCAGCCGCAAAATGCTACATTCAAGCGTCCTAGGGCAGGTAAATTTTTATTTTTACACAATATATTCATACTATTTATGACCTTTCATACCAATATTTCTTTATTTATATGACTATAAAATCTTATAATGAAATAAATTGTCCTAAGGAAGAGAACGTAAACTTAGTGGTTCAACTGGCTCTACTGGTGGTGTTGCATCTTATCAACCTTTCAGTGCCTCACAAGAACCACCACCGCCTGAAGAAAAATCTTCACCACGAGTTAAATACTTATATGATTCTTTCGTAACAGCCAGAGAAAAGTAAGTTATTTTACAATTATTTATTTACTGTGTTATCTATATCTACCATATATTTATATATAACTGCAGTATATATATATAGTATATATGTCAACTTAATATGCTAAAACATAGCATTAAAGAAAAACAAAAAATTGACAAATCTTTTATATTATACCAGAAAGGTTAAAATAATACATTAATAATAACTATTTTATATTTAAGAGAAGAGAAAGGTGCACGTAGCAACACTGGAGATGCAACAAATACAGGTGGAAAGACCACATTTTTACAAATTGTTGGAGCTAAAATCACTGAAGATGTCATAAGACGCCGCTTAGCTTCGTTTGAACCATTCACATATACACAAGAAGCAGATGATGACAAGTAAGCTTCTTTTTGAACATTAAATAAAGAATAAAGTATTGACCATAGGTCTCACTCCACATTCTACAATTATAATATTTATTAGAACTTTAGAGTAATAGTTATGACTCACTAAGTTATTATAAATTATTTTTAATGTACAAAATCTTTGACAGAACTACATATAGATAGAAGTAACTGTAGTTCAATGTCAAAGAATATAAAACTATGTTTATTTAAAATTTTTGAATACATTTAAATTTCTGTGTCAAATGCAAATAGTAAGGGAATAAGAAACAATGATAATATGTAAATTTTGTCTATATATCTGTATACTAGGGCACTAGTTCCTCAGTTAATCAGTATATGGATTAAGGATATAGTTATAGAGTGAAATACTCCATTTAGATAAATATAGGACTGGAAACAGCTTTTGCTTTGCTGTTTCCAGTACTAACAGTTAAAAATTAAAATTTAATTCATTATTGTTTAGAAAATGTGTTATATGAAATGTATTATTTGTACATAATTCATTAATAAAAATAACAGTTTCCTTTTTCTCAACTTAATATTTATTTGATATTTATTTAGATACACAATCAAGTTGCTAGTATCTTGTCTAGTTTACCTACTTTTGTCAGGATGTATAAAAAATGGTGCTTAAAAAATGAATACACACACACACAAATATTACATAAATTATTTCACTTTACAGGGTATTTCTTTCTTTTGATACTGTGGAAATGGCAACACTGGCACACACTGCTCTTGATGGATGCGAGGAAGAATGGCGCATTACTTTTGCTAAAAAACCACCACAGCCTGCAGGATCTTGGACTCCAGCATCAACACCAAGAAACCCTCCACCTCCTAAAGATTCTAAGCGTACCCTGTTAACTTATGATGATATATTTGATTGATAAATTTTAGAATAAAGACATTTTGATGATTAAATTATAAATATGCTTTTAATTCAGAAATAATTATTTTTATTTAAAATTATAAATTTATTTAAATTTTATTTTAATCCTACCTTATCATAGAGAACTATTAGCTTATTTCCGAAAGTATACTACTAGCACAATTAATACCCATACTCTAAGATATTAAATCATTATCCCTGATCACCTGTTTGGCTTCCACCTACAGCATTCGATGTTTGACATGTGACAAGATTCCAAGTTCCCTTTCAACGCAAGGAATATTGTTCGGCAGATTTTTCGAAATACAACAGGTGATGATCATGTTTTCGTTAGATGGATTAGTGTAGTCTGCTATAAATACAAGTCTCGTTTGTGAGTTGACCTAAACATCCACCCTAATAGTAATAATACGCAGATGCACTCATCTTGATACTAATATAACATTTTTTTTTGTTTAACGTAAAACGTTATCCGCACCATATCGAGCAGGGTGTTAGGTGTGGCAACACTATGGTGTAAGGAGCATGGACCTACAGTAGGTTCATGGTAAGGAGTGTATGTATAGTAGGTTCATGGTAAGGAGTCTAGGACCCGCAGGGTATTATTGTCATAGAGTATATTGCTACATATATAAAATTATTGTTCTGTGGTCTATGATCTGGGGCGAGCAGCCATCTTGTGGGGAGAGAATATAATTCGAGTTGTGTATAGAAATACATATTGTGAACTTATTTAAATTTGCTAAAGAACTAAAGTGGTTTCAAACAATTTATATATAACACATGGCAACCTATTGGCAATGTATAAATTTTTATACATACATTATCTAGAATATCATATTCTTTATTATTATTAAATATCAGATGATGGTACATATCCATACTAATATTATAAATGCGAAAGTAACTCTGTCTGTCTGTCTGTCTGTCTGTCTGTTACCTTTTCACGCCTAAACCACCCAACCGATTTTATTTGGTATGTAGATAGCTTGCATTCATGAGAAGAACATAGGCATATTATTTCTTGGAAATTCAACCCCTAAAAGGGTTAAAAGGGGTGGCAAAGTTTGTATGAGAAAAATATTTTTATTGCACATTTTTGCATGAAACTTTGAATTAATGCTTTTTAGTACAAATGATGAAACACGTATTTCAGGGTTTTTCGAAATTCACCCCCATTGGGGGTTAAAGGGGGTGGCTAAGTTTGTATGGGAAATTTAATTCTATTGAAATATTTTGCGTGACACTGAAATAATGCTCTGCAGTACAAATTATGAGATACATATCTAAGCGTTTTTTGAAAATTAACCCCTATGGGGGTTAACGGGGGTGGCACAATTTGCGTAGAAAAAATATTTAACAGTAATTTTTACCATAAGTCCATAACAATGAACCACGTACATCAGTTTATCATTAACGAAAAACACACAAAGAAGTTATGATACACATAGTAGCAAAATTAGTTAAAAATAGGAAATAAGTTTTAGAAAGCGCAGCAGTGGCGGCACGGCAGGATGCTACACAGTAGTTTTCAGAAAAGAGGGCCAGAACTTTAAATGGGGAATCAGTCCTTGGTACATTATAAGTAACAGTATATAAGCAAAAATGTTTATTTTATTCACTCTTAGCGCGAGCGAAGCCGCGGGCACCGCTAGTTTCTTATAACGGATTTTACTTTGACCAACACTTTTTTTAGTTATTTAAGAATACAATTTAGTCATAGAAAAAAATCAATAATAAAACCTAACTTAACCGCCTAGAGCCCTAGATTGACTTATAATTTCTAAACGGAAATGGTGATAGCCTCTGAGCAGCTCTTACAAAACTTTGTAGATCACTTCGAACGTTATGGACTTATCCCGTTATTTCTTTTTTTAAGGTTCGCGGCCCTCTTCACCATCTCTATTATATTTTGATGTTCGTTTTGCTGTAAGGCAAGTTAATAGTCTGGCCGGCGTAGTTTGTAGCTCACATTCGGTGAATTAGTAATTCCTTTCCCAAGCACAAGTGCACAAGATCGATGGGCATGGGATCCATCTATCCACTCTTTCGCTATTCGAACAAGAGCTAACAAGCGAGCTCCACATGCTTCGTGGAAGAAATTATTGCCTGAAGAAATTCTGGCGCGCAGCATTTCTAAAAACTTGTCGGATTCGATATCTCTATCACTTTGTTCAATTGAGTGTTCAGTAATGAATTCGAAAAAATTCGTTGCAGGATTAATACGGCTAGCGGGATTTAAGCATATTTTGTAAGTGTTCGTTATGGGGAACTTGTTGAATAATACAATAGGTCACGTCCAACGAACTAAAAGCAAGAAGCAAGAAGGGAAGCTCTAAACTATATATAAGTAACTTTATGGCTCTAAATTCAAAATTGTATTCACATTGAAGGCGAGCGCGCTCACCATTCTCCATGGGCTTATTACACCTTCCTAAATTTAGTGTTCTAAATGATTTAGTTACTAAATTCAGGAAAGTGTAATCGCATTTAGCAAGTTAGCATCCTAAAAAAAACTAACTAACTAACCTAACCTTTTTTTTTTTTTTTTATAGTTGGGAAACCCTGTTACGGGTACCCCCGACTTCCCCTGGGGGTTATGTGGCGACTCTCCGGACGCATCCGGCATACCCACTAAAACCCAACTCCCAAACCCCTGCCGCCATGAATGGGACGCCACGGGATCGCTTTCGCATACAATCGCGACGCCCCGACGGTTGGCCGAAGCCACCAACATGAGGCCGCCCTGAAAAGGGCAGCCTCAATATGGGAAGAATTTACAACCACAAAGGACTGCTCCAAGTCCACCTCGACCATCCACAGGCCAGAGAGTCCCTGGAACAGCCCTAAAAACCGCGACAGCAGGAGAAGAGGATGCGGCAACGCCGACACTCCCCCTCCCCCGCCTGAACTAGACCACAGAGGGCGGGGAGAATTGTGAATTCCACCCACCCCCCGCAGCCCAGCCCCACCAGCACCGAGTCCTCCCTGACCACCCACTGGCCAAAGAGTCCCAAAGTGGGCACCCCCCCGGCACCGAAGGGAGGGGGGGTCCTACCCCTCCCAACGTGCCAAACCCCTCACCAGACGCAGGACCACCAGAGTGGCCCCGCTCCAGCCGCCGTACCGACAGGCTAGTCCCGCCAGTACGGCCCGCACAGTGCCTAACCGCCGTTTACAGCGAAACGACAGAGGCACCGGCTACCACCACGCGGGAGACTCGGCGCCCGCCTGACGCCGCTCCCTAAACCCCCCCCCCCCCCTGGCTGTTGGTCCGCGCCGGATTGCTCCGGTACCACCCCCGCCGCACTCAACCTAGAAGGTGCAGGCTGCCAGCGTGGCACAACTCAGGGCCGCACTCAATTAAGGTGCTTGCCACTGAGGAGTACCACCCCCGCCGCACTCGACTAGGAGGTCCGGCTGCCGGCGTGGCATTCCCCTATCCGCCACCCGGGGACGCGTCCGGTAGGAGTCAGCCTCTCCCCCGGAAACTAACCTAACCTAACCTAACCTAATTAGGAAGAAGTATGGTTGCTAAATTCCGTCGACCTTAATAATCTGTGGACAGCAAGTATTTTTGGTTTATTATTTCTATGATTTTTGTTCTGGACTCCAAAGAGAGTACATTTATTATTGTTATAATAAACGTGACGACTGCGTAGTGCGTGTGCACATGTTATTAATTTTTTTTAAAAATTAAATGTTATTTTGTTAAAGTGCAACGAGTTTAATGGCAAAGGAAAGAGAGATCCTAATTAATATTATTCAATTATATAAAGATATGCCATATCTTTTGAATAAAAACGATAAAAACATATCTTTGGAATAAAATCGATAAAAATTATTATTATAGTTAATGAAAACGTTATATAATATAGTAATATACTCTATGGTTGCACTCGTAGAAACTTATACTTAATCTGTAAATTCGTCTATGGTTACTAAATTTAGGATAGTGTAATCAGAAACATCATTTTGCTTTCCTTTCCTAAATCCTAATTAGGACGACTAAATTTAGGAAGGCCTTGAAACAATATTCTGTCATTTTGAGTGTAAAAACTAAAAGAACGAACGTTTAGTTTTACTCGGGAGTAAAAGAGACAACATGTATTTATCGGTACCACTGACCTCTATAATACCACTGGACTGGCTGTTCCAAGGGTTTGACAGCAATTTTTTTGTGTCCATTTGAAGCGCCACTAGCGAGAGTCCCGAGAACTAATTTTTACGTATATTGCAAATAACAGCGAGAAGTTAGAATAAACAAACGTTTACTGTAAAGTAATTTTGCATTTTCGTTGTTAATATAGCATTAGTAGTAATTATGATGATACGGTTATTGATTAATAAAAATAAAAAAATAAAAATCTTTATATCGACATCATTAGTTTTAGTACCACGAACTCTCGCTACGTCCGACAGCGGCGGACAGCGCCAAAATGGCGAATATGAAGCAGCCACAAAAGCACGTTGACAACAGCCAGTCCAGTGGTATTATAGAGGTCAGTGGTCGGTACGGTTGTGTAATCGCAGTTTTGCCACGTTTTTCAAGGTCAGGGCCCTTCTTGCTTGTAGTTCGGCGGTCACGTCAATTAATATCATAGAGAAATACTTTAATATGGATTAAGATAAAAGGTAGAGGTATATTTAACCAACAGTTCGTTATTCAATTTTATCTGAATCGTTCTTATAGAGAATTTAGGGAATAAGCATACTTACCCGCAGATAAACATAGCACAGAATTTTTAAATTGGATTTCCGACTAACCTTTTAAGGTTAAAAAAGGCAGGGAGATGTTATCACGATCACCCCACTTTGTGAAATTTTGGTAGGTACTCGTTGTTGCCTACTGTCTATTTACTATATAATATAGATCAAGTTAATTTATTCATAATGATGATGATTCACTATTTAAAAGGCTGTAGACGAGTCGAGGAGGACGACGAGACGAGACGAGTAGAGAGAGTCTGAATTTTATTCACTTTTAATGTTTTAAAGATATGGCTATAGTAAGCTTATAAGCTATAAGACTGCTATATGATATAAATTCTACACAACTTATTTTCGATAATAACTTTCTTCCTCAATTTTGTCGAGAGGGTTCTGGCTAAGACCACTAACTTAGTGATATCATCAAGACTAGTTTTAAATTTCTCTGTCTAAATATTTTGGTTCCTAATACCTACTTGACATTATTGCAGTGTCGTCAGCATAACTTTGAATTTTCCCTATCCGCTGAAACCCTATTTTGTGCAATATATTATTAGTGACGTCACAGGGAAGTGTCATAAGCAAACATGCGTCGTGAAAAAGTTGAGTTAGTATTTAAATTTGATATTTCTACGCGACATTGGCGAAGTCAACTGTGCCCAACTGGCACTCCTGAAAGCCATTAAAGGAAATAATTGAATTGAATTACATTTGTTATTAGAATCTATATACTATATCTTTTATACGTGTATACTTAGTAGGAAAATATAATAGGAACGACAATGGCGGTAGAACAGTACTTATTGACGTTTTAAATTTTATGATAGCTTATTACCCTGTTCAAATTCAAATTCAAATTCAAAATACTTTATTCAGCATGAAATTATTACAATTTTTTACTGAACGTCATGAGTCTACTACCAGTTCGGAAGGAAGAAACCACTGACCTGAGAAGTGAGAAGAACTGGCGAAAGAAACTCAGCGGGACTAATATATATATATTTTTTGTTTTTTTTTTGTCTTAGTGTTTTTTTCTTTTTTTAATTAAATTGAAATCAACAATAATTCTATAAAAAATCGAAAATAAAAAATCGTTAATCGTATAATATCCTTTAGTACACAAACGTTCTTTCACAATTTTTTTTAAATTTGGCAATAGAAGCTTGTTGAACGTTTTCTGGGATCCTGTTGTATAAGCGTATACATTGTCCATAAAAAGAATTACTGACTCAGCGTAAGCGAGTCACAGGCATTACAAGTTTATTTTTACTCCTAGTGTTAATACTATGCATGTCGCAGTTCCTGGGAAATTCGTGTATATTTTATGAACATATATAACATTTTCGTACACGTACTGAGAAGCAACAGTCAATATTTTTATTTCTTTAAACTTATCTCTTAATGATACTCTAGGGCCTAAACTGTGATGTCATTGCACAACAGTCAATTCAAATTAATTTCGGTCACGTGGTAACAAAATAAAATCCTTCGTGTCTTCTCCACGTGATATTATTTGGCGAAGTAATCTGTGCTCAACTGGCACGCTTGAAGCCATTAACAAGAGAATTGAATTGAATTGAACAAAATAAAATATGTGCTCAACTGGCACGCTTGAAGCCATTAACAAGAGAATTGAATTGAATTGAACAAAATAAAATAAATTACATTTGTAGGACCTTATTTCATATTTTATGAAATATTTTGAACTTCTTATTAATATGTAATGCTTTTTATACCCTTGAACCACTGACCTCTATAATACCATTGGACAGGCTGTTCCCAGAGACATGTTACTTCAAGTAACATGTCTCTGGCTGTTCCAAGCGTTTGACAGCAATTTTTTTGTGTCCATTTGAATTGCCACTAGCGAGAGTCCCGAGAACTAATTTTGACGTATATGCAAATGATAGCGAGAAGTGTTTGTTTACTGTATTTTTGCATTTTCGTTGTTAATATAACATAAGTAGTAATTATGATGATACGGTTATTGATTAATTAAAATAAAAAAATAAAAATCTTTATTTGAAACAGTTTTATTGATTGTAAAATCTTATCATTAAAAGTTATCGATATTTGCTTGCTGATTTCGACATCATAAGTTTTAGTACCATAAACTCTCGCTACGTCCGACAGCGGCGGACAGCGCCAAAATGGCGAATATCAAGCAGCCACAAAAGCACGTTGACAACAGCCAGTCCAGTGGTATTATAGATGTCAGTGCCTTGAACTATATGGATATCACTAAATAATGCAATACCTATCTTCCATATTGTCAAATAGCCTATTGTACTAAAATATCGATATCATTGATAAAGCAAAGCATATCGACACAAATTAAGGTCTACAATAGTTATAAGTTATAATGACCCATGGAGTCAAAGTGCTAATTGTAAATAAAGTCAAATATTTGAATCGTTAAAAAAATAATAATTATAATGACAATTTCATTGTCAGTTGTCAAATACTCAAGGTTATGACTTATGAGTCTGTACTCTGTGTATCATAAATCATTAATCATTAGAGATTCTGGCGGGAACCTTGAAAAAGCGCGGTTGACTTTAGAAAATTAATTTTAAATTTTTCCTATAAAGTGATTTTTTTATAGTTAAAGTGAATTTAAATATTGCTATTAGCGGCTGAAAAGCACAATAGCAATGGAGATAAACGAGGGGGGCGGGTCTAACCCGCCCACCTCAAAAAAAATAAAACGGACACAGCCTAGGGATGAAGGACAATCGGACTCCGGCGGTGAGCGAGATGCGTATCTGCCCTATTACAAACCGAAGTATAAAAGACTATATCCGGAAAACTCAACCAACACAGACTTTAAAGTGTACGTAGAATCCATAAACGATGATAGATTGGGTAACAAGAGCCCTATATACTTAAATCATCTTTTCTCAATGGACATAAAAGGTGTGACGGGTATTCAGAGGGTGAATGCCAATAAAATAGCAGTTATTTTCAAGCAATATAATACGGCCAATAACTTTATTAATAACACTACTTTCCTCACAAAATATAACATGAAGGCATTCATACCGGCAGCGCAAATTGAAAAAACCGGCATCATTAGATTTGTTCCAACGAATATATCTAACAAAGAACTCTATACAAGACTTTCTTCAATTTATGAAATAGTGGCAATAAGAAGGTTTACAAAGAAAATAGGACAAGAGCGCATTCCATTACAGACTGTAAGCGTTACTTTTTTATCTAATGTACTACCTGATAATGTTCAATATGATCTATTCTCGTATAGAGTTTTTGAATACATTCCACCATTATTACAGTGCTATAGGTGTTTTAAATTTAATCATTCAGCAAAGATTTGTAATGGTAAACAAAGATGTAGTATTTGCGGAGGTGAACACATGTATAAGGAATGTGATAAACCAACAGAAATCAGCTGCATAAATTGCAGTGGGCCTCACCTTGCGATATCTAGATTATGTCCTATTAAAGCAAAAAAGATCATTGAAAAGAAAAACAACATATCTTATGCAGGTGTCACCTCTACAAAACAAGTCATCACCAATGAAACAGATTTTCCTCCACTCTCACCACCAAAATCACAACTTGTAAATAGTAATGTTATTGTAAATAAATCTATAAATATTCCTGTAAATAAGTCTGTACAAGATGTAAATAAAGCTAAAATAGTTAATTCTAAAGACCTTAAAACTCAAATAATTTCCAATAACGATGTACTTATGGCCCTAGTGCAGACGTTGGTGGAATTAGGCAATAAAGATGATAGTACACCGACTAATATTAAAACTATTAAAGATACATTATTAAAAAACTTAACATAATGGATTGTGTAGGGCCTAGTTCTACACAATCCAAGTTACGTATTGCGCAGTATAACATTCAAAGTGCAAATAGTAAAAAACCTTTATTAATCCAATTTTTAAAACAACAAAATATTGATATTTGCCTTCTTAATGAGACATGGTTCAAAGATAATAATTTTAAAATACCAGGATATAATATATACAATAAAAATTCAAACAATACACATAATGGAGTTGCAATACTAATAAAACCACACCTTAAGTATAATATATTAAATACCAGATTTTATGAAGACATTCAAACAGTTGCTGTATCTGTATCAACAGGACATAGTAGTTTAACAATTCTCTGTGTATACTGTCCACCTTCAAGTGGACGGATACGAATTAATAGACTCCGTTACATTATTAATGATCTACCAAAGCCCATATTTATGAGTGGTGACTTTAATGCTCATCATATTGCATTTGGTTGTTTGTCAACGAAAAGTAGAGGTCAGGATTTATTTAATTTAATTGATGACTTAGATTTGTGTATTTTAAATGATGGTAGACCTACAACTATAAATCGCCCTAGACAAACTGCTTCTGCCATAGATGTAAGCTTTATAAGTGGCATCCTCGCACCACTATGTGAATGGTCTGTACATGATGATACAATGGGAAGTTACCATTATCCAACAATAACAGAGATTTCATTACATATAGATAAATATCATCTCAATTCCCCTGTAGATAAGTTCATATATAAAAAAGCTGACTGGAAAACATATACAGCTCTTTCAAAAACAATGTTTAATGATTTGATACTTCAACCACATGATCCTATTTCAACCTATAATAATTTCTGTTTTCATTTAGATACTCTTAAAGAAATGTCAATTCCAAAGCTCACTAAAACAAACACTTTCATAAGCAGACCACCAGCTCCCTGGTGGAATAGTATATGTGAACAAAGTGTTATTGCTTCATATAATGCACTAAAACTATATAGAAAAGAGTCTACTATTGAAAATTATATTAATTACAAAAGAAAAGATGCCCAGAAAAAGAGAACAATTTCAGAACAGAAAAAAATAGGATGGAATAATTTGTGTAACACTTTTAATAGAAATACTCACATAAGTAAAATTTGGAATTTATTAAAAATGTTCAAAGGCATAAGACCTAAGAATAAATCATATACAAATGAGTTTATATCTCCACTCTTAAATAAATTATCAGATAATAGCAACTTAATTGAAGTAGATCAACTGAACATTCTTTTTGAAACCAACAATGATAACCCAAATTCTAAATTTTTACTGGATCCTTTTTCATGGTCTGAATTTTTAACAAGCTTGCACTCTAGACGAAATACAACTCCTGGCTTAGATGATTATCCTTACATCGTAATTAAAAACTTAGATGTATCTGCCCAAAAGTTGTTTCTTAACATTCTCAATTTGCTTTGGCTTAATAAATGTATTCCACAGTCATGGAAAACACAGTGTGTTGTCCCAATACTTAAGCCCGACAAATCTCCTGAGTTTGCTAGTTCTTATAGACCAATTTCATTGTCATCATGTCTTGGTAAAATATTCGAAAATATGGTGAAAGTTCGTCTTGACTGGTATGTTGAATCAAAGTGTTTCATTCCACATATACAATATGGCTTCCGTAGAGGGCGTAGTAGTGCAGACAGTTTCACCTCTTTAATCTCTGACCTAAAAAATGCAAAACATAGAAAATTAAACACTGTTTGCGTATTCCTAGATGTCCAAAGTGCTTTTGACAGTGTTGATCCTGGTATACTAGTTCAAATCATGTCTAGGTTAGGTGTGCCCGGGCACTTATGTAAGTGGATTTTTAATTTTTTGAACAATAGAACAATCTATGCTAGACATAACAATATTTTATATGGACCCAAATATGCCTCAAGAGGCACAATGCAGGGTGCCACACTATCTCCATTGCTGTACAATATATACACAAGTGAAATTTGTAAATATGTAAATAATAGGAATGTAAATATCTTACAATTTGCTGATGACATTGTATTATACAGCAGTAATTACAACCTAGAGATTGCAATAGATAACATGAACAAATCCTTATTTCAACTATTACAATATTATAATGATTGTTTACATTTAAAAATTAACCCCTCTAAAAGTAGTGTTATGTTTTTTGGCAATGAAACCCCAAACTCAAATGTTATTTACAATAATGAAATTATAAATAAAGTCACTTCAAAGAAATTTTTAGGAATAATACTAGATCCAAAATTAACTTTTGAAGAACATATTAAATATATATCCAAAAAAGCTCACACAGGACTAAATGTTATCAGATCACTTTGTGGTGTAACATGGGGTGCAGATCCTAAAATATTGTCAATATTGTATAAAAGTATTGTAAGAAGTCACTTAGATTATAGCTCACTCGCTTATATGAATAGTTCTCATGTAAATAAATTAGACATATTGCAGAATAAGGCTTTAAGAATAATATCTGGTGCTATGTGCTCAACTCCCATAAGGGCCATGGAAGTTGAGACAAAAGTGATGCCTTTGATTTTGAGGCGAATTTTACTTGCTGAAAGATTCTGTCTCAAACTAATAGCATCAAATAACATTCAAATAATAAATAAAATTGTACCTTATATAGATAGATCCCCAAGAAGACCATTAACAACAGCACACGGTCTACTATGTGGTAATTCTCCAACACTGTCTGATATATTTCTGGAAATAGACAATAATTTTTCTAAAATCAGAAAACAGTTTCCATGGCCATGTTACTCTTTCTCTTATCAGTGTATTTCACATCCAATTAATGTAGTTCAACAGACAATAAACAATAATTCGGAAATGCTTCAATTTTTGGAGGAAAATACAATGTACTATGTTATCTACACTGATGGGAGCAAAACAAGTGATTATGTACATGCTGCTCTATATGATCCACAAGCAAAATTCTCTTCAAGTTTTATTCTGCATGAACCCTGCTCTATATTTACGGCAGAGGCATATGCAGTGTATCAGGCATTAATGCGTATTCGCGAAATCAATAACAATAAATGTTTTTTAATAATTTCTGATTCCTTAAGTTTGATAACAGCTTTAACTACCCTCACAGTCAAATACAAGTCTAATTATATCCTTTACTTCATTAAGCAAATAATTCACCAATACCACAGTAAAAATATCCAAATTTTCTTTCTATGGGTGCCTTCTCACAAAGGTATCTCTGGCAATGAAATGGCTGATAAAACTGCATATGAAGGAGTTAATGCTGTTGACGTTAGAAATACAATGAATGTTCCTATGTCCGATTACTTGCAATGTATTGACCAAAATATTCAAAAGTTGTGGTTAGAAATGTGGAAGAAAGATCAAGATACGAAAGGAAAATGGTATGGAAGCATACAAGAAAGCTTGCCTGCAAGACCTTGGTATCATCGTATGCCAGATGCTTCTCGAGACTTTATTACTATCATAAATAGACTGCGTTTCGGTCATAATACTACACCGTCACACCTTGCTCGACTCGGCATTATTGCGAATGGAACCTGCTCTCATTGTAATTCAAGTGATGGAACGAACTGTGGAGCATGTTATCTTTGATTGTCAAAAATTTTTGATTGACAGACTAGTGTTGGCCAGTGAACTCAGTGATGTTGAAAATAAGTGTGATTTATTGTCCCGCCCGCCGCCATTAAAACAATTGTTACAAGACGAACTTACTTATAAGCACATCTACAAATACATAAAGAATACAATTAAAACAATTTAATGGGATGTGCTCATAGACATATTATTACGTATACGAATAAATAAGAGTTGACCTAAAGGTTGTAATTACCAGGTCAAAAAATCCCAAAAAAAAAAAAAACATTAATCATTATTCATTAAAATATGATTAAAATGTCATACTCGTAAATCGTAAATTATTTTTCTATGAATTGATAATTTGGAGGAAATTGAAGAAAAAGATAAATCGAAAATGTTTCGCGTTATAAGAAATATTACACCTTTCTTTTCTAAAAATATACTTCAACGGACATCACAACAAGAAAATAGTGTTTTCATGCTTATACAAGGAAAACAAGGCTTATCTGATTCTGGTAATTATTAAATATTGTTATAAGTATGTGTAGGTCATGTAATGCAAATGTAAATAAACATTAAATTCAAAATTGTAATTTGTTTTAGTCAATGAAAAATTTTCTCTAAAACATGATGAAATCGGCCGGCCACTTTATTTTGATGCACAAGCAACCACTCCTGTTGTAAGTAGAAGAAAATATACTAAATTAATGATATATTTTTAGTTATGTGTAAAAATTTATTGTTGTTACAATTTTTAGGATCCAAGAGTACTTGATGCAATGCTGCCATATCTTGTTAATTATCACGGTAATCCACATTCGCGTACTCATGCTTATGGTTGGGAAAGTGAAGCAGGAGTAGAAAAAGCTAGAGAACAAGTAGCTAATCTTATAGGTGCAGATCCTAAAGAAATAATATTTACCTCTGGAGCGACTGAGTCTAATAACATATCTGTAAAAGGAGTAGCTCATTTTTATGCACCAAGAAAAAATCATGTTGTGACAACACAAATTGTGAGTTTTTCTAAACTTTATTATCCTTTAAAAAAACAGACCAAAGCTAAGACTTCTTTAAAAATTTTAGGAACATAAATGTGTTTTGGATTCATGTCGGGCTTTGGAAGGAGAAGGTTTTAAAGTAACATATTTACCTGTTGGACCAAATGGAATTATAAACCTTCAAGAACTTGAAGAAGCAATCACACCTGAAACAAGTTTGGTTTCAATTATGACAGTAAACAATGAAATTGGTATGTGATTGCTTAAGTTTAAATCGTTCTTTTAAACTACCATTGCTAACAAACCTATATTATTTGGATTACATTAATTTTAGGTGTCTTGCAGCCAATTTCTGAAATTGGAGCAATATGTAAGAAAAACAAGATATTTTTTCATACTGATGCAGCACAAGCTATTGGCAAAATACCTATAGATGTGAATAGTATGAACATTGATCTCATGTCTATTTCTGGGCACAAAGTATATGGACCTAAAGGAGTAGGTGCTCTTTATATTAGACGTAGGCCAAGAGTTCGTGTTGAACCACTACAGAGCGGTGGAGGTCAGGAGAGAGGAATGAGGAGTGGAACTGTACCTACACCATTAGTTGTAGGACTAGGTAATAATTGTCATTCCAAAATTATTTTTTCTTGTATTAGAAATAGGTGATCTAGTTTAATTATCACCTACTTACTTATTGATATTTTTTGTATTTCTAAACATAACATACCTAACATTATTTGTGAGTGTATTGAATCACATAAAATAAACTGATCTATTGAATTCTAAATTAAATACCTATTCTTAATTTATTATTTGTGTATTTTAGAAATATACTGGTTATTGTTCAAAAACTGTACTAGCAGTTTGGATGATTTGTAAAATGTAATTAGTAAAACAGTATAGAGCAATTTGATTATAACTTATATTTTCAATACATCACATAGGTGCAGCATGTGAATTAGCACAAAATGAAATGGCTTATGATCATGCTTGGATTGAGAAATTGGCAAAAAGGTTTTTAGACACTATCTATTCCCGATTAAAACATGTTATAAGAAATGGAGATCCTGAGCAATCATATCCTGGATGCGTAAACTTATCATTTGCATATGTAGAAGGTAAGATAGATAATATTAAGAGTCAGTTTCATATTTCATAATTTTTGTATGGATTGTATAAATTAAATAACTATAAATTTTAGGTGAATCATTATTAATGGCATTGAAAGATGTGGCATTATCAAGTGGCTCAGCCTGTACCTCAGCGTCTCTAGAACCATCATATGTTTTAAGAGCTATCGGAACTGATGAAGACCTAGCCCATAGTTCAATTAGGTTTGTAATCTTTTTATTTATTATATATGAGTTACTTTATTTAATTATATAGCATGTATGTAACTGTCTAAGATTGCTATTGATACTATAAAACTGCAAGATTCTGTAGATCTTTTTTATACTATTTTTTTTAAATTTAAAACTACATTCAAAGGTATTGAATCAAGATCTCTAAAGTAATGTAATATTTTCAGATTTGGATTGGGAAGATTCACAACAATTGAAGAAGTGGACTATACAGCTGAAAAGACTATTAGACATGTAGAGCGTTTAAGGGAAATGAGTCCTTTGTGGGAAATGGTTCAAGAGGGAGTTGATATAAAGTCAATCCAATGGTCTCAGCATTAAAAATATATAATATTTAATAAATGCAAATTGTAATAAAAATTACAATTAGATCTGGAAAAAATTGAATTTCGATATATAATATTGAGAACTACAGCTTGAGAAAGATATTTGACAAATGGAATAGTGAGCATGTGATAATAAGAAATTATGTTATATTTAGATTACTACTGTAAAGTTTAAAATGACATGTTGATATTCATATTACTTTCTTTATCAAATAAAACATCGTAATAAGTAAATAGAATTTGTTTTCTGCTTCATTGTTCCATTATTAGTACCTACATACATCTTATTTACTAAGTATTTGTACTGATATTTTAACCTCTGTTAAAAACAATACATACAATATATATTTAAATTCCCGTTTATGATATAATTTGAGGTCTCCTAATAAAACAGTTACGGCTACATTAATCTATATTAAAATCTTTTTTTTGATTAGCCCTAAGATTTTAATTGTATTCTCATTAATGTTATAAGTCCTTTTAGTGCTTAGTAAATGGGTTAGCAACTGGTTCAATTTTTGCACATCAGTACAATAAGACTAGTATATAAAAGATTCTGAGTAATACTTTATTTCTTTGTAGCGACAACCAATTTTAATTCCAGTGTGAAAAAAATAATAGTTGTAGTACTATTAACTGTAATGTAATTGAAAAATGTGTTGTAGGTTATAATACAACTAGAAAGTGATGTAAATAAATGGCTGATGAATAAAACATAATTAAAGCAATGATTAGATCTTTATTTTAAAAATGCTTATATCATTATACCATTGGAGTATATATTAACAATTACATTTTATCAAGTCTAAGTATAAATACTAGGTTTGTTATGACACAACCTCCGGTAATAAAAAATGAATTAAACATAAAATTAAAGCTATTGAAGCTCTTAAAATTATGACTTATAAATTAAAATAACAAAATAAATTAATTGTTATATACAGATAACATTTTAATTGAATGTAATATGTAGTTAAAAGATTATTATTTAATCCCTGGTCTGCATTTGCAAGGATCCTTGACGAAGCAGATGAGAGGTTAGTACACATCGTTAAGGTGCATAGCATACAATTCACCTTTAATTTGTAAAATATCAATATGATGTACTTTATTTTTAAGTCTAAATTTTTTTGCTTTGCTCCAAGATCACTTCAAAAGAATTCACCTAACAAGGTCACATAAATTAACACTTAAATAAGTGAAACATACATTCTATCAATTAACATTCATTTATACAATTTTGCTATTATAAAGAATTGTATAGTATTCAGTTACCTTTTTTTAACATCCCACAACTGAGCATGGGCTTCCTTCAAACACAAGGGAGATTAGGCCAAAGTCCACAACACTGGCCAAGTGCAGGATGGTGGACTACACATGTCACGAAAAAATGCTAGGTTCTGTTAGACATGCAGGTTTCCTCAATGTTTTCTTTCACCATAAGACAAGTGATATCATCATGTTGTAAACGATTCACATATAAAAAATATCAGAGATTCGAGACCTGGGATTTGAACGGCTTCACTTTGTTTCCCAAGTGAGCACTTACCACTGGGGTACAACTTTAATGCTAAAGATTATATCATAAAAGCATAAAATTTAAGTTAATGTTTTAGAAAAAAGTAAGTAAATCAATGTATCATAATAAATTATAATTATACATTATAATTTTATGATGAATGAATAAATAAAATAATGACATACACACTACTATGATACTGACATTTCTTAAGAAAATATTATGGAGTATTACAAAATATTAATTTTAATGCATATCTAAGATATGTTTACATATACTGCATAAGAAAGTTTGTTAGTTTCAGGTACATAAAAAAGCTACCGAAAATTAATAATATTTAACATAAATCACAGAAACAATATATTACAAAAGAATAATACTTTATATACTATTACATCAGAGACATACTACATGTAGCTGCTTTGAAGAGGGTCACAAACAAATACAATTAATACTTTGTGCTATTGCTTAGATATTAAACACAGAATTTACAACTTACAGGGACTATTTGTATTTCTAATAAAAATAATCATAATCAATATTTATATTTATAATAAAAACGCTACATATTTTTATACACATACTACTACATATTTTGCAATTTTTAAATAAGTAGTTTAGATGTTAATGAGACAACTATTAAAACATCTTAAGAACTTTTTTTTAATATTGGCCTGTTAACTCTTATTTTATTAAAAATAGGAATGCTATCTGAGCAAATTATCATTTACAGTTATTTATGAGATGCACTCAATAAATATTTTTAGCTTACAAGTTGTTAATTTTATTCTGAAACAAAACTGTTTATAATAATTCTCAAATCATCGGCTAAGCATTCTATGCTGGAAACTCCATTTTAAGCTAAACTGACTTCTTGGTATCAAATGGAAGAGAAAAAAATGTAATATAATTTTTAATTCTTATTTCTGACAAATAGTTAAATGAGAGTTAGCACTTAGCAGCTTAGAATTCTTAGCCAACGAAATATACTTATTTGCAACCTTAATTACGTAGTGTATCTAGCATTACAGTATTCAAAATGGCAAAGTTCATACAAAACATGGAGCATATTGTATACTCAAAATTCATACACAAAGAAATCATAACATCAATTTAAACTATCAGTATGACTAATATAGTCAGGTTTTAGAAAAAAGAAATAGTGAATAAAAATTAATATAACATAAACAAAATATTACAAATTAAAAAGGGATAGATGTTATTTTATATTGTTACTCCCTTTTTATTAAAATAAAAGTTTTAAAGTTATCACTTTAAAATTTAGTCATGAGATGTAATTAAACATAATATTTAATATATTTTAACAATTACAGGACGGCTCATCTGGGGGTTCTGGATTACTTATTTTGAAACTATTGTGATCTAATCTCTGGAGTTCAATTCTTGATCTATTTGATTCAACCAATTGCTGGGCAATATCTATAAACATCTCTTCTAAGCCTTGTCCACTTTTACAAGATGTTTTATAAGTACTGCTGATGAGGTTATGACATTGTTCACTGAAAAATAAAATATTTTATGAAATCACATACTCATACAGGTAAATACCATAAAATATCAATTCATCCCCTACCAGACATGGCAGTTTCAACATATTAAACAACATTTTCTAATTCTAAATTGAGTAAAGCAGCTAAAGATTCATGATATACTTCATATGGCTGTCTATGTCATAATAATACAAGTTTTATCATCCATGCTTCATTACACTATTAATTAACGAAAAATAATATATGCTTTACCAAAAATTTTCTATATCAGCATCTGTGACTTGGGGACATGATCCTTCTAAGTCTGATTTGTTGCCACATAAATATATTTTGGCATTCTCGGCGTAAGTTACAATATCCAATAGATGTTGACTCAATACATGAAACGAAGAAGCATTATCCAAAGAAAATACGAGAATAGCTGCTTCAGCATATTTGTAATAGCTTGAAGTAACTGACGCTATTCTTTCCATTCCACCAGTGTCCCAAAGCTGTAACTATAATTTATACATAAAAACACTTTAGTAAAATAACAGATATTTAGTGGGATTCATAATCAAATAAGCAAATAACCTTGACGTCTTTGTCTCCAACCCGGTACATTTTTTCAAAGTGATCCAAGCCCAAAGTCGACCTCTTATCGGCGTTTGGCATGAACGTATTGTTTATAAATCGCCGAAAAATAGAGCTTTTTCCTACACCATATTCACCACATAGTATTACTTTTAATATAGGTGTTTTAACAATAGCCATAGTCGAAATTCGTTAACTCTATAATTATTATTGTCGGTCGGCTTTAGAAAATTTGGATTTCACATAAACTTTTAGATTTTAATTCAGCTTAGTTAGTAAAGGGCACGATCCTTTAATTTAATTATTAATAATATACTCAATTATTACACCACATTATGCAGGAACTAGAAATTAGAAAATAGAAATTGAAAATTTCGATTTTTGGTAGACCTTGTCAAGCATAGACAAATTACAAAAACTTAAAAGTTAAAACAGATGATTTAACTTTGGGCAGCTAACAGCTTACATAAAAAGTAAACCTATACTCTATGAAGTAAACTATGAATACATAAATTATTTTATAAGAAAGTTTTTTTTGTCGCTTATCTAATGTATTAAATATAATGCAACATTTAGACAAGTAACACTATTTATCTTTTTCGCTTTATTACTTCTAATAATTTGATATTGTTTATCTATGTTATTCATATTTTCTTTATATATTTACTATTTATTTATATTCATTGATGTATTTATAAAGCTAGCCTAATCATCTATTTTAATTATTGTCATCCTTGATATTTACTTTTATTATTCATCCACTTGGATCTTGCGGGCGTTTGTCAAGTCTCGGACCTCGGTAAGCGTGTGAACCACGACGACCGTAGTGTGAACCAAGAGTTAAGCTGCACAATTTTAGCAAACCATCGAAGGATTTTTGAAATCAAAATGACCTTAATCACTGACCTCTATAATAAGCACTGGACTGGCTGTTGTCAACCTGCTTTTGTGGCTGCTTAATATTCGCCATTTTGGCGCTGTCCGCCGCTGTCGTACGTAGCGAGAGTTCGTGGTACTAAAACTAATGATGTCGATATAAAGATTTTTATTTTTTTATCAATAACCGTATCATCATAATTACTACTTATGTTATATTAATAACGAAAATACAAAATTACTTTACAGTAAACAAACACTTCTCGCTGTAATTTGCAATATGGGTCAGGCCGTAGTTTTTGCCACTTTTGTATACCCTAACTCTCCGCTACTTTTTTTAAAACTAATATACTAATTATTCATTTCTCTATCATGGCATTGTATTCCACAAGGAGTAATGATCCACGGCCACTAAAGATATTTGAATAAGCTTATGAACTTGAAAAGTTACACGATATTTTTCTACAAAAAATGACGTATTTTTTGTAAAAAACGCGAATCCGCTTCGGGACGATGTACTTTGCGCATCGGTAAAATTAAAAAAAAAACATTCTTTTTGATAATCTGCTTGATTTAATGTTATGAAATAATAGTTAGCTTGCCATCTTTTTAATATCGTTACGTGTTTCCTTAGAAAATACATTAAATTTCATACATTTTCAAAAAAACTACACAAATACATTTTTTGCCCTATTATTTTTGCGCAACCTATCTATCTGCCCATTTTGCGGTTAAAACATTACAACTTGTTCTCTTGGTAGTCTGTGAACATTACCAAGATCTGTATCTGAGTAGTGATTGTACCAAAGTAACTATCTCTATGGTCAATATAAGGTCAGCAGCCATATTTCATCTGTTGGATGTCAACTTTCGTTTCAGAGTGGAATGTGTCACGTTTCTCGCGGAGTGTATTTTACCGACACAATTTTAGCACCCCATCGAAGGATTTTTGAAATCAATATGGCCTGAATCGATAGGTCTACGTTCGGTCAGGATAGGTCCACTATCATTTTTGTTAGGTCGCCTGTGATTTTTTAATAAATAATTTTTTAAATTTAACTATTATTTTAAAAAATTTTAGCACCCCATTAAAACTGAAACTGATTAATCTTTATATTTCTACATTCTTTATCGTTAGGACAGTTTTGGTCTCTATACGTTTTGCTTTTATATTATCCATTTAGTTTTTTTATTAACAATTATAAATAATTGACATTGACAATGTCATAAGTCATTTGACATCTCATTTATGTTACCTTTTGAGCATTAGCTTCTTGTATTTTGGCTATACATTTTTATGTCATATTTAATATGTATTGTATAGTCTATATATAGTTATTTAATATTATTATTATTTTTGATTTGTTTTTAATTTATTGTTGTTGATTTTTGTGTTTTCTTTATTTATGTGTATCATTATTTTTTATGCCTTCATACTTTCTACTTTGTTTATATTCGTTTAACAACAATACATTAAAAACAAATCAAAAATAATAATAATATTAAATAACTATATATAGACTATACAATACATATTAAATATGACATAAAAATGTATAGCCAAAATACAAGAAGCTAATGCTCAAAAGGTAACATAAATGAGATGTCAAATGACTTATGACATTGTCAATGTCAATTATTTATAATTGTTAATAAAAAAACTAAATGGATAATATAAAAGCAAAACGTATAGAGACCAAAACTGTCCTAACGATAAAGAATGTAGAAATATAAAGATTAATCAGTTTCAGTTTCAATGGGGTGCTAAAATTTTTTAAAATAATAGTTAAATTTAAAAAATTATTTATAAAAAAATCACAGGCGACCTAACAAAAATGATAGTGGACCTATCCTGACCGAACGTAGACCTATCGATTCAGGCCATATTGATTTCAAAAATCCTTCGATGGGGTGCTAAAATTGTGTCGGTGTGTATTTTTTGTGATTTCTAGCTAAGTTTTCAATTAATACCTGTTACTGTTATTGTGCACCATAAAGTAAGCTGTGCGTTATATTTCAAGCCTAAATTAACCTGAAAAAAGATCTTATTTATCGAGTTATTATCAATTTTATTTGACATTATGCCACTTTGCGATACTAGTGGCGTAAAATTTGCGCCACATTTTTTTGCGCTATGGTATAAAGGTGCATACACGTGGTTTGCAAAGCACTATCTATGCTGTGATTGATAAAAAATTGCAAGACTTACAAATCGTGTTTTTATTTGTACCTACCTACCTGACTATAACAAAAAATCTTAGGTTAAACAAAACTGTCCTACACTTCATAAAATGCTCGAAAATAATATTTATGTACTCAGTCAAAATAAAAACATCATTTAGGCACAACTTTACTATTTTGTGTTACCATTTGCGTCACTCTACGCCACTGACTTTCGAAAAATTGTGCGTCACCTTTGCGCTATTTGTGGCAAAATCTACGGCCTGACCCATATACGTCAAAATTAGTTCTCGAGACTCTCGCTAGTGGCGCTTCAAATGGACACAAAAAAATTGCTGTCAAACGCTTGGAACAGCTAGTTCAGTGGTATTATAGAGGTCAGTGACCTTAATCGATAGATTTACGTTCGGTCTACTATCATTTTTGTTAGGTCACCTGTAGCTTTTTTATAAATATTTTTTTTAAATTTTTGCAAATAAAAAATTGCAACTTAGCACCTCATTTAAACGGAAACTGATTAATCTTTATATTTCTACATTCATTATCGTTATTGTAGGTCAGTATCGGTCTTTATAGTTTTTGCTTTTATGACCCTGAAGTTAGCCAACATCCGACATTTTTAAAATTAAAAATTCCCAAACTATGAAAAAAAAATTTTTTTTGGATTTAAAAAAAAAATTCTCGTGTGTATTTTTACAAAATTCAGACAATTTTTTTTTAGTTTAGTTAAATAATAATTATCTGCGTCATAATTCAAAAATAAAATTTTAAATCATTTATTTCTAGGTTCTAAAGTGATACTTGAATTATTTATAATTGTTAATAAAAAAATTAAATGGATAATATACAAGCAAAAACTATAGAAACCAATACTGACCTAACGATAAAGAATGTAGAAATATAAAGATTAATCAGTTTCCGTTTAAATGAGGTGTGCTAAGTTGCAATTTTTTTTTGCAAAATTTAAAAAATATTTATTTAAAGCTACAGGTGACCTAACGAAAATAATAGTGGACCTATACATGCCGAACGTAGACCTATCGGTTAAGGTTATTTTGATTTCAAAAATCCTTCGATGGGGTGCTAAAAGTGTGCAGCTTAAGAGTTAGTCTATGATAATTAGCAATCTGTGTGTGGGTTTGTGGCACTGACTTCTATAATACCACTGTTGTCAACGTGCTTTTGTGGCTGCTCGATATTCGCCATTTTGGCGCTGTCGGACGTAGCGAGAGTTTGTGGTACTAAAACTAATGTTGTCAATATCAGCGAGCAAAATATCGATAACTTTTTATAATAAGTTTTTACAATCAATAAAACTGTTTCAAATAAAGATTTTTATTTTTATATTTTTATTAATCAATAACCTCATCATCATAATTACTACTTATGTTATATTAACAACGAAAATGCAAAATTACTTTACAGTAAACAAACACTTCTCGCTGTCATTTGCAATATAAGTCAAAATTAGTCCTCGGGACTCTCGCTAGTGGCGCTTCAAATGGACACAAAAAAATTGCTGTCAAACGCTTGGAACAGCCTGTCCAGTCACCAGTGGTACTTATTATCTTTATCTTTAGGGTATTATAGAGGTCAGTGGTTTGTGGCACTAATGTTTATTACTCAGAACAATAACTAAGCATAGAAGGCGCTGTACGACATTTGAAGTGTCATAGATAAGCTAGTGATATGACTATGCATAAGATAAGTACCAATATCGACTTCTTAGTTTATGGTATAAAAATATAACATCCAAAATTCATGCAAGCAAATGTCGAGTTTTTTAATAAAATGACAAATGGACATCAATAGTATTACGGGCGTGCGACATATCTAATTTTTTTTCTCTTGCGTTACGTGTGAACACGGTACGGGCACACAAAAAATGTCCTATATTTCTTGTGAGCCCTACCCAGTTAAAGTTATAAAATACAGTTAGTTTATGTAGTTAAAGAATATTTTTTTGTAGTTAAAGAAAGATAAACGGTCACATTTGCTTACTGAATACAGTGCACTGTATTTTATAATGTAACTAGTTCCTAATAATACTAAAGTACCCACTAGCTTCAATCGTATGTAAGCATATTTTTGATAAATTGTAATTGTTAATAATTATTCTTTGCTTATCAATTTAATTGATAAATTTCTATGATTATCCAACACATCATTATCGAATGGACGCATAGTATTATAAATTTATACGACAAAAGTGCGATGAACTAAGATAGAGACAAAACTCGAGACGGTGTCATAAAGGTATCCAAGGTAACCAAATTGAGGTTTGCTTTTTGAGTTTTTGCACAATTTGCATTTTGAGTAAACTACATCTGTGTTCTTCTTATGCTGTTATGAGTGTATAAGATAATAGAGACGACTATATTAGTTAAAATTAGCCTTCCTTCTATGCTTTTGTTATTATTCTGAGGTTTATTATTGATCTATGGTTTGAGGTTTCTTTTTAATTGTAGACAACTGACAAGTGACAAAGAATTGTAGAAAATGTAGATACTAGTCCATAGAGTATATTGCTACATAATACATATATAAATACTAGTCTATACGAGATCGGAGATATAATTTATGTTTATTGTTTATTATTCAAATTTCAACATTCTGCTGCCTATTATATTTATATTATTATATAAATATAATGTTTATTGTTAAAGATAAAGCTTTTATTAATATTTTTTCATAAATCCAGTAGCATTTTTTGTGAACATAAAAAATCTTTTCCTATTTGAAAATAATGGATTTACAAACATCTCATTTAGCGGCAGCTTTAATGTCTGGAAACAACACTTTTGCTTCCACACAACCAGAATTGGGTACTAGTACACCTGATAATATTTCTGAGGAAGCTAAGAAAGGAAACACAAATGAAAGTCAAAAGGAATCCACGTACGATGATAAAGAAGAGATTGCAAGTGGAGAAGAATTTTCAGATGAGGTATTTGATCATAAAATATTATTAGGGGGTTAACAGAATAATTTTCGATGTTTAATAAATAAAAACGTATGACTTGTAAGTTAATTTATTTTTATAATGAAGTGAATAAAATAATTGAAAATAATTATTTTACAGGAATCTGAAGCTCAGCCAGGAAGTAAGTCTATGCCTGGTAGAGGTGTAACTTTACAAATGCTTTTAGAAGACAAAATGTTGGAGCCTGGAACTGCTGCAATGACTATTGAATACTTGGTAATTATTATTTATAAATTATAAATTAATAATTATTATTTAATATTTATCATACAATAAAAAAATATTTAAGTTGTGTAAAAATTATTAAAAAAAAATAAAAGCTTTTCTTACATTTTTTTAGGGTCAGAAATTTGTGGGGGACCTACAAGCTGATGGTAAAATCAAGTCACATGAAACTGAAACAATCTTTTGTTCTCCTTCAGCATGGGCTATTCACTGTAAAAGAATTATTAACCCTGATAAGAGATCTGGTTGTGGATGGGCCTCTGTAAAGTATAGAGGCAAAAAACTTGATACAATTAAAGCAACATATCTGCGTAAAAAACAATTGCAAAGAGAAAATATGCATAGTGATGGTAATTATTCCCTATGAGATTAAATCACATAACAGCCATTCAACAATGTAATATTAAATTAATTTTGTGATATTAAACAGTTTTTAAATCATTTTTTATAGAAGAAACAGAAATGGAAGTGGAAAGTCCCCCAGAACCACCACCACAGAGAGTTGTAATGAAGCATAACACCGTTCCAAATAGAATGATGCAGCAGTATGTATTAAGATTATAATAAATTAATCTTTTAGGCATTTTTATTGATAATATTTAATTACCAATTTATAAATTGTAAAATAATGTTTAAAAGTTGACTTCATTGTTATTTAAAATAAATAACTCAAATTTTAGTGATGCAAATATGCTTATTGAAGCAGTGTCATTTTCATCAGCTGGAAAAGTACAACCTTTTTTGGTATCTGTAAGTTCGAATGCTCTACTTGTGCTTGATATTCATTGTCATTTAAAAAAGGAGGAGGTGTATGGTTATGTTGCTGGGACTTGGGATCTAAATAACCATAGTAAGTACATTACAACCATATGTTATATATATGTATTTTATTACAAACAAATGGGATACCATTATTTGATATTGTAAAAATGATAAAAATGTTTTGTAAGCTAATGTAAGGATTTAGAATTGGATCTGATTTTTGTAAAAATATTTAGGTTGTAAAAAAGAGATTAAGAGGTAAAAAAAGTTTTTAAAAAGCTTGATCATTAGTTTTAATTCTCGTTTCCTATCATTACATCACAATATGTGAACAGAAAAACAAAAAGGTTACATTTCATGAAAATTATTATATAATTAAATAAAAATGATGCAAATTGATACTGTTAGATAGTGAATATCTTAATTATTTAGCTTCTTTACAAATAAAAAAAAATTATTATATTTTTAAATGATCTAGAATTTTATGTGCTTTGATTTTGTAATATTACTGAAATAATAACATTTTTAGTGCCCTGTGAAAATTGCAATGAAATGGAATTAACCAACTTGTCAAGTATTTTTTTTTATTGTTGGGCAATACATTAACGCATAATATTACAAATGATTATGTGAGACTTAATGGCCAGAGAAGCCAGTTCTATGCATAAAAACCTAATAGACCTCCCCCATCTTAATGGTCCGTAGCAGAATTGCTTACATATTCAACCACAACACCACAACGGCAAGTCTGCCGAAGCAGACCACCGATGGGGTTGCTCTACAGTCCACTCTGCTATCAGAGAAGTACCGGAGAAACCAGCATGGCACACCCCCCACCAAAGTGGGCCACCTCCATGTGCGAGTCTTAGCCCCCACAACAACTCTATAGTTTAACCTAATCAGTTTTCACGTTAATAAATTTTAAATGATATTACAGATGTGATGATATCTCATACATTTCCTTGTTTAATAAGTAAAAATGATACAAGGCCAAGGGTGCTAGTTGAATTGGAAATACAAATGGAAATAGAGAAACTGGGACTTAGCTTACTGGGCTGGTATCATTCCCACCCAACAAATCCCGCAATGCCAAGCTTGAGGGACTGTGATAGTCAATTAGAATATCAAATTAAAATGCGAGGACCATCCGAAATATCATATATTCCTTGTATTGGAGTTATCTGCTGTAAGTATGAAACTTTTGTACTGTTAGAATCAATAGAAGTTTTGCATATCTTTGTGAAAACTAAGAAGTCATGCAATAAGCAGTTATACAGTCATCAGTTGTGATATTACTAATTGCTAGTTTTAGAATAAAATTAAACTACACAACTACACAAAAACACAACACAACAAAACACAACATACATAATTCTACAAAAAACAGAAATATAACATTTACTAATTAAATTATATTTTTGTAATAAGTATGAGAATTAATTTACATTCTCAATCCCCTATATATAATTCCGACGCAAGAAATTGGTATTATTTTGAAAGTCTATGAACTATTGCTTCTGTAGAGATTTTTATACTTTAATAAAAATAAAGAATAAGTTGAACAATTATCTCTTATTATTAAACAATTCTTAATTTCAGCGCCTTATAACCCTGAAAGTCCGGTTCTGGAATCTTCTTTGACTTTCTTCTGGGTAATGCCACCACCAGAGCAGAGGCCGACGGAATATCCACGCCCGTTGTTATTACAATACAATATGGTGCATGACAGCCACTTATCAACTCATGCTATGGAACAAATAAAAAAAAGCATTAAATATTATATTACATACGCAGATGATGCATTCGTTAATTTTAAGGAAAGTTTCAAGCCAGATATAATGTTTTTAGATAAATTAAAATGTACTTTAACACCAAAATTTCCTCGTGAACAAAGTGATGGGCTGTTATGGCATTTTATTAGGGATGAGTTAGGTTGTTCATCAGAAAATGATGATAAAATGGATCTAGATGCTTTACTGGCCGTTCCACAACCGATTCCAGCCTCTAAACCTAGTTCTTCAGTACCCAATTTCCCTTCAGTCAGTACATTGCAACAAATGGTCAGTAGGCCAGTTGGAGTGCCACCAATTAATGTCTCATCTGCAATAGGGTCAGTGTCACCCCATAAGTTTGACACGCCCCCATTAAATATCCCGGTGCTACCGAATTCTTCAAAGTCATCTAAATCAAGTACGCCATCTCTGCCAGCTTATCCGACCGGGTTGGATATGTTAACTAGCATGGCTTTAGGATTAGGGAATTCGAATATGCCTCTTTCCTTGGGAGCGACGGGCCTAGAAAGTTTAGCTGCTGCCAATAGTATGCTAACGGGTTTCAATGCTGGTCTTGGGTCATCCAGCTTAGCCGGCTTATCCTCCTCCAAACTACCCGACCTACCCTCATATGCCGCATCCTTACAAAACCTTTCAAACAATATGGTCTACGAAAAAACATCAACAAGTACATCGACCAGTTGTACAACATCTACTGCGCCCATACCAGCGAGTATTGCCTCGAATCTAATGATGAGTTCCGCAGATATAGCTAATGCTTTGTTTTCCGCTAGTAAATACTCTAGTGCAGGTATATTAGGGATTCCAGACCCGATGTCGAAGTCCACTCTAGCCGCAAATAACATGTTTTTATCACCATCTTTGATTAAAATGCAAGAGTCACTGATGAAACCCTTATCAAGTAGTAGCCCAATTTCTTCTAAAGTTGGTCTCGATCAGAACATAATGATGAAGAATCCACACGACTTATTGAAAGGTAGTAGCAGTAAAGATTATCTGCCACCAGATTTTGGCAGTATCGGTAAAGGAAAAGAAACCTTAGATACTATTAAACACCCTGAAGTAAGTACTTCTAAAAGTGAATCTTCAAAACCGGTATCAGAATCTCAGATCGAATATCCACAGATAAGCTCATCTCCTCATGTTGGAGGTGATCCATTTTTGAATCAAATGTTAGAGTTAACAAAGAAAACGACGTTGCCAGATTATGCAGCAGATTATAGTCAAAGTCGTAAAGTAAGTGACGAAGAGGTGCCTAAAATGTCTACTCCGCTATCATATTCGAGTGCTGCCAGTATTGCTGATACTATAGCCCAAGTTGCGATGGGAAATTTCTCCACAATGGGGGACGTGGTAGATTATAGCAAGAGTCAGGATTACAGTAGTTCAAAAAGTATGAATAACGACAGTGATAATTAATACTATTTATAGTTAAGTGAAGTGAAACGACAGTAGGTATTTAAGTTCAATTTGTATGTTGTGATATGCAAGTATTATTTTATATCATTTTTAGCGATATTATTATTATAATATTAAATCGAACACCTATATTTAATTTCTACATTATAATGTATGTGTAAAAATATATAAGTGTATTTACTATTTATATTTAATGCGCTAATCATTTAAACGATGAAAATTGAAATATACATGCCAATTGCTTCCTTGGTGATTACAATGTTTTTCAACATGTAAACATTTTTTCTAATTATCAAGCGAAAATTATAATTAATAAATAATGATACCGTATAATTTCAATAAAGACAAATAGTATAGACATTGTATTATATGATTAGCGTATTATTACTTCATATACGTACCTAGCCCTAGGTATGTATCGAAATATATATGATACCATTGTATGACGTATCATTTCCTCATCGGGGGGAGTCCCACAAGTTCAAGCTTACTAGTTTTACCTGTGGGATATAAAAATGCAGTAAAAAAAAAACGAATTAATATAAATACAAAATTTGCAAGAACTTATTATAATGGCGTGATAAGATTATACTAACGTTTCCTTAGAACAAAAAGAAATCACGGTCATCGATGATCAGAAAATATTGATAATTGATAATTCTTTGATAATTATTATAATGACGTTTCCGATAACGCAGTGCGTTAAAGATATTCGCCTTGTATTGTTGTGACAAATAAGTATAAGTGCGGATTGTTGTTTTATGATAATATATTCTGTGTTGTGAATAATTTTTACGATTATGGTGTCTCTTTGATTTATTTACCGGAATTTGAAAAGTAAGTCCTTTTCTTATTTATTTATATGGCAATGTGATTTTAGTTAGTCCAGAAATATTGTTTTTTTATTAACATTGTATGGACTATGGAGTGTTAGCTAATTGAGCTGATATTTTATTGAAATGTGTCAGCGCATGCGCAAAAGATAGTAAACATTTAAAATTTTGGTAGGTACATAGTGTCGGCCTGTCGAGGACTTCAAGATTCTCTTCTACTAATATAATATGTAAACAGTAGAATTACATGTTACACAATATTTTATACATTATTTACTGTCCGTTTTTTCTTTGCCATTTTGTTTTCAGGCGTAAAAATGTTTTAAAATAAATATTTACGTCACATATGTATGTGTTGTGTGTAAATTGGGCAAAATTACGTACATTACGATTGCTTTTATTGCGACATAGCATTTTACTTATTTGTTAGAATTTCACTAATTAATTAGGTTTAGTTAATATTTATACACGAAATAGATTAGATAATTCCTAAAATATGTCTGTGTGTGAAAGTATTTTTTTGTGTATATGAGATGTACAATGTACACACTCTTATGAATACTAGGCTATAAACATATATACATAGGCGTTTGATATATAGCCTGTAGGTATATTTTCATGATATTTCTATAATTTGAAGACTTATTAAACGTACTAAATGGCACAATATTATTAGGAAGACAAGCGTAATATCAATGCCCGATAATATAACATTTTAAAGTAATTTGTATATTTCTTTCATCTTTGTGACATTTAACAAAGTTTTTTTTAAATGATCTGTGGGATTTTAATATTTATGTGTGTAACCAATGATATTCTAATATGATATTAGTAATATCTCATTTACATTCAGTCCCTGCCACTGCCCCTCGCGCTGCCGGCGACAATTCCCTAAATACTGCTGCAGCAGGATCGAGAGGAGTGTGTGTTTACATACTGCCCTACCACTCACTTCGCTTTCAAGTTTCGGCAATGGCAGACGTCGAAATAATTACAGCGGCCGCGCTGTCTCTTTTTGCGATACATAATTATGTTCGATATTTAAAAAGATCCAGGCGCTTGGCGAGTACTGAGCGTCGGAGCAGAATGTAAACACGCACTGCCGCTCAAGCTGCCGGTCCTTTGACTTCCTCACAAAAAACCGCCATTTTGGGGAGCGCCGGGCAGCGCGAGCGGCAATGGCAGTGGCATGAGAAGTATCGTGTTTACACACTCGTCCTGCCCACTTCACTGCCCACTTCCCTGCTCACTACGGCTGAATGTAAATGCGGTATAACAAACAGATATGTTGTGAGCGCGCAATCGTGAAGACTCGAAAACGTCCTAATTAGGACGTATTGCCTTTAGTTTGTGTCACGCATGGCGACGAGTGGTACGCTGCTACAAAATTAAAAAAAATGCCATCCTATGTATTTAGGAAATGCACCAATTATGATACCAAAGTTAATAAAACACAAGGGATCTCATACCACATGTAAGAACGCAGTATACTTCGATTTATTAATATATTTCAATTATTTGCCTAATATTCTGATATGTCATCGGTCGCTAGACTAATGTTTGTTTACATTGACGCGCAATTGACAACACTCTTTTTTTCTTATTGATTTTATCGACTATCCCCTTTCTATCATTTTGACTTGTAGTGAAATGTACCTTGAATGAAAAGTGTGTATGTGTGCTGCGCGGAACGCTTTTTTCGGTTGTTTAGTGAGCGTATAACATATCTGTCTATTGGAATATCATTGTGTGTAACATTATCTTTAGGTGTAAAGACTGGATTTACTTTAATTTTTACATTATACATCTTGAGCGATTAAAAATTTAAAGAAAATAAAAAAAATCTTTTTTTTTTAATTTATATTTCATTAATAATATTTTATTACCTCTGTATTATTTCAACGATATTAGATTTTTACGAAAATCGAATTTTAATTGCTTTTGAATACTGATCTTTTTGTTATCTAATTTATGAAAGTATGTGTATTTCAATAGTTATAGTTTATAGATTGATTATTGCCATCGATTGATAAAAACGCATTTTCCCGAACTTTTTCCCCCGCAAAAAGGTAAGGTGTGGGATGTATCGTCGAGTTTGTTATCAGTCAAAGGCTTATTAAAACATGCAAGGCCAAGATACAAAACTGATAAATTAATTTTGAAACGGAAGTCGGAAACATGATAAAATTTAAACTTTAGTTATTTATCAATATTCGAATCTTAAAATTTGAAATTTTGTAATCGAAAAAAAGGTTGCTAGAAGCTTTTCAATATACCTATTGTTTGATTTCGATATATCGGCTTCACTCTCCTAGTTATGGATCCCTATCCCTATTTGTAAGTAGGCTAATTCTAGCTCTGATTAATATATAACACATTATGATAGTTCCATAATAACCTTCATACTTTACATACATTTATTACGTACATTGCAGAGAGCTAGATGGCTAAATCGACCGGATTTAAGGGGCTTGCAGATGAAGAAACTGACCAATCCGACACGGAGTTCAAACCGCTGTACGATGATATCGACGAATTAGAGTATGACAATGCATTTTCTATTAAATTTAAACTTAATTCTTAAGGACGACGCAAATTCTCACGATCTCTAAAATTTTCAAAGCTTTAAGTTGTTGAGTTGCGGGTTCGAGCCTCGCTGAAAATTTGCATGGACACTTTAGGCGTATTGTGTAGGTCAAGTATGAGACTCGAGATAATAGTATCTCGTATATAATAGAAATTTAATGGAAATAATATACAGAAGACAAGGAATAAAATGATATTTATAATTATATATTATTGACTGCTACAATAAAATGAATCATTTCAATTATTAAAATATCCAAAGGATCTTGAAATAGTGATTTAAATGAAAACAATCCATAAGTACTAGATAAGATATTATCTTACATGATAATGGCTTTCCGAAGAAGTTATGCGCCTCAGAATATTTAAATATAAACTAATGAAGTAGGTAATTGATTATTGATGTTTGTTTTTAGAATTTGACTGATCAGTATCTAGTTTTGTTATGGTCTAGTGGTTTTAGGCTTACGCCCCTTCGGGCTAAGAATTAAGAAGATATTGGGTAATTCTGTTAAAAAATGTCGATAATCATTTTAAAAGTTGACGATTATAATATATTATGTACTTCAATAATTTTATTTGCCTCGTGAACCATAATTAATGTATTTTGACGACACATTTGGCTCAGTTTGTACTGACTCTACAGGCAGTGCCAGCGGTGGCGGTTTCGAGGCATTCGTTTGTTGAGCACGAATGTTTTCACTCCTGTCATAGGTGTTTATATTTATAATATCTGATACCCGTAACACAAGCCTCGTAGCTTACCAAGGATCTAGATAGCGCTGTATGCGCGTATGTAATGATGTTCCACACAAGGTAATTTTGTGAGATTGAAAATCTATTTAAGCATATATTTTTACAGCCAAAGAACAGCACAAGAAACAAAAGGATGGAATCTGTTTCGGGAGATTCCGGCCAAGAAAGACAGTGGGTCTATGGCATCGACCAAATATATTGATTTCGGCGTGAAGACACTTAAAGCGTTGTCCTATTTCATAATATTTGGGATTGTACTAGGTGCTGCGGTTGTCTCCAAAGGATCTTTGCTATTCGCTAGTTCCCAGTTAAGAAAAGGACGTTTAATAAGTCATTGCAATAAAGCTTTAGGTATGTTGTCATATAACTTGTTGTACCTACCTATTTATAAGCGGTGGTTGGATTTCTTATTGGTAACTCAAAAAACTGATTTCGAGAGAGTACTTTAGTTGGTAGTAATCTCTAGTATCAAATTATTGTAGGTACTTTTTAAGAAAGTTAAGATTTATAAATGAAGAAGTATTATAAGTATTAAAGTTTAAATTAAAATATCGGTGTGTTATTTTGGGTGTTAGAATTGTAAACTTCTTCGCTAGTTCCGAAAAAACCAGTAAGGATATTATATCACCGCAGAATAATTTTGATAAAGGAAAAATAATTTAGTAAAACAATTATCTAATTAATAAGCATAATATTATTTTACTTACGTTTTAATATTTCTTCATCAGCATTAGACAAGCAGTTTGTAACCGTACACACTTTGGAAGAGCGTATAACATGGCTTTGGGCGTTGCTATTGATGTTCAGCGCTCCAGAGCTGGGACTGTTTCTAAGAAGTGCAAGGATGTGTTTCTTTAGGACAGTGAGAAAACCTACAATAGATATTTTTCTTCTGGTAAGAATATTCATTAATTTTTCGAATTTTCTTGATCGCTTGAGCCCATATTATATGTATATTTGCATATGAAAAATGCAATGCTCTGAATAGCTTCGAAGAAACGATGGTGGGATGGAAATGGAGTCACACTGGAGATAAAAATTACAACAAAACTCAAAAAAATCGATAGCTTTTTCTTACATATGGCTAATAAGTCGATCTAATCTAATCATTTTTTTTCATTATCTTCATATCTCTAGTCATCATCATGTAAACACATTGAACTTTAGAAAATTCGAAAAATACGGTATCGGGCACTAGAATATCTTCTAAATACGTAAAGTTGACAGACAGTATGTCCAACTCGTAAGCTTTCCCTTATTGAGTCAAAAATCTATTTCAGGCATTCGCGATAGAAACGCTGCAAGCAATAGGAACGGCCTTGTTACTATTATTCATATTGCCAGAATTGGATGTAGTGAAGGGTGCTATGCTGATGAACGCAATGTGCATAGTACCAGGCATACTTAATGCGATAGCACGAGACCGCAATGAGTCTCAATACATACTGAAGTTGATATTAGACGTCTTAGGGATTTCCGCGCAAGCGACAGCATTCGTTGTGTGGCCATTGTTAGATGGCACGCCGGCTTTATGGTGCATCCCTTTTGCCTGTTTACTTATATCGCTTGGCTGGTGGGAAAACTTTGTGGGGCATATCAGAAGGCATACATCAGGTATTATATTTCGATCTTATTTAATACTCGTACATTTTTTTTAATTTGGTTCCACTGAAACTGTCAGGAGATCGACTCGACTAGAGATAACTGTAAGTTCGCTTTATTTTAGGAGCAAGTATATAATTATTAATAAATAAATAATATTCATAGAATACTACATAGAATGAAATTATGATTGTAAATAGGTATGTATTATATTTTTTCAGCGTCACTGACTTACCTTTGTGAAGTCCGAGATGAAATCAAGGCTTGCCGATATTATACACAAATATTCCTAACGGTTTGGAAAATCATGGTATTTATGGCTTGTATCTTAGTTGCCTTAAAACTTCAAAACGATGACCCGTTTACGTTCTTTACTAAAGCGAGTGAAGCTTTCGCAGAGCGTTCATATAAAGTATATGAGGTAAATATCTTATTCAATGCCTTACATTTAGTTATTCTAATTATTAATGTTATTTAGTTCTTTTAAATCAATTTATTTAAGTGGTAAAACATAATATGTTCTTTTTTTCTAAAATAAACACATTATTTATTAAATTTAAATGTTACCCAAATTACAAATTATACCAATCAAAATTATTTAATTTACATTCTCAAAATATACTTAAGATGACAAGACCAAGAAGAAAACTTTGGAATTGGCGATTCTAGTGTGGATCAACAGAATTAATTTGAAAACTATTTACAGGTGCAAGTAATACTCGAAAGTCTTTACGAAGATGTCATAGATTTTGCCAAATCAGACAGTCAGTTCGAGCTTCCCGTGCACTGGACTACTGCCCTTTGGGTCGCTTTGATCCAAGCAGTTTCATCATATTTTTGTCTGTGGGGATCTAAATTCGCTTGTAGAATATTAATTCAAAAATTCAGTTTCACTTTCCCCTTGAGCCTCGTAGGACCGGTCTGCGTGAATCTATTGATTTTATTCTGTGGCATGAGGAATGCTGATCCTTGCGCTTTCCGCTATATTATACCGGACTATGTATTCTTTGATATTCCACCAGGTGGGTACTAATAGATAATATGGATTCTTATTAATTTTTGTCATAATGTGTGATGTATATAGATCTTGTTTAATACACACTTACATAGAATTTAGAATTTATGTATGTGTGTACATAATGCTTTTCGCATGTCTTAAACATAATAATAATAATGTTCTCCGACCGATTACGGCCATGGCGGCCAATCTCATTGAGACTAGCCAACTACGCAGGAGATATTATAGTGCACAAGTGTATGCGCAGACACAAGTGCACTCTCTGTTCCTATCACTCTCATACTCCAGTGGGACGACTGCTCGACACGACCAGTGAGTGTTAAGACTTAAGGCGCAGGACCGACGGCTTTACGTGCTCTCCGAGGCACGGGGGTGACACACCGCCAACTTCCCATTCCGGGCTATTGCTGAGACTTACTAAACAGAAAGACTCAATAATTAAACTTGGCGCGACCCGGGACTCGAACCCAGGACCTCTCGATGTATTGCCGTACATGCTAGCCACTACACCACCGAAGCAGTCTTAAACAAATACGATGATTACAATTGAACAGTACGAGACCCATTCAAAAATTAGCAATCCTTTTTATATATTATGTACATTTACATATTTCATTTTTCAGTGTATTTCTTAAAAGATTATATAGGCCATGAAATGGCCTGGATATGGTTGTTGTGGCTGGTGTCTCAATCCTGGATAACTTTGCATACTTGGTTCCCGAGATGTGAGAGATTGGCTGCTACGGACAAACTGTTCATAAAACCCTGGTATAATGGCGCTTTAGTCGACCAGTCACTCTTAATGTATAGGAGCAAGGATGAAGATGAAATATTATACGATGTAAGGTTTGACCGAGGGGTTGTTTTATTACCCCATATTGTGTACTTTCATGTATGTAATGGAATGGGGGGACGGGGGGGGGGGGTTGCTTTAATGTACACTTTGTGTGTCTGGGGGGATGTTTGGACAGTTCTTATAAATCCTTATAATAGTTCCTTAAAAATCATTTATAAAAATCCAGGCTAACATTATACGAAAAGCTACAGCATTTTTGGGAGCTTTAAGACGTCTGGCAGTATTGATTATTATTTTTAACTATATTCTCTAAAACATACTTAAAAATCAGCACTGTAGCCTTGTTGTTGAAAAGTGAATACTATTGTTACTTAAATTTAGCCAATGCTAAATTTAAGTAAAATAGTATAATAGCAGGTACATTCTAAGTACATACTTAAAATACTTAATTCCATACATTTGGTTACTGAGAAAATAAGTAAGGTCTGGTTGCCCTGGGATTTTGAACTATTGCTGTCTGAATGTCATTGTAAATGATTACATGTATTTGTTTAGGAATTAAGGGACTATGACGATGCTGATAAATTATCAAATTCGAAAAATGATCACATTATAACCGACGTGAGGCCTTCAGACTCGATTACTAGGTGAGTTGCTATTTTTTTACACTTTTAGTATTAAAATGTTGTAACATATAAGATTGTACACACAATATACTATATAGAAAGGTTTCAATGCTTTTTTTTGTTGCAATTCGTTTCTAAATATAAATATAACGGATTATTATAAAATTTTTGTTAGTTTTGGGCATTGCTAAAAAATTGACGGCTCGTTTGGCTCAATTTGTAGTGACACTACTTGCTATGCCAGCGTTTGCGGGTTCGAGTTCCGCTTGGGGCATTCATTTGTTGAGCACGAATATTTGTACTCAACTCATGTGTGTTTATATTTATAATATGTATGTATTTAAAGTTATATATGTGTAGTGTATCAACTATGTGGTATCCGTAACACACACCTCGTAGCTTACCACGGAACTAGATGGCGCTTAGTGTAAGAATGACCCAATATATTGATTATTATTATTAGTGCCGGACAGTGACGCTTTAGGATATATGTATGTATAGATGTATGTATAGCGACTAGGACAACTATAATTATTAGTAAAGTCGTCATAATTCACAGGATCTATCTTTGTGCAACGATGTGGCACGAAACGAAAGAGGAAATGATAGAGTTCTTGAAGTCGATCTTTAGAATGGATGAAGACCAGAGCGCTCGTAGAGTCGCTCAGAAGTACCTGGGAATTATCGATCCAGATTACTACGAGCTTGAAGGTAATCAGTAATATTATAAAGCTGAAGAGTATGTTTTTTTGTAAATGTAAGTGTCATATTTTAATCTTGCATATTTAGCAAGAAAGGTCATCGAATATTTCTAGAGAATAGAGCAATAGTTCAGTACGTTGTCTACATGTGTATCTTTTTTGTAATTATTTATTCTGATTGTGGAATACCTGTAACAAGTGACTGATATGTTATTATTTCGTATTTATGAATATATTACATATTGTTTGGTGTTCCTAATCATCAAACCCTAAAACATGACTGCTGTAAAATATTCGAAACGTCGGGAATTAAAAATTAAAATAAATCCACGAACAAATCCGAAAAGATATGTCAAATACTCCCAAAAATTGTATAGTATGTAAAATTTTTACGTTGAAACGTTTCCAGCGCATATTTTCATGGACGACTCCTTTGAAATATCAGACCATAGTGCAGAGGACTCACAAGTGAACCGTTTCGTGAAATGTCTCGTCGATACTATAGATGAAGCGGCGTCAGAGGTTCATCTAACTAATGTTAGACTACGACCTCCCAAAAAATATCCCACCCCGTATGGAGGTAGATTGGTATGGTCTTTACCCGGCAAGAACAAAATGATATGCCATTTGAAGGATAAATCGAAAATAAGACACAGGAAGAGATGGTCTCAGGTGAGTTGGATGACTAAATATATGTAATTAAGCACATAATTATAATCTAGTAGCGACTCATTTTATTTTTACTAGGGACTTACTGCTTTGGGTTCATCCATAGTGAAAAACAAAATGTATGTTATGGGAACTGTACATTTTTCTGGGATAAAATTAATATTACAGATTATAATCCATCTCTGTGCCAAATTTCATCCACATCCGTTCAGCTATTCTGGTGTGAAAGAGATAAAAAATATGTTGGGACATATGTTGGGTCGTTTGTTACGTGTGATACCAGATAGTTAATAAACTACACGTACGCGGTACGAGTATATAACTTTAACCACAAACAAATATCAAATATATATGTCCGTAACTGGAATACAAACATTCATGCTCATCATGAATGAAACCAGCGGGACTCCTCATCATGTCATTGGTGATGGAAGTATTTAATTATTATTTTATTTTTTGTATGCGAATTACATTTTTGTTTTCGTAATTAACGGTTTCATGACCATAAAGGCGGAAGCTCTAATGATGGACTGCTGCTGCGATCACGCAACCATTTATATTGTTTATTGATTTATTTATTTATTCGTATTTTTGCTGATAAGGATATGAAAGTTTTGCATAATAAATAATAAAATTATTAATTAATATAGTATACGTTTTTTGCGCCATGATAATATTGCTTTACATTAAGTTTACAAGCCATGATATCGATTAGATTTTTGTGTACTATTCCCCGTCCCGTGTCCCGAATAATCGGTTATCATTATACTAAATGTCATCAAAATCGGTCTATTGGTTTTAAAATAACGCGAGTCAAATGCGGGTATAGACAGACAGGTAGGTACCAGTGGCGAAGGGTGAAATTTTAGCAGAGGTAAGCTGTCCAAAAAAATGACAAAAACTAAATAAATACATGCGATGCAAAAGTACCTACAGGTACTAGTACCTCGTAAGTATCCGTTATGTTGTAGTGAAGATTTTTTTTCGTAATAATTAAAAAGTAAAAAAGTGTTCATAAAGTCTTATGTCATTGTTTATTTTTTTAATTTATGTAAAGTTATAGCAAAATAGTCAATATATTTAATATTTACTAAAATAATATAAAAATATTAATGACGCCATCTATGAGAAATCATTACGCATCATTTAAAAAGTGAAAGTACGGCGATTTGATTTAAAGCCGCATTATTTTATTTTGTATTCATTATAAATATTTCAACCTAAACATAATTTAGTGAGATTTAAATATTCGTTTTTCCCTTCTGTTAATTTTACATTAATATATTAAATCATTATTTTAATAAATATCGCCATCTAGCATTGAGTTATTATTACTACGTAAACTCAATGCCATCTAGTGACAAGTGTTTGAAAAACTTCGTAGTTCGTTTGCTATCTTATTGAAGAGATTGATTTATTTTTTATTTATCAAAGTTAAATTAAAATTTTGAAATATGAAGATGATTTTACTGGTTTTAAAATTTAATTACAATATCCTACAGCATTACTTGATATTTCCTTCCAGTCCGAATAAACTGTTTAAGCTAATACGCGTAAAATAATTTTGTCAAGGAAACGCATATAAAACAACTTAAAAAATTTTCACTGCAACATAAATGAAAACAAACACAATATTTTTCTAATTTAGCACTTACACACAATTTCAATAGCAAGTTTTATTACAAATTACTTGACTTATGCAAGTTTCGAAAACAAAGTTGCATACAATCCAACTTCAATAAAATACGCAAATTTAATAATGGCTTATAGAACTCACCGTAATTAAAACATATATGAACCATACACTATACAGACTCAACACAAAATATCAATATTAGTTATTACGCTAAAATCGAGTAAAAACTCAATAAAACGAAAGAAAAACACAAATAATGCACTAAGCACTTGTAAACAGAATCGCCATCGGCCATATTAATTTGTTTATATACTTGTCGCTTGTCATTGGTCAATCATGGTGACGTTTTGTACTTTCCACCAATCACATGCAAAATAAGCTGCTCGGGAGCGTCTTAACCGCGACCAAAAATCTGAACTTAATTATGAATGAAATCACTTGAAAATGTTCCAATACAAAGTATGAATGAAACACGATTCGTATGGAAAAGGTAAGCCGAATTACTACGTCTTACCGCGGCATTTCTATGAAAGCGCATTTTAGCAAAGTATACATTTTTGTTGATTTTGACTTATTGTAGGCGTTATGTTATTTTTAAAAAAGGATTATTACTATAAATTATTATTTTAATTAGTAATCATGTAAATTTAAAAAATAAATATTATGTAGAATAATTAAAACTTTATTGGATTTTTAAAAGGTAAGACGGTGGGAATCGTCTTGTATGGACCCTTCGCCACTAGTAGGTACACAAAAATTGTAAAAACTATAGATTCGCCCTTGTATCGATATTAATTTTTATAAGATTTTAAGGAAAATGCTGAATGTTTAAATTCGACTCAATTTTATTACAGATAAAGGTAGCATAGTTTTCTATTTATTAAATTTATATTTGGTGTCGACATTGCTACTAAATATCAATATTAGAATTCTGCATTACTAACAAGTTCTAAATATACATGTACCTAATACAAATCCGTGTAAATAACACCAAACATGTGTTAAACGATAAGCAATCTATTGTCATGAATAGGTACTTCACCTTCACCTTAATACTATGATATAGTTGTGTCTTCCTGCGTAATTAATTGGTATGGAATGAAAGATGGCGTTACTTTTTCTTTTGGCTTCAATAGCAAACAGCTTAAATTACAGCTGGAAAATAGACAAAATTAGAGCTGTTTATTTTATATGGAAATCACTAACATATGTGGCGAAACATACAAAGGAGGTTATATGTTATTGTTTCGCCAGCTTTAAAAAGATAAGCAAACTGAATGTCATTATTATATATTTTTTGGATTGTCAGAGAGACATGATATGTTACGGTATTAAAATATTGTAAATATTTAGTTGGAGTTTATTTTCCTCTTAGACTCCAAATTGGTGACCCCGAACGTGTAATTATCGTTTATTCGACGATTTTACGTTGAAAAGCATATGTAACAGTTTACATACTTGAATTTCGCTATTTCTTCGTCACTCATACCTATTACCTGGAAGGTTTCATAGTAATAAGTGTTTTGAGAAAATAATAGAAGATTTCTTATTAGAGAAGAACATACTTGTAAAACATTTCTTCATATGTGAATTTTATTATAACATTTTTTTTTCTACAACTAAATGTCAAGTCTTCGAGTGAATGACAAATCGCCATTGTATAAAATTATCGCCCTTAAGATTTTTTTGCGATAAATCTACAGACGATGGATTAGTTATTTTCTGCAAGGAACTGCAACTGGAGTGACTAAAAAGTTTTTTTTAACGAAATAATAACTATAGTTGTGGTTAACTGTTAGTGTGTGTGTATTCAAAACAATTTCTAAGTAATTATTGTTATATAGGTATTTCAATACATATTGCAATATTATTTTTAACTACCTGACTTATAAAGGTATAATAATCTAAAATTTCTTTTTCCGTCATATTGTACAATATTATTATTATTATTTACAACGTTTTTTTTTACGTAGGTTAATTTGACATTGTTCCGTCTTATTCAAACTCATTTTGTCAATTATTTTTTTATTTATGATTTAGATTTTTGATTTTTTTGTTAATATTTCAGGTCGTCCAGACTGTGTGGTTCATCCTAATTGCATTAATTTCAACACAACAACACATTTTTTATTCTTAACAAAATAATGATATCTCACGATCTTGAAAATCAGTTGAAGGCACTTAGGGCAGAAAACACTTCATTACACGAACAATTATTACAAACACTTCCAGGTATTTCTACAGAGTCTAATCAGGCATTTGTAAATAAGGTTGCTGTTAAATTACCGCCATTTTGGCCAGACAAGCCAGCCATTTGGTTCGCCCAGACAGAAGCACAGTTCGAAATATCAGGTATAGTTTGTGACAACACGAAATATAATTACATTATTGCACAGCTTGATCAACGAATTGCTGGAGAAATAGAAGATATTATCACTATTCCTCCCAAAATTGATAAGTATGCTACAGTTAAGAGAGAGCTGATTCGCCGACTGTCGGTTACAGAAGATCAAAAACTTCGTTTGTTATTAGCCGATGAAGAGCTTGGTGATCGTAAACCAACCCAATTACTAAGACATTTTCGCTCATTAGCAGGTTCAGTTATGAATGAGGAGACCATCCTGCGGCATTTGTGGTTACGACGCTTGCCTCAGAGTGTACAAGCCATTTTAGCAACTCGCTCAGATCTTGATTTAAATACAACTGCTGAAGTGGCTGATAAAATTATTGAATTATCCTCGGCAGTAAGTGTTAACTCTGCATCAGCGTCTGTAAATGCCTTATCCGATCAATTTTTTAAAAAGATAGATGAACTTAATGATCAGGTGGCTGCTCTTACGGCCAGGACTCGAGAGAATTTATCGTCAAGGAACTCTTCAGACAAAATTCGGTCTCGTTCTTCAACTAATTCAAAAAGATGTTGGTATCACTGGAAATTTGGGGCAAAAGCAACTAAATGTATAACTCCTTGTAGTTGGCATAAGGGAAACGAAAGCAGCAGTCAGTAGAGGCGGCTTCTGACTGCTTGCCAAATGGTCGCCGCCTTTTTGTCACGGATCAATTAACCAAGAAAAGCTTTCTTATTGATACTGGGTCTGATCTATGTTGTTTCCCTCATCGCTGGCACCATTAGCGGCACTTCAATTAAAACTTTCGGTACTATTAGGTTAAGGCTTGATTTTGGATTGCGCCGTGATTTTGTATGGCAGTTTGTCGTTGCGGATGTTAACACTGCTATAATAGGTTCTGATTTTTTAGCATATTACAAGCTTTTGCCGGATTGTTACGGCAAGAAGCTTGTTGATGGAACCACTGGGCGTTTTAGTGTTGCATCTACTGCTGTAACTGATCAATGCAGTATAAAAGTTATCGTTTCAGGTAACTCAAGCTACGCACACGTGCTTGCTGAGTTTCCTGATGTCTCAAAACCACCAGGGCTTCCTAGAATCATAAAACACAATACAGTTCATTTCATCAAAACAACCGACGGCCCTCCAGTATCTTGTCGCCCACGCCGGTTAGCTCCTCAAAAACTCATGTCTGCAAAGCGTGAATTCGAGGATATGGTAAAATGTGGCACCGCAAGGCCATCGAAAAGTTCATGGTCGTCACCTTTACATTTAACTCCAAAAAAGGACAACACATGGCGTCCTTGCGGTGATTATCGTGCGTTGAATGCTAGGACTATCCCTGATCGATATCCTGTTCGTCACATTAATGATTTTGCACATAATCTACGAGGGGCGAAAATTTTTAGTACCATCGATTTAGTTAAGGCCTACCATCAGATTCCCGTATTTAAAGAGGATATCGCAAAGACAGCCATTATCACTCCTTTTGGCCTCTTTGAATTCCCCTTCATGACATTCGGGCTACGCAATGCTGGTCAGACCTTTCAACGATTCATTGATGAAGTTACTCGAGGTTTAGATTTTTGTTTTCCTTATGTGGATGATATTCTCGTCTACTCTAAGGACGAGACCACCCACAAGGAGCATTTACGTATTCTCTTTAGGCGTCTTCAAGAATACGGTGTAGTTATTAATTCAGCAAAATGTGTTTTCGGTGCGAGCGAGGTTGTTTTCTTAGGTTTTCTAATTAATGCTGAAGGTACAAAGCCTCCTCAGGAGCGGATTCAAGGTCTTTTAGATTATCCTCCCCCACAAACTGTTCAAGGTATGCGCAGATTTTTAGGCATGTTAAATTATTACCGTCGTTTTATTCCTCAAGCCGCCCAGTTTCAAGCGCCACTTATAGAAGCTTTAGTCGCTACTAATAGTAAAGGTTCAAAACCTTTCCCCTGGTCGCCTGAACTATTAGAGAAATTTGAATCATGTAAAAAGAGCCTTTGCAACGTAACTTTATTGCAACATCCAGCAAACGACGTTCCTATTGGGTTATTTACTGATACATCTAGTGTTCACATTGGATCTTGTCTTCAACAGTTCGTTAATGGAAATTGGCATCCTTTAGCATTTTTCAGTAAAAAATTAACTCCCCAACAATCACAATGGCCGGCCTATTACCGCGAACTTTTGGCTGTTTATGAGAGCGTACAGCATTTCCGTTATATATTAGAAACTCAGCATGTTACTATTTTTACTGACCATAAGCCTTTGCTCTATGCATTTGTTCAACGCCGTGAAAAGCTTCCGCCTCCACAGCTTAATCAATTATCTTTCATAAGCCAATTCACGACCGATATTCAATACATAAAAGGTGATGACAACGTAGTGGCAGACGCCATGTCTCGCATTGAGGCGATTTCTATGGAACCTGATTACCAAGAGCTAGCAAAATCTCAGGAGAGTGATCCAGAGCTGCTAATGTTGCAAGAAAAAGGTTCTAGCCTTCGGTTAGAAAAAGTAAGTATCCCTGGAACTAACATTCAGTTAATCTGTGATGTTTCAATTGGAAAACCACGTCCTTTCGTGACGGTTAATTTTCGCCGGGCGATATTTGAAAGACTGCATAATTTGAGTCATCCTGGCGCTCGAGCAACTACTCGTTTAGTAACGGATCGGTTTGTTTGGCCGTCTGTGAGGAAAGATTGCCGTGCTTGGTCACGCGCTTGTCAGGCATGTCAGCGCTGCAAGGTAACCAGACACAATTATCCTCCCCTAGGCAATTTCGATGTACCAACTGGTCGTTTTATGCATGTGCATATTGATATTATTGGGCCTCTTCCAATATGTGGAGATTATCGTTATTGCCTGACAGCAATTGATCGTGTTACTAGATGGCCAGAAGTTTGGCCTATGCGCTCTATAACAGCAGAGGAAGTATGCGACACCTTCATAAGAGAATGGGTCTCTCGTTTTGGTGTTCCTTCTGTAATCACCACAGATCAAGGTGCACAGTTTGAATCTGACATTTTTCGCAAATTGATGCATAATTTCGCTATTAAACGTAATAGAACTACTTCTTATCATCCTAGTGCCAATGGGATGATTGAAAGAGTTCATAGACAGCTAAAAGCTGCCTTAATGTGTCATCAGGGATCCTGGTTACGAGCTTTACCATTTGTGCTTTTAGGTATGCGTACAGCTATTAAGGAGGACTTAAAATGTACAGCAGCCGAATTGCTTTACGGTGAACCCCTTCGTTTACCTGGAGAGATCCTCGCACCAGCAGCTTTAGAGTATTATGAAGATCAGCCTCATTTTATTTCACAGCTTCGTGACAAAATGTTTAAGCTTCGTCCTATACCTGCATCTAGTCATGCAAATCCTAGAATTTTTGTTTTCAAAGACCTTAAAACAGCAAGCCACGTTTATTTACGAGACGATTCAATTCGTCGACCTCTTCAACCACCATATACTGGACCATACCAAATTATTGACAGGGCTGCAGATGGTAAAACAATCACGATTGCCATTAGGAATAAAAATGTAGTAGTGAGTGTAGATAGAGTAAAACCAGCATTTGTAGAACATTTTCATCAGGAAACAAATTACCGAACATCACTGCCATCTACACCTCCCACTATCACACGTACACCATCTTTACAGGGTAATAGTCCTGGTGTTTTACATCGTAAGCAATATACCACACGGTCTGGCAGACGTGTTAAATTTAGATTTTAGTTTTTTTTAGATTCTATTTTATTTTACTCCGTGGGGGGGTGATGTGGCGAAACATACAAAGGAGGTTATATGTTATTGTTTCGCCAGCTTTAAAAAGATAAGCAAACTGAATGTCATTATTATATATTTTTTGGATTGTCAGAGGGACATGATATGTTACGGTATTAAAATATTGTAAATATTTAGTTGGAGTTTATTTTCCTCTTAGACTCCAAACATATTCTGTTAAAGATTTATACATACACTAGCAATTCCCGCGGCTCCGCGCGCGCCCGAGGGATGAAAATTTAGGGTTATAAGAATTTTTTAATGCCAAATCATAACAAAGTCAAAATAAAAATTTGGTCTAAAAATAGAAAAAAAATATCTGGGGAGGGCCACCCTTACCACCTAGGGGAATAAAAAATAGCCTACGAACTATTCTCAGACCTACCAAATATACACTAAAAATTTTATGAAAATAGGTCAAGCCGTTTCGGAGGAGTTCGATAACAAATACTGTGACACGAGATTTTTAATATTTTTAAGTAGGTATTAGGTGCAATGATTTCAAAATGACTTCTGTGTTTTATAAGCTATACTTGTTACTGATAATATTTTATAGCAGTTCAGTAGCTCTTAATTACCTATATCTAATATTATGTACGTTACATAAAGTAGGCATTATGAAAAAGTAAAGTTATGTAGTGAGCATATTATTTTAAATCGATATCTACCGGAAAATCTAGTGTATAATAAAAATATATTAGAATGAGTTACTGCAGGAAACGCAAGGCTCAGTTACTGTGTGAGGGACGTAGATATTCTTAGAGGTCAATGAACTATTATAGTTTGGAAAATAAATAAAATATTATTGTTTAAGGTCATGTACATGTACTACTTTCTCGGACATCGTTTAATGGACCTACCCTTATCCGTCGATCGTAAAGAAGTAATGGCAGAGAACACTTACTTACTCGCTCTAGATGGCGACATTGATTTCAAGCCAAGTGCTGTAACGATGCTTGTTGATCTCATGAAGAAAGACAAAAATTTGGGTGCGGCGTGCGGTAGAGTTCATCCTGTCGGCTCAGGTCAGTATTACACATTTTTGTACCTACATGTGAGAACATCAGAAGGGCAGAAAAACGATCTATAATTGGACGTAGTTATGCAAAATTGATCGAAACAGAAAAACTTACTTTTGGTAAAATACGAGTTTTAGTAAAATTGGTATATTAAAATAACATGATCGTAGTTTTTTTTTAATTCCTCTTAAATACTGGGTATTGTTATCTACTTCCTAAAAAAATATATATGTAGTTGCGATTTTTGACAATAACTTAAAAAACATTTTTTTGGGATGTATCCATTTTGCATAACTACGTCCAATTAACAATCAATCTGTACATTGAGATCAATTTTGATGCCATCCCCGTCCTATAAAGAAATAATCGAAGTAAATTAAAAATAACAACGCGCCTTCATATAATGACGAAACAAATTATGAAATACTCCCCAACCCCACCAAAAATGTTACGTAATGGAATTAGCCAAAATATAAAATTACCTAAAGATGTGACATTATCACTATACCTACAGCTGTAGTGGTAGATCTTTTTAGCGGAGTAATGATCGATCAATTTGCATTGATTTCAGTGAGGCGGTAATAGATATTATAATAGACCTTAAAATTAGTTAATTGAATTAAATTTAATTGTTAATGTGGTATAATAATACAGCTAGAGCCCTTTCGATGCTAATAAAGCGAATGTCAACGTTAGTATTTTATATATATTTTAGATAAATTATAAATCTGTTTTATAATATAATCTAGGCTCCATATATTATGGACTTTGTTATAATGTCGCTGACAATGTTTTTATCAATTTCGGGAACTCATAAAGTGTCTTTAAACTGTTTACAATTGAATTACGATGATGAGATATTCTAGAAGAGACTGATAAAAGTCAATAAATATAAAAGATTATTTTTGATTATTATGTTTATTCTATATACTGTGAATTAAATACTTAATACTTATAATGAAAACTTAAATCGAAATTCGGCTAATTCTATTTATGTACACTTTTCAGGGGGCAATGTATAACGTAAAACAGTGTTATGTATACAAAACAGTGGTACCTCTTTTCTTTATTATTTATTATTAAATAAAACTTGTAGTGTTCTATAATTATCTGCTAACTGGCTCAGTGGTGCAGCAACTAGCATGTGCAGTACATCTGAAATTCTAGGTGCAAGTCTTAGGTCAGGTTAACCTGCAACCGGCACCTGATATCCCAACAGCATGGGCGTACCCAGCTTTTGGCCTAGGGGGGGGGCAAATCTGAAATTTATTAAACCGGCCCCGCACTTGTTTTACTCTACATACTACACAAAAACAATACACGCAACATTAGGTGTATATATTATTATTATTATGCTGGTCACTTATTCTTCTTCCGAAAAGGGCACCAACCATCCCGAGGTGGTGTTGAATTTTTAATCCATAAGTCACTCAAAAAAAAGTAAGTCGTAGAGATTGTAGTGTGTCGGCAAGGGTAGCGTACCTTGTATTGAAAATAACCGAAAGATACTTCTTGAAGGTTATAAAAGTGTATGCTTCTACGTCTACACATTCTGACGACGAAGTCGAAGCCATGTACGAAGACATAGCTAAGGCTATGTCTCGCACCAAACACCTACTACACTGTTGTTATGGGTGACTTCAATGCCAAAGTGGGAGTACTAGAAGATGGCGAATCGAGGGTTGGATCATTTGGTTATGGACTGAGGAACCATCGAGGGCAAATGTTAGTAAACTTCCTCGAGGCCCAGGGGCTTTTTCTGATGAACTCATTTTTCCAGAAAAAGCCTCAAAGGAAGTGGACCTGGCAAAGCCCCGATAATACTACAAAGAACGAGATCAACTTCATTATATCCAACAAGCGCTACATATTCAGGGATGTCTCAGTGATTAAAAGGGTTAAAACCGGCAGTAATCACCGTCTTGTAAGGGGAACCCTGAATAGGAACATCAAAATTGAACGTGCGCGGCAAATGAAGTCGACTCTTAGACCTACACCACTCCAGATGAAAGCTGGCTGCGAAAGCTTCCAGCTAGAACTAAAGAACCGATTCGCCATGTTGGAAACCACTCAGGATATCGATGACACCACCAATAGTCTGATGCGTGTGATCCGTGAGGTTTCGACAATTACATTTTCGACCTAAGAGAGATAGACAAAAGTCGAAACTCTCAAGCGAGACTCTGAACGAGATGGCGAAGCAACGCGAGGCTGTAAATACCACTCAGTCTAAGCGTCAGGTACTAGACAGGTATGTGAGAAACCTAATAAGGCGTGATCTAAGACGAGCGAATACCCGAAGTATTGAAGATGCTATTGCACTCAATAGGGGCTCGAAAGTCTTTGCCAACTCTCACAATTCCCGTTGTCACCTGACAAAGCTTAGAACCGCACAAGGTACAACCGTCTCCTCCAAATCAGAGATTCTCGCTGATGTCGAAAGATTCTACGGGGATCTTTACTCCTCACATACACTTCCACCTGAGTCCCACCACGTGGAGGATCCACGAGCCAGACTTGTACGCCACCAAACAGATGAGCTTCCCGACATCGACGTGGGCGAGATTAGGATAGCTCTTGGACAACTAGGAAACAACAGAGCTCCGGGTGAGGATGGAATTACCGCAGAGCTCCTCAGAGCGGCGGGAACACAGGTTCTATCAGAGCTCTCAAATCTCTTTAATTCTGTCCTTCACCATGGCACTACACCGGAGGCATGGAGTAGGAGCTTAGTGGTATTGTTCTTTAAGAAGGGGGATAAAGCCCATTTAAGGAACTACCAACCTATGTCTCTTCTGAGCCATGTGTATAAGTTGTTTTCAAGAGTTATCACGAACCGTCTCGCCCAAAAATTCAATGACTTCCAGCCTGTGGAGCAGGCTGGGTTTCGAAAAGGCTTCAGTACTGTAGACCACATACGACAGTTGAGATTGTGTCAGAGTAGACGTACTAGTTGTCCCTCCTCTTTTTTGTTGTCAAATTTAATGTTATTTTAATCTTTTGGTTATTAGTTTTACTTTATTAGTTTTACTTCTCTACGCGTAATGTATAAAATAATCGTGTGATCTGTTGTTACTGTGCTAACTATGAATCTAAAATTATCAGTGCAGTGTTAAATTTGCATACTTCTTACTGGGGTATTCTAATAATTAACAATATTCGCAACTTTAAGGTATTCCTAGAAAATTACCGACGAATATCACAATCTGACTACATATTTCGTTGAATGACGTACAAGTGGCATAGCTCAGCTTTGAAGCTACTGCTGTAAGACGGTTTCATCGAATAGTCGTTGGTTCGAATCTCACTTCGCCACAGAAATTTTTAAATTTCTTAAGTTTCTGATTAATTTCTTAAAATGACGAAATATTCGTGCTGTAAATCATCCACACTAGATGGCGCCTCCGATAGTATTAAGTGTATGAAATGTAGTTGCAATTATCACTACATGTGTCTTTACCCGTCGGCAAAAAAAGTTGACATTAAGAAAAATTGGATATGTCCCGAGTGCTCTTTATCACAACCGCGTCAAGTTATTAAGGACAACACGCCAATTCGAAGTCGAAATATTGGCAATAAACAGAGCTCGGAAGATAACGTCAATACTCGCAGAGGTGCATCTAATACAGAACCCTATTCTCCAGACACTAAGTATGATTCGCTAACTTCGCCCTCAATTCTTGAACACGTCAGAAGTATAATATCCTCTGAATTAAATAATCTAAAATTAGACCTTAAAAATTCTATTACGCCCATCCAAAATGAGCTGAAGGCTATCAAGGACGAGTTTCTTAGTGTCAAACAGTCATTAGAATTTATAAATCATAACTTGGACGATTTTAACAAAAGAATAGGTGATTGCGAGGTCCATATTAAGGAATTTTCTACTAAAATTTTGGAAATCGGGAACTTAAAAACATCTATTGAGGCTATCGAATCTGATAATCGTAATCGGGAACAGTGGGCCAGAAGGTCTAATGTGGAAATATATGGAATCCCGGAACAGAAGAGTGAAAACCTGTTCTCTATCATTGAAAGTATTGTAAGCAAGACTGAGTTTAAACTTAATATTAATACTGATATTGACTTTGTAACTCGTGTTGCTGCAAAAAATAACGAACCTAAAAGGAGTAAACCAATCATTGTACGATTCTTATCACGTTGGAAAAAGGATGAATTTTTAGCACAAGTCAGAAAACTTAAATTGAAGTGTTGTGATATAGGCTTTGCTACCAAAAATAATTTTGTTTACTTTAACGATCATTTGACCAGCTATAATAAGAGCCTCTTATTATCCGCCAAAAAATTAGCTCGAGAGAAGAATTTTAAATATGTGTGGGTTAAAAATTGTTCAATTATGGCTCGTCGTAATGATACTAGTCCAGTTATCCATATTGTAAATACTAGTGATTTAAAAAAAATAGCTTAAGTATTACATATATTTCACTTGCTGTTATAAGTACATTTCCATGTATTTGTATTTTTAGTGTTTTGTGTTTAGGCTTGGACATCTCCATTCGAATAGTTAGTATTTTTTATAATAACAGATGCAATGTTTACATAATTATTTTACTATTATTGTTATTCTATAGTGTATGTGGAGTCTCCCTTATGAATTTATCTATAAATGATTATTATATTATATTTAATAATGAATAATGATCTGACACTATATTATCAAAATGTTCGAGGCTTGCGAACTAAAACAAATTTGTTCTTGAGGAGTTTAATGCAGGTTGATTACGACGTTATCTGTTTAACGGAGACATGGTTGTGTGATGGGATTCATAGTGAGGAACTTTTCGATTCGCGGTACACTGTTTATAGGTATGATCGAAATTATAATACCAGCGGACTGACTTTGGGCGGAGGCGTGTTAATTGCAGTTAAATCTAGCTTATCTGTTTATGCTTCTTCTCTAATTCCGATAGATAATTATGCAGGTGAAATTTTAAAAGTCACTTTAGCCCTTACGTCGCCTATGAATATAAAATATCTACATATTTACTGTTCTTATTTTCCTCATAATCGCTTTCATCGAGAAGCTCTTTGTGATTTTTTTGAATCTGTCTCTAATGTGTTTATTGTTAAGCCAAATGATATTTTCTTTCTTGTTGGTGATTTTAACGTGTCGGCAGCAGCTTGGTCTAATGTTGGTCACTACATGGAGATAGTTAATTCTCACGTAGAGGATGGCCTTATCGATGTTCTTTATAATTTTCTTAATTTTACAGATTTTAAGCAATTTAATTATATTTTGAATTTCAATAATAGGCTTCTCGATTTGGTCATAGGAAACTGTCACTGCTCAGTTAATCGTAGCTGCTTGCCTCTTACACCTGAAGATGCACACCATCCTGCATTGGAATTAATTTTGTCCAGTATCTCATTATGTAAGTCCGTTTCTACACCACGGACTATAAGATTATTTCATGCAGCCGATTACGATGCAATAAATGATGTATTAGCATCTATTGATTGGTTTGAGTTATTAGATGATCGTGATTTACCAACGGCAGTAGATATATTTTACAATAAAATAAATGAGCTTATTAATGAATTAATTCCAGTTAAAAAAGTAAAGTCTATAAATAGTTTTCCCTGTTGGTACTCCCGTTCTCTAATAAAAATAATTTCCGATAAGCTCAGATTTCACAAGAAATGGAAAATTTACAATCGTACTTCTGACTATGATTCATTTAGCTTACTCCGTGAACGTCAAAAAACAAAGCAAACTTACGACTATAACTTATATATCTATAACTCTGAATTAAAAATTAAGTCTAATAGTAAATATTTTTGGACTTTCGTCAGGTCAAAGAATTCTTCTACTGGAATTCCCGATACAGTGACATTTGGGAACCGATCTGTTAATGATCCACAAAATGCCTGCAATCTGTTCAGTGACTATTTTAAATCAACATTTGAGACTTCCATCAATAATTCAAATCCTCATCAATTTTCTGAGACTAATATGCCTCATACAATAATCAATTCAATTTACATTACACCGGACCTAGTTAAGAAATATCTAAAATCCCTTGATATTAAAAAAGGGATGGGTCCAGATGGTATACCTCCTGTTTTTCTTAAGTTCTGTAGTCACCATTTAGCTTATCCAATTTTCCTACTATTTAACAAATCACTTACATCCGGGGAAATGCCTAGTATTTGGAAGAAATCATTTGTGGTTCCTATATTGAAATCTGGTGACAAACACGAGGTTCAAAATTATAGACCAATTTCTAAATTATGTATAATTGGTAAACTTTTTGAAAAGATCGTGTATGATAGTTTATTTCCAAAATTAAGACCTTTTCTGATTAATGAACAGCATGGGTTTGTCAACAAAAAATCAACAGAAGGAAATCTCGCGGAATTAGTCCATTGTATTACTACGTCTATGGATCAGGGCTACCAGGTTGATGTAGTGTATACAGACTTCGCGAAAGCGTTTGATAAGGTTCCCCATCATGTTCTTATCCAAAAACTTGCAGGAATGGGTATCCATGGTGATTTGCTGCGTTGGTTAACTTCTTATCTTCAGAACAGAAGTCAAGCGGTAACTATTAAAGGATATACTTCATCCTTTGTGCCTGTTACCTCGGGCGTTCCTCAAGGATCTCACCTTGGACCTTTACTGTTTAACATATTCCTAAATGACATTAAGATTATTTTCAAGAATAGTTCATTTCTTCTGTATGCTGATGACTTAAAAATTATCAGAAAAATTGCATGCCTCTCAGACAGTGCTCTATTACAGGAAGATTTAGACAGGCTTTACTTGTATTGTTCTAATAATTATTTACATATAAACGTTAGGAAATGTTCTATCATTTCTTTCTCTAGGAAGCTAGCTACTTTAGATTTCCGATATTCACTTGGTAGTGAAACAATAAAAAGGGTTAATGAAGTGCGTGACTTGGGTGTACTTCTTGATAGCAAATTGTTATTCAAGTTCCACATAAACCAAATAACTGCCAAAGCTTATAAAGTGCTGGGTTTCGTACTTAGAGTGAGTAGAGACTTTAGAAATATTTCCACAATTCTTTTACTATATAACACCTTGGTTCGTCCAATCTTGGAATATGGCTCAATAATCTGGAACCCCTATCATAATTCATACATAGAGGAAATCGAAAGAGTTCAACTTAAATTTATAAAGCACTTAAAATTTAGATACCAATGCTGTCCTGCTCTATCTTCTCTCTCAATCCGTCGTAGATTTAAAGACCAATTGTTTTTATATAAAATAATTAATAACCTTGTCGACTCCCCATACCTGTTAAATAATTTACATTTCAGATGTCCCAGCTTTAACACTCGTCATAGAGAGCTATTCCACATTCCTTTTACCAGAACTAAATTTGCTCAAAATGAATTTACATATAGGTCCTGTCGCGATTATAATGCTAACTTTAACGACATAGATATAATGTATTATTCGCTACCAAATTTCAAAAGGAAAATAAGAGATGTTCTTTCTCAAATAAATCCGTAATTTAGCTTTATATATTTATTGTTAGTGTTTTAGTATTCTGTTTTGTTTATATATTATATGTAATTAAAATGTTTTCTCCCTAATTTTCTTCTAGTATCTACTCTAATACTATGTGTATTGTTTGTCTGTAGAAACTTTATTGGTGTATGTACTACTATTATTATTGTATTTTTATTGTTTGTTTTATACCACTGTTTGTTTCTCTTAGAATAAATAAAATAAAAATAAAATAAAAATACACACACTAAGGCAAATTATTCAAAAGACCGAGGAATATAATCAGCCTCTATGCCTAGCGTTTGTGGACTATGAGAAAGCCTTCGACACCATCGAAACCTGGGCTGTTCAACAATCCATGCAGAGATGCCTTATTGACTATCGGTATATCCAAATACTACGGTGTTTATACCAGTCTGCAACGATGACCATACAAGAACAAAGGCAGAGCACAAGACAAATCCGATTGCGAGGTAAGACAGGGGGATGTTATCTCCCCGAAACTGCTTACCTGTGCATTGGACGACGTCTTTAAAACGCTCGATTGGAACGGACGAGGCATCAACATCAATGGAGAGTATATAACACACCTGTGATTTGCCGATGACATAGTCGTCATAGCAGAGATTCTGATGGATTTGGAAGAAACGCTAAACGGCCTTAGTGATTCTTCAAGACGAGTGGGTCTCGGGATAAATCTCAACAAGACCAAAATCATGTCGAATTGTCATGTATCCCCGAGACCAGTGATCGTGAATGACGCTGTTCTTGAAGTTGTGCAGGAATATGTATACCTTGGCCAAACTATACAACTCGGCCGGCACAACTTTGAGAAGGAGGCCAACCGAAGAATTCGCTTGGGCTGGGCTGCTTTTGGGAAGTTACGTCATATTCTACAGTCGTCGATCCCACAATCCCTTAAGACCAGGGTATTTAACCAGTGCGTCCTACCAGCAATGACATACGGAGCCGAAACGTGGACACTCACCGTAAGACTGGTCCACAAATTCAAGGACAGAATTCGAAATGAAGTTATTCGCCAGAGAACTAAAGTAACCGACATCGCGTGCAAAATTAGCTCGGTGAAGTGGGTGTGAGCCGGTCTTGTCTCCAGGCGAACTGATGGTCGATGGAGCCGAAAAGTGCTAGAGTGGAGACCGCGTTTAGACAAGCGTAGTGTAGGACGCCCTACAGCACGATGGACCGATGACTTAAGAAAGGTAGCGGGCAGTGGATGTATGCGGACTGCCCAAGACCGGGATGGTTGGCGCTCATTGGGGGAGGCCTTTGTTCAGCAGTGGACGATTATAGGCTGATTGATTGAATTAATCATAGAAAATACTCAGAAAAAAAAATCGTATTTCCATTTTTATTTTACGGACGCTTTTTGTTATTGTTCAACAGAATGCACCAACGATCAACCAGATTTTTTAAAATAGTGTATGATATAATTGATAGATATACACATACACAATAAGTAATATATAAAATAAAAAATAATATTATATATAATAGGTATAAGTAGCCACTTTTAATAACTTGTGGCTCAGTTATTTATTGGCATTAAATAACAGTAATGTTCAAAGAACGCCTGGTCGCATTACTGTAATTTGGCTACTTTTCGTTACATAAAAATATTACAACTATCTATAGTTTTATTAAGTATTTCCATTTCATTGCTTTTTTATTAGAAATTATTACCGTATTTGCGTAAATAGCTTTTACATTACCGCCTTACCGCCGCCAGAGATAGACATATGCCATCGCGAAATTTTTTATAGACCTTTTTAATGTGTACAATACTGTAGTACATTATTTTGATCTATCTCGTAATGAAGGTTCAGCGAGCGCAATGTAAGCGCAAAAAAATGTGTTTATTTACGACATCGCATTAGAAAGCTCTAAAATTATCAGTGTTTCTCTACTATATTATGCATGTATTATACTAAACCTTCCTATCTATAAAAAAAACCGCATCAAAATCCGTTGCGTAGTTTTAAAGATCTAAACATATATAGGGACAGACAGCCGCTCGGGAAGCGACTTTGTTTTATACTATGTAGTGATAGTGCATTCAATAATGACAAATATTGTTAGAACAAACATTGTCTTTTGGTATGTGATTAACATGATCTAGATGAGGTACTAAATAAATAAATAAATAAAATAGTAATAAAATATTTTTGTTTCGGTTCACCGGTGAATATTACATTAAATCCAGGGGGGGGGCAGCTGCCCCCCCCTGCCCCTACCTGGGTACGCCCATGCCCAACAGTCGTGTCAACTTATTGTCCTATTGGAAATTGATAGTGACAGGAATAGAGTGCACATGTGTTTGTGCGTACACTAGTGCACTATAATATCTCCTGCGTATAAACAAGTCTCGGTGAGATTGGCTGTATTAGTCCAAATAGTTTGGGAGGACATCGTCATGAAATATCTGCTACTAAATAGGTCCTTGGTAATAGGTTTCATGGCGTGGTACCAAGTGTTCGAGTACGCGATCGGGCACTGGCTGCAGAAGGCGACGGAACACGTGATCGGCTGCGTGCTCTGCAGCCCCGGCTGCTTCTCGCTCTTCCGGGGCAAGGCGCTGATGGACGACAACGTCATGAAGAAGTACACCATGACCGCCAGCGAGGCGAGGCACTATGTGCAGTATGATCAAGGTCGGTTTCAATGAATACTTTTTGATGTTTGAATTTTTTTGTGGTGTGTCTTTTTCTTTAAAAGATTTGACAATTTTCTCCCAATTACTCCCTCTGAAAAAAAAATCGACAGCTTATATGAAAGGTACAGGGGCAAAACAAGGAATGTCACAAAATTATTATTTTTTAATTAACATTGCAATCTATAATACGTAGCAAAATCTTAATGTTCCCATACTTATAAATGAAACTGCCTTTTCGGACAGTCGGGAGAGACTCTCCCGTGACAATGATTGCTGTAAAGCATACGAAACGTCGGGAACTAAAAATCAAAATAAATCCGCGACAAAATCCGAAAAGGTAGTTTCATTTATATAATGTCGAATGTTGACGTAAACCTAAGAAAGTATTATGATCCCATACTTTATAACTTTTTTAATTTTGTGTGATATTCCTTGTTTTGCTTCTATACCCTTCATATGACTATGACTTATAGAAAGATCTTATTATGTATGTACATGTCCGCCTGTAAAATAATTTTAATACTATGTAGAAATTACAGCATAATAACGCTTAGAAAATGCTTGTTAATTCAGGAGAAGATCGATGGCTGTGCACGTTGCTCCTGCAGCGAGGCTACCGCGTGGAGTACTCGGCCGCGTCCGACTCCTTCACGCACTGTCCCGAGAGCTTCAATGAGTTCTTCAACCAACGCCGGCGATGGGTTCCTTCCACTATGGCCAATATATTCGATTTGTTAGCCGATTCCAAGAGAACTGTTAAAATCAATGATAATATATCTACTTTGTATATTATTTATCAGGTATTTAATAATGTTTTCTTATTGTAGTATACCGTAAATATAAGCGAAAATAAAATATTTTCAATTTTCATTTAAATTTTAATTGTTAAAAATTTACGATAATTACATCAAAAATTCAATTTTAAATTTTTTTGTCTCTCTGTGTGTCTGTTTGTTTCGGCTAATCTCTGAAACGGCTGAACCGATTTTGATAGGACTTTCACTCGTAGATAGCTAATGTTATAAGGAGTAACTTAGGCTAGTTTTATTTTATTAGAAATTTAAAAAAAAACTGATTTTTGTTAACTTACGCCCAGCGAAGCGGGCGGTTTGCTAGTAGAACAGAAAATTATAACCAAAATACCTATATCTTTAAAACCTCATATAATTGTAGATGATGTTAATGATCGGTACAGTCCTGGGTCCGGGGACGATCTTCCTCATGATGATAGGTGCCATCAACGCCATCACGGGTATCAGCAACATTAATGCGCTTTTCTTAAATCTCGTCCCGATTTTCATATTCTTCGTCGTGTGTATGACTTGCAAATCTGATACACAGGTGATTGAAAACCCCTTTATTGTTGTTTTAGGGTAAATTTACATTGCAGCGGAATCGAATAGCACCGAGTTCATGAAACGAACTCGTACATAGTATAATGAGTTTTATTTCAATTGTATAACGTTCAAATTAGATAGGAGCAAAAACACGAGTCTTCCGGTGAATTCAAGAGAATTTTTCGCAACTACTCGTTCTTTTGCTCATATCAATTTTGAACGTTATACAATTGACATAAAACTCATTATACTATGTAAAATTTCGTTTAAAGAGCCGCTTTTATTCCGTTCCGACGCATTGTAAATTGAGCCTTATGGTTCTTATTTATTAATTTTGGTGATGAAATGTAAAAATTATAATTCACGCACTGCTTTCTTTCTTATTTATTTTGTCTATATTTAATGTAAAGCATAAAAACATTTAAAAACATTATATGGCGAATAATAATTTCTTAAAATCAAAAATTGTTTAATAAGAAAAAAATTACCAATTATTACTTTATATTCTTTATTATGAAATATCAATGTAAATGATATCATTTGATTGTTTTCAGCTGAAACTAGCGAATATAATAACTTGTGTGTACACGATGACAATGTTAATGGTCATAGTGGGTGTAGCGATACAGATCATTCAAGATGGCTGGGTAGCACCTTCTAGTATCTTCTTTGCGGCCACCTTCGGTATATTTTTTGTTGCTGCTGCTTTACATCCACACGAAATGCGATGTTTAATGTACATAATTATATATTATATAACTATACCCAGTATGTACATGTTGCTGATTATATACTCGCTGTGCAATCTGAACAATATTACGTGGGGCACTCGGGAAGTGGCTCAAAAGAAAACTTTGAAGGTAATTTGAAATTTTTTTGCACAATTTTACAATTTATTGGATTCTTATTTGTACGAGTATATATGTTCCGTATGAGAGAACGCCTTTGACAATTATAATTAACTACAACTTATCAAGGTTTTTAAGTGTAGTGCATTCATTTATCCCTATTTGGTTGTAATAATAATAATAATCTGTAAACTGTAATTTAATATTATTTAGAAAATATAATTAAAAACTTCATTATTAACGATACAAAGGCCGAATCTACAGTAGATTTTTTGTTTGCTTGTCTATCTGTGCGTGCAGCAAGAGAAACTGGTCAGATCTTAATTGAATTTATTATATTGATAGTTGGTTATCCGGATCAACATTAAGGATAATTTTTACTGCCAGAAAAATCTCAGTTCTGACAAATCAAAATGTACCTAAGTTTTAAATAAAAGTATTGCTAGTTATAAATATCATTATAACATTTTAGGAAATAGAATCGGAAAAGAAAGCAGCAGAAGAAGCGAAAAAACAAATGAATAATAAGAGTGTTATGAGCTGGTTTGGAAAATCCGAGGAAAATTCTGGATCACTCGAGTTCAGTATCGCCGGGCTGTTCAAGTGTTTCTGCTGCACGAACCCGAAGGACCATAAAGAAGATCTACATCTACTACAGATATCTAATTCGTTAGAGAAAATCGAAAAACGTTTAGATAGCGTGTATGTGCTTTTAATTTCTAAATTTAAAGTCTTTATCTATATTATTTTGTTTTTTTTGAAAAACCTTATTGAAATAATCATTATTCTATTCATATCGAAACAGAGACCGAATTTATAGAGTTTAGAATTTTTGTCAGTTATTTTTGTTAGTCGTTAGTTGTTTATACAGATCGGGAATTATAAAAAATGCTTTAATTATATGACAAAAATGAATTTTTTTTATACAATTACGTACACCAGCGCAAAATTTATTGAAACACTTTTTACTTAGAGTCGGGCCACAAGAAGTTATTGCGAGACGAAGATCTTCAATGGGCCTTAGAACTGATACAATGTCAATGTTACCAGAATATGAAGATAGCGAAGAATCTGCAGATATACCGAGGGTAGATATATTATTGAATAATTAAGAAGTAGTGTAAGTCCAGTGGTAATGTCCTCGCTTGGATAATAGATGATGCTTTCAAAACGTCGGAAACCAGAAATCGAAATAAATCCGCGACAAAATCCGAAAAATAATTTCATTTACAATGTCGAATATTGGCGTAAACTTAGAAAGTTAAGGGTTTACTATAAAATGACATTACATCATAACATTTTTGAAAAAAAAAAATCAAAATGCCTGCTGTGCTAACTAGTTCTAATAAGTGTCGAACTTTTCTTAATTGAGAACTTAATTTTGATACTAAAATGAGTAATCTTATATGTTCGTAGGAAGAAAGAGATGACTTAATAAATCCATACTGGATTGAAGACCCTAATCTGCAGAAAGGGGAGGTTGACTTCTTAACTACAGCTGAAACTGAATTCTGGAAAGATCTTATTGATGCTTATCTAAGACCCATTGATGAGAACAAGGAAGAAAAGGTAGGAAGGTGTAATTACAATAGTCATTAACCTTAAAGATTTTAGGAAATAATACAGAATTAATATAGATATAGTTCACATTTCAAATCTATACACAATAAAATTCGAATAGAGTTCAATTTGTGCATATTTTTTGGAAATTCTTATTTAAACCACTGGATAAATTTTGATGAAACTTCGTATTTGGATGACGTATTAATTATAGATAACTAACAAAATTGAATTTTCATCAAGAAAATACCTCTCGCATGATCTAGGATCTAAATAAATATGAATTAATTTGTGACAAACTAAAGGAACGTTTACTTACTAAATATTAAAACTTGTTCTAGGAACGTATTACAACTGATTTGAAGAACCTCCGCGACAACATGGTGTTCGCATTCTTCATGTTGAACGCTCTGTTCGTCACCGGGATATTCCTGCTGCAGCTCAATCAAGACCAGTTGCATTTGAAATGGCCGTTCGGGCAGAAAGTCGCGCTCGAATACGATCGAGAAACTAATATTGTAAGATTTTTTGTTTTTTTTTTCGATAAATATGTTATGCAAAGAATGGTATGATAGAATGATGTTTTGTTTTTTTTGTAGCAATTAAAACGATAGTTATGTTTTCAAATTTCTTACAAAAAATGATTTAAAATTATTTTTTTATTTGTTTTTATTTTAATTGAAAATATATCTACTACTATGTACTTAGTCTTTTTGATATTATTTTTTTCATATCAAAAATACTTTTTTTTAAATTCTTATGGCAATGTCTGTCTTTCTTTTTTCTTTACACAGATATTAATAGACCAAGAGTTCCTAACATTAGAGCCCATCGGTTCCATGTTGATTATATTCTTCGGTCTCGTCCTCGGAATACAATTCTTTGGGATGATTTGTCATAGATTTGCAACTATCACTCATTTACTTTCAACTGTCGAAGTCAATTGGTTCTTTACGAGTAAAGTGAGTAATTTTATTATTTTTTATTTATGGCTTTATCAGTTTGTTAATGATATTTTTACGACTCCAAATTTGTTCACAAACCAAGGTAAACAATAATGTAAATTTATGCATAATTATGTTTGTAAGTAATATAACTAGATAGATGAATATTGAAAAAAATATATTAGCGATGATATACTCGTATTAAAAAATAAGTACACTCAATTAACAAAACCAAGATGGCGTCATGGATTGGAGAGGATAAAGTTATTTTCGTGTATGGTCGATATCAAACTTGTTACCATGGTCATAACAGTCTGGTATAAAGCGCCAAGACATAATATTTATTTTAAAACAAAATTCAATTATGGCGTGTTAAATCTCTTAGCTGTTGAACGTTAATGATTTTTCATAGTGATCCTAATAAGATTTGAAATGTGATGAAAATTGTCATCTCAGTACTCTTTTAACAGTCAACAAACTTAAACGTTATATGAAGTAAAAAATAATTCCCAAAATATTTCCAAAAAAAAAAAACGCCTAAAAAAGATTTACTTTAAAATTCCAAACAAAGATTTACTCAAAAAACATTTTTTCATCAATTTTTTTACTCTATTATAGCCTGATGAAATGACAGAAAATGCGCATTTCGAAAGACGAGCAGTAGAAATAGCAAAAGACCTACAGAAGTTAAATGTTGACGATTTGGAGAAGCGTGGTGTGGACGATGCAAATGTCTCCCGCCGGAAAACCCTGCACAACTTGGAGCGGGCGAGGGACAACAAACAGGATAATGCCAATCTAGACGCCAACTTTAAAAGAAGACTAACTATTCTACAAAATGGTGATCCTGGTAAGTCTTTTAATGTTCTAGATTTTTCGATTTTTAAAAATATTTTTCATGACCTTCGAAAATATTTTTGTTGAGTAGGAAGAGATTTTGTCAATATTAAAATTGATAGGACATAACCTAAAGTTTTAAGTAGAAGCAATAGAGATTAACATTACAAACTGAGCCAAACGTGTCGTCAATGTCGTCGTGTGTCAAACTAATAGATTTCAATGTTTGTAATAACGTAGGGAAAAGATCAGAGTCAGGGACCACTCCCTGTGTGAATGTGGCCTTGACGAAGGTTCCTCTTCCCATATCCTTTTTAACTGTCCTAAACTTCTGTATCCTATCTATGACATCCTTCCTTATAAAGTCCCCCGTCCTATCAATGTTAACTGTTTGTTGATGTTTGTGTTTAGTCCATTATGTAGATTTCTGTGTACATATATTAAAAATAATAAAATTAATAGTAGATATATTGTAAATATGTTACTTGTAGTCCTAACACTTATTATTATTTTTATAGTTTTGTATATATTGTGTTGTCTGTTGTAGGTCCTAATTTTACAACGAATCGCTCCGTTCCTACATGTAATACGTCTTAGTGTTTGTTTTTTTTTTTCATATTCACCGATCAGTTTATATATAACGTGTATTCTCCATTCTACGCGACATTGGCGAAGTCAACTGTGCCCAACTGGCACACCTGGAAGCCATTAAAGGAAATAATTGAATTGAATAACGTAGGGATGGTGTCGCGGCTGCCGTCGCTGGGCGGCAGCTCGGAGGCGCGGCGCGTGACGTTGCGCGCGCTCATGACGCGGCGCGACTCCGTGCTCGCCGACAAGAGGCGCTCCCAGATGCAGGACAGAGACGCTAATGGGTACATCTATGACGACCCGGCCACGGTAAGGATCATTATTCGCTTAGTGACTATTAAAATTCACCTATAATAATATATAATAGTAGCGAGTCTTGCTTCGTCCCTAAGTACGATTTAACGATTAGTATGGAAGATAGGCTGATTATAATTATACAAGTGACGTAGTTCGGCTCGGGTTGGTCCCTAGATCCGATTTAACGGTTAGTATAGATTTGTCGAAAATTAGATATTTTTCCCGCATTAAAAAGTATATAGGATCAAGGATGTTAACCCTGATAAAACCCAGTTGCTATTACTTACACCTTTCATCAAAATCTGTCCAGTGGGAACTTTTCCGTGTAAAAACATAAACTCCCGCGGTTAAAAGTAGCCTATGTCACCCTCCACGACTTTATGGATTGGTAGACTGGTTATATAATAAGAAATGTCACTCTATGTACGTATTTCTATAAAGTATTCTCAAAATAATATAAAATAACTACAATGTTAATTAAATAAACTAAAAAAAAAGATAATAAATTATTTGGTTCTTCAAATGAAACTGATTGAGGATTTGAAGAGAATTAGATTGTTCTTATATAAGAAAAATGAATGGTTTTAATCGTTTATACTCTTACAATAACGTTTTAAGCGTAATACTCATACCTATTACCCATACACCTGAGCGTTACGATAGCTCGACGTAATGCCGTAAAGATTTAATTCATACCATCAAAGGAAATCGGACGTTGTATGCTTAATCGTGCGTTTTATTAGAAAATAACGTTTTAAATAATAGAAGAATTATAAGTAACGTTAGAGGATTATTTATTGACTAGATTTAAATACTGCAGAAAAGATAATTTAAATGAAGAAAAAATATTGTCTCCTGCAATAAAGAACTACTTGTACAAATTATTAAATAGGCCCTAGAATACCTTTAAGAATATAATAAAATCAAAGAATTGGCTAAGCAATAGCCACTGACTTGAGCAAACACCAGAACTCAGAAGCAAACACAATCTTGCTGTACCAACATATGACATGGTTGTAATGAGTCGGCTATTCGTCCTATGAGCTACTCGTATGTACGCATATGATGTCGCAAGAGGAAATGTTTATAAAGTTTCATTCATTAGATTTGCAGAAATATTAACACGTTCGCTGCGGCGGCGCTAGAACTAAACTTTCTGCCCGTGCGTTACGAGACAAATACTGCCCGTATCTATATTTCCTGCTATGCGTTACGACTTCTATTTTGCCGTACCAGCACCCGACTTCCAAGGTTCATACAGACGTGGAACCTCATAATATCAACGTCTTTTTTTAACTAACCGATAGGGTACATCCTCGTGTATACGTAGCTGCGGTCGCCCGGGGTTCTGTAAGATATTTCGAAAGATAAAGGGATTTTTCAAAATCTGCTATTTACGGCAATATATTTGCCGTATAGCATAGAAGTGATAAAATGCTAGGGATTGAGCTTACTTGTAAAATAAACAATCGATATTTTAACGATATTCTTTATTAGATATACTAGACACAAAAGTTAAAGACACTTTAAAGTTTAACAGTGTATGAATCAACATAATTCTTCTTAATTGATCAACGTAATAATTATTATCATTCTTATAATTAACGTCAATTTTAAAAGCACTTGTGTACAGAATTTTTAAAAATACTCTATTTTTCAACCGACTTCCAAAGAGAGGAGGTTCTCAATTCGTCTGTATTTTTTTTTATTTTTATTTTTTTTTGTGTGTTACCTCAGAACTTTCGACTTGATGAACGGATTTTGATGATTTTTTTAATCTGAAAGGTGGTGCTTCCCGTGTGGTTTCATTTTAATTTAGTTCAGTTCTGACAATGGCATCCATGAAAAATTCATATAAGCCTTAAATTTGCATTAATTTTGTGCGCGACAAATGGAAGAATAACTCAATTTCACGCCAACTGATTTCGATGATTCTTTTTTTATTGGAAAGGATGGACTTCAAGGGTAGTTTTATGAGAGTTTGGTAAGGTTCTGATGATGGGATCCATGACAAAGTAACGGAACTCTTCAATTTTTAGGAGCAAATTAACGATACTCGGCCGAATCTTTTATAGGCTATCCGGATATTTAACTCACGTACCGTAAATGATGATGGAAGATACAACTTCTCAACGGTTAGGATTTAAAAGAACTTTTTTTTTTATGGGACAAAGGGGGCAAACGGGCAGGAGGCTCACCTGATGGTAAGTGATCACCTCCGCCCATGGACATCTGCAACACCACAGGGCTTGCAGATGCGTTGCCGGCCTTTCAGGAAAGGGAGGGAGAGAGGAGGGAGAAGGACGGGAGGAGGGATGGGAAGTGGGCCTCCCGGACTCTCACTTACCGGACGAAACGCGACAGCATAGCTGCCACTTCACGCCGGTCTTCTGTGAGAGAGTGGTATAATACGGGGCGTGCCGGCCCATTCGGCTGCTACCCGAAGGTAACAAGCATGGCACTACCACTTGAAACTATCTACGAAACGAACGAACGTATCTACTTTCCGCTAAAAAGTTTAAAATAAATTATTTTTAACAAAAAAACAAAAACCGACATTTAAACTAAACAAATTTAAACTAAAAAGTTGAAAATAATACTTTTAAGAACTTAGTTTATTTTGAACTCGGTGCCAGCCAGGACGGACAGATTGTGCATTTTGTTGTAGCAATTTAACACATAACTTTTTGACATTCCTTACAAAACGTACGCACTGTTTCAATTTTCTTCTTGTTAGAGTTGAGTAATAAGCAGTTCTATAATTTTTTCGCACAAAAAATATCGAGCACAAAATACGTATGGCCCAGCTCTAGTGCAAAGTGAGGAACCGCGTGGGCGCATTCGGTAAGGTGCGGGGTTGGGAGGGTACGGCAAAACAGTTGCCGTACCGCACTAGACAAAAATATTTCACTCACTGTGCGTTACGACAACTATTTTGCCGTACGTTATTAGTGTAGAATATTATTATATTTAAAGTAACAATATTAAAAAGATCATTGTCTCTTTTCTACACTTACGGGAACATAGTTAAATCACCCCCGCACCGAGCGTAAGACAAGGACAATGAGCTGCCGCACTGACTACTAGTCAAAAACGGCAAAATACTTGCCGTAACGCAGCGAAAGTGTTAAAGTACGATTTACTATGAATGATTGTCATGAAATAGCCTTTAAGTTCTCTCAGTTTCTTTTCTGGTGTATTTCTTTCGAAAGTCCTCTTTGGACCGAGGCATGTTTTTTCTGAAATGCTATTAGTTTTTAAAAACATTTACAAAGCAATACCTCAAATAAACTATATTAATAATAATCAAAATAATAAATACTATACTTAAATCAAGATTCAAGATACTATATACTAAGGGAAGTTTGCCCTGATTGCTGTAAACGTCGAAACGTCGGAAACTAAAAATCAAAATAAATCCGCGAAATAATCTGAAAAGGTAGTTTCATTTATAATAAGAGGGAAAATGTTAAATTATGTAATTATATACCTTTACTATGTCTATCTCTTTCAAAATAGCTCAACAACATGGCGGGAACATCTCTAGCGTACGTGAATCGTGGCTACGAGCCTGCGTTTGACAGTGATGAGGACATATCGCCGCGCCCGCGCCGCAGCACCGTGCGATTTAGAGACTCGTTTAAACTGTACAGCTGATTGATCAACGTTGACAAACTTAGATTGATAGCCGTTGATAATGGTTGAAGATATAACAATTGATCATTATTGTTGGTTATTAATTAAAGGATTACTGAAAACTATTAATGGTTTGTGTTAAAGCTTAACATAAGTATTTATTTGATTGGTTGTTCTATATTTTATATGAAGAAGATTAAATTATTAATTATATAAGATTAGCTATATTAATGCATATTGATAATTATTTATTATCATATGTTTTATATTGCACATAATATAATAATGTACATATTATTTTAATATCTATTATTTATATTCTTTATTTACTTTTTGTAGTTCATATCGTTTAAAATTAAAAATAATAAAAATTGGTTGAAATAAATTACTTGATATTTTATTTTATTTTTTAGTCTCAAAATCCATTAAATACTATTCGAATATATTTATATTTGCGTACTCTCAGTACATCACTTAACATAGAAATTTTCGCATTTTCCCATACATTAATTTAAATTTATTGGCACTTAACTATTCACAAGGAAATGTCTAATTTTGTATTAATACAATTAGTTAGTTTAATATGGATAAAGAATAGAGCTATTAAAAGATAATAAAACCCTTAATACGGAGATTATTGTTTAACGACGGATTAATTAAACGAAACAAAATTGGATTATACTTGGCAAAATGACTGAAAAATGACTAAAATTAGACAAAGCCCATTAAGAAAGCCTTAGAGTGAGTCAGTAGTAGGTACAGGTGAGCGGCGTTCGTCTCGCAGGCAGTGATCGCGCGGCGACTCGACCGCACTCACGCACAATGAGCGACCCGCGGGTGTGTTGAAGTGAAGTGAATATCTATCCGGATTTAACACCTCTGGATCGAAACGTAAGTATTTGTGCTACAAAATATATTTAAAAAAAAACAATTTTGTGAAACTTTTATGTGACTACTATAAGTGTCGAGGTTACGCGATCAGCTGCGAGAGTGCGATTCATACTCGTATGTATTTACATAAGTATATATTCTGGTTTTCTTAAAATTTTAGATATAATGAAAAGCAATTGTTGCTAATTTATTTGGATTTCTCCGTGTAAGTCTCTATGGTACGCATTATGAAGTAAACAACTTGTAGAGTTTCCCTTTCGAAAGTGTGAATTCGTCACATTAAACTCGAACTATCACTCCGTAAAGTAGGTCAAATATCATTATTTAAATTAAAATTAATCTTAAAAGTACTATGTTAAGTAATTTAAATAGTTATATCAGTACTGATTTTCATATTCGCAATGCCAAACAAAAGTGAATGTAGGTGGGTGGTGCACTCTAGGTATCGCTTAAGTACGAGTAAGAGTGGGAAACTGGACGCAAACGGCATTTTATATCATGATACTGAATACTGATTAATGAATAAAGAATTCATTAATTTAAATGACTTTTCACTTTCGATAATTTTAAATGCTCTACAAAATAGAAATCGTCATATATCTATATCTCTAATGAGAAAACAAATATAGTTAAGGTTTGGAAATTGATAAAAACGTACGGTAATTAAACATCAATGTAAAAAATATAAAGAAATACCTTTAGCAATCAAATTATAGATGAATTTTTAAATAGCTAGTAGTTTTACAAATCCGACCTAGAGTTTATTTGTAAACAAAATCAAACATATGTTTGTGTTTAAATGTACCAAAGTAGCACATAATGTCGCTCTGTCAATTATTAATTATTCTCTTATCTGAATAGTAAATTATTGTATAATTTTCATTCAATAATAGTCTATCAAGTGAAATAATGAAAGAATACGAAGCGTGGCGGCCTCTAAGCCTCGTGTATATCCGGTTCCGATGGAGGGTCGTTCTCACTAAAACAAAAACATTTTATTATTTCCTTACAATAATTATATAATTAGTAAAATAATACATTACGTACGTAGCCCAATGCTTACTTACAAAACGTAATTACATTCAATGTGCATGCTATACTAATTGCTCTTATAGCACTCATTTATAATATCCGCTTTCGCAATTTAAATGCTTTATTTCACCACAACGCCAAAATCAACAACAATAAAAAAATTACAATATTTTATTAATTTTTAGCACATAACAATGTAATTAAACTATAATTGATATTAAATTTAAAGATTTCTTTTAATATGTAACCAATATACAAATTATAAAAGACAAATTTTAAAGAACAAGCTAGTATCTTTATATGCCTCAAATCGATATCGAACCTGCGATCTGTTAGGCGGCGCACCCCTTGTGCGAACTACTTTTTACCACTGAATTTATTTTTAATGGAATTACACTACAAAAGTATATTTAAGGTCTCCCCAAATATACTGTGAAGTACCCGTTAGTAGTTAAGGTTACTAACAAGTATAGTATTATGTGATCTGTGCTAACAAGTAACAACACTTGTTTCTATAGTGAATATTTATGAATCTCTTAACCTTTATATTATGTCCGGAAATTGCTAAATAACATGATATAGTATAAATATTCAAATTTATCTTTGTATATTGATTTTACGTGGCGTAGTTTAATTTGAATCTAATCAGCACTCACAAGTCACAGCACAGTTTTTTTACTATTATCTGTTTGGTTGCAATGATAATAAAAGAAATTCGATAACTACCATCCCAGCTTAAATTACATAGGTTCAAACTTCTAGAGCTTAAAAATATCGTTCTGCTAGATGAAAGTTCTTTAGATGAAATCTTCTAAAATAAAAGGCATATAATGAAATATTTTGGTACACTTTTCAGGTATAGCATTAATTATTAAAGTATGAGTACGTTTCAACTTTTTGTTTACATACTTATTTTGGGTATAAATGTACGGAAAATATAATTTCACAGTTACTATTTTCGCAATTCACGTGACCCTGTTATAGTTAACGAGTGTAAAGCAATATGCTATATTTCGTGACACGACATCATGAACCACCTACGAGACACGATGTAGCCGAGAAAGTGTACATGACAAGCTAAGTGTTACCATTGCAAAGTCTGTTACTTGGAATATATATTTTTGTATCGATTTATTACTTAGATTTACACAAGATAGCATGTCTTAAAATGATTTATTGGTTACGAAAAAAAGCGATCCAATTAAAAAACTAAGTTATAAGCTGATTTTGTATTAGAGATGGCGTTATTCATTTGTTTGCAAGCGAACCTTGTAATTCTTAAATTTCTGTAAGTTATTTCAGTGTCGTAACGATCTGTTAAGCTCACTTTATTCGCTATAATTAGCTAAACATTTCAATATTAAATAATTACAAAGTGCCGTGCAGCGATAATGGTTAACAAAAGACTTCAACGCAATCGCGTTTACATATTATGTACATCGTTACGTTAATGCTTAGATGATAAGTTAAACTTAACATTTTCCTTTTATTCCCATACTCAATATAATAAATGATTAATTTTTACATAACACTAGTAATTCGCCCGGCGTCGCCCGCGTTCTAATCAATATTAAAAAATAGGGATCGGTGGTTAGAAGTCATAAAAAAATAATATGTAAAAACTTGCCTTAAAAATAAAAGAGAGAGAGAGCTACCCTTATCACCTAGGAGAATAAAAAATAGCCTACGACTATATTCTCAGGCCTACCAAAAATACACAAAAAAAAACATAAAAATCGGTAAAGCCGAGATTTTTAATATATTAGAAGATAATAAATAGAATCATCTTAAAAATAGACAAATGTAGAGGCTATTAGCACAGGCTTGCCTTAAATTAATATTATTCAAACAAATTTTAATAGGTAAGTCAAATTGAATTTGGATAATAAGATACTTAGATTATAACTTTCTCTTTTGATTACTGGTTAGTATAGTGCTATATCATGATGTATCAACGGCCTTGTGATTGCATTATGCTATGTAACGTAATAGCGCAACCCGTCACTAGCTGAAATATTATCGTGTTACGAGTAATCACTCATATTCCTACTAGCTTATATCAGCCATTTATTATTAATTTTGCGCTTTTTACCCGACTGCGCCAGAAGGAAGGTTGTGTTTTTCGAGAGTATGTATGCATGTTCAATTGCTTAGCACGCTCTGCGGCCTGAACGGCTCGATGGATTTTAGTTTGAGAGGAGTCGTTAGAGACATATTTGATGTCCTCCCGACCAATTACGGCCACGGCGGCCTATCTCATTGGGACTAGCCGACGACGCGGGAGATATTACAGTGCACAAGTGTACGCGCAAACACAAGTGCACTCTTTGTTCCTTAACACTCTCATATTCCGTTGGGACAAATGCTCGACACAACCAGTGAGAGTTAAGGCGCAGGACCGACGGCTTTACGTGCTCCACAAGGCACGGGGGTGACACACCGTCAATTTCCCAACTCCGGGCTGTTACTGAGGCTTATGACACAGAAAGTGACTCACTCAATAACTAACTAACTTGGCCCGATCCGGGACTCGAACCCAGGATCTCCCGGTGTCCGACAGTACATGCTAGCCACTACACCACCGAGGCAGTAATGATTCGTATTTATTGTGAGAGTGACACTGGGTATATAAAAAAAAACAAATAGCGGTTTTATTTAGCCAAATTCAAATGTTTGGTATGCTCTGCAGCCTGAACGGCTTGATGGATTTTAGCTTCAAAAGTTTCGTTAGGTTCGTATTAATTGTAAAAGAAACACTGGGTATAAATTTTGAATCAGAACACAACATATTTTAGAGTATTTTCATTTCCAAATTTCACAGTAACGCAGTCTAGTTTTTAAGTGTTTTAAGATATCTCTTATAGAGAGAGATAAGTCCTCCTTTCTCCACGTCACTTTCAGTGTTTTATTTAAACTTATTACAAAAATATATTATTCTTTTTATAAAGAGTACATCTATAGTATTTAATATTGTATAACATTATAATTTTCCGAATTATCGTTAAGTCAATGTGTTTTTTATTTCTTTCCTCATTAAATATTTTTGCAATTATGCAAAACAGTTGCAAAATATACTTAATAACTATTAGGCTTTTTAGACATTAGTCACATTGTCCATAATGATGATGATAAATTGTTGGTTGTGGCTTTACCAAGAATTTTTATCTTTAATATACCAAAATGTATTTCTAGCTAATAATAAAATATCCATACTGAAAAAATAACTTCAATTCTTTGTTGCGTAAATTAAGGAAAAACCAAGAAACCAATTACGAATGTATCGTATTAGTAAGGGTAGCCTGTAAGATGTAGATAAGATTGGTATGTAAATGTGGATCAAAGTAATAACAAAAATATTTCTTTATATCTAACGAACGAACGAACGACGAACTTTCAAATGTTGTATAAAACTTAGTGAATTTGCTCTATTATTTAAAATTTTGTGTATATTATTCAATAATAAAGTTCTTGCTATGATATTACTGGTAATTCTAAGATTGGAAGGCAGTTGCGTAGTGTACTATAAGGTACTTTAAGGCAATGACGGTAAGGGAGAAGGGGAAGCCAACAGCTGTCGGCCGCCAATAGTGAAAGTGAGCTCGAATCGATCTCGGCTGTACTCATAACTGATCTCAGAGGTGCGAATGTATAATAACAAATATTTTTTAACTTAATAATATGATATGATCCCATTTTAAGTTTAAGATAATAATTAGAATAAATAATTGTCGCGCTTTTATCCTGCCAGTCGATTCTCTTATATATATTTCAAGTTATACGATACAACTCGCGCGCTACCTATGTTGTTGGTACCTTCTATAACGAGTATGTTAATAACCTTCGCAGTCAACGCACAATAATCTATCGAAGTTTTAACTAGTTAATTGGCATAGGTACTAGCCCAATTGACTTTAAGACGTTTATTCATGTTTGTTTGTACATGTTGGACGGAATTAGATGAAATGTAGTGAATAAGATATTACATTAAGGCTACTGTGACAGCAAGGGACGGAGCAAAGCGAGTTTGATTCGTTAGTATCTAATATTTTTGAATACGGACAAACATACATTAAGTTTAAAAAAAAATAGATAATAGAGTAGTGAGTTATTCACTGAAGCACAGGTCCATTGCCCAGAAGGCGCGGAAGTCGCTGACCTTGCCGCGTCGACGCCCTGCGCCTCCAACTCCGAACTATGCATAAAGAAACAAAAATACTGCAATACTATTGATGTTATCTCGTTTATATTTAATATGTTTTGTACTTTTGCAGTTATATATACGCAACATATACCTACTTGGATTACATTTCAAGGTTTCAATAGTATAATATATGTTAAGGTTTAAGTGTTGTTCCACATTTTAAAGTATTTTAATAATATACTAATTAATATCCGCGGGTCCACTCGTATAGCTTATATAGGTTTAATTGCTCCACCCGAGTAATGTTAGATTGTTAAACCTATCTCACTAAATACGCTATAAAGTACTACGAGTATAACATTTTCTCAAAATCGACTGGAGTTCGACAATAATACAACCACTTCAATTTTATAGTATTATATAGATTCTATTTATTTACTTTTATTGCTTTTCTATACACTACCTATATATTTGTTATACTTAAAAAATGGTTACTTATCAATTATTCTATCAAAGTCTTATAAAACTCTATTTACTGTTATGTTTTAGACCTGTGTGACCTTAACATACAAGATTTCGTTTTTACTACAGCATACTTACATTGTTCTATTGTTGAAAAGTGAAAATTTGTAATTAGATCTATTATTTTTTATCATAGATCAAGTATTCTTCCCTTTATATTTTTACAAAAACTGATATGTATTATGTATATAATACATTTTTTAAGTTAAAACAATAGTATTTAATATGAAAAATCATTTGCAAAAAGTAAATTATACTTTAATAAAACTAAAAATCTAAATGTTACAAAGATATATATTTAATAATAATGTTAACTATAAAGAAATTATAAAAATTAGTAAAGGATGAATGACCGAGGTAGTGCAGGGTTCGCCCTCCGCGGAATGCGCAATTCGTCTGCAGGAACATGATTCACAAATGTTACTTTAGGGTACGAGAAGGCTTGTTAAACGATTTATATAAACGTAACTTAGCTTAACTATCTTACCTAAAATGTTGATTTATATATCATTTTATACCTACCAAGTTTTGATTTGGTATTTTCAAGTTATCATGTATTTAAAATATTGTGATTTAATTCTACGTTATCTTAATTACACGTAGGCTGTTATCTATATGGACTTATTTAAAAAAAAAATCATAGTTTAAAGCATCACAGTAGTATTAATAACATGTGCTGCTTTATACATATTAGTACATTGCATGATATGTGCCGAAACTTGTAAAATATGGATGACGAGTAAACTGGTTATCTTATAAACTTTTAAATTTTGTTTGTCATAAAAAAAAACATTTTGTATTTAAGTATATATTTTATGAATTTCATTATCAAGCCTAAAACAAAATATATTGATCATGTTTTCCGGCTGTCGCTATAAAAGACATCAACGCGCGGCTTGTCGTAAAACTTGTTTTGTTTAGTTTTTTTTTATAAACTTTTGTACCATTGATTAAGTTTATTACATTTCAGTACTATAAACATAAATTAAATATGGATTTCAGGATAAAAAATAACAATGGCGACTTCAGGGGGGAAGTCGCGGCGCGAGGAGGCCAGTGACAACTCCGACGACGAGCTGCTACCGCTCGCGAATGATACCTATGGCGGAAGGTTAGTCTAAAGGTTTTACTTTAATACGAGCTTTTGCAGGGTCATTTTAAGTGCGCTTAATATACTCGCGTACTTAAGATGGCCAATTTTTGAATGGTAAACTCATGCTCTAACTTTGGATCTTCTCGATTTATTGAAAGATTATTAATTATATTAAAATTTATTATAAAATTAGAAAAAAGATACCAACAAAAATAGGAAAAAATGTTCAAAAAGCCAACTCTATTGCTACAGAAAAAAATTCTGCCAGACTACCTTGAGGTTGAATATAATAAATACGGTAGGCGATATACTCAGACACGTTATAGATAAATATAAATAAATTGAAAATAATAAATTGATGCATATACATTATACATATAAAATTTGAATTGTATTAAATTTATATTTAGCACCTATATAAAAAAAGAAGGTTTTACTGAAATTGCAATCCAAATATTAAATAGTTTTGTATTAGTGTATCATCCAGAGAAAATAAGTGCTGATAATAATTTAACTGTTACAATTTCGTTACATTAATTCCTTTAAATTTTTTAGTTCAAAATAGATAAATTATGATTAAAGTCCGCATCACTTTTTTATATAATAAGGTTATGGCCAGATAAAGCCGCAAGTAGACTTAAAAGAGATATGACGTAACTATAAAATCTTTTAATTTTGTAAAATTTAGGCATGACTCATGATTGATTCATTAATAACAGTTCGCATCTTAACTACTTTGGTGATGTAGTGGTGTAGTGTACGGCTGTACACATCCAGAGGTCCTAGGTTCGAGTCCCGGGTCAGGTCAAGTTTAGTTATTGAGTCTTTCTGTTTAGTAAGCCTCAGTAGTTGGGAAGTTGACGGTATTTAGCCCCTGTGCCTCGGAGAGCACGTAAAGCCATCGGTCGCGCTTTAGCTCTAACCGGTCGTGTCGAGAGTATGAGAGTAGTAGGAATAAAGAGTGCACTTGTGTCTGCGCGTATACTTCTGCACTATAATATGTATCTCCCGCGCAGTTGGCTAGTCTCAACGAGATTGGCCGCCGTGGCCTGTATCGGTCAGAGAACATAATTATTACCTTGATATCCTTACATAATATTTATACTAGTTGACGTATTTTTCAGACATGCACTCATATTGTGGTACACCTATTGATTATGAGGTTTCATAAGAGCTTTCATAAATTTCATAAAAAAAAAATATTTACTACATAAATATTCTAATGTGCTGTGTCTTATTAGAATTTATTTTACATTAATACTTACTCTAGCTATATTCAGTGCATTTATAAGTAGAAACTTTGCTGGTGTGTGAATTCATTTGTTTGTAATTACATATATTTTTAAGGATTAGTAATCCTGATTGACTTTTTCCAGACTAAAAAACACAAAGTAATAAAACAGTAGCTATAATAATAATACAATATATAATCTAGACAAAAAAATCTCTTAGAAAATAATGTAACAGAGTTATTCATATATAATTATTATACACGATTATATACACGAGATTACATTAATTATATACGAGAAATTACATTTTATAATAATTTTGGAATTAAATATTAATAAGTATTTGGAAATGAAACTTTTTTTAGTTATATTACACAAAAAACATTATTAATCACGTTGTTTTCATAAGATATTAATATTATATAAGAAATAATCACAATTAAGTTTTTTAACTCATGTGTGAAGCATAGATTAATTATTTAACCTTGCTATTTATATAAAAAATGAATAAAACATTTATGAGTCAAGCTTCACTCCAATGATCATCGCTATGTGAATGCGGTTAGAGAACCGCGTCAGAAATAACGACGTATTATATTCCCATAAGCTTTGTTGAGTAATACTACTTGTTAGAAATCACACAATCACATAAACAAGAAAGTAGAAACACTCATGATATTTTTTTTTAAATCTATCGTCTTGAGCAATGGATAGGCGTCCATTTCAGTTGTATTTTAAAAGTGTAATTTAGGTACTTGAACTTATTTTAAAACTTAAATGTACCTAGTTAATTACATAAAAGTAAAAAAATTTTCTGCAAGATGTGGACTTAACCAGAAATAGTAATATCCTTAGATACTTATGGAACAGGTTTATTAAATTATTTATTTTAGACTTGCCTGAATACCTACTAGCTTACCATTTAGGTCATTGAAGCCAATAAGCAAAAGCCGTTATAAAATAAATACTTGGAGTTCGCTTTTAGGAATATTTACTTAAACATACACTTAATACTGGTGTTTATTATATTTTTAACATAATATGAAAAGATCTAATTAAAAACTATTGAAAGTGACTTAAGTGTCCAGAAGTACCTTCTGTAAAATAGTAAGAAATATTAAAAAAATAAAAAAAAAACATACTAAATTAAAATCAATAAATTCAACTATATGGCGATTAACATTTTGAGAACAATGAATAGTTAGCTTTGATATAAGCTAGAGGTCGCTCCACGATCGCCACGGTGCCGGAACCCGCTCAAATGCCAAGGTTGTCAACTCTGACGACACAACTTTCGATCGAGTGCGCCACATTTTTCGCCCCACTTCTTCCTATATAGACTGTAATGGCTAAGCTATGTATAATATTTACAAGTTAATATTTTAATATAAGTCTGCATAAAGCAAATAAATAAAGCAAAGTAATAAACGACTTAAATGCTACACGTACATAAAATCCAATTCATATTTAAGTTATTTTTATGACCTCGATTAAATTAATTGAAAAAGTTTAGATACTCTCCAAGTGCAAAAGATAAATTTGAATAAATATATTTAAATAAGGTGCATATTTCTTTGGATGATTTTCTATTCTAGATCTTCATTGGTAGATTGTACACACCGGGCACGGGGTCGTACGTGAGAGGAATATTAGATTGCAACGGGTACAAGTTAGCTGACTTAAAGTTACTTGAGTTCATGAAATGTGAGTTTAGTTACAGTTATTCCAAAAAGAAGTACAAATTCTCATTTACAAAAATAGTATAATCACTATATTCAAATTATCAAATATCACAGTAAAACGTCATGAATAAGATACCCGGAAAACTAATGTATGGGTCACGTTTGTGACGTGGTCAACGACCGCCAAATTTCGTTGTGCATTTAAAATGTTTCGTATACTTTAATGTATTCTATACTTCTAAAGGTATATAATTAAAAATAAATATTTCAATTTATTCTAATGGGCATGTACTATATACTATATAGGTACTACAATTAAAATATTCTAAATGAATTTTATTAAGAACGATATTGCATCGCTAGCTAGCTTAGGAGTAAGGAGACTTTCGTAAGTTTTCGTGAGCTGCGTTGACATTGAGTGTTCTTTTGTTTATATGATATAAAATGCATTGCGAATATGTACCTTAAGTCCTTTATTATAAAGAATATACCCTATAGTAACTTTGTAACGAGTTTTATCCGCACGTGTGCTATTAGACTGCACTAAATATGCCGTCGATCAAGTTCGTGAGTTTTGGAAGGTCGAAAATTGTTTTTCGATCTTTTTTTAATCATTTTATGGTGTGTAACCAAACGTATAAGAACTTTAAATTTATTTTGCGAAGTGTGTGATTGAAATTAAAAAGTATCTTTTTTGGTTACGAATCCAAAAATCCTATAATTATCCTTTAAAATTTCTTATATGACTTAAATCATAAAATAAAATGAAATATGGGTCCTAATAACATTATTATAAACTTTCATTTCTAGCAGTCCCATATGACTTAGGTACGCGCTTCTACTATTAATAATAATTAGCGAAGCGATATAATTTCACGTGCTCACTATCGCAGAACGAAGAGCTTGCTACACTAACTACTTAGACATGACACTAAGCAATATAAATAATATTTTAAAATAAATTATAATTATAAAGTTTCAGTTCCTTTTAATATAGAAAAGTTATCGCATAGCATATGAAATAATTAAAGTACAGGATTTAAATCACCAATAGCTTAGAGATTTTGGAAAATGTCACCTATACATATTATAAAATAAAGTCCTCCGCCGCGTCTGTCTGACAGCTGTTCGTGATAAACTCAAAAACTACTGCTCCGATTTCATGCAGGTTTCACCAATGGATAGAATGGTTCTCCAGGAAGATTTTAGTATATAATTTGTCAAGTTTTTGTATACATTTATCATTTTAATGTCCCAACATATTTTATACAACACGTACCTAGGGACGAACCCGAGCGAAGCGAGGCCAGGGTGAGCCCCTAGTTGATATATAAAAAGCTCTTATACAGCTTGGCAATTACCGGTAACGGCAGGTACCTACTTGAATTTATGAAACATGTTACAATAGAATTCAATTTCGCGATTCATTACTACAAACAAAGGATTTTTACGAATCTTTTATTCATAATGTTTTCAATTGCAAATATTCAAAATTAATATTCCTATTTTGTCCACTTCTACATCACACCATATGCTTTGGCGGACGCGTGCCCACCAGTAGTAACTATTGCGATCGCACCGTTGCCCGTCCTCGATTGATTGAAACAATGAGTTATTGAATAATATTCGGACGGACAGGACTTACTCCCTGCTCTTTGCTAATTAAAATTCTTTTCTTTTGTGATACAATCAGTGATGTGCGATAACAGTGCTCTCTCTAGGGGCAAGCAACGTTAGAATGAGTGATCAAGATCGCAAGAGCTATTACGAGAGGCAGGATTTGACTGATATAGAGCCTGTATATGTGGCCAACAACAATAACTCGATTTACAGTAATTACTGTAGTATTTACAGGTTTGTTGACATGTGGCATGTCAGATCATTGCAACATGATTGATCATTATGAGTTATGAATAACTTACTAAAGAAGTGTCACATTTCATAAGAAAGTCAGAGAAATCGCATTTTTTTAATCAAAAATGAACTATTGTAAAAAAAAATTTTTTTTTGTATCCAAATTATTTTGAGGATGCTATATTATTTTAAATAGCGAAGCATCATGCAATTAAACAGCGATGCTAACATCAAAATTGTGTTACAGACAAATTAAAACAATAGATTGCTAAATTATTCACATATTCTCATAAGACTACGTATTCCAAGTGGTATTAATAATTGGTCGCAATGTTAAAATTATATACCCGCTCATACCTTACGTAAAACCTTTGACACAACAGTGGCTAAGCAAGACGTGGTGTCGAAACCGCAGCATTGTAATAGCTTTCGGCGGGTTTGCTTTGAATAAAATTATAACAAACGGAGAAGTGTTTACTGAGAATATCTCTTAAAGTCATTGCATATATGTGGCTGAACAGAATATTCTTATTGGAATTGAAATTGGAAGTGAAAATTGCTATTGAGATATCAATAAAAATAATAAATAAAAATATGCGTATATTTTTAAAATCATAAAGTCGATTTACAGCGGAAGAAGGAAGGAAGTGTAAAAAATGTGTTATAAAAACACGAGTATATTTTCTCGCATCGGTCGCGCCATTCGTGTGAAAGTAGTTTGTCTTGATTAAACATGGACGCCCACAAGACACTTGACGTTCAGTGTACATTAGATAGGAACAATAGAAACAATAATACTACTGTTAAATTAATTTTTTTACAAACACTATTTGTCACAATTTGTTCGAGTAATAAATATATTGGCACATAAACACATTGTTTCTTGACACAATAAAATTGCTACGAGTATTAACTGTGTTTTTAGACAAAATATGATTTTAATTATCAAATCAAATCAATTTTATATTTAAAGTGATTCTGAATTATTTTATTAATCTAAAAACATATTATTCCAGTCAAAGAACAGTACAAGAAACAAAAGGATGGGACGTGTTCAGAGAATTCCCGCCGAAGCAGGACAGTGGGTCCATGGAGAGTCAGAAATGTTTAGAATTTACTGTGAGAATCCTCAAAGTGTTGGCGTACACAATCACCTTCATAGTGGTTCTTGCATCTGGAGTTATAGCCAAAGGAACAGTTCTTTTTATGACCTCGCAATTGAAGAAAGATAAGCGTCTTGCGTATTGTAATAGGAATTTAGGTAATTTTCGTGTTCTTATTTTTCCTTCTTGTAATGAAATAATTGAAATATAAATACAATAATTTTGAAATTTCTTTTCGTATTATTTTCAGGTAGAGATAAACAATTTATAGTCACACTGCCCGATGAAGAGCGCGTTGCATGGATGTGGGTGATACTAGCAGCATTTGCAATTCCGGAAATAGGCGCATTTATTCGTTCAGTAAGAATATGTTTCTTCAAATCTTCCAAGAAACCGACTGCTGTGCAATTTATGGTGGTAAGTCATAAGTACGTGATGAAGCAGTTGATGCACAGTATATAGCGATATGCTTTTAATTAAAAAAATATATTTTTTATTTAAGGTTTTCATAGCCGAGTCCTTACATACAGTTGGTATGGGTTTACTATTTTTCAAAATATTACCCGAGCTGGATGTAGTTAAAGGAGCTATGATAACTAACTGTCTCTGCATTGTGCCGGCAATTCTTGGATTGCTCTCTAGAAATTCACGCGATTCGAAGAGATTTATGAAAGTTATCGTTGATATGGCTGCTATAGTCGCACAAGTCACTGGATTCATTGTTTGGCCGTTGTTGGAGAAAAAACCAGTTCTCTGGCTCATCCCTATATCAGCGTTGTGCATCTCTTTAGGATGGTGGGAAAACTATGTGACGCGGCAAAGTCCCATTGGTAAGTACCTGTTGTATGATTAATATCATAATAGCTATAATATACTGAGCTCTGTATTGTTTATTATACTGTAGTTTATTTAAGGAACAAATATATAATTAAAAATCAATATATAAAATACCTGTCACAAACAACTCCGAAAATACTTATGGATATTTGCTTTGTTTCAACTTATCAGATGATATTAGTTATTCTGATGATTTAATTTCGTTATTACAAGAGGGAGAGAATAAAAATCCCTCTCGATTTAGAAGAGATGAGAAATTAATTATTGACATTAAGTAACGAATTTATTACTGATGTTCGGCGACGTGTGTCGCAAGTGCTAGTTATAAGTACCTACCTACGTCAAATTTCTTGTTTTTTATTATAAAAGCATTATAATTTCTTCCAGGGATTATTAAAAGTTTGGCAAGATTGAAGGATGAACTTAACCACACTCGTTATTTTACATATCGCATAATATCGCTTTGGAAGATCATTCTATTTCTTTTAATCATTCTCTGCGCGATATGGATGGACGGTGACGATCCCGCTATGTTTTTCCAATTGTTTAAGTCTGGTTTTGGGCCGCACAATATTGTTGTAGAAGAGGTAAAATTTATGCTTAACTTTAAATTGTTATTAGAATTTCTTATAAGATAGTTTGAAGAAAAAAAAATAACTGATTTTTTAGAAATATTACATAGCAAAATTCTTTAAGATTAATAATAATAATATTTAAAATATTGATAATGTTGCAAATTCCTTTATAATGTAAAATATTTCAGGTCCAAATACAACTCGGCGGAACAGTTATACCGGATTTAGCAAATGCTACTCTCACAGGAGATTCGGTTGAAGTTGCGGCGGTGTATAAGTCAGCCTTCTATGTACTGTTAATTCAAGTCTTTGCCGCATATTTCTGTTATATATTTGGAAAATTTGCTTGCAAAATTCTCATTCAAGGCTTCAGTTACGCTTTCCCAATAAATCTGGTAATTCCCTTGGTAGTTAATTTCCTAATAGCTGCATGTGGCTTAAGAACTGGCGATACTTGTATATTTCATGGCCCTGTTCCTGATTATCTATTCTTTGAGAGCCCACCAGGTGAGAAAATTGTTCGATACTTTTTAAAACTAATTTAAACCGCTTCAAATGTATTTATTAATTGATAAAAAAATTATTTTTAGTCTTTTCGGTCAGCGATTTATTCTCTCGACAAATGGCGTGGATATGGCTTTTATGGCTACTTTCTCAAACGTGGATTTCAATACATATATGGATTCCAAAAGCTGAGCGTTTGGCGTCAACTGAAAAACTATTCGTACTTCCAATGTATAACGGACTTTTAATTGATCAAAGTATGGCGTTTAACAGGAAGAGAGACGATCAAAGGGATGTTAAAACTGAGGTAAATAATAAATTACATCTTTATGTTTTAAGTTGTAATAAATAGTAGTAACACAGTGTAAACTATGTTTTATTCACTTTGGTAGTATAAATTTGCCTTAATGAAAACTCGTATTAAATAAACTAATATTTTTATGCGTTCACCTTGAATACTTCATGTTACGTTAATTAATATTTTCTTAATACAGGATTTAGCGGAAATAGAAAAAGAAAAAGGTGATGAATATTACGAAACCATTTCGGTACATACAGACAATACCGGTTCTTCGCCTAAAACCATCAAATCATCGGATCAAATCACAAGAATATACGCATGCGCTACTATGTGGCACGAAACTAAAGACGAAATGATGGAGTTCTTAAAGTCTATTCTAAGATTAGACGAAGACCAATGCGCTCGGAGGGTCGCTCAGAAGTATCTACGTGTGGTCGATCCTGATTATTACGAATTTGAAAGTATATAATATATTCATTTCTTAATTATTTAAATTTAACAAATTAACATAAAATTTACATTATACTATACTTATGATTTATTTGCAGCTCATATATATTTGGACGATGCATTCGAAATATCTGATCACAGTGACGACGATTCTCAAGTGAATCGGTTCGTCAAACTTCTTGTTGATACTATCGATGAAGCCGCATCCGAAGTTCATCAAACTATTATACGTGTTCGACCACCCAAGAAATTCCCAGCTCCATACGGAGGACGCTTGACTTGGGTGTTGCCTGGAAAGACTAAAATGATTTGTCACTTAAAAGATAAGGCTAGAATTCGTCACAGGAAACGTTGGTCACAGGTGATGAAATATAATGCATTTTTATTCTTATCAAAAAAATATATTATGTGCTAAAAAAAGTACAGCATTTTTACTTTGTATTGTTAACACATTAACTAATGCTTTAGGTCATGTACATGTACTACCTTCTTGGACATCGTCTCATGGAGCTCCCGATATCGGTTGATCGCAAAGAAGTTATGGCTGAAAATACCTTTTTATTAACACTAGACGGAGACATTGATTTCCAACCACACGCTGTTAGATTGCTTATCGATTTAATGAAGAAAAATAAAAATCTGGGCGCAGCCTGTGGTCGTATTCACCCCGTTGGATCAGGTACATACATTTTAATTACGTTGTTATTATTTTTGTATTATTTTTGTCAGTGTTTTCAATTATTTTTTGTTATATTTTTAGGATTAATGGTATGGTATCAAATGTTCGAGTACGCTATCGGCCATTGGCTGCAAAAGGCAACTGAGCACATGATTGGCTGTGTACTTTGTAGTCCTGGATGCTTCTCACTTTTTAGAGGAAAGGCTTTAATGGACGACAACGTCATGAAGAAATATACTTTACGATCTGATGAAGCTCGGCATTACGTACAATATGATCAAGGCAAGCAATCTATATATTAATTAATAATGTAGGGCAATTATGTTAGAACGATTCAACTTTCAATGTCAATAGAGTTTGAGGTTAAAGAAGTTTTGAAGTAGTTTGCTTTAGTAGTCTCACATAAATCTAAACATTGTCGTTTTGAGAATTTTCTGTTCGTTTAATGATATTACGCGAAAGCGGTAACGTGCAAACATACTCGATAAAGTTGCTGTCTATGAATATAAAAAGTCCATATAAAATTATATTTATATTCATCTTTACAAAGTAAATGGACTAAAACTTAACACATCAGTGATTTTTTCATTTTTGTTTTACAGGAGAAGATCGTTGGCTTTGTACATTATTGCTGCAAAGAGGTTACCGTGTAGAATACTCAGCCGCCTCAGATGCGTACACGCATTGTCCTGAAGGATTCAATGAATTTTATAATCAACGTCGTCGCTGGGTGCCCTCTACTATTGCTAACATTATGGATTTGCTTGCCGATTATAAACATACGATTAAAATTAATGACAATATCTCGACTCCCTACATTGCTTACCAGGTAGGGAAATAAGCAATAATTATAGAGTTATATAATATTTTATAGACCCTAGGTAACTTTGTGCTTGTGTGTTATTTACTTTTTTTGTTACCTTCCATTGTAAAAAATCTCAAAATCCCTTTAATTTATCGAAACTCTTTAAATATTATGACTAATAGTTTTTTTAATTAAAATTTATTCTAACTATTCTTTGCAGATGATGTTGATGGGTGGTACAATTTTGGGCCCTGGAACTATATTTCTTATGTTGGTGGGAGCTTTCGTGGCAGCTTTTAGAATTGACAATTGGACCTCTTTCGAATATAACTTGTATCCTATCGCAATCTTTATGTTCGTTTGTTTCACGATGAAATCAGAATATCAGGTAATATATATTTTTTTAAATAACATTGTTTCATTACAGAAATCGAATATACCTACTCGTATAGACTCTACATATCTATAATTTTATTTTTCATTATGTCATATGTGTATTGAACAGATTATGTAGTAAATTACATCTCTTATAATCAAAGCAAAAATATCTTTAAGACTGACAGTTTAATATTAAAAAAAATAATAATTAATTTAAAAACCTTTTTTGTTTCAGTTATTGGTCGCGCAAATTTTGTCAACAGCATATGCAATGATAATGATGGCTGTAATCGTCGGTACAGCACTTCAGTTAGGGGAGGACGGCATCGGATCACCATCAGCTATATTCTTAATATCACTTTCGAGTTCTTTCTTTATAGCAGCTTGTTTGCATCCGCAAGAGTTTTGGTGTATAGTACCGGGTATCATTTACTTACTTTCAATTCCCTCTATGTACTTACTATTGATTTTGTACTCTATTATCAATCTGAACAACGTAACATGGGGAACGAGAGAAGTTCAAGTGAAGAAGACAAAGAAGGTAATTTTGTAAAACATTGCTTGTACATATAATAGTATTTCAAATTAATAATGTAAGTTTTTATTTAATATTTTATATCTTTATAGGAAATTGAAGAAGAGAAGAAAGCAGCAGAAGACGCCAAAAAAAGCGCAAAGCAGAAGTCGTTGCTTGGTTTTCTTCAAGGAGTTAACAGCAATGAAGAAGAAGGTTCAATTGAATTCTCATTTGCTGGATTATTTAAATGCTTACTCTGCACTCATCCTAAAGGAAACGAAGAAAAAGTTCAGCTTCTTCACATAGCGTCAACTCTAGACAAGTTGGAGAAAAAAATAGAGAATGTAGAAAGGTTTGTTAATTGATTTCATTATATGGCTTTTATCATGATGTTATTAGAATACTTATTAAGGTACCTTTTTGCAGAATTGTGGATCCGCATGGACATTCGAGAGGACGTAAATTGTCTATAGGAATGAGAGGTAGTACCAATGGAGATTTAGGACCTGTGGCCGAAGGTGAAGAAGAAGATCATGATTCAGATTCCGAGACCGACACCATGTCTTCAACACCCAGGGTAAGATAGTTTTTAATTCATATATGTTAATACATATTATCATTTAGAATTTTTACAATTCATTCTACTTATTTTTAGGAAAAGCGAGACCATTTGATTAATCCGTACTGGATAGAAGATGCAGATTTGAAAAAAGGGGAAGTGGATTTCTTAAGTCAATCAGAATTGTCCTTCTGGAAAGATCTTATTGATAAATATCTATATCCTATTGACGAAAATAAGGAGGAAAAGGTAAAATAGAATACAAAAATAGAGTCGGATGTTAAAAAACTATTTTTGTATGAAACTGACTGAAATTAAATGATTAAGTGACATTATTATCACAGGCGACAATAGAAAAAATTAGATTAAAAGATCATATTATGTTTTACATGAATGTATTAATTTTTTGTTGAAACTTTTTTGTTGAATCAAAAAACTGAATAAAATAAAACTGCTGTTAAAGTCTATAGTTAAAAATTATAATGAACACTTTCTCGATTTTAGATCGATGTTAGAATCAACTTCTAAAAGTTAAAAAGGATGTCAAAGTTTTCCATTATCCTGCAATTACTTAATATTATTCTTTTGAATTTCCTGTATAGATTTATTAAAATGTGTACCTATTCTATTAATCCTTTTTTTACAGGAGCTCTTTATATATTTGAGAATTGAATATAACTGTTAAATTGTTATTATTACTAATTTCCCTAAATTTTAGGCACGTATATCCAGAGACCTTAAAGAATTGAGAGACTCGTCAGTATTTTCATTCTTTATGGTTAATGCTCTTTTTGTGCTCATTGTTTTCTTGCTGCAACTCAACAAGGACAACCTTCATATTAAATGGCCGCTTGGAGTAAAAACTAATATTACTTATGATGAGGTTTCGCAAGAGGTAACGTGAGAATAAACTGTGTCCAACGATCGGCCTTCAATGATGACTCTGAACGACATGGTACCTCATGCGAAAATTAAAGAAAAATCTAAAAAAGTCACATTCTAAGTCACCATTGAAGGTTGATAAATTTAATGCTTGTTTTCTATCAATTTTACAGGCTCGAATTGCACGTGATTTACTTGAGCTTCGCAATAAGTCAGTCTTTGCGTTTGTCATGTTCAATGCTTTATTTATATTGATAGTATTTTTATTACAACTCAACAAAGATCAACTCCACGTGATTTGGCCTTTGGGTGTAAAGACAAACATTACGTACGTCGAGGATACAGGCGAGGTACAGCCAAATACTACAAGCTATGTGTGTCACTTCACAAGTCTAACGGTCTCCTTCTAACCGATCTGTCTTGGGATGGCACACCAGCATGAAGATTCTAAATCTTCCACACCGAAGACTAAAACCTTGGTGTTGTTTCTCACACTTCCTTAAACAAGTCCAAGCCTACCAACAAACCAATGCAAACCCCCTTTTTATATAGACCCTATAGATATGGGCTTCTTGGAATCTTGTGCTCTATTTACATTTAAAGAGCACATTATTATGTTTAAAAGAATTTCCATATTTTACTCAATTTTTCCATTTGGAAAAATTGCATTTGCTATTTCAGAGTACAAATATATTCCTTTTAATTATATAATAACTATAATTTAAAAAGTAAAATTAAAGACGTTCAGCGCCGGAGCGACCAAAAGCATGTCTCCAATTTCCAGGACAATACGTTTTCCCAAAACCCCTAATAAAATAATTGCACCACCCTAAGCTCTAGGGAATAGAATCTATCTGTCTTTTAAGGTGATGGTACTTCTTCTATTAAATTTCTTGTATGTCCGTTAACAGCCACGGGAATCCCTGTACATATTTTCAATCACTGATAATGGGTGATTTGTTTAACCTTTTCTTTGGATATTTAATTTTCAAATAATTTATTTAAGATAATCGAATTTCCGATTGTTTTACTATTATAAAATAATTTTCAAATTGGCACTTGTCATTCTTCACGCACGAATCAGTTAATTGTATACGCAGCACATTTGTGTTTAACTTGTCATAAAATTTAATTATGTGATTTGAATTCATGCATAAACATCAAACATGTTCATATTTACGTATTTTTTTATTTTATTGTTATAAATTTTAAACTAAGTATATGTATGTTATTAGGGTTAATTTATAAATATAATCGAAAAGTCATTGTAAGTAAACATTAAAGCCATTTTATACTATTTTGTATGCTTTGCATTGCACGGTTTAGCTTTAACAGAATACAAAAAGTTATAATATTTTTTCAATTTACAGGTGCTCATATCGAAAGAATACTTGCAACTAGAACCAATCGGTTTAGTCTTCGTATTTTTCTTCGCCTTGATCTTGGTTATCCAATTCAGTGCTATGTTGTTCCATAGATTTGGTACACTTTCTCATATATTAGCTTCAACTGAACTTAACTGGTTTGGTTGCACGAAGAAAGTGAGTTACCATAATATTATCTATTTTTACTTTCAGTAAACTTTTGGCACAAATTCTAAGTACATATTTTTTTTACAGTCTGAAGACTTATCGCAAGATGCGTTACTAGATAAAAACGCTATAGCAATAGTAAAAGACCTGCAGAAATTGAATGGGCTGGATGACGATTACGATAACGATTCTGGTTCGGGACCACAAAATGTGGGTAGACGAAAAACGATCCACAACTTAGAAAAAGCCAGGCAAAAGAAGAGGAATATAGGAACGTTAGATGTGGCTTTCAAGAAACGATTCTTCAACATGAATGCAACTGATGGACCAGGTAATATTCATTCATATAAATATTTATCCTATTTGGCGATGCTTTAGCTTTTTAGGAATAGTTTTAATAAGGTCGTAGAAAACAATCGAAAAATAACTACTAGTAATAAGTGCTTATTTGACGAACGAGTTTGCTTAAAAAGTTCCAAAGATTTAGATCATGGTGTTGAACAAAGCGGGGGAGCAACTGCTTATTCCTCATAATCTTAGCGATTGATATTTCATTCCAACAAGGTACACCAGTACTAAACCGCAAGATGACGTTGCGTAGAGAAACACTGAAAGCTTTAGAAACAAGAAGAAATTCCGTTATGGCAGAACGTCGGAAATCACAGATGCAAACGCTTGGCGCTAACAATGAATATGGAGTTACAGGAATGGTAACCATTATTCGCCTTTACAACATTATTACATATAAACACTTATTTCCAAAAAAATACCTGCTCACAATAAACATTTTTAATAAAAAAACGTACTTTGACTACAGATCACCTAATAACTATATTTTGACCAATGAATATTTCAATAATTACAGTTATACTTCACATTTACAATTAATACGTTGTATATTATTTTAAAGTGTTTTCTTTATAAATTTTAGCTTAACAATAACCATGGAGTCCAGCCACGACATCGTACTTCAACTGCTAATATTTCAGTGAAAGACGTATTTGCCGAACCTAACGGTGGAATGGTTAATCGAGGGTATGAAACTACTTTGGGCGATGAAGACGACAGCAACTCTATGAGACTTCAACCAAGACAAAATCAAGTTTCCTTTCAAGGAAGATTTTAGAAAAAAAATGGATGTTCAAAATTCAAATAAGATTCCCGTCTGGTTTACGCGAAAAATCAGTTATTGAATTCTTCACATTTTTATATAACTGATACAAGCAACAATATGCAATGAAGACTGCAAAATTATCATCGAAATGAAGCGAGGATTTCTTCTAATATTGATTTATTTATTAAAATTCGGACGTAAAAATGAACGCCATGTTGCAGACCAGAGTTGCCAACAATACGAATTAATAAGTCTAGTATTAAGCAATGTAGATACTCATTTAGTAATGTACTTAGTAATTATTATTTTTTAAATTAATTTCTAATATTTTTTTATAATTATCGACGACTTCTTGTGATATTTTTTACTTTTGTCAAGCGACTGATGATTGATGAAGAACATTGTTTCCTTCTTATTGAAATTTTATATCTTTTTAAATGTGAAATATACACTGCCACTTTTGTATTTGTTTTGTAAGTCATATACATATAATTACAAGGATATTGTGCATCGTTTGATTTGTACCTTTTTTATCCTTTGTAAAATTTTAACTTAGTCAAAAATAACCTCACGAACTTATTTTTATATATGCATATATAAAAATGACATAAATGAAATTACTACCTTTTCGGATTTTATCGCAGATTTATTTAGATTTTTATTACCCGACGTTTCGAATGCTTCACAGCAATCATGATCACGGGCAAGACCATAGAGGTTAGAGACGAGGAGAACGATCGTTGTAGAACGTAGTGTCTCAGAAATATTAATAAATTATTTTTAACAAAAAACAAAAACCGACTTCAAAACTAAACAAATCTAAACTAAAAAGTAGAAAATAATACTTTTAAGAACTTCGTTAATTTTGAAGTCGGTGCCAGCCAAGACGGATAGACTTATCTTGCCTTTGCAAGGAACTTTCGAACGGTATTTTGATTATGTTTACAAATATTATAGATATAGATTAATCGAATATGTGTCTATTTAAGGTTATTTTGCTTTGGCTGGCACCGACTTCTAAATTAACGAAGTTCTTAAAAGTATTATTTTCTACTTTTTAGTTTAGATTTGTTTAGTTTTGAAGTCGGTTTTTGTTTTTTGTTAAAAATAATTTATTTTCAAATTTTTAACGGAAAGTAGATACTTATTTTGTTTATGTACAAAAAAGAATTTTCCAAATCGGTCCAGCCATCTTCGAGTAATGGGGAACATACATAAAAAAAGTCCCCAACGAATTGAGAACCTCCTCCTTTTTTTAGAGTCGGTTAATAAGAGCCTGAAAGAATTTAACTATCGGTCTATAATTACGTATAATATTGAATTTTCTTTTAACTCCTAACTGTTGAGGAGTTGTACCTTCCATCATTAGCTCAACCACAGGAGATGATGATTATCAGACGCAAATACTTGAACAGCTTTAGAAAATATATGAAAAACGTAATAAGTGCCTATAAAATTTGAGAGTTGTCTTCGATTTCCCTGGGATCCCATCATCAGATCGTGACTTGGTGACTATGGGACCAACTAGAAACTATACCCTTTCAAACAAAAAAAGAATTTTCCAAATCGGTCCAGCCATCGTCGAGTAATCGGGGAACATACATAGAAAAAAAAAAGTCCCCGACGAATTGAGAACCTCCTCCTTTTTTTGAAGTCGGTTAACAAAATAAGGATGCGCTGCGATCGCTAAGTTGTCTCAATAAAAGCGGGCTCTTGTGCGCTAATTTGAAATGATCTATTAACGTTTAATATATAGTATCATTCAAAGAAAAAAATATTATTAAATAAAATATTTATTATTATTATTTTATATTCATTTGTACATTATTCAACTTCATCTACTTGTACTCATAAACAGCTAACTTCACAGATATAAATAATTCGAAAAGGTAGATTCATTTATAATGTCGAATATTCGCGTAAACCTTATAAAGTATCATATAAAAAGAGTTTAACGTTGGTATATTGTTTATTTATCTAAAAAATTATTTGGAATTAGGGGAAGCCAAATTTAGTTTTTAGATTTTATATCTCTAGTTAATATGTACTGTGCACATCACTTGAGAGTAGTTGGATTGACTATTGTGATTGTACATATATGATTTTTATTTCGATAATATATATCTATTTTCATTGTATCGAATAAAAATAAAATTTTATGTCATTCTTAAAATACTAAAGTTTAAAATAAAAAGTAAATTAAATTATTGCAATGCAAATTTATTAAGAATAAGAGAGAGACTTATATTAATTTTCTAAGAATGATACAAACTCAGTAAGCTTGAAAAGCTGGTCTTCACTGGATGTGTGTAGAGGAGCGGGTTGAACAGGCGGTGATGGATTAATTGTGATACCATCAGTATGGATTTCCCATTTTCGTTCCCGACATATTTGGAGTACTGCCTCACGACTTAAACCAGTCATAAGTACTATTGTGTCTAGAGATATTGAACTATATGACCTTCCTATCAGGTTAAAGGCTCTTTCGCGAACTTTCTCTGCAAATACAAAATAATCTTATCTATCTGATAAAAGTACAAGAATAATCTTACAAAATATTAAACAGACTACTGTTTTATACAAATTATTGGTTTATTGGAGCGACTATCCATAGACAATTTTTTCTGTGACTATGTGCCATGCTGTGCATAATTCAAAAGGTCTTCGAAGTTTCATATAACAAGGTAGTATATATTGGGCATTCATACTAAGTTTTATTGATGTATCTGCTTTTTGACAACTTGTAAGTGAAAGTTAGTTTTCAATAAAAATGTACCCTTGTCAAGATTCAGATATCCAAAAGAATACTATTTACAATGACATTATTTACAATTTATTTATTTACTTCATATGTTATTACAATAATAATTTGTATATCTAAAACTAGAGACTGACCCTCTTTCACTCTACACTTTAACAATTAGTATAGATTTCTGAGAAATTAAATATTTTCCTACTGTAAAAGTGTTCTAGTGATATGTTCACAGACAGACAGCCATACAAAAACCCTAATAACTATAGATTTGGTTACTGTATCGATAATAATAACTATTTCAATAAGATTTTCCAAAAAATATATTGGCTATATTTATCAGTGTGCTTTTAAAATAACCAACCTTCAAGTGCTCTTATAATATTTGCAACTGGTTCAGTCCAAGTGTAAGCAGCCAAGGCATGGTAGGTGCCAGCAAGATCTTTTTTCCATAGCTTTTGCCCTACTGCCCATATAGCTATTATTTCAGGATTGCTTGATGTAATATTTTGTGGTATTCTTTTCCATAAGAATTTTGCATTACATCTGAAATATTTTAATAATAATATTTTGATATTTTTTGTGAAAAGAGTATTTTTCTATTGGGAATTTTCCAAACCAAATTAATTAAAAAATGGTATTTTGGAAAAATCATACAAATAAATCGTAACATAGCAAAATATACAAGAAATTGCAATTATTAATGAAATACAGAAGTTGAGAAACGAGTATTAAGAACAGGTCAAAATTTTTAAATACATTCATTGCAAAACAAAAACTTGCCACAACTTGGTGACTTTGAAAGCCTTTGAATCTTAAAAAGGTACTTACGTACTAACGATGACGCATTTTTATTTTTTCTATAGATTTGTGTGAATGTGCTTATATCGTAAAATCTTAAATCGAAAATTAATAATAGGTTCATAAAGTTAATTTTAAGAATGTTTCTTTCTAGGTTGGTTAGGTTAGGTTAGATATATGACCACAATATCGCACGAGCCGAGCGAGCGCAGCGAGCGTGCCGCGGCAGCGGCCGGCGAGTGCCATAGTCAAAAATTAAATTTAATAGGTTCATAAGGTTAATTTTAAGAATTTTAATTTATTTTGTCTATGGCACTCGCCGGCCGCTGCCGCGGCACGCTCGCTGCGCTCGCTCGGCTCGTGCGATATTGTGGTCATATATCTAACCTAACCTAACCAACCTAGAAAGAAAGAGTCATAAAATTAACCTTATGAACCTATTATATGAAAACCCAAATAAAATAGTTTTTTTACGATATAAGCACATTCACACAAATCTATAGAAAAAAATAAAAATGCGTCATCGTTAGTACGCAAGTACCTTCTTTATCTTATGAATATAAATTGGGTAAGGCTATTTGGACACTAGCGTGACTACAGCGGTTATGTAGCGTGACTGGCACTCGAGATAAATTATCTAAAGAATTAGCGTTAATATTTAATTACCGTTGGCATTTGATCATATATCTAACCTAACCAACCTAGAAAGAAAGAAAAGTTTTTAAGATTAACCTTTTGAACCTATGTTATCTAAATCGAAAGAAAATAATCTTTGTGCCAGTCACGCTAAATTACCGCTGTAGTCACGCTAGTGTCCGAATAGCCTTACCGATATAAATTGAAATAGATTCATTATGTTTATCATTTACCACATACATAGTAGTACCAGATATGTTAAAATGATCAACAAATACTTACAAGTCATTTTGATAGAGATATATCGCTAGTAATTGGGAATAGGTAGATGCAGATGCCACTCCATTTGTTGCCTAAAAGAAATTTTAGAAATTAAAGTGTAGCGTTTCTTTAATTAAATACGTATAGCCCGGTTCGTTGTTATAGTTATCATATGTAGTATATATTACCTCCAGTTCTTGCTTTTCTAATTCTGTACATAATTTATCGAAATTTGTAATCATAGTGATATTGTTTTATTATGATTTTTAAGCAATGATTATTCTAAATTCTAATAATATTTTTTCACAATAACAAATTCCACCATAAAAAATTGACAAGCAACAGTGACACTTGACAATTGACATTGACAATTGACAATTCATTTGTCAGTTTAACTCAAAGACTATAAGCTTTAAAACTACGTTCCATTTATATTTTTAATAGACTTGAAAAAAAATGAGTTTAAAAATTCATTTGTATGTTTTTGTACGTTACTTGATATATTTACCACTTGTTTTTTTAACAATATTCATTTGTAATGAAAAAGTTTTCTCACATTTATAGTAAAATTTTTATTCTTAATCCGGCTCTGTCGCAAAATGCGTTCTTAGCGGAAGTCTACTGTCTATGCGCTACCTCCCTGCCAAATTTAAAGTTTGTAGCCAATGATATTCTAACCACTGACCTCTATAATACCACTGGACTGGCTGTTCCAAGCGTTTGACAGCAATTTTTTTGTGTCCATTTGAAGCGCCACTAGCGAGAGTCCCGAGAACTAATTTTGACGTATATTGCAAAAGACAGCGAGAAGTGTTTGTTTACTGTAAAGTAAACATTGGCGAAGTCAACTGTGCCCAATCGGCACTCATGGAAGCCATTAAAAGAAATAATTGAATTGAATTGAAGTAATTTTGCATTTTCGTTGTTAATATAACATAAGTAGTAATTATGATGATACGGTTATTGATTAATAAAAATAAAAAAATAAAAATCTTTCCATCGACATCATTAGTTTTAGTACCACAAACTCTCGCAACGCCCGACAGCGGCGGACAGCGCCAAAATGGCGAATATCAAGCAGCCACAAAAGCACGTTGACAACAGCCAGTCCAGTGGTATTATAGAGGTCAGTGTATTCTAACAAACAGATATGTTGTGAGCGCGCAATCGTGAAGACTCGAAAACGTCCTAATTGGGACGTATTGCCTTTAGTCTGTGTCACGCATGGCGACGAGTGGTACGCTGCTACAAAATTAAAAAAAATGCCATCCTGTGTATTTAGGAAATGCACCAATTATGATACCAAAGTTAATAAAACACAAGGGATCTCATACCACATGTAAGAACGCAGTATACTTCGATTTATTAATATATTTCAATTATTTGCCTAATATTCTGATATGTCATCGGTCGCTAGACTAATGTTTGTTTACATTGACACGCAATTGACAACACAAGCTGTCTCTTTTTTTCTTATTGATTTTATCGACTATCCCCTTTCTATCATTTTGACGTGTAGTGAAATGTACCTTGAATGAAAAGTGTGTATGTGTGCTGCGCGGAACACTTTTTTCGGTTGTTTAGTGAGCGTATAACATATCTGTCTATTAGAATATCATTGTTTGTAGCACAAAAAATAAAAAAATTCACACAAACTTCGAACCCTTCGACCTTCTTAACCCGTCAACGCGAACAAACGAGACACAATAGATTTTCAATTGTTATAAATCTATATTGACCGCGCGCCCGTTGATAGGTTAATTAGGCCTTGTTGAAAAACCGTTCTTAGCTGACTTTTACTAGGTAAGACGGTGCGCTTGAATTTTACACTCGCGTCCGTAATTTTTACGATTACTCCTAACTCATGGTCTATAAGAATAAAATAAATGTGCCTTAAAAGCTTAAAGCCTCTAACTTATTTAAAATGATAAGGATTAATACCCTATTTTCGTAAATAGCTTTCCAATAATCGCTTTATAATTGTCCATTTTTAAAGTATTAAAATGGATATATAGTATGTTATGCTTAAAAGATAGACATATGCATCGCAGACTTTTCTGTAGTTCTATGTAAGATACAAAATTCCACCATACATCATTTTGTTATATCTCAAAGAGTTTAGAGTTCGCAGTGTTTTCGTTGAAAGCTCCCAGACAGCTTATTTCTTTTCGACACCTCCAACAGATATCATTATATTTTAGCCAATGTATATAAAAACTTGACAAATTATTATATACTAAAACCTTCCCGGAGAACCATTCTATCCATTGGTGAAAATAGCATGAAAATCGGTGTATTAGTTTTTGAGTTTATCGCGAACAGACAGATAAAAAGACAGACAGACGCGGCGGAGGACTTTGTTTTATAATATGTATAGATGTCTATGATGAAGTAATAAGTACTTATATCAAAAATGTTACGACGATCAGAAAATAAACTCGAAAGCTTTAACTAAAAATAACAAATAGTATGTATTCAAATAATTATTTTTTGAAATTAGAAACAGTTTTTATGAAAATACATAGAATCAAAAAACATTATAAATATATTTATATAAGAAAATGGCTCTTTTTAAGTTAGAATCTGCAACAAGATCCAAGAGCTATTATTATGTGAATAGTAACGTAAGATTTGTATTAAAAAGATAATGTCAAATATTTGCATAAATCTAAGAAAGTATTAGTTAGTACTAAAGGCAGTGGTAGCCCAGCGGTAACGCGTCGCTTGTATAACCGAGTGATGCGGGTTCAAATACGGGTCTCGCACCTCTGATATTTTCATGTGCGAATCATTTCTATCCTGATTACCACTTGTCTTACGGTGAAGGAAAACATCGTGAGGAAACGTGCATGTCTGAGAAAACCTAGCAAGTTTTCGTAAGGCGTGTGAAGTCCGTCAACACGCACTGGGTCAGCGCGGTGGACTATGGCCTGATCCCCCTCGTACTGAGGGACGCCCGTGCCCAGGAGTGGGACGTTAAAAAGGGCTGATGATGATGATGATGAAGAAAGTATTACTTATCGCACAATATAAATGTACTGGTGACTTACCCTCGCTCTGCCGGGGTTCAACCCTAGGTATGTTTTAGCGGTTTTATTTTATAATAATAGGTTAGTGATGATGATAACAATATAACTAGTGACTAACCCCCGCTTTCCCCCGGATTCGTTCCCTAGGTACGCTTAAATGGCTAGTATAGATTTCTACGAGGAATTTTCCTGATAACAAATTTCATCATCATTTCCAGCGGTTTTTTCTTGATGCGGTCACAGACAGACAGGCAGGCAGGCAATAATTATACATTCTGTATCTGTTTTGATAAAAAAAAATATATTTTAATAAGATTTTTCAAAAAATAATTAATACACAGCAACTCAGTTCAAATTTAATTTTAGGTAGGTATGCCTATAGATTTAAAATTTTAGTGTACTCTAGGTTAATTCAATTTTTGTCCAGACTATTTAACTTGACTTGACGACCTGTTAACATGACTTAGGTAGTTTTAATTAGGTATTAGGTAGGTATTTAGGTAGTACCTAGTTATAAACCTATCAAAATAAGCAAAAATATTAGCTTGCGCTTAACTCTTAAAGTGCTAATTATATTATGTTAAAAGTCATTTGCATTTATAGGGAAATCCTTAAAATAAATATAAGTATAAAAATATGAATAAAAACATTTAAATATTGTAATAGATTAAGTTTTCCGATATATCTACTTTCTACACGCTATCAAAACCTGCGTTTTTACCTTTTTGTAGCGTTGATATTATACTTATTTTAATTTCGAATTAAATTATATTGTTAAGTTAACTGGTTAAGTTATTTACGCCCATGACTATACAAAATAAGTCTTTGTGCTGTGAACAAGAAGGTATCTATATCTATTATTATAGCACGAGCTGTGGCCTGATTTTTATAATTGAATTTCATGGCTATTGATCGAGGGCTTGGGCGGGCTAAAGCTAACTTGTCGACTAACTTGCGTCACAATGTAACCGGAGTTGATGGACTGACTGATGCGCTGAGTCACTCTCCAATATTGTCGTTCATAATGCTAATTTTCTCGTTATGCGTGTACCGATTTGCATCTTAATGTGTTTTATGGTACCGTAATCATATTTGTTTATAATGGACGTATTAAATTTCAATTTAAGAGCATTGGGTAGGTTATTGGGTATATACATATTAATTTGAATACAAAAATTGGGATCTTGCTAGACTTAGATTATAAAAAGCCTAATAAAAAGTCACAAATTAATTTAAAATAAAACTTATTCAAATACTGTGATAGAGAACATCATAGCTCACCAGTCACCAGGCTGAATAGGCATCAATTTCTATTTAATGTATTTAATAATCATCTCTTTATAACCGATAGCAAAAATACTTCAGACGCTTTATTACCCCTATCAGGGTTTAACGTTGGGACGATAAGATCATTCAATTACTTTTGAGGGATATGCGAAGTAAATATTAGTCCATATAGGTACAGTTCTATAATAATCTGAAAAAAAACAATGTATGAATTTAAGTTAATACCTAGGTATATGGCAACATTTTAAAATATAGTTGAGGTAATTTACGAAATGAGTTTCATGTAAGCATTATACATACAAGTTGCTTTAAACATAAGTACTAAAATACGTAGTTACTTTATTCAAAAGTGTTAAATTGTAGCATATCTATTCAGACCTTTTTTTTAAAGTCTTATTGTTGAGGACGGGCCTCTGTTCAAAAGGAGGAGTATAATGCCATAATCTACCACGCTTGCCAAGTGTGGTTTGGCGGACTTTACATGTCTTTTGAAAATTTGCCAGGTTTTCTAAGAGATGAGGGTTTTCTCACGTTGTTTTCCTCCACCGTAAGATTATCACTTCAAAGTGATTCGCACCTAAACATATCAGAAGTGCGAGGCCGGGATTTGAACCCATGTTAACACCGGCTATTTGTCTATATACCTATGTACCTACCTAACTACGCATAATGCTTAATTATTAGCATAAACATAGTGACATTGAGTCATTTTTGGCACTTGTGTTACACAAAAGAAACTGAGCATGCCATTATGTTGCAGTTTGAGCAAATGAGAACAAAAACAATAGGATAACTATGTATTGAGAAATAGTATTGCAATTGACCTATCTAATGATAGGTAATTATTTTACGCAAAGTGTTACGGTGAAGTCGTCACTTACTCACTTTCACTAGTAGTTTGAATGTCCAATGACTGTTGTCACGCTCTGGCAGTAACCAATGGGCTTGCCTACCGCCCCGCCTTGAGGGATAGGCGTACCTACACCGCGGCCCGCACCAAATAACCACGACAATGAGTGTTGTACAACAACGACATTGACAACAGCCGATTTTGTGAGATTGTCTGAAAAGTATTATTGTTTTGAAGAAAAGGATACTGAACTGCTTTGTTAATCTGCATCATTGTAAGTCTTAGGTATATATTATGTAAATACTACTACTGCGGACATACAAATGTATGTACTTGTACATAAAATATATTGACTTATTAACTTCGTGTACAGATATTGCATGTTGCCAGATACCTACGTACCCGATATTATCAAACGTTTTATTATTTGTAATATTCCTGTTTCATTTCAGCGGTTAAAACATGTAAGAACGTAAAAGTTAAGGAGTATTACAAATAAGCTAAGTGTGTGTTGCAAGCTTAAACATGTGCCCAATGGCTCGAGTGACCCGCGGCGAAGGGTCGCGTTGGTCTGCGGCGGTCGCTTGCCTCCGCTCCGCCGACAGCGCTGTGCAAAATCGCTAATTGCGTTCAATAGCTTCGCTTTGTGTTGCCACATCCTCGCACGGGCTCAATCGCTCTACAAATCACTCGAAACTACTCTGTCAGATAGGAACATGATGTTCTTGCGAACTTCTATTTAGTTACACGATTGTAGGAACCATTAAATTGATTAGTTGGTATGTATATTGGTAGTGTTTTGTAAAATTACGTACTTTACTTGACAGTTAAGATATTTATATTTCTTGCAACGAAATTTATACACTTAGTAATACCTAGACGCAAAATGTGATTCAATGGTGGCGAATATGCTTAAGAATATTGTCCCCGTAACGGTAGGACAGGTTCGATTTTGGGAAGGAGCAAATTTACTAGCATAAACCATATAAATATATATTTCTTAAAATCAAAGTAACTGTGTCGGGTAACTATACGAACATCCTTTTGATTTTTTTTTAAATGTTTTACCTCCGTGCACTGTTTTATATGAGAATATACAGAAATATTTTTATATAGAGAGTATTAATTATATGGAAATTTAACAAATGTGATATATTTTAGCATGGCAAAGTAGCACCACTTTGTAAGTATCACGTTGTATATACACTATATATCTAGTGAGGTGACTAACAGTTTTTCAACATTTTTTAAATAAAGTAAGAAGGCAGTAAACTTTCCACGCATCCAAATTTAATGGGCATTAATTAATACAATTAGCCCTCGGCAAATTGCACATACGACTTAAATAATGAGCGTAAATTGAGGCAACTTTACACTTCTGATTTATTGTCCTGCACTTGCACAATTTCGACGAAAGAGAAAACGGACCAGTTCAGACGGATATTACGAGCGGTATACAAAATTGATAATGAATATTTATAAAAACTTAATCACAGTTCACCGTATTTTCCTGCGGGTCAACCAGAGACCATTAATCAGAGTATTTTCACTTTATCATATTTTTTTTGAAATAATTATATTTCTTGACGTTAAATAAAAATATGGAATATACTTACAGCTTACATTAAGGTAGTAGTTTATATTTTATGGTCGCAATAGCTTCCTTTTATGCCTTCATTATTCAATAATATGTTCATTTATAATAATATCGTACGCTTTGTGTACTAACAGTAGTATTTAATACTTGTATAATAAATATGAAATAAATATATACAATTTTTATTATTATTTACATCTTTTCTGGTTTAATGGGTTCAAAGGAGCCTTGAAAGGTTGCGCGGGAACACCGTTTCAACACGCAGAGGCCTTAGAGAACTTGAAAGTTTTAGAATTGGTTTAATGCGATGCATTAGACGAGATCTATCTTTAAATAAGGAATTACATGGAGATGGTCACTGGATACTAATTGAGAATTGGTTGACATTTTGTAAACAGTTATAGGAGGAAATTTTATCTTTTAAAAACTAGCCTCCTAGTTAGTAGTAGTAAGAAGGTAGTAGCAAAATATATGTATTGGTATATTACTAACGTTAACTAAAAAGAAAAGTCCAATTTAACCTACTTTTTACTATCGTAATCTAATATCTCTAAGATAATCAGATGATAGAGACAGGAGGTAGAGAGTGGAATTTTGTAAAGGCTGTGCTGTGGAGTTTTTTTAACTATAATTGTTGTTTTAGTTTTTATTAAGAATTTACTACCAGGGCGTTTCCGGTGCGCTTGATCTATTCTGATATTACAGGTTTCAAGGAAAACCACTCAAGTCATGGATTCACTACATTCACATCTACTCAATCCTCTTAACTACCGGAAGAGATTTTAAAAATGTTACTAATTATTATCATTGGATAATATATAATAAATTAAACCTCCATATTTTATAACTATTTGCACCTTCTTTTCATAGCTTTCATTTGTAAATACCTTATTTTCACACAAGCAGCTAGAAAATTATTGTTAATACTGTTGTTTTTGTGTAATTAAGTTATGTACAATGAAGCTATTAAAATATTGTATTGCCTGGCACATAGGCATATGGATGTGATTTAATAAGTAGCTTATGTCTGCCCGGTCTAAAAACTGTATTTATTTTGTCAAAATTTAGAACATTACGTAACTCCTCTGTTTTACGCCACAAATAAAAAAAAAACAAAGCAATGTTCATGCAAGATTTCCTAATGCTGAGGTATGAAAAAATATACTGTAAGTTATTAATCAAGTGAAATAAAAGAGAACAATCATAGATATCAAAAACGATCATTAAATTGTAGCTAAATAGTATTTTTAATGTTTTTGTTTACCTTTAAATATCGAGATCGATCGTCAATGACATTTTGATGAAGTCGAGTAAGTAACGAATAACGATTTATATCTACTTCATTAATCATCTGCCCGCTCTAAGTTACTTCTGGAGTTACGCCTTGGTGTCTTAGTTTACTCGTACTCGTAACTAACTACTGCACGGAGATTTAGTCTACATGCAGAAATATTTTAATGATATTACTTGAAACTTAGCAGTGGTTTATGTTTAAATACTAAACGTAGTCATTTCATTTAAGTACGTTGTTGTTTAGCAAACGTCAACTTGTTCTGTATCATGGAGATTAGAGACCAGGAGGACCATCGCTTCATACTAAAGCGTTACCAGCCTGTCCTTGAAAATTTGTAGAATTTACAACGCGCTGTCGTCGGTAAGTACTATTTGTGAAGTTAGCTGTTTATGAGTATTGTCACTACTGTGACAACGTGAAGTTAGGCATTGAGACAACATAGCGATCGCAGCGCCTTCTTAGTTTGACAATATTTCTGAGACACTACATTCTAGGGCGATGGTCCTCCTTGTCTCTAACCTCCATGTTCTGTATGATGTTTTATAAAAAAAATTTATATTAGAAATCCCTAAACAGAATAGATTAAATTAAATAGGACCATATTTATGACAATTAAATTAAATTAAAGAGTTCCCTACATTTCTTAAGTATTAGACTCATGAGATAACATGTTGCAAAATAAGTAAGTAATAGGTATGTAAAAAGAGATTATACATATGTACCTAAGTGTAAGTACCTTTACAAAACCTGGAATGTACTTAGTTTTACGAAAAGCATCCGTCGTCGTGTCGCAGAAATATGTAGAGGTATATACTCGTACATACATATTTCTGTATAATAAACTATAATAATTGACAACTTTTAAATAATATCCATAATTATACATAATAATATACTTAGATATAGTTATGTTCTACATGTATATTTCATTTCAACGCTCAGTATAGATTTCAATACGAATAACTATATAGTTTTTAGATTTTTTTGTCTGTTTGTCTGGCTGTAACCGCATAACAGAAAAAACTACTGGACAGATTTTGATAAAACTTTGTATGATGATAGCTATTATATCCAATTGAACTGCTTTATAAAGAAACAGAGGTTCTTACTGTACGACAGTTATTTATTTTCAATATTTTATTAAACAACATAAGGAACTACCATTTAATGCATCTTACGAAAATAAATTCAGTTTTTATAAAGAGATTTTACTGCTTTCTTGGATCATACTTGTATAATAAAATAAATGAAATAGTAGATATATATAAATTAAATAAAACAGCTCTTAAGAAAACAATTAAATCGTTCAACAGTTCCACGCGGGTAGTCACAGCGGACGCGTGTGTCTCACTTCGCTTACTTCAAGGTCGTGTTTTATTTTACGCGTAGTGTGACTAAACCAAACTACATAGTGGAAAAACCGTAAACAAGGGATTTTTTCCTGGCAACAGGAAATTATCCCTCGATAAAAAATATGTATCAAGCCCCAAAGGATACAAACCCCCCAATGTCTCAAACACTTACAACGTCACAACTACCTACAATGTCTCAACCAGCACCCAATACGCTAATGCTACGCTTTTATTCGTATTGATGAATTTGATGAATTAATTAATCAGTTGCCGACACCTTTTATAGTTTTAGGAGATTTTAATAGTCACCATTTTTATTGGGGCTCTGATAAATGTGACACCAGAGGTAAAATAATAGCTGAATGGCTTGATAATCATGATAATGTACTAGTATTAAACAATGGCCAACCAACTCACTTTAATAGTAATTCCGGTCACTCAAGTTGTATAGATTTAACTTTGGCTTCACAAGATATATCATCATATTTTGAATGGAACGTTTTAGATGATCTGTACGATAGTGAACATTTTCCAATTTCATTTAAATCTCAATTTTTTCATGACATACCTAGTGATATTAAATTTCCAAAAAAATGGAAGTTTGATAAAGCCAACTGGTTACAATTTACTGAAGATATTAATGAAAATATACATAGTTTAATGAATTTAGATACTACCTTCAACCAACCAATCAACAATATCGTGGAAAATTTCACAAATATGATTCTGGCGGCAGCTAATAAATCAATACCTAAAACATCAGGTATTTTAAGAAAATATAACTTACCGTGGTGGAACGATGAATGTAAAAATGCAATCAGAGAAACTAAAAAAGCGCTAAAATTATTTAAAAAATTTGCGAGAAACGATCCTAATTCGGTGTATAAAATTTAATATAAAAAAAAGAGAGCCTACTACCGCTTCTTAAAGAGAGCAGGAAGAGGTATTGGGAAAATTGGGTGTCATCAATTAATAATAGAACACTCTCTGGGGATATGTGGAAAAAACTACAAATACTTAATCATAATAAAATCAGATTTAATAATATTGTAATTCAAAACTCGGACGGTACATTCATTTACGATCCATCAGTAACTTCTCAACTGCTAACAAAATCCTTTGCAACTAACTCTAGCTCAAGTAATTATGATGAACAATTTATTAAGTATAAAAGGAATTGTGAGTCTGCCAACTCTAATCTTGATGTTTTAGATAACTCCAATCCGATTAATGAAGACATCCAAATGCATGAATTATTACTAGTCTTGTCTCAACTAGGTAATTCTAGTCCCGGTCCAGACAATATAGCCAATACTATAATTAAAAATTTACCAATGTCAGGACTTGAATACTTACTTCAATTATACAATTATATTTGGAAGAAGCAGGTTTTTCCATGTGCCTGGAAAGAAGCTTTAGTAGTACCCATTTTAAAACCCGGAAAAGTATCATGTTTAGCCACAAATTATAGACCGATTTCGTTAACATGTAACCTTTGTAAAATTCTTGAGAAAATTATTAGTAAAAGAATTAGATGGTATTTAGAATCAAATAAACTTCTTTCACCATTCCAATACGGTTTTCGTCAGTTCCGTTCAACAACAGACCATTTAATGAATATCGAAAGTGAAGTTCTTGATGGTTTTGCAAATAATCATTATACTGTAATTGTAGCCCTAGACATAGAAAAAGCTTATGAAATGGTCTGGAAACACAGAGTTCTTCAACTACTACAAGATATTGGAATTAAAGGGAATATTCTAGCATTTGTAAGAAACTTTCTTTCAGATAGGTCGATCAAAGTCAGAATCAATGATAAACTATCTGAACCTAATTCTATAGAAAACGGTCTTCCTCAAGGCTCCGTGCTAAGTGTAATTCTTTTTTTAATTGCAATTAATGGTGTTCTTTCGTATATTAAAAAACCCGTAAAGGGTTTCCTATTTGCCGACGATTTAACTATAACTTGCACTGGTAGAACATTACAACCTACATTAAAGTTAATACAAAATACACTTAATAGTCTACAAGAATGGTCAATAAAATAAGGATTTAAGTTTTCAAAGACTAAAACTGAATATATTGTCCTCAAGAATAGTAAAAGTAAAACTAATAACACACAATTAAGATTAAATGAACATAATATAAAAGAAGTGAATAACTTAAAAATTTTAGGTTTAACAATTGATAAAAAAATGTCTTGGATTACTCATATTAATAAACTTAAATCAGAATGTTATAAAAGATTGAACATTATTAAAATATTATCATCAACTAATTGGGGATCTGATAGAAAATGTCTAATAAATACATACCATGCCTTAATTCGACAAAAAATAGATTACGGCTCTATTATATATGATTCTGCAAAAGAACGTACATTAAATTCTTTAGAAAGCATTCAAAACACTGCTCTTCGATTATGTATTGGTGCATTTAAGACTAGTCCAATTCGGAGTATTTTAGCTGAAGCGGGAGAAATGCCATTAGAAATAAGACGAAAGCAACTAGTAACCGTATACGCTATAAAAATATTGTCCCAACCAGACACGTCAACATATGAGTGCTTTACTAAAACTTCTGCAGTAGATGCTGAATATGAATTTCGAAATAACCTGTCGAAACCTTTGCGAATTAGGGCTGCCAGATATTTAAATCAACTAAACATTACTGTGCCGCCTATACTTACAAAGAAGTCAATTACCTATGCTCCCTGGAAAACCTATAAATTTCCTATTAATCTTGAGCTAACTAAATACCACAAAGATCATACCGCACCAAGCACATATAAAACATTATTTAATGAAATAAATCATAGATATAAAGATCACATTACTTTTTATACGGATGGGTCAGTTTTGAATGGAAGATCTGGTTGCTCAGTAGTAACTGGAAACTTATCTTACCGGTATAGGCTTTGGAATTATTATTCAATATTTAGTTGTGAAGCAACAGCTATTCTTAAAGCCTTAGACTTAATACATATACAATCTAATGTAGTACAATATATAATTTATTCAGATTCTAAATCATGCCTAACAGCGTTACAAAATCCAAAAAATATTAACTCCCTTATAATAGAAATTAAACAAAAAATGATTGATCTCATAGAAAATGGTTATAAATTTGAAATTATATGGATCCCAAGTCATCAGGGTATTGGCGGCAATGAGAAAGCTGATAGAGAAGCTAGAAATGCAACTAATGAAAATGACATTTCCAATATAACTAAACCCACTCACAGTGAATTACATAAGCATATAAAGCATGAAATTAAAATGAACTGGGATACATCTTGGAAGACAGGAAACACGTCAACATTATTCATGGTTAGGAATTCAATTTTTGACAAATCACCCCTATCATTTAACTGTAGGAAAGATCAAGTAATTATTACAAGATTGCGTATTGGACATACCAATATTACCCATATTCACCTAATAACTAAGACTGACAGAAACAAATGCAAGTGTGGTATAGATTTAACTATATTCCATATTTTGGTAGAATGTTCGGCTTATAATAATGAGAAACAGTTATGTAATGTACCCAATAATTTAAAAGATTGTTTAAATCAAAATGGTTGTCATAAAGTACTAAAGTTTTTGAAAATGATAAATATGTACAAACTTATATAAATTACTGTATGATATAATTATGTATATTAAATGTGGTCGCTAATGACCTTAGATGTTAAAAAGCGACCTAAAATAAATAAATTATAAAATTAAATCGTTTCTTCTAAACTTATCTTATGAAAGAACTGAAAGCCTACTAACCGTTTTGAAGTAATTTAAAGAATTTAATACAGATTACAGGCTCTTACTTTATATATTTATTATCAATTATAATAACACAATAATCACTCAATCTCACACACACACACACACACACACACACACACATACACACATACACACATACACACACACACACACACACACACACACACACACACACACACACACACACACACACACACACACACACACACACACAGAGAGAGAGAGACACACACACATGCACCACACCGCACAACACATGTAAACACACATAGAATAATATTAGAGAGGATCACACAACACAACCACTGATTACGTCAGATCTTAAATGCAAGAAAAAACAAAACCTACACCATTTTTATAATTAATACGTTACTTGTAATTTGATCATCCAAGGCTAAATAAATAAAAATCTTATTTCAATAAATTAAATATATTTTTTACTTTTACTTGATACTTGAGGCCTGTTTCATATACTAAACTGTTCTTTTTGGGCGAAATATCTAAATAGTTTATTTTTTCTTTTACTTTGCCACCTCACGCTGTTTGCAATTGACTTGCAAAATATACTGAAAGAAACAAAATCTCCGGTCCGAAAAATATCTGAGAATCATTGCTGGATTTAAGTTAACAATATCTTTTCACATAGAATGATAAGTTACCTTTAAGTTATTAGGTATATTAAAATAATGAGACTTTTTAAAAGTGCCTTTTACAAGAAGTAAAAAGTAAGGATTTAAATGTAAGAAGATTTTGAAGATGTGAAGAAATTGTTATGTTTACAATTTTGTTAAGTAAGGTATTTATTTACTTTCTTATGTTAAGTTTGTTAAGTCTAACTTGTAGACCTAAAATATAACGTTAATTATTGCATGTCTGTGTATTCAGATCAGAATGATATTATATAATATTTAGAATTTATTAGGTGACTTCGATACAGAGATCAAGAAATAAGTTGTTTAATGTTTTGATGTGTACTTAGTGTTTTAAGTGTATTAATACATTGAAATTAATAATTAACAATAACTTATATTATTACTAAACAAGAATTTTTACCGAAATCATCAATACTGCAATTCCCAAATTCAAAGTAAATCGCTACAGTTGTTGAATAATAAATTCAAATATTTTGGAAAGTAGATTCATGTAATTTTATGACATAAATTTTTCTTCTTTTCTGGCAATAGCTTTCTTATCTATGGCACTTATTTAGGGTGGAATTCTTTTCTGATTTCTCATTTTCGGAACATTCTCATGTTCAATAATGTCCACAGATCACATAATACTATAATACGTAATGTTTTCGAAGTCTTTCCTCTATCAAACTGGTAGTGATCCTATGCTATCATTTAAATCCTATTTAGATTACAAAGATTTTATTTCTAGTTTTTCACATCGAGTAAACAAGTCACTTGACTGAAAGGTAGCTTTGACTTTTGTCTTTTGTAATGGCTTTCTCGAGCAGGCAGATCAATCAAAAACTCTCTTAATGCCCCTTTTTCACACGCTTTTTATTAGCTTCACCTGTATGTTTGTTTGTATGTTTGTATGTTTGCATGTTTGTATGTTTGTATGTTTGTATGTTTGTAACCGACTTCTTTGGGCGCGATTTTGACCCACTTTAAACGGCCAGATTTCGTTCAAACTTTGTAGATTTATCGAGGACCGATGACAATGCAATAATTTGATATATAAACCAAACTAAAAAGTAGAAAATAAATAATAGTTTAAAAAACAAATTTACAAACAGCTCCCTCTAGTATTGTATATAGATTACATATTGTCTTTAATAGATGGCGCTTTTTAACAAATTTATAAATTGACTCTTAAAACTTTAAGTTTTCCTGTTACTTATAATTTATTTATATATTTACTATTATATTAAATTAATGGCAGTGTTATAATAAAAAAATAGTTTAACAAAAACTAAAAAAAACACGCTTTTTATTTAAAATCCAATATTTTTACAAACAGCTCCCTCTAGTATTGTATATAGATTACATATTGTCTTCAATAGATGGCGCTTTTTAGAAACTAAAAAGCAAAAAATAAATAATAGTTTAAAAAACCTAAAAACACGCTTTTTATAGAAAACCAAACTAAAAAATAGAAAATAAATTTTAATGAATTTAAATTAATTATTTGATTTAAAAAAAAGGGGTGCTTTTTAAAATATTATCAAAATGATAATCACTCTACTCATATCTGTCAGTAAAATATTTATAACTATTGACACCATGCACCCCACGCTTTTTTTAAAATCAAATAATTTAAATTTATTAAAATTTATTTTCTATTTTTTAGCTTGGTTTTCTATAAAAAGCGTGTTTTTAGGTTTTTTAAACTATTATTTATTCGGTGTGAATGCCTGCCGATTTTCTTTGGAGATACATCTTGTAATAATTTTCTATTATTACAACATGTATCCCCTTCTTGTAATAATTTCCTATTAAGCGCGTTTAATCCTTTTCCTAAAACACTCAATGCAGCATTTTCTGGCATACCAATTCCATCTTACCTTTTGTTCTCATTAAATTGTAAATGCAACTTACTTTTCGTATTTTAAATATCTGTGTTAGCTTATTTTTATAAAGAGGGTTCGATAGGGATAGTCATAAAAAGAAGCATTTTCGAAATTTTTTGTGTCTTTATCTGCATTTTATGTTAAGAAAATTTGAAATATAAAATTCAAAGCAACGAATAGAGGACGTTAGTGATAATGTGTTTTGTAAATGCTCGCTGTTTCAAGGCCTGCAACATCTCATTTGTACCGAAAGTAGAAACTTACATAGTAAAATACTCGTTTGCATATTTAGATTTTGTAACAGATGCAAATATTTGTATCGGAATATTACTTTGTTGTACACATCTTAAAAACGGTATTTGTCAATAAAATTAATCACGTAAAATTTCAATATACCTACCTACTTATTATCTCAGTAAGTTATTGATTAATAACCTTGCATTAGTGATTTTTACTTTTAAAACAGATATATATAACTTTTATGTAAGCGATTTTACCGCTAAAATCGCTTACATTAGGAAGGCTTTTAGGCTCTTTAGGTCCCCACGTAGTAGTTAGTTCATATAGTGTTGTTTTGTTAAGTGGCCTTCGATGTCATGAATTTTCAATCTCACAAATAAACAGAATTTATGTATCTTGCAAGTGAATAGACTTGTAACCTAGTTATTAAAAAAAGTTGTATAATAAATAATTTAAAAAAATAAGTACCTCTTGAACATTATAAAACTACTGGGCAAGGGATTTCAATGTGATGGGATGTAAAAATTGCATACTTCATGATGTTTTCTTTCACCGTAAGGTGAATTACAATAAGATTGAAAACGGGGCACGTGACAATATTGAGGGTACGAAACCCAAACTCACTTCCTTTAATTGTACCAGCGAACCCGTCACCATTAAGCCTGGCAGTTTGCTTGCCATATAAATATATATATATATATATATATATATATATATATATATATATATATATATATATATATATATATATATATATATATATATATATATATATATATATATATATATATATATATATAAGAGAGAGATATAGAGAGAGAGCAGTTCATAATAGCCACGTCTATTTACGGCACGATGTCATTTTTAAGCATTAGCTTAAAAATGTTGATTACTGATGTAATACTAGTAATATTCAATTATTTTTAATATAAACGTTAGAAATAAGTAATTTAAACAAATGCTTTGTTCATTTATAGCACGACACAGGTAATGAGATGTCGTAACAATGTTTGGCACAATCCGTTTAATTCAGATTTATCTGCAACCATTTAATAGAGATGATGGAGTATTGAAACAGACAAGAACTGTAGCTTGTGCTATTATGGTTGACACTTTTGACTGATCGTTCTCGCAGAGACGGCACGACGGCTTCCTACATGATCGCTAACACTAAACAATGGCCATCCAACTATCTTTAATCGCCACAAAATGGCGTCTAATTGGATCCGCAAAACGTTGTAAGCATTTTAAAGTGACTTCTCGGCTTTGAGATAAAGTAATCATTCAATTCAAGGCTGCGATAAGTGGGATTGTGAAAGTTTTAATTGCTATGCATATTTTTCGATCACTACTCGCCGATATTTCGTTTATTACTTGTAGTCCATCAAAAATAATTGAAATCGGCAATAATGGCTTGCATTGAAGCCAAAAAATATATTTTGTTAATGGGTTTTATTAAAAAATATTACGAATCTCTTTAAACTGTAGTGTCTTTTTATTCTTATGCAGTCGTTTTTAGGGTTCCGTAGCCAAATAGTAAATAACGGAATCCTTATGGATTCGTCATGTCTGTCTGTCTGTCCGTCCGTATGTCACAGCCATTTAATTCCGAGTTTCCGAAAGTATGAGAACTATACTGTTGAAACTTGGTAAAATTTTTTTTCATCAAAGCCATAAGTGTGGGGTATTTATGAGTAGGTCTTCAAAAATGATATTGAGGTTTCTAATATCATTTTTTTCTTAACTGAATAGTTTGCGCGAGAGACACTTCCAAAGTAGTAAAACGTGCCCCACCCCCTGTAACTTCTAAAATAAAAGAATGGTAAAACTAAAAAAAATATATGATGTACATTACCATGCAAACTTCCACCGAAAATTGGTTTGAACGAGATCTAGTAAGTACTTTTTTTAATACGTCATAAATCGTAAACCGCAATTTGCTACGGAACCCTTCATGGGCGAGTCCGACTCGCACTTGTTTAATGTTTTGTTTCACAATCTAATTGAATTAATCCGAAAGTTAAAATTGTCTCACAAATTAACAAATATCAGACACTTGATACTTGTAAATTTGTGAGACAATTATACCTTCACTATGTAGGAACATAACACAAGTAACAGTATTTATAAAGGAAAATAATAAAAAATGATAAATCATTGAATAAATAGTTCATGACGCGTTTCCCTTTAAAGGTTTAAATAGGTATTTATTTAAATCTAATCTCTTGTCACTGGAAAAATATACCGAAATAGACAAGCAAACAAAAAAGGAGGCAAGAATGTATATTTAATGTTAATTTGGAATTATTATCAAGTTGTAACGCATTAAATCTTAGTTAAGAAGTATTAATTAAAATATATTATATGCCATGTCCTGAGTACCTTTATTAATTGTTTTAGAACCTACGAAGTTCAAAAATGATACACCAACAGACGGACAATAGGTAAAGAAAGTTGAAAGTTGATAAAGACAATGGTTTACTGAAAACTTATGAAAACAGTTCATAAAGTAAAATTTTACACCGTTAAAATACAAATTTAGGAAGTATCGAGATAGCGTTCGAAGTAACTAAGTATTACAATTTATATATGCATGTATTGAATTTATAATAATATTGTCCTATTTATCTATAGCCAATAAATATTGCGAGTAATATTTGCATTAGCAAAGCAAAAGATATATAAGATAGCACCCAAACATTAATAACAGTAAATCAGTTGCGTAATGTTATGCCAATTGGGCTTAATATATCATTTTAATTCTGAAGCAAATTATATTCTGTAAACATATTACAGGCCATCCTTTATAATGTTTATTTACACGTTAATTCAAATTAACTAGTAAATCTAGAATCTATAACTCAACGTCATATTATGCTTTTCATCTTGAGTTTTCGCAATCATAGAAACCCTTAGGTCGTTAGGTTATAGTACACTCTCGATTTCTTCCCGATTGTGTAACTTATTAAATCAAAAACACATTTCTTGTTACGCAACTTTAAGATACAGCTAAATGAGGTTATCGTCCGTACGATTCGGTTTAACGTAAGAATACGAATTATCTATGGACCATAGAGATTATTTTTACCTAAAAAAGTGTTGTATGCTGTTTAACAACATCGAAAGGTTATGATTAGTGACCTACCATTACGCAAAGGTCTATTTTTCATAAATACAGAAAGATGGAGAGGCCGATCAGGAAGTTGGCATCCTTAATATGCCATTATTTCACACAAAAAATACCTGGAAACGAATCTCTACTGCTCTTAAAGCTCCAAATATTAGCCATTAACTTACCGTAGCCTTTATCGTAAAATTTTGCAAATCTGCTTAATTGTCTTGAACTCGGAATTGTTTAAATTTTAATTTTTAAAACATAAAGTAAATCATGAAAAATAAAACCAGATCTGATAGAAAGGCACATAAAAGTCTGCCGTGGAAATACACTAACCTATAAAAATATGATACAAAAACATGATTATAGAAGATAGCCGGGAGCGATTGCAGAATATCTACTATGTAGCACGCTACCATTAAAACTTAAATTAAGTTACATTATGTAGGTATATTCGAGAATGAACTAATATATCACGTTATTCTTTCTAGGATTAACGTTTAATTAAAATTAAATCCAATGAGTATATTATTTAAGTATATATTTTAAAATAAAAGTAGTGGTAGTCCAGCGGTAGTAGTAGTAGCCTCGCGGAGTAAATCGGGGCAAAACACTATTTACATGTGCGAATCATTTTCATTTTCCAAAGGTCTTACGACGCAGGAAATACATCGCAAGAAACCTGCATGTCTGAGAGAACCTAGCAAGTTTTCGAAAACCGTATCGAAGAGAAAAAAAAAACGTTAAAAGGGTCTGAAAACATGCATTAAAAAATTAATGTAATATTGACACCTGATTTTTTAATGTATTTTTTAGACTTTGAAATAAACCTTTTCATTTAAATGAATGCGTACATTTTTTGCGATTTATTATAGTTTTGCGAATTAATAAATGATAAATAATTAAAAAAATATGAAATGAAATACTAAATATTCAGTAAATAATGGACTGTTTTTTTATAGATACTTATAGACTATATAATTGATATGAGCTATATATATCTGATAAGCCAAAAGCAATAGCCTTGTGTATTTATGTCCGCAGTGAATCGTGTATAAAATCATAATGGCAATTAATCTGACACAAACAATATTTTGTTACTGCGCTAAAACTGTTGCGAGATCCGAACGTGGCGTGAAATGGCCAGTTAGTGAGTAATATCATGTTATTTGGAGGCGACGAGGGCGAGGGCGGTCGTGACGCCGGGAGACCGGTGCCGGCGCTCGGTCACGAGTCGGTCTGCTGACCCCACCCGGCTCTACCTTTCCTCTTCACATCTCACAATAAATACTTATTTATGACAAACATCTATGACATTAACCGTACACGTTGTATCTTGTTTTATGGCGATATGCAAGCTACAGATTAGTTTATACCGATAGATACCGATACTTTATAATGCCACATCGAAAAGTTCGACTAAACATTGAGAAATTTATTTTCATAAAAAATATAAGGATGGCAAATTAACAATGAGTAGTATATTTCAGCATAGAACATGTATATTTCATTTTAATGTGACAGGATTATTTTTAGCTAAATATAGCTTAGATTTATTAACTAGGATGTGCAAATGATGTTTAGATTATTGTGCAATATGAATTTTATATGAGCAAAGCTGTAAAAGAATATGTGTGACAAGTTTAACTGATATGACTGCTTATTATTTAATTCTAATATTTCATTTTATTATTTTAATTAAACCTACTTACAATCCTCGATTTACTCGGGTGGATCTTTGTGTTCAGCCCTTTTTAACGTCCCACTGCTGGGTATGGGCCTCCCTGAGTACGAGGGGGATCAGGTCATAGTCCTTCACTCTGGCCTAGTACGTGTTGGTGGACTTCACATGTCTTTCAATTCTTTTGTATGTTTTTTTCAGACATGGGGGTTTCCTCAGGATGTTTTCCTTTACCGTAAGACAAGTGGTAATCATAATAGAAATGATTCACACAATAAAATATCAGAGGTGCGAGACCCGGATTTGAACCTGTATCACTCGATTATCCAAGAGAGCGCGTTACCGCTGGGCCTCTTGCCTTGGGTATATCTTTAGCCGTTTAAAATAGTCTCAAAAGTAGCCAATGTATTACTCCAGGCCATAGCTCATAGTTTATCTGTGTGCTATATTTCATCCAGATCTTTCTCTTTCTGTTCATATAAAGTGAAAGAGAATCCAATATAAATAAAAAACCTTTCGCATTTTGAACACTAGCTTAATTACGTATATCTAAATTTCATAGTGTATTACACACATAATTTGTACTTAATAACTAATAGTTAATGTAACTTATCAGTGCATTAACAATTCATTACTAGAAGTTAGAACTTATACTACTAACCTACAAAGGAAAAAGAAATTCAAGCATTTTTAATTATAAATTTGACAAAAGCATATTAAATACCTAATATTTTATTGTATAATATTATTCTTCTAGTAACTAAAATGTAATGTGTCAGCCCTGCTACACTGACAAGTTACAAACTAGACTTTTAAATGGTTATGTACAATTCGATGTCTTAATATTAAATATTAATGTGTGTGATAAAGTAAATGAAACACGAATGTAATAGACGAAAATCTTCACAGCAAGCTCAACTGGGCGCATTAAAGTAATGCCTGTTGCATACAACTGCAATTTTATTAACATTTTAGTGAAGGTAGTCATACCGCTGGGAAACTACACAATCGGCAATCAACAAACACGTAAATTATGTTCGTACTAATGCATTAAATTACATACGTTTCAGACACTTTAAGCCGTGTTAAGAAATAAATTAAAATATTTAATTTAAATCCAATAATAATTCTGAATATAGCTACATACTATGTAGGTATTTCCACTTTATGTTTTCTTTGTTTTTACTTTGTTTACTTTGTGGAACTACTACTTTTCATTTAAAATGATTCTTCGCTGGTCTGTTCTCTAATGTTTGAGAGATGATCCATATAAAACATTAATTAAAAATATTCATTGATTAATATACTAATTTTAGATTTACAGCTGAAACAACCGTCTAATAACGAAGTCGTGGACGAATGGTAATTATTAGTGGTACTTAGGTAATTTAAACATGCTCTAAGAATGCTGTGCTAATTAACTACAAAGCTTGAGAGAAATTTCCATTTGAATTGGTACATACCTGTTGAAGTAGTTAGCAAATACAAGTAGGAATACGATTTTGTAAGATAAAATAATTAACTCTTATTATCCGTATTTTATTCATAATAAACTACTTATTTATAAACGTTGCCAGATTTTTAAATGAGAATTGTAATTAATAATATGTACGTAGGTATGTAAAATATTTTCTTATTTCTTTACGTTACAATTACCAGTATTTATAAGGTTATATTGTCATCAGATTTGTAATAGTAGTTATTAAAAATTGTTTGTCTAATTGTAGGAAAAAAAAGGTTTGAGCAAAAAAAAAAAAAGGAATTATGCCTTATATTAACAGCAACACTTTTTAGTCTCGTCTAGTTATTTTCTAATATATTACATTTTCAATTGATGCAATAAACATATTAATATTTACTATTCAGTGGCGACTAGGCGGCTTGATTCCCACAGATGATAAATAGAATTGCTGGTAGAGATCAGATTATATGTATTTGATTTGTATCGTGCCTCATTTAACAGGTAGAGCTATAAATAAACAAATAAATTTCAAGTAAATACTTTGAATAGTAATTTTTTTATCGTAATTGTAATACAATATTCAAAATCAAAAGACTAAGCTCTAAGTATATTGGGATCATTCTCAACGTACGTTACACTATGCAAGTAGAGTTTCGGTTTTATTCGAATAATGATTTATTTTTACCTATGGAAACTTTTTGATTTTCTTTCAGGATATTATGTTGGTACTTAATTATTATTCTCCGTGACTTTAAATACTTCAATACGTACCGTTAAATCTTAATATTAAAAATTAACTCATATATTTAAGCTATATGCTAATAATATTAAGCAAAACAATTAAGAACAGTGAGAATTATTAGAAACGTCTTAAGCCGGTGACCTACCAGCCAACCAGTATCATTTCATTCATAATTTAAACACTAGAATTCATTAACCTATAAAGCGAAATGCACTAACACTATATCATAACTCAAGTATAATTATATATGTAGTTATATAGTTTTAATATAAACATTTCTGCTTTCAAAATAGTAAAAGTATTATTCCCTCTCGTAGATATTTTGTAGACTTCCTATGGTTGTAAAAATGAAAGTTTTATGGTCTTTAATGTTCCGATCGAGGAAGTCTTCAGTTGATTGACTGGACCGCTATTAAGACTTGCAATATTCGAAATAAAAATAAGTACTTAATTTATATGTAGATAGTATTTGCAAAAGCAAAATTGAAAAATAAAATATAGATTGTAGTGATACTTGGTAAGAAAAATCACAAGTAAAAAGTTAATTTTTAAAACATAAAATACTTTTTTACTTACTAACTCCTTATATCCTCCTAAAATGAAATCAATTTGTGGTTAAATTCTATACTAACGTGTTGTAAACATTTTATCCAGCGTAGAAGTCCAAACAATTTGAACCAAACATAAATCTAGTAACGAGATAACTTATTATTACTTACCTGTTCAATGTAAATATTTTCCCCCAAATTCCTGAATGCAAGCTTAATGAGCCTGTGACAAAACAAGTTATTACGTCGCCGCATACTCTGCAAATTAAACATACATTTTACACTAATAAAATAACCGTGAGAGACTGCGGCGCTGCGCCCTAGTCGCCGTGTTTTGCATACATACATTATTTACATTATATCAAATAGTACCGATACGTGATATTAGATGTGTGTATGTAGAATATTTACAAAGTAGTTTGAAAATTATTAATTATAGTCTATTTAATTTAATTGTTAATATTAAAGTAACATTTGTTTTTATAAAATGTAATCTAATTAAATCGGCTTTTTATGATTTTTTTTGTTTATATTTGGTAGGTCTGAGAATAGATCGTAGGTTGTTTTTTATTCCTCAAAGTGATAAGGATGGCCCTTTCCAGTTTTATTTTTATTTTAAGACATTTTTTTTATGGTTTGGTACCAAAAATACTTATGATCATAATTTTTCATTCTTCTGCCAACGCGGGCGGAGCCGCGGGAACTGCTAGTTTTATATAAATTTCATGCTTGGATTATTACAAGATAGAAGATTAGGTACAAGATATTTTAGATAATTAAACACTTATATTATTACTATTTATAACAACTAAATAAAAATACTGATAATATATTTCTTTCGATACATGATTTACGTTCTGCTTATTTATATAGAGATATAGAGTAGATTTTCATTTTTACTTTTACCATGTTCAGGAACATTACCGTTAAGGAAGGCAGATGGGCACGATATTGTAGAGGTTTAAACAGAGCACTATTTTACGCGGACCGGTTGTGCGCACGCCTACGGTTTATACTATGATTTTATCAATAAATTATCACTAAGATCCTATTTTACTCTCAGAGTTTTCAACTTGCCTTTAATAGCATGGGAACTAAATAATAATCTTATCGATGTATTAAATAATCATATAATTAAAGCAAACTTATACAAATTTATAAAATATGTCAAAATATTATTAATGATATTTCCTACATTAAATTAACCAAAAAATATCAATCAGGTAATTTATAATATTGCATATAAAGTTGTACCTATGCTGCATTTAAATTTAAACCGAGGTCATCTTCTTTCCTAAATGACTGCACTCGTAGGTAGATATGCTAATGACCAAAAGAAGCTCAATAAATAAGACATCGCCGTGTAATTTCCAAAATAAAATTGCATGTCATTCGAGGGCGTGGCGGAGTCGAAATAATTTCATGATTTATGTTTCGGCGTAATAAAACTCAGTTTTTGCCTTTTCTCCGTCGAAAATCGGTGCACATTGAGAAACGGCCATGAGTTTAATCTGAATCGTGCGGTTGGTAGGTCCGATGAGTGATATGGTACTCACAGCTCTTGAAATAATATCATGGGGCGTGCGTGTCTTTTGGGAGCTCGATAATGTATTTTTGCAAGCGATGCGGCGCGCGGGAGTTACGCAAGAGTGCCCGGAGAACTGGTCCGACCGGCTTCAGATCTGGGCCAGAGCCATCTCTCCTCTGAGGTATTACCGCTAATAGATATTGAGCACCCAGCCACTAGTCGTTTGCTCCTGCATATTCACATTCGACCCCTTCGATTTTCTTTCGAAATGCACATATAAGATGACGACTGATAGGAAATAATTAAGAATCATATTTATGTATTAGTTACATAAAGCGTATTTATTTGAATTTTATATAGTTAATTTTAATGGATGCAATATATTTAGCGGAGACTGCATATTTATCTTCTCAGAAAATAATTAAAATAAATTTTAGGAATTTAATATGCAGTCATTATTTTAGATTGATAAGGAATTCCACCTTGATTAGATGATAGGCGGTCGGACAATTTATTATGTTTTATTGCATATTTGATTAAATAATAAAGTTTTTCATTCTTATTTATATTCCTTATGAATTTTTATTGTACTATTATTGGCAATGTCAGCCCAGTAGTAACGCGCTCGCTTGGAAAACCGAGTGAAGAGGACATATTCCGTACCTCACACTTGATATTTTCAACATACTCGTATATGTCTTACGGTGAAGGAAAACACCGTGAGGGAACCTGCATATACTTATAGTCCGCCAACCCGCACTTACCCAGCGTGGTGGACTATGACCTGATACCCTTTGTATTGAAGGGAGGCCCGTGCTCAGCAATGGGAGATTTAAAAGGGCTGAATACGAAGACTATAATTGTACTTTTAATATAAAAAATTAAAAACATTTACAATAATGTTCCAACATATATAAAAAAATACAACCTGCCACTAGCTTCTAATACATAACAAAATTGAGAAATATAACTTCGTGTTGCACAATTGAAATTTCACTAAGTGCTGACATTTCATTAAAATTATATTGAAATCGTGAAATGGAGCTTGTATCCGATTGATTGAAGCCGTCGGTGATCGACTGCGCGTGCGTCGGTTACTGCCTGGTGCCGGCATCGTCGGTATTGATTTATATCGAATTGCGAAAGTTATTAGCATTATTTATTATTGAGGCCTAACCACATTAAATACAGTAGACTTTATTGTGTTTAAGGGATTTATTGTATTTAAAGTGATAAGATCGATGAATTTAAAACATTATTGTGTTGATCAGGATACTTCAATTATTCTAGTAATTGTTCACAATAAGACATATTACTTCATGTGATTTTCATTTACACAAGTATGTGTACACCTTCATTCCTGATAAATCTAATTTATTGGGAGCTCGTGCAATCATGCGCGTGTACCCAGTAAACACAGAGTTTATCTCGGTAAATAACTAGACAGGGGAAGATTCATTAGGCGTCGATCCGTGTCGAGCCGCGCTGTAATCGAAGCAATTGTTCTCTGCGGAAATTCAATTATTAGTCCCGAGAAAATAGCAAATACGAGGATGATGAAGCAACACTCAGAGAAGCTTAAAATAATTGTTCATTATTTATCTTTAAGTCTAAACTATAATTAAACGTTTGATAATTGAAGGAACGTTCTATGTTTGAGCAATAAATTGTTGACATCGCCCTCTGTCTTGGCGGCGGCGGTTCGATATACGGCGTCGTGCATCGTGCTGTTGTTTTCGATATTAATAGACTGAAGAAACTTAATATGAATATCAAACATAAAATTTATTTTAATATATTATTTTAGTACACTTTCACAGTGCAACAATTATAACTGTGAAAGTATCATCCGCTATGCTTCATTTACCATTTTAGATAAATTATGGTAATATTTATTAAAATTCAAACGTCTTTAATGTAGATCTCGTTCGATAGCATAATATCTTATTGTTTATAATTCAGACGAATGGCGATAGTAAAGAGAAAATGTATACAATAGCATTAAATTGAATTATACGAGAGCAGCCTCTTACGGGTCCATAATAGCTTACAATTATGCTATTCCGACCAACCTCTAAACTCTTCAATAAAATTCCTCACGTGGAATATATAAGTGCCCGACAAGACCCAGGCACATTGTAAGCCGCTGGGAATATGGAAAACATGATCCTAACTGTAAATTTATTTGTAACGTATTGCGCTAAATGGTGTGGTATATAAATTTTGCAATTGTCTATTGTCATTAAATATTCCACAGCATAAATCAAAGCGTTATCAGGAGTCGTCGCAGTGTTACATCGCGGAGGCTTACAGAAATAATTTAAAGATATCGATAGTCCGGATTACGAACAGCGACAAAACATAAACGACATCTTCGCCTAGGAAATATTTATCTCCCCATAGAAGCTATAAAGGCGTTTAAATTATATCTCTATCTGAAGAGGACTATTGTCGTTGAACAATGTTACGAGGAGTTAATTTACATTAAAAGTATAGAGTGTATTGTGATCCGGTAGTAAAATTTTATTGTTTATTTTTTCGTTTAAAAGAGACCTAACTATCTAGTAAATAGTTAGATGATTTTAATAAGATTTTACTGCTTATAGCCTTATAGGTGTTTTGATTAAAGTTTGATTACAATTATTTTTCTTGTATACCGATACAAGAAATATCTTTAATAAAATATCCATAGAATAACTGTTCAGGCTAGTGCAAAGAAGAATTTAGGAGAATGACGCCGACACTTCAATAAAGGAGAGGCTCTTAGAGATAAAGAACAGTTACATCAATATTTTTATTTAAATTAACTATCGTTTTTTTTTCTATTCAAAACGTTGGTTCTTAGGCATAGTTTACGAAAAGAAAGTTCCATTTATAATTTCGAATATTGGCGTAAACCTAAGAAAGTGTTGTTTTTTTATATTTTAAAAGAAAACTATTTTACTTTAAAACGACACAAGTTATTGATATTAGATAGTTAAACATATACTTAAATGCGGTTTGTTATATTACTTACTTTTAACTAAAAAAAGTTTACACTCATTTTAAAATCTCTTTTTAAAATGAGTGTAAAAGTAATTATTTTACCTTCTGGGGTTTTTTCGTATACGAATTTGTTGGACCACTCTTAGGAGATTTATTAAAAAAATGTAAAATCGATTTACAATTCCTATTAAACATTTATTACGTACATTAAAACATTATATAATGCCCTCTTTTTTAGAAATAAAAATCAAATACGATTTAGATATGCGAAAGATAATAAAAATTGTATTAAGCATCAAATAAAACTAACTATATATTTTTATTGCGCTAGTAAGTCTTACTTAATATAGCTTAATGATGAATCCTTATTGAGTATCAAGATTATATAAAACTATTTATCAAATTAATTTATTTAATATGCATTACTCGTAGTCCCGTTTATAATATTAGACTCGACGCATAAATTATGGATGTAATTAAGAGATTGATTAACTCAGATATCTGTATCTAGTGTATCGCATAGTTATTAGGTAAGGCCAAAAACATAGGCTTTGTCTAACGATATAATTAAGTGAAACGAAATGTTAAAATAACTCTATTGTATGTATACTAAATATTTAAAGCTACGTAGAGCGTTAAATTGTAGAGTTCCTTATGCATAGATTTAGGACTGAAAGATTTTTTAATAGAGTTTGCCGTATGTTATATAATATACTTCGTTGGTATGTATATGGCTTATTTCTATTTATGGTAAACATATTTACATAGGTATTGCATATTATGTAAATAGAGCTGAATAGTTTTTGGAAGGCATTTTATTATTATAATTTTTGATGGTTGAGCAGGAAATAGCGGCCATGGACTGTATATAATAATTTAGTAGTTTACCTCATCTTATTTAAAATTAATTGCATCCGAATAAATAGATACACATCTTTTTCCGAATAAACAGTATATTATGAAACTATCAATGTTGATTGATTTTATTTATGGGTTATAGCTATAATATTAAAATGTATCAATGAAAATGATCTAACATAATAAATAAACTATTAGAGTGGAATAGTTTTATGACTATTATTTTTTACTCTTGTTGATAAGTAAATTATGAAAGAAAAAAAGAAGCATGTAACAATAACTCAATTTAAAGAACAATGTAAAAGATTTTTTTAAACTGACGTTGTGTTTTTATATTATACTTAGCAGAGGTTTTAAAATTTCTCAATTTATTTAAAGGAATACGACCGTTTACGTTTACTTTGTTGCAGATTTTTTTTGTGTTGTGATCTTACGTGCTTAAAGATGTGTACCTGAGATCAGATCAAATCTAAATACTTCATATCCACTGCACAAATTTTTTGAGTTGAGTAAGTTTGTTTTTTGTGGCATATGAAATAATTAATTTTTCAATGTTGTAGGATTTTTATTTTTTTATTACAAAATTACTCCAAAAATCAGGATGACTTGATTGAATTCAATTCACATAGTTAACGCTTGAAATATTGTTTATTTATAAAGTATAAGGTATACCCAAAAATTAAATGTATAAAACACTACTACACCTGTTTCGTACCGCTTATTAAGGCTCTCAAGCAAGCACATGATATTCTACCGCCATTGGGACACTATTAGCATATACCTAAACCGTGAGATTCTGTTCGAGATTTGGGTGCCATTTTACTTGATAATAATTACGATGTGCGAATATTGCGGTTCTTTAGATTATGCTTTGACAAATCACGACTTTGCAATTCCAATGCAGCAGATTTAATGTATGGGCGGCAGTTTGCATTCTAACCGCGACCCGGGGCCACCTCTTTCCTAATGCACGCTTATTTGAGCTTTTTAACCTTTCATCTGTAGCTGAGTTTGGAAAAGCATTAAACAATAAATCTATAATAATAAAATTATTGTATTTATCGCATCTAATTACAAGAACTTGCAAGTGTAATTACTGAAACTATACGATTTTTGCGCTCTGCATTGATAGATGGATAGCTTAACTTATAGGAAAATGTCTTCATAATTATACTGGTTACATTTTTGTGGTACCTATTACTTAACTTTAACTAACAGCTTATGAAGATAATTAAGACATTATAAAAAGTTATTTAAGTAGGTAATTTAATATGAAAGTTAGTAAATTAATAAAAACTTCTTGTACTTTGGAACAAAATTAACCTTACTTTTATAAATATACAATTATATTCTTAAGGTATAAGACATATAAAGAATTTTAAAAGTTAAAAGATATTACTGTTACTGTTAATTTCAGTTAATTTCATTAAATAAAGAAAGTAAAATAAAAAAATCATATAGTTATTACTGAGCTAATATTAACATAAGGTAATTTTTTATAGTATGTAATTAAAATGTGAATAATATAAAAAAAAAATTACCTTATAACGTACGGAGAACCAATAATTATAAATCAGGTTAGTCACTTATGTGACTGTGATGAAGGTAGAAGGTACGCGTTATTCTAGAATTAACGCCAAAATTGGGAAACAGACACGATAAGAATGCAATGGCTTGCGAAACAATAAGCACTTAAAGTAATTGCTACAATAAATTTCCTCAGATATAAATTGTATTGATCTGCCAAAACATCATGCATAATATGTACTATGAACTATTATTAATTGGGGCCGACTCCATAAAGGTTTGCCTTTAACAGTACCACCAGCAACGCACGACAAATCTCTAATTAAAAGATCTCCTATGACAGATGGAATGGATGGAAATTATTATTTATTAAGTTATCGTGCAATCCTTTCTCTAACGATTGCGAATAGCGAGGGTAGTCGAGTATATCGGCGTGTTTTGTAAGAGTAGCGCGAATGAGGTCAGCCTCGGGCGTGATCTTATTCTGGGGAACGGCTAGGGTTACGTAATTTTGGTTGTGCTTAGGTGGTTAAGGGTGGGAGTAGGCGGGGCAGTGAAAGGGCTGGGCGGGGCGGCGTGCTCGACACCGCCCATCACATTTCACCACCGCTGCGACGCTTCTCGTGCGTCCTACTTCGACTGCAGGTTCGCTCTTGGCTCTTCATTGTATGCCAACAACTTCGAACAATAGTCTTGTGAAACAAATAGATAAGATTTACCTTCCTTTCCCATCTAAGGTAATTGTACCTTAGAATTGAACAGTTACAATTACGAGTATTCTTACTATTCATTTCATTATTTAGTAACATCAAATTTTAGTCACCTATAATTTAACTGTTTAGTGAGATCAAATACAAGTATAATGCTAGTACTAGTATCAAATGCTTTGATTAAAGTCTATTAATGTCATATTTTTCTAAATAAAACGTAGCAATTGTGCTGAAAGGTACCAATTTGAACAACGTTTGATTCTAAATAAGACTTCGCTTCATGGCGTCCTAAAGACCGCATTACTCTCGTCGAAGCCGAGGGCCAACATTATCCCTTCGCCGGGGGCGGCATGTGCCGTCCGTTACACCCGGCTAAAAGCACATGACTTTTCATACAAACACTTTATACTAAATCATTCCGTGATATACCTACATTTCAAACTGTAATAAATCTTTATATTTATTATGGGTATTGACATCTTTGTAAATAAGAAACGTTGGATATTTATATAATTATGTAGTACTACTAGTAAGTTTTTCGTTAATAATGTTGATAATTTTAAAATTGTAGTTCGTTTGTTGACTAGTCATCCTTTAACGCAGTAATATACTCGTAACAACTGATTGATATGATGTTTTAATTCGTAGAGTATATACTGGTGTACTTAACTAGTAAATAGTAGTAACTTGTCTCAATTTATGTATATATTGGCTATAAATTAAAATGTGCATTCATAAAATTGAAATATTATACAGGTGTATAATATCTTAATTAAATTGATACAAATGTCAAAATATACACGTTATTTCAAATAGTTCTAGATTTCCCTAAGCTTATCGTTCCGGTTTTAAAAAGATTGCTCCAGATTGAGTAGATAAATGTCAGATATATAATTTTTTGACACTATTAAAAAAAACTACTTAAACCATTGATGGCTCAAATGCTCTTGTAGATAAAGATAAATCCCTAAGCAGTAATGGTAGAGTTAAAAAAAATGTCTTATACTGAATATCAATTTAATACATACGTATTTCAACAATAGTGATATAATAAAAATAAAAATATGATTTAATAAATTCTTGCAAACAAAAATTTTTACAATTATCTTTGCCGAATTTCGCTACTTCTTAATCTCCTGACTGTCTTATTAGAATAAATCAATGGAATCGGTCTACGAGTGATACCGATACATGTAAAAATTACACAACTCAGATCCCAGTGAATTGAATTGAAAGATTTGTGCTCAAAATTTAATTTAACTAACGTTTTATTTTCAAGTCAAATCATAAATATGATTTCTCACTGTGACTCATAAAGAACGTCATTCCAATTACCCAACAACCAATAACTGTCCTATGGTAAAATCTAATTTCGAATTCAACAACAATATCTAATTGAACTGGGCGTTACATAGCACGAGCTGTGCGCCATTCATCGCGTCATCGTTGTATTGTTACAGCATCTTACAACTAAAAAATCCGTTATATAAAAACTAAAAATAATTTTCCCTTTCTTATCATCTTTATTTAAACTACTAGCAAACTCGGCTTGCTTTGCTAAAGGCGAAGTTAATATAAATTAAACGGTTTTTATAATTTTCTAATAAAATAAAAGTAGCCGAAGGTACTACTTATAAAATTAGCTATTTACGAGTGAAAGTGCTGTCAAAATCGGTCCAGCCGTTTCAGAGAATCTATTTAGAAAGACTTAATTTTTTTTAATGTAAGTACCGTATAATATATACTGTCATATGCAATTAGTGAAACATTTTGAAATTAAATACAGACATTTCAATTTTATTTATATTTACTAATTATTATTTAAAAGCTAGATCAAATATACGTTATTAGATTATTTTAAAAGTAGGTCGAGTTGAAGGCATCTCAAATACACAAAGTTCTAAGGAATGCTGTGCCCATATTTTCGCGGCGTTGTCACAGATCCCGAAAGGTCGGTGAACCGAAACCCTATTGTTCGTGTTGCGTCAACGTATCGTCTGCCTCGAGCTACAATGAATTGAATTTGTATCTTACTATTGTTACAGTGGTTGCGTGACTAATTTATTTTATTTATTACTATTTTAATATTGCTGAACTTAGATCTACAGGTGAGGTCTAATAGGGTGAAGCAGAAATACTTAAAGTGCGCGTTTTGATAAATGATGTTGAGGATATGCCTACAATATTAAATTATTTAAATAGTTTATAAATAATATCAAATAAAACTGACTAATAATATTATAATGATTAAAAAAATTATTTAGTTATTTTATTGTAACATTCATCGTGTTGCACGATTTCTTATGAAGCTTAGTTAAAGCTTTCAAAAGAAAACGTGCAGTTATAAGGTATAGCGCTACACTACGAGTATATTAATAAATTTCTACAAAAAAAGTAAACTATAGTTGCCATAAGCATTAATTACTCCAAAACATTTCTTAATATATAATAAGTAAAATAAATATACATACACAATGACATTATATGATGTCATGACCAATATAAATTAGTTAAATTTTTCTTTTAACAATTATATTTAAAAAATTAAAATGACATATTGCAGTCGAAAATAGTTATCACAAGGATCTGTTTCTAATAGTTTAAATGCTTAAGAGAGAGTCGCACAAGTGGGTACGAATTGACAATAAGATCAAAGTTCAGCGCGATTCAGGACTTGCTAAGAATGCCGGGCGCAGCCGTAGGGGAAACATTTTGCTAGGTGCCGATACAAAGTCCTACTAAAATCACGATTACTATTTTATGTCGACGTCGCCGAGATACCGTATCCGTCCCGTAAAATACAGCGGTCATGGTTTAAGATCTTTGTCTATGTTCTTGTTAAATATTATGATTATTAAAATAATTATTTATAATATCAGAAGTCAATAAAGGTTTGTTTTTAAAAACAGCTATACTTACTTACAATTGAATATTTTGGTAAAAAATATAGGTGACCCACTCACGAGCAATTGTTATGATAATAGCAACTGATTGATGGTTATAATTTCTAATTTACAATGGCCAAATAGCCTCCAGCCAGTACCTGTGTCGGCGAAAGTGGTAGAATGCAAGAAACTTTGTTCTCACGTGACCTGTGGGTCAACCGCACACATTCTGACACATGTCAATTAAGGTACTTGCCGCCGCCGGGCGCGGATTGAGAGCTTGGACATGTTTGTGTAAACCCTACGTCCGCTAGATTGATTCATTACCTTTCGAAAACGAAAGACGAATTGCTTGATCCTTTAATATTTATACAATTTGATCTCTATCTACTTCAGAATATATTGCTTGCATTAATTTCTTAAATACCATCTGCGAGCTTGTTGAACAGTCAATACGACCATAAATCCTGCCGGTGAGGTACAGATGTAAAAGTACAAATGTTATTGCAGTTTACATGTGCATTCAAAGTGACAATTAAAGTGTTCGTTGAACAAATACACGTTCCAATGATGTACAGCTGCTTCGTTATTTCCTAAGTATGTCTTGGTAATTTACCGCTTCGAAGATCGATCAGCTCGTATTATTGGAAGAGGTCGGACGTGTACAAACATCGATTTCGTGTCCTTAATCTGGCGCTCCGTCTCCGAGGTGAGAGCCAGCCAGCGCCGCGGAGTACGGCTCACCTCACGTATCGTGGAGATAACGACGTATAACAATCATAATGATACACTTAACCGATAAACAGCCTGCTTTTGGGTGCAATTTACTATGTTTTCATTCACATCTAATGTACTATGTACGAATTTTATTGCAGTTGCTCTATGATTTCCAAGAGGTATTTTGCGGTTAAATTCTGTAATTTTATTTAATGCTCTTTAACCGTGTGTATATTTTAGGTAATTTTCAGAATGGTTTCGCAATATTTTACACAGCACATTATTTTAATGACGATAGATGAATTACGCGTTTAATTTAATGGTATAATAAAGTTTATCTTAGTATCTTATCCTCTATCAAAGTGCGCGTCGTCGTCTATAATATACATAGTCATACAAGATAGTCAAAACATTCAAAAATTTAATTCTATTGTAATTCTAGATCTTACAAAAGTCAAATTACTGAATGTACATTTCATGTCCAATACATGAAATTTTAGTGATAATATTGCAATACTAAAATAATATCTGTCTATTCTAATTATAGAATGACACCTGAATATGAAAATATTTGAAATGTTTTGAAAAACAAATAGCTCAACATTTAGGTCCTTTAATGAATCTAGTCAAAAAGATAAAAAAATATTTTTAAACAAACACATCTTTTCTCTTTTATTTCTTTACATATTTATTATATAAATGCACGATATTTATCTTAGCATATTCAAAGCTATTATGAGCGTCAGTATATTTGCATATTTATTAATGTTTTAATCTCAGCCTTTCCACGCTACCGAGCGGTGTGACTTAAGCTTTAATTGTTGGTTTCAATCGAAACACAAGGTCAGGATAAGACATTACGTCAACGAATTGATGAAATGTATCACTTAATGATCAACTTTAAGAAATAAATTAGAATATTAAACCTAAAAATGATATATTTATAGCTGTATATGCATATCCGCTTCAATCAATAAAAATTAATAATTCAATAAAATTTTATTCGTCTAACAAAAATATCATGATTATGTTACATTTACTTTTTATAGTGACTTTTAGGGTCTTTTAAAAGTATGAATTCTCCTTTTACTAATCTGAAAATTAAATATTTATAATTTCTTAATAATTTAAGTTTTTGAATACTGAAATATTTATTAAATTATAAAATAAAAAATGATATTTATATTCTATCATTTTTAGAAATTACGTAATATTAAACAAATATTTTAACATTATTCTTATTTGTTGTACCAAATAGCTTATACGCCTTTACAAGTAAATAATGGTTGACTAATCTATTTCAGATTATACCGTCCGTAAGACATATAGCCTACATGTAGTGGGTTGTGACTAAATTACACAGTCATGTTGAATTCTGCGTACTGTATTTAAAATTCATCGGCACAGGGACAGGTCATTTAAATCTGCTCCATGTCTAACTAATTGATTAATCGAACATAATATTTCATTTGTAGTACTAGGATAGACCAATGTTGTATTTGAATTTTAGAATACATTAACTTTCCCCTTCACTGCATTTTACGTTACGCAGGATTAAGATAGATAAAATGATATTTGTTGAGTCATTACTTTTTAACTGTAGGTAATTCATTCAGAATAAGCCATTTTATGTGTGACTTATGAGATCGACCTAACAATTAAAATATTTAGTTAATTTTAAAACAAATTGTAAGAGACGTTAAAACTTATAGTAAATTGCAAATTACAATGTGCGTACAATAATTTTTATTGCTGAGAACAAATTATAATGAATTCGTATTTACTACTTTTTAAACACTTTGGCAGCGTTAATACGATTTTAAATCAGTCTAACAATTTTTATGTATTTGATATTTTCAACCGACTTCAAAAAGAAGGAGGTTCTCAATTTGGTTGTATTTTTTATGTATGCTACCAGAAACTCTTCTATGTATTACTTGTTTAGATTATTCTTTTTGTTTGAAAGCGTTTAATTTTAATTTGTTTTTACTTTATTAAAAATAAAATCTTCCCCATAAGATAATAAAATAGGGATGATTAATCGCAAACTCATAGTGTCCAAACTTCGTGTGTCTGAGGGATGAGGATGGGGAATGTGACCATTTCGTTTTAAAGCGTTAGCGCGAGCTTTAAAGTTACCGTAGACGAAAAGAGTCTGGCAGTATTAATTTTAACTATTTCCTTTAAAACATACGTAAAAATCGCACTAAAGCTGTAAGATATTGTTAGTTAACTTTAGCACCGGGTACTTCTTAATTGGCCGTCGGTTAAAATTAGCGGGTACGCTGCATACACTCTAAGTAAGTACTTTATACCATACGTTTGGCTCATAAGAAAATAAGTAAAGTTTGGCGGCCCGGTCTTGGTAAAAATACCAAAAAGTGTCATTTTTTTGAGGTAAGATTAAATATTTAAGGAGCGAAATATAGAAAAAGTAATAGAAAAATAGCAATACCATATACTGTCTCTTCAAGTTGAGCTCTGTCAAATCAAATAAGATCAAATAATAAATTATAATATTTGCCTCGTAAAGAAATTGTAAAAGATGTACATTGTACCTATATTTAAATGTCAATTTAAAGTTAATTATTTATTACAACGTGCGTACAGCATTTATTAATTTTTATTGCTAGTAATATAAAGTGTAGGGTATAAGTTTGCTAAAATATTAATTTGAAGATTTACATGAAAAAGCAATCTCGATGTTAAATAATGATTGCATAAAACTTTACATAAGTATATAAATCATTTTTCACAAAATATTCCTTTGTCGAATTTTATATTTATTTCAAATATCTTCCGGCATTTAAAGTTATTGATAGAAGACAATTCAACTAATACATATTAAATTGGTTCTAGCTAGATTATTAAGGACTTTTATGGGTACGAGGCTTATTTGAATAAGGAATAATCGTTATGAATCTATAATAATAAATACAGATATACTTAATTCACAAAGATTAATTAAGATTTCTTAATAAAGAAGTAAAATGGGGCAACAAAAATGCAGGTTTTATGAACATTTATGTAATTTTTTTTTCTGTAAACGAGTTTAATCTTTTATTATATTACTATCCGTAATGTTGTTAAGTACATCCGGAGATTAGGAAGAGCTTGACTTCCGCGAGCTTTTTGGGTTAATCTGTAAATAAAATTAAGATCGCTAATAAAATCGTTTCGTAAGAAATATATATTATATCTATACATATAATAAAACTGTAGAACAGTCGTTTTTGTACATCAAAAAAAAATTAGAAAAAAATAGCCAGGGTGTTAAAAGACAACCAACAGAACCCATTTTCAGCATTTTTAGAATTTTTGTCTGTTTGTCTGTTTGTCGGTTTGTCTGTTTATTTATCCGGGCATCACGTAAAATGTACGAAAGCAATGTAGATAACTTTTATACACAACGATTGAACGTAACTTGAAGTAACATTTAGTTTTTGTTTCATTGCAATCGGTTCAGTCTATCAAAAGATATTTGAGTTTAAAGTGAAGAAGTAGAGAAATTCCAGAAGTAAAATTAGGGTTATGTGAATTTGGTCTCACTTATCTACACACCTGAGTGTAAATATGCGTGCACAGTTAGGAGGCTGCGAAAATGCACAGGAGTTTTCCAATTTATTGTTACAAATACCCCGTACAAGAAGATGGAAAAGTTATTTTGATTGATAATGATTTGAATTGATGGTTCCACAGCTAATGTTGTTTGTAAAGAAGCACTAGCATAAATAAATAAAAAAATGATTTGTATCGGTATCCTCCAACAGCGCTTCGCACTAAAAAATACAATGTTAAGTTCCGACATCCACGCGAATGAAGTCGCGGGCACAGCTAGTTTATAATAATATGTCTAAATGCAATACTCACTGAAATAAGTAGCAATAGCATTAAGAGTTTTTAATTTATTATCTTGAGTAGGAAATTAAAAAAATATTTAAACTGTGTAAATCTACATTTTTCTTGACCTGACAACGAGTACATACTTTGTCTCACAAAACCAGCGCTAATACCCTAAGGAGCTTCCGCTATGCCGGCGTTAGTAAATCTTGCAGGCACCGCCCTCGACGTTCCTATACCGCGTGATTGCGTCCAATTATTTTCTGTTTACCTCTAATTACGCATGCGCAGACGTTGACTTATCAGTTATCTGCCCTTCGGCCCAAGATTCAATCGCTTTTGCTAATCAGCTCAATCCGTTTGTATAGACCATCTCCACTGGCAGTATCTTAGAACGGAAATTTACTGGTATTTCGTCAATATAATTAAAATTTCAATGTTCATATACATATTATATTAAATAATCGTATTCTTCTTTTTTATAATATGAAAAAAATATATATTAAATTATTTTAATGGAGATAAGAAATAAATAATCTTTGTTGAAGGTTCACTCGAAGGCATATAATTAATTTCTAAACATTTACAATTTGTTGTCAACCGTTTTGACGGTGAACATAAGTATAATAGAGTTTCAAACGCTAGAATTGTTGTCTCGTTTGTATACTTAATATATAATATGATGTAATATACAAATATGGTTTTATGAGATGTAGATCGACTTAGACAAATGGTAAGTGGAGTATGAAAATTCTTTAATGTATGCGAAAATCCTGTTTTAAAGAAAGTTAAAATATAAAATTTATAAGTAGCATCAGTTCAATTACCATTAGGTTATTAGTAATTCATAGAAAATATCGTTAAACCAACTTAATTGGTTTGGGTTCCAATGAATGGTATTCACTATACATATAGAAATACAGGTAGACACTTTAACATCTTGGGCATTAGTATTGACTATCTTGCAAGTCACAGTAATAACATAGTAAACTTATTTCGAAAACCCTTCAATTTTATTTATAAGTGTAGATGAGATGAGTGTCTCCATTCACCTGGACTTAGATTTATTGCGAGAGAATGAATAATTGATTTAACGCCGTATGTCACAAGGGATGGCTGTGCAGGCGAGTCATGCGTGCGCGCCTCACTCGCGGGAGCACTCGGACAGTATTAATTTATCGGCAAGTCGTGCAAACAGTGACGTGCCGGTTTTCGGCATGCATTACGGCGACCGCGGTGAAATTAGGGTGCATTAAGGCAACAAGGTCAGTGCGCCCGGTCAGGGTGCGGTCTGATACGCTTTTTACAAAGAACTTGCGGTCGGCTGTTTCCGTATGAATAAATTATCAATTATTTTTTGATACCATGTTATTATATAGAACACGCTAATAAGTAGACTCGAAAATATTCGGCGAGGTCATCGATGATTGATGTTTTCATAATTCAAGAATTATAACGAAGTAGGTAACACAAGTTTCAAAATAAAGATTAACATTCGAACCAGATCATTGTGCAACTAAAATGCAACGTTATAAAAAATAATTTTCGTCAATGTATGTAATGTATCTGTATAATAGGTATGTGATATAGAATATAAATAGTCACAATTTATATTGATTTGTATTTACCTCTTACATTGTACATAGATGCATCACGTTATCAGCAGCGTATATTTCAATAGGAATTTCAATTAAATCCGTTCAGTAGCGTTGCAGATACAGGTCGACCTCTCAGCAGTGTACGCTTCCATATATGGAAGATATATTGATTAAGTTAACCTATGAATTGAATATTAACAAATGTATATGACTGAATTTCACGACAATAAAGGAAATACTTTTGAAAGAATAGGTACTGTGATTTAATTATTTTTTACATTCATTCTATTTCAATATTAAATGTAATATGCCTATTACTATGTATATTACATTAAATAAAATTTTTACCTAGTGAATTCAATTCAATTCTCTTATTAATGGCTTCAAGCGTGCCAGTTGAGCACAGAATACTTTGCCAGTGTCACGTAGAATGGAGAAGACACGAAGGAGATTGGTCGGTATACCTAGTGAAATCTGTACATTGAATATTTTTGGAAAATCTGTCAAGACCACTGGACAGATGTCGATAATATTTGTTGTGATAACAGCTGGTTATCCGAGTCAACACATAGGATACGTACTTTTTACAACGGAACACTAACCATTTTCTTAAAAATTTATACTACCTGCTAAAATATATCTAGGGACGAACTGCAGCGGAGTGCTGGTGAGTCTCTTGTAGACTTATAACTATTACAATCAATAAAATAGAAATTAAGAGGTAATCTACTATAACCTTTAAAATTGTTTTTAGAAAGGCAAAAATTACTTAGTCATCTAACCGCAGACTTATCTAGACGCATTTATCTCGTTGTGTGAGAAATCCTAAACCAGCTCACTGATGTCTGGCAGCTGACCTAATCCTTGAATACTAAGTCGGCTAATGAATAGTACGCTGTCGGGTATGAAAGTCCGTTTAACTAGTCAAGTCTACTATCAAGGATTAGGGACACTATGATTCAATACTCGTACATCAGATAAATTATATTTTTAATTTTATACTTGCCTGCTCCAGGTGAATACCGTTGTCCACGTCACTTTCTATGTATTTGGTTTGTATGACCTACTTATTTGTTTACCTATTAATATGGAGGTAGGTATATTATAATATTAAGGTATTTCGATTGTCAACAAATGTTAGGACAATTACGAGTGAGAATTAGTAAATAAGCGATTCTGCGACGGATTCCATTGAGACGGATGATGGGTGCTTGGGTTTTAGTGAGTAGTACTGGCTTGCCGTTGAACCCCACATAACTAACTGTTTCTACAGGTATGCGTCAAATGTCAATGCATTTCCCCGAGGATAAAAAAAAGTTACGAGTGAGTCTGCTTCTTCGTTCTCTTTTTATAATATGCATAATTTTTATTTTTTGATAATTTTTGAGTGAAACCGCGACACAGTACACTTCTTATAATCTTATCAGGTAGTGGTGACTAGAGTTAGATATTCTAATAATTTTCATCATTCATCTATAGCAATTGTACACCCATTTATTTAAATTTTATTATAATATTTTACATAACAATAGTTTTACATAAGACAAGGTTACGTAAAATACATCAAATTTATGATAGATGTAACTTGTCTATAACAGACGTGGTGCTCTAATTTAAATGTCAATAACGCCTTTTTTGGTATTCCAATAGGTAATAAATATTCAAACATAATCATAAAAGGAATTCAATAAGGCTTTTCAAATCTGATTTCACAGACACTTAAAATATTAAGTTATAGGCACTCCTAGTTAGATTTCGATAGGTCCTAAGTACTAAGTAAGAAACAACTGGTACGAAGGCTCAGTCCGATAGATTAGATTAGACAGATAAATTACTCGGTTCTCACGAGGCTATTACCGTGCGTTGGTCGCTACTGTACAGTGCAGTTAATGCTAATTTGGCAATGTTTACTTATAATTAAAACGTTAAAAGATTATCGTAAAATTAATTCTAAATTAGCTCAATACATCTTATTAAACAAAGTGTCACGCGATAAACTCAAAATCTACAAAACAGATTATTATGCGGTTTTCAATAATAGATAGAATTAATGAGGAAGATTTAAGCGTATAATTCATGTAATTTTTGTATTAATTTCTGAAATAAGAAGATTATTTATTAAAACGCTGTGTGATGTGATTGTGATTTAGCTACGAACCTGAGCGAAACTAGACACTTTATCTGAATGAAATGTAAGAAAGGAATTGTCTAAGCGGTTAGAGGTTGTGGGCTATACATGCGTCATACCACTCATCCGAGGCTTTATTAATATGAGTCTGCCAATCTTATTGCTGTAGAATGACTTGTACGTAACTCAAGTGACCGCAACGCATTGATTTAAACCGTCTACTCGTCACGAGTATTGGCTCCCACGATATGCAGATAAGATTATAGTTGACTGATGCATAGGACAATGTAGTAATAGATAAGTTCCTAAAGTGAAACGACTCGGCCTGAATAATAGCTCATTTATTGAGATAAGTGTCTATTGACTGCTCTATCTCCTAGAGAAGTGAAGATGAGAGACGAATTGTTAGAAAGCAAAAATACAGTATTACAAAATTTTGTTACTTGCGGTACATATTTTAAAACGGAGGTGACATCACCGCTAATTTTACCCGGCCTTTAAGTGATTTCTTATTAACATACAAACTAACCTACATTATGTCTTGGAACGAGTGTTGCCTAATATGTACCTAAAGAACGTATTAAAATTAAATTGGCTAAGCGAGTAATAATGAATATTAAAGAATTTCATGTGTTCAAAGTCTTTTGTTCATCGTCATCATTCATGCTTGATCTTTATGTTTGCATAAACATTTTATTACGTGATACTTAGTATTCACTAGTATTTTCTCATTACAAACTATGTTTAAGCTTAATTGCGCAAATACGTAAAATGACTTAGTAAAACTAAATAGAAAAAGAAAAAAATATATTTTAATAATAGTCCTAAGTCCTAAGCCCTTTTAGCTTTCCACGATTGGGCACAAGCTTTCCTTCTAAGCATGAAGATGTTAAATATTCTTATTTTGAATAAATTGCCCATCTTAAAAAAATATTTGAAATAAAATTTTCGTGTTAGAAACGACGAAATTGGATTACATAATCTGGTGCATTGTTACCTATAATATCAAACGTATAAAAAATATAAGTAGTACATAAGAATCTACTTTTGTACTTTGCGTTGGTTGACAAATTGTTTTTAATGCAATTTTCCTTTAAGGCTTTATGCTTAGTGCAATAAATTTAAGGAAAATTACATTCAATAATAATTTATAGTTATTTACGACGTGTAAACACGTTGTATAAAGATTTCATTAGTCCATCTTTATTCTTAACCTATAAATCTGTAGTTAGTTGACTGACTCACAGATATCACAACGCGTAAACAAGTTAACTTCGAGAAAAATTTAGTCACAGACCGTATCAATTCTTTTTTTTAATAAAATTACTAATAATTAATTTTAATTAATACGCAAGCGCGTAAAGCTGCAGGCACTAGTCTTTATAATAATTTTATATTTTGCAACGAAAAAGATAAAACCATTTTAATTTTGAAGCCATGAGAAACCGAGATATAATTTGACACTTGAATAAGCTCATAGAATATTTCATTTTAAACAATGATCTATTGCAATCAGTTTGAAAGCGCACGTTGATGGTGCACTTAATATATAATAGGATCTAAGTAGATCCATCGTTAAAACGGTGCTTCAAATACTAGTATCAGTAGATAGCATTTCTCCGATCTACGACTAAGACGTACGTGGTGGACGTACGTAGGTACCACATGAGCATAGAGTGGGTGCAATGGACACTTAACCTGCTTGCAATGATGATGCAAATTTGGCCGAGAAATCGTCGTGTATCGCACACTTTCATAACGATCCCGTGATTGATTACATAAATTTAAATACTGACGCCGTTAAAGCTAAATTAAATTCATCTGCGGCATCGGGTAAAGGACGACGCAACGTCTGATAAATTGCCGGAATAATGACTAAATGGCTGTTGCGTACACATATCCGAAAGTACTGCGCTGTTGTATCACTCCGCTATTATACATTATTTAATTAAAATAAGATTAACAAGAAATGAGGTGAGAGCGGAAGATGGATGCTGAATGACAACAACGAGTATTTGGTAACATTTATCTATATTTGATGTAATTATAATGAAAGTTACATTAATGTTACGATTATAAATACACATAAGTTGCGATTGTGAGATTAAAAGTATATATTACAATTATTTACGTACCTACTGTATTTACGTATTTTCAGTTATTTGATACTTGTTTTACGATTCGCTACATATCTGCCGTATCCTTACCAAATAAATAAATACTCAACGAAAGTGTTCATAAAAACAAATATTTAATGCTGTAATAAAATATTTCAGAAATTCGTGTCATAATCAATATTTAGGGGAAATTTACAGGACATCACAAATTAGTAGAGTGCAGTGAGGCGTATCGAGTAGCCGCAACTGCCCTTATTATTGTAATTAACTTCATATAAAACCGGCTAGCAATTATTTTAATGGCTATTAAACACGTGCGCCGGAGCGTAGCGCTTCGGTTTACCAGTGGAGCACAATTATCACCATTGATTCTGTGGTTATAATGACCGGGGAAACAAAGCAGGTGCAGTTTTGATATCAATTGTTCCCATGCTTATTGAATTTCCTAAGATTCTACAATTTCCTGAAGTAATCTAAGCTTCTCATTTTATGACTTTTGATTTGTTATATGAAAGCTTTTATAAATATTTTACGAAATGAAGTATTAAGTTTATAGCCCTACTGATTGAGGTGAAAATTGAACTGCCTTTTAACATAAATTGGAATAGGTTATTTTATATAGGTATAGGTATATCGTATAGGTATGGTATATTTTGAGTTATTAAATCTGCTCTTTATTTAAAAACTTCTCAGCACTCTACTATGTTGCTAATCTAAGCTTATAACTATAAATTTCAACAATAGAAATATTGTCTTACAATCACAAATTTACAAAATTGCTAGACAAATAAACTTAATATGTTATTAATACAATAAAATATAATATTGTTAAGAAGTTTATTTTTATTTTTATATACTAAAATGCGATTGTTCGGTGATAATATTTAATATAAACATTATGAACTATTAAAAATGAAACTGTTATGTTATGTTGCAAAAAGTATAGAAATAAGTAACATAAAATAGATAAGTTAAATGAGTTTTTATCGTCGTGAACGAAACGAGGTCGGTCGTATGCAGCTGTGTTCATATTTTGCATAGCTTAAAATATACGAACATTTCGAAGACAGATAAGTACCTTACATAAAAGTCTTTCAGCTTTATAATGATCATTGTCCGATAATGAATACCTCGTAAAATTTTTCTCGCATATTACGTTGCAGTGCCTCGGTCGAATTATCTTAATAAAATCCGGGTCATATTATTTTAAAGAAATTCTTTTAATTTTGCACATGCATTAAAATGCTTGCGTTCACATATAAATATGATTGATGACAAGTGTTTAATTCCGTAAAGGAAAGCTTGCTATTCATCACATTTATTATATTTTGCGATTAAGTAATAAAGGATTGTAGGCACTTTAATAGTACGTATAAAGTTGTGTGCGAATCTTGTATTACTACCAATGAATGAAATAATTATATGTAAATTATTTATTAATGACTCTATTATGCATTGTATATAATAACAGTACTTGCGGCTTCGCCCGCGTTCATATTTTCAATCGCTACTAAAATTCACACGATCACTCATTGGGCTAATCCTGATTTGACAGACAGATTGACTGAAAATTTCATCGAAATCGCTCCAGCTACCTATTTTTTAGGTAAAAAGGCCAAGGATGTCATAGAAATGAAGGACTTTCATACAAACTTGCGAGAGCCCTTAGACCTCTTTAATCCGGTCCTGTCGCAAAATCCGTTCTTAGTGGACAGTAGACGTCTACTAAGTATAAAGTACATTCCTGCCTTTCATCTTTATACGTCAAGCGTTTTTCGATATTTCGTGATGAGTGAGTGAGTGAGTGAGTGAGTGAGTGAGTGACCTTTCGCTTTTATATATTTGGATGACAGTGGAAGCGATGACATTTTAATTTTAATGTATCAACTTTCATAAGTTAATTATAAGCATTCATGATCTTGTCATTGAATAACTTTTTTTTTACATGTTATTAAACTAAAAAGTTACAATTTTATTAATTGGATACTATAAAATTATAATATTAAATAATTGATAAAAATAAAGCCTTATACATTTATCTAACTGGTAAAAATAAACATTGTAAAATTATACTTTCAACTTTCTAGTACCTACTGTCTTTAGTCTAGACTTTAGTATAATTGATATAGTTAAACAATTTTTTTTTTATTTAAAGCAAAAGATTAGGTTATAAAAATATACTCTTTACATAATCTTTAATGTACAAGGAAAGGATATCCAGAAAGAGCTCCTAAGAGCTCGTACTAGGAAATACCTGTATTACGAGCATTATGGTGCTATATGGTGCATACTTTCCTCTAGATATACAATAATAGACAATTACTTAACAGTTACTTAGTTACGTTAGTAGAGATAATTAATAATAGATAAAAGAAAAAGATGTGTGTGTGTGCGTGTGTGCGTGTGCGCGCGTGCGTGTGTGTGTGTGCCTGTTTGTTAAATTGACTCTCTTTAAATAGACGAACTACAAAAATTATAATTATATATAAATTGGAATTAGTATTCCTTTAATATTAGGTTGTATTTATTATAGATCTATTATAATTTAAATGTACAATAATTTAAAAAAAACACTCAGGTTATATAAAAGATAATGATCAGGATCGATTAAATACTAGTTTAGTGTTTGTACACAGTCGATCATAAAGCAATAATGCAGTAGTAAAGTACATGCCATCTTAGAGTTTTATGAGATTTAAGATTGGCGTGTTCATTAGCATTGACACGAATAGCGCTATCGACACAAATAAGATACACGATTGTGCTTCTAATGATGAGCTTTGTTCACTGCGCCATGTTAATTAAACGGATGCCATTTAACCTCGTACTTGCATTTGTTTAAGGCTTTCTGTCTTTATTTAAACCAATATTTAAAAACATAAAAACATTTCACCAAATGCATTTAGATGTACTATCTAAATACTATGTACGTCGTCCACATGTGGTTAGACAATCTCTTTCAATAAATAAGCTTTCCTGAGCTTGACTCGGTGCGTTGTTTTAATTTAAAAAAATTAAATTGTCATAAGGTTTCAATACGGAGTTTTTAGTTTTGACCAGAAATACCATTAGAAATCCGTCGATTATATTGATCAAAAAATAAAGTTTCAGATTTTGTGCTGATAGCAAATATAATATTTTAAATACACATTTCAACTTCTTTATAAAAATAAAAGTCACATATTAAATACTAAAAATAATTTGTTATGCCAAACCACTAAAAAAAGTGAGAGTGAGCTGTTGTAGCAAAGTCCGTTTAGGAGCTAACTTTGTGTTTATTACTATTTCCAATCGTTGTAAAATAATTTAATACACGATTTGAATACGTTTTTATAACTTTCGGGATTGGGTAATGCAAAAATGATGGCAAATCGGTGTTTGCGAGCAGACACGTCCGTCGAAAACAAGTTCTGCCGATTCGTTCTTGTAATATTACGGAGTAATTTATTTAATGTTAGAAATAGACCTCGCTCAGCGCCACAAAGAATATTGGCTTTCACAACGTAACCCCGCAAATTTATGTGCAGCGAGATTTTACCAATACTAAGAACAAAGCGGCTGTGCAGTCTGGTGTTATTTTATGAGTTTGTTGCAGTACAGTTAGTTAAAAATATTTGTTGCATTGTTCACCTTATGCAGTATACAGTAAGAATCACTAGGATAGCTCTCATAAGAACGTTAGGAGTGCCTACTTACAAAACTTTGCTTATTTTATCCAAGATTTCCTCCTCATTAGCAGTTATTCGAATTGCGGGCTCTGAATAATTAATTCAAGATTGAATCGCTTTTACTCGAAAAATAAACACTCAAGCTTAATTAATAATATGAGCCTCTATAAAGGTGACAAAAATAAATATAAATTATTCACACAGAGCTATTCACGAGAGTGTCTAAGCTGTAATTAAAAATTTATTATAACTGAAATTCCAATTATAACCATTATTATGGTCGTATCTGTTGATTGCACATTGCAGGGCAGCAAAAAATAGGTTAATTTAAAATAGCGGAGTGTTTTTCCATCATCGCAAACTAGATATGCTTACACAATAAACAATTGCCGTTAAAATGGTCAGGTGAAGTAGCTTAGAATTATACAGAGATCGATTATAGTGAACCAGTAATTTTGCAGCCTACAAGCACGCTTCCCTAGTACTGCCTTAAGCCAAGTCCGTTACTAGGAATTATGAGTCGCTGTCGCACTTTACACCTGCTCTTGAAACCGTTGTCGTAATTACGCTAATTGTTCCATAATACGGATACATTTTGTAGACGTACTAGGTATTTGCAAAATGCACTTTAATCTATATTAATTACAAATTAATGTTACTGTACAATTATAATAAATTAAAATCATTAAGTATATTCATTTTTACCTTGGGCAGTTTTTATATATTTCTAGCGACTCAACCTCGCATCGCTCCCTGCCAAGAAAATCCTAAAAAAGAAGGACTTTTATACCAACTTACTAGAGCCCTTAGACCTCCTTAATCCAGTTGTTTCGCAAAATCTATTCTTAGCGGACGTCAACTAACTATAAAATATAAACTACCTCCCTGCGTTTCATCTTCGTCATCATCATCAACGTCCCACTACTGTGCATGGGTCTCCCTTGATTATTATAGTGCACTAGGGTACGTGTAGGCACAAGTGCAGCTCTATTTCCACGACGGGTGAAATTTAAAGCGTAGGACGGACGGCTTTACAAGCTCTCCGAGGCATGAGGGAAACACACTGTCAACTTCTAAGCTCCGGGCTGCATATTGACTTATAAACTCAATGGCTAAGCTTGACCGGACCCGGAACTCAAACCTAAGACCTTCGGATCTGTGACCGTAAACTCTAGCCACTAGACGTATATTATGTTCGAGTATGTAACTATATGAAATATAAAAAATAGCTTATTAGTAGGTAAGCACAATAAAAACGCATGAGCTTGCTGTAATCATAGACGTGTACTCGTACACTCTGGGTTAAATGTGTATGGTATTTTTTTTTTCAGCTTATAGCCGTCCACTGCTGGACGAAAGCCTCCCCCATTGAACGCCAATCATCCCGATCTTGGGCAGCCCGCATCCATCCCGTACCTGCCACCTTTTTCAAATCGTCGGTCCACCTTGCCGCAGGGCGTCCTACACTGCGTTTGCCTAAACGTGGTCTCCACTCTAACACGTGTCGGCTCCATCGGCCATCAACACGCCTGGAGATATGACCAGCCCACTTCCATTTCAGCGTGCAAATTCTATGCGCGATGTCGGTGACCTTAGTCCTCTGGCGAATGTCCTCATTCCGGATTCTATCTGCCAGAGAAACAGTATGGTATAGTTGTCAATGGTACAGATTGTATGGTATAGTTGTCAATATTAAAAAGCTAAGATACCTTTGCGCTGGGCGTAAGTTAAAATAACATAAACGGTTTTTATAATTTTCGAATAAAATAAAAGTAGCCTAAGTTACTCCTTATAAAATTAGCTATCTGCGAGTGAAAAATCCGTCAAAATCGGTTCAGCCGTTTCAGAGATTAGCCGGAACAAACAAACAAAAAAAAATGATATTTTGATGTAAGAACCGTATATTCTTTCATATATTAAAAGCTATTAATTTGAAATAAAAAATAGACAACACAATTTTGTTCATATGTTCGGATAGTTTGTAAAATATTTGCTTTGCGTCAAATTTCTTCAGTAAGTTAATTTTATTACAAATCAATGTTGCTTTAATAGAGATATTATGTAAACATGAATATTTTTAACGAGTCTGTAGTCTTTCACATGTGTTGTATTTCTTTAACTAAAACTTTGAGCGTAAAAATAGAACTAAGTATATTACGAAATAAAGAACGATACGACTTACGAATTATTTTATTAATTTCAATTTACGCTGATTATTATTATTCTATTTGAATTTCGACGAATGTTTAGAATTTAACCCTATTCTATGTATTCTATGTATTTTATATGTTCAGAAGAACTTTTTCTATGTAGATTCGAAGTTTATGTTCTTATTTTTTATGGATATAAAATAAAAAATAGACTATAAATTTGACTTTCTAGTAGTGTAAATGTAATTTACAAAATTTCTAGTTCTTACATTTTTTCTTAAGGAGTAAACATTTTATAATTATTTCTCCATTTCTCCCATTTTGATGTGATGCATAAGAATTCACAAAAAATTCTTAAGTAGATTTTTTGTATCACATGGCGACTTGTACAACAGGTTCTAAGATTGTCGGTTGCTACTGAGTGAAATAGTTTAGTAATTGACGACAGATGAGCGGTACAATTAATATTTATCAACTTTTAACTAGGACTAAATGTAAAGCCCTCTACTCACCACAGAAAGATCAATAATATATGATATAATTTTAGGCTTATATGTATATTTTTAACAATTTCAGAAAAATTTATAATCTCTGATATGAACACGTTTATCTATATCTATACATATAATAAATCTATACATATAATAAAACTGTAGAAAAGTCGTTTTTGTACATCAAAAAAAATTATAAAAAATAGCCAGGGTGTTACAGACAACCAATAGAACCCATTTCCAGCATTTTTAGAATTTTTGTCTGTTTGTCTGTTTGTCTGTTTGTCGGTTTGTCGGTTTGTCGGTTTGTCTGTTTATTTATCCGGGCATCACGTAAAATGTACGAAAGCAATGTAGATAACTTTTATACACAACGATTGAACGTAACTTAAAACAAAAACATTTAGTTTTTGTTTCATTGCAATCGGTTCAGTCTATCAAAAGATATTTGAGTTTAAAGTGAAGAAGTAAAATTAGGGTTATGTGCATTTGGTCTCACTCATCTACACACCTGAGTGTATATATGCGTGCACAGTTAGGGGCTGCGAAAATGCACAGGAGTTTTCCAATTTATTGTTACAAATAGGCGATGGCACATACCCCGTACAAGAAGATGGAAAAGTTATTTTGATTGATAATCACTGTTCTTGCGTTACATCACAACAGGAGCTCATTTCTTCTGTGTACGTATATATTATTTTTATTCCAAGAATACCTATAATTCCCAACAACTTCTCCTTTCTCTTTCAAACGAGTGCAATTCCCAGTCAGTCTCCTTAAACTTTTTGTGTACGCTCCAGATGGTTCCACAGCTAATGTTGTTTATAAAGAAGCACTAGCATAAATAAAAAAAATTGTATCGGTATCCTCCAATAGCGCTTCGCACTAAAAAATACATTGTTAAGTTCCGACATCCACGCGAACGAAGTCGCGGGCACAGCTAGTGCGTAAATAATTGTAATAATCAGAGGAATTTAAAAAACAAAGTCATCTATTAAAATACAAATCCATATAAGTATATTTATCCATAAATGTCATATTTATGTATATTTGTAGAGTACACATTTAGCTATACATTTTTACATTTACGGCCACAATTAACTATATAATTTTTTATGTTTATAGTTTGCTTTCCAATATCCGTGTAAAGACATCATAATAGTTAACAATTTTATATTGTATGGAAGGAAGTCCCGTTGAGCGTGAGCACACATCCAGTGTCGCAGCCGTTCGCGTGCGCCTGTCTGTAGGCAGCAGCTGAGTCTAGTCATTGTCTTAATTAAATATAATAACTCCACACACTTGCACCTAAACATGCGAGTGAAGATAAAATTATTTACAGTTCACAGCAGCGAAAGTAACATGCCGTGCGTTTGTACATATTATACAACAATTAGACCTATGGATATTCGATTATATTGATATTACGATTTTATCGATGCCTGGATCTCGACTATTTATTTCGTAAAGCAGGATGTAATAACTTAAGCGGGAATTCAAATACAAGGTATTCAACATTGAAAATGTTAATTTTGCGCATCAATTAATAACTATTGCGGAGATGTTGACGGTGTTAAGAAAATTTTACATTCTATTGCACTAATGTATTGGAATTACGCAAGTGCATAAAGCGACTAGACGCGATCGTATATTAGTGAAGAAGAACGCGGGTGCGGGTGCCGTAGCGCTGTCTAATTAAGCGCGGTCTCAACTAATTTGACGCGAGAGTAGCTCGCCGCCGCTTAATGAATGGTATCGCACACGTTCATCGCGCCACGTCGACTCGCTCTGCCTGGCCAATGCCGACATCTACCAAGCACGCCGATAAAAGAAATCATTTTCTCTAATAGCATTACCTATTCAACACATCGAACACTATTACATGTATAAGGAAGTACTGAGCGAGTACGTGCTTAAATTGGCTCAGCTATTCTCGGTGCCCAGAAAAGCCGACCTAATGGTTATTCAGAATGTTCCATCAGTCCGTAATGTTGATTATAGTCATCGTTATGAACAGCGTAAATGCAGTCCCATTATTGATGTATGCATCTACGGGCAATATTAGCTTTGAAAATTAACTTGTGTCATAGATTTAATTTATCATTGGTCTGTATAGAAACAACATTTAGCTATTAGTAGGTACAAAAAGTGTCATGTTCGATAATCTAAAAATAAATTATTGAAGTGAAATCATTTATAATTGTAAATAAAATTCCAATTTTACTTGTCGCTTATTATTTATTTATTTGACAATATTGACAATAGCGGCTTACCATTCCCATCAAAATCTCTTGCTTGACACTACTTTTTCGAACTATTTATGTAGTATGCACGAAAACAAATAGGGGCAGACGGTGTCCTATATTTTGTACTTGATATAGTATAGCGCCTTGCGCTCTAAGATAATTTTGTATTTTCTTATAAAAATTAAAATTGTAACATACTTATATATTTTAAATATAATAAATATTACAGATTACGTTTTGTTACTATTTTATGTATTATGTATAGATTTAGATGAGACATTATATTAATAATAAATTCAAGGAACTCATAAGTACGAAATAACAAATTATGAAGGAGTACTTTCACATTTACAATAGCTTAATAATGCAAAAAATTAGTACTTAGCCAGAAAATATTATTATTTGCTTAATTATACATTGTTTACTTAAGCAAATAATATGTTATACAGTATACCCTATACTGTTGAAATTATTGAAATTCAGTATACCTGTACCTACAGGTATACTGAATTTCAATAAATATTGTATGTACCTTAACCAAATACAATTTAAACAAGTCAGGTCAGTCAATATGATTTCGAGAATTCGATGTATATACATACACTCGTACATACGCTCATATCTCGTATGTAAAGCTTAAATATGTAGGTACGCTACATTTACTTCAGAATCTTATTTACGCTACAATTACATTGTACTTAGACATTAATTTTGTTTAAAAAACTTATGCAAATTTTATGTATGTAATTCACATAATAATAATTTATCACTACCACTAACATATTTTTGTTATACCTACATACATTAATATTGCTAAAAGCCGTTTCTAAATGCAGGTATTTCATTTACATAATAAAATGATAAACAAATCCTTTAACGTTATTGATAGATTATAATCTTCTAATGTATTAATTTAGAAAATTATTTTGATAATATTATATTAATAAATATTTAAAATTCGTTAATTACTGCATTCATTTATTACTAAATGCTTCCTGTTCGCAATTAAGTTAAAGAGATTAAAAAACTCATTTTTCAATTAAGAATGTTAACGAAAACACTGTCTACTTTACTACTTTACAAAAATGTATTTTTTTTTTGTTTTTTGATTTTTCTTAACTACTGTATAGGTACATACATGATATATAACATTATATTTATTTTTCACTCAACTTACTACAAGTAACATTTATATAGTAGATCTTCTTTATCCAGAAAATTGTTAATTTTTCTATCTACTTTCATGAGAACGCACTTAATTAAGATACCACCAAACTGAAACATTGGATCAGTCCATATTTGTAATGTTAAAATTAAAGTACTTGTTTCACATACATTGATTCTTGCAGCTTTCATTTACGCACGTTTATTGTTATGTGCTTGATTGATGCTTACTTTAGCTTAAAGTTATTTCCATAACAAAATTAGTTTACAAGAACTTGCAAAGATTTATAAAAAATGTTAACAATGACATAAAATAGAGTGAGACAGTAAAAGTAGGTCGTTGTATACGTCTTTCGACTGATTTCTTTTCAGAATGATTTCATTAATAGATAATTGATAGGTACCATAGATTGTAAGCTTTGTATTAATTTAAATATAAAATAATATTTTACACTTATACTTTCTTATAATTTAATTTCTGACTGGCTCATTTAGTTAAATTATATAGGTATTTTCAATTTTAGCATTTTCGAATTTGTCGAATACATGTAAAATGATAAAATATCACCATAATTATAAGTAAATATATATATATACTTCACAAATAACGAGGTTTTTATGCTAGCTGTGACAGTTTATATAAATTCGAATGTTCAATATATGATACACTTATCGTGTAATTTGTCACTACACTCAAAAGCTTTTCGCGCAATTACGACTAAAGAGCAAACTGTTTTAAAATAAATGGCAAGGATTTAAATTTTATATTTATACAATTTTGAACGTTTCTGGTTTTTGTATGTCATAATGATGATAAAGTGTTATATTAATTCGTTTAATTTATAATGTACACTATTTTTTAATTAAATTATAGCCATTTTTACGAAAATGCAGGTGTTACTATTGATAAAAAAACCTCCTTCAAAATAAAACACAGCCGGTACTGATGAGTGTTTATTAGAATCCAAGTACAATCGTTAATAATTATATCATAACACTGGTACACTCGTATAGTTTCAAATACTATATCACTAATCAGTCATTGATAGTCCTGTACTCAACAAAATCCAAACGAGAAGTGCCCCCACCGTGGTGGTATCATGGCTTTTATAATAATTGATTAATATCAAAACAGCAACTAAAGTGTGAAGTATACTTTTACAAAAATCAATAGTAATACTTTTTAAAAATAATTTAACAAAAGTCAATTAAAATACTCATTAAAAATAATTTAAGCTAACAGTTCGGCCATCCTTTAAATAACGAGTCTCTTCGTTAGAATTATACACTTATAACATTAGATTTGACAACATTGATTTTTACAATTAACATAGACAGAACCTTCTCGGCCATCTTGCAATTAATTTCTCAGTAAATTACACAATATAATTTCATAGTTAATTGACTAAGATTATAATTTTATTTTTTTAAAGTAGTAGACATTTATAATTTATAAATTTACACAACACAAATGCAATAAATTATTTTTTCCAACAATAAAAATAATCATAACAATATCAATTTCCTTTTCTCTTTTCAATATCAATTCACAGAATCAATTCATCATTATATCTGTTGCACTCCTTAGTTGGCTTATCGGCCTCATGTGCAAACAGAATATCATGCGAGCTTGGTACACTCATAATTGACCTATCGGTCTCATGTGCACCAAACTCTATCATTATCCATTTCCAATTCCTGAATCCAGTAACTGTAACTGTCATAGTCAATTTTATAGTCAATTTTATCTTATTAACATAATCATTGTCACTCTCAATTATTTCATTATCTAATTCATTATTAATCATTTCACTAGTAGCCATCTTATTTTCATACTCTTCATTACTAGAATTATGGGCTTAATGGTCAGTTAAGTCATTGTCAGTATCATTAAGGTAATTGTCAACCAAGGAAACATTTTATCTACGGATATTACACCTTCATATTTTCTATTGTTTTACCTTGTAAGAGGAGTATCCTTATTATTAATTGACTAAGTCACCTATTTTATATATGAGAGCTTTTTTTTTTACTTTTATTAAATGATTTTCTTGTTTTCTTTGCTCTTCAATTAATTATTTTTGAATTAACTTCTTTTGTTACTTTCACTACATCACGAATGAACATCTTTATCAAACAATGAAAACACGATGTATCATATCATCTTTAGTATGCAACCATAGACCAAATAACACCTATCCCATTCATTTTCCGGTTCACTGATTTTTGACTGCTAATGATTATACGATATAATATTAATTGACGATTATACCGTTCAACTTGCCCATTTGCTCGCGGTGTGGCTACCGCATTTAGAACATGACGTATGCCATTTTTAGTGACAAAGCTTTTGAAACATTTACTAGTAAAAGATGCCCCTCTATCACTTATGATACAAAAGGGGACACCAAACAAACTAAAGAATTGGTTCAATATTTTTAAGGTTATTGTAGTCTTAGTATTTTTAACAGCATTAATCGTAATATACTTAGTATATGCATCTATTATAACATATAAGCGTTTTTTGGACTTACTATTAACAAAAGGACAAATGAATGGTATGGAATGATGATGTCATCCATAAAAGCATAGGCTATATTTTTTTGATTCCAATAACATTTTGTTAAGTTTTCTGGAATACTGACGGAGCATTGGCTAATCCAAAAGGCATTCGCGTAAATCGATATTGCCCATCAGGAGTCACAAAAGCAGTTTTATCTTGGGATGATGGAGAGATTGGAATTTGGTAATATCCCGAAGTCTAACGTTATAAAGTATTTATTCCCGCCTAAAACATCCATTTGATCATCTATTCGAGATAAAGGGTAATAATGTTCCATAAAAAATGTAAAACGTTGATCCCCTATTTTCTTTTTCACTAGTAGTATAGAGCTGGCATATACGGACGATGATTCGGTAATAATACCGCAGTTCAAGAGTTCTTGAATCATATCTTTTACCTTTTGTCGTTCGGTAAATGCTAAACAAATTTTAAAAATTTGTCTATACACTACTGGAGTGGAATCTTTAAGATTTATAGTCATTTCGATCAAATGCGTAAAACCTAAATCCATCAAACTAAAAGAAAAACATTTCGCCTGTAACTAATATTTCAAATCTTTGCTTTCAATTTTGTTAATCATTACCATATTATTAGATACGTGTTGTATACATTTACTTCGCACCGCCCGGTATATATTTGAGTTGATTATATGAATTGCACGCACCATGGCCACGGTCACATGATACGTCAAAGGCCGTTAATTGTATAATGTTATTTTAAATTTCCTAACTTTTTTCAATATAGTATGTTATCCTTAAGAGATAGACATATGCCATCGCGGACTTTTTTGTAGACCTATATAAGATACACAATTCCACCATACATTATTTAGTTATATCTCAAAAGGTTTAGTCAGTGTTTTCGTTGAAAGCTCCCATACGGCTTATATTTTTCCGACACCTCCAACAGATATCATTATATTTTAGCCAATTTATAAAAAAAACTTGAAAAATTATATATTAAAACCTTACTGGAAAACCATTCTATCCATTGGTGAAAACTGCAAGAAAATTGGCGCAGTAGGTTTTGAGTTTATCGCGAACAGACAGACAGACACGGCGGAGGACTTTGTTTTATAATATGTATAGATTAGTATCTTCTATGATACGAGCCCTAGTTACTAACTGTCCTTTCAAGAAACTTAATTTACGTTCACTTAAATTCATTAATACAATGCAACCCTTTCCCTTATGAACTGTATATGTACTGGCGTATCCAGGTAAAACAAAATATTTAACTTCTTTCGCAATTCGAACTGATTCTTGTATATAAACTTTATAAAATCCTACATTATTCTCCGTTTGTATGGGTATTGATGCCATTGCTTCTATATCAAAGTTTTCACCAATAATTTAATTTACCTTTTTACCTATATCATCGCGTTTTTTTTTATGTTTTATGTATAGTTAATTCCTTGTCCGTTTTAATGATAGTTATACCATTTTGTTCTGTAAACGTATGGCCCAACAATATGGGAAAATTTAAAGTATTAATTTGTACTATAAGAACTTCAACGGTAGTGCTCACGTTATGAATTTTAAAATTCAAATGTGGCTTTTCCTATAGGTTTTATCAAAAAGTTGCCGAAACCTTTTAACGACATTGAATTGACTGATCAAATCGACGTAACTTAATTTAGAAATCGCATTATTAATAATTACTGGTAATATGTAAATGTCGTCTAAAGTACCCGTTAATTTTACTTCAGAAATATTTTTATTATTTTCATTATTAAATTTTCCTTGTAAACGTTTACAATTGGGAGCCGAATGACCTAGATGTTTACAGATTGTACAAGTTATTAGAGGCTTTAAACATTTAAAACTAGGATGAACTTCTTCGCCACAGTTAAAACATTTTATTGCAAATGGTCGCGGTTTAACATTGTTTGTAAATTTTAACTTTAATGTTGTAATTTTAGTTTTAATTTGTCATACTTTTATCTTTGTTGTCATCAAATTTGTTACAATGCATTTGAAGTAAGCTAATAAATCTTCAGGTACTGAGAAATTCGCGGCTTGGGCGCCTAATCGAATACGATCTATAGCGGCAATAATACAATCTAATGCTTTCTTGTCTTAAATTTCATATCTGTTTAATAAATTAATTTTGTGACGACGTTGAAGGTAATGCCTTGATTAAATTTATAATATCTTGTGCGGTAAATATCGGTTCTACTTGATCAGTCCTAGTCTCAAGTCGTGAAATACTATTCCTTATCCAATTGGGGCGGTTAAGCTCAAGTTCATGTTTACTGTTAGAATCTGAAGACTCACTCACTAGTATTCGCCTTCGCTTTCTATGATTTTCAGGACCCACTAATCGATGCATTGTCGAACTGGCTCCTAAAGGTGTCCTCGAAACTCTCAGGTATGACCTTGAAAAGTGCCTGCTAGGAGAACGTGTCCTTCTAACCTCATCTTCCACCAAGTCACGACGGTGTGACATTGATTTTGGATTACGTCTTAACTGGCGATCATAATTGCTCCTTCTGTCACTGAAACTTAAAAACATCTGTTTTAGTTCCCTTGTTGTATTTAAAACAGTAATCCCAACCATGAAGTGAAACTTCATGAAAAATTTAAGAACTGTTTGTAATAATTAATCAATTTACTTCACATTACATTACACTAATAAATAAATGCATAAAGAGGAAAAAAAAATTTAAAAAAGTGCGTGCGTACGAAGTACACATGGCAGAAGTGAAACTTCTTCCTCACGATTACCAGCAAGAGCAGCCATGTCATAAGTTAGGCTGTATATTGTAATACTTTTGCTGCACATAACGTCATATTAAAAATCACCGACTTGCGGTGGACGAGATCCCCGACCTGCGCATCTTGACCGCATCTGACTATATTAACGTGCTTGTGTCTCTGCGGACTCGCTTTTTCGTTTCATCGAGTTGGAAATCACAACGATTCTAAAGAAGTTTCACATTAAAATTTATTTGTTAAAGTAATTATAACCTATTTATATGAATAATGAAGTGAACATCTTAAAATAAATACATTTACTTATACATTTATAAAAATAAATCTTGTAATGATTCATCTCTTTACTTCACAATAAATACAGGAAGGAAAAATGTTTATAATACAAATAAATATCCTACATCATTATTAGTAATCTTAAAAACTTTCAGATATCTGTTTTAATTTCATTTTTATATCAAAATAATTATGACATAATCAGTAAAAAATTGTAACTTCTTAAAATATTAAAAAAAAATGCTTGTTATAATTAATCTCTTTACGTCATAATGTCATCTATACTAATATTATAAAGAAGTAAAGTTTGTGTGTTTGTTAAATTGTAAGGGGTAATCTCGGAATCTACTGAACCAATTTTAAAAATTCTCCAATAGCAAGCTACGTTATTGCTGAGTGTCATAGGTATATAAAAAACCGAAAAATAAAAAGGCTTTTACGTGGTAGTCCGTTTTGCAAAGTGAATCGGTGAAAAAGGGTCGAATGAAAGCGTTTTCTACGCGATTATATATGGAAATTAAGTCATTTTTAAACTATACTAAAGAGGTTACACCTGGGGACGAACCCGAGCGAAGCGAGGGTGAGTCGCTAGTACTAAATAAATGGAAAAAACAAATAAATATCAGTACCTATGTGTCCATATTATGTTAATATGTTAATAAAAATTATAATTTAATATCTTATCCTATATCCTATATTTAATTTAAGTAAATTATAATATCACAGTATCACAGTAATATGTATATATTTAATGAAAATGATAGTAAATAAACGAAATTTTTACTGACCTTATTAATATTTTGAGCGCAGAGAATATGCCACTTCTGAACTGATAAAAAAACCTCCTTCAAAATAAAACACAGCCGGTACTGATGAGTGTTTATTAGAATCCAAGTACAATCGTTAATAATTATATCATAACACTGGTACACTCGTATAGTTTCAAATACTATATCACTAATCAGTCATTGATAGTCCTGTACTCAACAAAATCCAAACGAGAAGTGCCCCCACCGTGGTGGTATCATGGCTTTTATAATAATTGATTAATATCAAAACAGCAACTAAAGTGTGAAGTATACTTTTACAAAAATCAATAGTAATACTTTTTAAAAATAATTTAACAAAAGTCAATTAAAATACTCATTAAAAATAATTTAAGCTAACACTATATTGTAGAAAGTTAGAAAAAAAAATTTTGTAGTATATTATTACATATCCGCCTTCGCCGTGATATGCATATCCTTTCGTTCCTTTTCAACATCCTTAATGACCCTAATTCTCCTTCATACCTCCGTTCTCGTTTCCAAACTCTCCCTACTCCATCACGTTCCAGGCGACCTTGCATCACTGCGATGCTTGAGATACCCAAGAGTAACACGAAGTTCCTTTTGCACTCCTTTTCCGTATATGGCGCAAAGCTCTGGAACAAGCTCCCTAAAGACATCCAACTTAGCCCTTCCATTAATTCCTTCAAGAAGAAATTAAAACAGCACCTTCTTACTCAGTCGTAAATTAGGATGCTTAATTATTACTGTTATTATATATTGTACCTATTATATATATTATTACTTATTTAGAAGTATGTATATGGATGTATGTATATATGTATGTATGTATGTATGTATCTATGTATGTATATATACGTATGTAAATATGTATTGTATGATATTATATATTTTATATTATAATATTTAAGTATTGAATTTTTTGGATTATCAGTTTAGTGCACAACATACCTGCTCTTTATTACACTATTTCTGATTAACAAAGGTTGGCTGGAAGAGATCTCTACTAGAGATAAGTCCACCTTTGCATATAACAATTATAATGAAATGTCTGTATATCATTTTTAAGTGCAATAAAGAATATTATATATAAAGATTATGCACAATGAGAAGCACTTCTTACTATAGTTATATTTAAAGCCTTAATGACAATGTTATTTAAGTTTATCAGAGCAGTTATTAACTGAAGGCAGTGCTAATATTACAGCGAATGAAATTAAACGAAACTGTCAATGTCAGAAAGAAAGTCTATCTTATTATTATTCTTACATTTTGTTTTGCTACTGAATTGTATTCAATTTAATTGAACCTTTTTGTACACGTTTTAATAAAAAATTGGGAGTAAAACGGACAAACGAGTAATCTTATAAAATTATTATAGTAGTTTTTGTATTTAGGTTTTATTATGCCTAAGAAAAACTAAAAGTAGTTCTAAACACTAAAGTTATATTTTTTAAGTTGTTTTATTTAATATCAGGACATATAAATAGAATAAAAGTGTCTGTTTTTAATTTCAATTTAACAGCTTTTAGTGAATGCGTATGAAAGTATATACGGTAACTAATACCGTACCGTCCTGTCTGACTGTCTGTCGGTTTGTTCCGGCTATTCTCTGAAAAAGCGGACCGATCTTGACGGGACTTTCATTCGCAGATATGTAGTTAATGTTATAAGGAGTAACTTTGGCTACTTTTATTTTACAGAAAATTATAAAAATCGTTTCATTTTTAACTTACGACCAGCGAAGCGGGCCGGATTTGGTTATAGTAATAAATAAAAAATATCTTTCGCAATTAACAATTCAACATATATGACTAAATATGTGCTATAAGAAAAAGGAATTGTACATAAAAATATATAATATCGTTTTCCCTAAGTCTAGGGACCGTGATTGTCGTGGCGGTCACTGGGTGAGATCAGTTGCGGTTAATTACTCCGAGACGACTCACGATTTAACCGCTTAAAAGGCTTTAAGCAGTATCATTTGTTTCAATCCATAATGGACTGATATCGATTATGTTTTTTTATTCATGCTTGTGATCGAATGTAAAATGAATTTATGATGAAATATAACAGAAATGGAAGGTAATCTTACTAATGTAGCGATAAAATTCCATGTTTTTAATATGGTTTAAAGTTTTTAAGTGATAAATTATATTATATACATACACACATGATTAATCAATCTCTTTGATCAATATTCATCTACTTATTTCTGCAACTCAAATATCGTCTCAAACAGAATATAATAGAATAGTTACTGTATTCTATTCTTAAATAATTTCTCTGAATTAACTGTATGAACCTTATAATAAATATATAACAATAAAAATGATAATAATGCATCGTATTAGGTAGGTACTTCTTAAATTCACTACTACCGTAAGTCATAAGTATTTTGTGATTTAGGTATATTACTTAAATCTCATCTTCAATTGAGAACGTTCAAAATATCTCAAAAGTTTAATTGTTTTTGTTGACATTAATTTTAATTGAAATCTACATTAAGGCTCTTCAAAATATTTTTTAAAATAAGTGAAGCAGCTATTTGTCGGTTAAAATAAGAAGAAAAAACATTTAACGAAAGAACGTAATGTTTGGACATCCATTTAAAATGCTAAGAAAATTATAATAATTTCACTTAATTACACCATTTATTGCGTGTTGAGGCCGCTCACTGGCTCCGTTTTGTGTTTACACCTTATCGCATATTTTACTCGTCTACCATTAACAACTATCATGTAATACAACTGTACTTTTCAAATTAGGTTAAATACATTTGCTCGTTTCCCAAATCAAGTGCCCCTTAAATAATAAAAGATTTGTTGCCTCATTTATATTATTGCCTATATTTAGGCATATACATAATATAGGTTATATTTACATGTATAATGTACTTATTGTGTCATATGTAGTTAATACAGATAATAATAAACTTAATATGTATTAAGGATAATATATATAAATTGTAAGAGCCTAAAACACCAATTTATACGTTTTTTTTATTAGACAAGTACTCGTAAAATAAAAAGGTTTAGTGCTGTTCTCGCCTCTCCCCTCTGGCAATAATCGTCATCAGAAGTGATTTTTTGTATGTTCACTTGTCGATTCATAAAATATCGGTTTTATTGCAGTTTATCTTGTCAAGGGGAAAGTTGGGACAGTAAAAAACGCTTTATGTATGAAAAATGAAAACAATATCCTATTAAAGTTTTTAAATTGATTTTCTTTGTTACTTATGAATAAAAATATTGTAAAATGTGCTATATACTTTATTAATTTGAAGATTTCATATTTTATTGATGATGTTGCATTTTTATTTGATGGAAATCTTTAACTATAATGCAATATTGCTTGTACGACTATGACAAGATTACTTACCGAAATATTGTAAGTAAGTACAATTTATGGACAGAGTACTGAATTGAATAATTTTTCACGTTTTAAGTAATAACAAACGTTATCTATTAAATATTTTATTAAGGATTAAATAAATATATAAAATATAATACATTTATAGCCATATGATTTTTATGTGTTATTTCGACCTTACAGATATTTTATGTAAAATTACTTTGCCCTACTTCCTCTTAAAATTTCGATCACTTGATACAGGTTATAATTTACAATAAGTAGTATGACCTTTTTACCAAACGCCTTATTTAGTAATAAATACAATGAGCATGTTTTCCTATACATGTAGTAGATGTGCACTAATTATATTTGTTAAGTAAAAGACTTCAACGCGCTCTTTGTAGAACGTTTGCAACATTGTTCATAATGTTGTTCATCAATTAGTTTATACATACTACTTTTTATCTGAGATTATAGTCACTCCTTGTGACATACACTGACTTATCGATATAAATAGCAAATCATATACCATCATAGCATTTTATTTAGCAAATTTTTATATCTGTATGATTGACATTTTACAATATCGTAGACCTTTTAATATATCATCGATTTTGGATTTTTATAATAAAAATATATTAATTTCATAATCGTTATATCATAATTATGTGCAAATATACTTTTTTTGTATTTTACATAGCGCAGTATAATGTGATAGTTGATTATTACATATTGTATTTATTGCGTTATATAATTATAAACAGGAATGAATATAAAGCTATAATACTAATGTTGTCTAAATATGTTCAGGCACACTTTTACAACGTCCAGACAGTTATGCAAAAGGGAATGTGTCATTTATTCAAATGGTTGTAATGGCAGATCACATTAACACATTAAACGTACTCTTGCACGCATAAAACATAGAAATTTCTATTTTTTCTCGACCGACATCGAAGTACCTACTTTAAAATAGTCCTAACTAAATAAGTCTATAAAAGCGACATCGAATGGTAAGATTGAAATAATTATACTGTCATTTTATAGTTGAATCTCAGTCTCAAGGTTTTGTAAACAAAACACAAAATAAAACAAAAATCAATAACAAATTCTTATATTAATTACTTGTTAACAAGGTACACGTATTTAAAACAATATAAATAGATACATGTGGTTGTGCCAATTTGAAAAGTTCTTTTTATATTGCTTCACGTAAACTTCGAGCTATTTTCACCAATTTCGAGGTAAAATGTGAATCACGATGATTGTCAACAACTCGTATAAATGGTCACTTAATACGACATTCTTCCGCAATAATATATTCTTGAAGAAACGTGGAGGCGACATCTATATGCAGTGTTGTTTTACCAAGGAAGTAATTATTTTGACCGCTTTAACATTGGATTTAAAAAAGAAACTGTTTCGTTCAAGCACATTAGATAGAATTGTGTAGTATATTAGTTAGTTAATCTGTTATCAATAACAGCCGTAGTCAAGCTTGGCAAAACTTAATTTAAATTTCTAGATAACATAAATCAATAAACTATTTAATTGTAAGATACTTAAGGTACGTAGCTCTTTTGCTTATTGCGGTCGTTCTATAAATAAAAGGATATGGCTAAGAGCTATTACAAGGTCAGGTCACTCGCCATCGTACAAGCTTGGATCCGCAATCACATTTAAATCCTTGACCCATCCAGAAGAGGCTACTCAAATAGAATGCACCGGTCCTGTCGCCATACTAAGATAAATAGGCATTTAAAATGCCGCACTCCGTGGGAACCGTGACGAGCGCCCAAACCGATAACCCTGCGCCAGCGCCGCTCGCGCCTTCTACTCGCAGAAATCACGTCGCGAATCAAACAATGAACTTTGTAATCGAAAACGATTTGGTTGCTTAATTTTGTAACTACCTATATCTATCTTTTTTATCTGTGCTTTTATTTTCAATAAATATTTCGGTACTAATAAAAGAAAACTCTAATCTTTATAGTGTAGGGTTGATTTTGTATGGACAAGGGGGGTGATGTTGAAAAATGAACTGTAATACGAAGATAGGAAAGTCGAACGAGGAGTGATGTTTAGAGTGGCGCACGAGTTTAGAGTAAGGTTGCACGCTGAGAGATGTCATCTCGATCTCCCGCTGTGACCCGCGAACAATATTGTCTCTGACTCTCCGCTATAATGCATTGTGAATTTTAAATCAAATCATATAGACTGCAACAAACTGTTACATTACGGTATTAGATAGAGTTAATAGACTTAATAGAGCTGACAATCTATTAATGCTTGAGTATTTTAATTTTAAGTGTATAACATAAATGCCACTAAAAGAAGGCAGTGATTATAAATTATAATATAAACTCAGGCTGTATGATGTACGACAACTATACAAAAACAAATTGATATATTATAATCTTCTCTTTATTGGAAAATAGGCAGTGGTAGCCCAGCGGTAATGCATCGCTTGTATAACCGAGTGATGCGGGTTCAAATCCGGGTCTCGCACCTCTGATATTTTCATGTGCGAATCATTTCTATCATGATTACCACTTGTCTTGCGGTGAAGGAAAACATCGTGAGGAAACCTGCATGTCTGAGAAAACCTAGCAAGTTTTCGTAAGACATGTGAAGTCCGCCAACACGCACTAGGCCAGCGCGGTGGACTATGGCCTGATCCCCCTCCTACTGAGGGAGGCCCGTGCCCAGCAGTGGTCGTCAAAAAGGGCTGATGATGATATTATAATCGAAATAGATAAAATCACATTTTTTTAAAGTTTTGGATTAAAACTTAATCTAAAAGTTAGTAGATAAAGTCTATCTAGATAAAATAAACTACGATCCTAATTTAAATATTGTAACAATTTTGGACACATTTGAAAACTACCATCTATTCCAGTGCATATTTGGTATTTTATTATGTTTTTTTTCAGCCTTTGGTACGGGCCTTCTTTCAATACGAGTGGGATCAGGCCATAGTGCACCACGCTGGCCAAGTGCGGGTTAGCGGACTTCACATGTCTTTCGAAAACTTGCTAAATTCTCTCAGACATGCGGGTTTCCTCGCGATGCTTTTCAAGACCAAAGACAAGTTAGAAATGATTTGCAAGTGATTTCAGAGGTGCAAGTCCCGGATTTGAGCCCGCTTCACTTGATTGACACTTCCCAATCTCATGGAAAAAAACATGGTATTCCGTAATATATATTTAACCAATATAAATTAAATATTTAATTTTATTATATGTATTAAGCCTTTTTAACGTCCTCGCTAGCGTGTGTCGTATTGTAAAATATTATAACTTACTAGGCTCTTTCGGACTTAAATGCATCTTCACAGTGTTTTCCTTCACCTGAAGACAAGTGGAAATTATGTTGAAAAATGTACACAAAGAAGTACATGACAATATAACCATATCAATTGCGAAACTCGAGATTTTGACCTGCTTCAGACAGTTTCTCAAGCAAGCGCATTACTTCTAATTAGTTCTGCACAGTTTTATATTATACGTACATACTATTAAATGAATGAAACAAATAATATTCAGTTACATAAATATTCACTGTTTCACTATAAGCAAATCAATCTAAAACAAAAAGAATCGGTAATTTTTTTTTATAACTATTAGAAATGTAATCTTCCAAATTAAAAATTAATGAAAACTTCCGGTCTCAATCACTATATAAGTAATTGCTATCATCAAGAATGCTATAAATACATTGGCTAATTTGAAACCACAAGTCGAAATAGATTATTGTATTATTTATTACGAGTATATTGATGATTCACAGTCAATTTTATCGTATAAGATTTATTTTTTATGTCTTTCTGTGTTATTATATTAAATAAGTACACTTAGTTACGCAAGCTGCTCATCGAAATATCTTTTAATATTAGCTTTTTCTATGTATCATACCTAAAAATTGAAAGTCATTTTAAATAAATTATTTGTTACTCAAGGTTTGTCCAACATTACACGTACAAGATTTTCCCAAAATTTTACAACTGTGTCAACAACAAAGAAATCTTTGCTTAAGTTCACATTTCACAGTTATAACCTCCAAATTATAGTGTTAATAAATATTATTAATGAATGAAACTTATTATTTTAAATAATAATTTAACATAATATACCACTCAATACAAATACGAATGAAAATACCTAATATATTTTTAACAGATTTTAAATAATAACTATTTTGTTTTATTAGTCAATCGACGCATTAATCAAAACATTTTATAGTCATAAATTTTTTTTTTTACTATACTTTATATGAATAAACGGAAGGGGACGTGTTGCGATCATATTAAGATATGACACTACCATAGAAAGCTTAATATCATAAACGATTCAACACGTTCTGCGATTCCTATCTCAATAATCGACGCTTTTTATTGCCTCGCGAATGGGCTTTTGAAAGTAACATCTGTAACAGTTTTAGCACATTGTAAATCATTTTTGACAATAGAAATTAAAATAGCTACAAGGATATTAATTTTAAATCCAAATGATATGAAACATTAAAGTGTAGACGGAAGGCGGTAATATTATGAACGAGGCAGTTACACTAAAATAACATATCAAAATTGCCGTTCACCTGCGCAATCCCACGATCTGTTGTCTTTATTTATAGATAGGTATCTGAGAATCGAGAGGTGCTTCGTATTTTGCATAACGCTTGTAAGTTGTGTAGCAAAATGCCCCATGGCCTACAATAAATACTGTTACAGATAAATGTAATAAATCGAGGATGATTTTAAGTACAAAGTGAATCAAAGGGTTATAACAGGAAGGAAAAGGTATACGATACTGCGAACATTCCTATTTTCGTAAATATTTAATTATTTAGGTGTGTTATCGACATCTTATTTTTATATCCAATTTTAATTTTTAAAAAGGCGTAAGAAAAACACATAAATCTTTGTTGTCGAATTGGATCAACTTCCTGCATGGACCAGTTGGCGCGCCGCGCCGGGCGAGATCGGTGCGGCGTCGGGCACTTCCAAAACGGCATACTGATATTCTTTTTCTTCAAGAATAAAAATGGAGCAAAAACAAGACGCCATTTTTTTATACCCGACGACCTTGCAGCTGAGTGGATTCAGATTGTGGTACATTGTAAAAACCGGAGAGTGTGATGAATCGTAGCCATTAAAACTTACCAGCGATTAAAGATTGCGCAAATAATAATTAATTTTATATTCTTAACCTTCCTATATAATCTACTTATTTTAAAATCTAGATTACTATTTTGTTTTTTTTTTATGGATAAAAGGCATTCTTTCATTGCTTTTTTACCAACTTCAATAAAAAAAAAGATCGACCTTAATACTGGTGCTTATTTTATATCGATATTAATGATTATTTCAATTAATGTATTTTAATAGCGAAAGGAAAAAAATTGATATGATTTTTCATATAAATTACATAATATAAATAAGTAATTGCAAAAAAAATATAAATGTTATATTGAATAAATGTATATCAAAGGCTGTAATAGTAAAGGAATTTAGATAAGGGCAATTGAACATTACATTCGTGCATTAACCATTAAGCTTCATGGATTCACTTTTACTTTTATTCAATACCAAGTATAAATATTTATGAGAACAGCATCAGTCACCGGATATCAAATGAACGTCTCATTTTTTATAGCTTATTCATCCATAACCTTCTAGACTCAAATTGGTTGGCACATAGATAAAATCAAAATTACTTATTTATATTTCATTGGGCATATTAGTGGGATATTTTAGCAGCCAGTCTTAAAGATATTGTTGTTTTTATTTTAATAATCAAAGACCTTGGTTATGTAATTAAATAGCAGAACAACGCCTTTCTACTTTTGTGATGTATGTAATAGGAAGATATAAATTTTCCGTGTCTTTTTAGTAAACAAAAATTGTTAATAAAATATAAATCAATTCGTGTAATTGATACCTTTAAATATTGTATATACCTATAATATTCCTATATAAAAGACATTATATCTGGCAAATTTTTAGCTTATTGCTTTATTGGAATCGATGACTTATCAAAAACTTAAAGACAAGATCTATATAACATAAAAAAAATACCTATTTACATATTTTTTAAGATTACTTATGAGATAAATGAAATCTATAGAAATTAATAATATTAATTCTACAATACTTACTCATAATTCATAGTCAATTAATTTAGCTAAAAAATGATATCTTTAATTTAAAAACCAGTACCTATAACTTGTACAATGGCGAGTCAAAGAACGAAAGCCTTACATCGTAAAAGAAAGTCGCTTATCAATTCCATTGTCTGAACTCTGCCTTAAATCATATTTTGCTAGCCATCTCATTCTTATAATAATGATTTACGTCTATTTAAAATTAGAGTAAAATAAAACAATCAATCTTAAATCAAACTCGTCTGTTTCATAATTATGAACATTATTATTATATTTGGCATTATTGGTGAAAAAATGTCATGCATTTACCAACATGAATTAATTCCTAAGTAAACCTTGTCGAGTCTTATTCTTTACAAACTTTGTAGTGCGCTTATTTTGTCAACAATCTATTGTTATGTATTTTCATCTACTAATAGTATCGTTTAGTTAACCCACTTTTTTAAAGTATAAAATACTAGCGCTAGAAATATTGAAATTTGTATATAAAGCAGCTTATAAAACTATATACCTACTTATGTCTATTTGCATAACAAAAAAAATTTATTACATACTTTATTACCAATATTAGCAATAAAATGACATTATATCGTCATCACATTGACAAAAAATCTGTTTCCGTCCCTCTTAACGCTTCCAACATTTTATTGTAGATTTAGGTTTTGAAACTTAGATAATATTTAACTTTTGACTTTTGTGTATTGTTACATTTCATTTATTAATTTTATGTTTAATTTTATGCTTTACGTATTCTCCAAGGGTGTGGTTACACAGGTGTAAAACATCAAGCCTGAGATATCCAGATATAGACAGGTACATGCTGCTCACTAAACCACCAATACAAATCATTACAAAAAAACGAAATTATGACACGCTCTAAGCAGTTCATCGATCGTTTTATTTCTATTTATTTATTACTGTTCTATGATTATTAAGAAACGAAACTTTCCCATTTCCGTTCAATGGCAAAACTGACTATAAAAATGGCATAACAAGTAAATTCTAACTATTCAATGAAAAATGTCTTTGAATAAAACTGCACATTTGTAGACAGGTGTATCTGAGTAGATTCCTAGATAGCGTAAGGAAAGGAAATATTTTACCTTTTTAAGTTATCATTTATATCATTATATGGATAACGGACAAAGCTAGCAGTGAAAATTACTATTGCTAAGAAGGCCGTTGTTCGTTTTTTGTTAATCATTCAAGTATCTTGTTAGAATCGCTTCGTGAACAATATGAGACAGCACATCCTATCCAGTTATTTTCGATACTTCAAGGTCCTAATTGAGTTTTGTTTGTAACATCGACAAGGTTATTACCTGTAAGCCAAAATTTGTTTTCCTACTGACATAAAAACAAACTATTCTCTACCAAAATAATAATATTACAGATTATAAGTAAAAGATTGAGATAATTTTTATTTTATAGATTTATAATAAAAAAAATTTTATGCTGTAAAACTTCAAAGTTTTATTTTTGATTATTAAAAAATGTAAACAACAAAAAATTTAAATTTAAATTCATCGTAATGAGTACATCAATTATGTTTTATTTTTGTTGTAACATTCATACGATACCGATGTAAGCTGCAAGATTTTTTTAATTTTTGTGTTCTTAAAATTAATGTTACAGGCTACTAAATACTTACTCTGAGCTACAGAGCCAAAATAAATATACTCAAATTAATTCATTGTACCTAACTGGCATCATTATAAGCGAATGTGAATTAATGAGCGTATTAAAATTGGTTGTGGCGCACACCCAAGTAGATGTGGAACCTGTCCACAGACCGTCCGTTGTATCTTTATACATGACCGTTCTTTGTCCGAATCGTCCTAGACAGCCGCCATCGCCACCGCCGCATTCATGCATAGTAAATAATTACAGTGATCAGCGGCAGGTGGACGCGCACGCGCACAGCGAAGCGCGCATAGAAATAGAAAGGCACATTGCAGTAATTATTTAGTACAGTTATCCCTAATGGGTCGTTTTGCGAAAGCTGTTGAGTAAATAAGCTCAGGTTGTCCCGTAGTTCCTGCCGGGTGCGCGCGACTCCACCCCTGCACGCGGCACGCGACCGCCCTACTCGCATTCTCCTACTCACGAAGCATAAAAATATAATTTTATTGTTTGTCCTTCTTATGACATGCCTTTAAACATCAATTCCCTTTTTATACGTGAAATACCTAAAACCGATGCTATATACCTACTACGTAGGTATATATATGTATATAGTGTTTCAAAACCGTTGCGAAGCTGTAAATTATCAATCACTCTTTATTACGTTTACGACCTTCAAATCCACGACATAACTTAATGATTTGAGACGGGTTATAATAAAATAATACTAAAATAGACCAATTAAGATATATTAGCATACCTATTAAATTAGTGTTAAAAATTTGATTCACTTTACGTATGCAACGCTACCGGTAACATCAGAGGATATTAAGCGAATTGTTTGAATTTCTTACACATTAGGATATAAGCGTTTCTTGAGACAAAAGAATTGCTTTAGACAAAAGCAGCAACGACGCGACGCGCGGCGTAGCGCGGCGAACGTGCGGCTCGCGGCAGCGGGTCAGGGGTTAAGCGATACTTTATTTTGAATAATTTATATGTCTTAGCGCGATAGACGGCGTGCCCTCCGCCTTATACTGTTTATGGTAATGCGGGATATCGCGCATTGCAAATTCGCTGAATGTGTTGGCCGCAACTGCGCTCGCGCCGCTACGGCTACGGCTTGCTTGACGATAAGCGCCCTGAGGAATGTGTTTCTTGCTTAGGAATTGCTATTTTTGAGATCACAAAGTTACTTATTTTTCATGTATTCAACAATGTTTTAATAAAAATACAATGGAATTTTTAACATTGTAAACTTACACATTACTTGTTTAAACATTCACCTTCGTATGAAATTACTTAAAGAAAGTGCATGTCTCAACATAAATCAAAACAAGAACAAATACGTGAAAAAACAATTTAATTAAAATGTTCAATACCATCCCAGGAAAGATATGTCATCGAATATGGCGTGCCTGATGGTTAAGTTAAAACACTTTTGAGAAATTGTCATTAATCAAAATTAATGGAGTTATTATCGCACTGGAACTTTAAAAAATATTTATTACGCGCATAAATCAGTCTTAAGGGCCTTAACGTTGCAATTCGAGGAGGTTTCTAGGACGTGGCTGCGTACACAATTACGAATAAATTTGACCCATTTAAATTCGGGTTTGCACTAAAAAAAAATAGACCTTTGATTATCCTATAAAAATCACCATATCAATTTATTTTTTCATTGCATGATGATTTATATACGTACCTACTTATATAAAATTTATCCAACTGAAAATTAAAGGGGCTAATAATACGAATAATACAATATATTACCATAATATATAAATACTAAAATGGGGTAAAGTAATACAAATCACGTGATCTAATATTATTATTAAATTGGTAAGGATTGAAAACTTATAACACAAGAAGATAAAGCATACAACAATGTAGACAACAATACCGGCCCAAATGAAACATTTATCAAACAAACGTTACTTGCTTTGCATATTTAGGATGAGAGAGGGAGAGTGGTTTCATAATAATTATTGTAGAAGTGATTTATTGGTGTTTAAAGATGAAACACCGATAGCAAGTTGTAGTCGTCAAAAAGTTGCTTTATTCCGAAAGCGAACAATATAACGTGATATTTTTAATAGATAATGATGTTGATGGACGACAGCGCCCCGCTATGCTGTGCGCGCAGCGTGGGAACTATATTCCGATTTGAAATGTTTCGTAATCTATAACTTTACTTTTAGGTGTTAAATACCATTAAAGAGGCAAGCATCGTAATGACTTAATATGAAATTAAATAATGTCTACCAAATTGAGATAAATCTAATGAATTTTGTTCTTTAATATATTTTTATACATTTTTAAACCAGCTTTATTACAGCTAATTATAAGAACATGTTGTTAATGATGTACAGAATCTACTTTTAAAACGTACTAAAATGAAAATGGATGGTGGACTCGTTGCACTCGAAAACAAAAGTGACTAAAGAAATGCAATCCATGTATGGATTAAGAAGTTGACGGCTGACAGTGGCAAGTACGGTTTGATTATAATTGGCAGTATATTAACAAACAAAGTGGTACCAGAGGCGAACTGTCGACATATTTATGTACGCTGAAGCTGGCTGACCTGCGTGTCGGCGACTTAACGAAAGCTCGGAGGTCGAGACACTTTCTACGACTTACGAACCAACATTTTTATCATCGATCACGTTCATAATTTATCTGACATTTTTGTTTCATTCGTTTCCTTCAGAGCAGCTCTGGTAAAATTATTTTGGTCAAATAATGGAAAGCACTTAAGCTAAAGTAGGTACATGCATTTATTATTTACATCGACATCGAACGGTACGTGGTACGCAACTACTACGTGTATGTACATTGTATAGGTATATATATACTACGAACACAATATTATAAATTCGTTATAACAATTTATAATATATTTAGGTTAGCTACTTTCTATTATTTATAAAGTAAATGCTTCATCGACCTTTTATTTTAAGCAATGTTATATACCCATTTACATTATGGTAAAGATGTAGTGGATATTAACTAATATATTTATAACACCAATAGATATTATGAATCATTAATCATGATTCTGAAAATTATTCATTCAATCACGGTAAAAATAAAAAAAAATGTATTTGTATGTTATAATAATTTATATCGGAATAATAAGTATTGATAATGAACGTTTCAGTTGAAGAAACTCATATGATTATTTTGCCCCATTTTCAATTATTGATCTCCGATAAGTTATTCAGACAAGTGATACCTACAATTCTTTAAGGTATTTAAAAATAGCATTTCTATTTTTTAATTCTACTTTTAAGTGTTTATCCATATAAACACTTTAAGGGAGATATAGTTTTATGTGGTTTTCGGCAAGTGTTTTGAAAGCCAGGCCATGATGAATTAATAAGTGTAATAGGTATAAGTACATACTAAATAAATACTTACAAAATAGTATAAAATGAAAATACACTATATAATGTAATTAAAATAAATAAATTTTATATATGTGCTACTTAGATATTTCTAAATTATTTAAAAACTAGCTCACTTTCGCTTCGCTCTGGTTTATCCCGTTTTTTTTGAGCGGAACCCCAATTCTATTTCAAAAATAACAGGAGCCTAAGCTGATACTTTTAACATAAGCTATCTGTCAAAATCTGTCTAGCCACTTTAAAGATTAGCGAAAAGACAAAAATGTAAAAAAAATGTGTTTATCTTATACTCGTACTGTATATGATTACATATGCATTTAATAAAAAGTTGTAATTTTTATTATGCGTATATGTATGTATACATGATGTATAAGACCAGTCTTTCAAAAAAACTCAAAGCACTTGTTTTATTAAAAAGACAACAAATTAAGTATATGCAATAAGTACGGTGATCAAAAACCTGCTGTTGACGACTTTACAAGTAGTAATTATTCATTATAACAATTACCGACGTCTAAAATTACCTTTTGTAAGTTGTTAAAATAGGGAATAAATCATCGTCAACAAGAAAACATGCTAAAGATAAGCGCAGCGATGAAATACGGCCTGTGTCTGTGTCGTTTAGCGAACAAGAGACAACGCGTGGCATATCGCGAACCGTCGCGTCCCGATGAACATTGCGGCACCACCTGCAGGATTATACACCGACTAGACATCTGTAAGCCTATAGAAATTACCGTTGCCATTACCCTTGCTAAAAATTCAAATTAGTATTATATATCCCTTAAAAGCAGTCAATAAATGTTAATAAATCTTCCATCCATCGTAGACAGTATGTGCTGTAAAGATGTACCTACATATATGTATATTTATTTTATCTTTTTATTTTCAACTGACTATTGAAGGCCGATCTGGTTAAAATATTATGTTGTAAGAGTATCAATTTCTCCAAATTAAAGTAGGTCAATCTGATATAAAGAGGCTATTCAAAAACGAAACCAATCGCAATATTCACAGTACGCGAAAAGGCATCGACTCTTGCGGCATCACATCACAGCGATCGCAGTCGCCGTATCATTCTCACTTTTGAAAAGAAATGATCAATAAATTTAAGCCGTCAATAAAGATATCGATCAAAATTATAGGGTTGTGTTGATTTAACAAATATAAGGAGATCGCCCAAGTACAGCTCTCATGGTGGTCACATGGCTCTTCCGTGAATTCGCTCCACTATAACCTATAACAATCATCCAGTTTGAGTATGTAAATGGTATATTTTTATGTGTTTATTATCTTTTCCTTTGATATCGTTTATTGCCTGAAATAAAATTTCATTGAACAACTTTATATGTAATTTTAATAAAAGTTTATAAACTAAGCTTTATTAAAAATATCGTTGTCAACATGCCTACTCAAAAACCACAATAGTTATTTTACGTTGTGCTAAAAATTAAATATATTTACTATGTATCAATGTTCTTTTGCTCGATTGTTATTTTTTAAAAAACGAATGAAGCTAAAAATACATATAAGGAAAATTATATTTTTAGTATAGTTATAGTAAATAACATAATCGTACATATACATACTTTTGGGAACCAATGAATAGTTTCACAATCGGTCCACATGTCCTCTCTGTACAAAGAGATATGAACGTTCAAGATGGGCGGACTAATAAGATCTTCAGGTCACTTAGACAGCACTGGACAAGGCTCGAAGTTTTCCTGCAAGATCGATCAGAAATGAGGAAATACGCAGAAGAAACAAAGTCATTTTGAATTTCTAAGCTGAGGTGACAGTAGAAGGAGCACAATGTTCACAAAATGGACCATTCATCCTTTGAGAGCGACCACTTACCGAAAGGCGAAGCGTTGACAGACCCCCACAAAGTGGACCGACGAAGCTAAGGTGACAGTAGAAGGGACACAACGTTCACAAAGCGGACCATCCATTCTTTGAGAGCGACCACTTACCAGAAGGCGAAGCGTTGACAGGCTCCTCACAAAGTGGACCGACGACTTGGGCAAAGGCAAGGAAGTCCTATGACCCTACAGACATAGGTCTAATCTCAAATATCTTATGGCGTAGACAACGGAAGTTGTGTAAACCGAAACGCTCGATTTTTTTATTGCCTAGTAAGTTTAACACTAACATAACATGAAGTACGATAAAACTTAAATAACTAGACTAGATATATGTAGAATCCGGAAATATCGGAATAAAGTTGACAAAAGTCTCATTATGGTTTGCGTAAGCTCGAAAGCGGCCCTTGGGCCACTCGTTGCCAGAGACGCAAATTACTTTGGCACCATTTGACGGCGCTGCGGGAAATTTCATTACCACGAGCACATATCATTATTATCTTGTTGGCAATCTACATATTTTACTTGGTAATAAATGCTCGGGTAGTTTCACTTTCGGACACTGGTTTTCGAAAATGACCCGACTTTAAAAATTCGCGAGGCAAGTTGCAAAGGGCGTGTTACAGTTTTAAGTGAATTTCTTTTTGACCTCTCGCGCCAAGGTGCCGTATGTAATTATATGAGACCTGTGTGACATGCAATTTCACGTAAATAACATCGATTGACATTTACGCAGTTTATGTGACCTGTAAAATAGCTGCGCTAACTACCTGACGTGATTTGTTAATATCGTATCTTTAAAACTGAACTTTGCAATACAAGCACGTCATCTTTTGAATTAGTATACCAATTAAAATTGTGTAATGAAGCCTTTATGAAGGGACGTTATATATTTTTTAGTAAAATGGATTTGGCAGTTTCGTTACATATTTTAAACTATGCGATACAGCATTTTCATCGCAGCACGTTAGAGTTTTTAAGAAAACCGCATACATACCATTTATCGATAACCTTTATAATGAACAATCGACATTTTACTTTACCTTCATAATTAAATTAGTTACATCATAAATTAAGTTAAATTAATATTAATTAAAAAATATGTCAATTTTTACCTTCTGAATTAATTTTACAGTTCATCGTTCAATTTCAATTTCTCTTTCGCAACATTCGCTTTATTGAACTCTGAATTTAACTCCTCCTTCTTATAAAACTGTTCTCGATAAATCTTATGATTCATTTGGCTTTTGCTGTCGTATATCATCAATGATGTCCATTTATAACAATTAATTATATGTAACGGTACTTTAATTGCTTCAAGTATATTTGGGGCTTTTTAGCTACCAAAGCTCCGACAAGGTAATGACAGGGGACCGCCTCCATAATCAGCCGTGAATTCACTCCAAAATCACACCTTGAAATCAGTTTACAATTTCTTTTGGATATTATCAAAGTCCTCACATGCCCGCGCTTATTTAATATATTATTATTTTACTTACCCCCTATAATTATTCTTTCTCGTTAAAGCACTACTTTTCATATAATCTATACCTGTAAGATTTAACGCTTATGGACAGAAGATCAATGTATGTTACAGCTATATTAAACGAGAATATAGCATTTTTTTTCTCTTTTACTAATTAGGAATTTTAAAAAAAGACAATGAGAAGTGACACTAGCCATAATTTTTATAAAAAAAAATATTTTATTGCACTATCCTGTTGATGATTTTTATAAAAAAATACTTTTATTGCACTGTTGTTTTCCTGCGAGAAAAATAAAGTTCAAAAACATTAATTCGACTTTAAAAACATACGAGTATGGACTAGCGTTTTTTTACATATCTAACGCAGTAGGTATAATGTGTATGTGTGCACTATTCGTATGTTTGTTTGTATTGTGTGTATGAATTGAATGCTTTTACCTATATTCCAACAAAATATTTTCAGCTGATCGAAAGCAAAAACACTAACCGGCGCTTTTTAGAGTAATACTTTTTAAATTTATTTGAATTTTTAAGTATCGACTCACCAATTACACATGGTGGGTAATAAATTGCTTCTTATTAATTTTAGTCAAAATAATTAAATATGATTTCGGTCTTCGTTTAAAAATATCAGATACGAAGCGTACTGCTGTCATCTCAGTGTTATCACGTGAATGACTCGAGTCAGTAATTAATTATATAGCTTATTATTTTATTTTATTCTAAGGAAGACTAAATAGGTACTTATAATCATCAGTTCCAGCAATTTCTAGTTATATAATATATAAACATAGTTCCAGCAACATACATATGTATGTATGTATGTATGTATGTATGTATGTATGTATGTATGTATGTGTGTATGTATGTATGTATGTATGTATGTATGTATGTATGTATGTATGTATGTATGTATGTATGTATGTATGTATGTATGTATGTATGTATGTATGTATGTATGTATCTATGTATGTGTGTATGTATAAACATTGAACATTGTACGGGCGTATATGTTCCTGTTAACAACTTACATAGAATTCTCCTAATAATATCATCATAGCATTAAAATGCTAATATTGAATGGATTAAGATTTTATAATTATATAACTTAATTATTCGATGATAATTAGCATTTTTTTATGAAATCCCAGAAAGAGATCAACCGTGTCACAGTTTGTTGTCTGACGTTGTTGTTGAAGTTCAATCGCTGAGGGCGACAGTAAACGAGGCAGTTCTTGTGCAAACCTGTACCGCAAATCGATTAAGTTTAATTTTTTGTTCTCACTTTGCGTGACAAGGTTTAATTACTAGGAGGTGTCGATTCGAAAATCCGTACAGCATAAGCTGTTATTCTCAATAACAAAAAAACAAAAACCGACTTCCAAACTTAATAAATCTAAACTAAAAAGTAGAAAATAATACTTTTAAGGACTTTGTTAATTTTGGAGTCGGTGCCAGCCAGGTATTTTGATTATGTTTACAAATTGATAGATTAATCAAATATGTATTGTGGAATATGAACAGAAAAGAGGATGTTGGAGTGGGGAAAAAACTATAAAAGTCGATGCATAACTGGCATCGGGGGGTAGTTGTGTCATGACACTTATCGTGGTAGCATTATTAGGTTGTTACTCTGCCGGTTTGTTTCTAAAAATATCATTGTTGGTAGATTAGTTGTCTTTTCAGTTAGTTAAATTGTGTTTTAGCCTTTTCAGATACTTAAAGTAAATTGAGGTCGATTTAGTAAGCTTGTGTTTTTTAAAAAAAGCTCACTTCTGGTCTAAATTCACAAGATCAGAAGTGGGATAGGTCCTGTTTCGCCCACTACTTTTGTTAAGCGTGTGCTATTTGTCGGTTGTTTTTGTTTAAAAGTTTTTATCGGAGGGTATCGTGATTTTGGTGTATTTTCATTGATTTTGGTAATTCGTGTTTTGTGTTGGTCGCTGTGTATAGTTTAGTTTTGTTTTGCTTGTCAGGCTTAAATTAGAAAATTAAATTACTTGAATTAACGGTTATTTTTAGATCTTTTTTTATTTTGTTGTAATGTCAGACAACCAGCGAGATCGTAATGAACGTCACCGATGTAGTTATAGTCCTCGTCATGAGCGTTGCGGTAGTCGTGATCGGTGTGATAGTAGGTGCTGTGCTTTATGCCAGGCCTTTATAGAAATGTTAACTGTAAATTTTTTATTTTATTTTTTCTGTGTATGTGAAAGATGCTTATTTTTGTTTCTCATTGGGGTTGACACATTCAAGGGAAGTTGTATCTTGCGGCCGGGGATAGCTTGTGTCGCAGGTCTTTGTACTCGGATATGCTGTCCTGGCCGACTGATACACTTCAAGTGGGGTACGGTTTCATATTATTGGATGCTGTCTTGGAGTGCGCTCGGACATGCGATCCTAGTATATGGGACATACCTTGTGTAGCTTAAGATTAATTTTTTGTGAGCTCGGACAGAGTCTTGGAGCAGTGATCATACTATGAGTTGGTCGTTGACCGTTGCATAAGTTTGTGTAGCAAACATTAAACGTATATTTGGGGGTAGGTTGGATTGAAACACGCTTTTATAGGTACTGATTTACACACGCAAAGCTATGACATGGTTCTCTGGCGAGTCGTGAGGGCGCACTCCCCCGACGGGTCCTGCCCCGGGTGATTGGTACAGATATCTGTTTGTTTTACATCCATTGTGCTTAGGTTATGCTAGGTAACGTATATTTGTGGTTAGGTTGGGTTGAAACATGCTTTTATAGGTACTGATTTACACACGCAAAGCTATGACATGGTTCTCTGGCGAGTCGTGAGGGCGCACTCCCCCGACGGGTCCTGCCCCGGGTAATTGGTACAGATATCTGTTTGTTTCACATCCATTGTGCTTAGGTAATGCTAGGTGAGCTTAGCCCACGAATGAATCAAATTGAAACCTTTATATAGACACGCAAATTTTAGAAATGCACTTTGTGTTTTTTTTTTGTCTGGTGTTTTTCTAGCTCCTGGCGTCACTCAGGTTTTCGATGTCGAGGTTCTGAACCCCAAGATTAGAAGTTGAAGGAGCCCGAGGACGGTCTCCTGTCAGGAAAGGCCGTGTGGAATATGAACAGAAAAGAGGATGTTGGAGTGGGGAAAAAACTATAAAAGTCGATGCATAACTGGCATCGGGGGGTAGTTGTGTCATGACACTTATCGTGGTAGCATTATTAGGTTGTTACTCTGCCGGTTTGTTTCTAAAAATATCATTGTTGGTAGATTAGTTGTCTTTTCAGTTAGTTAAATTGTGTTTTAGCCTTTTCAGATACTTAAAGTAAATTGAGGTCGATTTAGTAAGCTTGTGTTTTTTAAAAAAAGCTCACTTCTGGTCTAAATTCACAAGAGTATCTATTTAGGGTTATTTTGCTTTGGCTGGCACCGACTTCAAAATCAACAAAGTCCTTAAAAGTATTATTTTCTACTTTTTAGTTTAGATTTATTAAGTTTGGAAGTCGGTTTTTGTTTTTTTGTTAAAAATAATTTATTTTTAAATTTTTAGCGAAAAGTAGATACATATTGTGTTAATGACTATAAAAATTTACCTTCTATTATAAGCTAAACCTAATAGCCTGAAAGTATACAACTATCGGTCAATAATTGCGTATTATATTGAAAGAATTTTCTTTAAACTGCTAACCGTTGAGGAGTTGTACCTTCCATCATCAGCTACGATACGTGACTCAAATATCCATATAGCCTATAAAAGATTCGGCCGAGCATCGTTAATTTGCTCCTAAGAATTGAAGAGTTCCGATACTTTGTCATGGATCCCATCCTCAGAACCTTACCAAACTCTCATCAAACTACCCTTGAAGTATATCCTTTCCATTAAAAAAAGAATCATCGAAATCGGTTGACGTGATATTGAGTTATTCGTCCATTTGTCGCGCAAATACTTAATGCAAATTTAAGACTTTTATGGTTTTCTCATGGATGCCATTGTCAAAACTGGAAAATATTAAAATGGGACCACATGGGAAGCACTACCTTTCAAATAAAAAAAGAATCATCAAAATCGGTTCACCCAGTTCAAAGTTATGAGCTAACAAACATAAAAAAAAAAAAAAAAGAAAAAAATACAGACGAATTGATAACCTCCTCCTTTTGGAAGTCGGTTGAAAACATAGTTATTAAATGAATAATAAGTAATTTTATTAATTCTCTTTTTAAAGAAGCGTTTTCTCTCATTCCACAAAATTACTGTACCTATAAAGTAATTAATTAAAATATAATAGTTATCGTCGCTTATATTAAAACAAAGTGTAATATCAAAAATATTAAAGAACACCATCTATATATATTATGAAGAGAATATTAGTCAAAAGTGAAGTTTCGCTAGGAATGGCGCGGTGAGAGGGCGCGGGGCGGCGCGTCGGCCGCGGACGGTATCGGCCGTTCTATCTCACGCCCTGTTACCACGTTTCTCACCTCCAGACGCCACCTCCGAGCTCGCCGCTGCGATGTTTTATCTACAGTAATCAAACCACTCATCTATTACCAAACCTCACCCACTAAGCCAAATGTCGGTGACCTATTCTGTCCTATCGAGTAATTAGTAAAAACAAGGAGCTAAAAATGAGGTAATAATTGGACATATTAGACCAACTAAGTTATGAGGAAACGTTTCTAAATGAAACATGATGTAAAATATTTTCTGTGAATAAAATACGATAAGCCATCCAATTTTAATTACCGGATGCATTAATACTTATAAAACTGAAATGGCACTTACGAGGCAGCTTGTAATAGGATTAAATAAGGTTAAATAATAAGTGTTATTCGTGCAAGCTACAGCTATATGTGTCTATGAACTTAGCATACTGGGAATCTGGCATTTAATTTGTAATATCTAGTTGATCAGTCATGCGGTAACATCAAGATTGCTAAGCCGTTTTATTGGTCTAATCCTAATCAGTTTTTATACGTCTAGGTCTAAAGTTGCCCGTTTTATAATCTAAAAACCACAGCCAAAAATACTTTCACCCACTAATTGTTTCTAATGGTAGCGTCATACAGCGAGATAAGTAAATGTCAACGTGTCTGCCCACATTTCAACTAAGATCGTAATTTATCTGTTACACATTTATTATGCACCAAGGTGAGTACTGCTGCATTTAGCTGTCATGTTAGTTATCTATAACTAAATACTCTTCGATAGTAATATAATACTTTGAATATCGAAAGAATCTAAATGGCGGCAGTGCCTTCCTATTTATATAATGCGGAGTAATAAATCAATACACTGGCCTCTACTACTCCTGCGCAGATCCTGCCGCTACTTCCGTAAGCGTTGATCTATCTACATCACTGGGCTCGGCCCAAACGTATGCAAATCAATTTTATAGATACATAATAATTCGTGACGGAAGCTTACTGAAATTATTTAAATGTCTGAATACTTCTTTAATATACAATTAGAATAAAAATTGTTATTAAAATTGAGTTAAATCTGTACTTTAACTATTTTTTGGAAAATTTTATTGAAATAGTCATTATTATTGATACCGAGGCCGATATGCATATATGCAGTCTTAAGAAGTTTTGTCCGTCTCTGTCTGTCTATCTGTTTCTGTGACAGCATCATGACTACACCACTAGACAAACTTTGATGAAACTTAGTATTGTGATAGCTGGTTATCCGGGTTAATAAGTATATAGGATACTTTTGATTGTGAAATAATGTTACATCTTTGACAAATTTATGTAATAAACGTAGGTACCTAGGGACCGAAGCCAAGCGGTGCCAGGATAAGTCATTAGTTTATTATAAAATAAAAATATATTTTCTGGACTCTAAAAAACAAATTACGGTTTAGTGTTATCTATATGTATACTTATATGAGATTAATAAATTTTTATATCACACGTTGACATTAATTAAAAAGTATTGATCAATAAAATAGTCATTCAGTTTTATTAAAAAAATGAATTGTTTGTTCGTTAAAGAAAAAGTAGTATATTACAAGGTCTTTCTGTACTTTTAGAATATTAATAATGATCGTTATGAATAATTTCATGTAAATCAAACTATCAAAGAACGTTTACAACTCAAAACTTTGATAATAGTGTAGACGCACTATTATCAAAGTTAAAGACCCAGTTCTCTGACTCTATACTGTTCTTACGTACATAATGTTACTGCGGTGTGGATGCACGGTAAGAGTATACATATGAACGTCATATATGTATGTAAAAAAATACTGATTTATTTTACTTTATTGCGTATAGGTTTTTTCAGATTACATAATTTATTTCTCTTTTATATTAAAACATACGTCATTTCGCTTAAAGACTTTACGCCCGCACTCATAGTCACTTAATGAACAATTATCACAGTTGGTTGGTTCATTAAGTGACTATGAGTGCGGCGGTAAGTTACTACTTAAGATAACTTAGAGATAATATTAATACGATTTTTGCCACTCAAGCACTCAAAAGTTTACTGGGAGTGATTTCTTTTCGATATTCGTTAATCCGCAAACTACTTATTTTAATATGAGATAGTAAAAATGTATTTCGTATACAAATCATTATTTGCCTTTGCAATACCAAAATATGAACTAAAAAAAATATAGTTTGTAATAATAATCACAATTAATAAGTAAACTATTATCAGTTACACCTGAAAATTTATACGAAGTTGTTTCAAATAAAAAATACCGTTACTTGATACACTATATGACGTTATTTCGATTAAAAATTACCTATACATTTATCATCTCGCATGTTCCTATTTAAATTTCAGGTTGTAAACAATGTAGTCTTGTCGACCCTCGCTCGCGCACTGAGAAACACAGTACCTACTTTATTCAAAACCTATTACTCGTATCTACGCATAGGTAGTCATCATTTATCAACAAGGTGTCGCAGATACGGACATTGGATTGCTAAGCAGAGATTCAATCAAAACAGTATAGATGAAAATAGCTATGCAGCTATAACTTTAACCTTTTTCTTATATTTTGCACAAATGGAGTACGTACTTCCGCTTCACTTGTTGTTAATGAAACGGTTTTTTCATTAAGAGAAAAGATAGGGTTGAATAGAAATTACCGCAGGAAAAAAGGCGTGTAAACTTATCGAAAATGGTCTTTAAGGTCGGATTTGATATATTTCCGATCTACTCTACCGAGAGAGTTTTCCCAGAATTTCATTATTATTTTACTGCAAGAAGTGTGCTCACTTGCATTTTCCATAGGAAATATATAAGTTTAAACAGAAGCAGAAATATCATTTTTTGTTAATAATTATTAACTACAATATTTGTAATCAGCCACTTTTCTCATTAAATTTAGAAAAGTGATTGTTGGTGCTGAGAGCTCATACGAGTATGTACTTACCTACTTATAAGACACTTGTGCAGCGCTTAATTTCTAGAACCACGGTTTAGGTGGTAACTACGTTGTCTGTCAGGGTTAGTTAGAGTTTATTTGGACGTGGTTCAGTCTTCTCAACCAATTTAAATATATTTCAGTATTGATGTAAGTGTGTTAAATTATTATAATGTTTTATTAGTTATTCACAAGAGAAGTTAAGAATTGCTATTTTGAAAACTAACAAAATACATCTATTTCAAATAATCTATTTTCAATTTATGTGACCACTGAGACAATAGATAATTGTTTTATAATATGTGTATTTAAAAAAAGGGCACTAGAATAGTAACTTGAGGGGTAATTTAACTTTAGAAATATAATACTTTTTTTTTTGTTTTGTTAGCAAGATGAAAAAACATTGCCAATCATTGGTCGACTACGAAAAAGTACCACTTGCACACATACTAATCAGTTTATCAGTAGGTAAACAGATGTCATAACTTCTAAGCTAGGTAATAATTGATAAAACTTTATACGAATTAATTTACTGCGAGAAATCAAAATATTTCCAGGTAATAAAAAATAGAAATACAGTTCATTTAGCCCTTTTTTATACTTTTAAGTTACATCAGTTACGGTACCTCTTGGTATATTTACAAAATTAACTACGAAGAAGCAAATTTTGAAGATATTCGATATATATATTTGACATTTTTTTCTGTAATAGGAATAGGAATAGGCTGGAATGATTTGAATAATTCTGTTTTTGTTTGTTTGTTTGTTTGTTTGTGGTTTAAATTATTAAAAAAATGTGAGATCAAAAAAAAATGCTAGAAAATTCAAAAATTCAGAACTGTGAAATGATAATCACTAATCGCTAAAACGTACCTAAGAACCAACAAGTAAAGGTGAGTCACTAGTTACATAAAACGGGACTCTACTATAAAGATGATAATCTAGTTACGATAACACCAAGTCATCTTTAAAACGGATTTAAGTAGCCGACTTGAATTTATACGGTCTAGATACATCGGCCATCACAATGCATCAGCGCAACAGCGAAGTGAAGGGCACATGGAATTCTCGGATTATTTTAACTTGTCGTTTTCAATGTCAGCGTTTAAAATAATTGCATCACAATTTTAAAATGCCAAGCTTTTGCTTTAAGACGGTTTAAGGAACATAATAAGATTATTTCCTGGAAGTTGTGAGATATTGTTCAATCATAACAGGCCAATAATAGTGAAATGAAACACTTTTATTGCAATGCTTGTTTACTTGATTTGCAATTTAAGATATAGCGGTATCGGTTAAACTTCCTTCCTTGTGACTGACCCAAAGTGCTCTTTGACGTTAATATCGCTACATATTATGTACCATTTTCAGATTTCTCTTTTGTTTTCACAAACAACCTATGATGAAAATTTTAAAATAACTCGTTTTAATTAGACATTAATTGTGCTCAAAAATATCGATACCATTAAATAGAATAAAACAAAAGGTCATTCGTTCTACATTTATGGAATTCTTACTGTTCTGCATTAGTTGTTTGTACTTGGAACATCTCATTGTTTGTTTCTTCTAACAAGACACGATGCTACAGCGCTCTATGTGTCTTACGTGCACGTTTACATCCAATTCAATGGGACCTTTATATACATTATGCCTGTAATGGAGTAATATATTAAAAATGTTACGAAGATTAGAAAATAAATTCGAAAGCTATACCTAAAAATAATAAATAGAATTCAAAGAATTATGTTTTAAAATTAGAAACCGATTTAATAAAAATACATAAAATCAAAGAAAAACAATATAAATATATTTTTAAAACCTGAAAAAGGCCCTTTTTAACTTAGAATCGGCAACAAAATCTAACCGCTAGATACTATTATGTGAATAGAAATGAAAGATTTGTATTAAAAAGATAATGTCAAATATTTGCGTAAATGTAGGAAAGTGTATACTACTTATCGCACAATATAAATGTGCTGGCGACTTGCCCTCGCTCTCGGTTTTGATAGATTTCAGATATGACGTAAGTAAAAAGTATCCTGTATGTATGTACACGGGGAACAGATATAATAAAACGAATCTACATTAAAATCTGTTTAGTAGTTTTCTCGTGTTGCGTTCCCGTATAGGCCAAGGCAAAGCTCAAGCAAAAGTTTTAAAAATTATATTGCCTCTGTTAATAATTATTATTATAAGCATTTAATGCAAATATTCGGCATATTTAGAATTTCATTATATGTATTAATTTTAACTATTCAGTAACATTCAGTAAAATTAGACAATATCAAATTATTAAGCTTCATTCACATATTACGTTCATGTTAAAAATGATTAGCAAATTAAGATTATTTGAATCTCGCGTGACTGCATCTTGACCTGATTTCTGTACCGTATTTTAACTGTTTATTAATTGGTACACTGTTCGAGATATTCTCATATAGTACCTACTTAAATAAATGATATACCTTATAGTTATAGTCTATAAAAAATCATTTAGCTATCACGATTTATTTATTTTTTAATATAAAAATATTTCTTTTTACATATATAAGAATATTAAACAATTTTAAAACAATTTGTTAAATACGAAGATTAACACGATATTATCTACTCGTATAAGAAAAAAATATAATAAATATAATATTTAAGAATTAATTTAAAATCCATAGTAGAAATACCTATATTCTGAATAGAATTTTATTTCAAAGAAAAGATTTACCGGATCTGTTATGTTACGTAACATATTTTTTTGCAATTAACGATAGAGCGTGGGCAATAGTCTATTGTGCTTCGATGAGACCATCGGTACTTAAATTCCGGCGACATTGAATACTTCTTCGAATTAGATTCGCTTTAGATAGGCCGGATGTTGCAGGAACAAAGTTATGAAATTATGATCATTTAAGATGCAAATCAAACGTTACGAAATTTTGTATTGCTAGTCATTTGTATAATAGACCAATCTATGCTGTAAAGATCAGTTATCTAAATCCATGGTAGAATGGATGCCTATTTTGGGTGCAGTGCACGACGAAAGAATTATTACGTGTAATGGATACAATGCACGCTACAATGTTCTTTAAAATAATAACATCTATTTCTATAAATGTATAATAGAACTAAGGCATGATTATGTCTACTATGTTTTTCATAGACAATCTTGTCGCATTTTTTTTGTACGAGTACTTCAAAATTAATTAAAGCTAGACTCTAGAGCTATATTTATATAGTATAACTAGCGACTCACCTTCGCTTCGCTCGGGTTCGTCCCTAGGTACTTCCCTTTTAAACCTTTTCTGGACTTCCACAAATAATACAAGACCAAAATTAGCCAAATAGGTCCAACCATTATAGAGTTTTAGCGAGACTAACGATCAGGAATTCTTTTTTATATATATAGATAGATTTTGCTAAATATTTATAGGATAGGTACTGTATTTATATGATATTATAATATGTAATTATAATGGCTTAACTGCCTCGGTGATGTAGTGGCTAGCATGTACGGTCATACATCGAGAGGTCCTGGGTTCGAGTCCCCCGGGTCGGGCCAAGTTATATAAATTATTGAGTCTTTCTGTTTAGTAATTCTCAGTACTAGCCCAGAGTTGGGAAGTTGGTGGTGTGTCACCCCCGTGCCTCGGGAGCACGTAAATCCGCCGGTCCTGCGCCTTAGCTCCCACTGGTCGTGTCGAGTAGTCGTCCCACCGGAGTGTGAGAGTGATAGGATAGAGAGAGAGAGAGAGGAGTGACAGAGAGTGCACTTGTGTCTGCGCGTACATTTGTGCCCTATAATATCTCCTGCGTAGTTGGCTAGTCTCAAAGAGATTTGCCGCCACGGCCGCAATCCGTCGGAGAACATTATAATGGCTTACAAATGTAATGTGACTAATATTCTATAGCTTATATTTGAAAGTGTGATATGTGTCTGTATGTTTGTTACTCTTTCATGCTTTCGTATGGTGTTCATTATAAAGTGAGAATGAAGTACAAGCTCTTTGAAAATGAAAAAACTAATACCGGCTGGTAAAGCCGGAATATTAATTAGATATAAAAATTGGAAAGAATTGGAATCTATTTTGTTTTTAAAAATGCAAGTCTTTTGTTTGTAGCATGTCGTAGCGTGCCGTCGAAAAAGGACAAATTATGACACGCAGTTATAATTTATTTGGACCTGAAAATTCAGTACGGAACGAGTTAATCAAGACTTACAAGGTACTTTAGGAGCAAATGCTCACCTGTATTCTACTGTTGCACGTTGTTGCGCTGAATTTAATCGTGGAAGAACATCCACCAACGATCTACCGAAGAAATGGTTGAAAGCATTTCCGATTTCCATCTTAAAGCGAGCGTCTTTCGAACTTTTGCAACTACATTACAATAAAAATACAAGATTACAATTCACTTTCTGGAAAAAAACATCTTTATGACGAGTCGTTCCGATGGGATAATCTTAAGCTTTATTTCCTGGGATAGTAAGGAGGTGGTATTAATGCAAGATGGAGCTCTATGGTCGAGATAACCATAAAGCTCCAGTTACGGGGTCCTTGCATACAGAGCAAAAAAAAAATACGTCACGAAAAACGACAAGGCTAGCAAAAATTCATTTGTTACTATGGCTACAATTTAGCGGTTTCAAAACACCTAAACGACCTCCATATTCATCTGACTTTGCCCCTAGAGATTTCTATTTGTTTCCAAGGTTGAAAGAGTCTCAGAAAGAACAGACACTCGAATATGATGAATAGTAGAAGAAGAATAGTATCTAATTATTATCTATAGCTGCAACAGTAATGACAAGATAAATATTAAATCTGAGACAAAATCGCAATAAATCAATGGTAAATGCGTACGCTGCCTTAAAATTAAAGTGATAAAATTTGTAGTTTCGGTAAGACACTTAATTTGAAACGTCAGTTTACGTTGAGTAGCTGTGAAGCGTAGATTTCGGCTGAGAACCGCCTGAGGCTTGCGTGGCTCACTCTTATAAAAACAACAATAGAAAATCACTTCGCGCGTTACGGACCACCGCACAAGTCTACTTCATTATTATGTACCTTATTTAGATTACTAAAAATATATTATGTAGAATTCCTAAAATATGTACTCGTAACTATTTTATTTTAACAAACATAGAACAAATATCGGTGGATATATCCAGAAATGTCAGAAATAGCCAAATATAAATTACAGTAGTTCTTAACTGAATTATTTACACCAAAGTTAATTTTCGCTTATTTAAAAATTATATTATACTTAGTTGACAAAAAAAACACACTTTATACATGAATATAAAGATTTCGATAATCTGCCTCAGAAAACGCAATCAAAGCACCTCTAACAATTTCTATTACTCTTTGTTATTTTATTTATTATTATTTATATATAAAAAAGCAAATAATAATATAATAATAATATAATATATTTTTCAACATCAACTAATGAATCATCCACCAATTAGAACAAAGCCTTTCTTATTCTTATATCAAAAAAATATCATATCTTGTAAAAAAAGGTAAAATGTAAATAAATAGAAATAAATAGCTAAACTATCATAAAATACTATAATAATGAAATATATGCAATAATCTATGACAGCACTAAGTTAAAATAAATAATTCATTTATGTATTTATTAAAAGGAAAGGTCGTATGATAATAGTTATGGCATATTAACTTTAACCTCTAGAAACCACAAAACATGTATCTATCAGTATTTAACGTGTACGCAGAATGATAATATCTCTTATATAACCTGTAAATAAAAGCTATGAAGTAAATTAAAATTAAATTTACCTTACACGATAATTTTGACAGGCAAGATGTTTAACTAGCCTCATGTTCCTTTTACCATACATGGGCGAAATAGGCTTATCTTAATAAGCCTGCGGAACAAAGACCTGTATTAGAGAGTGCAGACATTTAAGTACTAAACAAGACTCAAGCGGGGTCATGACCGAAGGTATAATTGCTGTGATAATTATAAATTAATCCATTATTTAAAAAGAACTAACGCATAATAACGTTGTGCGGAGGTGAATAATTTACTATGTATGTCTTTCCTTATTGGAACTTGGAAGATGGAAAAACAAAGCATCGTTACTAAAATACTTATTTAATGCTAATTTTAAACATAACCTTGATAACACTTGTCTTCCTATATTAGTAGGGTACAGATATTTTATAGTAAAACTTTAATTTAATAATTACGGATATTTTCTAAAAAAATTAAGGATACGAATTTAACTGTAAGATACAAATCAATTTTGCCAAAGTATTACCTATACGTATATACGATAATGTTTAACAACTAAGGATGTATCCCCGAGAGAAGCTAGTCAAAGTTGTTAGAATTTAGGTATTTGTATTATAAAGTGAAAGATCTTACTACTACTTAATATTACCTTTATCACAACTCAACTTTATTTATAGTAACTAAACGAAAATCAATTAAAGGTGTAAATCGTAAATGTGCGTAACCATAGGATTTACTCACAAGAAGTCACTTCCGAACAATTACTGTTATATGCGTGACCAATGAGCCATGTAGTTCCATTTAATCAAGTCATATTCGCTTAATTATTCTAAGCCGATATAATTGTACAATCTCTAATGTATTAAAAATAAGGAAAAGGCATGCAAGAACAAGACAAAAAGATATTGTGTTAATATGTGTTTGTGTGGAGGCACATATTACCGCTTCATATTTTCTTGCTTACTTCTATTCGACTGAAAGCTTTTTCGTTTTAAGTTTGCATAGCATTCGTTACTAAAAACTACAATATATGTTCTTGAAAATAACTGAAGCATAAGTAAACATTTTCATTAAAAAAATTGTTTGTCTGTCTGACTGGCTGGCAAAAATTTAAATTTTGGATCTAGTATCTTGTGTTTAAGCTTAATATAAAAAAAATCACAGATATATTTAAAAACTTTATTCATAAATAGAAAAGCACGCAGACCATGCGTATTTTTTCTATAAGCTTAATGAATATAGTAATTACTCATCTATTTTAGATTTGGTTTATACAATAAATAGTACTTAAGTAATCATATTGTTCTGTCTTGTCAACTCTTTGTATTAATTCATACATACATACATACAGCAAAGTTATAAAGATGAATTATACTGATTACGAGTATGTAAGTATGTAATTTGGCAAACTATTAGGTAGCGATTGTTTGATATAAAAAAACAAACTTTATTACATTAAAAGTTTTAAATTCAGTTGTAGTCGCAAAAAGTAATGCTGAAAATACTTCATAATAATTAAAAAAATACTTATAAGAAGAATAAAAAATTACGACGTGATATGCGTTTTTAAAAAATGAGTTTTTAATTAACGCTACTAAAAAACTCTTGTGAAGGAACAAGTTTAATTTTAAACTCAATAACACAAACAGAGTACTCGTATCATTAAAGTAATATTGAGTAGATCATAATAAACTTTTTCGTGCGTCATCTATCTTCATTTCCGCATGTAACTGGCGCCTTGTGATTTATTTAACGTGAACTGTAAGTGAAAGTTACATTATTACCCATCATCAAACACTTATATTATTATACTCATACTTACATATATGTAATAGTGAGATACAAATTTCAAATAAATGGCAGCTAATTTTATATTTTTATACCACATATTACATATATTTAAAAAAAATGAGTTACTTTAACTTTCTTAATGATACTGATTGATATTAAAACTCGATTCGCATTTGCCAACGTTGTGTCGTCGGCCCGTGCCTGCGCGCCTTTCACCACAGGTCGCAGGTCAGGGCGCGCTCAGGTGCTCCGCCCTCGAGCCCGCCGCCCGCCGCTCCCCGCTAACGGCCCACTATACTTCTATTCAACTGTCGAGAGACCAACATCGCTGCCGCTGGGAACAACGCTTATGAATTATTCCTGTGCTCTAGTACGCACCATTTTGAAACAATTACAAAACGATATGAATACTTATCATAAATTTGAAAGCTCTTTGTAAGCTTTCAGCATAACACTGCTTTAGCTACTCTACAGTACGACGTGCATAAATCGTTTATGCATTAAGCCCAGTAATTATACTGTATAATGCACTTCAGAAAGTTTGTTTGATTTTTTTTGTCTTTATTTAAGGGCTTTGTCGTTAAAACGACCATGTTGCTCTGTTACAAAATTTACTATTAAGTTATTACATTTATTTTTAAATAACTTTAAAAGCTTTAAAAACTTTTGTTTAGCTTATTTCTTTATTATATTTGCTATTCAATAAAAACTTAATATTCGAAAACAAAAATTATCCACGCAGTTTCCAATTCCTCGTAAAATCATCACCTATAATTGGAAAAATACTTACCAGTGAGATTTTTAGGAAGTAACGGAGATAATTTCCTGTTACTAAAGATAATTATAATCTCAATTGTTGCGTATGGTAAGCGTGTGAGATGCATCGTTAGTCGATTCAGGCGTAGCGGCGGAAGCTGGGTACAGCTTTCGGTGGTTCCCACGGCCCCCCCTCCCGTACAGTTACACAATGAGAGGTGAACGCGGATCTAAGCAATCGCTTAACCTCGCCCACTGCGCCTCTATGCTCTGCAATACACCTTCGATAGCGCACCGTCTATTTGCTAATTGTAATTTGATCAATAAAATCCAGTTTATTATATTAAGTTCCTACATTACATTTTCCACAGGCGATTGCCGTTTTACTAGTGTCATTAAGATTTTCATTACTAATTATTCTTCACCGATATTTATAGTTATGATAATAATCATCTTCTATAATGTAGTATTAATTGAATTCTTGAGATATGTTAAAACATCTCAAAATTCTTAAAATATAATTGTTGAAAAACTTTTTATTATTCTAAAATTATTATCACATAAGACGATTATCTGCTTAGCGTCATGGGATATGGAGCTTTGCAAAAACAATATTAGAAATTGTCTTTTAACAAAACAAAGAGATGAGATATTAGAACGGTAACCGATCAGTTTCTTTAAAAAGATGATTGTAGTTAAATCTTTACAATATATATTTATGTAATAAAGTATGATGAGACTTTACCCCATTAAGGAATTTCCGTGAAGTTATATTTCTATAATAATAGCAGAAGCTTAAAAAGCTTTTATTCAAAGACTCAAGCATTGAAAGACGAAAGCCAGTTCGTATGAATGTACAATTAGAAATATTATGTGTCACACAACAAAGATTGGATTACGAAAATCGCCGTAGGCTATCATCCGTCGCCATGATGAGCACTTTCGATATATCCGGCAGGTCGACAGAGGTCACGAACGTTCTTTTTGTGCAGTACTAGCAAAGCTGCACGCGACGTGATTATGTTCGATGCGCATAATTATGCTGTCACATCGTCACTTGATGGGTAATAGTGAAAGCGAACGATACTCATCGTAATGATAGAGGAAAATATACATACTAACAAAAGTGTGCTTAGAAAAAATGTATATTGACCGTAAGCCTGCAACAATAGACGGCACAAAACGTAAAGCTTTGTGCAGAGTGTGTCATCCGAATTAGTCTCGGTAAAACAAATTACTTATTTTCTATATAATTATGCAATGAAATAATATCTAAGCAAAAGCAATAAAAAAATAAAAAAAAATAGGACCGTCGTAATAAACTAGTACTTTGTACATAGTTACCCAGAACTGATATGATAACTATAATAATATGGTACAATATACCGGTATTTACTTGGCTAATAATATTAATTTATAGTAAGGTTGAGGTCAAAGCGATTTAATTTTGTCATTTTATTGATTTGCTTGTAACTCCTGATTTTATTATATTTTGAAGCAAGGCCGTTGATTAATATAAATCCTTTACTGTTGAACAATACTACATACAATAAACATGCATATAATAAAATTAAACACATTGTTTTTTTTTTAATCTTATTGAAATAGTCATAATAATCGATACAGAGGCGGATTCAAAAAAATTTATATAAGGATATTAGGCTGACCGCTTCATGAGACAGCCACTGCAGAGATTTTGATGATATTTTGTATTATGATATTATGCAGGTCAATATTTATGATGCTTTTCACGAATTGCTTTCACTACTACGTTCTTGCGATCAGTAGGTAATATTAAGGAATTGAGTAAATTTAAAATAAATGAAGAGTAGAAGTCAAAATGTCATTACGTATTTTAATTTAAAATAAATCGAATCGCTTATCGTATATTTAATTAAAACAAAAATAATTAATTAAAAATAAGAGGTATTTAATAGTTAGCTATTTGCTGATAATTAATTGCATTCGTTTATTTAACAGGTTACAGATTTATATAATCATGTAATAAAGTTTTAATCAAGTAAAGCAATTTAGGATTATAGAGATAACTTTAAAATAAAAATTGCACGTTAGATTATTAATAGCATACAAATCACGTCTTTAATTAATGCAGATGAGATAATCCATTTAAGTATTATACCAAAAATTTAAATATATAATTCATTGCATGTAATTTCTCTACGTTGTTCAGGTTGTAGGTACTCAGGCCTGTAAATGAAATAGGCACAAAAATAACCTTTTTCTTTTTCAGCTTATTGGCGTCCACTGCTGGACGAAAGCCTCCCCCTTATAATGCCAACCATCAAAAAAAAACTTAATCTAAACTAAATATAAAATAAATGAAACTGGAACATTAGACAAGACATATGAATATATTTAAAAAGTCATCAAATTTCACAATTCAGATGAGAGCAGGTGAATGTTGGCATTAAAACAGCATCAAAACTGCAGAAAATATTTTTATATTTCAATATAAAATTTGCCTGTTCTCGATTATGTTTGTGAGCGATATCCATGTGGTTCCGGCTCAAGAATGGTCCGGTCTGCCTTGAGAGCTGAATCCGACGGGCGCGACGCGATCTTTTAGATCATCGCATACTGTACGTTGGTATGAATGTATGTTTGTATTTACACATAGTATGCATAATTGCAGATTTTTATATAATTTCTTATGAAGAACGTTAAGTTATTACTGTAGTCTAAGAGAAGCAGAAAATAGATAAAATTTGGTAATACATATAATTAATATTAAAATAATACTTCAAATATTGTTTTATTTAATGACGTTATTATTATTTAAACATTTTACTAACTTGTTAAAAAACTTGTTTTATTATATTATGTATGTTTGGCCATGACATAAGAAAATGACCTAAGTGGTCTCAGTCATTCATGCGTTTTTTATAAACTTATCTAAAGTTAATATTAATAAATAACATATTAGCACTTACGTATATGTTACTTCAATCACACTCCTACTTTTAATAATTTTTAACAGTCAAACATACTCGTACATATTATATTGTATGCCATTTCATAGATAAAAAAATGCAATTCCAAACATCCGCTTCATGCGGAAATAGAGTTAGCTAGCTGAGGAAGCAAGTAGATAAACTGCTCTGCAAAATAACAACCTTAATATTTTTTAATAACAAATCAATTTGGTTTAGGAAGGCCATAGGCTTTTTTCTATATCTATATGTAATAATAATGTTCTCCGACCGATTGCGGCCATGGCGGCTATTCTCATTAAGACTAGCCAACTACGCAGGAGATATTATAGTGCACAAGTGTACGCGCAGACACAAGTGCACTCTCTGTTCCTATCACTCTCATACTCCGGTGGGACGACTACTCGACACGACCAGTGAGAGCTAAGGCGCAGGACCGACGGCTTAACGTGCTCTACGAGGCACGGGGGTGACACACCGCCAACTTCCCAACGAGACTTACTAAACAGAAAGACTCAATAATTAAACTTGGCCCTGGGACTCGAACCCAGGACCTCTCGATGTATGGCCGTACATGCTAGCCACTACACCACCGAGGCATCTATATGTACATAGTGTAACACAAACTCGTTGTCTGTATTTGTCTGTTTCTCCAACAGATTTTAACAGTATTTTGTAAATATTATGTAAAAAATGGTGGAGCAACGTTGACTGATTTTCTCAGAGAAAAGTTACATAACTAACTCTGGCTAATATTCGACAACAAACGAATTAACAAACAAATATAACTTTCCGTTGCATGCCATATCACAATTTGACGGTTTTTCTTTGATAGATTATAATTTACCTAAAAATAATGCTTTTAATCTTCAACAATCTTTCGACAGCTTACAATCTCCAGATAGATTATAATCAAACAGTATTTAAAATTTAATAGTGACAACTATATTTCATTAGATACCTAGTCTATTAACGTTAATAAAGTTCTTTAAACCTAAACCTATTAACTGTGCTTTTAGCATTAAGTGCCTTAGATATTAATACATAAAACTTTTGATTTTCATGAGTGGGGTAGAGTGGAGAATTAAATTAGATTATACTACTATATTTTTATAAGTGTGTCCTTACCGTTACCAAAAACGATCGTAAAATCACACATGCATGTATAAGGAAATCAGATGATGTAAGAAAGTCGGAACATTACCTTATTTTACTTTATTTTCAATTTTATTACCTTACTTAAATGATAAAAGTCTGAATAAGCATAAATCTCTTTATTATTATCTACAATGGATAAAAGCACAGGATATGCGTGATTGGTCATCAACGGTCATTAAAGCACGTGTTTAATCAATTCATGACTTCACGGAAGTACAATGGTTATAGTTTTTATCTAGTTAATTCAATATAACTTTTTTTCCCACTGCATGTCTATTCATGGGTATATAGCTTTACTAATCAGACAATCGGTTATGAATCGTTATGCACGTCTTTGACCTTATTGGCCCAGATTAGATATTACCTATGTGTCAATGAGTGGTACCGGTAACTGCAGTGACTTATTATGAAGATAAAGGATTTCCATTGTCCTTTTTGCAGCTACATATTCTGCTATAAATACAATATAACACACCGCGATATTTTTTTGCTTTATTTTCTTTGTTACCTTGTGACGTCTTATCCTTATTATTGCAACGAAAGGCAAGAGAGTTTGCCACATTTTATCAAGGCTCATTAAACGTAATTTATGTTATGTATCCAGAGTAATATTAGTTTATTCAAGGTCATGGTAGCCAACGATATCTCTAGTTCAAAATTGCATGCAATGTCCTATAAATGCTTTTTCTCTACTTTTGTAGTATAGAATATATACATAAAGCACAAAACAATTAAGTGAAATGAAAATCGGAATAAAATTATAAATACAAAAAATTACTAGCCCGGGAGGGAAAGAGAGAAATTGAAGTGTACTTGCCATAAAGAACTTATACTGAATTTAACTAATTTTTTTTAATTTTTTTAAATACTATTGAAAAAAGCTGACCATATTCGTTTTTCACTTATTCAATAAATTGTGCGCACATTATCCTACAAGGGCTTTATGTCCCCCAACGATCAAATAAACTGACGTCTTAACACGCTGTAATTTGCAAAATGAACGTTCAATCCTAAATTTATCTATGAAATTTTTAGGCCCTTTAATAGTTTGATTCTTTCAATAATAATAGAATTCGTATTATAATATTCTATAACAGATAGACGTGGATGGCTACATTGGCTTATTTATTGTAGAAAATGTAGTACACGCAAATGAAATTCCCGAAAATAATTCTGCTCATGTATGTATGCATGGTACTTCCTTTTACTCAGCAAGGAAAGAACGCTTTACGCTTAATGAGGGCGAGTGATTGGTATTTTATTATTTTGTCAGTTTATAGTAATTATATGCAAATGGTGCTTAATAAAACGACAATTTATAAAGCGACAAAAAATCTATAATTCAAATTAAATCAACAGTCAGACTTAGACGCAATCTTTAAATTTGCACAAACGACAAAATTAAGCGTAATAAATTACAATCAAGCTTGCTGCAGTGGCGCTGAACTAAGCTACAACTAGACGGTAAAATTTATAAAGCGCTATTAGATTATAAGGATCTATTAGATAATAGCACGAGAGGAGTGCCAAACGTCGGTCAACTACTCAGACTTGTCGCACCTAACGAATATTCACATGCATTAATAGTCAAATTAAGATATAACAGAGTTTGAATTTGAACACCAGTCCCATAAGCTTAGTTTGTTTGTTAACTTAGATACTATCAGTATACAGCACTCCTAGAAGATGAAATCTAACAAAGATGGTTGATACTCACCGTTGATAACATTACTAAATACATTAATAATTCCTCTAAGCATAGTATCACAGATAGTATTGTTAATGATATTATTATTAAAAAAAAAGACTATCCACTTACTATACTATAAATGCTTTAAAAGAACATACAAATAAACATTATTTTTTGTATCTTTGAAAAAAAAGAGTACTTATTGAATGTTTTTTTAGCATTCATCTGATTCATGCATAATCGTCTTATACGTCGTAGTCATTTTAAATAAAAAATTGAGTACGTGTAATCTTTGAAGTTAAAGTAAAACCTCTTTGGCGCTGTAGCTGATAACACAATTAAATTAAAATACATATATATTTTTACAAATGATAAATATTATATCTTTTATTCATTAATTAAATACATTTGGGATAATGAGTGTCGCGGAAATGAGAGTCAAATTTATTATTAAACTTCAAAAATAAAATTTGGAATTATTGTTTTAGATATAAGCCGGCAATAAATTATCATAACTTATAAGCACCAACAAAAAGCAAAACTTAAAGTGTTTTTATATTAATAAGTTACAATACTAGAGTCAGAAAAAATGACAACCTACATAATATTATAGTCGTACATATAATTATTATTAGTGTTTATTATACACACATTGCCAATATAAAACAATATTTTTATAGCTATTGAGAAAAAATAAAAAAAAAATCAGCTTTAAGCTTTGTGCTTATTTGATTACTATACAAAGACCGAATAAGTATGAAATAAATAAAAATATTAGTAAGTAAAATAGTTTTAAAATTAACTAGATAAAGTCTTGACAAAATGACTACTTCAGTATATTAATAGGTAATCTACATAGTGGATTCATTATAGTCTAATGGGGGTATTAGAGTAGAAAATCTATCAGTTATGATCGGAGCTGATACTGGCTTAATAAATAGTGCCCCTCGTTACTAATAATGGCATATGAATAGACAATTTATGATATTGTGCAACACCGTTGAATGAAGTCACTACGCATACCAGCGTTCGATCATCTATTATGAAATCTAGTGACAAACATGTTTGCTATTGATAAGAGGTACGAGTTGCCTATTAAATAAAAATAGAATTAATAAATCAAATTATTAAATTTAGCTCGGCACGTGAATAAGTGGGTAGAACGCAATGCCATATATTGTTGAATAAGTATCTGTTATAATATATTTATTAACAAAGATAGATGGGCTTTGTGAAGAACATAAAGCTCTAAATATTTCTTTGATGTTCTTAACTTAACCAATTGGTTTTCGATATATCGATATATAACCCAAAAATCCTTCTGAATTTTTTTGAAGTGAAAACTTCTTTAGCGGCGTTAAGCACTTTTGTGGGATGGGTAAAAACTGTGAAACTCGCGTCAGGACACGTGGGCTGATCGAAAATTCGTAAGACTCGTAAGACTCGTAAGATCGAAATCGATTCATCGAACATTCGATTGTTTTCTTTCGATTGTCGATATTTTTTCAATAATGACATGGGTGTCATTTTCGAGGTTTCTCGGGGTGCTGATTTCGAAAATGAGGTCCATTTTTAAATTCAAGATGGTGGACATCCGGTTTTTTTTCAATAATGACATGGGTGTCATTTTCGAGGTCTCTCGGGGTGCTGATTGCGAAAATGAGGTCCATTTTCAAATCCAAGATGGCGGACTTCCGGTTTTTTTTCAATAATGACATGGGTGTCATTTTCGAGGTTTTTCGGGGTGCTGATTGCGAAAATGAGGTCCATTTTCAAATCCAAGATAGCCAACATCCGGATATTTTTCAATAATGACATGGGTATCATTTTCGAAGTTTCTCGGGGTGCTGATTCCGAAAATGAGGTCCATTTTTAAATCCAAGATGGCGGATATCCGGTTTTTAATCGATTGTAAGGGTTTCAATTAATTAAAAAAATCGATTCATCCATCGATGGTGACAGCTGATGGCTCGATCGTCTATGTAGTGGTGACACTACTGTGTATTCATAAAATTAGTGTATATAAACTGTTTAAAATATGGAAATTGAACAAAGTGAATCTATTAATGAAAAAAGTGACGAAAAAATAGCGAAAGAAAATGAGTGAGTACTTTATAAATATACTAGTAAATTTTTGTAAATTTTTGTAAATTTTTGCAAACAAGTATAAACAATCCAAATTTCCATATTCATTGTTACTTGAGAGTATGTTATATGCTTCCAGTTAGGTTAGGTTTCATTAATTTTTATTTATTAATTAATGTACTTAAGAGTATGTTATATGACTGGAAAATGCACAACGTTAATAATCAAGTTTTCACTTCTGCCGGCACTCCCGGAGTGCAACCCGTCTTTTTTTTTTTTGGATTTTTGAATAGAGCATGATCTAGACATAAGTAGGTGTAATGAAATCCTGAGTCAAATCTGTAGATTAAATATTTTTAAAAAAATATTATTGAAATAGTCATTGTTATACAGAGGCCGAATCTATAGTTTTTAGAATTTTTGACTGTCTGTTTGTCTGTCATCTCTTACCGAGAAAAATGAATGGATGAAGTTCCGTATGACGATAGTATGTTTTCGGAGTTAACATATTGGATACATATTACAGCGAAAAAATATCTCATCTCTGAGAAATTTATAGGTACTGACAGTTGAAAGGTACCTACCTAACCTTGCTACACTATAACAAACCTTTTTCAAAATTTTTAAGTTATCTATAGCCACGAACGAGGTTGTAACTGTCTTTCACGTAGTATTATTTTGTCAGTTATCGCCACTGGCTTTAAAGTTACATGACAAAAGCAAGCGCTTAAAACGTACCTATTTATATTAAATAGTGTAGATATTTTAAAAATATATCCTTTGTAATATATTTGCACATAAGAAAGAAATTTATAATCTAAAAATTAAAATCTTATACAATTAATTTATAAAAAGATTATTTGACGATATTGCATCTTATGCAGTATGTATGTATGTATATATATTATGTGCGTTAAGAAAAATTAAATATAGGTACTAACTTGACTAGCTCGAGCAACTAGCTTCGCTCGAACGCGTTACCTACATCTATTTTTGCCATATATTTTATCGCTTTTTTTAAACCGACAGACGCCGGTAAACCAACTTTACGCCTAGTTTTTTTCTGACTTCAATTAAAGTTACTTTGATTTCTGTCGTAAACAAATTTTTTCGGAATAAAAAATGACTGTAGGCGGAAAGCACCTGTAGTAAAATTATCCATTATCCTGATTAAATTAATAAAACAATATAAAATTTACCTCTTTACCTATTTATTTTATTAGCATAGATTAAAGAAGAAAAATATGGCTTTTTTTTTCTTTTTATATTTTTTTTTTATTCAGAAATACTTAGCAAACTTCGTACTGTTACCAACTTTAGATATTGTTAATATTTAATAACGAAACATGCAATATTTTAATATATTATTTAATATATCTTATTTTCTTTATTGATATATGATTTATAAATATTAATTATATACGGACTTTGTTTGACCATAGACTAAAAGAAGTCCAAACGAAGAAGAACCAAACGAAGGCGGGAAAAACGAGTGATTCGAGAGGGACTAATTGAGTGCAAAACACAGAAAATATAATATTTTAAAGTTGAATTGTACGAACGTATTAACAAAGTCTTTAATGATAAGTTGTTTGAACTAGTTTGTGTTAAATTTTAATATATTTATACTAAATAACGCTGGCTATTATTGAAGAGGCTTTCACTACCTATTAAGTTTAGTCTTAAAAGCTATAAAAATCTTGTTATACGAATAAACATTGAAATGTTTTTTTTTTTGGATTGGTCAACTAGAACAAGAGGAGGTGAACGTAATGGAGAGATAAAGATACAAAAACATTAATACTACTCTACTCATGAATACCTGAAAGCTTACCGTACAATTATTATTATATCTGTACATTTTTTACAAATGTGGTACTTTTTGTTAAATATCACGATTTATTTTCTAAAATTCGTTGGAAAGAAAAGCACTAATAAAAATTAAACACTAATCTGCTTTACAGTTTTCTTACCATGACATATAAGCACTTAAATCCTTCAATATTTTTTTCTTACGACATTGTAAAAATATGCTACTTATTAATTAAACCTATTATACAATTCAATAACCATTATGAAGTTTCCATAAAAGTATTGATTAGGAATTTTTAAATACGATATTGTATTAAAATGTTATAATGGTCGCTTCCATTATTATAAAGCTGAGTAAGCTCTGTACGTAACTAAAATGACTAACATTTACTATATAAACGGATATTTAATAGTGTATTAAACGTAAAAGTAGGGTCTATTAGATACGAGAAGTTTTTTATCGCATACCAGCTATTAATTACGATTGCACGTATATGAATAAAAAAGAGAAAAACAATATGTCTACAATATAAAAATAAGATATTCTGGCAATCAATCAAGTTTTATTTAAGCAAAATAAAATTTTAATTATACAATACATATATTAATTTATTTGGCAAATACAACAGGTCGCAATTTTATTAAACAGATAATGCTCTACAAGGTTAAACACTGAATAAAACCTAGCGCGAGTAGCAACATCATGTCATATTAAAACAAAAAAAAATAATATTGTCTATCTTTAATAAACAAAAATCTTTAGCTAATTTGATTACTACAATTGATTCCATCTACGTTTAAGGTACTATTCATCTGAATAATGTATATAAATAATTATATAATATTTTTTTAAAAGCTCTCAATTATAATTAATCATTTTTATTTTACAGAAGTTTTTACTTGCTCGAATAAGACTTTACAATGTGCCTACCATTGAAATGTGACTCAACAGAAGAAATATGTAGATATTAATTAAATTTTAAACAGTATTATTATTTAACACCTGAGCAGTGAGCAGTAGGAATCTTATTACTGCTATATATAAGCAACAGTTACCAAATCTATTTTTGAGCCATTACTTAGCTTCGTTTGATGACTACGATAACTGAAATTTGAATATTATCATTAAGAGACTGAAATTTATCATTTATTATATTATACTATGTTGTTTACATGTACATATTCTACAAATTTAAAGTATTATTTATTAATAGGTATTTGTTTTAGTAACTTTATCATTGATATATACTCAAAACAGTATTGAGGTTGATGACAGAGTCATTATTAACAGTGTAAGCGCATTAAAAAAATGAAAGTATATTCACCTGAAAAATAATTCTACTAAGTATTTTAGGATCGCTTGCTTACCACGTTTTACCAGCATGCACTGCACTAGTGCACAATTTCGAGAACTTTAAAAAAATCATAAGGGAAGTTAGGTATGGACTAAATTAAAAACTGATTCAAATTGTTAAAGTCATGATTGCAATAATCACAATCAGTACCGCTTTGATTGCCTGCTGACCTACAGCAACGCCAACATTTCATTTGAAGTCACGAAAAACGTCCTTCAATGACTAAGCATTTCATATTTTTTACATTTTATAAACATTTTCATTTTAAATTAATTTGGCATACCATTTACGATAACAGTATACTGATATTTTAATAATATGTATTTTAGACATAAAGTCATTGTCTGCAAATTCTATCTATTTAATTATAAGCTGAGCTTTATGAGGGCTTGCGTAGTTTTTCTAACGGGTGATAATGTTACAGCGATTTTAATTATTTGGTTTTCTCATAGATGGCATTACTACAATAACATTTTATCCAATGAACACAAAATGTTTATTTAAATGGTTATAAAACTATGTTTTTTACATATAACACATTTAGATATGAAGTTAAATTACTATGTTAAAGCACAAATCTACAGGCGTGATAGTTTTTCAGTAAAGTGTATCACAAAATGCTTAGGTTGTGGGATAGTGTTAGGTCTCGCTTTGCTCGTCCTAATAATATATTTAAAAAATCTCAAAACAAATACCATATATCAGTTACATATTTACATCTAAGCTACTATTTATCGTACTAATTAGAATAACAGCTGGCTAATAGCATTATAAAGTTAATTAAAATTGTTAAATAGTTTGGTAACATTGGTACGAAATATAAGTTCCGTATAAGTACATTAAATCTTCTTCTATACCTTTTGACGACTCGTTTGGCTCAGTTGGTAGTGACCCTACTTTCTGCGCCAGCGATCGCGGGTTCGAGTCCCGCTGGGGGCATTCATTTGCTAATCACGAATGTTTGTACTCCAGTCATGGGTGTTTATATTTATAATATGTATTTATTTAAAATTTATATGTGTAGTATATCAACTATCTGGTATCCGCATCACAAGCGCGTTACGTAGCTTACTGCGGAACTAGATGGCGCTGTTGTAATAATGTCCCAACATATTTATATATTTATTTATTTATCTTCTATAGGTACTTATAATAAAATTCAACCTTAGTCGAATCCTTCCATAATTTTTTTTTCTTGGAAAATCTAAATTCAAAATAGACATTATTATCGATACGCAGGCCCATAAACTATAGATTTTAGATTTTTCTTGTATCTCTGTCTGTCCATCTGCCTCTCTCGAATCACGAGAAACCCACTGGATGGATTTTGATTAAAACTTGGCATGATGATAGTTTGTCCAGGTCAACATATAAGATTTGGGCTGCCAGAAATTGCCAGATTTCTAGGTGGATGAACCCGAGCGATATGCGGGTGAGTTGTATTCAGATTTTAAAATCTTGCGTACGCAGAATGTTGAATCAGCAGTCAGCGAACTCAATGTCACAATGCCATGTAACAATAGTAAAGTCAATAGTAACTTCATCATGTCATTGGAACGTCATACATCATATGAGAAATATGTCTGATACTCTGTAATGGAATCATTTATAGTTATAATTTTTAGCTTATGAGAATAAATCGTAATTGAGGTTAAATTAATACAAGAGTACATATAAATAAAATCGAAGTTTCTGTTTCTAATTTCAAATTAACAACTTTATAAATTTATATGAAAAATGATTTTTTAAATTTTTGTCTGTCTGTCTGTTTGTTCCGGCTAATCTCTGAAACGGCTAGACCGAATTTGACGGGACTTTCACTCGCAGATCGCTAATGTAGTAAGGAGTAACATACGCTACATTTATTTTATTAGAAAATTATAAAAACCGTTTAATTTTTTTAACTTACGCCCAGCGAAGCGGGCCGGCTTTGCTACTCGTAGTATTTACTAAAGTTCTATGTAATTAAAGTAGGTAGTAATGTTTTGTTTTTGATAAGATTATAATTATATTTGATTTTTATATTTGTTTGAATCTTAGGTAGTCACTGTAAAATACAGCGCCTATAACTCGTTAGTTTCACTCAACAAGTTTTAAGGCTTCTTTATCTGTTTGCGGGAGATAAGACTCGAGGGAGGACTTACTCAATTACTCATGCTGTTAAGTGTAATTTTAACAGATGACGGAAGATGGTGACGTATTATTATTATTGTATAAAAAAATCTTAATCCGTAATTAAGACTTTTATTTACAATAAAGGAAATTACAAGTAAACTTAACTATATATTATACAAAGCAAATGTACTCTTAATTATTACTGTACAAGTCGTGTCGAATAGTGGCAAGAATGCTAGCCGCATTTCCCCGCTGAATGGCAATGCCGATTTTGTGGGTGAAAAAAGAGCCGGCTCTCCTGTCACCAGTTCATAAGACGAGATGTTACTTATATGTCTTTTAAGAAGTACTTAACACTTTGAATCCATGAACCAAGGGTCTACAGCAAATATATATAAAAATCAAATTAATTGTATAAAATTAAAAATATAAAATTTATCAAAATTAGTTTCTGTATAAAATATATACGATATTAGATATAACGTTTGGGGGGTTACCCCCACACACCAATAATATTGTGAGCATCAGCATATTTTGTAAACCAATTCTTCAAAAGTCAACATAATTTCAATCTATAAATCGCAATCAAATAATAATCTTTTCTGAATTCAAGAATGCACAAATGGGTTAACTTGCTTGTCAAACATTTTTACATTTACATAATGCTTTGTTTTTTATAAATTAAATTGACAAATCATCGTCTTCTTCAGCCCTTTTTAACGTCCTACTGGTCACAAGCCTCCCTCAGTACGGGGGGAACAAAGTCCACCGCGCTGGCCTAGTGCGTATTGGCGGACTTTACATGTCTTTCGAAAATTTGCTAGGTTTTTCTCAGACATGCAGGTTTCCTCACGATGTTTTAATTCACCGTAAGAAAAGTGGTAATCATGATAGAAAATGATTCGCTCATGAAAATATCGGAGGTGCGAGACCCGGATTTGAACCCGCATCACTCAGTTTTCCAAGCGAGCGTGTTACCGCTGGACTACTACTGCCTTAAACAAGTATTATTTGTATATTCGTTATAAATAAATTAGTTAAAATAAATACCTATTTTACTATATAGAGTAGTATTTGATCTTTATCGTTTTACGTTTATGAAATGTTTGTAATTGTTTTTCTATAATCCTTTTTTTATTTGCCTACCTCCTATTTGGATAGAAAAATAATATTAAGCATTTGTTTGCTCCTTAAGTGAAAAATTTAATAAACTTTTTACTAACGTACATTCTCTTTACATTTTATTGTTTACTTATTACTTAATCTAAAAACTGAAAAATAGTAAACAAAACAACAATTACTCCTGAAATAATAACTATGTACTTTCTTAGGCTTCTGACAATTAAAAATATAATACTTAAAAAATATATAACTAACATAAATATGTGTTGTATTTCAAAATTATTTTATAGAAGTCAATAACGCTGAGCTGATCTTGAATTTTGAAAATTTATTTATATTTTTCTAAGGAACTAAAAACATACTTTCTATACCGAATCTTACGTTGCACTTGTAATATGATACAAGCTACACATTCATAATTCATGCCTGTTCTTAAAAAAATTCTTAAGAACAGGCACATAATGCCTTCTGTATCAAGTCTAGTCTAGTTCATAAAGTCCTCGTCACAGTAGGTAATTTCTTATTCTATTTTGATGAGTTTCCTGGTATATCTTTGAATTTTGAGGTCAAATAGCTATTAATTTATAATATTAACATTCTGAAGCAATTCTACATCCAATACAAAAGGAATTATAAAAAAGATTCATTAACAAAGGAATAAAAAAACTGCTTAAAACAACAACTACAAAGATTTTAGTTATTCAGCATACACAATAATCAATGATAAATGCAAACAAAATAGAAAAACGGCGCAATTTTTCATGTCTATAAGGAAAGAAAAATTTATAGTAAGTATTACGCAGCACTAATCAAACAATGTTGACCCTCTTAAGACAAAGTTCTTACTTTAAACTTTTACAATTCGCTATTTCGCAGATTAATTTATGTATTAATAATAAATATTATTTTTATTTAAAAAGATAATTTTAATATCATTTTATATACTTACTTATATATTATATTTGGAATATGACATGATTAATAGCAGTAGACTGTATGTACGTATATAATAATGTTAAGAAATACGGTTTTGCCTAAATACATCTCCAAATAAACTTAAAAAAACACGTGATTAATAGTTTAAGGTCCCACTTATGTCAGTTAAGTTATGCTTATGTAAGTAAAGAACTGTCACTTTTTCTGAAAATGTGATTAATTCATGAAAATCGCGGATCTCTAAAGAATAATAAATAAGCCTCCCATCACTGGCTCGGAGGCGTTGAACACTATAGAGTATTATATCATCGCAGGTTTCTCTCGTTGTTAAACAAAATTACATTACGTAAATAGATTCACTACATGCGAGTTAGTAATTTGCACTTCCTAGACGGTAGGTATATAAAATTACTTACTGTTATCATTTAAAATTTAAAATATTGTTATATTTTAATATAAATATAACAAATTAGTATAAATGATAACATAAATATCAAATAAATAAGAGAATAATACTAAAAATACATAAAACTAACTTTAAAAATGTTCAATAATATAATATTATTGTCATAGTAATTATGATATATGTCGGTAGGTGCCTTTACATTTTAAAGTTACTTTAATTATAATGTCATCAAGACTTTTAAAATTGTACTTCCAAAAAGGAGGAGGTTATATGTTCCGATGTATGTATTTTTTTTTTTTATGTATGTTCACCGATTTCTCCGTCAACTGTGGGCCGATTTCAAAAATTTTTCTTTTGTTCGGTAGGGTATAGTTCTGAGGGGGTCCCATTATCACAAAATCAGGATCTGATGATGGGATCTCAGGGAAATCCAGGGCAACTTTCAAAATTTATAGGCACCTATTATGTTTTTTATATATTTTCTTAAGCTGTTCAAGCATTTGCGTCTGAAAATCGTCATCTCATGTGATGAGCTGATGATGGAAGGTAGAATTCTTCAAATGTTATGTTTTATCTGTGTTCACCGATTTATGCGTCAATTGTGGGCCGATTTCAAAAATTTATTTTTTGTTTGGTAGGGTATACTTCCAAGATATTCCCATTGTCACCAAGTTAGGATCTGATAATGGGATCCTAGGGAAATCGATGGCACCTCTTAAATTTTATAGGTACTTAGTACATTTTTCATATATTTTCTAAAGTTTTTTAAGGATTTGCATTTGATAATTACCATCTCATGTGGATAAGCTGATGATGGAAGGTACAACTCCTCAACGGCTACGAGTTGAAAGGAAATTCCTTTAAAATTATACATACATATAGATTGATAGTTGTGTTCTTCCAGGCTATTACGTTAATATGATAATAGAAGGTAAATCTCATTAACCTCTAGGAGTTAGGTGGAATAATGGACGTGGTTTATTTAAACTATTTCGTATGGGGAATGTAAACATAAAGATGAGCTCGTAGTTTAGTTACAGCTACAGTAGTCGTAGATCGAGGACACCAACACCCCCCCCCCCCCCCCCCTTTCGGCAGACCCGATAATTACTATTTTCGTCGTTAATGGGTATGCTTGTTGTTTAATATAAAGCTTAAACAGATTTTAAATTAGTGACATATAGTAAGTCACTATAATTAAATCAGCTAAATAAAAGGCACACTAAAAATGTAAAAATAAGTTATTTTTAAAAAAAAAATTAAACCGACTTCAAAAAATCTGCACTAAAAAGAGAAAAATAAAAAGTAGAAAATATTACTTTAAAGAACTATGTTAATTTTGGAGTCGGTGCCAGCCAGGTATTTTGATTATGTTTACAAATTGATAGATTAATCGAATAAGTATACGGTTATTTTTCTTTGGCTGGCACCGACTCCAAAATTAACATAGTTCTTTAAAGTAATATTTTCTACTTTTTATTTTTCTCTTTTTAGTGCAGATTTTTTGAAGTCGGTTTAATTTTTTTTTTAAAAATAACTTATTTTTACATTTTTAGTGTGCCTTTTATTTAGCTGATTTAATTATAGTGACTTACTATATGTCACTAATTTAAAATCTGTTTAAGCTTTATATTAAACAACGAGCATACCCATTAACGACGAAAATAGTAATTATCGGGTCTGCCGAAAGGGGGGGGGGGGGTGTTGGTGTCCAAAGAGTACTCGATCTACGACTACTGTAGCTGTAACTAAACTACGAGCTCATCTTTATGTTTACATTCCCCATACGAAATAGTTTAAATAAACCACGTCCATTATTCCACCTAGCTCCTAGAGGTTAATGAGATTTACCTTCTATTATCATATTAACGTAAAAGCCTGGAAGAACACAACTATCAATCTATATGTATGTATAATTTTAAAGGAATTTCCTTTCAACTCCTAGCCGTTGAGGAGTTGTACCTTCCATCATCAGCTTATCCACATGAGATGGTAATTATCAAATGCAAATCCTTAAAAAACTTTAGAAAATATATGAAAAATGTACTAAGTGCCTATAAAATTTAAGAGGTGCCATCGATTTCCCTAGGATCCCATTATCAGATCCTAACTTGGTGACAATGGGAATATCTTGGAAGTATACCCTACCAAACAAAAAATAAATTTTTGAAATCGGCCACACAGATAAAAAATAACATTTGAAGAATTCTACCTTCCATCATCAGCTCATCACATGAGATGACGATTTTCAGACGCAAATGCTTGAACAGCTTAAGAAAATATAAAAAAAACATAATAGGTGCCTATAAATTTTGAAAGTTGCCCTGGATTTCCCTGAGATCCAATCATCAGATCCTGATTTTGTGATAATGGGACCCCCTCAGAACTATACCCTACCGAACAAAAGAAAAATTTTTGAAATCGGCCCACAGTTGACGGAGAAATCGGTGAACATACATTAAAAAAAAAAATACATACATCGAAACATATAACCTCCTCCTTTTTGGAAGTCGGTTAAAAATGTTCAATAATATAATATTATTGTCATAGTAATTATGATATATGTCGGTAGGTGCCTTTACATTTTAAAGTTACTTTAATTATAATGTCATCAAGACTTTTAAAATTGTAATAATTCCCACATACTTATACTGTTACGTTAATTTAGCCAAAGCAGAAATATTGTATTAAGATCTTTCTCGCTCATAAAATTTTTTAACATACTCTTAACACCATTAATTGCAAACACCTTACGCAAATAAATATATTAAGCCAGAGTGATAACTAGATAAAATTACTTGTATAATATCTATATTATGAAGCTGAAGTTATTCCTTTTATCTATTTGGGTATAATTGTTTGTCGTAAGATAGGTAATATTACTTTAGAATAAACTAATTAATGGTACTGAAATACTCACGTAAGTGCCAACCACACTTTGGCAGTGTGCAGGGCTTTTAAATATATGTAAATTCTTAAAGATTATGTATTACGTAATACGTATACATTATATGTACGTCAATATATGGTATTTATTATGTGTATATTATTTATTTAATATTTTGTTTCTGGTAGTAGGTAACTGTACAAAATTGCGATAATAATTTACCTCCCGTCGATCGATCTGCACAATCTTCACCTATGGCAATATACGGTAAACGTATTTCAATTTACCCCATCTAAGACTTAAGATTTAAGCGCAACATGCAATTACAAGTAACGTTATCGCATCTATCGAATTAACGCGTCGGTCACTGTCTATCTCTTGGTGCTAGAACCTGCATATAACGACCGTGTCAAGGGGTCATCGACTGGCTCCCAATCTCTATGACATCAGCTTACCAGCTATTACAAAATACTTACACTGGGTTACGTAACACTTAAGATTTTAGTATAACAGTATAAATATGTACTTACAGTTTTAACTTCATAGTAGGTAAAAAAAAAGTGCGTGCGTACAAAGTATACATGTCAGAAGTGAAACTTCCTTATTTATAAATTGAACTCACTGTATAAATACTAATGATATTGTAATTTCTAATCTAAAGCTTTAGATTTTCAAGACTTAAAACTCCAAGGTTGTGTTAAACGTTTAACGCAACCTTGTTGGAAGTCGCATAAGAAGTTTCACTTCAATAACTAGATTTTTTTTTAATATTGATCTACGTAGACCATTACATTGTTTTTTCTTACCTGCCTACTTAATGTAGCAAATATACTAAATATCATATGGGAGTCGGGACCACACCTCTCCACACCTACATGTAGTGGTAGTCCATCTGTACCACGCTTCATTGGGTGATTCATTCATTGGACTAAGACTGTTATTAAAGGATTTTTAAAATGTCTGCTTTTTAGGCAATATTGTAAGGTACTGAAAAACCCTCGTTAATCGAGTACGACTAGCGCTTTGCCGAGTTTTATTTTATATTTTGAAAAAATATAAATCACGCCAATATTCATATTTTTTTTCTACGTTTGTTGAACTATTTAAAAAATACAGTTAAGTAATTTTGAAAATAAATAATTTAAAAAGTACGTTTGTATTTTATTATTGAAACCGTCCACTTTATAATGGCAATGGAACTTTTAAAGTATAATATTCTAAATGTAATTTAAACATTTATACATGTTCGCGTTTTCATAAATTATTTATGATTATAAAAAAATGTATAAGTTTTTATTTTCTATGAAAACAGCTATACCACTATTTACCTAGCGCCTGCTTGTCTCCATTGAAAATGCACCTGCCTTCACGTTGCACGTAAGACCAGTTCTTGTCTAGTTATTTTTATGATAATATGTATACCTTGTTAACGGATGACTTAAAAGCTTGCATGTGATTATTGTATCCAATTTAAAATGTTTAATTTTGAATTTCATTCTTATTTTTTAAAGGATGTTAAAACTTAACCTCAGAACATTATTTGTAGGTAGTTAAATTATGTAATCTAGAAATATGTTATAGAATTTTAGAAACCTCCGAACTTGATGTCACTTCACATATTTAAATTTTCATTCAAAATAAATGTGATGTCTAAAAATTAACAGCAATCATTAATATAAGTAAGAGAATGCCAGTGTCCCAGCCTTAAGGCATTTTAGTTACAAGCAACATAATCATAGAACTTAAAAAGTAATCAATCCATTCTCTTTGGCAACGTTTACAAATTGTGTCTTCAATGACTTGTAAAATCTTAAAGCTCTCGCCCAACATAAATTGTGAAACTTTTTTAACGATGTCCGAGTAACCATAACGTTCATTTGCTTCAAAACTATTTAGTATAAGTATTTTAACGAAGAGTCCAATTACTTTGAAGATCATGTTAGTTTATGTACATTTAACATTTTATTACCAAAGATAAAAATCATCCTAACATGTGTTTACGTTAATTTAACACGTTTTGTCTATACGTAGATACTCGTAAGCAGTAGGTATAAAATAAAGTCGCTTTTCGCCGTCTGTGATGCTTATATAATGGATTTTAAGGCGGTGTTCATCAATAGACGAAGTGATTCAAGAGTTTTTTAGTAGAAAAAATCCGAGAAAATATGGAATGAGGCTGAGTCGCGTTATAAATAACAGCAGTAGATGACTTTTATTTAAAATAAATTGCATCTACTGCATATTCGAAAAAATCCTTTGTCGATGGATCATAGAAATCAAGTATAGTCATTGGTACATACTCTCATGTATTACAATATTCAGCTAAATGTTGGTAATCTCGGTGATTCCAAGCATATGTAACTTTATTGGATATTGCTACATGTAGTCTTCTGAAGTAATATCTTATATTATTAGCGACACTTTCGTATAACCACGTATGAACCTACTCGGAGCAAGCACACTTCGGTGTGAGATGCGGCGAGTTACAATACGTTTTTAAATCCGAATCGTACCTATATAAAACCGTGATTATCCAGTGCGCGCCGAGTAGTTAAAATCCGCATGTTGTGCAATTCGTACCACAAGTTTCAATCAACATAGCCAGGGATTACGGAGCCAAGCTCCGCATTAGCCTTAAATAAAATAAATAAATAAGCTCGTGAAGGCCTTTTATGCTTTTAAGGGGCATTTTTAAAAAAACTCAAATACCTATGTATTTTCTTATTTTATATATTTTAAAGCAAATTTTTACCAATTAAGTTTATTTCACATTAAAAATGACAAGCTTTCATAATTTATTTCACCCCTTTAGAGACGGTATTTACAAAAATATTCCTTAGTTTAGGATCTTTATATATAATATTCCTTAGTTTAGGATCTTTATATATATAATTCATCAACTACCATAATTTATTTAACCGTTTATTTCCGGCTTATAACCGATTCTGCATTATTGAATCAATCAGGAAATCAGTACGCGCTTTAATGTAATGCTATAGTTGACAGATTTTGAGGAAAAAAACGCACGAAAAATTTTTGTAGTACGCTAAGACTTAGGTAAATAAGTATTTGTGTCTCATACAGTTATAGCAATCTGTATTTTCGTTGGTTTCCTCATTGATAAAAATTGAAATTATACGATGAGGTAATCCGTCGTAAATAAATCGTATTAGGCACGCTTATTGTATAAACAATTGTATTACTGTATACCATAAAATTACGCAGATTTTTTTTTCTGCGTAATTATAGATACTATGTTTTAAAGTATTATATAGCTATTTATACGAATTGTAACATTATTCCCAACTAAATGTGATTTTAATACGAGCAATTGTCTTACACATAATAAGTAATTCGTAACTAGTAAAAAGGAACTCTGATATTTTTATGTGCGAATTGTCGAACAAACACTTGTAGAACGGTATAGGAAAATATCGTTAGGACAACTGCATGTCTGAGATAACCTAGCAAGTTTTCGCATGTGCAGTCCGCCAACCCCAAAGTCATTTGACCAGCGTGGTGGACTTTGGCCTGATCCCTCTCATATTGAAGGGAGGTCCGTGCCCAGAAGTGGGACGTTAAAAAGGGCTGAATACAAGCATTGTGTAGTGTAAGCTTATCTGCTTAGTCCCAATGGTTTTTCGTACGTTATGTTACTAATAAACATTTCGGGTAAAAAGCTCGAGAATGAAAGCTGGGCCATATTTAAAAGTTAAAACCCATTTCCTAGCCTTATTTTTCCCCTACCAAAAATCCTAATAATATTGATGAACTTTATCTATTATGACATACGAAGTCTTAAACCGCTCAGCAAAAAATGGTGAGGGTCATCTCAAAGTTCTTTGAATGAGGTGTGGTGACTATTTTTTTTATTTAAGTTATTCAAACTTGAATAAAAAAATAGTTACCAAATATAATTGGGGCCAGTTTAGTTTATCATTCAAACTAAATCGAAACGAAATTGTACTGAAAATGAAGTTCACTAACAACCATTATGATAATCCTAATCCTAATTGTTGGACACAATGAACTAAAGCGGCTAAATTTGATAAAGATTAAAAAAAACAAGATCGAAGAACGGTCGCAAAAAATGAACAAGGAAAACAATAATAAAATAAAAACCGTATTTAGTAAAGAATGTTCTTTAAAATTATAATTATAATTAATACACAAATACTTATTTAATAGGTGTGTCACAAAGTGTAAAGGTGCAATTGTACAAAAATACTAAAAATATACATACGCTAATTAAATAAGAAACAATTAAAAGTTGTCCTTGATAAGTTGAATAATACCACTTATCTCGAACTATTATGAATGTCCACAACATTACTTGTCAATTTATATGTAAGTACATTTAATTATGTATTAAAAATATCTGTTATTTATCGCACATCCAGAAACCGTAACTATGCTAAATATAGTCGTTTTATATTATTCACACTCTATTTCACTTTCGTTTCACCTTGATTTTTATGGGACAACTTATTTTTTAATTTTATAATCTTAACTATAAAATTTATGTACTTAAAACACAGTCTACAAAAGTAGGTAATATGCACCTGAAACGAATTAAATATTCGATTTTATTGCGCTTTTAGCTTGAAATACAAATATTTCGTATCTTCTGATATTGTTGTACTTCTTCATCTAACGAAGTATCCAAAAGAACTTTTCTGGCTTAAAGTAACTAGAAAATATGTAATAAGTAACTTGATCGTCATATCTTTCTTCCGCCCATTGCAAACACTGGTTAGATTGTACATAACATATCCAAACATCTAAGCCACTTCATTTCTCTCACTTTTAATATTATATATTTCAAATCAGCTCATGGGCTAAAGCTTATGTTTATTAGTACGTTGGTATGACTTCCTAGTAGTACGAATAATGTAGATTTAAACAAAACACTCTATATTTTTTACAAAACAAGTTATTTTAATGTAATCGTTCAGTCGACTCGTCCACTATAACTCATTATTTTTAAGAATGAATAAGTAAATACATAGATAGATAATATATAAATGATGAGATGAGTTTGGGCGTTTTATTGTTTGTACTTTTCATTATATCCCACCGTATAATTTTTACGCTTTTTAGGTAAAATATTTTACTTGTCTGTAGAAAGTTACAAATTTTAGGAAGTAATTTTTATGCTTTTAAAATGTATACACAACCTATTATTACAATTCAAATAACAAAACCTAGTGTATATTTTACATAATCTAGACATCATGCCTAGTATCAAAAGATGCCGAAGATATACATAAAGCTTAGATAATCTTAGTTGTCGAAATATCATTTGCATGTGTGTCGCTGAGCATCAACAGACTGGGCTGTGCCTACCGCTGTGTAGGCAGATTTGTCTCACAATCGCACAGCAAGCTTCCATATTTATTTTGCCAGTGTCAAGTGACTTACCGGTTTCACACACGAGTGGGCCGCCACTGGTTCGTACTCGTATGTTAATTTGAATAGAATATATTGCCGTCACGCTAAAATCAAGTCCTAACTTTTGCAAATATCTTTTAGACTTTTAATTTTAATGCGCTATTTAAATCTATTTCTACATATTATAATATATTAGAAATAACTAGTATGATATTATTACAATAACAAATTTGAATTCACTTACATATATTTTATGGCCTGGGCGGTGGCAGGTAAAGACAAGAATAAATAGTGTCTTAAAGTAAGATACGGTCCAACCTTGAGACGAAGTGGTTGGTTCCGGGTTTGGTCTTGTACCCGCGACCGGTCGCTACGTCTCCGAGGCTCCGCTGCGAATTCAGCTGCACTTACGAGTATAAAATAGTGTGCACATAAACAGTGCTATTTTTATTTCTTTTTATGTATATGAAAAATGTTTTTTTTTTTAATAAATTGGTTGTTTTGTATGAAAAAGTAGCGTAGGATAGATATTACTCTAAATACTTATAAATATTAGCGGTAGGTACCAGAAAAGAAAGTGAATTATTGTTTCACACAAGATTATTATAAGTATCGTAAAAGAATCGAAGTTGAATCATATTTAAATAGCCATTATTATCACTAGAGCCGAATCACTAGACGCTGAACAGATTTTGAATTTTGGTATGATGATATCTGGTTATCCGGGTCAACATATAGATACATTTTACGAGAAAATGTCTAATGTCTAAGAAATCTATATCAACCTTAAAATCTATTTATAATTTAAAGAAAAACTTGTTTTATAAAATTCCTGGCTACCTAAAAATATTCGAAAACGAGTGATCGGCAATATCCTTGCAAATATTTTAACAGGTTTGTGTAACACTTCGTCGTCCGCTGTGACTTCCAACAAAACGAATCTTACATTATTATTGGTGCAGTGGTCGACGCTTTCATAAAAAATAACAAGTTTATCCTTATATTTATAGCTATATCAGAAAATAACTTATGATGGTCATATTGTCAGTTGGTTTTTCGTAATATGTAATTTTAATAACATTTGCAGCTGAATTTGTTTATGTTTATTTTTTTAGTTTTTTTAAAGATCACTTAAGGTAAAGTAAAAGGAAAACAAAAGGCACCATGACACGAAATATAAGAGAATTTCATTTTAAAACATACGTAAGTATACTAATATATTGTTTCTACGTCATAATATGTTTTAGATTAGTGTAGTGCATTCTCAAAGAAGCCTTAACCTATTTTAATATATCGAATCGATCGAATATTCGACATTATAAATGAAACTATCTTTTCAGATTTTGTCGCGGATTTATTTTTATTTTTGGTTCGTCGGAAACGAAAAATCTAAATAAATCCACGACAAAATCCGAAAAAATATGTTCATCTATTTTAATAAAATTATATATAATTTATATAATAACATAGAAACTACTTTACGTCGTTTTTGCACAATCTATTCTTACGTTCTTAGTGAGTTTTCCAGCTGGTCTTAAAACAAATAGTACGGTTAGGATGCGATAATATGAAGACCTTAAAGCTGAAGAGACATTATATTATTTATTATTTTTCATTATTTTCTCTCTGAAGTTGTGTTATTGAATATGCCATCTTCTTGAGGATTATACTCGTATATACATTTTTAATCTACATATAAGAACCTGGAAGATAAGCAAAAAAATTACTACAAACTATTTTATATTGAGAATACTAGTGACTGCGATTCAGTCTAATAAAATTTTTAACTGGTATAAAATTTCATTAATCTATTAATCATAAATTATTAGAACAGTTAAAAATATTTATGAATATACCTACAAACTATTTAAAGCTAAACATTCCTAGTCTTTTGAAGTTATAAATTAATTATGTATTATTTTTATACCTGCTATTTATAAAATAAATAATTGTTATTGACAACTGTTTATTTTATAAATGGGGTTGCGTTTTATTTTTTCATATTTATGCTCGAGTTTTAATTAAGTATTTTAAGAAATATAATTTATAAAAAAAAAATATTTTCTACGTGCACATAAAAGTGATAATATATGTATAATTATTATCGGACCATATCATTAAAAACAAAAATCATAACAAACTTATTACAATCACGTGATAATATGTTTAAGTAATTCTGACATTAAATTAAACAGCATTTAGTTACTTATTAACTTTCATGAAAAGATTAAATTAACAAAAAAGAAGATTATGTACCAATGTGGAAAAGTTCTGAATCCATTGTAATATTTAAAAATAAAAGTTCAGATTGTTTCTAAAATAATTTATTATGTTTTGGCAACATAATATTATAATGGGTTAAATAATAAATAAGGCATTCACGTGGTTTTGATGCTACTACATATTAATAAATCACAATAAGTTAATGTACAATATCATTGTTTAAGCAGAAAGCGTTGATTGAGATTTACACACTACCATTTACTTCAATATTCTTTGGAATTATGTGAACGTATACTCCTTATGTTACATTTATACTTGACTGAGATTATGGTACATCACCTAACTCATCATTATTCCTATTATCTGTATCAGATTTGGGACTAGCATCTTCTACTTCAGTCTCGCCTTTGTTCACCTGTACACTATCACTCACAGGCTCATTAGTATCACAAACAACATTGCTTGTCTCAGGTACATTATGCGCATTTATATTAGGTATATTAATGGTTATTACTTCATTTTCACTCTCTTTTAATGATTCCGGCACTTTATTTACTTCCAACGGCCTGAATATTTCCTGAAGTGACGATACTTTCTTTTCCGTAGGGATGACTCTATTAAGATAAACTAAAATATCTGACAAGGAAACGATTCCTATAAGCTTATCTTCTTTATTTAGTAATAATAGTCGATGACTTTCAGTTCTAACTATAATTTCTAAGGCCTCGTATAAGGTAATACTTGATGAACATTTTTGCAACTTCTCTTCCCAGTCTTTCTTTTTGTTTCGTACTTCACCTATTGTTAGCGATAAATTTAAATATAACTTCTCACTAACTAAATTCAATACTTCATATTTAGCATAAACGTTTACCAGAACACCATTTTCATCCAAAATGGGTAAAGCTGAAATATCTTTATCTAATAATAACCGAAAAGCTTCCTTAATAGTCGTATTATCTGTGACAGATAATATATCTTCGTACGTACCAATATTCAAATCCAATAGCTTTTTATGAAAAAATGTTAACTCTGGAAACTCATTAAGATATACAAACAAGAATCGTAAGATTCGCTTATGAGATAGTATATACAATACATCTCCATTCATAGGATCAATCATTAAAAGGCGATGAACTCTGTTTTTGTTTAGTAAATTAATAGCCTCATGTAGTGATTGATCGGGACCGACATAGCATAAAGGCTTACGTGTTGGCCTCAGAATTTTTTTCCAGCTATGGAGAGTATGTTTCTCTAACTCATCCATCGATGAATTGTCATTTTCAAGATGTAGGAGAATTCTAATAAAATCAGTCACAGTAATCATTCCTACTAATAATTTTTTATGAGCGTCCCATAAGGGGGCAGATCGAATACCATGCGAGACTAAAGTTGGAAAGGTTTTCCTAACTGGAAATTGAGTGTCGAATATAATGACTTTTGCTGATTTGGGTAGGATTTCGTAACATTTATGATACTTAAAAAAATTCAAAAGAAGTCTCGTTTTGTCTCTACCACCTAACGATATTTGCACAATAGATAAGTATGGATCATATTTAGGGAGACCTCTAACCTCTCTAAATAACTGCTTGGCTTGTACTGGGTCTAATGATGCGTAAGAATTTTTATGATAAGTTGGCGAAGTGGTTCCAATTGACGATCTTCGAGCGGGTTTGCTGCTCTTTTTCTTCGTTGTGCTAGCAGTAGTTTGTTCTGCCTGTGTCTGTGGTTTACTTTTAAATATGTGCATCACTTTATCAAAAGCACTAGATTTTTTCGTACCAGGAACCCCTGTCACGGTATAATAATAGTTCTTATGGGAATCTTTCGATTCTGAGATGTTTTGATCGTCTTTGGAAACATCTGACACTTCAACTGATTTTGATGTACCACCTAAAGCACCTTTAACATTTTCTAAAAGTGATTGATGTTTCTTAGAATCACTTTTTCGTCGTATGCGAAATATATCGAATATAGAATTACGAGGACTAGATGATGTACCATGAAAAGTCTCATATTCTTTTTTATTGCTGCGTTCCCTCTCGGCACTTGATGGCCTAGATGTGTCAGCTCTCTCTTTAAAAATAGACCTAACATGGGGCCGCTGTGATTCAACACCACGTGTTCCAAAATGTATTGTATGCACATTACTTTGAGGTAAATTTTTAGATGGAATATTTTGATCATCTGAGCTTGTTAATGTAGTGACAACGAATTTTTTTCTTTGACCCACAACTGTCTGACTCTCACTAGGTCCTTCTAATGGGCTCTTTTTCTTCTTATTTCTATGTTTTGATTTTCCATGTTTGCTTATTGAGTCTGATGATGCAGTTTCATTTTCTAATATAGGATCCATATTTTATAAAGTTATTTAGTTCTTTAAATGTACCATAATCCGGAAAAAAAAGCGGCGATATCTGTAAAAAAGAAAATTTCTTTATTATAAATACAGTTTTATTACGTCATATGTAGCTTTAAATTCTATATAGCTTAACATATTAGGTAGAATTAATATTGAACTAAAATTAGAACTATTTTTCAAGGTTATGTGGTTGCTAAGCAACATTATGAAGTTTACTGCGTCAATTTAATGCACCATTCCTAAATTTAATTTTACATTATCTCACGAAACAAAGCTAGACTACAATTGCAATAAAAGAATATGTCCAGTACATAACTAAACTGAAAAATTACGTTGAAATTCTTGGAAAATAACAAAATCTATGCATCACATGTCATAACCGGTTTACTAATCGATACTGAAGAGAGGACGGCGAGTCAAACACTCCACTATTACGTAAACACTACTCATACCTGTTTCCAAATGATACGATATATCCAAAGTCGCCAAAGCCATGTTCTATGTCTTTACAAATGGTGGAAAATCAAAGTAAAATAAGAGTTATTTTATTAACATCGCGAGTATTTCATGGCGACTGTGAATGAAACGCCATGTTGTTATTTAGCGGGAGAGCAGTGACACCATCTGGTGGTGGGTGGCGAAAAATGGGGAAAGTGTATGCATTGGCGGGGAAAACCTTCGGTACAGTACCGTGATCCCGAAAACGAAACAGAGATGTCATGACTAATCTTCACATTTTCTACAAAATATTTGTTTAAAGTCAAAAATTTTTGAAAGACATAAAAATCTTATGCGACAATAATTTAAATCCAAATACCATTAACTCATTATTAAATTTGCATATTAAAAATTAAAATGTAATAATAAACTTTTCTTTTTAACGAAATTAAAATTATTCTTATAAAACTATTAAATTCATGGAAAATATAATATATTAAAATCCATATGGCCAATATTATAAAAGTAGAATGCGAAGTATGCACTACGCATGCGTTAAATCAATGACGTATTCTTTCGTCATAAATCCATGACGTACCTACTCGTACAAATGCGGGGGCGAAACAATGACGTATTAGGATGGGGATGAGGTGCTCGCAATCAATATTTTCCCGATGTTAACAGTATTCGCTCCAGTGACGCTCAATTAATGACAACACAGGAGAACCGGCCTTTTAATCAATTACGGGTCGGTTGATCACGTGTTAGATCTACTTGGGTCTTGGACTATGCAATATTGAATACACAGGTCACCCGCTTCAGGGTTAATAAGTTGTGACATTCTCATATTCAAGTGTAACAAATTATTGACCTGTGATATATCAATGAATTTTAATTTATTCTCCCACGGTATTGTTTAATGTATACTATTATTATATTATATTACATATATTATAATTTATTAAATATCATAATCAAAGTGACTAATAAGCTATATATATGTATTTATACATCCGCCAGATGCATACAACTACAATTGAATCCTTTTTATAAATACTTACATATTGCGTTATGCGTATTTATACTACTTTTAATAAAACTATTGATATTTTATATATTTCTTATTGAAGTCATTATTTTGTATGATTTTTTATATGATAAGTAGTATTAAAATGTTAAAATTGATTAAATACGAATATATAGTGGTCCTACTTACGTCGTGCTGACTATTTTTCTTTTAACGTGATATTAAAAAACTATAAACTGATAAAAGTAGATAGTAGTGTACAATAAATTACTTAAAGCGAATGAACACAGTTCTTATTTTTTAATCACAATTAATAAGCACTTAATCCTGACATCTCATTGGTAAACAACTCTTACTTTAGGAGCCACTTATCTATGAAGCATTTGACGATAAGATAAAATTCATATTGTGTCGTTGAAACATACTTAAGAAAAAGTATTTTAAGTGGATGGATCAACTAGAAATTGATAAATGGTTATTAATATAAATATAAATATTTGAAAATCCGGCACTAACTTAATGCCTTGAATTGCCAGAGAAAGTACAAAGATAAACCCTTTGTAATAATTATTTACTACCGGATGTTTTGATTTATTAGTAATTTATTTTAAACTTAGTAATAATGGTGTCTACACAAGAACATTATTATTAGTATACTAACTATTTTGTCTACGATTTAGCATTCTCATATCTTCTTAGGTGAACTAGTGAACGCGGCCCCTTATTTCTATGGGTATAATCATTAATCGAATAGTCATGCCTTAAGGTAGCCTAAAATGAGTAATACCTATAATACGTAGAATCTACAAAACATATCATAATTTCGTTTTCAATAATCGCATTGATTCTGTCAAATTGTTTTGTTTTAAGCTCTTAAAACTGTATACCTAGAACTTAATAATAATGGAAAATCGTGATACACCTATAAATAGTTTCTACTCTTCTTTGTTCAGTAAAATTATTCAAAATGTGTTCAATATATTATGAACTCGACCCTGCTTCTAATTAACTGTATTTATCTGTAGAAACATCAGTGTCTGGTTATTTATACAATAAACACCAACTGAAACAAGTTTGTCTTTCTAGGTACCTACCAATACACGAATTTTGTAGTGGTGAATGTTATGATAAAAAATAGGTAAGTACCTATTTAAATCATATTCTGTTGTTTCTTTGGTTAAAATTATATTATCTTTGAGTTCCATTGTTATACGCCAAACACTGAACAGAGATATTGATTATATATGCAATCACTACATGCAATCAATATTCAATTATTCTTATGTTAGCGAAATTTCAAGGTTAACGATGTTCAGCCTACTGCCTATATTATGAATCAAATAAAATGTTTGTCGAAGAAAAATGCAAATTAAAAAAAATGCTTTTAAAAATAGTTTATGAAAACACGTCGCATAAATAAAAAGAAACAACGGTTAAGTACTACTTGCTTATACTCTGTCGAATGTAATCATTAAACATAACCTCAAAATTGTATCAACTAACTGTGGTTGCATCTACTTACAATAAGATATCGCTCTAAACCCCTTTCGCACCGACTATTTGTGAACACTTCACGCACACATGCACTGAATATGTGCATAATGCACCCGTCCTAGCAATAGACTCGCGTGCGATAGTATTTACTGTCACCAGTCACAGGTAATTTCACTGAGCCAACGCGCGGTTATTGTATAACACCCGGGATAGCCATAGATGAAAGCACTGCTTTGTTAGTCGGGACCGCCATTCCCAATTAGTACAATTTACAAACACACCTAATGTTCAGACATGCGCTGACGGCATCGAAACAAGTCGCGTTCACGTAATAATTCTCTCGCGAGCCGCTGATGCCGCTGCGTTCGCGCTCAAATATGAGGCGCACGCGCACATCGATACCTCCCTATACATCACACGTCCAGGCACGCATACTCGTGTAGTAGGTGCGTATCAAATATAGATGACGCGGTACGCCGATTTGACTGTACACAAGCGTGATATCGTTTATCAAAGTAATCCTACACAAATTTCTCATTATAAGTGATTTTATATTCCGTTATATGTCTGTTATTAGCGTAATTTATCTTTTATTACATAATATGAGATATACAATTATGTTTATCTTAATTGTCTGTACTTTAATGTATCAGCAGGTGTACGTTTAATTTTTCTTGAATTAAATTAAGATAATTAAGATAGTAAATAATAAATATGTTGGGACATTATTATACACAGCGCCATCTGGTTCCGTGGTAAGCTACGATGTTTGTGTTACGGATACCAGATAGTTACACTTCACATATATAACATACAATTATAAACAACATACAATTATAATCAATACATACATATTATAAACACCCATGACTGAAGTTCGAACAGAAAATAGGGTCACTACAAACTGAGCCAAACGTGTCGTCAATATATGCATAGGTACATAATAGGTACATACCTACTTAAGATACTACTAATACCTACGTGTAAACCTTACATTAAGTAAAGACGATAACAGACGAAACTAACTATGAATAAGAAGATAAAGGTTTCAAAAATATTTTAAAAACCTGCGTAAAAGTGAACAAGCTAAATAGAACAGAGCAAGTTGATGAAGGAACATAGGATTGCGCAGTCATACGTCCGTATGTGGCAGCATACGCATACTGTAAAATATGGTCAATGTATATTGTACTTATTCATGTATTTATGTCTCCGACTGCATAATACTATTCCTTCGTCAACTTGGTCTCTTTTTTTAGTTCGCTTTTTAAGCAATCCGTCTTTTATTCTTACAAATAATATTTTCTTTGTTTACAGCTTTCTAGTTTTAATCAGTTAAAGATTAAATTTTTATTTAACAATATCTTATCGTAATGATACATAAAACAAGAAATATAGACATCCGGAAGAAAACTAAACTAACCGATGCATTACAGTTTAGCCTGAGGCAGAAGTGGCGATGGGCTGGACAGTGGACATGTAGCAAGATACAAGGACAATAGGTGGATTCTTCTAACAACCAAATGGCTTGGTCTGCTAGGCAAAAGAAGCGTGGGAAGACAAAGGAAAAGGTGGACCGATGACATCATAGAGACAGCAGGAAGGAATTGGATCAATATAGCCACAAATAAATGTAAATGGAAACATTTAGGGATCATGCTATACTTGTATAATAAAACAACCTGGATGACCGAGATTTTTAAGAAAAATGTTATTATTATTCGCCAATAGATGTCGGGAAGAATCATATTTTTCTGTTTAAGTAGCAATATTGGGCTACCTAAACGCCACCTTTCTGTTATTTTCTTTCAATAAAAAAAATAAGTTTATGTTTAATTTGATTATCGATAAAGTTGATTATCGAATAAAACAACATTTTCTGAAAATGAATCCTAGCTAGATCGATTTATCGCCCCCGAAATCTCCTGTGTACTAAATTTTATGAAAATCTTTGGAGCCGTTTCCGATTTGCTCGGTATTTTTTTTGATAAATTGTGTTTTTAGAAATTATATTTAAATACGAATTACATTTAAGTTGTGTTATTTTTATAATTTATTCATATTAAATTCATTTTTTTAAAGATACATTTTTCATTTTTAAAGATACAGGTACTTTATGACACTCGCGTTTAATTAAGACAAATTGAATGACCTTACCCAATCCTGGCCTGCGCCTACTCTTGCAGGGGGAATAACCCTCTGAGATGCCTGGCCTGCGCCTACTCTTGCAGGGGGGAAACCCTCTGAGATGCCTGGCGTAGGCCTACTCTTGCAGGGGGGGAAGACCCCTGAGATGCCTGGCGTAGGCCTACTCTTGCAGGGGGAAATGCGCGAGTGGTACCGGAGCAATCCGGCGCGGACCAACAGCCAGGGGGGGGGGGGGTTTAGTGAGGGAGCGCGGTGTCTCTGGCCGTTAGACCCACGGTTGGAGGCACTGCGCGGGCCGTGCTGTCGGGGCTAGCTCGATGGTGCGGCGGCTGGAGCGGGGCCACTTCGGTGGTCCTGCGTCTGGTGAGGGGTTTGGCACGTTGGGGGGGGTGCGCTCCTCCTCCCTTCGGTGCCATGGGGGGTGTTAGGTTTTTGGGGGGGTACCCACTTCGGTGGGGAGTAGGGGTGGGGCCGCGGGGACGGGAAGAATTCACAGTTCTGACCGCCCTCCGCGGCCCCAGCGGGGCCGTCACCGCTCGATGACGGACGTGGCGGGGCGGCAGGGGAAGGGGAGTGTCGGCGTTGTCGCATCCTCTTCTCCTGCTGCCGTTTGTGACGGGCCTTCGGGCAATCTGGCGGGCCTTCGGGCATTTTTGGTGGACCTTCGGGCGACCCAATTTGGGTGGGCGGTTTTGGGTGTATGCGTATAGTTTTATATACGCATACACCCCTTTCTTATTGCAGGGTGCCCACTTCGGTGGGCGGTGTTTCGGGCGTGTGGGGCTGCTCCGGGTACTTCTCTGTTTTCAGAGTGGACTTGGGAGCAGCCTCACGTTTGGGAGGTAGGTGCCCTAGGGGGTCTACATGGAGTAGGGTTCCTAGGGTACCGTTATTTCGGTGGTGCCCCTTTTTGGGCTTTCGTGGTCTCAGGCTGCTCTGGGGCACTTCTCTGGCCTGTGGATGGTCGGGGTGGACTTCGGAGCAGTCCATGGTTGTTGTAATTCTTCCCATAATGGGGCTGCCCTTTTTAGGGCGGCCTCATGGTGGTGGCTTCGGCCAACCGTCGGGGCGTCGCGGTAATTGATCTTATGAAACATCACAATTGTTTAACCGGTTAAGTAATTATGAGGAATATAGCACCATGCATACATACATGACAAAAACATTACCATCCTTTAAGCTTCGCCACAGTCGGTTAAAAAGCAAATATAAACCAGGTCGTAATAAGTGAATGGTCCTAATTCACTTTAGCTTAGCTTTATTCGGAAATCGCACTTCACAATTTGACAATCTGAGCAGTGAAGTTCAGCAGCGTATAAAACACATCTACTGAATCTGATGTAACCGTCTATCTACAAAAAGATTTTCTAAAGTAAATTATTTCTTATAATTATAAAACAACAAACAATTATATACCTTGAACAACCATTTAACCTTTTGATTGTTAATAAATCAGTACCCAGTAAATAATTCTGGTAGTAACTTAAAGTTATATAATATATGATCATTTTATGTTATCCAATAAACAATCTCTTAAATTTACTTTATTACAAGTATTATAAGTAATTATGAAAGTATATATTTTCTTCTTCTTATAACATATTTTCATTCTTATTTAGACTTTGAATGTATAATCACATATGTAGTAATTTAATATGAGTCAAATAATGCAGTATGACAAGGACTTACGTCCTACATATTGTCATTAATATATTAACTAATAAAATACTATTATTTATTTGCATGTATCTGTATCAGGTATCTGTTGCTAGCGTTATTTTTTCGAATGGGTTAATACAATAATAAATAATAAATTCTGATGATGCCAATATTTGACATAGTCTAGAAGGATACAAGAACGCTGGCTTCCTATACACCAATCACGAAAATAGCAGACAAAAAGGAGACGAGCTGTTATTGCCTAGACAAGACTAAAGCCTTCAAGTCATTACTGCTGCAAAACAACTCACTTACTCCTTAATTTAATTTTCTAACAATTAATATTTTGTTTTCCAATAACATAAAATCAGACACCACCCTCAGACTTCTCCTATGGGCTCCTAAAGCCCAACTTCTGACAGATACTTAACATATTAACAAAAGTATTGGTCTATTTTAATGCTAATAAAGTTCAATAGAAATATTGTGCTTTAGTTCCTTATGATTTTAACCGCAGAGAAGCTTATCCTCATTCCACAAGCTTCATCAAAATACGGCCTTAATTTAATTTTATATATTAGAAACGGTTTTCAAAATCAAAAATACGGAATTGCTTTTCAACAATCATGATATCTTGGTAAGTCATTTGAATCTACTAAAAGTTTTTTGTAAATCGTAAAGCTCGGAAATTCTGTGACCATTCAGCTCACTGTATGAGTATGCATTAATATATTCTATACTATTTCTTTCATTAATTCTTCCAAATCTTATCATTTGTGATTTTGAGTACAACATTTAAAAATGTACATGTAAATAATTATGTTGCCTGATGTTACAAAATATAGTGCGTGGGCTGACAGCTTGAAGCTTTTACGGCCCTTGCTAAAAATCGTTACTATACTGATTCGGTATTTAATGATTTAAATTTACAGATCTTTAAGGATATCTAGTGGCTTTTGTAAAATATAATTTTGTTAATAATTAGAAAAAAAATGGTGGTTAATTATGGTGTTGAGTAGTCCATACATAATATTAATTAATGATTATCGATACCAGCGTGACAACACATTTATTGACAACAGCATTGACATCGTGCTTTATAAACACTGCTTAAAAAAAAAATAAACTCTAAAGTGGTTGCAAAGCTTATTCTTGCATCTTTATTTACCTTATAATATCTGATTTATATACTTACGAACGAAACTTTTCTTTTATCACGCTATAAAGTTATTAAAATAGAATAAGTAACTTAATTTAAAATTTTTAGAGATTATTATATTAATATATTTTATTATCAAATACGTATTGCGTAGACCATTTTTATCGGTTAGGCAAAGGTTACGACCCGACGTCTATATAGCCATTTCTCGACTTTGATGGATGAGAAAGACTTGCCGGTGAGCCGGAGTTGCGACGGCATCGATTATAAGTAAAATTAGAATAACTGGACGTTTGCCCGCCGAGCGAGCAGTAAATAGTACTAGGGCATGCGACCAGTCGTAACAGCCATAAATATATGCAACGTGCTGAATGCGGACACACCGCGGAAGAAACAACCCTCTCCATCTAAAATTACCGAACGAACTGATTAAAAACCTCGAGTCTAGTTGAGTCGAGGTCTTATTTTCTTATTTGTAAAAGTAATTATAATATTTTAACTAGGTAATTATAATTTCATTCAAATTTTACAATTCAAGTAATCATGCTATACTGTATTCATGTTAAAATAGCTACTAGATAAGCAATAAAGTAACTTTGTTAAGAAAGCTCACGTATGAGCAACGATGAGAATTAATGGCGAGTTTTCCTGCGCGTAGGCGTTACTTCAACGTATCGATTAAAGCGTTGCGTATGCCTACGTAATGTACGACTCGTCTACCACTGAGTTATGTAAGTATTGAAATATATTATATTAATATAATTTACAAAACTACCACTGAAACTTCTGAAAGATTTTACATTATTAGTTAATGTATATACAAAATTAAAGACAAATTAAATAAATTATACCTAATAAATTATGAAAATACTTCTTACTTATATAAATTTTAAGGTAAGGTCTTAAGATTTTATGTGAATTTAGGACGCCAACAAGGATATAAAATATACACATCATCTACTCGTACTAGTTCCATGAATGTTAATTTGTTAATTGCTAGTATCGTGAAGAGCGAAATCTGTAGCCAATATTTCAGTTCAAAAAGCTATAAATTATATACAAGACTTAAATATGTTATCTGTTTTTACATACTTCTTACAAGTATGTCGTACTGTGTCCATGGATTTTCCCATGAAGTTTATTAATGTACCTTATAGCAACTTAACCTTGCTTCGCTCAGGTACGCCCCTAGATACGGTTTTTTTAGCTAAACTACTCTAATTCATTTTCTGAATTGCATTAGTTACTTCTTATGACAATAGCTATCGGTCAGTGAAAGTCCCGTCAAAACCTGTCCAGCCATTTAGGAGAATAGCCGGAACTTTCTGACAGACAAAAATATTAAAAACCGTGTTTTTTGTTTTTTGTTTTATGTTTCTTAAAGGTACCGCATAAAAATCATATGAAAATAAGAAGTAATTATATTAGAATAGATAATTTCATCTTTGTTTTTAATAATATTGTCTATAGAATGGTTTATCGATTGACATGAGGTACATATTGTACCTATTGACGTTCAGCTAGCTCAGCTCTGACTTTAATAAAATGACTGTGACTTACGAGAGAACTTACAGATAAACAGCAAAATATACAGAAAAACACCGTGCATATATAGGAGTTACGTTTCAGCCTTTTGGCTAAGGTACTCTAAAACAGTTTTTTATGTGTCATAGGAGGATGTAAACTTTATTTATGTCTAAATTCACAATTTTGTGTGTATTCAAATTAAGAGTCGAGAATACTTCTGCCGCGCTATCATGACATATTTTATTGGAGATATGTGGCTTGGGAATGTTGGTTGATCAATGAAGTTTTCTGTGTTGAACTTTGAAGTCCGTTGAGAACCCGTTTCTCAATTAAACTATTAGTATTATCGTTGCAATAATAGTAATTTGTCTTCAACTCTTTTAACGTCCCACTACTGGGAACGGGCCTCCCTCAGGACGAGTCCAGTGGCCTAGGCCCTAGTGCGTGTTGGCGGACTTCACAAGTCTTTCGAAAACTTGCTAGGTTTTCTCAGACACGCAGGTTTCTTCACGATGTTTTCCTTCGCCGTAAGACAAGTCATGTCATGATAGGAATGATTCGCACATGAAAATATCAGATGTGCGAGACATGGATTTTAACCCACATCACTCAGTTATCCAAGCGAGCGCATTACCACTAGGCTACCACTGTCTTTATATTTAGAGTATTATGTTTGAATGTCGACTCTTAGTTGTAGAGGTACAACTAAGAGTCACCTGTTAACACTCACAAGATTCATAACTATGAAAGATGATGTCGGAAAAAAAACACTTTATAAGTATTTAATTTTTTTATGACAAAAATTAGCATGGGCTTATAAGTTTGATAGGTATGCAATTATGTTGTAAGCAAAAAACTTTTTGTATGTAATTATACAACATGTATAATATTATACAACTTAAAAAACGATGATAGCTTTTTCCTTCCGCCTTGTAATATTTGAAGTACCTCAATGCCATAAGTTGTAGTACATATTACATTTCAATGTATTTGCTGTGCAAGTTATTTGATCAAATAAATACTAGACATCTCAGGTCGCGTAAATGTTTTTTAGATATTTAAATTTGTTTCCTATATACATATTATAATATAATTCTAAGTCATACCTGTACATTAAGTACACATAGAGTATCTGTACATTAATTATAGTTTTCAAATTTTTTATATGTCTGCATGTCTGAGATCGAGATGAGAAAACCACTGGACGGATTAAAATATTTGGTATGATGATTGATTGACTGGTCATTTGGACCAACATATACTATTTACTGAGGGAAAATATATAATTTCTCCATATTAACCGTTAAAACACACCTAGGGACGAATTCGGTCGGAGCGAGTGTGAGTGGCTAATTATTTTATATTTTATATATATGTTTCAGATGTAGGTACGTCAATATCTCGTTAATGTGATTGCTATAAAGCATACGAAATGTCGAGACCAAAATATCAAAATAAATATCCGAAAAAAAAACGAAAAAATTGATTTGACTACTTATCCTTGATTTGGTAGGGACTAGGGTTCGTTCCTAAGCAACGTAAATGGCAGCATAGAATAGATAGATTTTATATACGTAGGTAATTAAAAGGAGGTAATTACTTAAAAAAACTTCCCATATTTTACCTTGAACTTTTGTCAAACGCAAAAAAAATATTTTTTAACAAAATGATACGAAATAATAATAAATTTTTGTCCTTAATATGTTAAAAAATATGGTCCTAATAGAAACGCTGAAAACCTATTTCACCTGTTGGCAATTTAATTTTTGCAACATAAAGTATCCTATTCTTTTTTCCAACTCTGACCTCAATGTTTATCAAACTTCAACATTTTTGGTTCAGCGGTTTAAGTGTGAGAACGTAACAGGCAGAGTTACTTACGCATTCATAATATTACTAGCAATTCTCGCGGCTCCACCCGCGCCCGTGGGATAAAAATTTAGTTATAAGAATTTTTTAATGCCAAATCATAAAAAAGTTAAAAATAAAAATTTGGTCTAAAAATTAAAAATATAAAATCTGGAGAGGGCCACCCTTATCTCCTATGGAATTTAAAAATAGCCTACGATCTATTCTCAGACCTACAGAATATACACAAAAAATTATAAAAATCGGCCAAGTCGTTGCGGAGGAGTTCGATAACAAACACTGTGACACGAGATTTTTATATATTAGAAAGATTAGATGACGAATTAGTAGTGAATTTAAAATGTCATTATTTTTACTTATAAAAAAATTGTCATAACCAATTAGAAATTTTAACTAGTTCATTTTAATAGAAAAACTAATTTCAGATGAGGTGGAGAGAACATATCATATTTTTATATTGATATCATATAAGTTCTAGTATACGTACTACTATTATATATTGCGTTAATAGTTTTTTTTTTATATATTATTGCGTTGAATTTCTAAATACCTATTAGGTAAATTTATGTTCTAGTAGGCCTAATGCATCAACTCCATACAGAAGATCGTCGGAACCAGTTCGATAGGTCACGGTCTCTACCAACAGATAAACAATCTCTAGAAATAAGAGATTGTTTAGGCTTTGGTATCCCTCATTTTTTATTATACCTTTGTAAGTCAACCTATGTACAATGTACATACTTATGTAGTATGTACTTATATGTATTCAGAGTACATGAAAACTTATGTATTTTAGTCGATTTTCATATCAACTTATCTACTCCTAGACTTACAATCTACTCTCTACTCTATCTACTCCTAAACATGAACAGAGTGCAAAGGTCAGGGCAGCCATAATTTGTAAAACATAAAAATAGAAACAACATTAGGATAATAACGAACAAAATGTTAGAATATGCTTTTATTATTGTACTTATTAAATGATTTAGTTTAGTGTTCCAATATCATCGCAGCTTTTAACTTTATGTGCACTATAACATCGGAAAATAGAGTGTTATGACTATTAAATATTAATTTTATAAATATTTATTGATAGGAACCTAAACGAGTGCTTTAACAATCAAGTTTTTTATATCTGAAAAAGAAACTCCTAGAACGTTAAGAGATATCTTCTATAGTGGATGTAGGGCGATCTAGCCACTATTTAGCGAGTAAACTGAAATAGCGCTAGTACATTCGATCTGTCGCCTATAGATATCCTGCGTGACGACGACGCAATCAATGCGGAAGCGAAGTGGGATGCATCGTCACCGCTGCATTTGTCTCCCGCTACTGAAACTAGTACACGCATCTACGAGACTGCACCTCTATAAATATTATAATAAAATTCTAAGTGAGTCAAATAAGTGCATTAAATATGCTTTAAAAAAATCTAATAGACATTATTAACGATGGTGAAACTGAATTTTAAGATTTTTTGTCTGTCTGTCTGTCTGTGACCACATACCATTTTATCACACGAGAATACCATTTTACAGATTTTGATGAAGTTTGGCATGATGATGGCTGGTTACAGTATTTTTACAGCTTCTGCTGTAAAACACATTTCTGAGATATTTAAAATCTACACCAACTTAACCAAAATAATATGAATCTGGACGAACCCGAGCGGATTGCGGATGAGTCTCTTGTTCAGTGTTCCGCAAGGCGCAAAATGTGTAACATTAGACGGCACACTGGTGCACCGTGATAATTAGTTGGTTTTCCTCGGAAAAATAAGGTTATCTTAAAAATTTATTTTTAGTAAGTAAGTAAGGGTAAAAAAATTATTACACATACTAATATGTAAATCAATCTTATATTTGTAAGTAAATTATACTTTTATGTAAATCAAGGAACCTCACGAGCTAGGCGTTTTATTTCGTTCATCATTCTGCGGTTTCGTTTGACGCGGAGCAATATTCGTTTGGATTAATAATAAATGTTGATTAATATGACTTAAAAACTGATTTTTAATCGTGTACCTCCAAAAATTATCGTTTTCCTAGATGTATCTTAAACACAAAACGTTTGCGGAACACTGCTCTAGTTCACTATAATATAGTTAGGTATATTATATAATCAATTGTTTCGTGTTATATGAAACATGGGAACAAAGCAATAAACGTTTAAAATTATAAAAATCTGTATATATAAATAGTCGTGTGTTACCACAAAAAAAGCTTTTGATAGGACTTATTTAAAACTAGTTACGAGTAAGTAAGCTTTTTTTTAGTTTTTGTTCAATGGTCATCTAATACTTTTTAAATGTCAATTCATCTAATTGGTTTTATATATCTTAGTATTGATAAGTTAATACAAAAATAAATACAATTTATATCACAGATGATTTTAAAACTGACCTCAGAACATTATTCGGTCAACGCGACGTAAATCAAGTGACACTTAAGAAAAACGAAGGCAGGTCACTTATCTTTCGACTTCTTTTATGTATAGCGATATTTATGCAAACATATGCCTAATTTTTTCTTACAAATAAAAATTAAAGTATACAATTTAGTATATTTAATTGAATTTTTGGCTTTAACTTTTCAGGATTGTTACGAAAAAAAATGATAACTGAATACAACACAAATAAAAAACATAGAAACATATGTATACACCTACGAGTAAAACGATGTACTAAAAACGTGTCTAGTGAAATTTAATATTGATTAAGCTTTGCAAGCTTTTCCCGACAAGAGGACTTAATTTTGATATTAATAGATCAACTATGAAATTATTAATTACAGAAAGCGCTATTTAAATTGGCGTATGACGTATACAAACAATACGTTATTTCTGAAAAGTATAAGGCAAATAATTTTATAATACCCATAAATTATAATTCAAAATCTCCTCATAAAATGTAAGTAAAAATCCACAACATATAACGCAATGTAAAATTAAATATTCATTAAGAAAGTGTTATTCTATATCTAAATCTAAATGTTTTATTAAGTATTAGACAATATGTATGCGAAATACATAGTATTTTTCAGTACCTATCAAAGGTAGTAATATCTAACTTACCGTCATTTGGTCAAATTATTATTTAATACGAGTATGACATTAGTATACATAAGAGATTCGATCTAATTGCGTATTTACTAAAGAATACTTCTAATAATATATAATTTAAATAATAATAATAACATGAAAACGACCCCATGAAACACGATGGGGCTCACGTTTGACCGTGAAAAGCGTAATAACTGAAAGCCTTGAACCATAGCGGGTTGTCGGGAGCTGTGGCAGTAATGGCAGTGGTGGCAGCTGTGGCGCGGGCGTACGAAAGCTCCGCTCCGTACTAGCGATGCCGTTAGCGCAGGTTCGGGCGGGCGGCGGCGGAGGAGGCGGGCGGACCGTGGGAGGTACCGTTAGTGACGTCACGGCAGTGACGTCGCAGCCGTGACGTCAGGCGGCGCGATATAGCCGCCAGCCTCGGCGGCGGCGGCCTCAGTATCGCACCACCCGTCCGCCAGCGCGTACTTCCGCGCATCGCGACCGCTGACTATCGACACCCGACTGACTGTGAGTGAGTGCGCGTGCAGTGAGTGCAATGTGCTTGGCCGCATGAGGATCCTGCTGAGCGAACTGGGACTTTCTGGCGCGTGCCTCGGCCTGACCCTGGAGTCGCGCGCCGACCCTCTGGACCCCGACAAGCCTGCGCCAGGTCAGCGCCCGCACGACGATACGCGTCCTTCTACTTCTGTGTTTATTTTCGCTTTCGTTGTGTAGAACCTTTGGGTGCGTAGACTTTGTGTGGAACTGTCGTGACGATGGCCATCGGCTAGAATGCGAGGTGCGTTGCTGACGCCCTCCAGCCAACACTGTGGCCTTAGACAATTCCTTAACACACGTACGTAACTTTTTGTTTACTTTTGTTTACTTATGTTTAGTTATCTTTTAGCAAATGCTTTTTTTTCTTTATTTTATTGTTATGTTTGATTTCCATATTTATTTAAACACATGAAGTTTTAGTAACTTAACTTATTCTAGTTCTAATATTTAAGATCCTTACAATTCAATAGCACGAATACTTTGAAATAAAATTAAGCGCAATTTAATTGATCGATATTATACACATTTAAGCATAATCAGAGCCAGTTTTACAGCTGAGCTCACAGTTAGCCAGTGACCCATGCTTGCAGTGTGTAACCTATTTGTAACCTATACGTAGTCCTTATTAAGAGGTCTGATTAACCTAATAACATTTATAAGCACATTAAAAGTTCACAAATTATTTATAGTTTTAACTTTAACTTTTCTAATAAAACTTATAATTACGAACTAAAACAAAATTCTTAACATTTTTTTGTCTATAACAAGGAAGAAATCTTATTCAAGATGAGATTCAAAAGACAAATATAAAATACTCTTCATAATAAAAATATTATGATTGAATTACTTTAATTAATATTTTTACTTTACTTACTTTTTTTGACGTTTTTTTTAAACGAATTAAATTATATATTAATAAAAAACTACACCAATTCTTAAGTCAATATAAAGTTAAAAAAAACTTTATTTTAAACGTTTATACAATATATCTATATACATTATACAATATATATTTCCTGTTTTATAGTAGAACATTTTTATTAGGTCAATTCTCTTTAGTCAAAAATATGGTTCAGTTGGCTTCCAATGTTTGCACATATCACATACTTAATCATTCACAGTTAAATTAATTTCTTATTAATCTTATTGTTATATTTGGTGAATATACAAACAATTTGATTAAATTGAAATCGACGTGAAAAACAAAAATACTCGTAGTGTTTAAAAACATCAAAACTAAATCTATGATTCTCAAATTTCCCTCTCACTCTCACGCTTATCTGAAATCGCTTAAAGCTTTCCCGACCGTAGAAAACATGTATGTTAATATATAAGATATATTATGATAGAGTCATTGAAATATAACTACTTATTTAAAATTGATATATTTAAACGATTGAGTGATGCTAGATTTGTTCATTTTTTGTAATACTTCCACTATACTATATAGTGGACACCGCATCTTACGTATTATTCGATGCTAAAAATTGCCTATACGAATAATGTTTGTTTATGCAAAAACCTAGTATTCAACAAAGTAAACAGATGTTTCGAAATTAATTTCAACATACACCGGCACTGAGAAGACATATGCCTTTTTCTATATTTCTATATTATCATCTTCGGTATTATTGATAGGTACCTACGTAGAGAAAATAATAACTTAATCACAAAAAAACCATTAAATAAAAAGAAACAATTGTTTTAAAGTAAATTGAAATTTTTATTACTTCTTATATCTAAAGTAACATATAAAAGCTCCATTATTTATTAATTATAGGAAACTAGTAGTTGTAAATTGCAAGCCTTTTACGAATAAAAACCTAAACATAATACTTAATTAAAACAATTTCTGCAATTTGCAATCTGCAAAGACGGGTTTGAAATCAATTGAATACTATGAAAGCTCAAAGTAATAAGTACGTGTTGTAACCGACACACTGCAGTATTAGCAAGAAGCAATTTAATGAATCTTTGACTGACCAGTGCGGCGATATTAATATTGTTTTTGTTATGTTCTCGGCAAGTTAGGTAATTCTAGTATAATATGGGATGCTTGTGTCGCGATCGCCTCCGGTATGGAGCCGTTGGCCTCAGCCGAGTTGCCTTCCACTTGCCCAATAGGCTGTCGTAACCGGCAGACGTTGCACCTGCCAATGAGATGTGCCTCCGCAAATTGCCAATGATCACACATCGACATAACATCGATCCCAATATGTGAAAATGACTAAGCGGCGAGAGCTATCAAACTTTTACCATTCGCTATTTCGTGTCCTCTTAAGTGATAAACAATTATGAACACTAAACAAACACCGGTTTCCGAGAGATTCCGCGCGGCAAAACATCACTTTCACTTTTGTTATCACCTGATAACTGGGAGACATAAAATACGATTGCACAAAAGGTTATTTAATATGAAAATTTAGTGGTTTTAAAATATAATAGATCAATAAACTACTAATTTATGCCCATTATACGCATATATACGGGGCCAGAATGCAAATTGAACCACTATAAGCAGGATTTCGTCATTCCTAATTTTTGAGCCTTATATAAAGATAAATCAAATCGTATCTGAATGATTATTCGTTTATCACAATAGAATTGAGGGTATGGATACGATAATAAGGCACGCTACCACCCGCCAGCTGTTGTGACGTCAGGGCGAATAAAATGGCTCTCCCGCTGACGTCACACTCACACCACCTTAGGGAAAACTATTTTTAGCTTATTGTATTGAAACTGAAGGTTTTTTGAATAGACTTCTATTTAAAAAAGTTAAGATGACAAAGTATTACATTATTATTATACATGCGAATATTTGTGAGTGAATGTGTATAATTAGTTTTTTTTAAATCTATTAAGAAGTACCAAATTTGATTGAAATTCCGAGTGGATACGATTTAAATACTAGATTTTCATGATTTAATTTTTTTAACGACTTACGTACCGCGGAAAAGAATAGGCCCCTAAAAAATATTATTTAACATAATAAAACGATTTGTTCAGGACATACATTTAATTATACTGGTGAGTCTTCTAGACATTATCATTAATCTCTAGTTAGTTTTTTGACTGAAATTAATTCATTCTCAATCCAGTATGTGATATTTAAAACGTATAACTACTTGAATTAACTTAAGCTTAAATGGTTAGGCACGTCAATGTGCACCGCCTACAATTATTCTTGTTTATCTGCAAATCAGTAACTGTACTACATAAAAATGCAATTTATTAACACTTTCACAAGTTAGCGTCCGTTCGTCTTTGATATAATCAGAAAAAGCTAAGTTACACTTTACTGCATATTTTTAGCTCTACAATTGGTGCTGCTCTAACGCTTTCTGTAGCGGAATTACGTCACACGGTCTAAAAATACTTGGGTGGTGTGGAAAAACGGCAGTATGGGGGTGTAGAGGTGCGGGCCCGCGGCCTCGGCCTCCGCATCGAACGCCGCCCGTGACGTCACGAGCGCGTTACGTCACGCATCGACCCGCGCCCCGTTTCAAGGACGCCCTTGCTTGCCGGCTACCGGCTTCCTTAAACTTGTAACTTTTATAACACTTAGCTAAGTACTTGGTCAAAAATAATATATAAAAGAAAATAATTGTAAGCTGATTTATTATAAAAATGCTGAAAATGTTTTATACAAAAAATATTACTGTAGAGATTAACTACATAATACATTTATCGTAAATTTACGCAATAGTGTAGTATAAAGCCTCTACTAAGTATATATTGCATAAATTTATTTTTGATTCATTAGTTTAAATAATAATGAGTGTCCAAATAGAAAGAATATCAAAATAATATTATAATTGATAGTGAATGATGATATATTATGAACATGATTTCGAGTTTTCGAATTCGAATTAAGTATCTTGCAGATTACAAGTGAGTTGATAGTTTTGGATCGCGTGGAAATTGCTCATTTTCTTTTTCCATCTACAAAAGAGCGAATAGCTCGCTAAGTGCCGAACACGTCCGGATATATAGTCGTAGGTAAAAACACTTTTGATCAAATCACCTTTCGAACAAAACAAATTAAATCAAAATCGGTTTATCTTTTTTTTTGTCTAAAAATAAAATAAAAGAATCGGACAAAATATTTTTTTTAAATCATATAGTTTACATACATATGTAACGTATACCGAAATTATAGATAAAATTTAGAAATTCAATTCATTGTAGGCGGTATGTAGGTTGTGCAATACAAGTGAAAAGGACCATACTTACATAACTTCAGACTTTATAACAGAACTTCAGACGTGTAAAACTCTTAAAGGTATTAAAATCTAATACTGTATCAAACGAGTTTCCTCTTATCCTATTCTAAGATAATTAAAAGCATAAATTCTAATTTATTCTTCTCCAGTTTTATAATGTACCTAAATATCCGCTTATAGTATGTCTGACATCAAGGTCGTCATTCATAAAATTTTATAAATAATATTATCGTTTTATTTAATACTAGTCACTTACCCTTACGTCTTTTATGTTTTTGTTAAAAAGGTAAACTCGCTTTACAATATTTTGTACTCAAGAAAAAAATTTGGTATCATATTAAATCTAATTTATAATTCTAGCATAGTAAGATATTTTATTTTACGATTCATGTCCATTCATTTAGTTCCTTAACATGCCAAAAGTAGATTTGTCAACATAATTATATCTTGTATGTAAAGGAACATACAATGTCGTATATCTTAGTTGTTGTGGATAAAAAGTTTTTTCTTTTTAATTAATATATTTTCAGTATTATATGCACTTTACGTTAGAATCGACGGATTTGACAAAAATTGAGATATGGTATAATAGAAAGAAAAACAAAGAAGTGATATTCAGTATTCACTCTACATACACCTCACAACAACGCGCACACAGTTTTTACTATTCATTAATTGAATGATGAATAAATCTACATAATCTAAAAACTTATGCTGAAACTTAAGCGAAACAACAAACAGAAATACATACAGCCTCTAATAAATATCTAATAATATCTTATATATTAATTCAGAATTTGTAAACTTGTTTTAGATTCACCTGTCGATACGACAATCTTACAATCATTAGACAATCCGCAAAAAGATATTAATTCAATTAAATTCTCTTGTTTAATGGCTTCAAAGTGTGCCAGCTGAGCACAGATTATAAAAAGATCTCAATAAGTCTCGGAAAAGACTTTCAATAAAATAAAAATAACACTAAAATAAACTGTTTGTATTAAATTGACACTGCACCATTAAAAAAACCATTCAAAATATTTTCCTTATTTAGATTTACCCACAATTTAAAAACGAGTTATCATTAGGTATTAACAGAAATAATACAATTGAAATAATAAACTGTGTCGAATTTTAATAGAGTATTAACTTTTTTATTTAACTGCCCTATTGATTTACGTCTAGCATCTTTGTGACTGCAAATCATGAGGATGTCCACTAACCAGTTTATTAAGTATCCTGTTTACACATTCTCAAATATATCCAAAGTTGAGAATTTGGCGAAGTTGCACTAGGACTTAGAAAAGCACCTGCGTCCTGTAATCACATGTAGTTCCTTAACCTGGACCTTTGAGAGTGAAAGTAGAGCATGTGGCTGCAGGTACACGCTATAGTAATTTCCTCTGAAAAATCTCAGTGAAATATGTCATAATGGCAGATTTCTATATCATTTTTAAATATCACTAATTGGAATAATTTCAAATATTTCCAAACTTTGATTCAGGAAAATTTTATCTTATCGTTATTAAAGCTTAAATATTAATATAATATGCGGCGCCTAGTTCTCACTTTACCGGTTTGAAACAAAGCTAAGATATACATATATATAAATGTAAATAATATAATATTAAGTGTAGGTATAATACTATATTAAACTGGTCTACTGTTATTAACTTAATCTTGTATGCAGTTAATATTCCTTGCTTAACGACTGACTCTAGTGTCCTTAAAGTATACAAAAAACAGTATACGTTCAAATTATAATATTTGTTCCGTACACTATTCAAGTCCTCAACCCATCTAAGTGATTCTTCTTATCTCTACACTAGATGATTAACGAAATTATAATAGATCAGTACAATTAATTTCGTCATTTCCTTGTTTATTAGTAATATTATGTCCTTGCTTCTCCAGGGCACTCTTATTCCCCACGCGTCCTTCAATAAATTTTTGCAATATAATATACTGATATCCCACCGGAACCACTCGCTACATATTATATACAGCAGTTTCTATACAGAGAAAAAACAACATTCTAAATTATTCTAAGTTTTAAAATGGTTATCTACTATTCTCAATATATATTACCATAATATTATAATCTACTAAAGTATACGTGTATTTATATATGTAGTTTCTTATATAATATAGTATAGCATAATGTGTTAATAATTTGTAAAACTAAAAATTCCTGAAAAACAAACTAAGTTCCCTAAAAAAGAAAGAGTTAAAAAATAAGTAATATACCTATGTGTTGTTGTTTTTTTATAATTCGAAGCTTTTCGGTCCAGCATATTCGGAAAATAATACAAAATGACAAAACTGAATATTCAAAAAATGTTTATCTCATTGTACAGTTTTCTTAGCATCTAATGAAAAAGAAGAAGTCATAACTTTTAGAAAATTTTACTACGAGACGAACGTAAAATTTTGCATTCCTCAGTGACGTACACAAGTATTCTAATCACTGAAATGCCGGGAAACGAGACGCTATCGTCCTTGTAACGTCACAGTGACGTCACACGCGCGCCCCCAACCTCCCTTACAGCTGAGATCGACCGAACCATAGCTACATATAACCATAACTTTTGTGTTCTTTTTTCAACGTTAGAAAACGCATTTACCATTCTTTTACTGGCATACCATGTAATAAACAAGTCTATACACTAAAATCCAACTCAACCTCCCCCCTCATAATGGGGGTTTTCAGGATTACTTACGCACTTAACCCCAACTAACCCCGATGGCAGGTCCGCCGAAGCAGACCACGCTTATGCGTGGGATTCCATCAACAGCCAACTCTGCTATCTGCCATTATTATATAAAAAGGTACCGTTTTTTAACGTTCCCAACGTTATGTGGGACTCAACGGCTTAAAAGAAGCCATTCAACCGCGACGCCCCGTCCACAGTCCACTCTGCTATCAGAGAAGTACAGAGAAGTACGGCAGGATTGCCGGACGCTAGTGACATACCTATACATGATTTAACAGTTTGAAAATTGATTATAAGTACGTGATGATTGTACTACTAAAATTCTCTCACTCTTCTCTCTTAAAAATAGAGCGTATTGAAATTCTTTATGAAATTCATTCTAAGTAAAACTTGAATAAAATTTGCTTGATGACTAATATTAAAAAATATAAGGTACATTATATATTTATTTGTGACAAAAAACTTCAATTCAACAATAATTACTTTGATAAAGATTAATTGCAGTAATGCTTTACCTATCTACTCTTAACGAATTCGCTCAATATTTTCTTTCGTTCTTTCTTTATTAACTACTCAAGGCACATGTCCAAATTAAAAATCCGTATAAAGACCAATAGTTTACGTTCACATTAATATTATATTTTTTTTTTAGATTTAATAATTATCAATATAAATAGTAATGTTTGATTGATTAATTTATTAGATTCAAAACACTCTAAATTAAGTTACTTTCATTTTCGATGATAAGACTTTAAAAGCTTATACAAAAGATTGTTTATAATAAAAATACTATGCCAACGTCAAGGAGTACTTAGATAAGATTTCTCTGAATTGGAACATTTTGTATTATAAGCCAATATTTATGTTAAGCCGTTCACCTTGAAAACGTTCTCCGTTAAATATATTTTTAATATCGTATCATTTTGTTATTATCAAAGCATAGAATCACTGCTAGTGTTATTATCAATCTTTCATATTTTTTTGCATGAAGGTACTATATTATGTCATTAATGCAGTAATAAGTAGCGTCAATTTATATGCAATATGATTTGGCCTAGTTAGTAGATTGAATTAAGATTATGTGAATGAAGGAAGACGACTTTAATTTTAATGGCCTATTACATTTTTAGTATGATATAATAAACGAGTATTAGAATTAATAGCACTTTGCTCTCATCAAAATATAAATACGACAGAGCCATCTATCGTTTACTCGCGTCACCACTTTCTATCTGACCCGTCCCGACCTTGTACCTAAAGCTTTCACAACCCTTGAACAAGAAAGCTTACTTTTCCTGCCAGATGTCGTTGTAAAAAACTTAAGCATTTTGACAATTTAATAGATTTATTTATTGATGATATTACATGTAAATAATAAATATATATATTATTTATATATTTAATGGTTATTTAGTATTTTTATATATTGTACATATTTAGAATATAATATATGTATAATGTAAATTTATAAATTATTTAATATTATTATCTACTAAGTTCTTATTACCAACCATTAAACAAAATTTAATATCAGCCAACAGTCGAGCTTATACGACTTATGTACCGAAATATATTACGTTTTGTATACTACTAATAGCAATAGACTAATAATTTAAAATCTCAGTTTGGGTTGGACTTAAAGAATAAAATAAAATAGTTCTTGTTCTAAAGTAAATTAGTAATAGGTTTGTAGACCTAGATTTCAATTATACCTAGATTTTGATTTCATACAAAGCGGCTAAATAAAAGCTACATACAACTTTTAAATACTCGTTTCCAGATTTCCAATTTTCTAACCAAATTTTGGAACATTCCTCATAAGCCTTTTATCGTCTATTATAAGTATTTACATAGAAATAAGTTCAGTCTTATTTATGACTAGCGACTCACCATCGCGTCGCGCGCTCGGGTTCGTCCTTAGGTTCAACGTTAGCTAAGCCACGAGTTTCGCTAGTTAAAATGAAAAAAAATCTAAAATATAACCTGCTCCTTTTTTGAAGTTGGTTTAAAAGTAACCTAAGTTACACTTTACTTCATTAGCTATCTGTCAGTTAAAGTCCCGTCAAAATCAGTCCAGCCGTTTAAGAAATTACTCGGAACAAACAGACTGAAAGACAGACAACATTTTTATATGAGTATGTAAATGGATAAAGAAGATGCAGAAAAATATAAAAACTGAGCCAAATGATACAGCCCAATGTAAGTAGCACAAAAGGATTATCAGATTTTATAGAATTAATTAATAACAACCTAATTAATAACCTTTGCTGCTCAACCCTAAAAACTTTCAAACTACAGTGTGAATACACTGGCAAATAACAATTATCTATACTGGCAAAAACATTAATTTAAATAAAAACTTTAATTTAAAATAAAATATTTGTCTGTTTATTAAACATAACGTATCATGTACTCTTATATAGTAACTTCGGTCATTTTAAAGAATATTTACATTTCTGAGCGATAAGTCTCTCAGTCTTTCGGAAAATCAGCCACTAAAAACCCAAAAAAAACGAAAAACTTTATTTTTATTCAATACTATCAAATATTCGTGTAAATCTAAGATAGTAATATCTATTTTTTTAAAGTAATCAGGATATTATTCATACATACATATAGCTAATGCATACAATCTAAGCCTTGATAGAGACACTCGCTGTAATATTTTAATTTGCCTAATGTTTAGAAATAATCATATACAAAATGAGAAAAAAACATGCGCATAAAAATTGACAAATAAATTTAAACAAGTTGTACTTCCATATTTGAACATAGGAAATACTAAAGCAAGCTGCTTTACATAAAATATAAAGAGACTGAAAAGTCGAACATAATAAATATTAGCGTTTGTTTTTTTATTTAAATTTAACTATAATTTTAAACAATAACACTACATTTTAGATTAAAAGATTAACATCATAATATGATATAACTCACTGTATAATGTATACCTACTAATTATATAAATTAGACAAAAAAAAATGTAGAATTTAAATATAAAATTGTATTTTGTGTGAACGTTAATAATTAACATGGTCTATCGTTTTGTTTAATTTGCATATATATCACTTTGTATAGTTGAAATAATATTTAAGATTACGAGTATTAAAAATAATATTATTTTTTTATTTATATAAAGAACTAGGGGCTCACCCTTGCTTCGCTCGGGTTCGCCCCTAGGTACGTGTTGTATATATTTTCTTTGCACCACCCGGAATAAATTTGCTGATTTAATTACCATTGCACGCACCATGGCAACGGTTATAACTGATACCGTATCCGTATCAGTGATACGTCAAATCAAGCTTTTAGCTTTAAAAATGACGTAATTTCCATACAAACTTTCATCTCCTATTTCAGCCCTTTACAGCCCTTTTTCGCCTTAAAAACCTCCCCACCAATTTTCAGCCAAATCGGTAAAGTCGTTGTTGAGTTATAAATAGTGTAACTAACACGACTTTCTTTTATATATATAGATGTTTCACTTACATTAATTATAACGTATTTTCACATACTTATAAGTAACATATTCACATAGTGTAAGTATGTAGAGTAAAAGTAACTTCATCATATTCAGCCTGCTTTCGTCCACTGTTGGATAGCAGAACTCTCTTATAGAATGTCATTGAGCTCGATCTTCAGCTCTACGCAACCAAATGCTGACAACTACCTTGCATATATCGTCACTCCACTTAACTGGAGGAATTCCTCCAACTCACCTCTAGGACCCTTAAACTCCATCAGTTATCGGCTTTGCGACAAATGCGCCAGCCCACTATGACATCAGCTCGCTTATTATTTGGGCTATACTTTGATAACTTAGGTTGTCTGTCGGATCTCTTCATTTTGGATCCGATGCTCTAGAAAACCTCCGAGCATAACCCTCTCCAAAATACATTGAGTGAACTTAAACTGCTGGACCAATCGCACCGACAGCGTACTTGACTCAACTCTTTATTGAGATGGACAGATAGGATGCACTTATTAATAATTTTTGACTATAAGACTCACATGTACCTAAAATATACAGAGTTACATGCACATTAAACATGATCTGGATTTAATCGAGATTCATCTGAACACCAATGTGTTTTGAAGAACTAGCTTTGCAGCGTGTGTTGCAGTTCTTAAACGGTTACAGCAATGATAACGATGTCTTCTGCAAATCTCAAGTGCTAAACGTACTCACTGTTTATATTTATTTCACTTACTTTCCAGTCTAGACTCTTAAATCTAACCTCCAATACAGTTGTAAACAATTTGGGGAAAATATAAATCCCCTTGTCGTAATAAATGTAACTTTATTAAAGTTCACGTTTCATAATTGTATAATAATGGAAGGACGAGAGTTAAACGCGTTTTTTACATCTAAGGTTGTATGTATTTACAAAATAGTTGATTTATATTATTAAAGTAGGTTTTTAGCAGTTTATTTCTATCTGTTAATATACGAAATGGCTGAGCCGATTTTTACGTTTTTTTTTGACATTGAAATTTGAACTTTTTTTAACTTGTATTATGAATAGTCTTACTAATTTCTTACGACGTATCTGTTATGTTAACGATATCATATCATATAGAGAATTATATTTAGCCCGACCCTATGTTTCCTCGTAATACTAAAAAATTATTAAATAAACTTAAATTGTCTAGCTCGCCAAAGCTCAAAGTTGTTAAAAAAATACATTTACATAATAGTGTTCCGTGTTTTCGCCGTTTTAGTTCGCTCTTCACGCAGTTGCAATTTTTTCAATTTATTTTTGTCATCTATATACATATTATAAAACAAAGTCCTCCGCCGCGTCTGTCTGTCTGTTCGCGATAAACTGAAAATCTACTGCACCGATTTTCATGCAATTTTTTTCATTATTTTTATTATAGTTGGTTCATTATACACATCCTATGTTCTTTGGATATAGGATATCTATACTAATATTATAACGAGGAAAGATTTGTATTTTTGTAGGTAACGAATAAACTCAAAAACGACCGACCGATTTTAATCAAATGGTACAAATGACGCAGATAGTCTAGACTCTAGAGCCTGAGAAAGGACATAGGACATAATTTTAAAGGCGAAAAAAGGACTGTAAGGGGTTGAAATAGGGGATGAAAGTTTTTATGGAAATTACGTCACTTTTAAAGCTAGTAGCTTAAAACTTATTATTTAGGACTTTCATTCGTTATAAATAAGTAAACATTCAAAATTTATAAAAATTGTATATTAAAGGAGGTATCTAGGGACGAAACCGAACATAGCGAGTGTGAGTAAGTTACCTATAAAATTCTAAGTGAGTGAAATCTGTACATTAAAAATTTTTTGAAAAATCTTATTGAAACACTTATTATAGTTTTTAAAATTGGTCTGTCTGTAGATATCTCTTTCTTTATGGGAAAGTATCACCATGGGCCAGATTTTGATTTAATTTGTTTAATTATAATATATTGTTAGCTGGTTATCCGGGCTAACAATTAGGGCACTTTTTATATAAGTAAAATATTTTATCTCTGAGACATTTACACTAACCGTCAAAACATATTTACGTCGGAACGAACCAAACTAAATCAACGCTAGTATTCTCTAAAAGGTTTTTATTTTAACATAGAGTGAAGCAATACGTGTTAGCTCATTACTTAAAAATAATTATACCTAGTAGTTGTATGATATACTACTGTATGAAATAGTTTTTGTAAAAACACTTAATATATTTATACTGTTTTTATTAACACATTATATATGAATATAAATGAAGCTTGATATTCAAGGTTCTTTGCCTAAGCGCATTAACATGCAACGTGAAGTTTTGTTAAACTTTGTTGAAGCAAATAGACCTGTCCGGAAATTTTTCAACTTTGTATATAATTTTCCTGTATTTTTATTTAGAGCTTAATTTATTTTTATATGTAGCACAAGACGTAAGTGCGTAATCCTCCCATAATTTATGCAAGAATGTTTATGTACTTAAACATTGATTTGGCAATGTTAATAGGTATGCTTGACACATACTCTGATGTTTGTATGTTCCTCTAAATATTCGAAAGAATCTATAAGATATAAGTTATTACGTAATTTTGTTCACCTCTCGTTTAAGTTAGATTGTAATAAGTTAAATTTCATATTGTTGCGATCCAAGATACAAATATATTTACATAAATATGTAAAGATCTATCTACGTACTCCTCATAGAAGCCACAAAAAATTACATAATTTAGGTATACACGATGAAAAAATCATTTCCGTTTTAAATTTAAAAATCCTTTTGATAGCCAAACTGGAAATCTCGCTTTATATGATTTAGCATAAGTCTGTCATTAATTATATTGTTTTATTTATTTTAATTATATAAATTACACTGGCTCCTGCAATACAGCTCTTACGAGCATAGGGGCTGTCAATATTACTTGAACCTTTTAAGTTATGTCAATCTTTCAGCTCTTTTTAGCGTCTCACTGCTGGGCATAGACCTCCCTTCAGTGTGCAGGGGATCAGGGACATAGGCCAACACGCTAACACGTCTTCGAAAACTTGCTAGGTTCTCTCAGACATGCAGGTTTTCTCACGGTGTTTTCCTTCAACGAAAGCCAAGTGGTAGTCATGTTAGAAATTATTCGCACATAAAAATATCAGAGGTGTGAGACCCACATCACTCAGTTATCCAAGCATGCGCGACACAACTGGGCTACCGTGCTGTCCTAAAGTTAAGAAAGGAAGAAAAATACGTCTAACATCCAAAAAGTCACATTTGTTCTAGCATTTTTATTACAAAGTTTAACGTAATGGATAAAGAATAACAATGTCTAAACTTAACTAGGAAACAACGTGACATGAATATACTCGTATCTAGGGAACAGTATTAAAATATAACCGCTTAAAATAAGTTAGTATTTAAAACAAAAATAACACATAATGCAAAATATTGTAATTTAAGGACAAGAGTATTTTATTGTAAGCTGTTTATTACTAGTAATTATATCAAAAACAAATTTTAATACCTTGGATGCATCTTGAATTTAAACTTGGAAAAACATGTACCTACGGTATCGTGATATAAAAATGTTTTTATTTTCCTTATATTTCTACAGCTAACTTTATACAAATATAAATATATAATTCATAAAAAAAAATAGATACTACAAAATAACAAAAGATTTAGCGTTTTGTCTATAACTTTAATAAGACTGAAATTAATGGTTCTTAACATAATAGAAACTGCAAATGCCACTGATTTCATAACCTCCCAAGGGAACTATCACATTTTCGCCCCAAAAATTATGAAACAGCGCTGTTTTTGCATTTTGAATCTTCGCTATGGTAGTCACGGTCGAAAATAAAATCAAAGTATGGGCTGTGTTATAACGTTTGTAATAATTAGTTTAGGTGTATACATAGGATTCAATTTTCGGGGCGTGGCGAATCAAGCACCGTGACACAATGTATTCAAAGCGGCAATATTTGGTAGGCAAAACTGCCGTATAAATTAGGAGACCTTTCTTCTTCGCCGTCATTTTTTCAAATAACAGAGTAGCGTTCAGTCATAAGTCAAGTCCTGCAAAAGATATTGATTTAAAAATTACGTGCTTGTGTTTAAGTAGGAATCAAAGTATGTTCACCGAGGGTAAATATAAATGATGCATGGCTTGTATAGCGTGATAGTTCAAAGTCCGGTGCCGTCAACACGCTGACCACTTGTCTTCCGGCGCATTTACAATCAACCCTCTCTACTTATTGGTCCGCTCATATAAATACTCGTAGATATTTTCCGTTATTCAGAACGCAGAAAACATGTTGTCATCCTGATAGAACAAACAAATATGTAATTTTGTTTCATTATCAAATTATCTTTACTGTTTTTATATGTATCTGATTTATTTATTTTTTCTCTTACAGGGCCGAGCGCCATTGAGCCGCGCTCGCCAAGCGCTTTCACGTCAAACTCGTCCAGCATGCTACTGCTGCAAACACACGTATGTATTACAAAATTATATTTTATTTCATCTTCATCTTTTAAAAGGCAAATAATTGTTCAAAAAGAATAAAAGTAAATATTTTAATTGAAGTATTAATAAAAAATCATTAGTGATTAGGACACCTGCACTACAAATAGGCAGTAACCTCACCATAAAAGAATTATTATGAAACGATTGATGTACCTGGTACGCTATTGGCGCCGCGTCGTGGCCGCCCATGTTAGTTCCGCCTACCGTAATTGTAACGCCTTAAGTATTGATTTTTTTTTTCTATTGCAGAGTAACTACGGTACGTCCTTCACTGATCTTTTGTCGCCACAATATCACGAAGACTCTTCAGAAATCTTAGAAGAAAATTTAGATCCATTTCCAGACGTCGAATTTCATGCGCCGATTCCTCCAGAAGTGAAATCCCAGCGCGCTACTCCTGTAAGCGAGACACCGTCTCCTACTCTTGGCCCTGCTTTACCAAGCTTCGAAGAAACGTATTCAGTGCGTTACCCAAAACAAGAAATGGCGGAATTCGGCTTAAAAATGGATGAAGACTGTTATAATGTCAGTGCATATTCTCATCCAGGACACGCATCAACTCAACTATTGTATCAATATCATCAACCTTCACTGCCATACGTTCCGTCACCTTACTATGCACCGGCTCAACCGTGCTCACCGACATTTGATACAGGCGGGGTAACTAATGCACAAGATTCATTTTCATTGCCACCGTTTCCAAGTTCTGTCGATTTGCACATATCTACTGATCAGGCAAATAGACAACGAAGGTCATCATTGCCTATTCAAAGATCAGAATCTAGTAGTTCTAATGATAGCCCTAAAATTCACGGTAGCAGAGTTCACTGTATGCAAGCATCAGCGCCTAATTCTGCATCTAGTTCGCCTGGCGGAGCACCTCAAGATAATACAGTGTCACGTGCAGCACCTCCATCACCAAGTCAGCTTTGTGCAGTTTGTGGGGATACAGCTGCATGTCAACATTATGGTGTCCGTACTTGTGAAGGTTGTAAAGGATTCTTCAAAAGAACAGTTCAAAAAGGATCCAAATATGTATGCTTAGCAGAAAAATCGTGTCCTGTCGATAAGAGAAGAAGGAACAGATGTCAATTCTGCCGCTTTCAAAAGTGTCTCGCGGTAGGCATGGTAAAGGAAGTAGTAAGAACTGATTCATTAAAAGGTAGACGGGGTAGATTACCTTCCAAGCCAAAATGCCCACAGGAATCCCCTCCGAGTCCACCGATTTCTTTAATCACAGCACTAGTCAGAGCCCATGTGGATACGTCCCCTGATTTTGCCAATTTAGATTATTCGCAATATAGGGAACCAAATCCCATGGAACCTCCAATTTCGGATTTAGAAGTTATTCAGCAATTTTACTCGTTGCTGACAACATCTATAGACATGATTAAGATATTTGCAGAAAAAGTACCAGGATATGGGGACTTATGTCCAGAAGATCGTGAACAACTATTCGCTTCGGCACGACTTGAATTGTTTGTGCTACGTCTTGCCTACCGCACTCGTCCTGAAGATACCAAGCTCACCTTTTGCAATGGACTAGTGCTTGATAAACGTCAATGTCAAAGATCTTTCGGAGATTGGCTGCACGCAGTACTTGATTTTAGTAATACTCTACATTCGATGGACATCGATATTTCTACATTCGCCTGCTTATGTGCTCTAACTCTAATAACAGGTACGATTTTTTTTTTGTTTAACCTAATTATACTGATATGACTACGTAATATAGACAATTAAGTATATTTATTTTCATAGTTTTCGCGACAAGTGTTAAAAAATATCGATTGTATTAAGATGTCGCTAAGTATTTACTTTATTGAATTCTAGATAATAATATTATAATCATATTATAACTATTTTATTCTTATAATTCCTTTGTTTTTTCTTTCAGAGCGACATGGTTTAAAAGAACCACATCGAGTCGAACAACTTCAAATGAAAATCATCGGGTGTTTACGGGCTCATATACCCGGCGGTGGGAGTACAAACGCAGTAGGTGCTCCACACTTCAGTCGTGTCCTTGGAGCTCTCCCTGAGCTGCGATCACTTTCGGTGCAAGGTCTTCAGCGCATTTTTTACCTGAAGCTAGAAGACTTAGTTCCAGCGCCGCCTCTCATCGAGAATATGTTTCGCGCCAGCCTGCCCTTTTAGGCTACTTACACGCTTTCCCCGATCCCAAGGACCATCCCCGCCTTCGAGACGCATTCTCTTCTAGAGCCGACTCCGCTATTTTTATAAGTGTTTATCTAGATTAAAAATATTTTTCTAGAGACTAGTAGAACTCTACATGACTCGATCTCTGCGGAATCGGTTTGTGCTTGTTGTACGTATAATTAATTAATTAACTTTAAATAAGGAAAACAATCTTACCATGTAAGTCCTAATATATTGGGCACTTATAGTTAAGCTTAATTTATTATTAATGTATATTTGGGTGTGATTCCGTTTTATCTTATAAAGGTATCTTTTTAGTAGTCTGCATTTAAGTTACCGCTCGTAATCAATGGCATCTCGTCGTACAAATATTCCTACGTTATTTACTTGTGTATTATTAAATAAGAAAAATCTAGTCACAAGACTTACAAATGTTAAAAATTTGGCTTTTAAACACCGAATTTTATAGAAAATTTATGAGTAATTAAGGTATTTGTTAATATCTAAATGAGTGTAATGTGATTGTAAAAGTATTTCGTTTCCTTTACCGAAAATATTGCATTATAAATGTTTACCTTGGAAAATGTATTATAAAATAAAAGTAATATTTGAATAACAATCCTAAAATCAAAGGATTTATATTTTAAAAGGGACTTAATTGAATTAATATATCATGTATTTAATTTTTTCTAAGGTAGCCATTTTCAGACGCAAATTTAGGTTTTGGATACCGAATATTATGTATACGATGGCCTCGCCGATCGTGTGCAATATAGCACAAGAAGGGCTCGAGGAAAATGTAAGCCAAGAACGAAGATGGAAGTTACCTTTTTAGGTTTAAATTATTTTATAACTATTTCATAAAATGTTAATGTGAATTGTTAAAATAAAAATATACGTATAAGGTAAGACAAAAAGTTCAGCATATCTATTATAGACTCCCAACTCCAACGTGTCTTAAAGAGTACCTTCTTAGATAGGTAGCTTAGAAGTTTCCTTGTATAATCTTTAAAAATAAAGCAAAAACGGTAGAGTAGAAACCTAAGACATATCAGTAATTATTTAGAATGCTCGTAAAGTATAATATAATAAAAATCCTTCATTAGCTTGTTACTAACTTTCTTTAAGATTTCATCATTTAAGTGAGCACAAAAATTCCATTTGGACCAATTCGATAGGCGGAAAAGAAATTAATAATGCCTCATGAATATATAATATATCAGAAATAATTAATACCAAATTAATATAACTAAAACTTAGAAATATATATTTATATAGATCATCATTGATCATTTTTTCGCTACATTTTCGATGAAAATCTTAAAATTTTGCAATAAAATTGCAAAATAGCTATTTTTGTCAATAGGAAAATGGTCGATTTATAGTAATTAAAGAATATTATTCAGATGTGAGCTATAAATTGTAGATTTAACGATATTATAGGATATAATAAACGCGTGATAATTTTATACTATATATATATTGTTTTATAATTACATATTTTGTAAACTATGCTGAACTTTTTGTTCAAAAACCAGGGCTCCTTTATTAGTTATTTCTTAGATATATAAGAGTAATTAACAAATCAATTCCTTTCGTAATTCATTGTGGCGTGATTCTTATGTTGGCAACTCCTTAAACTGTACGTGTCAGATGCCTACCTACTTCACTAAGATTAGAATAACAATATTTCAAAGAAATCAACTAATGAAGATATTAACTTGCTTTTAAGGACTTTAAATTTGAACAAAACTGTTTCTAAGCTTTTGCGATAAACTTGGTTGTGCTTTCATATCACTACGAAACATAAAAGTTTATGTTTGCTAAGTAGTAATAAGTCGAAACTTAAAATTTATAATAATAATCATAAAATACTAACTACAAACAATTAAACACTTAAACTGTTGCTATACATTCCAAGAGCCATTTACTGTTTGAATTTTTAAAACCAAGTTTTTTTTTTTATATAAATTAAATCAATATTCACACCCACATCACAAAAGTAGGTAAGCTCTGAATTTAACAAACATTAATTTTACTATAGACGTAGATATTTTAGACTTATATTTCGAGAAAACTGTACGTTTCGAAAACTTCCGAATTCAATTGCATTTTTTTTGTCTCAGTATAGATTGATGTGCTTTTGTTATACGTTATACTTTTTCTTTGTAAATATTTCGTCACAATTATACTAACGCATATGCGTTATTTGAAACTTGTGTGTTGCTTCATTTAATATAGTTCCTTATTATTACTCTACAAACAACGTGCAAAGATATTATATTTATTATATATTACTTAGACAATGTTCCTTGAAAGTTGCACTTACTACATTATACTCGTAGGTAATAAGTAATTATTATTCCGATCCTAAAGTCCCGATCATCCGTCATAGTTCGTATCAGTCATCTATATAAATAGGACCTGTTCTATAGATAGATTTACTCATCACGATATCTCTGGAACCATAAGCCGTAGAGACTTGAAATTTGGTAGGAATCACAGATAACATAATACTATAATTCCTTTCGCCGAGTAGAGGTCGGATTTTACGAAATTCTATCCCTAAGGGGGTGAAAAAGGGGGGCAACGTTTGTATGGGATAACGTGATTCCTATTTTTTGATATTAATACTCTTTAGTGAATTTGATTTAAATGACATTTTATTTTGACACGTCTCAAAACTCAAACCGATTAAAACATTTCAATTTCTACGCGACATTGGCGAAGTCAACTGTGCATCGGCACTCATGGAAGCCATAAAAAGAAATAATTGAATTGAAAACATTTCAATCTTAAAGGGAATTGTATGTCGCGAAAATTCAATTTCTTTTTTAATTTGGTGTTCCTGTTATTAATTTTATTATTTTCACTATTAATTATTGTGTAGGAACCGTATTAAAAATACGATAATCCGTTCCAAAACTCAAATCACGGATGTCATTCGAAAAGCTGCCATGCTAAAGTGGGACTGGGCTGGTCACGTCATTCGGATGCCAGATACTCTTTGGGCCAAACAGGCTACCTTGTGGATCCCCCAACACAGCAGACGACAGCGTGGTAGGCCCAGACGAAGATGGCGAGACGAGTTAGACTCCTTTCAGAGAGATTGGCTTGCTAAAGCAAAAGACAGGGACCAGTGGAAGAGGAGTAGGGAGGCCTTTGCCCTGCAGTGGGACACTACAGGCTCATAATAATAATAATAAAATATTAATTATTATTTTATTATCTTATAGTTCAATAAATATATTCAAAATAAAAAGTATGGCTTCTATTTATAATAATAAATATTATTATAATTATAAAAAACTAACCGTACATGGTACAGTTACACATGCTCATAACTAGCACGAAAGCATGCCACTATTGAGCAATTGCTACTTAGTAGCATGTGTGTCGAAACATTGCTAATAATGAGCATGCTCATTTCGAGCATGCTCAAATTTCGACAGCCGTGCGATTTTTGGGCATGCTACTGTCAAAGTCTACTGGAAAAAGTCACTTGGTTTTCTATTTTTCACTTGTACACTGGCAGAGAACTTGCTAGAATGTCGAATACCAAAGAACCAGCCCGTGCTTAAATAGCATGCGTGTTCAATTTATTGCTTTAAACACGCTTATTTAGAAGCATGCTTAATAAAAGCTTGCTAAGCAAAAGCAAATGTGTCAATTTGAAGAGCATGCTTATTTTAAGCATGCTAATAAGCATGAAATTTTATGAGCATGTGTAACGGATAACAGCTAGTAATACTATAATCATTCCGATCCATATGTAACTCTAAGCTCTAAATTTGTAATGACCCTATCGGCTGTGACAACGGTCGCGGGTTCGAATCCCGATGGAGTTATTTATTTGTTTAGCAGGAATGTTTCTACTCCAGTCAGGGGTGTTTATATTTTTATAATATTAATTTATCACCTATCTGGTATATGTAACACAAGCCTCGTAGTTTAATGTCCCAACATATTAGCATAGAGTATATTGCTACATATTTAACATATTAGCTATAATCAAGAGCGCCGGAAAGGGGGCGCAAGAGGTAAGCTTACTTACACCCCTTGTAATGAAGAAAAATATATAGTTAAAGAAGTAGGTAACATTTTAGTAGTCTTCGAAAAAATATTAATCTATGAATAAAAATTACAAAATTAAGGATTAAAAGATTAGCATTGAATTAGTGCCTGAATGAGAAGAAGCAGAACCCCCCTGGTTCCGCTGATCTACGAGTAACATCCGTAATATCGCCACTAAGCAATGTAGAAAAATCCTATTAATGATATTGAAACTTTTTTGCAAAAACTATTTTTAATTTTATCAATAATACTGTTCAATTTGACTACAATATAATTAAAGTTACTTTTTAAGTGTCTAGCTGGGAGTGCCAGGTGGGCTACACAATTTTACTTTTTTTTCTATGTAAATGGCATCACAGAATGCCAATGGAGCGCAAATTATTTCTCTACATACATTGCTTATTAATTATTTTTAAAGGTCATAGGCTAAAAGTGATTATTTTTTATACTTATATGTAAATCTATCTAAAATAGCAATAAAAAATAACTAAAAACTATAACCCGACTATGTAAAAAGAACGAAACACCTTAAATTTAAATTAAACCCTTTAAATTTTTTTTGTTCCTACAATACACAAGTTGAATTAGCATTTGTTTATGGAATTATCTAATAAGCATAAGCGAATCCAAATCGTTTCGGTCACGTGGTAGCACACAATAAATCGTCGAGAGAGTATTCTCTGTCTACGCAATAAATTAAGTTTAGAGTAGGTATGGAGGGTAGAGATCTACCCTCCATAGTTTAGAGTATGTGGGTAGAGATAAGGAGAACCGTATGTGGGTAGAGATAAGGAGAACCGTCTCCTCTACCCTCCATAGTTTAGAGTATGTGGGTAGAGATAAGGAGAACCGTCTCATATGGGGGGAAAGTTGAAAACGTAACCAGCTGTATACTGAAAATAAAGTTTCCATTACCTACCACAATAGCGCTGGCGTTCGAATAGTTTCAATATGAACATAGCTGTTATAAATGGAGTGAAGTTAGCTGAGTTCAAATATTTAAAAATTTTAATGACTCAAGTAGTTAGTAAAATGCTAGTATACAAAACCTCAACTACTTACGTAGTCTAAAAAATGTTTTAGTAAATATAAACAAAATACTGCAGAGAGAAAGCGTAATTTTTTTCTAATTAAGTTTGGCGCTTTCTTTAAAATTTATCGACTGCTACTGCAGCGCCACTCTTACTGGACACGTTTTTACTGCCACTTTTTCGTGTACGAGTTGGTCCTCCTTATATCTACCCTCCATAGTTTAGAGGAAGTTTTTGCATATTTCACAGATTTTTTTCCTAATTTTATTATATATCGCTGTTAGGATAACCTCATAGGTTAAGGGTTTTAATAAATCTGAAATCATAGACTTTAAGAATAGACTGTGTTTCGTTGCCGATACGGAGGGTAGACGTAGGAGGACTACTTATCTCGCAATGCGTTAAATTAGGGTGGCGCCGCGCCGCATTAGCATCAGGGTAAATTTTAAAATCTTATTTGAGGTATTGCCACGATAGCAAGTGGAATATCCACACTTCACTTAGTTTAATATTATATTCATATCATACCCTTTCGCTGCACTAGCGCCATTTTGGTGCGTTTTTAAACTGTAATTTACTGCTTACAGTTGGACACTGTTTAAACTTTGCTTTTTTATAAGACAGTACTCCTTACCTATACACTCCCTAGTTGCCTACTGCCAGCTAAAAATAGCGAAAAAGCGATAGAGATAACATGAACATTCGACTAAAAGTCTTCATTAATAATTGAAATACGTTTAATACAGATAAATATTTATAAAAATTATACATCCCATTATAACGTTATGATTTTCAATGCTATAACATTTTTTTTTGCATACAATTTATAAATTTAAATTAGAATAATAGACAAAAATAGGTACGTTGTCATTTTCTGACGATGGTCAATTTCATGATAGTATTGCTGAGTCCATTCACTACGTCTATGCAAAAAATAAAAAATATTCTTACACTGTTAAATAGACCCTTTTTCGTAATCGTTTTCAAGGGTAATAACCATAGAGTATATTGCTCATTTTGCCAGTATCGCGATGCCGAATTATGCTGAAGCTTAAATGGAACGTGAATAAATGTTTACAAAAGTATAATCCTGTAAAATAAACTTGTTTACAGATCCGAATTTTAAAATAAAATTGTATTCATATTTTAAGGTGGAATATAAAAAAAAAGTAATTATTTATACCTTCATCCATATTTATATTTATTTTTTTAGCACTTTGATGCGAGTATCACCCGAGAACAGTACTTTTGAGAGTGCTCGATTGTGCGAAGCATGGAGATTAGAAACCAGGAGGACCATCGCTTCATACTAAAGCATTACCCGCCTGTCTCTGAAAATGTGTAGAATTTACAACGCGCTGCCGGCGGTAAGTAGTATCTGTGAAGTTAGCTATTTATGAGTACTGTCACAGTTGTGACTGTGATGTAGGTATACGTATTTAATTAATTTGTCATTTGAGGGTAAGATAAATCTTCTTTCTGTAAGTCAGTCTCTCATTAAAGCTGTAAACGGATGAACGTAGTTTCCTTTCAATAAGCTCCCGTAGGATCCGCCGAAGTCCAGAGATTCTCCAGTGGCGACGATTATTAGCGATTATCACGCGTGCACATTAAATAAACTCGGTGTTTAACTGTAATATGTGTAAAAGTGCCGGAACTGTGCGGTGTTAACTATTGTGTAACGAACAGTGAGTACAAAAGATGGCGGTTGGAAAGATCGGCGCGTTTGACGTAGCTAAGGACAATTGGGACTCAAACCGGTTCGTCGAGCAACAGCAGCCGCCGACAGTAGCGACGCCGAGGAATAGGGAGGGGACGGGTAGTGTTGAAGTAGGAGGCCAGGAACCATCGCTGGTGACTGATGCTTCGGTAACGAAAGATTCGCCATCCCGTAACGTAAGCGCGCCACACTCGCCGTCGATTACTAAAGAATCACCGACCGCGCCTACCGCGAGTCCTGTGAAGCGTCCCACCCGTATTTGTAAGAAGCCGGTTAGATATGGGTTTGAGTTTGATTAGATTAGTTATTCGAGAATACTAAATCTTTACGTAGGCATAAGACTTAATCATGTTTAATATAGCGTCGTAGTATTTAAGTAAATAGTGTGGATGTAATACTAATAGATATAATTTAGATATAAGTTAGATACAGATAGTTTCTTAATAAGTATTATTATATTGGTAAATGCTGTAGTTTTAAGTGTGCGGTAGTTTAAGTGTGGAGGTGTGATGTAGGTATACGTATTTAATTAATTTGTCATTTGAGGGTAAGATAAATCTTCTTTCTGTAAGTCAGTCTCTCATTAAAGCTGTAAACGGATGAACGTAGTTTCCTTTCAATAAGCTCCCGTAGGATCCGCCGAAGTCCAGAGATTCTCCAGTGACAACGTGAAGTTAGGCATTGAGACAACATAGCGATTGCAGCGCCTCCTTGGTTTGACAATATTTCTGAGACACTACATTGTAGGGCCTTGGTTCTCCTGGTTTCTAATCTCCATGGTGCGAAGCGTTGCTGTAGTTGGAACATTCAACGTTGAGCATTATGCCGCATAATGCGCTCTAGTGCTGTAATTGGAAAACTACCTATGGAATAGCTGTATGGAATAAATAATAATGTTTATTTTTCATCTATGATAATAATAGCTAAATGGATAGCAATCTGTGGAATAGCTTGTCAATGCCATCTTGACAATTTCTGTTACTTATGTTTTGTCTGCAGCAATGAGCAAAGTTACAATTTGCATTTTACACTTGTTAATTTTTGTGATGTATCAAAAAATTTAAAACTATATAAAATAGTAGACGTATCACTTATTTATTCTTCTTCTTCATGTGATGTGATATAGTTAAAATGTCTGAAGGTACAGATATGACAGAAATTTTAGATAAAAACCTAGAAGATTTAGAAATTCAAGAAGTTTTGAAAAATGGGACAGATTTACGTGAATACGCGTTACAAATTGATAAAAATATAAAGGAAGCAGAGAAATCTTCAGTAGCAGACTATTTAAAAGAAAGTGAAAATATAGCTTCACTTCACACTCAAATAGAAGACTGTGACTCAATATTAGCAAGGATGGAAAGCATGTTACTAGTTTTTCAGGTAGAATTAATAAAAAAAAAATTAACAGCTTTATTATACCTTATTAGGAAGCAAAATTTGCTTATGTTATATTCTTATTTGAGTATACATTTACTATGACTTATCATTTTCAGAATGACCTGGGAAGTATTAGTAACGAAATTATTAGTTTACAAAAACGCTCTGTCAATATGTCAGTCCAGCTTTCTAATAGGCAAGCTCTTAAAGGACCACTTTCATCATTTATTGAAGATATGGCTATATCAGAATCACTTATATTGTGAGTACCTATTTCAGTAATATTTTTCTTTATAAGTTAATACATATATCTATGTAAAATAACTATGACAGCTTAGTACCACATTGAAAAATAAATTGGTAATTTTTTTTATTTTCAGTGGTATAAATAATGTGCCGGTTATAGACAAAGAATTTATGATACAACTAGCAATCTTAAATCAAAAATTAAACTTTGTGAAAGAACAAGATTTCAAGGAAACCAAAGCCTGTCATGATGTCAAAGATGTTTTAGAAAAATTGAAAATAAAATCTGTGTCTAAAATAAGGACATACATACTTGAACAAATTTACAAATTCCGTAAGCCAATGGCTAACTACCAGATACCACAAAATGCTATGTTAAAGTATAAATTTTTCTTTGAGTTCATTTTGACAAATGAAAGAAATGTTGCTCAAGAAATCTGCAATGAATACATAGATACATTAAGTAAAGTTTATTATTCTTATTTTAAATCCTATGCATCAAGATTAGATAAATTAAAATATGAAGAAGTGCCAACTAAGGATGACTTGATGGGAATTGAGGATGGTTCCAAGGGAGGTTTTTTTCAAAAGTCCAATTTGAAGAATAAAAGCACTATATTTACAATAGGGAACCGTGCAGATGTTCTTGCTCAGCAACTAGAAGCACCAATTATTGTACCACATGTACAGCAGAAATCTAAGGTTTGTTCTGAACATCTATTTTAAACATTTTATAAGGATCAACTAAAACCAAATTTAATATAAACGTCTGATTTCATACAATTATGTGAAAATTATCCAGTTTAAAATTTAAATGTATAATAAATATTTTTAGTATTCATATGAAGCATTGTTTCGAAGTCTACAATATGCTTTAGTGGACAACAGCTGCAGGGAATATCTTTTTACTACAGAATTTTTCCATGTCAAAGGAAGCCATGCACAAGAATTATTTGACAGAATTCTTGGGAAAACACTTTCTTTACTAGTGGTAAGTAATTTAGGTGATAAGTGCATCTTATGTTTTAAATATAATGTGATCTTTTTTAATTTCAAAAGAACTATAAGTTATAACATAACTAAATATTCAAAGATATCACAGGAATCTAAAGAGTATATTTATCATAGCAAAATTATTAATTCTTTTTGATGTTATTATGTAAGAATATTTTAACCTTCTTTCTTACCATTTGAAAGATATTTAAATTTTTTATATAAAATATTGTAGAATCTCTTTTTTTTATTTGTTTTTAGAAAAATGTAGAAAACTATGTCCTGGAATGTTATGACTGCCTTGCTCTGTTCCTGTGTATACAGCTCATAAATAGGTATCGCTGGATGTGTCACAAAAGAGCGGTTGCAGCTTTGGATAGGTAAGAATCTTTATTGTAAGTAAACAAGGGCCTCCCTAGAATCTTTCTATCAAAATATTATTGTTTTTTCCTTTTTTATGATGAGAGTTTTTCTAGATATAATTTTTGAGTAACTTCAAGAATGTGTCACTGAATTTGTTTGCATGTATATAAACATCTTTACCAAATGTTAATAAATTCATAATTCTATCAAAAGTGTTGCCATATATATTTCAAGACAAAAAATTAAAAAACGTTAATTGATTGATTGAATAAATAAATATGTTGGGACATTATTGCAATAGAACTAGAACAGCAAGGATTCACAATGTATTCAGTTAGAGTCCACACTCGGCTTTGGGCTGTACAATATAAAAAGTGGCAAAAGCCGAAATTATAAGTTTCTTCACCTCACATTATTTTTGTTAATCCTTTAGAAGAAACACAGCACAAAAAAGTTAACATACCACAGAAAAAACAAGAAATGTAATGATAGAAACATGAAGTATACATAGCAAATTGTTTCAGCTACTGGGATTCTTTACTGGCAACATTATGGCCAAGATTAGAATATGTATTGAAATTGAACATACAAAGTGTAAGAGATTGTGATCCAGCCAAATTGTCTAATAAAGAAATGGGACCGCACTATGTAAGTTATTTTGAGATTAACTTCAGACACAAAATGATTTTGTATAATCTTAATGACTTACATTTCATACCTACTAATATCACTGTTACGAAAATAGGTAAATGTAAATAATTTTGATTCATGGATGGAACTTAGTATTATAATCTCTCTCTCTCTCTCTTTATTTATTACTAACACCTCTTACCATTTTTTATTTGCTTTCCTATAACTCCATGTTACTTAGACACCAAAAAATATTTTTCAATAACAAATCAGTACTATCCATTTAGATTTAATTAATCTAACATCTACTAGATTACATTTACCCGGTACTGATAGAAAAATGCAGATACAGTACCTTAAGTTTTTACTAACTTAGCCAGTTTTTACGCAATAGCAAAGCAATATATTGACTAAATTTTTACAATAAAATAGTTTATAAACTGATGTCTATGCACAAAGCAGGTTCAATAGTTTTATCATTAAAATCAAATAGTCAGACAATAAAATTAATTTTTTTTCTATACCCTATTTTAGATTACACGAAGATATGCAGAGTTTTCTGCAGCTATTCTCAGCCTCAGTGAACAGTTTCCATCAGAAGATCTTAGCAATCTGTTGCTAGTGCTACAAGATGAAGTACATTGCTTCCTACTCAAAATGGCGGCTGAATTCCCACAACGAATACAACAACTAATATTCCTAATAAATAATTATGATATGGTCCTAAGTATTTTAATGGAAAGAACTCGAGATAACACTAAAGAGGCTGAGAGTTTTAGAGAACAACTTCAAGCGAGAAGCTCAGAGTATGTAGAAGAGATCTTAAGTCCTCATTTCGGTGGCCTTATGCAATTTGTGAAGGAAGGCGAACAGTTGTTAGAAAGTGATAGAAAAAATGAACTGGCTACCCTTGAAAAGAAATCAATATCTCTTGTTGCTTCCTTCACCAACAGTTGGAAACAAAGTCTGGAAGAAATACATAGAGAAGTCCTGGTCTCATTCCCGAATCTCGTGACAGGATCTGGGTTGTTACAAATGGCGCTTACTAATTTTGTACAGTATTATCATAAATTTGTTAAATTGTTAACTCCTAACGCGCGCACTCAACTTGTTAATATTCACGTCATTATGGTGGAAATTAAAAAGTATAAAACAAATTATTAAAATATTATACACCACATGTTTGTTATTAACCTACTTCATTTTATTGATATATAATATCTCAGCCTTAGAATAATAACGCATGGAACTATAGTTTCATACATAATTCTGCTCAATTTTGAAGCATCATTAGAATTAACGTGTGCGTAAGTGTCACGTAATTACAACCGAAGGCATACATACAAAATGGCTTCAATTCGCTTGGGCCTTGGGCCTACTCACCTTCTATGCGTTATTATTCTAAGAACGCAGGGCTTAGTGCATTAGCAGTAGACCGAAAGAAATTAAATATCACATTTTTGCTAAGTTGGTAAAATATAAAAAATATATCTAGTGGGAAAACATCATAATTACATTTCAGATAACAATAAGTTTTGTTCAATTTAATTATAGAGATAAACAGACTTGAAAATTAATTTAAATCATTATATTGCCCCCTATGTCAATATAACTTCATTGATATGTATAAAAAAAACCAAGTGAGATTGTTTTAGAAGTCGGGTACGCCGAGTAAAATTCTATGTAAACAAAAAACAGTTTTTATTATACACATTTAGAGTTAAACCACGACTAAAAATGACGTATTGCATTTACTTAAGAATACGCAAATAGGTGAATTTTAAAATATCAACTGACAACTTCTATACCTCGTTCGCGTTAAGAATGCAGTGAATGACACATTGTTTACCGGTCTAGCACCGATTCTTAACCCATGAAATCTTCGCAAATTAGAAAGTCGCGACCACTGCGACTTTCTTTTTTTTAATTGTTATACTTATACTCTGATTTTCAATTCGACGGAATTGTTAACTAAATCCTATTGAGTTAGTTCGGGCCCAAATAAAAAAATATATTGCTGCCAATAACTCAACATTTAAGCTGAGATAAAGAAATTATTTTATGACGCAATACAGTTAGTAGACGCTGATCGGTGGAACAAATGCTGCGACACGTCATAAAGGAAGAAAATAGTATGTGGGAGTTACATGACGTCATGGAACTCGCAGAAGCAAATCCCTTTATAATAAATACTAACGAAGACACTAGTGATAGTGATTAAAGTATTATATTAATGACTTTATTTTGATTTTAGACAAAAGTAAATTTATACATCCATTTAACCTAATGTTTAAAAATATAATTTGTTTGATTTTTGATACCCTTCTGAATACACCTTTACCCTGTAGTTGCACTCACAACTCACTGCACTCTTAACGCGAACAAGAATAAAAATGAGTGTTTACAATTATATGTATAATTTATATTGTATATAGGTACACGATAAGCAATCAGCTCCTCAGTGTTCTCAAAAAGAGAATGTACAATTTGATATTTGTGATTTTATCCTTACTGCGAGTCTCTCTACGTACTTAACACTCTTGTCAAGTCTTTTTAGTTCACTTTTTACACTTACGTATTTTTACATATTATTGGAATCATTTTTTTAAAACTTATTTATACACATTCGCCTTGCATTAAATAAAAATGCAACATAAAATACCTTGCATTTATTACAAAAACTTCTAGAATGAAGTCAATTTACAAAATCACAGAGCATCTGGAAAGATTGACACACCTTACCAATATTAAGACTTACATCAATTGAACAAATACATATGTGTAAATATACATCACGTTTTAAAATTAGACTTAGCCTATTTTGGAAATAGTTGTTTCCTACCTACAAAGTTAAAAAGTTACATTGAATTATTTTTCTCAAGAAGTTATTATCTTAAAATGTTATTCTTGATATAATGCCTTCCCATGCTTTTGATGGTTTTTCTCGAACAAAATCTATTAAAACCTGTTCAAATTCAGGCGTAATCTTTTTAGGCGTCCACGAGAGCAGAGCTTGTATCACCCGGTCTCGATTGTGTTTACTCATAAAAATAAGACTCGTGAAAATGGACTCCATAAGTGAATCTGGTGCTGTAAAAAAATAAAGGCTTCATATTAAAAAAAATAAAGGGTCAATAGAGTATAACACATGATGTAGCTTAAAACAATAGGTGCTAGAAAAATTGTATTTTACGTATATAATGCCAATTATCAACTACTGAAATGCGGAGTACCTAACTACCTATATTTTATACTCAGTATTTTTTATTAAATTAAAATTAAAAAAAAATACTAACTAACTTACAACTAAAAAGCCATTGAAATATAAAATTGATTCATATACTAACGATTGTCTTCCACCATATCCAGGAGATTATTTACCACTATTTCACAGTGCACTTTCATATCTGGTGGATATGGCTTTAGCAGTGGTCCCAACATTTCCACACAAAACTTTCTAATCCTGAGTGGTAGATCCTCTTGTTCTATGAGGGGCATTAGCATTTTCTTAATAATATTATTCTGACACCAATTCGCCCCTTGCCTCTTTGCCAGAATGACAAGTGCCATTCTTAACAATTTTTTGTCGTCATGAATTTCTAAAAAATAAAATAATAATAGTGTATTTATTTTCTATGTTTGTAGTATGAAATCTTAAGCTTAATTTATAAAAACAGTGCACGTGTTTTTGTTTTTTGAATATTAACTCAGATTACGTAGACAGTGGTAGCTCAGTGGTAATGGGCTCACTTGGCTAATCGAGTAAGACGGGTTCAAATCCGGGTCGCGCACTTTTGATATTTTCATGTGCGAATTATTACTGACATGATTACCATTTGTCTTACGGTGAAGGAAAACATCATGAGGAAACATGCATGTTTGAGAAAACGCATTAAGCTAGCGCGGTGGACTACGGCCAGATCCCCCTCGTATTGAAGGGAAGCCCATGCCCAGCAGTGGGACGTTAAAAAGGGCTGAACACAGACCATATTAAAGAAGTACTAATAATTAAAAAATATTGATAATAGTAACACTATCAACACATAATAGTGTATATAAGTCTTAAGTTTTTCAGTTTTGCATAATTATGGAAACTGTAAAAAAAATGATATATGTATACAAATCATTTATACCTGTAACGTCTTTGATGGATGCCATAAACATTTCCAAAATTTTAGGTTCATTCCAGTCTGTTATTTTATAGAAATATTTTCTGTTGAGGATATATCTCATATCTTGCACCCGTTTGTACCTGTCCTCACATTTGTAGAAGTGTAGAAGGTACACAATACAAGTCACTAATGGATTTTTTGCTGTAAATTATAAAAATACTATTAAAAATTTTGTAAACAGTTTACACAATCACAAAAAAATAACAGTTCCTACCATTACAGTATTTATTAATTATAATTAAGCAAAATGCAATTTTATAGAAATACTAGTCAGGAATACCTAAATAATAAGTAGTAAATAAAAACCAATTTCTTGACTTACCAACTCCCATATGAGCCAAGGGCAAAATATGCATCCATACATCTAGGCATTGCTTTATCAGTGGGACCGCTTTAAATGATAAACTATACATGGCGTCCATTAGAAACGAACGGACCCGAGGTAACAATTCAAAGTATCGGCATATTAGAGCATATACATGAGACAGACTCTCTATGACATCGAACTCAGGGCTCTTATTCAATTGAAATATTACGAAATCAAGTCGATTTAGTAAAATATTGACGAAACCTGGGACAGATCTATTCAAGTGTAAAACAATGAATAGGACAACTTGTTCAGACTTGGTCATAGAAGGCGCGGGCGGCGCACCAGATTTGCTAAATAATTCCATTTTCCGCGCCGGATCCTTTAGGTATTTGAGAAATCCAGATAGAAAATTTTCCAAATTCCAAGTCTGTTGAATCTCTTGTACAAGTTTACTCATCGCTGCCTTAGTTTTTTCATCTGGCAATACTATTATTTGTGCTATACTGTCTTCTAACTTTTTACATATAGAATTTGTTATAGTGTCTGTAAAAAAAAATGTATAAAAATAATTAGAATATATTGAGTATTATGAATGCGAAAGTAACTCTGTCTGTGTGTGTGTCTCGCTATCACGCCAAAACTACTGAACCGATTTAAATGAAATTTGGTACACAGATAGTCTAGAGCCTGAGAAAGGACAATTACCATTGAGGGCTGGGGCTGTAAGGGGTTGAAATAGGGGATGAAAGTTTGTATGGAAATTACGTCATTTTTAAAGCTCAAAGCTTGAAACTGATTTTTTAGACTTTTGATTAGATATAAATAATTAAGACATCCAAAGTTTGTAAAAATCATATGATAAAGGGACGATCCCGAACGAAGCGAGGGTGAGTCGCTAGCTGAGTATAATTCAAAATTAAACGAATAACCTTATTTTAACAAATTATGTATAAAAAACAGTTACTAATTCGAAGATTTTTTTGTGAAAGAATGTAGTGTTAATCACTAGAAACGAGAAAATCTTTATTGTGTTATATAAAGTACTTTTCATATTTTAGAAAAAAATAATAGTAAAAATTTTTTTTTTCTATTTTCTTAAAAATCACTGTAAAAACACCGTCCAAGGGTCAATCCTTACTTGTCTTGACTGCTCGTTAATCATTTTAGACATGAAAAAATCTTTACTTTATAGTTCGGTTTCTAAAATTTATTTACAATTTTTTTATATATTTGTATTTTCTTATTGCATTATTGCATTGCTTATCGATATTTTTCACAATTAGTGTGTTAAATTTTAAGTCAATCAGATGTTTTAAGTGGGTAAAATCGCGTACATTCCTATTACATAAATGTTAGATAGAGCGTGTCAAAAACTTACCAGGAATTTTCTTAGGATTATATTTAACTTTAGCTCTTCCATATTTATTTAGAATTTTGCAAAGTATGCTATTTTTTGGATGGTTATTTGGAACAACACCTTCATCAACGTATGAATCTTCTAATTCTTCATTAAAATCATATTGCGAGAAAGGCTCATTAGATTTGTCAAACAACTCGCTTAAATCTTTTCTAGCACTATTTTTTTGCTTACAATCAACTGAATTTCGCTTTCGAAGTAGTTTACGTTTATATTTCGGAGAATCATTGTCAGTAATATCTGGATGTTGATCTTTACTGACATGATTATTTTGCGTTTCTCGTGTACTTGTGCTTCTTAGAACTCTCTTGCACGTCTCTTCGGGGGTACCGTCCGATGACATACGTTTTAATCTTTTTCTTGGCGGTGTTCCGTCACATACTTTATAATTTTCATCAGAAGCCTTCGAAATAGATTCTGTACTAGATTTTCTACTCGAAATAGAATCTCGATTGTTCATTTTATTCTGACTCCTTGTCATATATTTTTTAGTGGGTGTATCAACTATTTCCACGACATAATGAATTTCCTCTGAATCACTCAGATCATGATCACTACCACTTTTATTTATTATTCCATCCAATTTTAACTGTGACAAACAAACAACAGGTTGTTTTATAATAACATCATTAAATGTATCTGTTTTCTCAGAATTCAAGGCTTCATTAGATTCAGTTTCAGATTTTTTTCTGTCTTGTGCCTTTGGACTCCTTTTCTTAATTTCTTGCTTCTTATTGTTTTCCTTTAGTTTTAACTCCTTCATAACTTTTACCGCTTTTTCATATGCAATTTGATTGTCTAAAGGCGTTTTTGAATTAGACAATCGATTTGTATTCTGTTGATTTGTTGTTAACGCCGGTAGCTTAGATTTTGCATGTAACTTTTTAATAGGAGAAGCTGTAAAACTAGCAATTTTACTTTTTGGTAATAATTTTTTTCTGAACTTTTCAAGCCTGCTTAACTTATGACTATGTGCCTTTCTTTTTCTTTTACCATCATCCACAACTTCGATAAAATCATTATTGTCATGTTCGCTTGCACATTTATCCTTATTTACATAGTTTATAACTTCTTCACGTGTTTTATACTCTGTTAAATGATCTTCTTTTCCATTATACCTTTCTATTTCCGCATCTGATACTATATCACGGTCATCTTTGGATAGTCTTATATCGTTTGAAATGTTGTTTTCAGGTATACTATCTAAAGACTCTATATGAGCTATTTGTACATCTTCCTCATTAAGTATTACAACATTTTGCATGATATTACCTTCTTCACAAACGCCAGGTGGTGTAGTATTTTTACTATCATTTTCACTGGAGGATACATTTTGACAAGTCGTATCTTTATCATTGTTAGTTTCACTATCAACAATTATCGTTATTGTTTCTTGACTAGAATCATCGAATAAATCGGCCATTGATACCTTGGCCTTTTCATTCGCTTGTTTTTTAGGTGATTCAGGCATGAGCCTTTGTTTTTTCAATATTTGTTTTATATTCATAATTTCCTTATTTAGAGATGAAACACTAGATTTAAGAGCCCTGTTTTCTTCTTTTAAATTTAAAACATCAATGTGAACAGAATTATGTTCCATTGAAGGTGCGGTTCTTTCCAATATTGGAGATATTACTTTATTTTGCCTACATTTTTTCTGAATTGATTTAACAGGTGTCTTGGGAATTGGAGTTATCAGCCTTTCCGTTAAACGCATCGAACTTAATATCATTTCAATTTCTAAATCATTGCCAGTTTCATTACATATATTAATACTATTGTTCCTTTCCAAGCAGTTCTTCTCTTTAACTGATGATGATTTACCACTAATTTCTATTTCACTGTGACTTGTTAAGTCCTGAATATGAATTTGTGTTGATTCTACATTGTTAATTATATTTTCTCTAACTTCATGTGATGTTTCGTTTGATTTACCTATGTCTACTGTACTTTTATTACTAACATTATCAATGTTTTGCATTGAAGTACCTTCAATTACCTCACTATTATTTCTAGTAACAATTCCTTCAAATATCAAAGGACTTGTTGAAGCATGAACTTTTTCTAAGACTTTGTCTATAATAGCATTATTTTCTAAATGTTTACTAAGTGCTATGTTAACTTCATTAAACATCACAGGACTTGTAGATACATGAACTTTATCAACACCTTGCATTGGGCTTGTAGAGGAATCAACCATTTTCTTTTTTTCTTTAATTGTAACAATATCAGAACTAAGAGGAATTTCGTTTATAATATATTCAGTATTGCTTGAATCATTTCTAAATTCCTTATTTATGTCATTGCTTAAACAAACTTCATCATCAAACATAACTGGACTTGTTGCAATATCTACTAACTCTCTTTGTAAAGGACTTGTACCAATATCAATGTAGATTTTTCTTTCTCTAATCTTACTAGTATCTGTATTAAATAGGGTATCTGCATTGCAATAATCAGGGCTATTGTAGCATTTCTCACCATCTGATAGCGCTAAAGACGAACCTCTGCCCGTGTCTTCACTTACTACCTCATTACTATAATCGAAGTCATGATCTTCAATACCTGAAATAATAATTTAAACTATGCATAATTAATGTGAAATCAAATCAAAACTTGTTAGATAAATACATACACTTCCTGACACTTGTCTTGCATTACATTGAAAAATATTTATTCATAAATGAAATGTATCTCTACATACTTACTCATTGACATAAAAAGTAAAAAAAATAAAATCTTTTTAGTAAACAGATAAGTCGAAAATTATTTGATAAACTCACCTTTTTTCACAAAATTATTTTTTTCATTTATATTCAACGCAGTCTGAAATATATGAAAATAATTATATACATAAACTATTTAGATTTATCAAACAAAGTATAATATATTTGTAAAACAGAACAATTGAATACAGACATCAAATTTTAATATATTTTGCACATGAAGAAATTTTCAAAAATATTAGAATATTAAACAGCAATTTTAATAATTACCCCTTTTTTATGTTCTGCAACATCTTGTACAGACATGGGAGATGGTGGTAAACTGTCAAGGAAATCATTTTCTTCACCACTTTCATCTGAAGAATCTTCTACATCAACTTTACTTTTTAGTTTATCATACTTTTGTAACATCAACTTATGTCTGCATTTTAATTTTTCTGAAAATTGTTCAATACAAAGATGGTACAAAGTTTACTAAAAATAAATTAAATAACTTTAAGATATATAAAATAATAACTGAATGTACTATAATATATATAATAGGGATAGATCATTCACTAATCAGGAAATATCAAAAACCTCTTGACGCATAAGGACATAAGGATTAAATTTGGCAGCGAGTAGTATATAGTTGGCAGAGGTTCACTAATATATTACAGTTCCAATTTTACAACAGAGCCCAATTAAGAGGTCTAAGCACTCTAGCAAATATCTAGAACAACTCGCAAGAACAAAGGGCACTGTGGGTTATTGAAAATCTGATTCGATGTATTATCATACCTAGGAATGAACCACGAACAAATGAACAGCAAAACAGGGGTAAGTCACTAGTATACTACAATATAGTTATTGATAACAAACCTTTTGTAATAAATAATATTACTTACTTTTACCAAATACTATATCTTTAGCAAGAAATAAATGTTTAAGGATTGTTCTATTCTCTTTTTCCAGGTCTGAAAATTTCTTTTCATAATCTTTTCCATTATTTTTGTTTAAATGATTCTCAATTTTTAATCCTTCAATAACTGTTTCATGTTCCTTAACCAGCACCTACAAGAATTCAAAATTTACAAAAATCATTCTTATTTTCATGTAGCAATTTAGATATAAAAGCTTTACTTTAAAGTGAAGCTCTTATATATTATTCTAGATGTTTAATAATAAAATATTTCATTTAGCAGGTATTATAATTTTTTGCCTTTACCTGAAGTTGATGGGCATGAGATTTTATTGCTTCATACTGAGTTTTTGTTACACAACATCTATCCTCAAACTCTTTGTTTTGGGTTTTAAGTAATTGGATATCCTGAAATATAAATGTCAGAGGTTTTTCACACACCTATATTTAAATTTATTTTGAATATAGTTTAGATTCGTAAGAAAATCTTTCATGCTAATGAGTACAAATAAGTTTTGATTACAATAATAATTTACTACTTTAATTGCATATATTTTAAAAGTCATTCTTTATTATAGTTCTTATAATTAAGATGTATAAAAGATATTAAAGTTTTATAAGTCAATCTATTTAATATGCATAAATACTCTATATTATAGTTATAGTTAAAAAACTAAGGTAACAAATTAATAATCTTAAGAGATGTTATATTACATAACTAATATTTTGCTGAACTGCACAGGATAATTTATTAAAATTATAATTTACAAAAAAAACATACCTTCTCCAGTTGTGAACATCTTTCCAATGATTCTTTATAATCAATACAAACTTTTTTACATTCTTCTTTAGCAGCTAGAAGAAGAACCTCGGTTTGTTCTAATTTCTCATTTTTGGCATAATATTTTTTTATTAAGGAACTGAAAAGTAAAATCACCAAAAATATATATAATACCTACATCAACTGTAGTATAACAGCATAAATACTTTTTACTATTGCTATACTCACTCTGTGGCAACTGTTTTCTTTTTTGCAATTAAAACTGCTTTCCTTTGTTTATCAAATTTGCAATCAGTCTGAAATGATTCAAACGTATTCATACAATAATTTTAAACAGAAATCTACATACTCAACATTAGCTATAGATAATATTCTAAAATCAGGCATACTACAGAAAAATTTAAACACAAGATTTAAAACAGTAATATTTAATTTGTATTAAAGTTGCATAATAGTAAAACAAAGTATTATATAAATATGTAATTATAACTGATAAAGATTATAATTCAATACTTGAAACTAATTTTATGAATGAAAACTTAATATAACCTAAATCTTACCACAATACTAGCTGGCTGTTGTAAGAAATTCAAATCAAAATCCAATACTGTATCATCAAATGTAGAGGCCATTGTTACTGGCAAAGTATTTACAAGCAGAATTATCAATTTTCATTTTCATATTATTGTCATTTCCATTTTACTATTTTAACGCTAAACCGGCGCGACTTTAAGTATAAACTTGAATAGTCAACAGATAACAAAATTTACACAGCTTCAATTCAAACATGAAGTATGTATATAGATTAAAAAACAAAAGAGAAATTTATTTATTTATAGTAATTCTATATTACCATATGCAGATCAATACTAAAACTATTATAAATATTACAGGCTAGGAAATTGAAGTTGAAGTAGAAACTTTTATTAATGATCAGGTATATAAATTCACTACTATTCGCTATTGTGTTACACAAAAAAATAGTTTTTTTTCTATACGAATAGCGAGTAAACGAGCAGGCGCATCACCTGCGATTTTCGCCGCCTGAACATTTGTAGTACCAGAGGCACCACCAGGCTTTTGAGGAATTTGTTGGTCCGCCCCATGTTGTAATTGAGCGGGAACACCGTCGATGGGAGTTAGCTACTAGTTTGGTAGTGCGTAGTAAAAAATCTGGCACAGCGGACGGTAGAAGTACTCCTGGTGAGGATAAAAATTTCGGTGGCGTTCAGTACGATTGTAGAATAGAAAGGTGAATAAGGTCAAGTAGCTCCTCAGAACACTCCCTGATATATAGCCGATAGAGTACGCAGAGAGAGAGCTTACGTCTCAGCGGTGCTCCAGGCTTTCCGGAGAGCCAGCTAATTTGGGATTGCTCACAAGCCAAATCTCCCCCTTTTAAATCCGGTGGAATGGGAGGAGTTAATACTGACGTTCTCTAGTCCAAAGGTGAGAGCGATACTCCATGTGTGGGTGGACCTGCACTTTATAGAGTGTACTAAATAGTAGGTATAACTTTAATATACAACATTCCTTAAATTTTTCAGATTTAAAGTGTTTAATATAATATACTTAATTATGAAATGCAAAAATTTAATAGTTATATTGCTACAAAATGAATTTAAAAAATGTATTTTAAGAGAACTAAATGTAATGAGAGAAAAAGAATGAAGATCTTCAAGACTCCATTAGAAACTTAGAATATCATTGATAGAAACCATAGAAACGATCAATAGTAAATAATACTCTATAAACTATAAAGTCCAGTAGCGCCACCATCTAAGATTGAAAATCCATTTTTCATCTTGCAACTTGTTAGTTATTTATTTAATTATACAGTTAACAGTATTGAGTATACTACACAGACACAGTACACATTATCAGTTATCACAATAAATAAGAAGATCGGTCCGAGAAAAGTATGTATAAAAAATATTCTATAACTAGTTTCAATTTTAAATTTATACAAAATTAAGCCATCACAAAGTCAACACTCAACAATAAGATTTCTAAACTGATCAGTGATCAATGATCATTGAAAATCTAAGATTTCATATAAGTAGATACTATTATTTGCGTCATTTTAAACGTTTCTAAAAAAAAATGAAAATGTTTTTTCACATTTTTGTATTAATTAATTACCCTACCTGTTGATTTTTTTACTATTGATTCATTACGAGACACTATCACACTAGTGACTAGCTATCTATTATCATCTTTGTTTGTAAACATCCGCAAAGCACGAGTGCTAATTTTATCAGTGAATTAAGCAGTTGTCGATAATTTTCTTTGTAAAACTGCTGTTAAATTAATTTCAATTTAGTGTCTATTTTTAAAATGAAATATGTGATTGAAATAATTCGAAGTTACTGTATACAGTTTTAAATAACGTGCCTGGTCATATCCCAAGTTCAAGGTTAATTGAAAAACAGGTTGAAGAATATTTATTTACCGTTATATATATATCTTGTTATAAGATAATAGTACATAAAATTATACTTAAATACGTTATTCTTCATTTTAACTACTAGTTTTATAGTAGTAGTAGTAAAAGTAAATATTTTTTTGTATGAATATTGCGTGAAGTTGTAAAAAAATCAATTTTGCCATTTTTTTATTTTCAGATGGGTTTTACAATGACTCGACCCCCGGCGGATAGTTTATATGTTCGGATAAAGAAATTATCACAATCTGATGAATTTAGTGACTGTAGTTTTTTAGTAAGTGGCAAAATATTTAAAGCTCATAAATTAATATTAGGAATTACTAGTCCAGTTTTTGAGGCAATGTTTTATGGACCTTTATCCAGTAATGATGCTATTATTATAACAGATATTGAACCAAATATATTTCAGAATGTACTAAATTATATATATACTGATAAAATAGAAATAAAATCTGTTGAAGAGGCCTATGATTTATTGTATGTTTCAAGAAAGTATATGTTGGAAAACTTGACAGAAACTTCAGCATCATACTTAATAAGACATATAAATATTAATAATGTCATAAGTATTTTGAATTATCCAGATTATATGCAAGATAGAGAAGTTGTCTCATTTGCTTTGAAATTATTTGGTGTCCATGCTGAGCATCTCTTTCATGAACAAAAACTAAGTATTACTCCAGTTGGCATGCAAAGAATAGTTAAAAGTGATGAAATGAATATTTCTGAAAAGGATCTGATAAAACATATATTTGAATGGACAAGCTATTATTGTGAACAAAATGACATAAAAAACAATTTAGCAAATCGACGAGAAGTTTTAGATAAAAATGATATCTTTAAAAATCTGAGATTTCATAGTCTTTCTCCTATTGATTTGGAAGAAGTCATAAATAATAGTAATAATTTATTAAATATAAATGAAATAGCAGATATAAAGAAATTTCATGAAGCAGCCAAAACTCCGACTGAAAAAATATTGGGCAACATAGATAATAAATTCATTCCACGAAAAACAATACATTTGGAATGGGATATCTGCCAGCGTGCACCCATCAAATCTGCATCTCCTGTAATAATAAATCAAAACAATACCGTAGTGGAAACAAGAATTAGTGTCACTGAATATGTTGCAATAAGTTCTTTAAATGTGCCATCTAGAATGACGCCTGTAATCAATTACTTCAGCCAAGCTCAAGTTTATGGTGAGCAATTTGCTATCACCATTATTAATGAAGAAGATAACAGCATTGTTAAAGAGATGCAATTTAAAAAGAATGTAGAATATGACTCTCTCATTGATATAACATTTGATAAGCCCGTTTTTCTTAAAAAGGACATTTTTTATAAAATAAGGTTTACTTGGCCCCTTGTTCATTATTATCCATATTACTATGCTGTTCAAAGGAGAGACACATGCTATACAAATCAGCACATTAAATTTGTATTTGAAGACGTTTTTCGTCTTACATATGGAGGAAGTTTTCTCATAGGTTTAAAATATAGTATGTAAGGTCCTGTTTGTTACAATGTAGGCAGTATTTTACTTAAATTTATTATTATATTTTTAGATATGAAACTAAATGGGTACTATTTATTTATTTTATATAAGTGTGGCTTTTAACCAATATTTAATAGAAATAAAACTAAGTATTAAATACTTTGGATGTTTGTCTTCAAGATATTTTATCCTTTGGGATATAAATGTTAGGATAATTGAAATGTAGAAAAAATTGGTACCTACATATTACATTCTTTAATGTGCAAAAGAAACCTTTCACATATCATAATATAAGGTTGATTTGGTATATGTTGTAGAAAAAATCTCCTTGTGAATCTTAATCAGTATTTGTATTCAAATTAATAAAGACCTTAATGTTCATGATTTTTTTTAATTTAAAAATCTGAATTTATTTTTATATCTCAAAAAAAAGATATTGTATAACAATGTCTCAACATTTTTATAGAACTATCAGTCTTTTCTGCCTATAAACAGATGAGATGTTTAGAGTGGTTTTACAATATCTAATGTTTTTGTTTGTTTGTATTTTTAAATGTAAAACTATGTAAGCAATAGGAATGCATTAATATGCTTCTTTGGCGAAGGAAAGCAAAGTATATAATCCTGCGCGTGAATTGTTAATATAAAAATTTAATAAACCAATGACATAGGACAATATAAAAAGTTGATCACAGTATGCTTAATGTGGAGGACCATCAAATTTTTTAGTCAATTGTATAATACGTTCAGCTTCGCGAACTCCACTCATTCTAGCGCCATGCGCAGTAGCGAAATGACCAGGTACTGTTGCTTCACCAGCAAATAGAAGTTTAGGAGATTGTGCGTCACAGGGGCCCGGAACTGGACTACCAAGTTCACATTGGTGGCTCACAGTAGAGCAGCAACTCATATAAGAATAAGCTCCACAAAAATGAGGATCCAAGGCCCATCGAGATCGTAACATCATTTGAGGATATGGCAAACAAGGGTTACCAGTGAATTTTCGTAATAAACATGTCAATCCTTCAGCAACGTCGTTGTCTGGCATGGATTCCATTACAGCGGCTTCTTGTCCCGAAATCCAAGCGCACAATACATGTTTACTGCCAGGCAACTCGTCCACTGAAGAAATTCCTCGGGTCCAATCACATCTGCATTGTAACTCTTCAGATGACCATGCGAATTTCAAGTTACCTTCATGGCAAACCCAATATGGCTCAGCATATTCCAGGAAAATCTTGTCACTCAAGCCGTAACCCAGGTTACATATAGCGTTTAACTTGCACGTAGGGAGTGGTGGAGCGAAAAGTTTATCTGCTTGACATTTTAGACATCCTAAAGAAATCGTAATGATGACATAATCCGCATTTAACTCTTCACCATCACAGCATTTGACTAAAACCCGTCCGTTTCCTGTTTGGCCTTTGCCCCAACGAATAACATTGACGGCCTTATTATAGCGTATACAATTGTCAGGTAAGCCTCGCAGTAAAGGTGCTATAACACCAACATATCCCAATGGAACTCGTACGCTGCCACCAGGTAACTCGATATAACTTCCATATTGGTCGGCACTGACAAGTGATAAATCATCGCCGCATTTGTTCCTTAAGATATTTGTTAACCCAAACATTACCCTGGCCGCGTCATACCTCTGGTCTTCAGGGAAGTTGTGTAATTCTTGTTGAATACGCAAACCTAAGAAATTAAGTAGCGTGCCATGCTGCCTTTCACAGCCTAGCCGAAATAAGTTTGCAGCTTGTTGTTCTATTTGCCTGAAAGTGTGGTACGCTGTGATTGCCACAGGTATATCAACTGCACGGCCCTCACTGGTGCAAAATAATCCTTTTGTAGAATCCAGTCGCGACAACGGTGATTGTAGTAGTCTGTCTTGTGACGCTAATGTATATATAGAATTAGGTAAGCATGCTCCATAAATCCATTCGGCACCCATTTCAATAATCACATCACCAAGCCAACACGAATGTATTCTGCCACCTGGTCTAAAAATTAATAGATATATTGGTATAAAGGAAACTATGTGTAGGATTTTAAGTAAAACAAAACTAATGTTAAGCAAAAAAATGGTAAGAAAAATCAAGGTAATATCAACCGTAGTCAAATTTAATTTAGTTAATTAATAAAAAAAATAATAAATAAGTATTTAATTATTATTTTATCACGACCAGAAAATGTACCTTTCCTTAGCTTCCAAGACTAGAAAATTTCGTATGCCACATTGTGTCAATCGGTTTGCAGCTGATAAGCCCGCCATTCCAGCACCCACAATAATGACGCGTGGTTCTTTGCATGTTGGACTGATACTGCACGAGTCTAAAATGCATTCCTGTCCGACTGTACTTACAGTGTTACTATAATTTCTAAACTTGGTTAATATTTCAAATATCTGCTTTGTGAGGCCAGCGGCTCTACACTTGTACCACGAACGCGTTACGCGAAACAATTCCATTTTCATCCATTGAATATAATAATTATAAAAGCTATTTCTTTAAAAATATTGTGCCATAACTACTTAATTTGGAATGTCTAGTTTCTATTAGACAGCGTCCATAGATCAAGAAGTTGGTTATATTGTCCTCTTTTTGAAAATCTTATGTGGCCAATATTTATAACTGATTAGATAAATCATTTTAATTATTAAACACGCTATAACCATTACAAAAGGATATATCTTGGTGACCTACCTACTTATTTCTTCTCTAAAGTTAGTTTTAGTTCGATCAGATTTTCATTAACGTAGTAAAAAGTATTCTATACGAGCTATGATAGATTTAAAAAAAATACAACGTAATGTAGTACCGACACACATTCGACTAAATTAAAATCTATTATGTTTATAGTTGTGTATATTATGTAACTATACATCCCTCATTGTATTTTAATGTACCCTCCTTATTTAATAAAAATTTTTTTGTATTTAAGTTAATATTTTTGTCTGTAATTTAAGTCAGCTTATTCACTTTAAACTACTAATTTTTGAATGATTAACTTTATAATTTTTATTCATAATATCCTATTATCCTTATTTAATATCTTCTATCGAATATATCTAAAGTTTAGTACTAAAATTTTATTTCTTTATTTTTTTCTATATAAGTAGTAATATTTCAGCATGGGTGCCGGGAGGGTAGTGTAGTGTACTACGGAGTACGGACTACCCCTACATAAAGTCCCCACCTAGATAACCAGCCTTAGCACTACTCCTAAGTAGTTTACCCCATTCATTTTCCTAACAAAACGTTTTAACTTATTTTTATGATAATAATAAAGTAAATAGTTTTAGGTGTTTAAAATAAAAGACAAGACTTTCATTTTATAGGTACATAATATAATTATACTTAAACACAACATCATAATTTAACAACACATACACATTTATCGAGAATACATTAATTATACTACGTACATATTCATATGAAATGGAATATGAGTAACAACATCGATAACGACAGTAAGGTACATTTTATTTGCTATCATCTAAACTCTAGTACAGCGGTTAGCAGTCGGAAGTCTGGCGAACAAAGAGTATAGATAATTGCTGGCGACACACAAGGTACATCCTCCCGCACACTACTGTATAACACTGGGTCCATCTATTTGTTCATTCGTATACGTATTTATATTAGGCATTACATACCTATTCTTAACAAAAATCGATCGAGGAAGACCGTCAAGAATATGGATCCCACTTGTTTTAATGCTGACGGCTGAGCTAATTAATGTTTGTTAGATAGTACTCGTTAGGTACGAGTACTATCCTAGAACATATTCTTATATCATATATGAATAATACTAAGATTGCAAATGGATAATAGCTATAGTCAAAATAGAACGTACAATCTTCTCTCCAAAGCTTCTCTCGGTAAATATTTAGTATTATGTACCTACCTATGTAGGTACATATATTCAATACATTTTATTGTCAAAACAACCTAATACAATATTATTTTGGCAAGAATAAGAAGTAGCTTACATTAACTAGGTATATACCTATCAAACATTTAGATTGTAGGTGTGTACATATTATCACGGAAGAGAAAAATGTTCTACTCCGTGGTACATATAGAGAAAACTACATTGAGTCGGGGAAGAATCTAGAGTTTTAATTTTGTTATGAAACATAGTTACCTCCATAGACTAATATTTTTTTAATAATTTCAATTATACATTTATGACATGGAACTTGGTCTAATAATATTTTAACATATTGTTTATACGTCCATTACAATATTAAACAACAACATCGAATAGAATTAAATTTGGCTGTACTTATTAATTTTCAGCGAGAACTTCGTCAGCCGATTCCTTTATTTCCTCCCAAGAAATACGAATATCGCTTTCCTCGGAGTATCGAGAACAAATTGCCAACCTTAAGAAATAAACATCGTCTACTTTAGACGGCACGAGGTGAATTTTACCACGGCCGTTGATGCGCCTCAAGAGAGCCTCATTGATATCATTACTCCCCTTCAATCTGAAGCAAACCAAACCCATAGTTACTTCTTCAAACAATTCAAATCTGTCATCATCGAGGCACAGCTTCTCAAACAGATGGGCCAACGCAATGTGTTTTCTAATGAATTTTTGAATGTTTTCAATTCCGTATAATCTCAGAACGAACCACAATTTAAGGGCACGGAAACGACGTCCGAGGGGAATTTGCCAATGGCGATAGTCAGGGGCGGATCCCTGTTGGTCATGCTTTAAGTATAGGGGGTCTACGTTGAAAGCATCGATTATCCATCGTGGCTGTTTCAGCCACATAGCAGAACAATCGAAATTGACCAACATCCACTTATGCGGGTTAAAGTTAAAAGAGTCGGCTTTCTCGACGCCCTTCATGAGGTATCGGTACTCGGGGCAGACAAAGGCAGATCCAGCGTAGGCGGCGTCCACGTGCAACCACACATCGCGCGCATTGCACACGTCACCGATCTCGTCAAGATTGTCGAATGCACAAGATGATGTAGTGCCTAATGTGGCCACCACCTGCAATTAATATAAACATTTATTATAAATAGGTTAATTGTAAAAAAGGTATGTCTATTTGTCCAAAGGATTTTTGATATAATTCTCAAAAATATCGTTTTTTTTAACAGACTTTTTGGAAAAGAGCAAACTGAGGAAATTAGGTTAATCTTCTCTTACCTAATATAACAATCTAATCTTAGAATATCTTCATATGCACGTTCGTATGGTTGATGTAGCTATGATGTAGTGTAATGAAAATTTAAAAATACAAAAAAACATGCTTACATAGAAAGGAATGAGCCCGTTGCGAATATCCTCATCAATAGCTTCCTGTAAAGTTTCGCCACGCAGACTTCTTTTGTTGTCATGTTTCAAGCTTCGGAGTTTCACACCGCCCAAGAGACCAGCACGTTCAACGGACGAATGAGCTTGTTCTAAAGATTTAAGCAAGAAATTAAATTAAAAGTTCCAATTTTAACTTTGAAGAATAAGACAATGGGGATTAAATGAACTAGTGCTCATTTTCGAAACAAATAAAAAACCAATGTCATATTTCGCTTACTTAACAGTAACAACGATTACCTACTTTTCATTTTGGAATTTGAATACGAAATGTTAGTGTTACCTACTTATTTATACTACTACTTAATTATATTAGTCATATTCCATTTAATGTTTAAGAAAATACAAGAATATAATTTCCGTGCATTATTTAAACTACTTGATAAGAACAACTCACTATTGCAATATCCAACAAGTTTAGACAGTATTTGAACTTCAGTCCAATCAGGATGTTGCTCTTTCACTCTCTGCATAGTACGCGCCTTGGCTCCTAAGAGAGCAACAAGTGTAGCCTCACTGGCAGTACCCTGAATCACTCCGCCGCCCTCTCCTCCAGAACGAGCAAGGAACTGTTCAGGTAAGTCAAGCATCTGACCAAGCCAATCCAACATCACAACTTCTAGTTCAGTACAGGCAGGACTAGCGATCTATGGAGAAAATGAAATAATTTATGAATCATTAATTTTTTTAAATTGTAATACTAATATGCTATAATAAGATAGATGTTCTTTTTTTTTAGCCCTTAACTGGTAAGCATGGACTTCCTCTCAAACCAAGGGCAATAGCAACACACGCCCGTCAAGTGTAGGTTTCTTCCTATGTACCTTTAACTTGCTAGGTTCTTTATATATACAGATTTCTTCCCGATGTTTTATTGAATTGGCAAGTAGTAATATTGGAAAAAATCGCACATCGTAACTACGGCCAAATAAGATGATTTTTAAGATATAATAATATTATAGTCATTTAGACTAAATAAGTGGTAGCCCAGCGGTAACGCGTTGCTTGTATAACCCAGTGATGCGGTTTCAAATCCGGGTCTCGCACGGCGCACCTCTGATATTTTCATGTGCGAATCATTTCTATCATGATTACCACTTGTCTTACGGTGAAGGAAAACATCGTGAGGAAACCTGCATGTCTGAGAAAACCTAGCAAGTTTTCGTAAGATGTGTGAAGTCCGCCAACACGCACTGGGCCAGCGCGGTGGACTATGGCCTGATCCCCCTCGTACTGAAGGAGGCCCGTGTCCAGCAGATGATGAATGAATTTAGACAATTTCAGTGGAATATTTTGCATGCGTTCCTACGAGTTAAATAAATTAATCAAAACCTGCAAAATTGCGCACGTAGGTAAGTGGTCCAAAATATAGCTTATATTATATCTACCTATACCTACCTATAGTTAATAAGTCTGACCTAGTCTGAGAGTTCAGGGCACACTATGTGTTGATCCGAATAACTAGCAATCATCATCAAGATTCAATCAATCAATTAAATCAATTTAAATTGGGTATAATTTTGAACAACACCTGTTCTGTGGATTTCTTGAGATGCGTTCTCTGATAGACAAACGGACAAACTCTAAAGTCTGTAGATTCGTCATTCGGCCATTGTATCGATAATAATAATAACATTTTCTAAAAAATATCTAATGTACTTAATTACATATTCGACCCAGAATTTTATTACATGTATAGATGTACGTAATCTATAGGTATTAGGTACCAATAATAATAATTAATTAATATAATATAGTCTCTACTTCCGCGTTCCGTAAACAAAGTAGAAACATTTAGTAATAATTATTTACCAAACGAGCAAGAGAAGGACAGATTTTTTTACATAATATTTCAATGATATAACTGCAAAAAAAATGCTCAATTCATACAAACCTACCTGTTTTCCTTGTCCGCATTTACGGCGTAACCGTTGACTTTGTCATTGACATTGGTCTACAGAATGTAATTAGTCTATATTGCAAGTTTAAAGTGTCAATGTAATTATTAATATATTATATGATAAAATATTATTGTAGTATAAATTATATTTATAATTCTTCCTACTTAAGGTTCATACATTTTATAACACTTATACACAATGAGTTCTATTAGCTTAAATGCTACATAAAATACCTACTTACCTACATAATATTATAACTAATTTAAGTAATTTGTCTGTCTCAATGTACGTATTTTTAAAGTAAATATTTATATACTTAGGGTAGGTAGGTATATACTGTATATGTACATAAGTTAGTAGAGACTATCTATACTGATTTTAATAAGGTTTGCAAATTTTTTTTTAATAAAAATATATTTACCCAAGTAAATCCAATACAAGCAATTGCGCCACATAACATATCAGCTACAATAGACGGATAAGAATTAGCCGTAGGGAAGTAGGCGTGGAAGCGTGGTGAATGCCAGTGGGTAACGCCAGACATGATCACGCGCTCTATATCGTCCATCACTGCAGTCCATGGTTCTGGCTTCTCTGGGGCCTGATCAGGGATCAAAGGCCGAAGGTAACCTGGTTTCACTGATGGCACTACTTGTCTGTAATTGACAGGCAAAGTGTCATTATACCTAATTAAAAAAAAACTAGCAAGGAAGTCGTTCGTACCAAGTTAAAAACAATAATAAATCTATCCAACATGAACCGTGAAATCTGGGATACTAAAAAATAAGAAAGATGTGTGCATGCTAAATTGCTTGCAGATCCGTTTAGACGTTCTGGCATGATTAAGTGACAAACATTCATCCAAACTTTCGAATTTATAATATTATTTATTTATTATTAGTTCGTCCCTGTGCACGCTTTAACATTTAACATAGATTTCTCAAAGATGTGATTCTTTCCCGCAGTAAAAAGAATTATCCATATTGACCACCACCTATCATCATAACAAAATCCATCAATATCGGCTTTTTCTCGTGATGCTGATAAGGTGTCTGAATAAAAATTCTAATAACTGTACATTTGACTATTACAGTATAATATAGTAGGTATTTATATACCCCTTTCTAAAGTCCCACTGCTAAGCCGGGGCTTTATGCCGTAGTTCAGTACGCTGGCCAGGTGCGATTTGGCAGGCTTTATATTAGGTAGGTATATCTTTCGAAAACTTGTTCTCATAGTCCATAGACATGCATGTTCCCTCACGATAGTTTTACTTCATTTGTCTTACATGTGTCTTACTAGTTAATTATGAAAATTATTGACAAATGAAAACATAATTAGGTTTCCCTTTTTCCTTCGGCAACCTCTTTTCTACTTGGGTTTTTATAATAGTAAATGCATGAAATACCTGTCACGTATATTTTCTAAATACTCCGCGATGTAATCCACCATCGCCTTAGCGAAATCCTTGAACTCCTTAGACTCCATCTGATCTAGAAGTTATAAAAGAACATCAGTTAAGTTTATTTAAAAAAAAAATGAAACAAATTAACAGTGAAAAGCAAAATATAGATAGCAAAATAATTATTGTGTAGTACCAAGAGCAACTTGCAACAGAAAAATGATGTTTAGTATATTGTAATATAACAAACCAATTTTATAATGTAAGGGATCCGACATGATAGACCTTAATTAAAAAAGGAGATACTGATTACTAAAATATTATATTAAATACGTAGTATACAAAAGTTTTAATGTTCATAATATAAAAGTAATATATTTATACTTATACCAAATACCTAGCTCATTATAAAAAAACTAAAAATTAAAAAATGAATTACCATAATATGTAATTAGGTATGAACAATTGAAAATGTTAGTAGCTTTAACTCGCTCAATGCCGAGAGAGTGGCGCATAGCGGGTTGCACAAGCAAGCAAATGGTGCGAGGTTATCCACGGACCTCGCAAGTGCGCTGTGCTGCTATCGAACATTATTTGAATCCGTTTTGAATCGTAAATAAATAAAAATTCAAAAAAAAATACCTCAAGGTCCTTAAATTACGTCCGATCAAACGACCGTTAAAATAAAAACTAATATTACTATGTCGATGACTCTCTTTTATAATTTTATTTACAATTCTATAGCTTTGTAAGTACCTATATATACACACTTTCTACGACTATTTAATCTACTATTACATACTAGAATTCCCGCGGAGAGCCGCGGTCCGCGCTCTAATTTTTATTTACTATTAAAAAGTTAGGGATTTGCGGAGAAGGTTGAAAATTTAGAGTTATAATTAATAATAAGTATTTACAGTTTTGATTCCAAATCATAAAAAAATAAAAATTTGATCAAAAAATAAAAATAAAAAATCTTTTATAAATTATAGCCTACGACCTATTTTCAGAGCTACCGAATATAATTACACAAATAAATTCATAAAAATCGGTCAAGCCGTTTCGGAGGAGTTCGTTAATCAACACGAGATCACGATATTTTTATATTAAACTTAGAAGAAGATTACCTTAAATAGATAAGCAACCGGAGCTGTTCGAGTAGGTTCGAGTACCTACTTATTGAAATAGAAAGAAATGACAATAATAAACTAAAACTAAACTGTCATGAATAACAGCTACTAGCGCGAGCGGTCTGCGGTTATAGTCAATTAATTAAACCAAAGACATGAAACAATTAAGGTCTTATAATCACATTTTTCTCAGAAATTTATGCAGGTTAACTTTAATCAATAGGCGATCGCGATCGTCAAATCTAGAAAAATGGATGAATAATAAAAATAGATTGTCACAGTTCTTAAAGAAGAAAATTACACTTCTCAACTTTTTTAATTAAAAATTTTAAATTGTGAAATTGCCTTGAATAAATAAAAAGTAGAATAAGGTACAGGCACTGAAATACTTTATGGTTATTACTTACTCACCATTATAGCTAACGCTATGTTTTTTATAGACGAAAAGGAAAGACGGTGTAAGGTTCACAATTGAGACCTCTTGGTTATGAAATGAAATATAAAGATTAATCTCTTTGTTTTAGAAACTATGTTAAAAAAATAAAATGTACCAGTGGTAACGCGCTCGCTTGGATAACCGAGTGATGAGGGGTCAAATCCGTGTCTCGCACCTCTGATATTTTCATGTGTCAATGGTCTTACGGTGAAGAAAAACATCGTGAGGAAACCTGCATGTCTGAGAGACCTTTACAAGTTTTCGAAAGACATGTGAAGTCTAACACGCACCAGGCCAGCGCGGTGGTCTATGGCCTGATCCCCCTCGTACTGAGGGACGTTAAAAAGGGTTGATACCAAAAGTCAAAGAGTAAATATAAACAGTTTCTTATATGTTGACTGGATAACCAGTTATCATTATATCGAACATCAAAATCTCTTAGAGTGGTTCTCTCGTGCTGCGGTTACAGACAGACAGACAAAAACTCTAAAACTATAGATTCGGCTTCTATATCGATAATAATGAATATTTATCTCAATAAGATTTGTCAAAAAATGTATATTGTATAGATTCGACGATCTTTTATATGTATAGATCGATTTATGAAGGTTATTGTTCAATGTCGTGGGACACAGACCCCAGTAGCTGTAGGAACGAAGTTCGTTTCGCTGTCGACCGTTTGCTCATACGTTAGCATAGCTCATGCACATTGTCACGAGTACTAGGGTAGCATAGACTTCGAGCAACGTAAATTGTACAATCATACAATGTACAATACGTTATACGAGTATGTCGAAGCTCATAGAAGAGAAAGAGTGCGCACGTATTTCTTTCAACATACGTGTTTTTTGACACTAGCACTAGCGGAACACGAACCTATAAGACCCCAAGGCCCAAAGACGTGAATACTCATGCAACATCACTGCCATTATTTTTTCAATTGTATAATTCTTGAATATTTTTATTCAAATAAAAAATATATTTCAATGTCGGATGAGGAAAACAATTTACAATTAAATAATTTTATAGATCGTATATAATTAAAATATGATAACAATTTAAAAAAATATGCCAAAATGAGACTGGCAATAGTCACTGATAGTATTTGATTTGGTCAAGGCGATAGATGATCACGCTAGATAGCGTTTAAAAACTGTAAAAAAACTGCTTACATAATAACTAGGTCGGTAAATTATAAAAAATGACCATAGGATGGTAGGAATATCATAAATATTTAATTATTTACAGTTTAGTAGGTCGAAAGAATGATTATATATATATATATATATATATATATATATATATATATATATATATATATATATATATATATATATATATATATATATATATATATATATATATAAATAAAATGGAGGTGTCTGTTTTTAATTACAAATTAACAGCTTTTCACTAAATGCACATAAAAGTATAATATATGGTACTAACATCAAATAACTATTTTTAATAAGCTTGCCTGAAGGTACTAAACAAAAAAGGTAATGGTTGAAACCAGAGAGATCTTTGCCTATTTACATATTGCTTTAAAGATGGTACTCTCTTATTTGCAGTTTCTTATTCCATATAACTGTCATCTTATGTAAAAACGAAAAGCCTTCAAACCGGAAATTGAATTCAATTTCCTGGATTTGAAGTCAATGAACCAGAAAACGCCAAAGCTTGAGTAATATAAACTTCTGTTTTATAATATAAAGACAAGACAAACTATAGAAAAATACTATAATTGTTCGTTTAAATATAAATATACTTTAAAAAAAATAGAAAATACACATTCTTTTAATGGGATGTCAATATAAAGTAGATAACGCATGTTTTCATTAGTCTTGGGATATTTGTGAAAAATGCGAAACATAAATAACTCTCTACTGTATGCATTGGTCTTGCTGGTTAACTAAAATAAACATACACATTCGCCGCCTCTGAGAATAAAATTATTAAGTTGCTATTAACTAATACCATAATTTTAGTGTTATCCCATATTTGAAGTGTACGCGGTGCCTAATACATCTACCCATTTTTTTCGTGAATTTCCAGCCATTATTCAAAAAGTTATAGAATAATGCAATAATGACTGAGTAAAAAAATATCTTGTCATTCTTTGTCACTAGAGCAACCTTACAGCAGACAGTCAAAAAGTAACGAGAATAAAATGCTAAACGCCGCACTCAGAGTCACTTAATGATCAATCATTAAGTCGAGAATCTCTTAAGTGACGCTTAGTGCGGCGCTGAGTGTTATTAGTAAATAAAATCAACCACAAAATTTTAATAATTTTTAAAATTCTAAATATCTTCAGTCCGGAAAATCTTAGTATTACATAACGCATTATAAGAGTTAAAAAAATATAATTATCATAGAGCTTCTTTTTCATCTCTCTACAACTATTTGTTAGCAAGTTATAGTAAAAAAAAGGTTTTTTCCTGAAAAATAGTGCTTTTGCAGTTATCATTTTATTTCAAAACAAGTAATCACTCCTTGATGAATCGAATCTATGACCTCTTTATTGTAATTTAGACATAATGTATATTTTATGAGTATCATTTATATAAACTATAAATTAATCTTATAAAGAAAACAAAACATAAATATTCAGGTAAATTATTGGAAAGTTAGTGATTGTAAACCTGTCGTTAGGTTTTTCCCCGGTTACTTGGATTTTAAAGTAATGACGTGTAAGTCGGGTATGGTTTTTCCTTATATCGAGATCTTAATTGCGCGGACAAAAATAATATTAAATGAAAAAATACATAATGTAGCTAAAGTTATTTTTGATAATATAATATAGTCGTACGAGCAATTCCCGCGGCTCCGCCCGCGTTCTATTCACTATTAAGAAATAAGGGATTGGTAGTAGAAGTATAAAAATTTTGGCTTATAAGTATTTTTTGATGTCAAATCATAAAAAAATAAAATTTGATCTATAAATAAAAAAAATGTAGAGGGTCATCCTTATCACCTAAGGGAATAAAAAATAGCCTACGACATTTTGTAAGACCTTCCAAATATAAACAAAAAAATCATAAAAATCGGTCAAGCAGTTTCGAAGCAGTACGATAAAAAATACTATGAAACGAGATTTTGATATATTAGAAGACGATTATATTCATAATTATTTTTACTATCGTCTCTACTTTTTTGCCGTATAAGTATAATTTTTAGTGCTCGTTATTAAGAAGTTAAGAATAAAAAATATTCTGACACCTTCAATATATTAAACAAGTAGGTATTATTATATATTATACGTTAGTTAATTATAATCACTATTATTGTAAATAATATTCTCATAGATCTCTACAATAATTGACAGTTAAATATATTATGTTTGTTTTAACGACTTTGATATATTAAATTAACTATATTTTTTATCATACAATCACCAGGTTTAAAAAATCAGTCTGACTTAATATTTCGTATTAATTTTGACTTTTATTATTTATTTCTTCTGTCATTAAAATCTTTATTTAAAATACATTCTTATAGTGAATCATGTAAAAGTTGCGTAGCTAAAAACTTATTGCTGCGCTATTTATCGAAAAAAGAAATATAGAGTTTTGTAAAGAGTGCCAACTTATTATACAGTTACTTATACTGATCTACATAATAATAGCGCTCTAAATAGAGCAATAGAGTCACAGAGTGTTATTAGTTATAGAAGACACCAGCGAAAGAGAGGCCCACATTTACTTCCTAAGGTAAAAAAATAAATAAAAAATAATAAGATCAAGGTTGGGATTAAATCAAGAATAAAAAATCATAAATACCGAAGTCAATGCTATCAATGCGTACTTAGGAGGGTCAAGGCTGTATGATTATGATTGAAAGTAAATATTATCAATGGATTTATATTGGTGCGGTTACTTTTGAAAGGACAATTTTATGTCGGTAAAATAAAATACATAATCATAATACCTGAAGGTCGCTTAGTAAATGTTACTTGTAAAAAAATTAAGTTAGGTGACTACTCGTATAACAAAAACTGCATTAATAAAACTTAATCAAAATACAAACTTTAAAATTTTCTATTTTTAATTTATATTATTGTAGAGCCAATTTAAACATGTGATTAGATCTAATAAAAAATATTTAGAAAACATCAAACATGTTTTGATGTTGATCAATTTGACGATTTTGAACAATGCTATAAAACTTAATAGGTACTATATTAATGAAAAATATTACACTTCAAAAACTTTTTATTCAATTTATAGCACTTACCAGATTATTGAAACGGTCTGAAGGGAAACTATCACTGGAGGAAACAATGAAACCGCAGAATATATTCTTTCTGTTTATTCACAGCGGTAAATCACGGCGCGGCACGTTCTGACCAATACCTCTTGCACACTACGCCCGCCGCCGTGCCCGCCACTTTATATACGTTATCGGTTATTCGAAGGATCAGGCTGTACACTATACAGTCGTATACCTACTCAATTTACTAGATTAACTTCAGCGCATGAGCTGTGCGCTTGAATAATAATCCAATAAGTACTGATATCTGATGAGACACTTCATAAATCACAACGGAAGTAAAATCAAATGAACATGCTTACTCTACATTCGGTACTTATAATTTAATAGATATGTACATACGTAATTCATACTTGTTTGTTTGTTCGTTTGTTTGTTGCTTTGCTTGTTCATACTTTCTTTCCATTAGAATATCTTATCGGAATTTATTTGCCCATAAATCATGATGACATTTTTTTTACATGTGTAGTTGTTGTTGACCCTACTGGTCTCGACAGTGTCAACGAGTAGGGAGACCGACAAAATGTCCTGTCCGAACCTGAAAGTTAAGCATGTAATTCGAAGGGAGTATTTTCGGAAGGACGCCTACTGCAGGGTAATGAAATCAGACACAATATTAATTTGCTCTACTCTAGCAAGAAATAGTGCTAGGGGCAAGTAGGCTGTTCTCTCTGGCCGGTTGGACCCATATAATTAACAATATGTGTACCTACATAATTTTCAACAAATAAGCTATATTAAAAAGGACCAATATATAATAAAAATTAGTAAGTATTATTTTTACGCATATTTAGACGTCATCAACAATTATTGAACAAGAAGCGGTAAGGGGTAATTCCCACATGTAAGAAGTTGAATGTAGAAGTGACTAATAAAAAAAACTAAAAATATATTTTGGTTTAAGGGAAAAAATTCTCGTTACCTATTTTAGCTCAAATTTAAAAGCGGCTGGGCAGATTTGAATACTTCTTTTTTTTGTTTTATTGGAGGTGTTTCAACTTAAACCCATTTAAGTTTAAAAAAATAACCAAATCACTTTAGTTGAATCGAATTCTCTTAAATTATGCTCTAATTTTCAGAGTTCTAATATTATGTTTGCAAACATAATCTAAACTAAATGGGTATGGGTATAAAAGCAAAAGGTCACTCACTCATCATGAAATATCGAAAACAGCTTGACGTGTGAAGATGAAATTTTGCAGGGCGGTAGTTAATAATTAATTGAAACATTTTTGGCAGGGAAGTAGTTAATAGTTAGCACTTAGCATACGTCCGTTGATAACGATTTTTACGACAGGGTTGGATTAAAAAGGTCTAATTGCTCTTGAAGTTTTAATGAAAGTTCTTCATTTTTTTGCTACAAGCTTTAACCTTTGCAGGGAGTTAGTTAATAATTAGTAAATGTCCATTAGGAACAAATATTGCGACAGGGACAGATTAAGGAGGACTAAATGCTCTCACAAGTTTTTATGAAATTACTTCAATTTTATTGTGTTACAAACTGTGAATTTGACAAGGGGGTACTTAATAGTTCGCACTTAGCATGCATCCGTTGACTAACGAATTTTACGGCAGGGTTGGATTAAGGAGGTCTAATGGCTCTAGCAAGTTTTAATGAAAGTTCTTCATTTTGTGTGCTACAAACTTTAAATTAGGCATCCCGGCCGGCCATAAAATAGTTCGTAGACTTCCGCTAAGAATGAATTTTGCTACAGGGCCGGATTAAGAAGGTCTAAGGGTCTTCGCAAATTTTATTGAAAGTTCTTCATTTTTTGTGCTACAATAACGGATTTGGCGGCAAGGCTGGATTAAAATGATCTAAAGGCTCTTGCAAATTTGTATGAAAGTCCTTCATTTTTGTGCTACATACTTTAAATTTGGAAGGGTGTGGTAGTTAATAGTTAGTAGAAGTCCGCTAAAAATGGATTCGACTACAGGACCCGATTAAGGAGGTTTAAGGGCATTCACAAGTTTTAATGGGAATCGCCGCGCGGCTTCCGAGTATATTTCCGAGGGTTTCTGAACCGGCGGCGGCTTGATGAAATTGTCAGGCAATCTATAGATAAGCCCAACAAGTGATCGTATGAAGTTTATTAGCGATTGAAAACATAAACGAGGGCGAAGTCGCGGGTACCGATAGTATTTTATAATTTTAAGTGTCTGGAAAATCAATAGACTATTATTAGTAGTATTAATATAAGTAGGGTAATATTACTCTCATTTGTTATTAAAACATAATATTGTTAAATCAATAAAAATCTTTTATATATACATCTGGTATCTCAAGATAGTAATTGTATTGAAGGATAAACGAACAAAGCGTGAAATACGACAAAGGTAATGGGGAGTGCCACCCTCTTGCAAGAATTGAAACAATCAATACCCTCTTAAAGAGATGACTTGTGAAAATCCTTGTAGACTTTTATTCAGCTATAAAAATCTAACAACTTTTGTACAATAGGCAGTGCAGACATTTAAAAAATATATAGTTAAACAAGAAATCAGACTAGTGTGAATACTTATGACTTTCACAACGGGTCTTCCATAACAAAAAATATTAAATAGTAGCGAAATACCCTTACTTCGCTCGTTTGCGTGATGCGTCCCTAATTGATTTGAACAAAAAAGACTCTCAGGAGCTACCTAACCTACGCAAAGATGCCTCACGTTTATGTGGAGTTAAAATATAATCTTCACCTCTCAGTTCACATGCATGGAGTGTACCCTTATTTTTAATTTTATATAATATTTTGACTGTAAATCATAGTCTTGCGGATCCCATGATCTTCTATAACAATATAAAATAATCGAGTAAATGATTGTAACATAGACAAACGGATAGACGGCCATTGCGTAACTTTTAGTTTTATTATTATATTTTATATTTTTAATATTATAATATTATTATACCTAACAAGTAGAAGTAACTAATACTACTTTTCTTTCCTTATAATTAAAACCAATATGTTTAAGAAACGTATATAGGTATAGGAATAAATAATGTAGATACCTATCTACATTATGCAATCCTATACATATATCTAATGTAGTACTTGTATATCAAATATCAACAATCACAAATAATAAGAATTAAAAAAATAAAATAGAAATGGTTGTAAGAGTCCCCACTTGTTGCAGTCAGTACTTTGTAACCATGGCAACGAAAAGGAAACCCAAGTCACTCGCCTGCCTCCCTCTTCTCAACAAGTCGAGAGTGGATACTCAGGATAGGCTACACTATTATACTTCCAAAAAATACTCTATATAAAGATAATATTTTATTTTCTCTCTTTTTGTACATTTTGAAATCACTTCCTATATTTTGTGGATAGATTGAAACTAGTTTTAACCTCTTTCAAGCTTAGTCTCTCCGATAATCATAGATTATTGCCATAATTATTTGTTTACCGGTGCCCAGCTATGATTAATGGTTACTGTAAAGAGTAAAAAATTTGAAATATTGGAAACCAAAAATCAAAATGAAAAATAAATTATTTAAAGTGAATTATTCACGTAAATACAAGAAAGTAATATTATTATTATAATACATAAGTTTAATATCCTTTCTTGATCCTTATGCGGTAATAGCAGTTTTAATTTAGCCGCTACTTGTTGCGGTATATGTTTGACGTATTTTCAGCTTTAGTGTGAGGGTGGTTAACAGCCGCCCACCGGCCACCACTCGCCTCCCTGCTCTTGTGAAGTAAAGAGCAGACATTATGCTCACACAGGGTTCCCACTACTTTATATTCTGTTTACTTCTATAATATTTATAATAAGGAAGAATCTTTAACAAATATTAAATTATTTTCTTGCAGTAAAAAGTATGTATACATGTAGATGTTGACCCGGATCCTATTATCATAATAAATTTCATCAAAATATTTCTAGTTGTATTCTCGTGATGAGCTCCCACATAGCCAGACAGTAGACACACATGACACAGACAAAAATCTAAAAAGTATAAGTTCGATATGTGTGTATAGAAAATAAATAGTTGTCACTATAACAATAAGACATTCCAAAAATTATTTATGTAATTTACAGATTCAATTTAGAAATATGTATATATATAAAGAAAATAAAATAAATGCAACATATAATTCTTTTTTTAAATAGGTACATATAGGAACAATAGTTATTTTACATGTTTTATATGGCATATAAACTAAAAATAAAATAAAGTTAAAAAAATGTAAGTACATGTTGTATATTGCATGTAAAGATAGATTTTTCCCTGAATTAAAGAATAAAATTAATCTCTAAAGATAAGTATTCATAAAGCTTATAGTACACCTAAATCAAAATATTCTCAATGAGATACAAAATCGGAAATTCAGATAAATATTAAAAATCTAAAATTTAATGGCTAACCCTACGAAGCCTGCTATCGCGGGTAATTACTCTTCAAAAGCTTTTGATAGGCTACGTATTATATGTAGAGATTTATATGCAATGCCCCATTTCTGCGAATAGACTTGTTTTTGATAGTCTACGAAGACAGGTCAACATAAGCCAATAAACACATTTCACATTTAAAATTCTCTATTCATTTTCAACTTTATATTATTTGATACTAGCTGTGCCTAATGTTCTTGTAAACGCAAAATAATTGTGTTGCTTTAAGAAAATTCTTTAGTAACAGCACAGCCATTGAAATTTTAAAGCCGACAAACTTAAACAAATATAAGCGGCTAACGAGTAACGGCTTAACAAGAAACTACTTTGGAAAATTTTAGCACCGCGCTACAGCTAATAATATCAATTTCACAACTCCATCCGACAATTTACGTTGGGTCCTAATAAAACTGTTTGCTTCATAAGAGATAAATAAACTTACAAAAATAAAATTGAATAACTATAAAAGCCCAACTGTGTATAAAGCGAACTACAAGATGAAAACAAGTTGACGACGGAACCTAACATTTCCCAGTATATTATCTATACTCTTTGCCTAACATTAACCTAGCATTAATCGGAGATATACCTATGAGTCTATGTTTTATACCTACCTACTAATGACTCGGTCACACATACCCCAAATCGAGAATAATGTTGCAACAGATTTGTGTAATACTTCGGCAGATGTCAAAATCACGTTAATCCGCAGTCGGTAAACTCTTGCCGTCATCAAAGGCAAGGAAAAACGTCCATTATTTGGGTAAATTAAGGTTGGCGATGTGTTACGATATGGATTGGAGACTGGAGTAACGAAAAAACTTAGAATTTATTAGTAGGTCCCTAGATACTTTTAAATGGTCGTGATGGTAAGGATCATTTCCCCGCAATAAGAAGTATACTAAACGTTGATTTGGATCGCCCAATTATCATCATTGAATATTGATTGAATTGTCATCAACTATCAATTTATATTTCATCCTTTATACAGTGATCTTCTGTGATGCATTCCTAAACAGACATCTTAAAACTATTTTGTTTCCTTTATTGATAGTAGTGATTATTTCAATAAGATTTCGAAAATATTAATTATCTTTAATTAACTAGTGACTCACCCTTGCTTTGCTCAGGTTCGTCCCTAAGTGCTCCCTGCCAAATTTAAAGTTTGTAGCACAAAAAATGAAGGACTTTAATACAAACTTGCGAGAGCTCTTTGAACTCCTTAATCCATCCAATCCCTGTCTCGAATTCTCTTCCTAATAGTAACAATAAACACCTCCCTGCCAAATTTCATCTACGAGTATATTTTCGTACCTACCTACGTCGAGTGGTTCGATATTTCGTGATGAGCGAGTGATCTTTGGCTTTTACTCGTACTTTATGCAATCGCATATTTTGTTCGTGCATTATAATTATTAATTAAGGAACAGCTTTGCAAAAGTTCTTGATTTTGCGGGAGATCTGCTGATTTTTGTTATTGTCTCGTCCAATTTAGATATCGTGTCTCCGAATTTTTACATTTTTTCATAAATAAAATTGGAAAATAATATTCATGATACGGAAATGTTAGGAAACCTGTAACACAAAATAACTGCACCGTGACTTCCCAAAATTGCTCACACTAGGTTCGATCGCAAATATTGGCGTTATTTGATTTATTCATCCTCGATATAGGTATTAAGCTTAAAGCCAATTGCACTGAAAAAAATGTGAACTTGGCTCATCCCTCAGGCATGATTAAAATATTCTTTTTTCCAAATAACTAAGAGGTGTAAGAAGTCGGAAATAAAGTAAGAGGTGGTAATAATTTGGAAATAAATAATACTAGATGTTATTTAATAAATTATGAAATCGTTCTAATAAATAAAAAAAATATTGTTTTATGTTATAATAAAATAGTCTTGTTTTATTCTGAATAAAAATATTCCAATTTCTTCCGATTTTTAGCTACAGTCTGGCTTACATAAATTGAGCCCACTAAGTATAAAATATAGATAGACTTAGAAGTCCGAAATCCGAACACATCTATTGTCCGAATGTCCGAATAACGGCATCAAATGGAACAGATTTTATGCCGGTAGGGCGCGCTTCTTTTCAATAAGTACGAGTACTCGCCTAAATACTTACGCCACTGACCTCTATAACCACTAGACTGGCTGTTGTCAACGTGCTTTTGTGGCTGCTTGATATTCGCCATTTTGGCGCTGTCCGCCGCTGTCGGACGTAGCGAGAGTTCGTGGTACTAAAACTAATAATGTCGATATAAAGATTTTTATTTTTATTAATCAATAACCGTATCATCATAATTACTACTTATGTTATATTAACAACGAAAATGCAAAATTACTTTACAGTAAACAAACACTTCTCGCTGTCATTTGCAATATACGTAAAAATTAGTTCTCGGGACTCTCGCTAGTGGCGCTTCAAATGGACACAAAAAAATTGCTGTCAAACGCTTGGAACAGCCAGTCCAGTGGTATTATAGAGGTCAGTGACTTAGGTACGCGGAAAGTCTTGTTGCTGTCGATGATTCTGAAAAAAAAATCTTGAGAAATGTGGAATTAAATAAAAGTTTTAGGAAATTTTAATAAACGTCATATTTAATTCAAAAATAATAATTATAATAGTATCGGTACGTCCTGAACAATTATCTGGGTTTATTATTGATTATTATGTACATAAAAAATTGTGAAAATCCTTTACCGTTGGGACCTGAATGGGAGAATTTATAAGAATAGGTAGGTAAAGTCCGCGCCACCACTGAAGTCCGATAGACGCGGCGCTGCTAACGCAGAACCAAATGTTGCTAGGTAATAAACTAATATTTGCCACAAAGACAAAGATTTTTTTTTATTATTTCATTAAATAAATATAATAATTATGCAAGTGTTTACGTTTGTTCGAATAGGAAATATTTAATATTTCAGTAAATTGTCCTACAAACTCAGTGAAAAAAAAAACAAGTATTTTGTATTTATTTAGTTTTTATTAGATTCGAGTCTTTGAGGGACTATTTCTTAGGATCCCAAAGAATTTTAAAGGGGTAAGCTAATATTATATCTATGCTCGATATAAAATTCGCTTAGCGAATTAGTGTAATTAATGACAGGGTGCTACAGAAACACCTGAAATATACAAAATGTCTTAAGTTTTGGCATTTTATCAAATGATATTTTCGAAATTATATTTAGAAAGTGTGTGTTTTTATCCCACACGCAAGGAAATGATGAGATACTTATAAAGAAACAATAAAAAATGTCATCCATATAAAAAAGTGGGGCCTTAATTATTTTATAGTTAACAATATGTTATACATAAGGCAATAATAAGCGGCTATGGCAATCCTAAAATTTATATGTCATGGCGGCGACTCTCATCTGCACTTATTTAGCGGGATTAATAATTCTCCTTTCTTCTGTTCTAAATTACAAAATTCATTTACTCTAATGATTACTTGGCGAGCTGCACTTTTTAACACTTTACGATCCATTTTTGTCCATATTTTACATAAAACAACTAACAATTTCACGACAAGATGGCAGTAATGTCAAATTTAGTTCTAGATTTTGCCGTAGGACTTCAGTCGTGGCGCGGACTCTATATGATAAGAATTCATATTAAAGATGTCCTAAAAGGAAACAGATAATAAAATTTGAATTTATTTGTAATCTGTGAATCTGTCAGATTACCTTTCCCTTCTCTCCTCGCTCCTCACCTCCACCTCCTATTTATCACGTCCATCTGACGAGAAAGTTTAGGTTCAAAGTCTGGGTTTACAAATTTTTTTATCATTTTGGTCTTTTTTATAATATTATATTAAATTATAATTTTTAATTATGTCTAATAGTAAGATGTTTAACGCTCTGAAGGTTTTTAAACGTCATAACAATGTAAAAATCATAAACAGTAAGTCTGTTCTATTCATAATAGTTTTAAAGTCGTAAACGTAATAATTTAACTGTATTATTATAATAACAATCGCGCAGAAACTTTTAACGAATAAAAATATTTTTTGATAAATTATACGAAATTTTTTACAAGCTTTTTATTCTCTAGGACTGCATAGCAGGTCTTTAGCGGCTGCAGCAGCTTCACAAGTTCATACTAAATGTAAGTTGGTAGATGGAGTATATGTTGTGACACTAGACTCTCCAAATGTTAAGGTATGTAACAAAGATTTAAATTGAAATAATTAGTGATGAAATATTTGAACTTTTTTTAGGACTAGGTGATTACACTGCATAGTGCATACTGCAATGATATTAATTTCATTTCTTCTCTAATGCATATAAAATAAATAAAATATAATAACTGATGCATATAAAATATTTTGATCAATCATATATTTAATAATAGGATTTAATTATAATATAGAAGTAACTAAAGTAATAAATACCATTTACTTTGATATGTTATTACTTTTCACGGCCATGGTATTTCATAAATATGCAGGTGAACTCTTTAAACGAATCAGTAATGGATGAAGTTAGCAAAATTATTAATGAAGTTGATTCAAATCCCGCTATTGAAGCTGCTGTTTTAATATCTGGCAAACCTGGATGTTTTATTGCTGGAGCTGATATAGGCATGATTGAAAAATGCAAAACTAAGGAAGAAGTAGTAACTCTATCAAAAAATGGTATGTATAAAAAAGTAACATCAAATTTATTTCATTGACATAAGAACTATATTTTTCATGACTAATAATAGCTATTGAATTTTTTTATAGTTTTTTATAGTCTAGTCCATATTCTTCTAATTTTAAAAATATTTTAGGGTGGTCACTAAATGAATATACTTTAAAATACAATTCAGTTGAATTAGTTCAAAGTAATAAACAGAGATCATAAAGCTTAAATATCAACTCATTGATTGGTGAAATTGTAAAGACAGCAGAAAAGATATAGTCAAAGAGTGCTAAGGATAAAAATATTGTAGAAAAAGTTGAAGAAGCCCTATGCGGAAGAGCACACTGACCACAATCAATACACTACCAACTGCTGTTATTTTTTGTTATTTTATATAGTTAGAAATAGTTAAGTTTATTTTTACTAAAAGATTTATGGATGGATCTGAATAAAAGTTTATGATCTATATTACTAATGGTCACCCTGTGGTCAAAATTTGACCATAACTAATAACATTATTTATTGTATGTAATACATGACTTTATTACGTAGTACTATCTTAGGTTTACCCGAATATTCGTCATTATAAATGAAACAACCTTTTCGGATTTTATAGCGGATTTATTTTGATTTTTAGTTATAAATAAATCTGCGACAAAATCTGAAAAGGTAGTTTCATCAAATTTATTATGGCTATGTTAGACATTCAGTGTTTCAAATACATGGTAGTGTGTGTAATGTTTTTTTTTATCAATTCAATGTATTACTATTATGCATAATTAAAAAATAGCATTCTGCCATCCTCTCTTATAAATGATGTGTGCGAATTTTCGTAAAAAGAAATACAAAATTTTTGCTTCACATATTAATATATAGATGCTTACATAGAAATATTGTTTTAATTTTTAAAGGTCATGAAATTTTCAAAAGGATGGAATCGTCTCGCAAACCATATGTGGCAGCTATTCAAGGAAGCTGTCTTGGTGGAGGTCTTGAGACAGCTCTAGCTTGCAAATATAGAATTGCAGTAAAAGACTCTAAAACAGGCTTTGGATTTCCTGAAGTCATGCTCGGCCTCTTGCCTGGAGGTGGTGGTACTCAAAGGTAACAAATTATTAATATATAATATTATTGAGTATGTAAGTATTGGACAATAAGTATGTATAGTGCATACTTGAAGACAATAAATACATAGTACAAAATTGAAGTTGTAACTCTATTATTAATTAAAAAATTTACAAAATAAATATATTATGAATAATATGATTATAATTTATGGCTAAGTTTTTAAAATATACAAATCTAATCTTACTACTTATGTCAGTCTTAAAATATTACAGTAATATATTTTAATAAATTATGATTACCATGGCATATCATAATTTTTTTATGCTAAACTAGCAGTACCCGCGGCTTCGCCCGCGTTAATTTTTTAAATATTAGGAGTCAATCCCGCGGGAACTCCGGGATAAAAAGTAGCCTATATGTTATTCTGGGTCTTCAGCTACCTACATGCCAAATTTCATCGTAATCAGTTCAGTAGTATTTGCGTGAAAGCGTAACAAACATCCATACTCACAAACTTTCGCATTTATTATATTAGTAGGATAATAAAAAAAATATGTAAATGGATTACTCTATAATAATATAAATTTTCTCATATTAGGATGCCAAAACTGACATCAATTCCTACGACTTTGGACTTGGCTCTAACTGGAAAGAATCTCAAAGCTGATAAGGCAAAAAAGCTTGGCATTGTTGATCTGTTAGTGTCACCACTTGGACCTGGTAAGTGGCCAGTATCAATGTACATGCAGTTGTAATAATTTTGAATATTTTCATTTTTAATAGATACATTTAACCTTTTATATAAAGTTTCAAACATGACATATTTTTCTGGAGTAAATAGTATCCTATATGTTAATCCTGAATCCTGATAACCAGCTATCACCATACTTAATTTCATCTAAATCTGTTCAGTGGTTTTCTTGTGTGTGTGTGTGTGTAATGTGATCACAGACAGACAGACAAAAATTCTAGAGACTAGATTCAGCTTCTTTATCGTAAATAATGACTTTAAATAAAAACAATTAGATTTACCAAAAAATATACAATGTACAGACCATTTACTTACCGGTTAGTAGACCGGTTACTATACTTAAATACTTTATAACCTTCACATTTCATATAACATAATACAAAATGTTAAAAACAAACCTTTAATACTCTATTTAAATGTTCATATCATACTAGAAATTTAATTCATCGATTTTAAGCTAATGTAAATAAATATTAACTTTAGGTTTAGGTAAGCCTGAAGCCAATACAATGCAATATTTAGAAACAGTAGCTATTCAAATAGCCAAAGACATAGCATCTGGGAAGATGGTAGTGGACAGGTCCAAGAAGGGATTGGTGAACAAAGTGACAGCAGCCGCCATGCAGTGGGAGTGGGTAAAGAACATGATCTTCAAAAAGGCCAAGGAGCAAGTGATGAAGGCTTCCCGTGGCTTGTACCCCGCACCACTTAAGGTAATGTTTTCAACTATTATATAATAAGAATTATAAATGGCTTCTTTTAAGTAGATTTATGAGAACTTTGCTTGAATTAAATTTAGAAAAGGTTTTAATAATTTAAACTTTTTTGGATCAAAACACTGATAAAATTACATAACATTTTATAACATAAAATTGTAAAGGTAAGGTAAAATCTTATACATTGTATAAGGTAAAAGTAAATGGTAGATACTTGTAGCCCAGTGGTAACGCGCTTACTGCATTATTCACCTACATGTAGAACCGAGCAAGTTTTCGAAAGACATGTAAAGTCCGCCAACACGCACTTAACCAGCATAGTGGACTGTGGCCTAATCCCTCTCGTAATGAAGCGTCGTACTACCACCTCGTACTGCCCGTGCCCAGTAGTGGGACTTAAAAATGGCAGAATACAACAATATTTCCAATAACAACAAGATAGTAACATTATAAGACAGAAAAAATCTAGCTAAATATATAAATTCACAAACAAAAAACTTTTATAAGATAACTTTCGCCCTGGATTTTAGATTCTAGAAGTAGTAAGAACAGGTGTGGACAAGGGCCCAGTGGCGGGGTATGAGGCGGAGGCGCAGGGCTTCGGCGAGCTCGCCATGACGCCACAGAGCAAAGGACTCATCGGTTTATTCCGTGGACAGACTGAATGCAAGAAGAATAGATTTGGCAAATCCCAAGTTGACGTTAAGACTGTAAGTTGCTAATTGTGTTTGAAATTGAATTTTTAGAGACAGTAGTGTATGTTGTAGTTGTCATTATAGTCTAAGTTATAAGAAATATATACCCTCGTTATTTAATGATAGTTAAAAATATAAATACATAATTTACACATTGATACAATACAAATAGGTTGTCTAGCTAAATACGTTTTTGGATCAACTTCCCACACTTGTTATGCAGCTGAGAGATACCTAGACGTTTAGACCAAAGCCACTCTAAATACCTATATCAATGTAGTTTTTGCACAGATATCACTTGTCAATTTAAAAAAAACTAATAAATGTTTAATTTTTTCATTCTTATTAGTAAAACAATGATATATTACAGATTGGTGTTCTGGGAGCGGGTCTGATGGGCGCGGGCATAGTGCAGGTGTCCATCGACAAGGGCTACAATGTGGTGCTGAAGGACGCCACCAGCGCGGGGCTGTACCGCGGCGTCGAGCAGATACAGAACGGGCTCGTCAATGCAGTCAAGCGCAAGAGAATTTCATCGTAAGTCTACAAATAAAGTTTATTTATTTAGCACAAGAATTAAGGGCTTTCATACAAACTGAGAGAGCCCTCAGAACTCCCGTTTCTGGCCCTGTTGTTAAATTCGTTCTTAGCAAACATCTACTAACTATAAAGTACCTCCCTGCCAAATATCGTCTTTATACCTCAAGCTGTTTTCGATATTTCGTGATGAGTGAGTGAGTGGTACCCATAAAAATTGTCTCATTTCGTATTAAAAAAAAAGATATGTTAAAAGTCTTCTAATAATAATTAAAATTAATTTATAAAATTTAATATTAATTTCGTCATTTGTATGTCTGTTTTTGCTAATCTAAGGAGTGGATCGAATTCGACGGTATTTTATGAGAAGGTAGATTAACTTAAACTTTGTTATATGATAAAAAAATTATGACATTACATTTAAATATAACTAAGTAATAGTCAAGAAAATAAGTATAAAAGGAGATTCACTAAATAAAATAGTACACTTATAGTTCTTCATTATAAGTTTTTTATAGCGTTTCTTTTTTTTTAATAATTTTTTACATTATTTTTGTTTAGGTGAAGAATACATTCTTTCAATTATAAATAATGTTATTTGCTACTTACAGTTTACAAAAAGACAAGTTCCTATCAAACCTGTATCCAACTCTGGACTACAGCAAGTTCAAGAATGCGGACTGTGTCATTGAAGCTGTGTTCGAAGATATTAATATTAAACACAAGGTGATCAAGGAGCTGGAGGCGGTCGTCCCCAAGCATTGCATCATAGCAACTAACACCAGTGCCATCCCCATTACAAAGATTGCTGCTGGTAGCACTCGCCCAGATAAAGTTATTGGTAAATAATCTAAATAATTATATAATTGAGGAATTTTTTAATCTTTATGTTTACTATTTTATTTTGATATTAGTTTTTGAAAACAAATAAAGGATACAGGGGTAAAACAAGGAATGTCACAAAATTATTATTTTTTTAATTAACATTGCAAACTATAATATGTGGCGAAATCTTAATTTTCCCATACTTTTTAACTTTTTTTAATTTTTTATGACATTCTTTGTTTTGCCCCTGTACCCTTCAAATGTATTCAACCCTTTTTATTTGACATATCACATTTTTATTTGACCTACCCTTAATACCCATTGTGTACTTCACATGTCTTCAAAAACTTGCTAGATACTCTCAGACACACGGGTTTCTTCACAATGTTAACCTTCTTGTTAAGACAATTTGAAAATGATTAACACTTGAAAATATAATAGAAGCTAGATCCGGCATTTTGTGTCCTAAACAAGTCTTTACAATTATCCAATAGTTTAAAATTCCTTAGCCTAAGTTTAATTAAATGTATCAATTATCACCAGTAAGTATTGATATCATACATCTTATATTTATATTTATATCTATATATATAAAAATGAATCCCTATTTTCCTTGGTCACGACATGACGCGTGAACGGCTGGACCGATTTCGCTAATTCTTTTTTGTTGTATTTGTTATTGTTAGGAAAAGGTTCTTATGAAAGAAAAAATTAAGAAAATTGTGGGGAAAATTAGAAAATTTAAAAAACTTTAAAAAATTAACGTCGTTTGGCGTATCATGTTATGATCGTTGCCATGGTGCGTGTAATGGTAATGGGAGGTTTCATGCCAAGCTCGGCTCAGATGGCGCTACCAGCGCATAACGTCACCAACGAAAACCTCAATGCCGCCTATTTTGACACGCGCTTATTATTATAGAATAGTTTAGTTAAGTTTTGTAAAATCAAATATAAGATTGAAAAATACGGTGTTTTAACTATTGTTGAATTAAAAAAATTGACATAAAATAATTTGACATACACTACATGCATTCTTGACGTTGTTTACGTTATGCGCTTGTAGCGCCACCAACGGCTAAAACTCGCAGTGAGACCTCCCATTCATATTATAAATAAATAAATAAATATGTTGGGACATTATTACAACAGCGCCATCTAGTTCCGTGGTAAGCTACGTTACGTGCTTGTGTTACGGATACCAGATAGTTGATATACTACACATATAAATTTTAAATACATACATAATATAATAAATATTAACACCCATGACTGGAGTACAAACATTCGTGCTCAACGAATGAATGCCCCCAGCGGGACTCGAACCCGCGACCGCTGGCGCAGAAAGTAGGGTCACTACCAACTGAGCCAAACGTGTCGTCAGTCGTTATAATCAAGTCAAATATATACCGGGCGGTGCAAAGTAATTATATATGATTTCAGGAATGCACTACTTCTCCCCGGTGGACAAGATGCAGCTGCTGGAGATCATCCGGCACCCGGGCACCAGCGACGACACGGCGGCGGCGGCCGTGGGCGTGGGCCTGCGCCAGGGCAAGGTGGTGGTGACCGTGGGCGACGGGCCCGGCTTCTACACCACGCGCATACTCTCCACCATGCTCAGCGAGGCTGTCAGGTTAGCTCGTGCACATGTTGGTTATCACACACAGCGCTGTCTAGTTTACATGTGGTGAGCTAAGGCTTGTGTTATGGATACCAGATAGTTAATATATTACACATATTATATAACTTAAATACATACATATCCATCCAATCCAATATAATATAATATTGATGTGTCCGTTTTTAATTTCAAATAAACAGCTTTTGCTAAATGCATATGAAAGTATATACAATACGAACAACAAAAAACCAATTATAAAATTTTTTGTCTGTCTGTCGGTCTGTCTGTTTGTTCCGGGTAATCACTGAAAAGGCTAGACCGATTTTGACGGGTCTCACTGGCAGATAGCTAAAGTTGTAAGGAGTAACTAAGGCTAAGCTTTTTAACCGACTTCAAAAAGGAGAAGGTTATATTTTAGAAATTTTATTTATATTAACTAGCGGAATCCGTGGCTTCGCTGACGCTAAAGTTTAGCGTCGTTAAAGCGAGGGTGAGCCGCTAGTATTATAAATATAAATAATGACTGTGGTATAAACATTTGTGCCCAACAGATGAATGCCCCCAGGGGGATTGGAAGACAGTGCCATCGCACAGCAAGTAGAGTCATTACAAACTGATCCATACCTGTAGAGCTGATTGAATATTTATGTATATTCATTATATGAAAATATCTTTTTGGATTTGATTACAATTTTATTAAAAAAATTTTTAACATTGGCAAAAGGATTAGATAAAAATACATACAGTGGAACATATAACCTCCTCCTTTTTTGAAGTCGGTTAAAAAACCATATAATATTCATAGATCTTTTAAATAAAAGTAGATTTAAATTTAAAATGTTGGCTTGTGATGCATTTCTATAACATAAAATATACAAGTAAATTTGAAATATAAATGATATAACGTATAAAAATAAATCACGTTAAATATATAATATATTATTAATTTGTTTGTGCGCAGGTTACTTCAAGAAGGCGTGGACCCAAAGGAGCTGGACAGCATGACGAAGCAGTTCGGCTTCCCCGTGGGCGCCGCCACGCTCACGGACGAGGTCGGCATCGACGTCGGCTCGCACATTGCTGTGGACCTAGCTAAGGTCAGATGCTATTCAACACTATTTAATATCCCACGTATTGGGCATCGGCCTCCACTTGATTCAATAAGTTCAAGATATATATATATATATATATATATATATATATATATATACTAGCGGTGCCCGCGGCTTCGCTCGCGCTAAGAGTGAATAAAATAAAAATTTTTGCTTATATACTGTTACTTATAATGTACCAAGGACTGATTTAAAGTTCTGGCCCTCTTTTCTGAAAACTACTGTGTAGCATCCTGCCGTGCCGCCACTGCTGCGCTTTCTAAAACTATATTTCCTATTTTTAACCAATTTTGCTACTATGTGTATCATAATTTCTTTGTGTGTTTTTCGTTAATGATAAACTGATGTACGTGGTTCATTGTTATGGACTTATGGTAAAAATTACTGTTAAATATTTCTCCTACGCAAATTGTGTTAACCCCCATAGGGGTTGATTTTCAAAAAACGCTTAGATATGTATCTCATAATTTGTATTGCAGAGCATTATTTCAGTTTCACGCAAAATATTTCAATAGAATTAAATTTCCCATACAAACTTAGCCACCCCCTTTAACCCCCAATGGGAGTGAATTTCGAAAAACCCTGAAATACGTGTTTCATCATTTGTACTAAAAAGCATTAATTCAAAGTTTCATGCAAAAATGTGCAATAAAAATATTTTTCTCATACAAACTTTGCCACCCCTTTTAATCCTTTTAGGGGTTGAATTTCCAAAAAATAATATGCCTATTTCCTTCTCATGAATGCAAACTATCTACATACCAAATTTCAGCAAAATCGGTTGGGTGGTTTAGGCGTGAAAAGGTAACAGACAGACAGACAGACAGACAGACAGAGTTACTTTCGCATTTATAATATTAGTATGGATATATATATATATATATATATATATATATATATATATATATATATATATATATATATATATATATATATATATATATATATATATATATATATATATATCTCTTAATATATATTTCTTGTGTGCGTGTGTATGTGACTGAACTCCTCCTAAACGACTGGACCGATTTTGATGAAATGTTTTGTGCGTGTTCGAGTGCATTCGAGAATGGTTTAGATTCACAATTCGGTCCACTACAACATGTATTTTTTGAATTAATTAGCTATTTATACATTTACACAATAAATGAAATATCCAATTATAAACAAGTCGTTGCTAGGCAACGTTGTTTTGCGCATGCGGACAGGACAACGTCTGTCGGGTCCGCTAGTATATATATATATATATATATATATATATATATATATATATATATACTATGTTTGCCAAATGCCCCATTCTTTTTCTATTTTCGAGAGATTTTTTTATCTTTAAAAGTTTTCCTCTGTGATATTAATAATAATAAGTGGTAGTCATGTCTGATATTATTGGTACTGAGATGTTCTAATAGAGCAAATATATGATACCCATAATTCACTTGATTTCCGAAGCGAGTGCGTTACCACTGGGTTACTATTATAGCCAGGATCTTCGTTGAAAAGAATATTTTAAAGAAAACTAAAAAAACACTTTATTCCACCACCTAGCTGCATGATCAAATGGCATTGCAATTGTATTTTACAAAATACGACATTGAAAAGCAAAGCAAAAATTATTTCCTTACATTGTATTTACATAATACACTCTAAACATTATATATTTACATAATACACTCTAAACAGTGGCTTTTTTTTACTGAAAAATAATATTGGCTATATCATAAAAAAAAATTAAAAAAATATTTTTTAAACAGTAATATAACAAATATTCTGATATAATTACTTGCATGCAGGCTTTTGGTGATCGTATTAGTGGTGGTGACTTGAACGTCATGCAAGATCTAGTCAAAGCTGGCTTCATGGGAAGGAAGTCCGGTAAAGGTTTCTATGTATACGAAAAAGGCACAAAGAATAGGGATGTCAACCAAGAAGCCATACAGATACTAAAGGAAAAATACTCTCTTGAACCACGCGGCGCTATCACTGTTGAAGACCAGCAGTTGAGAATGGTATCGAGGTGTGTATGAAAAATGTTTCTATAATGCTAAAAAACACGCTTGTAAAAATTGCAATTAACGGGATAAAGAATAATTAATTTGTAGAGCCTTATGCCACAGCCACTACACTACTCGACGAAGTTGGTTTGATGAGGTCGAAATGGACCGAAGTCCGAAGTATGTGACTGTACTTTGCAAATCGTATTTGTTAAACCTCGAACAACTTCGCTAGTATTCAAAATAAAACAATTGAAGCTTATAAAATGTGCCGATGCTTATACTTATTATTGGTTAGCACTACTTTGTTCTTTACTAATGTCAACTTTATAATAATTTACCTATATAATTATGGGAATATAAAAAAATATTAAATATTTTAATTTTATTTATAGATTTGTAAACGAAGCAGTATTATCACTAGAAGAAAAAATTTTACACAGCCCTCTTGAGGGAGATGTCGGTGCTGTATTCGGTCTAGGATTTCCGCCATTTACTGGTGGGCCTTTCAGGTAATTTGAAATGAAATATATTTTTATATCAATGTATCTTTCTTAGGTTTACGCGAATATTCGACATTATAAATGAAACTAATTTTTTGGATTTTGTCGCGTTTTTTTTGGTTTCCGACGTTTCGAATGCTTTACAGCCATCATGATCACGGGTGAGACAAAAATGTAAACTAATAATCAAAATACATTCGTCACAAAGTCCGAAAAGATAGTTTCAATTAAAATGTATCTTTTTGATGCATCATGTACTTCAGGTTAAAGATTATTCAGCATGCATCAGTTGTGTATAGGCAAGAAAGGCATTTTAAATGTTGTTAGGAATAGAATGCGATGTCACTGGTACCTTTCTGTGCGCCTTATCTTCACATAGTATAAAATAAAGTCGCTCCCGCTGTTTGTACGCTGAGATGTTTTTAACTATGCAAAAGATATTAATGCAGTATTCAAAAGGAAGGTTTATATGTATATAATATATGCATATTGTGTAGAAAGAATCCAAGAAAATATTATTGTTAAAACGTGTATAGGATGAACCCAATATAAAAGATCAATAATTTTTATCAGATGGGTCGACCAGTTTGGGGCTGATAAATTGGTGAAGAAGATGGAAGAGTTTCACGGATTCTATGGAGCGCCATTCAAACCCGCTCAAACTCTTGTGGATATGGCTAAAGACAGCACCAAGAAGTTTTACAAAAATTAAAAAATAATATCATACAAGATAGGCCTTTCTATCTTGCGTCGTCATAAAGTCGCCTTCTCATCAAAATACTCTCAGTTGTACCTATAAATATTTTAATACCATATTTATTAGCTGCACACCACAGATTATTAATTACATGTATCAGTGCTACATACTTTCCATCATTGTTGATCCTAAATCTTTGTATTTACAAAGATGAGATGTTTGACTCGTATCTTTTTAAAAAGCCTTTAATATTAGAATGATTGAATTTATTATAAGAGTGATTGTCAATGTTTAGATGTATTTATTTAGATATAAGAAAAAAATATATTTTACTATGTATCTAATGGTGCGAAGATGATTATGTAGAATGCAACTTCGTCCTTAAATCGTTCTTGTGCCCAGTTTGTTAAACAATTTCTTTAACTGTGTACATCAATAAAATATTTATATTATTATTTATTGCAGTTTTATTACTGTTATATCATACGAAATCCTTTACTATATTGAAGCGAGTGACATGTGAGTAGGTACTCTGACTTTATAGACTGACTGCCTCACTGTATTTTATAAGTAAATCTTTAGGCTTGAATGGTAAGCAATTCTGTGAAAAAATGTGTCACGGAAGTTGGAAATCAATTTATTACTAGCACAATTCATTTTTTTTAATATATATATATATATATATATATATATATATATATATATATATATATATATATATATATAGCCTTTTCTTTATTAAAACCGCTTACTTATTGCTGTAATATGCACGTGTACACACTGACACATCCCCAAAAAAAATATTTAAATGTAAATCGGTCCAGTCTCAAATACAATAATAAAACTAAATACAAGCACTACACTGCTCGCGAAGTCGATAGAAGTTTAACGAAAACGAGAGTGTAGAGAGGCACTTCGATTCGCTTCATACAACCTCGCTTCGCCGCGGGAGGCTTTCTAGTTCCTAATTCCTATCATTGTGGGTTCCTATCGCTTTAGTTTGCTGAAAGCAGTTTTTTTTAATTTCATAATATTAAATATTCCTTTCTATATAGGGGATTTTTATATTTCATAAAATATTTTTAAAATTCTAATTAATATGTTTTTTTTTAAATCCAGATCCTATGAAGATTTTAATAATAATAAACTATTTCGTACTGTAACCTTATCGATAGGTATTTTCTATTTCGCCTACCGCTCATTTATGTGACAACAATCGGACTCCACGTGACATGTATATTACTTTTCTCTATGGTGACATGTCAATCGTCATGTCAATTGTCAACAAGTGTCAAGTATACGACATACCTGCGTCAAAACTAAAAAGTCGAAAAACTAAAAATGAAAATATGAAAATAATGAATGCTTCAATTTAATACTTAGAATACTCGTACTACATACCATTTTATAATTTGAATATAAAACTATGAATTAGAAATGTACATATATATATAGGTACGTGACATACAAATTCATTTCGAAAGTATATCAAAACTGATAATTGCATTATTATAATAAAAACTTTTAATAATAAAAACCGTCGCGTTGTTACCGATATTTGACAATATAAAAATAAAACCTTTATTTTCAGATTTGAAGAATAATTAATATTTAAATAAATTTTTAATACAATACAATTTACCAAATAAAATGTTGCTTACTTTACACAGAGTTCAAAATGGAAAATGGAGGAGAATTTTAGAACACAGTATTTACCTTATTATTGTTTTTGCCTTAGTGCCAGGTTTTTTATATTTTGAATTATGTATAGTGCTACCCACAGTGGTGGAAGTTTGGACTATTCCATATGTAGTTCATTATGTCTGTGCAACATTTCTTTTACTCAATATTATTGGAAATATGATTTATGGGATGTTTACTGACACAAGTATTAAAGGTAAAATTTTAGAAAGTCGATGTACACAAGACTGGGGTATGTGTAGCATATGTGAATGCCTTCGACCACCTCGAGCATGGCACTGTGATACATGTGATGTTTGTATTCTAAAGAGGGATCACCATTGCACATTTTTTGCTTGTTGTGTTGGTTATTACAACCACAGATATTTCATGTTCTTTACATTGTACATTTTTATTGCAATGGTGTATTCATTTTATTATAATGTTATATTTTTAAGTAATTATATTAAGTGGAACAATGGCCTTATTATTGCTAAGTTTATATTTCCTTTAGCTAGCTTTGCAATAGACTTTGGAGAGGAAAGTTTGTTTGTATTTTTAGTCGAAATAAACTTCATCATTGGTGCATTTACTGGTTTTCTATTCATATATCATTTTAACAATCTTATAAGAGGGAAAATAACACCAGAAAAGAAACCTACTAATAAAAGCATATCTTATAACAAGGGTTTAAAATTAAACTTAATTGAAGTATTTGGTCACAGGTGGTATGTAGCATGGATTTCACCCTTTATTTACAGTGCTTTACCTGGCAATGGTTTAGAATGGATTGTTGAAGATAAGCACAAATAATTTTTACTTTATATGTTTAAGTTAGTAGTTATTATGTTTTTTATAACAGTCATAGTTCAATTTTTTTAATGATAAAATGACACATCTACTCTTTAAATTTATATATGCATTTATGGTTAATGTAAATTGTAATGTTAATGTATATCATCAGATGTAAATATTTTTATATAATATTTTACTTAGAATATTGTTTGGTTTTGTTACTTAAATAATATTAACTATTTGTACTTTGTGTTATAGAAAATAGTATTAGAGTAATACCAATCAGTAACAATGTTAGTTAATTCATATCTGTGATGAGTACACTCTGTAACAAGATCCATCCGCCTTATATTTTACAACAAAGTAAACTTGTCTATTAAAAGTGACTATTATTGTTGTATTTATCCAATCATTAAAATTTACTTAAAATAGTAAATAGAATATTGATAAATATTAAATGTTCTACACAATCTTATACAGCAATTTCACTGCCAAATATTTAATGAAGATTTACAATTGACCATCCTAGACATTACATATTAAAATTATTAATTAATATACTTATTATGTAACTTAAATTATACACCTGCATTATTTTCTTTAATAATACATAATTTTGATGGTTAATAAATTATTATTAATGATTATTATTAGTATTTTTATTTACTAACAAGTTCTCCAATATAAAAAGGGGTTATATCTACATTTATTTTACATTATACAGTATACACTAGAATAATTTAGTGGAATAACCTATCCAAAAATGCACTATTGTGAAAGTATTAGTGCTTATAATTTATGTTTGCGCCAGCTATTCCAAACAATGGCGCGGCTAAAATATAAAGTGAACGCAGAACGCGTGGAGTGCGAGGTGTGAGTGCGTATTGCGCAGGGCGGGCGGGGAGGAAGGCGAGGGCGGGCGGCCGCGCCGCCGGCAGTGCTGCTCGCGCAGGACCGGAGTGGTGTTCACTCGGCCGCGCGCCACGGCGCGACATGCCCAGCTGATGTTTATTTATACCGCGAGCTCGGCGGAGGGCGCGCGCGGGAGGCCCTCCCCTCCGCGGCACCACGGTTTCGCGTGATGCAGCCGAGCGAGCTAGCCGACACCGCGCACGCCGCTAGCGGAAACCCCCCGCAGCGTGGCCTCAACGGCGGCCGATTCGACTTTGACGATGGTGGTACATATTGTGGAGGGTGGGAAGACGGCAAAGCCCACGGCCACGGTGTGTGCACCGGCCCCAAGGGACAGGGGGCGTACGCCGGCTCCTGGCACTTCGGTTTTGAAGTGTCCGGCGTCTACACCTGGCCCAGGTGAGATAGTGTCTCCGCCCGGGCCTCGCACATGCCCGAAATCCGCGTCCGAAGCCGCTCCAAAAATAGTCTGCTATTAATAATTGAGTTCGGTGTTTCGCTAGAAAACGCGTGTAACGGCGGTGAAAGTGCCTAATGGTCCAACCACGAAGAAAATAGTCATATCGATCTGTAACTACTGATAACGATAAGTGATAAGGCTAGGTATCGCGATGCTGCGGCCTCGATGTTAATTGACCCGTTGTCATTGTTATACACGCATCCATTAAAGATTCTATAACACATGGTGAAGCAAAGCGCAATTTATGAATCTTAATTGAGGGTAATGTAGTGCAGCTGTTCGGTGTCCCAGTCACTTAGTGACGTGATTATAAATTGAAATATTCATATTATTTTTTGAAATCGCTGTTTCGACAGATCCGTGCTACTTTTATTACCTATACGTAATATATTGCTAGGTAAACATTGAAACTTAAATGCTTAAGTCAATAAATTATATCTATTATCAAATAATATAATTACGAAGTACGGTTAATATATTCATTTTTCAAATTCCCTAATTAATTTTACAAATGCCTTGTATTATGTGTGTGATTAGACACCTCAATGAGTATTAAACTACACAAAACTCGCGTAATGACTAAATGGAATTATTTTTATCTTTTCAATGGCTATCGATATTTACCTACACTAGAATTATACAGACATCACAGTACGAGTACGTGGCTCTGGCAGAATGCGTTACTGTGCCAGACCTTCCTATAAATCTCGTCGGGCGCCTGTTCCCATCTAACCCACTTTCATCGGGTCGTTGCTCCAATCAAAATAGGGAGCCCCCGATATTGTTATTTCACACAAATCCCTGATGTATCTGGATTATTAGTTCAAAATTTAAAAAATAAAAGTTACCTTCTCGAGCACAGCTTGTCAATTTTCATTAAATTTCATCTTAGTATCTTGATTACCTTAGTTTAAACATGAAAATTAAATAAAACAATGTGTTAAAGTGAGTGAAAGTATAGTAATGGATATGGAAGATAAGAAGTGTGACAATATGAATACGCATATAAGTTATATATCTATATATATTTAAGAAATTTATAATATACATTTATATTTGATAAAAGCACGTTACAATGGAACATTTCTCTCCTAGAACTCAATATTAAAATATTTACAACGTATGAAATCAATTAGGTAGGTAATAAATAAGTTACTATAATATTTAAACACATGTTTCAAAAAACAAGAAGAACAAAAATAATATTAAAATACCAACAGCTTAATGGACTTTACCAGATAATAAGATGGTCGAGATATATCAGATATTGCTTCGCTACTCGAAGTATCAATTTGCTGTCGAGTGTTAGGTTAAGAACTTATCTAATTGAAAACAACTAATAATTAATCGTTGTATTTTATAACTGAAACCAAATACATAAAGTAAATTCTAATTTAGGCGAATCAAATATTTTTTGGAAAATCAAATTCAAATAGTAATTTTTAACGATACAGAAGCGAATCTATAGTTTTCAGAATATTGGTTGTCTGTCTGTCTGTGTGATCATGTCACAAGAATATCAGACTTTTGATGTTTAGTAGTTTTAGTTTTAGTTAGTAAGTAGGTATATGTAATATGTAGGTATATGTTAAAATAGTAATATATTTTTTATGTTACTCGTATCCTTAATTAAATAAAAATGTAAATGTAGGTAGGTATATATTTTGATTAGCCGTTTTAAATCAATACATCTTTATACAATTTGAAAAATATTTTATTCTTCCACAGTTCACACTTCTCTTAAATATTATAAAGAAGTAAAGTATATGAATAAGGTAAGAAAGAAGGTAAAGCTTAGATGTAGAAGGTAATCTCTGAAACTACAGATCTGATTCTAGAAATTAATTTTAGGGCATTTCTGCCAAGTTTTCTATATTAGGCTATTTTTGTAGTTTAAAATAAATAAAGTACCGATCTTGAGTTGTCGCGAATGATGCTTCATACCTAGAAAATACTAATACGCATTCATATGTGGACAGTATACAACATCTGGTCTTAAAAAAATAGGAATATGAATTTTTGTGAGTCATGCACCTCACCAGCGGTATTTACTTTCCCTTTGCTTCATATATAGTTCCGAAAAACCTTTATAGATATTTAAATTCCATGAAAAATAAAAAGAGTGCAAGACTATAAAAGAGTGCATGTATCTTGATTCTTGTCTCCCTCCAACATCTGCTACTGCTTATCAACACCTGTTACGTATGTTCTACCAAGTGCAAGTGGGAGTGCTGAACTCAGTTGTGAGTAGACTAGTATCGCAATCTTTTTAGTGTAAATCGTATCAAAATCCATTGCATAATTTTGAAGAAGCAAGCAGAGAATTAGACAGAAGCAAAAAGCGACCTAATTTTATACTTACTTTATACAATAATTGTATATACTCGTATATAGAGATAAGCGGTAGGCTCCCTAAATTTCCCATAAATGAATTGTTAACAATAACAAGTAAATTGTAAGGCTGTTGTGTAAAATATTTATGTAAAATATTTATGTATAAAATATTAAAATGTGTATGTGATATACAGACAAACAGATAAAATTCATTTGTATGTTTGTACATATTGCACACAATGCGTAACAATATTTAAAAAAAACTATTTCATGTATCTCGTTTTATTAAAATGTTATTATTTTGTTATATATATGGTTGATTCAAATCAACTAAAAATTTAACACATTGTGTACATTGGTTTACATAACAAATGCAGGCACAATATACACAATATGAGGTCAAAAAAACTCAAGTTTAGCTAAGCATTTTTGAGGTTTAATGTGTACTACCAGGCTTTTCTAGAACGTATTCTACGTTTCTTCGTCTTCCAGCTTCCAATAATAGTAGTCCAGTTCCTTTTAACATTTTTATGTTTCTTATTTTGTTACACTTACCGTATTAAACCTATTCGATTTTATTAAATTTTTTTTCATTTTCTGTTAATACAAAACTATAACTAACTACTAGTATGGTATTGTTGTGATCTGTGAACTAACATATTCAATTCAATTCAATTATTTCCTTTAATGGCTTCCAGGCCTTCCATATATTACATAGCATCTACAAGGGGAAGTCCCCTAGTACCGGACTCATAAGGAATCATTGAGTTATTATTCGTAGTAATAATAACTCAATGTAAGGAATATACACATAAACAGACAAACAGACATAAATTTTAGTACCTACCTATTGTTTTGGGATCTATAGTCAGTACGTATACAGGTATATTTTGAAATGTACTCTCTTGTTATGAGTAAATAATTATAAATGAAACTATCAGCTTTTGTCGCGGATTTATTTTGATTTTTGTTTCCCGACGTTTCGAATGCTTTACAGCAATCATGGTCGCGGGAGAGACGTCTGTTACAGACAGTGCCTATACCCACAATTAAAAAAATATCAAAATGGCTCCAAAGTACCTTATCAAGTTATTTATTTTAATTCTAATCATTTTAATTTAAATAAAGAAAATCTATATATAAAATTCTCGTGTTTGTTATCGAACTCCTCCAAACGACTTGACCGATTTTTATGATTTTTTTGGTGTATATGGTAGGTCTGAGAATAGGTCGTAGGCTATTTTTTACTTCCCTAGGTGACAAGCTAAGTAATATACTTGATATTATAAATATGGCAATATTATTAACTTTATTTCAACTAGCATAAATATTGCCGACACTCGATATTGCGTCAGCATAATAAATATATCCTACATACAGTAGGAAAACAGATACCTATTTACTCCCTATCTCGGTCTTCTTCTTCATGTCTTACTTGTGTTTGAACTTGGATGTACTCGTAGTTGATAGGTGATTTTGTTCTTGGAGAGTGTGTGGTAGACGTATGTTGGGTGACGGATGAATGCTTTGGATTCAGTGTGTGATGTTTGTTGTGTGCCTGGCATTGATGTCTGCGTTGCTTTTGTGTGTCTGGCGTAGGTTCCTGTGTGTTTGGTGTTCTATTGACAAACACAGTATCTCCTAATACCTTACTGAGTATGGTAGCTGTGTGTATGTCTGCTTGTTTTTGTAAGATTGTTATGTCTATAGATTGTTAATGTGTTTAGTTGGTCTATACTCTATATTTCTATGCATTATGCATTTGCATTTAGTGAAAAGTTGTTAATTTGCATTTAAAAACAGACACTTCAATTTTATTTATATGTACTTATGTAGGTATCATGTACTGCTAATTTAATTATGTATTAATTTCAATTTGGTCAAAGATAAAATATAAGTTTTAAGACAATTAAAAGTTAAAAACATAAATTGAATTTTTAATTATAATTACCACCGGTTCGGAAGGCAGTTTATGCTGAGAAGAACCGGCATGAAACTCAACAATATAATTAATATAGTAAGATCTAATAACAAAAATAATATAGCATATAGTAATCGTAGTATTTTTACTGCATTTTATAATTCTGTTACATATCTATGATATACCTAGTACCCACTATAATTCTGTCATATCGCCGTCGCGACCTCGATAACTTGGCCTCTCTCACTCTTGTGAGGTTTAAAATAATGAGGTGACTGACATCATGTTAGTAAAGAATATGCAATGTGCCTAGGAGTTTGATAAATTCTAGAAATACCTACTAGAATTTACAAATATGTTTAACAAATTGATGTATTTTATACAACTACTAGGTATAACTAATACGTTTGTATAGCATCTAATATCTATGTGTAGACCCGGATAACCATCCGGTTATTATCATACCAAAAATAAACTATTGGATAGTTTAGACGTGATACGGTCACAGACAGTCAAAAGTTCTATAAACTATAGATTCAGCCTCTGTATCGCGAGTACCTAGTGACTATTACAAAAATTTTTTTTCAAACATTTTTTAGTTAGATTAAACTCAGTTATTATACTTATGTATAGATTACATTTCTTTTGTTATTAGACAAGTTCCGCAAAGTAGTTGCTTTCGATTAGCGTTTGAGTCATTTTATTTATCCTATAAGAAGAGAGCAGAACTAAAATTTAAATTACTTAAGAACTACATGTACCTAAGTATTACAAACATTTTACAAGATACTGGATAGGTCTAATAAAAAAAAGAACGACGACGGTTAGCTAGCCCGTGTTCGTTTTCTTTAGACTCTACTTGCTTGTGTATTGTGTATAAACTATAGAGTACTCTGTAATTAATTACTTCAGGTAAATTTACTCTTTGAAAACCGTATTAAAAAAATTAAATACGCAAAAATTAAAATATAACCCCTAACACAATAAGAATTGTTTGTCAATAAATTGTTCAGTCTTTTGCATCGAAGAGCTCAAAAGTAATTTCGAACACGTTTATTATTTACAATCCATTCTAATAAACACGGTTCTAAGCTTAGATTAGATACATGTTATATTTAATCTAAGGTTCTAAGCTACATTTCATGTCTAGTCAGTAGACAGTAGTCCGTTTAGACTGTAGTGTGAAGGGATTTTTGTACACAAATAATAGAACATTTATTTTAATGATTTACCGGCTTGAATTGGTTGCATGTCCATAAAACCTATACAGTCTGACAGTAAAATGAATTAATACACTTAGTCATCTTTAACTTTTGTAGACATGATTACTTATAACTTTTGTAGATACGAGTATGTTATACTTATAGACTAAACCATGTTTAAGTTTACCTCATATTTAATTAAACTCGATGAGTAGTTAGCAACGGTGACGATGTCCTTAGATACCTACTATTTCTGACTGATGGATGACCTGACTGTCTACCAATTTGATCCCAATCTGTGGGAGTCATTTTGTAAAAAGTATGTAACGGATCCCGGTAACGAAATTTGATGTTACTAATGAGCGCGCGCGGTGGTAGAGTTGACCGTTATATCGTTAAAAATTTACTTACTGTTAATAATAGGCGTATTACAAAATGGCAGATCATTGATAAAAAATCGAGTAATAATGAATAAACATTGAAATGAACATTGTACCTACATGTCATGATTTTTAAATCCTTAATGAAGGCAAGGCTTAGTCGAAAGTTCTATAACATATTATGACCTTAGTTATAATATGGTTATGCATTTCCAAATGTTTGTTTCAGTACTCTCAACAGCCATTTAAGAAATTTATTATATTTTCTCTGATGTGTTTCATTTCCTTGCTATTCGTCACATGTATCATATTATAAAATGAGAGTAAGATATACGCTTAACAAAATGCTAAAGCTTAACTATGAATCATTTAAAAGCATCCTTGAATTTTATGAACCTATTAGAATTTATAGAGTGAAAAAACACATTATGTGTGATTATATTACTAAACTCGAGGTAAATTATTGTAGTTTGACAAAGCCTATATAATATTATGTCTATTATGTCTATAGGCTATTTAAATATACATATTTTATTAAATTGTCGATTTATTGATATACTACAACAAATTAGAATTATTTATTCAACAACACAGTACGGGCGGGGAATTTATAACATGAAACGTTGTTTTTATTTTCAGTTATGTCGGTCTCGAGCCTAAACCATTGTCATTTGCGTGACAAGCAAGGTGCGTCAGCCGCGTGGGCGGTTGCCGCGGCCTGTAGCCAAGTCGTAGGTCATGTAGTTCAATCATCGAGCCCGCGGATTTGCCTAGAGTTTACTTTTACTCGTTTTATTAGAATGTATTTATCAATAGTTTATATAATTAGTGCCTTGCTTTCAAGTGGATCTATACGTTGCGATCATTATTTTATGAGATAATTCTTGGCTGGCAACTTATATATACCGAGCGCCGACTAATAATCCGTACTCTCTAGCATGTAAAGATATTTGGCCGATGTATCAAAATATATTACATTAAAATCACGTTACTATTTTATTGTAACTAACGTAGAAACAGAATGGCTGTATGGTTCTCCACATTTCTAAAATAAGGACAAGTAGGTTACAGAACCACTCGACGTCAAGCGCATCTCACTTGTTTCAGCCAGGTGCTATTTCTGTACCACAATTTCTACCTAACAGGAAAATTTATAAAGAAAATGTCTTTTATTTGTTTATGACTCAGCAGGACGTTGCTTCAGTATATTGCAGCAATACGTATGAATGAGTAGGTCCTACGACATTATGAATTCAGTATTCAAGGTCAACATTCCGTAGGGCTTGTAGTGCGCCGGTTCAACTTGCAATATTCAGTTACGCTACCGCAGTCCGCAGAATATGTAACTGGTAACGTTATAAATAGCGGTCAGACTTGTTCCGCCCGTACTCGTGTAGAGAACAGACCAATCCATTATCTTACCGCAACTAATAAAAACTGAAAGGAATTTCAGTGTTACTCACTGGATACATGTGTTTATATTTCAGCTAGCCACGAATATAATAAGTAGGTAGATATATTACGCGAACGTACTCCTAGCCGCTATACTTTCTGGTTTATACACGGTGCTTTTCATTGTCGAACGAAACAAATTGAGTCTTGCTCATTTAATTGATACTTCTACTAATACATATTATTATTTACACATTGTACCAAGGTTGAAATAATAAATTTTAGTTAGAAGATGGTTTTATAAATAATGCTGATCTTTACCTACTGCTTGTTGAAGTTTGCAAATAACTCAATTCATTACATAAACAGATACATCATGTATTGTGTTCGATTTTGTTTTTATATTTAAATATATTGTTTAAGAATTAAGATAAAGCACCAAAGTTTATAAAAAGGTGAATTGTACTGTACGTGGATATTTTTTACCAGTTAATATAGCATATTTGTCAACTTTTGATTACTGGAAGTATTACTAAAGCAAGAACATTTTTAAGAAATATTTATAAAGTTTTGATTAACCGTTTCGTGAGTTTTGTAATGTTGTTTGATACGGCTTTATGAAATTGCTATAGGTCTTCATTTCGTCTCGGAGGCTGGATAGCAAAGACTTCTGTAGAAACACATATTTTAAAGTCTATTTCTATCCCTTTGTGGGATTAAGCAATGTTTTATTTCTATAGTATTTTTTAATATAACAAGTTAAATAAATATTTAAAACTTCAATTTAAACAAAAAATAACTTACAATAAACTAAAAAGTAGAAAATAATACTTTTAAGAACTGAGTTAATTTTTCAGTCGGTGCCAACCCAGATTTATCTTGCCTTTGCAATGGACTTTCGAACGGGATTATGATTATGCTTACAAATTGATAGATTAATCGAATATGTATCAATTTAAGGTTATTTTGCTTCGGCTGGCACCGACTTCAAAATTAACCAAGTTCTTAAAAGTATTATTTTTTACTTTTTAGTTTAGATTTGTTTAGTTTGGAAGTCGGTTTTTGTTTTTTGTTAAAAATAATTTATTTTAAAAATTTTAGCGGAAAGTAGATACGTATTTTGTTTATTAAATGGGGTATAGGGTAGGCCAACTAAACCACTGCTCTCATAAGTCAACAAGGTTTCAGAGTAAACGTTATTAGGCAATCGAGATTTGTCCATGTCCATTCTTCTGGTTAACTCCCAGACGTTAATTATTATAAAAATTTACCTACTATTGCGTCCATAAGTTCGTATTGTATTGAAAGAATTTTCTTTAAACTCCTAACCGTTGAGGACAGGACCATCCATCATCAGTTACGGTACGTGACGCAAATATACGGATAGCCTATAAAAGATTCGGCCGAGTATCGTTAATTTGCTCCTAAGAATTGAAGAGTTCCGTTACTTTGTCATGGATCCCATCATCAGAACCTTACCAAACTCTCTTGAAACTACCCTTGAAGTACATCCTTTCAAATAAAAAAAGAATCATCGAAATCGGTTGGCGTGATATTGAGTTATTCGTCCATTTGTCGCGCATATACTTAATGCAAATTTAAGACTTTTACGAATTGATAACCTCTTCCTTTTTGGAAGTCGGTTGAAAAAAGATTGTTTTTTTACTTTAAAACAATAAGTATAACATTAAATTTAGTTAGGTATCATAAGTATAAGCTACTATGGGTTCTCGCGATTTGTTTAGCAGTTTCGTATATTTCAGTTGGGATTGTTTTATTATTATAATTTTCTAGATGGAATAGATTTAAAAGAATCGATTTTTCCAACCGAATTACTGTCAAAAAGACAAAATGCAACTTAATCAACCCACGGAAGAGAGAAAACGGCGGAAGTGCAATTAGTAGGCGTGGCACGCGTGTCACAATTAAGCTTTGTAGTACTCAATTTAAATGTATCCCAGTTGTATTCTGACAACCCGTCGAATTGGTCGTCTCGCGATGAAATTTATTTCACGTAAATATGCCGGCTTGTTCCATTTTAGAGTCCAAAAGTGGTAGTAGGAGAATAAATTTTAAAAATTGAGGTGTTTCGTGCCATAAATAAGTACAGTATAATATTTGTTTTTAAATAAAACTCTAGTTTATATCAATTGACTAAAAATTTTATATAATGTCTAGTACAGTCAACCTTATATTAAAATAAAATTTAATTTGGATTGACTGTATTCAATATGGAATCGCTATTTCGTTCTCGAAAGTTCTTTACTACTCAGTTTGTGATGTAGAAGGGTTGAATGTTGATTTTATCGTTAGATATCGATAAAAGAATGTATAGTACCCGGCAATAAATATTACACATCGACCTTTGGAAAGAAACCGTCGGCTAATTTCGACTTAGTAGAGCGTTATTTCATTCGCACGAATTTATTTGACAGATGTCAATCCAGTATGTATTATAGCAGGGTCACGTTAATAGGTAACATTTGACAGTTCATCAAAATTCAACAACGTAACCTTGTAACAGCGGCATAAAATAATATATTTTTTCGTTTTGTTACAACTGCACAATCGCTTAACTTTTTTCAATTAGGATTATATATTTATTGTAATAATTATCGATTCGAGTAATTTTACGATTTGCTTTCACTAATAAACCATTCTAAACATAATAAACAATTTCTGATCTAAAGAATTGAACGTCGTTACAATGTTGCGTCAGTTAACCCTTTTTCTTTTTAAACACTAGGGATTTACTCTAAAAATCGAAGGTGATAAGTTGATTGGAATGCAATGATTACTTGTGAAGAAATATCACCATAAATTAATAACCACGTTGTGTTTATAATAAAACATAATTATATTATTAACTATATTAACTAACTATAAAAATACAAAAAATAACTAAATAGAAAAATCATTGATGTTAGGTACAATTTAGGTGGCATAAAATTGTAAAATAAATTCACTCATCACTGGTGGAAAAGAAAAACATTTCAGTGTAGAATCGAATTTAGAATAATTTTAAATATTAATGTAAATATTTTGTTTTAAGATTTTGTATATATAGTCATAAAATTGTAAAATAAATTCATTCCGATCCGAACGGCCAACAGTATCATTTCTCTCCAACTCCAAGAAGAAGTCTTCAAATAGTAAGCTAGGGAAGAAACCCCTACACAGTCTTACCATGTCGAAACGGGGGAAAACGCTAAACAGCCAATCTCGCGAACTAGTGGTGAAATTGTACACAACCGAGAGAACGCGTTGCCGAAGCATTGGGAATAGGGAAGCGGACAATAACTCAAATTCTGAATGAGAAATACGGACCGTCAGGCTCAGAAGATAATACTTTACGTACACCGAAAAAAATAACGAGGGACAAGAAAATTGTTGGCGTTGATAATTTTGATGCTGCTGCAATCCGCAACCACATTTATGGATATTACTCGAGAAAAAGAATATCCTACACGGGAAAAGCTAATGAGTTCGTTAAAAGACGCAGGCTTATTTTTTGGCGGTAAATCGTCTCTATCAAAGGTTTTGAAATCGATTGGTTTTATATTTAAAAAATCTGACAAGCGGAAAATCCTTCTAGAACGCTACGATATTATTTTGAAGAGAGTAACATTCAAGTAAATAAAATTACAGATTGGGACAATGTCGTGTTTATTGACGAAACATGGTTGAATGCGAACCATACGGTTTCGCGGACATGGACCGATGATACAACGGCCTCCACCTCAAAAGTTCCATCGGGAAAAGGAGCCCGACTTATTATATGTCACGCGGGACCAGCTTCTCAAGGTTTTATTCCAGACTGCCTCCTCGCATTCGCCTCTAAAACTACAAGTGATTACCATGAGGAAATGAACTTTGAGGTTTTTAAAGAGTGGTTTGAGAAGCTGCTAGTCAGCTTAGAAAACCCATCGAAAATTATAATGGACAATGCACCATATCATTCGGTACAAGTTGATAAACCACCAACTCAAGCAAGTAAAAAGCAAGAGATTGTCTCGTGGCTGGTAAGAAATGGTGTGGATGCAAGTTCAACTTTATTAAAAGTGGAGTTGTTAAAACTGGTAAAAGCAACTAAGCCGTCCAAGCTCCGCTATGTAATCGATGAACTAGCCCTAGAGCATGGACACGAAGTTATTCGATTGCCTCCCTACCATTGCCAGTATAACGCCATCGAGCTTATTTGGGCACAAATTAAAGGGTCATGCAGCGCGGAACAATACTGAACCACCCTTCAGTACTGCTAAAATGATGACTCTGCTACAAACTGCGTGTGCAGAAGTCACTACAGAAGACTGGAGAAAAGTCGTAGAGAAAACAAAGAAAATAATTTTACAAGATTTTGAACGAGATGTGAGAATAGACAATATTATTGAAAATGAATTAATAATATCTCTAAGTGGTGACAGCAGTGATGAAGATGACAATATTAATAACAGTTCTGATAGTTCAACTGAATAAATGCAATTTTTTTGTTAAATTATGTACTTGTCTTATTTTGCTCCTTAAATTTAAGAAAGAAAAATAATAATGGGACGGGGATTCGCCTGATGATTTTTAAAATTCACATATGTTTCAAGTCCGTATCGATTCTTTCACATTAATCGATGTTTTTTATCAGGTCACCTCACTATGAAGATAAATCTGACAGACGTCAAATGTTACCTATTAACGTGACCCTGCTATAGGAGCTGTAAAACAATTATTGTAAACAAGTATTGTTTTTTTTTTTGTAATTTAATAAAATAAAAATATCTGAAAGTTACTAAAAATTAAAATTATATGTACATATGAAACAATTATATTCATTCTTTAAATAACACATTCTTATAAAAACTTTTAATCATCTTATTTCTCAATTCCTTCCATTTCACTATCTCTGCTCTCTATGAGGTCAATATCACTGTCACTATCAGCCGAATTTATCACAAGTCTATCAGTGTAATTGTCAAAACTGTGTTGAACTTTTCGATATTCATTCTTACATTTGATTGCATGATCGCAAACCTTTTTCCATACTTCAGCCCCAATCATGTTTACTTTTTCAGTCAATAATTTTTTTACTGTAGTTAAACGCATATCCACGTTACTAGCGACTACTACTATTTTCAATTGGATTAAAATCCGGATGATATGGTGGCAATCGCAACACAGTGTGCCCATGTTCGGCAAGTATCTTGTCCACGGAAAACTCTGTAAGCCTGTCCTTGTACTGACATATTAAATTGTAAATCTGGGGTTTTGTCAATTTTGAGTCTACTGAAATTTCGAGTCTGTTTAACCAGTTGATCATTTTCTGTTTAATGGTGTTTGAATTAGGTGGTTTTTCAACAACTTTGTTATGATAGGGTGCGTTGTCGATAACTAGAACAGAATGACTGGGTATATTTGGGATTAATTGATTAACCAGCCATTTCTCGTAGTTATCGTTATTCATTTCATTGTGATAATCACCTATAGTGTCCGTGGATTTATACATTAAAAAGGCTCCGGGTACAAAGCCTTTTTCGTTCCCTGCATTAACAATTATCAAACGTTGACCTTTTGAAATTGGCCTTTTTAACCCTTTTTTCTTATTGTCACTCCAAGTTTTTCCTTTAGTGTGGGATGGTATGTATGTAAGACTCATCCATATAAATTATGTTTTTGCCAGTTTTTCGAAATTCTTGTATTTTGTCAAGGTATTTAATTCGTTTGAGACTTACAGCATGCTTTTCCATAAGAACTTTTCGATTGTTTTCCATTTTAGTAAATCGAAATCCCATTTTATGAAGTATTTTTCTCAAAGTCTTTTCAGACCATAGCCTCAGATAATTTAGCTTTTAATAATTTTACAGTCGGAAGTTCATTAAATCTTAAGTGAAAATCGTACACCATTCTTCGAATCGCATCATAATCAAAATTATCCATGTCTAAATGAAATTCCTTTTTTGGTCTACCTTTTTTCGGAGAACTAAACATAATTGCATTGGGAGGTGTTTCAATTCTAGCCTCGTTTAGTATATTGTTCAAAGTCTTTCTTGAAATTCCAGTGGCATTTGCTACTCGCTCTTGAACCTTTTTGAAATATATATATATATATATATATATATATATATATATATATATATATATATATATATATATATATATATATATATATATATATATATATATATATATATATATAAGTATATATATATATATATATATATATATATATATATATATATACTTCAGAACACATCGCTAAAATGCTTAAGCAGCATTTTAGCGATGTGTTCTGAAGTAGTTTATTACCAACACCGAAGTGAGCCGTTATACTTAAAAAACTTCTCATGGTCATTGTTTCAGACCACATGTCTGTAGTCAGAGTAAGGTTTCCAATATTTGCCAACTTTTCCTTGAAGACTGTTAATAATGCTGTATATTTATCATCAACCCATCGAGTCAACGACGTCTTTTTGGGAAGTTTAAAATGCGGCGCAATAACTTTAATCAAATTGCGAAAGCTTTCATTTTCAACAACTGTAAATGGCTGATTGTCCTTACATACCATATAAATTAAGGCATTATTTATTTTTAAACTTTTATCACCACTCGCCGAAAAAGCATATTCTTCAAAACTTGACATGATAGACTTTTGACGTTTAGGCGCCGGAGGAACAGAAAAATATTTATCGTCTTTTGATAGAAGTTAGAAAATATCATTGTTTAGTCCATTCTATTACATCAGCAGAGCTCGTTGACGGTAGCACATCAGTATATTTAGAGACTGATCGTGTATTTTTGTTTATTGTATCATTGTTGATATATGATTTTTTCACATTTTTTATATGACCAATTAGATTGGTTGTATTGCCACATGATTTTATTGCTTTTTGACATAGTCTACATTTTGCAGAATTACTATCTCCTACAGTTTTGTTGTAAAATTTTACACCACTCTTCTTGGAAGGTGCCATCGCTTTGTGTAAAAAACAATCTAAAAAACAGTTATACGTTAAAATAGCTGAAGTCGATTAAATTTATTAATCGATAAAATCACATCACTAGTCCTAACTATCTAAATTAATTACTTTCTTCACCAAAATAAAATAAATCTTATTTATAGTACTTTCAGTTTATTTCCAGATTTAGGATTTGTGACTTATGCTAGTTATGACTAAAATTAAAAAGACCAATCAAATTAATAATTTGTTTGTAGTGCATAATTAGATTATCGGTTTATTTGTGTTAGTTTGGCGACACCGGTTCCTAATTCCTATACACATTCTGTTGTCTTTCACTTCCACCTGCTTTTTTCTTTTTCGTGAATGAACCAGTGTAAACGATCATAATATTACTCGTAGGTACATTTGACATTTGTGCTATCCTTGTACGTCCATCGAGTAACAGCCACAATCCTTTGCCCAACCCTTGATATATTAAACATGTTTAGTAATTTAGAAGGCTATTTTTTAGAAAATCTCTGACAATAGGTAGGTAGAGTCTGGGCGTACCGCGTAAGACACATAATATATATTATACGAGAGGTACATTATGTTTTCTTCATGTGCTTGATTTTGATTTTGATATTGATTAACTATAATAAAATTAAATTTATTATTATAATCATCTATTTAATTGAAATAAAATTATATTAAGTAAAATAATCTCTACATATAGTAAAGTAATAACTTAGCAAAATCTGATAAATTAGGATACCTTTTACAACAATACCACATCGGATCTATAGAGTCGTCCTTAGACAAGAGGGGCGGAAGTTTAAATGGGGAGTTAATCACTAATCATTTCTCAAGTGAAGTTTTTTTATTTTTTAAAATAATTACCTACTTTTCTATATCAATGCATGCATACATATACATGTACATAGTGTTAACTATATTAGCCACTAAAACTTACCTAGAAGACAATTCCGATTTAAATGAGGGCTAGTTGCTATGTTATAACTAATAATATACGAGTAAAGTTGTAAATACGTATAAAACATGTTATTTTAATCAACATAGGTTAGTTTATCATTTTTTCATTTATAGCACAGATAAATCTTACTCTACTTCATGCGAAGAAATTGAACAAAGACCACAATTAATTTTCATTTAATCCGATATCGTGACAATACTAGTTGCTTACATCGCGATTAAATTAAGAGTTGGTCAAAACGTTCAACTCAATGTACCTTGGTAATAACGCTCTTTAATACAATTAAATAAATAACAACTTATTATATCAGTTTTTGAAAGTCATCGCATAGGGGGGTAAAGTAGAAGATGAAAAATTGTATGAAACCTCGTAGGTACCTATGTTTATCAGATCAGATTTAGATTGAAACTTGTTATCAATGATTTTCAGTTCAATTAAATACAAACATGTTTATCATTTTTGTAATTTATACTGTAAGGGGTAAAATGTGTCGTAAAAAAGTGTTTGAAAAAAAATAGTTTAAATTTAAGTAGGACATATTTAAAATAATAAAATATCATGTTAAAAAACTATAACCCGAGTAAGTACCTACGTCAAAAAGGGGTTTGCTAAAGACGAAACAAGTGAATAATTCAAATAAAAATCTAGAAATGCATGGGTACAAAAATGGTCAAGGTAGAGCCATGGTCGTACTTACATTAAACAGACAACCCACAGTCTAGTAGGTTTTGCATTGGCATTCAACACACTAATGAATGCCCCCAGCGGAATTCGAATCCGCGACCGCTAGCACAGCAAATAATGTTACTACTGTGGGACACCTCAATAAAAGGCCAGCGACCAGCGTCATTCTTTCAAAACACATGTATTAACAACATTTAGCATTACAACTTATTATGAAACACTTATTCTAACAGTTCTATTTCTTTACTCTAGTTTACAATTTCAGAAAACATCCAACCATTTCAACTCTTCGCCGATCAATCCCCATCTTTCGTCCTTTTATTCTTTTTATATTAATTTAAATGTATTCTTTATTTTTCTAACAATTTTCATAATTTTAATTTTTAACTGCCATATCTACAAAATGGCCAGTATAACAAATTAAAAACTATTTTATTTTACATTAAAATAGCGAAACCTTACACTAAAAATTGAGCCAAACGTGTCGTCAAACACAAAACTAAAAGGAAATGTTGCGAAAAAGATTCATTAATAAAAAAAATTTTGAACAAAAGAAGGAAGTACAACGTTGTTAATGAATGTAAACAAATGAGTAACGAAATTATTTTGTGAAAAAATGAATCCTTTTATAAAATTGAACAGGTTAAGTACTTTTTAATAAACCGTGGTTATTCTCCTTATTCTCTAACAATCATCTTAGCTAACACAACAACAATTATCTATTAGCTACACTTTTCTAAAATATTTTGTAATATACTTTATAATTACCTACGTGTAGAAGCTCAAACTACGCATACCGTTTAAACTAAACATATTTAAAATATTTTATTAAAACAGAAACTTTAGAATTAAATCTGCCCATGATGGGATAATTTCAAATTTCAATTGATGCTCGCTCAGACAGTTGGCAGACAACATGGACTAGTTTACATAAAAATAAATATTAATTTCCAAATTTTTCATTGAAAGCTAACAAACCTAAATATTTACGATATCATATTAGCAGTAGAATCATGCCGCCTGGAAAATTTCATTTGTAACTGACTCAAGAAAATATTATCGAGCCTATTTCTTTTTAGTATTCATATTTCTTTTGAGCAAAAGTATTTTTGCATAGTCCCTGGATACAATTTGACCGTGACAATTTTGCTATTTTGACTGCCGTGTAAACTAATCTGGTTTTGTGAGGGAATAAACAAGTGAATAATATAGGTATACTTAACGCATTAATTTATGTAACCTATATGGGATCGTGGTATGAAGTAAACTTACTGTGCTGAGTGCTCACTACGCAAAAGATCGCTGTTCATAGACAATTTATGTCACTTTAATTAATAAATATTATCAGTCACATTGTCTCTGTAAATATTTTAGTATATCGACTCTACAGGAAAAAGAGTTGAAGGCCTTTAATTGATCTAATTAAAAATACGAATTATATATGTTTTAAAATAACGCGTAAAACATCATATTGCGATAAGTATTTTAAAATACTACGTTAAATTAATTTAATGAAATATGTTTTTTGTTAGACGAAATACATTATTGAACATTACCTATACAAAATCTATGCATTTTTTTACTTCTTCGTAGTCTACAATCTACATACTAACATCAAATTCTATATGTTTCATAGGCTTTGCTAACACTTAATTTTGTGTAGTATAAACAAGCACGATATCTATATTCTAAATATTCACAGAACTAACAAGATCTTTCAACGTATTCAGCCCTTTATAACTTCCTAACTCCTAAACCCGAGCCTCCCGTCGTATATAGAGACCCACCACAGTGGTCAAGTGTGGGTCGGCGAACTACACATGTGTTTTGACATGATTGTTAAGTTCTCTCATACAATTATGGCAATTATGTTAGAAAATGATTCGCACATAAAATATCACAGGTGCGCAACCCGGGATTTGAACTGGCTGCTCTCACTTCGGGAACGTAAGAATTACCACTGGGCTGCCACTGCCCGTCAGGCATAATTATTTATTGTTTTCATAAATTATAACTAAAATATAGATATATACTTGTGTAGCGTTGCGTTTCGCCCGCGTCGCGGTTAGGTCGCCCGCTCCCCGCCGCCGCCACCGTCGCTCGCTTGAGCAGGCAGTCGGCTCCCCGCTACTACAGAGCTTAGCCGCGCACGCTGTAATCGGTTGCCGGACACGAGATTGTTACAATATATAGTAATAAGTGATTAGCGAACCTCTGTTATAAGTATAATTACCTACATAGTGTGTACGTAGAAGTTAATTTATCTTTGTAAAAACTCATATAATATACGTAATAAAACTTAATGTTACAAATGGCGCCCAACGTGGGGCTCGAACCCACGACCCTGAGATTAAGAGTCTCATGCTCTACCGACTGAGCTAGCCGGGCTGGCGAGTCTAAGCCGTTCTCCCTCCGGACAGATAGCAGTAGCTACTGTCTCGGTGCAGTTTTGATGCAGGGGGAGGGTCCTGACGAAAGACCCATAGAGTACGCCAGCCGCCTACTCTCGCCTGCCGAGCGCAACTACACCACCACCGAACGTGAAGCTCTCGCCGTCGTCTGGGCGGTGACAAAGTTCAGAGGTTATGTGGAAGGCTCAGAAGTAGTGGTTAAGTCCGACCATCAACCGCTACGTTGGCTGATGAGTCTTAAGTCTCCCAGTGGTCGTCTTGCCAGATGGGCGTTGACCCTTCAAGCCTACAACCTGCAGATACAATATACTCCCGGAAAGGTGAACGTGATTGCTGACGCACTAAGCCGCCCAGCTTGTTGCAAGGAAAACCCAGCTGGTTGCGAGGTATGCTTAGTGACCGTAGATATGCCACATAGAACACCTGAGGATGTACGCTCTAACCAACTTAAAGATCCAGAGTTGAAAAGCATCATCGAGGACCTAGAGACTATTGACGATCCCTTCAGGGGGAGAGGGTGGTCAGAGAGAGGCTACCTAATGTCTGATGGTGTGTTGTACAGATGCACTCCTGATTCCGAAGACGCTGACTCCGCTTGCCTCGTGGTCCCTAAACACGAGAGAGAGGCCGTACTCTTAGAGTTTCACGACGCTCCCACAGCAGGTCACTTTGGTGCCGAACGTACCCTACAACGCATCAGAGCACGGTACTTTTGGCCAGGGATGAAATCATTTGTTACAGAATATATTAAACGCTGTGCTGCATGCCAGCGTTACAAAGTGGATAATAGGAAACCGGCAGGTCTACTCCAGACACCTGCACCCACTCGGCGATTCGAAGTAATATCAGTCGACTTGTTTGGACCCCTACCGAAGACTTCAAAGGGTAACCGTTGGATTTTAATATTAGAAGACACGTGCTCCCATTGGGTTGAGCTATTTCCGTTGGAGAAAGCCACCAGCGTGGAATGCGCTGAGACGTTAATAGCCGAGGTCTTCCTGAGGTATGGAGTCCCACGCAGGATGATCAGCGACAACGGAGTCCAGTTCGTTGCCGAGGTGATGCAACAGGCCTGTCATGTGATGGGTATCAAACAGACATTGACGCCGTTATATCATCCGGAAGCAAACCCGGTTGAACGTAAAAATCGTGACCTTAAACCCCAGTTAGCGATCCTGGTGGGAAAGGATCACACATCATGGGATACACATCTCGCAGCCATAAGGTTTGCGATGAACTCCGCTGTTACAGCGAGCACTGGATTTTCACCAGCTTTCCTTACCTTCGGGAGAGAGCTGCGTGCGCCATCCGATGTCGTGGCAGATATGAAGACTATTGTGGACAGTGACAATTTCGTCCACAATATCACTCCTTACCTTCGTAGGTTGTCGACGGTTCTGCTCGACGCTCGTGACGTCCACGAACGTAACCAGTCTTTGCAGAAGAAGTACGCGGATGAAGGCAGACGCGACCCTCCAGAATACAAGGTAGGTGATCTAGTTTTGTTAAAGACGCAAGGGATGAATGATGCCGGCGCTGGTCAGTGTTCCAAATTTTTACCTCGGAGAGATGGCCCTTACCGCATCCGCGAAGTAGTAAGCCCTACTACATACCAAGTGGAGAGTGTTACTGGAGGTGAGCACGTAGGACGTTATCATGTCTCTGATATTACTCCATTCATCGGTGACGTCGAAGCTCCGATTAGAGAAAAGCGCAGACGCGGTCGTCCACGTAGATTTGATTGCTAGCCCGAACGCGAGGGCGCTTTGTTCGAACTAGAGGGGGAGTGTGTAGCGTTGCGTTTCGCCCGCGTCGCGGTTAGGTCGCCCGCTCCCCGCCGCCGCCACCGTCGCTCGCTTGAGCAGGCAGTCGGCTCCCCGCTACTACAGAGCTTAGCCGCGCACGCTGTAATCGGTTGCCGGACACGAGATTGTTACAATATATAGTAATAAGTGATTAGCGAACCTCTGTTATAAGTATAATTACCTACATAGTGTGTACGTAGAAGTTAATTTATCTTTGTAAAAACTCATATAATATACGTAATAAAACTTAATGTTACACTTGTATAATTTACTATACTAAGTATATTCATGATGCTTCATATTATCATATATTATGTCCTATAGGTACCTATATTAAATTACTTATTTAGGAAATTATTGTTGACTGTGCCGTATAAAAATTGCATTGTAATACAATCTTAAGATGTATAGACGTACATCACAATCTCTTAATATATTGATCATTTGAGGTTTGTACCTAAGTAACGAATACACAACGATCGTTATTTCTTCACGCCTCGCTGTAACGTTTCAATGCATATTGAAAATCCGAATACCTACTACCGAATAGTAATAGCCAAACAGAACTCTTTGATTGTTTATCTTTTAGACTTTAGAGGCTTACAACCAGTTGAAACAACTATCATTACGACCTTGTAGAGTAAAAGCACGGACTCGCCAAACATACATAAGTAAGGTATTAACTACAGTAGGCAAAGACCTTGACTTACGATAACCTTAGCCCTAAGGTATGAATAACAATGGTACTACGCAATAAATTTAATGTCAAAATCAACATTAACACAGCATGTTTACATACTAACTACAAAGCGACTCTACAACTATTTTATGTAGGTATTATAAAGAAAAAAAAAGTACATTAAGTTAAAAAATATACTTATCTAAATAAATAGATTCATACAAATCAGTACATATAATAAAATTCTAACTTGGTAGAATCTGTAAATTGAATATTTTTTGGAAATTCTAATTTAAATAGCAGCATCATTATTAACGATACAGAGGCCAAATCTATAGCTTTTAGAACTATTGTCCGTCTGTCTGTCTGTCTGTGACCGCATCACGAGAAGCCACTGGGCAGATTTTTATGAAATTTAGTGCGGGGATAGCTGGTTAAAGGATATTTTTTACAGCAAGAAAATATCTAATTTCTAAGAAATCTATATAACCTCAAAATGTACCTAGGGACGAGCCCGAGACGACGAGCGGAGCAAGAGCAAGTCGCTAGTTTTAATATATAATCTGAAATTGTACATATTGAAATTCATATTTTTTTCATACTATGCATAAATTAATAAAATTGGAAATAGACAACCAATGTGTTTATCTTTGTATGTAGGTAGTAAATACCTGTTGTTTAATATGAAATATTTAAATTATAAACCTTACAAATATTATAAAGTTCACCTTCTCTTGAATACCGCAGAAACTTAAAAGACTTAGTATTTTTTATATAAACTATATTTTTTATATAACAACTAAACTCTATTTAAATTATATGCACCTGTAAGATATCCTGAAAGGTTATTAAGCTTCTCTTATGCTCTCGTCGTACAACAGTTATGGGTGCTAATTCACCTGTTCCTAGAATTTGCCGTCTATATAACAGTTTTAGTAGCTTAGATATTTTTCACCAGTCGATGGTTAAACGGAAATTAGTTAATGAAAGCACAAGTTTGATGTAATTACAGCATATAAGGTATAACGTTTTCTTTGTCTTGGGAGATACACTAAAAATGTAAAATTGTATGTTAAGCTTTTACCGTCTAATTATTAAATTTAAATTATGCACGCTATGTTTACCTGTAAGTCGCTTTACATTTTTAGATCTGTATTTTTTTAATGTACTGTGTTGTGTAATTGAGTAATGTAAAATTGTTGGTAAACCTTATAATGAGAAAAAAAAGAATATGTAAATGCGTAAGTAACTCTGTCAGTGTGTCGCGCTTCCACGCCAAAATTATTGAGCCGATTTAATTGAAATTTGGTACACAGATAGTCTAGAGCCTGAGAGAGGACAAAGGCTAGGATGAATATATTGGCATCGAATACAATCACTTTATATAGACCTTTTTAAGTCCTTTAACAAGGAAAAAATTAGCGTGACAGGGACTTACAATATCATTAACGTAAGAGGGCTATTTTGAGCTTTGCGTGATAAATATTCTTTTTCTCATGGTCGAATAACAGCTTGCAGCATTTATATATTTCTCTTATTATGGCTCTATTTACGTAGTCGACAAAGAATATTATCTAACCTAGGTTAGGTAAATAACTAAATAGTAGGATTTGTTTATAAGTACGAGTACAAATTCCCATCTGATGTGTGACATATTCGATAACACTAGCTTTTTGCACATCTCTTACTTGATTTAATAAGTAGCGCATTTTAGTTTTGACTTTGCTATCTTTCTTATCGATTTACATTTCTTCTTTTTTCTTTATTTATTTACTAGATTGATTATATTTACATCAAGATGGTTGGTGGCAGAGCGTGATACGTCATCGGAATAGTTAGAATTCAGTGATGGCGTTTCTTTCCATTTATATGCGGATGACTAGCTTTTATCATCATTTCGAGGTAATGGCGTTACCTGGCTATGTATGCATTAAATACATATTTTGTTGTGTGAGCTGTATAGTCAGAGGCTGAGTCTTTCATTATTGATAATTTCAAACTTCTTAGATCTAATTTCGAACTTAATGTTTAATTAATATGACTCGCTCTCAAATACGAAGCCCGGCGGAAAGTGTACCGAAGCAGGGTACAAGAGGTTGCTCCCACGGGCCACTGTCAGTCAGAGGAGTACCAGGAGCAACCCGCATAGTAAGCCGCCCACCGAAGTGGGCGACCTTCGTACGTGTCTCTTGGTTTCTTAATTAGCCCCCCACAACAACAAGGAGTTGAACGCTCGTTGGCGGCAATTCCTTCTACCTGCTCCAACGCGTTCCACGTGACCTTTGATTACGTCATCACTCGATGCTACGTCAAGGTACCTACCTAAATGTTATACAAAATGTTGTTTATCCTCTTCCTCGAAATACGTAGCTCTTGCTCTAAGTATGCAATAAATTCTCTAAAATTATCGTCTTATTTCCGAAAATTATCATTAATTTTAATTAACCCTCTATTAAAACAATATCTTCTTACACAAAGTTACGCATTGAGTCTACCTTTACTTTTACCTTACCCTTACTTTTCAACATATCACAAAACAGCCGAGAATGTAGAGAGGTATCACAAAATTCTTCTGATACGAAATAATGATTATAGTACAATATTTATAATATGTAGGTACATCATATACTTATATAAATTCCGAAACGTTAATAAGAGCAAAAATAGTAAGCTGCCAAATCTCTTGTTAAATGTTTAAAAATTGTATGTTTGCGACGCGACGTTATGAAATGCAAGAAAATATTTACCTAATATTATGTCATTTCTTTATTGCCTGATATTATTAAAACGCGAGTAATAGTGATAAACAAGTATAATATTATAATATTCATACGAAATACTTCTAAAAATATTTTTCTATGTATAATTACAATATATATACAAGGATACATCTTATTTAACGTAGATCAATTTTAAAAGAAAATATCATAGTTATATTCTGTTTCCAGTGGTAGCTCATTCGAGGGGCAATGGCAGAACGGTAAACGACATGGGTTGGGTGTGGAGACGCGCGACCGGTGGTTGTATCGGGGAGAGTGGACGCAAGGCTACAAGGGGCGCTACGGCGTCCGCCAGAGCAGCACGAGCAACGCCAAATACGAGGGCACATGGGCCAATGGCCTCCAAGACGGATACGGTTCAGAAACATACGCCGATGGCGGTAAGTATTGCCCGATTCAATGCCAAATTTTTAGAATACTAACAAAAATATTTCGGTTTATACGACCGTGAAGGTCTCATTTCAAAGTCTGAATATAGATTTAATCAGAGCAATTAACGTATAATAAAATAATCATTGCTGCATTTCACTTTAGTAAATATAGCAAAAGCGGTAATTGTATGATAAGTTTATCATAGTCTCAATGCATATTTCCTTGAAAATTTAATTTAGAATAAAAAATTCTCGACTGTAAAGATTTTAATAGTTTTTAGTTCATATTTCCAAACATAACTTAATTCTATCTTCACCTCATCTTCAGCCAACCTAATAATAGCTATGCACATGAATATCACCTAATGACCTACATTATGATTGCGTGAACTAAAAAGAAACCCCCTACTTTGCGCAATGTTTGCGCTTGGGAAATAAATGCGTGGCAGCACACGGGTGGTTGTATACTCTTTATTTATACTAATTTATGTTTACGTATACCTACATTTAAACTATACACAAAACTTTATTTATAACATAAATGATGATTTATAGTCGCAATATGCCTAGCAATTATTGTTATTATTACTTACATACTCAGACTACAAATTTTAATGTAGTCTGAGCTTACATACTATAATAAAATATGATGAGTAAACTGAACTTGACATTATATTTAGCACATTAACGTTTCTTTATGAAATTTAAGAATTTTTATCTTAAACGTACCAACAATTAGTGTAATTAGTATATTACTTTTTATTTCACCTTGAAGTTATACCAAAACTCAGTAATGTGTAACACTGCCCGCGCCGTACATTACCATGAAACAACGTCATACGATTTTCGACGCCTGTACGTTGAGTCATGATCGTATTAAGATTTGTCATTCATAAAATTACAAATATATCATACAGAATATTTCACTGAAGACAAAACATATCCGTCTTCCGGTCATATTTATTGGATTATATGAAACGTGTACATTAAAAATTTCCATTCCACGTCTTTCTATGAAAATCGCTTTAGTGTATACCACTAGTATTTTATGACGATTAAGAATAATTAGGAATTTGATTTTAAATGAGCATTTTTATAAGATTAGTGATGGTTTGAGTGAGGCGGCCCTGCAGCACGCGCCGCCATCCACGGCCCTCGCCGGTTATATATAGCGCAGGCACGCCTGCCGTGCACGCCGCCTCGCCACACAATCATGACGACGACGCCTTATTTCATGCTATGTATAAGAAAAAGTCAACTGTCTTAAAAGTCATTAGTGTTAGCTAATCAAATGCTCGTAGTCTCATACATTCTAATCTTAATAACGATGACGCAACCTGGCGACAATATTTAAGAGTGCGTCATAACTTTAACGGGAATTGTTCCAAATTGTTCTTAGTAAAGAAAATACATTATTTCTCAGGAACGTACCAAGGACAATGGATGCGAGGACTCAGACATGGGTACGGAGTGCGGACCTCGGCGCCCTTCGGCCTGGCGTCGCACTACCGCGGAGGCGCGCGCGACCACCGCGGCTCCCTGTCCTCGCTGGCGGAGGCGACGGGCACGCCGGACCCCTCCGACCGGCGCACGACGCGCATTGACGACGCCCGGGGAGGGTTCGTCCTCAAGGAGAGTTCCGACGAACCTTCCGGACGTCGAGGCTCTCTCGTCGAAAAGACTAAAAAGGGACTATTTGCCGTAAGTGTAGAAGTTGAACCGGATAGTGTTAAAGCAACTTGTAATCAAAATATTCTAGCAAAATGAAAAATTATTAAATGTTTGGATTGCGCTTTTATTATTAGTTTTATCTATGCGATAAGTAAGCAAGACAAATTATCAATGCACTGAGTTCATAAAGTGCTAAGAAAAAATGTTTAAATCAGGCTTACTAAATGTTACTAACTAAAAACTTATATTTTTTTATACTTAGGCACTAAGAAGAAATTATAAAATCATTCATATAAAAATGTAATAAAAAAATTACACACTACATTGGTATTAAAAAACAATTAAAAAACCTGGACCCTTACAACAAAATGCATACAAACTAAACGTATACATTTATAAAATATGAAGATATTTAGGCATTAAATTCATATTAACATTATATAATTCTGTAACTGAATCGAGGCATAAAAAGGTTATATAGAATATAAGACGCATCCGTATTTTTATTAGTCTAAAGAATGCGTTTAAAAAAATCTGGTTTATCTATAAATGGTTGAATAGGCCATTAAAAATTTCTAATATTTATATCGTAGCAGCTGCTGTACATATCGAAATAACATAATAAATCTCACCAGCGCTCTAGGGGATAGTCTATCCGCAATGCGACATTCGACCATGAATAAAAATAATGCATTTTAATATTCAATTAAAATCTCAATTTACTGTAAAATAGTGTCGCTTTAGTATTGAAAATGCTAAAAACGTGATTTGTGCTAGTGTAATAGGTACATATAATATTATAGACTTAATTTGTATGCACATAAAATCCGACGCAGACATCCTTATATCCTTATACATACTCAAGCAAAATCGCTGTAGCATCTGTTTCGCCGCTAACTTTTTGACCGATTTTCAATTTCGTGTAGAGATTTCCTTCCTACCTAGGTATAATAAGTACATGCATTTTATAGTAGAGATTTATAATCATGTCGTATAAAACATATTTTTGGACGCTTGCTAACGCTGACTAAACCTTATGAGTTATACCAAAATGATGTACTAAGAAATTGTAATATCTTAAAGAGGTCTACAGAAAAGTTAAAATGTTTTTTTTTACGAAGTTAATATAATTTTACGTTTATATACGTCGTGCATTTAATTAAGATTAAATTAAAGAAAATTTACAGCAGCATTTATATAAAACGTATCTAATGATTCATCCGAGCTAAGCGAGGTATTCTTATTATTCTCAAGAAGTATTTAACTCGCCGTTCATGTTCATTCGTAACTTTTTTACGTACGCCTTTTAAATAAAGCGAAAAATTGTTGTTGAAGATATGAAACAAACATGCAATGAATCGCTCAAATTAAATCAGAAATGGAGTGCTACGTCGCTACGGTTCGCACGTCTTTTGTATAGTGAACTCCTGACTCTGAGAGAGCTCATATAAGAAAATAAATTGAACTTAATAGTTTTCTAAAGTAATCCGTAAAAGTACGAATCCCTATAAAGTACTCGTATGTAAATTACTATTTCAATTTAGCATAGCAGCAAATACATTTTTAAGAGAATTTTCTTTATAATAATCCCTTAGAACCTATAAATCAAAGAGTCCTTTTTATGTCATTATTTTATATTGGTAACAAAACGTATATATAAGATATATGACACGCGTTCCAGTGTACGTGTTGCCTCAGTATTTTTATTATTTATTCCGTAATTACTTGTTTTGACAAAATAGCTCTACCTAAATTTCCTAAGGGAACCGCTTCAAATATTCCAGATTCTAGGTTCTAAGTTTTAAAAAGACGAAACTCGTCTCAAACTTTTATTATTCTACAAACATTTTATTTCTATCTAACACTCAAGAAGACACGGTATCTAATGTTAATTTTTACGCAATCTGATGTTATTTCTAAAATCATCAATGTAGGCTAAACGTCGTATCTATAAATGATTTTAAATATTATTTTTATTTAGATACCCGAATAATTAGAGATTATTTAATACTTAGGTACTAATCTTATGTATACAATAATTTAGACCTATTATTATCTAAAATAATCTTTATGAAGTTTCTAGTCCATCCTCAAATACATAATTAATATTTTTTAACGTCAACAAAAATAATACTTCACTATTCTAGTCTTGTAATAGATACATATCTTATTCCCGTGACATATTGGGTGATCAAATAGATACTAAGGGATACATATATGAAATGTGATAACAGCTTAAGGAAAAAAGGTTCACTATAAGTAGTACCTATACACAAACAAATACACTACTATATATTTTATTAAATATTTATTTTATTACAATTACTTAGAAAATCGTTTTTTGGTCAATGTAGAGCTTATTTCGTTTGAAGTCTTTCATATAAGAAAAATAATATAATATTTATAAATTAGGTAATAATTGTAAATATAATTTTAAATTAATAAGGACAGAATGTTTCGAAAAATTCTCAAAACTTAAGTATTTAATTTCATAAAGTTTAAGTCTCAATATTATGGTGAATGCTATAATCATAGATCTCATAATACAATAGAGAATGTTCAGTAATTTTGAATGTTATATTTGTGTATTCTTCATTGAAAATAAGAAATACTCTTTTTAAAAATAATTATTTCGATACGTCAATTAGTTCAGAAAATCATGTGTTGTGACAAAATGTACAAATACAAGCACCAGTGCGCCGGAAAAGTTCTTTTTTGTCGCTCGAACGGATGACAAAATTCGATCAACTACACTTTTATACTAGTGTATCTTTGTAGAATCTTTCATCTATTATCAACCGACTTCCTATTAATTCAATTCATACAACTGGAAGCGATGAAACAAAACAAAACACTGCGCGAGTAAACTACTGCTACTGCAGCAGGCAACTTCCGATTACGCAAAGCGTTAGTCACGTGACTGTTAGCGGGACTCGATATTTACGAGTTTAATTTTGAATACATGTAAAATAATAACTGCTTGGTGCTAGTGTATCAGTACATATAAAGAAAATTGAAGTGTCTGTTTTTAATTTTGTCTTTTTACTAAATATAGGTATATGAAATATTACGGTTATTACATCAAAAAAACTTTTTTTTTCTGCCTGTTGTATGATTGTTCCGGCTAATCTCTGAAACGGCTGGATCGATTTTTATGGGATTTTCACTCGCAGATACCTAATATAGAAGTAACTTAGGCTATTTTTATTTTAGAAATTTTATTTATTTTACCTAACGGAACCCGCGGCTTCTCTTGCGCTAAATCTCGGGACACTACATATTGGGTTATCTAGGAACAAGCGTTTCAAAGATTAGCCGGAACAGACAGACAAAAAATTTAAAAATGGATTTTTTATGTTAGTAGCCTATGTACTTTCATATGCGCTTAGTGAAAAGCTCTTAATTTGAAATTAAAAACAGACATTACAATTTTATTTATATGTATAGATGCTTACGACCGACGTGACTTGAGCAATGTTTTATTAATTACCTTAGTTTTATTAGGTACCCCTTTATCATTAAATTTTTACAAACTTTGAATGTCTTGCTTATTTATATCTAATCAAAAACCAAAAAATTAGTTTCAAGCTTCTAGCTTAAGAAATGATATAATTTCCATATAAAGCCCTTTTTTCACCTAGTATGTTCTTATGTCCTTTCTCAGGCTCCAGACTATCTGTGTACCAAATTTAATTTAAATCGGTTCAGTAGTTTTGGCGTGAAAGCGCGACAGAAAGAGTTACTTTTGCATTTACAATAAAGGTAATGATTACTATAAAAAGAAATTAATGAATGAAAAATAACCTAACATTAGAAGTCAGTGAAAAGCTTTCGTCTAGTATATCTGGCACTAAGGACTTCGTACACTTTATAAAGTGTATTTCTTGATTAAAAATACGATTATAGTAATGATATAAGTACATTTTGTTAAAGATATATCTTTCCTTCATGTGATTTCAGAGAATACGCAAACAACGTAGCACGGGGGAGCTCGACAAGCGCGGTACCGGCTCGGTGCGATCCGGCGGCTCAGGCGGGTCGGCGTCTTCGTGGGTGTCGTCGGTCGAGAGCACGCACTCTGCTACGACTCGAGTCTCCCTGCATACGAACTCGAATAACAGTTTCATTGTAGAGGTAACTCCTAAATACTAAAAATAACAATAACTAATACTTACTTATATGTTTTATACGTATCTATTTAATATAGAGATAGAGATCTATTTAATAAGAGATATTAGATGTGGTGTTGAAAATACATCCAAAAAGCATAACTCGAACAAGATGAAGCTAGCAATATCCGTGAGAGAAAAAAAATATAAAACTGATCATTTTGAAATTATATATAAGTAGTATACAGCTCAAATACATGTCAGATAAAAAAATTACAAAAATTATGTTTTGATAAATAACAGTAACTATTATGTAAATTAAATGTTGCAATAAAAGTGTAGAACAAATACTCCTACCTATTGTGAGTTTATCTTAAGTAATAGTTTTAGTACCTTAAATAGGTTTAGTTAAATTTACCTTGACACTGAAAACATTGGCTTAGGTACTGAATTTTTATGTAATTTTAAAAACTGTATTGACAACTCAAAAGCTATCAATAATCTTAAAATAAAAATAAGTTTTACATCATAAAAATATATTATTCTATGTTACAGAATGAACATCTAGATGCCAGTGTAACTGAAACTTATATGGGCGAGTGGAAGAACGATAAACGTACTGGATTCGGTGTGAGTGAACGTAGTGATGGACTCCGATATGAGGGCGAGTGGTTCGCGAATAGGAAATATGGCTACGGTGTGACAACCTTCCGAGATGGGACAAAAGAAGAAGGCAAATATAAAAACAACGTGCTGATCACTAGCCAAAAGCGCAAACATATGTTTCTTATGCGCTCGGCTAAATTCCGGGAACGCGTTGACTCGGCAGTGAATGCAGCACAGCGTGCATCGAAAATAGCATTACAAAAGGCCGACATTGCTATTTCTAGGTATGCAATACCTTACATTATAAAAAGTATTTTAGTGCAATGAAATATATAAAAATCCTGAATAAAAGTTATTTAAGATATGTTTAAAGAAGTTAATTACTCGTATAAATGTATGTTTTGATTACTACCTTCATGCCAAGGCCGAAGCGGTCAGGAAGACATTATTAATACTATTAGAGTTAAAGAGAATTCTAACCTTTTACTTTTACAGAACTGCTACAGCTCGAGGAAAAGCCGAACAAGCTGATGAAGCAGCAGACCAAGCTAAAGAAGACTGTGATATAGCACAAACAACTGCCAAGCAGTTTGCACCAGATTTTAAGCATCCCGGCTTTGACCGAATAGGGTTAAGAGAAAAGTATAGACAAAAGGTTTATGAACAACAATTTAATCCTGCACCCCCTTCACAAGAAACTGAAAAGATCATGGACGCAAAGAGCATTCCAAATCATATCCCTCCGATGCATTCACAGATTCCTCAAATGAATAAAATACCCAATGCGGTGTCGTCTAGAAGACCATCAACTCAATATCACAATACAACAATACAACAATCAATAGACCAACGATATCCTACTAGTCCTAACTATGGTTCTGATGATAGAAATGTTAATCCTCAATACGATCAGTTTTATAAGCCTAATCAAGATACATGGGTAACAAATCAAATACAAGGCCAAAAACAATACTTAAATAGCCCACCAAGTGGATATATGCCGGAGACCCAATCACCGCTTTCACCCTACCAAACACAAACACAAAACATTGACAATAGCAATCAACAATACGGAAACCAAAACCGACGATATTCGTCTTCTACACGACCATCGACAAATCAAAGACCATCTCAGGACTGGAATGCGCATCCTGGACTTTCTAGACGGCAAAGTATTTTAGCTCAACCTACGAATGAACCACAAATTGAGACATACGTCGACAGTAGTATGGCAGCTTATAGAAGAAATGAATTGCGTACAGGTACCGTCCATTCAGAAGGGGCGTTAGACAGGCAAGCTCATAATGTGGATCCTCAAAACTATTCGCAGTCGGTGGATCCCCAAGGATACCGACAACCAGCCGACCAACAAATATACAGACAGGGACAAGGACAAGAACAACAGTATCGGCAAACTTCGACTAACCAACAAGGGTACCGTCAAACTCCAGATAAACAGCTATACCGGCAAGGAGCGATGGATCAGCAATCTTATCGTCCACCTGCAGCAACTGAACAAGACATAATGAATGGAGACCGAGATTTAAGACAACAGGGTCAACGGCCTTCCATCGATTACTTTGACCATTATAAACGACCTCCTAGTAGAGATTCAAGCGTAGATCGCTACGGCAGGCGATCAAGACAGCCATCAGTAGAAGCTGCACCTCCTAGTAGTGGATCCAGGGCTGGTTCTGTGGCGCCACAACCGATGACTTCTTCGCGTCCACCTTCTCGAGCGGCTACTCCTGCTGGCAATGGTCATTTAGCTTCAGGCCGTGGTTCTATTTCGCGTGCTACATCTAGGGAAAGCCAACCTTTTGAAGATTCGCTTATAAGGAAAAGAAATCTTGGACAAGAAATATCTCCATCACCGTATCAACCAAAAAGGACCGAAAGCTTGTTCGTACCACAAAATCCAACACCGCCACCTCCAGCGCCGACCGGTGGTGGTGGCGGAGGCCGAAAGGTAAGTTAAAGAACAATATTTACAATCCCTAATAGTTATTTAATAATGTATAGTTAGTGAAACTTAATTTCTTTCATTTATATTTAACTACATATGCACATAAAGTGTGTATCCTTAATATCATTGCTGTTTGCATACGTATTATGTTTGTTGTATTAGTTATTCAAATTGTCAAATTTTCTGTTTCGCCTAGACCTAACTTTAAAATCTATACAGGTAAATAAAATTCTAAGCGAGTTGAATCTCTACATAAAATATTTTTTTGAAAATCTTATTTAAATAACCGTTGTTATTGGTACAGGGCCCGAATCTATAGTTTTTAGATGTTTGTTGTATGTCTGTCTATGTATAGGCGAACATGAGAAACCTCTTGGATAGTTTTGGATAAATTTTGGCATGCTTATAAATTATCCTCTGGTTAACAAATATAGCATACTTTTAACACTAGGAATCTCATCTCTAAGAATGTTTACCTACTAACCGTTAAAAAGTATCTAGGAACGAACCCGAGCGGAGCGAAGGTAAATCACTAGTATAATAAATTAATATTTGTGTTATAAATGACGATATATCAATTATGTTGGGCGAATAGAATAAGACCTTTATGTGTAATTAGAAAGAAATAGCAATTCACCAACAGGTGTTAAGTCTATATTTCCCACATTATCCACAAATAAACAATCTTTCGTTCGTTAAAATAAAAAATACCTATAGAGATTAACTACTAGAGTAGTAGTAGAGAAAAAAATCCATACTAATATTATAAATGCGAAAGTAACTCTGTCTGTCTGTCTGTCTGTCTGTCTGTCTGTTACCTTTTCACGCCTAAACCACCCAACCGATTTTGCTGAAATTTGGTATGTAGATAGTTTGCATTCATGAGAAGGAAATAGGCATATTATTTTTTGGAAATACAACCCCTAAAAAGGTTAAAAGGGGTGGCAAAGTTTGTATGAGAAAAATATTTTTATTGCACATTTTTGCATGAAACTTTGAATTAATGCTTTTTAGTACAAATGATGAACGTACTTCAGGGTTTTTCGAAATTCACCCCCATTGGGGGTTAAAGGGGGTGGCTAAGTTTGTATGGGAAATTTAATTCTATTGAAATATTTTGCGTGAAACTGAAATAATGCTCTGCAATACAAATTATGAGATACATATCTAAGCGTTTTTTGAAAATCAACCCCTATGGGGGTTAACGGGGGTGGCACAATTTGCGTAGGAGAAATATTTAACAGTAATTTTTACCATAAGTCCATAACAATGAACCACGTACATCAGTTTATCATTAACGAAAAACACACAAAGAAATTATGATACACATAGTAGCAAAATTGGTTAAAAATAGGAAATAAGTTTTAGAAAGCGCAGCAGTGGCGGCACGGCAGGATGCTACACAGTAGTTTTCAGAAAAGAGGGCCAGAACTTTAAATGGGGAATCAGTCCTTGGTACATTATAAGTATATAAGCAAAAATGTTCATTTTATTCACTCTTAGCGCGAGCGAAGCCGCGGGCACCGCTAGTACTATAATATAACAAACTTCATAGCTACCTTCTGCCTTTCTCGAAAATACACTCAATAAAGTCCTAATTGCTACAATTTGTTAGTAAATTGTTCCATTACATTTTGTGTTTTATGATACAAACATTGTTAGTACATCTGCATCAATGATACGTGAAATGTATATATTATATACACTGCACAGTATACATACATATAGGCGGGCGCTCGTTTACGTTTGCTACGTAGGCGGTGGGCGGCGGAGCTCGGCCGGTCAGCCCGCTCTATTTCTAATTTAAGACAGTCATTCGCTGGCGCTTTCCGTGCATCATCTATTCGCTATTAATATATAAATAGAAATTATCAGTTTTATTATTTAATTAAAACTAACGCAACTATTATCAATAACAAGGTTAATAAAAAAAAGAGTTTCAAAAATAATAATCGGTACATTTTGCTATAAAAACTTAACACTTGTGTGATATTAAAGTCGATGTACTAGACTTTATACAAAATGTGGTATCAAGCAGACGAAGAGGAAGATGAGGATCTTATGTGTTCGCCGGCTATTTTAGCTCGCCGCGCCTCTGAGAGTTGGATTAATGTTCCTCCTGTAGAGGTAAAAAGTATAAATGCTTAATAGTACTTATCAATTTTATATACTTTAGTTCGTAAATTTATATATTATATCAGGATAAAGAAAACCCTTAATTCGTGTAAATAAAAAGAAAATATTGACGCTGACACGCCTTTCATGCCAGTAAGGAGAGTATTGAATGAATTTCAGCAAATAGGATGTACTTAGTATAAAAAGTTAAAAACTAAAAAGTAGACGAAAAGAAAAGTTTCATATATAGGTAATTATTTTTAAATGCTTATTCTTGCATTTGGATTTGAATATATGCGTAGGACGTAGGAATGTAAGAAACACTGCGTATTGTTGTTATGTTTATCATGTATGCTAACGATTCTGTATAAAATTACAAGCGATAACGGCTGGCTCTTAATAAACAGCCCTTTTTTCGTCTTTAAAAGTAGCCTATGTTCTTTATAAGGGTCTAGACTATCTGTGTACCAAATTTCTTTAAAGTCGGTTCAGTAGTTTTTGAGTTTATTTATTAGTTTGTTACATACAAAAATACAAATCATTCCTCTTTATAATATTAATAAAAATAAATAAATAATTAATAATTTATAATAAAATAATTAAGTATAGATATTAGTAAAGATAAATAACTGCATATTTTCACGGAACTCATTGGAATAGGGTGAATGTAGTTACCTAAACTGTGCGACACTCCATGACATAGAGTTATTTTTAATAATCCCTAGTTCTAAGTGGCCGGAATCGTTCGGGAGGACATTATTATTATACAATAACAGAGATTCAAAACCGCACTTTCCAATATTTACAGATGTTAAGCACTCCACAAACGCTGCAACGCAAGAAGTCTTTACCGGACGTTGCAGGGATGCCGCGGCTACCGGACGGCGGGGGGATGTCCCGCGAAGAGGTGTCGGCACTGGGCTCGGCGCGCCGCGAGGAGGTGCGCCGCATGCACGAGGAGTCCGAGAAGCTGAGAGCCAACCCCCTGCTGTATTTAGTTAGTCCACAAGTGAAGGTGAAATATTAAGTTTAAATTAACTAAATCGTATTTAAAAATAGATTTTAAACTTAATTCTTCTTCTTAAACTTGTACACGACATTATTATTTTAATAATAAGAAACTTAATAAAGATCAGTTTGACTTTAGTTTGGATTTCATTTTCTATTTTGAATAAATCTGTGTACTTATGTGTTTTTGTCTGCATATAACATACGTTTTTCTGTTTCAGGACTGGTTCTCACGACAGCAGTTAGTGATCCTAGTACTGTTTATAAACATCTCGTTAGGGATTATGTTCTTCAAGCTGCTCACGTAGCGTCGGCCGGCGGCGCTAGCGCGCCTTTTCATCCAGTGTAGGAGCGACACTATTGTATATAATATTTGTAAAAATTATAAGCACAAGAAAAACATTGTCCGATGTGCTAATTCTTCCGAGAGATTATTATTCCTTCAAGCAACTACACCCAACCATATGTACCATCCAAAACATTTACTTCTTTCGATAAGGACTTCGACTTGCTAGTGTATCTATTACTTTATTGATAAAGTTGTGAAAGTGTGTAAAACGAGACAAATTATGAAATAGAGTGCAAATATGCCCCACCCATGTCCGGTCAATATAACTTCTTACGGTGTGCGAGTGAGATTTTTGTGACCACTAGACGAAACTTCGAATGTAAGGTGCACGATTTTCTTATGAACCTGCATATTGTAGGTCATCCCTCTTATGTTAATGTAATCGCTTGCCTTATTAAATACATTCATTTAAGTAGATATAACAACGGAATGCGAATAAATGTGGTGAGCGTAGAAAGTTCCAGGAACGTAATAAGATATTTATTGATAGTAAAACATTCATATAAAAATTACACCACGTAATTAAATGAATGCATTAATTAAATGAACTATAGAGTTTAAACCATTGACAGTTAGTGATCATAATATTAGACTCTATAACGACCTCTAATGGTATTTAAAAGTTGTTATTGTCAATCGTTAAAATATTATTTGCTTGTTTCTAAATATATTTTATGATATCATATTTTATAAACGATTTTGAAACATTTTAATAAAAATCTTTAAAAGGCGAATTTTAAAATTTCTTGCTCTTGATATATGGGAATATTTTAAAGTACCTACTCCTAGGGAGAGGTTAAATATAATATACTCCTTTGCAAAAAAAACGGGCACTTAAGAAAAGAACTATTTTATAGTTACTATTAGTTTGTTTAACAATTTTAGGTATTGTTATCCTCAGAATTTTATAAATTAATTAGGAAGGAATAGTTTTCATCAGTTTTATCATAACATTTTGATTAAATTATTGCGAAATAACGTTTAAGCTCAAAACACTATTATTATACCTGCTCGCTACATAAAAATGAAACGCGTTAATTTCTTTGTTTTTCTTGAATACATTAAAAGCAGATAAAAGTTTAGTATTGAGTGTGACCCCCTCTTGCTGAAATCACAGCTTGCATTCGTCTGGGCATGCTAGCGAGTATATCTTTCATGGTTTCTTGGGGAATACGTTCCCACTCCGCGGTAATCACATTCTTTAGCTCTCTGATGGTCTGCGGAGCCGGCTGCACTGATCTCACTCGTCGCTTCAGAACGTCCCAGACATGCTCTATGGGATTGAGGTCCGGACTTCTAGCTGGCCAGTCCAAACGACGAATTCCGACTTCTAGCATATACGCTTCCACATCGCCAGACCGGTGGGCGCGAGCGTTGTCGTCTATAAAAATTGAGTTTTCGCCAAGAGTGGTTAAAGCGGGTTGTGCATAAGGAATTAGAAGTTCCGTTATGTATCGGTGTCCAGTCAGTGTACCGTTTTCGATGAAGACTAACTCCGTACGATCCATAGAATTTATTCCTGCCCAAAACATAACAGAGCCCCCTCCATAAGGTGTGATTTCTTCAAAACATGCCTCTGCAAAGCGTTCTCCTCGTCTACGTAGCACTCGCTGACATCGGTCTTCACCATGCACAGATATCCTGGCTTCATCGGAGAACAATACCCTATCCCATTCTTCATGAGTCCATGACACATAATTTCGAGCGAAGCTAAGCCTGGCAACTCGATGTCCACGGAGTAATTTAGGGCCGCGTGCCGGGCGATGACTGTGTATATTAGCAGCGAGAAGCCTCCTCTTGACCGTCCATAGACTAATTTGCACATTTCTTACTTCTTCGAGGCTGTTCTTGAGGTCCACATAAGAAGATTTGCGATTTCTCAACGCTTGACTAACTAAAAAACGATCATCCCGTGGTTCGGTACATGTCTTTCTGCCAGAACCAGGCCTTCTCTTGACGGAACCGGTCTCTTGATAGCGCTGCCAGGTCCTTTGAACTGTCGACTGACTCACATTTAGCCTCTGAGCCACGAAGCATTGACTGCAACCTTCTTCAAGCAGCGCAATAATTTAGCTCGCTTTTATCACTTTATCTGCCATTTTCGGGATTGCTAAACAGCAATAACAATAAGTTTAAATGTCAAGGACTTCAGATAATTTAATAAAAATTGACAAAAAGTTAATTAGAGTCGATATTAACTATAGGGAATTCGCGCCACAAAATGTAGTTAAAAGTCGTTTTCTTTGAAAACCAGGTTCAGTCAAAAATTTGAATTTAGAATGTACTCTTATAAACATTATGGCACTTTTATAACTGGCCAGTAACATTTTCAAGTGATTAAAACCTTTTTGGTATTTTATTTTTTTCAGCCAGGAAGAAAATCGAAACGGCCCGTTTTTTTTGCAAATGAGTGTATAATGTACATACTTATTATACATGTAATATTTCTGTTACCAAAGGTTATATATAGACATTTGTACTGTTTGGTGGACAATTAGAATCGAAATGTGTTTGTTCATATTTTTGTTATATATTACATTTAATTAGATTTATGTGAGTTGATATCTTCAAAAATTAATACCGATTTTATACAGTCATAATTTTGTGTTGTAACTACTATGGCGTCAATTTCTTGTATTCGAGAGTTTTGTATAAGAAAACTTAATTGTTCTTATTTATTATATGAGATAATTTATATAAAGGGTGCATGCGAGATTGTTAGCACGCTGTATAATAACGAAAGTTGTGGGAAAACGCCCAATCCTTACATTAAAAATAAGACAATTTTCGCAGTTTCTTGGTTATGTAAAAAAATTAAGTTATATTTAAGAGTTTTAATTACTTGTATCAATTTTATCTACGTTTCAGAAATAAAATATTTTAACAAAACCATTCAGTTTTTTTGTATCCTTACTTTCAAGACTTGTGACAAAATATTTCATAAAAATCGATAGGTAATGTGGCAGGAGCCATGCGATAGACTTTTCTAGTATGATGAAGCTTTTAATTTTAACATACCTCCGAGAAGATAACTTTCAGTAAAGTTCCGTGACGAAGTACAAGGCAACTACTATGCATTAGTAAATGTCTTAAAATACCGCCCGCCCCTATCTTGTGCCACCTGATGCGGCCGCACCTTTGCATTATAACATCACACATCCCTTTAATGAATATGTCGTCTTTCGTTTCATAATCCCTAAATATCCAGTTTGTTTTACCTGTACTCTTATGATGGAGCCTATGCACAAATACGACAAAACGAATAACGAATTGAAATTTGAAATTCAATTATTATTCGAAACTTGAAATATCTGAAACAAAGTCATTCTTCAGCACATAATAGGGAATATGCATAAAATTTAATTTTGCTTCAAATATCTTTTTTTCCAATATTTATTATCGTCACATTATGATTATAAGGTATTTTTTTTATTTAGTTATTATTTAAACCCTTAAAATATTGTATAAAAAGTGAATATTAACGGCGGGAAATCGAAACTTCCTAAACGCGCCACCATTGGTTGGAAGCAAAATGAGTTGTCAAAACATTGGGTTTATCGGCGTCGATATTCATACTAGACCAGGTTTAGGCAGCTTTTCTGAGAAAATTTACTATGATAATGTATATATATTTTTACACCATCACAAAGTAGAGATTTTAACAAACAAAAAGCCGACAAATTTTTTTAAGAAAAATATTTTGACGTGAGAACTTTCGATGGAAAACTAGGGTGCTTTTTCGATATTAAGTCAAAATAAGGTGAAAAAAATAAATATTTTAAATCAATAAAAATACAGTGTATTTAGAACATAAACATTGAGTTATTATTACTACGTATAGAGTGGGCGCCTCAACTAGATTTATTCAAACACCTGTATAGGCCGATCGGCATATACGCGTTTAGTCTGTGCCGAGCGGCTGCGGTAGCTTGACGCATTGGAGTAAAAATTATTACGTCTAAATATGCCGTCATGTGTAGTGAGACTGTACAAACCGTTCAGGAAAATCAAATAAAAGTCAAGGAGTGACTTTTCACGCGTAAGTTTACTGCATTTTCGTTTAATCACGCTTAATTTAATAATTTTGTATAATTTTAAAGTCATGCCGACGCGCCATGCGGCGGCGGCCATGATTGTTTAAATCAAAGAGTAAAAAAAAGGTCTACGCAGAAGTGACAATATCGAGTTGCTATGTTAATTAATACAGATAATGAAATTATTTTGTAGTTCCCTATCAGATAAAACATTTTATATTATTATATATATATACTTTTTTATTAAGCTATTGTATTTACAGAATATAAAACCTTATTGGTGTTAGGTTTTTTCGTTACGGAATTTCTCGATTCGGTCGCCGCGCTCAAAGCCCGCGATAGAATGTATGTAATAGCTTAAAAAGTAATTGTAATTAAAATAATTAGTTGTATGCTCATTAGGCAGAATATAAACAAAGTGTCCGTGTCCCTTCTGCATAGTAATCTATGATGCGGTCGCCTCCTCCCCCGCGCCCCGGGCGGCCGCTAGTGGCGAACAGATTTTGTTCGAGGCGTCTACTCTAGTAATAATAACTCAATGAACATAAAAAGGTAAGTTTTCACAAAATTTCGTGAGAAATATTTTCTTTTTGTAAAAGATAAAAATAAAAAACCAAAAACTTGTTTTTTTTTAATTTTTTACATAAATTTGAGGTTATGTGAAAAAAGTGTGAATACAAAAGTTTTAGATCTTTTTATTACCTACAACATTGCCATTCAACTTTTTTCCATAGGACTTGTAGTTTTGCCGGAAATCGAGATAAACAGTTTTTTACCCTTAAAACAAGCCCCTTCCCCCTTCCCGACCTCAGATCGCCCGTAATTTATTTTTCCTTTCATTTTTATAATATTAGTGGGTTTTATTCTTTTCTAGTGGGTTTTATTCTACTATTATTTTTTCAAAAATTATCGACACTGGTCTATACTACTAAAAAGTAGTAAATGTTAGAAAAATTTTAAAACTGTGTTCCTGTGGTGTTTTCTAGTGAATCAATATAAATAGTGAATCAAGGACGATGACTTAAACTGGTTTTATCAAAGCTTTGAACGAACGAAAAACATCTTTTCATCTTTCTTTCTTTTACTTTCGCATCGCTTGGAATATACGAAAAAACACTTTATCGGGTGTATCTCTAATAATGTTTTTGTACTTATAATACTTGTAAGAAGGTTTTTTAATTTCCTCAATATTGTGTTTAGCAATTAAAACGGAATATATATAAGAAGTAACTGAAAAGCTTGAAGTAAAAAAAGACATTCGTGTGACAAATGACGTCATCGACGTGGCGGCGCTACTGGTGGCGTTTGAACGGCTTAAATTTAGTCAATATTTTAAATTTCACTTTGCATAAAAAATTATATATTTTCAAGACTATTTATATATTTTTCTACTTTATAATGATGTAAAGGATGGATTTAAGTCATAAAAAAAATCATGCATATTCCCTATTGCCTTTTTTTATATCTATACTTACGTATAGGAAACTCAACGGTAATACCCAATGACAGTAATACCCACTAGAACAAAACAGAATCTTCCCGGTCTTTATCGGGCCAGAGGGCTACAAGGTTACTTATTCACTAAATCACAGTAATGACAGACTTCCTTAGCAACAAAGCCAGCTGTTTCCCGACCATGCATACTCTCTACTGTCCCACTTCCAACCTTGAGACTAGAGATAACCCACGAAACTAAAGTTGTTGCTCTAACAGTGCTAAGTCATCAGGCCGTCAAGGTGTCCCCCCCAAATATGCGGCATACGCGTCCATCCCAAATGGCTAGTCGGTAGTACCGACAACTGACTACGTACACGCCAAAATATCCGAGTAGTAGTAGGAGCAAATGTGTAATATGTATAATTTCAATATTAAACTATAAAGAGTTCTAAACATAAACCAAACATTTTGGTTTCAACCCAATAAAACTCATAAAGTTTAATTAGTCACTCCCGAAATAAATTTTTTTGCAGTATTTACTATTTAGGTATGTCAGTCGAAATAAAATCTTTCTAACAATACAATAATATGCTATTAATGAATATAACAGATTTTAAATAGCTTAGAAAGGTACTGCTTTACTTAATACCTACATATATAACCATTTTGTTGGATTACATTTGGTATGTTTTGTATAGGTACATTCATAGAATACTTTTCTTCAATCAATTAGATTAATACTATAAGGCTTCGCACAATACCAAGGTAGTTTTATAACTAATGGACGCGTGTAGACGTCTCTCGTAGTTCACATTTAATAGTAATAAATCCAGTAAATAAACAGTCGATAGAATGCCCAACAATTCTAATCATTCCCGAAAACACAGTGCTCAGGATAAATCACCGGTAATATAAAATGTTCGTTTTCGTGTTAGTACAAAAACCTACAGTGTTAGTGTATGTGAGATAAGATATCTTGTCTGGTAAATGAAATCACATAAAAATTATCATCCGTCTTTTTTGAAGGTTAAAGAAGCCAATGATGACGCTATCGATTTAGATGATGTACTACCAAAAATCGGGGAATTCGGAATATACCAAAAATGTTTATTGTGGTTTGTATGCCTGCCAGCTTGCTTGCCGTGTGGTTTCTGTGCATTTAATCAACTTTTCATGACTGATACACCTGACCACTGGTGTCGTGTTCCTGAATTACTAAATATGTCTCAAATAAACCGCAAAATGTTATCTATTCCACGTAAGGTATATATGATACATTACAAACATGTGCGTAAATATAATTTCTATTACTTAAAAATTAATTAACTTAATTTTATAGCCAGATCAGAACGCAACTTTTGAAAAATGCTTGAGATATTCCGTTAATTGGACGGCACTGTTAAATGCGAACAAACCGATTGAAGTGAACGAAAGTTGGCCTGTAGAACCTTGCTTCGATGGATATGAATACGATAGAACAGAAGTTATATCATCGGTTGTGATTGATGTAAGGTTAAACTTAAATTGATATAAGTACTTTTTTGTATAGACCCCTTTTAAAATATTTCTTATAGTAATTTTAAATTTTACTTTGCAGTTCGATTTAGTCTGCGAATATGATGTATATCCCACCCTTGGCTTAGTAGCTTTAAACGTTGGAGGACCAGTAGGCGTTTACTCTTTTGGACTTTTAAATGATCGTATAGGACGTAAAAAATCGTTTTTCGCGTGTTTATCGACTTTACTACTTGGAAGTATGATGACCGCTTACGCACATGAATACTGGTTTTGGGTTCTAGCAAGGGTTATCGTTGGCTTGACTATTCCGGCAGTGTACCAAATACCTTTTATCATCTGTGAGTATTTAGAAAACGAATAATATTAGGTATATATTTGATTTATTTTTTGGACTTTCGCGTTTATTAATTAAAACGTAAAACACATTTTAGCATTAGAGTTGGCGGGACCTAATTACAGATCCTTTGTAACGGTCATGACCTGTATATTTTACACCTTGGGCCTAATTTTACTATCAGGTGTAACATATATTTTGCGAGACTGGAGATCGCTAGCTTTAGCCACATCAGTGCCTTTCTTCTTTTACTATCTTTATTGGTTTGTCCTACCAGAATCGCCAAGATGGTTGTTAATGAGAGAAAGATTAGAGGAAGCCAATAATATTTTAAAAAACATTGCTAGGATTAATGGCAAAGAACTCCCAGAAGAATATACACGAAAACTTCAAAAACAAGTTTTGGAACAAAAGGAACACGGAGTGAAGGAAGCAAAGTCAGTTAGTGTTTTTGCTTTGTGCAGAACTCCAAACATGAGGCTCAAAACATTCTTAATTACATTAAACTGGTGTGCGTCAGAGATGGTATATGTTGGTCTAAGTTACTATGGACCAGCTATCGGAAGTAATCAATACATGAGCTTTTTCCTGTCATCAGCAGTCGAAATCCCCAGCTACATTGTATGTTGGTTTTTAATGGACCGAGTTGGACGCCGGTGGCCTCTGTGTTTGTCGATGGTTATAAGCGGGATCTTTTGTATCGTCACTGTACTTTTGCCAGCAGGTAATATAATTCATGTATTCATTATAATAAATGCAAATCCTTTAAGTATTAAGTACGGTACCAACTTCTATATAAGATAATAATGTTTATTGCACCAGTTACGTTTGTTAGCCCTCATCAAATTTCGTCTACATTTAGTGTATTAGTAAAGTACTTAACTAACGTCATGCGTAAATCATTCGATAAAAATAGCCTACATGTTAATCCACGATAAAAAGCGTAAGCTGTCAACAGATAGATTATTTAGAAGTAACAAACATTCACTTTTCACGAACGTTGTTTAACGAGGAATTAAACTTTGTATAAATATAAAAAATATAATACCCTATTAACCTCAAACCACTGGGCGGCCATAATCCATCAATTTGACCAAACTTGCATTTTTCATTAAAATGGTTTGCATCACCGTTGATTATGTTCATTTTCAACGTCAAGTATAGGCTAAAACTTTTTTTCTTGTTATTTAGTAGGTATTTCAAAATCTAAATGTAAGTTGTAAGTATATTGAGGTTTTAATTTATGTAGCTACCCTATATTTAAAGAAAAAAAATTGTTCGTAAAATTAGACATTTAATAAATTAAATAATTTATACGTGCATACATACCTAATACTGCTTATGTTTATTTAAAAAATTGTTTACAGACGCTGAAACAGAGACGTTGATTTTATATCTAATATCAAAATGTTTTATATCGGCATCTTTTTTGATAATTTACCCTTACGCGGGTGAATTATATCCGACGGAACTTCGAGGGATAGGTATTGGAACATCGGCTTACATCGGTGGACTTGGATTAATTATTATACCGTTCATTAATTATTTGGTAACGACTTAAAATTAACTTCTTACCTAAATTATAATTAGGATAATGACAGATATAGTATGTAGCCGTAGAGTACCTATGTAGTATATTATTAATCTATTCATATTACATAAAAGAAAAATCTATCTCAGTCGCTTCTCTTATTGATAATTGAAATACACATTAACATCCGAAGGTCCAATCTACAGTTATAGAATGTTTTTCTGTCTGTCTGTAACGTTATATGAACAAATAAGATACTTTTTAATACGGAAAAATATATGAAATCTCTAAGAAAAATAAACCGACGTAGGTAGGTAGGGACGAACCAGAGTGGATCGAGGGTGAACCGTTAGTTTAAATATAAGACTTATATGATTTAAATTCTTTCCCTTCATAAATTAAAAGACTTATTCTTACATTATTAGCTTTAAGATTTTCTTATCACACAGAGAAATTAATTATCTCTACGAATTTTCAATCAATTGAGATGAAAAATTGAACTCGAGTTTGCGTGCTGAGGTATTTAGAAGAAGCTTTTGTAATCTTTCTAAAAACTAAAGTGTGTCAGTTTATTGTTGACACTAAATAAATACATATAATATTTAGTAAATAATTTTGTAGGGTACCAGCAATCTCGTGCTGCCATTGGTACTTATGGGTGCAGTGTCGGTTCTTGGTGGTGTCACAGCTCTTCGTCTACCTGAAACTCTACATTGTCCACTACCACAAACAGCCGAAGAAGGAGAAGAATTCGGCAAGGATTGGACGTATAAGGACTGTTTCGCTTGTGGTGGCCCGAGGTAACATCTTATCTTATAAGTATATAAAATTCTTGTGTCACGATTCACGAATCACGATGTTGGTCCGCGATGAATTCCGAAACGAGCTTTGGAGCTTAACGATTTTATTAATGTGTGATTTGTCGTATCTTTTAAGATAGGATAGTCCTTATCATGGTTATTTCTTTTTTTAATGGAAAAATTTACGATTTTCACATGTTGAGAGGGATTCTGAGAATCTGAGAAACTAATGTAAACTACAAACAAACTCTACAAAACACACATTCTTTCAGAAAGTGTAAAAAATAAGATTGAGATTGGATTTTTGAAGTTTTTTGCATATACTTACTTTAATTGATTAAGTAAACATTTTCAATAGAATAGAGTCGAAAACGAATAAATCGTATCACCTTCTAGTGATGTATTGTTAAGTAGAGGTTATCTTCATTTTAATTTTAAGGTAATCTTTCTAAATTTTCCCCTCAATCTATCTTAGAACGATATAAATTTCCCCTACAGCTGTAATTATAGGAATTACAAGGAAAGCGAATTTATTACTATTGTTGTGAAAAGTCTTTGAAGGTAACAAAAGTTACAATAACGGTTTAATTTATAATCTCACTGTGTACTATGTTATGGCACATAATTCTCCGAGAAAACACAAATTTACTATAAATGACCTATATTTTGGTCACATTGTTTAGGCTTACATTAATCCGACAGATTAACGGAAGCCCTTTAACTGGCGTAATATAATATCTAAGCTTTGTTAATACGAATTTATTTTAGAACCATCATGGCGGAGGCCGATTCGTATGAAAATTTGGATCAACTTGAATTAACGCAAGCACCCTCGGTTGAAGACATACTGCCAGATATACAACCCATACGTCGAAACTCTATGCGAAAATTGGTTCGCCAAGCTAGTATATTAGAAACGCAACGCGACACAGATGGCTCCTTAAAAATGACCTATTGGTTCTGATTTAAGGATCTATCTTATAGTAAATTAATCAATTAATTACATTTAATGATTTATTATATTCCAAAAATACCCAAAATATAATGTAAATAGATTTTTGTTACTTGTGAATACTAGAGTTTATTTTCTGTTTTAATTATTAGAAGTTTTAAATAAAAACCAATATGCGTTACATAATTTATTTAATTACATTCAATAGAAAATAGTCGAAATTCATCTAAGTATACCTAATTAACAGTACATATTTACATACATTTATATGTCAATGGTTAAAAATATACGGAGAGCAAACCCCCAGGCTTCTATTCAGACTCTAATTAGTACGGCTTGCGTTTAACTTAAATTAATTTATTGCATTGTTTTAAATAATAGGTATATCACATTTTATATACTAAAAATATGATATGAAAAGAGATAGCCTGAAGTTTTGCAATCCAAGGAACTGCCAACATCTGGATATAATCGATTAAACATTAAACATTACACACGTTTTCTTGCAGACATAAAAACAATTATTTAAGTCATATTTTGTAAGCTTTGATCTGATAAATTACTTTTTAATTAACAACGTTTTTTTATTTATGAACAAATAAATTGTATGAGTGCTTGAATGTCATTAATAAAATTTAAATATCACAGTATTTTTAAATCAATAATTAATTAATTCAGATATTATTTTAATTAAACACTACACTAAAATAACGTAATGTTGTATGAATAATTGTATACTATACGATTATAATACGATTTTGATATCGATATATCGAACAACGGTATATTATGCTGTTCCCCGATATATCTTCGTCGCCTCTCAAGAGAGAGAGAGACAAGATGGAGAAATGGTTAGTATGGAAATAAGAGCAAATTAAGCAATGTAAAGTTGGAATGTGAATTTATAAGTACTCGTCGAAGTGTCAAAAACTAAAAAAGTAGGTTATATTTTTGCAACGACGGCCTCTAATCATTCATCATAGAATCATCAAAAATTGACATTATGCGAACTATGTAATCTCAAAAAGTAGATTGCTCACTTAACATGCCAAAATATTCACCCTTGAAAATAATGTATTATAATTTCACCTTCTCATTGTCTATGTTTAAATATTTTTCAGTGAGCACTCCACCATTATAAATTTTATATAACTTTCGCTTAAATCTATGAGTACCACATGTATAGGTGTCACAATTGTCACTACTAGGCGCGTGACGACATTACGTACACGCATTGATAAAACCGAATTTTTTTTCGGCTCGAGCTGTTGGCAAGAAAGTTTGTATGAAGATTTGTCTCTATGAATATATTTACATGTACATTTACTACCGTCCGTTAGCTTACAACTCGAATCTGCGTTTAAAACACTGACCTCTATAATACCACTGGACTGGCTGTTATCAACGTGCTTTTGTGGCAGCTTGATATTCGCCATTTTGGCGCTGTCCGCCGCTGTCGGACGTAGCGAGAGTTTGTGGTACTAAAACTAGTGATATCGATATCATCGAGCAAATATCGATAATTTTAATAATAAGTTTTTACAATCAATAAAACTGTTTCAAGTAAAGATTTTTTATTTTTATTAATCAATAACCGTATCATCATAATTACTACTTATGTTATATTAACAACGAAAATGCAAGATTACTTTACAGTAAACAAACACTTCTCGCTGTCATTTGCAATATACGTCCAAATTAGTTCTCGGGACTCTCGCTAGTGGCGCTTCAAATGGACACAAAAAATTGCTGTCAAAAGCTTGGAACAGCCTGTCCAGTGGTATTATAGAGGTCAGTGGTTTAAAACTAACATATTTAAAAGTCATCTGTAAATAAAGCATGTGACGCACTTACGTATATGGCTTGTCTGGGCCAGTCTACAAGATATAGCGCGATACACATGAGTAAATATACATCTAATAATATAATGTACTAACGTCATTTACAAGTTACAACTCGCATTAGCATATACAAATATAATATATCACCTGCAAGTAAAACGTGTGGCACGGTCGTCTACTGCCTGTCGGGCGCGGTGGCGGGCAGTATCTGCGCGATGTAGCGCGAGCGGATGCGGTCGGACTGCTCGCGCGGGGACTCCCGCACCGACGGGGAGTTCCCCGCGTCCACGTCCTCTTGCTCCGAGCCAGAAGTTTCTGCGTGTTCTAGAAGGTTCGCCGTCTCATCTGTTCGGGCGATTGGCCTGCAATAGAACCGTTTTGTTAGTCAGTTTTAGTTTTATTAGATTTAGACATTGATATACTAGGAAAAAAAGGTGTAGATAAGTCATACGCGCTCAAAAAGCGGCACACCAAAACTAGGCTAATTGGCCCACCTGAACATAGTCACGCGTTGACGACGCACTGTCGCGAATTATATTTGTCTCTTTTTCACTGGCGATACTTGAATCATGCCATCCTATTTTGACAACTAATCGTAATGTAGTGTGTTCAGTGTTATTGCAATATTTTTAGTTATTCATGTGTGCGTTAGTGTGCCGTTTTTGAAGGTAGAATGTCGTTTAGGTAACGTATCTACACCTTTTTACTTATAATATCATTGGACTTAGAGCTAATTTTATTCAAACTTTCTTGTTTGTATTAATAAAAAGAACTGTTGAGTTTCTGATTGACCCTTTTTAATAGACGAGACTTCACTGTGTTTTTTTAATAATTCGCGAACAAAATCTAACATAAACTATGTTTGATTTCACTCAATTATATATATCCTCAATAATGGTTTAAGGTTTTGTATCTAATCAATGATTTAAAAAAAAAGAAGGTTAAAACAGACATTCTAATTTACAACGCGAAATGGAAATAAATTAAAAAAATACAACATAATTTATTTTTTATAATTATGTTTTGGACTTTTACACTTTTACACTTACATCTTTAACGCTTCCCGCTTACTTGGCGACAGGTTGAGGATACCGTTGTTCGCCGAGTCCAGAATATAAATAAGAACGGCTGCTATCAATGACACTAAAAATGAATTAAAAATTAAAAAAAAAATTTTTTTTTCATAATTTTATTTCGAAAACTGTCATTGTTCTCACCAAAGAGACATCCAAGGAAAAACATTTCCAGCATCAAGTATCCATATTTATCCACAATCATGCCGGCGAATATTATAACCGTGGCCAATCCTAGGTTCTGTACAGCTTGACAACTGAATAATAATAAAAAAGTTACATAAGTAATTATATGATTAGTATAAAAAAAATTCCAATTTACAAAGATATTATTACCACGGTGTACAAATCAATAAGTCTTAAACAAACATAATATGGAAAAATATATACATAATATTTTTATATGCCGGTCGGGGAAATTATTTTAAGGTTACATACTACATCATGTACATACTACTATGTTCATACATACCAGTTTATTAAAATCAAAGGTGCCTTATGCATAGATTTTTGTACTGTGATAATACTAACGAAATATTATAATTGTTGGCGGACACAAAACTACTAAACAAGTACCAGCATTATTTTCTTTATTGCTCAACAAGCAGGCTAATTTCCATCCATTCCATTCCATTTTAACTTTTCCAGCAGCCTCAAAGTTAATCATTTCTGATGATTAATCATAATATTAAAACACAATATTTAATACTTAAATGAAAACTTACATTCCAAAAGCAGTGCCCAACTGGTTCTCGGGAACAATCATTGCAACTAGAGGCCACAAGCCACTTGCTAGCAACGAATATGATATTCCCAATGATATCTTAAACAAAATAAGTTATTCTATAGGTTATTTTCTATTATTATAAATTAAACATACATTTAATACATTCAAATTTTAAATCAGATTTTTTCAAATCAAAATTATCAATCACTCTTAAATTTAAATTCAAACTCAATACAAATAATAAATCTGAAATAAACAAAATATACTTACCACACCAACATATGGATTGACAAACGTAAAAGCGAGAAGAAAATGAGATCCAATTGTGGTGATTATACTAAGAATGACCCAAGTGACATTTCTCCCAGTCTTGTCTATAAGAATACCGAAGAAAGGACTTAATGCAGCTGATAATAGATACACCATTGAGTTAACAGTGTTTGCGTCTTGTGGTACAAAGTCAAATTTTCTTTCAAAGAAGAGTCTAAAACAAACAATAAATATATAAAAGCGTGTTATAAAATATAGTCAAAGTTTAATTATTTCAAACATTTACAGTGAAGATATTATGTAATATCTTATGCTTAATATACTATAATGTCATCCCAACTAATTACGACCATGGCGGTCTCATTGGCACAAGCCAACTACACAAGAGATATTATAGTGCACAAGTGTATGCACAGACACAAGTGCACTATCTGTTCCTGTCACTCTCATACTCCGAGAGTTAATGCGCAGGACCAACGGCTTTACGTGCTCTCCGAGGTACGGTGGTGTCACACCACCAACTTCCCAACTTTAGGCTGTTACTGAGGCTTATTAAGCAGAAAGACTCGATAAGTAACTTAGCCTGGTCCGGGACTTGAACCCAGTACCTCCGCTGTGCGGCTGAATATGGCAGTTAACTATATAGCAACATAAAGACATATATTTTATTTAATCTAATAATAAAAATTAAAAACTAAACTTACTTTCCTAAAGCAATAAAGGGGAATATCGCCAAATAGTATGCCACACAAATAAGAGACACAAGCCAGAAAACGGGTTTGAAGTGTAATACGTCCAGTAGATGGAATGGTTCATCCTTGGCCTGTTCCTCTTGCCTGTTCAATATCCTCTCTGCTCTATGGTCCATCCAGCCCAATATGAGCCCACATATGAGGGATCCCAAGCAAGTCATTGAGGCTTTAAAAACATTATCAAATGCATATGAAAGAGTATATGATACTAATAAAATACAATTTTAATTTTTTTTGTCTGTTTATTTGTTGCGGCTAATCAGAAACCTCTGGACAGATTTTGACAGCTTTCACTGGGTGACACTTCAATTTGTAACAAAAGCTCAAGTCTCAAGCAAGCTGTAAGGCATGCCTTAATTATATATATTAACAGTCTAAATTATCAAAAATTCTGCCAAAAAACTTTCAGTTTTCATAAACACCAATTATAAAATCAATTATATTTATACAAAATTACATAAATTGTCAAACCTAAAAATAGAGCAACACCAAGCCTTTCATAGCCACCATAATAGCTGGCTACCCATCTGTAAATAGGTTCCATGACCCAAAAGTTAACGGTACTGCCAAATCTGGAGAATGACAACTGTAGCCCAAAGACCATGTTTAGCTCCTTTCCATTAAACCACAGGACAACATAATTGTTGACTGCGACTTGCAATGACTCTCCTCCAATACTGAAAAGAACAGTAATAAATAAAATATGAAATTACATTAAAACTTAAAAGTGAGAAATGTAATTAATGTAAAAAAAACTCCTACATTGATTCAAATCACATCAAATTATACTTTATTCAAATAGGACTTTTACAAGCTCTTTTGAATCATCATTTTTACATTATCTAATATAAATAAATATTATTATTAATATAAATAAATCTTGTGTCACAGTGTTTGTTATCGAACTGCTCCAAAACAGCTTGTTATTTTTTTTTACTTTTTTTTGTATGTTTGGTAGATAATTTCTGGTTAACATATAATTTATAAGTTAATATATAACCAATAACACGGAAGACTGTTCTGCTGAGAAGAGCCGGCCAGAAACTCAACAGTTGCTCTATTTAAAAAAAAGTATTCTTAAATTTAAGTAAAATGTTTAAGTGATACTGAAATCATAATTATGGTATATACTTCATTTAGCTTTAAATTGTATACTCTTGACTTACCCAAAAATAAACCTTCCAAGTATCATTAGCCAAAACGCATTTATATATACTCCTAAAGCAAATACAACTGCGCCAATAAATACAATAGTCATGTATATAATTGTTCCTAATCTTACACCGAAACATCTGAAATTAATGAGGACAAGTAGTATTAAGTTTAACTTGATATGTATATTTAGAGATAATAAATAAATGATGCATATATTTTAGAACATTTATAGCATATACATATTTGCAAAGTAAATTTTGCCATTTTAAAAAAATATATTCTTTTTCTCTTTCCAATTTGTTTGATTGAAAATAAAAATAAGATTTCTTTATATTTAAGAGACCAATAAAACAGAATAATAATAATTAATTAAGGAACTCTTTTATATAACTAAATATGATACTTTATCAATCACAACTCTAATAAATTACTTTGTTTAACTAATACATACCTATCAATTAGATAACCACCAATGAAACATAATATTACATTTGGCCATGAGTATATAGAGTATAACAATGCAAACTGTGATGTATTCAAGTGTGAATCACCTTTAAAGTTATCAGCCAGAGCTCCGGGTGTATCATAGCAAAAATAGGAGCCTGAAATAAAATATATATTGAACTACATTTTACACATTTTATAAATCTTTGTTTTCGTATTTAACACTATGGACTTACCAAAACAAAGAAAACACATTAATATTAATGCTACAAATCTGTGCACCCTATGTGATGGATGGCACATAGATGTAGGTGTTTCTTGAATTGATCTTGAATTACTTGATTCCGCATTCTCCATGACGCTAAAAAATAAAAAAAAAATGTTTAAACAATTTATCTTGCACGTTTTTCTCTAATTTATATTTATTTCATAATCATCATAGATTTTCCTTTATTGTTATTACAAATAACTCACACAAAGAAAATATAGCCCACCGATGGATTCTAATTGAGAAGAAATATCACTACGAAAAAGTTTAAATATTATTATACGATATATTTCATCATAAGCAATGTTTTGTATAGGTTAAAAACCATATTTTTGTCAATTGTTACTTATTTTTTAATACTAAACAATAACAAACTCCAAACACAATTCAAGTATCTACCCACAAATTTCAGTCATTATTCATTAATGATAAATGTCAAATCACAAATGTCATCAAAGATGAATGATCAGCTATACTCTATAGGTATGCAATAACCAACAGATTGTATACACGCGACATAAGTCATATGCGTACACCTGAGCAAGACAAAAAATGTCTATGTAGTAATAACTAATAACTACTTATAATAAACTACAACATACAAACACCAGGGGTTGACAGACTGATCCAAACTATGTCCCCTGAACTATTTAATATACTCGTACTATAATATGATATTAATAGTGTCCGACAGAAACTGGTTTTTACGACCGAAACCGAAACCGAATTTCGGCAACGAACTCAGTTTCAGCCGAAACTGAAACCGAAACTTCTTTACCAGGGTCATAATTTAAGATTTTAAAATTGCTTACAAAAAATTTATGAAAATATAAAACTAATTAATATAATCAAATTTGTAAATGGTTCAAATTAAAATCTATATTTTTATTATAATAAATTTCAACATATGAAATGGCACCAATCTCTTTTTAACCGACTTAAAAAAAGGGTTAATTTGTCTGTTTTTTTTTCTAAGGTGGCACATAACCACAGTAGTTAATGTACAAGTTGAGTACGACGTACAATGTTCAGATCATTTCCCCCTTATAATAGATTGTGACTTGAATCTAGTGTCGTATAACCAAACAACGATCTCAGCAGAGGTGTTTAGTGAGGTTGTATGGGGTGAACATACCGACCATAGAAATAATAAATTTCTCACCTCAAAGGTACCGACCAACAAGCCCGGAGATACAGTAAATTATGTAATGATCAATTACGAGAAATTGATTTCCCGGGCGAAATGAGTCATTGTTGTGGTGGAATATGTGCAAATGTTGAGCACAAGCTATTGGTAAGAAATATGTACTTAAAACTGGTTACTATATTGTCCGATGCAGCAGCAGCCACATGTAAAAAGGTAAAAATAAGAAGGAGAAGGGTGGCTATGTTGCGGGGTGGAACAATTATGTAGCATACTACCACAGGGAGGCCAGGCTGAGGTTTTTGGCCTGGGTGGAAGTGGGTAAACCCAATACGGGTCACACATATATTGACATGAAAGAAAGTAGGAAATTGTTTAAACAAAAGCTAAAATGGTGCCAAGATAGGCAGGAACAAATTAAAATGGATGCACTTGATCCCATCACTCTTCTAACAATTTCAAACGATTCTGGAAAGAGACGGGACATATGAGCCGGAAGCTTGGCCTTCCTGTGAGTGTTTATGGTATAACAGACCATCATATGATAGCAAATATGTTTAGTGAACATTTTAGGGTGAAACCGCAGCATGACACAGGTAGGTCTCAGACGCTCGGTGCTGGGAGTTTCAGCCGAATTAAGGTTAGGTTTACAGCGAACGAGGTTAGTCGCGTTATCAAGGGTATGACTAAAGGTAAATCCCCTGGATATGACGGTCTCAGCATCGAGCATCTTAGGTATGCCGGGGCCTGTCTGCCACGCGTCCTATCCCAATTTTACAATCTTTGTCTTTGTCACGGTTATTTACCTGAGGAACTTACTAAAACTATAGTAGTTCCTATTATTAAGAACAAAACAGGGGACTTCTCGGATAGAAATAACTACCGCCCCATCTCACTTGCGAACGTAATGGCCAAGGTGCTGGATGGCCTGCTTAATGATATTCTTAAAAAACACATTAAGCTGCATGAAGCTCAGTTCGGTTTCAGGGGTGGGCTTTCCACTGAAAGTGCCATATTATGTCTTAAGCAGGCTGTACAGTACTATACGGATAGGAAAACGCCGATATACGCGTGTTTCCTGGACTTGTCAAAAGCTTTTGACACAGTCCTATATGGTAAGCTCTGGGGCAAACTGGGAAGTGCGGGTGTGCCGGTGGAAGTAGTATTGTTATTACAGGAATGGTATAGCTGCCAGCGGAACCAGGTGAGATGGGCTGGAGCTCTGTCCGAGCCATACGATATGGAGTGCGGCGTTAGGCAGGGTGGACTGACCTCTCCTTTGTTATTTAACATTTATATAAACGACCTTATCGGTGAGCTTAGCAGCACGCATACCGGTTGTCATATAGATAATGTATGCAAGAATAATATTAGTTACGCGGACGATATGGTGCTGCTGGGACCATCGGTAGGAGCTATCCGCAAAATGTTAAATATATGTGAATCATACGCGGTGGAGCATGGACTGGACGTATAACACCAAAAAAAGTAAAATTCTCCTTTTTAGGGGAAAATCAAGTGTGCCGGTCTATGTGCCTCCAATTAAATTGTACGGTGAGGAATTGCAGCGGGTAACCAGTTTTAAGTACCTCGGGCACATTGTGACAGATAATCTGTCCGATGACGCGGATCTGGAACGGGAGCGCAGGGCACTGGCGCGGGCGGTCCGAGGGAATATGATCGCCCGTAGATTTGCTCGCTGCTCTACGCCAGTAAAAATAACTTTGTTTAAGGCATACTGCCAATCGTTTTATGCGAGCAGTCTATGGGTGAGTCATACCCGTCGGGCCGCTAGAGTCCTGCGTGTTCAATATAACAACATCTTTAGGATGCTACTGCGGTTGCCTTCATATTGCTCCGCGTCGCTTATGTTTGCTGAGTATCATACAGACGGTTATCAAGCGATGATTCGTAAAAAGGTTGCTTCATTATTAAGACGGTTGAGAGACAGCAGCAATGGCATCCTCAAGATGATAGCTTCACGTACGGATTGACCGATCCTATATAGAATGATGAGTATTACAATAGGACAATATTGACTCACTGTTATTGTTATTTTATTATGTTATTGTATTTTATTATTTTATTTATTATGCTACAATTATTTTCATATCTTTGTTTTAAATCATGACATATTTTAAATTTGACGTAAAGTAATTTAATTATTAATAATGTAAAATTAATTGATAAACATTGTCTTATATCGACATACAAGTTTTTTATTTATTTTTTTTTTAATTTGCATTAATGTTAAATTATATATTCCTATTTTCCTATGCTTTCTATAAACTAGATCGACTAGTTGTTTAAATTCAGTGATTTCTAATATTTGGCCATTTAGGAAAACTTTAAATAAAATACAAATACATTTTCAAGTATTAAATTTAAAAAACAAAAAATCAATCTAAGGACTAGTTCACGTTACAAATAACCAAATTACCATGAAATATGGAATTTTCTTTTCTCATTACTGGCAACATTAAAAGTAAAAGTAAAAAGTAGCAATAATTTCCATGCTTTTCATGCGTACTGACACTGTCATGTTAAACATGGTATTACATTCTCATCTACGCTACGGCTAGGCTATGGAGGGTAGTCTCTACCAAAGAGTATAGATATACTGGGTCTCAACCCTCCATAGCTACGGCGTGCATAATGCACCATAGAGTATAATATAAATAATATTGAGTACATGTAGATTTAGCAATATACTCTATGTTGTAGTGCACTGATCATGGAGATTAGAGACCAGGAGGACCATCGCTTCATACTAAAGCATTACCCGCCTGCCCCTGAAAATTTGTAAAATTTATAACGCGCTGTCGTCGGTAAGTAGTATTTGTGAAGTTAGCTGCTTATGAGTATTGTCACTATAATAGAATATTGTGACAACGTGAAGTTAGGCATTGAGACAACATAGCGATCGTAGCGCCTCCTTAGTAATTAGTTTGACAATATTTCTGAGACACTACATTCTAGGGCGATAGTCCTTCTGGTCTCTAACCTCCATGGCACTGACCGTGATCAATACCATAGATGAATTATAAAATACACTCTATGACTGTGCACTGTGGCCACTGACCTCTATAATACCACTGGACTGGCTGTTCCCAAAGACATGATAAGTAACATGTCTGTGGCTGTTCCAAGCGTTTGACAGCAATTTTTTTGTGTCCATTTGAGGCGCACCTAGCGAGAGTCCTGAGAACTAATTTTGACGTATATTGCAAAAGACAGGGATAAATGTTTATTTACTGTAAAGTAATTTTGCATTTTCGTTGTTAATATAACATAAGTAGTAATTATGATGATACGGTTATTGATTAATAAAAATAAAAAAATTAAAATCTTTATAACGACATTATTAGTTTTAGTACCACGAACTCTCGCTACGTCCGACAGCGGCGGACAGCGCCAAAATGGCGAATATCAAGCAGCCACAAAAGCACGTTGACAACAGCCAGTCCAGTGGTATTATAGAGGTCAGTGACTGTGGCCTATATACTTACTATACTCTATGACTGTGGCTGTGCACGTCAACCAGTATATTATCTATACTCTTTGACGTCAACTGTCCGTCTATAGAATCTATAGCAGTCGGGACTCGGGAGTTCAATGACATTTTTGAAGTTTTGTTATCGGCACGAAACCGAAAGTTAAGCTCAAAAAAATATTTTTAATACGGTAGATAAATCAAATTACTAATAATGTACAAGTTACGAAAAACAGTCATTTGTATAGCTACGGCGTTGCTGATAACAAGTGTGCTTGGACATTCCCATTCCCATTCACATGGAGAAGAATCACCAGTATACAAATATAGTAAATCTGCAAATGAAAAACACAGTACAAAACAAGTAAATACTCCTGTATCAAATTATGATTTATATGTGAAAGCTCTGGGTTCTACTGTTTTTATAAGCATAGTCCCATTTTTAATTCTTTTCTTTATTCCAATTGATGGCACTGTAGAAAAACAGCCTCTATTAAAAATTTTGCTGTCATTTGCCTCTGGAGGTCTTCTTGGCGATGCATTCTTACATTTAATTCCTCATGCACTATTACCTTCCAATGGAGAAGGTCACAGTCACAGTCATAGTCACTCTCACAGTGAAAACCAACATGAACCCCATGATATGACTGTAGGATTAGGTGTACTTGGAGGGATAATCACATTTCTTGTTGTGGAAAAAACTGTAAGACTATTCAGCAATGGACATGGACATTCTCATAGCACAGACAAGAAAAAGCATGAAGACAAGTCCAAGAAATCTGGTAAAAACAAAAAAGAAGAAATTAAAATAGCTGGATACTTGAATCTTGCTGCAGATTTTACTCACAACTTTACTGATGGATTAGCAATTGGTGCCTCATATATTGCTGGCGAGAACATTGGTCTTATAACTACTATAACAATTTTATTACATGAAATTCCTCATGAAATAGGAGATTTTGCCATACTTGTGCAATCAGGATGTTCTCGTAGAAAGGCAATGATGTTGCAACTTTTAACAGCCTTTGGAGCTATGTCGGGCACTTTCTTATCAATATATTTACAAGGTTCTGGAGATGGAGTAGTTTCAAGTTTTATCCTACCATTTACTGCTGGAGGCTTCATTTACATTGCAACAGTTTCTGTTATTCCCGAGCTCTTGGAAGGATCTAATAAATTTTCACAATCTATTAAAGAAATATTGGCTCTTCTAGCTGGTGTATATATGATGGTGATTATAGCACAATATGAGTAATGTATTACTATAATAAAAATTGTAAATAGCAATTTTTAAGTGTATTTTATTATTAATTTTAAATTAAAACATCACAAACCCAAAAATTGTTTCCTTAATGAATTAATATTATCAACTTATTAGAATAAAATGTGAGAAATAAATATATCATTTAGATAAGTAATCTAAATTAAAATTTTTGCAAAATATTATTTAATAATTATAACACATTATTTTTAAGTCATGTTCCCTCTAGATTATGTCTATCATTTGTACTTATTAAAAAGCAAAGTTATATAAATTATTTATAAAATATGATTGCAGGTAACAATTCAATATAATTATTATAACATGTTGTCTTTTTATTTGAATTATAAGCATTAAAATACCTTAAGTTACCCATTATGGTGTTTCAACAAGTTCAGCGCCACCAACTAGCCCTATAAGTTCTTCAGCACTTGCCTAGAGTTGTTGGCACTGAGCATCATAAAAAAATAGATCCAATTAAAATGTGAAAAAAGCAGTAAGAAACCACTTAGATTTTCATATACAGTTAAAACCATTTGGCTAAAAGTCAATATTGTTTAAGGTTTCATAGCAGCTATTACTGAAATATCATGCTACTTTTAGTGAGACAAGCACCTGCCCTCCATTACGTGTATAACTCTTAATGTATATACAAACATCACACAAATGAACACATCCAGCAGGACCTGAACCCACCACTCTGGCATAGCAATTAAGGTCACTACAAAATACAAACTAAGCCAAATTAATTATGTATATAAAATTTTCATACTTATTCCATAGGAAAATACCTTTTCGTTGTTTAAAGCTGGTAAAGCTGGTAGTAAATGAAGGTATCCACCAGTGTCCCTTATATTCCACATTATTTAACTGGACAACTACCAAACCCTACATTATGTGTGGCCTAATGCACACTATGTTAACTATTATAAACTTTATATTACATATTTAAAACAAATGAAAAATATTATTTTATTAAAATAATGAATATCTAATAATACAAGTTAAAAAAATAAAACATGACTTGGGAAATAAAATTATTTATTATACAGATTACTTCTTCTTAGACACACCAACAGTTCTTCCACGTCTGCCAGTAGTTTTAGTGTGTTGACCACGCACTCTGAGGCCCCAGTAGTGACGCATGCCTCTATGGGCACGGATCTTCTTCAATCTTTCTAAGTCTTCACGAAGTTTTGAATCCAAGTTTGAGGAAGTTAGTTGGCTGTATTTTCCATCAACTATATCCTTTTGCCTGTTGAGGAACCAATCAGGGATCTTATATTGCCTGGGATTTGACATGATTGTAATAATTTTCTCTACCTGTAAATTATACAATAGGAAACAATATTTTATATTGGATAGAGCACAGGATATTCATAGAATTCTACTGTTATATATATTTTCTAACAATTATTATTAACTATTTTCATAATTCATAACACTATATAAGTTTAGAAATAAGACAAAATTTAATCTTAGAAAAAAAAATTTTTGAGGTACGACCCAAATTACTGGCATATAAATATATATTATATATACCTACTTTATTTTGAATTTTAGTAAAGCAAGCACTTACCTCTTCTTCAGTGCATTCTCCGGCACGTTTGTCCAAGTCAATGTCGGCTTTTTTCAGTACAATATTGGAATATCTGCGACCAACCCCTTTGATCGCAGTCATGGCAAACATAACTTTACGTTTGCCATCAATATTCGTATTCATAATACGAAGAATATGTTGAAACTTGTCTGGGATTACAAGCGACTGAAAAAAACACTTTGTTTATTATTTGTTACAAAATATACACTTAAATATCACAAAAATTAATACTATAACATTCTCCCTTAACAAAAATATAATTTAACTTAGTGATTTCTCTGTAATTTACTGATTTATATACCATTTTGATAAATTTTAACGGCTCAACGTTCACGAAGAACCCCCGTCAACATGAAAAAGAAACATAAGTCCACAGATTATAACCATATGTCAAAATAATACCATCGACCAAATTTTTATTACCATAGATATTACTTACTTATTATTTGTCTATGGTTAATATTGCTACGTCAGATTGCTAATGAATCAATGATATTTTAACTATAGATATGTTATGAGCGCGCAATCGTGTAAACTCGAAAACATCCTAATTAGGACGTATTGCCTTTAGTCTGTGTCACCGCATGGCGACGAGTGGTACGCTGCTACAAAATTAAAAAAATGCCATCCTGTGTATTTAGGAAATGCACCAATTATGATCCCAAAGTTAATAAAACACAAGGGATCTCATACCACATGTAAGAACGCAGTATACTTCGATTTATTAATATATTTCAATTATTTGCCTAATATTCTGATATGTCATCGGTCGCTAGACTAATGTTTGTTTACATTGACGCGCAATTGACAACATTAGCTGTCTCTTTTTTTCTTATTGATTTTATCGACTATCCCCTTTCTATCATTTTGACATGTACCTTGAATGAAAAGTGTGTATGTGTGCAGCGCGGAACACTTTTTTCGGTTGTTTAGTGAGCGTATAACATATCTATAGTTAAAATATCATTGTAATGAATTGTAATTACAATACAAAAGTACTCAATCTGCGTAATAACGGAGAAATCCTCTCACGTGCACACCTCTCGACACCCTTAGCCGACCATGCCGATGTTTGTGGGGGCCCATCTAATGGAAGGCGAGTCACCGTCCGCCAAATATTCAATCTGAGACTGTTGAGCAGGTGGACGTCCGTTAGCCTCACACAATAACCCAGATTTTAGTGCATCCAAACCCCATTCCATAACCCTATTTAGTTTTCCACATTTTCCATAATCCCTACGCATTATCCGGAGGCCATCTGTGGGCAATTTCTTATGGGTTACTCACAGACGGATCCCGGACGATGCATCTCGTTAAACAAATTTGAATCTCTTAAGGGGTCTCTAGGTGTACTTCCAGAATCCGCGAAAATGGTTTCTAGCGTAATGTGATACTAAAATTTAATCTATAAAATTTTTAATTTATTCTTGATGGTTTTGCTACCGTCTTAATTTTGATTTTAAAATTTTTCTAGCCTCACACATTTCGTCATAAACATATCCTGCAAATGGTATAACAACCATATTAAGAATATATGCCTGGCCCTCCCGTGCTGTCCCGCTTCCGCTGCATGCTTATTCCAGCCTATAACTTTCTTGCTTCTTACCCTTTCGGCCCACCACAGAAGCTTCTGATAACGCCTTAACTATGTCACTATACAACTTAGTCACAATGTCATTATGCTTAGAATTATTACAAGTATGATTACAGGAATCTTAAAGCTTATAGTAGGGGAGCCCACGATGCTAAATGGGGATTAACTCGAGCGTCGTAGAGACCTATTGGGATGCAAAGCTTAGATGATAAGAAGAAAAAAATGTTATACGATATATACCTTTACATCGGTGGGGGAAGCGGCTATAGATTTTTAAATATGTAAAAAAAAACTGTTGCATAGACATCCTCGAGCGCGTCAGATATTGATAGCATCGATGCCCTACGTATTTTTAATAATGTACGTATGTTAATCTGATCGTTTGCATGATGCTGGTGGTTGTATTTAAGGGTTGAAAATGAAAAAAAAAATATTTAATCGAGCGCGTCAGATTTTCTAAGGGAGTGTTAAGTGCACCAAAAAAAAGCTCTCATTCACTAATCTGACGATTTCGATGGGACGCAAACTCGCGGCCATTTTCATAATGTGCAAAAAAAAATCGCCATTTTGAAATACTCAAGTGCGTCAGATTAAGATATATATGGTTCATCTTTATGTTCTAAACGTACTGTCTCATAATCTGACGATTATCTAGAGGGATTCGCCTGATCTGACAAAAAAAAAATTAGAAAAACGGTTCACCTTAAAGGCCATACCTGCAACTTCCCGCTAATTCCATTCCTGGGCGCTTAAAATTGTACTTATGACATTTTTGAGCTCAAAATATCATTTATGTGATATTTTGAGCTCGCTGAGTTCAAAGAAATAATATTTCTATGCATTTGAGCTCTCCCAGCTCGAAAGTCTGATAGAAGTTTCATAGAACACTATTTTTGGAATTTTCAAACCGCAATAACTTTTGAATAGATCAAGCAATTTTCACGCGGTTGACGCCATTCGACGCAGTTTTATCATCCTCATAAGTTATTTTCAGGTTTTAATTGATCGAACCGAAATTTTCGGAGTAATCCCGAAAAACATTACAATATATTTTATTGCATTACAATATTTATCTATTTATCCTACGTGAGATACAACAAGACATTAATCCCACACATTTACATCTTCTAAGTATTCCGTGATGGTGTAATAAGCTTTATTCAATAATATATTTTTAATTTTAGATTTAAATTGTTTTAAAGGCAAGCTCAATATGGACTGTGGAATTTTATTATACATGCGTACACCTTGCCCCATAAACGATCTATTTACTTTTTGGCGAATACTGGGTGTTATAAGTTTATCCTTATTTCTAGTATTTATAAATTGAAATTTTGCCTTTTTACATTAGGTAATAAAAACTGCATATATTTTGTCTTCTTGGCATTTAAAGCCAGATTATTAATGTAAAACCAATGAAGTATATGCGATAATGCACTTTTCACTTCGTCGTAATTATTTGACTTTCTATGATCAGCTGTGATGGCGTCATGGCGGCAGAAATCAGAGTGGGGACGGAGTGAGAGAGTAATAGATAAAAAAAGAGTGAGAGAGGAATAGAAACGCGGAGGAGGAAATGTAGGCATCACGCAGCTGCACGCATTTAACTTTATCGACGAATTTTTGTTATTTCGGCTTGCGGAAATCGTCAGATTATATATTTTTCATTATTCTTGAATTATTTCCTTCAAAATAAAAAATAATTTAGCTACGCTCGAGAATGCCGAGATGACTTTTTTTTTTACAACTTTGTTGCCCTTCCCTTTTTTTACGTCACACTCAAATTGTAAGATTAGTGGAATATACGCTTTTTAGGATGTAATTAACTCACCCTACCTTAATCTGACGCGCTCGAGAATTTCTGATGGTCAATTTATATAGTGTTGCAGCACGAACGCCAAAGGTGGCGGTTGCGCAGTGACGTGAGTGCAGCAGTCTCCAGGGGAACGGAATGGGGACGTGTATGACTGGCTAGGGTTCTGCTTTATTTGGGTGTCCCGCCACAAATTTATCTGCTGTATTTCTGGCGTACATGGTTTCTTGGCATTTTATGGGCAATGCTAAAATTGCTAAATTGCCTAAATGTAGTGAACAGAAACAGTTGAGTTTACATAAACAGTAGAGCTTACAGAAACAGTGGAGTAAGTTGACCTTTTTTTAGGACTCAGAATTTATCGATACAGGGGCGCTGTAGAAAATCTCGCCCAGGGCGCTGGAAGTCCTAACGCTGGCTCTGCATAACATAAAAATCACTTATAACACGTATTTTATTGACGACTCGTTTGGCTCAGTTGGTAGTGACCCTACTTTCTGCGCCAGCGGTCGCGGGTTTGAGTCCCGCTGGGGGCATTCATTTGCTAATCACGAATGTTTGTACTCCAGTCATGGGTGTTGATATTTATAATATGTATGTATTTAAAAATATATATTTAGTATATCAACTATCTGGTATCCGCAACACAAGTACGTTACGTAGCTTACTGCGTAACTAGATGGCGCTGTTGTAATAATGTCCCAACATATTTATTTATTTATTTATTATTTATTATTTATTATTTATTATTTATTATTTATTATTTATTATTTATTATTTATTATTTATTATTTATTATTTATTATTTATTGTAGCGATTTAAAATGTGTAAGATGTTTCGAGTTATTAAATAACATATATATCAATATCAACCACGGATGAATCAAAAAATATGTATAAGCTGATAATCAGTGGCAGCCGAAAATACCCTACTGTTGTATTATAAGTTATAATTATTTCTGACACTAAATCATAATTTAAAACACTACTTTAAACCTTTGTATCAATCGACTGGTCTGTGCCGTACTTTATAATTTATATTTTAAACGCTAACGCCTTGTCTTGTTAAAAAATTATCTATGGTCATTTTGTGAAATTTGTGAGTGTCGTTCGTCGTGTGCCGGTTACCAATTTTTCTTCGTTTATTATACAGCAAGAACAAGATAAATATAAGTTAAGCTAGAATACAGTGTAACAAAATGCTGGCGGAAACGACGTTAACGCTCATACAAATATTAGAAAAAACTATATCACCAGGTATGCAACGCTTTCCATAATTCTATGAGCATGGCGCTTCTTTATTGTCAACTGACTTTTACAGTACGTAGCACATATGATTATCACTAATAGTAGATTCACCAAAGATTATAATATAAGGTAATCATCATGCGCACATTAGAACTTATCTTCTAGTAATAATAAGATTTAAGGTTTATAAAAATCTAACTTAACGAGATAATAACGTAAAGTTTTAGCTGCCTGTCATGTAAAGAAGTTTCTCGTACTTTACATTGTACATCAGTAATTTATTTATTAATATATATTTAAAATACTTAATTATTGTTTATATATGCCTGTGGTTGCGTTATTCTCATCATTATATTTTTTAAAAATATAACCTTGCCATGTGTTCTCTTTATCTTCATATCATTTTTTAATGTTGACATTCATTTTAAAAATATGTTACATTAATCTGACAACATTTTTTAATTTATTCCAGATCGAAATGAATTGGAAGCAGCTGAAAAATACCTTGACCATGCAGCTGCCACTAATTTTACAACCTTTATCAAGATGCTCTCAGATGTGCTGGTGCAAGGGGGTAACAGTCAAGTGGCTCGAATGGCAGCTGGGCTGCAGTTAAAAAACCATCTCACATCCAAAGATCCTGCAATAAAGCTTCAATATCAGCAAAGATGGCTTGCCTTACCTGAAGATATTAGACTTTATATAAAAAAAAATGTACTTATATTTTAATATTTTAAAATGAAATTTTAATTAAAGAAACATGTAATTTATATTAATAAATTAAAATATTATAAGCAATTTAATATTACAAAATAAAAAAAAATTTTTTCAGATATTAACAGCAATTGGAACTGAAAACAGCAGACCCAGTTCTGCAGCTCAGTGTGTAGCATATGTAGCAGTAGCAGAACTTGCGGAGGGCCAGTGGAATGACTTAATTCCTATGTTAGTTGAAAATGTTGTCAATGCTCAATCGACAGAATTAAAGAGAGAAGCAAGCTTAGAGGCTATTGGTGAGTGATATATTTTTAATAATAAAGTGAATTTTATTTTCTTGATATTGATTGACTATAAGATAGTTAAAATTATTTTCTTTTTTAAATATGTATAAATCTATATATTTTAATCTTTAAATCAGTCAAGGACTCTGATCAACTGAGATAATAGGTTAATGAACTTCTTAATAGACAAGAAATCATCAAATTCTTATATCTAACTTTATCATTATTTATATCCAGTCTTTTTGTGGAGTATATTAAAATTTCACAGTCCAATCTGGAATGTGACTCCTCCATTCAATGTGACATTGGCGAAATAATTTGTGCTCGACTGGCACACTTTGAAGCCAACCAACCAAAGAATTGAATTGAATAAAGTACAATTAATGTTAAATCTATAAATAATATTTTGACAGGTTATATATGTCAGGAGATAGATGCTGAAGTACTAACGGAACAAAGTAATCGTATATTAACTGCTATCATACACGGTATGAGGTCAACTGAACCAAGTAACCATGTCCGACTGGCTGCCACACAAGCCCTACTCAACTCTCTTGAATTCACTAAAGCTAATTTTGATAAAGAAAATGAGAGAAATTTTATAATGGAAGTAGTATGTGAAGCAACACAGTGTAGTGACATGAGAATAAGTGTAGCAGCTCTTCAATGTTTAGTAAGTAAATGTTTTCGGTTTTGATTAGCTTAGTAGTTAGTACCTAGCAACATATTTTTAATTTATAAGTCACCTGAACTATACTGAGAATTAGTATGTTTTGCTTCATAACTTCAATCCTAAGTCCATCACATGGTTGAACAGATGTATAGATGAAATGAGTCTGTTTAAACTATATAAAAAAAATATTATGATGCCTCTTGTTCAGCCTTCAGCTTGGATTACAACTAATATATATTTTTTATGAATAGAGAAAATTGTGATGTGTTTGAAACATTATTGATTATAGAAAAATAAAATGAAGTGTGTTCTGAAAACCAAAAATATGCCTGTCTGTGTTCCAAAAATATGCCATTAATACAGATATTAAAGGCATATTTTTGGCTCTCTAGACATAAAGTTATTATTATTCATTCTACATCCATTTAGAAAATTATCTGTTGTAATTTGTAGTTTTGTATACTAGAACTGCTGAATGCTGTTGCTAGAGTGCTATTCACACAGTTTTCTGTAAATGATTAGACGAAAATAGCACATAAATACTTTGAAATTGACATTTGAAACTGTTTATAAAAGTAGTTTATCCTTGTTCCATCCCATGGCACATGTTTATTTTTTGAGCAGAACCCTAATTCTTAAAAGAAAAGGCATCTAATTAAGTAGGTGAATGTAAATAAGAAATTGTATAGTAATATTTATATGGCAACTAAAATCAGTCTTCAGGTTTCTTAATAATTGCTGGCGATGACTTTCTAGTCATGGTCACTTCTCACAATGGCATATAATATACCCTGTGTATTGCCAGTACTATTTGCTTGGTACTAACTAAAGTATAATAGCTCTTAAATATATTTGTGCTATGATTGGGTAGATAAAGAAAAACTTTTTTTCTTCTTGATATTTTTGGATGAAGCTATGTTTTTTTTAAGACAACAAATGAGAAAATTTCTTCTTCATTTTTATAGTAAAATTGTTCGTATTTTTTAGGTAAAAATCTTATCATTGTATTACCAATATATGGAACCATACATGGGTCAAGCTCTATTCCCTATTACTCTAGAGGCAATGAAATCCGATGTGGATGAAATTTCACTACAAGGAATTGAATTTTGGTCCAATGTCAGTGATGAAGAAATAGATTTGGCTATTGAGATGGCGGAGGCAGCAGAAGCAGGTACTATAAAATGTTAAATGAAATTTAACTTCCTTTTTTATAAATGCGCTCTATATAATGAAGTTTGTTACATATATTTTTTTATGTCAGGTCGCCCACCAGTAAGAACATCAAGATTTTATGCGAGAGGAGCTTTACAATACATAGCACCAGTATTAATGCAGAAATTGACCAAACAAGATGATTCAGATGATGAGCTTGAGTGGAACCCTTCAAAAGCTGCTTCAGTATGTTTGATGCTTTTATCAAACTGCTGCGAAGATGACATTGTTCCTCATGTCTTACCATTTATTCGTACCAACATAAAAAGCGAGAACTGGAGGTTTAGGGAAGCTGCTCTCATGGCTTTTGGTTCTATCTTAGGTGGTCTAGAAACAACCACGTTAGTACCCCTAGTAGAAGAAGCAATGCCTACTCTAATACAATCTATGTACGATTCAAGCGTGGCCGTAAGAGATACAGCCGCCTGGACATTTGGTAGAATTTGCGAAATCGTACCAGAAGCCGCTATTAATGAGACATATCTTCAACCTCTATTGGAGTCTTTGATGAATGGCCTAATGGCCGAGCCTCGTGTTGCTGCAAATGTATGCTGGGCCTTCACCGGCCTAGCTGAAGCCGCATACGAAACGGCTGAATGTGGTGACTCTGAACAGCCGAAAACTTACTGCATGTCTAAATATTTCGATTACATCGTCCAGAGCCTTCTAGAAACTACGGATCGTCAAGACGCGGCTCAACACAACTTGAGGTCAGCTGCATATGAGGCACTAATGGAGATGGTGAAGAATTCGCCCTCAGATTGCTATGTAACAGTACAGAAAACGACAATGGTCATATTAGAGCGGTTGCAGCAAGTTTTGCAAATGGAGAGCATTATCTCTAGTCAGGCGGACCGGTCTCAGTTCAATGACCTCCAAAGTCTACTTTGCGCGACTTTACAGTCTGTTCTAAGGAAGGTGACTCCAGAAGATGCACCTCAAATCTCGGACGCAATCATGACTGCGCTTTTGACCATGTTCGCAGGCAACGCGGGCAAGGTTGGTGGTGTCCAAGAAGATGCTTTAATGGCAGTCTCAACACTCGTTGAAGTATTGGGAGAAGGTTTCCTTAAATATATGGATGCATTCAAACAATACCTTTATGTTGGACTCAAAAATCATCAGGAATATCAGGTGTGCATAGCAGCTGTGGGTGTCACGGGCGATATCTGCCGTGCTCTAAAGAGTAAGGTGCGTTGATTGACACATTTTTTATTTAATTAGGTAAAATTAATTTGTTACAATATTCATATGCTTGTATATTTTTTATTACAGGTGCTTCCATATTGCGATGAAATAATATTACTCTTATTAGAGAATCTCGGAGACCCGTCTATCCATCGCTCAGTGAAACCACAAATTCTTTCTGTGTTTGGAGATATTGCGCTCAGTATTGGTCCAGACTTTAAGAAATACTTTGATGTAGTCATGGCGATGTTGCTGCAGGTTTGTAATCCTATAATATACTCTTATTAAGAATTTACTTGTATTAATTATACCAGGCTCACCTTGTTTTTTTCAAGTTCGTCTTTAAAGAACCAAACTTGCAAAATATAACTACATTTTTTCGCAATAAAAAGTAATTTATCTACATTGTTATATTTCATCAAGTTCGGTTCAGTCAATCCACCATTATTGAGTACTAAATGTCCAACCAAACTTTCACATTTATAATATTTATGGGATTTGTATATAAATATTTTTATTTTCTTTTGTATAGGCCAGCAATGCACAAGTAGATCGTAATGATTACGACATGGTGGAATACTTAGGTGAACTGCGTGAAAGTGTTCTAGAGGCTTACACGGGGATTATTCAAGGACTGAAAGGCTCGGGTAATGAGGTAAGGCAGAAATTATAGAGATCAAGTTGATTTTTATATCATACAGATTTAGCGCGTCTGTATGTTTTTGCGTTTACTCCTAAGCTATTGGTTTAAATTATTTTGTAAAAAAGAAAAATAATGTGCATGAAATGCAATCTTTCACTTATCTTTAGCGAGGATTCTAAATATATATAGAGCATTGATATACTAGGAAAAAAGGTGTAGATAAGTCATACGCGCTCAAAAAGCGGCACACCAAAACTAGGCTAATTGGCCCACCTGAACATAGTCACGCGTTGACGACGCACTGTCGCGAATTATATTTGTCTCTTTTTCACTGGCGATACTTGAATCATGCCATCCTATTTTGACAACTAATCGTAATGTAGTGTGTTCAGTGTTATTGCAATATTTTTAGTTATTCATGTGTGCGTTAGTGTGCCGTTTTTGAAGGTAGAATGTCGTTTAGGTAACGTATCCACACCTTTTTACTTATAATATCATTGATATAGAGGATATATTTTCATGCGAGACACGAAAGGTGTTTTTGCATTACCTAACCTAGTAAACAACGCGATGTGTGTGCGTGCAGGTGCAGCCGGACGTGGCGCTGGTGGAGCCGCACGTGGGCGCGATCGTGAGCTTCATGACGTCGGTGGCGGCGGAGCCGGAGCGCACGGACGGGCACATGTCGGTGGTGGCGGGGCTGGCGGGCGACCTGTGCACGGTGTTCGGCGCGCGCGTGCTGCCGCTGCTGGAGACGCGCCCGCTGCTCGACCTGCTGCAGGCGGCGCGCCTCAGCCGCACGCCGCGCACCAAGACGCTCGCCAACTGGGCCACCAAGGAGATCCGCAAGCTCAAGCTCCAGGTCCAGCCCGTTGCCAGCTGGTATGTATGCTCACACACACACACACACACACACACACACACACACACACCTCCACATCTGTCTCTCTCTTTACAAACCCCTCCCCCCTCACACACATCTTACCCCTGGTTTACACTCTCGCGCGAGTGACGAGACAAGCCGCGAGGCGAGGCACGAGTCGAGTGTGTGAATAGTGTGTTTGCGACTCGCCTACTCTTCGAGGCGAGAGTCTAAATGAGCTGTTAGACACCACACTCGCACACAATCAATTTTCTGAGAAAACGCATTTTTATAGCTTTCCGGAAAACACCGAACGAAGCGTGGTTAGTCCCAGCTACCGATACTTACCACTTTACACACTCACCTCACGCGCACACAAGCACACGTCATTTTTTTAAAAAACGAATTTTTATATCTTTTCTGAAAAACGCCGAACAAAGCTCGGTCGGTCAGCTACTGATACGTACAATGAAATATCCTCATAGTTATTTAATAGTATTGACTAAATAATAAATATTTATTTCAAAGAAAACTGATTTGAGAGTTAATATGAGTTAATATGAGGGGGTGTTAGATCTCTAATCTTTGGAGCTACTGGACCAATTTTGATTTAAATGGTTCTTTCTGTTCTATCCTTTTTTAAAAGGGCTGTGTCAGATGTTATTTTTGCTACTGTATAGATCTTAATATTTTTTATTTTTATAAATGGCTTTTTATATAAATACATTTTTTTTGCAGATTTGAGACATCGTGGAACAACAGTAATGTAACGAAGTTTCAAACAACGTATCGCTGGTAACTATTGGGAGGTCATATCATGTCATTATTTGTAAGTCGTTAGGTGCATTTATTATTTTGGGCCTTACAAGATGCTTCTTTATGTTCAACTTGATAACTTCAATAAATCTCGCTCTCTGGTAGCGGCCCATTTTCACTAGACATAGTGTTATCTTATAATCGTATATCGTTCCTTATCTGTATTGGTGCTTAAGATCTAACAACAATATGATAAATGTTAAATATTAAATAAAAGAGCACCAATGTATTTCAAATTCAATGATTATTTTTATACACCATATTTGTTAGTATTAACTATGAAATGAACCAAGCGCCAAGCGCTAAGCTGTGTATCATTAAATTTGAAATACATTGTTCCATTTTTTTCGCTCAATAATGTAGTTAATTGTGACTTTTTGATGTCACCCGTTGTTAGAACTTAGGCGCTGATGTGGCTTTAGATATTTAATCGAATTGTCGTAATATAAACATCGTGATTCGGAAATATTTTTGATCATATGAGTGTTGTACAGGACGCCTGCGACCCTCGCGCTGCACCTAGCGCATACTCGTGTAATGCCTCGCCATCTTTCCATATTCAAAGTTAAAGTCGAAGCATTTTCCTATTCGGTATTATAGATACAGACAGTGGCTGTGGTATCTTTACTTATGAGATGCGAAAGAGTTGTATGAAAGTAGACGTATGTTATTATAGGCATGCACATATGCAAGGAATTGTGAATTTTATAAATTATTATTGTTTTGTAAGATATTTTGAAAGGTATAGTGAATGGTGATGTATGAGTGAGAGACGACCGTGCGATCGAGTATATTTTGTAAACTTAGACATGTATCAGCCCTCACGAAGGATTGGTATTAATGTATAAGGTTCCATCGAGTAGCGAGCGAGACCGGGGGACGCCATATTGGTGCTTTGTTTTTTGTTCATCCTAATTCATAACTATTCTGATATTGTACTATTAATTTATTAAACTACACATTATATTTAATTCTTTAACTTACATTTTGTTTAATATGCTAGTATTTTCTTTATACGATAGTTGAGTATTAAATTCGGTTTCAAGTATTTTTTATATAGTTAGTTTTTGTGATGAATAAAGAAACAAATTGCCTTTCGGTCTCGGGCTCACGTTTGTACATATGTAATTAACAGCTCTTTTCTTTTACATCGTCCTTTTTTTTACTGGCGAAATATTGGCCAAACTACTAAAGCACTGACAATATTAAATTTTTGTAAAAATAATAATTTATTGTCTTCCTCTGTCGTAACGTTATCTTGTAAAAAAGAATTATGTCCGAATCTCAAATTATAATAATGTTATTTCTCTAAGTCGTTTAACCTTAGTATACTTTGTTATTCAAACGAGTGTTTAATTTGGACCGTTTTACTCGTCCACTGTTTTTTACATTTTACACGTCAGTGCCTTGGAGCATTCGAAGTTTTGATCGGATTTGTAACTCCTTATCGCGTATATCGCGTCGATGTCAGACATTCGCGCGATTTCATTCTACGAATACTGAACGGCGAACTTATTTTCAATAACAGTAGTTTAGCATTTACGGATTGTAAGAGCTTAATGAGAGCAGAATGTAAAACAAATTGTTTTAATTTAATTCGTAATTTGAGTGGCTGCTAGTCTGTGAGCATCACTGACAGGGATGATGTTTGCGCGAATTATGCAAGATTTTTAAAAGATGAATGTTTGCCGTTGGACTCGTGTACGATGTATAATACGTGTCGTATGTCTTCCACGAGCCCAATGGCTTTACACAATGCGTACACGTGTTCTCGTTATGCGTACCGATCGATAATTTTCATTAGTCTGTTATAATGTGTACTTATATTAAGGATGATAGGAGAATATGTATGAGGACTAGTGCCATGCCATGAAAGGTTCTGAATTAGAATCATAGGCATTGAGTCGATGAATACCACCCACTTTTCCTGCGCGAAACAATTTTTTATTTTAAAAGAAATTATTTTGTTACGTCTTTTTGTTCTTTTGTTTTGCCCATGAATACTATCCTGTAAACCGTTCTACGATATTAAAAGCAATTTTAAATTAAACATGACTTTTATTGATAACAAACCCATTATTACCACCCAAATACTGTAAATTAGACATTAGAGAGCTAGGTTTAATGATAATAATTGGTTAGTGAACCATATTGAACTTACTGATAAAAATACTGGTTGGATAAAATTTGAATTCAAATTAGGATGATAGTGTTAACAAGTCGACTAGCACATAAAACAAGCAATTTGCTGTTGTTTAGGGAAAGGGAAAGTAAATGCTGAGTATGTAACGTTTAAGTCTCTGTTCTGCAGAACAAAGCAGAAAGTTATTGTTAGGTAATCTAATTTTGTTTTTCTATGGTCTCAAAGAAGAGTTACATGTTTGACTTGTATATTGTGTGATCATATGTTTCCTCCTTGTTAACTGCTAAACGACTTGAAGTTTGAACTATTTCAATAATTATTATTATTCATACGTCGTCATAGTTTTGATAACGCGAGTATTATTGGTCAAGAGTAGAGAGTATGAAATATAATATTTAACTTAATGTATAATAATAATTTAGCATAACGAAAACCAACGTAGTTAAATAGTAGTTGCAAATTGCAATCGAAGAGTTACTTCTTTTAAATAAGTTAAAATCAAATACGAATAAAATCATTATTTTTAATTAACGATTTCTTTCGTAATATACGTACCTATTCTGTCTTAATTTTAAATATATTTTATATGTGATATTGAATGATTTATACAAGAAAGAAATCATTATATTAATGAAAGTAAAATAAAACAATATTTTATAGTAATAATATTGTTTTTAAATGATGCTGTGATCTGTACAGATATGACGCATGACTCATGAGAGCCGACAGCAGTTTTTTTGTTCACTTGAGTTTGACACTTTGACTTTAGAGTTTCAGTTAGCTTCTTTTCACTTTGTCTGTCATTCAGTTAACCACGTTCCGTCCCGGTCGTGGTGTTTTCAAAGAAACTACGAAAGATATTGTAGTAACTGCTATAATAACATTTAATTTTCCAAAAGTATCGGTAACTTCGCCTTAAAATAAATATATTTAGTGCATTTTCTGTAATAGAATTTTCAAAATCTTAACAATGAAGCCACCATACAAAATTGGTAAGTATTATTTAGGTGATTTAAAATTTTACATTAATAACTAATAATTAAAAAAAGTAATGTAATTTTTTTATCCGACTTAGTTTTACCTATAAAATTTCTCAGAATTTTTAGGTTATGTTTCTAACGATATACCTAGCGTGTTTATATGGATAGCTGCCAAAAAATTAAATGTTCTATGTTAATTATCAGGTTTGATAAAATTAACCCTTCCCCCTATGTTAAAATAGGACTGTTTTGATTTCAACTTTATCATATATTTGTTTACAAATAATTAATAGATAAAATACTATTGATAATCTTAATCATATCTAATAATCATATTTCATGAAATACTTTTTAAAGCAAACTATATCATAAGTTCTGACTTTATCCATGTTTTTATGATTATAAATTATAATTTAAATAAATATAAATTCCAGCGGATGAGAAGTTGGCTGAGCTGGGACGCAAAGAAATAATGCTAGCTGAAAAAGAAATGCCTGGATTAATGGCTTGCCGCAGAAAGTATGCTGCTGCAAAAATTCTTAAAGGAGCAAGAATTGCAGGAAGCCTACACATGACAGTTCAAACTGCTGTGCTTATTGAGACACTCATTGAATTGGGAGCTGAAGTAAGTACAAATAATATTGTGCAATAGTTACTTATTAGTTAACTATAATGCTTGAATTAAAAAATCTTACATTAATTATAGGTATTATATAATGTTATATTAAGTCTTTAATTATTCTGTGAATAATACAACAAGCAAACAAAAAGTGTTTAAATATGGAATATTAAACTTACACAAAGTTTCCTTCTTAACCACTCAATAGATAAAACTGATAAGATAAAAACATGTCACATAATCAATATTTATTTAAAACTTTTACATTTCTTATCTAGAACACATCTGTACTCTTTGATCTCTGGGTCATGTGATGCAATAAAAATAATATATGTTGATTTATTTCTGTTATTGTAATAGCGATAAAAATATTTGTTCAAACAGATCATATTTTATCTTTGTTACTTTATCAATATTTAAACAGAATAGTTATTTGACAATTTAAATAACATAACTGGTTAAATAGCATAATATAATTACTTTATTTTCATATCATTCTTTAATTTGCATAATTGTTAAAAAAATCTTTTATAGCCAGAGAATTAGATGTGAACTTATAATTATTTTTATTGATTTAAGGTTCAATGGTCAAGCAGCAATGTTTTCAGCACACAAGATGAAGCTGCAGCTGCTTTAGTGGCTGTTGGAATACCTATCTATGCTTGGAAGGGTGAGACGGAGGAGGAATACATGTGGTGTATTGAACAAACACTTATTTTCCCTGATGGAAAGGTAATTTAATATAATTTATAGTAAATTGTATATATGTAGGTATGGTGTATATTTAAAATATTAATTCAAAATTAATATTGTAATTTAAATAAATACCAACATATTTGGTTAACAATTTCCTAACTTTACAATATTTTTTTTTCTCTTTTCAGCCATTAAACATGATTTTGGATGATGGAGGTGACTTAACCAATTTGGTACATACTAAACACCCTGAACTATTAGAAGGTGTAAGAGGTATTTCAGAAGAAACAACAACTGGTGTTCATAACTTATACAAAATGTTCCGTGAAGGTCTTTTAAAGGTACCAGCTATCAATGTTAACGATTCTGTTACAAAGAGCAAGTTTGATAATTTGTATGGATGCAGAGAATCTCTTCTAGATGGAATTAAAAGAGCAACTGATATTATGATTGCTGGAAAAGTTTGTGTGGTGGCTGGTTACGGAGATGTGGGTAAAGGATGTGCTCAAGCTTTCAAAGGTTTTGGAGGAAGAGTTATTGTAACTGAAATAGACCCTATCAATGCACTCCAAGCTGCTATGGAAGGCTTCCAGGTGACCACCATGGATGAGGCTGCAGAGATTGGACAAATATTTGTGACCACTACTGGCAATATTGATATAATTTGCAAAGAGCATTTTATAAAGATGAAAGATGATGCAATCGTTTGTAACATTGGCCACTTCGACTGTGAGGTAGATGTAGCTTGGTTAGACAAAAATGCCAAGAAAGTAAATATCAAAACTCATGTTGATAGGTATGAGCTTGAAAATGGCAACCATATTATTGTACTTGCCTCAGGAAGGCTTGTCAACTTAGGCTGTGCTACAGGGCACTCGTCGTTTGTCATGTCAAATTCTTTCACCAACCAAGTCTTAGCCCAAATTGAACTATGGACTAAACACAACACTTACCCTATTGGAGTACACACATTACCTAAGAAACTAGATGAAGAGGTAGCTGCATTACATTTGGACCATTTGGGTGTTAAACTTACGAAGCTCTCTGCCAAACAAGCCAAATATATTGGTGTTCCAGTTGAAGGTCCTTATAAGCCTGACCATTACAGATATTGATTTAATAAGATTTTTTCAATGCCAGACTGAAAACTATTTACATGGTTTAAAACTATGTAAATGATTGTTTCTAGTACCAGTTGTGATGAAATGACAGACTTAATAAAACATCCAAATACACTAGTGAATTTTATTTATTTTAAATAATCTACATATTCAGCATATTCTACTATAACAAATTATGATGAGTAGAACTGCAATAATTGTTCATCTTTAGGTTTTAAAATGCATTTGTCTTTTAAGTTTACAACCCATCCAGGCTCCAATCCATGGAAAATTTGCCTAGGATCTTTTCTTTCACATAATAAGTTATAATTTGGATCACTTTCAATCTTAGGCAATGTATATCCATATTTTTGTGCCAATTTTAATCTTTCCTGTGATACCTTCTCAGGGTCAGCTAAATAGCCTCTTGTTTCAGCACTTGTGTAATACTCAATCGCGTCTGGTGGAGGTATCATACGTCTCGGTATTGCTTGACCTGATTCAAAGAATTTCTTTGGATTTTTTAAAAGAAATAAACTGTGTGGATCATAATAAGCTGTGGTTATAACACCACCATTTTTTTCTATAGCAGCTATAACTGGTTCACTAGCCCACTGTACTTCAATATTAATTTTTGTAGCAAAGATATCTGCTCCTTCATCGGTTAAATGGACACCAAAGTGTCTTTGATCAGGTAAGAAATGATAAAGGCCTGATCTCACAATGCTGGCAATATCTATAGGCTTTGTAATGTCCAATCGATTTGTGTCAATTAATTTTTGTAATTCAAATAATGATAAGGGTGGATACTGTCTCCGAAGGCTAGAAAAAAACAAATTAAAAATTATACCAAATTTCTAGAAAAAAATATTCTTTAATTATAAATATATTCTGTATAAGGAAATAAACATAATAATTAGTTACTATGTGCATAAACATACTTACTGGTGACCTTTATAGTAAGGTTCATGAGGCATTCTCAAATAAAAAGGATTATTGCCTGTTTCATACCCTAGTCTCATGTAATTTTGCCGTTGACCTGACCCTTTGTTACCAGCACCATGCTTATCACCACCATGTTGACCACGACCGCGTTTATTCTAAATTCATTTTGAATAATGATAAATATAACCAAATAAACCTAGTACATTGTTTTAATACTTTATGTAAGAGAACACTAAAAATCATTACATTTGAAATTTACTAAGGAAGACAATAATAATGAAAACTTTACTAAAACAATCTCAGTTATCAGATTTAGAATGATTATTTTATATTTTTATTCACACTTACATTTTTCTTTGACCCGGGATTGTTCCGAATGTTTGCAATTGAGACTCTAGGTAGAGATCGTATCATAGCCAGAGACTTTTCAGTTATTTGTCTAGACCCCATTTTTAGAGTACGAAATAATTGTGTTATAATAATATAATTACAATCCAATAAGCATAATTTAAATAATTAAAGGTTATCTCATATCTGTTATCCAAAAGCTGACAACTTGTTCCATAGAGTATATTGCTACATATAACTTGTTCTCTTGGTAGTCTGTTTAGTCTCCTTAATCTGTGGTAGTCTGTGAGCTGACATTTCAGTTTTCACTTTTCACATTTGTAAATTCTACAGATAATATAAATTATAGAAGAGAAATATAATGTGCAATCTATCCAATTGATTATCCATAGACAAATGCTAGAAAATAGAAATTAAGGGCTTATTACACCTTCCTAAATTTAGTCGTCCTAATTAGGATTTAGGAAAGGAAAGCAAATTGATGTTTCTGATCACACTATCCTAAATTTAGTAACCATAGACGAATGTACAGATTAAGTATCAGTTTCTACGAGTGCAACCATAGAGTATATTACTATATTATATAACGTTTTCATTAACTATAATAATAATTTTTATCGTTTTTATTCCAAAGATATGTTTTTATCGTTTTTATTCCAAAGATATGGCATATCTTTATATAATTGAATAATATTAATTAGGATCTCTCTTTCCTTTGCCATTATACTCGTTGCACTTTAACAAAATAACATTTATTTTTTAAAAAATTTTAATAACATGTGCACACGCACTACGCAGTCGTCACGTTTATTATAACAATAATAAATGTACTCTCTTTGGTCAGTCCAGAACAAAAATCATAGAAATAATTAACCAAAAATACTTGCAGTCCACAGATTATTTAAGGTCGACTGAACGAATTAGGCGACTAAATGTTATTACACCTTCCTAAATACTTTCCTAATTAGGAATTGAATTCAGCAACCATACTTCTTCCTATTTAGGTTTTTAGGATCCTATCTTGCTAAATGCGATTACACTTTCCTGAATTTAGTAACTAAATCATTTAGGAGACTAAATTTAGGAAGGTGTAATAAGGCCTTTAGAAATAATTATTATATTATCTCCGTAGACAAGTAAAATAAATAATATAGAACTATTTTCTTAGATTTAAATAAAATGATAGTTCCGGCAAATGGCAAATTAAGGCGTACACTCATTACGCGATTATGTTTATTAGTATAGTTATTAGTAAAATGAACAAGAACACAAGTAGGTACAAAATATTATATCTGCATGAATATCTGCACGAGCTGAATAAAAAATATTATTTATTTAAACAAAAAAACTATATTAATATTTGAATTCATAAATAATAAAGAGATAATTAACAAAATAAATTAAGAATTTGAATATAATATCTTGTTATGCGATAAAAGTTAAAACGTGTATATAATATACACGTACATACACAAAGTGATAAAGAGTGGGCGCAGAAGGGGAATGTAGCTCGATAACATCAGGCTTTCGTTTATTGTTAGTGTGTAACTCCATATCTAGTAGATAGGTATTGCACTTCAAAAAATAGGCATTTTGATTTTATTTGACATCAATTATTTGATTTCAATACGAATATCAAGCAGCCACACAAGCACGTTGACAACAGCCAGTCCAGTGGTATTATAGAGGTCAGTGGATTGAGCGCTTACAACATATCTATTGTTAGAATATCATTGGATGGCTTCTAAAAAATTAGTTGATCGGACAAACGACCATAGACGAATATCGATGAATGAAATCACTGACCTCTACTGGACTGGCTGTTGTCAACGTCCTTGTGTGGCTGCTTGATATTCGCCATTTTGGCGCTGTCCGCCGCTGTCGGACGTAGCGAGAGTTCGTGGTACTAAAACTAATGATGTCGATATAAAGATTTTTATTTTTATTAATCAATAACCGTATCGTCATAATTACAACTTATGTTATATTAACAACGAAAATGCAAAATTACTTTACAGTAAACAAACACTTCTCGCTGTCTTTTGCAATATACGTCAAAATTAGTTCTCGGGACTCTCGCTAGTGGCGCTTCAAATGGACACAAAAAAATTGCTGTCAAACGCTTGTAGTTAGAACAGCCAGTCCAGTGGTATTCAGAGACATGTTACTTCAACTAGACTGTGCACCAAAAAAAATTGATTTGCTAAAATGACATTTATTCTTTTACTGTTACGGTAGGTATTTCCCTTTAAGCGGTAGCTAGCTAAAAGCGGTCCGAGCGAGAGGGTTCCCGCTGGTAGTGTGTCCTTGTCTAACGACTTGCCAGCTCACATAATCATTTCGTTTGATAGAAATGGTAGAAAATTAAATACTTTTCTTTTTGATGATTTACCAATACGAACGGTTGTTAAACTTAGAAACATATTTAAACGTATTTCTACAGTTTCAATAATTAATAAATCAATTCGTTGTTTTTAAAAAATAATTCAATACTGAGTAAAGGTAGTACTTAGATGTTTGGGACTGGTAATAAATACTAAATGTAAGATGGTGGTTTGCTTATTTGGTTGTTTGGTTGAGTTTCGAGTTTCGGTTTGCGATTTTGTCAATTTTAATACTAAAATTGTTTGTTTTTCCATGAAAAATGGTGAATTCTTGTTGTGTGACAGGGTGTAATAATGAGTCTTATCCCGGTAGTTGCTTTTCTTTCCACGGATAAGTAAAAACAACAATCTTAATCTTTAGGGTAACCATGAATTTGAATTGGAAATGTATATACATCAATGACAAGAGTATACAAAAGGGGCAATATCCGAAACTAAATTTTTTTATAAAACACTTAAATTGTTTTGTAGAAGTTATCTAGTCATTCTACATTGCACCGATGATGTTTATCATTAATTATATTTCTTGTATCTTAGATTTCCGAAGAATGAAAATCAGAAATTGAAGTGGGTAAATGTAGTCCCTGGAAAAATCTCGAAGTCGTCTGTTGTTCGCAGTGCGCATTTCAAATGTGACGACTTTATTCCTGGATATATTAGGAAAATGTTGAAAGCTGATGCTGTTCTGTCAATATTTCCTAAGCTATGCTTATGCTAAGCTATTACTTAAAAGCTATGGGAAGTCGTTCACCCTCAAGCACATGGGAGATAAGGCTACATTACGACAAAAATTGCATAAAACTGTATTGTTCAGCAATGTATAGAAACAAATAATAAAAAAATATTACAATTTCAGTTTTTTTTCTGTCCAGCCGTCGTATTCCTAGTAAGTGATGTAGATTCCATAAAATATACGACGATACACGATGTTTTGGTGTTTTTTTACTTTTAAATAAATTATGTACATACATACCTATAGGTAGCGTACGTAGCATCAGTATAAATTATCAGAAGACTTACACAATCGTTTGTATAGTTAGTCCCATTTTTTGTTTGGTCATGGTCATCTTATTAGAAAGGGACACACTACCACGGGGTGCCCTCTCGCTCGGACCGGTTTTTGTGCCACAGTGCACAGTCTAGTTGAAATAACATGTCTCTGGTGGTATTATAGAGGTCAGTGAATGAAATATTGAAATTTGAATGAATAAAACTGTGTGATGACTGATGAGTGATGACTGATGTGTCGACTCGACTATCGAGTGTCAAGTGTGACATTTAGAATTTTCTGTTTGACAATTCAATATTTATATTTCATAATTCATTATTGATTATTCATATAAAATAAAATGGGATCTCCATTTTGATTTTATTAGAAATTAGAATTCTTTCGACGCGACATTGGCGAAAGTTTAGTCTGTGTCATAGAGTATATTGCTATGGTCTGTGTCACCGCATGGCGACGAGTGGTACGCTGCTACAAAATTTAAAAAAATGCCATCCTGTGTATTTAGGAAATGCACCAATTATGATACCAAAGTTAATAAAACACAAGGGATCTCATACCACATGTAAGAACGCAGAATACTTCGATTTATTAATATATTTCAATTATTTGCCTAATATTCTGATATGTCATCGGTCGCTAGACTAATGTTTGTTTACATTGACGCGCAATTGACAACATTAGCTGTCTCTTCTTTTTTTCTTATTGATTTTATCGACTATCCCCTTTCTATCATTTTGACATGTACCTTGAATGAAAAGTGTGTATGTGTGCAGCGCGGAACACTTTTTTCGGTTGTTTAGTGAGCGTATAACATATCTATAGTTAAAATATCATTGGTGAGCGTATAACATATCAGTAGTTAAAATATCATTGGTTTTCTAAATCTAAATCAGCATTTATTATCTTTGTAAAACATATGTTTGTAATAAAATGTTAAATTAATAAATAGAGTGTTTGTTTTCATCATAATTTATTTATTTGTTTGTATAGTACACTTACAAAATACTCACATAAATAAATTTTTCAAATTAATTTTATATAGTATTAACAATGATATTAGAATATCATTGAGTCAATGATATTCTAACCATAGATATGTTGTGAGCGCGCAATCGTGAAGACTCGAAAACGTCCTAATTGGGACGTATTGCCTTTAGTCTGTGTCACGCATGGCAACGAGTGGTGCGCTGCTACAAAATTAAAAAAAATGCCATCCTGTGTATTTAGGAAATGCACCAATTATGATACCAAAGTTAATAAAACACAAGGGATCTCATACCACATGTAAGAACGCAGTATACTTCGATTAATTAATATACCTATTTCAATTATTTGCCTAATATTCTGATATGTCATCGGTCGCTAGACTAATGTTTGTTTACATTGACGCGCAATTGACAACACTAGCTGTCTCTTTTTTTCTTATTGATTTTATCGACTATCCCCTTTCTATCATTTTGACTTGTAGTGAAATGTACATTGAATGAGAAAAGTGTGTATGCGTGCTGCGCGGAACACTTTTTTCGGTTGTTTAGTGAGCGTATAACATATCTGTCTATTAGAATATCATTGCATTGAGTATTAAAAATATACCTTCTATGCTTGTCAATTATTACAAGTATACAGAGACTTTTCTTTTATTAGAAAATCCACCCTTTTGACATTTTCGTTGGATAATTTTTATAGCCATCATAACTTCTAAACGAAAAGTTCGATCCGAATAATTTAAAGTGGAATTTAACTCGGATAGTATTTTATTATATGTATAAATGTATCAAATAACAATTAAATACACTACGCTTATAATACTATAGTCTATAAGCTTCTATGAGTTTACCTTTTTTTCTTGTATTTTTGATGGAATAAGGATAAAAATGAACGCTTGGTCTTAAAAATATGTTTATTATCAGTTACATATATAATTCTTCAGTTAATGTTGCTATGAGAAATATTATGTTTCGTAAATTCGTTTATTCAGAATAAGTTGTTATAGCCCTGTCGGTAAGGTCATGAATTATATTGTGTGAACTTGTAGTAAGAGTTCAAATCCCATGCGCTTTAAACTTTTTTCATTTAATTAGTTTAGTGTACATTTTTACCCTGTCGCAAAAATCTTTCTTAGCGGACGACTACTCACTATTAAATATCTCCCTGCCAAATTTAAAGTTTGTAACACAAAAAATGAAGGACTTTCATAAAAACTTGCGAGAGCCCTTACTCTTAGACCACCTTAATCCGGACCTGTAGCATTTAAAGTATCCTATGTTACTTCTAATACCTCCAAGAATATGTGTACAAAGTTTCATGATGATCGGTTAAGTAGTTTTCGCATGAAAGCGTAACAAACACTCTTATATTTTAATTCTCCGGTGATCACCGGTAAATTACCGGGGATTGGCCCAATCACCGGTGAATTCAATCGGTTGTCAAAATTCTGCTTCCGTGCAAACAAACCTCTGGTTGGTACTCACTGTTCCTGCACTGTTGTGTGCGGATAGATACGTGCGGATAGAGATAAAGGAGCATTTTGATCGTTGTGGCCTGTGGCCGTAGTGATGGGTAACTAGCCAAAATCTCAATAACTTAGCTAGCCGGTTATTTGTGGTTAAATAACTAGCTATATAACCAGCTATTCAGCTATTTGGCTATTTGGGTAACTCACTAACCGACTGATAGTACGTTAGCTCCGCAGCCGCGACAACGTTCGAATCCCGCTACGGAACATATTATTATCGTTTTTTATTTTTTTATTTTATTTTATTTTATACTTCCTTGAAAAGAAATGAATTTCTATTATACGTATTATTAAATTATTTTATTAAAAACTGTCAGTCTAAAATCAATCTATCTTTAATCTACAGCGCCATCTATATTATATATGGGTAACGTCAGACCTAAACAACACACACCAGTACAAGTAAACTAAAAGTTTAACCATAGATGTCGCGCTACTTCATTTTTTTATTTCTAATGACGCAAAAAATAATTATTCCACCCTCAAATATTCTACTGACCCTTTTTTTTATTACAATATTGCTATTAATTTTTAATATAATACTAAAAAATATATAAATAAATTATATAAATAAAATTTTAGAATCTGTGTATAATACTAGAGGGCGTTGTTCGTAAAAAAACAAATACTTTGTGTCAATGTTTTTTTATTCGTTTGCCTATTAAGGCAATAAATAAAAATAAATATATTTATATATTTATTATTATATTAAATTAATGGTAATGTCATAATAAAAAAAAGGGTCAGCAGAATATTTGAGGGTGGAAAATTCTTGTTCATATATCGCAATGAAATTAAAACAAATCAATAATAATAATTAAATAAGGCTGATTTCAATCATGTTTCTATAGAATATCTTAGACGAAAAGAATGTAATATTATTATATATTTGTCAGAAAATAGCAATGCCCAAAAGAAATCCAAAAATAGAAAGTATGAAGGCATAAAAAAATAATGATAATACATATAAATAAAGAAAACACAAAAATCAAAACAATAAATTAAAAACAAATCAAAAATAATAATAATATTAAATAACTATACAATACATATTATATGACATAAAAATGTACAGCCAAAATACAAGAAGCTAATGCTCAAAAGGTAACATAAATGAGATGTCAAATGACTTATGAGTAAATTTAAAAAAATATTTATTAAAAAACCACAGGTGACCTACCAAAAATGATAAGAGACCTATACAGACCGAACGTAGACCTATCGATTCAGGCCATTTTGATTTCAAAAATCCTTCGATGGGGTGCTAAAATTGTGCAGCTCACTTTTTGACTAGTATATAATAGTAATCTGTGAACTGTGCTCCATTTCGAATATCATCACAGAGTACATACTACATTGGTATTTGGTACACAAAAAAATAATTAATAATTGGGAATTTAATTGTTTTTATAATCACCAATCACCAATAGTCGTCGAACAAACGATGATTGATCAAAATTAATTAATCTGAGCGATAAAAATAAAGATATCTAGTAAGGGTGCCCAACTTAAGGATGAACATTTGTTTAATTAATTATAAATAAATAAAAGACGAACTAACAATTTTTACATTCGAACATTGACGAACAAACGACGAACAGACAATTAAAAATAAAAAAAAACCGAAAATCAAAACAAGTTGGGTCAACGTCAGTGAGCCCTACTCGCTAGGCTAAATAGCTATTAGCTACGTCCGTCGCGTTGGCTATAGAGACGCTACGGCTACCTACCGGCTACTCGCTAGCTATAGCTACTACTTACTAGCTAGGCGCTAGAGTCTAGACTAGTATAGTATTATGTTATCTATGCTACTAGCTAGTCAGCTACGCACGGCTGCATAACGTAGTGCTTATAATTTATATGTAATCTGTGGCAGCTGTCCGCTATAGCTATTTGTATTTATCAGTATATTATCTATACTCTTTGGCTATTTAGCTAAATAGCTAGTTATCGTATTGACGAATATCATAGCCGTGGCTATTTTGAGAATAGCCGCTATTTAGCTAGTTAGTTAACTAGCTACCCATCTCTAGGCGAAGTCAACTGTGCCCAACTGGCATTCCTGGAAGCCATTAAAGGAAATAATTGAATTGAATTAGAATTCTAAAACAAAAATTAACAAAAATAATAGTTTACAACAAAAAGTTAAATAACTCACAATGGAACATGTTTATAATAATCCTATAAGGCAGCGAATTAATAAGATTTTTGATAGCCATATCATAACTGATAACAGTGAAGCCCTGTATACTATTTCTGGTTTGTGCTCTTCAAATTCTTCTTATACGAGAAGAATACTGGTGAATGAAATTGAAAAACGAGATCTCTCAGTTAACAAACATATTTTATCAGAATATGGTAAAGTAAAAGATAAATTGCAAACAGTAATAGATTCACTTAGCTCTTTGGATATTGCTGTTAATGATATGTCAAATAGATTACATGAATCCAAAACTAAAACTCATCACATTATAGCCCAGACAACTAAATTGAAAGAAGAAAGAAAGAAAACAAAAAAGAAGTTGACATGGGTAAATGCTTTTGTAAAAAATTTTTACATACCTCCAGAACAAAACAAAAACCTCTTAAATGTATCTCCACTTACTCAAGACTTCTTTGATTCTTTGGCAAATGTTGAAAAATTAAGTGATAATTGTAGAACACTCATAAAATGCTGGTATCAAACTCCAGCCTTTGATATTATGGAAACGATAGGGTTGCAACAAGAAGCTGCAATTGAAAAATTGTATCATTGGACTATTGGTGCATGTTTAATTGTAGATTCACCAAATAATGCCTTGGTGCCAAAAGCTTTAGCAAAATTTGAAAACAGACAAGTATTATTTAGTAACATTCTTGATGAATATTGTAATGCAAGGAAAGCCATGGTTGTACAAAAATTTATAGATGTTTTAACCAAAGGCGGAGATAATGGTTCAAAGCCCATTGAATTTTATGCTACAGATGCCAAAAGGTATATAGGTGATATATTAGCATGGGTTTACCAAATAATTCCAATTGAAAAAGAAAATCTGTCTTCTCTTCTCAAATACTGTATTTTGCCTGATAAAGAACTTAAAATTACAGAGGCTCTTACAAGTATAATGGAGGCTTTATGCCCTTTACTAAAAGTTAGAGCTGAACTTATATTAAAACCTGATAAAGATCCACTAGTCTTGTGGTCTATTACAAATCTTATAATTTATTATAAAGACATTATTCAAAATGTTATAATAAAAGGTCATATGATTGATACTTTTGAAGAACTTTCTAAAAAAAGTGAGCTAACATTTCTTATGACTTTGGATAGTAAAGTGCAAAAAGAGTTGAGCCATGGAGTTAAAGCACCTCCATCTGACTTAAATCCATCATTTGTAGTTACAGATTTTGTTAGCTTTTTACGAGATTTGATGAATACTTCAAATGACATCAACAATATAGATAAAAAGATTTTAATAATGCATATATTAGATCCTCTTCTGCATGCAATTAATGAAACCGCATGCCATTTGAGCTCTACAGATATGTCGGTTTACATGTTAAATTGTATTTATCACATACAATGTACACTTTCATTGTACACTATTTTGGATGAATATAACGAAAGGCTCCAAGCACAATCAGAAGCCCAAATTGATACTTTGACATCTGAACAAGCCAGTTTCCTAGTTGCAAATTTGAATATGGGTCCTATTTATACAATTTTACAAGAAAAGGTTGACGGGCCTCTATCAGCAATTCCTGGAATGGACACAAATTCATTAAAGACATTTCTAAATAAGTTTGATTTGTTTTTAGTCACACCTGATGTATATATGTTATCCCAGTTAAATCTACTTATAAGTCAAACTCATAAATCACATGTAAAGAAAAGAGCCTTTGAAGTGATAATGGCTATATATGAGCAATTATATCAAGCAATACATGATCCAAAAAATGGATATATAGAACCACAATCAATAGTACGAAGAACACCTAATGAAGTAAAGAAGTTACTTGTGTAATTAATAATTGTGATAAATCATATAAATGAATGTACTAATAACAATAATTTTTACTAAATAATATACCTATTTCAAATAAATAAATTGGACGTAGTTAAGCAGAAAGGACTCAACCCACAAAAAGTAACTTTTGAGTTATCGGCGTTTTAAGTTTGGATGAGAATTGCTGCCATGATGTTAGATTTGGAATATTTTGAAATATTGTAACGTATGGGTAAATATATTTTTATTTTAATGAGTAAATTTGAATTGTAAATAATGATGTAGTTTTTTTTATTTTTGGAAAAAATGTGGGTTGAGTCGTTTTTGCTAAATTGAGTTTAATATGAGTAAGCGTTTATTTTAATTTCTCAAAAAGGACCTAAGTTACAAGACTTGTTAAAGAACTAATATTTAAAAACAAATTGATTGATTAATTTGTAAAGAGAATATTTATAAAAAAAGAACAAAGTTCCTAATAGATAGTTTCCATTCGTCTCCGTGATTCTCATCACTCAGCTCCTTTGTTAAATGTCAGTACCACCCACTAAAAAGTAACAAAACCTCCCGTCTTCATGGGGCGTCGCAGGATCTTTACTGCATTCAACCACGTCGTCCCGACAAAGGTTTTAGCTAAGGGGTTACCCCACAGTATTGCTGAGACACTCTGATATCAGAGAAGTAACTAAGAGTAGAGAAGTAAAGTAAGTAAGTGAAATATTTATAACATTTTTTTAAGGTTTCTAACGAAACAGGCTTCTTTGTCTTTGCCGTGCATACTTTTGTTTTCGTCCAGATAATTCGTAAATTTCTTCTACAACTATCCCACTTTTACGTAACTGCCAGTCCCAACCAGCCACGAAGCTAGCAGACGCACTTAGAGGTGGCCCACTTAGATGGTTGGTGTGTCGTGCAGGTTAATTCAGGTACTATGCGGACTATGGAGCAACCCCTTGGTTGTGATCTGATTAAGCAAACCTGCCGTCGGGGTCTTCGGTTGAATGCGTAAGCGATCCTGCGACGCTCTATTAAGACGGAGGGATATTTAAATAATAAATATGTTGGGACATAGCTAGCTTACTGCTAGCATCAACTCGATAGCATCAGACTCAATCAGCGCAGAGTATTATGATAATACTCAGATAGTAAGAGAAATACTTATATCCTGTCGCATAAGTCGGAAAAACTTCATGACAAAAATATGTTCCTACACTTCACATCACAAACACCACACATCAATATAGAACACCATTATACATAAGAGTATAGCATTAGTAAAAAATAGTACTGAAAAAATAAAATAAAAAATAACCATATGCGAAAACGCGTTCTGAAATCCCAACGTTAAATGAAAAAAAAGGAGACTGTCAGTTACCATTGTTCCCTATTGTATAATGACACTTGCATTTAGGTAAAGGTTTTAATAATTATTAAAAAACTCTACATCTCCTTCTAGTATTCTCTTTAAGCCACTCAGTTGTCTACCTTAATAGGTGTTTAAGGTTTTATAACTATTGCTTTACTTTAAAGCTCCGAGTAGGTAGCATTTGTATTTGCAATGATTTTTTTTCAGAACATATTTGAAAATATTATGTGAATATTGAATATTAATATTTCCTTACAAATTACCACTTAAATTTCTTTATCTATACGTTCTTGGTTCTTCATTGTTTTTAACGAAACGTATTAATATACGAGTTATAGAAGATATATAGCGTGAAAAATTTCAGCTGAATGCAAAAATTGACTTATTTCTTCCTTAATCAATTTATCAGAAATGATTCACATAGTTTGGGTCGTTATAATAAAACAATAAGAGTATCGATCGAACGATCTACATAGCTTGGGTCATTTTAGCTAAATACAAAATGGGCTTGCTTCATTGTAAATCAATTTATCAGAAATGACCCACACAGTTTGAGTCCTTTTAGTTGAATAAAATATGTACAAGTTTCTAAGTAAGGTAATATAACAGAAACGACTCAAGTGCTTTGGCACATATCTGTTCTTTAAAATTGGATTTATTAAAAATGACCCAAACAGTCTGGGTCATTACAGAGATTTATGGAGAGATACCTTTCTTATATGTGGGTTGGTTCCTATCATTAAAAAAACTATCTTATTGTTATAGAATCACGGATCTTTTTTGTTGAGTGATAGATCCAACTGTTAGGACCTGTTTGGCATAAATAACTCATTTTTGACCAAAGTGTGGGTTGAGTCCTTTCTGCTTAACTACGTCCAATTGTTCACAGAAGGTTATTTCAAAAACACTTTGAAATGTTTTTTTATTTTTTATTTTATTATAACCAGCTCGTAGTAACGTCTACTCTGTATTTCTCTTTTCTGTATTGTATTTCAGTTATGCAGTTTATATTCTTTAAATATAAATAAAATTGAAGTGTTCGTTTTTAATTTCAAATTGACAGCTTTTCACTAAATACATATGAAAGTACTTACCTATATGAAGTACTAACATCAAAAAATCAACTTTTAAAATTTTTGTCTGTCTGTCTGTTCTGGCTAATCACTAAAACGGCTGAACCGATTATGACGAGACTATCACTCGCAGACAGCTAATGTAATAAGGAGAAACATAAGCTATTTTTATTTTAGAAATTTCTACAAGCGACACCGTAGCTCCCATAGAGTATATTGCTACATATATAAAGTAGCTCCGCTCGCGATAAATCTAGGGACGAACCGTGCGAAGGGAGATTATGAAATAAAATTTAAGTTTGATTCTGCTCAATATATAAAAGTGTAGATTTTACTATTATGCGTAGCTGCTGAGTGCTGCAAACCATTTTTAAGTATAGGAATTAGGAAATGCATTTACAATTTGCATACAGGAATCACCGACTTATACTCGCCTTAACCTGACGAACCATTAGTTATAAGTTTTTGTCTGTGTTTCATGCAAGAAGTAATGAGTAAAATGTTTGAAGTGAACCCAAGGCTAAAAGTTACCGATTCTAGAGAAGCGAGTGCAAGTCACTAGATGACCTGTCACCTGTATAAGGTCGCGCGATGGTTTAAGATCGCTCGAGGAAAGTAGTGGGGGCAATCGGCGCATGTGTACAATCACGCACAGAAAATCTTTGTGTGTATTAATTATTTTTTATTTCTTATTAGCGAACATGCATGTGATTTAAATTTGGTTCATTTTTTCCTAATAATTTTCGAATAAGTATTATATCTACACTATTATTTTCTCATTTAGTTAATTTTTAATTGCATAAATTTATAGGTAAACACTGCTAAAGTCTATGCTTTGATTCAATTTTTTTATGGAACTGAAACATTTTCAACGTTAATTATAATAAATTTAGTTAAAAATGTATAAAAAATTCCAAGAAACATTTGTTCCTATTATTGATTTTTTTATTTCTTTTAAATCACATATAAATTCATGTGACTCAGTTTTAATAAATTTATTAACTTCGTACACCATTTTTCTTGCCTGCCGAGTTAAAATCTTGGTTTTCGGCATCTTAATAATTAAAAAAAAATTATATATATTATATATAATTACGTAATGTAAAAACTAAAAAGTTTGCTAAGGTAGTTGCGCGCGCGACTGTACTAAAGGGTAAGCGGGACGTTCGTGCGGTGCAGGGGAGCGCCGGGAACTGATCGGGCCAATAGCGCACGCCTCACCCGCGCGTCCCGCAAAATATACCCAAAAGTTAACTTCTGCGCATTCAAGGTCAGCGCTCTTAATTCGTTGCGCGACTTTATACAATGTCAAAGGGTTTGGGTCCCGGGAAGTCCCGTGTCTCGAAGTCCCGGGAATTTTCGTAATTTTGGCTGTCTCGAGTCCCGGGACTTTTGGATCGAGACTCGAGACGAGACAAGATTGTCGAAATTGTTATGTAGACATTTTTATATATTTCAAATATTATATTTCAAATAATTGAAGGGACCTAGCGCCACCTGTATGATTTTTAGCTAACATCTTTTTATAATTATCAGATTTAACTGCTTAAAAGTGAATCTGTGTGTGATTAAGAGAAATAAACAAACCGACCGGTTTTCACCGACTTCCGAAAAGAGGAGGTTATCAATTCGTCTGTATTTTTTTTTATGTTTGTTACCTCAGAACTTTAGACTGGGTGAACGGATTTTGATGATTTCTTTTTTATCTGAAAGGTGGTGCTTCCCGTGTGGTCCCATTTTAATTTAGTTCAGTTCTGACAATGGCATCAATGAGAAATCCATAAAAGTCTTAAATTTGCATTAATTATGTGCGTGACAAATGGAAGAATAACTCAATTTCACGCCAACCGATTTCGATTATTCATTTTTATTGGGAAGGATGTACTTCAAGGGTAGTTTTATGAGAGTTTGGTAAGGTTCTGATGATGGGATCCATGACAAAGTAACGGAACTCTTCAATTCTTAGGAGCAAATTAACGATACTCGGCGGAATCTTTTGTAGCATATCGCTAAAGTTAAAGAGGTAAAAAAATAGTTTTATTCACAACTTCTACTCATAAATGACAGCACATTTTTATCAAATGACTGTATGTATTTTCTATTTAAAAACAATTAGGTAGATAACAATTTTTTTCTATCCTATCTTATATAGCTTTGTCTATCCTATCAAATAAAATGTTTAAAATTAAGGTAAATTTTGTTAATTACAAGTTTTCGCGAAAATTTAAATTTGCCCATACTTTTTTATCATATTGATCAAGGATCTTGATTTTTGTACACCTAATAGGGACTATAGACAGCAGTATCTGGTATAAATTTTAAGAAAATCGGCGATGACACATGGGCAGACAGACGGACCAGAGTGATCTCATAAGTGCCTTTTCACAAGAGCCGGCTACCGGGTAGCTGGCGCCGGGTAACCAGCGGTGAAATAATATACGTACTAGCTTTTACACATGCCGGCGTGATTTGCCCGGCATATTACTTACACTTCACCGCCGGATACCCGGCAACCGGCTCGTGTGAAAGGAACCCTAACCTTCTTCAAATTAAAATTTTATAAGGTACTTTGATGCCATTTATATTTTTTTTGTAAATTATGGGTAGGCACTGTCGGTTTTTTTGTGGGGTACGTAAAAACTCTTGTTTATGCAGATAAACCAACATCAATTCGAGCACTAGAAAACAACATTACACGTGTTATCTTTGCGTTATATTATATCGTGATTTGCTTGAAAAAGTACCTCACAATTGGACTTCGCGTATGGATCATTTTAAACGTAGTGGAGGCCAACATTTGCACGAAATAATTTTTAAAACATTAATGGCAATTAATGATTTTTGACTTGCTGATGTAAATTTTATATTAAATACTATATTATGGTATTTTTTTTTCAAATAAAAAACCAAACGCTTAAAAAATCACCCTTATTACTAAGTCCCGCTCGTGTAAAGCATTCGAAACGTCGGAAACTAAAAATCTAAATAAATCCGCGACATAATCCGAAAGGGTAGTTTCATTTATAATGTGGAATATTCGCGTAAACCTAAGAAAGTATTATATATTAAAATTCTTCAAAAAAGGCCTTACCCTTCTTAAAAAACAAAAAAAAAATAAAAGTCTCGAAGTCCCGGGACTTTGATTGCAGGCTGTCTCGTGTCCCGGGACTTTGAAATTGTCGGGAATTCCCAAACCCAGTCATCATCATCATCATCATTCCCCTGGCACTTTCCCTATTTGGGTCGGCCCTCCTGATACTTGACTGCCACTTTTTACGATCTTTCGTCATTGCTGGCGTTAGGCCAAGCATCGTCATATCTTTGAAAATGGTTCTAATCCAGGTAGTTGGCACTTGGCGGGCGACCTCTGCATCTATTGCCCTCGTCTTTATACAATGTGTATTACAATTTATGTGGGCCGATCCCAGCGGCACTGCAATGCCGGGCCGACCCGTGACGGGAGTGGAGCGAGCCCCGAACATTCCGTCGGCTTACAAAAATCAGTTTAATATACTGGTCCCGTAGTGCGGGAACTTTCAGATATTAAGCTGAAAAGAACAGATACTACACTTTGATCTTAGCCAAAAGGCCGAGAAGCGATAAAATAAAGCTGTAATACGCAGGACGTCATTATTTGTTAAAACATCTTGCCAGCGCGATTCAAGATTTGATACTAAAGTGACAGCGCCATCTTTGGCGCAATTAGCAAACTATATGACATATTATAATAATAGAATATGGAGGGTAGAGATAAGGACATAGAGAAGAATTTTTATATCTGGATAAGGAGAACCGACTTATATGGGGGGAAAGTTGAAAACGTGTCCAGCTGTATCCGCTGTGTGCGTAAGGCATAGTGGGGGACACAAAAGTGATGTCAGCGCCCGCTGCGGACCAATACAGAACCACGGGTGGCTCTTTATTATTTATGACCATAAAAATAACACGTGTGTCAGTTTAATTAAATAAATAAAATAAAACGGGTCATCAGAGTTGTTGTGTAGTCGATTGCAAAAATACTAGTAGAAATAGTAATTGTAAATTTTATAAGTTTCCGGTTGCCAGACAATGAAGTGATGGTTTGCTTATTAGATATAAAATAATTAATAATTGGGAATTTAATTGTTTTTATGATCGAACAATCACCAATAGTCGTCAAACAAACGATAATTGATCAAAATTAATTAAACTGAGCGATAAAAATAAAGATATCTAGTAAAGGGGGCTAGCTTAAGGGTGAACATTTGTTTAATTAATTATAAATAAATAAAAGACGTACAAACAATTTCTACATTCGAACATACGACGAACCACGAGTCGCGCACCTAGCGGATACTGAAAATAAAGTTTCCATTACCTACCACAATAATAGCGCTGGCGTGCGAATAGTTTCAATATGAACATAGCTATTATAATTTATAAATGGAGTGAAGTTAGCAGAGTTCAAATATGATTTTTTTGACTGGGATTCCTGTAATAGAAAAATAATTTCCGTTATAATTATTGTAAAAAAAAATTGCTAAAATGCTTTCCTTTTTTATTGACAATGTTTGAATATTGGCAACACTTCTGAAATGTCAGAATTCCGTCGAATTAAAAATCAGAGTATAGATCTATGGTATAGAGTATAGACTATAGACTAGTGTAGTTGTCATTTGTCAATTGTCATTTGTCAGACGTTAGTTTGTACCTAAAAAATAAAAATAAAAACAATTTTTGTTAACGTGTCCGCATTCCGTATGTTATTTAAAAGGATATTTCCACATATATTATCCTATAATAAAGCTAAACTTATATATTTTAAAACTTTAACAATGGCTAAAAGTTCCTTTGAATACGTAAAAAATTATGAACAGGACGACAGTCTTCTTCCTAACACTTGGATAGTTGTAAGATTAGATGGAAAATGTTTTCACAAATTTTCAGATGATCACAACTTCAGTAAACCTAATGATTTAAGAGCCTTGAATTTGATGAATTATGCGGCTTTTAAGGTGTTGCACGAGTTTAGTGATCTATTGATGGCTTTCGGTCAAAGTGACGAATATTCATTTATATTTAAAAAGAACTGTAGTCTTTATAAAAGACGAGCAGCAAAACTATTAACAACATTGAATAGCAAATTTACTTCTTGTTATGTTTTTTACTGGAATAAATTTTTTAAAGAAGAAACTTTGAGATATCCACCATCCTTTGATGGACGCATTGTTTTGTATCCTTCTGATGAAAATTTAATAGATTATCTAAAATGGAGACAAGCAGATGTGCATATAAATAATCTCTACAATACTACTTTTTGGACTCTAATCTTACAAGGTGGTTTGACTCCTGTTCAAGTAAGTATTTATTTTAAAAACAAAGTATTTAACGTTAATTAACCTTTATCATAATAGATTAATATTAACTATATTTTTTCTAGGCAGAAAAAAGATTATGTGGAACAGTATCAGCTGATAAGAATGAAATATTGTTTAAAGAGTTCAATATCAATTACAATAATGAACCCAATATATTTAAAAGAGGCACACTACTCCTAAGAAAATCGATAAAAAATGAAGATTTAAAAAAGACAGTCATTGTGGATGTTCATGATGATATGTTAAAAAATTCTTACTGGAAAGAGAATTATGACATACTTGGTTCAAAGTTAACAAACAACTATGAAGGACCAATAACCCACATAATAAATGAGCAAATTAGTGATAAAAAGTACAAGGTACATAAATTAGAGTTAAATTAATAATATACTGGTTTAAATTTTGTGTTTTTATTTAACCAAGAATCTATAATAATTTACACATTTTACAATAAAGAATATTCCTTTTCGTATAAGTTGTCTACAGAAAATAACTACAATCAATACATTACTGACAAAACAATGGATTCTGCAGAACAAGTATTATAATATGAATATTTACATTTTACACTATTGAACCATACCATGTCATACTATATTAAAGTTATTTTATGGCAAAAGTGATAATAACTTAAAGTATTTTTGAAAATAATGTTTTATAATGGGATAAATACTTATGAACATTGATAGTGTACAAATCCTGAAAAAAAATATTTAACATGTCCTTCATCTTTGTGCAATAGAGTTCTAAGTACCCCTAACATGCAGTTTTTTTTTATTTTATTTAAAAAGCTCTGAAATAAAGGTTTCTTTTGAAACAATAATATTCCAATACTGAAAAGGTCAGAGTTTAACTAAAATAATACGGAATGTCTAGCAATAATCTTTTTTGATAGAATTATTAAAATTGAATTAATATTTAATCTGATTAATATTTTTTATTTTTCTATTACATATTTCTCATTTAATATACTCTTATTGCATTTTAACACTTGTTTTAAAACAATATATAGAATTTTGAAGTTTAGAGTAATAAATAGAGTGAGCCTACACATTTGCACAAGCAAGCTATAAAATTGAACAGATTTGCAATAATAGTATTTTACACTCAATAACATTATTTACATTATGAAGAATAACATAGCTCTGCTTAGGCATATAATCATTTAGAATATGGGAATGTAGTTGTCAATTTTAGCTCGGTGTTTCTGGGCTACACATTCACTAATCCAAACAATGTTTCGGCATTCCTGCTCCTTGAGCTTGAGGTATGAATAAAACACTCCAAAGTGGAATTGTTGTAAGAATGCATTTACATTTAGGGACACCTGAAAAATATAACATTTACATTTAAAGGATATAACACTAGCATAATACTTTAAAATAAATAGGCAAATTACAAGCAACTTACTTCATGTTCAAAGAATTTATCTTCCAATGTTTTATCACCAACATTGTTGCCAGCTCCCTCAAAAAGTGCAGAGTACTCAGCATAATACTCAGCCACAGCCTTGACTTGCTCATAATCATCAGCACGGGCAAGTGCAGCCAGTCCATCTGGATTCAGCTTTCCACAGCGTGGGTAAAGTTTAGCACGATCATCCTTTGACAACTCAGTTCCAAAAGAGTTGATAGTAATAATAATAGCACGACGGTCAGCTTCAAACTACAATAAATTAGTCAAATTTCAATTATATTTTCTATGACCCTAGCATGTCTACAAAAAACTCAATATATAATTAAAATAAAAATTAAATAAAAAAAGGATATTTTAATTAAAAATTTGCATTTAAAAAAACTATGCTTAGGTAAGCTAGCTAGAACACCTATGGTAAGCAAATATAATTACTAACAGCCAAAATTTCACACATCACATCAGCAGTTGTTCCTCCAATCTGTTTGCAGAATTCATAGAAAGCCTCTAAATAGGCCTTGTATAGAGTGTTGCGTATGATTTCAATGTTCATCTCATCCAAGTCTTGTTCACTGATACAATCAACAAAAAATGGTGCAAGTGGTGTGTCAACCAACACAGCATTGTAAAGCTCAGCTGGAGTAGCAGCAACATGAATAGCTTCCATTTGTTCAAAAGAACCAAGAGGATGACATTTAGGAATTAGTTCAGAAATTGGTCTCTGGTGCAGAGTACCAGTGATCAGTAGAATGATATTATCAATCATATAACTGTAGGTGATGAAGTCAAGAAAAGTTGACATAGGTTCAACAGAGTGATTTCTCAGATGTTGAAATTCAATAACAAGCTTTTCACGCAGCTTGTCATCAATAGTTGATACAGCGAGAGGGCTGGGCTCATTAGCAAGGAATGTTCCATAGTCAGTTCCTTGTAAGTGGAGTTTCAAGTCTGTAAACAATCAATATAGTGTAAGACTATTATGTCGTTTAAAGATTATAAAAAGGGGTGTGGTAATACTTTTTTATATATTATATACTAGCTATGTGTTATGCAATATAAGAAAATAGATAGTATCTGTTTAAATAAATAGATAAAAGTATTATAAAAAGAGTTTACCTTCCAATGTTTCGCATTGTACCAAATTCAAGTAATCGGATTGCTTGAGTATCCCACACTTAAAACCACGGCACAATCCCTCCAAATACCCAGCATCAATGTTGAAAATGCAGCCCTTCATTTTTATATAAACTTCTCGCCGGATTTTTTATTGAAATCTAGTTGTAGCACTACAATCGAAAAATTGGAAGAGAAGATGAAACTCAATAGATCATTGATCATATGATAATTCCATAGACAATAATGTCATTCGTTTAATATAGTGTTGCTATTTAGTATCTACTAAAAATAATAATTAAAAAGTATCATTTTACTAACATTATTGAATTCCAAAATATATAATTTTTACTTTTTTTTCATTAATTAGCTTAATGTGTGGAGATCAAAATAATTGAGTTAGTTTAAAAAATTTCTAAATTATATGCACAGAATTCATATTTTAAGATATGCCATGGCCAAAATAGAATCAGATTGTCAAAATCTAAAATATTGCCTGTTTCATGTTTGATTTCTTTTGTTGACAATCAAAAATAAAATTAGGAGCTATTATTTTCTTTTAAATATGTCTCAGATTACATTAAACATGATTAAACAATTATGTACTAGAAGTAATAATATTGTTTCTAATATTTGTTTAAATAGAATTTGATAAATAATTTAAAGAAATAAAATTTTGTTTTAGCGACTTGGACAAATAATTTGATATTATGTAAATATTCCCAAAAATCTCATACAGATGCTAATTCTGAAGAGCCTAATAAGAGTGAATCTAAGAGGTTAGCTGAATTTAGAAAAAAATTAAGAGAAACTACACCTATAAAGGATTTAGGAGAACAACCTGATTTGGAGCCTCCCAAAGATGATCCATTACCAGCATGGCCTAACGACACAAATCCTAACACAGGAGAGGTTGGAGGACCTAGAGGTCCTGAACCAACAAGATATGGTGATTGGGAACGCAAAGGAAGAGTCTCTGATTTCTAAATGTTTTATTTATAACTATGAGATTTGTTTGGAATTTAATAACAGTAAAGTAACAATTAGTACCCTTAGCAGACATCAGAGTATTTTTATTATTTAATGGAATATAATTGTTTAAGCTTCTGTATGTGATATTAATTTATTAGAGTAGTAAATTTTAGTAAATAATAAAACTAAGCATTCATTTTTTTACTTTTTTAATAACTAGCCCTTTTAAGTACTATTTGCTGATTTTCCAAGTGTTTTAGGCATCTTTTTATTTGTAGAATCTTCTAACTCTTTGGCCTTGTAGTAGTGTGGAGCAACTTCTAAGAGCCATTTACTTTCAATTTCGGTAACTTGTCTCATAAATTCTTTAGAAGTGAAAACAAGCTCATGATATATTACCCATCTAGGCAATTCTTCAAATAATGCACTATTGGGATGAATCATGACAGTCTGAAAGAAGTAAACATATCATAAAAATTAAACAATACACATCAAATTTGTTTTATAGCCATAAGTTGTCAAAAAAAAAAAATTAAATATCTTATTTGTACCTATAATATTATAAATAGTACAAGTTTTACAAAACAATAAAACTTGTATTATTAAGGAGAGACGATGCACAGCATCTGTGAGAGAGGGCGTTGTATACTTCCCTTTTAATTAGCCAATCACTAACGACTTCCGCCTAATATTCTCGACCAATCAGAGCCTTGCTTGTAGTCACGTGGTCCCAGGTGGCAGGGCGCCGGAGGCGAAAGTCTTACCTCATAGAAGTCTCTCACCAGGAGAACTTGAATGGATGCTGTGCATCGTCTCTCCTTAATAATACAAGTTTTATTGTTTTGTAAAACTTGTACTATTATTTGGGATGTGACGATGCACAGCATCTGTGAGAGACGTGTTTATAACTCCTGGTGACCACAAATCATAATGATGCTATGTGAGGAAAACAATTAAATTGGATGATTAAAGATTGTAAGGTCAAGAATGGCACACGAGTAACATTATTATATTTGTTATTAGAATCACAATGATGAAACAAGAATGTAGAAAAATAACTATGTTAGTGTAAAATGTAAATATTAAACTGGTTCAAAATTATTTGAAAAGTCAGGAGTTTTAGCTTTGCTTATAATTTGTTTACAATAATAATATATAGCAAATGTATTTTTACTTTGCCAATTACCACGGGTAATAATTTCTTCTATTGGAAAATTGTAAATCCAGTTTAAAGAACCTACAGTCAAATACAAACTGCCTGGAGATGCCGTAATGCTTCCATTTAAACGGTTTTAATCACGATACCTCGAATTGGCACTAACAATGACTCGTTTATCTTCGGTTCTACGTCTTTCCTTGTCTAACTCCACTTCTTCACTTAACCATTGAACTGCGTATATATCATCATTAAAATGATAGGAAAGCTTCCAACCTGATTGTCCACATAATATATATGTGGATGTATCTGTTTTTTGACCCAAAAACAGACCCTAATAACCAAAGACATACGCGACGGCGGGAAGCTTCATATAGATTGACATTAGGCAAACCAAATCTATTGGGTTCCAGATGGGTGATCTATGAAACTTTGGCTTTAAAAGATCGCCGAATTATAAACTTGCGATTTACATTTTTATTATGTCTGGGTTGTCCAAAAGTAAAACTTTCTGACTAATGCAATAATATTGTCTTTACAAATGTAACCCAGGGAACTCGAGACTAGCATCACAAGAAAAGATTGTAATCAAAATTATAATTTGTACAACATCTCACCCATTACGACCGTGCTGGTCCTATGATATTAATGTTTAATTTCTCTAGCCAGCTGTAAAAAACGTGATTTTTTCCCCCCATTCTGACCCAGCTTTGGTTATCTCACCAAAGCTGCCATTTTCCAGACGTCAAGATCCATGTGCTGAACTTGTGGAGGAGGGAGGCTGGTTCTGATCTATTAGTAAAAGATCCAGCTTGGTTATTTTAATTGGCCAGTCCAAAGCTCGTCAACGAAGACATAGTAGTCAATAAGACCTTTTCTGTATGAGGGCTACTAAATGAAATGTCCCTCTAGCGATATTCAAATAGAGTAGAACTCGAGGTAGGCTTGTGGGCGAGAAGATGCCATGCTATGCCAGCTGATATACCCACTGACGATAGACTGCGCTTCAAAATTGTGCTGATCAGTCCAGATAATCTTTGGTAACCTATTTCTCCACAATCTTTGCTTCCTTGCTTGCAAAGAGATCTATTTGCAGAACCCCAACCTTTCGGAATATCCTCGCGAAAGCTAGGTAGTCGTGAAAGATGCCATTGCGATATCCTTTTCCCGAGGAAAAAGCTGTCCGCAATACCTAAGACTTAGGTTGGTAGGTCATATGAAGCATCGCTGTCGATCGCGTCTCCTTTTCGAACATATTAAATCACTGTTCAATTGTCCGATTGCAGATTCAGATAACAAACACAAATCTGAATATACCATTTATTCTCGGCTCCATCCTCCTTATGGGTACTTAGTACATAGGTAGGTCGTCCAATTGTGATGACCCCTCCCCCCCCTCACCCGTAACCCGCTACATCCGTTGTAAGAAAAATAAAACGTTAAATCAGCTGACGATGCAGGCTGCTTCGAACTATTGGACCTTCTAAATTAATACTTAACCAATTAGGTCTTTATTATGACCATAAATGCTGTTACTGACTTGCGGTTGGGTGGGAGGCGCATCGCACCTTGGATCGCAGGTACTGTGCTATCCACTTCTGAACTGAGATGACCTTGGGGGCTAATGTTACCATATTACGTATGGGGGCATACGACAGCCCTGATGGAAGTTGTCATTTGCATCATCACAGTGTCGTGAATGAGCCGAGCCTAGGAAACCGTCAATGTTTTTCGTGACGTTCAAATAAAGGGTAGCCGACAACAGGTCCATTTTCCTCTTAGTAAGAAGTAAGGGACTTGAAAGTGAGATATCAGTTTGAAGGTGCTTGGAATTATAAAATAATTCAGTTGCTTTAGATTGAAAACTGTCTAATCCATTACTGTTTTTGTTAAAATAATTGTAGAAGGAAAACTCAGGCCTACATTCTGTGGCTTGACAAATCTAGAACGCCTTGTAGTAATAGCTTCTTTCGGTCTGAAATCAGAGAACTGACATCACTCGTGTCTGAGCGGTCTCGAACGGCTTGATCATTCTTCTGGAAAAAAGAATGAGTGGTGGGCGGTGGCCTGGAGGTAGAAGGCAGACGCATTCTCGTTATCAAACCGAGAAGGGCTTTCGGAGCCCAAAGCATCTGCCACTATCTCAGATACGCTCTGAAACGGCCTCTCTGGTATCAGAGCGGTCTCGAGCCACTTGACCATTCTTACCGGAGGAAGAATAAGTGGCGGCCTGGAGGTAAATGGTAGACGCATTCCCGTAACAAAATCGAGAAGGGCCTTCGGAGCCCAAAGCATCTACCACTGTCTCAGATACGCTCTGAAACAGCCTCTCTGGTGTCAGAGCGGTGTCGAGCCACTTTACCATTCTTACCGAAGTGAGAATAAGTGGCGGCCTGGAGGTAAATGGTAAACGCATTCCCGTAATAAAATCGAGAAGGGCCTTCGGAGCCCAAAGCATCTACCACTGTCTCAGATACGCTCAGGGACAGCCTCTCTGGTGTCTGAGTGGTCTCGAACCACTTGATCATTCTTGCCGAAGGAAGAATGAGTAGCGGCCTGGAGTCAGCTGGGAGACTCATTTCCGTAATTAAACTGAAAAGGGCCTTCGGCGCCCAAATCATCTATCACTGCCTTAGATACGCTCTGAGACAGCCCCCGTAAAATGTTTTGGCAAAGTGGTTGCGAGTCATTTATCCGGTTATCCCTTGGTTCATCTATTGACTCTACTTTTTGGATTTTCTTGCTCTTAGTGCCCTGTTCGAATGAGCTTAGTGGTTCCCATACCGGGAATCGAATTCCAGCCTACTGGGTGAAAGCCAGTGTATCCTTGCCACTAGATTATACGGAACCTTTAATCAATTGTTCGAGATCATCACTAACTTGTACCTCGAGAAAGCCAAGCGCAGCATTATGTATTTATAATATCTCATACCGCACAGCTTTCCAAGCCGTATCGCCGAATCTTTATAATATTTCAGAATGCTGCAGATGTACAGGGTTAGCTTTAGGTTCTTTGGGTTCCTTGGAGTATGTATATTGACAACACCCAAATTCAAACGAGGGGTGCTATTATCCAGGTATTGATGAACGGTGGCAGGCCGTGTTAAATTAAAGTTAAAACATGTACGAGACTAATGTTCTTTCGATAATTTGGCTCGCTTGCTTTTTTAATGACAAGGCTAATATAATAAGTCTCGATTGTGTTGGAATAACTTACCAGGTACTTAGCGGCTGTTGTCAATTGTTACTTGGTCCTTTTTTAAGTGACCTAGGGTGAAAGCCATTTATCGGATCTGCTAGTGCTTTGACTACAGAATCGTATTAGAGGTTCGTCAAACAAAAAACTAGATCTCGTGAGAATCTTACGCAGGCCATCACGCAGACTTTTATTTGAAATCTTGCTATGAATACACTCTTAACGAGTTCCAATTTATTAATATTTATATTCCGCCTGTTTCTCGCACACTAATTTGCATGATCTCCTCGCTATTTGTATAAAACTTAGGCGAGGGTAGGAAAACGCAAGGTATATTTTATCGTTAATACTTGTAGGCAAGCTGTCAGGCAACGCCATAAAGCGACTAAACTGCTGTAAACAATTATTTAGAATCTCCCGCTGAGAGATCAATGTATTGCAAAAAGCGGCTATAATTCAATCAGAATTTGCTAAAGACTTTTAACACAGATAAACCTTTTGAATGGATGTCTCACGTCAAATATAGCCGTTACGCTTTTATAATACAATATACAATAATAAATAATAAAATTAGATGCAAACATGATTTGCATTAAAATATTAGTCATAATGGGCACTTGATTGCCAAGATTAATAATTTTCGTAAGAGACTTACCCGTTCTCCGCCTTTTTACCTCTGAGTCGAATGAATAAGACTGCGAGAAGCTTAAATTTCCACTCGAACGCAAGCGCTTGCAACCAGGTGAAAGTACCTCCATTGCGTTAGGATTATTCTGATCGAAGCTTACACCACTACTCTTATTATGATCACTCGTAACTCACTGATTTTAACATTATTTAGGTATGATAATGCTAAACACGTGGTATTTTTTACTTTTATTAAAACTTTTTACACTTATTAAGAGCGATGTTACTCGGTCGGGAAATAACGACGCTATGAGGTAAGACTTTCGCCTCCGGCGCCCTGCCACCTAGGACCACGTGACTACAAGCAAGGCTCTGATTGGTCGAGAATATTAGGCGGAAGTCGTTAGTGATTGGCTAATTAAAAGGGAAGTATACAACGCCCTCTCTCACAGATGCTGTGCATCGTCACATCCCAAATAATTTAAAATTTTTTGGAGATATACATACATTTGGAACTTTGTGAGTCAGTTAACAAAGAATCAAACAGATTGCTGTACATCAATATAATATTAACATACATATTATATGAATAGGATCTGTATAAAGTAAGGTCAAATTAATATAAATATATTTCATAATATTAAATTTAAAAACATAACTTACTTGATTGTGCTTTACAGTTTTATAATGACCTCCTTTAGAGAACTTAGCGATGTGGTAAAAATAGCCAGAGGTTATAGCTTTTCGAATATTAGCATCATCTGCTATACTTGACACCATTTCTATTTCAACTCTTTCCATAAGCCCTACCAGTTGTTCACGCACATCACGTGCTCTCTTCATAGATCTATACTGAATAAAATTTTCATAACACCATTGCACTGAATAATCTGAATCAACCCATTGATTATAAACATTCATTAAGGTCAAGTGATCCCCATGCCTATGAAAAAAGTTTTTTCTTGCGGTATCTGCATGTATTATTTTGTCTTTTGGTCTATAAAACACAGAGCTATTGACTGACAGCATAGCAGCTATTGTAACTATTTCCTCTGAACATTTATATCTGAAAGGAAGTTAATTAGACTTAAATAAAATTCACATCCAAATTAAAACATTATGTATTACACTTACGAAAATGCAAATTCTTACTTTTCACTTGCTAGTAACATTTTTGCTAGCATAGGGTCTGTAGGAAATTCAGCCATACGTCTACCAGCTTTTGTTAGTTCCCCATGATGATTAAGTGCACCTAGAGCATACAATTGTTCTAATGCTAGAACTAATGTTTCATGTGGAGGAGGATCCAGGAAATCGAAATGTATTAAATCATTTATTCCTAAAGCCTTTAGTGTGAGTACAGCATTTCCTAAGTTTATGCGTTGAATTTCAGGAACAGTATTGTCTTCTAATTCATATTTATAAGCCCAAGCTGTGTATAGTCTAAAACATTTTCCAGGAGCAACTCTTCCAGCTCTCCCTGCTCTTTGGTTAGCTGATGCTTTGGAAATTGGGACCACCATTAGACTTTCCATACCGGTTTTGGAGTTAAAGTTATTTTGTTTTGCAAACCCTGGATCAATAACATATATAATATTATCAATAGTTAATGATGTTTCAGCAATGTTGGTTGCTAGTACTACCTTCCGGGCTCCTTGAGGAGTAGGTTCAAAAATTTTTGCTTGCATATCAGTTGGCAAATTAGCATAAACTGGTAAAATTAAAAGTTCTTTTAATTTTTTTCCTATTCTTTTTGTCCTTTCCTGCAACATCTCTACACAAGTTTCAATTTCTTCCTGCCCCGTCAAAAATACTAATACATCTCCGAGAGGTTGAGTGGCATGAATTTGCAATACAGTTACCACACAAGCATCAATATAATCTGCTTCTGGTGCTTTTGTATAATATATATCAACAGGGAACCTCCTACCAGGAATTCTAAATATAGGGGCATCATCAAAAAAGGTTGAAAATTTTTCCGCATCTAATGTGGCACTGGATATGAGTAACTTCAAATCTGGTCTGAATCTGGTTATGTCTTTGACAAGTCCAAATAGTATATCTGTATGTAATGTGCGTTCATGAGCTTCATCAATAATCATTACACTGTATGATGCTAAATCTGGTTCAGATAAGAATTCCCGGTGTAGTGTACCATCAGTCATATATTTTATAACAGTCCTATCAGATGTGCAATCTTCAAATCTTATACTGTAACCTACTTCATTGCCCAGTTTGACATTCATTTCTTGTGCCACTCTGGCTGCTACTGACATTGCAGCAACTCTTCTAGGTTGCGTGCAACCAATCTTTTTGCCATCTTCTGTAAATCCTGCTTCATATAAATACTGGGGTATTTGTGTAGTTTTACCAGAACCAGTCTCCCCTTCAACAATTAATATTTGATAATTTTTTATAGCTTCAATTAAAGATTCTCTAAAAGGAAAAACAGGTAGAGATTTTTTTGTTTCTTCAATTGTCATTCGAATTTTTTGGTATTCTGATACTTGTTCTTCTTCCTTTTTTTCCTTGTTTCCTTCTAACTGTAATGCTTGTATAAAGTCTATTTGTTCATCTAATAGTAGTTCATACTCATCTTGAGCTTTTGCATCTTTTGCACCAAATTTAAAAAATGCAGATTTTATTTGCTCTTGCTCCCATTTCCTTTGTTCTGAGTGTGGTAATTTTTCATTCTCATCTACTTCTATGTAATCTCCTGTTTATGTAAAGATAAATTTAAGTTCAATGATGTACTTATAATAAATTCTTTTGATTTTAAATTATTTAGTTAAAAATATTTTCATTCATAAAGTTTAATCAGTAAAAATATAATAAAATTAATTATTACCTTTTTCACCTTTTCCAAGGTTTCGTGGCATATGATATCTTTGAACATTTTCTAATTCTCTAGCCTTCTCATGTTCTTTAGCAAGCTGTAATAATGTCTTTTTATGCTCTCTTTCTTTCTTTTCACGTTCTGTTAAACTGTAAATTTTTATAAATGTTATATATGTACCTAATATATACAAAAATGTTTATTATTATGATTTATATTCTTATTTAATATAATTGTAACTAGTAAAATAAAGACAACAATATATAAAACTTACATGCTCTCATCAAAGAGGTATTCATCATCAGCTATATCGTCTTCTAGTTCAACTACTTTGTCATCTTTTCTTTTTTGTAAATATTTGCGTCTTGATTGGATTCGAAGCTTAGGTAAAACTTTATCACGATCCTCGGCTTCTAGTCTTAATCTTTTTGCAGCTTCTTCATAAGATCTTTTGCTGGTTCCTTCCGCAACTTTTTTAACTTTTTCTTCATCACGTTTTCGTAATCTTGTCGCGAATTCATCACGCTCTTTTATATCTTTTAAACGACTTTCTTCGATACTATCTGAATCAGAAGATGAATGTTGACGCTTACCTCGTTTATCCATGATTCTTAAAGATTTTAATATTTTTTATTGCTTTCACATTTCTATAGTGAACTATGTAATTTCTAGCTAATTGGTGATAATTTAAACTAAAATATTAAGGAATATTTTATTTGTAATAGCGTATAATAGGTACTTTTCTATTTATTTTGGCCTCGCATAACGCATTACATTTTTGACATAGCAAAGAGATGTCAAGTATGTTTTGACTTTTGACGTTTTCCTTTTCGTCACACTGATGCTGCGTTCCACTAAGCGCCCACAACGATCAAAGTGCTCCTTTATGCTGCGTTCCACTAACACTAACGCGACGTCCTGCGTGAGCGATCTAGACGCGAACGCGAAGCGGCGCGGCACGGCGCGAAAACAACAAACATTCGAAACCTATTGAAGTGGCCTATGTGACCAAACGCACGTGGGGTGCGGTGCGGAGCGGCGCGAAAAGACGCGAACGCGATCAGTTGGCTTGATATTTTCGCGCGAAGTGGACGCGTCGGCCATATTTTTTTCAAGCAAAAATTGTTGTTGAATTAATGTCGGAAGTAGAACTTCTTATTAATGCTATCCAAGAACGTCCTACATTCTGGGACAAAAGGAATAAAAGTTATACACTTCTTCAATATCTCATATTTAAGACTAGCTGTGCCCGCGACTTCGATCGCGTGGACTACAGGATAAAATCAAACTATGATAAAAATTAAGATTAATTAAGAAAAATTTTTTAATCGCATATTTGGGTTTGGTATCGATCCAGTAACACCCCCTGCTATTTATTTTTTTCAATATTTTCAATGTACAGAATTGACCCTTCTACAGATTTATTATATGTATAGATATGAATTTTCCAACAACATTAGCTTCCGTCCGCCCATGACAAATGTTTAATGTTAACTGAACTGAACGGCGGCGGAGGGCGCGGAGGCCGGAGGGGACGGTTCGCGCGCACGTAGGACAGAGTAGCCGCATCGCGCCGCACCACATTAAATTCGCATCGGATCGTTTCGCAATCGCGTTCGCGTTGAGTCGTCCACGTAGGACACTGTGTAAGCGCCCACAACCATCAAAATGCTGCTTTAGTCGTTCCACATAACGACCGCGCGTTGTGGTCGCGGCGAAAACGTCACTCATGACGTCATGACTTACGCCACGCGAAGCACACGACGACCCATCTAAAAAGGTGGGTCGCAGTGAGTCTCAGACCTCAGTTTATAGTATATAGTCTATGGCAGTGAGCGTTGAGATTTGAGAAAATTAGCGGCATTTTCAAAACTCCAAGGATCAAAGATGGCGACTGTGAAACTTACGTTGGTTCATACTTCATGCGGAAAGATATAATAGATATAATGTAAGTGCCACCGCATAAGACATTTTAATTACATTTGAACGTAGATTAATTAATAAACCATAAATATTAAATATAAAAAATAAATTATAATTTTTTTCAATATAAGTCGATTTAAGCAATAATTATTAAAGTTTATTTTCAAGGTTTACATTTGTGACTTTATTCGGCTTTCTTCATTATTTAGGTTATTTTTGCATTCCTTATAGTACGTTTCCACGCGTGGCAAGCCTCGACAAGCGCCCACAACCTCCAAGCCTTTACAAACGCTTACTTGCCATTTATAATTTACATGCTTGCGAGTGCGTTACTGTTACTGATCCTTTGATCTATGTTCAAAGACCGACACCAGCCGGATCGGCAGCAAGCTCCGCAAGCTCACGCAAGCCACGCCAAACAGCCGTCTACACGCTTGTGGTTTGTGAACACTCTAGGCTTCTCAAGCGTGTGGACGCACCAGTTGAATAAAGAAGAGTGCAAAAAAATATTTTTTTTACCGGAAGCGGGAAACAAAAATATGGGGTTTTTATTGGCTTTACACTGGCAGCCTTAATTTAATAAATGCATAATATAATTCTGAGTCGAATCTGTAATTTGAATATTTTTTGGAAAATCTATAATTGAAATAGACATTATTATCGATATGGAGGACAAATCTATTATTTTTAGAATTTTTGTCGGTCTGTCTGCGACCGCATTACCAGAAAACCACTGGACGGATTTGGATGAAATTTGGTATGATGTTGGCAGGTTACCCGGGTCAATATATAGGTTTATTATTTTATTTATATACTTCTTATTTCTACTGCGGGAAAATAACTCATCTCTGAGAAAAATACAAAAGAAGGTTAGAAATAGAGGGAAGTATTGCCAGTGTATGTATATTTGTCATGAGGATGTATCATGTATGTAATTTGTGAATAGATGATATTGCGTAGTATCTAATAAAAGAGCCTTGTTTGTTATATTTTTTCGATGAAATTAAAATTAAGAATTATTTGAATCAAAAAGTTATTGTTTTGCTTTGCAATTTTTTTACATATAGTTACATTTTACTTAACTTTAGGGGATAGAATTTGGCTCGGGATGAATGTCATCACAGCGGCTTATGCATTTACTACAATTAATGAAAGTCAATAATTTCAGGAATTCTTTTGAATCCTATATCAATTATCAATCATAGCCCATAGGTCTATTAGTTACGATGGCAAAAAGTTGAAAATCACTAGTAATGCATTAGTAATTTGTGGATAGTTAATAATATAGATATACGACTGTAAAGAAAAAACCTTTTTATTAAAAGCAGTTTATTTAAGAAATACTATTAACTATAAGTCGATAACAATAAATCAATAAGTGTTAAAAGCTTTACAATACTCCTGCATTGAAACTTCATACATTAGCCGGTTACATTAACTGCAAAATTAAAATAATTTAGAAAATTAAAATAAATTAGTCTCAGACCAAAAAAAAAAGTAGGCAAAATCCCGTGTATGTTCAAATAGATTAGAAGAAAGCTGAATTTAAAGTAGAAAGTTGTGTAGGTACATACATTTCACATTATTTTTTACTTTGAATGCGGTATTTCACTTCCTTGAACTCTTATGCTGATAGTTTACATGCGTGCCTTTTACTTTTTTATTGGTCTGAATTATTACGTATAATACTTACGTAGTACGCAAAAGTGACAGAAAAATTAAAGATACACTTTATTGACACAAATATCATAAATTTTAATAATAAACATTAATAATAAACGATAATAGTGGGATTAGCTACATAAAACATAATATAACGATCTATCAATAAAATAAAGAATTTGTGATAAATATGAAATAATTAGAAATGTTTTTATAGAATATCATCAAAACAACATTGTAATGATATTTTGTTCGTTTGGCGCTAATTTTTAGTCTAGGAAGCATTTCATATACATTAAGTAGTACAAAAGAAATTGATAGAAAGAGAAATTATTATTTTGTTAATTCATATTTTCACAGCTTACAAAATACTATGTATCAGATTTCACACTCTTGCAATATATTGTGGAACCACTAAAAGTGCGAATGTAAAATACCGGTCGGTCCGTCGGTCCATAATTATTATACTTTATTATACTTTAAATTAACCTTTAAATTAACTTATAATTAAAAAAACTTATTATTATACTTTAAAATATATATTGTTAATTAAACTAATAAAGTAAAAAACCTGTTATAAATAACTTTGGTAGAATAAGATAGTAGGTAATAAATAATAATGCTTGTTAATTTTATATTCTTTGTAGAAGGAATGTGATATAAATAAAAAGGAAATACACTAACCATTCTAATATAAATGAAATCCGTATAAAATAATTGTTTTAACTTTTAAGTAGGTATAAAGTACATTTAACAATTGTATCTCTTTCGACCACTGACCTCTATAATACAACTGGACTGGCTGTTGTCAACGTGCTTTTGTGGCTGCTTGATATTCGCCATTTTGGCGCTGTCCGCCGCTGTCGGACGTAGCGAGAGTTCGTGGTACTAAAACTAATGATGTCGATATAAAGATTTTTATTTTTTTATTTTTATTAATCAATAACCGTATCATCATAATTACTACTTATGTTATATTAACAACAAAAATGCAAAATTACTTTACAGTAAACGAACTCTTCTCGCTGTCTTTTGCAATATACGTCAAAATTAGTTCTCGGGACTCTCGCTAGTGGCGCTTCAAATGGACACAAAAAAAATTGCTGTCAAAAGCTTGGAACAGCCAGTCCAGTGGTATTATAGAGGTCAGTGCTTTCGACTTTCATATTACACAAAGTTAGTTTTAGCTTACAATCTATGCATATAATTAAATACCAACTAAATCGAATCTTATTACTTAAGCATTAAATAATTTTGGAATATTATCGTTAAAGCGACCGACTCTATAGTTTTTTGAATTTTGGTCAGTATCATTCTGTGACTGCATCTCCACTGGACAGTTTTTGATGATTTGGTAGGATGATAGCCACTTATCTGGATCTATATTATATACCTTTTAGTGTGGGAGAATATTAAATTTTAGAGAAATCTATACGTATTCGTACCCAGGGACAAACCCGAGTCGAGAGATAGTGAGTCGCTAGTTAAGAATAAAATATTAACATTGAAGATGATCACAATAAAACGCTAACAGTAACATGACAATACAACGTTTTTTTTATATAATATTAATAAGACTAATAATAAAATAAGATACACCATAACAATGAGAAAAACAACAGTACTGGACAAGATTTATTTTATGCTAAATTAAAATTATTCGTTTATAAAACGTAACAATATTTTTATATGTATATCTGTCTCAGTAGGTACCTAGAAATTCTAAATATTTGGCAGTAATTACATTTCTTAAATTATATCTTCAATTCTTCACTACATATTATTATGAAACAAACTCCTCAGCCGCGTCTGTCTGTTTGTTCGCGATAAACTCAAAAACTATTACACCGATTTTCATGTTGTTTTCACCAATGGATAGAGTGATTCTAGAGGAAGGTTTTAGTATATAACTAGCGCAACCTAATATTATATTAATATTTTACTGCCTTAATATTTATCTATTAAATCTTGCCCAGTTCTTGTTCTCTTTTTAAAGATGTTTATTAATCTACAGATATCGTTACATGACTATAATTTTTTTAAATTATTATGAAGTGTATAATCAAGGGCCATTTTTCATAATTTTTCATATAAGGAATCCTTTCGTTCCAGAAATTGCCACCATTGCGCGGTTGGTGAATTTAAAAGTTAGTGATAAAGATAAACAAATAACTGTGAAATTACAACAACACTATTATTTTCGAAGTTTTTGGAATATAAGGAAGTTGGGCTCTTTGTTCATATTCTTCATAAATAATTACATGTTTTTATTTTTTTGGCACTTTCCATCTGATGCTTATATTATGTTCAATCTACAGACTCTTATAGTTTCTTACCTTTAAATATATTCTTACACAAATTACTAACACTTTAATTTAGATTAAGGCATGTTGGTAGTATAAAAGGTAAAAAACTTGGCAGCTATTGTAACGTTTCCTAGACTACACTATAAAGTATAAATTATAAATATGTATATATCCTGAGATAAATATTTAGTACATACACGAGTATCATAAACTTAAGGCTTAAAAATATAATAATTAACGACGTTAAGCATTAGTAATACCTTAAGATGGTGTAAAATGTAGAAGTAATAAAAAAATGTATTAAATGCAAAAATAACTTTTGCCTTTCTTGGATTTATTCATATTTGCAACATTTCAAAGAAAATACAACAACAACAGAAGAGCAAAACCTAGATTGCAAGTGCTTTAACGAATCTAATGATGGAAATATTTAATACGATACATATATTTCATTATCTAAACGCAATTTCATCCGAGTTCATTTTCATTAAAAAAAAAAACTTTAAAGACAGTTTCAGACTAATAAAGACTAACAGTTACTCGGTAAACTAATAAAGCAGCTACAATAAGGCAATTAGTATAGTAGAATGCGTTTCTCGACTTGCTTGCGGCAGATGGGGCACACGGCGATGCGGTCGCCGCACATCTGGCACATGCCGTGGCCGCACAGGAAGATCATGTTCTTGAGGCGGTCCAGGCAGATTGGGCACATTGTCTGCAAACAACAAAGCAATGGTTCTTTCATATTTGCAGCTAGAGCTAAACTAAGCCATTATTGTAATTTGTATATTATAAATCTCTCCCGTGAACGTGATTGCTGTAAAGCATTCTAAATGTCGGGAGCCAAAAATCAGACCTAACCTAGCCATATCTATATTAATGTTACAGACAGGTGATTATGCATTTAACATTTATGTATGTAGTGTTATTATTATTAATAAAAAAGGGGTCAATTTTTTATATTATTTATTCTATAAGACCATTTGTACGGCTTTGACCTCAAAAAATATTAATGTTCTTGTAATTTTAATAAATTTGAATCAGATTATTTTTTTAAAACATATACTTATGGCAAAATGTAGATTAAAGTAGTGCGGTCATATTCAATATGTGTAGTATTAATACTTTAAAGCCCTCGTTTAACTGCACGTCCGATATTTCATGTTGGTAGTTATTATAAGAGAATCTTGTTCAATTTTATAAATTATTATAAAAATAAACGAGAAATAAAATAAAGAATCTTTTCCGGTTGAATAACGTTAGTGATAGGTATTTGAATTAGCAATACACGTGTGTACTATTCCGTGAACATTTCTTGGACCCCCGCGCACAGGGTAGCTTTGTGGGGGTCATTGATTAAATAGAGCTATTTATATTTACACAAATGCTGTGTCGTCAAAAAGAGAGTATTCAATACGTCTTGAAAGGATTCAAACAAACGAAAATATGCCACTTTAGCTGAATAGGAGATCGCAGTTGGATTGGTTTTATTTAATTAACTCGTTATCTATTTCGAATGAATTAGGGAGATTAGACTATAGAAGTGATAAGCAGAAGTAGCTGTGTACTTTGTAAGCCACAGCGAATATGGATTTAATGATATCACCCTGTGTTACTCACGTGTTGAGTGTGGTACTTCAGGTCGACCTACTATTATATATTTATTACATATTATTATTATCAATTACTTTTTCGATGATGTGATGATGATGTCCAGCCAAGCGTGAAGACAAGAGACGCATTTGGGAACTACGTCCTGGCTTTATAAGTAGGAAGGGAGGAGCCTACATTCATAACATGGAAAAGGTAATAGTTTAGGTGGATAGTACTAACTTTCTAAACCACTAGTCATTTCATAATTACCTGTTGTACAAACGCTAAATCTATATAAATGCATCTTTTAAAGAAAGGACTTTAGCTAACACATACCTGCTCCTTAATATCTTGTAACTGTTGCTGCAGCTTTTGAACGTCGGCGGCGGCGGGCGCGGAGGTGGCGGGGGCTGGGCCGGCGTGCGGGGGGTGGGGCGGAGCGGCGGGGTTCGTGTTGGACTTGGCGATGGAGGCAGGGGTTGGGATATTAGAGGGGGCCGCGGTGGGCGCGGGGGTACTGGCGGGGTTGTTGGCGGGGGCGGACCGGAAGCCGTTGTTCATGAGGTGCGGCGCGGCCTGCGCGGGCGCCGGCTGGCCCTTGTTCACCTGCACTTGGGCTAGGTTGTTACTGTTGTTGGTGCTCGCCTCACCGGCACCTGGTAAACATAGCAAAAAAATTAAATTGCTACAGTTTGTGTGATATTTACGTGGCTTTAATGATAATAAACGGTGAAGCAAAACAACGTGAGGAAACCTGCATGTTCAAGAGAGACATTTTAAGTCCTCCAACCCGCACTTGGCCAGCGCGGTCAATGTACAATATGACCCGATCCCCTCGTATGCAAGTAAGGCCCGTGCCCAGCATTGGGTCGTTATAGAAGAGCTGGATTCAATACACATTGCACATGAAAAAGAAAGACAAATGTACCGTCAGGTCTCGGCGCAGCGTGCGGATGCGGCTGCAGCGGCGTGCGGCACTCCACGCACTTGCGCATGAGCGGGGCGCAGCGCGCGCACGCGCACACGTCGCCGCACGGCCGGAACACCACCGTGGCGGGCGCCTCCGAGCACACCACGCACTCGCCCACGCGCTGCCGCGACGACACGCACGCGCGGCACAGCAGACACTTCTTCACCTGCAAACGATATTTTTCGTTTCAAAATAACAGTTTTTATTTATTTATTTAACAGTCCAATATTTTAAAAAATCCACAAGTATATTAATTATGCAATAATGAAAGTAAGTAACAAGGATTATTAATTATTATCCTTAAAAAGTTACAATAAAAAACGTATAATAAATATAAAAATATCACAATTTAATAATTTTAGTTTTTAAAATCTTGATAGAAGGCTTAAGTATTTATTTACAATTGCTCTTGCTTAAAAATAAACAAACTAAGTCAATAAACATGTGATGAAATGATTTACATATTTTATTAGGTTTTAATAATGTCTTGTATAGACGAAAACACTATAAACGAAAAATATTCTTTGCTAACTGTCTAAAATAACTGTATTTATTTGTACGGGCAACTTACTCTGGCGGCACAAACATTACAACAGCAAATATGTCCGCAGGGGCGGAACAATGTGTCGCGCTTGGCGTCTGAGCATACGAGACATTCATCGGCAGTGGGGTCATTTTGTTGTATTTCGACTGTAGAATGAGGTTCGGCTGTGGACGTCGAAGCAATTGGTGCATTTGCAAAAGACCCTGATTCACTTTCAGGTGTGGTGTCAGTCATTCCTGTACCCTCCTTGCGACACGTTGTTAATGTTTTTCGGAGGTTTGGATCCGGACATAGGTCTAGCGGTGTCTGACCTGGAAATAAATTAAAAAAAAATTAAGTCGTACTATATGGAATTCCATTAGAATAGATATTGGCGGTGTTTATGAGTGTACCAAAGCGCTTGGTGAGGTCAAACGAGGCTAGCACCTATACTACCTTGTACCTACGTCATATAAATTGCATAATTTTGTTATGTGTTTGAACAAAATGTCATAAAATATAAATTGAAAATTACCTTTTTTATTTTTAATGGTAAGGTCTGCGCCATGTGCCGCTAGGAAGCAGGCGATAGAAGCAGAAGATTTCTTGTCTTGTGCATGCACTAAGCCACTTAGCAATGAGGCGTCGCGTACGTCTTGCAATCGTCGCAGCTGTTGTAGAGTGTGATGTCGTAAGGCCTCATGTAGTGGAGTATCTCCATCCTTTATTATACGAAAGAAATAAACAATTCAAATAAAATATATAGAAGACGTCGTCGAGTAAAATTGCAACATTGCAACACAAAAATTTGAATATTAAGTAAGTTTTTTACTTATTGTTAATAATCAGCGCTTATAGTATCTGTAGCGCTTGATTTTTAAATATGGCCGCGTACGGACCAGACCCCTGCATCTCCCGGACCCACATCTGTTTGCAGATTTTACACTATTATTGTTAATAAATCTAACTTTACTCCTGTTTCTATTTCTAGCATGTTCTTTTGGTCGTTTTGTTCTCCTATCTTTGGTAGAATCAGATTTGTTCGCTTCGTGAGCGTCTAAAATATCCTGAATACTTTTATATGCCTCATCTTTACACATGAAAAATTTAAATTAAATACAAAATAATGACTGTTTAACCCACTAATTTATAAATTATAAATTTTAGGTATATTATCTCCTTTATTCATCAAAAATTACATTATGCCTATTCTTTTTTTTTTTCAAAGTTATAGCAAAAAATTATTTAAGCATAATATTTAAAAAGTAGTAACCTTATCACAAATATTGAGATTAGCGCCATGTGCCACCAGAAGTCTCACAATCTGCGTATGTTGTCGTTCCACGGCGAGATGTAGAGCGGTTTGTAAGTTCGCGTTCTGCAAGTCAAGGCGGGCACCACCGTGCACCAGGAGCTCTGCCACCTCGGAGTGGTTGTTGAAGGCGGCCAAGTGCAACGCGGTGTAGCCGTCGTCCTTCGCATCGTCCATTATCCACGGACGAGGCAATTTCCCGAGCATTGCCTTCATGGCCCTGAAGATACAAGTTGTATTTTTAATAATAAATAACAATATATAAAATAACACATTAACTTTAACATTTTTTTCGAATCACGCTTACATAATATGTATTAATTTATTACCCTTTTTGCTTTTGATGCTTTCTTAAGATCATTAAATATGGAACACTAATTGTTTGATTGCTAAACACTATATTTAACCTAGTTTTTTTATACATAATATGTATATGAAATACAATTTTTAATCAAAAATTCTATCTGTAAGTCTTGCTATAAATTTCATGTTTCGTAAAACATTAATACTACAATTTTCATCTTTAAATTTATTTTTGCTTTCATCGTTTAGAGTGATTTCTATGCCTGTCATTCACAGCATCATTTTATTTAAATAGATGAGTTAATTTTTCAAACTAACTTGAAACTTCGATTAAAAATTCAGTTCATTATTTCGATTTTAGATGTTATAAAATATACTCGTAAAATAAATATAATACTTCAATGATAGCCACCAAGTAATTGTAAGGTATTGCTGATATTGCTACTATTTTAACATTATAATAAGAAAAAATATAAGTTATACATTATAATAATATGTGTTTCATTGAAGAAACTGAATTTAACTATTCAGAAATATGATACGCATTTGTTATTTGCAAAATAAGAAAGGACAATTTATTATTATTTAATAAAGAGAAAAAAGACAACGAGACAATCTTTTTTATTATTCGGGTGAACTCGCTGATTTCTAACTTGATTATCAAACTTATACAAAAGGGTATCGAGCCGACTTTGTTGAACTAACAAAATAAACGAAGTTTGAAAAACCCCCACGCAGGGTTAAATTATAGACCTCCTGCCGAGAATTATTTCTTATTGGCTTTTTATGTATTTTTATATATTAGAATTGTTACTTTTTATATTTAGAAGGTAGAGACACGTTAAGGAAATATGCTATAAATGGAAATGCTTATTTGAAACGTAAATTCGTAAATTTGTTCGCGGAAATTCACCCTCGATGTAAGGTGGTTGAACTCAGGACATAAATAGCACTAGCATCGTATTTGTAGGTGTAAGGTGGTAGAGATCAACAATCACGCGCTGCTTTAACGAAATGTAACGAAATATCGTGGATTATTATTGTTTCTTAGTCATTTAGGATTATAAATTATAATATGATTATTCTTTTAGGTGATTTTAAATGTCTTTTCAAACATTAAAATGACTCTTATCGAACAAAAACAGCAACGATAAAGATGGTAATAATGAATTAGGTGATGTACATTTTAATATGCTGGGTTACGTTCGAAGAGTAAAAACGAACGAACTAATTAAATAAGGTCAAACGTCGTGGTCGGCGTGCGGCGCTCGTCCTACGTACGCCAACAGTTGGAATCTGATCGTCGCGCGCCTCGTCTCGCGCGTACGCACTCGCGATCCCTACTTTTTTGTGTATATCCTTACATTTGTAGTTTTGACACGCAGATTTGATTTGTAGAAATTATTTTAATGGTATTGCTGAAACTAAGTGACTTTTGGAAAATGCTATCTCTATTAAAAATGTATATTAATGTATACAGTATCGATCTATATATCAATGTAAGTAGAGCTAATAGTTTTCGATTAAATAAATAAGAAATCTTCATATATGTAAATACAAAGAAACATATACATGGGTTGTCTGTTGCATTTATGAAATAACAATTTAGTTGTCGGCATTTAAAGTTTATTGTATCATTACCATCTGTAAAACTCCATAAGCTCACAATTTAATATTTCAGTAGGGTGTTAGTGATAAAGTATCTACGATCACACATAGTGATACCATTCACACATATGTACTTTGAAGTCCTTTCAATAAAAACATTTATGAGGAAATATTTGAATTTTAAATACATTTAAAAGTCAAACGGATATTTCTATAGTAACAGTGCAAGGCGTAGGTCAAACGTAACAAGCAATGCAAACGATTGAAAGTACGTGTACGTTATAAGTATGTATGTATTATTATGACTGGTATAATTACTAGAGTGTTTCATATCTTCTTAAGAGTTGTTGCCAGGCACGCGATTCATTCGTCTTGTCTGCCGCACTGGGTGACGCCATTGTAATAATGCGTTTTTTTAATTAACTCACTCTACATGTGCTCATCGTTTCATTTCTACTACAACACTCAACATTACTATTTCAAAATACAGTATTATTCCAATTTACATAATTACCTATTTATTGAAAATATTTTTTGTGCTTATTGAAAGTAATTTTATCATGTACCTATATTAGATTTAGACATTTTTAAGACGAAAAATTACATTACAATAACTTATAATTGCCATAGGTAAAATATCTTTTATTTTAAATAATTAAAATAATATTTGTAGCACTCTCACCAGTCGAGTCTTTTACTTCATAGAGCCGAGTAATGGTTTAAAATAAAATCAAAGTACAGTAATAACCAATATATAACTTAAACTAATGTTTCTTGTTTGCTTAAAATTATTACGTACGTAAACGTATGCTTCTTTTTTGTACCATAATTAAAATTTCTAGTTAAAACACATTGACATAGTATTGTTATATGGCAATAAAAATTCAGTAGAAAATATCAATAGATTAGTAAATAGTATAAATAAATTGATTTTATATAAAGCATATAATGGTTTTACTCAGTAATTTAATGAATTGTATCATTACCGCTTTACTAGATACTAACACATTCTATAACGTAGTGGAACATGTTCATACTCTATAATCTACACAGACACGTGTAGGTTTTTGCATTGTAGTCTGTAAGGTAAATGAAAACAAAATTCAAATATAAAATAAAGTCAGACGCCTGTCTTTGACTTAGTCAATACTGTAACATACAGGGAAGATTTACATGATTATTTTAAACTTTGTGGGTTTTAAATTCAATTGATCAGAGATATACGGAATATAGAGAGGTCAATTCGTCTTTATTGTGTTACTTTATGTATTTTAAACGAGCGACAACCTCCTGTTCACTCGAGTGTGTCTCTACTCTCTACTCTCTAGGCGCCGAACATTATGCAATATGTATCTTACCCCTAAACTATACATATAATAAAGTTCTAACTTAGTAGAATCTGTATATTGAATATTTTCTGGAAATTCTAATTTAAATAGTCATCTATAGTTTTTAGAATTTTTGTCTGTCTGTCTGTTTGTGACCGCATCACGAAAAAACCACTGAATAGATTTTGATGAAATTTGGTGCGATGATAGCTGGTTAGCTGGGTCAATATACCTATAGGATGTTTTTTTTATATAATTATTTAATATATATATTATATAACCCTCAAAATGCACCTAGGGACGGGCCTAAGTTGAGCGAGGGCGAGTCATGAATATAAGTATTTGTGTTCCTACTAAATCTAATATATACCGGCCAGCCGTTTTAGCATGAAGAAGTATATATAAACAAATTACACATTATACATATAGGTACTAAAATTCGTATCTATACCTAATCACAGTCAGATTATTCTTCTTCTTATTTATTATAATTCATCATCGAATTTGAACTTTAAAATGAATTTCATGCATTAATTCGGTGCAGATGTGGTATTGAGTTTACTTATTCAGAGCTATTCTTCGTCTGCGGCCCGTTCCCGTTAAAAAGATAAAAATAGAAAAAAGCTTTGCTTAAATCTATCAAAATCAGTTTATTGTCGATTATAGTTAGGTATTTAGGCTAAAGCAATATGAGTTATATATTTTAATTCACAAACAGACCGTTGATTACATTTATTATGAACTAGTCAATACTATGTACTATGCACACCGTAAGTGTAGTAAGGTAACAAATAATGATAATTTGGTTCACGCCTTCACTAAATGAGAGGGGGATTAGTCAATGCTCCACCAGTTTGGTCAAATACGGGTAGGTGGACTCCACGAGCCTCAATAAACCATAGCTTATATTTACCTAAACTAAAAGAGAATTTTCATGATGTTCATCTTCTTGACTGAATTCAAAATAATAATCATGTTGAAATTGAGGCTTGGACAATTTTTTAAATTGACAAAGTCCACATCCACAAGTTTTTTCAAATAGTCCTTGGAAATTTATTTGACTAGCGCTAGCTAAACCTTTAAGAGATATATCAAACGAATGTCCTAAAAAATTGTAGGTCTAAAAATGGCACACACAAAAGTCAGCAATAACGTACCTAAGTCTGTTAAGAAAGGTACACTCGCAATAATTATTCATATATATATTTAAAACGCACCTAGAGTAGCCGAGGCAAGTCTGTCTTTCTCTATGGCCTATTTAATTTCAATGATTTCACAATAACTGAAAAAAATGATGACAATGCTATAAAGGGAAATTCTTTTTTCTTTTTATTATACCTACTTTATTAATTCAAAATACTAGTAGACTTTAAGGCTTTTTTATTATGACGATTGAGTATCTACCTACTTACACACAAACAAAAACACAATAACTTAGCACACATATATTAAAATTCTGGTTGACACTGCACATTAAATATTTTTTGGGATATTTTATTGTAATAGTCATTATTATGGACACAGAGGCTGAATTTATAGTTTTTAGAATTTTTGTCTGTCTGTTACCGCATAACAAGATTTTAAATAATTCATATAATATGCATGTGTAACTAATGCTTACGGTGTCTGTCGGTCAGTTTATTTAGACGACATACATTTTAAAATTACATGGGACACTCAAGCTCTGCGTTTAAATGAACACATGTTATATATAATATTTTTTATATTATAACATTGATCCATGTTATATATAATAACATATTGTGTAACAAAAGTAATTTATAAATATTTTAAATTAATTATATATAATGGAGAGAAAATATTCTGCGTAAGTATTATATAAGGTGATAATAAAATTTTACGTAACACTGTAAAAAGCTACACTAATTTACTAAAAAGCTTAAGAAAAACTTATACAAGAAATATTGCAGATATATCTACACCGTCACAAATATCAATAGAGCCAATACAAATGTTTGCTTTCAAAGGAAATGAGGCCAGGATTTCTGACACACTCTACCCCAATGATCAATATAATTATATAAGATTCTTCAAATATGAAAAATTCATAAATGCGTAGTATATTTTTACTAGTATATATAACTTAATAAAAGGTTATTTTTAGTATATTCTTAGCAAAATTCTAAAGATAAATCTGAAATGGCTTATATCGATGGCACAGGTCGCGTGACGCGTCTGACAAGCGCATCAAGCGCCGCATTAAGTGCTCTCTGTGTACATACGAAACAATCGAGCAATGAATCATTGCGCGGGCTCCGCATTGATCAACTGAGTGTTCCAGAATACTGGTCGAGAGCGCACGCCTTGCTCTGCCTTCTTACTGATTCCATGTAATGAATTATTGACGATCAGTCGCGACAGAATTTATAGAGCATATTAGTTAAGTGATCATATTCTACTACAGTGGTCTGATTCCCCGCCGATCCAGAATAGTAAGTTATGGAAATGCGCGTTTGGGGCAGCAGCGGCGGACTGTGGCCAGTAACAATGTCACATTAATATTCAACAGGCGCTCTTTGGCCGTTTATGCTTCATGGCAGCATCGCAGTTTTTCACCTAATAGCGCATCTTACGAGATCTATGTGGTCTAGAGTTAAATTTTAAAAATATTCTATTTTATTTATTTAGTTTCTTAATACGAGTATAACATATGTATAGGTAAATCGAATTGAATTAAAATACACATATTTTGTAAATGTCTGCTACATCATTTCCATTTCAATAATTTCACAACTAAGTAAATGTTTTCTGTGTACTTGTGAAATACTGTGATGATATCAAAATGCTTACAAAACTATGTAGCTTTCAAGTAGACAAAAGATGAGTTGGCTGTCGTCCCACTTGTTTGTCTACGAAAGTTTGCCAAAATTCTTTTATTGACTGAGTGAATGTAGAGCTTTACAGCCAACAACGGAAATTCTCGGCCACAATACGCCTGCATTGCTAGTTTGATAGCTCAAATTCGAAAACAGAGTATCTATAGTTATGTTAAATCTATATACGTCTTATGATTTTTATATTAAAAGAAAGTAACGTGAATTTTGTTCATTAACAATAAATAAATACGTATAAATGTAATGCTGAGACATTAGTTTTGTGTAAACATTTCAGGGAGGTCAGTGAACGCTGAGGATTGCCAGATCTCGTGTTGGCCACTATGTATAGCACGACTACCCCGCGGGAGGTGACAGTGGTGGATGGTGTTCAACTAATAATAGCCTCCCCTCCAGCGCGCGAGCATCGGAACGCTGACGGGAGCGCGCACATGTGGCGCCCGTCGGCGTCGCATTCTGCGTGCACGTTTATTTTCGATACGGTCGTCACGCGGCGCGGTTAACAGTGTTCCTTACATAAGAGCCTTCGGCGAGTCAGCGGTCGGGACTCTGCCGCTGGCTGTGCATTTCGAGTTGCCTCAATCTGCAGGTCGCTGCACGTTTGAGTAACCGATCCGATGGACGCCTGCCGCCTGTTCTATTTCGGGAAAATACAAATTTGGAATGGATGGTACTCGCGACTCGAAAGCGAACTCCGCCGGTTGACTCCATTTTTAGACCTGGACTGCGCGTGCGCACTGAGCCCGCTGCCAGTGCCCGACGAGCTGCCATGAGGCCGTGTCGCACGCTACCACAACGTCTTCGCAAAGTTGGCTGTCGTGTAGTGGTTACTTTATCAATTTTTTAGAGATGGCGCGGTGCTTTTCGTTATAACATTAACAGTGTCATTAAGAGAGTGATCATATAGAGCAGCATTATAAAGAAGACACATAGCCTTGCGCGAGTTCCGTGCTTCCTTACTTCCCATAGTATTTGAAGTCATATGGAATGTAAAGAAGTATGGAGCTGCGCGGTTATGCCTGCGTGATATAAATACATGAAGAAAAACGGCGAAGCGAAGACTTATTTTTGTGACCAAAAGGATTTGTGTGCTTTTGATCTTAAAGTGTTATATTGTCTTAAAACTTGTGTGGGGCGTGGCTTTAAACTTTAACTTAATCATCAACCACAAAATTCGTAAGGCGTTGTTTAAAATATACCTAACATTAAGAATAGTTATTTATCTTTAATAATTAAAATCTTTGCATAAAATACGCACTATGAAATTCTTAAAACAAATATTTATTTAAAATTATTAATTATTAATACTTTATTATTTACTTATTGTTTATATTTAAACTTTTTATCCTTATAAAAAGTTTTAATATAAAAATTTTGGCACAGTATTGTTTTTATTCATAAATATAGGTAAAGAGATATTAAGCATTTATAGGTTAAAGAGAAAATTATTTATTAGGTGGCGAGCCGTCGTAAAATAACATCTGGCGCGGTTTAGGTAACAGTTCTGACTAAAGCAACATAAATAAACGTGAGCCTAGCGTTGGACAGAGTTCCTTGCAAGAAGACTATATCGTATATTTAGTTGAGGAAAAATATGATAACTTATAATGAAATTCTGCTTACGTTACATAATGATATATTCGAATAGCTGGATTACAAGCCATTTTCTTTTTAAACACCATTATACATAGTCTTAAAATAGAATTATTTTAAAATTAATATGATACTTAATTTATTGATTAAATTATATTATCCTCATTTCATTCACATACTTATAGTCAATAATCCAATATTCTTAAGTAATTTTAAATTATTAAATATTTTATGACAAATGTTAACTTTATTTTATGTATCAAAACATCCTAAGGAAGTAAAATATTTTATATGACTAACCATTTATATTATTCTACAAACTATGAATGATCTTTTGTTTTAAGGAATACATTGAGACGTGACATTGTCAGTGGTGAGAGTCGTAGCAAAAAAAGGGGAGCACAAAAAATAGCCGCGCCTGCGCCGCATCTGGAGGAACACTGCATCTCATTATGCGGATCGGTCGCGGATGAATGGCATCGTGCCCGTGCCCGGCCCTGCCTGCTCGCCGGCCCTAAGTTTCACGGACGTCCGTGCCGTGCCTTGTTCTTGACTCGTTGCTTCAAATAAAGTGACTCATGTAACACTAATAAGTTTATACTTTAAAATTACGCGGCTATTTTTATATGCGACATAAAAAGTTAAAAAAGAAATAAATTTAATGTTTGTGATTTCTGTATTTTTAAACATGTTTTAATATATATAATTGTATCAACTGCAAAATATATAATATATGTATATAGTTAATAATTAATATTTTAAAGCTTTAAACTGCAACCCACATTAATTAATCACTATAATAACTGTGGGTTGATTACAAAATATATAACAGATAATGAGTTTTATTTACCTATTTTAGAAATTTTCTATTCCTTAATAAATATGCAATACATACATATATAATGCGTTAATTTATTATTTATATACATACATATATAATGCATTATTTGAAATGGCTTACTATGATTTAAAAACTATTTAAGAATACAGTACATACACTGTGTGTATCATATAATAATAATTTATAAAATCTAGAATTTAAAATCTACATATAAAAGCTTTTCCCTCGAACTTGCTTATAAAAAGTTTCTTAATTTATATTCATCATACTTAATTATAATTATTTAGGGTCGACAGAGGTTCGGGAAAAAAATTCTAATCACATAACTTTGAGGATTGCCTCACAAAAACAAGGAGGGCATTTAAGGTGTCATTAAATCATAAGGGCGAAGTCGCGACTACTACGCTAGGTTCCGTTCATTGTTTCAAGACTGAGGGGGCTATGGCGGGAGCAGGGCATGACAGTGCATTGTAGTTAAAAGCACACATACTAATTGTGCTTACGCGAAGGTGTGGCCACTAGTTTTATAAGGGCCGATTTATTCCCGCGCTTGGTTACCGAGGGTTACTCAAGTAACGCACTTGAAGATGAGGTGATAAAGATTTTCGATTGTACCATACTCGTACATTGTAAGTTAGATTAGATGAGAGCTAAAATAAGAAAAAATTGCAAATGTAAAATAGTTCAGTTTATATTTATTCAAAAAATAACATTAAAAGAAATCGGAGAATATTAAATCAGTTTATTTTTATGTCTGCCTAACATTTGTGCGGAGTTTTAAATCGTCAACGAGATCTCACCTAAAATATTCAATAGCACACACTGCGCTATAACCCACGACCGACTCGATCCGCGCCCTTTAATAGTGCACGCCTTTTACTATCGCACAAAGGCGTTTTCTATGAGAAAGGGATCTTGACCTACCAGTTCGTTCAGAATGTTCAATTCTCAAAATCACGTTGAAAAACAATTTATTCATGCATCCATGCAACGACTATGGCTAACAAAAGAATGTAAAACTAGACAGGGGGATAATGAATGCTAGTCGATGATTTTAATAGAGTTACTTACATGCAATTCGGCTTAGCATTATTATTTTAATTGAACGGATGAATGGTCTCATATATCCCTAAGAGCAAGAAAGCATAGTTGTGGCAATATTACTGTTACATTTGAATGTAACCAAGGTGTTGAGTATTTTCTTTTGACAAGAGACAAAAAATACATTAATTGAAATTTTAAGCTAGTATTCAAGGTACTTGATGAATATAAACACCTAGAAGGTATAATTTTGAGTGGATAACGTATTCAATGAATACATTTTTCTTCGTTTTCTTTCCAGAAGACTACAACTTTATTATGTATGCAATACATCCGCAATGAAATTTATTCAATTGCGCATACCATTAACACGACTTTAGTTACACGTAAAAGTTATCTCTACTAGCGTCTCTTATTTTTATTTAATATATAAAGAAAATGTGTAGAGATTTTTGCCAGTACAAAAATTCACTATAGGTAGGGATGCTGTCATGGTATTTGTATGGATGACGCGAAAATAACCATTAGAATCTTTGGCATCAGTCCAGAGGCCGCTGAAAGTTTCCTGACGACTGCCCTAACGCGTGTATACGATTCTTATGTTTATTTCAATATAAAAACTTTACTTTTATTACTTTTATTTTACAAACTAACAAAGCTATATCAGAAAAGTTAACGTTTATAGATGTATCGGGATATCAAAAATTTATAACTTATATACATACATAGAGTACAGTTACACAATATTACACAAGCAAATACAAGCATATAAAAACTATACTGAGAAGAGAATAGTTCTATCGTTCAATTTATTATAATAATTTGATTTAAATATATTTAGAGAAAATATATGTAAAGCAAGTGTAGGCAATATTTAAAGTTCAAAATGTGATCTTATAAAATTGCATCGAGAAAATATACAAATTGAAAATTTTCATACATTTTTATTTGTTCATTTGATGGATAGCGGTTCGGCTGCGGAACTTCGATATTACCGATCCGATTTCGATGATTTGATCGGGATTAAGAGCAGCTACAAATTTAATCTGTTAACATCCAGTTGCATTAAACAGAAATTTCTGACATTGGTATTCAGTTTTTTTTGGGTATATCATAATTTGATTTAGGACTTTCTATTCGCCATGATAAAACAAAAATATATTATAATGATATGTGCAAAGTAAAATTAAATATTTAATTTTCGTTACATCAGCATGAAAAAAAAACTGCAAAAAATAAAGAGACATGATATCATGCCATGTTCGTAGTATTTGTACATTTAATACAAATATCAATTCAGCTCTAGCATTCTTATTTCTTACTACTTCGAAGCGCTGAATCTTTGCCAATATTTGCTAAGAATAAAAAAATATTATATATAGCTTTTCCAATTAATTTTAAAACATCTACCTCGTGATATTGTGAGCGAGAGAGAGAGAGAGAGAGAGAGATTTATAATCATAGCTACGAGTAAAATAATACATTATACACAGGGAACGTAACATTCATAAGAATGGTAACTGTTGGTTACACATATCAAAGTAAAACCGCTTCGCGTAGTTAAAGGAGATAACACATCCGAACCGAGCTCAATAGAATTAATTACAAAATACTTAGATTGTAGATAATTCTTTAGGTGATCGGAGATAAAAGTGCTCAACGATGAAACCAGTAAGTACCTAACCTAGCTTTTTATATAAATATCTAGATTAGAAATTTAATAAGGGAATTCTGTGTATAATCTTACTGCTATATAAATACGAAAGTTTAGTCGGATGGATGTTTATAACTCAATCATGTTAGAACGGTTGCACGGATTTAAATGAAAATTGCAGAGATAGGCTATAGTCTGAAATAGCACATAGGTCAGTTTTTATCCCGGAAAAATTTAGGTGGGAAAGTTTTTTTTAAAGGGGTTGTGCAGGAACTAACCCGAGCGAAGCCAGGGGAAAATAGTTAATATTCCATATAGTATAAAATTCCCTTTTTAAAGGGACTAAGGGTCATAATGAACTCCTAGTTATTACCGGCAACATTTAATTAATTAACAATTAATTCTCGGAATAAAATTATTGTACTTAAGTATGTATTGGACATACCTACTCGTAGTTATAAAATATCTAAATAGGTCACGCTATAATATATTTAAAATATATGACATTTATGATTTATTTCATATCGTTCAATCATTAAAGCAAAATTTGTGTAGACAATCTTATTAGTAACGTAACGTAACTTAGTCTGTGTAATTTTTACATTAATTAATTTTATTTTTTGGAAAAATCTCATTGAAATAGTCATTATTATCCATAAACGGGTCGAATCTACACATTTTCGAATTTTTGTCTGTCTGTGACATCATGAAAAAATACTAACAGATTTTAATTAAATTTGGTTCGATGGTAGATGGTAGTATCCAGGTCAACATATAGGATATATTTTACAGCAGGAAAATATCTAATTTCTGAGATATAATCTATTCTTCCAGTTAAATGTCTGTAATGAAATAAAATCTAATCTAATGATTTGGTTTCCGGTTTTTAGAACGTGTGCGGAGCCGAAGGAAATGCTAGTAGTTCATAAATTACTAACAAGTTATTCCATACTTTCTTTTGAATTTCATATAACCATTTTTAGTATTTATAAGATTCAAAGCTGTATGAATAATTATATACATAATTTTTGTGTTCGTCTTTCTGCTGCATTAAGACATTAAAAATCACTAGCGCAATTCATATCATGGTGTCAGCTTCTGAAATTACTACCACACTTGTACTGCACTGTTCTTGTGAATTCCGCTAGATGGCGTTTCGTGTACTATACAAGAAGTTTTGTTATAATATTCCCCTTCATTATTATTAACAGTCTGGTCCACCTTCGCCAGGCTGCTCTCATTTAATAAGGCAGCGTCATATACACAAAATTACGCTTTTAAGCCTTTAAGGATTTAAAAAAGGCTTAGCAGTTAACTTTATTATTAAAAAAATAGGCTGTAAAATTTTTAATAATATAATATCATTACTTTATTTAGTCATAAAGCTTTGATAATATTATTAATATTAGTTTTAATATTTTCTTTTCCGACTCTTTGATTTTACACACATAATCGAGACCAGCTAGGTAAAATGATATAATGATATTCTTGTATAATGGTCATACAATGAATACTAGGGCCAAGGAGAGACTATAAGAGACTGTAAGATATAAAATGTTTTGTTTTCTATTATATTTTACCTCATTATCTTTTATAATGTTATATTCTGTATTACGGAGATTAAACTTTAAATCTCACGTAGACCGTAGCGAATTACAGACAAGTGCGTACTTCACGTAACTTGGCACGCCGCTATGATAATACTTTGTTTTTATCGAGCGTGCGCTTAACACTTCTGCTAGTGAATACAATGTAAATTTCAATAATACACAAAACGTATTATCTTTATGTAAGTAAAACGTAAACGTTTTTTGACGAATTGATTATTTTAGACATATAGGTACATTATACATGTACATATAATAACAAATAATAAGTAGTACTGGGCGTATACGCCTTATGTGGTTTACGATTATGTGGTTATGTGGGACTCGCCGGCAAGTCAGTACTACCCACTGAACTGCACTTCTTGGGCCCGGCCGGATTGCCGGACGCTACTGTGAAAACCCCCCACCACGACAAGATGAAAAACTTTTATCCCCTATTTCAACCCGTTACCTATCCCTTTTTTGGCTTTGAAAAGCTCTAGACTATCTCTGTACCAAATATTTAAATAGGTTCAGTAGTGTAGGCATGATTGAGTACTAAAATTTTCAATAATTCTTAAATAAAAACAAAAACACAATAACTTACTTATTTAGGTTATTTCAATAAGCTTAAGGACGATATATCCGCAGTATTATAGAAGATTTAAGTATCTTGCAGATTCCGAGTAACGCTGCAGTACCATGGCAATTTTACCAATCGCAAAGTCATGACTGGGATACCAAGTTTCGATGGGTTGTGGAAGTTGCTTTTATTCTTTTACCGACAAGAAAAGATCCTATAGCCTGAAAAAGCTGAACGTATTTTATGTTATATAGCTAAGAGTACTCTTGATCAAGCAAATTTCAAACCCAAGAAACTAAATCAAATCAACCTTAATCTTCCACACTACCTAAATTCATAACATCAGCATTTAATAAAATAAGATCTAGTAAACACAAAAATGAACATAACTATTAACTAGCATTAAATAATTATTTTAGTTTAGATATTGTTTTAATTTAATGAAAACAAAAATTAATTAATGATTTAAATATAAATTCTAAATTATATGTATGTAGTAAACTTTTAATATGAAATTATGTTAAATTGGTCAACAGCTATAAAAAAAGCAACCCAATTTTCATTTGCATAGGTCAAGAGGCCGTAAGCTAATCTCTGATTCACTGTATGGTGTAAAGTAGTTAAGAGAAGGTATTTAAGCTCGTTACATGTAGCAAGGGCAACCTTAAATGAGTAATTAGTAGCATGTGTGCCAGAGTCTCTGCCATCAGTAACGCGCCGCCTGCCCGGGACTGCTCGACCGCCCATGTTATAATAAGCCCACGTAAAATTATCTTTCGAAACAATTAGCCAGACTTGCTGCTAATTGAAGTACTTGCCGCCATAATTTTTTTATAATTTTCCATCGTTAAGGAATAATGAAAAATACATTTTCAACCGACTTCCAAAAAGGAGGAGGTTCTCAATACGTCTGCATGTTTTTTTTATATCTGGCTGGCTATCTGGATATTTGAATCACGTACCGTAACTGATGATAAAAAAGATGAAAAAGGTACAACTCCTCAACGGTTAGGAGTTTCAAGAAAATTCTTTCAATATAATATGATCTTATAGACCGAAAATTGTTTACTTTCAGGCTATTAGGTTAACCTGATAATGGAAGATATTTTGTTATTATCATTAACGTCTGGGAGTTAGGTGGAAAATGGACGTGGATAAATCTCGATTGCCTAAAATCGTTTACTCCGAAACCTCGCTGACTCATTAGAACAGTGGTTTAGTGTTATTATAAAACAAAGTCCTCCGCCGCGTCTGTCTGTCTGTCTGTTCGCGATAAACTCAAAAACTACTGCACCGATTTTCATGCAGGTTTCACCAATGGATAGAATGGTTCTTCAGGAAGGTTATAGTATATAATTTGTCAAGTTTTTGTATACATTGGCTAAAATATAATGATATCTGTTGGAGGTGTCGGAAAAAAATAAGCCGTCTGGGAGCTTTCAACGAAAACGCTGCCTAAATCCTTTGTGTTATAACAAAAGGATGTATGGTGGAATTGTGTATCTTATATAGGTTTACAAAAAGTCCGCGATGGCATATGTCTATCTCTTAAGGATACATACTTTATCGAAGAAAGTTTAAAAGGAAATTTATAAAAAGTTTATAAAATTAACGGCGTTTGACATATCATGTTATGACGGTTGCCATGATGCGTGCAATGGTAGTTAAATCAGCAAATATATACCGGGCGGTGCGAAGTAAATATACCTATACAACACGTACCTAGGGACGAACCCGAGCGAAGCGAGGTTGAGCCCCTAGTTTGGTATATTTAAATACAATAAGTATCTAAGTGTTTTCCGCTAAAAAAATTAAAATAAATTATTTTTACAAAAACTTAGACTTTTTAGTTTAGATTTGTTTAGTATTGAAGTCGGTTTTTGTTTTTTTGTTAAAAATAATTTATTACTTGTTTTATATTCATAAATTGCCGCAAAACCTTTTTTAAAGATATTATCGAGCTCAGTTTCCGTGCCTGATAAAATAATTGTAAGCTTGGCTTTAGGAAATATTAGAATAGAGGTAAGCTTACCAGATTTCAGCTTCCATTGAGAAGCTTAAGCAGAATATGGAGCGGTTCGTCTGGACTTGCATAAAAATATGTTCGGATAAAGGAAGTAAATTTAAGGCTCTTTGTATCAAAGCTTTTTTAGTTATTTTACTTTTTTAAATACATATATGAAATATTAAAAAATAAATATATAGAAATGATAATGTCGGTGAATTGAATTTAATTCCAAAATTGATCACATAATATGTATAATTTTCTTTGCTGCTATACTGTGATGGAATTTTTTATAAACGATAGATTTACTAGGTTGTATCCTTAAGAATTTAATATTGCCAGCAGTGATATACGAGTATGATATTTTTGAATGAGCTGCAAGAATTTATTTGTTAAATTTATTGTAAAAATTATAATTGAATGTGTTAAACGGTAAGTTTGTATACTATTGAACAATTTGATCCCAAATTACGGTTATTTGCCTAATGTGAATTTCGAGAAAATAATTAATGACAGAATAAATGACGAACGGTCCGATGAATCGTCCTGTAATCATGATTCGAAGACGTTCAGAAAACGTAAAATAACAAAACATTTTATAAGAAAGAAAATTATATTTTTATGCCCGTTATATGAAGTACCCATTGCGGTGAGTTTTTTTTTCTCTTAAGGATTTAGTGTCCATGGAACGAAGAATATATATTTTTATCTGTTGCAGACAGAGATACTACATTTGCACGGAAATGGAATATTTATTTTAAGACTGAAAAACCGTTTAAGGTTTTGTAAAAAAAAGAACGCTTTAAGGTCGAAAATATTTAAATGTTTTATTTATTTAATTTATTAATTATTATATTAAAAATCACATTAATTAGGATACGAAACTTATTGTTAAAAGGAGTAAAATGTTGTATAGAATAATAACTGTAACAGTTACCGTGATAATTAATCTCATGTCGCTTAAACAAGATACATAGGCACTCATGTTTAGCACACGTAACTCAACTAACCATAAATTATCATGTCAAGTTAAAGGAATTCTACGACGGGTTTAAATTACGAGTATATTCCCGCTAAGCAGACTTCGTGTCTAAGACGAGTCTCCATTCTAAAATGCGTTTTAGAGATGCGTCAAAGATGCGCGTTAAGTTTTGCATATCGGGTTTCACTGCACAAAGAAGACATTTTGATAAATTGAAATAGAAATAAAAGAATCTTCGTAGCTTTTTATGTTAGAAATAATCCGAAAGCGGCCGACACAATTCCTCATTTCATTCACGTTCCCTTGCGATGAAACTTTTTCTCTGCAATTTTTCTGTAGAGGGCGGGGAGTTATCAGGTGGAGCGTTTTACGAGTCGTAGCACGTAGCGCCTCCGAGCCCCGCGCGGCGCTGTGGGCCCGCCCGCTGAATACAAACTTCATTAGCCGTTTGATAATTAGCCCGTTAAACGCCCCTCGCTCACCCAGCAACGATCTTCTAAGCCAAAGCCAGTCTACACAAATATATCTTATCTGAACTGTGAAAACGTGAGTTTTCAAACACAGAAAAATATTATTCACCTCTAAGGCTCTGGCGTTTCTAATACAATATTATAATTAATTTTAAATGAAATTACTACGTATTGCTTTCTTTACATTATTGATTTACAGCATTTTTAGTGTTTTAGAGATCCGCAGCTAAAAGGCGAAAGTGAAAACTTTATAGTTTTGTTGTGTTCTTATTATCTGTATGTAGGCAACTGTTAGAACTATATTTATACTAGTAGCTGATATTGTAAGGCAAGTTTCTCATAACAAGCGCAATTTTTTTTGTTGGACTACAAAAAAAAAAAAAAAACAATGGTACGGTGGTACCTCTAAACTAGTCTCATGAAGATATTTTGAGTAGTATTTTTAGATATCAATATTAGTAGGAAGGAGGAATATGTAGTCGATCCCTTGCTCTGTGGAAAACAAACCTATTCCACGGGAACCGTAAATTTTTCCAGGAAAAGTACACACCCGTTGCTTTTTCATACTATGTTCTATATCGGTGTCAATTAAATCCAGATGCATTCAGCCATTCTGGTGTGATCGATTTACAAACATAAATTTATCATCAACTTTCGCATTTAAAATAGATATTATTTTAAATTTGCATGTAAGCATGTATCAATGGTAAAGAAACGAGTTTAATGCTTTTATGCTAAAATAGCGTATTCAACTGAACTCATTTGGCCATTGCTGGGGCCTTCAAAATTAGGTTCTAAGTGAATTAATTTAAACCTAATTTTCAATCCCGTATCGCCATGCACCAGTTAGTATGGTAACTGGTATATTTTCTTACATTAATAGCTTTGGTACTTATAATACTTTATATTATTATGAACGAGGCCAGTTGGTACATATCGCCCATTACACAAGTTCGAAGCCTGAAAAAATCCTTAGTCCTAACTGACGTTCTTTCAGTAAGTATACCTCTCCCTTTAACGAAAAGCAACATTTACAAAAATGGAGTCGTAATATCATCAACTCCAAAACAAATATAACGAATTTAATATAAGAGAAGTATCTAACTAAACAAGTAATCTATTCCAGTAACCGTATATTAAGGAAGTTTAAAAAGAAGCTTGGTTCGAAAGCGGATAATAAAAGTGACAATTTAAACGTAACGTAGTTTGGAAAGGAAGCACCGAGACAAAAGAAGTGCAGAGTAGTGAAATGTGAAAAGAACTTAGGGAGAGCGCCCACATTAGACGGTAGAGTCTGAATAGATTTATTTGTGTGAACTATTTCTATTTAATGGTCAGCTTAATACGTATAGAGCTATTATTTACTCTTGAAAATTATTTTAAGAGAATCTGTATATAAACCTTATAAGTTATGCAATGCTGAGTATTAGTAAAACTATTTGTTTAATTTTTTTGACAATTGTTTAGAAATATATATACAAAGATTAAACCTCAATCAGGAATAGTATTATAATAATAAACCCTCACAGTGAGTGGTGACACTTCGGACCTTTATATTTTTTACTTTTTAAAATTTTTGGAAAATGCATTTATGCAGGCTACGTGGGACTCACCAGCTAGAAAAGCCTGTACTAGCCACTAAAATCCAACAACACTTTGCCACCTTATTGGGGTGTCACAGGATCGCTGACACGTTCAATGTCCATGCATTCCAAGGACTAAAATCAAATAATAATAGAAACTCTTTGTTGTTCAGGAGCTGGTCACGGGCCTCCCTTCAATACGAGGGGTAGTGCGAGTTGGCGGACTTCACATGTCATTCAAAAACTTGCTAGGTTGCCTTACGATGTTTTATTTCCCCGTAAAACAAGTAAGTGGTCTGTGGTAATAATGTTAGAAATAATTCGCATATGAAAATATCAGAGGTGCGAGACCCGAAATAATGACACAAACATAAGAACGTTAATTTTCAGTGTAAAAAAAATTTTAAGAGCCGTGTAAGTGTCATTCATAACATTTATATTTATTAGTTTTTAAAGGAGACATTACATTAGATATGATACTCGTATAACGATGTTTATCTACATCGTAAGGCGAGTGGCAATCATTTTGAAATAGGATTTGCACATGAGAACACAAGAGGTGCGAGAACCAAGACTCGAATAAAATACATCCAGAATTTTTTACTTGCAGAGAAAAGTGAAAAGTGTTGTTTTTAGATTTAATGTCCCCATATTTACACGTTAAGTACGTAGTGTGTAATAATACAATGGAAAAGTTTACTGTTTGAATTAAATAAGTATGAACATTATGAACAGTAGGTACGAAGTTTGAAAATTAACCGAGTAGTAGGTACTGAATGTATAAATTACTAAAAAATGAAAAAGATATCTTTATATGTTATAATAATGCAGTCATTGAGTTGTGATGATTTGAATTTTAGGTGCAAGTTCATTAGTGGGTATTAGTGGATATAGAAAGCACGAAGAATATACCGTAAAAGAGAAAACCCGATTTAATTTCCCGTAGTGTTACACAAAAATCTCAAAGGCTTCAGCATTTTTTTTAATGGAATTGCTGTATTTTTCTTTTGAGCATAAATGTGATTTGCCATTTGGTATAAAAGTGGTTCGGACGGGGGTGTACACTCGCGGGTAGTGCGGCGGGTTATTTCGACGTAATTAAAACAAACAGGAGGAGGTTCACCACTCCTCTCTAATTGCGTTTGTGTTAAAATAATCACAGGGACTGTGACAGAATATCGATACAGTACATCCTTTTGTATCTACTTGGGCATGATGAAAAGCATGAAGGTGATAATTACGCATCACTCCCGAAGCGTTTATTTTTATGAAAACGAAATATGAATGCTAAAATAGAATTGTTCATAAAGTGCTTCGTGAACGCGGTGTGCCGAATACCTTTATCCTACGATCATTTATTCAGGTTATGGTACTACCGCCTATTTCTGGGAAATTTTATTCTTTTATTTACGTATAACAGTTAGCTACAGTTAGCAGTCTTTTTGCTCTCACTTATTCTTCTTTATTTTTATCAAAATAAATTGTTAAAGAAAATTATTTTTATTCATTTATCAACATATTAATTAAACAATACGAGTACTTTCATTTAATTTCAATAAATAATTTGAGGAACGTGTTTCAGTGAATTAATTTGTATCAGTTCATTTTTGGTATTTTAAGCTTTGTCATGACTACATTGGCTTTTTAGCATACAATTATGCTTCAAGAGGTATACTGTATATCATGCTGCCATTACAAGAACTAATACATTCGATAGTGCTCATGCTAAAATTCCCCAAATGATATACATTTCTTTGGTATAGAATAAATAAACAAATAACCCCGAATTTTTGATAATATTTTTCACATATTCTTAATCCAAGAAAAAGAATAAGCGAATACCATACCGAAGTATTGGCAACAGCGAGATACTAAGTTAACTTTTTTCTTGCGTAGAGGCAATGGTAACGGTTAAGGTGGTGGCGGGTGGTGTGTGGCACGAGGTGCGGGCGTGGAGGGCGGGCGGGTGCGGCGCGAGGCTGCAGCGCCGCAGACAGTGCGGCGGTGAGCGCGGCGCGGGGCGCGGGGTGCGGCGCGGCGGCGCGATGCTGCGCGCCTCTCAGTCGAGACGCGAGGCCCGCCCGCCCTAGCCGTTCGTACTCACGCCCGCCCGCCCCGCGCGCTCGACATACCTCGCAAGCCTCCAGTTTTACTATTTTAAATACGTCAATGCTTACGAATAGGCGATTACAAAATTCCAATCGGTACTTCCTTCACTTAATTTTTCGTAATTCAAACGTTGGGACAGATCCGCGCGGGTTACACGTTAAGTATTTTCCTAGCTTTCGGATGGACCGGAAGGGGGGTGAGGGGCAGCCGGATTCGGAGGGTCGCGGGGCGCAGGACCCCTTGCGGCGCGGGGTTAGTAGGTTCGCAATGTCGCGTCGTTGTCGGTCAGAATGCATTCGCGGACGTAAAGTAGCGACCTAAGGTGTCGTCGTGTTTCTCACCTGGGGTCGACCAACTCTTCGCCTTTTTAAAGTTTCAAAAATAATTTTAAAAACGTTAACATTTAATAATTCGTTTCTTTAATAAAGTTGTTTTTAAAATAAAATCTATTTAGGTCAAATTCGAGATGCAAGGTCATCTACTAGATGTCAACGAACCCCTCGTCTGGTGCCCGCGTCAGGTCGATGACGTCGGGGTCATCGGGTTAGAATTTCGATTCATCTCCGACTGTCGATGTCAGTTGAGATGTTGAATATTTTAAGACTGCGGATGTGAATGTGATCTACTTGTAATAACCTTATAGTAAGATTTTTGAGTGCCCGCGTAAAATATGACGACGGAAGTGTGCATCGGCTGACAGCGAACAGGGAAGCCGCCGCGTAACCCTGCCCGAATTAGTGCAGCGGACGAGACTAAAATAGCAAGGCGGCGTGTACAATTACATACGGCGCGTCAATGTCGGCGCGCCGGCACGCGCCCGCTCGCGCGCCGCGGCTCGCCTCGCGCCGGTAAGTTTACACTGTGTGTGCTTGCAGAGCGCGCGACCAGCCCTATATGTGGCGCCGCCGGCCGTCGTGCTACCGCCGATGGCGCCCTCGCGCCACACCTCCCTCCTCGCACCTCACTCTTCGCGCGTCGTTCTATTCTTGGACTCATCTGTTCCACTATATACAAGCTAAATTTTACATGATCCTAAATATATCAACCTCGATCGTATTAGAATATGCCTATGATTTTCATCAAATATTATTTTGTACATCGAAGATGAAAGAAGAATTTTCCATTAGAAAAGAAAATACGACATCAGGAAGTTTTGAAGAGATTACCGAGCTTCTGTGAAAGTGTTAGCGTTGTTCGCTTTAGCTGGTTGACTTCGGGTCAAATTGTCATTTGTCTATCATTTGGTCCCCTTCAACCAGCTGTAGTTGACATCTGCTTTGCTTTCATATCGACTGGCGACAACTATCGACATCAAGCTACGAATGTATCGTTTATCAAGGTTGTAAAGTGAACTGATTGAAAACAATATATATTTATAAAGACTTGTTTTTAATGTCATCTCTAAATTAATTATTATAAATCATTTTGTAAATATTAGTAATTTAGTTAAAGACTAAAAATCTACATAATTAAGAACATTAAAGACACTGACAGTTAAATTGTTCATAAATAATGAGTAATGTGTAAGAAAGTATAAATTGTAAATTATATTATAATTTTCATCTAGGTTAAAGATAGATTTATTTGTAAGAAGAAAAAATAATGTTAATTAAAACAAGAAGAAATAGTCTTAAAGTTTAAATAAAATATTTTAATTAATTCAAATGTAAAATTCAATGAATAAAAACCCATAGACATTTAAGTAAGAAATTTTCATAATTTGATTTACAGTGTAATAAATGTGAGCGCCGATAGCAAAGTATCGGAGAGCAGACGAGAGATCAAAGTAAACATTTCGTTGGATCCTTTGAAGTCGCTTGAAAATATTTTATAAATACCTACTTAAAATTGTTAGTGATACTATTATAATTCGTTCGTTTGCGGTCCTTTTAGTTGGGTAGATTACTCAAGAGATATAAGAACGTTTTGTGTTACTTGAGTAAAGCAGGCTCTCTGGGGGATGTGGATAAAGTCGTTAATGGCGGTGGCTTTAATATTATCGATTGATAACATTGAAGGTTTTTGGATGTTCACACGCGAGCGGGGGTCGTAATGTGATATGTATTTTGGTATTATAAGATTATACTGAGCAGCCATCTTCGAGTTTTGTTTTAAATAATTGTTTTGGTAATGAACTTTTTGTCTTCGAAGAGCTAAAATTAATCCTTCTTTAAAGTTCTTAGAGTAAATATAAGGAAACTTAACGTTAATAGTGAGAAATTATTATTCAACTAGTCTAATATCACGAAAAGTTAGTGGAGATAAAGATAGTGACAAATATGTTTTAATAACTTATTAATTATTGGCGCTTACACGAGATAATAAGGATAAAAAATATCAGATATAATAAGATTATAAAGGTAAAAATATGAAAACTCAACGTCTATTTAAATATAAAATAAGCAACCCTAATATCATCCGTATGATGCGACAAAATGTAACAGACTATAGGTTATTTTGTATGATTAAGTTTTGTTAGCTTTTAGAGTATGACAGTAGTTTGGGGGAGAAGGGTCGCAAAAACGCCGATGGCATTTGTTGGCGGCGTCGGCGCTCTGCGGCGCGACTTTACACCATAAATCAAAGACCCCCGGGAGCCCCAATATCATAATATAGCTACGAAACGCTACAGCACTCTACAACAGATCGTAACTTTAATAACATTTGAATTATTCGTCTTATCAGAAATCTTACACAGTTGAGGGCCTATAATCGTCGACTTGCGTGCGTGCATTTATAGAGTGAAATGCCGTTTTCGTGTTACGCATGTCATGTACGGGTCGAACATTCGGGGCTGTTTCAGTGACATTGGCGTGTCGAGGTGGTGCCTTACTCAAAATACGGTTCAGAAGGAAATCACCTGGCAAGCCATTAACCTAATTCACGGACGCAAAAGACAGGGCGGAGACGCGGGTGGCGGTGTGCGGCGTCAGTGTAGCGCCCGCTTTAATATCGCGCGCTGCTGGTAATAAGATGGAAATAAGGCGGCGGCGAAGAAATCGGGCCAATCATTGCCTTTCGCTACTTAACGCCGACGCTCAGCCTTGATAAGCGTATACCTGGTAAGATAATATTTAAATAACACCTCGGTTATACCATTTTATTCATAACAGTGTTATAAGGTCTTTCTATACTTATTTCATTGAATTTTCAAAAACTCAAAGTTTATTTTATACTAGTACACCCTCGCTCCACTCAGGTTTGCTCCCTAGGTGCGTTTTAACGGTTTGTATACATTTCGAGGTATTTTTTGTCAGACGAGGTGTTATATTTAACCGCAATAAACAGTCTACAATATGTTGATTCGGATATCCAGCTATCATCTTGTCATTAAAAATTTTCCAGTAGTTTTCTCGAGACGCGGTCATAGTCAGACTCACACAAATAAAAAGTCAATAAATTCAGCCCCTGTATCGGAAATAATTACGACTTCATAAACATACTTAATATAGAGATTCGGCTCAGTTCGAAGAATTTTATAACATGTACTGATATGGGCTTTTTAAAATTATAAATAATAAACTAGCAGTACCCGCGGTTTCGCCCGCGTTCACATTTTCAACCGCTATTAAACTTCACACGACCACTGAGCTAATCTATAGATTGCCTGAAAATTTGATTAAAATCACTCCAGTCATTTCAGAACTTAGTAAGTAAGTAAGTAATTTGTCATTTGTAGTATATTTAAGTAGCTTGATATATGTTCCTTAGTTTACACAAAATATACTGTAAAATAAACGCGTAAATATTTGACAACTAATATGTCAATCCTTTTTTATTATTCATCATTTTTGTAATCTAAAATGCGCCATTATCCGAATATTGTGGATATATCTTTTCGATTCGAAACCTTTGTTTAAATACGTTCTTTAATTCGAGGTTTACCGTATCGATGGGATGAACATTAAATATTTGACAGTTATGAAACCCATAAACATTTGGTATGGGAAAATGTTTTTTCTTTTATTTATTTTTGTCAATTTTCTAATCTTTTTAATGGCTATTCAGGACGAAGACAAATATAACAAATCAAGAACCATGGAAATCGGTCCAGCCGTTCTCGAGTTATAAATGTTCGAACAAACCCGACTTTGTTTTATATGTATTATATAAATATAAAAGATGTTTTAACTTATAGTAATTTGGATTATTCTTATCGGTATTACAATGAAACACGAAATTAAAATACATATTTATATAGTAAAAGCAATTTTTAATTGTATAAAATTAATCTAAATTGTTCGATTAAATTCTCTTCTTAAAAAGGGTCTCGGAAGATACTCTCCCGACAAAATCCGAAAAGATAGTTTCATTTATAATGTCGAATATTCGCGTAAACCTAAGAAAGTATTAAGTATAACATTACATGCATTATAATATAATATTTATGTTTATTTTGAGCCTATGTTGCTTTAGTCTTACTGAATAGTTAAAATTGTAAAAAAAATAATAAAGTTTGCATAAGTTCCATTACAGTAAGCAGTATAAATATTTATTATAAATAAATATAACATTTATATTTTTGGATATATTATCTGTATAATTTATTGATTTACAAGATGTCATTACCTACAAAATAAAACTGTATGTTAGATTGTCAGAAAGTGTTAAGATATCAATGTGTTAAAATATATCACTGACGCTAAGAATTTAATAAGATTTGTATATTTAAAATAATATATATTTTTTATGTACTGGTAGTAATTTTCATAATATACAAAGAGATTATAGAGCTATTATTAATGTTATTAATCATATATTTTAAAAAGAACTAGAATGAAATATGATTTGACTATGTAAGTAATTTAAATTTAAACGAAGCAATATTAAAAACAAAACAATTATAAATGTAATGTGTATCTTATCATTACTTTATGAATTAAAAATAAATATCTCATCATTTATTTTAATGTGTACTTGAAGTTTTAATATTTCTCAATCAAATATTACCCAACTTCGTCGGTATAAAGAGTTAGTCGGTATACTACGAGTATGTTTATATTTTACTACCACGACCATAGGTATAGGTAACTACTATACTACTATGTAATGACTGACTGACTCACCCTACCTCCGCTCGGGTTCGTTCCTTAGATTCTTTTTGATGGTTAGTGTAGATTTATTAGAGATGTGATATTTCCCTGCAGTAAAAACTAAAGCAGTGCAAGGCAGTAACGCATCGTTTGTATAACCGAGTGATGCGGGTTCAAATCCGGGTCTCGCACCTCTGATATTTTCATGTGCGAATCATTTCTATCCTGATTGCCACTTGTCTTACGGTGAAGGAAAACATCGTGAGGAAACCTGCATGTCTGAAAACCTAGCAAGAAGACCTAGCAAGTTTTCGTAAGACATGTGAAGTCCGCCAACACGCACTAGGCCAGCGGGGTGGACTATGGCCTGATCCCCTCGTACTGAGGGAGACCCGTGCCCAGCAGTGGGACGTTAAAAGTATCCAATATATTGATCCGGATTATCAACTATTATAATACAAAATTTCATCAAAAACTGTCCAGTGGTTTTCACGGTTTTCACGTGAGACACAGACAAAAGTTTAAAAAAATACTTATTCGGCCTTTGTATCGATAATAACCACTATTTCAACAAGGTTTAAATAAAATGTATGTAATATACAGATCCAACTAAATTAGATAAGATATGTTTAGGTTTTCTTCTCTCTCGATTTACAAATAGTTATATAGTTTAATTATAAATTAGAGTTTAATTTATAAAACATGATACATCAACATTTTAAAAGTCATGCCAATATCTATGGTCAAATTTGAAAAAATTGTGGAAGAACGTTTGTGTACTAAATTATATTATACGGTTAACGATTTTTTAGAAGACAGTACGCCTTAGGAATGATGTGATCGCCTCCAGGCTGTTTCAACCTATAGAATTATTGTTAATTTCGAATTAATTAAATAAAAGAAATACATATTAAGACAAAAGAAAGAGAGATGAGAGTTTCTTTCGTTAGTTCTTCTCAGGTCAGCGGTTTCTTCCTTTCCAACTAGTAGTAGCATGACGTTCAGTAAAAAATTGTAATAATTTCATGCTGAATAAATTTGAATTTGAATATCAAGAACTTTTTAAGACACTTATTTTAAAATTAAAATTAATAATTCAATTTCATTCTTACGAGTTTTACTTTAGAAACATTTACAAAAAGGTGTTACAATCGGTTTAACAACTCTCAAAAATAGTATTTAAAAAGGAAAGAAAAATACATGATTGTTCTAGAAAAGTGCATTTCGTTGATTGACGGTAATTTGGTACTCACAGCTCTACAGGCGTGGAAAACCTAATTACATTCGTTAGTCGGTTGGGTTATTCAACCGCCTGTCACACAATTACATTTACTGCAGCATAGTTTCACATTCTGCCTTTTGAAATTCAAAGCATATTTATTAGTAATGTAAAACGTCAACAAATTGCTATAGAAACAGTTTCCCTGACATTTTAATATTATACATCTTGTTATATTTCCATGGCTTTTAAATGTTTATAGAAATACGAATGTAGACCTGCCTATATTTTATTCTTTGTCAATTTTAGCAGAATTCGTTAATTAGATAAAGACTATATTTTTCCGATTGTTTATACTTTTTATTCTGTATTCTGTTTCATTTAAAGGATTACAATATTTAATATAAAATGGCATAGAAATACATCTTTATGATGATAAATCTTGCGATATTAAAATTCTCGATCAAGAATCACGAAATTTACACGAAATTTACACGAATTTCTTTTTGAAATAACACATAAGGAATAAGCAAAATGTCAAAAGATTTCATTTCCGGTGCATTACAGTACAATGGCTGGTCGGAATTAAATATTTCAGGTGCGGCGGCAAGTTAGTGCGCGAGTTGATGAAACGACACACTCTGCACTCTGGAGCTGAGGGAAAATTTAATTATTGTTTCACTGCCACGAAGCACAGTTCAACACTCTTCTAAATATCGAAGTAAATTCGCGTGACGTTAAATGAGTTTTTCAGAAGAATTACTATTAAATATATATGCAGATATTTAGGGCCTCATGAGACCTGATTTTTTTATACATTGTTTGAGTTAAGCTCTAATATTTTCAATATCGCATACACAATAAATTCAGAATAATTTAAATTGTCTTAGTTTTTGACTTTAATTTTGTTAGATTGCAACCACATATAATATTCAGTCATGAGATTGTAGTGTAATATATTATATTAGTACTTGCACTTAATAAATTACTGTGAGTATAAACGACTAAAAATAAACTGTGTTCAGTAGCTACGACAGAGTAAACGTCATATTTTGTAGCTCAAATTGACTCTCCAATAACGCATTACTATGAAACTATCGATATGCTCCAACACGCTTGTTTGTTGACCAGAACAAAATTTAACCTGACCAATCGTCATAAATATATACCATAATAGTGTATATTCTGAAGCGGAAGCGAATCCGCGGTTAAGCTCCAGGCATGCTTGCATAAATGAGTATAGCACTTGTGAATCGATCAGCTAATGGGATATGAATGAAGCGCGGAGTTTGAGTCTGTGGTACACGCGCTGGAATCTAATGGAATTCACTTGTACGCAAACAAGCCGCTATACGCCCTTCCCTACCTCAGAACGGGCACATCAACGTATATTAGGTAAATGCGACTTAGACAGCTATGAACATCCTTTCATATATATGTATATATGAATTATGAATAATGTAATACTCGTAGTATTGTTATATAATATTTTAATTTAATTTATGTACTCTTCTGCATTATTACTATATTTAATCATTTATATAAAAGTACTATACAGAAGAGACGATACGGATTTACTAAACAGGTACATGATATGAAGCATTTCAGCATCGGTATTCGGTCGAAACAACTGCAATTTTAAAATAGTTATTTAAAAGAATAGTTTGTAACTAACAAATTATTCTTATCTATACTGATTCATTATAACTTAGATGGCGCATCAAGGTTACATTCATCTGAAAGTGAAAAGCTGTTAAAAAACTGTCTTATACTCGTAGTACTGCCGAGTATTTTTTTTAATCGATCGAGTGTACGAGTAAGTCTGAGTTCTGAACTAAAAGCAGGTAAGTAAGAGTATTTTCTCGAACAGAAGTTGATTTAAAATATATATATTTAAAACACAAAATTGAAAAATATATAACACAAATATGAAATGTGGGGCTGATTACTTTTTATTTATTGAAAAGTTAATAAGCCGATAAACCCATAATTTTTTTCTTGTAAAAGAAATACCCGCGGGTCCTCTCTGTCATGTAGGTGTTGTTGCTAAGTAAAATAATATATTATTTATAGTACCGTTAAATGTAGTCGAAAGCTTTATGTCTAAAACTTAAATTATTCAAATTTATTAGATAGATTAATCAATCTAGACGTATGTATGAATAGTAAACCTGCATGTTTAGTGTATTAGTATCTCATTTATTTTAAATAAGATTATGTAAAATAGTTTTATACTTTAGAGTAAAAATTAATCTTGGTTATATTATTTTTAATATTGCATTTCAGATAATTAATATTAGGTTAAGGGGGTTTAATTATTAAGAGATGACATCGATCCATTTATTATTTTTTAAGTTATATTATATATATTAAATAATATAATTTTAACGAAATCATTTTTTCTTGGTCTAAATGTATAACATATTTTTAAAGACAGTGCTCATTTGAATAAATACTAATTAAATTTAATCGTAATTATTTCTGTAATATTATTTAATGTTTTATAAACATTGAGAAAGTTAACTAGTATGAATATCTTCGAAGACCAAACGTGGCCTTAATCCTGATTGAAAAGCTTAGAATTCCTTACATAAATGTTTCGCTATAATATCGGAAAAGAGATCAGAAGTTAATCTATCGGCAACATTCCTCGCGTTTCGCCGGAAGGCACCGCCACGCCATGCCGACCCACACCGAGGCGCCCGTCGCTGGCCTGCTATAGCTCTTCTGCACGCGACCGCCCCTGTACAGCGTATAAGCTATGCCCGTACTTACTGACTAATCGATCCTTTTGCAACTCTATGCAAATATCTTGTATGCGCACATTCTAGTTCACATTCAAATTTCATTGTCAGTTTCAGGCAAAGTTTGATTACCGTCTGCCACAATAGTCAATGTCTATTGACTGAAGCCAGTGCAAATGATATTTGGTAAAGTTGTCTTATAATTTCAAGCTAGATTTTAGCAGTGGTACTTATATGATCAGTACAGTTCTAGTATTTTTTACTATATTATATCAGTTCACACTACGAACGTAGCGTAGAGCACACTACGAACACACGCGACGAACATTGCATTGCATTATATATATGTACTTTAGTTCTAAATAATAGTAGTAACATAATTAGGTATTAATCAATGTAATATACGAGTATTAGGTCTATCGGAAAGTTTTGTCCGTTTTTGGAATAAAATAAGAAGCATTTTTTTAACTGTCAGTAAACTTTATAAAATAATATAATTTATAAATGACTTTTTGCCAGTGTGAGGACAATTCCTGTATTCAATTTTTATTTTATTTTTTCGTCTTTTGATGTGAAAAATCGAAGCAATGATTTTTTGATACCTTCTTAATTTTTGAATTACATATACGCCCTTTAAAAAAAATTAAAAGAACGAAAACAAGTGATAGCTGGAGGGTGCTATTTCTGCAATTTTTACGAGTACCCAAAGCAGCATGTTTTTTGTCATTATCATAATGCAGTATGATCTTCTTTCTATTGCCCATCGTCGGCTTCTTTTCTAGGACTGCTGTCCTTAAATTATTCGATTGCTAACAAAACTTCTCCGAATTGAGCTTTTCTTTTGATCTAAAGGCTCATAATTTATTGGTCCTTGAACATTTCACCCTTTACACAACATGCGGTTTAGAGGTTGAGGGACTAGGTTTTCGGGGCTCACAATATGCTCTTTTCCTTACGATGATTTCGTAGGTAATTCTCAGGTCATCTACTTTTCAACACCAGTCTAAGAAGGGCAAGATTTTGTTCCGAGCAAGTATAGGTGTGCATATAACGACATGTCATTATTTACGTTCTTGTGACTTAATTCGTGTGGTACCGATTCTAACGTATGTTGTTCGAAATAGTTTGCTAAGCTGAATCAGGCCTCTGAGAGCTACAATGGATCAACACTAGTCGACGTAGCTAGGGCCGACCTCGGCATCATACCCAATCAACGCAATAATAATAATAATAATGACCTCTGATATTGTTACAAAAGAATCATATTCCAACATGGTCTTAACAACATCGTTGGCGATCAAAGGTCGCTGAAATTGTGACTCATCAGGAAGGTCTAAATCACCTGTCTCAAATTTTTCGAACTATCTTCTGCATGTCTTATCGGAAACTGTACCTTCACTCAACACTTTCAATTTTCAACGTGTTTCTTGTTGACATTCGCATAAAATACAGTGGCATAAATGAGCTTTATCAGTGGTCATGGGTAGTACGCTATCATGTCACACTTAAGGCTTATGTACAATTAAGCAATATAAATGGAGAGCAAAATAACATGTAAAAACATTTTGTTAAAAAAACGGATAGAACTTTCATTCAATATTTTTTTGGAAATTCTTATTAAAATAGACATTTTTATCAATACAGAGGCCGAATGTATAGTTTTTAGATGTTTGAGATGTCTATCAGTCTGTGTCACAAAAAACTACTGGACAGATTCTGATGTAAAACGTACCTAGAGAACTTCTACTAGAGCCTAATCGGAAGATTTTTTTGATTCCGACCGCCGCCGGCAGAGGTTTTCCCGAAATTTTCAAAAATCATCGTCTTATTTCAGCCAATTTACACAGAAGCTTAATGAGCTATACACCTAAACTTTACTCATATATACAAAACCAATACAAACAACACAATAAAAATTATATAAAATCCCGTTCAATAGTTTTTGAGAAAGTTATAATAAAAATTTTATATGAAAGTTATAATAAATAAAGTTATCGTGTTCAGAAAGATGGACAGACGTGGCTAGGGACTTTATTTCGTAATATGTAGTGATATAATATTACAGTATACAAAATTTGTTTTCGATGAAAAGTTTGTTTTGCATTAAAAGAACAAAAGCAATAAAAATCATTCATTTGTTCGGCAGAACTATATATTTGATAAGTTTCGGAGTATCCTGAAATGTTTTTAAATATTTTATATTTTAATATGATATGTTTTAATTTATTTGTGCGTTGAGGTTATAATATAACTGATATTTATATTCTAAAAGAGATTGACAAACCTTCTAGTTTTTATATGATACAGAAAACGTGGAAAAATATACTAAAAATTAAATTCGCATCGGGGGTTACCTTTGACCACCGAATATATTTGTAATACGTATGTAATAAATCAATGGGAAAATAAATATTAAAAAAGAATCTCAACACTGCACTGTTTTTACCCTACTGTGGCATAAGGTTATAAAGCTATGTAATACGAGTATCTTTACATACATACATTGTAAAATATTGATTGACTGTCAGTATTTTTTTAATATATTCTCTAAAAATGTCATCGTGATTTTGAGTTAAGATGACAATAAATAGAAAAATGTATCACGTCCGGAAATGGAATGTTTTAGTTCTAAAAATATGATTATTTGTTGTATAAGCTAGTTTCGCCGCAATTCTCCAGTAATTGGGAGTCGTGTTGCTGCTATTCACGCGGCCGAGCCCGGTTCACTACAGGGAATAGATTCCTTTAGTCACAATAATGGCTAATATATTCATGAAACTTACAAGAATATTTCCGAAAGAGCTTCCTCTGCTATACGTGCCTCCTTATTCTATCAACAATCATATATATACATCAGATACAATGTTATACGATTTAAGTGTAAAATAAAAGATAATAACATTAAAATTCTGTGGGCCAATAATGTCATTTCTGATAATATACATATAGAAATATCATCTAAATATAGTCCTTGTTTATGATAATTTATTGAAAGATTTAAACAGTAAATTTCATTTACAATACAATCTATAATTTTATAAACAATCATTTACTTCCCTTTTATAAAATAAAATTAACTGGAAGTAGCCATATAATGGTCGCTTTATATTTTTTATATTATTTGGTCTTCAAATCTTTGTGTTGTGAAAATCTCGCTAGAAGCAACAAGAAACGGAGCGAAATAAAGTACGAAAGTCGAATGGAATGCACGTCAGAGACATGCGGCGAGGGGCGCACGCGACGCGTCGCGCAATTTCCGCCTCCCTATCAGATACTGATGCGAGTGCACAGCACGCCGCACCGCACTCGCCGCCACCTCGACTCTTCCAAAACAAGAAAAACTACGTGCTTTTAATAAATTTAAAAGAATAGGAAAACTAGTTTTATTTTTTTCAAACTAGTATTATTTTTTAGTTTATTACATGGTTTAAATTTCAAATGTAAATTATTTTTAACTAGTCTCATATAGTATAAATTGAATAAGCATTATAAGTATAATTGTTCAGTTAATATATCTGAAAGTTTAAGATGACCACAAAAAGTTTAACGTTATTTATATGTTCGTACCCCTTTCTTGGCACGCAAGGAATGGATTTAATAATTACGAGGAAAAGGAGCGTACCGTGCAGGGTCTTGGTAGAAAGACAGAGTGGGGGCACAACGCGATTAAATCGCGAGCGTTTCGGCATGTAACAGGAAGTGGGTCAAGCGGCGCCGCCCGAGCTATTTATTGCGTTTCCGACTAAATTGCAATAGCAATCTAAGAAAGAAAAGATGCTTAAGGAATAGCAGCAAATTTAAATTAGTAATAAACGGTAGAGCTCTTTGGTCTTAATTTATAGAGCGAATTTCTGATATAAAATTATATCAAAGGAAAGTTAATCAAATGAGGTTGCCTTCCAACTACTGCGAGACGTCGGTTTTGCGAATGCCCGTGGAGGGTTGAGAAAGGCATACCATTAAAAGTTCTTTTTGTTTGATAGCGCCTGCCGTTCAGGCGAGCTAAGTCTTAGTCGCTCTGCAATTACAGACAAGTGCCTTTAAATGAACCGAGCTCTCGAGCACGGTGCATCGCTTCGCACCCGACTGCGCCCTCTCCAACATCGCCGCCATGCCTTTTCCATTCGTGTTAATTTAATTTTAAACGATTATTTCATTTCTGAAACTTTTTTCATTGATATAGAGAAAATATAGGAGGCACTGCATGTAAAGAATACTTTTATGTTAGAAGAAAACACATACATCATTTGCAATTTACACAAAGACGTAACCGGCTGCAAATTCAACTCAAAGAAAAAGACTCTACCAAAAAAGAGATTTATATTCATGTATTATTCATTCATGTGTCCTCGAACATTTGCGCGTCGAAATACGTGATATTTTGACGGTGCGATAATGATATTTGTCATAAAAGCAGTTATGACGTTCCGTTCACAGTAAATAAAATAATAGAGCCCCTCTTGAATCCTATGTAAAACTGTTAGAAATAAGAAAATTAAAGCTTATTTCCTCTTCTATTATTGAGAAATGACGCATCAATAATAAGTATATAATAGATTAGTCAGATAGTAGTACTACTATTTGTTGAAATAATAATTATAATAGACATACAGACCGAATCCATAATTTTTGTATATCTGTCAGTTTGTCACCACATCACAAAAAAACCACTGAGCAGATTTTGATGAAATTTGCTATGATGATGCTCGAACGTAGCATCTTTACTAGTCGATTAACAATGTGTACGCAAACAAGTCGAAAACAGGTGCAGCACTTCTATATTATGCTGTGCGTAGCAAAGGAGTCGATGCCAGCCAGGTATTTTGATTATTTTTACAAATTGATAGATTAATCGAATATGTATCTATTTAGGGTTATTTTGCTTTGGCTGGCACCGACTTCAAAATTAACAAAGTCCTTAAAAGTATTATTTCCTACTTTTTAGTTTAGATTTATTAAGTTTGGAAGTCGGTTTTTGTTTTTTTGTTACAAATAATTTATTTTTAAATTTTTAGCGAAAAGTAAAAACGAAAAAAAGCAAAAGCGAAAAACGTATTGTGTTAATGACTATAAAAATTTACCTTCTATTATGAGGTAAACCTAATAGCCTGAAAGTATACAACTATCGGTTCATAATTGCGTATTATATTGAAAGAATTTTCTTTAAACTGCTAACCGTTGGGGAGTTGTACCTTCCATCATCAGTAACGGTACGTGACTCAAATATCCATATAGCCTATAAAAGATTAGGCCGAGCATCGTTAATTTGCTCCTAAGAATTGAAGAGTTCCGATGCTTTGTCATGGATCCCATCATCAGAACCTTACCAAACTCTCATCAAACTACCCTTGAAGTATATCCTTTCCATTAAAAAAGAATCATCGAAATCGGTTGGCGTGATATTGAGTTATATAACTCTTGTCGCGCAAATACTTAATGCAAATTTAAGACTTTTATGGTTTTCTCATGGATACCATTGTCAGAACTGGAAAATATTAAAATGGGACCACATGGGAAGCACTACCTTTCAAATAAAAAAATAATTATCAAAATCGGTTCACCCAGTTCAAAGTTATGAGCTAACAAACATAAAAAAAAAAAAAAAATACAGACGAATTGATAACCTCCTCCTTTTGGAAGTCGGTTGAAAAAATAATAAGTGGGAGTCTAATATGCACATTGTGGGCTTGAAAAAATAATTTAATGGTTTTCCTTCGAAGGCATTTTGAAACTCAATTTGTCTCGGAATTTTCCAATGGCCATTGTATAAATTAGTTCACATGAAATGAAAATATTCTTATATTCGTGTAAGGATTTCTCGCAGGATTCTTTTTGAGGATATCCTCAGTAGAATATAATTTAATCTATCCTGATCGATTAAGCAGTTTCGGTTCGGTAAGAAATCGGTTTATAAGAAAATTTTCACAACATTCATTTTTATATGCATATACCTACTTTATTACGCATTTCATATCACTCACTTAATAAAATCATGCCACCATCAATATAGTATATTTTATGTATTATAGTAAATTATGTATATTCTCTTATTACTGAAAGTACTAATAGTCTATATTCTATGTATTTTAAATCATCATCTGATAACAATAAACAAAGTGCATGTTTATTCATAACTAAGTACTGCTAGCAGTTTTGCAGACGGGATTGTTTAATTTTACGGCTGCCTGAATTTTACGATGTCGTAGTTTGTGTCGCGTTAATACATACATATCGAGTAAGCCCCTACAATTCAAAACTTTATTTACATTACTAGGGAATTAAAATATATATGTATAAATGAATACATAACTCTGCTTCTGTTAGAATTAGGTTTGTTATACATTCGTATTAAATGGTAATAAAAACATTTAATTAAACATTAAGAACTAAATAATGATCTGATAAAGATCGGTAAGTTTTCCTATTTGCCGGGAGCTGAAAAGTAGATCTTAAAATGCATTTATTGGTTTAAATACCAACTTGGCTACACTACAACACATATTACCTACTTACTGATGGTTATCTTCATGCTGCTCTTGGGTGAGATTAGCGCAAAATGTGCGACGGCCTGTGTATTTGAAGATATTGATTTTGGAATGTGGCCAAAAAAACTCCTAGTAAAGGCACGCGTCAACTGCCGCGATGCCCGGACCCGACGTCAACCCTTTTACGAATATTAAATTTTGTTTTGCCACTTCACGTATTCGCAAATTCTCTTCAAAATAAGACCAGTTTCGATTTCTTATTTTCATTACGTGTATATGTTTAGAAAAATAACAAATTCAAGTTACACAATTTATAAATGTTAGATGCATTGAAAGATTTCACCTGAAATAGGTAATGTACTAAAGTTGATTAACCTGGTGGATTTATTCAGGGCAATTAATATCATCGACCCTCGTCAATTATGTAAAAGATCACGCATAGGCGAGAAAGCATACACTTGCACGTAGATGCAGTGTGTTTACTCTCATAGTTCGATAGAACGATAATCCGATTCGATTGGAAAGAGATACGCCGCGGTATCGACGCTTTTAAGTGTTCATCTTACGACGAACTGGGGGTATAACTTCGGGGGACTACGGGAAATTTCTTGAAAGAAATACCTACTGAAAAACTTTCACGAAGTCTTCACTAACGAACGAAAGAACACTTCACGAATGTTTTTTGAAAGAAGTCTTCTACCCAGGATCTTTGATCCACATTAAATTAGCTACTGAGGTAATGGGACAGTCCTATTACTTTACTAGTAGCTGATCGTGGTTTCACACTAGTATTCTTGTTACGTAAGCTATTTATTTGACATTTTTTTCTTGTTTACCATAAAAGGCAATAAATACTAAAAATCCATGTAGGTAGGTACTACTTGGTTTTCGGATATTTTTAATAAAATATTTGTATACTTAATATTAACGTATAGAATAATATATAATTGTTGAGTATCGGTGGAGAATGACTAAGGCTACTTTTACCGAAGGGGATTATCTCATTACCACGCCAAAACATGTTATAATACAATCCACAACTACCAATAATACCAACTATTTATGTTTATATTTATTTAGTATTCATATAAAATATTTAGACTAAAGCCTATCTATTCTATATTAATCATTGAAACGCGAAATCCGAGCAAAGCGACGCGACGCGACGGTGAATTGCTAGTAAAATGTAATAACCTTTAATATTTTTTTAAAATTATTGTTTGAATATACACTATCAATATGCCGTGTAAATATCATAATATGAACTATTCAGTACATGTAGTTATTATTTGTACCTTTGTAATTTATGTTATTAAATACTTCTTTTGAAATCACTAAATTTTCCTGTCATATAAAAATTATGAAGTGTCTGACGACGTAAGACACAGCTACTGTTTCTCTCGTTTTTTGAAGCCTTAAATAAACCAGATAATACTCGAATTGAGCTTTTAAATATACTTGTACAGATGTTTTAGTGCGACAAAAATTATCATTGAATAAATATTATTTTATTTTATTTATTAAGCTAAAGTGCGAGCGAATATACATTCATGTATATCTTTAGTTTGTTACGTGTTCCGTTCGTGCCCCGCTCATCTCTTTAAAGATACAAATTAAAAGTTGTTTAAGTTTGTTAAAACACTCAAGAAAAAATATATTTGTTTTATAACTTTCACCTAACCTTTGGATACTTGAATATTATAATTTACAGTTTCACCACAAACCTTCACCTGCTTGTAAACGCAAAAATAATAAGTATAGATATCTCCACATCTATTACTTCACTTCCGATTTATGTTTACAGTGTGTTAAATAATACTTTTAAAAAAAGTATAAGTTTATTATGTTGCAACAGTAGATTTAAAGAACGGCTAAAATGTGACTTTCCACAAAGTTTTGTATAACAGAAGCGTCTACTTTTCTCTATGAGCGAGTCTGTTTCCGTTTATCTTCTATTATTTTTTGTTAAGTTTGGTTTCTTTTCTCATATTTCGTCGTTGCATTTGTCGCGACTGAAGCAAAATGCAGTCATGTCACTAAAATAACGTAAAAACCAGATATCGGTTTTATGTTTTCCATTTTTATTTAAAACAAAACCAAACGGGAAACTCGACGTAAAAATATGTCAATGTAATCTTTTCGATCGATTACAGTCGAATATGTCAATGCAATAACGGTTCGTTTCAGGAAAAATCGTATTGTAAGTAATATCAATAAAATTTGCATGTTACGATTGAGTATTCTCTATACCATTAATTGACGCCTCGCTGAGCTCGGTCTTAAATTGGTGTAAATCCTCAAGGCACAGATCATGCCAACCGAGCGGCGGCTCTCGACGTGCCTCCTCCAATTACTTTAATTAAAACAATACCACGCCACCAGTGCTTCGTCGACTCACTGCGTCTGTTTCTCATTTTCCTATTTAAATACGAAAACGAGCTCGAGGTTCGCGCTTAGCATACAAGATTTTGCTGCTATATGTATTATGTTGTACTAATGAAACACCTGCTCCTGCTTGAAATACATACTACTGCTGATGTTTGCAATATGGCCCTATTGTTATGCGGTTCATTGGCAAGATTTTAACCGTTTTAAAAACGTTGTGGTGTGACAGCAAACGTTATTGATATAGATGAAGTCTCGTTTTCTTAAGTGAGTGGTTCGAAAATCGATTAGGAAGTCGGGTTGATTCAGCGACTTCGAAGCTAGTAATTTACTCTCGAGTTGGCTGAAGGCGACACCTGTCGAGCGAAGTGACGTCTGATAATGCGACGCGAGCGCCATTCAAGAGCAGTGGAGTGCGAGGAAGCGAATCCTTTTACTATCCACAACTTTTTAAGTACGTTTAAAACCACATACATCTTATTTTACTTGTGATATTTATAAGATATCATTCAGTATAACTTAGTTAAAATGTTTAGGCAAAATATATGGTTAGCATCGTAATCAGTATGACACGGTTTATCAAACGACTTCTGACGGAGTTATATAAGCTGGTAAAGCCTAGTCTCATCTGCGGGATTAGAGTTTACATGAGGTTGGGAACGTAGCAGAGCGGCACGACACAGCACATCTCCGACGGGAGGAAACTTTACTAACTTTCTTAAGGACAGTTAGAGAAGTTTGAAGGCACGCGCTCGCACCGTAAGCTTTAGGTTTCGATACTTTGTTACAAGTACCAATCAGTAAATAGGATAACACAAATTACATATCATAAGTGTGCTAAAACTAGTATATAAGTGAAATTCCTATTTCATGCCAAACTTCTACTACGAAATATTACCTAATTTTTACATCTAATTAGAAAAATGTCACATAGATTTCAATAATACTAATACATTATAAAATACGCACGAAAAGCTTTTGAAATAGCTTTTGAATAACTTTTTAACTTCTTTTTCTATATAGTTATAACAAACTTAGTAAGAAAAGTTGAATATATTTTATTTAAATGAAAGTACCTACATATTTTATACCATACTCTATTAAGAGTTTTGAATAGACCAGTAATGTATATATTCGTAGTATAAACAAATCTGAAATGAAAATACGTAATTCAAGTTTTTTAAGTAAGTAAATGGGAACAGAGCAAAGGAAAAAAAGAGGGTAAGTATTTTACACGATTTTATCGGCTTATAAGTCTTCAGAGAGCCCCAGAGTAATAAGTAAATAAGAACCAAAGAGAACGATGATTTTTAACTAAAAAGTAATACAGTTTGGCATTATACATACATATTTTTTGTTTCATGACATACATTAATGCAATTGTAGCTTGTTTTTAATGATGTCTTAGTTTAAATCGTATAAGTTCGTGTTTTCACATAGAGTATATTAAATCCTAGAATTGACTCACATAAAATATTAAAATCTATATAATATTTTATTTGTAGTTTGCGTTTCTGTATTATGTAATAAAATACCTACTTTATATTAATTTAATTTAGGTAATTAGTCTTAAAATCTCAACCTGAGTATAGAAACTTCCTAAATTTCATATTCGCGTTTTTAGTAATGCGATGTAATAATTAAATCAAGCCACATCTGTGTTATTCATAGGTCTACTGTAAAAAAATAACATTTTGGCAGGTGATTTACATTACTGTTTTAGAAGGTTTTAGACTATTATATTCTAGTGGGATGCTATGAATATGCAGCAATGTATCACGTGTCATTTGTAGTTCCGTTGTCTCCCGATAATTGTCGAGAATTGTCAAGTGTCAAAGTTACGTAAAAGAATCGTACTATATAGAATTCTCATGCAAATTTAACAAGAATGCACAGCTTTCATGGAACTAAGCAAAGCGTAAGCGGGTCACTGGTATTTAATAGTACATAGGTACTTAAAGTTTATTTAAAGATTAGGGTAGAAGATAGAAATTCTGTTAGTAAAACCGATTTCGATGTATTTTGTTTTGTAATCATTAAATAAAAAATATGCGCAAATACAATACACATTTAGACATGTTGTATATATATATTTTATCATAATTTTGCTTAAAAAGCGACAAAACAAATTTAAGTACAAGTAAGAAATTTAAGCATCATAATATAGGACACGTTGCAAGGGTAATATTTGCAGTCATCTTAATCTTGGCTACGGAAGCACTCGACTGTGTTATTAAAAGGTGGCGCTGACGGCGGCAAGGTAAACGGGGCAGGCGGGTAAGGGGTAGGGCGAATATAACTTCTACTTTTCTATCATGGAGCTTTGTGCCGGTCAATGAAACTGAGAAACTTGGTGTCAGACTTTTATGAGTTTAATGAAATGGTGGCCGTGTTAAAAAATTTAACTATACGGACAGATTGGATTACTTAAAAATACTATAACATGATTTTTCTTTAAAATTTATCCGATGTAAATGTGTGACATGTGGCAAAAATATAGAAAAAAATAGTCTCGTTAAGCGGTTTAAAGTAAATATATTTCCAATACCAAACGGAAAATAGTCTATGGAATTCTAAAAGAATAATTTATACTTTCCAAAGCCTATCTTGCCGGCACGGCCCAAGTAATTCCTTTCTAAGTATAGCGTAAAATTATTCAAAATATGTATAAGTTACGTCCTAAGCCGGTCGTAAAACGGTATTACAAACGTTATGACGGCTAGGGTTCGACCGGATCTCATCACTTACGACGTGAGTGTAAATCACCTTAATAAATCTATGATTTTTTGGAACAATTTATATCTCTTGCAATATTAGACGGCGTGTTTAGTATTAATAAATTAGCCCAAACTATTTTAAACTAAAGTCAAAGTATGTTACGTGTAAAAATTTTGCCTATACGTTTATTCAGTAAGGCTATAACTTAAAGCTGTTTGACTCATATTCAAATTTTACACAGTAACAATATATTTAAATTCCAAGAGTAATATCCATTCGTGAGACTTTGGCGTTTCTCTCTAGATGAAAAATGTTTTCCCCGCTTACCGTCGTCGAATATTCATGCATCGGCACAACGATCGTAAGTTATTATTTACGTCATCGATGCTACGTACTGGACAAATCTCTTATGCAGATGCTGATTTGAGGCATATTAAATTTTGATTCATTTTAAGAAAATCTTAGATTACAAAATGGATTTTCAAGTGACATTGAATTCTTAATCTTAACTTATTATAAGCCTTTATAGACTTACTGATTGAGTGTGGACTCAGTACTTGCTCAATCAATCATGCTCGTGCTTAGCACGTTCATGACATATGCCTCCAAGTATTTGCCCATCATGCTACAAGCATCACAAGCGTGGTAGAGATAAAAGGTGTACTAGCAATAATTTTGCTAAAATTGTTTCTGTTAAAAGGAAGCTCTTATACCTACGTTGTTATTTATTACATCCAAACGCATTTGAGTAATTTATAAATGAATTAGGTACTTTTTAACGATATATTAAAAGTATAGGTTATACGATTTAGATTTCTCGTAGAGATGAATCAGTTGTAGTCCAGCGCCCGGGAATCATATCATTGTAGGTCTACCAAATTTCATCAATAACGATAATAATGGCTATTTCAATAAGATTTTTCCAAAAAATTCCATAAATTATGTACAGATAACGAATACCATTTAATCACTACCATACTGCTAGATTTAGTATTTAGCTTTTTAAACAGCGAATAGTCGGCAGAAGATTCGTTTAGAACAAGGACAGAAGACAAATTAAAAGAACGTTGGAACGCTAATTCCATTACGATTCGATGGACGGCAAAAGTCCTCCCTTAGAGTCAAAGCCGGTAAAACGTAATTGCGACTTCACTAAGCTGGGCTCCGCGCGGTCTGATACGGACGAAAGGGGACCTCTCCGTACAGGCTGATATAAAAGTGCAATAAATTTAGCAGGATGAACGCACTGCTTATATGGAATAAGTGCAAATAGTCATTGCTATATTTATAAAAGGGATTTAGGAGCTACTGTTTTTTTACTTATTGGTTAATGGTTTTAAATAGAAAGTAATTATTATAAACATTTCATTTTGAATGTCATGAAATTTTTTTTTCGATTTATTGGAATTAAGACATAGTTTGTACATGAGATAATATTATTTATGTTAATAGCACAATTATTAGCATTTTATAACCAAAGTATAGAACTACTTAAACATATTATCAGTACTGAGAAGTTACAAGGTCGAATAGAGCAAAGTCTAATGACAACTTTTCTTGATATGCTATTACTATACGAGTATATACGAGTATGCTTTTAGTAAATAGTTGTTATTTTGACATTAGAAACCGATACTTCATAACTTTATTTATCTGTACGGAGAAACATATTCAGATTTATTTAAATGTATTCCTATACTATTTTTAATGTTTCCAATATGACAAAAGCGCTAGATCTTCTTCGATGATTCTTCTTAAATTTAAAAATATAGCCGTTATTTACATACGTACTGTGTAAATTTGTTTCCAAAACACTTGGGTGCAAGGGGTCCAAAACCAAGGTGAGCCACTAGTAATGTTATAAATATGATAGTTTGTGAATGTGTTTATATACTTGTTACTCATATTTACATAAACGATTGAACATAAATATTTTTAACGCCATTTTAAACCAGAAACCAAATTCTTAGATTTTACATTTTTTTTTATTGTGATAAATAACGTATTTATTTGACATCATGTTTATAAAAACACCTATGCAAATAAGGCATTATTATAGAACAAATTGATAGACATATGGTCTCATGGACTTTTTTAGAAAGTTTAAATTCCTTCATGAATTGTGTAAAATCAACCAACCGTTTCGTTGGAAGATCCTGTTTTTGCAACATTTTTCATTGATACTCTGCTATTATTGGTCGTAGCGTGATATTATATAGACTAAATCATTCCTCGATAAATGGACTATCCAACACAAACAAACTCTTCAGCTTTATTATATTAGTATAGATATAACTTGTTTCTTAATGAAGCTGAATACAGAGTTATGACTTATTATAAAGAAGCTTTCCTAGTTTACTACTCAACATTTCTGATCACCATAAAAAACCATCTTTACAGTTTCGTCTTTAATCATTAGGCTGTAAATACAATTTGAATTTATTTACATTAAAGTAGAGCGCTACTTTAATGATTTTGGTAGGAAAACAAGACTAAAACCTCTTAAAGTTAGAATTCCGAAACCTTTAGCGAGCCGGGAGAACTAAATCGAAATAGTTTGAGAATTCACTGTAAAACAGCGCAAACAATGTTTGAAGAAAACAACAGTAAGTAACGGGAAACAGCGGCAAAGGAAATTGTTAATGTTGTTATTTTGGATACACATGTTTATTGCTATGAAACATGGCAGCCTCATAACAATCCCTTTCACTCTCCACAAATTGGAAGGAGCGTGTAAAGGAAAACATGGCCATAAATAAAACTGGCAGATCAACTAGATAGACGGCCATTACCAGAGATAAGCGCAACTTATATACGTTCACTCGGTCAGATTAACGGAATGGAACTGCGCTTGTTTGCTGATATCGATACGGAGGCATTTTGGCAAGTCACAGCTGAGAAATTTATTGTAGTGTTCTAAGAGATATCTTCTTACGGACTCATTAAAAAGGAGACACGTCGTCCATAAATCAGGGGCAAGCTCGGTAGCAGCGCGGAGCGGGAACGGCCGTAGCGGTTCTTATCGGCACCACGTTGCCGGCAATAGGCGCTATCCGGTTCCGTCGCCGCGCCGCGCCGTGCCAATGCGCCTATTGTGTCGCAGCGCCGCTCTGCCGCCCGCCCGCTACCAAACATGCGACTATCTCAACTTCATTACATTATTCCCTTTCTCAATACTTTGCTTCTTACGGATATGACTTCAATGACTTTCCTTATACTTATTTCCTCAAACTTCTACACCGGAGGCTTTCTTGGGTACATGTTTAATTATATCTTATTATTTGCTGTATCTTAATTTATCAAATTAAAGTAACTCGTTGTTTGTTTTGTCTGTTTTAAGTTTACAATAGATTATCATGTAAAATATGTCGTTGTCGCACATTATTACACAAATTTCTATCTATTAACGGTTTTATGGATGTTTTTTGTAGTGTAAGATTAATTTCATATCAATTAATTTTTTTTTATTTAGATCCAGGTGGATGGTGGAGTGGACGCTTTCTGTTTCAGATTATTGAAACGTACTGTAAACGTACGTGTGCTAAGATTCCCAGTATGAATTGAATGCACCTAAAAATTATCACAGATTTTTATATTCGATAATTATCAAGATTACTATTTGCAAATACAATTAAATTAGCAACAGGCGTGTGAATATAAATACATCATACATGCATATTACATATATTTACTTTTACTTTACTAATGACAGCAACAACTGCTGTATGTATCTCATCATTTGTATATAGAAGTATATTAATATTACCTTATATGCTTGCTTTAGATGCTTTTCTTTCATTATTAAATTGTTCTGTTCTACTAAGTGGATGACTGAACTAATGACAATAATTGGCATGCAGCAGTGCCGCGTCACAGCCGTCATAGCCGTCATGGCCATTAATTGACTGGTGATTTCAATTATTGCACATCGGTAAGTTCACGAAACCATACCCTCTGCTGTTTCTGGTAAAATAGCCGTAGATATTCACTCAAAATGTCGTTGGCAGCTCACTCACTGTAAATTTACGACACTGAAGACGACCAATAAATGCAAATTTTATCGTTTATGGCAGATTTAACGGTAGTGAACTCTTTTGCCGAAGCAGTAAAGTGGTCCTTGCAGCAATAAGGTCACAAAAACATTGTTTCTTATGTTTAATCAACTCTTATAACAAATCAAAACGGCATGTTTTAACGTATTAAGTACGTAACGTAACGCTAATTTCATAAATATCCAGACATGCTTTGAAAACAAGCAGAAGCTTGTTGTACATAGAAATGTAGAATATATATATATATATATATATATATATATATATATATATATATATATATATATATATATATATATATATATATATATATATATATATATATATATATATATATATATATATATATATATATATTTAATTTAAATTTCTAGTCCAGGGATTTTGGACCTACTATCGATAAAATTATACTATTGATAAAACATTTTATTTCATAATGTAAAACTCATCCTCGAGTAGGAATTTTAATAAGCAACTTTTTAAGTGGATCTAAACATGTTAATGTTTTTTATATATAAAAGTTTAATATTAAAAGAATGTAAAAGGATAAGAATATTTAGAAGGGTCTACGGATATTATCTAAGTGAAACACGTGCGGTCAAAGCTTTTCCAAAAATCTCATATACCTTAGTAAATATATTAAATACATAATATAGTGAATTATATAATGGATAAACCTTTTGTGCGTAAAACTCTTTGTAAATCGATGTAAGATCGTTGTTACTACACATAGTAACAAAGATTTTAGCAAAAGGTGCAATGAGGTGTGCTCGTGGTCGATAAGACTACGAGTATTACAACTTTGACCACTGCTCGGATTAACTATATGCTTTCAATAAATTTTATAGAATCATACTCATAAAAGAATTGAAACATTTCGAAGGACTGATCAAAAAAAGAAGAGTAATTTCAATCATCTTTCGGGAAAATATTGCTATCGAAGCAGAAAGTGAATTTTTACTTACGATAATACCTTTAACGTTTTGTAATCCTGACTCAGCAAACCGATTAGGTTTAATAGAATTAATTAAAGGAAATTATGTCTACATTAATTTATATTGAAAAATTAATTCATTATTACCGAAGCAGAGGCCGAATCTGTAGTTTTTATAATTTTTGTCTGTCTGTCTGTCTGTCTGTGACCGCATCACGTGGATACCACTGGACTGATTTTGATAAAATTTGGCATGATAAAACGACCCGGTCGTTTTATCATGCCAAATTTTATTTGTCATGCTTGTATTGTCATGTTTGTATTTGTCATGCCAAATTTTACGGGTCGACCGGGACCGACCGGGACCGGGTTTTACTGTATATCCCCTGCCTCTATCTATCTATCTATATATCATTTCTGAGATATACATAGAAGGCCAATTAAGAGCTTTTTTTATTTGACTACGATTACATAATATGAACATTAGGAATATTGTTTAAAATTATTCTTTTTTAAACTTAATCGGCGGGAAAGTATTTAGTTTAACTACGGCAATAGCGGTTTTGTATTTAAGATGAGGTAATGATTCACATCATAAAATTATAAGACTAACTCTCATGCTCAAATTAAAGTTACATGCCATGAAATTTTGTTCAAAGCAATTATTGTGAATAGTGCTCACTTCAGCGATGGTAGAAATTCGCGAATAAATCGCGTCACAGACCACAAACAAAAACGTGCATGTAGACCGGCGCCCATTATTCTCGACTGCATAATCGCTTCGTCCGACGCCCGCATCGCTTCCCATGCTATTTTATTTCCTCCCAGCACAGTTGTGTTTCAACTAGGCGGAGCTTTTTCACTAGCGCCTAGGCAGGGAAATTAAACCATGTTTAACTCTGTTTAAGGTCTGGTTCTGGCTAGAGCGGCTAGTGAGCCGATGAGAACGGCGACAGACCAAAGCCACCACGCTACAATTCTGGCACAATGTGTGTCCGTTTTAATAGGATTAAACTCATTGTTACATACGATCTGAAAGGACCATGAGCCAAATGAAATTGTTTCTAGCGTAATCGAAGAGAATATTGCAATTGGTGTTGTTCGATGGATGAAAAGGAATGTTACTGGTTTTTGTTCTGGAATTAATGAAACGTTCCAAGCAAACGATCAACTGAAAAGTGTGTAATTGAAAGTAAAAATTTCTTTTCGTTATACATTTCACGACTTATATTGGTACTTATAAATAATAATAATTAATTGAAACCAAACGTTCTTGGGCTTATAGCAAAGTTGTAGTTAAGTTAGATTTTGAAAAATTATAAAGAATAAATATTTTTTTAAAACTTTTTTAACATTTATTTTATTACTTTTAGAGTATAAGTGTTATGTAAAACCTTTTTAAATAAACCAGAAACAATTTATGTTAAGAATATTAACTACTGAGTAAAGTCTGTATTTCAAACCGCAATCGCATAGAAAGTTAGTAAACTAATTCGGCGAGTGGAATGGTAATCAGGAGTCTACAGGCAGCGAGGCAGTTCCTTGTTACATAAATTGGGTTTACAATAATTGGGCACTTAACGTCATTCGTAATAAAGTAAATTCGGCGGCGTGACCGTTCATCTGGACGTTTCGGCCGAAGGCTGTTAGAAGAGTTCAAATTAAATTACTCTGAGCAAGCAGTGGCTGTAGATCTTTTACTATCATCAAGTGTGCATATATGTATGTACATATATGTAGGTATCTACCTACATGTTCAATACAAATATTTGGCTATATATTATGGTTACTTCTAAAAATATTCAGATATTTACAATTCCACTTTAATATTTTTGTCATTGAAATAATTATAGAAACTTACATAAAAGATGCTAAAGTTTTAATATTTAAACACCTTTTTAAAAGTTGTCGTTTATGAGTATACCTATATTAAAGAAAATATTGTCTACGTTTCGCTCCCTCGATACTTCTCTACCTCATTTTGAAGGTGAGCGAACTTTTAGTTTTCTAGGTTAATACAGAAAGGGCACAGTATATGCCTCTGGAGAACATGAGCACAAATGTTCACAATAGAAAATAGCATATATATACTACGTACTTTGGGGAAGTTACGGAAACAGAGGTGATAACACGCAAATAAGCGAATAGAAAAGAAGGCATGAAGGTTTCCAAGAATATAAAACAGGTATTTATCAATTTAGATTAGAAAGAGAGAGGTAAACACTGTTTTTATGGATTTCGTTTGTTTTAATCAGACTGACGAGGGTATAAATAAAATAAAAAATATATAAGGCAACAAAAATACTGTGTGTGTATGTAATGTGAAACTATAAAATATTTTCGTTTCTATATAGTATAGGGTTCTTTAATTACCTAAACTCGCGTACACTTCGCGTTCCATTTTCCTTGTATTGATAATAGAAAAGCAAAAAAGCTAACGCAGTAGAGTCGGCGTAGTGCTACGGAAGCAGAATAGAGCAATCAGGACGAATACTTTGACACAGCAATTCGGTGCCACATCACATGTATTATTTTTATCTATAGACTGTATCGCTTTTGTGCGACGCTGGCTCACACATTCGCTTTATGATTTTTAGGTTCCGATATTTCCTTCCAAATTGAAGCTATTGTTGCCTAAGTTTATAGCTCGAAAGATAAAATTTGTCGCAGTATGCAGTGGTTTAGAGCATGTGTTATATAAGATTAAATCTTTATTAGTGCGTACTTAATGAATGAATATCCATTATATATCCGTATTTTCATTATTGGTAGTGTTTGTTAAATTTTATTATGAAATTTGTTTCTATAGTAAGTTTTATACCACTTACTATATGAAAATATTTTCTAAATAATTTAATTAATTGACATAATGAAAAAGGAATTTTACTGTTGGGTGGTGGTGATAACCAACAGTGGAATGTTAATGTATACCTACGAATATAAAATTTGAAATTATTTGTTTACCAGGTTACTTGTAATAAGTTTTTGTTAATAAGGCAAACGGATTGAAGTAATATGATCCAAAATTGTTAGATATAAAAAATTGTGATGGTATAAAAACACTCGAAAGAAAAGTTTGAAGTTCAAATACTTAAGGACCAAAATGAATTCAAAATGCCCTTCGAAGCTAGCTAAGCTACCTAGCTAGCTAGTAAAAATTATAATAAGTTTAAACGATGTGTGTTTGGTTATTAAATCATAATTTTAATTATACAACTAAATGTTTAATGTAAATTAAAACAAATATATCTGCAGTGCTATTCATGAAATCGCTATTCATAAAATAACATCAATTATGAACATTTTAACCGAGTTAATTCATTTTCCAAGCGCGAGTTTATATCGCATTATTTGCAAACATTATGTACAGTATTTAAAACAATTAAACCAGTTAATAACGAGAGTTACGCGCAATCTTTGCTGTGGATTTTATATGACAATTCCATTATTTGCAGTATTGATTGGTTCGCATCAATCGCGATATGCAAATATTAGCTTCGCTGCCTGAACGGTAGGCTAGTGATTTACGTGTCGCGACGCTCTGTTATGCAATTACGCCAGCTTATTAAAAATTTACTTTGTGTCGAGAGAGAAAAACTGTTGCAGGTTAAAACATTGTACTCGTAAAGTTTAGCAACGGCGGTAATCTTGTGTTGTAACATTAATCGTGCGGGGTGGGTGCGAGTTTCGAAGTCGTAAAGCAGCCTCTCAGAAGCACATTGCGCGTGGCTCGTGTCACCGTTCAGTATGGGGACGAGAAACCTGTGCACAGCGGGGGATTTCGTGTACGTGATATTACTCTTTCTTCCGTCGTTATTATCATTTTCATATCCATACATTTTATATATTTAACACTTTTTTGTAATACCTATTAAAAAGGAAAAGTTAAGGTAATTTATTGTGAAACAATAATTAAACTACTACTATATAAGTTATTTTGATGGTCGTAGTTAAATTATGAAATAAACATCATGTTTATTTAACGTTAGATTATAATTATTAATTAAGGTTAATTGATAATAAATAAAGACGAACATGAATATAACAGTGTTTTGTTTGGGTTTATAAAAAAAATGTTAAAAAGGCCCGGGCGGTCTTCACCGAATGGTTAATATAATGTATGCTAATGAGGGCGGGCGGGACCAGCGGACGTGACGTCACGCGTCGGACCGCAGCCGCCGCTTAACGAGCGGGTGTGCATTTTCAATACAAAACCTGCTACTCGCCGATAGGCTACTTCGTAAAGATAAAAAGAATAAATGTAATGATTAAACCAAATATATTAATGAAAAGAAAACATTTTTATGTAAAGAATAGAGTTACTTTAGTTACGTTGTAGCAGTTACTATAGATTTCACAGAAGTCATATTTTCCCGCAGTAAGGGCTACCATCATACTAAATTTCATAAAAATCTGACCAGTAATTTTTCGTGGTACGGTCACAGATAGACAGAAATCCTAAAAACTATAGATTCGGCCTCTGTAGGTTTTATCGAAATTAATAACTGTTGCAATAAGGTAATCCCTGAACTATTTAACGTATAGATTCAACTCAGAATTTTATAAGGTATATGTAGATAATAAAGATTAATATTAAATACATTTATTATTTATTATTTTTGATATAAACGAATACAATTTGGAAGAGACAAGCAAATACTCTCTAAGACCAGTTCAGGCTCACGAATATTCGAGTTTCAACTGATGAACGGTCTTTACTTCTACTAGCCTTTTTACATAAAACAACATTTTTTAAAGAATTCCTTTACATTAATAATTTATGAAAAACACTTTATACTTTAACTTGTTGATGTTTCAATATTAAAACATTTAAAAAAAAATTTACTTATGTTATTAAAAAAGTAGGTATGTAACTACTCGTAAATACATGGCTGTGTAAGCAGTGGCTTATACTGTTTTTTCGCCTGGAACGCGTCATCTATCACGCAGTGTCGACTGATTTATGGCAGTAGTGTAACAGAGCGACATGAGCCTAGCCTACTCCCGATGACGACGCGATTAGAGGCCAGGGGCCGAGTGGGAGACAGTGAGGGTGACTTCACAAAATCACGTGACATTTACAATATAAGCAATATAAGCTAACAAATGTTCCTTTTTATTAGGAACTAGTTTTGCATTTACTCTATTTTTATTCATATTCCAACTTACTAGTACAAAGATAACGACACTGAAATAAATTATTCATTTATTACAGACTAGCGACTCACCCTCACTCGGGTTCGTCCCTAGGTGGGGTACCTTTAGTATATTTTTTTTATATAAAATAATTGTATTACTTATTTATATCTAATCAAAAACCTAAAAAATTTTAAGCTTCTAGCTTTAAAAATGACGTAATTTCTATACAAACTTTCATCCCTTATTTCAACCCCTTACAGCCTTTTTTTCGCGTTGAAAAGTAGCCTATGTTTTTTCTCAGGCTCTAGCCTATCTGTGTACCTAACTTCATTTAAATCGTTTCGGTAGTTTGGCGTCAAGGCACGACAGACAGACAAACAGAGTTCCTTTCGCAATTATAATATTAGTAAGGATAGTTGATGGTTTTATTCATTTTAGTGTTAATGTAAAAGCTAAAATTTTTCTCATACAATTTATTCATAATATAGTATAGTACTTAAAATAACCTTTGTAATACGTCGCAGTCGGAAAGTCGTAGCTATCAACTCGGTGTTCCCGCGAGAAAATTGCGAGTATTCATCATAAATGCGTGACGTTTAAAATTTCCAGCCGGCAGCGGTATGGTATAAATCAAAGCAAACAGTAGTTTGGATGGTCTCGTATCCGCCGCCCAACCTGTATATTTAAATTATCGCATCTTTTGTGCAGTCTTGTCTAATATTTTTTAAACAAGTGTATGTATTATATTAATATACAGTAAAACATTTTTATAATAGAAAATATCTCATCAATAGTAATGTGTTTGTGGCTTTGGTTAACAATAAATATTACAAAATTATTTCTGGAATTGTACGAGCTCAAAACAGAATTACGCGCTCATCTGTTAGTAGATATAGGCTCATTACGCATATTACACAATAATCCAAACCGTGACCGTAATTTATGAGTGTTGTTTGTATTTCTGTGGAAAGTAATATTGCAAAGTGTAAATTATATTTTTGTGTTTCATTTTAATGTAAAGGTAGAATAATAGTGACAACTGAAATTACGTCGACTTTAGTAGGGGGTGATTCTCACGCGTGCCAGTCCTGTACTCCTTGCTCTGTACAGCCGCGTTCGCGGAACACCCTACTGCATTTATTCATGTCGTTACCGCTAACGATAATTTTATCGTGTGCTCATTTGCCGGCGTCAGTATTGCAGCTATCCGTCAGCGGGGAAATCGTCTATTTGTGCGGAGCACTAAAACTTTTATTGCTTCATAATTGACCTCGTCGCGTCTGAATAATCCGCGAATATGGGTTTTTATTGGACGTTGTTTTTTTATTTATATATTTTGTGTGCTGTTATATCGATAATGATTTGTTGTTTCATAATTTGACATAGAATTATATTACATTTTAAAGTTACTTATCCTTAAATAATAAAAAAATAATTCAGGAGTTCCAAGTTTTTATATTAAATTAAACATAGCCATCTTGAAAACTTCCCTAGTAGCGATGTAGGTAATTGAATAGAGCAGTAGATAGCAGTGCTCGGTTCTAAAGGACGTGGCTGGCCACTGTACGGCGCGAGCGGCTGCGGCATAATTGCACAAACTTTCATGTGCTTCGCATACATTTTCATAATTAAAGGGGCAGTTCGTAGCAACTGCTGGTCGACATTATTTACACTCTTTTGTCTTAACAACGCTTATTAGTATTGCTTTATAATAAAACAATTTTAAGAATCGGTTACAGGGAAAATACGATAGAAAAATTAATGTAAAAAACTCTAATTACACATTATAGCTAAAACAAGAGGTAATATGACAATTTATTTATGAATCTTTATGATCTTCTTCAAATAAAATGAGTGCAAAAGTTTTACCCAAAAAGCTAATGTAAATGTATAACCTAACAACCTCGTTCACGTTGCTATCGCATAATTTTCAGCTAAGACTTGCGGGGATACGAAGAAAAATGTAAAAGGAAGGTCTTTTTACAAGCCCGAAGTAAATATCTTACTTTTCCATTAAGGACATAAAAGCAATTCCGCGAGAGCCGAATAATAACGAGGGGCAGCGCTGTCCGGCCACGGCCTCCTCTGAATTTATTTGCATCGCGGGGTTTCTCTCGGGCGCAGTATAGGGTGCCTCCGATTGCCCCAATAATCGTTTTTGTGTGGCGCCGGGAGCAAGGAAATGTGGGCCAGGACGAGGTCGCGGGAGCTAAAGCACCGTTGCCGCTACCGCTTGAGCCAGTTTATCGCTCTTTGCGATCATTGCCTGCGCAACTTTAACAACGCCCAAGAAAACTTAAATTGCAAATTTACTGCAATTTTTGAATTTACTATGAGAAATACTGCATACATAAAATTATTGAATTTATACTAGTGACTTAACCTCGTTTTGCTCTTGTGCGCGTTTTAAATACATATGAATAGCTAATGTTCGCAGATTTTCCTGTAAGCCTTATAAGACCTATAATTTTTAAGCACAATGTTTTTCATGTATCTCTTAAGGTTTAAACAGAGTCGGCAATGTCAATTCCTAAAAACGTCTCGATAGAACCAATTATTGTGTATTCCCGTAGGAATGAAAGATTGTCCTGTAGTAAATGGTATCCTAAACGTCAAACCGTGCAATAAGTTATATTACATAAAATTTAGTTCAATTCGGTTCAGTAATTTTTGTTACTTATATGCTGTTACTGATTTTATATGTGTAGATAAAAATAGGATCGAGTCGTCGTAGGTCTTACCTACAATTTTCTACTACATTGTGTCGATGTTTCTCTTAAGGTTTAGCCACTTTAAGTTTTCCAAGTACAAATAAATTAAACCAGCGTGTGTTTTTCCGTGCATTCACAATTTTTGTACATTAAAATATATCCTTAATGTTGACCCGAGTAATAAGTTACGAGTACCCAAAATTATCTTAAATTAGTCCAGTACTTTTTAAATGTGCAGACACAAACAGACATACAGGCAAACAAGCGGAAATTTTAATAGCTAATGTTTTGAGGTCTATTAGTCTAGTCGACAAGTTGAAAATGGTACACAATAGAGATACTGCTCTTAAAATTATGTGCGATAGCTCATTGGATCCGGAATGACGCCTAGAAAAATGTGCCAAAAGCGTGTATTAGCACATAAAAAATTGCAAAAGTTACAAACAATTAAAGATGAAAAAAAAATGGCATTTCGTTTTTTGCCAATATTTCATAAACTCTTAATATTCAAGAAATTTCAAAAAAAAACTCCTAACTCCCGGAACTCTATCTCCATTATTTATAATTTTAATTTAACGCTGAAAATAGGCGTCAAAAGCGAGCGGCACTTTAATTAATTTATTTAAGGTATTGAATTTTTTTTTTAATTTGAAAAAAAATATGTGTGTTCTGAACACTATAAATAATTTATTTCGTAAAAAATTTTCGCTTCGTAGAGCCTTTTTTACATACATACTTAACAAGATCACGCCATAAAAGTTAAAAAAATATTTATACTTTGCTTATAATAATTTTTTTACTTGAACAACATAGAACGACTAGACTATATATTCTCTACATAAAACTTTACAGTCTAGTTACTAATTACTAATGGTTTTTAAAAATACTATTTTTTATCCCGGATAAATATCAGATTCCTGTGGGATAGATTTATTTTTGTTTTCCATTACATATAATTATAACCATAATTTTTCTACTTCTATTTTCTTATTTGCTATGTTTTATAAATTTTATTATACATTTAATAAAATTCTAATAGTTTCTGCAAAATCTTATTCAGATAAAAAATTTAAAATTTTTGTCAATGTCTACCTGAAAACCGCCGAACAGATTTTGTGACATTTGGTATGATGATAGTTGGTTATATATCTAATTTCTGAAAAATCTAAACTAACTGCTGAAACGTACCTAGAGACGAACCCGAGCAGAGCGAAGGTGAGTCTCTAGTGTGTAATATACGCGGAAGTAAGTAGGTACTACCTACCCGCACCCTATATAGATTTAAATTGTCATGTTGTAAATTGTAATTGCAAGGTTTAAATTTCAGACAAATCTGTAAAATCAAAACACAGTACATAAATAATAAAGAAAATCTCACTTCACGTTTTTAATATTAGTGTAATTAGTGAAATAGTAGTAAGGCAAAATATATTGTAATAAATATTTATGTACGTTTATTATGCTCATTAAAGATTCCACTCAGTGTACACGTAAAGTAAGTAGTTTTATTTTAAACTTTAAATAAGAGTAGTTTCATAGTAAATTTAAAGTGCATAATATTTTACATTTTCCTAGATTTATGTTAACGATAGAACCCTACAGGATTTTTCTGCTTAATGTTACAGTCGGAATCGCATTTTAAAATAAGCTTACATTAAAAAGAGGAAAAAATCCTTTATTCGTGCTCAAACAAAGAGCAGGCAAGCTTATAAAAGCTAATGTATAGAACTTTTACTGTCTTTATCTGGCGTTGTAAATATAATTTTCGGAAGTTTTGCTTAGTTCTATTAAATAGAAACTGAAGGACTGCTTGTTTACTGAAATTGTGTAAATGTAGAATGTAAAGTTATACAATACTATGATAATATTATGTTGATCTGGCAAGCTATGGATTGCGTTGCTCGCAGATATGTTGTCACACGAAGTATTATTTTTTATTAATTCATTAAGGAAATACGAAAGTGCATGATAATACTCTTGTGAATCTTTCAGCGGTACGTTCACACTTAATTTTCTTGGAACAGCGGTAAGAAATAAAGTTAAAATTAAGACGCGAGTTTATGGGGCGTTACGGGGTGGGGGAGCGAGGTGGTGCACGGGCGAGGGGCGAGGAGTGAGGGGGAGGGGAGGAGAGGTAGCTAGCGCGGGAGGCGCGGTGTGAGAGGCCATTCGAATTCACCGTGCGAGCTGCGCCGTAGATAGCGGCAGGCGGAACACGTACTTCACTTCCACTAACTCCAACTATTGACAATATTAATGCACGTTTAGCAGGGCCAACCGCCCCGTGCACCGCCTACGGAATATTGCAAAAACATTAAACCTCCCGTTGAAATTACTGCCGTATGGTGGTCATTTTGTGATGTTTTATTTTCGTTCTCCGACAGATTCAGCTTGCTCAAATTAATTTATTCCATATCCATCGCTAAGTGAGTCTCCGGAAGTAACGCAAATATTAGACGGGCTCGCCCACGACGGCTGCCATTAATTCCAGAATTGAAATCTGGAATTGCGGCGGCGGTGGTGAATTTACATTCATCGCAGTAAGAACTTAAATCAAGTTCTCAGTTACGATTCAGTTGCGATATTATTTTATTAAAATATGGAAATGACGCTATTCTACAACGAAGATACAATGTTAGAGGTCTTACGATTGTGCGAGAATAAAGAATTTTTTGCGACAATTATTTCATTACTTTTAATAGATATATTTACTACTCATAGTAAAGGTATTATACGAACCACCTACGTAGTTCGCATGAGTCAGGGAATAATTTCTAAAATATTTAAAATTAAAATATAAATTAATTTGTGTATTAATAAAGTCCTGAAAGGAAAAATTTGAATACAAATGGCACGTTTAGATTATAATATGCCTCTTTCGATACGAAAGGCTACCCGCAACATCAAGTAATTCTAAGTAGAAAAGGAGTTTTCAATTTATCGCGAGTAAATGCTACAGTTGGCAGCTCAGACACCCAATTACCGCGCACAAAAGCTGATTATCGCGAGTGCGGGCGGCGCGGCGCACCTCTGCCGGGCTACAGGATTCTCCGCTCGATTCCTGGTGTGGTCGAACGAATTTACGAAAAACTTAAGGCTTTTAAGTTAGTGTGGCAGAGTTCATGTAATTTTTTATACATTAAACGATACAATATTTATAAAATAATTTATAATTTGCATAAGGTCATATAAACAATACAGATAAATGGGAAATCATTTATAAATTTATGTGGTATAATTTAATGCAATACGATACGATTCGGTAATTTCACAAGATAATAATATCATATTAAATAGTATCAGTACTTTTCTGAAAGTAGAGTGAACCGTGGGAGCAACCTGGTTGTTGTGGTCTACCTGGGTAGGCCCGCCGTCGGGGTCGTAGTTGCGGCACCCCATTAGGAGGGGTAAGGAATATTCGGTAGGGTTTTAGTAGGTAGAAGTACTGGCTTTTCTAACCGATGAAAGCCACATGAGCACTAGTTACGAGTATATAAATGCAGATGATATATAATGTACGTGGATGTATTTGTCAATGAAAAAAAAGACATCTAAAATTTTATTTTCAGTGAAATATTTATACAAACTTCTGTACATACTGGTATGATTTGAAGTCTTTCTTTGTTGGTTTTTAGTATTTGATACTTAGGCATCACGCTACGATCTAAGTGCAAAGGAAACCTTAAAAGAATTAAACAACGGAAGAACAAAACAAAAAAAATTACAAAATTTTGTTTTGTAATTAAGCAATGATTGTACTATAATATGTTACCGAACTGTTGTACTTAAGTAAAAACTAGCAGTGAAAAATGTTTACAAGATGTTTTTTTCAAAATTGACTTCAGGAAAAATGTAAAATTAGCAAGAGAAAGAATATTTACATAAGCGTGAATAATGTCTCGAGAAACGTGATTGCCGCTGCTTCCTGTCGAGTCACGATAGGCGAAACACCTCGAACACTCTCCCGACACATAATATCCTGGGAAATCATTAGAATCATGTAGTGAACAAGTTTAGACTTTATTTTATTTACATACTTCGCATCTTTGCTTTGTTGTTAGGTGTTGCAGTACAGTTAGTATATTTTTATGAATTTTTTTTTTAACAGGTTGATATTGGCACCACTCTTACCAAGGTAAAACTGTCTGCCAAATAGCTTTTTATTATATATTTACTACACAATTATTATATATTTATTATATATTTACTATATACAATTCTCGCGGCTTCGCCCGCGTTCTAATCACTGTTAAAAAATAGGAATTATGGTAGAACGTTGAAAATTCTTTGCTTCTTGTAAGAGCTATTAGTTAAACAGTAGGCAAGACGGTGCGCGTAGGGTGGGCGATTGCATCAAACGAAGCGGCGCTTCAAGCAGCGCTTGCATTTTATTCTCGCGTCCGTATTTTTTGCGATTACTCCTAAGATATTTGTTTAAATTATATGGTGTAAAAGAGTAAAATAATGTGCATGAAATGCTTAAAGCCTTTAACTTATTTAAATTGATAATAATGAATACCGTATTTGTGTAAATAGCTTTACAATTACCGCTTTATAATTGCCCATTTTTTAAACTATTAAAATAAATATAGTATGTTATACATATGCCATCGTGGATTCTATACATCATTTTGTTATATCTCAAAGGGTTTTGGCAGCGTTGTCGTTGAAAGATCCCAGACGGCTTATTTTTTTCCGACACTTCCAACAGATATCATTATATTTTTGCCAATGTATACAAAAACTTGTCAAATTATATACTAAAACTTTCCTGGAGAACATTCTAGCCATTGGTAAAAAAAGAATGAAAATCGGTGTTTTTGAGTAGTTTTTGAGTTTATCGCGAACAGACAGACAGACAGACGCGGCAGAGGGCTTTGTTTTATAATATGTATAGATAAAAATAAAACTTTACTATATTTTTATTATATAGCCAAAAAGACAACAATACAATGAAGATTATTTAATAAAATCCATCTTTCCAACTTTGCGGAACTCTACCAATTTTTTAGGCATGAGGATAGAATTAGATCTCTTTTTAATTCTATTCCAATTTAGATATATTTATTTATATAAATATATCTAAATTGGAATAGATTTAATTCTATTCCAATTTAGATATATTTATAGATCTTACTAGAGGATAACATGTACGAGTATATGCTAGTCGCCCTTCATTAGCAGTGTTAACATAAGCTCTGCTTGAATTATGGCGCAGCGTCACACGCTTAAGACGTATGCAAACAAGATTTATGTAATTAATTTAGATGATAAGAGCAGGCGCGAAGCACAATATATGGAGGACAAAGGACACCTACACAGCTGTTGTTAACGTCCTAACTTACGTCCTTAAATCAGATCACTAAGATTATAATTTTATTTTATTGAATTCACATAAATTATTGTGTGAAAAAATTGCCTCAGTGGTTTATTGGTTAGCGTGTACGGCCGCAAATCCGAAAGTCTTGGGTTCGAGTCCCAGTTCGTGCCAAGTTCAGTTATTGAGTGTGCAGAGCCCCGGGCTGTTGTTGACTGATATTTTTTTTAACATAAATTCTGTTAAAGTAATTCACAGTAAAAGGACGGAGTTGGGAATTTGGTAATGTTTCACGCCCGTGCCTTGGAGAGCACGTAAAGCTGTCGGTCTTGCGCCTTTACTTTAACTGGTCGTCGGTGCAATTGTGTGTATACGTAGGTACATTTATATACTATAATATCTTCTGCGTGGTTGGCTAGTCTAAATGAAATTGATTGGCCGCCATGGCCAAAATCTCTCAGAAGGAAATTACTATTATCATTATGAAAAAGCATAAGAAAGTAATATGAAAACGACTATGACGAAGCCCAAAGGAGAGTTGCCTGTCTGACTTGTTTTACTTACATTATGTCCGATTCCGGGTTTTTTGTAATTAGAAATTAATAATGTTTTAAAGTACCTAATTTAGGCTAAAAATTTGTAAAATAAAACTGAAAATGTCTAACTTACTTTACCTTAAAAGATAGATTACTTAGATATGCAATTGAAAACTTTTCTGTAGGCCTTCTTAAGACCTACAATTTTCGAGTAAATTATTTTAACGTATTTGTACCGTAAAATGTAAGTGATAAAATTATATAGTTACGTGTACACGTTATTATTATAATTACAAAGTAATATTTAAAGTAAGTTAATATAAGGTGCTATATTTATATATTAAATTTCATCTATCAATATGAATTCAAAATTAATTGTAAAATATAAAAAAGGGCGTTTGACTGGGGGTGAACGGTTTAAGGCGAGTGTGGGTGAGCAGCCGACAGCTACGGCCTGAGATATTTACGTTTATCTTTGGGTAACGGCTTCATCACAAGCTTTATTACGACATCCACTCACGTAATCCTTCGCTGCCGTCATAATTTCTCGTTTGTTGAGCTACAGTGTATATAGCGCTTTTCTCCTAGCATGGCTGAACAATGCATCGACATGTATTTAAACTATTTTACATGATAACATAAATCGCAAATAATGTAACATATTGTATGTATTAACTAAATACACTTTGATATACGTATATATTAATATATCCAAATGTTGTTGTATATTCAGTACAGACATACCTATCAGGTTAGAAACATTTTATAAAAGCCCAACGGTGTTAGTGGTGGAGGTATTTACAGTAAATGTAAGAGTTGAATAGCTTTGCAGAAAGGCCTAAATTGAACGGGTGGATTGGAACACGGTAGCTTAGTGCAGCCGCCGGAAGTAGGCTTCTAACGGCCACCGTATAATAGCTTCTAAATTGACCCTTCTACTTCGGCCTTCGCTTGCTACGCTTGGTTGCCATTCGAGTCAGCGTTATAGTAATATTTGGCATTTTATATAACACTATTTAACACATTAAGTGTTTTTAAGTGCATTTTAATTTTGTTTATCAAAAAACTATAATGTATTGAAATACATAATACAAAATACTAAACAGAATATAATATCGAAGTTTCGGAAGTGTTATTTCCTTTTATAGCAAGGCAAATGTCATATAACCGACGGGAACGGGTACACGGATAGTTAAGTACATAAAAGGGACGAGTCGCGCGAATACAGGCGCTGTTGGATCCTAAGCCCTGTTTAGATTAGATCAGACCTTTGAAATAACAGAGAATGAGGACGTGGATTAACTACGGTCCGGGGCACTTCGGCCCATGAGCCTAATGGGCCACCGTTACGGGTAATGAGGGGAGCGGGAAGAGGGCAGGGTTGCTTCTCGATTTGCTTTACAGCTCCCATTCGAAATATTTACCGTTAAAGTCAACTTACTTATGTATTGGAAATAGTAACGATGTTATACAATTACCAAAAAGCCTTCAATATTGGAAGCTAATATAAATCTTAATGTAAGTGGTTTTTAACTTCAATAATACTTCTAATAAAGTAAATGAATTAAAAAAAAACGAATGAAGAAGTGATTTCATTATAATATTCTTTTACTGGCACCAAGACTGTTTTATGGCATGGAAATATGTAAATGGCGGGCACGGGTATACCCGAAGAGAAGCGGCAACCGCGGATCGATGCAGGTTTAGTACTGCGCTACAGATGTCCCAATGGTAAAAGTAAGGGTCGAAATTCATTTTTCAATGTCGGAGAAGAAAATTCATTAGAACTCAGAAATTACTAATGACTAAACGGACGGAGTAAAATTCGCTCTTAATTTGTAGCAAAACTTTTTTCGCGAAATTTTAAGAAATTTGCGAAACGAGTTTTAAAGTGAGAATGATGAGAAGAAATGCTAATAATTATTGTTTTGTTTTTATTATAAATTATCACTCTACGACAAAGTGTTCTTCTTATTTTTCATATTTAATTTTTAACCACATGGTAATAACTGCGTAACAAATACTTTAGGCACATTAATTATCCAGTAACGGAAAACATTTTTATAAAAGTGGAATAAAGTAACGGTGACATTCATAGGCCGATGGAGTGCTCATATTAAAGTAATAAATCTGTAGCGAGTATGATGTCCCCATGGCGCTTGCAGCGGCCAACGATGAGGGCGGGTGGCGGCGGTCGCTCAGAGCTATCCGATATTAGTTTACTTTTCCTCTCCAACTTACTTTATTAGTTATCCACCCGCGAGAGCTGCCGGTGATAGTTTTCAAGTTATTGAGAAGTCAAGAAGGCGCGGAAAATCCTCTCCCTAGCTGCACCTACTTTCTTGTAATTTATATATACCTCACTAGCGACTCACCCTCGCTCCGCTCGGGTTCGTCTCAAGATAAAAAGAATTACTCGGATGGTTTTTTTTATCACCCCAGCAATGCCCTTGTGAGAAGAATTTCATAAAATTCGTTCTTGGTAATTGCTAGAGTGTTTAGACCTTTTTAATCTGGTTCTGTTGTAAAATCCGTTCTAACCGAATGTCTACTAACTATTAAGTACCTCCCTGCCAAATTTGCAGCTATAAATTAAGGACTTTCGTACAAACTTACGAGAGCTCTTACACCTCCTTAATCTGGCCCTGTTGTAAAATCCATTCTTAGCGGACGTCTACTAACTATAAACTACCTCCAAATTTCATCTTTATGCGTCAAGGTTTTCGATATTTCGTAATGAGTAAATTAATGAACTTTCGCTTTTACTTATATATTTTGATTATGATTTTTGAATAAATATCTATTTTAGCATTTATGTAATAACTACGTATAACTATTTAAAATTATATTTTAAAATAACTTTTAGCATACCTACTTCAAAAAAGTTATATGTTCCACTGTATATTTTTTGTAACATCTACCAACAAACATGAAACCAGTTTTATTTTCAAACTTAGAATTAAGCGTTTGTTGTATCTCTGGAGTGTTTTTAAATGAAGAGTGGAATAATAATAGGATCCAGAATAATAATACGCGGTTGAGTGAGTAACTAGTGTAAATGCAACATGCAAATGCGACGGGATGAAGCATGCCGCAGGGATCGCGATGTGTGGTTAACACACATACTCAAGATAAAAACTTTACAGTTCTGAAACCGACCGATTATACGGTAAAAATAATTTAAAATAGAAACAAAAATATAGTTTGTTACCGAAGTAATTAACAACAATGAAATGCATATTTAACATATTTTGTTTATTTACTTGAATATTTGTCTAAGAAACGCCATAGTTAGACTCCTTAAGAAAGGCAATTGAAAAACCTTGAAATATAAAAATACATTGGTAATATAATTATATTACATAACATACATATGTAATTTATTAAGATCCGGCATAACGACAGAAATTTTATGACAGACAAAAACAGGTCAAACAATTTTCGTTGACAACAATAGCTTTGCTAGAGCATTTTATTAGCACAAATATTGTCCAAGTCAAGTTGTGCCGCAGTCTTCATGATTTACTGACATGTTTACGTGAATCTTGATACTTCTAAGGAATAATACTTTTAGATTTATATAGTTTTATAAAGTAAGTGAGTAATACGTATATGTCACTGTAATATAAAATGTGGTAAACGAAGTCATTAATTAAAAGAAATTATTTTCATATTACCAAAAATATCCTTTGTATAGCAGACAATGTTGTAATTAATTTGGAAGATATACATTTAGATGGCAGTAACCCTTTGACCCTTGCTGCCCACAACCGCCATTTAATACTTGCCATGGGAATTTGAACAGAATTAGTTAATTCATATAACCTATTTATAAAAACATGTTTTGAACCAAAAATGATTGCGTATAATATTCTTTCATATAACATTCTCGTTATAATTTCAAATATTAGCTAGCAATATTCAATTTCTCATGTCAGTAAAGAATTAGGTACATATTATTTAGAGAAAAGCTTATAATGATTATAACATTAATTATTTAGCAACATTAGCAGAACATATCAATAGATAAACTAAAAATGTTGCGGTAACATTTTCTAATCTCAGAACTCGTGCTGTCACTCGAAAAGAAAAAGGTCTGTCATTGTCCTGGTACGTGCCTTGGAACCGCTCTTATATTTACAAAAGAATTGTATTAGGTCTATTATAAACGTACAAATCTCTGTTCCTCGATAAAGCAATTGTTATATGATATAATTTCTTACATGTTTTTTAATATTTGGTACATTCTACTGTCGCCAATAGATTCTTATTTTATATCATGATTTTTGCGATCATCATAAAATAAGACCTAAGTATTAAAGTTATAATAAAGCACTAATGAAATGAGCCTTAAAGTGAGATCATTATCCTATTTTATGTCTAGTTTATACTCGTATCATAGAAGCCGTTTATAATAAATTACATTATAAATAATTCACAATCGAAACAGAGTTTAGAGTAAGTTATATAGATTTTTTTAAAGTGCCATCTATTACAAAATAATTTAATTATACGGGAATCACCATCAAGTAAAACCATTTATTTGCTGTAAGATCAGCATTACTCGAGAATGGACGGAGTGGAGTTTAATGCAACTTTGTTGTACAAACTATATTCTCAAAAGCCTTTAAAGATTTTCTCAAATTAATCCAAACGTAGGCTTTGTTCGTTGTTGTATATACTAACATATAAAACGTGGTCAAGTCTATTAGTTACAGATTTAATTGGAAATACACGGACGAAGCTTTTAATAGGAACTATAGGTATATTATACTAACTAATTATATAAAAATAATAAAAATCATAGAGAAGACAGACGTAAAGGCTGAATCTTAATACAAAGCAAAAATATTTATAATTTTAAGTATGTCTCAGTCCGACTCTCGATTCTATGACGAGCCTAATCTACCCTCTTTTCACTGTTGTTCCGCAGCTTAATTAACGAACCACCCTTAGCACCAAAAGGTAGGCCTTATCTCGGCCGTCAGACACCGATGAAATCCGCGACAGCGAATTGTGGACATAAAATCTCTTTATTCAACTTCTTCGAGATATTTAGGTTATTATTTTGTAAAAGTAAAATAGAAATATCTAAAGAATTCATGAATTATTTGAAAAAAGAAACTTTAAATAAATATGTGATAGAAAATATCTTAATAACCTAAAATAACATTTAGTGTGTTATGAGTTTATAATGATATGAGTTTAGTGGAAAATTAAAATAAAATTATAGTACTAGCATTAACATTTTAAATAAGTTTACTCTTAATGTTGTAACGATAAGAAAGGTACATTAAAAAGGTCTGGTGTGACAACAAATCTAAAGGAAAAATCTCCGCCTCTGAGAGCCCAACGGTGATAAACGAGAAAAACTTTCGAACTAAATGGAGCATTCGAGATGGCGGAGCTACGTTTCTCTCGTAGAATAATACTTCTCCCAGAGAAATAACACTTATAGTCCACGAGGCTTAAAATCAAATGTCTGCGTTCCTATTCGAAGTTTCAAGCGAACGGTTCTAGTATCTTGAGCGATGGTGACAGAAATAAATGTCAATTTTCATGTCAAACTTTGAAATGTATACTCAAAGCTTTTCCTCGCTTTGAAATTTAATTTTATCATACATTTTAAAACCAAACAGTTGAGATATATTGCCTTGTAACTAGATACTTACATACGTCTTAACAAGCGATGCTGAGTGACTTATGTGCACATAACATACCTGAAAATACGAAAATAATTCTGTTAAAATATACACCAGATCTTGAATAAATATAAGTAAGTTTTTTTTAAACTTACTTTTAATCGCTTTATTATTAACTTTCGAATTTGTCGTATTCATGTAAGATATTAGTTAATTAATTAATATATACAAACATAATTTAACCTTACTACAAGCAAGGCCTTAAAGGTAATTGAGATAACTGTCAGTAATTCAAAAAATAATCAAACCCTGACATGTTTGAATACAATCAAGCGACCCTAGAGACAATACATTATACATATTGTCGAAACATAATTGTGTTTTACGAATATAATTGTCACTTTGTACTGCTAGGAATTTATACATGGATCATTAAATCCATGTTCAATAATAATTAATTCTTTAGGACATATTTATAGAAAAGTCATATACATAAAAAATGAATAGAACTTATTTGGAAAAATGTCTAAATAGATAATCTTTTAACGATAAATGTAAGAAGTGGCAGTATAAACATTATAATATAGGCATAGAAAACATGAGAAAAGTGGTGCATGAGCGATAATATCGCGGATAAGTGGCGGCGATCGGCACGTGCGCCGCGTCGAGTGCAACGCCTGTGTCAGCGGGTGACCGGCGAGCGCTATACGCCAAAGAGCTACATCGTCAATTACGTGATTGACAAGTTAACCGACCGTGCTCCGGACACGACGCATTGTGACGCATTGACAGCGCAATAAAATCCAAGCGTACGTCACTGTTTGCTGAATACAAACTTTTGTATGACAGTTACATGGGTCATTACTTCGATTCGTAAAATTTCTACAATGAATCATATTTTGTAATCACCATTCACTACATTAGCTACAAAGTGTGAATTCATCGCGACCTGTAGCATTCTTTTCGGTGCAAAGTACCGCTCAAATAAATGGATATCATTATGAGGGTAATGGAGGAAACTTAGTTCCATTCAAATTTCAGATAAGCAGTAAGAACAGTTACACTCCAAGAGACTCGGTAAAAAAACATACTTTTATGAAGCTCGTGAAAACAAATTTCACTTAGTGGGCAATATCATAATGGAACAGCGTTACTTCGAGTATATCTAGTGGCTGCATTGAATCCGCGCAGTGCTCTGGCGCTAACCGCTACTTTTCTATTAGGCGAGTATATTGCTTTCAAGTCGGTAAATATTACATTGGTTTCATTAATATATATAAGAGCTCAAGTATATAGTGCTCGTAGTTTTATTGTCTTGTTGTGTAAATATTAACATGACGTAAGCCGAAATATTATTTTAATAATTAATTGTATCGTCTATAAAACGAATACATGTAAAGCCTGAAAATAGCTTTACCTTTTATATACATTTAAAAGAATAAAAATAAAAAGTTGCGTAAAATAATTTAAAATTTAAATTAAGGGTAACGAGAAAGGAAACTCAATTTAGTTCTTTTTTAGTCTCGTCCCAAAAGACATGAATCACGATAGGGTGACTTGGCAGAAAGTAAAACAGAGAAACGTTGTAGAGACCGTAGAAGTGATTTCATTTGAACAAAGTTTCTCTCTATCAACGAAATTCAGAGTGTAATTTGCGAGCAGGGAAAAGTTTCACCTTATCACAGAATTCCACGTGGAGTGTTTTGTTGAAATTTCTAATTTCATTCACTTCACTTTTATTTTGCTTTTATTTGGTACCATATAATATGGTATTGGTATTAACTATACATACTCGTATAATAAAATCTATAGTTTTTAGAATTGTTGTCTATAATGCCATCACGGGAAAATCACTGGACAAGTTTTGATGAAATTTAGTATACAATGATAGATGGTTACTGGGTCAACATATGGGATACTTGTTTATGAAGAAAAATATTTCATCATCATCTATACTAACGTTTAGTACCTAACCTAACCTAACCTAACCTAACCTAGAGAACGAACCCGAACAGAACGTTATAATAACGTTTGTATGTGATCAGAACAGTATATTGTTAATCACCGTTATGTTTCAAGCAAAGCGTATCTAGATTTTAATAAAATATAAATGTAATGTAGGCCCATTAAAAACACACACCAAATGTTTTGTTAATTATAGCTGAGTGCCATTCTGGAATTTTATTATACTTGTTTTTAATTTATTTTTTAATTTAACTTACGGAATGTATAACTATTTCATTAACGTACTACGTGTCACGTATCTTTACTCTCTTTTTCATTACAATTTATACATTTCGAAGCCAATATTTATTTTGTTACGTTTTAGTCATTTCTCTTGTATAAGCAGCGTGTATTAATGAAAAGAACGATAATTTTATAAATAATGTTGAATAATAATACCATGAAGTCAAAAAAGTCAATAAGTAACATCGAAAGCAAATTATCGGTGTTATAGAGGCTGCAGATGTTAGTGGCACGTCCCGTAACGAATGGCACGCGGCGTAGCTCAGCTCGTAGCCGCCCGTCGCCTGCCCTCGTAGAACTCGTAATTGGAAAGGCGCTACGTGGCTACGATTGCTAAGCGCCCTATCATTAGCGTCACTCACAATTTTGCTAGTGTTAATGAATCACACCTCATAAAATGACATTTAATATTATATATAATTTTTCTTTTCCAATTATAATTTAAGAAGAGTTAATTATTTTTATAATAATATTAAATTAATGCGAGTTAATTTATTCGTTCTAAGTGGGATAAAAGTAAAAAAAATAAAGAAATTATATTATAGTTGACCTTATTTTTTCTGCGTAATTAAACAATTAGGAAGGAAGATTGGCATAGCAGTTTATGTGACGATTAGTGAGCGGAGAACGCAGAAGGTTCGGCCGTTCAATTTGCCGGTTCACTTGACACAATTCGACGCCTGACTCGGGGACAATCGCACTCCAAGCCCCGTCGACCTCCTTATCTCCCGTCGAGGTAATCTTTCCTTCCCTCGGCGGCAATAACTCCAAGTGGGCAGGATTACCTGCAAAGGGGCTTTGCAAGCAACCACCTCTACAAAGGTTATCGATTTAAACAATGCGCCTTGATCTATTTGCTACTAGTTTATTAGTTTGTATATAATAGTAAAACATTCAGCTATATACGAGGTATTATGAATATAAAATTATAATTTCGTTATTCACGGACATTTTCATTTAATATTTAATTTCAGATTTCGAAAGTGAAATAATCATAATCTAACACAATGTACTATAAAATTATAGATCTTAAAAAGTCCTTTAGAAAAGCTCGCAATAGTATATTATGTACACACCTACTAAGGTACACTCGCAATACCTATTTTTATATTTTTATACATACAAAAATTAATTGCGTGACTCACTGATTTACTCATACACATCAACGTTTAGCCCAACAATGATGATAGATGTTTAAAAATGGAAAAAATTATGATTTTAGAATTAGAAATTAATCCGCTAAGGTATGATATGAAAGTTAGTCATTTTTAATGTAAAATGCACGAAAATTAGTATTAATATCCATAATTAATAATGTGAAAGTTTGTCAGTTTTTCTGTCCTTCTTTTGTTGTGTGGAGATAGTTGGATGGCTGGAGAGTGACGGAGTACCTTTTTTCGAAGGAGACTGTCATTCCCTTAGGAAAACACCCAACATCATACCTAAGCATAATACATTTAGTATATACGAAAAAGATTTCAGAATAGATTTTAACCGCAGGTAGAGTAAAATGACATTGGTCTATCTATGAGTATAAAATTAAATTTTAATAGATTTACGCAAATACCTTTACAAAAAAAAATCGGAAAGATTAAGTTTCCAATAGCTAAACTTAGTTATTATTTATTTCAAATTTTAATTATTGAAATTATTTAATATTTTAAGAGCAGGATTCATAATAAATTATAATTGTATTATGTATGTATATGGTATATGTTTATAAGCTACAATAATCAGCTTACACGATAAAAAAAGTACAAGTTTATGTTTTATTTGAAATTCTCAATATTTATGATCAATTTTTTTTAAATAAAAAATGTCGTTGCTAAGTTACATTTTTACTCGTTCCGTTCTCGTTTTCGCATGCAAACCAAATTACACGGTCAACGAAAACTTCTACTATAAATTGAGTTCGCTTTTTGAGAGCGACTTAGTTCTAAACATAGCTATAAACTAAGCAATGCAATTATATCTATACTTCTAATATCCTTTTATTACTAATCGACTCTTTACCGACACTGTTTCCACACCACTGTAAGATTATATTATTTAAATAGAAATCAAAAATACATAGCGCTTTTATGTACACTAAGCTTTGAGCTGCAATGTGCGAAATAAATCATAAAATATATGTAGACGAAACGTTCGAGCACCATTTGCAAATTATTTCGTTGGCATGTAAATCTGCGCACGTAAATTTAGCCGCTGTCTGCGCACGGAAATTGAATTGTTCGAAACCATCCCAATACATTATAATATTTTATAAAATATGTGTTACCTCAAAACGATAAAAATATTACTTCCTATAATAGAAATATTATTTAAATATTTTACCTTAGTATAACATCTAACTTACATATCAACATAGGACCCATTTATATTAAAAGTATAGATGACTTAACTAGTTGCTTGTAATTTTAGAAATTAGATGTATTAAGTCTTCATAAAAGCATGCATATTGCGTATCGTGTCACTTAAGAAAAAATATACATGTTGTGTATTATTTATGTCTAAATGAATACAAATGTATATGTAATATGTGTCTTTTATAAGTTACTTTAGTATTGTGTCTATATGAAGTAGGGAGGCGGTGGCAATGTGGTGCTGTGTGCAAGGAGTGGAAGGCAGCGGGGATATTTCAATTTGGCCGGAGACGTGACCCGAGAGGCCGCGCGGCCGCCGCACGGCTCGCTGAACCGTGAGCCCGTTGCGGGCTCCGCCAAAGAGCAAACAGCGCCTCCGCAATCTTGTGCCACGTGGACCATGCCGAACACTCGACCACGACAATCTACTAGTACAATTACTCCTATGCATCGTACTTCTACAGATATAGAGGTGGCGATCTCATCACTCCTGCATTTAATAATAAAATCGATTGCCCCGATGCTCGAATTTGGATCTAATATTAAATCTATTCTCCTTTAACATTCGAGACAATACCGATTATGGAATTCGCAATATCGAAACGATGATATATGTATATAGTTTACTTTGAGTACCGATGCGTTAAGCTATTCCGACTATTAACAGATACATACATATAATTTATATTTTAATAATCTCAAGTTTTAATATTTGATGTTTTTCAATATTTTTTTTAACTAATGTTCATTCTACTAAATATCTATAGCGTGAGTTAGTGGCAGCAATAACGTGGCATTGTACATACGTTTATTTTTAAGCATTTCTACTTCTTTATCCTAGTTAATTGATATTTTATTATTAAAATAAATATAACTGGAATGGTAGCCTGAAATTAAATGCACTTTAACAAATATTTTTTGAAAAGAGCAACTGCTGAGTTTCTCGCCGGCTCTTCTCGGCAGAACAGCATTCCGAGTCGGTGGTAGTTTACTCCCAAGTCCCAGACTTACAGACTGACACTTGATTTAAATTCGTATAATAATGTAAAAGTGACGATTCAAAAGTGCTTGTAAAAGTCTATTTGAATAAAGTATATTTTGACTTTGACTTTGACTAACAAAAAAACTTCCTTAAGCCTTAAGAATTAAAAATTAAAGGGATACGAACGTATATATTTATGAAAATATAACTAATAAAGATAAATGTGAAGTGCTCGAATGAATTACAAACTCTGTATAATGAGATTTAGATTACAGAGAGAACTCTGATATTTCCTTATACAAAAAGTGATATAAAATATGATATTTTTTACTACACTTAATACTTTCACGAGTGGTGGTTTAACTATAAAACATTAAGGAAAACCCGGGCAAACCCGAGCGAAGCGAGGATGAAACGCTAGTTTTTAATAAAATAAGTTATAACTTCACATTATAATGTAAAGCTCAAAGTGTATTTTAAATCTACTTAAATGAACATAAGCTATGGACATGATTTTTTTTAAAAAAATTGATTTAATCTAGTTGAATCCCATTAAACCAAAAAATTTAAATATTTTTATATCTAAATGAGATTTGAGCTTTTGACTGTCATTAGAAGTACCTACTACAAAGTGCGTCAGTTCTCAATCAAAGCAAATAATGATCAATTAGTCTTTATACTTAATATAACGAACTACCTGGTTGTCAGAATGACCGAACGGATTTCAGCAATAAGAGGTTTCCGTTAAGCCTTTGAGATTCTTTGCGAACGATAACGTAAAAAGAAATTCACTTTCTTTTAATTAAACAACAGTATCCCGAGAGAAACTAAGATAAAATGGAAAACGAAATGATTGAGGACAACTTAAAGAAAATTTGTGCTAATATTTAAGAAAAAACATACCTACCATCTACATGTACAAAGTATTAATTTAAATTTGTATAAATAAAATAAACATTAAACTGTTAATGGTAAATATACTTAAAAGTATTCGAAGATCATCTCCGTACAACTGTAAATTCTCATGTTCGATAAGAGGAGGTGACAATAAAGAGGATTCTGCATCAGAACTATTGGAGTGAATAACAATGAATTTACGGGCGTCGTAAATTTAGCAGGTGTGCCTGTTTCTGAATACACCGGCGCAGGGAGACATTAATCGTCGCTTGGGTGTCGTGAATCAAAAATCTCATCGAAACAATAGTAGAGAATGTCTATATTTAAATTTCGAAGCAATACAGGTTATGAAATCATTTTTACATTTCCTTGTTATCAGTCATGTGCCAGATCGTTAAAAATAGATATCCGCGTATACCCATATGAATACGTATCAATAGTCTCAAGATCCGCGAATACGGATACGGATATTGAGCTCGTATAACAGCTAGTTATATGATAGCTATCGTAAATGTTCAAACTTTGTATTTTAATAAGCATACCATAAAGATATGAAGCTTATTTTAACTGGTTCTACGATACAAATTTACCACCAATAATGTGATTTTTTTTAATATTTAATTTTAATAGTAGGTATTTAAAGCATTTTGGTAAATAAATAAATAAAAATATAAATAAATAAAAGCTAACAAAATATTTTTATTTTTATATTCTTTTTTAAAAAGCTGTTTAGTAATTTATATTAATTATTATTTTGTGTTGAAATACCTGTAAAGTTTTTTCTTGTTTTGTGGCAAACCATCATTATTATCTTTCATTTTCTTTCTAAGGCGGGTAACGAACTGTGTAATTGGGCCGAGAGACTTGGCCAGGCGGTGGCGAGATTTGGCGTACTCTTCGTTAATACTTTTTATTTCTCTCAAATACAATGTAGCAAATACCTATAAACTTAAAATAAATTCATTGCAATGTATGGCAGACTAATCAGGATAATTTACCTAACTGGCGCGTCTAAAATCTACATAACTTTAAAAAAGTCATAAGTCAGTTACGTGTATACATTGCAACTCCAATATTTTTAAATTTCAATTTGATCATAGAAATATCTATCGATTTTGAAAAATCGTTTACTACTGAAATTTCAGCAATGTAGCTAATATAGTCTACGAGTGAAATGTTGTGAGAGAGAGTAAAGACTGACAGAGGGAATCTAACCTAAATTATACACACCATTCCCTTTTAGCTTTTTGTATCTAGAACCCTAAATAATTGATTACACCTACGCCACAAAAAAATATATCTAAATACTATAAGAAAAACGTAACTTTAATTAACGTCTTTATAGTAGAAGCGATGATATTACTCCAAGATTTATTAATAGTACAGTAACTCTTCCTATAAAGTATGTATTCAATGTTAGTAGAAATAAATGGAAACGCAGTTATACACTTCAATATATTCCTTACTAATATAAACGCGCTGTCAGCATAGGCAGCCGGATCGAGGCGCGAACGCGAGAGACGAGAGCAGAGTAGCAATTTTTCTCTTGGCTGACAACATGATGTAACGCCAATATCGCTACGCTGAGCGATTAAGCCGCGTACGCCGATATTTCAGACTTGTCCCTACTAACTGTCAAAGTGTCGACAGAGGCTACATGTTATATTATACATAACGAGATATTCAACTACGTCCTATTGATCGTGATATGTTTTGGTCGAATGTTTTGTTAATATTGCAACATAAGAAAGTATGACCGAAGATATCTCGTATACAAGGAGTCTGTCTTGTAATCATGGGACGGACTATAAAAAAGATATAAAATAGACTAATCTTGGAAAGGAACGTTGTATCGCTTCAAAAGGATAGTTGGTAAGTCGGATCACGCAGGCAGGCAATCACTCGATAATAAATGTGAAGTAAAAGGAGAGCGACGTGAAGGTTCATGTGCTGCTGACGCGCGTTTCCTGTAGCACCACCGCCGAACCGTATACCGCAGAGTAACTAAGGGAGGAAAATTACTTTCTAGTATGTATGTTTTATACATATCACAACTTAGTATTTAGGCGATTCTATGAATTATGCTTTAAAAAAAAATGTACGGTTGTCATTAGCGTTGCCTAATCAATATTAGGTATAATTATTACGTTAATGGAAAAAACACCCCATTTTTTTTAAACAGTAATAAGGAGTCATAAACGTATATAATAAGAATGTCATGGCAACTTATTTAGTTCTTATAGATGAAATAGAAATAAGCAACGATTATAAATATTTCAGATTCAGAATATTTTTAAAACAGTTTTAAACACCGACAAAATAATAATAATAATAATTTCATATTTCTTACAATAAATCAATAACTCACATAGTTTAAATCCCTTAAAAAATAGTATTTTCATAGACACATATATGTTTATACACTGACTGTCAGTCTGTGTATAAGCTTCAACAAAAATCTTTCTAGTTTTTTTTACAAAATCAAGCTATGATACTGATATAACTTAATTGATATATCTTTTGCTACCGTTTTTATGGGTAGGTGATATGAATGACTCTACAATTTTTCTAAGGGTATTTTCATAAATAAGTACGGGCTACGACACCGTGGCAAAGTGAATGATAAACGACAAGGAGCTGGCGCCTCGCCGTCGGCCGCTAGCCGCGAAAAATACTACTGTCATCTTGACTGATAGTAAAATAATGCCTGAGTCATGCTCCATTCTGCATGCCAAGAGCTATTGTGATTCTCTTTGTAGCTGACTCTTATTACATAGGTTGCACAAAGGCACCTCCTCGAAGAATGCCTCTTTTGACTAATACACGGACATATTATCTTGACAACAATGTTTAAGTTTAAGCAGAATAAGTAAGATAATATATATAAGTAATAGTATAAAAAATATACGTCAATAATGGTGCAAAGTTTGAATATACTCATATTGTTATTTAAGTGTTTTACGCACATTGGTTCTATAGATAATTGTACACTTTGACAAAGCAAATAATAGTTTATTCTACTTCACTGACTGCTTAGAAGGATTTCGAGAAGACAAAGAATTAGTTTGCTAGAGCAACTTGACCTCATACAATCATAAGGAAAACGTATCGTAACAATTGTAACACAAGTTTGTGCTTATTACCTATTTGTATACATGTTTTCATTTATTTAGGAAATTATTATTATCACGACTGTGCACTGCATATTATCTTGTAATGAGAACAGCTTACGTGCAGATCCTGAGTAAGTCTAAGATATTAATCGTATCGTTAAAATTTTAAACATAAGATTTGTTTCACACACAAAATGCTCTTATTCTGAAAATCACAACTTTTTAAATATAACCTTTACACGTTACTATAATTTTTATTATTTATAATATTTATAGGAAATTCAATAATATAATTAATTTTAAAATAACTATGATCGTTTTATCAAGAATATCATATCAAGCTTTTATTGTTTTATTTCAGTATTGAATTATTACACATCGCGCGATTTGTACGTGTGGTATGTGTCGAATCAGTGTGTTTCTGTGAGACACATCAGAATCGCTAGCGATAAAATATAAGACAATTGATTGTTGATATTGCGGTCACGTTGTTCAGTTACTATTTTCACGTCTAACGTAATGACGTTAGCAATAAAGTTATGTTGCTTACGTGACCCGTTACCTTGTGACGTGCCTTATTTGATATACTTTCAATCATTTCAGATGCAAAGAATTCATTTTAGTGGGCTTATTAGCAATAGGGTTTAGCTCTGACCCTAATCACAACCCGCGCTTCTTTAAGAAACTTTTTTAAGTCTACTAATGTCCCACAGGAATCATTTAATGAACCGGGAAAAGTACCCCGATCCAGTTACGTAGGATAATGTTATAAATCTACGTTATAGATGTAATCTATTTTATCCTTAAATAATTATACCTACCTGTTGCAAAACATATATATGTTGTCGCAATTTTATTTTAAACCAAACTCTTACCTATTATATTTATGTAAGTGATGTCGTATTATATTGATATCTTATATAATATAAAAATGGCATAGTCAACATTTAATATTATGATACATTGAATATAACGTAAAAGCTTTAGATGAATGTGTTCATAAAGATTGTTAGGGAAGTAATCTTTGCGCCAATCAAGACAAATGGCGTGCATGAAAGAAAGATACACTCGTACATATGTCTATGTCTAACTGACACGAGCTGTGAGTGATTGGCAATAGCGCGTAAAACATTGTTGAGTGACGCTTTTCTTCGCGCCGAAAAGTATCGAAATGTGCGTGTCTTGCATACTAAATGTTTCATTATTAAGGCAAATTTACTCATATATTGGTTTTATAAATTTGATATTAAGATAATCAAGTAGGTTTTAAGACCAAAGAAACGCTAATGTTGTTCAACATTCTGAAGTTACTTGAAAAAAATATGTAACGTATAAATACTCTGCTAAAAATATTACCACTTATAATGTATGATATTTTTTTATACCTCCTAGAATATATAAAATATGTTTGTAAGTTTAAAAAAAACGACGGTCAAGCAACATGGAAGTGGCATAGTGAGAGCGTCACCTGTGATGAATGGCGATGTCCGTTTCACTCGCGACGCGAATATTTCATTAAGCGAGCTTTTGCGGAGCCGCGCTATGCGTCATAGGGTACATACGGAGCGGACGCGTCGACACTGATCCACTAAGCTTAGCATAGAAATTAATAGGTAAACGCGTACAACCTGCGACTATGCGACAAACACTGCGGATAAAATTTAGTGCTTAATATGCAAAATACTTTTTATTCTGTATTAGACACAGATGTTTATTTGTATACCTAATTATCAGGGCAATCGAAATCGAATTCTAGTACATTCAAACATGTTTTTACGTTAATAAATCTTTCAGAGTACACATGATTCTGATATAACCACAGCGTCGAAAAAGAGAACATTTTCATTTCTAAATTTTATCTTCAATCGTCAACGTGCGGTTTAGGTACACAGTATGATTTTATATTTTGCCATAATAGGTGAAGGTGACGAAATAAAAGTGCCCAGCAGTGGGACGTTAAAAAGGGCTGATGATGATGATGATGATGACGAAATAAAATTTAAGCAATTATAACTTCACTATATAAATGCTAGTTAGTGACTTGTAGAAGGCACATTTTTCATTTCATTACCCTGGTACTAAAGGTTACGTTATCTTTAGAATCTTTCTCTATCTAATCCAATATTTCGTTGCAATGGTACAATATCCTATTTTAAAATAAATTAATTGGTAAGTTTTTTCATTTATAAAATATATTTATTTAAAATAATACAATAGATTTATTATTAATTGAAAAAAATCTAGTATTAGGTACATAATTAGGATTGTGTGAGAAAAGAAATCTACGTACAAAATCGGTACATTTAAATACTTCAAATACTTCAAAGAAATAACTAACATCTTGAAAGGTGCCTAGCGCAGACTACGACGAAGTTTGGTATGTACGAAAGGCTAAGGAGGGCGGTGTGGGCAAATGGGGGGATGCACGTACAACATTCTAACAGGCAAATCCGAGCATAGCACTCGTCGGGAGTTTATTACCCTGCTCATATTTACACAATTTGAGTGGGTGTTAGCGGTCTAGGCGCGACCGGCGGCTATATATTCCCCTCGGCCCATACATTTAGCCACTCTTTTTGATAGAAAATACTTTGACATCTTCCACTATATTCCATTTGTGATGTCTCAATACATCAAAAGATGGTTTTATTTTAAGAGAGCACCGCGCAGTTCTTTGATGCGATCATACAAATGCTATTTATATTTGTCAGAAGGAAACACTGTCGCTATCATATATCAGTATAATGTACACGAGATATTTCTAACATGGTCTCTAAATTTTTCCCTGGTAGTTTATTGCTAAATGTATCAATCATTGAATATTTACGATGGTGTATTCCAGCATATTGTAATTAATAAAAACACAAAAAGCTAAGTTCAATTACTAAAAGGATTTATGTATAGGGATATTAAGGCTGTTAATGAATGAAGACAACAACGGCTATAAAGAACGCGAGGCCAACTCCAGTGATTAAGTATCTAATTTAAATGCAGTCTCCCGATGCGGACGTCTCAAACGTAAAGGGAGTCGAGCGGTACTCGCGGAAAACGGAAGACGTAGACTCTTCGTAAAAGGAAGGAGAGGAGAGGTATTAAATTAGCGTAGTCGCTGAAAAAGTACACTAACAACATTAGCGAATGGAACAATGGGAAAGCACACAAAGGAACGGAACGCCCAGACAAACCGGCTACGCGCTTAGTTTACGCGGCGCGGGCGTGCACGTAACTACGACACCCGCATCCGCGCACAATGAACCGAACTTACACTAATGAACCTCGGTATCTACTAAAGAAAATCTACTCTGTTCGGAAAAAAAATGATTGAATTAGATAGTATTCTACTATTCCCTTTGAAAACAGCCGTAGAGTGTGATTTTACTCGTAGGTAATAAATCTTAAAAAAGTAGCAGTGTTACAAAATGTACAATAACTTGAACATTGTATAAGCGCATATAAAATTTACCAACGTGTACAGGTAGAATTTGTAAAGCAAACATTCGTTTCGAATGCATGCAACACCAATTTTATTGATGTGAATCGTGTACAGATTTGATCGAACTTTATTAATAACATTATATTTTTTTGTTTATTAAATTTAAGTGATATTTAAAATACATAAATATTTTTAGTTGCATTAATGTTTCATTTGAATTATAAGTTTAGTAAATAAGAGAGAATAGTACGAAACTTTAACAAAAGCAGGACCTTGGATGTTCAATAAAAAACACATTATGTAGATTGTGAACAAGTATATTATTAGAAAACAACAGGCGAATATTTTTCGTGATAGACAAGCATTATTATTTCTTAAATACTTATGGGTGACAAAAATTTACATATTAGTGAATTGCTACACCTATCTATTACCACATATTTATCTCGTTTCCAATTTTATCGTTGGACTTGATATTAATTTTCTATATAAATGTAGCTATTTTTAAAATTATAACATTGAAATATCTATTTCTACCAAAATATGTGTACATTTAATGAATATTTAAATAATAAACACAAAAATTTCGTGCAGAATAAGCGAATTGAAACTTTTGATTACAGAAATGCACTTAGAGGTGCTCCTTAATTTATATCCTGTTTCCAAAGTTGGTAAAATACGATATTCTCGATTCGTAAATCGTAGTCTAACTCAACACTGCCTGTATTTTATGGCTGTTGATGATAACTTACGATCCCATTTAATCCACTTTAAGAATACGGACATCTGCAGACTACGTGAATTTCTCAAGACTGATTGCAAGTTTTGTCAATTGACTTTTTACCAAGAAGTACTTAGTCCATTGAAAAGTTACATTTGGGGTTGCGTTTTTTAGAGGACGCAATTTTATTTTTTTGATGTGTAGGGGGGGGGGGGGGGGTCAGTGTAAAGCTAAATACAAGTTTGTGGGGTCGCCACCCTTGTCCCACGGCCGCCATCTTGAAAATAGGGATTGAAATGGTTTTTACGATATATCTCGTAAACTATTTATTTGATAAAAAAAAATTGTAGACATTTTTTGTTGCAAATTAAATTCTCTACAACTTTGGTCCAGTAACTTTTTGTAGTAGAACTATAAATAAAAAGTTATAAGCGAAAATGTTCAGAAGTTCGAGAAAAAATTAAATTTTCCAATGTAACTTTTTTTTTATAATTTTACGAAAAAATGATATCAGACCATTTTTGTAGATCGTTTTTTGAGGAACAACTTTTATTAACAACATTTTTTCATTAAGTCAATAGCTAAGGTTTTACAGCGCTCCGAAGTGAGTACTATTTTTCAGTATTCTTAACTATACCTATATTATACTTGTGTATTAATAATGTGTCATCAGTTATTGTTTTTTTTTTAATTTATTTTGTTATTATAATTTTTTTAATTATAAATTTTATTAATTTATTAATTATAAACTTTAATTATAAATATTATTAAAAATTAATTATTGACTCTTTTCCACTCCATAACAGGATTTTACAATTATTCACTTCACTTCCTCCAACACAAGACAAGCTTTCATACTTTCCGAGTCTACCATCAGGTCCAGTCGTGGCTTGGTAATTATAATGAAGACTGGGGCTGGAAAAAATGTGGAAAATTATTGATGCCAGTGCAGAACTCTAAACCTCCAGCACCCCCTGAGCTTTTAAAATTGATCTTTTGCAAATGCAAAGGAAACTGTGGAGCGATGTGTGGATGTCGAAAGCAGGGCTGAAATGTTCTGCAGTGTGCTTCCATTGTTCTGGGGAGACTTGCAGCAACGTAATGGAACTCTCAGAATTAATAAATGAAAACGACTTTGATAATGAACCGACGATTAGGTTAGATTAACACCCCTTCCTTCTCCAGTTCTCCTACTGATATTTAATTCAGAAAGCCGATCAGATTCAGCCGCAGCCTGGTCCATGAGTCCTGGGAAAAGACTGAGGACGGAGTAGTTCTAATTTAGAAAACCACCGTGGATTATGCCTATTGGGGACACCACGTAAAAAAACGCGCCTCCAGACACTACGACCTCGTGGGTGGGGAAAAGAGTCAATAATTAACTTTTAATAATATTGCAAAACTTATAATGAAAAAAAATTATAATAACAAAATAAATTAAAAAAAAAACAATAACTGACACATTATGACACATTATTAATATAGATTAAGATCCCAGAGCGTTCTGACATAACTTATTTTCACATGGATGAAACCTTCACGACTTAGTAGCGTCTAGTATACTTTATAATACCTGCCTACTTGTGGAGCTTGCCCTGTGACACCTGGGCAGGCACCAGGTGAGAAAGGTAACTAAAAATATGAGTTATCTTACTTAAATTTGTATGGCTGATTTTTATATATATTTTGTAGAATATTATTCTAAACTAGAATTATAAAGTGTCAGACACTTTTCATGGACCAGAGCTTTTGTCAGACGCTTTAAAGCTCGACAAAAAATTAATGAACTTTACTTATTTTTTCATGTCTGACTTTTAAATATGTTATTCAAGTAACTATTACAAAGTTATATTTCATCAGTCAGACAAATTCGAGTGACCAAACATCCCCTAAACTAAAAAAATTATTCAGCCGGGAGTGCGAGCGCGAGAGCACTACGTAGCATGGGTCTCAGAGTAAAAAATTGAAATGTATTGAAAATACTTACTAATTTCAATCCAAGATTTTTGCATCCTTATTTCAATAAGATCCCTTATTAAAAAAAAAAGATTTAAAAAGATTCAACCCATGCAAAATGTATATCTATATATTTGTCAAGTTGAATCTTTTTTTCTTTAAAAAAAATTGTCAGTTTGACTGTGACTGTTTCACAAGAAAACCAATAGACAAATTTTAATGAAATTGAGTATGGTCATAGGGGGTATCAGTACTGCAGGATTTGTTATTTCTGAGAAATCATATCAGTACTCAACAATTATTATGTAAAAAAATGTTCTAAAAACGCATTCTACAGACCGGAAACCAAATTCTTAGTTGAAATTAAATATATAACTGGATACGTTATAACTCATAGTATATATTTCTGACAACTGAGATATTTACCTGAAGTAACGAGAATCCTATATGTTGACCCGAATAACCAACTATGATTATACCAAATTTCATCATAACGTGTCCAGTGATTTTCTCGTCGCAGACATACAAACAGACAAAAATTCTAAAAACTATATATTTGGCCTCTGTATCGATAATAATGACTATTTATTTATTTATTTATTTATTTACTTGTTTATGTAATGGATAAAAGAATAATATAATAAGATTTTTAATTTAAATATTTAATGTACAGATTCGAATAAATTAGAATGTTATTATAATACTAGCAAATAGTCAAAATCGGTCCAGCCATTTCAGATATATATATATTCTTTTGACAGATAACACATCTAGATGTGAAGTTAGATTACTATGTTAAAGCATAAATCTATAGGCGTGACTGTTTTTCAGTAAAGTGTACCACAAAACGCTCTGGTTGTGGGATAGTGTTTGGTCTCGCTTCGCTCGCCCTAATAAATAAAAGATTGTATGTTTGTGCTTTATGCATTTCTAAACTATATATTCTATCTGATGAAATTTTGGTAAGGTCTTCTAAGGACGCCGGGGGTTATTGACCAAAAAAAATTAACTTTGTGTGTATCAAATAAATATAAGAATTTGCACAGGTTTTTTAATTTTTTAATTTTATTTTTAATTTACATGTAGTTATTTAATAGCATTGAGGGAATATGTAGGTAGGAATATAGTTTTATAGTAATAGTAACATAGGTGTTAATTTTAAGCTAAATTCTAACTTCCTATTCTCTAATCTACTATTGTTTCCGCTATATTTACACAATGCACATATCAGTAGGTGCTTTACTTTAGGAATATTTTTATTAATTTATATTCTGTAGGTACTTCAGGTGTGTATATATTTTTGTGTTTACGGGAGCTTTGGTCACTCGAATTAGTCTGACTGATGAAATATAACTTTGTAATAGTTACTTGAATAACATATTTAAAAGTCAGACATGAAAAAATAAGTAAAGTTCATTAATTTTTTGTCGAGCTTTAAAGCGTCTGACAAAAGCTCTGGTCCATGAAAAGTGTCTGACACTTTATAATTCTAGTTTAGAATAATATTCTACAAAATATATATAAAAATCAGCCATACAAATTTAAGTAAGATAACTCATATTTTTAGTTACCTTTCTCACCTGGTACCTGCCCAGGTGTCACAGGGCAAGCTCCACAAGTAGGCAGGTATTATAAAGTATACTAGACGCTACTAAGTCGTGAAGGTTTCATCCATGTGAAAATAAGTTATGTCAGAACGCTCTGGGATCTTGGGATAATACACACGTATAATATAGGTATAGTTAAGAATACTGAAAAATAGTACTCACTTCGGAGCGCTGTAAAACCTTAGCTATTGACTTAATGAAAAAATGTTGTTAATAAAATTTGTTCCTCAAAAAACGATCTACAAAAATGATCTGATATCATTTTTTCGTAAAATTATAAAAAAAAGTTACATTGAAAAATATAATTTTTTCTCGAATTTCTGAACATTTTCGCTTATAACTTTTTTATTTATAGTTCCACGACAAAAAGTTACTGGACCAAAGTCGTAGAGGATTTAATTTGCAACAAAAAATGTCTATAATTTTTTTTATCAAATAAATAGTTTAAGAGATATATCGTAAAAACCATTTCAACCCCTATTTTCAAGATGGCGGCCGAGGGACAAGGGTGGCGACCCCACAAACTTGTTTTTAGCTTTACACTGACCCCCCCTACGCATCAGAAAAATAAAATTGCGTCCTCTAAAAAACGCAAGGTAAGGCCTAATAAATGTAACATTTCAATGGACTAACTATTTGTCAATCTTTTTTAATCACGTTTATTTAAATTATATGTTTTGTTTTGTTTTTTATACATTGTAATAATATATAATCATTTAATATTGAGTTACTATGTTTGCTTCTTGCGTCGATGGCCAATAACACGAAAACATGGTCACCATGTTTAATGTTGCGTTACCAGAGGGCTACATGTTACAAACGTGGAGCTTTAAAATATTTAAATATCAAACATAAAAGAAATAGTTAATGCTAATATTATCAAATGCAACGTCGTATGACCTCGACAAAATTGCTGAACTTGCTCTATCCTATAAACTATCGGAATCAATTTCTAACTTAGCCTCCGTCTGAAACCGCTAAGTCGAACTGAATTATATTGCATTAATGGCGAGATTCTCCATCGAGGCGCCGTTGTGGTCAGTCAATTCATGACTTTAATATAAAAATTTGATCAAATCAATAACAGTGTTACCTGCTGATTTTTTATTTATAATTTATAATATTAAATAAAATAAATGTAATTGTTAATGGTGATGCAGTAAAAGAAAAACCTTAATGAAACTATTTTTCTCATCTTTAATTTCATTATTATATTCAAGACAACATTTTTATTTCAAAAGGGTTGGGGCTTTTTGTTAATTAAGGTTCTAAAATGTTTTATGTAGGTTAAAGGTGTTAACGTTCGAAAGTTGGGAGGTCGACAATATTTTACCAACACTACTGCCCAAACAAATTAGAAACAACATTAATATATTCTCTATACGCGACAAGTTTCCCACAATAAGCAAAATGTATTAGTGTTATTTATCTTAGCTCATGCGCTAACAAAGTTTTAATTGCAAGCACCGATACAATTTGCGTACAAATGAATTTATTCGCTGGATCCGCACTACATTCGTATGCGAACGCAGGGCAGGCGGCGCGGGAGCGGCGTGGCGCGGTGAGGCAGCGGCGTGCGAGCGCGGATTATCCGCGTAATATGTAGTACCGCTAATTGCGGGTAACGACGAATCGTCGAGCTACCTCACCACACAACGACGATACATTACACGATCAATGATCAAAAGTTTTATCATTTAACAGAAGATTTATTCTTTCTATGTTAAATAAAACATCGAATTGGTAAATAATAACACACTTTTGTAAAAGTAAGGGATGAAAAAGCATTGAACATTTAAGAGAGGAACTGGAACAGTATTCAGTATTCGACCAAACAAAAGGGTGATAGCGGTACGTGCGTAAATCAAACGTCGCACAATAACAGAGCCGCCCGCGACCACCCTAGCTCGTCCCCGTCCACCGCCACGCCGTTCCACCGCGTCCGCGCCATCCTTTCCAGTTTGACTCAGCTCCGCTCTTCTAAGAGATGCGGTCGGTCGAATATAATAAATCTGCCATACTTACATTAGCGAATGTTATTTAAAAATTACTTAGTTTGCGTTTTTTAAAAATTTAATAAGAATTAAAATATCTTGTTTGTACACCTTATATTTCCTTGCCTTACTCTCATAACACAAAATTGTTCTGCTTTTGGTGATTCAAAAGAAAAATCTATTAACATTTTAAATATGCCTTCCCATAAAATATGATGATATATGAAATTATAATACATGGGTATAAAAGCCAGAATTTTAAACACAACTCACTAGATATATCGGAGCCATATGCACGTAACTCGTATTATATTGCCTCCACTGAAGCAGTGGGGATTACAATTCTCGTTCGGATAGTACGATACCATCGCACTTTGCTCCATTCGCTGCAATTAACGCGGTACAATGACCATATAAATCTTATCTGAACGTTGTGCTTATTCTATGTACATATAAAACGTACATATATACAAACTTTTACGTATTTATTGAACAAAGATAAAGTATACATTTAAACGTTGTGATAAAACGTATCTAATAAATAAAGAGTCAAAAGGATGATATTGGCAAAGTAAATTATTTGGGTGGGTTGTTGGAGCACAGGCGCTGCTTAATCTTACCAATACGTCTAGAGCCGAAGAACAAACAAGCCGCGAGCTGAGATTACGCTCCGAATAAATCAATGTTACGACGCGTTAAAATATTTAAGTCCACGATTAATGCCGGGCGCGAATACTCGTCTTATCGAACCGAACCGCACTAGACTCAGCTGCTCGAACCACTCGTGATCGTCGGATTCAACGACAAATTAATCAAGACAATCCGCGAATATTTTCGAATTATACAATAATGCAAAGTTAGCTTGTAACAATTTTCAAAATAACATTCATTTTATACATTCTTCATCTTAAATCATAGAATTATTAATGTAATCTATACGACAACGTTGTTATTCAGGATATTCATCACAACCTAACAATGCCATTTTACAGTTAGAAATGAATGTATAATTCTCACAAATGATCAACCGGAAGCTTATCAAACCCCATTATATATGACGAAATTACAGTAGAAGTTTTACAAGGCCTCGTTAGGGCGGCTGTAACGATAACCGCACAAGATAACTGTTTCTAATCAGACATAATGACGCAGCGCCTCGCTCGCTTCGCATGCCTCGATGTTACACATGAATTTCGATTCCATTTCATGCGATCGTAATAATTAAATTGCTCAGAATTTTATAGCCTAACATGTTAATTATAGGTAACCAAGCTTAAGTTTTCTTCTGCATTAGGAAAAAAGGAAAAGAAATTAATATCAATCCCGAAAAGAATAATATCCCTAACTAATAAAGTGAAATGGAGAAACTAAAAAAGTTTTAACTCAACCTTCTCGGTAATAAATATTCAAAGTTGCTGAATTAAATTTCGTTCTGATTTTTATTAAGAATTCCTCGAACCGAAGAGGATGGATACTTCTGATATAACGATATACTGGCGGAAGTAATAAAATAAAACGATTTTACATCTCTAGGGGAAACGAACGTTTTTGTCGAATGGGAAAAGTCGCTCGCGACTTCTCATTTCGCGATAAAATCGGGAACGTTTTACGACAATCTTCTATTCGATTACCATTAAACAACAATCTTAAAAAAACTTTTTAGCGATCTAAGTCTTAGTGCTCGCTTTTGTTCAAAAAGAGATTAAGGTACGAACTTCGCTCCGTAGTCCCCTTAATTCGTGACTTTTATAGCTGATCAACATGTCGATATAACGTAATATGTATAGAATATAGATATAAAATAAAATATACGTTGGACCTTTTTACAAAGGTTATACGTTAACATTTTTTTCTGTCTGACATAAATATTACTAACAGCGGTCGAATAATTGGAAATCTGAAAAGCCCACATAAAATCGAAGATACTATAGTGGTCGAGAGGCCACTACGTCATATAATGAACTGGTCACGTAGTCGCATTTCGCATTATTTCCCTAGGACTCATCACGTGACTTGAATAATTTCCCTGGCCACCGCTGATCCAGGCCTGCTGGACCCTCTACAAATAAACCGCTTTACGCACGACTATCCAACGGAGATTCATTATCCTCCGTAACTTTTGCTCAGTGATTCATAGAATACGTTTAATTTTTCTTTTGCATAAAACAAATGTGACAGCTCATGTTTAATTAATGAAATATAGTAAATATTTTTGCTTAATGTAAAATTCAACTACATTTCTGTGATTTCACAGATAACGATATCAAATCCCACAGAAGGCTGCTAATCTGTGTTCTTGTTAGACTATCTATTTATGTCGCAGGTATTTAAAAGGTTACATAAAATTGAAAGCAATAAATTTACGTTTAGTAACTATTTAAAATCTTTACTTTTGCTTAAAGTTGGTACAATAAATATTTAAAAGCCAATTTTAGTAAAGATTAAAATATCGGGGTTTTATTTGAAATACATGAAAGTTAGTTTTTAACTAGGCTATTAAAACTACGACTCATAGTTGAGTTGCTCAGGCTCTAGATACACAGCACATCAATCAGCCCATCTAATTCTCTATCCAAATCTGTCAAGGCTTTTCAGCACGAAACAATAACGAATATACATATAAACATATTCAAACTTTTATAATACTTTGATCTACATTTAACAACAAATATTAAATAGACGATTTTAAAGTGGTTCCAAACTCCATTTACATCGGAACTGATTATATTTTTCCGAATTTGCCATAAAGCAAATTTGTGAAGGTTGAGTTAATTATGTACTTCTCTCAAATTTTCCACTTTTGTTTAAGAACAAAATATATTCTTAAATGTATTGTACTTGAAATACAGCATATTTTAATGTTGCTAAAAATTACTGTAGATCTTTTTAATTTGTACGACATACGACTATATGTGTACTAGTACCAAAGCCTATGAAACATATAGTCGGCCAACGGACGTGACAGCCAGCCCAAGCTGCCATACACTTGCTTGGGACATTAGTGTATGGCAGCTTGGGCTGTCACATCCGTTGGCCGACTATATGCTTTGCTACTACAGCATTAGAGAAATTTAAAATTTTATCAATCAATTATGATTGAAAGGTTTGTATTATATTTTTGAGGAAAATGTGTACGTTGGTATGTGTTCAAAGGTACAGAAGAAGTCACATGAAACGCTTGTCGCGGCTGTGACATTAGACCCGTAGCAGTTTATTGCGAGGCAGCCTCGCTCATAACTACCCATTTTCCAAGGCATAATGACGGACAACAAGCGACGTTATGTTTATTTCAAAGTCCACAAATAAAGTTCTTACGTGGGTCCTTATAATGTCTTTGTGACGGTATTTTACTTTCTATTTTACAAGTAACGCACTTTATTACTTTATTTGATAAAATACACTTTTACAAGGGATACATGTAGAAAAAGCTGTATAAGGAATACCTGTTAACTAAAATAAATACACAGGCGACCAAATTAGCATTAATAGAAATAGATAAAATATAGACTAACCCAATAATTATCTTTTGGAGTAGTCTCACAGACCGAAAGTTTTGGACCAAAACCTAGAGCGTTAGCGTCTGTAAGACTACTTCAACAGATAATTATTATTGGGTTAGTCTAGTAGTCCAAAGTAATTATCTTTATATTGTACATTTACATCGTAATGGAGAATATAGCTTAAAAATAAATAAAAGATTACCTTGGATTGCCTCGCAGCGCAGCCTGGTGTAGGGCGTTAAATCCATTGTTGTTTGTAAGCGTCATATCAGCTCCGTGATCCAACAGTAAAGTCAATATATCGTCGCGCTTCTTAGAAATAGCATCATGCAACGGGGTGTCTCCATCAGAATCCTTAAAGGGAAGAGAAAAAATAAATTTCTAATAGTAACTTTGGATTAATATTTAATATTATTTATATTTAAAACATAAAACAGCAACCATCATAAAACAGTATAGCTAGCTTTCCGATCATTGTTTCAGTGTCTATGAATAAAAAATATTAAATAAGGTAATAGACAGACAACGCTTCCCATTTATGACTATTACAACTTTCAACAATTTAACCAAAATACCATTAACTTATATCTTGGCTAACGACTCACTCTCGCCTCGACCGGGTTCGTCCCTAGGTGCTCCCCACCAAATTAAATTTGTGCTTCAAAGTTTGAAGCACAAAAAAATAAGGACTTTCATACAAACTTATGATAGCTTTTTGACCACCTTAATCCGTCTCTTTCGCAAAATCCGTTCCTAGCGGACGTTTTCTAACTATAAAATACCCAAATTTCATCTCTTTTACGTCAAGTGGTTTTCGATACTTCGTGATGAATGAGTGAAGGAGTGAGTAAGTGACCCCTTTTGATTTTATATAATCTCTATACATTTATTTATAAGAAATAATTTTGTAAATATCTGTGGATGTGTATTTATTTTACTCGGGACACTATACTAATATAAATAATCTAGATCTGCATATCAGTAACACACGGTTTAAATTATATCTATGAATTATATAGCATCGGTGTTTTCGAGCATCACGACAATTTTCTAAAACATCAAACCGCTCAAATGAATAATTGAAGCAGCGGAGAAGGCATTTAGGGCGTGGATTATGGAGACTTGCATAATTTATAAGCGCCTCAGAGTAGATAAAGCAAGCGGTATAAGGCGAGTGGAAAGCTAAGCTATGATACGATGCGTCTCTTGTTGCACAGGACCAAGCAAAATCTAAAATGGTGTCGAGTTTCGTAGTGTTGGAGAAAGGCGCAAAAAGCGCGGCTACCGTGTCATTATCATAATCACCACCGCTACGTGCCACTACGGTGCCGCCCAAGCCGTTTCGCTTTGTGAGCTTGCATTAAAAGAGACGGGCGACGGTTGTGCTCTGTCATTCCACAATTAATTTGCAAGATACCGTAAGATGAGTGATTTTACTTCTACAGTACTACTTAAATGGGTATTGTGCTTCCGCTCAGCACACTTAGATTCGGATTAATATACTTTTTACGAATGTTTTTGTTTTACCAGTTATGTGGAGAAAAAAATTGCCAAAGACAGAAGTAACTGCCTAAAATTACTGATTTTAGGACAAGATTGAATTAGAATAGATTTTAAATATATTATTTAACAAAATTAATTAAGTAATTAAAATTATTATTTCTTACTTTTTAGTTTAGGTTTGTATAATTTTGTAGTCGGTTTTTATTTATTTTTTTAGCGCAAAGTAGAAACGTATTTTGTTTAAATATAATATGCGTATGGGGTGTGCCAACTTAACCACTGCTCTAATGAATCAGAGAGGTTTCGGAGTAAACGTTATTAGGCAATCGGGATTAGTACATATCCATTTTTTCATCTTACTACCAAGTCCCAGACGTTAATGATCATAAAAATTTACCTCCTATTATCAGGTAATCCTAATATCCTGAAAGAATTAAGTGTGTATAATATTGTAAGAATTTTCTTTCAACTCCTAACCGTTGAGGAGTTGTACCTTCCAACATCAGCTCATTTACATGATAAAAACGTTACGGTAGGTGACTCAAATATCTGGATAGCCTATTAAACATTCGGCCAAGTATCGTTAATTTGTTCCTAAGAATTCAATTCTTTCATAAATTTGTCACGCACATACATCATGCAAATATAAGTCTTATATGGTTTTCTTATGGATGCCATTATCAAATCAAATTATGGAGCAAATTGAAATGGGTCCACACGGGAAGCACTAGCTTTCAAATTAAAAAGGAGTATTAATAATTCTTTATATTAATCGGTTCACCTAGTCGAAAGTTCTAAGGTAACAAACATAAACAAAAAATACAGTCGAATTGAAAACCTCCTCCTTTTTTGAAGTTGGTAGAAAAGAACGTATACACAAGTATTAATCAGGTAAAGTAGTATCATGACAATTTAAAGTGATAACAAATTGGAAAATAATTATATACCTTTGAGGGTAAACATGTACCAAATATAGCATTTCAAAATTGAAGCCCTTGAAGTAAAATACTGGTAGATGTATAATTTTGTGTAAAATGTAACTTTTTCATACCATTTTAGTCATTTTAATATAATTCTTTATATAAAAATAAAATCCTAAAATCTTCAAAACTATGCGTAAGAAATCTATACTTCTAAATTAATCGATTTTGAGATATATTAATTGATTGTAACAATTCTTTCATTGATGAATCCGAAACTTTCAAGTTAGATCTAGAAGATTTTATTTTACACGACTACGGCGAAGCTCAAAAGTGAGCTGCTATGTATATCCTAACCTATGTTGTCTCGCAATTAATAAACGTCTTAACCGTTTTCAACCGACTTCCAAAAGGAGGAGGTTATCAATTCGTCTGTATTTTTTTTTATGTTTGTTAGCTCATAACTTTGAACTGGGTGAACCGATTTTGATGATTCTTTTTTTATTTGAAAGGTTGTGCTTCCTATGTGGTCCCATTTTAATATTTTTTAGTTCTGACAATGGCGTCCATGAGAAAACCATAAAAGTCTTAAATTTGCATTAAGTATTTGCGCGACAAATGGACGAATAACTCAATATCACGCCAACCGATTTCGATGATTCTTTTTTTAATGGAAAGGATATACTTTAAGGGTAGTTTGATGAGAGTTCGGTAAGGTTCTGATGATGGGATCCATGACAAAGTATCGGAACTCTTCAATTCTTAGGAGCAAATTAACGATGCTCGGCCGAATCTTTTATATGCTATATGAATATTTGAATCACGTACCGTAACTGATGATGGAAGGTACAACTCCTCAACGGTTAGCAGTTTAAAGAAAATTCTTTCAATATAATACGTAATTATGGACCGATAGTTGTATACTTTCTGGCTATTAGGTTTACCTCATAATAGAAGGTAAATTTTTATAGTCATTAACACAATACGTATCTACTTTCCGCTTAAAATTTTAAAATAAATTATTTTTAACAAAAAAACAAAAACCTACTTTCAAACTTAATAAATCTAAACTAAAAAGTAGAAAATAATACTTTTAAGGACTTTGTTAATTTTGAAGTCGGTGCCAGCCAAAGCAAAATAACCCTAAATAGATACATATTTGATTAATCTATCAATTTGTAAACATAATCAAAATACCTGGCTGGCACCGACTCCAAAATTAACAAAGTCCTTAAAAGTATTATTTTCTACTTTTTAGTTTGGATTTATTAAGTTTGGAAGTCGGTTTTTGATTTTTTGTTAAAAATAATTTTTGTGTATCAAGTAGTAAAAATAAGTAGTATTTTTAATAGAGGCACCCACACACAACTCTAAATGAATGAAATATAGTTTTACATTAACTTTATTATACATATCTTTATTTGTAATGCATGAAATACAGGTTATATTTTAAATACGTAGAAACGTAAAACTATTTTTATACCCATACTATTAAATAAAGTAATTTTATTTTATTCATGCATATACAATATGTTATAACAAAGATGGAAATGAACAAAATTATAATAAATTCTCCTCGAGGACGCGTTGAATTACAGTTTATTACACGTAATATTTCTACTTTTACAAATGACAAAACGTGTGACACCAAATAGCAGCTAACGTCAGTAGGCAGTAATTCAGGGGAAGCTCAACCGCAGCGTCAGAGTAATTCCGCACAGAATAGCAGCATTAAATATTAATCCTATTGGCATATAGATGGCCGTTACTGCCTGTTATTCATGCCATCGGTGCAGCGTGTACTTAACATACCCTTGTTAGGGCTAATTATTTAGTTGCTAATATAATCGAGTATCTTTACAATACTATTTGCATATTTCTAATACAACACAATAAATGTTATACAAAAACTATGTAGTAATTTTAAATGTCAAGTAAATCTCCCAAATAATTACAGCCAATAAATTGTCGCTACATCTCACGATAAATATCAAAGATAAAGCGTTGAGAAGAAATTTGATTTACGTGGCAATATCCGCAGGTGCATATGAGCTGCGCCCCTCGCTTCGAAGACACTAGTGTAGTACGTGTACCTTGCGAATATAAAATCACCCGAGGCAGCCCATAATACACGCGTCTAGAAATTTAAAATTAAAGCTATAACGTTTCGACTCTCAATCACCACTTTTATGATGTTATAAAATGAAAGAATGAAGCTGGAAGGAGTGAAATCTTTACAGGTTAATCAGCAACAAACTTCCGATATAGTAGTAAAATACTTCGATTTCTATAATTGTTACCGCAATAAACGTTTATTGGTTATTTAATTTAATAAATATATTTAATTTTTTTAACCCAGTTTAGTTTGTATGTGTAATAATTGCTACGTTTTTATAAGTCATAACTTAATCTATACATATTATAAAACAAAGTCCTCCGCCGCGTCTGTCTGTCTGTCTGTCTGTCTGTTCTCGCAAAACTCAAAAACTACTGTACCGATTTTCATGTTGTTTTCATTAATGGCAAGAGTGGTTCTCGAGGAAGGTTTAAGTAATTTATTTTGACGAATATCTTAGGAGTAATCGCATAGATATGCGGACGCGAGAAATACTACTATTTAGTTAATAGCTTTGATTTGGATCATAAAAAACTTATTAAATTTTTAACGTTCTACCACCAATTCCTATTTTTTAATAGTGATTATAACGCGGGCGGAGCCGCGGGAATTGCTAGTGTTAGATATAATTTTCCTCAATAAATAAGCGATCAAAAACATAGAGGCGTCGTTGATGGTACTACGTATATTTGTAACTTTTTAGGGCATGCACACACACACTTACTTAAGTGAGAGAGAACCAATTTATATAAAGAAAAATCGTAGGTTATCATTTAACACGTAAATCTATTAAATAATAAAGAAATATTCAATTCTAATCGATCTCGCCGTTGCTAAAAGCTATGACAATTCGTAACGTGATTTTCTTATAAACAATATAAGTCGGTTTAACGCGGAGGATAATTATTGACGAAGCAAAAAGAAAACAACTAATTGGTTAATTCCAAACCATTACGTCTAGTATTACGGGGGGATTATTCACGGGCCATAGAGCGCGGCGTCAGGGAGCGGCGCGCCATTGCAGTATGCGCTGACTTATGATGGAGGCTACTACAGCCCACCCCTGCGACGCTCGTAGATAACATATATTTACATCTAACTCAAAATCATCTACGCATCGTATTTCACAAATAAACATCTCGACAAACTAGATCCCGACAATGATACCGATTGCTAGCACATTCGACGATAATTCATTAAAATATTCGTATATCGCTTTATTACTATTATAGGATATAAGAAAAAGAAATTTTACGAGAAAATATGGCATGCCTGCCATTAATAAAGTAAATTTGCGGAACTACTGAGTACTAAATAATTTATATAAACTTAAAATTAATAGTGACATTCATCATATTATCATTTTATATGTTTATTACAAATACACGCAATGTATCTATGAATAAAACAAACAAAATTAATTGCTGTATTATTTTAATGATGCATAAAAACACCTAGGTATATTCTTCCACTACAAAATAAATTCATTTTGTCATAATGGAAGGCTGCCAAATAGGAACGTTGGGGGTAATTTCAAATTTATGGAAATACAGCACAAGATAAAATATTTCCGGGGCGTTGGGATCCAGCGTACGAGTTATTAACTAAGTGAATTAATTTGCCAATCCATATCGATAGCTATTATCGATTGCTTAAACGTATTATTTTAATTTCCCTTCATACTACGTACAGTATTCTTACCGAAGCTTTCATTCTCTATGGTAATCTTAATCAAAATGTAAAGACAAAAATTTCAATGGAAGCAGTATGTAGCACGAAGTCGTACCGAACAGTTTAAGATAGTCTAATTCGATGTAGGTATGAACAAGAAACTAAGTTGAGTTCCTAGTATATAGTAAAGTAAAATTCATTGAATCATATAAAGTGACATAATAACATCACTAGGTACATAAAATGTTCGCATTTGTTGATTATCGAGTTGCCAATATATCTGTGGCAATTATCGATTGGCTCAACCAGTTAAGTAGTGCGAGATCCACATTGGCTGCTGCACCCTCATCAGCGCCTTGATTGATTGTGCGGAATTAAGCCCCCACAACTCTACATTCTACGTATTGTATCTCGTTCACTTTACAATGTTGATGGTTTTTAATCATGATTACTAAAAATTACATACTTATATGTATATTCACTTAAGAAAACTTCTTGTGAAGTTTCTAGCTGTAAATCAAATATTACACCTCATTTGTAGGAAATATAATATACCTAGATAAAAACTTAGTAAAAGCAATAATAGTAAAACGACTAAATAAATGCAATAAGATATTTTTCATTTTGCTTTTTAAGTCTTTTCTCTTTTCTTTATTTTATAAATAGCAACTCAGAAAGCTCTCAGATTAAGGAAATATTAGTTCTGATTAATCTTAATTGCTAGGATTAGCTTGTAGTCTACGTTCGCGTCGAACCCGATACCGTTTGGCATTATTAATCGTTTATCCAGTGGATCCAGCAAATAAAGATAGAAGAACACAGTGTGATAAAGTAGGTCGTTTCATAAATACCAGGATCCATTAGTGGTCCAATATCTCAACCACGCAGTTCTTTGTTATTCTAGGAGCGCGGCCGCGGCGAGCGCTTTGCTTTAGATATTGGAAAACGGTAATGTACTCGGTAAGATTTAGCGTCGAACACCGCCCAACTCTATAGTTTACACTCGTGAATAAGATTTTTATATTTAACACCTTTATTTCCGCTTTTTTTCTCAAATTCAATTTAAAAGTTTGAATTTAAAAATGTTTAATACATACATGAAAAAGGGGTCTGTGTCTGTTTTAATATAAATAACTGATATAGGTAGTTTTCATATGATATTAAAAATAATAATCAAATATTTTGAGAATCACCGATTCGCGGCCATCATTTACTTTGGTAACATAAGCTTTACTTTGTATCGGCACTAGAGTGTAATCGGTAGGTAAATAAAAACTACCAAGTAAACCAAGTAGCAAAACGAGATGAAAGTACTTTAAACATTCAGTAGGTGGAAATTTAAACAATCTCCATTGTCTCCATTATGGGGTGGATTTTCATTTTTGTATTAAAATTTAGTTTCATCGCATTTCAATTTAAAAGTAAAGTCCTTTTTTTATAAGATATCATATACTACTACTTTTAAGAGAGATATAAGGTAAAGAGCCAAAAAACTGAATTAAAAACGTCCTCTTTTTTAAAGTCGATTGAAAATGACGAAAATCTAAACTTAAAGGTTTTAGTAATTTACTACCATACATATTTACCACACATTGTCTTTGCTAGACCAGGACAAATTCTACAGTCTATTCAACTATTTAAACATTCATCCCATGACTAGAGGAAATCATAATGTCCTCCCGGCCGATTACGGCTACGGCGGCCAATCTCATTGAGACTAGCCAACGGCGCGGGACATATTATAGTGCACGAGTGTATGCGCAGACACAAGTGCATTCTCTGTTCCTTATCACTCTCATATTCCGGTGGGACGACTGCTCGACACGACCAGTGAGAGTTAAGGCGCAGGACCGACGGCTTTACGTGCTCTCCGAAGCACGGGGGTAACACACCGCCAACTTCCCAACTCCGGGCTGTTACTGGGGCTAACGAAATATAAAGACTCAATAACTAAACTTGGTCCGACCCGGGACTCGAACCCAGGACCTCCCGATGTGCGACTGTACATGCTAGGCACTACACCAACGAGGCAGTTAAAGGAAATCAAACAACATATTATCTAGGCTCTAGCTAGCTTTTTTTATATTAATACGTATAACGTATTCATTTGTTTACCTACTATAATTTGAATTTAATAATTTAATTTTTAGTGTGTAACTATAATTCAGAAGCTCTCTCATTTAAACAATGAGAGGTGATTGCCGTAATCACAACACTTAACCTGCGTGCCGTCAGGCTATAAAATAAAGGTTAATTCACAGTGATAATAATTCACAATCGTATCTTTTACGGAATCTACGAATTAAATTGAAAATAAATTGACAACGACAACCATTTCAAATTACAAACTTTTATAGATATCACTAAAAACACATAAGGTTAAATATATATTTACATTTTTAATCTATAAACTACACTCAGGCTTAATAATAATGTTCTTCGACCGATTGCGGCCATGGCGGCCAATCTCATTGAGACTAGCCAACTACGCAGGAGATATTATAGTGCACAAGTGTACGCGCAGACACAAGTGCACTCTCTGCTCCCATCACTCTCATATTCCGGTGGGACGACTACTCGACACGACCAGTGAGAGCTAAGGCGCAGGACCGACGGCTTTACGTGCTCTCCGAGGCACGGGGGTGAAACACCACCAATTTCCCAACTCCGGGCTATTACTGAGAATTACTAAACATAAAGACTCAATAATTAAACTTCGCCCGACCCGGGATTCGAACCCAGAACCTCTCGTGTATGACCGTACATGCTAGCAACTACACCACCGAGGCAGTTGCTTAAATTATAGCTATTGATACGAGTAATTTGATGGCTGTAATGATTTTCAAATGATTTTGATTCGCGTATTGAGAGTTCCGTACCGTCGATTTTATTGTTTTGACTAATATATTAAGACACTAAAATATTTTTCAAAGATATTTAACGTACATATAAGCTGTAAATTTATTGTGTATTAAAGTATTAGTAAGCGTGTACCACTATTGCAATTTATTGGGACTTTTTTAAACCCTCACCTCATGTTAAAGATCCTTCTTTTCTCCTCCTTTTAATATTAAGTGTCATCCTTTTTTTATTACAACGCATACCTTACTGCCCGTGGCTTTGCACGCGTATGTTAAAAAAATGATCAGTTTTAATTTTCATGGAATTTATATGAAATGTTTAATATTATTTTTTGATCCTCTTTAGGGATTAGGGATGAATTTAATAAAACTACCTACATAGTACAAATACTATATGTATAATATGGTACATACACTTTCAAGCAAAATATCACTTCAGAATTTCACACGAACAAATTATAAATGTTCATCCCTTATATTTAATTGAATTGAAAAACATTTATACTAACTTACAAGCATTTTCTCTCATATAAACAGTATAATCTCTAAATGTAACGTTAAGGGATGAATTTCTTTTTATAAATGTAAATAGCATTTCCGTGTATTTAACATAAAAAAACAAAATTATATACAAACTTTCATCCCCACAAGTTGATATAGAATTAAACTTTAACATAAACCCCTATCAGGGATGAATTTGGAATTTTCTTCTTCGTTATTTTCACATTAAAAATGAAAATGTTGACAATCAACTTCGGTAACGTACTGCCAAAACTTTTTCAGAAACTATAAAAACAAGTTATTTCTCATATCTGATGTATAAATAAATAATCTTTGTAAAAATGTACTCTAATTATTTTAAAATAAATGTGTTGATAATTGTGCCAACAAACTTTTATTCATAATATGTATTTAGATGTACAAAATATAGGCGAAAAATTATTTTCATTTCGAGTATAATTTTCGAACTCTCTATAGTTACAAAGCAAATTTTCGGAACGGGAAATATTTATTAGGTGAATATTACTACAGTGCGAGCGTGGTACTCAAATTATAGGTCGAAGAGTATAGGGACTTTTTCCAACTATCGACAAACGCGGCGCACAGGTGCCTATAATGAGGCACAAATCGAATCCGGGGGGTCAAAATAGCATGGATTCGTATCAATAGTCGCCTTCGTGTGTAATAAATAGAGAAGATAATATTTTACTTTCTTAAAATTATATTAATGGTTATAAATTTTATTTATGTTAATTTAGCATTGTATTTTTATCTTTATTCAATCTAAATGATGCAAATTACGCGTCAATACATGTCATTTAGACATAAATCTGTATTATTTAAAAAAAATTAAGCAGCGTACGCTGATAAAGCAACTCATCAGTAACGCGATTTTCAGAATTGGATCAATAGTTTCAGAGATTATCCCCAACATCCTAACTTATTTGCCAAACAAATAAACCCGATTATAATATTAGTGTAGATACTGAATAAACTCTTGCAAATCTATTTTTTTTAAACTCAATGTTGTTTTTTACGGTATGTATGTATGTGTATTGTACAATATACATAACATTATATAATTCTATTTTTATTATTTCCTTATTGAAGTAGGTTATAGCCTAGTAAAAATCAGCCAAGTTTAAACGTTTGAATTTGTTAATGTGAAAGTTTTTTTAGTAAGCAAACATCAAGCTCTAAATGTATAATGTTAATTTTTAACTCACTCAAACTTTTCTTTGTTTAGTGATTGAGACAATATTGTAGTGTATTAGGAAATAATGTTTTATCTTAGAAAAGTAATTTTTGTAATTGAAAAAGTATGCGGGTGAGACATGAGTAAAGATATATTCTCTTTATTAATTATAATTTTTAATAGTATCAAGACACATAGCATGCTGTTTTTAAAACGTGTATTACGGCATATAATACAAAATGAACACAAATGTTAATTGTAGGATCATCGGGTAATTACGAAACTAAATTATATAACCATCGGTATACTTAATCCTATATTCTACATTTAAGTTAGCTCTTGGTTAATTTACTTAAATAACAGCAATAGCTCTGCCTGGTATAAAGGTCGACCTAATAAAATATAAGCGGTGAGTGCGAAAAAGGAAACATAAAATTTCAGGTGACGTAGTCCCTTCCATTAATTTATCGACAGGCCGTGGCACCAGGCCATGAGGATAATATTTATGAAGTAAAACATGGCTGCACGATTTTCATTAGTTAATTATTTGACCTATAAATTTTCAAGTAGCGATAGATTTTTTCTGTCATTAAAAGATTTCCGTTGTCAACGACGACTGACGCTTTTTAAATATTTTTTTGTACGTAAACTTCAATCTTTAACCCAATTGCATATGACTTTTATTATACCTACTTGACTTTTAATTATATTTTGATGTATCAATAATACTTGTATATTTTTTATTTATTTAATTTAGACATAGCATCGTGATTTCATCATCATTTCGACAAAAACCAAAAACATTTCATTCCTAAAAATGAAAAGTTTCTTATAAGCAAATTTCCGAAAAATATCGTCGTATAATTAATGTGTAATATATTTAGAAAAATACTTACACTCGAATAGAGCATTTTCTTATTTTTTGTAATCGGCAAAAAAAAATATTATTAGTCTTTTTCTGATATTAAAACATAGGATGAACAAAAATATTTAGGCTACATAGGCTTCAATGTTTTCCTTCACCGTAAGAACAGTGTTAATCATGTAATAAACAGTTCGTACAATACAAAATCAGATATACGAAACCCCGGGATTTGAACCGCACCTCTTATAGACCCAGCACCGTCTGTATAATTATACCTATTTACTAAATCAAAATTTAACCTCGACCTATGTCTGAATAAAACTTTATACACGTTAATGTTAAGTATGCTTCATATATGGACTTCTATTCGCACAAGTTGGTTAGAATGAAATGAGCCCGGCGTCCGACAGTATCCGATGCGTAGCGTTTAACAGTGTTATCTCCGACCGAATTGGCACGTTTAATTGAACGCCTGTTTCAGCCATTAGTGTACGAGACAACAGTTATTGGCACTAGGCGGTTGTCCTGTTGTACATTTGTACGTAAACTACGAGCATAGTACCTAAGAGGGCTCCTGGTCGTTCAAGGTGTCAAATTTACATGTAACTACAATATTGATTGGTGTTAAGTACCGCCAATGGTATTTTAGATATTATAACTATATAAATTAGCAAAAAAATATTTTTTTTGGAAGGATTTTTTTTTGAATTCAGACACTTATATAAACCCTTATATAAACTTATGATACGTGTAAACGCTTTTTACAGTTGGTTTCGGTGTGTGGCATCAGTTTTTCTGATACAGTGGGTTTATTAATGGCATTGTGCGTTCGAGTTCTGTAACTTAAAATAAAAAAGCGTTTTGTAAAAATGTTTGAGAAAATATTCTTGCTAAATGTGACACGGCCAATAAATCCCATAATGGTGTCGTAAAATTTTGGTGGTATTATCTCGGAAAAGCCGGCTATTTTACATTCACCTGCGAGGTTTCCCTCCACATTCAATTTATGTTAGTGGGCACAAAACGAACGCTGACAAATGTGAAAATAAAATGAACATACGTTTTATCTCTTCGCTTACGGAATCATGTTTCATAGCTGCTGTTGAAGAGAATGGTGAGGCTTAAACTTTTTCTGTATAATAATTTGTAGTTAAGTTATGATTAAACGATAAGTAAATTTTTGAAGTGAAGTGTATGTGTAAACAGTTTCTTTTATAAAGGGTTGTAGTAAATCTTTAAATATCTAAAGACCAAGGCGAGCTTGTAGTTGGTAGACATTTATTATGAAAACGTCTTAAAAGCGTCCGTGGATTTCGCAACCACTCGCGTAGTTTCTACTTAGATACAGCACGATATAGCGTCGGGCGGACGAAACTAAGTGGAACTTTTCCCAGGTCGACATGTCCATAAAAAGAATTTTAAAATATATTTCTAGTTCCACCTAACAAATAACTTTGCATACCGTATTTCGTAAAGTACGTAAGTACTAGGTAGTTTAAACCATGTAATAATACAGTTGTATTATTACATGGTATATATACATATATATATATATATATATATATATATATATATATATATATATATATATATATATATATATATATATATATATATATATATATATATATATATATATATATATATATATATATATATATATATATATATATATATATATATATATATATATATTATAGTAATGTTAACTATTTTTGTAGCAACAAAAATAGTTAAAATTATTACAATTTGTTATAATAAAAAATAAGAACACAGTTGTCTATTATATTTTTATGAATAATGAACATACTTTATTAATATAATATACAAGGACTGCGAGATAATGAGAAGCAACGAGCTCCACTTAATAGAGTCGTATGAGAAAACACAGGCCACACATTTGTACGTTAAATATAGCCTCGCTTACTTCTGATAACCTCGAGTACCATAAACTTTGCCGTTATTTGCTACCTATAATTTGTCTTGCCAAAAGTTATTCGCATCAGATATAGAACTTCGATCAAACTGAATATGAGTACTATATAGGATATCATGATTTGTATTTTGTACCAATAAAACTTTACGAGAGTCAATAGTGGTACGTTAGTTTAGTATTAAACCAAATAATGTTGGAACTAGAGGCACTTAGCTTGATTGACAAATATTCAAATATTATAAATATACAAGCACAATTCCACTGTAATATAACAATACTCTCACTGCAAAACATACAATTCTTTAATATTTTCAACTTTATGCCTGCATTAATTTAGTGTAATAATACAAAAGTGTTCTAGCGGTGAGCTATTTCCCATAGTCCCAGAGTAATTATACGGGGTAGTTCACAAAGGCCAGAGCCGCGGAACAGGCGTCGCTCCGCGGCGCGGGCGTCGGGCGGCAGAACCACGGGTAATGCATTACCAACACCGCCGACGCCTCGCAACACAAGTATAATTATGAGACAACTACCTAATGTGCATCTGCGACTTTCTTCACGTACAGGTTTTTAAACCTTATAATTGATATAAGGGTGCATTTAACGATAAAGTTTTTTATGTTCTATATTAGATTCTATTACCAAAATTATTGTATTTTACGAGTATTTTCTCGTATTTTTTAATATCTCGGAATGAAATAGGCATATTCTATATTTTATTATTATTCAAGTACTAAATAACTGGTCGATATTAAAGTGTTATTACGTCTTCATTAAAAACATCTTAAAGATAATTAATTATTCCACCCTTGTATTATATTATGTTAAAGAATTTTTCATTAAAAAAGGAAGAATTGTAATAGGTGTACCTATTTAGTATTTAGTAAGGACATAAATTCAAACCTAAGGCTCTACGAGTACTATGCATATTGGATCATATATAAAATAATAAAAAAATTAGAACATTTAATCGTAGAATTCGTAATGAAAGGAAATTTTACCGTAATATTAATATTTAGATGGCATAGTACTGAATACTTAAGAAGTTTAATTGAACGAGGTACAGAATTCAGTAAGTACATAATGAGCATAGAAGTGGAAGCATATAAGAGGTTTGAGTGGAACACGCGACGCTTCGCTTGCCTAATGAAGCCGTAACGGAACGGAGTAGGCAAACTGACACCGTCGCACTCGCGCCCGCACAGACGCAGCTGTTGTTATTATCACGATCAGCATAACGAAGATAGCGAAATGTGTAATATTTTAAATAATTTCAGTATTAAATGAATTTGAAATATCAGCAAATTTCATAATAAAGAGAAGCTACTTTTTAAATATGATACTTTATATGGGTATGGTACTCTAAATTATATACACTTGTAATTTTATTTGAAACTTTGACCGCATGTTTGCTTTCGTGTATAAATAAAAATACTTTTTTATCAGACCGTGATCCCAACTATGCAAAGAAAAAAATCATCGATACTGTTGTTTCACTTTCATAAATTGGTAATTATGTAGGTAAATCTCTTTTTCATAAATAGGTATACATATTCATTTTGTTAAAACATTTATATTTATTTCATTTATCGACGATATAGATGTGCTCAGTGCAACCATTTATCAATAAATACTTAAACCCCATAATTGTAAAAACCTCGATATTATAGAAATATATATATAGTAACAACAATAAAATCTACATGCCTGAAAAATATCGTTTAATATATCAAAAAATAAATATAGTAGGTACTATCTACGAATAAAATATACGTAATAATGAATCTCCGTCAATGATAGCATATCGGAAAGTTGAAACGACACGAAGGGGAATATGTAAAAAGCAGATTCAGATCACGGAGGTATGTAAAGCAAGAAACGAGTTCGGTGAACGGCTGATGGTCCCCGTGCTACTCGCCACAGTCCGTACTTATAATCTAATATTCGCAATTTACGAGGATCGCGGAAGGGGTCCATGGGGAGCTGTAGCACTGTCATCGTGCCAGCGTACCTGCCGGCTGCATTTACCCCCGTGTTAAGTCTATCGCCGTAGCTTTTTACGCTTTTTACGAGGCCAATGTTAGCGTACCTTTGAGAGTAACGTTTATTTTTCGTAGATCGAGTGACACAGGGTAAGTAAAGTAAACACGGTAAAGGCAAGGAAGGATTACAACAAAACATTAACCTCTTCTTTTTTTAAGACATGCTATTTAATGATCGTCTGAACATTGTATACAATGTTAAGCAGCGTGTCTTGTACAATTATTGATCAACTTTTATAAGAAACTAGCGACTCACCCTCGCTTCGCTCGGGTTCGTCCCTAGGTATGTGTTGTATATATTTTTTACTTTGCACCGCCCGCTATATATTTGTCTTGATTATAATATGAATTACCATTACACGCACCATGGCAACGGTCATAACTGATACGTCAAACGCCGTTAATTTTATAAAGTTTTTTTAAATTTTCTAATCTTCCGCACAACTTTCTTTTTTTTTTTCATAAGAACCTTCTCCTAACAATAACAAACATAACAAAAAAAGAATTGGCCAAATTGGTCCAGGCGTTGTTGAGTTATGCGCTTACCAACACATTTTGCGATTCATTTTTATATTATAGAAGATTACTATATATATTAATTATATAATACTATATAAAAATATATTAATACATCTAAACGAATTTTATTATAATTCATAAGTCATCATTTCATATATTAACAGGTACTTTAAATTTGTTTAAAAATAGAAACCATTTTAACATTTTAATGGCGCACAGAAAAAAAATTAATTGAAAATGCGTTAAAGTATTAATCGAAAATTAAAATTATTCGATCTATTTATCCTTCTCTACTACAACTTTCATTTTTTATTTATTGTCTTTTGTACACAACACAGTGAAAAGTTAGATCGTTAGGTCTTTTTCTTTAACGTAGCTTAAACGTAGAGCTCAAAGAAAAAGACCTAACGAGCAGGCAAAGCAAGTAAAATGTTCAAGTAAAAATTTCTGGCTAAACATACCGATATCACATTGAATTAGATCATTTTGAAATAGAACACTACTTAATCGAATTTTACATTGTAAAACAATTAGTCAGTTATTCGGATGGAGGACAAAAATGTTAGAAAATCACAATCATTTAAAAAAAACATACAGACGAATTGATAACCTCCTCCTTTTGGAAGTCGGTTGAAAATATGCACATTTAAGTAGGTAGTAGATACCTAGAGGTTCGAGCTTTGCTAGGTGTGTAATAACTTTCGAACGTTAATTTTGCATATTATAAGTAATCGTATGCGTGTACCGTACCTATATATTAAACAAGTTTAACGTTAAGTTTTCACACATTGATATTTATTAAAGATGATACTATGTTTGTTAATTGATTAACGTCTGCTCTTACTTGTTACCAGAACAATATGAAACTGAAGTTTTAAAAACTTCCTTATGAGATTATTTATTAGGCGGTATTTTAATAGGCGGTCCCGGACGTATTAAATGAAACGGTTATCTTTTCTTTCATATTATCCATACCGAGGAAAAATTCTTGGCGTGATATGCGTAATGAATGTCAACATGCTCAACGCTTTTTTAATAAGGGTAGATTTTTTTGTTGAGGCAAGCTATTATCATATTTTTGTTACTAAATAATTTTGTCTGCGACTTTACTCGCCTTTTTTATCATTCATAGTGTTACAAAATATCTATAGCTTTTTTATAAACAGACTTATTAATACCAAATATAATTACTAAGAACTACGAAGAATTCATTTGTGATCACTCTAGTTAAAGACGATTAAGTAAGTGTGCAGAAGTGAACGATGAAGGAGTAAGTTTAAGAAATTTTTTGTAGCGTCCTCATTTATTATTTATAAATGCACTCATCTTCTATCACCTTGAATAATAGAACTACAACGGAATACACCTATTTAGGAAGGAAATGATGAGCTAGGAAACTATAACTAAAGCGGAGCATTGTGTGACGCTTGGATAAAATAGAAAGCTTTGGCACGGCAAGTCTTGTATAGACCTCGTCACACTTAGGTAAATCTCCAATATCCGCAACGAGAGCTTTCGAAAAAGCTATACACTAAAGCTTTACATAAATCTCCCCAAAGAAATTACAAATGTCCATAATATATTTTTGTATTGCTAAATTGTTTTTATTACCCACAGTACTTTTGCTTTACTTACTACGAGTATATAAGTAATAAGATGCAGTACTAATATTAAATACATACTTAAAACTGTTTGAACAAACTAATTTACATTTTTATTTATCGTTAAAACAACAACTCGGTTGTCATAACTAAAACATAAAAGAACGCTCCCAAATAACAGGAAGAAAATGTAAACAAAGGTAAAATACAAAAGGGGCGACATAAACCGACATATTTGCTCAAAATTTGAATCCGCAACGTGAGAAATAAGCAGTCCACTACGTGACCGTTAATAGCCTTCTAGTGTACAAACATGTACATGCAGGGCAAACTGCACCGATTTTCATGCTGTTTTCACCAATGGAAAGAGTGGTTCTCAAGGAAGGTTTTAGTATATAATTTGTCAAGTATTTGAATTTTTTTGTATACATGGCTAAAATGTCCCAAAAAAATACGGGTGCGAGAATAAAATGCAAGCGCCGCTTTGCTTGATGCAATCGGCAACTTTACCCCGCACCGTCTTGCCTACTGTTTAGCTAATAACTCTTACAAGAAGCGAAGAATTCTCAAAGTTCCACCACCACCAATTCCTATTTTTTTATATTGATAAGAACGCGGGCGAAGCTGCAGGAATTGTTAGTATCTAATATAATTTAAATAAAAAGATACTCGTATCACTTAAGGCTCAATGTCACATTTTGTTTGTGTGGCTGTATACAACATGACACAAAATTCAATAACCATTAAAATAAATCCACATATGAAAGACTTATAAATTAAATTTCTTATCTTGAACCAACATAAAGGTCATCAAGCGAAAAGTAAACTTCTGGCATTACAAATATGACTGTATTCTGTTAGACTATTTTCGATTTCCACCACGTTCAAAGGGAGAACGTTTCTGTACTTCTGATAATTTAATAAAGAAAGTTTATTGGAGTTAGGAGAGCGTGCGTGGCTGGCACACTCGCCGCAAAAAGCCGAAAACTTTGATTCAATTAAAACTGAAAGTTGGAAGAAGTTATAAATGCGGCCAAAACAACTTATCATGGGCACTCATAAGCTATTGGACGGTGCAGTGGCGCTCTGTTTGATATATTTAACACCTTTTTAAGCCCCTCCGTGCTTTGTAAATATGAAACGAGATACTAAATCACACGATAAGACCCAAAAATCGTTTTGCCAACAAACCAGAATGATATCAACTTGGGTTTTGGGGATTTATTTTCATTTTATTTTAATTTTAATGTCGCATTTTATGAATTTTAATAGACAGCTCATGCTGGACAGATTTTATGAACAAAAAGGTGTCGAGTCCGGTGGGGCAGAGCCTGCGAAAGCCGCTGGTGGGGAATAAGGGGTGACGAGCAATGTTATGCAAATTGAGGTCGTTATTTCACTACGAGTGAGGAAAGAGCGCGACAGCGGCCGCCCTATTGCGCCCCGCGAGCACATCGCCCGCGAACAGCGCACCGCAACGCGGAAGACGCTTTGCATAATTGGTTATACAAGTACCTACCATCGAAACACTGAATAGATCTCAGCGTACCAAATTTACGTTTCGTTATCGCTAGTATTAAAATATCTTGGCTGTATATATTACACGATAATAGGGTTTCGACATTTAAAGTTTAATAATATTATTTTTATTTTATTTTACGAAGAAAAATTCATACATTGATACTTTACAATATTATAAATGTAAAAGTGTGTTTATTTATTTGTTCAACTTAACTTTCATGTCGAAAGGGAGTGAGTAAATTACGTGAATTGTTGTACAGAGATACTATTTCTTAAGAAAATTACGCGGGCGGTGTATGGTGAACTGTAACATATTTAATGTTTATGTAGAGCTTGAAGAAAAAACGCATAAAGCTGTAATTAAACATAACATATTATAACATTTCTGTAACATGTCATACTGTTTTAATTATGGTTCAAATCTATGGTAGTAATTTTAACTTCATAATAATAAATAGTAAAGTAATAAATATCCTTGCTAGTAATATTAAAAAAACTCTTGTCTGTCGCGCCAAAACTACTGAACCGATTCAAATGAAATTTGATATATAGATAGTCTACACTCTAGTGCCTGAGAAAGGACATAGGCTACTTTTCAAGGCGAAATTAGGGGTGTAAGGGGTTGAAATAGGGGATGAAAGGATGTATGGAAATTATGCCATTTTTAAAGCTAGAAGCTTAAACTTATTTTTTAAGCTTTTGATTAGATATAAATATTTTAAGCTTTTGATTAGATATAAATAAGTATAAATAAGTAAGACATTCACAGTTTGTTAAAATTTTATACTAAAAGGGGTACCTAGGGATGAACCCGAGCGAAGCGAGGGTGAGTCGCTAGTTAGTAATATAAATATAAATCAGGGCTCGGAACCGATTAAAAAAACGTTTTTTGATAATGTAGTGATTAATTCATCGCTCGTTCTTAAACTGGTTAATAAAAATGAACAGTACCTATAGTAAACCGAAATAATAATGCTTAACAGTTATTCTAAGAGAAAGGTTGGGTTTCAGTTTTGATACTGAAATAAACCAGTTAATTTATTCATAACTCCGGTAAGATATTCATAAAACATACATGTATCCAAATCCAAACTAACGCTAAGCTAAGCCATTAACCATAAGCAAAATTGCGCCAAATGCAACCGCGCAAAAAATCATTTTATCCGGTTAATTATGGTCATGGAACCTCAGTTCGAAAAATCGATCTTCCGGAAATAAGTAGTTTAAGAACGTTACCGGAGCCTCTATCCAGTTTATTTGAAAAGGTTTCGAGGCCTGATAATAATTAATCTATTAATGTATAAAATATTAAATTTTATACATAAATTAATTTATTTATTTATTAATAATTAATATAATTATTAAATTAATAATAATGTTTTAAACAATACTTGGTATGGTCTTACGGAATATCAAACAATCTTGTAAATCAAATAATTAATGTAAATCATACGGCAGATAAAATACTAAAGTAATAATAATTAACTACAATTTCATCAGCGAATAAATAGGCAAAGGCAAAATTCAGTATCTTAATCTGCTTTGGTTATAAGTCGATTTTCTTTATTTAAAAAAAACTATAACAGTTAAAATTGGACCACTTGGCGAACACTAATTTATATAAACTAGCAATACTATTTTATGAGTACAGATTTTGCAATTTCCCTTTTCGATAAACCAACATATTTTGCATTTAAGTATAACTTAAGCATTATTGATGTCCGAAAATGGAGAACTTGTGAATAATTTGACTATACCATAACCTATCATCACAATTTATCCTAGCATCACACATAAATAAAGTTATTCAGAAGTTACATTATTATCGCTATAAGAGGTTTAAACCTATAGTTTTTATATGAGTATATAAAGATTGTCTATGCGATTCGCATAGGAATAAGCAGACCATAGCTTTCGAGATAAATGTCTTGGTAAAAAAGAGTAGTTCGTATTAAGTATTATTTTAAAATATAATACTTTTCTGAAAGTTCTGTGAGATTACGCTATCTATTAAAACCTTTTGTTTATGATATGCTTACTTTAAAATTATCTTATATATAAGTGTTCCTTAAAGTTGTGTCTCATTCAGTTTGATTATCTGGTTTTGAATATGATTTATTGCTGAAATTTTCGATTTAGCTCCTGGCTTACTTTTTATTTTGTCAATTATTTATTTGCTAATGTTTATGTGGGCGAGCGAAGCGAGACCTAACACTATCCCACAGGCCACAACATTGTGGTACACTTTACTATAAATTATTTTTAACAAAAAAACAAAAACCGACTTCCAAACTCAATAAATCTAAACTAAAAAGTAGAAAACAATACTTTTAAGGACTTTGTTAATTTTATAGTCGGTGCCAGCCAGGTATTTTGATTATGTTATATGATTACAAATTGAAAGATTAATCAAATATGTATCTATTTAGAGTTATTTTGCTTTGGCTGGCACCGACTTCAAAATTAACAAAGTCCTTAAAAGTATTATTTTCTACTTTTTAGTTTAGATTTATTGAGTTTGGAAGTCGGTTTTTGTTTTTTTGTTAAAAATAATTTATTTTTAAATTTTTAGCGGAAAGTAGATACGTATTGTGTTAATGACTATAAAAATGTACCTTCTATTATGAGTTAAACCTAATAGCCTGAAAGTATACAACTATCGGTCCATAATTGCGTATTATATTGAAAGAATTTTCTTTAAACTGCTAACCGTTGAGGAGTTGTACCTTCCATCATCAGTTACGGTACATGACTCAAATATCCATATAGCCTATAAAAGATTCGGCCGAGCATCGTTCATTTGCTCCTAAGAATTGAAGAGTTCCGATACTTTGTCATGGATCCCATCATCAGAACCTTACCAAACTCTCATCAAACTACCCTTGAAGTATATACTTTCCATTAAAAAAAGAATCATCGAAATCGGTTGGCGTGATATTGAGTTATTCGTCCATTTGTCGCGCAAATACTTAATGCAAATTTAAGACTTTTATGGTTTTCTCATGGATGCCATTGTCAGACCTGGAAAATATTAAAATGGGACCACATGGGAAGCACAACCTTTCAAATAAAAAAAGAATCATCAAAATCGGTTCACCCAGTTCAAAGTTATGAGCTAACAAACATAAAAAAAAAAAAAAAAAAAAAAAAAATAAAAAAAATACAGACGAATTGATAACCTCCTCCTTTTGGAAGTCGGTTGAAAAAACTATTACGCCCATAGATTTGTGCTTTAACATAGTAATTTAACTTCATATCTAGATGTGTTATCGCCCCAAAAATCTAATTTTATAAACATTAAAAACATGACAATTAACAATTTTGTGTTAGAACATTATTGTAGTACTACCTCCATCTGTAGAAAACCAAAGAGATAACATCGCTGTAACAATAATACCCGTTAGAAAAACTATGCGATCCCTTTTTTTTTTGTAAAAAGTTATAACGATAGCTTAACCCTATTTGGGGTAATATTTTAAGTGCTAATCGCTAAAAATTTCCTTAAATAGCTAAATTACCAAAGTTGTGCCTACCATATTCATATTTCTACCCAAATTATCCAATATAATAACTTTGAAAAGAGTAAGAGACGACTTTTAAAAGGAAAAGTTCTACGAAAGCAAGTAATGGCTCATCCCGCTCACGATTTCTGCCCCTCAGGCGGAACAGGCGGACCGGCAGCGTCAAATAAGTTTCTAATTGCTTATATTACCAAGTTATATTCGCTCTTGGAAGTAATTAAGTCTGAAAGTTAAAACCACATTCACGTATTTTACAAAAGTTTTCTACAATTTTTCACGTCTGAGTAAGAAATTTCTATAAATCATAGAACTACGACTAACATTTTTTTACCGAAATCTTTGTAAAAAGAAATATTTTGACAAAGTCGTTATTTTATTACTGTTTTATATGTATTATAACGCGCGTCTACACGATTGCTTTAAGTTCATATTCGGTTGCCTCGCATGACCAGCGATTCTTAAATTATTTCACACGTCTAAACTTTTGCAAACACAAATTATTTTTAACAAAAAAACAAAAACCGACTTCCAACCTAATAAATCTAAACTGAAAAGTTGAAAATAATACTTTTAAGAACTTTGTTAATTTTGGAGTCGGTGCCAGCCAGGTATTTTGATTATGTTTACAAATTAATAGATTAATCGAATATGTATCTATTTAAGGTTATTTTGCTTTGGCTGGCATCGACTTCAAAATTAACAAAGTTCTTAAAAGTATTATTTTCAACTTTTCAGTTTAGATTTATTTAGTTTGGAAGTCGGTTTATGTTTTTTTTGTTAAAAATAATTTATTTTAAAATTTTTAGCGGAAAGTAGATATACATATTATTTAATGATTATAAAAATTTACCTTCTATTATGAGGTAAATCTAATAGCCTGAAAGTATACAACTATTGGTCCATAGGTACGTTTTATATTGAAAGAATTTCTTTAAACTGCTAACCGTTGAGGAGTTGTACCTTTCATCATCAGTTACGGTACGTGACTCAAATATCCGAATAGCCTATAAAAGATTCGGCCGAGCATCGTTTATTTGCTCCTAAGAATTGAAGAGTTCCGTTACTTTGTCATGGATCCCATCATCAGAACCTTACCAAACTCTCATCAACTACCCTTGAAGTACATCCTTTCCAATAAAAAAAGATTCATCGAAATCGGTTGGCGTGATATTGAGTTATTCGTCCATTTGTCGCGCACACACTTAATGCTAATTTAAGACTTTTATGGTTTTCTTATGGATGCCATTGTCAGAACTGGAAAATATTGGGGACCACACGGAAGCACTACCTTTCAAATAAAAAAAGAATCATCAAAAACGGTTCACCCAGTTAAAAGTTCTGAGCTAACAAACATAAAAAAAACATACAGACGAATTGATAACCTCCTCCTTTTGGAAGTCGGTTAAAAATAAAATGTATTATAATTATTAATTATAATATAGGAGTAATTTAGAGTTCCAAGATTTACAAAATCCTACGAGTACCTACAAAATATACAAATGTCTACATTATTGGACTAAACAACCATATAACTGCGAAAGTTTGTATGTTTGTCTGTGTTCAATACTTCTTCAAGGTGAAATAGTTGGACGAAATTGAATGGCATTAATACACAGATAAAAAGTGAAAATGTTTAATTTAAAATTATTTTTATGTACCTCACTCAAAAAAATGTGCTATATGTATGTTTCAATTTTATAAATACATATAATATATCAAATAAATATAATAATAAAAAGAGAAAACAAATAAAAATAGTCTAGAAGTAAGCGCCTTGGAAGTAGAAAATGTTAACGGTATACGAAGGCTTAAATTCAAGAGATATGAAGGAAATGTGTGTGGCATTCTTGTTTTCAAGTTGGCAATAACACGGTGGATATGGAGCGTGCATGTGGCGTTACTGTGGCAGTAAATTAAGTAGCTAGAATAGCTCCCAAAGATATACGAGTTCGGTGGTCGTTATCAGATCATTCGCTGCCCAAACGTCGCTACAGTTTGTGCTTTTTAGTACGGCTTAATGTACTTTCAATTTACAACTAAGACGTCACGATTTTATGATGATGAGTAAGCAAAGCGTATCGTAAAACGTATCTAAGCTTTCGATACTATTCGTGATGATTAAAAAAAAGGGTTTTGGAGAAATAAAAAAGGCTCTGTTTAATTTAGTATATCGGCCTGATAGTGTTTATGAGACAGGCCCCTGAAATAAACAAACCGAAGGCGACGGTAAAGCACAAAGGCCAGGTTTCGTGAAATGACCGACTATTTTCATTTTCTCTTTTAGCGCCAACGTAAAACAAATTAGAAGGAATATTGTGGTTAAGTAAATACTACAGTACTATTTACGCGAACAGTTTTGATATTTTGATTTTAATATTTTTTCTTTATCTCTAACGTGTACCTACTTAACATCGCACATACAACCAACTTTAACCGACCATTAAATATTTATAAAACTAAGGCATTTCAAATATTATTAGTCTCAAAGGTAGCGGTAACGCGCTTGCTTGAAAAACCGAGTAAAGTTGTTCTAATTCCAGACACTTACTTCTGATATTTTCATATGAGAATCATTTTAACATGATCATAACATAACACTTGTGTTAGGGTGAAGGAAAATATCGTGAGAAACCTGCATATCTGCGAGAACCTAGCAAATTTTCGAAAGGAATGTGCAGTTTGCCAAGCCGTATTTGCCCAGCGTAGTGAAGTATGGCCTGATCCCCTCGTATTGAAGCGGAGCCCATGCCCATGAGCGGGACGTTAAAAGGGCTGAATACAATATAAGCCTATGTATACTTCGGATTGCTATCGTTTAAAATCAAAAATATGCTTAATATTTTATTATCTATATATCTTAATAACACAATTGCCACATTTTCAAATAAAAAGTAATAATTTCAATTGTAATCGGTGTTTCTAATATATTGGATTATTGGAGAGGAATAAATTTTACATGTTACTATTTTAGTAATAAATTTAAACAAAGCCTCAATGAAAACCTAATCATTTAGATAAGAAAACGAATGTGTATCATAAAAAACTGTTCAGTCGGGAGCAGCGCTAATGATAGGGCATAAAGCGTGACGTCGTAAAACCAGAGCATTAACCGCTCGCTGCCAGAAGCTGCCCGTAATCTATTCTGAGCTATTTTAATTAGCATAGTAGTAATAATAAAGCGAGGGTAAAGTTTTTGTGGCGTCTCGGACGATGCTTCTCGAGCCTCGATGGAGCCCGGCTGACGCCATTCGCCGGCCGTACTCACAGAGAATACTTATAACTTCTTGCTCTGTAAATTTATCAAGTTCCGCGCTTTACTCATAGCTATAATAAATGTTTGCCGATGAGTTGGATATTTGCGGCTCTCAGTTAAAGTGGATGTCGAACCTTGCCAAAACTCAAAATTATGACCCCATAGACATTTTAGAGGACGTAATAAGTATTTTCATACATGAAGAGCTCTTTGTGATCACATTCCAGGTGTTTAATTTTATGCAGTACAGTTACTATGTTGACAAAGTGATTAAAATATCGTTGGTTATATAGATCCTCATTTTGCTTTTGATTATATAGATATTAGATTATATAGATTTAATAACAATATTTTCTCAATTGCAAATTTGCATTGCAAATGCGAATGATAAATAAATAAAAGAGCACACTATGAATTATATTAAAATTTGCAATGCTTGGAGTAAGCAACTCTTTGTTAGGAAAGACTGAAAGAAAAGCATATCATGTTTATCTAGGCAATAAAGTCTCACGGTGGTTTTCCTAGTACTCCACTCGTTTTACCCACTACTTTCACCGCCCTCACTTCTAAAACTATAATATGTAAGTGTTCAAAAAACCTACCACAATTTTTAATTTAATTAGGATGAAAAACGTTATTGATTTAAATTCTAAAATATAATAAATGTTTCCCTTTAATTATAGAAATATACAAAATTAATACACATAATTATTATACATTATCTGTACTAATTGAGAACTACGTTTCACAACATAATATCCGAACAAAACTTTATTTTTACCATCTAGAGCAGCACGTAATAACGTTCAACCCAGTTAGGCTTAGGTCAGCACGAACCCTACACCTTCAAGTGGTAACATTTGAGATTAACGAGGCCATGCTACTTATTCTTGAATTTAAAATGTATTTGAAATCAAAACCAATTTAATTTTATTTAAATAAAATTAAAGATTTAAATAAATAAATACCTTTGAAGATTAATATAGTAATAACATAAAACCCTTAGTAATTTACTGTATTATAACTAACATACAGTTTATTTGTTATTTTTTAATTTTATTTTTCTTACTCGTAACATTATTACAACTTTATCCCACCTTACCAAATAATATGGGTAACGTCGATCGGCAGGATAAGCTTGTCATACCTTATATTAAAAAAGTTTTTGTAAATCGGATTCGCTGCTTGCCGCAACTTCTACAATTGAACAATATATTTCTTTTTCAGAAACAACTTCAATTAATTTCGGTATGTTTGTAATTGGTGATTCTAAAATTATTATCATAGGAAGCTACACATAATATAATATGCCCATATATAATGTAATACATTTACAATTACTATTTTATTCTATTTAAATATCAAGATTGTGATAATGATTTAATATGAACAAAAGAACAGCTGAACACTGTTCATTACTTACGATTAAATTACTGTAAATTTTACACAAAATTACCACAGTTCCGATAAAAATAATTGGAATTGAACTCCTCCTTTAAAATTTTTAAGGGCTATTTTTTGTTACCAGAATTAAATCTAACGGGCGACGGTGTTAAGAGAAACAATAAATTTCGATAAAGAAAAATCCAAACAAACGTTTTGTGCACATAAATTTTGAGCAAAGAAAATAAACTCGTCCGAATAACGTAACGATTGCTCCAACACACAAGTCAGTTCAGAGTTAGAATAAGTACCCAATATAAATAGGGACAGGGAGACATTTGTCCGGCAAAATGCTCGCCTAGGTCAGGTGGCACACGGTAAAAGCGTTGAAAGCATACATAAATTTACACTAGGCGGAGCTGTATACGACGCAGGTGGCCTTAAGTACAGTAACTAACGAAAACTCTATGTTGCCGTATATAGGTAAAAAGTTAGTACCAGTAAAAATAATTTTATTTATTTCTTTATTTGGAATACAAAAATAAAAATATCGTTAGTAGTGTCATTCTTACGAACGTATCTTGTAGCGAGTTTAGGGAGTGTTTACTTATAGTCGAACAATCAAAGGCCGTCGAGGCGTTGTGCGGGATAGACTCCGCTAACGAAGTAAACAGTCGAGACATTTTACGTCCGTAGACAACTAACGCAAGCAAGCTGATGAATCTGATTATGTGTGTTTCATCAATAAAATCTATGAAAGTTTATAGCCAACTCTTTATACACTATATTATTATATCTTCTATAATTTATTAATTTCAATTTAAAGAATTATAATAGTCTTATTATCGAGTGTTATAAATAAAATGTTAACATGTCAAGAAAATTTTCTATAATAAGAATAAAAAAATTATTAACTTAGTACTACAAACCTAAACCACATAAAAATTCGATTTAAGGTTAATTATACGTTTCAGGGCTTATTTTAGTCGACCATAACACTCGTTATGGTTTGATTTCCGTTCGATTTTCGGTAGAAAGACTGACAGTAACTATAGGTTCTAAAAAAAGATCAGAAGAGAAACGCAATATAGTACATGAATAGCAATAATGTTTGCACATGAATTATTTAGACGATGCGAATGTACTTGTAGCACCACATTCCGTGCGTACCTATCTAGGAGCGGTTCGCCGCCTGCGAGCCCTCTAACCGACGTCGACATACAGCCCCGAGAGGCGTGCTTCCCAAATTCCATTCCTTGACACAACACCTTCCATTTTGTTAAGGTATGTCCTGTTTCTATATTGTAATTGCAGTATGTGCTTTACATTCAAGGGGACTCAATATTTTTATCATTTCATTTTAAGCCAATTAAAGTAAAAAAGAATTAAGTTTAAAAATGCTAAATTAAAACCAGCAGTTTGTTATATACGTACATAGTATATACATTATGCAGCTTGAACATTGAAGGTTCATTCTCCAATGCAGAAGAAAGGAAGCAGGCATGCACTGCACGTTATTTACGACTCTCAATTCCGGTGCCGTTAAGACTTCAGGAAATCTAGTTCAGTCGCACCCGGTGCACGCTCGCCGACACAACATTCAGCGTTACTATTATTCTTGTATATTTGCTACTTTAATGTGTTTACCCCTATAGCCGACGTAGCGATAGAAACAAACAAAGTATAAAGTTAATGTAGAAGATAAGAAATTTACATTTTAATGTAACATTATTTAGCAAAATAATACTCGTAACTTTTAAGTGCAAGATCCGAGACACATTTTTATCTAGGGAGCAAACTTGCAGGCATTTCAGAGACATAAAACCTTACTTAGCGAGCCACAAATCCTCGTAACGTTAAGCCGAGATAAAACAGCTCACAGTGTAACGGAGCTCAAATTTTTCACCTGCGGGCTGTCTTGTCGGCCAGCGAATGTGTGCTACGCGAGTTATTACTTACACAAGAATTATAATGCCCCATAATGAAACACTGCCTAACGTTAATCATACAGTAATCCCAATCTATCAAGAAATTCAAGGATTGTAATTAAAAAATGGGAGTTGTAGCATATTAGACTTACTCATATTCAAACTAGAGTATCATACAATAATATTAATTTATAATTATACGAAGGCAGTGGTGGCCCAGTGGTAACGCGCTCGCTTGGATAACCGAGTGATGCGGGTTCAAATCCGTGTCTCGCACCTCTGATATTTTCATGTGCGAATCATTTTCTAACATGATCACCACTTGCCTTACGGTGAAGGAAAACATCGTGAGGAAACCTGCATGTCTGAGAAAAACCTAACAAGTTTTCGAAAGACATGTGAAGTCCGCCAACACGCACTAGGCCAGCGCGGTGGACTATGGCCTGATCCCCCTCGTGTTAGAGGGAGGCTCGTGCCCAGCAGTGGGACGTTAAAAAAAAAGGGCTGATTATTATTTATATTATAATTATACTGAACGTAATTGTACTTTACGTGTTTGTTGTACTTATTTGTAAGGAAGATCTTACAAAATACAATACTGTTACTCAGTAGAAAAAAGTTAACGACATCGTTTTTGCTGCCAGATATACAATTATATAAGATTAATGGTTAGTATCCCAAGACTAAGAAAAACGATACTGAAAGAGTCCTAATGTTTACAGTTGACTTAATAAAAGTAATTACAAGCAGATTTCATTTCTATCTGATTTTATTTCCACAAATATTCAAAATTTATACGAATAAAACATAAAAATAATAATATAACAAAGCAATTAATATAATGTTTAAGTAAATGTCACAACAAGATATGTAGGAACTTGAAGGTCTCAAATGTTCATTAAGTAATACTTAATTATAATCTCCTTCGAGTGCAATGAGTTGAGTTACGAAAGATATACGACCACCCAAAGATCCCTAAACAAAGAAGTGTAATAAAGCCATTAATTCCGCTTTACGCGCAAATAGCATAAATCAGGCTGTAGCGCCTCGTACCACAAGATCGTAGCAAGGCGTAGTGAATTAGGGCTTGTGTCCAAAGCTACAAGGCGCCATCACTTGGAAATTAAACTGAACTGTACAATTTATATCATTTAACTTTTAATATACTTTTATGAAATATTAAACTATTTGACAAATGTCTACACTCAATATTCAATGAATTAGATATACTACAAAGCACAGTATAAAAAATATTTAAAATTAATTAAAGCAAATTTGATTGCCTGGTCGGTCGGGTGGAATTCCTAATTAGTCTTAGGTAAAATCAATCAGATTTTGCATGTGTTTTTAATTTTTATGTTTTTACTACTTTACGCTTGTACGACTAGATGGATTAAGATGTTTAGTTCACAGATAGATTATAACCTCCGGGTCATCGTACCTAGGTGGTTCTCTAGAAGCAGAGAACGAAGCAATGGTAATTTAGCGACTTTATAGCATTTAAGAAAATGATGATTTAGTATCATTAATAACATATTTAGTTTTTCTATAACGTCATTTGAAATTCAATACATTGAAATCTGTTTAATAGATATAGACATAATATACATCTACGCTAACTACAACAACAATAATAGCGAAACTGCGGATTTGCAGTTGGACTCGGTTGCTGGATTAACGAAAATTAGATTTCAATAAGACGCTTGAGTCGTGGCAAGGAACAAATCTAAAACGGTACCGAGTAATACGGAGACGGTCACGCTCCTCTTTTAATGCAATGTCAGCAGTCCGCAGTCGCAGTCAGCTTTGTCGCACTACTTAGATATACGAAAGGCATTAGTATATATTATTTAGTACTAGCTTTTAACCGCGGCTTCGCTCGCATTGAAGCCGTCAAATAAGTATCAATACATTCATTAACTATATCTTGTTGCCTGGCTGGAATTATCAATTTTTAAAAATTACTACATACAATGAAGTTTCAAAAAGGAACCAGATGGCGTTGAAGTAGCTAGAATTTGAGATTTTTTTGACAAACAATTTTGTTACCTTTCGTAAAAAAATATTTTTCTAATATGTCCAAAAATATGTGTACAAAGTTTTATGATGATCGGTTAGTAGTTTTCGCGTGAAAGCGTAACAAATAAACTGACATTCACATTTATATTAGTAGGGATAGTTATATATTATAAGCTATAACAGATCCTTTCCTTTTAAGATAAAGGACTACAATATTATTAAAATTAATTATACTTAAATACAGACATTCGTGAAAGAAAATTAGTTTTTAAACGTTAAAGTTAATTACAACATAGCAATTTCATAATAAAACTGCCTTAATTTATTGTTGTACTAATGCTTTGTGTATTCTAAGGATCCTACTCAACTTATATTAGCTTAATTGATTATTAAAATAGTACTTGGCCATAATTAAGTGTAAGTAAGATGTAAGCTTCTTATTTGTATTTTAATTAATTCTTCGTATTTATGTCAATAAAATATGATGTAGGTATGTAGGTACATCTGTATTGTGCATATTACGGCTATTATAAATGTGAAGTTTCTGAGTAAATATATAAGTATTTGTTACTTCTACGTTGTATTGGCTCCAGAGATTTTAGTGAATTTAAGAATACATAGATATTGGAAGACTGGATAAAAATTGATTTTATCCATGTAAACGTTTAGGATACAAAATAATTTGATATGTTTATACGTAGAGCATTGCTGGTATACAGATTGTAACTATATATTAAGATTACGACAACGCTTGTTTCCCGAAGTATAAATAAGTAAGTAAATAAAATAATAACATTTATAGAATTTGAACAAATGTTAGAATAAAAGCAAAACGGCGGTCATTGCTAAAAATAATCGCCATTAGAATAATAAAAGTCAAATTCACAATTTCAACGTGTATTTACAGCAATAATATAAATAAGGCGCTTTATATTACAAGCACAATTTCTTTTCAAGTGAATTGGAAAACACGAATTTAATATTGTATAGAAGCTTAGAGCCGAACAAGAAAGGAAAATTTTACAGAGACATTAATTTATACCTTTTCTATCATTTTATAAATTGACTAGCGTCTCACACTTGCTCCGTTCGGGTTCGTCCCTACGTCACGTCGTCGTCGTTATACTTTTCTCAGAGATGCGATAGTAGATAGATAGATTGGATGTCAGATATTATATTGTACTTCATCTTCATTTAATAATCATTCATTCTAAATAATATTTTATTGGAGCTTTTGTATCATTCCTAAACTCCAAAATATCATGTAAAAATACTGAAAATAAAATAGAAGTGTATGTTTGTAATAAAACATAACAGCTTTAACTAAATCTCTAAATACGCTAGTTTGACGAGATTTTCATTGGCGAACAGTAACTTGGGTCAAACCCGAGCGAAGCGAAGTCGCGAGTCACTGTTCTAAAAATAAAATACACCATATAATAATTCGACCATATCGATTCGTATTATTGAAACAGAAACTTTGTAAAGCTTTGTCTCAATACAATAAAGTAACGGAAATTATTAAAGCTATAAAGATTTTTTTCCGCTAAGTTATAAAATTATTAATCTATAATATTTATTTAAAAACGTATTATTATAATATAGACTATTTTGATGTTTGGTATTCATAAAATCGGTAAAAAATCCATCATAATTTAGCATGAAGAATCCCAAAATATTTATTCATTAAATACCCGTACTCTACGCACGTTCTCAATAGATAACTCGCATAATTTACACAAAGATACGCTACCCAGCGATACAATAGCAGATTATCAAACAAAATGACGTAAATAGTCCTCAAATAGGAGAAACTAGGCGCGGGTTGAGGGCCGCAGAATGGACGCCTCGCGACTCGAATACCAGATGAGCCATTCAAACTGGGCCTTGGTTAACCGAAGCGGCCTCGTTTTTCTTAAGTAGGCATAACAAAACCCAATATTGTCAAACATGTATACGTATTACGTACCACGATTTAATTATAATCCATACAATACTTGTGTACTATAATTATTTTATGTAAAACGTTCCTAAGATAGACAAGTCTCTTAAAGTTTGTGCTTAAATTTTAATGGCTACACAGTTTTATTTTTATGGTATACCTCCAACAAAATTCAAAGCAATTTTAAATTGTTGGAGAAAAGTGGCTATCGAGGAAATGTTCTTTTTGTTGCTTTCAAAGGATCGCTTAGAGAAACTTAGACTACGTACCGGTCTTGTAGGTACGAGTTTCGTAGACACGTTTCACTTAAATATCGAGAGATGTCTGTAGTTGAATATCATTGCGAAAAGGGTTCTCTGCAGGCAGGGCAAATTTACTTAATATACTTCCTAACATCTATCTAAAGCTGTATTTCACACGAAAGACAAAAAGTTTTTCTTTAAAGGTAAAAAATATCAAAAATATGAAATATAAAAGACACCCCTCCTAAACACAGAGCGAAGGGACAGGGAATGTAGTAGTGTGTTGATGTGACAATTCAATTATCCATGAGCGTCGCAATCTGATTGTCTCAAAACAAAGGCCCTGCTAATAGTAGCGCGCGGCGGATAAACACTACGACACAGAGTTTGTGTTCAAAAAATAAAGGCGCGACGACGCCCGAATAAATGAGAACGGCGATAAACAGGAGGATTCGTTCTGAGCGGAGGGTCGATATCGAAATACATTATTCCCCGATCCGAGTGTTCCGATTCAAATTGAAAGAGCACCTCCAACATGAGATTTCTCAGGCGGCGAGTGGGCGCAGAATATAAATCGGCACATAACCAGAAATGGAAAGGCCGTGAATATACGGTCGTGGTCCTATCTTTTAGTATTTTATTAAAATATTTGATTGTTAAGGAGAAAATATTTTTATGCCTGAAGTAATAAATGTTTACCTATTATTATGTTTTCGGAAAGTAATTTATCAGCATAAATATAAATAGTTAGTATAATGAAGCTAAAGAATAACTTTTGTAATGGCGGAGACGTTGAAATTTACAACCTGTACGCACAAAACATTCAACTACCCTCTATAAATATATCTGCGTCCTTGTCACACAGCTACTAAGCATAAACTGAATACTTCTACTTATGAAGCAGAAATGGGACATACGCCTCCCCTCATCGTGTATTCTGCCCAATTCGCAACACGCCCAGCCGATATTTACGTAACAACGTCTTCGCTGACTTTTGACAGACTATCGTTCCGCTATATTATTATGACAATGAGAGAATACAGGCTCTTACTTAAATTTTCTGTAAATAATTCATATGTTATACCAAAATTTATTCAACAATATTCCAACCATTTCGTACTTCGGTGTTCAGTAGCAACTAACTTGGTCTAGCTATTAAAGTAGATAATATATTCTATAACTTGTAACATGTTTGTGTGCAATAAACTACCAGAAGCTATTGGCCGCCTGAGACTTAATATTATACTATATTGTTATAATATTATTTTTTCATATAAAATATTCTTCATGTCAACGAGGAAAAAAAGGAAAGCAAAGACAACAAATAAATAAAATATGTGATTAAGATTTATAGTATAAAAATACGAACGTGCTGTGATTACAGTATTTTGCACTATATAACAATAAAATGTAGATATTTTTTACAATAGGTACATAAGGTCTAGAGTAGACAGTGCTCTAGTTGTTCTATAAAATTATTGTATAAAATAATATAGTTGGATGTCATACAATGGAGTTTTAGTTCCAAGGTTGGGATGTGGATCGCTTAAGGCGGCTGTAGGCGGTTGAGTCCACAAGCGACGGTACTCTAACTTTATTAAGGATGAGACGCCAGCACCGTCACTGAATCAAAGTGACGCGCCTCCACAATGCCCTATTCAGATTTAAATAGCTTTACGCCCAATTGCGCTTCAATATGGCACAAGCTCGCAGATAGTTATTTCATTAAACACGAATTTCTGAGATAATTCCGCTGCATAGAACCATAGTACCGGAAGAATTCATGAAAATTTGTGAATAAAGATTCCAGAAAGATCAATAATTAACAAATATTTTAGTCTGTTAATTTAAAAGTAAAGCAAAATATATGTGACAAGGGGAAAATAATACGTGTTGCTATGAAAACAGCGGTAAGCGACAAGCCGGATAGGGGGGGGCCTGGGTCGACGTAAAGTTTGGCAATTATGGCGACCGCATGTCTGAGAGCGCCGTCTACGCTCATTACATACTGAAACTGTACTCGTCTATGTTAAAAGTACCTACAACTGACATTTATCCTAATGTGTATTGCGACAGGAACAATGAAGTATTTATTACTTACAAATAATAATTAAACATTATAAAAATCCATGAAAAGAGTTTTTTCTGTCATACTACACTGGTTAATAAATGTTGGAAGTATAACGTAGAACCTAAGAATGTGAGTAACGAATTATGTGGCCAATTAAGATATTTTTTAATAATGCATATCAATATCACCGAAATTAACTTAGAAAACACAATACGACTGCGCCTATGTAGTTTCTCTACCAACCTCCCTATCGACTAACATATAACTAATTACAGAACCCCTGCGGTGTGACAAAATATCTTACACGATTTGTTTAAAAATCTGAATGTCAATGTATTATACTTTATCGTTGAATTATTCTGGCAAATCATAAATACGTATGAAGTATAATATTAATAATAAATACGAGGTTTCGTATAAAATGTTTTTTTCAATGCTGTAAAATGGCCGGATCATGTCATATGTATGTATTTATTCTTACTAAGGGTAGAGAACAACAAGAAACTCAAATAAAATGAAACAAAATATATACATAATACAAGTCATATTTACCTTAAACCAAATCTTCATTAAACAAATCTACATAATATATCTATATTATGACGTCTATGCGATATAATTCCAGCGCTTAATTAAAATCAAGAACAATGATAGCAAGTGGCGTGTGGTTAACGTAAAAGAGAATCATCCCTTACAAGATTAAATAGAAATTTTCATAAATTTAATCACAATAGATGAGTGAGTCAGTCAGGACATATTAATATAATATTATTAAATGATGTATGTCATAAATATAATGCTTCGGAAAGTACACCAAAGTAGCCATTACATTATTTTTATTTATACAACTAGGATTACTTCTTGACTCTTTATCCATTACCAAGTTTGAATAAACTGTTGGAACTTGGAGCTATATGTATGTCCAAAGAAAATTGATTCTGCAGAAAAATAAAATAAAAATTGACTCCATTCATGTTAATGTTAGTAAATCTCCATAAAGAGTAATTTAAAATTTAGAGAAATAGTTCTATTTTTGACTTTACTTGTTTACTTATTGATCCATTAGGTCACTTAGCTCTAACGTACCTATGCATTAAATTTTAGCTTAGAAAAAAAAGAGTGTGATAGATATACAAACAGATTTGATAGAGTGGCACACACAGTGTTTTGTTATAATAAACGAGATCTGAGACTCAATAATGCTTTCTGCACCTTAGCTATACAATATAGCAATCCTGCGACGCCCCATTCAGAACGGGGTAAGTCTGTTGGGTTTTAGTGGGTCGTACTGACTTTCCTAGCCAGTGAACAGTCACACATATTTTCCAACAATGAAAAAATAAAAAAAACATGGACAACAATAAAAACAACAAAGGATACTAATTACGGCGGGAAAATATCTCTAAAATGTATACTAACAGAATATGTAGTGACGAACCCGAGCAGAGAGAGGATGAGTCGCTAGTTAAAGAATAAAGAGCCTGACAAACGTAATAAAATATCATATGATCCGCACTCACGACTCCGCAAGGGAAATAACGGTATATGGAATGGATAGTATGAGGAATTTCTTGTGACATCAAGCATCAAATTGACAGCAATTTATTTTTTATTAAAGGATTATGTTATATATGTGTATAACACATACATATTTTACATGCTTTAGCAACAAATAACACATTTATTTGTATGTACAAAACCTCTGTTAACCTTAGAACCAATCTATTAAGAAAGAAAGGGTTCTAAAAAAGTCTTGCGTTATTTTCAACACTAAATCAATTTACAATAACCAAAACACTTTGTTTACACTTTACAACTAATAAATTAATAAGCAAATATGGCATTTTGATAAACCAATAAGCGCGAGAGGTGCTTTCCGTTTAGAATCGTACGAGATTGTAAAGTGCGAAATTTTATTTTATCGGTATTTACAATCGAATGTGCGAATCGCTGCGAAAATCAGGTATAGCAAGAGTAAATCGTTTGTATTCAGTCCTTTTAGAATCAAAGGAGATCAGGCCATTATCCACCACTGAGGCCCAGTACTGTTTGCTAAACTTTAAGTCTATTGAAAACATAGTAGAACCTCTCAAAGGCACGTGGAAATCATGCCGACAATGTAACACATCAAAATATCAGATGTTACACAGTGTCCTACGTGGACGACTCAACGCGAACGCGATTGCGAAACGATCCGATGCGAATTTAATGTGGTGCGGAGCGATGCGGCTACTCTGTCCTACGTGCGCGCGAACCGTCCCCTCCGCGCCCTCCGCCGCCGTGCCGCGCCGCTTCGCGTTCGCGTCTAGATCGCTCACGCAGGACGTCGCGTAACGCGAAAACGCGAACGAAAACAACAAACATTCGAAACCTATTGAAGTGGCCTATGTGACCAAACGCACGTGGGGTGCGGTGCGGAGCGGCGCGAAATGACGCGAACGCGATCAGTTGGCTTGATATTTTCGCGCGAAGTGGACGCGTCGGCCATATTTTTTACAAGCAAAAATTGTTGTTGAATTAATGTCGGAAGTAGAACTTCTTATTAATGCTATCCAAGAACGTCCTACATTCTGGGACAAAAGGAATAAAAGTTATACACTTCTTCAATATCTCATATTTAAGACTAGCTGTGCCCGCGACTTCGATCGCGTGGGCTACAGGATAAAATCAAACTATGATAAAAATTAAGATTTATTTTTTCTACGTATTTTTCCAGGATAAAAAGTATCCCATTTTATGCCCAGGATAATAAGGTATAATTATACCAAGTTTCATCGAAATCGAACCGTTAGTTTTCACGTGATGCCTGAACATACAGACAGACAGACAGACAAAAAATTTTTTAATCGCATATTTGGGTTAGGTTTCGATCCAGTAACACCCCCTGCTATTTATTTTTTCAATATTTTCAATGTACAGAATTGACCCTTCTACAGATTTATTATATATGTATAGATATGAATTTTCCAACAACATTAGCTTCCGTCCGCCCTTGACAAATGTTTAATGTTAACTGAACTGAACGGCGGCGGAGGGCGCGGAGGGGACGGTTCGCGCGCACGTAGGACAGAGTAGCCGCATCGCTCCGCACCACATTAAATTCGCATCGGATCGTTTCGCAATCGCGTTCGCGTTGAGTCGTCCACGTAGGACACTGTGTTAGAGACCTGAGATTTGTACCCAGTAGTTTCCCAAGCAAGCGCATTACTGCTGCTGGGTACCGCTGAATCGTTTGTAAGCAATTTATCAAAAAAAAATAGAAAACAAACTAACCTGCAAACTCGGATGCACGCCCAGCTGAAGTAGCGTGCGCACTACTGCCAGGTGTCCCTTGTTAACCGCGATGTGCAGTGGCGTTTGTCGGCCGCCGTTCCGCGCGTTGAGGTCGGCGCCGGCGGCGGCGAGCGCGCGCAGCGCGGCCGACTCGTCGCCGAAGGCCGCGTGGTGCACCGCGCGGTCGCCGTCGCGGTCCTCCGCGTCCGCCTCCGCGCCCGCCTCCACTAGTGCGCGGATCACCTCCACGTGGCCGTTCTGCGCTGCCGCCTGGACGCCAGTGTTGTGTTTACTTAATGAAGTTGCGAGGTCTACTTGTTTTCGTCTTTTTTTAATGATTTATTTTGCTCTTTGGTTCCGACCGTTTCGAAAGCTTTACAATAATGGTCGTTGAGCAGGAGAAACTTTGAAAACTATGAAAATCCGATGATTTCTAATCTCAATATCAATTACTCCCTTAAATAGGAAAAAAACTAAATACCTGCTATATCAATTATCAACATCAAGAATGAAGAAAACCTTACGACAAATTAATTTTGCTGTAGAATATTTTTAATGATATAATAAATAGCCACGAGCAATGAAATGTATAAATCGATAAGTTTTATTTATATCAACATCATACTTCACCAAAAAAAATGTTTACGTAGCATCCAGGATAATAACTCGTGACTGTAAATAGAATTAGGGAGAAACAAAAACAATGATAAGCATAAAAAATATATATCTATAACAAGATATACCTTTATCCTAGTATGTATACTAGCGTTTCGCATGGCTCCGCGTGCTACAGATCGGAAACTAGTTTCTTATATTTTAAACCGAGACACGCTGCATCCTAGAAATAATTTGCACATCTATCCGTTTTGTTTTGCAGTAAGAGCGAACAAAAACGTCTCGCTGTATCTATAAGTTATTTGTATAGAGATTACCGCCACGCCGTACCTGCAACGCGGTATGGCCGCCATACACGCCGTTCACATCTGCTTGTGCGCCGTCCCGCGCCAGTATGTCGGTGCAGCGCGCCACGTCGCCGTTGGCGGCAGCCTTCACCAGTTCCTCATTCGCGTCCCCTGTCACGTGCGATTCGAAAAGCTTCTTGAGCAGGACGTATAGACGGTCACCTTTAATTGTAACTTTTATTACATACTAGCTCCTAGTGACTGTGGTTTTGTGAGTGGGCCTATTTACACAGTTTTATTGGCGACCACATTGAATTTATAGCATGTGTGTATATCTTTTTGTATATTTAAAGAAATTTAGATTCAAAGAGAAGAACATTAAAGTGCATTAGATTCAAATTTGACATTTTTTTACCCTGATTTGTAAATAGCGTATAAATATCGCAAATAAATTCGTCTACGCCTCTAGGTAATCTCGACACGTACCTACGAAATTTATTTTTGAGACTTAAAGTTCTCGCGTGAGGGATATCATGAGTTAAGACTGTAAGTTGATTGATGAAAACCAAAGAAAAACAGTATTTTATGATGGGGTGGTAAGAAAGTGAGAAAATATAAAGTATTATAGAACAGAACAAATATATTTAAATCATTAAATGGCATTTACGTTTTTTACAATATGTTCGCCTATTCAATAAAATCTAATATGATTTTATTCCTACAAGTGTTTTTGGAAATACCAGTTAGTTTCTACAGCATAATTCATACAAAAATGATAACACAGCAAAAACGAAACGTCATAAATACGATAGAAACATTCATTATAATATACAAACCACTATCTTTATATGTCAAGGCGAAATTCAATATACCTGATGAATTTCCTGAAATGCCGCTATCGAACGACGCCACTTTAGTGACCGCATTCGGATTGTAAGTCCATGAAGTGTTGCAGACTTCTACTTTCAGATCGTTATCGTGATAAATTTGCTGCACGCGACCGATTTTGCCGAGCGTCTGTAACAAACGTAACTAGTTTATCATGAGAACAGACACTAACTTGTAATAATTTACGTAATATTGTAGAAAATGCGACAATTTTTTCATATTTGCGTTTTCGCTTCTAAAGCTAGCTATAGCTTTTTTTATTTAATAATATTTATATTGTATGTATGTATGACAATATTTTCATTTATTCTAACAACCTTTATAATGTTAACTACAACAATAAACTAGTATTATATTAGAAGAGGGAATATAATATCCTATGAGGTACCTACGATTTAGCTTCTCACTCTTGCTGTTAAAGAGCGCAGGTTGACCATTACGACAGTTATTAAAGCTCATTAAAAAGTTATTGTCACGCTCAACTTCATTTACTTCATACGTGATCCGCATGAGTACTATAAAAACGCTATTACTGGATTTAAAAGACTTTCAAGTTCTCATAAATTATAAAATTAATGTTAGCATGGATTATAGTAATGTAATAGTAAATAGTCAACTGCAAAAATTTTCGCGTCTTTTATATTAAAATTGTATTAAAATGAAGAAATTCTTTTTTTAAAAAAAACTATATTTTTTTATAGCCTTCAAAATCATTGTTCTCTTTATTATAATTTCTGTATCAATATATAATGTGCAATAAAGAATATATAATGATGTCTGAATTATTAATTTTGATTTAAAGCGTTAAGAGAAAAATAGAGCAGCGACTGCTCTGGAGCTTAATTGCTGAAATAAGCAGATTTGTATGTATCGAATACAAAGCCGCTACAGTATTATGCAGTTTTTTTTTTAAGTGAGACACATGGTAGCTGACATAAGCTTAACAAGTTTTGGCTAAACAATTTTTAATTATAAGTAGGCGGTGGAATCCCAATGGTAATACGCTCGCTTGTATAACCGAGTCATACGGGTTCAAATCCAGGTTTCGCACCTCTGATCTTTTCATGTGCGAATTATTTCAACATAATAACCACTTGTCTCACGGTGAAGGAAAACATCGTAAGGAAACCTGCATGTCTGAAAAAGCCTAGCAAGTTTTCGAAAGACATGTAAAGTCCACCAACCCGTACTTGCCAGCGTGGTGGACTATGTCCTGGGCGCCTCCCTACAGTGCAAGGGGGTCGCACTGAAGGAAGGCGCCCAGCATTGGGGCGTTTTCAAGTTATAGCGTTAAACGAATGCGTTTAATAAAATATAAGACGTAATCTCTAATTTCCACTTATACAGACAATACGCTTAATGTTAACTACATTGAAACAAACACCGGTTTAGTCAACAAGTCAGTGTAATTAAAAAATTAAAAAACCCGACTGCGTTACTGTGTAATTTGGAAATGAGAAACCCTAAAATATTTTGTGTTCTGGTTTAAAATTTATACCCGTTGTCACTGACAGAATTAATACGAATCTAACGACACCTTTAAAGTTAAAATCCATCAAGACGTTCAGGCAGCAGAGCGTGCCAAGCAATTATACATTCATAGCTCTCGAAAAACATAACCCTCCTTCTGGCGCAGTCGGGTAAAAAGAAAAGTGCCTCCCTCAGTACGAGGGGGATATAAATGATTCGCAATTGAAAATATCAGATGTGCGAGACCCGGATTTGAACCCGCATTACTCAGTTATACAAGCGAACGCGTTACCCCTGGGCTACCACTGCCTTTGATAAATATGACGAACAATAATAATTTATAAGGCAGTGATCGCCGACCGTAGGTACCGTAGCCCAGTAGGAATGTGCTCGCTTGGGAACGAAGTGAAGCGGATTCAAATTATAAAGGCGGGCGGTCAGAGCGTGGTTCGTATTGCAATGAGACTTTAAAAATGGTTGAATTTATACATAAATACAACAGGAGGGACAGCATGGTGCAACATAATTTTTCAAAGAAGGATCGTTCATCAACACTATTTTGAGAAGTTGAAGCAACCATTAATATGTGAAGGATTACTGTAACTGCTTTGGTGGTCTTAAAGCTAGCCTGTACAGCTCCAGTTCGAGCCGAATTATTCCGAAGCTAATTTCTCAGTAACAGCCAGGATTTATTAAGTTGAACCACGCTTCATCTCTCATTGTTGTGTCGCATTGTTATTCCACTGAACTTGGTGACAGGAACAAAGAGCACTTGTTTTTGCATGCATACTTGTGCTCTATAATGTCTTCTGGCCCAGTGATACTGTTGGTGGTGACCAAAATCGGTCTCAAGAATCACGAGAATATTTTTTATTATGTCAAACATTACATTATATTTTTAGTAATGACTCAAAAAGCATACCGGAGCCATAGCCTCGGCCCACTCGCCGTGGCCGCGTTGCAGTGCTTTGACGCGCTCCTGGTCCGAGCACACCTGCACGAGGTCGCCCACCGCGAACGCGCCTCCGTGGTTTGTTGCGGAAGTCGACGCGCCCACTGAGCTGTTGCATACCTATTGAAACACTTTTTGTTGTTGAAATATGAAGGCAGTACTTGTGTGTATATTGTTTAAATAGAGTTAACTACATATTTCTCAAAAATGACATATTTTTTCGCAGTGAAAAGTGCCCTATTCTTTAACCAGGATAGCCAGCTATTGTCATATCAAATTGTTCCATGTTCCAAACTAATTCCATTTCATCATACAACATTCTAAGGTTGGTGGACCATGAAAGCCATGTTCCTTCGAAGACCAATTATTATTAAAAAGTCATAGTTAAATGCCATGTGATGATAAATTCCTTTTACTTACACTAATAACTAACTTGGACCAAGCAAGTCCTTCATGCCAGTATTATGTAAATGCGGTCCCTCGATTCATTGACTTCTCTTGGCGACGTTAAAATTGTAACTCGCCCCCACAGAAAAACTAAGTTTTTAAGTAAATACCTATTATTTACTTTAATTTTGGTTACTCTGAATTAATAATAACGGTTGGGCTATTGTAATAAAAGAAGCTTTATTATGATTTCCGTAATTTTCCTAGAAAAGTCAATGGTTCCTTGTAAGGCCAATCATACTAGGATAGTTTATACTATTTATAATAATTATACTATTGCGGTCATTGGCAACTTATTTTTTATCAATATAAAACTCATTAGTATTATTTCTTAAACATTTCTAATAATAGATTCTTAGTTATACATTTGTGTTCAAGTTATTTTCGTTAAGTATTTTAAAAATTGATATATTATGTTCTGTTATAATGAAATACCTTTTAATGTACTTTATGTATAAGCAGCATATTTTGATAATCATAACGTTACTTTTCAGTTAAATGACTGATTTATAGTATTGACGATAAAATGGGCTGAAACAAGTATACCTTAGTCAACACAGCGGGGTTAAATGTCCATCGATTGCCGCTTTGATACGTGACCACTATGTCGTGGTCCTCGTCGATGCTGACCACCGTGCCGGTGGTGCTGAGACACTCGAACATGCCGTCCGTCCACCCGCCGTGACCGTGTTGCAGGGATTGTACTATCTCCAAATCCAAATCAACGTTCACCTTAAAAAGTTTTTAACATCGTTAAAAGTGTTTTCTTAATGTTATTGCCTTCCCTCTTTTATTTATATACAACTAGTAAACCCAGCTTGCGTTGCTGGGCGTTTTTTTTTTTTTTTTCTTTCTTTATCCATCTGCAATAAGCCTTATGGCTATAATCAGATATTTTGATTAATGTGTAACTTGTTTGAGGTTTTGCACATCCAATGACATGACACCTCTATTAATTATGCAACAAGGCAATTTATATTGTGGCTAGTCGAGTTCTTTTCAGACGAACTACATTATTGGTGGTATCAAGGAGCGCTGTGGCTAATGTATTTTTATGTCTTTCAAGTTGCTGGGCGTAAGTAAAAATAAATTAAACGCTTTTTATAATTTTATAATTAAGTGAAAGTACTCTAAGTTACTCCCGATAACACTAGCAATCAGCGAGTGAAAGTCCCGTCAAAATCAGTCCAGCCATTTCAGATTAGCCGAACAGACAGACAGGCAGACAAAAATTTTAAAAATTGATTTTTTTATGTAAGTACTGTATATCCTTTTATATTATGAATTTAGTGAAAAGCTGCTAATTTGAAATTAAACACAGACACATCTATTTTTTATATGTAGTATGTACTACAATGGAATTCCTAATCTCAGTTTTTGTATACTATATGATCCCCTATTCATTTATTTAAGAATAAATTAAAAATGTTCATTGTACTGTCTACAGCATCATCTTTTATAAATAATTTTACTAAACAATCATGCTCTCAAAACATTGGCGTTACTTTAACTAATAATTATTTAACTTTTCACTTCACTATTCTTTATTTTATTTAATAACCCTGCTGTGCACAATAAAGATGATACAGTACACCTAAAGCTATCTATGGAATGGTGATAAAATAGACTTACCGCCGCACTCATATTCACTTAATGAACCATTAAGTCATTCTTTAGTAGAGATTCTCTACTAAAGAACAACTGAATGGTTCGTTAGTGTAACTATGAGCTACGGTTAGACTAATGAAGTAATGGGAAATGTGATACTGAAGATTCAAATCGACTATTACTTAACTTTAAGTCTTTGTTATTATATATTAATTATTACATAAAACAATGAAATAATAATCCTTACATGATCCCCAACTTGCAAGCCATGGGGTCCAGTGCGACCAGGGCCCATTTCCCCCAAAAGTGGTAGGTGCTCCTTGTATACATTTTGGCCCTTAACATCATTTACCACCTGAAACATTAAATACATTATCAGACATATATGTGCCGTTTAATTATAATGATTAGTATCAATTTTTGGACTCTTTGATAATGTTATTATTCTATAATTCAATATTAATGTATTATTAAGGTAAAAAATTTAAAAATATTACCTTTAAATCGGCCATGCCTTCAAAACCAACTCTATAAAGGTTTTTGGCACCATTATCCCACACAACATAAGCAGCAGATCTTGGGCTAGCTGCTGACCAGTCCTGTATCTCATTTACTTTACCCCTTCTTCCATTTCCACCATCTTGATCCTCCCATTGCCAATCTACCTAAAACATGATGAAGTACATTTTAACACAACAATATTATAGCATTTGATATGTATATAATAGCACTTTTCACTGAAATTAATTTTTCATATTAGCTATCAACATTATTTTAATTTGTAATAAACATAAGTATGTACATTGTACATAAATAATAACAACTAGGCATTACATATATATGAACATTATCACTAAGTATTCATATCACCTGAATTAATAATAATAATACAAAGCTACATAGGCACTTAAATAAAAAAAAAACACTTTAACACTTACCCCTCTGACAACTCGTGCCCCAGGAAAAATGCCTCTTACAGCCTGCTTCTTGCTCTTCCTACGTGGTTCAACAAGACAGCGTTGTGCTCCTGGTGCACTGATACGATAAAATCTGTGACGCAAGTGGTGCTTATCCCCATGATAGCAAACAGAGCACAAATCATAGTTGCTGCATTCAGCACATTTCCAACGAATACCTACAAATATTTAATTTTAAAATAAAAAATAATCATCAACAATCAAGTTTTATATTACAATACAGTGTAACACTAATAAGTAATGATATATGTTATACATACATAGAAATGATAATATTTGAAAACTCACCAAATATTGGTTGTTGTCGGCATGTGTCACACATAGTACCTTCATGTTTGACACCCGTTGGTGCACTATCTACAATTCGTAAGTCGTATGCTCCTGAGCATCTATAATTGGCAGCAGTACCATTATCCCAAACTACAACCACTTCTTCTGGAGATTCAAAATTTCTTACTGTTCCTACATGTCCTTCTCCACCATCCTTAAATATAATATTATACATTAATTTAAAAAAAAAATACATTATAAAGTGTTATGATATATTGTATTCAAAAGCATTTTTTACCTGTTTACCCCATTTCCAGTCAGGTCCTCTAATAACTCTTGCTCCAACACCTTCCATCATACTTCATAAAACTTGCTGCTCAAAGTGAAGTACTGGATACTTTACGATAATTATTTCTTAATATCAGCAACAGTTTAGTACCTGCAGTTGTGGCTTAATAAGAGTGAAGTTAAGTCCTTATATGACTTCCAACGGTGGCCAATCTAAATTAGCTGATGATACAAGTGCAATTTCTTTACCTTTCCCTGTTAAAGTCTTATGAGACAAGGTTTTGACACGTCCGGTGAGAGATCAGGAGCAGAACCGACGATTTTACGAGCTCTTTGTGAAGCAGAAGGGTGTTATCACCAGATGACCAACTTCTCACTATTACTGCGACCTTTTTAGCAGACTTGGAACTCGAACTCACGACCTGCATCTGTACATGATAACCACTATACCAACAAAGCAGTTGTTACTTGTTACTCAAAATGTCATTTATTGACTTTGAAGTTTGACGTTTCTCAGTTTTATTTACATTTGTTTTGCTTGAGCACAGGTTACATAAAATGAAAAATAACAAAAAAGTATTTCTAGCTTTCTAAAATGTTCTAATTTCACCTGTTGCATTGAATTCTATTATTGTGTGCCTTTTATATCAACCTATCTTAAATTTTTATCTGAGTATCTAACGCGTAGTACATACAGCTTTTATACGTTCTGAAAGTTCACACAGAAGACAAAAAAACAAGGGAACTGATAAAAACACGTAGCGATAAAAATTAGGCGAGAAATTATTTTTTTCTCAATCGTATTAGCAATTCGTAATTCTAATTGCGTGCTCTAATATAACGTCAATTTACATGTCTACGAATATTTATATTTAATTTCCGCAATTTCCGCAACTATGCCATTTTATTCCATTTAAAAGTTCAAACGATGAAGTTAGAAAAAAAAGTTGTGTAGGTAGTAGTTGAAAGTTTACATTCTTAATATTGAATTCTACAACAAAAACACTTTTAATAGTGCAATCTAATCAAAATATATTTCTATTCAAATAGACTTTTATAAGCACTTTTGAATCGTCACTTTCACATTTTTATATAGAATTTAAATTAAATGTCCGTCTGTAAGTCTGTGGAAGCTAAGGAAGCTACCGCCAACTCGGAATGCTGTTCTGCTGCGAAGAGCCGGCGAGAAACTCAATAGTTGCTCTTTATGAATATATTTTTTTTATCAATTACTGATTGCTTCAAAAAATATATAAAATACTTTAAAAATGTTTCAAATCAGGCTCCTAGTCTTAGGGATTAAAGCAAAATTAACGTGCTCAAACAAAAAAAACACAATATTTTTTTTGTACTAGTTATAGTGCTTATTACACTACACTAAATGTAGTCGTCCTATTTAGGATTCAGGAAAGGAAAGCAAATAGATGTTTCTGATCACACTTGCCTAAATTTAGTGAAAAAAAGGAAACATGGGTGAAGGAATATTTATTACTTCGTGAAAAGTTAGCAAATTTGAACATTATGAGTGTTTTAGAACCAGCGGATTTTAGAAATGATCTACGAATAGATTCGAAATCTTTTGATATTTTATGAAATCTTGTGACAGTTCTATAATATTTAATATTTATTAGGATATATATCATTGGGATATACTCTTTGACGCAGTCGCTGGCAGCGCACGCGGTGAGTGAGCGACTAGAATGCGATTACACTTTTCTGAATTTAATTTAGTAACTATATCATTTGGGCGACTAAATTTAGGAAGGTGTAATCACAGAGTACATTATATTATTATTATATACTGTGTTGTAATAAGCGCTTTTGATAAAAATATATTTCTAAATAGTTGTTAATGTTTTAAAATTTTTACTTTTCGTAAATTTCTAAATTAAATAATAACATGGATATATATATCGTTATTTATAATCGTGAATGAATAATTTGATAATGTAATAAGTGTCAATTTGTTACAAGACCCTGCAATGCGAATTCACCAATGAGAATATCATTGGAATTCACTAATTTTTAGCTTTCTGTATTCTCATCTTAACTTCAACTGAAACAAATAATATTTATAAAACAGATTGAAAACTAATATTCTAACAGCACTAAAAAAACCTGTAACATAAAAAAATGCACTTGCTGTGCAATTTTTTTGCTTCCCAAAATGGATTAAAATCTCCCGATTTCTACCGATTTTTAACTGGCAAATTGCAAAAAAGTTTCTTACTTTTCACGCAACACTGGATAAATGTCATTTCTGAAATCTGAAATGTCAAGTCTGAAGTCTGAACTCTGAACTCTGAACATAAGATAGTTGTATAAAAATATTTATACATACATCTATTGAATAATTGTGTATACTTTATTGTGTAATAATAAATTATTTAAATTTAAATATTTTATCCATATGGTGATCATGTCGTACAATCGTAATAAATATGAAAAAGCTCGGAGACGTCTTGCGGCTGTTACTTTTTTATCTAACATTTCATTAGACGGATCTTTTAAAGATACGGAATTATGCCAAATGATCGATAAAAAATCCGCAAAATCAGACAAGTATGATTGTGTACCTGAAGTTAAAGATATTCAAAACCACAAACACAAAGATGTTTTGCGTAACAGTATTCGTGCACGTACCAAAGTGCCTCAAGCTACAAGTCCAGTCCAAAAAAGTGGCGGCGATAATCATTCCTTGAGTTCTGACTCTGAGCCAGTTACAATAACGCCTGTAAAAGGCGGGACTAATAATTTTATCCGGGATAGGTAAATATATTTAAAAAATCCCATAAATAAGTTTACTTAATAGATCTATTAAAAATGTATAAAAGATAAAATTGTACAAAAGAATTAAAATCTATTTTCAATTAACAGGTGTTCCTCTAGCAATACCGAATTATTTAAAGAAAGACATTCATCAGTAAGAGGTAGAAAAGGTGCTGGTATTACACAAGATGATAAAAGCAGTTCAGAAAGCTTAAATTTTGGTAAAGACAATTATATTTTTGAAAAATATGTTTTGTTTTAGTATAGCCAGAATACATTGATACTATGGTAGTTTTTGTCACTATTTTATTTATTACCAACTGAATATTACAGGTCGCTTCAGAACAAGCACTTCTTGCATTCCAGAAAGTTCTTATAATAAAGAATTACGTTTAATAAGGTCAGCCAAAGGGGTAACTTTTAAAGATGAAAGATTGGCATTTGCACCAGCAAGAGACGGTGTACCATGTGTCTTGTTTAGCACCATTCCATATTCAAAAACTATAAAGAGTGTACGGTATGTAATGACAATTTATTTATTAATGCAGTGTATTTTTTTTTTGATGATATTTTTATAAATACATTTGATTATACAGAGCTGACTTAAGAAAAGAAGGTGTGCGAAGGCGTAACACATCAGGTCCTAGGCCATTATCATCTATCACGGACAATGGAATGGATCCATTTGATCTTTTAGGATTGGAGAGAGAAGAAAATGGACAAGACATTTCATATTCAAAACTTCTCATACCATCCAGAATTTGTACAAGGGAACAGTACAAAAAAATGTACGAAGGAGATTTTGCTGATAAAACTACATGGAAAATCTTAAACCGTCATCCACATGTTATTGCAAGGTAGCCATTATATTAAATGAAAGTATAAATATGTTGTTGCATTTGATGTTGTCACTACATGTCATAAGATTTGTGCATGTGTAATTACTTTCATGTTCATATTTTATTTGTGTTCTGTGATTTCTTTTCAAACTTGACATACATATTATGCAAAGCGCTCACAAAACCATCCTTTTGTAAAAAAAAAAATGACAAATGAATAATATTTAATATCATTGAATATTTCATACTGCTTTGCCATAATGGTGTACTACATACCATCTCTCATGCCATCACTAACATTTAAATTTCAGGACTAAGTTATTGACGAGACACAAGGATAAAAAATGGTAAACAAAAAAAGATAATAATACTTTATAATGCTAAGCTAATAGTAATACTAATGCTAATAAGATTCACCTACATAATGTAATAATAGTTTATTTCAGATTATACACAAAATAATATAATATATCTGTGTATTATAAATTTTTACTCATTGCAGAAAAGTTATCAATCATAATAATTGATAGTCAAAGTAATCAATACATACAATTCTTATGTATAGCTTTAACAATAATTAATTTGCTTCATATATTGAGTATATTTGTTTTAAAATTTATTAGTCATCATAGAAATCGGGAAATATAATATTAGTCATTCACTGTGATGGTATCTCAAAATAAAAATTACCATAATAAGTTTTGATCAATTTTAGTAGGCTTTTTAACGGGCTTAACTAACCCCTATAGCAATTTGGGCATTACTAAAAACTAATGTACTGATAGAAAAATTACACAAATTAATAGCATGAGGATATTGACACAACCAGTAATATATTTTATTAAATGCATGCTATTTCAGTACAGCTTCAGTAATGTTTCATTTGCATGAACAAAATATTATTATATGTTTCTCAACTAATGATATATTTGTAACATCACCTAGGTGCTTTTCCTATGAATCATCTCAGCGGTCAACATTAGCGGCCTCCCCACCACATTCAACAATTGAAAATAAAACATTTGACTGGGATGAAGGTGCTTTAATCTCACAGAAATATGTAAGTTCTACACTCTTGCCTTAATCCATTTCCTTTTAGTCCTTAATATCATGCGAATGTATGCTTGTTTCTTCTTTCATGTCAAAAAAAAAGGAATTGGAAATTTATGGCTGGGGAGACTATCTCATTCCCATTGGTAATGGAATACATCTATAATCAAACTCAACATACCTATGTACATAATATATATTCCATACTAACCATTAAGTACACAAGGTCTTATTCAGAAAAAATTGTTTAAAAACAAAATTATCATCATATATATTTATATAGTAAATGCATATATTATATAGTATATGCATATATTATATAGTATATGCCTCGTATGTCGTATCGGTGTAGTGGCTAGCAAGTACGGCCACTAATCCGAGAGGTCCTGGGTTCGAGTCCCAGGTCGGGCCAAGTTTAGTTTGTTTAGTTAGTAATTTAGAGTTAATAGTTTAGTCGTTGAGTCTTGCTTTTTAGTGAGCCTCAGTAACAGCCCGGAGTTGGAAGTTGGCGGTGTGTCACCCCAGTGCCTCGGAGAGCACGTAAAGCCGTCGGTCCTGCGCCTTAACTCTGACTGGTCGTGTCGTGTAGTCGTCCTAGCGGAGTATGAGAGTGATAGGAACAGAGAGTGCACTTGTGTCTGCCCGTACATTCGTGCACTATAATATCTCTTGCGCAGTTGACTTGTCTCATTGAGATAGTCGGTCGGAGAACATTATAGTATATTTTGAATGAAAAATGGCATAGAAAAACAAAGTGTGAAATTACAGCAACATTAAATGTCATAATTATTTAAGTATATATTCTCCGAGGTAGTGGTAGCCTAGCGGTGACGCGCTCGCTTGTGAGACTTAATCAGATATTCATATCCGAATTATTTTCCAATATGATTGTCATTTGTGTTACGGTGAAGAAAACCATCGTGGAGAAACGTTAGATTCTCAAAGACATGTGCTATCCCTCGTATTGCAAGGATGCCTGTGTCCAGCTGTGGCCTGTGGGAATAGTAGACTCCGTGCGTAGTAGTGGACGTTAAAAAAGGCTAAATGCATATATTCTCTTAGTTCCATGACTGTTTTATTACAGGTTCACTACTGCCCCAATGTGCTTGATGATCCTGAACTAATTGCTGGAAAACACAGAACTCTTCTTACATTTACCTCATACATGACATCAATAATTGATTATGTGCGGCCTCAAGATTTGAAAAAAGAATTGAATGACAAATTTAGGGAGAAATTTCCCCATATTAAGTTAACTCTAAGCAAATTAAGAAGGTAAGTTTGAAGATATAATTCCCAATTCCCAATCCCAAATCTTTTGGGATTTTACACAAAGTTATTTTGATTTTTGGTTCCCGTTTCGAATGCTTTACAGCAATCTTGTTCATGGAAGAGACTAAGGTTTTTGAGATATCAGAAGTTTATATACGAGTACTTATTACAGACAGTGCCTACCCACAATTTACAAAAAAAAAACAAAATAACACCAAAGTACCTTATAAAGTTTTTTATTTTAATTGTAAACATTTTAAATTAAATTTAAAAAATATATTATAAATATGGCAATACCGAAAAATATGACCGATTTCTTTCATCATTTTTTTAATTTTCAGTATAAAAAAAGAAATGAGAAAGATTGCAAAACACGATACTGGAGGTGTAGATCTGCTGTCTGTAGCCCAGGCGTATGTCTATTTTGAGAAACTAATTCTTGCAAATCTCATCAACAAGGATAATAGAAAACTTTGTGCTGGGGCTTGCTTGTTGTTGTCCGCCAAGCTTAACGATGTTAAAGGCGAAATGCTTAAATCACTTATAGAGGTAAATAAATTCAATTTACTTAAAAATAATAGAGTTGTAAGTTAATGTTACATTTTTTTAACTACTTCAAATTGAGGCTTCTTAACTGATCTTTTTGTAAAATAATTCGAAGAGCAAAACCGAAAAGATTTACTATAATTAGATAAACTATTAATTGCTTAGCTAATTTAGATTATAAGAAAGGGTACAATGTCATGCATAAAATTTATCTGAATTATTTATTTTATGTTAAATTTTACTTATTAAAGAACAGGAAAAATTGCATTAAAATCCTTCCAGCTATTCACTTGACTTGAGATTAATCAGACAGACAAAATTGTAGGTAATACTCAAAAGTTTTGTCCTGTCCAGCTATGAAATAATATTACGATCACTACTATCAACTATTCTTCTGCACTCTAAACATAACCATACATGTATATTGTATGTGCAGATTGACAAATTCTTGAATTATACAATAATTCAAGAATTTGTCAATCTGTGCAAACATTTGATTTGTAATAAGCCTTTCAATTCCATCATTCTAGCGCATAGAAACAACGTTCAGAGTGAACAAGAAGGATTTATTTAAATTTGAGTTCGCCGTGCTCGTGGCGCTCGAGTTCGGCTTGCACGTGCCGCCGTACGAGGTGTTCCCGCACTACCAACGGTTGCTGCACGACTCGTGACCTTGGCGCCGCCTGGCGCTGGAGCCCTGTCTGCGCGCGTGCCGCCGCCGCGCCACCCTGGTGGACAACATACGCAGTAGTGCTTGGATGTAACGGACAAGTGTTACTGATGTGTACAGTGTATTGTGAAGTGACGTGCTATCACGGACATACAATGGACTGAGCGTTTCTTGTCAGGTTGTAAATTGAATATGGATGGAAAAGTGCAAGAGAGATAAAGCGATCGTGCGGCCAATAGTTGTTGTTTTGACTTTTGGCTCGTTTGCTTTGTCTCTTTCTAGAGAGTGGTTAATATTATGTAGGTACTGCTCAGTCCATTCTCTATGTCTATGTGTGCTACCATAGTGATGTGCTGTGAATATTGTGTCAGAGTATATTTTGTGGAGGTAAGATGTATTAAGCGAGATGTTGTTCAGGTGGTGTCTAGCATAGCGATAAATTTGAATTGTAGATACATTTAAAGTTATAATATTCTGCTCACTTTACAATTTTAAACAGCTCAAAAGCTCTTAGACCACACCCATCACACTAAACGGTCCTAATGGCGATTCTAAAGCCGTAATTAATGCTTTTGCTATCGAAGATGCATAGGTCTATTTGCCATATCCTCTGTATAACAATAGTGTATGATTATGGCGCTACCCCGATCGTAAATCGCTGTGAGATTTCCCATTGTGTCGTAATTTATTTTAAATGAACTAAATTACTGTAACATTTTAAAATAATAATTGAATTGCCATATTTAAAAAGTCAATTTCATGTGGGGTAAATAACGAATTTAAAACAAAGCAATTTTTAAACTTAATCAAGACTCCTAATTTCAGAGGAGGATGATAATGTTAAAGTAATCCATCCATAATTTCCTTTAAGTCTGTTTTAAATGTTAGATGCACCCTTAAAATAATCATTTTGCTAGTCTACAATCTACATGATTGAGTTCCAATTGGTTCTAGTTAGGGTAAGAAAGTTCCAATATTTTAAAGTGACTAGACTGAAGTTGGTACTGTATTATGTCTATGTTGTGTAGAGGTTAGGAGGTAAGGAGTACCATCTGTGTATGAACAAGTGTTCTGAGTTGGTCAAAAAGCGTCAAATAATGGTCGCGCCCTGCTAACTAGTGTGTTATTTTTTTAAAAGATAGTGCTAAAAGTTGATAGAGTAGGATTGTAAATTAAACAAGTAATATTTCAACTCGGCACTCTTCACTCATTCATAGCTGCTAGATTCATATCACACTCATTTAATATGCTAGTGCCATTCTGGTGTGTTTTTGAACTGTTATTTGGCACTTACAGATGGACACTGTCAACTTATCTCCTATATAAAATATTGTTCTCCTTACCTCTACCCTCCATAATATATCATACATAACATCTGTTGTCACCATTTTATGAAAGAAAATGCTTATTGCGTCACTACTTGGGCTAACTTCACGCTCGTCAATTTAAATAGTGCGAATTGTAATTTAATTATTGGAACGATATAAGAGTTAAGTGCCTGGAAATCGAATCGAGCCGAAGTAAATGGGGAACAAGGAGAGAAAGCTTAGTGGGTTTTGTCAATTGTTTTGATAATGTTCCGCACAAGATGTTTTGAGTGTAGAGTTTAAGAATATATGTGTTTATGTAATGTGTATCTAGTCCTTGCCAAGTGAAATTATTAGGTTAGACTAGTAAAAATAGTAAATTTATTTAAAGTTAAAAGATTTATAAAGCCTTACCAGTAGTAGGTTGTAAATTTATTAGATACGCATGGACAGTTGTAAAGTTTGTTTTAAAATCAAGTGATACTTAGCGATCCGATTGCTCATAAACTTTGCCAAAGATACCTATAATAATTATATCGATATAACATTTACTATATTAATTTTATAATATTATGTATTCCTTGGTGGATCCTTAGTTTAAGTAAAAAACGGTACATAACGCATTGGAATTAGAAAGCGAAGTCATTTTTTTAACTATGTGTGAGTCACTTAAGTGTTGCCACTTTTTAATATGTCCCTGTAAATTGCATAAAATAGGTAAGTACGCGAATGCAAATATGTTTTTTAAATTACAATAAGATTATTAATATGTAGGGGGCGTATAGGATCACTTTATAAATGGTCTCAATAAATACTCCCGAGAACCTTCTTTTATTTGCAGTGGGTTAAAATACCTTTTTTGAATATCCCATTGTATGAATTCGGAGAAGTCCATTTTGTGTTGTGCGTATCGTTGTGCTTGTCATTCTGGATGGAGGATGGCTCCTATTCAGGGTAATTTCGACTTAATCTTATAGCAGCTACCCATTTACCTTTTATTAAAATATTCGTCTGCAACCTACAACCAATAATATTCGATACTAAAAAATAAACGGTAAGAAGTACTCGAAAATGTAAAAATAATTAATTATTTAATAATAATTTAAATTACGTTACTAAAAAACTAAAACACTAATTATGTCCACTTAATTATTTTGCTATGAATTTACCTAGAATTTACTTACCCACCTTTTCGGGCTTTTCAAACTCCTGCTCAACACTCTCCCGGTACGTCATTTCGGAACATTGACATTATTTATGTTGTATAACCTCAAAATTATAAAAAATATAGTCTTGTGTGTACTTACATGTGAAACGATATTGCTTCTGACTTTTTCTTTACTTTTGTATTGTTTTTACGCCATTCAATTACACAGGACGACCCGTAAGAAACTAACGAAAATGAGCTTAGTTTGATGCATATGTGTGCGTGAGCGCGTGTGTTTACTTGAAGGAGCTGAGTGTTGTGGCTTAAGTTATAGCACAGGCCGTGCGTTATCTACCTTTTCTTACTTGATATTAGGGTGGATCTGGTTAATTACTAATTACGCTTAAAATAGTGAGACGAATAATTGACCAATTACTTGGTAATGTTGGAAAATCAATTATCATAATATGGCTACATAACACTTAGGAATTGTACATTTACTATTTAAGATTTTTTTACATGCACACTTTTGGAGCCATTCATAAAATACTTTCGCAAATAGGTGCAAACAGCGACCATGCACACGCATGAGGTCTTCGGGTCTTCTCGTTCTTGAACAGGGCCGGATTTAGAGGTCCAGAGGCCTCGGGGCAACAAAGGAGCGGAGGCCCCCTCGTCTCAAATTATTTTCCAAATAAAGTAAACAATTTTATTCAGTCGAGTTTTTCAATAAATAATTTATTGTGAAACCAAGTAGATTCCCTTAGTATTGAACAAACACATATAAATATAAACGGAAACAAGAATTATCCGAAATTAAATTTTAGGGTTAACGAAGCGAACCTTTCGAGCTTTTTTCGCCGAAAAATCGTTGATGATTTCGTTGAAATCCAGTTCTCGGAGTAAATCGCTTTCAATGCTCAGGAGAGAATGAGCGCTCTCCAGTGCAATTGGTTACCATCAAAACCAAATACATTCTCAATACAATTTCGAGGTTTGGGAATGTAACTTTGAAATTTTGATTTTCGAGAATTTGGTGATAAAATAGTTCCGGCGATTGATCTGTTCCATTATAGTCCTTTTCCTTTTTGTATGAGTCAATCAAAGACACAAATTGAACCAACTCATTACTAAGACTAGGCTCTAAATCATCCGGATACACTTTCACCAATGCCTCTGCTGCAGCGTGCAAATCTACAGCATCCATCTTCTCGATGTGAACAGTAAGAGAAACAGATAGCTGGTCAACCACTGGAATGAAGGCGGATACTTTGTATTTCTCCTTGGGTGACAGAATTGCTTCTTGTGCTTTCTCGTAATCGAGCGGATTCAACCTCACATTTCTCATTCTGGTGCGGGTGCGTGATTGTACATATTCATCAGTATGCGATATTTTTTTGGATGCTTCCTCGTATTTATCAAAATCATTTCGTTTGGATTCCACGAATAATTTCAATGATTGTAGTGCACGCATTGCCGGTTCAAGAATCATTTTCGGGTCTTGCAACATCTTGTTAGTAGCGTTGAATCGCTCCAAGATATCGTTCCAAAATGTTGCAAACAAAGCGGTTTCGAGACCACTCATCTTCTGTAGAAGGTGCGTTGCTTCATTCCTCACGATGTCTTTTTCCTCTTTATTGGAAGATATGCTGGTTAGAGCTTCTTCGATTTCCGAATAGCCGTTGACTAAGGCTTTCATAGCTTCAGCTCGACAAGACCAACGAGTATCGCTGAGCTTTTTCAAGACTAAAAACTGGCCGCTTTTCTTTTCCGATAATTTCTCGATCAGAATTCGGTGTCGCTCTTTAGTGGCTGTGAAAAACGTGTACAAATTCTGCACGAAATCAAAGAATTGAACAGCCGATAGACAAGAGTTAGCAGCTGCCTTTCCCATTAAATTCAGAGAATGACCACAACAAGGTACAAACGCCGATAATTGATTTTTCTCCAAAATAAGAGCCTGCATCCCCTTGTATTTGCCACTCATGTTTGCAGCATTGTCATATGATTGGCCGCGGCAATCCATGTCTTTTTTTTTTATGGGACAAAGGGGGCAAACGGGCAGGAGGCTCACCTGATGGAAAGTGATCACCTCCGCCCATGAACTTCTGCAACACCACAGGGCTTGCAGATGCGTTGCCGGCCTTTCAGGAAAGGGAGGGAGGGAGGAGAGAGAAGGACGGGAGTAGGAGGAGGAGTAGGGATGGGGAGTCGGCTTTCCGGACTCTCACTTACCGGACGAAACGCAACAGCATTGCTGCCACTTCATGCCGGTCTTCTGTGAGAGAGTGGTACTATACGGGGCGTGCTGGTCCATACGGCTGCTACCCGAAGGTAACAAGCATGGCACTACCACTTGAGAAATTATTTGATGGTCACCTAAAAATTTGAGCAGAGCGTTAGCTGTGGCTTCGCCAGTATGACCGCAGATTGGTAAAAAGGTGAGAAACCTTTCTTTTGGCGTCGATCCTTCCATATATCGAACAACTATGGTTAGTTGATCGATGTGAGCTACGTCGGGAGTAGAGTCCACTGATACGGAATAATATTTCGATTTTTTAATCCTGGATACTATTTCAGTTAGTACCTTATGACCCATAGAACCGATAAGTTCTTCGCAATTCGTGGACGAAAGGTAACTGACATGACCACACCCTTTGTTTGCATGCTCTTTCAAATGGGTTGCCAGGATTGGTTCATACTCGGCTAGCAATTCTAAAATGCCCAGGAAATTTCCATTTCTTGGTGAGCCAACAATTTCATTGTCACCTCGAAAGGCTAATCCGCGTTCAGCAATGAATTTAACGGTACTAACGATAATTCTCAGGATTTTTAGCCAATACTCGATTTGTTGAGCCTCTTGCATCGCTAGCTCTTGATAGATGCGTCCTGTGACTTTTCCCCGTTGCACTAAACTCATTACTGATTCCAAATGAGTTTTCGAAATTTCATGTTCATAGAGACGATCGGATGGATGCTTCCAGTCACTGAAACCTTCTCCACTGAGTTTGTTGTTTTGAGGGGCAGGGGACATCAATTTACACACATAACAATATATTTTCCCCGTAGTTGGAGAAAAGCAAAGCCAGAATCGATTGACGGTCTCTTGATTTTTATTTGCGGCGTGTAAACATGTTCTTCGTGCATTTCCGAACAAATTTGAAATTATCTCGCGGCTGATCTTGATGAACTGAATTTTGCAGAGATACTTGATCGCAATTTTGAAGGTCTGTGAAACCTTTTTTTGCCCAATATTCGATCATTTCCTTTGTTATATTAGCAGGCCAAAGACTGATGTCATTTTCGAGACCGCAAAATTTTGCTTCTTCTTGGGTCTGATATTCGCTTATAGAAAATTGTGTGCCTGATGAAACCTCAAACCTCAGGATGATTTTGAATATTATCGACGACATCTCCATCTACTGTTGAATCTCCTGCTTTTGTGTTAGGATTCTGAGCGATTCTTATCGATTTTTTCCGAAGTCTCTATTGTGGGGGCCCCCCGTTTGTGGAGGCCCCGGGGCCATCGCCCCGGTTGCCCTCCCCTTAATCCGGACCTGTTCTTGAAAAAAAATAATTTTCTTGAAAAAAAATAATTTTTTCGAGAGAGAAGAGGTTCTTGAAGAGATGAAAGTATTCAATAAACAGAATATTTGCGTGACTTATTTTATGACGTATTTGCTAAAAAAAATCTAGTATATTTTGACTTATCAAGTTCAAAGGCAATAATGCCATCTTTAGACTTTAAACTTACTTTCCAGATGATGCTTTTAGAAATAGTTAATTTTTATCTATTCCACAGAGTTATTTAAATTCAGTAAGATAGGTAAGAATATTTTTTTAGGCTGTTTTAGGAACTTATCAATAGGTCAAACTTATTATACTTATATAAAATCGTCAGGCAGCAAACTGGTATTAGTTAGAATAAAGTACTACAGGGAAAGAATTTAAAGTAACGTAGGTAGATATTAGACCCGTCTATATTAGGTTAAGAACCGCGATATTACAGCAAAGAAAGTTTCGAGAAGTCAGTTTACTCTATCTTTCACTAAAATAGAAAATCAGCGAGGCTCATCCTCGTGTATGATGTACTAATACTCTCAAGTCATAGTATAAATTCTTTATACTATGCTCAAGTGTTATTTAAAATAACTCTTATAATTACTTAGTTTTATTGTAATTACAATAGATATAAATAAAGTATAAACCTATTAAGTTTAAAAAATATTTCAATAAATAATGTATCTGTTAAAATGAATATGGTTTTATTAAAATTACCAAATCTATATACGAGTATATAAAAATGAATCCCTATTTTCAACCGACTTCCAAAAGGAGGAGGTTATCAATTCGTCTGTATTTTTTTTTTTTATTTATTTTTTTTTTTTTATGTTTGTTAGCTCATAACTTTGAGCTGGGTGAACCGATTTTGATGATTCTTTTTTTATTTGAAAGGTAGTGCTTCCCATGTGGTCCCATTTTAATATTTTCCAGTTCTGATAATGGCATCCATGAGAAAACCATAAAAGTCTTCAATTTGCATTAAGTATTTGCGCGACAAATGGACGAATAACTCAATATCACGCCAAACGATTTCGATAATTCTTTTTTTAATGGAAAGGGTATACTTCAAGGGTAGTTTGATGAGAGTTTGGTAAGGTTCTGATGATGGGATCCATGACAAAGTATCGGAACTCTTCAATTCTTAGGAGCAAATTAACGATGCTCGGCCGAATCTTTTATAGGCTATATGGATATTTGAGTCACGTACCGTAACTGATGATGGAGGTACAACTCCTCAACGGTTAGCAGTTTAAAGAAAATTCTTTCAATATAATACGCAATTATGAACGGATAGTTGTATACTTTCAGGCTATTAGGTTTACCTCATAATAGAAGGTAAATTTTTATAGTCATTAACACAATACGTATCTACTTTCCGCAAAAAAGTTAAAAATAAATTATTTTTAACAAAAAAACAAAAACCGACTTCCAAACTTAATAAATCTAAACTAAAAAGTAGAAAATAATACTTTTAAGGACTTTGTTAATTTTGAAGTCGGTGCCAGCCAAAGCAAAATAGCCCTAAATAGATACATATTTGATTAATCTATCAATTTGTAAACATAATCAAAATACCTGGCTGGCACCGACTCCAAAATTAACAAAGTCCTTAAAAGTATTATTTTCTACTTTTTAGTTTAGATTTATTAAGTTTGGAAGTCGGTTTTTGTTTTTTTGTTAAAAATAATTTATCCTTGGTCACGACATCACGCGTGAACGGCTGGACCGATTTCGCTAATTCTTTTTTTGTTGTGTTTGTTATTGTTAGGAGAAAGTTCTTATGAAAGAAAAAAAATAAGAAAGTTGTGCGGAAAATTAGAAAATTTAAAAAAATAACGGCGTTTGACGTATCATTATTCTGTGGACCGTTGCCATGGTGCGTGTAATGGTAATTCATATTATAATCAAGTCAAATATATAGCGGGCGGTGCAAAGTAAATATATACAACACGTACCTAGGGACGAACCCGAGCAAAGCGAGGGTGAGCCCCTAGTATATCAATAAAATATAATGACACAATCAAAAATATAAAGTAGTAGCGACTCTAGATGCGATTTAGCGGTTAGTATAGTTTTTTTTGAAACAAGATATTTTCTCGAATAAATATACAATATGTTAAACTGGATTACCAGCTTCACTATGCCAAATTTCATCAAAATCGGTCACAGACAGACAGACAAAAAATTCGGCCTCTGTAATGACTATTGCAAAACGACTTCAACAAAATATATATATCATTGTATTGTATTTACAAATTCACCTTGGTTAGAATTATTTTATTATATGTATAGATTTTACTATTTTTGACATTTTAAAGATTCTATTGTGTCGTTTTGTTATAACGTGAAATCTTTTTTGACATATTAATGCTGATTTATATTTTATAATGTCAATCATAGCACAACTTCATGTATACACAATACTTATTGTCAACATTTTTATAGCTGTATACCGTAAAATAAATAGTGGCATTTATTTAAAAAATGTATTACATAGATTCGCAAAGGACTGTTACACGCCGCGAAAGTTCATTGGTACTTAGCGGAGGCACTCTTAGAAGCGAAAAGCTGCATTCTACACGTGCGCCCTCAACAACACATTTTATAAGTGAATCAGAAGTTTCTTTCGGACATAAGCCCAGTGGTTCTGTTAGAAAAGAAATTATTACGTCGCTTTTCGAATCAATGCTAGACAATATTGTAGAATCTTGGCAAGTGATTGAACAACGTCGATTTAAAGTTCCTAGTTCAGAAGTATGCAAAACCACCAGTGAATTATTGGGTACCAGCAAGAAAAAAAAGTCGATTGGTTTGTTTATTAGTTTATTTTTGGAAATTTATTGAGAAATTTTATAAAGAAACATTTTGATAAGCTTGATATTTTTACAGTGAAACAATCAAAAACAAAAAAGAGCCAATCTAAAATTGAACTCAGTGGCAGCACCAAGGTATTTAAAAATATAATTGGTACTTACGTACTAATGATGACACACTTTTATTTTTTCTATAGATTTGTGTGAATGTGCTTATATCGTAAAATCTTAAATCGAAAATTACTTAAACCTAGAAAAAAAGATTCTTAAAATTAACCTTATGAACCTATTATTAAATTTTGACTAGTTATGGCACGATATTTTGGTCATATATCTAACCTAACCTAACCAACCTAGAAAGAAAGAGTCATAAAATTAACCTTATGAACCTATTATATGAAAACCCAAAGAAAATAGTTTTTTACGATATACGCACATTAAAAATAAAAGTGTGTCATCATTAGTACGTAAGTACCATATAATTTATCTATAGTAGTGACACCGATAATAGTAATTCAAATAAAACATACTAACTACTTTCTACATAATAATTATTTGCCCCCTTTAAAACAAATTTGATTGACGAACAGATTTGGTCATCCTTTGGGTTGTGCGAAATTTTGTGGTATGTAGTATTACATGCAATGATGAAATTCTACCACAAAATTTCGCATGGTTTCAAGTGGTTTTTAAAAGAATATAGATAGGATTTAAGTAATTATATTCATTGGTATTAATTAACTATTACGCTCTTTAACATGCTACAGAATTTTCGACACTTATGCTGGTGGTCAGCGCCAGATGAACGTGCGATCATCCATTTTAAAAATGGCAATGTTTACGAAGGAAATATTTCTATGAAATGTATGCATGGGGAGGGTCGATATCAATGGACAGATGGAACTGTATTCTTAGTAAATATTATGTTTATTAATGTATTATCATTATATTAAAGGAACTTGTTAAATGCTTAATACATATTGGTAGGTACTAAGTACTAAGTACCTATTAACTATATAATCATCATCATCAGCCCTTTTTTTTTACGTCCCACTGCTGGGCACGGGCTTCCCTCAGTAGGAGAGGGATCAGGCCAACTATATAACTATATAATAACTAACAAAAACTAACCCCGTTTCGTATTAAAGAGAAGCCAGTGGTACGTTAAAAGGGGCTAAATTCACATTGCTTGTAGGAACCTCTAGGTAGGTATTTTCATATTACAAAATACAATTGGTAAGTTTACGAAATCTCCTGAAGCCCATTTCAAACTGCAGGGATCGTTTAAAGAAAACGAAATAACAGGAAAAGGATTGATTCAATGGAAAGATGACACATGGTTTGAAGGCGACTTTGCGGGAAACGTTCGGCATGGCCGAGGTCTATATGTTGATTCACGAAACCAACGTTCATATTACGGAGGATGGCATTATGGCACGAAGCACGATGAAGGAAATATTTATTTTAACGGAAAATTTAAAAATTCGTACGACGGCGAATGGGTTCATGTAAGAATCCTAATAGTAGTTGTAGACATAGTATACGTTCCTTTTACAGTCGCATATCCAATTCGCAAAACCAATCAAATTATTATTTATTTCTGGCTTGAAGAACGTTCGCAAGGGTTTTGGTTCTCGTGAGTATTGTGAATCAAGCGGTTACAAAGGCGAGTGGGATAACTATGTGAGAGAAGGGAAAGGCCTAATGATATGGCCAAACCATGATGTAAGTTATTACAAAAATATTACTAAACAATAGTGTCTTGTAGATAGTTAGTAATTTAAAAATGTTTGATAATAGTTTTACAGAGGCGAATGGCAAAATGGAGTAATGTCTGGATATGGAATGTATATTTGGGAAACGTATTATAATAATTCAATGTCGTGTCCATCTCTATGCGCGTATCGCGGTTTTTGGCATCGTGGAAAACGCAATGGTTTTGGTGTATTAAATCTTGGCTTGGGCCTCGGTTCTTTTTATAAAGGAGAATTCGCAAATAATAAAAAAAATGGTGCGGGAAAGTTTGTTACTAACAATGGGCTAATACTTCAACATAAACGTTTATTTATTGATGACAATATTAGTTCTTTAACCCAAGAAGATAAAGAAAATGAAAGTAATAAATTGGATGAACCTTACAAGTTTGATATTTGCGATAGTTCCATCGGACTTGTTTACCATATTGAACAAGTCATTAAAAACATTGATAAACAAGAAGAATTAAGGACTAAAATAATCAATGAATTCATTCAAAATAACAAACAACTGAATATTTCGCTAAATTCTAAGAAGGACACCCAAGCAAATATAAATGAACTTGATTTTGAAGAAATAATTAATTTTGAAGTCAGTTCATTAAGTAAATCATTGAGATACTACGAATCAAATTTAAGGAATATTTACTATCAATACGCTACAATATGTAATAAGGAAGAGATACATTTCACGCCAATACTTATTCGCTTATATTTATGGCAGCTATATTTCGACTGTAATATACATGACAAAGGATTAACTTTTGTTGAGATAGATAAATTATTTCATGAAAATCCAGAATGGTTGTCGAAAAATCCTCATAACCCGTTTGACAAGATTTATTTCTGGCAGTTTCAACACAGCCTAATAACGGTTGCTAGTAAACTATATGCTAAAAGGCAATTACCAGGGAGGAAACCAGACAATATATTAGCTAACGCTTTTAGAACTTTTATGGAAAAAGATATTTTGCCCGGAGCTGGTTGTAAGAGAGGTGAGCAAAAAAAAAAATAAATTCTCCACTGAATTTAGGAAGTGGTGTTAGGTTTGTTAATTACCTAACTTTTTAAACGGTTTACTTATATAGTTAGCCAGCTTGATTGAAATTTTAATAAGTCATAAAATTTCCTTAACGTCTCTTTAAAGTTTGAGTTGGACTGTATGTCAACTCTAAGAAATCTATAATTAATAACTATGAACTTAAAATGTAGGCACCTAGCGACGAACCAAAGCGATGGCAGGTCACTATAGTTATTAATAAATCGAAAACACAATGCTACGCCGAGATTTGGCGCTGGTGTATGTAAAAATTCTTGTACACGAGGCGTTCAAATAGAATATGTGTATAGTAGCAGCTTCAGTTTACTTTTACTCAGTTTACTTCATTGCTGAGTGTAACATCCGACACAAAATATCAACTAAGTAGGACAAAACTTGAAAGTTACAAATACAAGTCGTTACTCACCGGCTAGAAAACAAGTACTACACTTGTGTCACCTACCAAAGTGGGCCTACACTACGAGTATGTTACTCGGTTACACGCCCGGCCGGAGCTTAATGAGCCTTCCCACCATGAGAAGGTGTTAGTTAATATGTATAATATATATGTATTTAAAAATTTATATGCGTAGTATATCAACTGTCTGGTATCCGTAACACAATCACTTAACGTAGCTTACCACGGAAGTAGATGGCGCTGTTGTCATAAATAAATAAATAAATGTCCCAACATTTATTTATTTATTTATGAAGTTAGCATTATTATATAGCTTAAGAGCTAGTAACGTTTTCGAGAAAGCATTTCATTAAGGCCAGTGTTTAGATATGCTATTTCTCACACTCTCCCGGACATCATACGGGCTATCTGGCTGGCGGTAGTGGTTGCGTTCATCAGTGCGCATCGTACTTGGATACGTAAAATATCAATTTACTACGATAATTACATACATTTGTCAATGCGCCTAACAGGAAAATGAAGCAATTACTGGTTTAAACATATAAATATTGCTACTTGAAGTTCAGCCTTAACAAAAATTATATTTAAAATCAGCGTCTGGCACAATTTAAACAACAATGGAACTGTGGCAATAATAGATTCATGTTGCAAAAAGTTTGTTCCAGTTAGTTAGTTGCAATTAACATAATAAAAACAAAAGGAACCTTCTTAAAGTTCTTTGAAAAATTGATATTTTACCTATCCAAGTACGCCCTGATGAACGCAACCACTACCGCCAGCCAGACAGCCCGTATTATGTCCGGGAGAGTGGGAGAGATAGCATATCTAAAAACTAGCCTTAATGAAATGCTTATTTTCCCGACGTTGCTAGCTCTCGTACGAATAGTAAATATGTAATACGTTAATTTTATTTTAATTTTAATTATTTGAAGGAAAGCTTGTTAGAAGTTATGGAAACTTTGTGCCATTGAAAAGTTTATATAAATTATATTGCAATCTTGGTGAGCCATGTACGATACGCACGTTTCTATGCTCAGTACGACCCCAAACGCATAGTTCGCAAGCGCAACCTGTACTCATGGAAGATGATAATCCTACTTTGGGAAGAAATGCTTACATATTTGGAGATGAAATTACATTTACGACTGGTAACTAACTTCTATATAATATATTTTTTATTACGTAACTACCGACATTTACCTTCCTTGGTCCTAATAATATAGGTACATAATTCTGCTTTGCAGATTACAAAATGGATCACATGGAGCCTAAAACCAAACCTTTTCTAAATTTATTTAACATAAGTAACTTGACTAATAAAGCCATTGTAAAAATATTTTCTCTGATATTTCCCCGAATTTATCATACCGAACATATAATGGATTTAAATATAGAAATCACGTTTTTTGAGTTTTTTGAAGCGTTTATAACGTGCATGGAAGAAAGTTTACGGATCACTAATGATGAGATTCAACTACAAGAAAGATATTCTTTATACACTAACACCGGAACTCAAAAAGTACCTAAATGATTAAAAACTTAAAATAATAAACAGTGCTTATCATTTATTTTAAAGTGTGCATTTTATTCTACGATTTCCACGGTTTTGCATTCGTTGGAAAGGTCTCGGGCTCCGTGAGGCTTATAGCAAAGAAAATTCAGGAAAAATTTCAACAGAAAAGTGGGAAAATCTTTTAAACTATACTAAAGAGGTTACACCTAGGGACGAACCCGAGCGAAGCGAGGGTGAGTCGTTATAGTACTGTGTAAATTTACTAAACTAACTAAAAAAGATGTGAAAAGATAATGTATTCAGCCCTTTTTAACGTTCCCCTACTGGGCACGGGCCTCCATTTATACGAGGGGGATCAGACCACCACGCTGGTCTAGTGCGGATTGGCGGACTTCACATGTCTAACGAAAACTTCATAGGTTCCCTAAGACATGCAGGTTTCCTCACAATGTTTTCCTTCACTGTAATACAAGTGGTAATCATGTTGGAAATAATGCGTTACCATGGGGGTAGCCCCATCTTATCATCATATCATATCATCCCACTATCTTAGAAAAAATAATAATTTTAATAATTTTATAATAATAAACGTGTGTCGAGAAGCAGCGACATCCCACAATCCTGATTAACTTATAAACTACATCGATTAACTAAAGTTATACCACACTACTATATAGTATAAAAAACTTACTAAAACATACCTATAATGTGAATTGCGAAATAATCAAGTTAACTTGTTAAAAAAAAGTTGACAAAGAAACCGACTCCAACAATAACTAAGTAATTAAAAAATATTATTTTTTTTACTTTTTAGTTGACTTTGTAACGTTTTGAAGTCGGTTTTTATTTATATTGTAACCTTCTACTTTGCAGTCTTTTTTTATTTAGTTTGTAACCTTCTATACTTTGCAGTCTTTTTTTTTTATTTTTATACTTTATAGGTATTTGTTTTGTGACACTTACCTAATATGCAAGTCCAGAGATCAAGTAAAAGCAACCTTTGTATACTTGATCGGAGATGCAAGTTAACTTATTTAAAAATAAAAAAAACTGTCACATGTAGGAAATATACGTGTACTACGTGCATTAATTTTTTTGAGGCTTATACATCGACATCTTGATTTCCAAGAAATGAGGACCAAAAACCCAATGACACAAAAGCCACGACAAATCTTATTCTCTAAAAATACCTATGGGCCTAAAGTTAAAATTGAAAACTGGGACTTTCAAAACCATATCGAAAAGAGAGACAATTACGTGTACCGCGATCAACTCAGTAATCATCTTAGTACCTATTTACGTTGGGGGAACCAAGACCAAGGAATAGAACATACTGAAACTAGTGCTATGCTTCAGCAGGTGTTCGCTAAAACTGATCCCGTATATGCTTTCAAACCACTGGTTAACTTTACCTCTTATCCATGTACTGAGTAAGTATCAATAGTTCTTGGTAGTTATTCATGAATGGTTATTAGTTATTTTATTACATAAAACCTATACAATAGTACCCCTACCTAGTAGTTCAAACATTCAATGAATCGGCTAGAGAAAAATATCAAACTACAATTTAAAAGTAACTGAAAAAGTTCCTTTAATTAGTATTTGCGAAATGATTCATCTGTGCGTGTAAAGCTATTTATAATAATATTTTATTTTGTATCTTTGTTAAGTATACAGAAAAATAGTGATTTTGACCTTTTTTTATCAATTTTCCGTCTACACAATCGGCCGTAGACAGCGGTACCTTGCGCGTTTGGTTTTAATTCTAAGCAACTAGTAATTAATTATAGTACCCCAGGAAGAAATAAACTGATGAAGAATGCAAACTTGGCCCAGCTGCCTCCGGATTTCGGTGTCATGGATTATTCAACAACACAACAAGATGATTACAGAAATCCCTTCGCTACCGTAGCTAAACCGGTAAGTTTAAGTATTTAGCAGAGTACTACTCAGTTATGCTAGTAGGGACTGGGAGTAGGGAGTTAGGGACGGACGCTATCAGGCAAAGTGATAGCAAGTAGCTATTAACTGAAACACTGTTTCAAGATAAACCTGCAGTCCTAATTCCTAGTGTATAATACTAGGGGAGTCGTTTGTTTAGGGCAGCCGATCAAAATATTAAAAAAATATTTTGATAAGGTAGAATTAATTGAAACCATCAGATGGTGGCTACTTGCTAAAACGGCGCGATTCAATCATCTGCCGATTTTTAATAGAAAGCTTGTGGAAATAGGCAGATAACTGCATAGTAGCAACATTATAGCTTTATAAAATATTAATTTAATTGAAATTAAAATATCACTAGGTTGGTCACATAATTATGCTACAACTTAGATATTTTTTTCAGTTAACTATGTCTTCACCGCCATGGTTACTTAATCGAGTGATTCGATCAGATCTAACACACAACCATAGTACCGCACCACCTAAAGGAGATTATCAGTGTTTAGACACCCATACGCCTATCGGACATATACGACAAATGAGGCTTTTCCGTTACCAATCTTTCAACCCTGCTTCTGGCCTACAAGATTTTCCCGCGGTTGAATTGTCTGTTACAAAATAAAACATGTTGTTCTTAAACTTCATTTATTTATTACCTTATTTTGAAAATAATTAAAACCAAACTAAGAAAATTAACGAAATATGTAAAAACAAACAGTAAACACATAACATTACAAAATAACTTGCAAGAAATAAAAAGTAGGTAATTGCAAATATTTTTGTAAACACTTAATTATTATCGACAAAAAAAAACTAAAATAACAAACTCGATACATCGATACATTTTAGAATAATCACTATTTGGGAACATAATATCAATAATTTAAGAATCAACTCCAAACACACCAATTTGACAAACAAAATTATTTTATAAAATCTTAATCACTCATTCATGTCCAGACCATTTTTAATTTTATAATCTCCTATTAATTCCACATTCATATTCATCAATGCTTTGACCTGTTTACTTTAAAAACACATAATATTCATAATATAAACATATATGTACTTATAGCTCTCCAAAAAGAAAGTACATTACAATTATTATGTCTTCGGTATAAAATCAATGGCATAAAGAGATAGGAGTATTTGAGTCATAAATGATAAACTTGAAATTTTTCCTTTGTTTTCCCAAAATACATTCTTAACAGTAAATACCTAGTACTAATACATACAAATTTTAGTTTTCATTCATGTTTCTTTAAGCATTTAATATAATACACCATATAAGGCAAATTTTAAACAGGTATTTGCATTTTGCACTGAAGGATTTAAAATTAATTTATCACAAACTGATGTCAATAAATGTTTACTTTATAAATTGTGAATGAGTCTATATAACATTCATTATTAGCTGTATAATGAGAGAAAATGTTGAATATTAAATTAAAACAATTTGTAGATGTAAAAAAATATTTGGTACAACATTACTCAAAGAAAAATGTAGCACCTCCCTGGACGTTTCTACTAGTTAAGCAGCAAATAAGTTCCAAAAGGTGTCACATGTTTTGTGTTAATGCTATTTACACATTTAAATTAAACAATTTTCTATAGTCAGTATGGAATTTATAAATATTTAATATTGTAACAAATTGTGATCTTAACTATAATAATTATCTTTTAATAGGATTATAAGAGCTAAAATATAATGTGCATGTGCTTAGTCAAATTGAATATTGAATATAATACCCTGTATACTAAAATCTCTTTCTAATCTTTTATATAACAGTTGCAAAAGTGTGCCATTTTAGGGAGGTGTATTGTTAATTTCACCTTAGCTGCTTGATTTTAACTCAATCTCTTTTTTATTTAATAATTAAATTAATTTACAATGATATAGATGTGGGTTAAAATAAGATTTTTTTGATTGTTCGATTTTGTAAGTTTTCAAGCTTTCTGAAGCATACTTTTGGACAAAATTGAAAAGTAAATCACATGTAAATACATACACCATAGAGCTATTCTTATACCATTTCAATTATAAGGTAAAAAAATATATTTCATTTCATTAACACTCCTATGCTATTTTTTTGATATGATATAAGGTTCTTTTAATTTAAGATTCAAATATTGACTGCAAATAATTTCTTATATGTAGCAAAAAATATTTTTGTATGTTGTTAAATCAATTTTAGACACAAAATAATTAAATATCAACACCTATTTTTAGTGAGAAGGGGGCCAAACTCAAAATAATCATGACATTTTTTTTAAATGTAAAAAATAAATTATTGTATTTCTATTGAGTAAAATTACTTATAAGAAGATTTTATAAGGAGAGCTCTTTTACAAAAGTGTACTTAAATTGAATAAAATAACAAGTATCAAAATTATAAATAACACATTGGTTTATTATTTACTGCAGTTATTATTTGGTAGACCACCAACATAATTATGTATTTTCATGTGACTTAACATAGTAGAAACATTAATAATTATTGTTGATAAAAATAAGATAAATTAAAATAATCAATGTGTACGTCGTCTCTTAAATCCTTTACCTTTTTTTGTTTTCATTTTATGCTTTCGTACTATGCTACGACTACCAGTTACTTCATCAGCCAACATACCTACAGTTGTTAATTTTTTCCTCCGATTTTTCTCTGCTTTTGTTACTGGTAGACGAGTCAAATAATTTTCTTCATATTCAGTTTTTTCTTGTTCATATTTTGATATTGAATGCTTAACATGATTCCCTGTGCTCATTTCTAAAGGTGCCTCAGAATATTCTTCACGGAGTTCTCTCATAACACTGGAATTTAGGAATTGTTTTTTCGCTCTCTCCTTGTTTTTCTTTTCACTATCACTTCGAGAAATATTATCATCAAAATGAACAGCTGCCAATTTAGGAGGTACATAGATATTAGACTTTTCCCTTTTTTCCTTTTTATCGCCACTGTCTGATTCATTACTAGACTCCTCCTCACTACCGTCTATCTTACTCACTAGGTTGTCAGGATTAGCATGGTATGATTGTGGATCATCCTCAGAAGTACCAACAACGGCTGTTTTAACTAGCTTATCAATCTGATACTTCAATTTAGAATCTATTGGACGAATTTTTTCAAGAACAGTTCTTATTTCAACAAGTCTGTCAATGGAAGGGTCAGATTCAATTTTTTCTCCTGAACATTTTCTTAGTACAATATATGTTAAATTAATTAAATAACTAAGTAGCATTTGGTATTTCATTTCCAAAAAACTGAGACCCTTGTCTGTGGAAATTTCACCGCTTTTCACACGCAATAACATATTATCAACTAGTTGTGATACCTGATGCACATTCATATTCATTTCTTTGAACAATTTTAAAGCTTGAGGCAGGTCCGGTTGTTCCGTTTCGTCTGTAGCCTGAAATTAAATTTATATTGAATTATAATTATCTTTTCTGTTGTCTAAAATGTTAACGTCCCGCAAATTACTTCTTTTGTAAAATATCCAAACATACAGCGAACAGTAAAAAAATTTAACAATACCATACCTGAACCATGTTGCTTCTATATAATGCAGTTTTTTTTTCTTTTAACCTCTATAAACTTCTTTATGTAATTTAACTATATAAAATTTGCAAAATTATTCTTTAAGTGTGAATATTATTAGCTAAGATAAAATAGTTTGTTACATTATCTTTACAAAAAAAAACAAAACTTAAAAATCGAAGCGTTCTAGGACAATGTATACTTCCATCAAAGAGTATAGATAATATACTGGGACTTCCATGCTAAACCCATAGAGCAGTATATTATCTATACTCTTTGCCATAGAGTATATTGCTACATATATAAAGCTAAACCGTAGTCCATAGAGTATATTGCTAGTCCGTAGGTAAAGTCATAGAGTATATTGCTACCAGAGACATTAAATTTACAACGTAGTAACATGTCTCTGTCAATTTGTAAACTCGTACTAGGGGCTCTGATTGGGGTTTGGTTTAGAATCGTTTGGCAGGAGTTAGTGGTTGAAATTTATATATTTGATAGAGGTATATTCACTGATCACAATAATAATATTCACAACAGAAGGTAATTCATATTTTTAGAGAAAATTAAAAAAAAACTTAACGGCCATTTTAACCTCTTAATCACTGTAAGAGTAGGATAACAAATGTGATTTCGTATATGTTAGACAAGGACGTACGATTATTATGTCAAAAAAAATGTTTTATCTATGTAAATGGCGCCAAATTTAGTTCCGCTTTTCTTTCGATTTGTGTGAATGTGTTTTTATTATAAGATATTAATAGTGTTGTATGATGATTTTCTTCTTTCAATCTGGATAACATAGGTTCAGAAGGTTAATTCTTAGAATTTTTAGTCTTTCTAGGTGGGTTAGGTTAGGTTAGATATATGACCACAACGCACGAGCCGAGCGAAGCGTGCCGCGGCAGCGGCCGGCGAGTGCTATTTTCAAAATCTATTTTCTCAGGAACTATGAATTACCTTGTAATGGGAGTTATAAAGGGATAATAGGGAGCATCCCCTCTTTACCTCCCCCACCTACCACCGCCATCGTCCTGCCAAACGATTCTAAACCGCAACCTCTGATTGCTTTGTATATAAAGTAAAGTAAACCCAATGATATTTTAACTATAGATATGTTATGAGCGCGCAATCGTGAAAACTCAAAAACGTCCTAATTAGGACGTATTGCCTTTAGTCTGTGTCACCGCATGGCGACGAGTGGTACGCTGCTACAAAATTTAAAAAAATGCCATCCTGTGTATTTAGGAAATGCACCAATTATGATACCAAAGTTAATAAAACACAAGGGATCTCATACCACATGTAAGAACGCAGTATACTTCGATTTATTAATATATTTCAATTATTTGCCTAATATTCTGATATGTCATCGGTCGCTAGACTAATTTTATTTTATTTTTATTTTATTTTATTAGGGAAACAAACAGTGCTTACAAATATTTATACAATAGTTTATATAAATGGTACATAGACCAATAAAGTTTCCACTGATACATAAATCATATCGAGCGGTTGCAACAAGAATACAAATTAAACTTAACAAATAGAAAATTACAAGATTTAACCAAAGCTTAAATTACAGAACAAAACATTTTAAATTTAATCTACAAATAATATAAGTTAATCTACACAAAACATAAGTTCTCTGATCATTTTTTTACATTTAAAGATGGAACATGTATCAATATCTATAATATCATTAAAGTGTTTATTATAATTTATGCATGCACGTAATAAAAAAGTATTGTTAATATATTTAGTTTTCTTACATGGTATAAAAAATAAAGATTTATTTCTTGTGTTGATTCTGGGACATCTAAAATTAATGTTACCTAATAAGTAAGGGGAATCGATATTATTTTTCAAAATCTTTAGTAAAAACATATTGTCTCTCTCCATTCGACGATTTTCAAGCGTAGGCATATGTAGTTTACTTGGATCAAGGTGTGAAAATTTATACTTTAAGTGTTTTAAAAATTTAGTCTGTACCCTTTCTAGTTCCATTATATGAGTTACATAGAAAGGATTCCAAATAATTGAACCGTATTCAAGCGTCGATCTTACATAAGAATTATAAAGAAGCATCATAGTCTGAATATTTTTAAAATCTCTCCCAGTCCTCAAAATAAAGCCAAGCATACGTAGCGACTTTGCTGTAATATAAGTTATATGTGATTTGAAGCTTAATTTATTGTCAATCATAATACCAAGGTCTCGCACCTCGTTTACTCGTTTAACAGTGTCTTTATTTATAAGGTAACATGTACGTATAGGGTTTTGCTTTCTAGAAAAAGTAATTACTATACACTTATTAATATTTAAATGAAGTGAGTTAGCGCAGCAGTAATTATATAGCTCATTTAGATCATGGTGTAATAATATACAGTCATAAGGTTGTGTAATAGGTCGAAAGACCTTCAAGTCGTCAGCATATAAGAGAAATTTAGAATATTTGAAAACCTTTGCTACATCATTTAAAAATATATTAAATAAAAGAGGACCGAGATGAGATCCCTGAGGAACACCAGACGTAATTGGTAGAAATGATGAAATGTGGCCTTTAGATAACCAACGGAGAAGGTCACCGTGTATACCGATCATTTTTAATTTATCAATCAGTTTCTGGTGAGATATTTTGTCAAAAGCTTTAGAAAAATCGGTATACACGGCGTCAACCTGATATCCTTTCTCCATGTCGGTAGATATATGATGAATGAATTCACAAAGATTAGTTTCAGCAGATTTCATATTTATAAAACCATGCTGCTGATGAATTATAATTGGTCTGAGAAGGGGAAAAATATAATCATATACAATCTTCTCAAACAACTTAGCAACTGTACACAGTTTAGAGATAGGCCTATAATTTTCTACATTGTGTTTATTACTCGACTTGTGTATAGGTATGACAAAAGAGCGCTTCCAAACCAGTGGCATTATGCCTGAGTTAAGAGACTTAGAGAATAACAAAAATAATGGAAGCGCTAGTGATTTATGACAAGATTGCAAAAATATGAGTGGTAAACTATCTGGACCGGTTCCTTTACTTATATCTAATTTTTTGAGATATTTTTCAACAATTTCAGTAGAAAACTTTACAGAGCCGATGGATATATTGCTTTCAATCATAGAATTTCTAGTTACAGTATTCGAACATTGTGAAAAATTAGTTGATGGGGAGACTTCATAAACAGAGTTAAAATACTTATTAAAAAGATCACATGTTTCCTTAGGTTCACAACACGAGATGTCATTGAGATATACGGTATCAGGTAATCCAACTGATGTTCTTTTGGATTTCATAAACGTCCAGAAAACCTTGCTATTACTGTTAATCTTCATTTCTGATTGCAAAATATATTGATCGTAGCAGGCAGCCTGTGCTTGTTTTTGGCGATCTCTTAGAAGGCTAAAAGAATCATAATCAGAGTGGCGGTTATATATTTTACACTTTTTATGGAAACTTAATTTATTATTGATGATCTTGATTAATGCCTTGGAATACCAAAACGGATATCTTTGATTACTTTTCGTTTTAATTACAGGTATTAATTCATCAATTAATGAATTGAGCGTGTTATAAAATTTATCTACAGCTTGGGAGATATCATAATTGTCAAGTAAACTATACCAGTCATATTCTAATAATACTTTATTTATCTCGTCGTAATTAGCTTTATGAAATAATTTTATTGTACGCGAAGTAGTGACAGCCTTTGGATTATGAATACGGATACTCACGTGTAAGGACGGATGATGAACATCTTCAGCAACCAAGGGTGACACGAAGCGACTCACTGAACATTGATAATTACTGAAAACTAAATTTAAAAATCTCCCATTTGCGTTTGGAATGCAATTGAATTGTTTTAGGTCCGTAAAATTCATAAAACTATACAAGTAGGCGATACCAACATCATTGTCTATGAAATTTTCAATATTCATAGTATTATCACAATTCTTACACCATTTGGCAGCCGAGATATTGAAATCTCCTACAATAACAAAACGATCTAGGGGATTAAGTATCATTTCAGAAGAAATATGCTCAAAGAATTCGCATAATTCATCAAGTTGGAATTTGCTGTGAGGAAAATAGCAACAGTAGACATGCAAGTTCTTATGAGTGGGCCCAGAATTCAGAGCTAAAGATACTTTGATTACTTCAGCTGCACAGTGCTTTAAAGAAATAGTGGTAGAGGAACTAACTAAAAGATTTCTCTTAATGGCGATCAAAACACCACCACCCATTTTGCTTCCTCGTACTCCATAATCACGGTCACATCTATAAGCTACATATCTACAGTCAAAAAGTTCCTCACTAAAAATACCCTCACACAACCAAGTTTCGCTTAAACAAATAATGTCGTGGTCTATTCGAATCAGGTTCCTAAAAAAACTATTCGTTTTAGTACGTAGACCACGTACATTTTGATACAGTAGTGAGATCTGAGTAGCCATATTTATTGCGAAACGATAGTCATATATATATACACAAGCCCACAGTAACTTGAAACATCAGACGAGAGAGACATAAAGGAATAGCCAAAATTAATTGAATTATTTGGAAACTTATCAAAATTAATAAAATATCCCAGTAACAAATATTCATAATCAACAGTATTATATATTATATAAGTGCAATCCAATTTACTACAAAACACAACGTTCCTATAAAAATTGATAAAAAGACGATATAACAAAGGTATTTGTAATATAGGATACAAAAAACAACAGAAATATAAAGTCGCGCTTATACAATTTTTTTTAAGTCATCTGGTTTAGTAATATGTAAAACAGGACCTGTTGAGCTACGGCGAACCATTATTTTGAAATTTTGAAATTGATAGGATTTTTCTTTGGCTAATTTTTTAGCAGATTGTAACAGTACTTTATTGACGCTAGTTAAATGATCATTAAAATAGATGGGGTTACTGTTAGAAGCAAATCCAATATCACAACTCTTTAGCTTCAGTTTTCTGGCTTGAGAAAGAAAATCATCTTTTTTCCACCGATTTAAAAAGCGAACTACAATAGGTTTGATTCTTTTAGTATCATTATCCTTAGAGGCTACACGGGTTATAAAATCGATGTCTGTACTAATGTTTAATTTTAATTCAGTTTTAGCAGAGATATTCTCCAGAATTGAGAACAAATTTTTATTTTTTCTCTCAGGTACTCCGTAAATTTCAATGTTTGACCTTCTAGACCATTGTTCCCTATTATTATTATTGATTTCAATCGAATCGAGAGATTTCTGAATATTAACAAGTTCCAAACATTTCTGCGATAACTGTTTGGCATCCTTCTCACAACATTCTACTCTTTTAGTTAAATCCTCAAATTTATAAAATCAAGACTTTCTTTGATGCTTAAGAAATCATCCTTAAAAGCTCTTAATTCAAGTTGTAATGGTGCTATGGAGTCCCTAAGTTCCACTCTCAAGCCGAGTAACTCCTCCGAAACCACAGTTCTAATTACGCGAAGCGATGCGATATCTACAGTGCCGTGGCAGTCATCATGTACATCAACTGAGGAAGAACCACCCCGTCGTGGGTTGACATTTTCGTCGGTACTAAGACTTATAAACTGACTACGTACAGGCGTGCTGTCATTTCGCGGAACTTTTAGTCCTTTGATGTGAGAAATATATATTATATCTATGGGTGTGTTCCGATATGCACTGCGACCACTGTACAGTGTGACGTCAATTCAGTATACTGTGAAGCCGTTCCTTTATAGCCAGTTATACTGGTTACGATTTAAAACGGAACGCAATCCCGTATACTGTCAGCCGCATTTTTTGACGCAGCATTCAAATGAGTGTATTCAAGTTTTCTAGTACATTATAATGTATACAATGGCAAACTTACCTGTCTTTGCACGATCAAAAATTTCCTGCGTAACTTTCAGCTCGTATTGAACATTTTCAACACAGTCTAATAAGGTTAATTTTTGCAATTCTTCCATTGTTTTATTGTTTTATTTATTAATCCGAACTAATTACAGAACTTTCAAATTTTCTGATTAAACTGTAGCTTTGTTTATAAGACGTTAGGCACTCGAGTGGTTTTGACTGATCAGGTGATCAAGGTACTGCGAGTACCTTACCTCGAAAACGCCAGTGCTCACAGTAGAATATGGCGGCGATTTATGACGTCATATATTTCCCTAGGGTACTGCGGCAGTATACTGGCAGTCCATAACGGAACGAATTTTTCTACAGTGATAGCACTGTGCAGTGCTCGCAGTGCATATCGGAACACACCCTATGTTTTAGTCTAATACAATGATATTTTAACTATAGATATGTTATACGCTCACTAAACAACCGAAAAAAGTGTTCCGCGCAGCACACATACACACTTTTCATTCAAGGTACATGTCAAAATGATAGAAAGGGGATAGTCGATAAAATCAATAAGAAAAAAAGAGACAGCTAATGTTGTCAATTGCGCGTCAATGTAAACAAACATTAGTCTAGCGACCGATGACATATCAGAATATTAGGCAAATAATTGAAATATATTAATAAATCGAAGTATTCTGCGTTCTTACATGTGGTATGAGATCCCTTGTGTTTTATTAACTTTGGTATCATAATTGGTGCATTTCCTAAATACACAGGATGGCATTTTTTTAAATTTTGTAGCAGCGTACCACTCGTCGCCATGCGGTGACACTGACTAAAGGCAATACGTCCTAATTAGGATGTTTTCGAGTTTTCACGATTGCGCGCTCATAACATATCTATAGTTAAAATATCATTGGTCTAATACTAATGTTTGTTTACATTGACGCGCAATTGTCAACACTAGCTGTCTCTTTTTTTCTTATTGATTTTATCGACTATCCCCTTTTTTATCATTTTGACATGTATCTTGAATGAAAAGTGTGTATGTGTGCAGCGCGGAACACTTTTTTCAGTTGTTTAGTGAGCGTATAACATATTTAAAATCTTTATTTTTCATCTATGGTTAAAATATCATTGAGTAAACCATAGAGTATATTGCTACATAAGTAATATGGAGGGTAGAGATAGGAGGACCAACTCGTATACGAACAAGTGGCAGTAAAAACGCGTCCAGTAAGAGTGGCGCTGCAGTAGCAGTCGATAAATTTTAAAGAAAGCGCCAAACGTAATTAGAAAAAAATTACGCTTTCTCTCTGCAGTATTTTGTTTATATTTACTAAAACATTTTTTAGCCTACGTAAATAGTTGAGGTTTTGAATACTAGCATTTTACTAACTACTTGAGTCATTAAAATTTTTAAATATTTGAACTCAGCTAACTTCACTCCATTTATAACAGCTATGTTCATATTGAAACTATTCGCACGCCAGCGCTATTGTGGTAGGTATGGAAACTTTATTTTCAATATACAGCTGGACACGTTTTCAACTTTCCCCCATATGAGTCGGTTCTCCTTATCTCTACCCTCCATAATAAGTAAACGCACGTCGCACAGAAAAAAAATACAGTAAACGAGATATTAAATTAATCCACAGATTAAAGAGAGAATTACAAATCATTCATAGCGAATGTGATTGCATTTACGCACACTTAGGAAATCGTACAGACAATAAACCAATAAATTCTTTATATTATTTATTTGGAAACAGCGTCGTTTTAATTATTTTATACAAAATACATTATACAAGTACGTAGATCTAAATAGTTTTAATCCTCGAAAGCACTGACCTCTACAATACCACTGGACAGGCTGTTCCAAGCGTTTGAACTTTAACAGCAATTTTTTTGTGTCCATTTGAAGCACTACTAGCGAGAGGCCTGAGAACAAATTTTGACGTATATTGCAAATGACAGCGAGAAGTGTTTGCTTCATGGAGATTAGAGACCAGGAGGACCATCGCTTCATACTAAAGCATTACCAGCCTGTCCTTGAAAATTTGTAGAATTTACAACGCGCTGTCGTCGGTAAGTAGTAACAGTTTTATTGATTGTAAAAACTTATTATTAAAAGTTAACGATATTTGCTCACTGATATTGACATCATTAGTTTTAGTACCACCAACTCTCGCTACGTCCGACAGCGCTCAAATGGCGAAAATCAAGCAGCCACAAAAGTACTTTGACAACAGCCAGTCCAGTGGTATTATAGAGGTCAGTGCTCGAAAGGAACTCTGTGTGTCGCGCTTTCACGCCAAGACTACTGAACCGTTTTAAATTTTGAATAAATTTTGGTACACGGGTAATCTAGAGCCTGAGTCCTTTACATATCTCCTCTAGTCTATTTCCTTTATCGGCTATTTTTCAAGGCGAAAAAAGGTCTGTAGGAACTAGGAAGTTTACGTGCACTCGATGAACACAGAACGGCAACACTTAGAGTTAATCACTATTGAGTAATGACTTTAGTCTCCTTAATCTGTGGTTATGACATTGACAAGCTGAAACTGTTATGTAGTATAGGTAGTTCACGTACATTTTCTAATAATTGATCGTATTATTAATTATTTTATACTGCAAAATGATGAATATAGATAAATTATTCTTATTTTGATTTTTGATAAGAAGAAAAATCTGATTAGCCAATATGTTTACAGTAAGTGAATTTATTTAGATATTTTATTGATTATTTATTTGTGTTGTTATAAAGTATACTTATTATTATTGATGCCTTTCACAGTTTCCTTTTCAGGTTTTAACATTATTAGTGAACCTTATTATTTGTAGTTATGGATTTTATGTACCAGGGGTAGCTCCGGTGGAGTTTAAAAAGGGTCAAAGAATCGAAGTAAAAGCTGTTAAAATGACTAGTATACATACGCAACTACCATACGAATATTATTCTTTACCGTTATGTATACCCAAAAATGGAACCGTCTTGGATAAATCTGAAAATTTAGGTGAAGTTTTGCGAGGTAATCGAATTGTCAACACGCCTTATGAGGTACATATGGCTGAAAACATAAAGTGCAAACTATTATGCCATAAACAGAATAATCCTATGAATTGGAGTGTTGAAGAATCTGAAAAGGTTGCTAGTCGCATTGAACATGAATATTTTGTTCATTTGTAAGTTTTTTAATTATTAATGCAATTCTAATTTTTTAATGCATATGTGATATTCAATATGTTATAAAGTAGTATTCAGTCTGTATTCTCAAATTAAGCCTTTGATATTAATAAGTGCAAATTTATTTTTAGGCTCATTGATAATTTACCAGTAGCTACTAGAATTACAAATGCCGATACTTCTGAAAGGACAGTGGAACAAGGATACCGCTTAGGATTCATGTCTAAAGGCAAAGCATTTATTAACAACCATTTGAAGTTACTTCTCAAATATCACAAACATAGCCAGTGAGTTAACACTTGTTTTAGTTTGAGGAATCTTTTTAAACTAAAAAATATCTATATCTTATTTTATTTAGTAGAAATTATTGTTAATAATGTTTTAAACAAAAAAAAAATATTAAACTCAGTTAAATAATTAAATTGTTATGTATTTAATTTCAGAGATTCATATAGAGTAGTGGGTTTTGAGGTAGAAACATACTCAGTAGACAAAGATGAATTGGCATTTATAGATGGATCATGCCATTTTCCCGCAGAAAGTAAACCTCAGCTTGTAAATGAGGACACAGGCACAAAATTATTTTTCACATATTCGGTTGAGTGGGGCGAGTCAGAAATTGAATGGGCATCTAGATGGGACATATATTTAGGCATGAGAGATGTCCAAATACATTGGTTCTCCATTGTGAACTCTATAGTAGTACTATTTTTCTTATCAGGTAAATTGTTTTTGTTGTGTATATAATAATAAAGTTAAATTGTAACTGGACCTAAATTAAACATTAAATATAAGAAAAATGTTTAGGTTGTCATGTAATTACATTTTTTTGCATTGTAGAAGTTCAACACTTTTAATAAAATTAATAACAAGTACAATGAAATGATTTGAAGTTTGAACTAAATCTTATTACTTTATTTGAAATCAGGAGTACATTGTAATGTAATATATTGGCTTTTATTTTTTAGGTATTCTAACAATGATTATGGTTCGTACACTCAGAAGAGACATTGCTAGGTATAATTCAGATGAAAGCATTGAAGATATGATAGAAGAAACAGGTTGGAAATTGGTGCATGGTGATGTTTTTAGACCACCACCTAAAAGAATGCTCTTTGCTGCAGTGATTGGAAATGGAATTCAAGTGTTCTTAATGGCACTTATTACTATCTGTAAGTTTTATTAGATACATGTAATATTAAAACATATATTGTATATTAATATAATCAAGTTCCTAATAAATCCTTATATCCACTATCCATTACATTATATTTAGTTAAATTAGTAGAAAAAGATTAAAGAATACTCCCAAGGGGATTCCCGTGGAGCATTAAATATCTGGTATATAGATCAATATTATCTTCACAGTGTGGCAGGGTATTGGTTAAAAAATCTGAACTATAAAATGTATTGTTTATTTATATTTTTTTTTCAGTTATAGCTATGTTGGGAATGCTATCCCCGGCCAGCCGTGGTGCTCTAATGACAGCTGCTATATTCCTATATGTGTTTATGGGTCTGATTGCTGGATATTACTCAGCGCGTTTATATAATACTATGAAAGGAAAGCAATGGAAGCAAGCTGCATTTTTAACAGCTACTCTTTACCCAGCTATAGTCTTTGGAACTTGTTTCTTTCTAAACTTTTTCATCATGGGCAAACATTCCAGTGGGGCTGTCCCATTTTCAACAATGATGTCCCTTCTATGTCTTTGGTTTTGCATATCATTACCATTAGTTTATTTGGGCTACTATTTCGGATGCCGTAAACAACCATTCCAACATCCAGTCCGAACAAATTTTATTCCAAGGAAAGTACCGGAACAAGTTTGGTATATGAATACATATGTATGGTATGTTATAACAAATTTACTTGCTGAGTAATCTTATTTACATTTAGTTTTTAAACAATTAATACATGAATTGTTTTCCTTTTCAGCATTTTAATGGCTGGAATATTACCATTCGGAGCTGTTTTTATTGAGTTATTTTTTATTTTTAATGCTCTATGGGAAAATCAGTTTTATTATCTTTTTGGATTTTTATTTTTAGTATTTTGCATTTTAGTCATCTCAGTGTCACAGATATCGATTGTAATGGTCTATTTCCAACTGTGTGGAGAGGTAAGTGCTTTAACTACTGAAGGAGAGATATGAAATGCCTAGCCTTAGGGCTCATTTTCATTAGTCGTTAACTCAGTCGTTACACCGCAAGCGGGGAGTCCCCGAATTCGGGCTGTCGACTAATGAAAATAGGCTATCTATATCTCGGTCGTTATACGGCATGCGGGTATTCCCTGTGCGTGGCCTAACAACCAATGAAATTCGTCGGTTGGTTTAAAGCATGCGTGGTGCGCCGTGCGGGGACTCAGTTTACGAATGCAATTGTCTAACTTCAGTGAAGTTAATAATTTCTTCTTCAGTAAATCACAAACAGATGATCCATAGCAGGTACCTAAGTCTACTCAGTCCCACTCTTTCAAAATAAATGTGCAATGAAGAATATCAAACAATCCGCAAGCGGGCCCTATCGACTAATGAAAACGGTTAACGCATGCTGGCCCTATCGCATGCTTAACTAGAAATCTCCCGTACCTCGTATGCGAGCCCTATCGACTAATGAAAACGATTACAGCATGCGGTCCCTATGGCATGCGTGAACAGTAATCTCTCGCACCCCGAATGCGTGCTCTAACGACTAATGAAAATGAGCCCTTACCCGCGGCTACGCCCGCGTTCTAAAGGCTGGAAACCAAATTCCTTCGTCCCGCCCGTCCGCCCGTTGTGCACGCGGTGATTTTGTTGCGAAGTTATGTTAAAACTGTGATATCTCGTAAGATATTTATTGAAATTAATAAATGAAGGAAAATGAAGCCAAGATCAATTTTGTTTAAAATTAAATACTTGTGATGGATAACTTATTTATTTTGAGGATGAGAATTCATATAAAGGTTATAGCGAGTCAACCTTAAAACTTAAAAGATAGATATATGTCATCACGGACTTTTTTTAGAAATTTTAAAGGAAAACCATTCCGTCATACATGATTTTTGTATAACTTTAATGGTTGACGCAGCGCACGCAACGAAGCTCTCAAAAGAAATATTTTTCTCCCGTTTTTGCAACATTTTTCATTGATGCTCCGCTCCTAATGGTCGTAGCGGGATGTAACATAGCCTATATAGCCTTCCTCGATAAACGGACTATCCAATACAAAAAGAATTTTTCAAATAGAACCAGTAGTTCCTGAGATTAGCGCGTTCAAACAAACAAACAAACTCTTCAGCTTTATAAATAGTATAGATTATCATCAATTTTAATTATGTGAACATTTCTAGGACTATCACTGGTGGTGGAAGAGCTTTATTATATCTGGTGGATCAGCTGTCTATATTTTGATCTATTCCATATTCTATTTCTTTACAAAATTGGAAATAACAGAATTTATACCAACATTGTTATATATTGGATACACAGGTAAAAGTTTAAATTACAGTTTAAAACTTTCTTTATTTTTTTCTTAATATTTGCAGTACACATATTTTTATATATTGTTTATTTCCTATAATTTGGTTACAGGTCTTATGGTCTTAACATTTTGGATTTTGACTGGAACTATAGGATTCTTTGCAGCATACACATTCATAAGAAAAATTTATTCAGCAGTAAAAATTGACTAGAGATATATGAACAATACAACAGTAGAATTAAATTTTAGTGTTAAGTGCGTGGATATAAGAGTCAGATGACAAGATTTTGTGAATAGGATATTATTAAGTATTGTAATCTTAACACTCAAAATCTTAACATCAGTTATTGCATGTATGTAAGTTTTGTTTGCTAAGTGTGAAAATGCGAAATTTGAATGAACTTATTAAAATTTTATTTTGTAGGCCTACTTACTGAAGATATTTTATGCACCCTACCTTCATGTAACTAAACACAAGTAGTAAAATTTTGTATCGTAAAATAATATTATTGTAAGTGATTATATTAGTGAATATAACTTAGTACATCAGGCCCATTCCAATTTCAAAAACAATGTTCTTGCTGTGTATATTAAAATTTGTTTTATTACTGTAGATTTATTATTTAATTTCATTATATGTATCTATTGTCTATTATGAATAGAGCTGGACAAGAATAAAAGTACGCAAAACAATAAAAGAACTGCGTTATATCTTGCCATTTACTTAGTTACAAAAGTAGTATTATAAATAAAGTCTGGAAATAATATTAAATATCAATTGATTTGTTTTAAGATATTATTCTGATGTGATTTTTGTACATCATATTTTTTAACCATAATAGAAAAGGCAACACTAAAATTTGTGTATATGTAATATGTATTCTGTGAAGAAGAGGATGTCAATTGTCAAATTGATACTGTCAAGTGTCATTTGTCGCGATGACAACTTGACAAGAAGAATGTCATTAAGCTCTGATAAATAAAATATATTTATACCTTATTTTTATTGCAAGTTCTAAATTATTTATAAGTATTTTTTGTACAAAATGGAAACCAAAGTAGCAGTTGTTACAGGTAGTAATAAAGGAATAGGATTTGAAATCGTAAAAGGATTATGTAAAAAGTTAATTGGTACGGTATATCTCACTGCTAGGAATGAAGAAAGAGGGCGGCAGGCTGTTGAAAAACTGGAAAAGTTAGGCCTAAAACCTTTATTTCATATATTAGATGTAACAAGCGAGTCGAGCATACAAGAGTTCGCAAATTTTATAGCATCACGACATTCTGGTATTGATATTCTCGTAAACAATGCCGGTGTTTTAGATTTTGATAAATGTGTCACGTCCTATGAAGATGCTAAGAAGCTCATGGATACAAATTTCTACAGTCTTCTTACAATTTCTAAAATACTTTACCCCCTTTTATCAAATAATGCACGAATTATAAATATAACCAGTGACTGGGGTTTGCTATCAAATATTAGAAAACAGAATTGGCTGGATATTCTTGTAAAGGACGACCTAACAACTGATGAGATATTACAGTTTGTAGATGACTTCTTGCAGGCTGCTAAGAATGGTAAACAATCATATGTGTCATTTGCAGGCCATTATGGCGATTATAAAGTGTCAAAGGTAGCTATGTCAGCTCTTACATTTGTTCAGCAGAGACAGTTTATTGAACAAGGTAAAGACATATCTATAAATTGTGTTCATCCAGGTTTTGTTAAATCAGATATGTCCAAAGGAATGGGTGATTTTACTCCAGAACGGGGAGCCAAGGCTCCTCTTTATTTAGCTTTGGAAGCACCTCAATCTCTTAAAGGCACATTTTTATGGCATGACTGCCACAAAGTGAACTGGGACGATTAGAAGTTATGTAATTTGATAATATTGTTTTAATTCTGTGATAATAGTGTCACATACACTTAAACTATAATATATGTTTTTTTAGTATCTTTTTGTTTTTATGACTTCAAAAACCTTTATAATTTAATATGGCATGTTAACCATAAATTTTAATCCCTATTTCTCTAAATGCTAAAGAAATGTAGAAGATGGTAAAAATTAGTTATTTTTAAATAACTTACTGGTAAATTTAGTTTGTATTCTTGGATAAACATAGTAGCTTTATTTTTTGACAATTTTTGGGTAAAATATATGAAATTAAAATTCCATAAACTTTAACAAAAAATATGTACTGAGATGTCTATATCAGATTGAATTTATAATAATTTATAATATTAATATAAAGTTTTTAACTATAACTTTGAAGTCATAATACCAAATGGTATTTTGCATATATTTCTCATTTTTTTTTATTTCTTATTCTGCTAGTGTATAAAATTTTAAGATTTACTAGGGATCACAATTTCCTTATGAAATAGAAAAAAGATGTATACAGTGTATCTGTTACTATTTTGGCTGATCATTTACCGTAATTTACAATACATAAATATTAAACACAATAGTATATACAGTTATATGATCACTTTTATAATAAGAAAACACAAATCTTAAATTTTCGTAGTATTCTAAATTCTAAATAAATAATAATTATTATATTACAAATGACATTAAATTTAATTTATTAATTACTTACTAAGCTTCTTTGTATAATTTTTATAGATTTTCATTTTAACTCATGTACCAAACATTGTGTATATAAAAACAAACAAACAAACACTAAAAAAAATAAAACAGCATAAAGTGGCATGAACTTCGTTTCAAGGTCACACGCATCGACACGGATTGAGTAAGAAGGCTAAGATCCGTAGATCTGTGAATCTTCACACCAAATATCCGTATATGTAGCAATATACTCTATGATTCGTATCCACCAATAAACATTTCGAACGTTCCGGCACATCACTAATTCAAATACCTACCTACATTTTATTTTAAAAAAATGTAGTGTAATAATATCATCAGTCAAAAAATCTGTTTCATGATCATGTGTTCTTTCTAGGTTTTAAGGTTTAGTTAGTCCTTAAGCTTAGGTACATATTAACTTTTAAACTCCGTACCTCTTTATTATATTTAGACTATGCGTTGGCTCAGTTTGTAGTGACCCTTCTTACTGTTCCATCGGCCGCGGGTTTTGTCCCGCGGGCATCCGGCATGCAATTGTTCAGCACGAATGTGGAGTACATTCGTGCTGAACAATTGCATGCAGTCGTGGGTGTTTATATTTATTACTAGCAGCGCGGCTCGGCCTGCGTTCTACATACCGGACACCAAATTCATAGATTTCACATACCGTGTACTATTGTATAGCAGGTTTGTAACGGTTAGTTGAGATTTCTTAGAAATAAGTTGTTTTCCAGCAGTAAAAAGTATGCCATATCCTGACCCGGGTAACCAGCTAACTCATCATTCCAAATTTCATCAAAATCTGTGCAGTGGTTTTCTCGTTATGCGGTGACAGACAGACAGACGGACAAAAATTCTTAGACTTGTTTGAATAAGATTCTCGAAAAAATGTTCAATGTATGGATTTTAAGTTTGAATTTTATTACATGTGTATGTTTTTAAGTTATATATGTCGTACATGTAGTGTATCTGGTATCCATAACACAAGCTTCGCATAAGATTTCAACAGATTATTATGAATATAACACTCCCATTTTGAGAAAGTTGTAGGAATCTTCTTTAAATTATATGCGTAGATGCCTATTTATTGCTTTATTAAGATAACTTATATACCTGAGTGAACTACGGAAAATTTTAGCCCATCTAAAATTATTTTATAGAGAAGTGGGAAGATGCCTACAATATAGGAGGGTCTGGACCTTGCTGCCTGTTATTTCGTAGCAGGTTTTTTGAGAAAATTTACCATAGTAACGTGGAATTTTTTTCACAATCAGAAAGTAGAGATTTCAAGAAACAAAAAACCCACCGACTATTTGCAACTTTTGATACGAGAATTTTCGATTTAAAATAAGGTGAAAAAAATATTCATTAAAAAAAGTTGTTGATCTTTTTAGTAACTACAACTTTGCCATTTAACTTTTTCCCATAGGACTTGTAGTTTTGCCGGAAATCGAGATAAACCGATTTTAACCAAAAATTCACCCCCTTCCACTTCCCGACCTAAGATCGCCCGTAAATTTTTTTTTTACTTTCATTTTTGTTTTATTCTCTTTTCCAGTGGCTTTCATAATTCATCCTACTATTATTTTTTTGGTTTCAAAAATTATCGACACAATCTATACTTAATATTATAAAGAGGAAAGATTTGTATTTTTGTATGTAACGAATAAACTCAAAAACTATTGGACCGATTTTAAGAATTCTTTCACCATTACAAAGCTACATCTTTCCTGAGTAACATAGGCTATATTGTATTTTCAAAAAAATTAGAGATCCGTACTTAAAATTAAACAATGTAACCCAAGGTATTAAAATGTTGCCTATAAAAGTCATTATTCTGCGTGCGCTGCGAAAGCTATTGAAAATATATGAAATAATGTTCTTCTCACAAAAAAGTCCGCGGTGGCATATGCCTAACTATTACAGTTAAGCCACAATGACAGTTTAAATACGTGTGAAATTGAATAGTGGTGATATTGGTATCATAATAGTAATCCTTGTACATTTAAATGGTTTGATAATTAAGGTTGATTATGTACGTGTAAACTCCACTTTAAATTTGGCGGATCGAACTTTTCGTTTAGAAGTTATGACGGTTATAAAGATTCTAAAAGTAAAAAAAATGTAGCAGTTTGAGCATACTGTACTATGTTTAGAATAAACTCAAAAACTACTGGACCGATTTCAAAAATTCTTTTACTAATTCACAATTACTTACATTGTTAACGAATAACGTTACCTATTTCATATCCTCGTATTCTCCCGGGAATTTGAACTACGCGGGTGAAACCGCGGTAAGTTACTATGTAACTTAGCCAAATTACATTTACATGATATGTACGAGATTATAGAACATATCAATATCTGAATACAACTTTGCGAGACCATATGCTCAACTATATCTATAACTACTTTTCAACCGACTTCCAAAAAGGAGGAGGTTCTCAATTCGTCTGTATTTTATTTTTTTATTTATTTTTTTATGTTTGTTAGGTCAGAACTTTCAACTGGATGAACGGATTTTGATGTTTTTTTAATATCTGAAATGTGTGAAATCTGAAAAAAAAATTTTATGTCCCATTTTAATATTTTCCAGTTCTGACAATGGCTTCCATGAGAAAACCATATACTCGTAGGTCTTTAATTTGCAAATTTAAAGTTATTTTGCTTTGGCTGGCACCGACTTCAAAATTAACTAAGTTCTTAAAAGTATTGTTTTCTACTTTTTTTAGTTTAGATTTGTTTAGTGTGGAAGTCGGTTTTTGTTTTTATGTTAAAAATAATTTACATTTTAAAAGTTGATAAAAATGCCAAACAAAATCAGACCATAAAGTACAGATTCAACTAAGTTAGAACATTTTATTATCTCCAATCCTTAATATATAAAAATCACAGTTTTTGTTATCGAGTTTGTCCAAAACGGCTTGACCGATTTTTATGAAATTTTTGTGCAAGTTTGGTACGTCTAAGAATAGCTATTTTTTATTCTTCTGAGTGATAAGGGTGGCCCTCTCCAGATATTTTTATATTTAGACCAAATTTTTATTTATTACTTTTTATGATTTGGCATCATGGCATACTTATATAACCCAAAATTTTCATCCTTCTACCACAAATCCATGTTTTAATAGTGATAAGAAAACGGGGGAAGCCGCGGGAACTGCTAGTGTCTATATAAGGTTGATTGTACATTATTTACTGCCAGTTGTTTTCTCGAAACCTTTGGGTTCGATTTTATAGAAATTTTCACAGAAATTATCGAAATTGTTCTACGGACCTTCTGTAAAAGTGTCTTTATTCTACACTGAAAAATATGATTTCAGGCAACGTGGATTAATAGTTTTGGGGTCAAAAATGGTTTAAATCTAAATATTTCGTCGCTTCCCGCTGTCTGTCTGTCCCTATGTATGCTTAGATCTTTATAACTACGCAACGGATTTTGATGCGGTTTTTTAAATAGATAAGGTGATTCAAGAGACAGTTAAATGTATAACTAGCGGAACCCGTGGCTTCGCTCGCGCTAAATCTATAGGACGAACACGAGCGAAGCAAGGGTGAGTCGCTAGTATTTAATAAATTAAACAAACGCTTTATTCTTGGGATTGCTCTTGCTGTCTCAAATATGCTAAGACCAAAAGATAAAATTAAATATTTAAGTACTTGATGAAATACTTATTTAGATAGTCTTCTTTCGAAATGTTGGTAACTCTGGCTGAGAGAGAGATCTCTGTACTCTGTCATCTTCATCCATAAGTATATATATAAAATTTAAATTACGTTTGTTCCTTGTTAGTCTCATATAAACTCGAGAACGGCTGAACCAATTTACTTAATTTTGTTTTTGAATCGACTTCAAGGAAGGAAGGTTTAAAAAGTTGAGAAAATATAACGTAAAGTTACTCGTAACACATTCCCAGGGAAGAGCCAGAGCGAAACGTCATAGTTCAATTTAGAGTCAATAGTTAGAAAAATAAAATTAGGTAAGATATAATATCCTGCAGTGTGTAAGTGTATATATATAATATAAGTATAATAGATAAACTTAAGTTACAGCGATCAATCTCATTAGCGATTTCCTACTGCATTTGCAGGCTTTTGTAAGGATTCACGTGCTCTAACCCACTTATTGTATTACAAAATTGTGTGCAAAGGGGTGGAGCTAGATTTTATACATAGTGGTTTAGGTATCTACAAGCTAAAATACATCAATTTACCCGTGGTTTTTGTAACAATTATTATTTTTTAATAGAACATTTGTTTTTATCTTTTAGTACAAATTTGTATTAAAAGAGAAAAACATTACTTTCAAAAATAGAATTCATTAATCTACTTAAATCAAATTTTTAAAACGCTTTGTTTTGAAATGTTTTTTAAAAAGGTTTATTAAATGTTAATATAGGTACCTACATTAGAAGTGATATTAGCAATTATTGAAGCCTCTATATGGCTGTCACTGCAGTATTAGAGACTTCCTTATAAACCTTTTACTCAAGGGTTATGGGGTTAATAAGGAATTATCGTATATAAGCACTCTGCACTTTATAGGTAGTTATATACCTCAGCATTTACACTCGTATATGGCTTCATTTTGGATTTGAAAACAAACATTAAAACTATCTTACATTCGTTTATTGTTGAAATAGTATTTACTTATTAAAATAAATGATCGACTATCACGCAAACTTAGCAATTTGATTTAATCAGTAGATTAACACATGAAATGAAATGAAACACACTGCTGAAAGGTATTACTAATAAACAATTACGTAAAAATGTCGCGCCGTGTGAAAAAGTTACTCTATAATATAGGACACATTAGATCCTCGGAAAGGTTAAAAAATATTTATCAACTATTAAATAATTATTTAAATTAAGAAATAAACATATTATACCTATATGAGAAAGCTAAGCGTCAATTCTGAAAGTCCTTTTAATATTGCTCATATTATAGATTTTAATTATTAGAGTTATCAATAAAGGTCGAAGGTACATTTATTGACAACTTTTACTTAATTTGATTTAAAATTGAGCTAAATTATTTTAATTCAATGAAAATCGACCCACGAATCAACCCACGCTGACAATATGGTAATATGGAGGGGACGAAAACAAGGTTTTCATAATTAATTTCTTTCATAGAATAACTCATAGTATGGTAGAAACCACACGAGTCCCAAACACAACCATTTTTTTTCGTTTAGCTGTACAAAATCAATTGATAACAGCAATTTCTATGATAAAGGAATCCATTGGACAATAATCGTTATAAGAAAATTCTTTTGATTGCAGAAGAAAAGCATGTACTTTCACCTTTGTAAATACAAGGGAAGCCTCATACAATAGTTAGTTGTAATTATTGTATGAACCTACTAATATCGCAAGGTTTCTAATAACAAGGCACTATTACTTGCCGTATCTGTACCTACTCATTTAATTATTGAACGCTTTTTATAAGATTCCGGATAAGATTGTCATCGTTTATAAAGGCAATTGTTAGGTCATTTCTGCTATCTCTTTGAATAGTATAGCTGTAGATATTATGCACCTATTCGAGGATTACTAATTACTATGTGTCAAAGGCCCTTTTTTTAATGTGAAAAGTGCATTTTAAGGTACTATTACAGTAAAAATAGAATTTAACATTGCACTAAATTTCCGATCCAATTTCTCTTCTTTACAAGGTTTAGGTTTAGGTTTAGGTTTTTATACTGAGCATAAAAATACAAAATGCTGACAGATCCAGGTGGAGCTATAAGCGCCATCTTGAAACAAAGTTTTTGGCCGATATCTCGGAAACTATGCTCTATAGAGCAAAAGTTATTGAAACTATTATTGTAGAGAATAAAAATGCGTATCTCTTACAGCGAGGTTGAGCTAAAAAAACGTCTATTTTTACTGTAGTATACCTACAAATGTAGAGTTAGGTAACGGTAGAGGTAAGTGTTTGAACTTTATAATAAAACGTTATTTTTTACTATTTAAGTTTTTTCTTGTTTTCGTTGGCGCTTAGTGTTTGTTGCCCGTAGGCAACATAAGGCTAAAAGTGTATTTTTTTTGTTTATTACCTATACTGATTACCAAAGTTTTTATCACGTTTTAGCATGCCTCATAAGAGCACCCTTAGTGATGATGATATTGCTTTGGTACTGCTTGTTAGTGCATGAGAATGGCTAAGATAACCATTACGACCGCCTACGACGCCTATATATAGCCTACGAGGCGAAGATTTTGAACTAGATTTGGAAAATTTTGAAGAACAGATTTCCGGGTTAGATGTTGATGTGGACTCCATATTAGAACCACTAGAAACTGATGATGAGTACATTTTAGAATCAGATCCGTTATGGGAGATTTCCGAACAAGCTCCCCAAGCTAAGTAACAAAAAAAACAAGCTAAAAGTAAGCCAGCTAAACTGAGCTTACGATGGAAAAAATCTTGTAATTGACTGAAGAGCAGTTCATGTTTACAGGAAACAAGACCCTATCTTGTCAACCTATCAACGCTCTGATCTTCTAGAGCTTGAGAAAGGAAAGAGGTTAATAAGAAGAATACCTAGCCCATGTCAATGGGATCGATATCTCTACTGTGGCATGGAAGGACAATAAAAGGGTGACTAAAACCTGCAAAAACCTGCCATCACCCCATTTACCATGTGCAGATTTTCACTTGAAAGTTGCTGCGAAAATCTTTCGCGGATGTGCGGCAAGGCAGTCCGGCAAGACCAGATTGGACTATATATATATATGGATATTTCTTTTATAAATGGTTATGTGATTATATTATCTTTTGCCTTATCTCTAATAGGTTTGGGTCGCATTTAGGGGGCGTCGTAGAAATCTCGCCTAGGGTGATGGTAGAGCTAAAACTGGCACTGATGCCACAATGTTCTAATAAAAAAATCTGATGCAAATTTCCGAAGTGAGCGGGATTTACTTACAAAATTTGTGAAAAGTGTGGGGTAGCCAAATGCTACACGAAAACCACGAATGGTTTCAGAAATTTTCATCGTTCGTATCAGTGGCAATAGGTACTGTAATTTTGACTTTTTACTGCAGTGTTGCTTCTAGGCAACACTCCCTATTTTTATGATTTGTCTTGAAAAATAATTAAAATATATAAAAATCCAAAAATACGTGTATTTTATTTTTATGTTGTTATGTCGATTCCAAAAAATAAACAATATCCGAGTTTATGAGTGATAGAGGGTTAATAAATTCTGATTTTGGGATCAAATTAGTAAGCTCTGGAGTCTAAAATATGAACAAACAATATACGGCACGTTAAATATTCCTGTTATAGGTATTAGGTACATCGCCCGTTTTCAGGTAGATTACATTTTATGGAACCAGCAAAAGTCTACGTTAAAATAGGTACATTAAAATTAAAGATACATTGAACTTAACACAAAATATATTAATTACTACCTTTTCTTGCAGCTCGGTTACGGTATATTTCTTTTGTGTTTAAGTATATTTTATTTTACATATACTATACTCTCATATATACCTAAGCTATACCAACTGTAGAGTTACATCAAAATCCGTTCAATAATTTTTATATGAAAGAGTAAGAAAGAAAAAAGAGAGAAAAGAAATCATCAAACGCGTTTATAAAATTAGTAGGGTAATTAATAACATAGTTAAAGAAGTTTCACATGAAGCAGTTGAAGGATATTTAAGAAGAATAGAATATTTAAGAAAAGTAAAAAATCTTTGTTAAAGTGAGTGTTCTTCAAACTAAAATTCTGTGGAGGCTGAAGGAAATTTTATTTTATAGAATTTTAACATTAAGGTAATAAATAAAACGATTTTTTTCAATAAAATATTTATTTTGAACTGGCCTTAATAAATTACGTCTTAGTTGATACAAAAAATGACTTGACGAAACTTTGTACCGTCAAACTAGATACAGACTATGCGTAGGTATTCACTATAAGTTTATTCTTAAACAAAAAGAAACATAAGACATGTTTAACGGTTTAACCGTCGGTAAGTGCGATGTGAATTAAGCCTATCTACATTGCATGTACTTATAGCTAATATATCTTTAAAAATGGTCCACAAATGTTCAGTCATACTAATGTTACGGTGTAGGTTAACAATCATAGCAGTACTCTTTGGTGTTCTAGCCGTGGTTCATTGCACGTGTGGTTCCAACGTCGTCCCTCTACATTTGAACACGTGATTGTACTATACCTACTTATATATGTTTGGGATCGGATGTTACTAGGAAATTGCCAAAACACTGAAATCTTATGATAAAAGTAAATCACACGACTATTCTTTTCATGTAACACTAGTCGTTATATCCGTATCCGCATATATACACGATAATTTCATATTTAAGTCTCACTCAAGTTATTAAAAAAAGCATAATATGACCTATAAGATTGCGGACAGTCTTTGAAAAAATAGGGTTTACTTATAAAGAAAAAAACTTAAATCTAAAAATGCACATGAACACTTACTTAAAAGAACTAAAATAAAAACTTTACGGTTAAGGATTACGTCAAATTATTTTGAAATTTACATAGATAAATGGTAACGAATCGACGAAATGGTAACAATTGGTAGCTTTCAAGATGGTTGATTGGTAAAATCACTTTTAATTCTGATTTCGAATATGGAAAGTATCTTGTCACAATTTAGATTTAGTCAAAAGATAAACTAAAATAAATAAATAAAATCATTACAATACTTACATTACATTGCCTTATGTATATAAATATAGCGTTTTACGACTAAAGGACATTTTACTTTGGTTTGTATTAGACTCACTTTATACATTATATATGCTTAATTTTAAAATTACTTAACTATTGTAAGGTAAAGTAAACATTTCTTAACACACCTTATTTTATATAGTAATAAACGCCTTGCTGCCATAGGAGTGCTACTCGTACGTCATCATCAATAATATTTTAAATTTAGTCAAACAAATTTCGTACCTACCTACTGTATAATATGAGAACTACGAAAAAAATATTATTTTATACCAAAAAATTCAATTAAAAATTGTCGTTTTTCAGTGACCTGCTTGTTTTTATCCAAGTTATTTAGGAACATAGTAATTATACATGAATAATAGGAATAAAGTTTACATTTAAAATGATCATTTAATTTAGAAAAAATATCGTTAAGTGTTCCGATTGAATTTATATACTGTGTCTTGTCGTATATATAAACATTATATACCTACAGATATAAGAATTTCACTTGTATAAATACTATTATAATGTAGACGAGTGCAAGTATAAGATTTTATCACAAAAGGACGGATCTTCAATTACTCTATCTATTATTTATCTACTTTACTCTAATTTACTCGATGACAACTGCGATGCTTTAACTTTTAAGGCACTATAGGTAACAATGCTTAACTTATAGTGATGATTAAAAAATACATTAAATCTATATGGTGTTCACATTTTTCCATGCGTTTAGTAAAAATACATAGATCGGGAATATAGTTCATTGAAATCTTTGGCTATAATTATAAAATAGTTTTCTTGAGAACTTACTTTCCACAATTCGATGTATCATGTAGGTAATCTATTAAACTACAAATTGACAAGACTTTGGTGATGTTAAGATACCAAGGCAGCTTTTACTTATTGTTCTTGCCTTCTAATCCTGTTAATTCAATTACATGTATTATTCAATTTAAAGAGAATTAAATATATTTTTTTAGAATCCTTATATTACATTAACTTTCTTACGAAGAAAGTACATAGGACATATTATATAGTATTTTTGTACGATCTAACGAAATTTTCGACTAATTTAGATTTTTATTTCAATTAGAAATAAGAGGTGCGAGTGGCGTTTGTTCATCACCATAGTATCTGTATCGTTGAGGATTAATACTGGACGGCTCTACCTCGGCGTGCTGGGACTCTCTGTGGCGACGAAGGTCGACTTTACGCTGGAAAGCCTTGTCGCACAGCCCACAAGAGAAGGGCTTGTAGCCGGTATGCTTGCGCATGTGCGTGATGAGATTGGAGCTCTGGCTGAACGCTTTTGAGCACACCACGCACTTGTGAGGCTTCTCCCCTGCAACAAGCAAATAGTAATACATTGCTTATGTATTTAAAATACCTACTATACATTTCACCTGTAATTTGTTTCGATTGTTTCTGTATTTCCCTAGTTTATAACTTTCTATAAAAATTTGGAAATTAAACGCTGTGGTCTTCTATAAACTTTCTTTTATAAATTTATTTAATTTAATATAAAAATATAAAATAAAAGAATTAAAATTAACATAATATGTCTGTCTATTTCTGCAAATAAAATATCAATAAATATTATGGAATACAAAATAATTCCCCACACCTCAATTCTCATTATTATGTTATGTTCGTGTCTCGCATAGGGTGCTGTTATAGTATGGAAGGTTGTAATTAAAGGTTGTGTAAGCGACTAACCACTTGTCACATCACATAACATCACTAGTATTATAAAATGTATCACAAGAAATGCTGTTTAATGTTAAATTAGCATACCTACTAACTTTGAAAACGTTTAATTTAGGTATACCTACTAAGGAAAAATATTCTACAGAAATTGGTACTCTATTTCAGGCATAAGCCTAATTAATTAACTGTATAAAAACTAAAACTATAATAAGTTGCTAATTATTTTAAAACAATATCATGTTAATTATGAATATTAAATTCACAGCTACTGGTAAAGATATAAGCGTCAACAAGACAGGCTTGTTTGTCCCAGCAACCTACATAGCCAGAAAAGTGAGAGAAAAAACTGGAAAATAATATATAAATGGAACAGGATATACGACGACTTTTTGTTCGCCGTGACGTGAAGGTCTCCGAAGGCTGCGCTGCTAATTACAGGGCGAACTGCATTTTGGAATATTGATGATGAGGCATTTATCGGGAGGACGGACGCCATTTACGGCTACTGTAAATCATTCAGAGCCGCGCGCATACGTGACGAGTTGTCTCACTTGGGACAAATAAGCCCATCGCAGTTTTTAGACGACCAATTCTTTCGAAGTTTCTTGGAGTATGCAACAAAAACAGGTCCCATTTTATACGAGACGTGTTCGTGTGATATTTTGTCTTTATATTTTATAATATATTTTGAATTATTGTATTTCATTAATTATAAGTTTTAATTCAATTATGTTAAGCTTAATAATTGGATTTTATATAGATATCTCTATAATTTTTTTACAAGTATTTTGGAAATAATTTATTTTGACCGGTAAATTCTCACTTTTTCGATTGTTAGGATTTCTCCAATGAAAAAGGCTCCTTCTATTCAAATATGTACCTACTATCGATGAAGACGTCTCTACGGATTTTAAAAATAAAATGAAGTCATTGAATTGTTTACAGATGTAAATTGTATCTAATGCTTCACAAGAGGTCTTTACTTATTACAGCTTATTACAGCTCTTTGATGCCTAAGAAATGATAATGATATAGAAATTATGCGGTAGCCTGAGCTTAAATGGCAGCGACGGATGCCTTGTATTTTTGCTCATGGGAAATTTATTGGCTGCTGGGAACTGGGCTTTTGTAATTAAGAAATGAAATAAACTAGTAGATATACCAACCTATAGTACTGAGAAATTATTAATATTTCAATTTTTAATATATATATTATTTAAAAGAAAAATAAACCATATCGATTACTGTTTAGGACGCTGAAGATCTATTTAGCATTGTACTATAATATTAGGTAAGTAATCATGAATAAAAGCCGTTAAATATGACGGGACATGTAATCTATTCTAAATACCTCAGTAAAGTTTTGCTACTGACCTAAATGAATCTTTAGTTAGATAATAGCGTTTCAATAGTGTGAAACTTGAATAACAAAGTTAAACAAGTACAACTGTATATTATTATTTCCAATGAAAACTTTCAAAATAGTTAATGTAATAGCAGGGACGATTCACTTTTAAATGTGATTACTGACAAAGTTGTTTATAAGTATTTCGTTTTCATTATATAGGTACTTTTAAATTATAATCGTTGGTAATTCGTTTTCTACACAAAAAAAAAATTGTAAATCGATACCTATTGAATAATTTTAGAAAATTTTCATGATTTTGTACAAAGTATCTATAAAATCTAATTAAAAATAAAAAAAATGATTTTATGATTTTTATTAGTGTTCGACTTACCAGTATGGATATAGGTATGTTTCTTCATATCAGATTTCTGGTGAAAACGTTTTCCGCAGTACTGGCAGGGGTAGGGCCTAGTGTCAGAGTGGATGAGCAGGTGCGTGGACAGCGTGCTGGACCGTTTGAAGCACTTTCCACACTGCTTACACTGCACAATGTTATAAAACCGTTAAAAATACTACTTCATACTTCTTCATTTTTTTGCCTTTGCACCTTAACCGGAAGAATTATTCGTTGAATATGTGTCTTTAGTTGCATTGTTTGCATTTCGGTATAATTAGCCTTAAAATTTATAAAAAATTGTAAAATCTCTTAATCCTTTTTAATTCGGACAAAAAATAGGAATAGGCTATTAAAATTCATTCATGCACTATTCAGGTCCGACTCCTTAGTTTGGGCGGTACTGAGATTTTTTTATATGTAAAGATCAAATAGCCGTATATCTTTATTTAATGTTATTTTCGTAAAATATGGCATAATTTTAACCAAGATTTTAGCCGACAGAATCGAATATATTGATAGGTTATTACCAAATAATATTTTAATTAAAATTTCATGCCATAAACATCCATTTTATGTTCTTTAGTAAATACGTAATATCATAATATATGTACGAGACATACAATTAATAGTACGTAGTACAAAGTAATACGTCTACAATTAAACGTGCGATGAAATTGAGTGTCCATCATCGCCGCTGACAACCCATAATAAACTAATAACAGAGTAGTTTTTTAACCCTTTTCTACAAGTTTCTTTGATTTCTTTTTAACTCTATAGTTATTTTTTTTCCTAATTAGTAACTTCCCATACCTTAGCAGGGGTTGATTGCTTATTTTTAAAGCACGGATAATTTGGGCTTTGGTATTGATTTTATTGAAATGTATGTGTACAAATAAGTATGTAAAAATGTGCTTAGAATGAGATTTATGAATCTCTTTCTTACATACCTTTAATTTACATACTCAGTAAACAAATTCTTGTGCGTCGTTTCATATTCTTTTCACAGTTAATAGACAAAAGGTTCCATCATTTGATTTATTTGATCAGCTGTTTTAAGAATTTACATGTAGAGTCGTATCTTATTTTTGGCATAAATTATAATAGCTTAGACAAGGTCTTTAAAAACGTTGAATGTTTTAAAAATATAGGACAGTGTGATAAGTTGGTAACCTTTACGTATTATGTTCATAGTTTTTATTATAGTTATGCAAAAAGTAACTATTAGTCTTTATCAAAAACCAGACGTACCGCGGTCTCTACTCAGATTTACAGATTTCATTAAATCTAATTATTTTTGTAATTATTATAGACGATAGTTAATTCTTTTAATGGAAGTACTTTCCTATATTCTTAAATATGATTAATTAAAGTATGTGGTAAAAATTACTATTATTTTTGAACTTTTATTCTGTAATTGAAAATAAAAAGTAGCTGTACAATAGCGATTAATCGAATGGTTAGTCGTTAAGTATGTGCCCAATGACAATTCAACTGCAATCCGCGTGGAAGCCTGAGACAGTTGGTGAGGCAGCTGTCCACCGCCCTGCCTCGCGCCTACAAAAACTGCTAGCTTTTTTCAATCTCTTTTTTACCGATGCACTCTCTTATAAACAACACAGGTGCTATGCAAAGACTATCCACATATGGTTATCGGTTGTAACTTGTATGGAGGAGATTTTTTACTATGGTCAGACAATTTAAAAACGTTAAGGCGTTTTGTTTTTACTGTTTAACCGTTATAAGTAACCATGTTTGCGATTGTTTTGAGCTTGTGACATTTATGTATATATCTTTTTAATACCGATAAAGTTAGTAGTAATTAGAATTTATCATTGAAATGTTTTATTCTTTTATTCAATTTAACAGAATTTAATTAAAAATTTAATATGATAAGGCTGAAATATGTCATTGTCGTAATTGAATAGAAAGTTACCGATAATTTTACTTTTTACTGTTTAATGTAAAGAAAAGGTTTTAAACTATTTTTATATACCATTTTGCTTAAATATAATTTATATTTAATATTTAAGTGCGATTAAAATTCCTAATAAACTATGTATTTACATCTTAATTTTTAGGTATCAAATATTAAAGGCAACAATGCAAACCTAACAACAGAACTTACAATAGAAATAAGCACTAATAAAATTTTTGATTTTTTACCAAAAAGATAAAGATGTTAACTCATTATATCCTTTATTGCACTTATAAGGTAAAACAGAAAATACAAAAAATAGAAAACTTAGTTAACAAAGGTGGACTTATCCCTGAAAGAGATCTCTTCCAGTCAACCTGTGGATGTGGAAGAAGGTGTGAGCGGGAGATATAGTGCAAGAAATAAAAATAAATACATACACATACATACAAATATTACATAAATAAATATATCATACTAAACCTATATACTACATATATAAAATAATAATAGTAATAACTCTACATATAAAATATATATTATGTATATATACATATATTTAATATATAACAAATGAAAACAGAAAAATGTGCTGATTGATATAGTCTAAATTTTTGAATGTAAATAGTTTTTTAATTTGGATTTAAAAATAAGGATAGAAGGGCTGTCGTGAATATTTTTGGGGAGGTTGTTCCAAAGAACTGCGGCATGAACGGAAAAGGAATTTAGTCGGAATTTAGTGTTACTCCTAGGAATGTCAAGCAAAGTAGACCTGCAAGACCTCTTGGAACGTGTTGGAGTTGGTACAAAATTAAAACGGGAACGTAGATAAGGAGGGAAATTTTGATTTTTAAGGATCTTAAAGAGGAATGTTAGGATGTGCATATCACGGCGAAGGCGGATGGGAAGCCCAATGTATATATAAAAATTATTAAAATAAATTCTTACATTAAAATATAATTATTAATTTTGTTAGCCAGTGGGCAATTAGCGGAACATTAAAAGCGCGTGCCGGCCACGCGCCGCTTTTCCGTTCTCGCCTCCTCTACATATTATACTTATAATAAATGTATATTCAATAATGATGCGAAAGGAGAAGCTTGTGACAATTAATGAATATTTAATATTAAAGAAATTGTAAGGCTGCGTACGAGTAGTGGTATTTGTTGTTTGTGAAGAAGGCCTATATTAAACTTGTTAATTAATTAATTTAATGATTGTTAAAGCTTAAATTTACCCCATGTAAGGTAGAAATTAAATCTTTTTAAAAACAAGATGCTTATACATTTGATTTCTATCTAAGAGAATCGTTCAATTATATCAATTATATGTCTTGCCGTGATCTCGTAGGCGGTGTTTTGATTAAAGCAGACACGGATATTTATAACGACGCCGAAGTAAAATGAGAAATGCAAAAATGGTGAGAAGCACTCGGTGCTTGGGATCTACGAACTGCGTGCAAGGGACGCGCGACTCGTTCCGACGAGAGTACTTATTAAGACAAGGGCAGTTTTTATTATTTGATTTACAAAAAGACTAAAGATATAGGTACCGGTTTGCTATTTTAAAGCTAGTCTGAACGGAAATTGTACAGTTATTCCGATGCGCCTACTGCGTAGAGTTTACTAATTTTGAAATCCGATTTTATACTGCAGTAAAATATTTAAATTAAAAAAATCCTCGCCCTTAATGACAACGGTTATAGTTTAATTAAAAATAAATATGAAAAGCTTGCATTAGAAAAAATGACATATTTGAAGTAAAAATTATGTCTAAAAATTTAATCACTACGAAATAATTATGCTACTCATAACAATGAATTTGATAGTATCCTATGTATTTTATTATAATGTCCTCCTGGCCGATTACAACCACAGCGCGGCGCGGCGGCCAATCTCAATGAGAATAGCCAACGGCGCGGGAGATATTATAGTGCATGAGTGTACGCACAACACAAGTGCACTTTCTGTTCCTTATCACTGTGCTCTCCGAGGCACGGGGTGTTTTACCCCGAAACAGAAAGACTCAATAACTAAATTTGGCCCAACCCGGGGTCTCGAACCCAGGACCTCTCGATGTGTGCTCTAGTGCTAGCCACTACACCACCGAGGCATTAGTCATAGAATAATTTTATTATAAGCTGTGATATTTACCTGAAAAGATTTCTCGTTCTTGTTTTCATTTTTTAGGAGCAATGTAAAGTTGATATCCGATGGTGGTGGCGGTGGTTGCGGGAAGGCGTGGTAAGCGGGAGCGGACGGGCACCGCCGGGGCTCCGCACTAGGGGGACGTTCCTCCTCGGGGCTGCTTCGGCATCTCTTAACTAATTCTAAAGGACTCTCCATGTCTTCCTGAGCCCATTGAGGCTGTGTTTCGGTTTCCATCTCCACATGTTCACGTTCGCAAGCGCTGCCCGGTGACCAAATTTGACGATTTTTTGTCGACAGGTTCAAAGGTAGCTCCTCTTCGTCATCTACGAAGAAGTAATTAATTTATTAGTCTTATTACTACATTATTATACGAACTTAAACTGACATTTTAAAGCCAAAAAACTTCTTGAACCTATAATTATGTAATTTGTTTATAGAAAAGTTTACGTCATAGTCTGGTGCATTAATATTTTAAGCTTCAATACTTCTTTGCATATTTGTAGTCTTAAATCACCTGAGTCAATATCGTTACGACGCGATATAAAAAAAATCAAAACTATGTTTCGTTTCTCTCCAATTTGTATGACCTAACGCGTCTTACGTGGTGAATAATACGTATATATATGTCGATTTAATCAAATATAGAAAGTATTTATTAAAAATAACAAAATGTATGGAAAATATAAAAAATTCCAATGTATCTATAAAAATGCGCAACAAATATTAGTTCTTATGGAGTTTTCCTTTGATTCATGTTCGTAACCGGCACGAATGCGGATAAGCGGTAATTTGAATACTAAAAGAATTTTAACACGATAATGACTTTGCTTGTATAAGTAGTTACTTTTCCTTGGTAAGTAGAAGCACTAAAAAGACTCGGCTATGGAGGTAAACGACATGTAAACGACGGCATATCAGCAGTTCGCGGGTTTATTCGACAACTTACATTGATAGCTATTCTAATGAGGAACACACTGGAGAAGTCATGTAAGGAGGCCGAGGCGAACACAGGTTTTATCAGTCGACCCAAAATACAAATCGTATTAAATTCACTTTTTAAAATCACTTGAAATTCATACCTTATTTAAATTGTTTAAATAATCTTTAATATTTTGTATTGTATATTATATACAAGTATGCTTATAATATGCGTCATAATTATGCTGTTCCATTTTTTTTAATATTATCTATTTTCTTGTAATGAGCGATAGCGCATGTATAATGCCACCTGTGATATTTTAAGTGGAAACAGCTAATGAGATACGATTGAATGAATTTTATCAATTTGTCAATTTCATGTTTAACGATATTACATATTTTTATTCTTATCATACATTTTAATAGTGTTTTAAAATAATTATTTATATGCGGATTGTTTTCAATTCTTTTATGAAACTTCATGGGATCCTTCACTTCTTCATAATATTTTAGGATTATTACCGATAGAAAGTATATTAGTAGATATATTCTACTAATTTATTATTACCTAGATAGGTAATAGGTATTTAAGTACTTAATAAATCTCCTAAAATATTTTTTTGTTTGTTATGGATGATGTAACTTATTACATTTATAGTGTTTTATTGCATTGGCACTGGTAAATAATCTTACCGTCTCTGGGTGGTGTGTGTCTGACGTGATCCAAACTGGATGCAAAAGGAGATGCATGAGGGAGAAGCAGCGGCCATACGCCGCCGCTGTACAGGGCGCCCAAACCGCTACAGTACATCAAGGCTCCCAATTCTAAAGACAAAAACATAATGACAATATTTTTACAAATCAAGAGTAAAATAAAATTTTGTAAAAATAAGAAAGTCAAAGTCATCCATGACTAGGTAGTTAATTGATGTATTAATTAAAATAGGCTGTCTCTATATCGTTTTTAAATATTTATAACTTATACATTAAATATGCTTATAAAGCAAATGGAAGAAACAATAGACTTTCTAAAATTATTTAGTTCAAGCAATATAAGGAGCTGATATTTATTATCTAAGTATAAATAGTAGGTATGTATCTAAGTGAAAAATACATATATGTATAAATTAAATAAGTATTTATAAAAATTTGAACCTATGATTTACTTAGGTAAGGTGTGTTTTCACTTGCCTGTAGCTCTAGCGTATTGCTTAAGTGCCCTTCCAGCGATCTCAATATCGCCAAGTTGTATCATATCTAGGCGTTGTTGTGTGACTGAGTCTGGGGAGTGTAGGGGCGAGCTGGCGGACACGGGGGACCTAGGGGACACACTTCTCTCAGGCGAGGGAAAACGTTGTCCTGGCGACGCGTCTTGAAAATGCTCAGCAAGGCGTGATAACAGCACGTGACGAGACATCCTGGCAAAAAAAATAAATAACCTATGAACCATGCAAGTAAATCAAAAGTACTTTTTACTACGCTCAAAAGAAAATCATTGATGTATAAATATATTTTCAAATGTTAATCTGTCTTTTATTTTCATTTTATGGTGAGACTAAATTGCATTACAAAGAAATTTTAATTAATATCTATTACAAAACATAAATTAATTATTATTAAGTAATTTTATTTAAGAATTTCTAATCTTCTTAAAACGCGTTATCTTGATATCGACAGGAGGAGCATTAGTAGAGAATATTTACGATACTAGATACCCTATATAATTCAGAAGAAAATTCCTTTCGGCGCAACGTACATAGGTACAGTACTAGGTAATCGGGTATATCACACAGTGTACAGTGATCAGTTTAAAAGAATAACGTTGTCATCATTGTTATTACGTGACCATCGCCATTAGCGACTATTTGTTGACAGCTCTCGCCCTGATTAATCCGGCCGGTGTTTGTTGACGGCGAGCCGTATTAAAAGCTCAATCAAGTAAATGAAGAATCAGAATAATGAAAGTGGACGTCACCCGCTGCGTACGCGCATTAATAATTCACTACATATCGGAGTAAAACAATCTTCATTAGACTAAAACACATTTGTTTTTATAACGTGAATCTATATCGGGCGAACGCGTTAGTGGAAGCTTTCACATTTCTTCATTACTTAATTCGACGAAATCAAATATTATGAAAAGGTTGCGATGTAACAAATGAATTGCTTAATTTTGTAATCGAGCGAAGAAGAATTGGGGACAGGGGGGATAGCGATCTAGCACCTGTATAGAAGGCGTTAGTCATAAAGATAGTATCATAGCTCCCGATTAATTCCTGCAACGTTTACCCGCGAAGTATTAGGTTAATCGCAATTTCTATCATTGTACATATTACAAACAGGTGAATGCAATTGATTCCAGCTATTACGTGTAATTGGTTAACTTGGCTTCTATGTGAGGGCCGTGCGTCGCAATTTCTTATTTCAATAAAGTAAGACTTCATTAGACCGTACAAGTGGCAATTATTTGCCGCGCAATTGTAGTCGACTACTTTATCATTTTAAATGCAGTGGGAAATGCAGCAAGTGCTGACATAAGAAAATCAATCAAAGTTCAACTTTAGTAGAGAATTAATTTATAGTATGCCCTACATACATTTGAAACTAAGCAATGTTATTTTTCGACGACACGTTTGGCTCTGTTTGTAGTGACCCTACTTTCTACGCCAGCAGTCGCGGGTTCGAGTCCCGTTCATTTGTTGAGCACGAATTTTTGTACTCTTGTCATGGGTGTTTATATTTATAATATGTATGTATTAAAAGCATGTATATGTGTAGTGTATCAACTATCTGGTATCCGTAACACAAGCCTCGTAATTTACTATGGAACTAGATGGTGCTGTGTGTAATATGTAATATGTCATATGCTCAGTCTCACTTTAAAATCAGAATTAAATATTAATATGCATAATATTAGAATATTTTTAAATCAATATTTCATTTATGAATAAAAAACTAACTTGGTATATGTATATTAGGTATTTTTAAAAATTTTAGTTTTTGAAATTTTTTCTGCTGTGTGTCTGTGATCGCATTACGAGAAAACCAATGGACAGATTTTAATGAAATTTGATATGATGATAGTTTATATTATTACCTAGTTATTCGGGTCAACATGTAAGATACTTTTTACTGCAGAAAAATATCGCATTTCTGAGAAAATCTATAGGTACTAACCACTGTTAGTAGTTAGAAAACGTATCTACGGACCTTAGCGAAGCGAGGGTGAGTCACTAGTTACTAATAAAATAAATGAGATCTATACATTTAATTTGTGCCTAAATTAATATTAATTAAAATTTTAATTTTTATTATTATTTGTTATTTTCTACAAATATATACATTTTATAAAATAATAAAGATAGAATATTGCGCGTTCCAACTAATCAACTAGCCTAGATAAAAATTAAAACTGAGTGTTAAATAAAATAACTAGAAAAATTAAATAACTAGAATACTGACGCATTAAATACTTGTAAGAAATACTAATTCCGTAATCCTGTCCAAAATCATTTCGCAAAAATAATAAAATCTAGCTGGTAGGTAAATAAGAAATCTTTATTTTTAATAGACTCCAAAAAGGAGGTGGTTTTACAAAAAGGAGGTGGTTATATAGACTATGTACAGCCGGTACCAAATCTTCTTTATTTTTATCTTGTCTAAATTAAAAAAAAATATAATTCAGAAAATGTTTATACCTATAGGTTTAATTAGATTATTTTCTTTTAATTTGAAGTAAATAATCATCATCATCAGCCCTTTTTAACGTCCCTCCCTCAGTACAAGGAGGATCAGGCCATAGTCCACCGCGCTGGCCCAGTGCGTGTTGGCGGACTTCACATGTCTTACGAAAACTTGCTAGGTTTTCTCAGACATGCAGGTTTCCTCACGATGTTTTCCTTCACCGTAAGTCAAGTGGTAATCGTGATAGAAATGATTCGCACATGACAATATCAGAGGTGCGAGACCCGGATTTGAATCCGCATCACTCAGATAAACAAGCAACGCGTTACTGCTGGGCTACCACTGCCTCTAGTATTAAGTAAATAATATTAAGAGTTTAATATAATACGTGAAATTTTCAGAACTTACCTTGCGCGCCAACTGGGTGCTGCACTAGACTTGTCTCACTAAACACTCGTAAACACAATGTCAGAGATTTGTAGAATCTCCAAATCAAACTACAATCAAAAAATTAACGAATTTAACATTTTCATAAAATCTATTCAAGAGATTTAGGAACGACGATGTACGGATACGTGCGACCGAGAGCGCTCGGAAGGTTGTGTGGGTCGAGGCTCGCACGGTGCTTGCCGCTCGGCGCCTGGCACCTGACTGAAGGAGGCTCGCGCGCCCCGACCTACCCGACTCATCCACAAATAACGTTCTTTTTTACAAAACTAATAAAAAAGTGCAGGTCGTGCGGAGGCTGCGCAATAAAGAAATGATTTGATGAAACGGTCACCTGACAGGTGGCGCGCGTCACATTCCTGTAAGCACCGAATAATTACTGGTTACTCCTCCTCGACAGTACGCGAGACGTACTGAAAAATGACTTTTAAGGATTAATGTTTGCAAATAAGTAGTTTCATGATTGACTGAGAATGACATTTATGAAGTCTCGTTTTGCGGATCGAAAATTTTAGCTTTAGATTTTTATTTCATAACAACTGGAAAGCTAACTAAATTGCCAGCGATTTCTTCAGATTCATTATTATCATGTTCTTTTTGTGGTATTAAAAGTAATTTGATCCTAGAATTTGGGGAAAGTCGTCGCACGTGATGCCGTTCAGATTTGTTACAGCGAGCGACGGCCCCGCCCACGCAGCGCATTGGTTGCAATATAGAGCTGGGCGGAGTTTAGATTAGATGCTGAATTAGAATTAGTGTCTTTCTGAAATCTAATCAATTCCGAGATTTCTGATTTTACATACTAATTTAAGAAATAGATTTTAAAGGGAAAATTATTTGTAGTTTTTATGATTATGTATAGAATGGAGATTAGAATCTTATCATGAGATCTGTTACTTAATAATTAATAAGTTCTATAAGTTCTACTAGGCTCTGTCAACAGCTGCTATTGTGTCTTCGATAATAATCGATTCCTACTGAATATTACAAATATTTGTAATACATAATTTACATGCTAATAATAATACTAATACTTAATATATTAACATTTATTTTAAGTGATGTGTCCACAAGAACACTCTCATATTCAGAAATAAGGTTCGTTGAAATGTAATCAGCAGTGTTATAATAATTATACGATTATTTAGCGATATTTTACACTCTATTAACCCCTTGTAGCAATCACGGGAAATTTAATTAGGCGGCTAATCTGCTTTGATACGAAGTGTTTTGTTACCGGCGGGATATGTATGGTTTCAGGGGAAGTGCTTCAGTTGTAGTTAGGGGTGTGTTTGGGGGGTTTGGGATTACGTGTCTTCATTATTTTGATATTGAGGAAATAAGCGTATGTGACAAATATATGTATGTTCGTGTTAAGTGATATGTAGTATGTAGAGTGCAGAGGGTGCGTGGGCGCAGAGGGGGCGGGTGGTGCACTAACGGCGCGTGGCCCGTTACCCCGCACGCGCACATGTCGCATCGGCACGCGCCCGCGCCGCTTTTTACGATTCTTTTTCTCTCTTTGTTTTTGTTTCTACCTTTGTTCAAAATTCGTAGCCTCTTCCGATTGCGGTACAAATAAAAAATTGATTTCGTGATATCGAGATGAATGAGTTTTTTGTACGAATTCGACATAAAAAGGATACTTTTTTTCATTCCACCTTTGAATGTTTTTTGTTTCCATGAATGTTAATATAGAATTTTAATAACAAAGAAAAAGAAACTGACTAATTGAGAGTAAAATATATACTGTTTGGTAAAAAAGTTTTAAATATTTTACTGTAAAAATCAAAATAAAACACTTATATTGGGTAGTTACGAATGTACTTATTTCAGCTGCGTACAGAACCGGTACTCCGGCGGCGCAGGCGGCTGTCGCTGTCGTCGTCCATACCTTACAGTCAACTTTTATTAATTGGGCAGATGAGAACCACGGCGACCATGATGAATGCCTTTGCCATATAAGGACAACGATTCGCGAAACCTTTTATAGATTCTCAATTAAAACTGTCTATTATAGTTAATAGGGCGGTTGGACAATGTATTTTATAGAAACAAGAATATTTGCTATAAGTATAAGATAAAAAAGCAGGCATTATAACGGAAAGGACGATTAAGTGGAATAAAATATAGCGTGGGGGTGCGGGTGGCAGGTGGCTCCTTGTAGAGATGTCTTGATACTTACGTTACGACAACAGGTTTTGTCGATAACGATACTTTTTACTATAATCCTAACACTGTTATTGTAATTGAAATTACCAAAGTTAAGTAAAATAACTTTCTAATTGAAAAGAGCGATTTAAAGTTTTAATTAAGAGTACCAATAATTACAAAACATGTATGTATCTACGTGCTTATATTGTATAATAGGTAATAAGTTTGTATAAAATAAAAAATTACTAATTTAAGACCATTCTTTTAAAATATTTCCATGAAGATGAGCATTAGAGCTTTAAAGTAGGTATAAGGAATGTACGTTTTGTAAACTACTTGCTAACTAAGAATATTAAAATGCCAATTGCATGCGTGTTATTATCAGCAAAATCATTCTTTAATAAGAATTCTTCAAATTTTCTTAACGTTTGAATAAATTAGACGATTAAATTAACATAGACAAGATTTATATAATATGAAAATTTATAAAACAATAAAATATCGATAAACAAATATAAAATAGCCTCACTACGACACCCTCAGTTTCGGTCGACAAGATTCCGCGGCATGTGCGCATCGCTTAACGGATTTATTCAAACGCCGCCGCGTGCCGGCGTCACACTCCTTATTACCTCACACCAATTGTTACTGTATTTTTAATTTTATATTGAAAAATTATATGAGTATCACAGACTTTTTAGTTTCCATTGCATATCACTGAAACTATTCTTTTAAGAATATAATCTAACTAGCCTTTCCCGCGGCTTCATTCACGTTCTAAATAAATAAGATAAACCACCATAAATAAGGTTATAGCTAGTCAACCTTAAAAGATAGACATATGCCATCAAGGACGTTTTAGAACTTTTACAGGAGGACAATTCCCTTATAGATGATTTCTACATAAGATTATGACGTATAAATCATGTATGAGGGCAGCACACGCAACGGAAGCTTTCAGAAGAAATAGCCTTTTCCCGTTTTTGCAACTTTTTTCATTGATTCTCCGCTCCTATACCAGTAGTTCCAGAGATTAGCGCGTTCAAACAAACATACAAATAATCAAGCTCTTCAGCTTCGTAATATAAAGTATACTTAAATGTAGAGTCGGTCAAGATTATATATACCTATATAAAACTATATATATGTATTCAACTTTTGTGAGTTGTTTATTGTGTATATCGAGGCTGTTGATACGAACCAAATATAAAAAACTATTAAAACACACGTCGTACGTAAGTGTAGGTAACATCTAAGTGCGACAGAATAATTAACGGAATAGAGATTGCTCTATGTAACGTTTTTAACACATTTTGTTTCTTTTCATAACCTACTTGTTAAATAGTTAGTTACAATTAAAATCCATTTTTATTTTCAAATCAAATCAAAATTATACAACTCGTATTCACACGACATATCTCGTAAGAGTAAGCGTATTTTAAATCTTTATATTGAATATAACAAAATCAAAAAGGAAAAGTAATCCATTTGAAAGCGAAGAACTTTTCTCGGTAACTTTGATGGCACGCCATTTATAATACCGCCCACTGCGAATGCCATGCAAATTATTTATTACTCGGATCTATATTCTATAACTTATTTACCGATGGCAAAACTTACACAATGTGCAAAGCTCGTACCAATAGCAATTTGTATAATTTATTGCCAAATAAAAATATATCCGCATTAACAATGTTTATATTAGTTGCATGAAGATAATATTGGGACGATTTATTGAAGATAAGACTCAATTTTTCGATTTGAGTTCATGTTGTAATAATGAGTAAGTACTCAACTATAGTAATCATATAAAGTAAAAATAGATTTTTATTAAAATCAGAAAAACGATGATTTATTTGCAGAAAATTACTAATAATCATATAAATTACTAGCTCGCTTCGCTCGGGTTCGTCCCTAGCTCATACCCCCTTTAGCATACAATTTTTTCAAACTTTGGATGTCTTACTTACCTATATCTAATCAAAAGGCTAAATAATAAGTTTCAAGCTTCTAGCTTTAAAAATGACGTAATTTCCATACAAACTTTCCTTTAACACCTCTTACAGCCCTTTTTTCACCTTTGAAATTAGCCTATGTCCTTTCTCTAGATTATCTGTGCACCAAATTTCATTAAAATCGGTCCAGTAGTTTTTGAGTTTATTCGTTTCATACAAAAATACAAATCTTTCTTCTTTATAATATTAATATAGATAAGAAAAAAAGTCAATAAAGACAGTGAAATTGCGTTTATTCGATCACAGTTGTGTATCTTGTACAGTAACTGTAAGGCATACGCCCCGGAGTCATATGGCGGGCGTCGCGCGCCGAATCCGTAAAAGCTCGGCGCGAGCGCACCCAGCACATGCGCAACGCATACAATTAGCATTGTGCACCTCGAACTCCGCCCGCTCATTACGATATCTTAATTACCATTTCTTTCTTACCTAATTATATTAATTCTTGTGTGAGATCCACGACCGTATTGATGTGCACATGCTTCCTCCGAGGCCAGTCATGTCGGTTTCAAACACGACATGACTGTAATGACAACATGGATAATATCTACATTTAACGTATTATACTTTTTTTGGTTCAAAGTACTCGTATTAGAATAAATAAACTTAAATAGTTTTGCGGTTACGCGGTGTTTATGTCTTATTTGAATTTTGTGTGTAAATATTTAAATAATGAAATGGCTATGGTTGGCTTTTGAACCTTGATTACTGGATTGGAGGATATTTGAGAAGTAAAGTATGTATGGTGTATAGGTACTTTGACAATTTAATAGCATATGCCCGTGCACCTGCCACTGCAAAAAGCAAGAGTACGCTTCAGGCATTGAAGCTCGGAATTCGTCGCAGCCATGAAGCTCGGACTAGCTTATTTTATACGCTTTATCGATAGTTGATAGGTAAGGTGCATTCAGCTTTTCACAATGATCCATACCGTATATGGATTATAATTTGTATGACTTAAATTCTTCTGGTGTCACCAATGCAGCCATTACAAGTTTTTTTCAATCGGCTTTGTTCCCTGACTTAAACAATAAAACTGGTAGGTAACATGAATTTTAAATTGTAATTTGTAATGACAGACAAAACTACTTTTTTATTCATCAATAATTTGAACAACAATTATAAGTATATATACGCATATACCTAGTAAAATTCTAACTGTGTCGAATTTATACATTAGTTTTTTTTACTATAATTTTTAGAATTATATTTGTCTGTCTCTCTGTATGGGAACGCCTTACAAATCCAATGGACCAATTAAATTTCGTATGATGATAGCTGGTTATCGGAGTCAACATATAGGTTGCTTTTTACTGCGGGGAAATATCGTATCTCTCATGGTCGTTAAAACTCACCTACCTAGGGACAAACCTGAGCGAAGCGAAGGTGAGTTGCTAGTTTACTATATGCAATTAATCAAAATTAACTTAGAGCCATTTTTACGACATACCTGCCTGTTGTTTATCATTACATATCATAAAGATCTTGACATGTAACACTTGTTTATTTTTTTAAGTAAAGGTAGCATTAAATTAAAAAAAAATATGTTTAAAACATGCATAGATATTTTAATACATTATTTGGTAAGGCTATTTTTTATATGGCGAAGATTTTGATGTCGTACCTATTCAGAATGTTTTTGTGAAAGAGAGGATGAAACACATTTTTTATTGAAATAGCGTTTCTTTAAATTTATCCTAATGACGAATAGCGGTTCAACTTTAGTGTTTACTAGACCCATACAACTATCCAAGTATTAAGATTCCCCGCACAAAAATTGAACCTGTAAGTATGGTTATGGCTTTAAAGAAACTCGTAGTTACTAAGTAGTGTCAATTAAACATCAATACAATACATAGAAGGTTCTCTAAAATTTACATTTGATAAAACGAGGTACACATATTTTAGAAGAAGGCAGACAAGTCCATTGACGTGTCTGCGATTCAACGGGTCGCCGAACAGGCAGGTGGCGCGAAGGCCAGCCCGGGAGCGTCTCGCCGCTTAATTGATTCCAATCTGAGACCAGATTCAAGATAATTCACTCGTATGTTCACTTTCGCTTGTAGGGCAAGGTATTAACGGTTCTTCGAATGACGAATATCGCGTATATGTGGATAGTGACATACTAATTATCGTACATAGTTCGGTCTCAGCTGTCCACAAGTATCGTTTTAAAACGTATAGATTTTAGCTCTGAGCTCTTTTTAAAGTTAAAACAATAAGATAATTGTAAAGAGCCATTATGATAAACCTAAAGATAGTCCTTTTGTTTTTTCTTTTAATTTTTAAGAGGAGATACTGAGACGAATACCATTTTTTATGTCAAGAACAATTGTCGTTAACTTCATTAATCTCAGAGGCATGAGCATAATAATAAGGGGCTACCGATTACCGAAGCGACCTCCGTCGTCGATGCAATTTTAGAATAAAAAGAATCGTGAAAAAGGCAGCGGCGACACATAGTGCTTAAATACTTAGTAAAAGTTGTACATTATACATTACTTCGATATTTAATGTATATTCTATTTACAATATAACATATAAGAATCTTCTAATACAATTTTGATCAGATAGATTTTAATTTATTATATCTAAAGTCATATTATGTAGGAATATTTAAAATGTTTATTTAATTGCATACAATTATTTTTCTTGTTAATGCCTTAAAAACGTCCTAGTTGAGATTTTTATTTAATATTTCTGTTCATACCTCCTCTATGATAATTTTTATTCTAAGGATACACCGGTTAAATTGCAACCATTAATCCCTACATCGTCTCCTATACGCGGTAACTTTTAAGTTTTTATTTTAAGAATTATTTCCATAGGAAAGCCGCTTACGACAATTGATAATCATTATGCTTAGAGGCTATCTTTAATTGAATCTAAGTAAATCTATTAGTGTCTTTGGTTCCATACGCAAATGGCGACTCATCAGTAAGATTCACCTATGTTTATGTGGCACTAAAATATATTATCTTTGCCATTAAAAAACCATCTGCTCTATCTATACACATTCTAACTTTAAAGCAACTAAGATTAATATTTTAATACATAATAGAATTAGATTAAGGGTAGAATTAAAGATGCAATACAAGTTACGTTTATAAAAATTAATTATATTTAGTTTATAAGAGGTAAATTTACTTATTCTTTTTTATAAAATTATTAGCCTTTATTTTCATTATTTTATAAATTAGAGTTTCACAATGACATATAATTATTATAACCCATAAAATCAATGAAACTAATAATGTGAAATTATTGACTTCCCATACGAACATTTTTCCACATTTTCAACCTCTTAGGGATGATTTTCAGGATAATAAATCATTCTTTCTCCTTCTCAGGATCTCAAAACTATCTTCATACTAAATTTCATCTAAATGTTTCATCATGTTTTTAGTTTATCCATTAAAAAACAAATAAACATACAAATAAACATTTATTACATACTCTAGCCTTTCCTCGCTTCTTGTCTTCGCTCGCGTTCTAAAGGTTGGAAACCAAATTCTTTTCGGCGTCTCTCCCCCTTCGCCACCACCGTCTTGCGTCTTGCACGCGGTCATCATTATTTTGGTGATCGGTCTGTTAAAACTATAATATCTCGTAAGATATTCATTGAAATCAAATGATGCCAAGAGCAATTTTGTTCAAAATTAAATACTTGTGATGAGTAACTTATTTATTTAGGTAAGGATTAATATCATGTTTATAAAAACACCTTCGCAAATAATGCATTGTCTTAAAACAAATTTGATTACCATAAAAAAGGTTACAGCGAGTTATTCTTAAAATATAGACATATATGCTATCGCGGACTTTTTTTAGTGCTTTTAAAGGGTAACATTTTTGTCATACATGATTTTTGTATAACTTTAACCGTTTACGCAGCGCACGCAACGAAAGTTATCAAAAGGAATATTTTTCTCACGTTTTTGCAACATTTTTTATTGATGCTCCGCTCCTATTTGTCGTAGCGGGATGTAATCTAATATAGCCTATTATAGCCTTCCTCGATACACGTGCTATCCAACAAAAAAATATTTTTTTAATTCGGACCAGTAGTTTCTGATATTAGCGCGTTCAAACAAACAAACAAACAAACAAACAAACAAACAAACAAAAAAACAAACAAACAAACTTTTCAGCTTTATAAATAGTATAGATAGAAGATATAGATATATAGATTAACCTTATAAATTGTACGAGGATAGTATAATATAAAGATAGTATAATATAAATATAGAATATAGATGATATAAACATTTATATGAAAAAATACAATTTATTATAAAAAATAATATAACTTTTTGTACTTAATTCACTTCATATTGTATTTCACAAAGTGCAGGAAAAAGGTAAGATATAAGTGATACTTGTTCACTTACGTGTAAGTTCGAGCCTTTTAAGAATCTTAAAAATGTAGAAATATTAAAACTTAAAGGCCATGTAAAACATTTTGATTAAAATCAGATACAAAAAATAGTGAAGGAGGGGAGCGAGTTTGCTGTGAAGTAGCACTTTCCATATCAGTAACATAATATAGCAAACATAGCTAGCGGTGCTTGCTACGCACGCGCCTAATAATTACGTGAAAGGTCGCACGCGCACATTGCGCCCGCGCAGCCTGCTGTCTTCAGAACTACCCTAGGCTTCATTATAATAAATACAAACGTATTTAGTCAGCTTGATTGTAAATTCTTAATCGCAGTTATGGAAAATTATTAGGAGTATTTTTCTCTTGTAAGTAGCGAAGTAAAGTGAACATGCCAGACTGCGTATCAATTAGAAACAAATATTCAATTAATTGATTATTATCTGTAGTAGACTATAGATTGGTAATTCTTTTAAGTTATGAACCAAACATTTGTGCTTATTTCATTTAATACAGTTTTCAAATAATTCAAATTGTGTAATTTATCAAAACGACATTTATCATAATCTTCATCACTTTTGTTATTTATTATCAATTTTAAATTAAATTATATTGATTATCGATTATGACTCAATGACTCTTTGAATCATTTCTGTTCAAAAGCTGTCACAGCAATAAGGATACTTTGCGATAAATGATTGCTATGAAGTACATTTACTTAGTAAACTGTACTTTAATACAATTTATAATTAAAATAGATATAATTAAGATAGAATGATGGTAAAATAATTATATTACAATCTAAATTGTGTCTAAAAGTAAAGAAAAAGACGACCGTACCACATGCTTGGATGTCTATAGGTACATACATACATACACTTGTTCCGTCCGCCATAAGGTATAAAGCTATAAAGCTCTAAAATCTTTGCGTAAAAAACCGTTTTTTTATCATTTTTAACCGACTTCAAAAAAAGGACGAGGTTCTCAATTCGTCGGGGACTTTTTTTTTTATATGTATGTTCCCCGATTACTCGACGATGGCTAAACCGATTTGGAAAATTCTTTTTTTTACATAAACAAAATAAGTACCTACTTTCCGCTAAAAATTTGAAAATAAATTATTTTTAACAAAAAACAAAAACCGACTTCAAAACTAAACAAATCTAAACTAAAAAGTAGAAAATAATACTTTTAAGAACTTCGTTAATTCTGAAGTCGGTGCCAGCCAAAGCAAAATAACCTTAAATAGACACATATTCGATTAATCTATAAATTTGTAAACATAATCAAAATACCGTTCGAAAGTCCATTTCTAAGGCAAGATAAATCTATCCATCCTGGCTGGCACCGACTTCAAAATTAACGAAGTTCTTAAAAGTATTATTTTCTACTTTTTAGTTTAGATTTGTTTAGTTTTGAAGTCGGTTTTTGTTTTTTGTTAAAAATAATTTTTATATAAAATAAGGGCAAACCAACAAACAAACTTTCGCTTTTATAACATTCATTGAATGTGTTATGATTTTGTTTCTATAACACACTAAAGAACTGGTTGAGACATCTGCCAACTCGTCTACTGCGTATCAGGCTTATAATCTTCTCCTACTTATGCGTGCCTGGTGAATCCTGTCAAGATAAACACTGGATTAAAAGACAGATCCTTAATAACGTGATGATATCAGGTAACCAAAACAATCCAGCTTCATACACGCAATCTGTTTAATTCTAATAGAAACACTATTCTAGTGTACTGCTGTAGAATTGCAATATTTAATATGAACCGAAATCTGGATCTGTCAGTATTCATCATCATCATCATCATCATCATAATCATCAGCCCTTTCTTAACGTCCCACTGCTGAGCATGGGCCTCCCTCAGTACGAGGGGGATCAGGCCATAGTCCACCGCGCTGGCCTAGTGCGTGTTGGCGGACTTCACATGTCTTTCGAAAACTTGCTAGGTTTTCTCAGACATGCAGGTTTGTTTCCTCACGATGTTTTCCTTCACCGTAAGACAAGTGGTAATCAGGATAGATATGATTCGCACATGAAAATATCAGAGGTGCGAGATCCGGATTTGAACCCGCATCACTCGGTTATACAAGCGACGCGTTACCGCTGGGCTACCACTGCCTTTGTCAGTATTACATACGTTAAATTTTTACTTTTTGTTACCGTTAAAATATATTTCTAAACTACATAGGTACTAACTACTTGTAATTTTTAAGGGTTTTATTTCATAATACTTTCTCTCCCGTGACCATGATTGTTGTAAAGCCTTCGAAACGTCGGGAACTAAAAATCAAAATAAATCCGCGACAAAATCCGAAAAGGTAGTTTCATTTATAAGGTTTTATTTCATTTTCATTAAATTAAAAGTTAAAGCATAATGGCTGAAAAAAATGTTGTGTCTAGTATTGAAAATAAGTATGAATTATAATTAGTTAAGCAATGTACAGAACTGAATCAATTTAAAGCTCCATTAATGATGTCTAGGCGTCGAGTCGTTTTGATTTATAAAACATTTGTTTTATTTTGTACCCCTTGATGGTAAAACCAAAGCCTATAAAACATATAGTCGGCCAACGGACGTGACAGCCAGCCCAAGCTGACATAGTACTCGTACACTCGCTTGGTACACGTCAGCTAATATAGTGTATCGCAGCTTAGGCTGCCACGTCTGTTGGCCGACCATATGTTTCATAGGCTTTGTAAAACTATATATTCTATTAAACAGATTAAAATATTTTACGACCTATGTCTGTCTTGAGCTTTTGTGCTTTTCTATAAAAAATATTTTTATTTAACAACAACCAGTTTAAAACCATTAAGTGTTTGAATAAAACCACCACCCACGTATCCTCTTAAAAAAAAACATTTTACATATTTACAAATTAAGTCATTTGCTTTAATGAAATTCGTCTTAAAATAAAAGTATATATACATTATAACTTAAACAAAGACATTACAAAATCCACACAATAATTAAATAATTTTAGTATGAAACATACATTTTATCCGTTGTGCATATTATAACATTAAGTAAATTTATACAGTATAAAGTGCGATCATTTTTTAAAATTTAATGCGTGTGCGGTATAATCATAATCGCCGCACTGCGTACGCGTTCCCGGCGCGGCGCGGCGCGCGGTTATAAATAAAACTTTCGCAGCGCAAGCGCGTTAAATCGAATCCAACGATGGTTGGAACTCGTCCTTCTGCACCTGCGACAATTTTTATAGTATACATTTGCATTAATTCATTTATTCCTGTTTTCAAAGCAACATATAAATGGGTTAGCCGGTAAGTGGTGAGTCTAGCCGGTGGGACGTCCTATGATGGGCATGCGAGTATGCACACGGCCTCGCAACCGTTAACATACGGATAATTCCTGTAAAATGCTTTCCTTAAAAGGCAGAGCTTAGCAAGGTGCTCCGACAAATTTAAAATTAATTCTAGAAATCTTTATAAAAACAATTGACTTAGACTATGCATTTTTATTTTTTAATATAAAGTGTATGAATACAATTCATACACTTTACCCTTTTTGACGTCCTACTGCTGGGTTGGGCCCCTCTTCAATTCAAGAAATCAGGCTATAGTCCACCATGCTCTCTAAGTGGTGGTTGGCGGACTTTAGGTGTTTTGAAAACCTGTCAGGATTTCTCAGACATACAGGTTACCTCACGACGTTTTCCTTCACCGTAAAACTCAAAACTTGGGTAATAATTTGAGAAAACGATTCGCACGGATGAAATATTAAGAGAACCCGCTTCACTAGATCCCAAACGAGCGCGTTACCACTGGGCTACTACTGTATAAAGTTTATTACTAAACAATAATGTAATTTTTATAACTTTTCTTATCTTTTGACGAAGTATGTAGGCGTATAAATTATTTTCTCAAGCTACGCAAGATAAATATGCACCTAGTGATTATAAATAACGTAATTGAGTATAGCTAATTTGTTGTGGAAGCTAAGTACGAGTATAAATGGAAGTGTGACGGTCTTTATCAGTGTCCTGTCGACTGGTCGGCGAACAGCTTGCGAGTGGCTGGTCCCGTCTACATACCCGTTGTACTGTTTTTTAAAATATTTGTACATTGATGATTTATCGCAAGATAATGATAAAGTAATTCTTGTTTAATGTAGATATTCGTAGAGTATTTATGTTACTGTTTACTGTTAAGCTTTGTTATATGTCATTTAATTAATACTTAAATAGAATATTTTCAATTAATGTCAGCTTAGCTTTAATAAGCATGGTATACCTCGACCAACAATTTATTTTTAGGCTATTGAGACGACTTTTATTCTAAGGGAAAATATATCTAAATATTACACAGAATTAATGAAAATAGGTACTACTTAGGGGTATGTTCTAAAGAAAATACTTTGAGTTTTTTTTCATCGGATATGTATACAACAGACTAACAAAAATACTTTTGCAATTATTATTTAATTACCACAAATTTAATTATAATTTCATTACCAAAAAATATTAAGATAATTATACGCCATGAGACGTATATTTTTGTTTAACCTATCAACGGGCGCGCGGTCAATATAGATTTATAACAATTGAAAATCTATTGTGTCTCGTTTGTTCGCGTTGACGGGTTAATGGCTGAATTATATATTTTCATGAAGAAAGTCTCACTCAAATTCCAGAGTTAGGAATTTGCATATTTTTCACCACCTCACTAATCGAACTCATAAAGCGACTAAAGCTATCGTTGGTCTTGCGCCTGATCTCACGCAGGTCGTCTTTATTATCAACTACTAAAATCGCTGTAGCATAAAATTTTTAGAATCTTTGTATGTCTTACTAATTTATATATTATAATCAAAAGCCTAAAAAATAGTTTCAAGCTTCTAGCTTTAAAAATGATGTAATTTCCGTACAAACTTTCATCCCCTATTTCGACCCGTTACAGCCCTTTTTTCGCCTTAAAAAGTAGCTTATGTCCTTTCTCAGACTCTAAACAACATGTGTACCAAATTTCATTAAAATCGGTCCAGTAGTTTTTAAGTTTATTCGTAACATACAAAAATACAAATCTTTCCTCTTTAGAATATTAAGTATGGACTACGCTAATAATACCTTTCGCATTAGTATATATATAATAATAACATCAAATTATATTCATCTAAGCAGTGGTGGCCCAATGGTATTGCGTTTTCGAAAGACATGTGAAGTCCGTCAACACGCACTAAGCCCAGCGCGGTGGAATATGGCCTGATCACACTCTCATTGAAGGGCGCGCCCAGCAGTGGGACGATAAAAAGGGCTGAATACATATACATCTACTAGCAACTCACCCTCGCTGAGAGCCGTTAGACCCCCTTAATTCGGCCCTGTCGCTAAAACCGTTCATGGCGGACCCCAGACCAAGTATTTATTTGGTCTGGGTGGCGGACGTGTACTAACTATAAACTACCTCCCTGTCTAATTTAATCTTTAAACGTTAAGTGGTGTTCGATATTTCGTGATGCGAGTGACATTTCACTTTTACGAGTATATACATATTTACATTTATCAATATTAAACAACAGAATAGCAAAAATCATTGATGTTAAAATAAAAGTACTTATACTTTTTGTATTTAATTACAAATATTAGTACTTAATATAATACGATGTTAAAATAATGGATTTATTATTTAAATAAACAATAAATATAATAAAATACTTGTAAAGAAGCAATCTAATGTCTTTATTATGTCTTAACTAGGACAAAAGCTGTAGACTACGAGTCTATCTAATCACTTTTTGTTCACACACAATTTACCTTACTTATGTAGTTACACACGTGGTATAGACATGGGAAGTCACTTAAGATTCTATTAAGTGGACATCAAGAAAAGGATCCGGGTTAACCGACTAACGCTTTTTATAGCCAACGTGCACTTTCCCACATACATTATTTAACGATTATTCAATATGTTTTGTATACTAAGTTTTAATTTGTTATAAACATTTTAAAAAATTACTGCTTATGAAACAGCAAATAAAATATATAGTACCTATTTTAAAAACCAAGTTTTTAGCATATACTCGTAATAGTAAATTTTATTACTCAGTACTTGATATTATATCAATCTACATATCAAAATCGTATAGGTATTTCACATTTTTGTAAAATTTGAAATTGGTGGAACACAGTTTTTCCACTGACTGTTTCATCACTCATCATTCGATAGTTGGATGTGTAGTTATTGTTTTATTTATACCTAATAAAATGCCGTCCGTGAAACAATTCTAGTACAACTAGTAACTAGTAAGTACACTTAAAATAAGCATATACATAGTTATAATGTTAAGCAGTTACAAACAGAAATGAAAACGTTGGAAAAGCCCAAAGAAAGACACAGTAACTATAATTTAACTCATTTTATACTAAATTACAATTTATTCCGAAATAATATAAAAATGATTTTTTAGTTTATATAATCATTAAATTAAAAAATCAAAACAAACTTTTAAATAACTCACATAATTTAAATGTTAGATTAAACATGAACGTAGCGATTCCAAATCACGTTAAGCCTATAAGTTCATCATACTAAAGATATCAACGAGCGCAGTCACAGTCTATTTCGTGGCATACAACTTTCACCTTGACATGTGTAAAATAAAACCGCGATATTTTTTAGTTCATACCTTATAATAGTCAAAAAAATGGATTTCGTTTTTGTTAGCATAAAATGTCGTAGGGTAACAGTCCGCACATCGCCCGGTCAGACATGTAAGAAGATCACCTGGATAGCATATTGTTGTACAAAAAATGACATGAAATACCTATGTTTATTTTGTTTAAGAATTAGTTTTATATAATAAATTAATTAAATTTAATATAAATTTCTAATACTTTATTCTAGTTTACACAACAAGTTAAGATTTTAACCTAATATAGAGTAATCAGTGTTTATAGTAGTTATAAGTAGTAAGGTAGTAGAAAGGTAGTTACTAGGGAAGGAGGAAGAAGAAAAAAAACAACATTTTTTTAAACTAATGCTTAAATTTGAATGAGGAATTTATGATTAAAAAATTAGTAGGAGTTGAGCGCTTCTTGCTTCTATAAGTCTGCCTGGATAAGGTTTGGAAGTCATCGCTTGAGTTGGCTGCCATGGATTTTCGCCATATGGCGCTACACATGCGCCAAGCCCTCTAAATTACAGGTTACTTCGATTGCTTTCATTGAATTAAAGCGAAGGGCTATCTATAAAGACGCCAAACAACAAATAATATGCAAATTAATCGCAACAGTGTTTTGCATGTGAAAATCATAATAATGTTTGAGTTCGGCATTTTTACTATAATTTATCAAAAGTTCTACCAATAAGTATACCATATTACATATAATAATATAAGAAAATAATTTATTTAAATATGAAGTAATATCATTTAAAAGTACCTTATCACTTTGCAAATACAAATAAAATCAAAATCAACGATCATTTCGCCATATTTTTTGTTTAAACTTTAATTCATATGTATCTGTCCGTAGTTCATATATCTGTTTGTTATTATACTTATATACTTAATACTAGTTGCTTATTTCTCAATTCGTCTTTTTAATGTTATTTTTAAATAATTCATTTTTTAAAACTAATAATTTGAAATAGCGTAGTGGTCTTAAAAAAAGGATTATTATATAAATAAACATGAAAACTTAAGCTTTCACTGTAGATCATAACTCATAGCTCGTCTCATTACTATCAAAGTTCACCATGATGAAAAGCATGTCGAATTGGTGCCCTATGACGTTTAATTAACAATGTTTATAAATTGTTTTAGATTGATCCAATATGTCGGAGGCGGTGGGCCGTTATCTGATGAAATATGTCCGTTATGATTGGCAAACAAACAGTATGGCGCTACCATATGTCGCGGCACGTGCGCCCGCGCATCGCTCGTGCTGCTCACTCGGGGATGAAACTATAGCTTGCAGATATAGCTTACTTTTAGACAGGACCTCTAAGTTGATTTTGTAATATATTATAATTCCATTTATTATTTTAGGTATTATTTATTTTTATTACATTTATGAATACACTTGATAATTATTGCTAACCTGTAGTACTAAGTACAGTTATATATGTAACAATCAAATTAAAATTCTGTCTTAAATAAATATAACTGTTACGAACACAAATCACAAAAGGCTTTAAAATATATAGTTAAAAGGAGAACTAATATATAATATTTTTGAAACAGCCGTATTTATAAGATTCCGTATTCTATGGCGAGGGAAGCCATGGTAGGCGCGCTACCCATCCGTCAGCGTAATCGCTTGTTAATCATTTTTCGGTTGATGGGGTTCATTGTGCATCCCTCCACGGATTATATTATTCACAGCGATAATGTGTGCGAAATTTCGATAGACTCTTACAATAAATTGTAAAGCTATTAAAATAATGACGTGAGACGAATCTAGTAAATACACAGGTAATAATGTAGAGCGTTAGCATCGCCCGTATGTTGTGGTCCGACCCCACCATTGACATTGAACTCTGCGCTTGACGTCGGAGGAGAGGTGGGAAATAAACAACTTTAGGCGACATTACAAATAATTTTTTAGGTTCTTTTATTTTTTAATTAAATTCTCATACCTTTACTTATGTAGTTCTTTTTATTAATAACAATCAATATTTATTATATAAATTATTTATTATTACACCTATTCTATCTAGGAAAGGTATCTAGGAACTAACTAAATAAAATATTTAGTGACATTATATAATACTTATTTGTATTATTTTCTACTTTTTTGCATGAAATAAAAAAGTCAAACATTTATATTAGTGTACCTACTGTTGATGGAAGGAAGGGTTTAATTAGCTTTTTTATTGTTTTGCAGAATTAAGAAATACAGATATAAGTATATCGATTAGCCAAGTAGATCCAAAATACAAATACAAAACAGAAGTCAATTTGTGTAGAACTACAGGCTGAAAAGACCAACAGACAATAAATAGTAAGTATAAAACATGTTATTGTTCTGTACCTACTTGTAATTTCAGTAGAAAAATTATTTAAGTAAATATAATAATTATAATTTGATATCTGTATGCTAGTGTTCGTATGTATCATAAATAATTAGATCAATCACATAATAGTTATTAAATGAAACATTTATATTTTAAACACATAATTTACTTATCCTTTCGGTTAACGTTCACTCACCGCAAGTACGAGGGCGGTGAAGGAGAGCGGTGTGGTTGCGGTGGCGATGACGCGCGCCCGCATGTGGCGGTGATTTGCATGCGCATGTGCCGCCAAACAGATCGAGAGCCAAGATTACGTTTAATGTACCGAAGATTAACCTTTGTCAATAATGAACTCATAAAATTATAAATTAGCAAGATAATAAACTTTTATGAATACTTACAACGCAATATCCATAATGAATTTCTTATTTAAAATATATTTCCAAAATGATAACGAAAATGTCAAGCAGAATTTATAGATAAGACTTAAAAAATAGATATTGCTTTAATTAATTCTCATAGTAAATCAATTTCCCCTCGACCTATTTAAGCCAATGAAAGATAACATTGCAAATGCATTAATCGCATACTAAAACCCCATTCATTTTCTACTTAATTTTCGATTTAGATAAAAGATCTATAGAGGCAGTAAAACCAATAAAACCATGCGAAATAGGAAACGATCCATCTTGTACGAAAAGTGGCAAATGGCCTTACGTGTGACAGAGACAATAAAACAAATAAATTGTAGTGTACGTACATAGGTGTTATTAGAGGATGATTTTAATTGCGCGGGCGCACCTGGGCTCGCAGGTGAGGGTGCCGTTTTAGGGTCAGAGATGGTTTTGACATCACTACGAAGTGTTCGAAAATTGTGGGAATTGACCCATTGTCAGTTAATTACCTCAACATAGGCGGTAATTTAGTCGATTGCTTTTTAGATACCGTAATGATTTTATGACCTATTTTGTTTGGTGTTCGGTAGTCGGTTTTATACCTTGGTATTAAATCCATCACCTTATAGGTATTAACTGGTAAGTATTACACATTACTAGTGTCTTATCAGTTTTAATGTAAAACCTAATTGGAACTAAATTGCTATTTAAAACTTGATTCTCGTTTTACATAATACGAGACTAAGTACGTATAATAACAAAAAACTAGAAAAATACATCATCAAATACGGAAGTGCATTTAACTAAATATTATGAAAAAGAATAAGGATTACAGAGTTTTAAACGAGACGTGGGCTAGTCACCAGAAAACAGCTGAAAGTTTAATTAGGTATATGAAAAAATATATTAAAATTGCTATTTTGTTTAAATCTCATGTTGTAATTTATACACAACACAATTATTATAGTATATAGAGCCTATAGTAGTGGTAGAAAAACATTAAGTTAATTTCAAAAATACCTCTACCTAATATAGCTTTATAGCAAATTTCATATTTTTTACACCGCTCAAAGACGGAAACAGGTAAAGTTTAATAAAAACGCTTAGAGGACCATTTAATAGTTTTACACAAAATTATACGGAAATTCAGGAAACTTTTACTTACATCTATAATATTTTAGAACGTTTTTTTGAATAAAATTACTTGCCGATTTCAGTAACTAATATAATGTTTACATCTTATGTATTAATCATATGAAAATTATAAATCTTAATTTGAATTCAACTAATAACATTAAATACGTGCACATTTAATTCCGGTACATTTATTAAAGTGGGATTTAAGGATAAGGAAGCTCAAAATAAAAGACCAAGTAAACACTTTCTTATTTATTTAGAATAGTCAATAGTATGTATGTATCACATGTCTGTAAGAATTTGTCAGTAAGCGGTCAACATTTACTTACTTTATCGCAGACAGTAAATATATGAACAACTATTATAGAAAGAGTTTAGAAATAGCTATTTCAACGTACCACACTGAAAGATAATCCAATCCATGTCAAAAAATGAACATTATCAATTTTTTTTCTTTCAATGTGACAGTTGACAGAAATTATGAAAATTACAGATATTTTAGTTGCTTGACCACATTTTTGTATAGTACAGACTACAGTACCAAATGATATATAGCTGCTAATTAGAATAAATAATTAAACAAAACGTTAAAATAATGATAGCAAAATTCGTAACGACGGCTTAACCGCTCAAGGTTTGTTACATAAATTAAAGATTTCTATGTAAACAACTTGTAAAAAAATTGGGTACCAAACACGTAACTCCCTAACGTAAATGAAATATTTTGTACTCGAATGGCAATGAAATTTATTAAAACAGGGAAAGCAAAAGGTTAATTATAATTAATACGAACAGAGATTATCTAGATGAATAAAAACTAACACCTGCGTTTACACAGACACCGCGTAGCTATTAAAACGTAACGTAACTGTTGTTGACAATAATAAAACAAAAGAACCGCCATTCGCAAAGATGTCGTAAAAGTATGGAGAGTTAAAAAAAAACAAGTCTGCAGAAGCCCTGCCCTTTGCGTGTTCTGATTTAACTACCTGCGTTTATGATCACCAGTTATTAATTAAACAGCTGCTTTAAAATAGACAGTATCGATATTTTTTAAAGTACATAGTAATAAAAAACCTTAAAATATCTTTAAAAAAGATCCAAACAACCAAAATGGTAACCGTACAATATTAACATAAAAACCAATATCACTAAGGAACTCATTAAACCCTAAAATAATAAAGAAAAACACCCTAAAAGAGCCAATGAAGAAAATCACTTCAAAATATTTTTTCAACAGTACTATAATAATTCATGTACAATTTTTTCAGTTAATTACTAAAATCATAGCCCTTCTTACTACGCCGTCACCGTATATAATCATAAAACATTATTTTTAAATATAAAACTTTTTTCTAAAATATTTGTCACGGTTTTATTTAGATTTTTAATAACGATGCATAAAATAAAAAAGTTATGTATTCAATACATACCTATATATTAAAAAAAAATGTGTTAGGTGTTATTTTTTTTCTTCCCAATGATCATATAATTTTGTCACCGTAACCCCTGCTACACACGTTACGATATATCGTAGCGATAAAACTGTGCAAACTGGTTTGCGTCGATTTATCGATCGTGTGTATGGTAAATCGTTGCAGTTTATCGTTCATCGGTGGCAGTTGCAATTTCTATCCCCTGCTACACACGTAACGATATATCGTAGCGATTTCAAACTGTGCAGATAAATCGAACGTTCATAGTGTCTCCACACGCCTCCGATATCGACGTCGATCGTCAGTTCTCCGTATAAGCTCACGCAAGAAACATGTCGTCCACGATGGAAGATGATGACGTACTTGCGATGTTAGGCCTCGTTATGTGTTTAAAGAAAAAAAAGCGCTATATTACATCCCGCTATGATCAATAGGAGCGGAGCACCAATGAAAAATGTTGCCAAAACGGGAGAAAAATATTCCTTTTGAGAGCTTCCGTTGCGTGCGCTGCGTAAACGGTTAAAGTTATGCACAAATTATGTATGACGGAATTGTTCCTCTTTAAAAGTTCTAAAAAAAAGTCCGCAATAGCATATGTCTATCTTTTAAGCTTGACTCGCTATAACATTTTTTATTGTTATAAAATTTGTTTTGAGATAATGCATTATTTGCGATGGTGTTTAATAAACATGATATTCCTTATCCAAATAAATAAGATATTCATCACAAGTATTTAATTTTCAATAAAATTGCTCTTGGAATCATTTGATTTCAATGAATATCTTATGAGATATCATAGTTTTAAAATAACTCCGCAACAAAATAATTATCATCGCGTTAAATATGGGCGGACGGGCGAAAGAATTTGATTTCCAGACTTTAGAACGCAAGCGAAGCCGGGGGAAAGGATAGTTTTTATATAAAGCGACAGTAGAAACTTTTTAATTGACGCGGCGGGAAAGTATATAGCAACAAGCGAGCACCTTGAATACTGGCGGGAACTGAGCGATCTCCATCCACACGTGACGATAAAACTGTGCAAACGCAATCGACAACGATTTATTGGATAGAAATTGCAACTGCCACCGATGAACGATAAACTGCAACGATTTACCATACACACGATCGATAAATCGACGCAAACCAGTTTGCGCAGTTTTATCGCTACGATATATCGTAACGTGTGTAGCAGGGGTTACCAATAAATCGTTGTCGATTGCGTTTGCACAGTTTTATCGTCACGTGTGGATGGAGATCGCTCAGTTCGCGCCAGTATTCAAGGTGCTCGCTTGTTGCTATGTACTTTCCCGCCGCGTCAATTAAAAAGTTTCTACTCACGCTTTATATAAAAACTAGCCTTTCCCGCGGCTTCGCTTGCGTTCTAAAGTCTGGAAATCAAATTCTTTCGCCCGTCCACCCATATTCAACGCGATGATAATTATTTTGTTGCGGAGTTATTTTAAAACTATGATATCTCATAAGATATTCATTGAAATCAAATGATTCCAAGAGCAATTTTATTCAAAATTAAATACTTGTGATGAATATCTTATTTATTTGGATAAGGATTAATATCATGTTTATTAAACACCTTCGCAAATAATGCATTATCTTAAAACAAATTTTATAACAATAAAAAATGTTATAGCGAGTCAAGCTTAAAAGATAGACATATGCTTTTAAAGAGGAACAATTCCGACATACATAATTTGTGCATAACTTTAACCGTTTACGCAGCGCACGCAACGGAAGCTCTCAAAAGGCATATTTTTCTCCCGTTTTGGCAACATTTTTCATTGGTGCTCCGCTCCTATTGATCATAGCGGGATGTAATATAGCCTTTAGCCTTCCTCGATAAACGGACTATCCAACACAATAAGAATTTTTAATTCGGACCAGTAGTTCCTGAGATTAGCGCGTTCAACCAAACAAACAAACAAACTCTTCAGCTTTATAAATAGTGTATATGACTTGCTGTGCAGGAAAGGGTGTCACAACACGTCTCAAAAAGAAAAATAAGAAAAAGAAAATCATATTTCACAAGTTATACTCATAATTTTAAGTAAAACATTCGCCTATACAGAAAATTAATTTGTAATCAAATCAGACGAGGCCTAATATCGCAAGTACGTCATCATCTTCCATCGTGGACGACATGTTTCTTGCGTGAGCTTCTACGGAGAACTGACGATCGACGTCGATATCGGAGGCGTGTGGAGACACTATGAACGTTCGATTTATCTGTACAGTTTGAAATCGCTACGATATATCGTTACGTGTGTAGCGGGGGTAAGACACCGGCTGTAATAACTATTGCTTTTAAAATGTCATTAATCTAAGTCTCTCTCGTGACCATATATGTATGTATTTTTGTAAATATTTATAAAGTATTCGATATATCGGAAGCAAAAAAATCTAAATAAACCGCTACAAAATCCTAACCAATATAAGAAAATAAAAAAAAAAAAGAAATTAATATCATAATAATATCAATGCATTGAGACGAAAATAAAAATAATAATACTACGAAGAATAAAACGTCCTTTTTTCTATATCTTGTCGGCACTAGACAAAAACTTACAGATTTGATATTGAGGTCATATTTTAAACAATCAACTTTTTATAGAAATCTTAAAAGCTTGACTTTATAGCGTTTTCCGTCAATATGAATGGTGTAATTATAATACACAATTATTTTTAACTGCGAAAAATGTATGTAAAGTATTCGATATTTCCGTAAATTTACAAAATAAATGAAGTCTCCACCAAAGATACGGTAAAATTATATTACGATTTTCGGCTTGAATTTAATGACATGGTTTTAAGATCAAAACACTTTTTGTAAATATCCTAGGAAAGACAAAATTAGACAAAAAGAACAAAAACTAGTAACACATACATAATTTTAGTAGAAATTATTAATTACTTTGTATCTAGAAGGTAAAATACAAAAAAAAAGTACTGCATTAAATGAAAATAAAATACAGTATTTTTCCTGTTCCTGTTATGTATAAGAAAAGAATAATGTAAACAAAGAGTGTGTAACAAACACCATCTCCGACCATAACTAACATACCAATATTCCCATTAACTATGTAAAACCTAAACAAGAGAACCTAAAATAATTTGGAAAATATTGAAAATTCAATGTTTATTCAAAGAATGTACACCGCACCTTATTATTGTACATTAAAACTAATTTAGTCGACGATAATTAAACTAAGTGGAAAATATTCAAAAATTTACATTCATTTTATGAACTATTGTATTATAATTTGAATATAATGAAAATGAATGTAAAATGCCGCTAATATATCGATTATTTTGAAATGTAGAACTTTTACAAGTTGTAAAGACTGTCGGAACATGTGCTTCTCTATTCGACTAAGTGTATACTTTTGATTTGGGAACTATTAACATTAGGATAGATATTTGGATGAAAACAGCACAACCATGATAGACGATTTGCGCTTTTTAACACTAAATACAATAGCAGATAATATTTCTATGTAGATTATATTTGAACGCCGATTTTCAAACCTTGGGCCCTTTGCTACTTACCATATTTGAGGCCCTAATAGGGTCCTTGACCTGGTGTGAATATATACAAAGAAACAAATTCAAAGCTCTAAATGCATACATGTGAATTTTAATTCCAACCATCTTCAACAATAGTCATTTGTTACCCTTACCTTTATTGAGTCATCTTATGAATGTTTTTCACTCTTGAAATCGACAGCACCTAGATCCTGGCAACACCAAAAACTAACAAAAATAGAAATAAAGTTCTAACAACATTCAGACTTATATGCGAAATTAAAAAAATTGGACAGATATAAACAAACACCACTACAATTAATTCAGACAATATAAGAAAAAATAAACATTGATTACATTTACTATTATTAATATAATAAAATTAATTATAATTCTTTTAAAGGGCCCAAGTTCAAAATCCGAAAGGTAAAACATTTCCCACCCTGTGTTCTGATGCCTTACAGGCGTGAAATTGGTTCTATGCTATTAAATGAGCACTATCATGAAAAAATATCTCTCTAATTTGCAAATCACAAATACTTTACCCTAGAGCTAAGTCTATTTTAAAGCGGACACGTGAATATACCTACATACATGTTATATGGAAATGCCACGACGGCGAAATATTAAAAGAAACCTTATATACAATTAACACCAGATGTAACAAAACTATAGGTAGGACTAGTTATTGCCGGCGACTTTATATTATTCGTTTTAAATACCATTTTATTATGAACTTGGTTGAGAAAGTGATCATAATATTTTTGTTGTAAGCATAGATATACATATAGAGATAGAAAGACTATTTCAAGTCTTTATAATACCTTCTATTTTAAAATAATCAATTAAACATACAAACATAACCCCCACAAAATAATATTTAGGATTAATAGTATAGAAATATTAATTTAAACAAAGATGGCGGTTATTTTTGTCCAAAAGTAACGTAAATTGATTCAAGATAGCGCTGACTGTCTTACTTTAGTGCAAGAATATAAGATTCAAATACGTATCCATTTAAGATAATGCCATGATAATAATACCTTGAATCCTGCTTAAATATATGAACAGCTATTCATGTCCAAAGAAAAAAGAATAATAAATTACATTCTAATAAATATATTCGTATTTTGCAAATAAAGGTGGCACTGGTTTCTCTTTATTACAAAACTAGCGCCATCTTGGTTAAATCTTTGAAACGTTCTTACAGACATGAAACTACCGCCATCTTTGTTCAACTTACTTAAATACTAATAAATATTTAAAAATAACTAGTGCTGATATATGTAGTATATATCGAGTCCCGTGCTGGTCTCTAATAACAATATAATATGTGTAATGGCGGGTACAGAGCGGCTCAGAATACGTCACATTTCATTGTAAATGGCACTTAATTCAACTGTAAAGGATGAAATTTAAAATATTTCACTGGCATATCATATACATTTCTAAGCCAAACGAATATATTAAAAATATTATATTAAGACATTGGACAATTGAACGTTTTCAACGATTTTCACTCAATATAAGATTCTTATATTGATTGAAAATCGAAGCAATTAAACCTCTACTCTAGTTTCAGTAAGAACTATGAAAGAACAAATTATAGTAAAAAGGGAATTCGTTTGGCGTATACCAATCATATTATAAATGTAATAACATAACACAAAACAAAACGTGACACAAAGTGAGACGCACATCAACAAGTGTAGTAAATTTTGCTAAATATAATTTAGATTACAGTGATTACATGATCTATAGATATTGTACTATAACTGGAGTTAATCATTTAATATTAGTCAATCATACTGAGATCTTCCTTATGTCCTCTAATAAACGACACAAATTTTTAAACTATCAACACATCTCAGAACAAAGACACATATTGTTAAGAACACGAATGTTATAATTACGGAACAACTGCAATATCTAAATTCAAGTTGATAGAATTGTAGTAGGACCTAGTCTATAACATCATTTAAAAACAAATCTCTTTTATTTCACACCAAAAAGTCAGTTTAGCCAAAAATGGAGTTAGCAGTTAGAATATTTAACCGACAATATTTATATTGAAATAGACCAAACCTAAGCTGATCACTGAAGACTATCCTAAGTTTCAAAGCCGTAGATATATGAAAGTTTCCATATTATATATATTCCATTATTGCTTAGATTTAAACATACAAGATATATGTTGGGACATTATTACAACAGTGCCATCTAGTTCCGTGGTAAGCTACGAGGCTTGTGTTACGGATACCAGATATACACACATAAATTTAAATATATAAATATTATAAATATTACAACGATGTGTCTTTATTCTATGGAGGTGGAATACATTGCTATATAAGTTACGATTGGTGTCATAAAGTTATAGAGTAGATAGTAACCATAATAAAGGAGAAAACATGTTATTATAAGAGTTATTAACAATATTCTAACACAGAATCGTATTGAAGTATGTGTAATTATTTGTGCACTAAAGATGTGAGCCTCCTTACGCCTGACTTAGTAGTGCCTTTGGTTTTCTTTGTTTGCTCTTTAACACCTCTGTAACAATTTTATTATTTTTCTATATTATTAAGTAAATAAAAATAAAATTAAGCAGTTCCTTTTACATGTGTAATAATGAATTAAACAACATATAATAGTATAATTTTACTTGGTAAATCAACTTAAAAATTTCTTATAAAAAATATGGAAACTAACAAGGCAGTACTTATAAAAGGTGGAATTTGTATTGTTTACTTTTATTACTAAAATGATTACTTTTAATTCTTTTGTTCCGATCATAATATACTGTATACAAAAGATGGCATCGTGAAAGGCCAAAAATGTGCATTAATTTCATTTATATACTTGGGGCTCAATATTTTTTTACTAAAAGCACAGAATATATAATATAACTAAAAGGCGGTAAAATAATAACATTTTATTTCTCTCTCTCCCTCACTCTCTCTCTGCTTAGCCTTATCGCATTTTATTTGGGGTCGGCTCCAATAATAACAAAAGAAAAAAATTAAAACACTATTAATGAATAATAAACACTTACAGGTATCTGGTTAAGTCCTCGATGTCCACGAGCATGGAGTCCTGGCCCATGTGCAGTTCGTCACGAGCCATCAACAGTTTCACCAATGAGTCGTTCAGTGCCTCTATTTGCGAATGCAATTCGTTAACGATCACCTGAACAAAAAAATTGATTTTTAATATTTTAATATGCTATTACTATTTCTTTACAAACTTAATAAAAATAACCCTTTTCTTCTAATGACGTCACATAAAAATGTTGCAAATCTACGAATTTCGGAGCTTTGGCTCAAAAACGGTTTAAAGTTTCGTTCTCTAACAAGTTAAAACCAAGAACACGGTTTTTGTTGAATTTAGATTCCATTCCATCGAAATTAACCGGTTTAAATGATTTTTGTGCATTAACAGTGGAATGTTTGCTAATGGTGAATCACTTAGTACAAGCCTACAAGGATATATTATGTACATTATTTACTTATAGACTTGAACTGATTTATTTCGGTTCTATATCAAAATCCAAGTCTAAGCTTTCTCTTATTATGTAACCGTAAATATTATTGTTTCGGTTTACTAATCCATTCGTTTTTATTAACCGGTTAGTTGATAAGCGATGAATTAACTTAATACTTTCTTAGGTTTACGCGAATATTCGACATTATAAATGAAACTACCTTTTCGGATTTTGTCGCGGATTTATTTTGATTTTTTGAGAGATTGTCTCTGTCGTGACCTTGGTTGCTGTAAAGCATTCGAAACGTTGGGAACCAAAATTAACTATTAAAGTATTAACCGTCTTTAATCGTTTTTGAACCGATTTCGAGCCTTGGTAGAACTTCAATGTCTGTCTCTTATATAATTTGCTACTGTTCTATATAAAATATAGTATAGTAACAAACATTTACGTTTTTCTTATACCTATGATAAAAATATTAATAATGAGGTGAGCATTTGATGACTGAACTCAGATTTCGTGATTTAGGCAGCTTATAATTATTTAAAAACACTTTACAAAATGTTTAAATAAGAAGCAGTACAGTCGAGTATTCACAAATGAAGAAGTGTTCACGATGAGCGATTCAAAATATACACTCTAATAACTTAAAAGACTGCTTGAAAAGGAAAATTAGGTCACGACGACTTTAATGTTTTTATTTAAAAATATACATAATATGCAAACTAGTTTTTCACCTACGCTTTCTTCGATATAAAAGTAAAAGTAACAAGTAAATTTTTAGACGGTACACTATAATTAGTATAATTTATTTTAATCTAACACTATTAAGAAAGTTTTATCATAGCTTAGAAATCTACTAATTATCAAAGACCCGATTAAATGGTTAAATTAAGAATTAAAGACGAAACCACATTGATAACCACTAAAGGTGAGACCGCACTAGGCGTAACTACACTGCACTGCAGCGACGCGACACGGCACTGCAAAATATTCTTTGTATGAAATAGTATGAGGCATACCGCACTACGCGGCAGCAGCACTACGCGACACGGCACTGCACGACAAACTTGACCAACTCGCCAAAAATGCCGCGGCGTGCTGCGTCGTGTAGTTCCGCTGCCGCTAGTGCGGTATAGCAAGCGACGCGACACAGCACGCCAATCAAGTTCCTTGAACCTTTTTAATAATAAAATGTAAAAAATATGGTGGGATATTTAACGTATTTAATTTTTTTTTCTAATTAATTTCATTTCATAACATTACATCTAAATAAAAATATAAATACAGTTGAACAAACAATTTGATTGATCGAACAGTATAAAAAATAATCTATCGAATAAAAAACATTACATATGAGACATATACGCTAACTTGTAAAAAAATTATTTTTATTTTTTAAAAAGAAACATTTATCGAACAAATAATAATTTTTGAAGACCAAACGATTGGTTTATAAAAAATAGTCGAAATATTTTTTCAGCCACCAGGTTCAAGGAATTCGCTAATAATGTCATAGCATATTTAATGCGTAAAACGAAAGGTTGCTTATAAAAATGGCTCTATACGAAGAACGATGTTTAGTTTTACTTGTTGGCCAATATCCAAAGTGACATTGAATGAAAAATACCAGTAAAAATGTTAGTTTCATCCATCGTGCTCAAAGGTTGCCGAACTACTGAAAAGCAAAATCTGTCGCGTAGTGCCGCGCTAGTGCGGTATACCTGTTTTTGCAGTGCCGTGTCGCGTCGCTGCAGTGCAGTGTAGTTACGCCTAGTGCGTTCGCACCTTAAAAGGATTCTTAGTAATTAAGTAAGTGGTTCTCAGAAGTTTAATAAGATGAAGTCGATACCTACTGGTTTTTAGGGTTCCGTACCTAAAGGGTAAAACGGGATTACTAAGACTCCGCTGTCAGTCTGTCTGTCCGTCCGTATATCACAGCGGAGCAGTCCGTATGTCACTTTTTTCCGAAACTTTAAGAACTATACTGTTGAAACTTGTTAAGTAGATGTATTCTGTGAACCTCATTAAGATTTTTACACAAAAATAGAAAAGAAATCTATAAAATTTGGGGGTTCCCCATACTTAGAACTGAAACTCTAAAAATTTTTTTTCATCACACCCATACGTGTATCTATGGATAGGTTAAAAATGAGGTTGAGGTTTGTAATTCTTTTTTTTTCTAAACTGAATAGTTTTCGCGAGAGACACTTCCCAAGTGATAAAATGTGTGTTATTGACTTCTTCGCTTCAGATTTTCGTCTAAAATGAATCTGAGGCGAAGAACTCTGTCAATGCCTGTTAATACGACATTAGTGCGCCTAGAAAAGTTAAATAAGGTTTAATTTTTAAGGTTAAAATTCTATTATTATCCTTCTCGATAGAAAATAAAGAAGTCATTCATCATAAGGATTATTACAGTTTGTACTCAATACAATTAATACTTTTCCTTATCACAACAGTATTTTTTCATATCTAAGTCAAATAAGCCTGGGAGAAATAAAAGTGAGAATCTAGCACAATTTTATGATGTAAACTTAAATTTAATTTTTTACGACTAAATGACGTAAAAGTGACGAAACGATGCAAATTGCACAATGGTCATTGTTATCGGATCGTTCCGCATGAGTCAGCGGCGCGGCGGAGGCGGTCGCAAGGTCATGCAGAACTACGACGTCGGTTAAGTAAATCTCAGTAGGATCTAAGCGTATTTCTTTTACATATCTACCGTACCGTTTGCTTTTTATAAAGCTTAATTAGCATTTTAAGTCAATTTATTTCTTAAGTATTATTTTATTATATTAACATTTAAGTACCTATTTTGTATATATCTTTGAAATGGCTGTAATGATTTTTAACCGACTTCAAAAAAGGAGGAGGTTATATGTTCCGATGTATGTATTTTTTTTTTATGTATGTTCACCGATTTCTCCGCCAACTGTGGGCCGATTTCAAAAATTTTTCTTTTGTTCGGTAGGGTATAGTTCTGAGGGGGTCCCATTATCACAAAATCAGGATCTGATGATGGGATCCCAGGGAAATCCAGGGCAACTTTCAAAATTTATAGGCACCTATTATGTTTTTTATATATTTTCTAAAGCTGTTCAAGCATTTGCGTCTGAAAATCGTAATCTCATGTGATGAGCTGATGATGGAAGGTAGAATTCTTCAAATGTTATTGTTTATCTGTGTTCACCGATTTATGCGTCAATTGTGGGCCGATTTCAAAAAATTATTTTTTGTTTGGTAGGGTATACTTCCAAGATGTTCCCATTGTCATAGATAGCAACTCTTAAATTTTATAGGCACTTAGTACATTTTTCATATATAAGGAATAATGGACGTGGTTTATTTAAACTATTTCGTATGGGGAATGTAAACATAAAGATGAGATCGTAGTTTAGTTACAGCTACAGTAGTCGTAGATCGAGTACTCTTTGGACACCCCCCCCCCCCCCCCCCCCATTTCGGTAGACCCGATAATTAATTACTATTACGTTACATACGTTAATAGGTATGCTCGTTGTTTAGTATAAAGCTTAAACAGATTTTAAATTAGTGACATATAGTAAGTCACTATAATTAAATCAGCTAAATAAAAGGCACACTAAAAATGGAAAAATAAGTTATTTTTTAAAAAAAATTAAACCGCCTTCAAAAAATCTGCACTAAAAAGAGAAAAATCTAAACTAAAAAGTAGAAAATAATACTTTTAAGAACTTTGTTAATTTTGGAGTCGGTGCCAGCCAGGTATTTTGATTATGTTTACAAATTGATAGATTAATCGAATATGTATCTATTTAGGGTTATTTTGCTTTGGCTGGCACCGACTCCAAAATTAACAAAGTTCTTAAAAGTATTATTTTCTACTTTTTAGTTTAGATTTTTCTCTTTTTAGTGCAGATTTTTTGAAGGCGGTTTAATTTTTTTTAAAAAATAATTAATCAATTTTTGTAGTCCGGTGTCATTTCTCACAAGAAAACAATTCATTTTTTTATATATTTTTTCTGTCACCACAATAAAATATATACATATATATAGTATTGTCGCGTAATAGTGTGAGTCGTCATAACAGCACATTTATAGAAAAAATAGTATATAAGCATTACAACCACATGTTATAATTAAAAGCTCATATCATCTCAAGCTCAATAATACCATGTTCTCTGAAACTGAAACCGACTCATTTAAATGGCACAAAACTTAAAAGGCAAGAAAATTTAATTTTAATTGCGCGCGGTCTATATCGCGGATGTCAGTTTAAATATGAATAAGTACCTATATTACATCTTATAAAAACTTGAATGTGATTCATTAAAATGCAAATTATGTTCTTAAGAACTATAAAGAGCTCTTTTTCAAGATGTAATGTATAGCTCCAATTACATTAAACTAAAATTCTTAGTTTAAATTGCACACACGTAAATTAGATTATAGGTAATACATAATGTATGTTAATTTAAAATAAATATCGCGATCTATTGGTATAATATGATTTCCTCCCTGACGCATCCGTCAACGGCCACATCTAGGCTTTCCCTTCTGGAGTGTGCAAAACTTGGTGCTAAAAGTTCGACGGCACGACTCGCAATAAAGTTGGCCGCTGTCGTTGTACACATAAGTGTACGTCTGCTTAGGCCGAGTTTTTCTTAGTCGTCGTTTTGCGTCAAGACGCAACTTTTTTAAGATTTTGCACCTATCCTTTATAGTTTTTCGCCATGTAGACCTCTGTTGCGCTACCTGTTCCCGGCTGTCCAATGGAATATGGCAAGATAAAAGATTTCTTTTAAGAACACCTTGAAACGCAGGTATTGATCACCAGGCTTACGCTTACCAGTACTGAGCTCAGAGTAGAACGCTTTAGGTAGCCGGTGTCATCCATATTGGTATATAATAATATAGATACCTGTAGCTGTGCAATGTTCATGTCGGTGAGGAGGTGTCGCGACACGCGGCGGCGGTCGGGCGCGAGCGGCGCGCGCGCCTTCTCCATGCTGCGGCGCAGCATCTCCGTCACCGGCGACACGGCGCGCCCGCGACGCTCGCGCTGCAAGTCACATATCCTATTATCTATACATACATATAATAAAATTCTATGTTGCATCTGTACATCAATTTTTTGGTAAATCGTCAAGTCAAAACTATAGTTTTCAGAACTTTTGTCTGTCTGTCTGTGATCGCATTACGAGAAAACCAGTGTACAGCTGATGGTAGCTGGTCATCCGCATTCAATGCTTGTAGGCTCGTAGGAAGCGGCATATTTTTAATGAACGTTATAAAGGGTTTTTAAAGGCATTTTAATGAATGGATTATAGTTACCCCGAAAAGATAAAACTAATTGAAATGACACCTATAATATTTTAAAATAAACCTAATTATATAACTTGCGACAAAATAGTATTACATTCACATTAACCATAATTTAAAGTTACAAAAAGGTTATGAAAAATTACATAACATTTATGTGCAACGTGTGAAGCAAATGTGAAATACAAACTTTGAGCCCCTTTTTACGAAAATTTCGCGGACAGAGGAGTATGAAATTTTGCACCCATATAGTTTATAGAGAGAATGCTAAAACTTTTTTTAATTATGCTTAAAAATAAATCAAATTAGTAAAAAAAAACATTACACACAACTATGTATTTGACACACTGAATGTCAAACATAACCATTTTTTTAATTTATTATATTAGTTATTAATTAATTATGGTCGAATTTCGACCACAGGGCGACAGGTTATTATAAAAATGCTTCATCAAAAAAGACAAAAATTATTTGCTATTGATAATTTTTTGGACAAAGAGACATACAAATATATATTATAATAACATTCTTCAATAAAATACAAAAAAACACTTATTTAAGAAAACTAAGGCTATAGATACATACAATGATGGTATTCTTTTTTCAAAAGAACAAAACTTTTGCATACACGCAAGTAGATCCTTGGATTTGTTAATTAAATGTATAAGATCACTATTTTATTCAAATCATAAAGATCATCTGAATTCAATGTCTGCAACGTTCTTTATAATATGTCCCATTTTAATTTTCAATCTTTTAATTAATTACATATATGTATATGTAATTAGTATTTTTTGTATGTTTCTTTGTTCAATAATTAAGAATAAATAAAAAAAGACTGCTTTACCTCCATTTGTATACGAGCCATTTCCTTTGCTTGAGCTAAAGCTATCCTGGCCTCTGTTTGTAAAGTTGCTTGTAACGCAAAGAAATCTGACTCTCTTAACTCAATATGCCCTAAAGATTGTGTTGACCGAGACTTTGAAGATTTGAGCATTAAAGATGTTGGACGTAATTTTGGACCTGTAATATTCATAAATATATTTAAACATTTGATCATATAATAACGTGAATTTAGAAAAGCATTGGTTCGAAAAGATTATATGTAATTAAAAAATTATATAATACAACTAGCGGACCCGACAGACATTGTCCTGTCTACACGTCTTTAATTTGAAAATTTCAAACTTTTTTTAATAAGCTAAAACATTCTGGACCAAAATTGTGAATCTAAACCATTCCCAGATCCCCTTGAACACACACTAAAAATTTCATCAAAATCGGTCCAGTCGTTTGAGAGAAGTTCAGTGACATACACACTCACAGAAGAATTATATATATAAAGATGTATGTGTGTCAAGAGCAATCGTAAAACATAAAGCACATTACTAAATATTGAGAATATAGGTATAATATAACAATGAATGAATAACAATAACAAAGTCTGTCAGTAAACCAGCAATATCTCTTATTAAATCTCAGGATAATGAGGGTATACCAAATAATGAAATTATAAACCAATAAAGCAAATAAGCCACTTTTCAAACATAAAAGCTTTTGTCAAAAGAAATTTTCAATAATAAAATCAAGAAAAGTTATGTCTTTATCTCAAAAAAGTAATATAATTATGAGAATTCTTTTTAATACATTATCACATCACAAAATTGCATCAAGTATATAACATTATATATAACAATAGCAATAAATTGTCTTATAACTGTGGGAATGCATTCCTCGCAATAGTTACATCAATAACTAGTCATGCTATACAGTTGCGATCAACTTACCACTTTGTGTATTGGTATTTTTCTCATGTTTTGTAATATTAACCGAAAGTGGTCTTGTTTGGTATGGATGGTTAAAATTGTTCTTGCTAAAGATACTTGATTGTGATGAACTATTACTATTACAGTTGAAATTTTTCTCTATATCAGAAGTTTGAGATTCATTGTCTGATGCTGTTTCATTCATAAAACATATCTGTAGATTTTTCCCTGCACCACCACACATTTAATACATTTTAGCAAATACTGATAACCATTAGACACAAATGTTATGATAAATGAACCCATATGAAGAACATTGTGAATCTTAAATTGTTTAAGTAAAAACTTACTTTTTAAATATCTATATTATATAATATAATAAAAATTAGAAAAATGTTAATATATATATATATTTTTTTTAAATGAAGCTAACCACTTTATTAATTCAAAGAATATAAAATAGCAAACATTATACCTTATAAATAATTACACCATACTTACAGTTACTGTATTTAATAAAATAAATAATTTCATACCATTTTGAAGCCTTGAATGCAGACTTGGTTTTTTTCCTGGACGGTCTATATGACCTAAACTATAGTATTCTTCACTATCAACTCCCATTGCTAGTCTTTTTCTGATTTCTTCTCTATCATTACGCTTCTGGAAATAAAACAATTTCAAAGAATGGTTACCAATCTTTTGCAATGCCTCTAATTCATTAAAGGGTTAAAATACTTAATACTTTTTTATCATAAGGACCATAATCTGTAATTGTAACGATTCTTGTAAACCTGTCTAAAATATTTGGAATTTTGTCTGAGAGTATGGGCCATTCAATTTCTGTTTGTGCAGATTCTCCTGCTCCAATAGCACGAGGACTTAAAGCTGTATCATTATAATAATTATGTACTGATAAATCTTCAGTATTATTTGGCTTCAAAAACTTTGATTTCAGATTGGTCAAACTTCGTTTAAATCCAGATGTATCTTTATCTATATTGTTAGTTATATCATCAGAATTTTTGCTAAATTTTCTCTTTATATTCGTAATTATACTTTCAAACATCTTAAAACTAGTCAGTCTTTTTTTGGCAAAAAAATGGCACAACTGTTGCTTTACGAAATAAATAACATGGGTAAACAAAAAATTAAAGCTATCCTGTCATTTCTGTCATTTATTGACATTTAGGGCAAGGACAAAATAGTACGTGTTCCATTTCTAATCTTTCTTCATTCTTTATGGTTTTATAAGGCACATTTGTCACAATAAATATCGATATACACTTAAAAAAAAGATTACTTACAAGGCAGCAAATGTTATCGACAGACTCATGATTATCGTATGTTATTGTATATAAGTCCAAAAGAAATCTTGTATCTTTTTTGTAATGTCTTTGTTCCGAATTAAAATATGGCATCGACGCCATCACACTTATATTTTAATAAAACTTAACTTCGAGATAGAAACCACAACTCGCGTCAAGCTGTCTGATCAACTATCAAGGCTTATAACGTTATGAAAAGAATGGCTGTCTGCCTACGCCGTTGAATCACCGTAGAAAGCTGAACGGTGTAGGTACCAATTGTATTGGTAATTTTAACAGTTAATGCATGGATGAAGGAGACGTGGATCAAATGTGAATGTATGCATTTACCGTTACCCTACTGAGCGCCAACTTTTAAAATGTTAAATAATAATTCAAACAAGTTATGTAAATGCTTATGTATTAACATGTATTGATTCATGTTAGGTGTAGTATTTTTTAAATAGATGTGTTTTCTTTTCAATAAGTATTACACTTATTAATATTAGAGATCACTGAACTATGTTATTTATGTAATAGGAGGAAATAAAGCACAACTTATTTAATACTTACACGTCTTTCGGCCTCTTTCGCTGCTCTTATATGACTTTCAATTGTATCCAGGTCTAATTTTGGTAATGCTGTTTCTATATTATACACATCGAAGCTTTCTGGAATAACATAATTTTATATTTATAATTAAATAAAATTGTAGATTAAATTTACCTTCAAAATCTAGTGATATTTTTTTTATATTGCCATTATTTCCAGCTTAAGTAATTATTATAATGTCTAGTATTATTTCATTATTTATATTTTTTCTCAAAAATGTATATTATGTTTCTAAAACATAATCGTATATAGAATTACTGTTAATATTTAAAGAAAGTAGACAATTTAGACGAAGTAGAGAACCAGCCATTACCATCATTAGCAACGAATCACGCTACTATTTTCGACTTGGACATTTATTTAACTGGACTCCTATATAATTATTTTATTGAAAAATAATACCAATTAAAGCGTCATAATACAGAAAATAAACTTAAATTTAGTTTCTAGTAATAAAGTAAATAATGCTTACCGAAATCACTTTCATTATAATTATCATTTTTACGGACGGACGCATCATGAGCTTTCAGAGTTTTGACAGAATTTTGTCGAACTTTGGATTCACTGAAAGTAAAATATTAATTATTAATATTGTATGGCCTAAATAAATTGATATAATAAAGTACCACACCTCATTTGCATGTCACTCGATTCCTTAAAACAGTTTTATGCCTGAACACTTTAAACTGACTTACTACATTGTGACTACTCTATGTAAATACGCACTACCTAATTTATCCGAATTACACTGACCGCGTCAATTCTATTTAAAACTTTAATGTATGAGTAGCAACATGCTAGTTCAAATCATCTATTCTATACATATAATAAAACTGTAGAAAAGTTGTTTTTGTACATCAAAAAAAATTACAAAAAAAATAGCCAGGGTGTTAAAGGACAACCAATAGAACCCATTTCCAGCATTTTTAGAATTTTTGTCTGTTTGTCTGTTTGTCGGTTTGTCTGTTTATTTATCCGCGCATCACGTAAAACGCACGAAAGCAATGTTGATAACTTTTATACACAACGATTGAACGTAACTTTAAGTAACATTTAGTTTTTGGTTCATTGCAATCGGTTCAGTCTATCAAAAGATATTTGAGTTTAAAGTGAAGAAGTAGAGAAATTTCAGAAGTAAAATTAGGGTTATGTGCATTTGGTCTCACAACTTCACGTAACTTTTATACACAACAAAATGTGCATAAATTGAAGTAACATTAAGTTTTTTGTTTCATAGTAATCAGTTCACACCTTATAAAAAATGTAAATTAATAAAATTATAATAGTGTTTCCGAAGTAAAATATTAAAACAGCGCCATCTACGAGTATAGGAACTTAGACTGGACTATAACTAGAGATCATTGATTGATCATTGTTCGATAGATGGCGTTGTGCGTGTGAATTCATTTTCTGAATCGCGGTGTTAAGATTTTCCTTGAAAGAATGTCTGCCGGCCATCTTTGAGTTTTGTAGGAGTCTTTAAAGTTCTGTCTTTATTTTTTAAAGAGTTTTGTCTATGTAAAGGTATTGAATTGATAGTATCGTCAATTGTTCGTTCGTTATTTCGTTAATCGTTTTATCTTTTAAAAATTTTGGTTAGTTAGATTCGGTCTTAATTTCGAAGTGCGAAGTAAATAATAACTTGCAATTTGAGTCAAGTAGTTTTATTTACTTCGTAATTTGATATTTTATTGCACAAACACATTGCTGATTGCATTATATGTTTTTAAAAACTTTTACCACTAAGGCTGATATGATTAATTTTGTGTTGATATTAAATTTCTAGATAAGAGATTTAAAATCATACGCAGTATTATTTTAAAGTTTAGTTTATCTTGCCTTATAATAAATTTATGTCCTCCCAAACTTTGTAACGGCACTCGGCTTAAAGTCACAAATCTGCAGCAAAACATAATCGAAGTTGAAATATTAACCGGCGGCGCCGGTGATATTGTTTTTAATCCAAGAATAACTATAATTCCCAACAACTTTCCTTTCTCTTTCAAACGAGTGCAATTCCCAGTCAGTCTCTGTTATACCATGACGATTAATAAAGCAGGGCCAGACATTATCCGTTGCGGGGGTGGACCTAAGTATTGGATGCTTTTCCCATGGACAACTATATGTAGCTCTTTCCCGCGTAAATAACCCCAATAACCTTTTTGTGTACGCTCCAGATGGTTCCACAGCTAATGTTGTTATAAAGAAGCACTAGCATAAATAAATAAAAAATGATTTGTATCGGTATCCTCCAACAACGCTTCGCACTAAAAATACATTGTTAAGTTCCGACATCAACGCGAACGAAGTCGCGGGCACAGCTAGTTTAAAGTAAATTGAACAGAAATACTTTTATAGATTTCATTTTTAAATCAAGATAGTTTGCTTTAAAATTAACTAGACAAATTTCGGTACTGCTTCAAGTTAATTATACATACTTAGGTAATTATAATATAAAAAATACGAGATTTGAAAGCACTTATACTTTCGAATAAAAAATATAATATATCCAATTTTCATTTTAACACAAAAGGTCGGAATAAAATGTATCTGGTAACTCTTCTTTAGTTTTCCCATGGACGTAATATTAGTATATTACGTCCATGAGTTTTCCACACACAGTGCCTATCCATCCATCCATCCATACTAATATTATAAATGCGAAAGTAACTCTGTCTGTCTGTCTGTCTGTCTGTTACCTTTTCACGCCTAAACCACCCAACCGATTTTGCTGAAATTTGGTATGTAGATAGTTTGCATTCATGAGAAGGAAATAGGCATATTATTTTTTGGAAATTCAACCCCTAAAAGGGTTAAAAGAGGTGGCAAAGTTTGTATGAGAAAAATATTTTTATTGCACATTTTTGCATGAAACTTTGAATTAATGCTTTTTAGTACAAATGATGAAACACGTATTTCAGGGTTTTTCGAAATTCACCCCCATTGGGGGTTAAAGGGGGTGGCTAAGTTTGTATGGGAAATTTAATTCTATTGAAATATTTTGCGTGACACTGAAATAATGCTCTGCAATACAAATTATGAGATACATATCTAAGCGTTTTTTGAAAATCAACCCCTATGGGGGTTAACGGGGGTGGCACAATTTGCGTAGGAGAAATATTTAACAGTAATTTTTACCATAAGTCCATAACAATGAACCACGTACATCAGTTTATCATTAACGAAAAGCACACAAAGAAATTATGATACACATAGTAGCAAAATTGGTTATAAATAGGAAATAAGTTTTAGAAAGCGCAGCAGTGGCGGCACGGCAGGATGCTACACAGTAGTTTTCAGAAAAGAGGGCCAGAACTTTAAATGGGGAATCAGTCCTTGGTACATTATAAGTAACAGTATATAAGCAAAAATGTTTATTTTATTCACTCTTAGCGCGAGCGAAGACGCGGGCACCGCTAGTACTAATTATAAATGCGAAAGTAACTCTGTCTGTCTGTTACCTTTTCACGCCTAAACCATCCAACCGATTTTGCTGCAATTTGGTATGTAGATAGTTTGCATTCATGAGAAGGAAATAGGCATATTATTTTTTGGAAATTCAACCCCTAAAAGGGTTAAAAGGGGTGGCAAAGTTTGTATGAGAAAAATATTTTTATTGCACATTTTTGCATGAAACTTTGAATTAATGCTTTTTAGTACAAATGATGAAACACGTATTTCAGGGTTTTTCGAAATTCACCCCCATTGGGGGTTAAAGAGGGTGGCTAAGTTTGTATGGGAAATTTAATTCTATTGAAATATTTTGCGTGAAACTGAAATAATGCTCTGCAATACAAATTATGAGATACATATCTAAGCGTTTTTTGAAAATCAACCCCTATGGGGGTTAACGGGGGTGGCACAATTTGCGTAGGAGAAATATTTAACAGTAATTTTTACCATAAGTCCATAACAATGAAACACGTACATCAGTTTATATATAGTTCATTAACGAAAAACACACAAAGAAATTATGATACACATAATAGCAAAATTGGTTAAAAATAGTAAATAAGTTTTAGAAAGCGCAGCAGTGGCGGCACGGCAGGATGCTACAGAGTAGTTTTCAGAAAAGAGGGCCAGAACTTTAAATGGGGAATCAGTCCTTGGTACATTATAAGTAACAGTATATAAGCAAAAATTTTTATTTTATTCACTCTTAGCGCGAGCGAAGCCGCGGGCACCGCTAGACAAATGCTTATTTGGGTAGGTACTGCTTCTTTAAAGTTAATTTATACATACTTAGGTAATTATAATATAAAAAATACGAGATTTGAAAGCACTTATACTTTCGAATAAAAAATATAATATATCCAATTTTCATTTTAACACAAAAGGTCGGAATAAAATATATCTGGTAACTCTTCTTTAGTTTTCCCATGGACGTAATATTAGTATATTACGTCCATGAGTTTTCCACACACAGTGCCTATATTTTTTATAACGCGCTCGCTTGGATATCCGAGTGATGCGTGTTCAAATCCGGGTCTCGCACCTCTGATATTTTCATGTGAGAATTTTTTCTATCATGATTACCACTTGTGTCTTACTGTGAAGGAAAACATCGTGAGGAAACCTGCATATCTGAGAGAATCTACTAAGTTTTCAAAAGGCATGTGCGCTGTGCATTCCGCCAACCCGAATTAGGCCAGCGTGGTGGACTATATTGCCTGATCTCCATCATACTAAAGGTTACGAGCATTTTGACATTAAAAGCGCTGAATACAATACAATGTTTACTATAATATCATGGTATAAATTAATAATAACTTACACTAAAGCCTTAATGGAATGCGGCTTAGCCACGGAGCTTTGTTTACTTTTTGTATTTCTTTTAGTTTTATCATCGTGGAATTGCGGGCGAATCCTAGATTCATGGGTTCGAGAGGTTGACGTCGATACAATGTTATTGGAATTGCCATCGATTACCATAGGTGTTTCTTGTTTATTTTCGTTCCATATCTTATCACGTTCACGCATTTCGTTTAATTTTGGTATAATTTTCCTTAATTCCGTACTTAACTGTTTTATCGTGTTTTCCACGTTTTGACTAAGCTGGTCTGCATCGTAATCATCTTCATAAATATTAATTTCATCCTTCCCATCTGATAAGATTGCATCAGCTATTTTACTATCAACGTTTTTATCTAAATATAAAAATGTAGGTCTACTTATATTAATTTCTGTTCTTGTATTCTCTTCATTATCTTTGTTGACATTAGAAACGTCTTCCATTTCATGATCATTCACGATATCAGGTGATCGTGCATCATTCTTTTCGTAACCTTCATGTTCAACTAATTTCTTTATAACATGATTCACCACGTCGCTTATGTTATTTATAGTGTTTTCAATTGGTTTCACTAATGTATCTTTTATATCTTTTCGCAGTTCTTCTAGATCGCTTTCGATATTTAAATTATAATTATATAAATGCCTTATTTCGTCTTCCACTTCCTTGTTAAAATCACCAATTATATCCTTTACATGAAAATTATTCTCTATATCAGTGGCTGAGCAGTTAAAATCATAATTTACACTATCTACATTATTATTATTATTGTGAGTAATAGTTTTTAATAAATCTGGTATCTCATTTTCTGTTTTAGGACTGCATTTTTTTAATTCCAAGGAAGACAAACTTTGTTTCAAATCATCGGATAAATTTTCTGTTTGTACATGATCCAATTTCTTATTATTATTATTTATAGTTTCCAAACCTTCATTTTTAGCATTATCTTTACTATTACAGTTGGTCTCAACGATATCTGTATCTAAATCGTCGTCCGTCATGTCATTTTCTGAAGGATAAAACGGTTCAATATTTGAAGAATAGTCCTGTAAAAAATGACGAAAACATATTTTCCGTAAAGAAGAAAGGGCTTTTAATTATTAATCATTTTTTTTGAAACCTACCTCTAGTGTATGCGCTAAATGATGAAACCCAGGATAATTTGGGTTCACAATACCTCGAGGCACAGGACGCACACTGTTCTCAGACATTTCATCTGAGTCAGATTGTTCGAACGCGCGTTCGTCATCAGCAGCAGTTGTATCTGTTGACACATTGGTATCAACTGAAACAACAGTAGCAACAGTATCAATAAGCTATTTACATCCTAAAAATACATATTCGGAAATTGCTATGATATCTACCTGTACAACATTTATGCCACTCCGTGCTTATTTCCAGATTTTTATTTTCCAGGTCTTTGTTTTTACTATTAATATTTAATTTTATGTCAACATTATTTCTCGCTAATCTAAATTGCTTGTTACATACTTCATCTTCAGTGTTTATTTCCCTTTTTATTAATGTATTTGAAAATCTATTGTCAATAACGTTATTAAGATATTCGTTATGATTGGTACTAAAATGGACGTTTTCTTCAGTAACAATGCTTGTTCTGTGAGCTAAAGAATTAGAATCTTGCCAACTGTAGTTATCTATGTCATCAAATGTTGATCTATTTGTTACATTTACAGCAATATTGCCGTTCTCAGTAGCGTTGAGTATCCTCATAGTGTCCTGCAATAAAAAGAAGTACAATATTAAAATTTCACTTAGTAACTCTGCATATTATGCTTTACAGTGTTTCTAAGCAACTTTCTTCTAAAGACAAGACAGTCAAAGACAGTCCACTAAATACTAATCCTGTATAGTCATCTATCGAAATCGGCGTCTAGTCTAGCAAGCCACACATACTTTCATATTCATTCAATCAGGGGCCGGTTTAATGTTTACTACTTGATAACTGTAGTTTGCCACGAGTAAGAACTACAGCGTGTAAGTTTTGGAAAAAATGAAAATCATTGCATCTGGAGTAAACGTTGAAAAAGTATGTTGACAATTTTTTTATTTTGACACAAGTCCTGTCGTTCTCCTGGTCTCTAACCTCCATGGGGTGGCCCGTCTTCGTCTGGCTATGTTTTTTTTAATTTTCTACTCTAAGGGGAATCACAGGCAAAAACGAATTAACAATATTATATTTCTGGTTTCATAATGTATTATGTACTTTATATTGAATAGGTTCCCTAATGTATTACATATAATAAAATGATATAGCAATATTTCTGTGCACTAGTTTTATTTTATTGAAATAGGTATCTCGAAAATAAAATATGTATTTAAAAAATATTCAGTACCTATCAATGGAAATAAAATGTATACGTTACAGATTTCTATCTTTATGATAGGATATAAAGTATTTTTTTAATGGATATTAATGTAAAACATTTTAAGTAAAAAGGGAGAATTACATGAATATAAAACAAGAAATTGCAAGGTCAAGGCCTAACCGTACTTCGTGCGATGCTGATTTGAATTATGAACTTCAGTAGAAAGAACAGCTGTTATTATAGAAAGTACCAACTTTTCCCTAACTACCACAATTTATAAAATACTGAAATTTACCATTTTCAAACCTAGAATTTTGTTAGTAGGCAGGTAAATTATTTTAATCATAAGATTATATTTTAAACATTGACCTATCGATGTTGATAGGTCAACGTTTGTATAAAAATTATGATAATAGCACTATGTTACGTCTAGAAGGATTCATATTTTCATATGAATCCTTCTATATAAGCAAACTACATAAAAACTGTACAAAAAATATAATCAAAGTAACAGTTTAGCTTAATTATTTAAAAACATATTGTAGTAACAATATTGGAATTATATAATATGGTGATCATTTTATAAATAAATAAAATATAGCATAAGTTCAGTGAAAGAACAGCTATGAGAATTTCTAAAGGCCCTATTCGAAATAGTTTGCCTTCCGAATTACGAAGTTTATATCGTACTGAGTACTTTACGCCTATGTTCATTCGACTGAGAATGGTAGGTAGATAGAACATAAAACTTCCAATATATAGTCAAAATGAATGAAGTTACATGAACTTATGTGGAGTTTTTATTACGTAGGGTTCACTGTCACTGTCTTCATATTAGCTGTCCGTAACCCCTTCCTACCTAGTATCTACCTACTATCGTCATCTAAAAGTCCGTATATCCATTAATTTTAAGTGCTTATTATTGTTTGGTAGTCTTCTATATGTATTAATTTGTAAATAGTTTAAGTTTAAATAATAATTATAATATAGGTATGTACTTATATGATACTATGTTATAAACAAAGCATTGTATAATAATTATAATATACTAATCGTTTATCTCTAATTAAGGTTTTCATGTAGGTACGTATTCGTCACCGAGTACCGAGAAAAATAATGCAATATGTACGAATAAATTGAATTCAATTAAAATACAGAAACAACTTCAATTAACTTAAAATTTAAAAATATTTTTTAGTAAGAGCACAGGTAAGAGCTTAAGTACATTTTCATTAATTGTTCGTTCATTAATTCAATACTAGACTCAATGTCAATTATTTCAATTTCTTTGACTTTGTACGTTTACACATGTTAGAACATTTCTGAAGGAAAACTGTCAGTAATAATAGTTTACATTAACATAACAAATGCAAAACTATCATAAATCTTATACTGAAAATAAAAATCAAAGGATAAAAATGAGACTCTATATCAATCTTATGTCTAACTTTAAATGTTTAAGGAAATTTAATTTTAAGGACTCTTAAGTATGCATAAAGGTAGTATCGATTAAACTGCTGTATTGTGAAAGTGAACAAACGAACAAAACGTAATTTATAGATGAACAAAATTAAGTAAGTAGGCGGTACTTGCGCGGTTGCGTATTGCAAATGGCTAGTTGCCAGAGAATTGATTTTTTGCCTAGAGTCGGCGCCCGAAAACTCATCCATTTATTAAGAACATCCTTTTTCTCTGCTAAAATGAAATTCCCCTTCCCCATACGTAAAGTAATAAAATAACAGTCGTGTAAGCGGCTTTCCTCCCACGCATGTCGTAAGCAGACTCTACATACCTACATATTATATATACTACATATGTTATATATAAATTATAATAGAAGTATTTACTTGTAGTTAGCAATGTGGGGCTAAGACCATGTATCACTGTCCACTGAGCTATTCAATAAGTTCAATGATTTGATAATCTATGTGTATATAATATTTTGAACATGGCTAATTTTTGGCTAACTTCATGTCTAAGTTATACAACAATAACGGTATGTTTTTTTAATCATGAGATAGATTTTATAACGAAATTAGTTGTTTGATATTTGTTTCAACTAAATAGCTTCATTTTTAACAAGTTTTTTTTATTCAAGAGCAATACGTAAATTAATTATATTTCGTAGAGTCGTTGTTGTTAAGTAATTAATATGTTTCAGAATTAACTACGACAATAGGTAGATACTTAATAACAAAAAAAAAAATACTAAATATTCTTAAAATTCTGTGAAGAAAGCTTTGAACTTTTTTTTCTCACTTTTACATGTAGTCCACTCGGTGCCAACTGCCAAGTAAATTAATTTGCCAGAGTTGCCGAGAAATAGCGTTTTTAGTTCTTTCTGAATCTTGATCTTACAGTGATGAGTGAGCAGAAACAAAAATCATATAGTATTATGTTATCTGTGGTTTAGTACAAGTACTATGTCTCTAGGTAAACTTAGATTAAGTCCTTTATAATGTGAACATTTTACTATGACTATAATTTATTTGCATATTATAAAAATAATGCAAAATACTTATGTGACGCAATCCATTTTCGTACAATACTTTGAATATTAAAAATTATCCAGCCTTCTGGGTAATATACTCGTACCATAAAAAGTTTTAATATGATTAGAATTAGAAATATTTAACATCTCTGAAAAGGTATATTAAATAGAAACAAATTGCTCTTTGTGTTTTAATACAACAACAAGCTAAAGGCAAAATCGTCTAAATAAAGTAATTTTCCGTCATAATTGTTAATTGTAGAAACGTAACAGCCTTTGTTTAGTGTAGTTAATTTGGGTGCAAAACGGAGCTTCGCGCCCGCAATTTTCTAACAAACACAATCGGCTTGTTATTTTATTAAATTAATTCTTGTGATATAAAACAATGTTGTTAATCATATATAAATAACATTTGTAAAAAATAAATAGTAAATATATTTTAAACGAGTATATATTTTTGAAATTAATTAAAAACCAACAATAATTATGCAAAATTAAATTACAATTTACAAGATAATCCAACATTGTGATGTATTCAGCCCTTTTTAACGTCTCACTACACTGCTGGGCACGGGCCTCTCTTCAATACGAGAGGGATCAACGATAGTCCACCACGTTAACCAAGTGTGGGTTGGCGGATTCCACAAGTCTTTTAAAAACCAAGAACTAATTTGGTACTTCTAGATATTCAGATTTCCTCATGATGTTCTCCTACATGGCAAGATAAGTGTTAATCATTTTGAAAACTAGCGATTAGGCACGAGCGAAGCCGCGGATTTCTCTAGTTATAAATTAAAACCTTCCTCTCGAATCACTCAATCTATTAAAAAAAACCACATCAAAATCCGTTGCGTAGTTTAAAAGATCTATGCATACAAACACAAGGACAGACAGCGGGAAGCGACAAAAAATTTAAAGTTATTTTTACGCTTACAGACCTGTTTCTATGTTTTATTTTAAAAATATTTACAGTATTGCCTTTGTTTTAAGAAAGCTTTCAATTCTAATGGGATTATCGTTCGAACAGCGATAGGCAAACCACGTTTAATAGGTGCGATTACTTTGCTCATATTTTATAAGAATTTTGAAGTAAAGTAAATAGTTCAATACTATTTTAGCATTTGTTAAAGTCTGATTTGTAAATATAATTGACTTTTTTTGGCAAATAATTGTTAAATGCTAATATTGTTGGAGATATTACTTGATTGTTAGTTATACAACCGCAAAAGAAAATCTGATAAGATAGAATATAGGTAATATCTTGAAGATTAAAAGGTTTTAAGTGATCCGTACCTCAAATCGAATAAACTATTCTCAAAAACGCGTGGAGTTGCACTTCTTGAAGCTGTGTAAACTTCTTGATACACACAAAGGAATCAAAACCTATAAGGGTACTTTCCGCTGACATGGTATCATCAAAGCAAGAAGTAATGTCTTATAGCACAAGTACCTACCTATTTAAAGTAAAAAATTCTGAAAACCGTGAATTAGCGTATATTTTTTATGATTATAAAAATTATTTTTATTGTTCATGCCACAGAACTCTCCATGTGCAGAGTTAGACTTAAACTTTTCCAATTTGTAGTTTTCAATAATATTAATTTGAATTAATTTTATTCATTTTTAGGAAGGCAATTCTTTTTATTTTAAAATACAAGATTAGTTAACATCTTAATTCTGTTGTGGAAGTAAAAATGTCTGTGTAATTATCTGAGAGGCCGCGAGTAGCTCTTCTTATAAAGCTCCTTTTCCCTCAAAAAGGAAGTGTAATCAATCCTATAAACCAAGGCCATGTATTAACGCAATACAATTACTACTAACTTACTATTCTAGTAAGGAACACGAATAGCATACCTGCATACATATGTTAGAATTAAACTCAATGAAGTAGAAACATAGAAGAGAATAGTGTATTTTTTTTCTATTTCAATCTAATTTTCGTTATTCTTTATTCTATAAAACTGTTCTCATGTAATTAGTAATCGTTAATTAGACTTTTTGCTGTATATACATTTATACAATCTGTAAATTTTAACTTATTTGAATCTGAACATTACATATTTTTGCACAAATCTTTTTGAAATAGTCATTATAACCGATACAAAAGCTGGATCAACAGTTTCTTTGAATTTTTGTCTGTCCATCTGTCTGTATGTGGCCGCATCACGTAAAAGCCACTAGACGGATTTTAATGAAATTTGGTATGATGATAGCTGAATATCCGAGCCAACATAGAGTGTTCATTTTACTGCAGGAAAATGTCTAATTTCTGAAAAATCTATACTAACCGTTAAAACCAAACCTGAGCAGGTAGCCCGACTTGAGTCACTAGTAAAAAATAATTATACTAAAAGTAAAGCAACTCAACGAAAGGAAGTAAGATTTAGCCTAATAATGTTATTAAATACAAAAATCATTGAACTTTGTTTTTATATTCACATGAGACATGCTCGCAAACATCATTACTCCAATTCTTTTCAAAATTGTATTTTGTGACAGCACTTTTTAATAATTTACAGTGTCCGCATTATGAATCTGAAAAAATACCTAACGTTTTTTCTCTTTGACCCCGTCTCAGGTTAAGTATGGCTTGCACTTTTGCTCCTCATTATAAAATTGAACTAAAAAAATATAAAGTTTACATTAAAATTAGATCACGTTCTACTATTTCAAGCTAAGTTGACATATAGTAGGTACATATAATACCCAGTGAAAGACCTATCCAACGACATCCCACACCATGGGTAGACGAGAAAAATAAATATCCACATTTAAATGTTTTTTTTTTTACTAATAATATGTAAGTTTATCCATGCAGAAAGAGCCTCTGAAGATATGACTAAAATAAAAGGGGTTCTTGTTGACTACGGAAGTTGGAACCCTAATAAAAAGAAAATTTGTTTGTTAGTTCTTTAATTTTTTCATCCGTTGGGACGTTATAAAGGGCTGATGACGAATAATATATTAAAAATGAAATACGATTTCGTTTTAAAAAAGATTATATCAGTAACAAGTACGTACCTAATATTGTAACAAGTTAACAAAAATATAATATTGCCCAAATTATTCACGTTGTGATTTGCATTGCAATGTCTATCTCGCCTGCTTTCTTTGTCTTCATCATATCAAAGTGAAGCATGACCCATTTTAACGAGCACTCAGCTGTGCATTATACAGTTAATTCATACAGATGCTGAAAGCTCCCTGTTGGTGCTTACAAAATACAGAATTAACACTAACAAGTAGGCACGTATGTTAAATATTTAATTTACATGACATAGGTACATGACGAATAAATAAATCAAGTAACACATGAACTTACAAGAATATAATATCGAAAGTTCAAATCAAATAACTTTTCAAAAAATTTTATTTTATCTTTTCCTAACTAGGTACTACTCTGCAAAATTCTTACACAGATTTTAATAGAACTTCATTGGTTAGGGTTCAGCAAGTCACAATATGTCTACAATTTATCTAGAAAAAGGACATAAACCGCGCAATATATATATATATATATATATATATATATATATATATATATATATATATATATATATATATATATATATATATATATATATATATATATATATATATATATATATATATATAAAATGAATCCCTATTTTCCTTGGTCACGACATCACGCGTGAACGGCTGGACCGATTTCGCTAATTCTTTTTTTGTTGTGTTTGTTATTGTCAGGAGAAGGTTTATATGATAGAAAAAATTAAGAAAGTTGTGCGGAAAAATAGAAACTTTAAAAAAACTTTATAAAATTAACGGTGTTTGATGTATCATGTTATGGCCGTTGCCATGGTGCGTGCAATGGTATTTCATATGATCAAATGAAATATGGTATATATGTATTAAGATATATTTAGGTGATGGTACGAAATATATATATATATACAACACGTACTTAGGGACGAACCCGAGCGAAGCGAGCGTGAGCCCCTAGTTACCAATAAAAACAGGACTTCACACGTGGCTAGAGGGTTTAGTTCATTATAACATAATAATTTTACTCCCTAAAATTAAAAAGGGATAATGAATAAAATACTTGTGTATTGTGTTTCCTGTATAAATCTCTAACAAACTTCTTTACAAACACTCGGCATAATCTATACTAATATTATAAAGAAGTAAAGTTTGTGTGTTTGTTAAATTGTAAGGGGTAATCTCGGGATCTACTGAACCGATTTTAAAAATTCTTTCACCAATAGAAAGCCACAATATTTGCTGAGTGTCATAGGTTATATAAAAAAACGAAAAATAAAAAGGCTTTTACGTGATAGTCCGTTTTGCAAAGTGAATCGGAGAAAAAACGGTCGAATGAAAGCGTTTCTTACGAACGCTGCCTTAACTATGAAAGATATATTTTTGAGTTGTAGAGAAAAGATGTGGAGCTTGAAAATGCCTACAAAAAGCATATGTCTAACTTTTATATTTAAGTTACAAAAAGTAGTTTTTTTAATATTAGTATAGATAATTGAATTTTTAATATTAATAAAATACCTACGTATAATCCTCCTTCTGGCAGTTACAAATTAAAACATAACACTCTGTACTAAAAAAGGATTATTAACATTATGCCCAACGAAGTGGGCACGGGTCAGCTAGTATAATATAATATCTATCGCGGAATGTAGAGTTTTAACTTTAACTTCAAAAATATTTTTTTCATAACAATAGCTTTTTTTACCTCTAAAAGATTAATAAAGATTGAAAATATATATTATTCACAAATATTACAACTGATATTCACAAATATTATATTTCATTTTTTTTTATTCCTAAATGATTTTTGTGTGGATTATTGAGTCTCTGTATTTTTTAATTTAAAAAGTAATATTTATCTTAATATCTACCCTTAATTTCAACTCTAAGTCTCTAGGCAATAAAATCCATCATTAAAAGTATACAAGTGTAGGGAAACTTAAATACATCTCCCAGCCTCACAGGAGCACCGTCAAGTGCCTGTCCTATTAAAAGTTCAACATGTAATTCTTGAGCAACGTAGAAAACCGTAGCTCATTTTATGTACAAAGTAACAGTTCTTAGAATATGCGATATGCTATTAAAATGCATCCTGAAAAAAATTGTCATTTTAATTTTTTAGCTCTCTATTTTCTTATCAATTAACTATTAATTAGGCAAAATGTATTTTTGTTTCATAATCTAGGAACGAGTGTTGGTTACTACGTATGTACTACACAATATAAAACAAAGTCCTATGCTGCGTCTGTCTAAAATTCGATAAAATCGAAAACTATTTGGATGGATTTTGATGCGGCTTTCACGAATGGATAGAGTAATTCATGAGGAAGGTTAAGGTGTATAATTTATCAATGTGTTGTGTTAATTCGCTGAAATATGAAAATGATTTTTGAAGATGTCGGAAAAAATCTTGCTGACATTCAGCTTTATAGGCGTGCGCCCCGCTTACTAACAAAGTTATACGAAAACAATATGTTACTGAATTAATCTTCTTAAGAAGATTTTGCTATTAAACTGTAGCAACACTTTGTGCATATACCACAGGGACGCACCCGAGTGAAGCGAGGGTACGTCACTAGTGTATTATGCAATTAACTTAATTTCTGTCTCATCTCAACCTACCTATACCGTTTTTTTATTTTCTCGGTGATACTCAAGAGTAATAGGCGGGGAAAATCTGTATTTCTTTTTAAGAAGTCGTGTTAATAAGTAAATATTAGAAATCCTTATTACAGTTTATGTAAGTACTTTGTACTTAAAATACCTTTTTATTAGAAAAAAACTTTTTCAGTGATTTGACATCTGAATGTCTTCTCTACTGAAAGTTTTTCTCGATATCTGGCCTACTTAAAATACATGTTGTATTTCTGTTGCTACAATTTTTTTTAAAACTATCCACGAGGTGATCACAGTTCACACAGAATCGAAAGTAAGACACAATTTATTTTATTATTTTCAAGTAATGTTTGACTTGTTGGTTTATATGCATGTATGAATGGGACATATTATGTGTAAGCAATATGCATAATATAGCAGTGACGACTACTAAAAATTCTCATTTCATTTATTTACAATTCCGTACGCTTTTTTTCTTTCCTGGCACGTTCGACGCCGATATCCAACGATTTTCAACGAGTAGGCATAATATGGTTAAGTGTTTTCCAAATTCTTTAGCATATATAGTAGTTGACGCTATTTAAAACCTCTTATACCTTGTCTAATCAATCCTTTTAATTGATCCTATCAAAAGGCAAAACGAAAATCTCTGGAAAATATTTATAAAACTGCCGTGAATAGTTTCTAAAATTAGACAAAGATGATTTTAGAACAAGAATCCGAATGTTGGGTTCAAGCCCAATTTTACCTTACATAAAGTTTTTTTTTAAATCATAACAAATCTTGCAATATTGTGGATTTAACCAGATTAGTAATATGGGATAATCCCTGATGCTTCACGTTCCATGTATGAACATGTTTATCAAAACTCACATCATCCTCGTCTATTACTGCATAAGAGACTGCCATACAAGCCGAAAATAGCTTTGTTATATATCATATCACTGTTTCGTATGGTAATGAAGTGACAGAGAATATGACCTTTTACGTAACGGCTGATCCAAACGCCACATCCTGCGATATACAAGCATATAAAACAAAAACTGAAAATATATATTTTTAATAAACTTAATAGACTCTAAAATGGATCGTCCTGCATACTTTTAACGGCATGTTTTCTGCTTTGTGTATTTACATAAAAGTTTAGCTCAATAGCGTGCAGTCACCAGTTGAGTCCTGATTTTTAATATCTATAAAAGTTTCCTTCACAGTACCTAGAACATTTTAGAAGGCCTTTGTTTTCTAAGCGTATTTCTATTTGAACGGTTCAGTACCACAACACAAAATAATAATTAAATTCTCAGTGACACACTGACTCCAAAAACTGTTTCCATTCTTTTCATTGCACTGTTATGCGCTTCCAAAAGCTCGTTCACCTCATTGTCATTTCAATGTTTGCACATTACACTACTGTTATAAATAAATGAATGATATTTTCGAAATCCTTGCCAGTCAGTCTACTTTAACTACTTACTTGTTGTCTTGTGAAATAGTGAATTAAAAAGTGAAACTGATATTTAAAAAATATATTTAGAGTAGAAAATTTTAAATATACAGGTACAATTTTATTTTAAGTTAAACCTGTGGTTAAACTGACATCGCTAGCCTTTTATTCCATATTGCATTATAATAGTTGAGACACCTACGTAGAACGTATTGCACCGAGATAGGGGTGGTTCAGAAACAACACTGAAAACTAATGCATCCAAATGTTACAATTTTACTCCTACATTTTGAAGGATCTACTGCTTTATACTTGTTTATTAAAATAATCCAACTGTACTTACTAAAATCTATGCAGGAAAAATTCATGCAGGAAATATAAAGATTTTTATAGAAAATATTACGAGTTGAGTACTTCTGTTTCTACACTCACCTACAGTGCGGTACTACGTGAGTGTAAAAAATTTTATTCGAAATATTTACGCAGACTCTGGGAAAAGTATTCATAAGTTCTGAATATTACTAGTAAGCTTCGTTAAACGATACGCAGATGCGACCGAGGATTTTTATTCAAAGGATTGTATTATATAATATACTAGCGGACCCAGCCACGCGTTGCTGTGGCTAATTATATATAGTGGCTATTATAATCAGTAATTATAATAGATTAAATAATTTTTTAACTAATTCTTTTGATACAATCAAAGTAATATTTTCTAAATAATATTTTCTAAAAAAATTAAAAATAGATTCATTCATATGGGATTGAAAATAAAACGTTCCGCCAAAATTTGAAAGTAACAGGTAAAGTATTCGAAATGTTGAAATTAAGCACAAACCAACATGTACTTTTTCAATTTACATTTTATTCATCTTATCTTAAGTTTGTTGAAATTAAAAAAAAATAAGAATTTATCATTTATATAAATAAATTGGATCAAAATTTACGACTGAATAAATTAACAACTATCAAATTATAAAATCAAAATAAAAAAAAATAAAAGGCAATCTAGAAATACTTACATGTTTTCGAGCTGGTGATATGAAAATTGATAGACAAAAACAGTAATCAATAAAATTTTATGTTATTATTTATAATTCTAAAAAATATTCAAACTGAACACTGCACAATAATAACACAATACAATTATAAAAATCCTTCACGAAAAATTGTAATAGTATGGTTATTATATTGACATTATCCCGCTCAATTGTTGTTTTTAAAATTTATCCCCAATAGGGAAAGGCAAAGGACTATAGTCCATACAGCCTAGTCTGTATTTGTTATCCCGCTCAATATTTGAATGAGAGTGTTCTTAACACTGACCTCTATAATACCACTGGACTGGCTGTTGTCAACGTGCTTTTGTGGCTGCTTGATATTCGCCATTTTGGCGCTGTCGGACGTAGCGAGACGTAGCGAGAGTTTGTGGTACTAAAACTGATGATGTCGATTTAAAGATTTTTATTTTTTTATTTTTATTAATCAATAACCGTATCATCATAATTACTACTTATGTTATATTAACAACGAAAATGCAAAATTACTTTACAGTAAACAAACACTTCTCGCTGTCATTTGCAATATATGTCAAAATTAGTTCTCGGGACTCTCGCTAGTGGCGCTTCAAATGGACACAAAAAAATTGCTGTCAAACGCTGGGAACAGCCATTCCAGTGGTATTATAGAGGTCAGTGGGTGGTGGCGCTAACTCTTCCCCGTCCCTGAGGGCCTGGTACTTGGTTTAACGCAACCTTGTTGGAAGTGATGAAGCATGAGAAGTTTCACTTCAATAAAAATAAAAAAGTAACAAAAGTGTATATAAATTTAAATATATAGGGGAAGTGACCCAAATATTGGCATTTTAAGACATGGCTATTAATCAAATGAATGTAGAATAGGCATGATGACAGTAACTAAAAACCACTAAAATAATGTGTTCATCTAATGAGATAAGATTAATAGGTTTTGAAAAGCGTATTTAATTTCATATTTAGGGCGAGATTGATATTTTATTTATTAAAATAAAACGACAAAATACAGCAGTCCACCATGATAAGTTGAACACCAATCAGAGTGAATTACGTCACGGCCGTACAAACGTCACTTTGTTTTGTATAAAGTACTAACTAGGACGTTTAAAATCTGCATTCTGCGTTTGTATTTTGTGAAGTATTTCATTATTTCTATCAATTAGTTGCTTAGTTTGTGTTTTCATAACATGGAACAAGGATTTACCAAGGCAAATAGCTCTAATTTGCCTAGAGTTGATTTGTTGATGTTGGGGGAGTTTTTGGCATCAAATAAAGACTTTTGTTCAGCTGAGTTTAGAAATGTCAAGACTACAATGTAAGTTGTACATTATTATATCTTTATAAACAATAATTTAAAAATTCAAACCCGTAAAATTTTAATAATTTTTTCTGTATTTAATAAAAAGCACTATGTAATAGATTAGAGATTGTTTCTAAAACATTGTTTTTATTGACTAACATATCGATTTCTTTGTTATAGATCCTCGTATTAACGCACTGAGGGACCGCACAGCACTTGTACACTTTTAAATTCATATTTAAACCCAAATTATCTGATTTGTTGCTTTGGCTCCCTAGTGTTTACAGTCAGATTATACGGTCGTGACGTCACAAGCAGACGCCATGACACCGTCGATCGTTTTGAAGCAAATTTTAAAACTTAAAATTTAAATAGCATTTTTTTCGTAATAAAACTTTGTTTTCTGCTGAAATAATGTATTTTTTGGAAATAGTAGATACTTTAAACCATTATAGGCCAGTTTTTCAAAATCAGTCATCATGCCTATTGTCTTTAAACTATTTATGTCGATGTTTATGATGTTCTAGTATTTCCAATATAATCTACTTTTAAGATCATACGCTAAAACAAATCTATTTTGTCGTATAAAATAAAAAAATAAGATTGTGTATTTTTTTTGGAAAAACCAATTATTGGCACCTATAATCCTAATCATTGACACAGTTAATGCTAATTATTGGCACTTCTAATTCGTTTACTAATTCTACTTTGTCTTTAAATATAACTATCGGTCTTTTCGTAAATTATAATTTAATTTGTAAGTAGGTTTTATACAAGGAATAGTTCTCTTAAAACAGCTAAAAAATAGGTTCTTTCTCAAAGCTCAGCTCATCCATCTCTAACAGATTTTTACATTTCATCATCGTTTGAATCTGCAAGCATTTTAAAAATTTCTGATGCACTGTAGGCTTTTCTAACTACCCTTCTTAAAGTAGAAGGCACAACATCATCATCCTGTTTACATTTTCTTCTTCATTTGATTCTAGCTCTACTACTTTTTCGACATTTTCAAAAACATTATCTTTTTCCGCTTCTTGAATATTTAGTAAGTTTTTCTTTACATCATGTGCATTACTTCTTTTTCTCTTCCCTTTGCCCTTACCAGCTGTGTTTTGTGTTTTGTTTGTCTGTGTAAGTATTTTTTTCTTCTCATTCTAATTTTCTTTTTTTAACACCTTCTTCTTTTAACTCTTTTACCTTTTTCTTTTCTGTGTTGGATCTGGGTACCTGAAACTCTCTTGCAGCTTGTTTCTTGCTCATTCCAAATTTGACTGCATTTAAGGCCTTTTTTAAATTCTCATCATCATATTTCATTCTCTTTTCTTTAGGCTTCGCTTTACTTTTGGTCTTCATTTTCGTCTTTATTCGTATATATGTAATAAACCATTTATTGGCATATTATCGACCCAATTATTGGCGTAGTGTCCATAATGGGTATTAGACTCATTGGCACTGTGCCAATTATAGGATAACCAAATAATTTATTGTTATTCATTCAGAGGAAATGTAAAGTTAATAATGTTAAAAGGTAATGAATAAAAAAAAACGGGAATAAAATATTTATAAAACGACTAATTATTGGCATAGTGTGCCAAGAATGGGACTATGAGCTATTTGGCATCCAGAAATTGGCACCCCCGATTAATAGCGAAAACATAACTTTTTAACACTTAAAATCGTTACCATACTATGCTTTAAGCATCATACAATATTAAGCAAGTACACTCATTTGGTCTCTAATTAAACGAGCATAATTAGAAATGTATAATCAAATTGACTTACCTTATGAAAACAATAACAAAATCGGTTTTCATTCACAGCGAAATTTTAAGTGGCTACTTTTGAATGAAGTACAACGGCATCAAAGATTCAGTGTTGGCAATTTAATAATGCAATATTACTACTAAAATATTGTTGTTGTTAACATTATCTTGGGCCAAAAGGAACCTTATTATTATAGTTTAAATGCATAAGTGCCAATAATTGGGTGAATGCCAACATTTGGGTCGTTTACCCTATTACGATAAAGTAAAATATTTTATTTTTATTTACTATTTTATTTCTAAATTCTATATTCAAACGCGCCATCTATAATCTGTGCAACTTAGATGCCAAGCCGCCATCTATAAATACACACTAAAGTCGTATAATAAATATTTAATTTGTAATAACTAATATTGAGATCAATAATTGAGATAAAAACTACCCTATCTCGTAAGTTTGACCAAATTACATATGCTTACAAAATTTGATGAAAATTGGTTTAGCAGTTTAGGAGTCCATTGAGGACAAACATTGTGACACGAGATTTATATATATTAAGATTTAACTACTTATTACGAATTGAACTACTACTCTTCTAGTTTAAAAATAAAAATTGGGAGATGTTTACTGAAATTTTTGCATTTTAAAAAACAAAATGTAACCATTTCATAATGTTTTACAAACCATCTTATTAAATATCCTGAAAAATAGTTCGGGCGTGACTTAACGTTATTTGTAGTTACCGAGCGGTGGCGTGACCCAGCGCCCCCTCGCCCTTTCGCTCTTAACTTAATGGCCACTAAAATGATGGATAACTCAAGTATGTGCTTTCAGTGACACTATTAACCCACACAGACGCTTCATTAACACGTTCTTAAATAGATATTCTTCGTAATTTACTATCTAAAAAAAACATTCTGCACTTTACTTTTACCAAAAGTTTTAAAGAATTTTGGAATTTTGTTGTAACCTAAAGCACTAGTTGTTTTACCATATTCATAAAACACATTGCGGGGCGTGACTGAGCATTATTTGTTGCATAGAGTGTTAGCGTGACCGCCGCGCCCTTGCCCTTTCCTCTTTAGCCACTACAATGATGGATAGTGAAAGCCTGAGTTATCAGTGACCCTTTTAAAAATATAAGGTCCTATTATTTCTTAAAAACATTTCTCAAATAAAATCTTAATACATTCCCGGCAAATATTAAAACAGTAGATTTAGTATATGAGTAGTTTTCAATATTTTTAATAAAGGGATGTTGAGGAAATAGGTTTATTATATAATAGAATTGATAGTATTTACGAAATGAGTAGGAGGGACGAACGTCAATACCATTACGGATTCAATTTATGTCTCAATTTAGGTGTTTAGGTAGCGTTGGATATCGATGTCGAATGTACCAGGACGGAGGAAATACCGAACGGAATTGTAAATACCAACATGTACAATGTACATACATATGTTGTAAAAATAGAGTGTTTAACACGTTAAGTGCGAAGCGAGGCCTAAATCACCCCTGATGCAACTTCCCTGTGGTGCGGCAAGCAAAAAAGTGAATTTCTCTGTCGTGCGAATGGCATAGCTTTGGTTTGGTCCAGTGTAGGAAAGAGATAAATATATATTTGAGATCACTAATGGTTCCGGACTCGGTGGTGTACCTACCTTGGTACCGGATGTCTTAGGCCTCGTGCCGCACTGAATTAATATAATTTTAATGCAGTGCGGAACGAGGCTAAAACGTCCCATATCCCCCCTGACCTCGTACCGCACTCAACGCGAGCTTCCCGCGACCAGTCTTGTGCATCACGTCGATGTCGGAAGAAGTTAATTTTAAAAAACCCAGAAACAGAGCCAAAACAGGTAAGTTTTTAATGAAAAAATCTTCAGTAAGTACCTAGTTTTTTCTTATCTTGGTAGCTATGTACCTAAAGTAAGTGTAAGATATTATTACTTAAGTATATTATACCTAAAGATATTATTGGTAATAACGATTATTGACGTACCTAATACTTTGCAACATATCTAGAATTACCTATTATTCTATATCGTGATAATAATGTTATTATTATTAGGACTTAACACTTAATTGATATTTTTGTAGGTGGTGAAAAACTCCACAAGAAACGCAAAGCAGCCGTTGACAAAACAGGTAAGTAATATAATTAATATTTCAGTAGTTCTTTGTCTAGGTTTTGAAAGTAGGTATATAAATATTAAAGATTTTTAGGGTTCCGTATCGAAAGGATAAAAACAGGACCCTCTATTACTAAGACTTCGCTGTCTGTCCGTTTGTCGCGATAGATAGATAGTTGAAGTTTTCTCAAATTATGTAGGCCGCTATTACAATAATACTAAAAAGTTAAAAACAACAAAATACCTATGTAAAGGGATATTTTTAATCACCAAGTTTGTTAAGTGTGTTAGATTCGACTTATGTAAATTTTACGATATATGTCACGTGGTCGGAAGAGAGCACCAGGCGGAGTATATTATTGTACGATGGTAAAAGTACAGAAATTATTGTGTTAGTAATTTAAGAAACTCAATATTTTAATATGAAATGTTTTGTTTTTAGCCATCTTAAATAAAGGATTACAGTGTTTGTAAGTACGTATATAAAGTGTATATAATTTACCCCCGTTTGTGGGAGTTACACCTGAAGATATATACAAGATGTTTGTTACAGATGAGATGATTGATATAATGGTATCTGAAACAAATGCTTACGCACAAAAGTATATACAAATAAATCAACAAAATATGAAACGTAATTCACGCATGACAAAATGGAGTGACACCAGTTCTCAGGAAATGAGAACATTTTTGGCTGTTTTAATGGAAATGGGTTTGTGTAGAGTTCCTAATTTAAATTTATACTGGAGCAGAAACAAATTGTATCGAAACGAATTTATTTCTTCAGTAATGACAAGAGACAGATTTTTATTGCTACTTAAATGCTGGCATGTCGGTGATGTAAGTAATTAAGACCAAACTGACAAACTATATAAAATTAGAAATATGTTCACAAAGATTACAGAAAACTTTCGACGTATTGCAAATCCTGGAAAGTATGTGGTAATCGATGAAACCATGATACCATGGAGAGGAAGACTAGGTTTTCGCCAATACATAAAAAACAAATCACACCGGTACGGCGTAAAGCTTTATAAGCTTTGCACTCCCGAAGGTTATACTTCTGAGTTAGAGGTTTATACAGGGAAAAAAAATCAGAAAAAAGAATTAGAACACAGTAAAAAAGTAGTGTTAAGATTGATGACAAATCTGACAGAAATGGGTAGAATCGTAATAGTAGACAATTACTGCACTTCGTTGGGCCTGGCAGAAGATCTTCTATCACAAAAAACATTTTTATGTGGAACACTTAATAAAATACGGAAATATCTGCCAAAGCAAGTTACTAGTTACAAATTGCAGAAAGGCGAAATTATTGGAAAAATGAACAAAAAGGGCGTAAAGGTAATGAAATGGATGGATAAACGGAATGTTTTGATGTTGACTACGTGCAAAGATCACGATGATAACCTGATAGATACTGGAAAAAAGAAGAGAGGAACCGACGAATGCATAAAAAACCGGGATGTGTTTTGCTGTACAATAAAACAAAAAAAGGCATTGACTTTTCTGACCAGATGTCTTCTTATTATACAACTTTGAAGAGAGGAATCAAATGGTGGAGAAAAGTTGTAATGGAGCTAATATTTGGTACGGCGCTAATTAATGCCTGGATTGTGTTTAATTCAATCCAAACTGATGGAAAAAAGTTACCAAAAAGACTCTTTGTGGAGAAACTTATAGAATCTTTAATAAAAAAGGAAATCGATGAGACCCCAGGTAATGTAATGCTTAGATATATTTCTTGACAGTCAACGTGTTGAAGCTTTCATAAACTAAGCTTGACATTTGGTCATTATTAAGTTATTTATTATTGTTTCCTTTTAATTATTCTGAATTTAAGCTACCTTACCTACCTACTCTTTCAACATTTTAAGTATAAAACAAACACATTCATTTGATGCAGTTATACCTACATTATCATTGTTATTCTCATCTACGATCTAACCTAAGTAACAATGTCAGTTTTATTACGTTATCTTTACATTTTTGTTATTTTTCAGCACCTGAAAGCGCACGCCATTGCCTCGAAAAGGGTGAAAAAAGGAGAAGATGTGTTGGTTGTTACCAAAAACTACGCACATTTTTACCATCTCGTGAAGCTGATAAAAAATCCAAAAAGATTTTGACTCAGTGCACTCAGTGCAAAAAATCTTATTGTCTACCCTGTTTCAATAAAAAACACTCATAAATAAGTACAACATATATATTGAGATTTTTATAAAAAAAGTATATTGATACTGATTTTTTAATGTTAATTCAAGTTCTAATAATTGTATTTTTAAAGCCCGAGGCAGAATAAATAGGACAGTTTCTTTTCTACTTCTGGTTGCCTTTTTTTTCTATTCTGTGAACCGCATTAAGATTTTCATATACAAATAGAAAGATAAACCTTATGCATAAACCGTAATCCATTATTTTCCAATAATAAGTCTGTAATAGGTGCCTCTTAATGGTATAGAATGGAACGCTTCGTGCGCGAGTCCGACTCGCACTTGGCCGGTTTTTTTTTCTTTATGGCGCCTTCAAGCACAATTTAGATTATTTAAAAAAAATGTATCCTTTGATAGCTTTGTGTTGTTTTGCCAGGTTTTGCCCTTAAAACGATCTAATGAGATATAATTGATCAAAATCGGTCAAGTCGTTGCGTAGTTAAGACAGTTTAAAAACGTCGATATTATTTTTCCCATCACTAATCGCAGCGAAAATTTGCCCTATTTCAGTGCGTTACGAGGTGTATAAGATCCCATATTTTGTTTTGCTAATAATTCCTAAACTAGCCATCAGATCCCGGGGCGACGGTGGATTAGGGTTCATCAATTCACTGTCTATATCAATAAGGACCAAAATTCTCATTTATCTTTGATTTCGCGCCAGAAAATGGATTTTAGTCTGTAAAAGGAGGTGGGGTCTAATAGACCGCGTGTCGCCCTAACGTCTGGTCACGGTACGGGCCGATTATACCTCGTGCCGCAGGAACGGAAAGTATGCAAAAATTGGTGCCGCAGCTAACGTGTTAAGTATGATCTATACTGTACATATATAATTTGTTGTGATATTGTACATATATAATTTGTTTTGTAACTTAAACAGGTAAAATATCTCTTGTTTCAAGTTTTTATTTATAAGTCCCATGTCAAGGAACTTAAGCTGTAACTTTAGATTTCCAACCTAATCGATTGAAATCCAATTAAGATTTCTACGTCAGACGATTAGGTCTACAATAGTCAATATAACACAGTATAGATACGCTTTTTCTTTGATTTTTATGTTGAAATACGCAAACTAACAAACATAGTAGTAAGTATATAAATATAGTCACTACTACTACTACTTACTAGCTACTACTAATATCTCGTTTTAAAATGAAATGAGCATTCAGTCCATTATATATTTCTCGTAATGATATACATCTTTTATATTATTGTACATAAAGAAAACTGAAAACTAACTGATAATCTATACATACGTTTAATAAACTTTTAATAGAATCAAATATTCTGTACATTAAATATTATTTGGAAAATCTAATTGAAAAAGACATTATTATCGAAACAGAGGCCGAATCTTTTTTTTTGTCTGTCGTCTGTCTGTCTGTGACCGCATCACGAGAAAACCACTTGACGAATTTGAATGAAATTTGGTTTGATGATAGCTGGTTACCTGGGTCAATGTACAGATTACTTTTTATTGCAGGAAAATAGTTCATTTCTGAGAAAAAAGGCATTTACTTCTTTAGAACGCGATCAGAGCCGCAGGTATCGCTAGTGCAACTATAAAATAAATCAATTTTGTCACTCGAATACGACCTACTTGCTATATCGTATGTGCTCAACACGACCGCTGTTCAAATAAGCAAATATCATATAAAATATATGAAATGCGTTTATTAATTTTCACTTGGGCAGCCTCTGAAGTCTGAACTACGTGAGTAATTCGAAATGTAAAATCGCATATTTAAACAATTGTTAGTAATAATACTAGTATCAATAACAATCACTTAATACACATAGTACATAATGTACCTACTTATAAAATATTTGCTGAAAAAAATTACCCATTTGTATTTATTTATGTTTATACTGATTTGTTTATTTGCCTCTTTGATTGTTTAACTATGATGAAAAAAAAAGTTAGAACGAAAATTCTTCAAACTGATTTAAATAGAGAAATGCAACGTTAAGACGTTGAGTGGAACAGGCCAATTAGGAGTATAAGCTATGTAGCTAGATAGATGCTCGTTAAGCATAGAAGCTCAAAGGTTTACAGAGGACTCTAGTTTCGTCATTTTGCTGTGCAGAAACGTACACGTAATTAAAAACTGTAACGCTGTTATACCGCTATCGTATAGTCGCATGTAGGTTAATAATTTCTTTATAATATAATTAAACTATAACTTTACAGTATATAGTACATTTTCTATAGCTTAACTCCAATAGTACAGGAAACTTAATAGTTAAGAAATAACGTGAGAAAACCTACACGTCTGAAAGGATTTACAAAGTTATCAAAAGACATAAATGTAGTCCGCCTGATCCCCAAAATGAAGGTATCCAACAGTGTGACAAAAGAAAGGACCATACAATACAACAAAAATACCTCTAAGATCAGGAAAATATTAAGTATATTTTTGCACAACAATAATTATAATAATTATTTAATTAAAAAGCTGGCCTAAATTGATGTTACATATCCATACGTAACCATAATACTTTACGTATTGACAATCGAAATTCTAATATTACAAAAGTTAATAGAAAACATTTCAAATATTTTTGATTTTAAAGCTATAACTGTTTAAGAAAAAATGAGATGAGAAATAGGTAAGGAGAAATACGTTTTCTTTCTTATATTTATATATATAAATTGTAATATACCATTTTCTGTTTTAACTTATGACATAAGTCATAACCCACAATGAAACTAAACTTTGGACACCATGTCATATCTATAAATTATACAAATCAATACTAGCTTTAACCAAAGGAGTTTCGAGACTTTGTTACATTATAAATGAAACTACCTTTTCGGATTTTGTCGCGGATTTATTTTGATTTTTAGTTCCCGACGTTTCGAATGCTTTACAGCAATCATGGTCACGGGAGAGACTAAGGTATTTGACGTCTCATAGGTTTATATACTTGTTACAGACAGTGCCTACCCACAATTTACAAAAATTTTGAAAATGGCTTCAGAGTACCTTATAAAATTTTAATTCTAAACATTTATATTTAAATTTAAATAATTTAAAAATAATTTATAATTATGGCAATATTATTAACTTATTTTTAGCTAGTATTATTATAATTATTATAATTTTTATTTTAATATTAGTTATTCAAAAGTATTATGTAGTGTTGCTATTCTAATAATATGTATATTTTCTTACCTATAAATTGTTTATGCTAAGTTGCATTTTATTATTTAAATTAAGTATTAATTTGATATAAGAAAATTAAGTTAAACTATAAATTGAATTTTGATTATTTTAAAGTATTAAGCAACACTACTGCAAATTAAAAATAATAAAAATAATTTAATCAAATCAAATTATGCTTAGATTTGACAGAATCTTTTGAATTATAATTTTTTAAAAAATTTTAAAATTTTTTTGAATTTAGATTGAAAGAAAGCTACTGCACGGTTCGGAAGGCAGTTTGTGCAGAGAAGAACCGGCAAGAAACTCTACACTTGCTCTTTTTAAAAATATTTTAACAATATTGCAATACATACAATAATTATATATAATATTAAATTTGACTACTTGTATCAAGATCTACACAGTATGAGCTAACTACATCCGACTGTCTATTATGATTACTTTTATTAATATTAGATTTTATTATATTAATTACAGGATCCCAAGAAGGTGGTAATACCCAGCCGTCCTCTCTATTAAAGTTAGGATGTTTTTTAATTTCAATTGCCTCGCGAATCATTCTAGGTCGATAACGAGTCTCTTTCGCGAGTATTTGAGGGTTATCAAAGCGAATATAGTGGCTGGGGCGATCCAGACAATGTTTACAGACAGCGGATGTAGTATTGCGACGGTGCTTCACATCAGCTATGTGTTCTTTGATCCTAGTTCTAATAGATCTCTTTGTTTGTCCGATATAAGAGAGCCCACAGTCACAATCAAGTTTGTATACTCCTGCATCTTGGAGAGGGATATGGCACTTGACTGATGGTAGAAACTGACTGATTTTCTTAGGCGGCTTGAAATATGTTTTGATAGAAGCACGCTTTAGGATGTAGCCAATCTTGTCAGTGACTCCTCTCACATAGGGCAGAATTGCAGGTACGCGCTCGACTGTGGCTGGTTTCACTCGTTCACTGTGACGAGGGCGCGGCACTTGTAGCTTGTTGTCTTGCAGAACCTGCTTGACATGTTGCAGTTCTCCCGCCAGGTGTTGCTCGTCACAGATCCCTCGAGCTCTCTGAAACAAAGATTTTCCCACGGTAGCTAACTGTGAAGGGTGGTGGTGAGATTCACCATTCAGGTACCTATCAGTATGGGTCTTCTTTCTATACACAGTATGACTCAAGGTGTTATCTGGATTACGTTTAATTAATACATCTAAGAAAGCTAATGTATTGTCCGATTCTAATTCCATTGTGAATTGTATTTTAGGATTTATGGAATTAAGATGTTCTAGGAATACAGTTATTTTGTCAGTTGGTAATATTGTGAAAGTGTCATCTACGTACCGCTTGTAGAACCGAGGGGTCACAGGTGATGTGTTTAGGACAGTCTCCTCGAAGTCCTCCATGAAGATGTCGGCGACAACAGGGGAGACTGGCGAACCCATGGCCACTCCATCCACTTGCTTGTAGAATTCATCATTCCACAGTAGATAGCCAGATGTTAGGCAGTGTTTTAAAAGTTCTGTGTATTCAATCGGCATGTTGTAAGCCATAAGTTTCTTAGATATTATTTCAATACAGTCTTCTACTGGTAGGCTGGTAAACAAAGACTGTACATCAAAACTAACCATTGTTTCATTGTCCATGAGTTTTAGATGTTTAACTTCATTGACAAACTGGTAAGAGTCTCTTGTGAACGCACTTGTTTGACCTCTGAGTGGTGAGAGTACTTTTCCTACTAGTTTGGCCAATTTGTAAGTCGGCGAGTCGATTTGGCTCACAATTGGACGTAGGGGGGCGTTCGCCTTATGTATTTTCGGAAGACCATATAGTTTAGGTGGTTTTGCACATGATGGAATAAGAAATTCAAAGATTATAACGGAACGCGCCCGTCTACCACAGACTCACACTCGTGCGGACTTCACGCAGTTGTCAATCTGTCAAAACAACCGCTGGACGATTCTACTATTCGGGTACTAAACAAAGGTTTGAATTTTGCTGTTACACCGGCGCGCATCCCTTATGAGAACATCATTTGCGCTGTTGAAGATGTCTTGGCCAAAAATACTATGAAAACTGAGGATATGGAGGCCATACGTCAAGATGTTTCATCTTTGTTACGTCGTAGTACAAGGCCCAAACCTAATCTCAATAAACAGGAGTATTTAGCGTTGAAGAACTTACGCAACAGGTCAGATATCTCTGTACTTCGCGCAGACAAAGGAAATGCAACCGTAGTGATGGATACATCAGATTATAATGATAAAATTAAACAACTGTTGTCGGATGAAAGTACATACAAAAAGGTTAAAACGGACCCAACAACCACCGTTTTAAATGACACTAAGAAGTTGATTAAGAAATACTCCGACAAGTTAAATCTAGATGTCAAAGATCTTATTCCATCATGTGCAAAACCACCTAAACTATATGGTCTTCCGAAAATACATAAGGCGAACGCCCCCCTACGTCCAATTGTGAGCCAAATCGACTCGCCGACTTACAAATTGGCCAAACTAGTAGGAAAAGTACTCTCACCACTCAGAGGTCAAACAAGTGCGTTCACAAGAGACTCTTACCAGTTTGTCAATGAAGTTAAACATCTAAAACTCATGGACAATGAAACAATGGTTAGTTTTGATGTACAGTCTTTGTTTACCAGCCTACCAGTAGAAGACTGTATTGAAATAATATCTAAGAAACTTATGGCTTACAACATGCCGATTGAATACACAGAACTTTTAAAACACTGCCTAACATCTGGCTATCTACTGTGGAATGATGAATTCTACAAGCAAGTGGATGGAGTGGCCATGGGTTCGCCAGTCTCCCCTGTTGTCGCCGACATCTTCATGGAGGACTTCGAGGAGACTGCCCTAAACACATCACCTGTGACCCCTCGGTTCTACAAGCGGTACGTAGATGACACTTTCACAATATTACCAACTGACAAAATAACTGTATTCCTAGAACATCTTAATTCCATAAATCCTAAAATACAATTCACAATGGAATTAGAATCGGACAATACATTAGCTTTCTTAGATGTATTAATTAAACGTAATCCAGATAACACCTTGAGTCATACTGTGTATAGAAAGAAGACCCATACTGATAGGTACCTGAATGGTGAATCTCACCACCACCCTTCACAGTTAGCTACCGTGGGAAAATCTTTGTTTCAGAGAGCTCGAGGGATCTGTGACGAGCAACACCTGGCGGAAGAACTGCAACATGTCAAGCAGGTTCTGCAAGACAACAAGCTACAAGTGCCGCGCCCTCGTCACAGTGAACGAGTGAAACCAGCCACAGTCGAGCGCGTACCTGCAATTCTGCCCTATGTGAGAGGAGTCACTGACAAGATTGGCTACATCCTAAAGCGTGCTTCTATCAAAACAGATTTCAAGCCGCCTAAGAAAATCAGTCAGTTTCTACCATCAGTCAAGTGCCATATCCCTCTCCAAGATGCAGGAGTATACAAACTTGATTGTGACTGTGGGCTCTCTTATATCGGACAAACAAAGAGATCTATTAGAACTAGGATCAAAGACCACATAGCTGATGTGAAGCACCGTCGCAATACTACATCCGCTGTCTGTAAACATTGTCTGGATCGCCCCAGCCACTATATTCGCTTTGATAACCCTCAAATACTCGCGAAAGAGACTCGTTATCGACCTAGAATGATTCGCGAGGCAATTGAAATTAAAAAACATCCTAACTTTAATAGAGAGGACGGCTGGGTATTACCACCTTCTTGGGATCCTGTAATTAATATAATAAAATCTAATATTAATAAAAGTAATCATAATAGACAGTCGGATGTAGTTAGCTCATACTGTGTAGATCTTGATACAAGTAGTCAAATTTAATATTATATATAATTATTGTATGTATTGCAATATTGTTAAAATATTTTTAAAAAGAGCAAGTGTAGAGTTTCTTGCCGGTTCTTCTCTGCACAAACTGCCTTCCGAACCGTGCAGTAGCTTTCTTTCAATCTAAATTCAAAAAAATTTTAAAATTTTTTAAAAAATTATAATTCAAAAGATTCTGTCAAATCTAAGCATAATTTGATTTGATTAAATTATTTTTATTATTTTTAATTTGCAGTAGTGTTGCTTAATACTTTAAAATAATCAAAATTCAATTTATAGTTTAACTTAATTTTCTTATATCAAATTAATACTTAATTTAAATAATAAAATGCAACTTAGCATAAACAATTTATAGGTAAGAAAATATACATATTATTAGAATAGCAACACTACATAATACTTTTGAATAACTAATATTAAAATAAAAATTATAATAATTATAATAATACTAGCTAAAAATAAGTTAATAATATTGCCATAATTATAAATTATTTTTAAATTATTTAAATTTAAATATAAATGTTTAGAATTAAAATTTTATAAGGTACTCTGATGCCATTTTCAAAATTTTTGTAAATTGTGGGTAGGCACTGTCTGTAACAAGTATATAAACCTATGAGACGTCAAATACCTTAGTCTCTCCCGTGACCATGATTGCTGTAAAGCATTCGAAACGTCGGGAACTAAAAATCAAAATAAATCCGCGACAAAATCCGAAAAGGTAGTTTCATTTATAATGTCGAATATTCGCGTAAATCTAAGAAAGACTTTGTTACAATTAAAATTAACGGCGGACCCTGAAAATTAAGAAGAAAACCATTGATAAGTCGTTTCTTTGTAGGTATTTGGTAGGTATCGTGTTTTTAAAACGTTTTTTGTCTAACTTTTACTGCAAAAATAAGTGAGCTTTTGATGTTTATGCATAGGTTTTTTATTACTTATGATATATTATCGTAAAAATATGATCATCAGTCTCTTGTTTGTTAGTATAATTTTTGACAAGAACCTTACCTTATACTAACTATTGTCTTTTTTTGAGCGGGATCCTAATTATTTTTCTAAAATAATAGTAGGCTGAGTTTTTCCTTAAAACATCAGCTTACTATCTAGGACAGTCTCGTCAAAATACGTAAAGCCGTTTCAGAGTTTAGTTTGCTGTTTGGGAGCAAACAGATAGATAGATGAATAGATAGTAAAAAATTGTGATATTATATTTATTAAAATGCTGTTAAAAGTTTTTTCCGATATTTTAGCATTACCTAAGATTTATAATATTTTTGTCGCATATACTTTATTATATGGATTGTAGCTAGTGTAAAAAATAACATTGTAAAAATAATAACATGATATTAATAACTTGAAAAAATATGTTGTACTGCTTCAATACAACTTTCGAAATACAACGTTATGAGTACAATTTCAACCTATGAAGATTTGAACCCTACCGGCCTACCTGCGCAGCCATAAAAGTACACATGTTTTCATTTATATATAATGGAAATACCGTTACCTTTTATAAGATCTTATTTTCCCCGTTCGTATCTTTTCGTTAGATCGTTCGAAAGAAATATAATAACTATGAGCGCTAGGTTAATGTTCTCCGACCGATTCCGGCCATGGCGGCCAATCTCATTGAGACTGGCCAAGTACGCAGGAGATATTATAGTGCACAAGTGTACGCGCAGACACAAGTGCACTCTCTATTCCTATCACTCTCATACTCCGGTGGGACGACTACTCGACACGACCAGTGAGAGATAAGGCGCAGGACCGACGGCTTTACGTGCTCTCCGAGGCACGGAGGTGAACCACCACCAACTTCCCAAATAACTCCGGGCTGTTACTGAGGCTAACGAAACAGAAAGATTCATTAACTAAACTTGGCCCGACCAGGGACTCGAACCCAGGACCTCTCGGTGTGTGACCGTACATGCTAGCCACTACACCACCGAGACAGTTAGGAGCGCTAGGTTAGGAGCTAGGGCAAATAACCAGACAAAATAAATCAGTCAATATTCCCAGAGGGTGTTAGAAAATGCACCGCTTAAGTAAAATTCATTCTCACAATAAAGAGAACCTAGAGTAAATGGACCGACCGGGTCGTAAACAGCCCTTACGGCCATTGCCAGCGTTTTACACGCAACGGACTCAATCAAAGTATTTTCGAAATGGTATGAGGGCCCACTCCAACTAATGAGGCTTTAAGTAAAATAATAAAATTCAATTCTTCGCTTCTACTGCTCAAAATGTTTCCGAGGGCTATTGAAATTACGTAAAGTAGCAATTAAAAGACGGTATGTTAATTCTGATTAAAATAACATATTTAAAAATACTTTTTTTAAATAAAACACTGTATGCTTTATTCGTAGAAAGTAGGGTACTTCACATTGGCGATGAATGCCGAAACTACAACATGGCACGACTGCAACAAATATATGTACAGATTTTCAGCATTGCTGAAATTTGCATTTTTTGTGAAAGCTCTATTAAGCTTTAGTAAACTCAAGGTAAATAATAAAACCAAAGTGATAAATACATCAAATATCCTGTCCTCGATTACCTAGATGTTTTTATTTCATATGTAAGGACTTTTATAGTCTGGTAGAAATGAAGCGTGGCCTTGGTAACCTCGCCCACATTGTCTTGCTGCTGGAGGAATGTAGAAAATTTTCCAATATATCACAGACACAATGGACTTGAACCTTTAAAGAGGTAGGTATATAAAAACGCTAACGTATTTAAAGTTTAATCTGTAATAGGCCCAGTAAAATACTTTATTTAATACGAGTATATAAAACATCTCGAGGACATCGTGAAGTAAACTGTACCTCTACGACTTACGAGAATCTTACTAGTTTTCGAAGGACATGTGCATTTCATGGTGAATTTTGGCCAGATGCCCCTGGGTGACCTTGCTCAGCAGTGGGACGTTATAATGCGCTGAATTTGACACTTTGAGTCTGGTACCATATGAGTATATATACTCCACGAAAAAACGTCACCTCTAACGAATAAAATGTTATAAGTTAATAGCGCTGACTGAGTTTGCCTTCTACTTGCTTCTTGAATATCAGGACTTAATTTTGCTTGAACGCTTATGTCAGTGTTAGATATTGATAAAAAAGTAATGGATAAAAAAATGAGGCTTAATGCCTAATGTTAGTAGCACATTATTTTAAACACCCTTCTTGCTTTTTTATTTTTTTAAATTTCGAATTAATAAAAAGAGTAAAAAAAACTAATAAAACAAAGCTTCAATTAAATATTTTTCCTTTCAAAGCCGTATAAAGGAACAAAGAAGAAAGTAGGTCATCATATTAAAATAGTTTAGCCTTTTAGGAGTAAGTACAGTAGTTTTGTCCTAAGGTCTAACCTTCATAGGAAATAAAGGGGCTCTTAAATTCTAGTATTAAATATGAAAAATGGTTATTACCCAGATTTTAAATGTTTTAGGCCAACATTACGACGCAAATGGTAATTAATTTCACTCTATGGTTCTTCGTGTTGCGTAAACGGTGTATGTCAAGAAAGGATTTTTCTATGTATAGGCACGCTACAAGTCTTACAACGTGTCACATTATACGTACTCGTAGCATTGGATAAGGTTACGCTATACGTAGCGATCAATAAACTAACAATTATACTTAATCAATACTTCAAAGTTAATTAATCTATTATAAGGTTTCTTTCTTGGACAATCTGCTTAAGCTTTCACAAGGAAAATATGTATTACGACATATTTTGAATGTTTATAATATTTTTTATACATTTAAATACTTTTTTTATATCTGCTTTTTCAAACCAACTTACGAGTAAGTTGTAAAACATATAACCATTTTTCAAATGCTAACGTACAATTCGTATGTCTTGTAAAAAGTTATATATCTTATATGGAAGATTATATGAGCTATTTTTACTATTTGTATTTTATCTAAAAAGGCAGTAATCTTTATAAAATTTCAGGGTTTTAAATAATGTGGTAAAATAAAGAACAATGTCGAATGTACATTATATTATAATAATATGTAAATATAGATATTTTGGAGCCGTATTTTTTGAAATGTGTTAAAAAGAATTTTAATTACTAATACCTTATGTGATTTACAATTTAGTTTTAGTATCTTTGCACTTATCCATGTGATTATTAAAAGATGTGTGATTATTAAACCAAAAACATGCTTTATATCTTTTGTAAAGGAATATAAGTATCTTAATTACTTAATAACAATAAAAAATCATCTCATTATTTGTCGAGATTCATTATGAAATAAGGCAACTACAAGTGTGCATTGAACAGCGATGGATGCAATGACGCGCAACAGACTACTCGACTGAGATAAAAAACCACAGTTCAAGTGTCCTAGAACAAATGAAATCTACAAGCATCGGCTAGGATTTGCTTTAGCATTCTATTTTAGGAACAATACCTGTAAAGGGCGCCATCCTGGCTATGCTAAGCGCAGCCACTGAATAATAAATGCAACGTGCAAGGTTATCTTTTATAGTCCGCGAAAATTAGTTCCGATGGAGCGATGCCACGTCCCCGATACACTATACACGGTTAGTTATAAGAATGCTTTACGTCACTCAAGTTAACGAGGTTATAGTAAAGGAATGGTTAGGCGGTGGGCGGCAGACGGCGTGCGGCCCGCGCGATGGTCGTAGCAGAGTGATCGCGTGGCCGGTGGCACGCTCCCGCCCGCCGCCTTCGCCGTCGCGCCGGTTTCATACCACCCGTCTCCCATAGAAATTTCCATTATTTTTCTTTATATTAAACAAACACCATGGCGATCTTGTCAAGTTAACGCAATCTCATACTTAATTCATATTAATCTACATACTTTTTCCATCTCTGTCTTAATTAATGTTTGCTACGCATTATTTTTACAATGTAAAATAGTTTTTTTTAATTTCAATTTAAAAAGTGTTTTTCGATAAAATAAAATAAAAACATAAATGTCTTTCATTCTATTATTGATTTATTCTTAAGCATTCTTTACTCTGTTCCGTGTCAAACAAATCGACAACATTTCCTCTAAAATTACTTTTAAGTTTTACTCGAAATTAAAAGTATAATTTACTTGGAACTATTTTCAAGGAGAATGAATGTATACAAAATTCATGCCAGTCATTACGCCCATTCATTTCGAAGCTATAGCGAAAACAACGACGTAGTACGTTAAGCAATGTTAATCGACGTTGTGACGAGCGAGACAGTCGCCCTCTGGCGGCCTTAGTTAAATGTTAGTTGTAAGCTTTTGAAGTTCGCTGAAGCAGAAGATGGCGCCTAACAGAAATTGAGTTGCCTATAAACGTTTTTACTTAACACAACATCCTAAAGATGGCGCTACAAGAAATTACGTAGCGTGCCGTAGCAGTTTTGTAGAGTAATATTACACAATGTGTACTTGAGTTTATTGTTAGAAAAATGTTCTTTCTCGCTATTATATAAAATTTTTGTTTTAAGTTATCATGAGCAGACTAGCAGGCAGTTATATAATTAGCTATAATTAGCTATATATAAAGTAATAATTAGTTTATGACGTAACAATTAATTATACATTTCTATTAAAAGTAACTAATAAAACAAATATAATCAATAATGACTATAAAAAATAATCATAGAGATTTTAAAGCTAACTAATATTATGTATGTCGACATAAATAAAGCTTAATTATTATTAAATAAACCTATAAGCTGCGGCAAATACAAATCATATCTTAATTCAGGTCACGCCGCTCACAGCGGAGAGTAGGCACAATCGACGCGATAGCTGAGAGTTCATAAGTTCTTTGTTACTTACGCGCGTATATTAAACATGCTTTGATATCTGTTTTATGTACGGAATAATTTCATTGAAATGATATTTAAAATTACTTATTTTTCCTACAGGTATTTTACACGGTAAATATGTCTTTAATTTTCTTTCTTATCTAAACATATAATAAAATTCGAACTTAGTTGAATCTGTACATTGAATATTTTTTGGAAATTCTAATTTAAATAGACATTACTAACGATACAGAGGCCGAATCTATAGTTTAACAATTTTTGTCCGTCTGTCTGTCTGTCTGTCTGTGACCGCATCACGAGAAGCCATTGAGAAGCTATTGGACAGAGTTTGATGAAATTTGGTGTGATGCAAGCTGGTTAGCCGGGTATATGATAGTTTTTACTGCGGTAAAATATCTAGCTTCTGAGAATTCTATAAAACTCTCTAAGCGTACGCTAGTTATACAAATAAAAATTTATTAAAATAATTTCTTAACAAACTCAATACTTTGTAAAACAATGTAGGTATAGTGTATATATAACGAAAGGAATTAAATGAATCTATTGACTACAAAAAACAGTAGGTAATTACTGTTTTATTGTGTACGCAGAGCGAACATTCCTAATGTCTATAGGGAAATCGGAAAACTAAATTTTCGATCTCTATAGAAAGTAGCAGGGGAAGGAAAATCAATACGGCTTATGTGGGGGTCCTACATGCAATAAAAGTAAGAATAGCTTTTTTATCGCTGAATACATACATAATTTTAAAAATTCTAAATATATTTATATTTTATTTTAATTAATGTCAATTAGTATGTCATTTTACACAAATTTATTATTAAATTGCGATTCACCATTGCGCGTGGTACATGTTACCCGTAGTTACGTTTTAATCTTTATAAATGGATCCCCTAATTCTTTTTCTAAAAGTAGCCTTAGTTAATCCTTTAATATTAACATTATGCCAGTGAAAGTTCCGTCAAAATCTATCCAGCCGTTTCGATTAGCGGGAACAAACTGAGAGACAGACAAACAAAAATGTTAAACATATGTTTTTCAAGTACCGTACATGACATATGCATTTATAAATAAAATTGATGTCTGTGTTACAGAAAGTTGTATTATTTTATATCTATTTAGATGAGATGTGAAAGCTTAAGAGGAGGAATGGATGAATGTTTGTTACTAAATCACATCAAGACGACTGATGGGATGTGGATGAAATTTGTTATCTGGCAAAAAAATAGCCTGATATACATAGTTGGACGAAAACCAATTCTTTCATGGTAAAGTGCGTCCGTTTCAGATATTTGGACAACCTTGAATGTTCTTAAGAAACATTTAAAAGCTAACTATAGTAGGTTATTACAATGATATATATAAATAATTAAATTATAATAGATTATGAAGTGTTAAGAGTAGATTATATTAAAATTTGCTCATTTTATATATATATAATAGAATAAAATAAAATAAAAATTATACGATTGCTACTATAAGGATCATATAAATTGTGTACTTACTAACAAGTGGCCGCATGATGCCTAAATAAATAAAGTACGTTTAACGTTACACGTACTCGTAGCTGTGGGCTCATTTGAAAAGACTACGGAAAATATGAAAAATTATTTTAAGTTATTGAATTGATTTCACTAGATGCGACATCATAAGCATCGGCGTGGTCCGTGAAGGGCATCGAAAGGTGTGTACTAGCCTAGTCATCGCAAAATATTACGCACTTGGAGATCACAGATTCACTCCTGATCAGATCGAAGGTGGTTTCGTCATTCAATAATTAGCAGATTCATATTCCGTACCATTCCGTACCTCAAAAGGAAAAAACGGAACCCTTAAAATATGATCACTTTGTTCTCCGTCTGTCTGTCTGTCAAGACCCATTTTCTCAGGAACGTATGGAGGTGTCAAGCTGATATTCATATCAAAACTCAGGTGTACTGTCCCTTAGAGCTGTGAAAAAATCAAACTTCTAAGCCAACGTAATCAAAAGATACAGCCGTCTATGTAGCAAATTTTCGACACTCGCAAGGGAACCAAAACCTACAGGGTACTTCCCGTGAATTCAGAATCTTGAAATTTGGTACGAAGCAGTCTTATAGTACAAATAAAGGAAAAAATTCAAAAAGCGTTAATTTTTAGTTTTTTTTTTTAATTTTTAGTAACAATATAATAATAGTATTTTCCATAATTTTAAAGAAAGGGGTGTTAACTTTTTCTTCATGAACGTGTAAAAGAATTAATTTGAAATTCATATCAATATCATAACAAAATCTAACTTCTATATCAACACAATCAAAAGAAACAGCAATTTAAGCGCATATTTTGAAACTCCTAACTACTCGCAATGGAATCAAAACCTAAAGGATACTTCCAGTAGACCTAGAACCTTGAGATTTGATATGAAGCAACGTCCTTTAGCACACATAAAGGAAAAATTCTAAGAAATAAAAAAGTTGGAAATGAAAAGGTGTTCCCATACGTACATAGTTGACCAAGTTGTATGGCCGCTCACTAGCTTATTGTTATAGATAATGGTACGGAACCCTTCGTGCGCGAGTCCGACTCGCACTTAGCCGATTTTTTTTATTAATACATATGTTGTAATTTACTTGCAATTTTAATCAAATAAATAACTTTGAGTTATAAATTGTTACTCCCACTTTAATCTGTATGCGCATTTAAAAATGTAAACTGGTTATGCACTGAAACATTTAAAGTCTGAGTATTAAATATATATAGAGACAGAAAAAATGTCATTCAAACAAACTTATCAGGGCTGATAATTGAAGCAATTACCGCCTTAGGATATATTCATGAAACATAAGTGATACTTAATACCAGTTTTAAACAGGAGTGTGGATTGCTCCCCACAGGCGAAAGTTGGGAGTGAGTAGAATCAGGAAAATTACCCTAACGACTGCGCAAGTCAGCACTCAGTATAAATGAAGCTGCTATTAAAACAGACTTTTTACTTTGTAGGAACTGAGACAAGGAACTTTTCTTGTCTCGTTAAAATTTTCATACCTTCATGCAATGACTTCAATGTTTTAATGGTGTACTTAGGTAACTTTTTTAAGCTTTTAGGTTGGTCACAAATTTTCTATAGGTTGATTTTTATAAGTAATTCATGCCTAAAAATAATAATATTTTTTACATTAAAATGGAAAGATCAAAATTATATCTTTTACATATTTAATAAGTACTTATACATAACATTATCTCCGATGTTTTAAATGTAATGAATACACAAAGTTTCCAAGAAAAATAAATTTATATCCCTAGACTCTAGAGGATCCCAAGACAAATATCTCGTTATCTTGACGTTCTAAGAAACAAGTGCGAGTCGGACTCGCGCACGAAGGGTTCCGTACCATTATCTATGATAATTAATTAAGCTAATCCTCTTTTTATCAGCGCCAATACAACTCAGAGGACATTTTAATTGGTGTCAACTATGTATCATGTATAGGGACACCTTTCCTTTTTTATTTTTTCATTTATTTGTTTTGTAAAACCTTGCTTTTGCCAAATTTTAGGATTCTAGATCGACTGCAAGTATCTTTTAAGTAAGGTTTTGATTCCCTTGAGAGTAGTTGCAAGTTTAAAAATATGCGGCTTAAATCTCTGTTTCTTTTGATTGTATTGACATAGAAGTTTGGTATTATAGACCTAAGTATTTGATTTGAATTTCAATTTAATTCCTCTACGCGTTTATGAATAGTAAGTTTAAAATTATTTTAAATATTTTTATTATGATATTATGTAACTAAAAAAATATCTTTTGCTTTGCTTTTCACAATTTTTCGTTGTACGTCTTACGTTGCTGAGAAAAAGGGTCTTGACAGACAGACGGACAACAAAATGATCCTGTAATGGTTCCGTTTTTTCCTTTTGAGCTACTGAACCCTAAAAAGTATAACGAACTACTTCAAGTTATAAAAATCTGTAACGAGGAGAAACAAAATAACAGTAAGTATTTGAAAAGGACTTTACGAACTTGGATACTTAGACCTATACTGAAAACGAATAAGTAAAGCTTTAAGTAAATGTTAAAATTGGAGAATATACCACAAAATTTAATTCAACGTCAACCGTCAATTAATGTAAAGCAATAGTACATGTGCTAAGTGAACCTTCCATTATCCATTGCAGGTACTTACCGAGGGAGTTTTGCCCCTCCGTCAGATCGATGTCGTATTCCCATTTACACGACGCCCCATTCGAACGCACTTTGCCATTAATTTAGCGCCTCAGTACACTCAAATAATTTCTATGGAGTACTGTGCGTTTTAATATAAGTCGATGGTACTGAACATTGTATTACTCGTTTCTTTTTCTTATATATACCTGCAACCGTGGGCACGGCAAACTGAGTCAAATGTCGTATGTAATATGTATATAATATAAATAAATATATAAGTTGCATATATATTATAATTATAAAATAAGTTACAAATATAAAAACTATAATGAAATTACTTCAATAAAGAAAAAGTTAGTAAATATAGGAGGAGTTAGCTTCTACTCGTTCTTCGAAATAATAAAGTTAATACGTTGCGAGTGAATTGCACTTACATTAAGTAGGTACGTTCTTTATTATCAAACAACAGGCTTCCACGACGCGAGTTGCACAAGTCACTATTATATTATTAAGGCATTGACCTTAACAATAACGTTATTGCGATATAAAAGAAATACTTTTGTTGTCACAATGATCTACAACAATAATAATTATAATTATACGAGTGCGAAATCCCAAAACATTTTTTTAAATATTTTCTCTTTTTACTGTTTTCTGTGGGCAGAGTCGAAAACGAGTACGAGAATGTTCGATTCCATGTTCCCTTTTCTTTTTTTCTTTTCAACTTATGTCTGTATTATTACATAAACCCTAAAAATAAACGGTGCATTTAAATAAGAATGGAAAATAAGGCACTAACTTTAATTATTATAGTTAAAATATTCATCAATTTATGATATATTCATATATGTATCCATATATCATAATTCATATTATATCTAAATTGGTTTTACCTTGCCTTGCGTCATTTGGCGCTGACTACAAGAACATTTGATTGATTTGATTTTATTTAGATGATGTAAATGAAAAACCGCGATACTTAATATTTTTGGCCCATTGACTTACATAGACCATTACATGGGTGAGTAGGTACTTGAACTTGTATATGTAAACTTTATTTATTTACTGATTCTCTCAGCGCCGACGACGTTCATAAGTGATACCTACATAAAACAATTTTATATCAGCCGCAGCAGTCTCATTGAGTTAAATAGCAATAAGCTTTCTATTTCCCGAACATGAAGCGTATTTCAGGAAAATGTATACAATTTTGTACATACAACTAGTAACTTACCCTCTCTCCGCACGGGTTTATCCCTAGGTACGGTGGTATATACGAGTACTTATCATAGATGAACTATTTTCCTGTAAAAAGTACCTACATATTATATGTTGCCCGTATAACCAGCTGGCACTATATACCAACTTCATCAAAATCTATCCACTGGTTTTGCGATGCCGTCACAGACCGACAGTATAATAGACAGACAGACTAATTAATAAAATAAAGTATTCATTACTTCAATAAGATTAGGATTAATTAAGGGTTTCAATAAGATTTTCCAAAAAATATGTGATGTGCAGATTCAACTTTGTTAGAATTTAATTATAAGGTATAGATAAGTGTATTTTGAAGTCGTTCTCAACTAAAATAAGATTTCAAGACCGAAAGGGAACACATTAGAATACAAGTATCCCCTTGAATTCCCTATTTTATTTGAATTGCAAAACTGTCTTTCCCTTCCCCTTACATCACAGCGGGAATGCGATATTACCTAATAAATAAAACGTTGAAGGGCAGTTACCATGCGTAGGAGGTTGGTCTAATTAATTTTGTATGATCTCTCGCTACTTGAAATAGGATATCCTTAATGTTTTTAATAATAAAAAATGTTGTATTTATATAAAATAACGTTGTTTGAGTATTACTCTAAACACGTGTCTAGTAGAATTGAAATGACATTGAAGCTATCAAGTAATATTTGCATTCGACAGAAAAATGTTGAAAAATTAGTGAAACAGTCACTGTATATTTTATAACACGAAAATTATTGTAAATCCTTCAGCTTGCTGTTTTTTTATATGTATTTATATGTATAACGTATGAATAAAAAGAGTATCGTGAAATGATTCGAGAATTTGTCACATAAGACTGTTTGAATAAAAATTACGTAAATAACAAGAAAATAGGTCAAAAATGATAAAGTATTACTTGTTTGCAAATTCCTTGACCTAGTGGCATCTTTCAAAACAATAAATGATAACAATTGATCGTCTTTAAATGTTCCCTGTCACTTATTTAACTGATATATGTATACATGCTATAACCATGGTTTATAATATTATATGTTAATACAAATGAATTAAGTGTATTCCTAAAATAGTTAAATAAAAATATTCGTTATGAAAATATTTTTACTGATTTTGGACTTCATTTTCTATTCCGTAAAGCACTCGACTAGAATTTTATGTAAAATGTGGACGTGTTATAGAACCGGACAAGAAGGGGTTGAAGGCGTATAAAATACATATTTTAACTTTTACGAGCGGAGCGTGCTATCGAGTAAAATAATAGCCTTGCTATAATTTGATATGTGCTACGAAAAATGCTACATATCCATATGTTTGATTATTGTAATCAATTATACAATATAGGCTATACTAATATATATTTATAATGATATTATCATAAGCGCAACGGAAAATATACCAATTATAAATTTATATTTACATTACTTATATTAAAATAATTTCAGAGTTAACATTTTTGAAGTATGTGCATAATGCTTCAAAACATTTAATCAGTGGAAATAAAAAAAATATAGGAGTATTATAAAAAAGGAAGTTATATCACCTTTGCTTGAATGCGCTTAGCTAAAACACAGGTAGTTCCCACTTTCCGTGTAGTGAACGTTACCGCGCTACGGCAGGCGGGCGCATCGCGTAGCTATTGCGTCTGTACTGGCGCTTCCCCGCCCGCGTAGCCACTCGTAGCCATGGACCTACGAAACTCTTCACACTGATTTCCAACCACTATCCGAGATATTATACCTTCCTTTTTAAATTGGTTGGATAGCGCGTATCGTTGTTATCTTAGAATTTTTATATTTATTAATGCTGAATAGTCAAGTATATCATTGAAGATTATTTCTATATTAATACTATATATTGATTACAAAATTAATTTATTTAAAAAAATATATATCTTATCATAAAATAAATAAAAATTAAGAAATGGAAAGCGTAACTTACTTTTTTGTAATCAGTTATCAATTTATGTAACAAAATTCCTTCACTACCGTATGTAAATATAAAGATATAACTAAACTTCAAACAAATAAATTAAGCGGTTTTATAAATGTAAAGCACATTTTTCGCGTCTAATACGCAACCTCGAGAAAGGCCCGATAAAAGGCATTCGGATGGAAACTCGAATAAGCTCAATATAAGCCGCGGTTACGAGGCGAGGGTACCCAGCCTTTTACTGCCGCAGATAATCTTGCTTTTGTAGACAAATCTTAATTTTTAACCGACTTCCAAAAAGGAGGAGGTTATATGTTCCGATGTATGTATTTTTTTTTTTTTATGTATGTTCACCGATTTCTCCGTCAACTGTGGGCCGATTTCAAAAATTTTTCTTTTGTTCGGTAGGGTATAGTTCTGAGGGGGTCCCATTATCACAAAATCAGGATCTGATGATGGGATCTCAGGGAAATCCGGGGCAACTTTCAAAATTTATAGGCACCTATTGTGTTTTTTATATATTTTCTTAAGCTGTTCAAGCATTTGCGTCTGAAAATTGTCATTTCATGTGATGAGCTGATGATGGAAGGTAGAATTCTTCAAATGTTATTTTTTATCTGTGTTCACCGATTTATGCGTCAATTGTGGGCCGATTTCAAAAATTTATTTTTTGTTTGGTAGGGTATACTTCCAAGATATTCCCATTGTCACCAAGTTAGGATCTGATAATGGGATCCTAGGGAAATCGATGGCAACTCTTAAATTTTATAGGCACTTAGTACATTTTTCATATATTTTCTAAAGTTTTTTAAGGATTTGCATTTGATAATTACCATCTCATGTGGATAAGCTGATGATGGAAGGTACAACTCTTCAACGGCTAGGAGTTGAAAGGAAATTCCTTTAAAATTATACATACATATAGATTGATAGTTGTGTTCTTCCAGGCTATTACGTTAATATGATAATAGAAGGTAAATCTCATTAACCTCTAGGAGTTAGGTGGAATAATGGACGTGGTTTATTTAAACTATTTCGTATGGGGAATGTAAACATAAAGATGAGCTCGTTGTTTAGTTACAGCTACAGTAGTCGTAGATCGAGTACTCTTTAGACACCAACACCCGCACACCCCCCCCCCCCCCCCCCTTTCGGCAGATCCGATAATTAATTACTATTTTCGTCGTTAATGGGTATGCTCGTTGTTTAATATAAAGCTTAAACAGATTTTAAATTAGTGACATATAGTAAGTCACTATCATTAAATCAGCTAAATAAAAGGCACACTAAAAATGTAAAAATAAGTTATTTTTAAAAAAAAAAATAAACCGACTTCAAAAAATATGCACTAAAAAGAGAAAAATAAAAAGTAGAAAATAATACTTTAAAGAACTATGTTAATTTTGGAGTCGGTGCCAGCCAAAGAAAAATAACCGTATATTCGATTAATCTATCAATTTGTAAACATAATCAAAATACCTGGCTTGTTATTTTTATAGATTACTTTACATTGTAACATGATTTACGAATTAAGATATGACACACATATATAGCTCACAAACTTAACTATCTTGTCTGTTCTAATAAAATAAAGAACGCAGTCATTTTAACGACTCCATAATTCGTATTTACATGTTCCATCCATCATATTCAAGGCTTTATCAATTAGGAAGTTTTCTGATACTAGAAAGCACAGATCACATAATACTATTATACTAGCTAGAAAGTAACAAGTAAAGTATTTAATGACTGTTTAAATTGTAAATTTAGTTTACTTATCACACTGTCTTGCAACAATACACCACTGGTTCTTAAATATACTTTTAACTCTTTCTTAGGTAGTGTAGGTACTTAATAGTGGATTAAATGGGTTAATGTGCACAATAAATAAAGCAAGAAACGTGACCTTTCGCGACCGTCGCGACTCCCACTCACCCTTGAGCGTATTTTGTAAAAATAATTTGTATACCTACTTACTTACGCAATCGTCGAGAGTAAGTACCTATTGATAAAATGAAAACGAAGCGTATTGGTTTTGCGCAATTTTGGGGAAAAAATAGACTATAATTATAATTAGTATGTATATAACTAAATTGTCTGTTTGTGGTTTAAAAATAACTTAGTTCATTTATTGACTTTGATCTCAATTTAAGTTGACAGATTTTGACAAAAGCTTAAGTAATTTTATACTGAGGTATTTGTTATTAGAGATTAATATTTAATATTCAAAATACAAAAACTGACAAGTAAGAAATACTTAATAGATTAGGAACTGAAATTAGTTTAAGAGACTAATTAATGGCATGGAAAATTACGGGTTACGAAAACATTTAATTTAGACAAAGCACAGGACTAGGCAAATAGACATCGTCAACCAAAACTTTTACAATTAATTTAATTTGGGCGGATTTTGTCTTCGTGAAAAATGTCGTAAGCACGAAATAAAATACTGAAAAAAAATTGTGTAAAAAAATCTATAGTTATAGTAAGTAAGACCGTTGTAAAAACTATTTCAAAGAGGGTTAATTTAATTTTCTTGTACGTGTTTATTAGTGTATGTATGTACTCAGAGAAGATAATTCTAACTCTGTAAATCCTACAAATTTCTTGGCTCCCACGAGGGCTGTTACACTCGTAGCATTTGTAATTGCGCTATGTTGCTCTTTTGGCTTGATAAATTCAAATTCGTTAGGACATTTTATGTAGGTATATGTACCTATGTGTATTTTCTCGTGTATGAATTTTATCAAATTTTGTACAAATACATATTGAACTTAACGAACAGATAAATCAGTCTGTCATATTGTTGATAACTGTATGAAATGAATACGAGTATCATTTTTCGTTTGTATATTTTTTTTGTCATATTTACTATATGTTAATTCTGATTTGTTCTGATTTTAACCGCGGTTTCGCTCGCGCTATAATATTATAAATACAAACAAACTGTATGTTTGAAAGTATAATTTAAATATTTTCGAAAGACTTTAGAAAAAGGCTGAATACAATTTGTTTTATTGTAAGCCGGCTTATCGATTTAACATTTTAAATGTCCCTTTGCTGACTCTTTCTCTTAATCGGACTAAGGCGAGGCGTAATTCGTACATTACATAAAATGTCTGTTCACGCCGAAAAATTATGTTAAAGAAATCTTAACCGTATTTAAAAAAAACCGAATTAAAATCGATTCACTGTCTAGCTACGGTGTCACAGGCACACATACACTGTACACACGTGAAAGTTACAACAATTAGGTTCTTTTAGACATACAGGTTGCTCACGATGTTTTTCTTTATCGTGAGACAAACGGTAATCATGTTAGAAAAGATTCGCACATGAAAATATCAAAGGTGCGCATCTCGGTTATACAAACGAGCGCGCTGCCACTGGGCTACAACTTACCTTGATGGGAAACAAATTTACCTACATTTAAAGTCTGCAAGTGATTTTAATTTGGTCTTATGTGATTTTAATTAGGCCTTTCTTTATACATAGTACTTCGATCTCAGATGAAGTTAATAAATAAAATAAGCGTGTACAGGGAAAACAACAAACTATCAACAAGTACATTTTTAAGAGGTTAAAATGTTACCTATATTATACATAGATGTATTTATGTAAATCCGTTCACCCTGTTCTGGTGTGATTGAGAACATCATACTAATAACAGGTAACAGTAATATTAATATGGAATGGAATTACAAAATGGAGTCAAAATTTAGTTTTTTGCCCTTTGAGTCTAAGAAACACAAATAAAATTAATTATTTATTTTTGTAACTTTTGTTCCATAAATGCACTGGCAAATACACAAAACCAGCGGGAAATGCATTGTTCTAAACTTAAAAAAAAAACTTCAATTTATCGTAATTACAATTTAAGTCACTATAATTAAAAACCGATAATTAGGTTATATTAAAAATAAAACATAAATATTTCAATTTTGTTTATTACAAGAAATAACACACGTAGACTGATAATATCCGTCCGGCCCCACACAGTTACGTAGAGACAGGTGTATGTCATTCAACTGCGTTACACCAAAGTCATAATCCGAAAATCTTTCTAAAATTTGCGAGGCATCAAATTTTTCTCTTAGTATCCTCTTCGGACTGTCTTCTTCCAAGCTTTTCTTTTTCGCTTTGTACTTGGAGTTCATTAGAGTCACGTGCATTTTAACACTATCTCGACCAAATTCCTTGTCCATGAGACCTGAAAATTATTAAAAGAGCTAAATTTTGCTTATATTGTACTTAAACTTGACTTCATATTGTATTTAAAAACCATTAATGAAATTTGTAAAACTATCATTTTTATTTACATTGAACTTGATTATATAAATCATACATTATAATCAAATTTAAGTGATAATATTTTCCATTTCTATGTAAAATAGGATTAAGAATCTCTCAGAATGATCTGAGAATAACCGTTAACCATTATTTTTCGGTTTACTAAACCATTTGTTGCCATTAACCGGTTAAAGAACAAGTGTTCGTTAAGACGGTTCGACTGCAATAATTCTATACGATAATTTTAACGATACGACCACAATACAGAGATAGAACTGGGCCTCAAGTCTGCTATTTTACATGCAATTGTCATTGAATTACAATGCAATTTTAATTCAGTTACCATTGGTCCAAAATTTGACAAATTTACAATGGTCGATCAATGGTCTTGTCATTGGATTGTAGTTGAATTGTAGTTGAAAGGGAATCGGTATTGCCATTAGCAAAAAGCGTTCGCCGAAATTAATTTTAAGCTAGTTTCGATTATAATATTATATGTTATTAGTTTATGTTTTAAAGACTAAATATTATGTAAAATGATCATAAAAAGCCAAAAAGATAAATTTTAAGTGCAATCTAAAAAATAAAACTAATAATAGTAATTTTTGAGTTTATTCATTTCATACAAAAATACAAATCTATCCTCTTTATAATATTATTATAGATTAGTATAGATTAATATGAAAATCAAGTATACTTAGACTATAGCTATGCCTTTAGTGTTAAGTAATGAGTGAAGCAATGGTTCACACACTTCACAACTTAAAAATATTGGTTTATAAATAAAATAAATAAATAAAAATAGCCTTTTATTACTGAAAAAAATTTACATTTATAAATTCATTCATTGTATTTTTGATTCAACTAAATTCTTTTTTAATATTAATTCACAACATTTCACATTAATTTACCTTACATTATTTATTTGTCTATAACTATTATTAACATTAATTCACAACTCTTGTTTACATAGTATTTATAAATAGGATAATAATGCTAAACTTATTTTATTAAATTAAATACAATGTGGTCAGTTCTTTTTGTTATAATTATAGGAATATTATATTAATTATAGGAACCTATGTGTTTTTGTTTACAACTTGTTAATTGAAAATTAAGAAAAAATTTTTTTCTTTAAGAAACATCTTTCAGTTTATTCAAGTATGTAATTACTTAACTTATTTATGTAAATAAGATATTACAATTAAATAACAATTTCCTCATTATAATAAGTTGATTACTATTATTATTATTGATTCAGGTTTTCTTTTCTTGTATCGGGCTGAAGGGTTTGTACCATATCCTTTCTCTTTACTGCTAAGTTCATAGTATATTTTGGGTAATTGACCTTTGTTTCTGTTTGGGTTTAGAGATACAATTTTATCATATTTTAGGATTACTTTTTCTCCTTGTTCCCTTCTCTGTATTCTTCTAGTAGTAGCTTCCTTTTTTTAGTATATCTGGTGGAATATCTTCATTTATGTAGATTTCGCTTTAATTTCACTTATCACTATTCACTTGACAGTAGGTTCGTACTTTTGAACTTTTTTTGCATATCTTCTTCATTCATGGCAAGAGATGATATTTCTTTGGACGTAGTAAAGTATTTTTATCATTTTTATACACTTTTCTTGCATTTATAACTACTTAAACAATTATAATCATATTATTTTAACGAGACCGTGATAATATTGGTTTAGGTGACAATATGCAATGACAGCACAATTGCGCATCAAGGGTAGTTCAGTGGCGTTCCATCGGCTTTAATGCAATCACAATGACAGCACAATTGCACATCAATGGTAGTTCAGTGGCGTTCCAGTGGTCATTAGAACTGTCAAAATATTAACAAACTACGTAATTCATCCGATCATTGACTTGTCATTATGTACGGGACTACCAATTGTTTGGAAATGTATCATTGAAGTGTCATTGAAGTGTCAGTGACAAACCATCGGAAAACCATTGAATTAGTAGACTGCAAAAATTGCAAAAAATAGCAATTACAATGTCATTGAAAGACAACTGTGACACAATTGTAATAGCAGACTTGAGGCCCAGTACTTTAACTTCATACTAGAGCGCCCGAATCGACGCACGCACACATACACGTCGTTTACACGGCCGCTAACCAATCTTGGCAATGCAAAGCTATGCAGTGCCACACCGCGCTTCGCCGAGCTTATATAAATTGCAAGATTTTAGCATCAATTTTAAAAGAAATTAAAGAAATTAACCTGTCTCCACTGCCGCGTGTCCCTGTTTTCCAAAACTTTATTTAATGAAACTTTTCATAAGAATGCGAATTTTTATATAATAAAATTTAACAACACAGCATTTAAAACTTGTCGCAATAGACGCAAATATTTATCTGTTACCAACTTATAACATAAATATGTAAAAAATAAATATTAAATTAATATGTTTCATTCCTAAAAAAAATTACCTGTTTTACTTTTTGTATGTACCAACCCTAGCGCTCCGCTCAGCTGTAGGTGTAAATTTCAAAAAGACGGCTGAGTTACGCTACTGTTCTATCTCTGTATTGTGATACGACGAAACAATATTGTCGCGTAATACAGTGTGAACTCGTCATAACTCATAATAGCACGTTTGTACCATGCTTTAGAACGGCAAATGTCAATTTTTAACTTATGTCAATTAGATGACAGAAACGGCTTATTACAAATTCTAATGTGTCAGAGAGATACAAATTACAAAGCATGTTCGGGAAAGGATTCGAAATTACTAGAAACATTTTGAATTTTCGATACTAGAATGTTCTAATATTTATACATATAAAAAGACCAGCAGTGTGTAGAGAGATCAGTTGACATTCGAAGTTGAGTGAAGATACGAAGCGATACGAAATAGTGAAAAAGTGAAGAGTTGGTTATAATATTAGTGAAGAAGTATTGAGAAGGAGTATTGGGAAGAAAAATACAGTGTTTAGAGACTAATGTTGTGTACAGACTGTGCGTGTGCATATAGTTAAATTAAAACATCCTTAGTGCAAGAACGCTTGTAATTTCCTATCCGGCAGGGCTATTACGTATCTATAGCAATCGACTCGCGATAGCGAAAATCGTACAATAATTGCTCTCCAATCGCAAAATCGTATTATGTATCGGCAATAGCGAAGCAATAGCAAACAAGTGACAGTGCTTCCTCTGTCGAGCAATCGGTGAAGTAAATGTGCATTTTTATCTAAGAACTTACTCTTTATTGACGGAAAATAAGAAAATCTGTATAATAATTACTTCGTATTTTACTCTTAGTGATTATTCAAAATTTTAATTGTTTTCTTTTTTCTGTACATATTATGGTTTTTTTTAGCTTGCAATAAACGATTTCATATTATAATACAATACCTGCTCTATAAAAGTGTTCTAAGATCGTGTCCACCAACTTCTGCAACAAGCCGGCCGGTGCATTCACCTCTTCTACGCAAGTATACAACACATCGATTTGTTTAGGGTCATCGTTCATATACGATATGCCTTTTAATCTCATTTGAAGTGGTAAATAATCCTGAAGAATAGGACTGCAACAATATTTGTAAATATTTAATACTTGCTTAGATTTATGCGAATATTCGACATTATAAAGGAAACTATCTTTTAGGATTTTTATTTTCAGATTTCAGTCTCTTACGTGACTACGATTGTTGTAGGGCAAATAAATCCGCGACAAAATCCGAAAAGATATGTAGTTTCATTTATAATGTACAATATTTAGTCTAGATAGTAAGTTTAAGTGACTCTATGATACATAATAGATACTCTACGATAGGACAAGAGTGACCCTAAAAAGGTGGCAATGGCGACAATTGGAGGCCTTTGTCAATAAGCACACAGAGATCAGAGTTACTAACAACATTTTTCATAATAAATACTGCTCTTTCTTCTCTGAATAAAGGCTATTTTATTTTATTAAGTTTAAGTCATATTGTTGTACTGACTGACTGACCGCGACAGTAAATATCAGTAAAACCGGTCCTCTGTACAAAATCTTATTAATATATTAAATACTAGCGGTGCCCGCGGCTTCGCTCGCGCTAAGAGTGAATAAAATAAACATTTTTGCTTATATACTGTTACTTATAATGTACCAAGGACTGATTCCCCATTTAAAGTTCTGGCTCTCTTAATTTGTATTGCAGAGCATTATTTCAGTGTCACGCAAAATATTTCAATAGAATTAAATTTCCCATACAAACTTAGCCACCCCCTTTAACCCCCAATGGGGCTGAATTTCGAAAAACCCTGAAATACGTGTTTCATCATTTGTACTAAAAAGCATTAATTCAAAGTTTCATGCAAAAATGTGCAATAAAAATATTTTTCTCATACAAACTTTGCCACCCCTTTTAACCCTTTTAGGGGTTGAATTTCCAAAAAATAATATCCCTATTTCCTTCTCATGAATGCAAACTATCTACATACCAAATTTCAGCAAAATCGGTTGGGTGGTTTAGGCGTGAAAAGGTAACAGACAGACAGACAGAGTTACTTTCGCATTTATAATATTAGTATGGATACACATACAAATTAGTTTGAATGGTTGGCTGTCTGTTACTCAATCACACAAAAAACAGATGATTAAATCTTGGTCAAATTTAGCACGGAGATAGTCTGGAATAGCACATAGATTACTTTTTATCCCGGAAAATATATGGTTCCTGAGCTGTGGGAAAAGCAGGCACAAGTATGCATATATGCACAAGTATGCATATGCACAAGTATGCATATGCACAAGTATGAATATGCACAAGTATGCATATGCACAAGTATACGCGCGTCACAAGTGCAATGAACCTCGCTTCGCTCGGTTACGTCCCTAGATACGATTTGACAGTTAGTGTATATTTCTCAGAAAAACGAGATATATTTCCTCGGTAAAAAGTATCCTATGTGTTCAACCGGATAACCAGCTACATCACAACATATTTTATCAAAATCTGTCCAGTGGTTTTTTTCGTGATATGGTCACACACAAACAAAAATTCTAAAAACTATAGATTTGGACTTTGTATAAATAATAATAACTATTTAAATTATATTTCCAAAAAATATTCAATATACGACTCTGAATTTTATTATATTTATAGATTCACCCTCCATACAACAACCTATAATTAAAAAAAAAAACTATATAGTGCTTTTAAGCTATTAAGATATGCATACATAATATATTTATCTTTGGCTTCCATAAGTAATTTTGAAGCTAGCATCCGCTCCTCATTATCCATTAGACACATCACTCCCACAGTCAAATGCAATTTTTCACTTGGTATAAATAAAGAATCATCTAATCCTGAATTGGAACATTCACGAAGGACTGATTCCTAAAATAAAAAAAATACTTGTAATGAAACAAAACAAGTAAACCTAAACTTTTTAAATAAAATTATCTATTCTTGTGACAACAAGTTTGGCACAGTTTGTAGTGACCTTACTTGCTGTGCCAGCGGTTACGGGTTCGAGTCCCGCTGGAGGCATTCATTTGTTGAGCATGAATGCTTATACTCCACAGTCATGGGTGTTTATATTTAAAATATGTGTGTAATGTCTCTACTATCTGGTATCCATAACAAAAGCCTCGTAATGCTGTGTGTAATAATGTCCCAAAATATTTAAAGGAAGAAAGAAAGGAAGTTATAAAACTTTAGTAAGCAGTTTCAATTTAATCAATAATAATAGGATCAGTAATTACTTTATTAGTTTTCAACTGTTTTATTCACTTTTATATTTTTTTAAATTAATTATGAAGAAAATGATCAAACCTTAAAATTTTCAAAGTTGTTTCTGACATTCATATCATTCATAGGAATAGATATGAAATGCGTACTTTTTTGCTTCATGCGAGATGATATAACAATAATATTGATTCTTCTTCTAGCAGCTTTAACACTCTACAAACAAAAATATATTGAATATAAAGAAATAACATTACAAACATTGTTTAAAATTTTACCTAGTTATTTTAGATAGTTAATGAAAAGTTATGGTTATACATGCACATTTTAATAACATACCCTTGAGTAGATTAATAACCATAGACAAAATTATAAATAAATAAACAAAAAAATATACATTAATTAGTGTATCAACCACATACTGCATTAGCAATATTATTTACTCTATCGCAATCACACGGGAACCATCTATTTTTCTGAGTTTTTATCTTATGTGCTATTCCAGTCTCAGACTACATTAAATTTAATGTAGTCTAAGATTCCAGTCTATAATAATGTATCTCTGTTCCAAATTTCAACATGAATTAATAACAAACATTCATCCATCTAACCTTGCAAGCTGTCACATGTTTTATATATTAGAAGAATATTACTGAAACTTTATAATATAATTTCTTTATTCCTCAGACTACATTAAATAAATTAATGTAGTCTGAGCTTTATTCAATAGTCATCACAATCTTTTGCATGTAATCCCTGTTTTTCGAACTAGCATTAATAGTGACATCCCACAATCATGATAACTTCTATAGTGCAGGGATTTAATAAAGTTATAGGTATATACTATATAAAAAAATTTTCGAGAACAATATGTAAATAAAATAATAATAAATAATTTCTATTTTATAGCTCTAATTAGATTTAATCTTCAAATTAATAAATATATATCTTTTTATATTAACCAAATAAAAATAAAACAATTGCAAAATTTTTTAAAGTATTTCTGAAATAAATTACTCACTGACACACTAGACCCATAAATAGTGATATCTTTATTTTCCCCTTGCCTAGGTATCTTAATATCCGTCCTGGTATCCCTTCGAATTCTTCCAATTGTAGCACCTTTCTTTCCTATTACAGATCCAATATAGTGTCTGTAATAGATGACAATTATGTACATACATTAGTGATAATTTCTGGGTTAATTAAAAAAATAAGGCTTCTTGGCCATCATATTGTGCTATTTTTTATCTGCTATTTAGCTTAAATTTTTATGTACAAAATAAAAGAAAATTTACATTTTTTTCTACTACTTGTGTCCTTAGGCATGTTCTAGCAGTTAGTGATTCCAAATCCAAAATAAATGGTTTGGAACTTTTATTACTTACTAAAGGCGTCCCTAATATCGGTCCAACTGTTTTTGAGTTTTTGAGAGACTCACAAACAGCAATTCATTTTTATATGTAAAGATTTATTTTATATTAGGGGCTCACACTCGCTTCGCTCGGGTACGTGTTGTATATATTTACTTCCCACCGCCCGGTACATATTTGCTGATTTAATTACCATTGCACGCACCATGGCAACGGTCATAACATTATATGTCCAAAGCTGTTAATGTTATAAAGTTTTTTAAATTAATTTTTTTTTCATATAAACCTTCTCCTGATAATAACAAACACAACAAAAAAAGAATTAGCAAAATCGGTCCAGCCGTTCACATGTGATGTCGTGACCAAGGAAAGTAGGAATTCATTTTTATATATATATATAGATTTGGAAGATACATCTCATCTTCCTCAGCTTTCTTATCTTTATAAATATTTCTCATTTATCATATAAATTATAAAATTAATAATTATACTCTTCTATCTCTTTATTATTTGCACCTCTTCGTTCTTAGTACTATTTAATATTTTCTACATCGAAGACGAAAGGTTGCCAGGTATAAATAAATACATAAATATAAAGGATATAAGGAATAAATAAATAATATAAATATGCGAACTTTAAGCATAGAGTTCTAATAAAATATATCATTTAATATTCTTCTGATACTAGTTTAAATACGAGTTGATATAATAAATGTTTTTTATTTTATCAAAAATAATAGCGTAATATGTTTGTATTACATATATCGTTCCAAAATTCAACAATAAGTGGGCACCAGAGGATGAACTTGTTCATGACTACTCAAGATTCCAAAAAATATATATGTGTAACCCCGACCATACAATTTTAGAATTGGAAATAATTGGAATAGTAAAAGCAAAATTCTTTCAAAATTTTAGAGAACAAAATAATCTTGTTTGATTTTTGTGTAAAAACTACAAGTATTCTAGGATTTTTAAAGGTTGTGGTTGAAGGCAGTGCTTCTAAGTTTGCAGATACAAAAAAAAAACAGAAATATTAGAAAAAATGTAGTTATGGCAGTTAAAAATATCGGGGTATCAATTTTCAAATTATTTCTAATTTATTTTGTAAATTCAAAAAAAATATGAGAATTTTTCTTTTTGTCTCATTAGTCATGAATTCATTTGAGTTAATGGCCAGTAATATTATACATGCAGACAGCAGAATCAGTGTAAATTTAAGCAAATATTGGCTCACAACAATACAAGATTGCACATTGATAAAAATATTTACATTTTATTATATATTGGTTACATACTTGGAAACATGGACACTTGTACAGTATCGATTGTTATCAACTTGAGATATTTCACAGTCATCATCAAAGTCATCTTCTTCATCAATATCATTATAAGGCATATCTGATACATAAAGTAAAAGACACAGTATAGTCAAAAAATAAAAAATAACTTAAACTACTTTACTTTAGTTCATCACTTTCATTCATTCAATTTTGTTACCTTTCATCATGAAATGAAGAAAACTATAGTATCTATTAATCTAAATAAAGTAAATAAGCAGTGAACACAAACCATTTTCATATAAATCATGCTCCTGTAACGTTGAGACTTCTGCGGTTGGATCGTTTACTCTGTAACATCGTCCTTCGATCCATATTAGCTCTGGTCTTAAAATGTCATTCATTTTATTGTACACGCTTACAAATACGATTAAAAACGTTCAAGTATCACTTAGTAATATATATATTATACACTTTATTATGAATAAAAAAGCTATACTCTGATTTTTAATTCGACGGAATTCTGACAGCCGTCATTCTTTGACAATTCATATCACAGAACACTAACCCTGTTTTCCAATTAGAGAGCATAATGCGACTCAGTGGAGCACAATGCCGATTTGTGCTGATGCTAATTGGAACGTGAATATAATGATTCGATTATATATTTCTGCAAAATAAATATGTTTATAGTTTTGAATTCTAAAATAAAATTGTATTCACATTATAAACGTGGAATATAAAAAAAGTCAATGTTATTACTCTTGTAACCGATCGATACACGGTATATTTATTTTTTTAACACAGCATCACGCAAAAGCAGTGCTCGATTGTGCTCGATTGCCGCAAAATGCGCCTTAGTGCTATAATTGGAAAAGGCCGTAATACTCACGGGGAGATTCATATATCATAAGCCTTTTCTGCGTTGAATTTGTTTATATATTTCTTCAAGGTAAATAGTTTTTTTTCCGCATTTAATGCACACTAACTACAATAATATCAATTTTTAATACCTAAATTAAAAAGCAGAGTAGAACAACATATTTCTTGAATGAATAAATAAATAACAACAACCATTGTCACTTTTATCATCATAGTCGTCATACTCATCATCATCCACCATCGGATGATAAGGAAATCACACACACTATCAGATCATGAGGAGGGCACATTTTATCCTCTTCTTTAAATAATATGGTTTATGCATCATCATCATCAGCCCTTTTTTTTAACGTCCCACTGCTGGGCACGGGCCTCCCTTAGTACGAGGGGGATCAGGCCATAGTCCACCGCGCTGATTTATGCATACATTTGTTTTTTTGTTATTTAATAATAAATTATTCGAATCAAACCAATAGACAACCTTTGTGAGAGCATCGTTTACATCGTCGTACATATGCAAATTACGTTTTACCTTAAAAATAAGTGAAGTGTCATCAGCGAACAATACTATCTCATGTTTGTCCTGCACAAAAAATGGCAAATCATTTATGTAAACTAGGAAGAGAAATGGGCCAAGAATAGAGCCTTGTGGAACCCCCATATCTAACGGAGCCCCAGGGGATCTCTTACCATTTACATCAACCCTCTGTATTCTATTACTCAGATAGGAATTCAGGAGGTTGAGTGCCTTATTTCTAATCCCATAATGATGCAGTTTCCTGATCAACGTCACGTGATGCACACAATCGAAGGCCTTGGATAAGTCACAGAATATCCCAAGAGCATCCTGCGACCTCTCCCATGCCTCAAAAATATTTTTAACTAGCTCAACACTAGCATCTGCTGTGGAGCGACCTTTTGTGAAGCCAAACTGTTTCTTATAAAGTAGATTGTGTGCAATAAAATGCGATAACATTTGCTCGAGTATGATTTTTTGAAAAATTTTACTAAATGTTGGGAGTACTGAAATAGATCTAAATCCATCCCATTTGACAATGGGATCATAAAATATATAAATATTGCTCATTTTTAAACGCTTTTTTAATATAAACGTTCGGTTGACAATGTGTTCCGGCTAAATAAATGTTGTTGACCTATTTTTTCTAGTAATTTTGAAGTTCAACGATCAAGAAAACAATTTGCGAATCAATGTATTCGATGAAGTAAGATAAAAAAAAATACCTTCAATGACGGTCGACACAACGTCGCGGATACTTAGAACCTGTCGACCTCCGATATTCTTGTTGTATATAAGAAAATCTTCAAGTTGGTAAAAATTTCAGCAGTGTATCTTATCAAATGATATTAAATTCAAAATCGCAACCGGAAGTGATGTCATATTTTTGCATGCAACCAAAATCGATCAATTTTATAAGTGTCGTCTGCTAGATCTATACTTAGTAGTACTCACACGCGAAAAATTATTAATGTATTCGATCCATAGGTGTAGCTTACAGCTGGCTCTCGGACTAATCTCTGTTCCTTACAAAAGGCCGTTTTCCAAAGCTGGCGCAACATTCACTGCTTCCAGAAATCGCCTAACATGCAAACATTTGGACAAATTAATATTTTTGGGAAGCATTACAAGCAGACTTTTTTCATAAATTCTTATAATTTTGTATTTATGAAATTAAGAATGCCATTACTTGTTAGAGTTTTGCTCAAAATTTTCCATAAACTATTCGATATGAGTAAGAATCGATACTTTTCAATTGATACCGAGTACGATACTTGACGACCGATACAGTACCGAGTACCTCAATGGTATCAACCCTAGTCATTTGCAATATACGTCGAATTAGTACTCTGGACATTCGCTAGTGGCGCTTCAAATGGACACAAAAAATGCTGTCAAATGCTTGGAACAGCCTGTCCAGTATATTATCTATACTCTTTGAGCCTGTCCAGAGCTGCACAAATTTAGCACCCCATCGAAGGATTTTTGAAATCAAAATATCCATAATCGATAGGTCTACGTTCGGTCTGTATGTGGTATTTTAGAGGTCAGTGTATCAAAGTCAATAGTCGTTCCACATAATAACTAAAGTTATTGTTCTGAGATATTATGCAATATGTTTGAACTTTGAAGTTGATCAAACTCTCAGAACAATGACTAAAGCATAGAAAGCGCTTTACGACCACAGATGACAGAACAAAAATACTCTAGTTTACGACATTTGAAGCACTGACCTCTATAATACCACTGGACTGGCTGTTGTCAACGTGCTTTTGTGGCTTATTGATAGTCGCCATTTTGGCGCTGTCCGCCGCTGTCGGACGTAGCGAGAGTTCGTGGTACTAAAACTAATGATGTCGATATAAAGATTTTTATTTTTTTAATTTTATTAATCAATAACCGTATCATCATAATGACTACTTATGTTATATTAACAACGAAAATGCAAAATTACTGTACAGTAAACAAACACTTCTCGCTGTCTTTTGCAATATTCGTCAAAATTAGTTCTCGGGATTCTCGCTAGTGGCGCTTCAAATGGACACAAAAAAATTGCTGTCAAACGCTTGGAACAGCCAGTCCAGTGGTATTATGGAGGTCAGTGATACTACGTGATCAAATTAAAACAAAACGTCGAAAGTCTTTGGAGAAAAAATTGTAGCATTGTTTGAACTCTTTATTTAACTCCGTGTAAAAATATCACATTAACTAATAAATTCACTATAATTTGAAAATTAAATGTCAAGTGACAATTAAAACAAACTGAACCGCTAGAATACTTAACTACTAAACTTTCTTCTCGTTTATTAATAATAATTGTAAATATTTGTAGAACAGTAGTTTGTTTTGTTATCTTTATGAAACAAATTATGTTCTATGTAATTTACCACTTAAGTGACTGGCTAAATAAAATGAATGATGATAAGCTTATCAGTTATCACACATTTTACATTTGTTATTAACATTGTGCTCAGTTAGTTACAGAAATTTAACATAACGTACATGATTTTGAATGATCTTTAAAGTATTAAAAAGATCGCAATTGCAATTGATTTTATTATGACTAAAATACTTCAAAAATCAAATAGTGTCTATTACAATGTCGATTATCAGTATACATCTATCCAAAACAAAGACAACGGTAAGTAGTACAGTACTTTTTTGTAACATCATAAATGTATATTATATAAATGTGTTTATGATATTTACAGTTACCTATGTAGGTAGGTATGCTATATTATTAAACATTGTGTATTTAAAAATGTGCGTGCGTACAAAGTAGTCTATATTATGTCAGAAGTGAAACTTCTTTGGCAAACTAATTTTTAAATCTCGTTTATTTTATACTTATCTAAAGCTTTAGATTTCCGAAACTTAGGGGAAGGGAAAAAGGAAGATATGTTAGGAATTTAATGAATTTAATTGTAATTAAAATAATAAGTGTTGAAAATTAATATAAATGCCCTTTCTCTCTCTCTCTCTCTCTCTCTCTCTCTCTCTCCATCGGTCTTAATCGCTCTCTCACACTCATTTTTGTGTCACTAATATTATTATTATTGCGTTTCTTCCGTAAAAAAAATTTTACCCACATGCGCGCAAAGAAGTAAAAGTCTTCGCGATAATAATTGTATCTTACTCCATACATTTAGATTGCATTCAGAACTGTTCGCTAGTTGTACTTATGTTTATACACTATCATTACGTATTTTTAATAGGATTAGGTAGTTATGTATGTATCGACTAGAAAGAAATAAAGTGGGCTTAGAGATAAGAATCAAAAGAATGATAATATCTACGTAATATAAATATTATTACAAAGATTATTACCTAGTTAGTAGATGCGTAATATACGAGTAAGTACCTACTTCGGTATTTTTTTTTTTTTTTTTTTTTTTTTAACGGGGGGAAATCCTCATGGACTACCTCCGCCTGGGGAAAGGCGGTGGGGAGTGCCGGACTCTTACCGGCTAAAACCACCCCGGTGTCTCCTCGCACGTGCGCGCGAGGCCGTGGGAATCCGAATTCTTCCACAGCCCCACACTAGTGCTGGTCTCGTCTCCTGCACGGGGTAGTGAGGTGTTAAACTACCCCGCGCATCGTCTCAGGGGCGCGCGCATGCTCGCGCCTACTACTCGGGTCCATCGAATAGGGGGCGAGGATTTCCCCAAGTCCCTCGCCCCTGGACCCGTTCATGGGGGCCGGAAAACGGCGTTGTCCGCCCTTCTCCTGCGCCCGGTGTGCCTCCTGCGGCCGGGGAAGGGAGTCGAGATCTCCCTCTCCCGTTCCGCAGTTTCCTTCTGCGACATCACGTCCTCGCAGAAGGACACCACCGCGTCCCACGACTCTGCACTGCTGACCATTCTCCGCACTACGGCCGGCAGCGACAGATCGTCTCCTACTTTATTTGTGAGGACACGGCGCTGCTCCTCCCAAGCTACACACTCGGCGAGTGTGTGTTGCGCTGTGTCCTCTCCGCAATGGACGCAGTGGCGGCACCGAGCGTCCGGCTCCCTATCTATGCGGCACAGGTACTTGCCGAAGCAGCCGTGCCCCGACAGCACCTGCGTCACCCTAAACGACAGGGAGCCGTGCCTTCTTCCGAGCCAGTCATCGAGTACTGGCCGGATCGCCTCGACGGTAGTGAGGCCGGCGGTAGGGCGCAGAAGCCTTTGCCGCCATTCCGCCACCAAGACCTGACGGAGCTTCTCTCTGCGCAGCGCGATCTGCCGCTGCACCGGCCTTAAGCCCCGTGTCCGCTCTTCCTCGCGCCATCGATATAATGACGCGAGTACACCTACTTCGGTATAACCCAACAGACTTAATGTTTTTGACTTTTGTACAAACATTTAACATACCTAGGTCCAAAAAACAGTTTTAATAATTATGGGAAATTAAGCTAATTCTTATTAAAACACTTGGATACATCTTAATAATTTATTGACAATATAAGTAATAACTCGAAGTGATACAGATAGATAACTATAAAAAATAAAATATTATGAAACAATATATATTATATAGGATAATAATAAGTTAAATCATTTTAAAATAAACCGTCAGATAAGAATATTCTTGCGACAGCATACAATAATGAATCTCGCCGCTATCTGCCGCTCACGTTCTATTTTTAAAATTTAATGACTATTATGAGATCAATTTTCATATTATGTATGTCTCTACGTAACAAATATTATGTGAAAAGGCATTGAAAAATGTATAAAATAAGCAATATAAAACCAATTACCTACCTACGTACAGAAACGGCATCATTCATAATCCTGTAGGATGAATAGCAATAAGACCTACCTATTATTTTAAACTATAAAAAGAATGAAATATCACCATCATTCAAAAGTTGAACGTTATCAGTATTTGGATCCATAGGGAACATGCATGCCGGACATAATTCCTACATTACAATATTATAATTTAAACATTTAAGCTATTTTTAATTTTATGTCGACAGTATAATAAAATAAATAAAATTGTAAGATAAACGCGGTTAATTAATCCTAAATTACGAATTAATATTATGATGCTAATTCTAAATCATCTTAAACAATACATGACCAATGATTATAGTCAAAATTTTTTTATAACGTGTTAACGAATAACGACTAACGTTATTCGTTAATTTGTTAATTTTGCGAAACTATTACCATATTAAAATGGGGTTAAAAATAAAATAAATAAATAAATGCTAAATACCAATATCATTTTTTAAAAGTATTCAATAGTAAACAATAATAATAACAGAGTATGTACTTAAACACTCACACACACTTCTTGGTGCGGTTCGCGGTATATAATTGAATGTTAATATATGTATATATATTATATATATAGTTTCAAGTAGTATTAAAAATTAAATTAGCTGAAATTCATATTTTTAAAGCCAAAATATTTCATCCTGGTATAGATTTATATTAGAAAAAATAACAGGCATACGCGTTTTGAAATATACCGTAACTGTGGACCATTTCAAATACTAAAATGAGAATTCTCAAATATTAATAATTAGGTTGTGTTTTCTTATAATATAATAAAAAAATAGCTCCGATTTTCCTTTTCCGTCTAGCTGTCTAATTGCAATATAAGAGCAACACTTCGTTTTATCCAATGAGCTGAAGGCTTCTTCGAAGGTAAGTAAAAAGCTAATACAAAATTTGATGAATGACCAGTTGTCGCAAGGACTCCCTTCCTTTCTAAGGTTTTGTATAATGGACATTTATATCTTGCACCTTCTTCAAAATTATTTTTTAATTTAGGGTATAGCCATACAGCAGGCATATTATCATTTAAAACTTTTGGAAATTGTTCTACTATTGAATATTGCTGCCGATCCCATCGTGCACCATCCATAAATAACCCATGGACATAAACACCACTTTCTGGTGGAGTTTGTGCATAATCAACACGAAGTACTTCAAAATCAAAGACCAATAAATCTATAGGAATCTTTTTCGCTCGAGCATAGTTTTGAATGGAACCAGTTAGAAAAGCTTGTGTAAAAAAGAAACCTGATAGCCAAAACGTGGAAGGCTTACCATTTTGATACCAAGCTTCCAACATAGCTAATCTTTCTATAAAATCTGTGACGTAACTTGGTAATGGTTTTAGACTCGGATAAGAGACCTTTGTCCAATTATCGGGTATTTTTCCTAGTAACATAGCATTGGATAGTAAATCTAGAGCGGGAGACATAACAATAACACCCTTTACTGCTTTTTGGAGATCAACTAAAGAACTTTTAATTTCATGTAATAATTTATTGAATCGTTGCATTTCTTGTATCAAAACTGTATTCATAGATTCACTGTAGTCAACAGGATACTTTTGTTGAGATGTTTCTATATCAAAAGCTGGTGGTAATTTAGATAAAATTTCTGATGCCATTAGCATTAGAATTACTTCAGTATTTCCACCTTCACCACCAGTGCTTGTACCTTCCACTAGAACTAAGGCGCTAGTTAATGCCATAGAAATTGAATTATCACGAGTTATACCTGCATTCATATGCAAACCAAATACTTCGGGAGGAGGATTCACTGGAACTGATTCAATATGTTTTAAATAATCTTGATACTCGCATCTACGTGGAAGTCCATACTGTGCACCTAAATCACAAAATAAGTAGTTTGGTTCATTTACCACACCTGTGTTTACGAAATTATCTAGAATCGTGACAATTAGTCTTCTATCCCAATCATCAGTTACTCTTCCACCGTAATTACATTCTCCAGTTAAATATTTTATAGCTTCATACTGTATTTCTTCATATTGATTTAAAAACATTTGTAATTGCATTACGGATATATGAAAATCTGAATCGTTGAAACCATATTGAATATTCCATCCAAGAGGACCAAATTTTTTTCTTTCTTGCACTACTGCGTGAAAAAAGCTTATGCCATATAAAAGCTTGCTAAAAGTTTTATCCTTTCCTGGACAGCCTTCGTAAAATTCAGATTCCTTTAAGGGCTCTGACAAATAAGATCTGTTTAAATTATGTTGAAGACCTGTAGGAGGTTCATTTGTCATTTTTACACCTACTTGTAGAACAGACTGTGGGAATTTATCGGAAGGATAACTAGTAAGCCATAATCTGAAACTCAAATCAGTATTAGTCAAATCGAAACCTTCAACAATTTTCTCTAAAGTAGGTAGCCAAGATACTGCCAAGTGACAATTTTGTAAACACACCCAACCGCCTTCTAATTGTGCCCGTTCTATCATAACCTTTGCTATCGGACCCTGTCCCTGACCTAAGGATATTGAATTAAATCTATGTCCATATCCCATTTTTTCGCAGTATTTTATCAAAGCTCCCATTGGATCAGAACCAGGTGAAAGAATAAAAATCAAAGGCGCTAAGCAGTTAGAATCTCCAAAAGACTTTGCAATATCGAATGGTGGAGGTGTTATATATTTTTGACCAATTTGTTTTTCTACAACATCGGAAATAGCAAATGTTAATTTATCGGGCCGCAAGACTCTCACGATCAATAATTTCTGAAATGGCGTTAATTTTACGTCCCATACATCAGGTAAGGTTTTATGATGAGGTTCTAAATCGTCATAAAAATCCTTCCATTTTTTTATTTCACTTAGAAAGCTGTTTTTAATACCTTTAAATGCTGGCAACTCATTTAATCTACATATTTCATCCCAACCTTTATCTGGTAGCCAATCAACAGGTTTCTTAAAAGGGTTCTCTACTGCTATTCCACCAGTTATAAGAAAACTATATTCATCATGATCCATTTCACCAGTCGACAGCATCATTTTAGAACACATAATAAAAGAGAACATTAGCTTATCTTTATCAAACAGAGACCTACAAACATTACTGTACAAATTGTAAGTAAAAGCATCTCTTAAAAATCTTAATCGTTTCTCTAAATCCTTAGATTTGTTAGCATTTTCAATAGAAATTATGTATAAATTTATAAACCAAGTTAAAGAGTATTGATACATTGGATCTACATTAGGCAACTCTGTGACACAGTAATATAAAACAGCCGAATGAGAAGCTATGGGTCTGTATCCAAGTCTGAAATTTTCGATAATTTCTTGAGTTTCGACAGAAGCTTCTTGTTTCTTTATTATATCGATAGCTAATAGTTTAGAAGAATCTAATACTTCTATAGCTGTTTCATCTTCTAGTATATCTCCTTTAGATTCTTGTAACGTACGTAAAATGTCATCTTCAACTTGTTTAAGTGCTGCACGATTAGCAGCTCCCTGTACAATTAATTTTTCTCGTTTTTCCTGTAAATCTGGCCTTTCCTTAGCAACCACTATACCAAGTAACTGATCCTCCAATCCATCTTTTGTAAGCGCAAAATTAATTAAAGTAACTTTATTAAACACTTCAGGTAAATAATGAGGATTTCTTAATTTTGTGGTCATATATAATCGGAAATTTGGATGATATTCTATGACATTGTCACCCAAAGCAATAAATTCCTTACCGCCCTGAGTGTAAGTATGTTTTAATAGAACTGGATCTAATGGTGGTTCAATGTCTTCTAATATACAATCAATCAATGCAGGCTTACCATACTCCAAACACGTTTCTATTACTTTCATATAATTGCCATCGGTGAACTTCATGACTTGCAGATCATTTGATTTTTCCATTGTTTTTATCCATTTATTAGCTTGACCCTGTGGATCAACAAGTAATGACCATCGTAAAGAGTTATCTTGTATAACAGCGTTATCTATAGAAAATGAATCCCAAGGTAATCCAGCGATACACCAATTCTGTATCTTAATATCGGTCCCTAAGATATCTTTGAATATAAATTGTTCAGAATGTGGCATTTCTAATTTAATTATTAAATCTCGCCACTGTGAAATAATTGTAACTCTGATTGGCAGAGTGTAAGGAGCTAAATATGCAATAATACCACAAGATACAAGAATGTCACCAGCTAAATCATCATATAAGCGTTGTAAATTCTCAGCAGCTTGGGTCCATCGTACTCTCTCTCCTCCAAGACCACCTATTAATTTTTCAGCACGATATAACTTATCAATGCAAAGTTGAACTTCATCTTCTAATGCCTTCTTTTTAATATTAGCTTCTTCCAAAGCTTCATTTAACTGTGCTAGCTTTGCTTCTAATCTGGCAACCGTGGCTTTTTTCTCTTCTAAAATTGCCATTGTTTCAGAAAATTCTTTTTCTGCAGCTTCTAATTTTGCTTTTTTCGGAGCAACCACTTTAGCTACAGCATCATACATGTCCATAGCAATTATCCATTTACATAATCCCTCGGCCGCTGTAGAAGCTTTAGCTATTATATGAGGCTTAAAATCTTTATGAGAGAGATATTCTTTTCTAATTTTTTGCATTGTAGCTACCGGAATATTATCTTTATCAAAATTCCTTAATGAATCTAAGAAACTCATGTCACCTAAAATTCTTTTACTGGGACCCCAGTAATCTACAATTTTTTTACCGGGATTATCAGGATCAGGTATTTTATCAGGAGGAATTCCTTTCATTACACATACAGCAGCCATAACCAATTTTACCGTGGCTGGGGGATTTTTCATACTCTTAACAATAGTTATATCAGCTGGTTTAAGAGTATTTAAGGCCGCAATAGCATCTTCTAAAATTGGCAGTGCCAATGCTAAGTCTGCCTCGCAATCTTTCTTAAGCTCTTGGGCAGCTGCTGCTTGGACATTAGCTACTTTTTGATCTTCCCTGACTTGAGCTGCTGCTTTATCAGCCGAAGCCGTTTCTACCGCTATTTCCTCCATCATCTTAGTTGATTTTGCTGCCATGACTATTAATTGCGGTTTTAGAGCATTTAAGTCACGCTGCATGATGGCAACCGCATCAGCTGCCTGGCCCAATTTATCTAAACCATTTGTATATCTTAATTTAGCTGCCCGTAATTCTCTTTGCTTTTTATTTGTCAAAATTGTAAATGACTTTATTAAATTTAAATAAGAGGCAGATGTTATATAAGTTTTTCTCCCAAACTGGTTGAAAAAATCAGTTGATACTGTTCTAGCATCGACATGAAATTGTTTACATGCTACGACTGCTGCTACTTTCACTTTGTCCGGTACATTCACCTTGACCATATAGTAATGCGCAACCATTTCTAATGCGTCTTCTGGCCAACTGTCGAACCAATCAATTGTACAACAGTTCACTAAAGATGGGTATAACCGTAATCTTGTTCTAAAGGAACTTCCAATTGGGCTAAAACATAACGCTATATGTAGTTTCGCTTTGCAGCGCCCTATGAAGAAAGATAATATTTGTAAAGGGCTTATGTCTAGGTTTCTGTTGCCACCCTGAGCCGCTAATCGAACTAACTCAAGAATTTCTTGAATTTCATCCAGTCCATATAAATTAGGAACTTCGCCTGAATTTAATAAGCTATCCAGATTTTGTATGAATACCTCTTCCTTAATTTGGTTTTCAGTAAATAAAAAGGTAGTATCTTTATTTAAGCCACCAGATTCACGAAGAACCAATTTTATATCATCATGCCAGTCTTTTACACTATAAGATTTAGTTATTTCCGGCTGATAAACTTGTTGGCCTAAAATTGTACTAGCTAATCTAGTAAGCGATTGCCTGCCAGATCCCCCTACTCCTACTAATAAAGCATTCCCTGATGGCATAGAAAGTAATCTACATATTTTAGAAAGATGTTCCAATGCATAATCAAATAAAACGATAGTCATCTTTGCTTTATGCATAGTATTATATTCCGCTAACATTGATATAGCTACATTTAAAAATACTTCTTTTGAAGGTATCTCTTCATATCTTCTTTCTCCTTCTACACTATCTGTATCAAGATAACAACCAAACATCATCTTTTTAATATTTTCTTGCGTTACCTCACCCTTATCATCTTGATAAGTATCTAAAGCGGAGTCAAATGTGTCTTTCATGAAATCTTGCGTAGACTTTCTTAAAAGATTAAAAAACCATATTCGGTCATATTCGTCAACAAGTCTATCATAAAATACTCGTAAAATTTCGTGTACCCATACCCTTGTATACGTTTTTTTATTATCAGCTGATTCTTTTCTTAATAAAGCACAACCTTGGATAACCCTAGAAAAGTCTCGTAAATTAAAAATGTAATGTGATTTGGCAGGAGTTGGTCTCAATCCTTCTGTAGATTGTTCATAAATGTTCATAGTAGCAGCTACTATATTTACTATAAATGGTTGAGTATCTTGTCCGAATCCATTACGTCTCCAACCTAATTGCAACAATGATGTAAATATTTTGGTCATACTCTCTTTTGAAAATTCGTTAATAGAATATATATTATAATGCCTCAACATTCGTGGGTATATTAACTGTCTGCTTCCACCAACTGGTCCGATTGCTCCGTAAAAAAATGTATCATATATAAATAGCTTTTCTGTAGTTTTTAAATCATACCAATGTTTTTGGTCAAAATATAATCGTAATAACTCAATAGCAGGCTGAGCACCATATGTTTCCTTAGCAGGCATATTCATGTCATCAATGAAAATAATAGCTTGCTTACCTTTTGTAGGACCATAATTATTTTTCCGTCTCTTAACCAATTTAGAGAGAATTAGATCTTGAGTTTGATTTGCAGATGTAGTAGTAGTAAAAGTTATAAAACCTGGAGTGTATTTTTCTAAATCGATACTCATTAAAAAATTTTGAATATAAAAGCTTTTACCAGTGCCTGTTGGACCGATCAATAATAATGGCTTTGAAAATTTTGTATGTAATTTTAAAAGAAATACATACTTTTCGGTTTCTAATGTAGGTATAACAGTCTGCAATAGATTAATTTGTTCTTTGACTTGAACTGTTTTTACAGCGTCGGACCAGGGTTTCCAACAACCCTTTGCTTTGTACATATAATAATGATCTATTATCATTCCTTCAGTTGGAATAGATACGTCAATTCTTTCTATTTCAGGTGGAATACCCTTTTCACCCCTAAAATATTCCTTTAATAAATCGTCAAATCTCTCACGCGAATCCGTATTTAGTATCCCGCCTACACCCCAAGCCAATGCACTCATAAAAGAAGCAATAAACCACGTTCTACTGTATTTAGTATCCTCTTCACCTTCGAGCGCATTATCCATAAGCATTTCAACTAGTCGTAAAGTACTTATCACCAGGTTAACTTCACCACCTGTAACGAGCTGTGAACAATGCTTTCTCACAAAAAATATTAAAGGGTCAAAAAGCCAAGCACACATATTGAAAATATAGTCCTCGTTCTCTTCTAACCAAATGGGATTAAGCGTTTTCAACCAGGACTTATAAAAAGGCATAAATCCAAATGATGCAGACTCCATGTATATCATGCCACATCTCGAAACTGTAGCCGGTGAAGCCTGTGCTAAATCCATAACTTCGAAAATCATCGACATTACATTAGTCATTGCCATAACTTCGCCTGATGTTAGACAGAGCTTTTTATTATCATCTAAAACAGTGTTCATATTTTCAATCCATACTGCATCTACTGGCCCATCAAAAACTATCCATTTTCTTTCAGGAGTATCTTCAGAAGCAAAGTCCCTAAACATAGTCGCTACTATACCGTCTGTCCACTCATACGATATCGGATCAAAAGCACCATACAACTGGCCCATTGTTACTGCTTTTGGATTAAGAACTTTATATGTGCATTCACAACCTTCGGAAAGATTTTGATGCGCCATTAAAGTTAAAGCTTCCGATAATACTTTTAGTGTCATTGACTTAGCAGAAAATGGATCACCCACTAACATAAAACCATGTCTAACAATCATCATTTCATAAGTTTGAATTACTTTTAATAAAAAACATTCTACTGGCTGTAGATTATTAAGTTCACAAATCGTATTACAAGCTCGTAAGAAATTATCATAATCCGGTTTTGGTAGAGTTATTCCTGGAAATAAATCAGATATAATTCCCTCAAACAAAGGTACATCAAATGACAAAAATTTTGGTAAATTCACATCAGTTATAGATCGTAGTAGTAAAATACTTTCACTTTCATTTGGATAACTTCTTTTTAAGTTACCTGCGGCTGATAAAACAGTTTTTACTGCGCGCATGCCGTAATCGTAATGGTTTTGAGAAGACAATTGTTCTGAACAGAGGCGATATGTAGTTACGATTTTAACAGACAAACTACGAGCATCTATAAAGCCAAATGAGTATAGTGATATTTCACCGATCATAGCATAGTCAGGAACCATCATTGCGACGGTTCTAAAGAGTACCTTTAAATTATCTGGAAGCTCTGAACGTCCAGCGTATCCAGGATTCATTGTAATACAAACATAGCAAGCTGGGTTTAAGCTTAATTTGGTACCTTCAAAGTCGAATGTTTCTAAATGTTGTCTAACGGCTTGGACTATACATAATATCTGTTGTGCAATTACTGATAAAACCTCTACTTCAATACGATTAAATTCATCAAAGCAAACCCAAGCTCCACAAGATGCTAGTCCCTTGAAAAATTTCCCCATAGCTTTATAATCTAAGCCATCAGAACAATTAAAAACGACGCACTGTACTGCTAAAGCCTTAGCTAAATCTTTGGTAGTTTCCGTTTTTCCAGTTCCGGCAGGTCCCTCAGGTGCACCGTTAAGGTGAAGATAATACGCTCCTATTAACGTGCGATAACAACGATCAGTTAATGGTGTTATTACTAAGCGATCTGAATTACCTAAATATTCATAAGCATAATTTACTACTGCGTTTATAATTTTAACAAAAACTCTCTCTTCTTCCCAATAATATCTTAATTGTGCCAACCATTGAAAATCGGTAACTTCTGTAACATTCTTTACAATGAGATCTTGAATAACATCTTTGGCATGAACATCTATCACAATAAGAGCCTTGACAGTAACACTATTTAGCTTAGTTAAATCAGTTCTTCGTATTATAGCAACAGTTTCGTTTAATTGTTTAGTTAAGCTTAAGTGGAATTCTTGCAATTCACTAAGCTTATGAGTATTTAAGCATTCATGAACATCTACAGCCCAATAAATTTGAGAGATTGCTAACACAACCATACCCTCCCAAGATAATATCCAGTCTACGCGACTTAAATTTGGATAATCATAATAAGATAATTCAGTTTCAGATTTCACCGATTTCAACATCTGGTCTTCAACTTGCACTAACCATTTTTCTACTGAACCTCTCGCCGCTGCTACACTTATAGTATCTAAGAATTCTACTTGCTCGCCTTCCATTGATACCATTGCAGATATATTATATTCCGGATCAAATACCAGTCTATTAATACCTTCAAAGCATTTTTTAAGATGTGGTTGTACCTTAAGTGGATTTTTAGTTTCTGACAAAATTTCTAACATTTCATCATTTGATAAAAAGAAAAATCTAGGAAAGTATAATCTTTTCTTTTCTAGATAGTTATTTATACCATCATTAATCTTTTCCAACAAATTAGAAGCTATTTTAAATGACTCTAAAACCCCGGCACCACCAGCTATTTCTAAAACATGAGGATCTTTATCCACAGATCCCATATAACGTCGGTAAATATTATTTACTTCAACAAACATAACACCTTCTTCTTGCATTTGGGCAACTATATCTTTTGATGAAAAAATAGGCAGTAAATATAGCCACTGACTTTGAACTTTTCCCCATTCGTCAATAGCAGAATTCGCACGTATAATCTTTTCATACCAACCTTTGACTTGTGCTTCAAATGGTTTAACAAAAGCAGATCCTCGCATCCCAATCGTTTTTACAATATGATCATCTAGTACACTTTGAATGTCATCTAAACCTGTAAGTATATAAATCCCAGTATCTTTATATGGACTAGTCTTGAAGCAAATATCAACCCATTCTGACATCATTTTATTTAAATTTGTTATAAGCGCTAGCTCTTTTGTTGCTGCTACACTAACAATTTCATATTGGTCAATATCATCCCAAAGATTAAAATTAATAATTTTCCTTAATGTTGTCCCGGCATTAGGTGTTAAATCAAATCCAGCAATGTTAGACATCTCATCCCAATGTCTCTGCACTAGTGCCGGATTGCACATTATATGGGCCATTTGAACATTAGGTCTCCATTCTTTAATTTCAGCTATTGCTTGAGCGCAAAGCTTCATTGGTGCAGGCAAATTATTTATGTCAGGATCATCTGCTAAACCTTGAAAACGCTTTTCAACACCTTCGGATATTTGTTGCTTTATTTTGGTTTTATATGCTTTAGATAACTTTAAAAATTCTTTATAATAAAAATCATGGTCTTGCTCTATTTGCTCATGATCTAAATATTCAAATGGGCCATCCATCCAAGTGTAGTAGCTACGCTTCCATTTGTGAACTAAATAGACTAAACAATGAAATGGTTTTATGAAATCCTTCAATTCTTCAAGGTCTGCATAGGAAGATAGAGGAAACTTAAAAGTACTTTCTTCGTTATTTATCCACTCAACTATTTTATCGCAATCATCCAGACGGTGTACTAGTTTTCTTAAATATTCCAAATATTGTAGCGTATTATTTATGTCATCCATATTATCTAATAATTCCAAATATGGGGTAATTTCCGAGACTTCTTTATTTAAATATGCAATCTTTGATAGTAAATTATCTTCCATTTCTGCTTTGACAGTTTCATAAGCAGCAGCATTTTTTTCAAATATAGGCTTGATATCTGTTATCCAATTTACGGTTTTTGTATTAGAAGCTACATGTTCGGGTGTCAAAGACGTCATCTCTAATAAATTTGAGATAATATTTATTTGTCTTAAAATTCTTGCTTTTAAAGCTTCAACCAATACAGTTTTGGCATGTAAGATATAAATACCTTGTTCTACCAAATCTGCGGCATTTTCGGGTTCCTTCAGTGCCTTAGCAGCAATAATTTCAAATTCATTACATATGCTTCTATTTTCATCCATATGCGATTTTACTATTCCGTGTATAATGTCATTTATGAATTCCAAAGCTTTTCCTTTTAACCCATCTATCATTCTAAGTTGACATACTATTGTACAGTTAAAGTATTCATTTTCTATAATAGAAGTAATTTCAGAATCTATTTCTTGGAAAAAAACTATTTTCTCCCGTAATTGTTCAAACTCTGTAGCCTCCTCTATGAATTTTAATAATTGCAATTTAGCTTCATATCCATATAACATATTATAATCAATCCTAAGTTTTGTTTGATATTCTACCAGTGGTTGAAATACAATTTTAAGTTGTGCTTGCAGCCTTTCATGACCATCTCTGTGTAACCACTCATTATACTGAACTGGTAGGGCATCATAATTATATTGTATTTTAAGATACTGTTCGATCGGCATAAGTCTTTGTGCAATATGACAAAGGGCATTGATTATCGCGTGGTATACATTAAATACTTCTTCTAAAGATGGATCATAAATAAATTCTCCATTAAAATCTAGCGCTAAGTTTAATAATGGAACGGAGTCAGGATCTTTAAGAGCTTCAATTATAGCATCAATAGATCTACGCATCAATTCTTGTATTTGCATTGATATCATTTTTTTTGCACACTTAACGAAGTCAGGTATTTTTTTAGATGCCAATCCCTTTAAGCATCGAGGGTTTTTTAGCCAATTAACTAAAATAGAATACCAAGTACTGGATACCAAATAGTCAGCCTTTTTAATTTCTTCAAGGACTTTTGTATGAAAATCTTCCAAATCAAACGGACCTCGTCTTCTATATTTTGATAAATCAATTATGCATTTGGGAAATGTCTTTTCCGATGATTCAAGTATTAATCTTATAAATGGATGTAACAATAGAGATCCAGTTTTCAATTTCTTACGATATTTAATCATTTTACTATAATTCGGAGTAACACCGTTAAATTTAAAATGTGGCTCCTCATATCTCTTTCTCGGTACTCCAGGAGTGTCACGAATAATAGTTTTTACGGCTAGGTCGTGTAAATTTCGATTCCATTCATTTTTGCTTTCTTTTAATAATTCTTCAGTTATAGCTGGATATGTATTTTTCAATTTAAACGGTATTAAACTGAGAATTTTTCTTTCCCATGATTTAAGCATTGGTGGAGGTTGAATTTTATTTGCACATTCACGTAAAACATTAATATGTCTATCTTGTGCTATTTCCAAATTATCACACTCACGTCGTTCTATTGGTGCCTTAGATATTTTAACTTTCCTATGTGCAGCCTTTTCCTCTAAAATTTGTCGAAATTTTTCTTTTTTATCCTAAAATGTTCAATAATATTATTTTAAAAATCATGTCTGTAATTAAAAATAAGTGCAGTTCGTAATAAACTTATATTATAAGATCAGATATATATAATATAAGATCTACGGCGAGTACGCGGGATTTTTCTTTCTATATAATATGACTAACGACTCAACCTCGCTCCGCTCGGGTTCGTTCTAGGTGCACACATTTTACCACTTTGGAAGTGTCTCTCGCGCAAACTATTCAGTTAATTAACTATTCAATATCATTTTTGAAGACCTATTCATAGATACCCCACACGTATGGGTTTGATGAAAAAAAAATTTAAGTTTCAGTTCTTAGTATGAGGAACCCCCAAAATTTATTGTTTTTTTTTTTATTTTCGTGTGAAAATCTTAATGCGGTTCATAGAATACATCTTATTACCAAGTTTCAACAGTATAGTTCTTATAGTTTCGGAAAAAAGTGGCTGTGACATACAACCGGACGGACAGACAGACAGACAGACATGACGAATCCATAAGTTCCGTTTTTCTCCATTTGGCTAGGGAACCCTAAAAATCCGTCTGTGTGTCCGTTTTTTTTTCATTTATTTTGTAAATTTTGTTTTATTACCTGAATACATAAATATAAAAAATAAAACAAGCTTAATTTTGTAAGTTAATTATTAAAATATTTATTTAAGAGATAACATTATGTGCAAATGAGTAGTTCCATTCAAACATTACAATATTCTAATTATACATACATACAACAATCAAATTTTCAGGCCTGTCAAGATTATTTTTACCCAAATCAAATATTTTCATCTAGTATCTACGTGCAATTTCATTCGAAGTGACTATTTGTACGGGTACTGGATGAATAAATTATATTTATTCGTACATTTATTCAATTTTAATGACGCCTACAGAAATCAATTTCCTCTTCATCTGTTGTGGACTTATGTGTAATACATAATGCGGATTAATATTTATTTTTCCAAATAAAAATCTTACCCTTAAAAGTCAGTGGGACCTTAAATAATAAATTTTCAGCTCGGTAGGTTAAGGTTATTTTTATTTTATATTTTACATTTATCCTGCTCTTAAAACTCACTTATTTCATATTAGAAAAAAAAAGAGATAGATATTCGTACAAACTGACAATAGTTGGACGGATAACTATTATATTATATTTTAAATTAATCCGATTAGCGGAATACTAGCAACAGCCTAAACAAAAAAAAACATAACTAACAAATAAAATAGTGATAGATTTTTGTTCAAACCGATAATAACCGTATTAATCATTATAAATTGTTCGTACAGTACCCGTATTAATAGACTCAGCCAATTTCATTTTATAGATATAATATTATCATTAATTTACCTTGATCCGATTATATGGAGGCATTGGAGTAAATGGTAATTTTGCTATTTTATTAACATCAGGTATAGGAAGCATAGTTGGAACTCGACATCCATTTTTAGTTTGTAACAATTTCCTTAATTCGCTTTCTTCCATTTTTGCAAGAGTCACAAGTTAATGAGAAAATAAATAAATACTAATTAATTATATTTTAAAATACCGTTCCCAATGGCCCTTATTCTGTTCACATATGTCGGATATAAAAAATCAATAATATAAAACAATTCCATGGCAACGTGATTTTTTTGACTCACGTCTTGCCTATTGAATTTTCTGTTCCATGATTTTAACTTAACAATCTCTTTTAAATGTTTTTTGTTAAATATGGGTATTATGTTTAAATTGTTTTAAATTTCTCTTTAACTATTTGTTGAAAAAATTAATTTGAAAGACTATTTCTAATATTCTTTATTGAATAGGGAAAATAAATATTATTGAAGATAATATTTGCACAAACATAATTTTAGTATTCCAATTTCATTATAACACGAAATAAGCCTTAAAATTACTTTTTTTATTAATATTTTCATTATACTAGTGAGTAGTGGCTCACCGTTGCTCCGTTCGGATTCGTCCCTAGATACGTTTTAAATTTTATTCTAGCTTTCTCAGAGATTTGATATTTACCTGCAGTATAAAGCGCCCTCCATGTTGACCAAAATGGCTATTTTGCTGGTTAGCTATCATATTTTTCATCAAAATTTGTCCAAAGTTTTCAAGTGATGCGATCACAAACTGACATACAAAGACAAACAATTTTATTTATAATTGCGTTAACTATTGTCCTCTCGAATTTACATATCTGCGCAGTGGCTAGGGCCTACTTCAGTTAGTCTAAAAGTTTGGCGAGAAGTATACTTGCGAAATTTACTTTGGTATGAAAATGTACACTAGACAAAGAGCCAAAAGTATTATTAAAAGTTAACAAAAAAATCACCACAGATTTTCTGAAGTTATACTTTTCTAAGGGTGTAATTAATAAGTAGTCAGTACTCATAAATAAAAGTAAATAATTATATTTCTTAATTAATCCTTTATGAATATATTTTTAATTATTTTATGTCATTTCTGCAAGTGTATGTCATCAGCCCTTTTTAACATCCCACTGCTGGGCACGGGCCTCCCTCAATACGAGGGGGGATCAGGCCATAGTCCACCGCACTGGCCTAGAGCGTGTTGGCGGATTTCACATGTCTTACGAAAACTTGCTAGGTTTTCTCAGACATGCAGATTTCCTCATGATGTTTTCCTTCACCGTAAGACAAGTGGTAATGATGATAGAAATGATTCGCACATGAAAATATCAGAGGTGCGAGATCCGGATTAATAAACCCGCATCACTCGGTTATACAAGCAACGCGTTACCGCTGGGCTACCACTGCCTTATTACTGCCGTATAGAATTGGATAACTTTTTTGTATTGCCCGCTGCAGGCTCCCGCGAGGCGCTTTCGGCACGAGTCTGGGCGAGTGGAAGCTACACGAGTGCTACACATCCACACTCTCACTTTATTCAGTAGCCCGCTATGTCTACTTAACTCCTGACTTTTGACTCGCGCCCGATACCGACATATAGCGGAGCGACAGCGAGATGAGGCGAGACGAGGGGACACGAGCGCACCGTCCTTACTCTCGCAGTTGTGTTCCCTCGTGTAGCCTTCTGGAGAATCTGGATGGGGCGTATCAAATCTTACTCCTCTCTCAATTTGTTATAACGTCATAAAATTTTATAACTGATTTTTATACTATTGATTATTAAGAAGTAATTTGTAAATAAAGTAATTTAGTTTATTTTGCTTGTCTACGTATCAATCACATTATTAACATAATTAAGAATCGAAAAGATCCTGTATTACTGTGTCTACCGATCGCACACAGGTGACCAGGAGACAACTCGGTTGTTTGAACGTCTCAGTGAGGCCACTGATGTGGCTTTGCAACGTGCAGCTTGTATTTCTGGGGAATTTAACGCCCATCATGAGGATTGGCTGAAGACTGACCATGCTGGAAGAGAAGCGTGGAAGTTTAACCGATGTATATATTATATATATTGTGATGTTCACATCACAATATTTGCGTTGAATGCTCCTCCGCTAAAAAGCGTAAGCATTCGACTTAGATTACCTGGGCTAATGCTCGAGACCGCAACGCTCCTTTTAATTTTAGCCTTTAACTTAGCCGCCAAGTCCTACAAGAAGACATTAAAGAAGGCTCTTATTGACCGAATTACACATATTGGCTTGGCGCAAAACTCTTTACTCAACCACCTGGCAGCAGACCTTTTTGGTCCAAACTTCTGCTTCTGCTTGCCTCTCTTTTTGCCCAAAATTCATGTCTAGACTCTGGCAATGTTACTCCACCTCATCTACTAACTGCGGGATCTCATGTCTGGAGGCGATTGCTGTCTCCTTTGACTCTTTGGTCTGGCACGCTAGCCTTGAATGCAAGCTTTCAGCCTATGGTATATCTCCTGCCCTGATTGGCTGGATTAAAAATTTCCTGAGCGACCGATCGCTCAGAGTTGTGGTTGATAGTCATTTATCACAAGCCTTGAAGACCAACTCAGGGGTTCCTAAGGGGTCTGTTCTCTCTGTAACCTTGTTCCTGTTGCATATGAACGATCTGCTTATACCTGGTATCTATGAGTACACAGACGACAGCTATTGTTGTAGAGAGATATCTGCCGAATGGTCGGGCCAGTAGAGATCAAATTCAGTCAGAAATACACAGGCTTGCCTGTTCACCACAAAAAGAAGTCATTTTACCTTGATTCCTACTTTCAGAAATGTGCCTCTGGAATACACTGACCAATATAAAAATAAAAAAGAAAAAAAAAATACACTGACCATCTGCAGTTGTTAGGGATGGACATTACCCCCAACATGGCCGGCCACCTAGGGGCGGTTCATCGAGTCTAAGGCTGATGTAGCAGCGAGGAATTTTTTCTTTCCATCATTGGACGACCCATCGAACGGCTGGTCTCCATCCTAATGTCGTGGACATTCAACCCGTCCAGACAAAGCGCTTCGTTTTGTCATTTATTATACGTGCGGCTAAGGATTGGAACAACCTACTTGCGTCAGTGTTTCCGTCCGATTACAATATGGGTGTCTTCAAGGCAAGAGTTACCACATCAGGTGGAACGTAGTCAAGCACAAATTCAGAATAAATAAAAAAACCAAAGTAATAGTTATCTATGGGTTGGGATCTAGGCTTACTTTATATAATAAAAATAAGTAACATAGTTACCAATACTTAATATTCTATTTTTTACATAATATGTGAGAAAAGTAGGGAATAAAAGAACCAAGTACCTAGTAACTTTAATATTGTCACTTGTCAGTTACTGTCAGTGTCAACTCAAGTCACAAGTGTCAATGTTTTAGGAAACTGGAAAGTATATTTTGAAAATGATGAAACAAAATAAAATGTGATAATAATTACTTCAAAGAAACACTTTCCGTAAAAGGTTAATTAAGAACTTTTTGATTATAACAAGTTTAATAAAATTGACTAATCGCTTAGAACCTGGTATGTACGTATTAAATGTAGTAAGTCACAAATAATTATTTATTGCATGTCTACACTAAAATTTTTGTAGAAGTATAATAGTGTACTGCTAAGCCTTAATACGGAGGCAACATTTATTGTTCACGATGCTAAGGAAACTTCTACAACCCAAAAAAATTTCTTTACCCTGATTTTTTTATAGGTGCTATTTACCAGTGCCATTTAGAAAGAATGTTACCCTACGCGACACATTGGCGGAATCAACCGTGCCTCACTGGCACAACTGAAAGCCATTAAACAAGTCAAGTCAAGTTAGAAAGAATGTTATTTGGCTAGATTCTATGCCAAAAGACATCGACGAATGCTTACATTATAGCATTACAGGGGTTTTTACAAATTCCCTAACACATATCACTAATTTTTATTATAGTGTAATAATTAATAAGATATGGAAACCCCTAAAGAATTCGTTAAAGTCTTCATATGTAAAACAAAAGAAGAAAACCCTTGGTTTCTTTGTTGATGTGTCTTTAAAGTATATCTATTTTTCATTTATTTTACTTTAATTCAGTGTGCTGATAAAGCAATTCAAGAACTAGTTTTTCTTTATTTTAATTTAACTTCCAGTATCAATTGAGAATTGTAATATAAGTAGATTCAGAATTAACCCCTTATATCAAAAGGTATTACAAACTTTGCTCTTCATATTAGTGTTTTATTGACTTAATAACAAAGAAGCACAAATAAATACTCATTTTTTACTTTCAGATGGCGATAAGATGCATGGAACCCAGCGAGTAGTTATGTTTTGCTTTTTAACAACTGTTTTACCTGTAATACTCATAATCTCTCCATTATATCTTAGAAATATAAAATATGCTGATGTTATGTACAGAATATCGGACTCAGATGTCATACAGATTCATAAAGGACAGTCATCAATATTTTGTGAAAAACATTCCTTAAAAATGAATAGTAGCTTTAATGCATTCCAAATGAAAGGTAGGCCAGAACTAGCTGCTAAAAGGAGACATATTCAACTAAAAAAGTCAATGACCTTACCTGATGATACATTAGAATACTGGGGATTTTTTCTTTTTGCTGGAGCTACTGTAGAGCTAAGAGGCTGTTCTAGGTACGAAGGTTCAAAAATATTAGTTGTGAAAGGTGATAAAATATTAAACACTTGTGGTATTTTAGATAGTGGTGATAAATATAAAAAAGACCCATTACTTATAGAAAAACATGGACATGTTTCAGTAACCTTAGAAAATCCTAGAAATAAAAAAAGAGAAGTTCCACAAAATAATTATGAAACTGCAGATGAAACCTGGTTGGTTGAAAATGATTCTTATGAAATAGATGAATTAAAAAGTAAACATAAAAGAGATACTAATAAAGCACTACATAATCCTAATACTGTATTAGACGCTGGTGTCAACCACGGAGGAAATGCACTAAATCTCACAGTTAAGCCTTCTGAAGATAAATCTGTTTCAAGCTTTGAAGTTAATTTATATAATTGTTATCAAGATAATATATTAATGAATGAATTTTTTCCATATTCAACACAATGCAACAATACTAAGTATTTAGAAGAAATAATAACATTAAAAGTTGATCATCAAGTAACATCAGATGGATATTACTATTATATTTTTTATAGTGACAATGATTTTGTTAATAATGATATTCATGCCATATTTGATATTTACAAGCCAACATTCCAATACTCAAATATTTCCGAGGCCAAAATGTGTTTAAACAAGACTGAATGCCAGTTTGATGTAGACCTGTTTAGTAATGAATTGGTTATTGTTGAAGTACCGACTAAGGATGGTTTAAATAATAATGATGAAGAATTTGTTTTAAAATCCATATGTCATCCAAGAATGTCTGTTTACATATTCTTCCCAGTGTCAGTTCTAGTGTTGATACTTTTATTTGCATTTTTATGATATTTATATTTAGTGTTTCTGTACTATATATTCATCAAGATGAATATAACCAGAAGTGTGATATTAATTTATTGATATTTTATAATTATATTGTAAATAAATATAGTTTTAGTTTTTAGCTATTTATAAGACTGTGATGATATTATGCCTGGCATCTATTCCATTGTTAAAGATTAGAAAGTTGCAAAATAAAATCTTATTTAAATGTTGTTTTACTTAAAATGTTGTTTATTTAATAATTTTATATCAATTCAGTATTTTAGTTGTTGGATGATTTACAAAACGCTTATTAAATGTTAATTTGCCCATCTATAATTAAAGACTCGTGGAATCTATATATCAAGGACTGTAGTTACGTAATTACAAAAATCGGAACACGTCACAAAACACATCTGATATTTTCATGTGCGAAAGCGAATCATTTTTCACATGATTACCACTTGCCTTACTGTGTAGGAAAATATCGTAAGGAACAACGAGAGCAACGTGCAGGTGCACGTCTGAGAACCTATTATGTTTCGAAAGCGGAAAGACAAGTTGAGTCCGCCAACTCGCACTTGGCATCTATGAAAACACAGTAAAAAGTTAATTTTATGAAAAGTTCTAGCATGATGAAAAACCGCACTTGGCCAGTGTCGTGAACTAAGGCCTAAACCCCCTCGTATTTCAATACGAGGGGGTTTAGGGGGAGGCCCTTGCCCAGCAGTAGGACTTTAAAAAGGGCGCTCTTCAACTTGCACTAGGCTACGCTCTCAAAAAGTTAATTATGGATAAACGTGATCATCATCTAATACATCCCTTGAATAGCTTCAAGTGTACTTAGCTATATCTCAGATCAGGACTGCTCTAGAAGTTACAATAGATGAATAAAAATTCGTAGAAATTAAACGTGCTCGAGCCGCGTAACTATACGCTCGTACCGTCACGTGTCCTTAAGGGTATTAGCGCCATTGTATATTACTGTTTTGTACGGCCGAATACAAGGTGGTTCTCATATTTTATACTAGATATGTTTGAAGCAGACGGTTATGTTTTAGTTTATAAAACTTCCTTTAAAAGTTTCAAGTACTATGCACTTGTAAGTAGATACTAGATAAGTATTTATCATTTGAATAAAAAACTTACACCAATGGAAAAGTTTCATGATGATCTAATCAGAACTGGTAGGTAAACAAAAAAATTTAAATTCAATTTCAGGTCGTGCATGACGTCACGAGATTATTCTTACAAGAGCAACTATAATGATTTGTTTACTAAAAGATATTAATAATTGTTTCATGCCTCGATATATTTTACTCATTAATACGTAAAAAATAGGACACTACTGATTTGTTGTGGAACAACTTCCGTCAGTCAGCCAAAAAATATTTAAAATGTATGCGCTTTGGACAATATCGACGACGGACGATCTCGTTAACCGACAACGTTAGGTACGTTGTCGGTTAACGACATCACTTGTAAGACTTAAAAAAAATAGGATCAGTGAACGTGGCACAATTCGTTGTTTATAAAGCGTACAAATACCCAAATAGCGTCAATCAATCGTTCCAAATAGGAGCATAAATTGTTGATGCACCCAGTATGAATCGGAAATGAAGCAAAAATTTTAAGAGCAATGCTCATTACGAATAAATTGCGACTTATTTTTAATAGTACAGACATTGGGGCAGACTGAATTTTTAGACTTATCACTTCGTAAATTCATTCAAATACTGCGGTATTCTTAACATATTAATTCATAGTAGGTATTTACACTCAGATTAAGTAAAATGATCTATGTATATACAGTGTAAACTCTATATAACGACACTCAAGGGACCGTGCATATTTAGTCGTTAAATAGAGAGAATAAAAATCTGTATAAAAATGAAAATCTGAAAAAGAAAATGCTTATTTCAGACTAGTGTTAGTAATTACATACATAAAAACAATTCTTATTAAAACGCTATTACGTATACTTTGTTATTTTCGTCTGACGTCTTTTGCCGCACCAGTAATGTCGAAGTATTTTTTTACTTATTCATATCTTGCGATATTGAGGCATCTTGGTGATAGAGAAAGTACTTAGCCCATTATTTTGCTGCTTCCAGAGCTTCTTATTAAAGAAAAATGACGTCATTTTTACTAATTTTGACAACTTAAAAAAGTACTATTTATTATTTTATGTGTATCATTGTATGGAAAACAAGCTAAACCAACCAAAGCAGTGATTTTAACGCTTTAGGGAGTTTGACGTTAAATCGAGTTACGTTACATGGAGTTTACACTATATTATGTGACGCCTGCTCTACAGTTTACTTGAATGACCCCAGTGTGCGTGCAACTGCTATAACAATGATAAAATTGTCAAATGATCAGCTGTAGTAATTATTTAGAGCATTTTTTGAGCTAGCTCTTAGTCCATAAGGTCGTATCTTGTCATTTTTAACCGACTTCAAAAAAGGAGGAGGTTATATGTTCCGATGTATGTATTTTTTTTTTATGTATGTTCACCGATTTCTCCGCCAACTGTGGGCCGATTTCAAAAATTTTTCTTTTGTTCGGTAGGGTATAGTTCTGAGGGGGTCCCATTATCACAAAATCAGGATCTGATGATGGGATCCCAGAGAAATCCAGGGCAACTTTCAAAATTTATAGGCACCTACTATGTTTTTTATATATTTTCTAAAGCTGTTCAAGCATTTGCGTCTGAAAATCGTAATCTCATGTAATGAGCTGATGATGGAAGGTAGAATTCTTCAAATGTTATTGTTTATCTGTGGTCACCGATTTATGCGTCAATTGTGGGTCGATTTCAAAAATTTATTTTTTGTTTGATAGGGTATACTTCCAAGATGTTCCTATTGTCACCAAGTTAGGATCTGATAATGGGATCCTAGGGAAAGCGATGGCAACTCTTAAATTTTATAGGCACTTAGTACCGACCGGCTGGCACCGACTCCATAATTAACAAAGTTCTTAAAAGTATTATTTTCTACTTTTTAGTTTAGATTTTTCTCTTTTTAGTGCAGAGTTTTTGAAGTCGGTTTAATTTTTTTTTTAATAGTTTCGTTCAACTATCGTCAAATTAAAAATTTTACCCAAATCATCATATAGGTAATAAAAAGATAAATAATCGACTTTTTTAAGGCAACATGTGTTATCGTGGTCGGTAAAACTCGACACAAAAATTTGAAAACAAAACCAAGAATAACTGTAGTTAATATTTCAAGAGGTCTAACAATGCAGTAGACGCTGATCCTTTTCATATAGCTATTCGTTTTTATCTTATATCCTCTTGTGCAGTGAGCAGAAAATTGCGAAGACTTACGACACATCCGGCAGTTTTTTGAAGTGTATAGTGGTGAGCCGATTTTTAAATATCAATCATCAATTCAATAATCCACTAATGCAGTCTGTCCATGCATATGTAGTTTTCGACATTTCGTTCATGTATTTAAATTAAAAAAAAATCGTAATTTTCAGTGTATCGTAGGTATATTTAAAGCTTATATTATTTTGTTATAAATATTGACTGAAATAAGATTACCACAGTAAAGAAAATTTGTGAGGAAAATGAAAGGAACATTTTCCTTTAGATTATTTATTAGGGGATGTATCAGTATGGTATCGTAGGCCTAGAACGCACCGTGATACGGTATGTGCAATATAAATTTCATCATCATCGCGAAATGATAATGACTACTTATTAAATAGTTCCTGAATACTTTATATTGATATTTTATTGTATTAGTAAATAGTGGACTATAATTGTATGTTTATATTATTATGAAGTGTCAAGATTAGTTTTAGCCGTGTCTCGTTAAATTACAGTGCGTTCTAAGTTTAGCAAATTCAATAAACAAAGAACTCAAATATATTTAACCTTATTGATTAAAATGGATAAGCCTATATTTAAAAAGCTAATTTTATATTATTAAATGTTATTTCGCACTTTTGCTACAAACAGGAACCTTAATTACCAACTTCATATATTTTGAAGAAAATTTATTCCAAAAATATAAATAATTCTAAATGAACATAAAAACCATGTAGAAAATTAATAAGATTATGGGAACACAGGATACAAAAGGACCTGCCAAAAGAAAGTAATGACTTAGAGGAAATTTTGATTTATTATTTCCACATAGTTGTGTCCAAAGTGCGTTTCAACAGCTCAGTTGGTAGGTTTTCTGTAAACAAAATTTATTCAATTGAGTTCACGGCCTTCGAGAAATTAAGGTTCCGATCGGGAGTGGAGCGCTACAATTCACATCAATAACAATACAGAAAAGATTAAATCATATTTATTTACCGTATTACAAAAAACAGTATACCATATTATGTACAACTGGAAAAAAAGCTACAATACATTATTTCCTTCTAGTACTTTTGTGATTGAAATAGCCTCTCCAGTACCCGATGAGACCCCTCTGCAGATAGCAGCGAGGTCCGCGCGGAACGGGGGCCATCCGGCCGAGCCGGGCTTACGACTATGTATATTAAACTTATATCGATACTATAATAGTAATGTATTATTTCATTAAACTAAACCAATATAACGGTCCAAATTAAAATGAGTTCCAATAAAAAATCAGCACAGCGGTACTTAGGAGGTTGCCCCTAATACTCACACCGTTTAAATATCGCAATAGAATGCAGGACACAAAGTATAAATTGGAATGCGCTGGCACCTCAGATGAGGTTAGCCACATCATTGGGCATTTCCGTAATAGTTGTGTGGTAGAATTCCTCGATATCCTTCAACGCTCTCTTATCAGCTTCGGTCACGAAGTTAATAGCAATTCCCTTACGACCGAAACGGCCGCCTCTTCCGATACTGAAAATATAAAACAAAAATTACAGAAAAATGTACAGTAAATAAAAAAATAATAAAAATTGGTAATGTTATTAGAAGAGTAAGTGTAAAAAGCAAAAGTCTTACCGATGAATGTAATTCTCGCGGTTGGTGGGCAGATCGTAGTTGATAACGCAAGACACTTGCTGCACGTCAATTCCGCGAGCAAGTAAATCAGTAGTGATGAGCACACGGGAAGACCCTGTGCGGAACTGTCTCATGATGACCTCGCGCTCGCGCTGGTCCATGTCGCCGTGCATGGCGGATACGGTGAAGTCACGGGTGTGCATGGATTCTGTCAACCAGTCGACCTGAAATGAATAATGTTACAATTCATATTAATAAGTTCGCCTCGCATTACTGTAAAATGTATGTACATATAATTTCCATTGTATATTTCCAAAGATCCCGCTTATTGTGTATTTGAATCAGATAAGATCACAAAATACACTAAATTAAAACAGTTCCAAATACAACTTAGTATCACAAGAACAAATCTTTACCAAGATGTCATTAAAGCAAAGATAATTTGTTCTTGGAAACTAGTGACTCTGCTTGGTATTATAAATTATTACTTATTTTAATGAAAATGTTCAATGTACTGATTGGACTCGGAATTTTATTATAATAATATGTAATATTAAAATAATTCTAAGAAAAAATATATATAATATTAAGATAACTAGCTGTTACATTATAAGTTAAATCCTTTGTCTTGGTTATAATGTTCAAACAATCATTTTCGTAAATGTACAACAGTAATAAATATAATAAAATATATATTTAATAACATCTCTCAAAATGAATATAATGAAAATATTTATCGATTCAAAGCATAAAATCAAACTCAACTGTAAAATTGCCACATCTTACATAAATAAGGTTAGATGTTAATGTTACACATAGACATGGCCTTGAGTCATGATTTTATGTAAGATTGGCTGAACTTGATGCTGTTATAATATAAGCCAATTATATTTCTATAGCTGATTTAAAAATTACACAACAGTAAAAATTATGTGATATATATATATATATATATATATATATTGCATTAATAGATTGTTAATATATAAAATTGTATACAATATTAGAAATAAAACGCTTCTCTGTTTTAAGTTATCTTGCAAAGATTAAAGTTCATGTCCCAGAGTAAACTTCTAACATGGATTCTCCTGTATTATAAAGAAATAAGGTCTAAGATATTGTGATATATTTACCTTGCGGCGAGTATTACAGAAAATGACAGCCTGAGCAATGGAGAGTGTGTCATACAAGTCACATAAAGTATCCAATTTCCAGTCCTCCATCTCAATGGAAATAAAGAACTGCTTAATACCTTCCAAGGTTAACTAAAACAAAAGAAATGGATTTAATTTAGTTGACAAAGTAACAATTAATAATTTCATTCTAAATATTACACTCTTGTTTATTTACATAAATACTTAAAGTATATTTCATTAATACAAAAGATACAAATATATAGGATTCAAGAAATAAGTAATCATTAACAGCCAAATGACTCACATGATCCTCTTAAATAATTACTAAGCATAAACACTTACTTCAATTAAAGTTTAAAGCAGCTTGCTAACATTATTACTTATAATAAGTAGTATATTTGCCTTACCTCTTCTTTTTGCACTAGAATGCGCACGGGTTCTCTCATGAAGCACCGTGACACTTCCAACACATCATCAGGCATTGTAGCTGATAGCAAAATAACTTGCACATCAGAAGATAGCATCTTAAATACATCATGGATTTGATCTTTAAATCTGTAATTACAAATATAAGTTGCATATTGCACTGCTTTATAAAAATATGATTTTTAATAAATATAATTTAGATGTAATTTAAAATTTATCAAAAATCCTTGCACAAATTTACATTTAAAATAATTAGTAAATTGATTTAAAAAAAGCTCACCCTCTGGATAACATTTCATCAGCTTCATCAAGCACAAATAGCTTGATTGTATTGGCACGGAGGGCACGACGAGTAATCATGTCATATACACGACCAGGAGTACCAACCACCACATGAACACCACTTTCCAACTGACGAATGTCTTCACGTACATTTGTACCACCAATGCAGGCATGGCATTTAGCATTCAAATGATCACCAAGAGCAATAACCACCTAAGTAGACAAGACATTTATAAAAACACTTGCTCTATAGAAAACATTAATAAAGGATCACAAAACATCTGTATGGTATACCTTCTGAATCTGCTGTGCCAATTCCCTAGTTGGAGCTAAAATAAGCGCTTGACATTCGCGAATACTAGTGTCAATTTGCTGTAGAATTGAAATGGAGAACGTAGCAGTTTTGCCAGTTCCTGACTGAGCTTGAGCTATAACGTCGCGACCTTGAATGCAAGGCATAATCGCGCGTTGTTGTATGGCTGAAGGCTTTTCGAAACCATAAGCATAGATTCCTCGTAATAATTCTTCCTTTAATTTCATGTCATCAAAGCTTTCCACGACTTCATGCCAGTTTGTGTCAAGAGCGCCGACGGTGTCCAAACCTGGAGGTCCATCGTAGCTGCCTTGGTCCTTGGCTGGCCCATTTTTATCCTCCTGCCAACTCTCCGATCTGAAGACATTATACGATACGTTAATAGGTTTCTTTTTAAAATCAAATATACATGTTTTAATGAATAAGCAAAAATCATTAATGTAAAACTGTCAAATGTCATTTCGCTGAAATGCGCATTCCGCCCATTTAATAAAAGGCACAATTTTGTCATGTTATATGACATTAATGATAAACCTAGCTTTTTCCTTAACATTAAAACAAAGATACTAATATACTTTATAAAAACACGTGCCCTGTGTGCCGGGATAGGAATACTATTCTCCTGCCAGCGCCATGTTGGCAATCGGAGACCGTGCAGAATTTATTATAGAAAATAATAGAAAAATCTTATAAATTACTATATGTTATAATTGTACTTAAAAGGACATACTTTCTTTTATAAACTTTAATTAAAGATACGTCAATATAATGCAAAAAACTTCATTTACCTTGTTTCAGGTGAATAGGACATGTTCCAATCGCGGTAGCTGAACGGAAAAGAACTAGCAAGGTCAAGTTAAGTTTCGCAAAAGCTTTTTTTTAAGTAATGTAATAATGTAAAATTATAGGATACTTTATGTACTTAATTAATTTGAAAATATTTTAAGAATATTAATATAGCACTTATAATTTTTTGATAATCTTTTTCTCGAGATGATCAGTAATACTAAAATAAAAGGAAGTTAAACGACGGAAGTCTGCAACTTCAATTTGTAGAAGAGCAATATTCGAACAGATAACTAATTTTACCAGTTATTGATTTTTGGACATTTCATAGTATAAAAATAATATAATAATATATTTAACTTTAAAAAAAATATTTCTTTCGTAGTTTTTCAATATCTGCTTTAATAAAATGATCAAAAGATTTGATCTTATAATAATGGATGGAATATCTTCTATAAGTATATTATATAATAAATAAAAGTCCGTTATGATATTCTGTATAGAATTCTTTATCCCTTACCTCAAGCATAACTTTAGTATGTTATTTGTTGGCCAAAACTAGAGGTTATGTTAAGACAGCACAATAATATTAACATATATTTAAAATTATATATTTAATGGGTTTTGAAACTTTATATAATTTTAAATAATTTTCAATAAACAATATAAAAAAGTAGATGAAACATAAGCGATAAATTTAATATGAATTATATATTATAATTAGGTAATATGAAGTAATGTCAAGTTTACTTACTGTACAAAATGTAACTATTCAATAGACATGATTTTTTTCAATAACATAATATACAGTATTACAGTCCTATTGTAATCTAAATATAAGTAAAAAATTGATATTGGCACATCTATTTTATTTGATTTATAGCATGTTGTCAAATTGATATAACGTTTAATAGATAATAATATTGTATTTTTATTTATTTGTAAGCTATCATGTGTATACACTGCTTTAAAATGAAAAACGAACGCATAGACAATATTATAACGTTGGTAGGAATGAACTTCCTGGCGTGTCTTTGAGTACGCTGCCATTTTGAAACGGCAGTGCTTTTTGTTCGTGTGGAGCGTTTGCTCGTTGCGGGGTCTAGATTGTGGTTTAGGAAAGTTTAGTTTTATTTTATAAATAATAAAGAACTCAATCAAAATGAGCTGGCAAGATTATGTCGATAAACAGTTAATTGCATCCAGATGTGTTACAAAGGCTGCGATTGCCGGTCATGATGGTAATGTCTGGGCGAAATCAGAGGGATTCGATGTAAGTTTTTTGATCACTTATATTAGTGTAATAATAATTATTATTTTATTGTATTACAAAATCTATACTGTATATTTTTCTGCCTTTGGTTTTATTTTGTATAAGATAGGATGACGATTCCGGCTAGTTGACAAGATGGCGACATGTGCTACCAGTCAATTCAAATAAGAATCACAATATTTTACGTATTACGACAATGCACTCAACTTACTATATTCTAAACGATAGTAGAAATAAATTGACATTGCTTTTTAGTAACAGTGATCTTTAAATTATTAATTAACTGCGAATAATATTTGCCGGCCGGTAGCTTTTGTATTGGGTGATAGTCACACGTCGGCGACGCCTAATATAGATTTAAAACTTACCTACCCTACCTTTAAATATTCTATAGTAATTTAGTATTTTTATTAGTTTCTAAATGATTTAAATCGGAGCGATTGTTTTATATAAAACGAAGTCTCATTCTTTAAATTGGAATTGTATGAGTCACCATTTCAAAGTACTCACTCTTTTACAGATTTCGTATACTTTACAGCAGTTCGATTTAATTTAAAGTTTATTTTAATATTATAAGCTAAACAATAATGTATCCAACGTTATTTATCAACGAGTTAGAAACCATTTACTCAAGAATTTATTATTGTATATGTATTATGTACCTATATTGTATAAATATTTCGATAATATATAGTGCACTTCATACTAAATATAGAATTGTTGTCATATATTGTAATTACACAGATTATTTTTTAATATGTAGTTATAATATAATTGACATGGTATATACTGTTATAAACTGAAGTCCACCTGAGCACAAGATTGCTCATATCTCATAATATCATATCCTTATCAGTAGCTAAGTTTGATAAGATATTTTTAATTTATCTATTGATATGTAGGTACGCCAATCCACAAAAACTGGAAGCAAACCCTTTTATGTATTTCCTCAATAATTATTACCATTTATTTTCCTTGAAACAGTAGGATTAGTATTATCTATTGTACATAAAATGCTTAATGAAGAAAAGAAGAAGAAAGAAATTTTATTTAACATTAAGCTAAACTTATGAATAAAAAATGACATATTGTAAAAGGTTAATGACCTCATTTTATCAGGTAGGCACTATCTCTAGTACTATTTTTTACTTATGTCAAAAACAGGTTTACTTTGCAAAAATATATTATTTGAAGACTGTTATTGCCAAAAAAGGCATTAGATTATCATATACATAAATGTTTTAACACATTCAACGCCACTACTATTTTCTAAGAGTTCGTAGGGATGCCGCCCAAAAATTACTCAAGCACGCTGGGCGTGACCGCGGCACCGCTATAAGAAAATCGTAAATATTGACATTTGGTAATAGATTGTCAACATTTTATTCATTTGTATACAGCTGTGATATAAAAATGATTATTTTTATAAGAATGATTCTTTTTAAAAAAAAACGTTTGTATACTGTTGGTAAACCTATATAAAAAAAAGTACGTGCGTACAAAGTACACATGTCAGAAACTTCTTTATTTATAAATTTAACTCACTGTTTACACACTGTATAAATACTAATGATATTGTAATTTCACTTCAAAAACAATCCCTCACGATTACCAGCATGAGCAGCCACGTCATAAGTTAGGCTGTATAATGTAATACTATTACTACACATAACGTCACATAAAAAAATCATCGACTTGCGGTGGGCAAGATCCCCGACCTGCGCATCTTGACCGTCTGTGGGGTGGTGGCTCTAACTCTTCTCCGTCTCTGAGTGCCTGGTACTTGATTTACGTGCACGTTTAACAGTGCTTTCATACCCCCTCCATGGTAGCGTTAAACGTTTAACGAAACCTTGTTGGAAGTCGCATAAGAAGTTTCACTTCAATAAATAAATAAATAAATAAATAAATAAATAGTATTTTATAATAATAAGCTATATTGTTTACAGTACTATGCATGCATGAAAACACGATCACATTGACACCTAATATTTACAAATGTGTTTGTGAACCATACAGTATACAACACATTACAATATACAACCACATAGTTTCATCCAAATCGGTGCAGCCATTTAGAAGTTAGACGACAAGCATACGCAAGTAATTGTCATATTATAAAATATAAGATTAGATATATAATTTCTTAAACACTAGTCAACCACCAAACCGCTTTCAAATCCATATTTTGAAAAGAAAAGCCATTTATTTGAAAAACTGATGTGGCTAAGACAATTCTAAAACGCTTAGTTTCATTTTAAAAAAATGTTGAGAATCTATGATTATAATTTTTAAGTGGTCACGCTTGGTGTGCTCTCGGCATAGTATAATAACTTTTTTTTCGCACTCAAAAAAGTTCTTTATTTTCTCGAACCATTTAAAATATGCGTAGTTTATCACATAAGGATTATGTACTTACAAATTTGAGTAAAAATACAGCATATTTTTCGAAATATCACATAAACACTCAGAACACGCCTAGCGTGTCCGCGGCGTGGCTGAGAAATTTAATGTGAGCACGCTGTGCGTGACGGTGGCTCTGAATGTGTTAAATAAAAATTTAAGCCTTTTCAGAAAAATACTATTTCACTGTCAATTGGCACAACTTTAATCAGCTAAACTATATATTTACTTATACATATAATTAACTGCCAGGATTAAAAAATATGAAAAGTATTAAATATATAAAAGTACATGCTATTTTATAAGAGATGTGAAGAATGGTATAGAATTCCCATATGATTAATGGCATATATTGATCCTGACATGGGATTTTAATTAAAATGAGAATTAGGCCTTCTGTTATTAATAAATTGATTCAATTCTAAGTTTTCTTTACAAGAAACATAGAATATGCAATTACAATGTGCACTTGAAGATTTTTTGTGGTGTGAATTTTATATATGTATAATTCAAGAAGCTATTATAGAGATGAGTCATTACATAAGTCTAATTTTAACTTCTCATACTTTATGATTTTTAAATTTTAAGGCATAAGTGCAAGGAAAAACTAACATTTATATGTATTTAATATATTGATGTGAATGATAACTATGTATTTAATTAATTATAATCTTAATGTAGATATGATTGAAAAACACTTAAAAAATCCTTTTTATTCTGGAATTTCTGCACCCCTCTCTTGTCTCATTTTAGAAAACAGAATTTTTAATATAATAATAGTCTTAATTCGCCACGATAATTACTTTCGTAGGTTAGCAGTGTGTATTTACATTTTGTCAAGAATAAGTCCTTGTCAACAGATATCAAAAGACGAAGTTGCCAAGATAGTAGCCGGTTTCGAAAATGAATCACTCCTCACCAGCGGCGGCGTAACGATAGCGGGTACGCGATACATCTACCTCAGTGGAACAGACCGCATCATACGCTCAAAGCTCGGCAAGGTCGGCGTGCACTGCATGAAGACACAGCAAGGTACGGCTATACGTACGCGGTACAACATACCGCCTCGATTATACGAACTGCGTAATATAATATCGTATCACGTGTATAGCTACTAGGTACGTTTACTAGCTATAGAATATTGCTAGAAATAATGAATGGATTTTTGTAAATGTAATTCATTAGTTTAAATAGAAAAGGTTTTTCTTAATTAACTAAATAAAATTTGTTCATGTTGTTGTTGATTGCGTAATGTAAAATGGCTAATACCGTGATTGAAAGAATAACAAAATCATACAAACAAATATATATCTGCTCTGACAGAAGATTTTGCCCTTGTGTCTGTGCCAAGCAAGCTGGCCGAGACCTATTTCGCTCGCGCTCATAGTAACATCTTAAAACTCATGATACCTTTGGACATATGACTAATGTAAATAATTAAAATTTCATCTAAAACCGTATTTATTATAATCGCTGTGCACTGTCTAAAGTGAGAAATCGCAACAGTGCGCATAGACCGTTAAGTTCTCTCTTAGATCGTTAATTGTCCTACATTTGATTTAAACACGCGATTATATTCAGGTTCCGAAACCAAATTATTTAAATTATACCAAATATATTTTTCGACGTTCGTCTTGAAAGTTAATTACTTTCAAAATTCTATTTGACTCATGCCTCTCACTAGCTACTACCAGCCTGTGAATTTCCTAAAAGACGGCGAACATCGATCGAAAGATTTATCTTTTAATCTATCTCCATCCATTTAAGTAAAACAAATATATGGTTTCATTCACTACAATTCTTTGTACGATAAAATAATTTTAGAAATTCGTCTCGCAGTTTATGACTGTAGCGCGATTAAAAAGACGTTAATCCTTGTTTGTTGATTTGACTATTACATTTCAAACATCCCTAAAACGTAAATGTTCAAATATTTTATGTATTTTGATCATGTTACATTTTTCCAATTATACTGCTAGAATGTACATCTATTTAGACATTACGAGGTTCTGAGTTGGAGTCCCGGGTCGGGTCAAGTTTTCTTATTGAGTCTTTCTGTTTTGGAACAAAACAGTCATAAATTAGGAAGGTGGCGGTGTTTCGTTCCCTTGCCTCGTAAAGCCGTCGGTTCTGTTCTTTAACTCTCACTTGTCGTGTCGAGTAGTTGTCCCATCCGAGTGAGAGAGACAGAAATAGAGAGTGCATCTATGTTGCGTACACTTGTGCACTTGTACGGTGCCGTAGCCGAAATATGTCGAGAGGACTTTATAAGTAAAATGTATAAATTATTATATATAAGTATAGGGTGCAGGAAATAGGAAGCAGTTTACAATATAAATAATTTTGTTGCAGCTGTTGTAATTTCTCTCTATGAAGAACCGATCCAACCCCAGCAAGCTGCATCTGTAGTGGAGAAGTTAGGAGATTATTTAATTACCTGTGGTTATTAAAGGTGAGTTAAGTGTCCTTACTTAAGTTTAGTTAACATTTTAGCTCTCCTTATACTTTTAGTAGGCTTTCTATAAAGAAAAATTAGCACTGTTTTCTTTTTTTGCAGATCGAAGCGCGCCGTGATCTAAGAATACTATAAGATAATATTTTTTCCACAGGGAAATAAGTAACTGCATTTTGTATATTCTATAAAAGTGATAAGGATCGTCATTTGTTTTGATATTTGATAAATTATGGCGCCATCAGTGTCTGATGCGTTTAGCGGCCACCTGCAGATGTAATTACTTTGCGGATTTTGGACTCTTTTTTTATACGCTCACCTTTTCCACAGAGTGATTGTTTCTGTAAAATGGTTTTAATTGTATTTAAAAAAAAATGCTTTTATCGACCTATACAGTGAAGCTGAACAGAGAGCTTTGCGAAGGTCTCGAGGCATGATGTATAGACATTTTTTTTAGATTTATTTTCAAGCAGTCTGACAACTTTGAGTCTTGCTTTTTACGCGAGACTTGCCGTTACTATTGTTACGAGTATGCTCGCTATGGATTTTTAAATTATTACAATATCAAATAAAATCGCACACAGACGCTTGACAATGAATTTATAACCACGTAATGAAATTACTGTAACAATATACAACAATTATATATGTAATTACAAATAGGCATTTGTGTAAGGGCTTGTTACAAATTGAAAGACACTGTAACCCAACATGTAACGATTTTAATTGAAAATCTCTAGTCCCACTGGAACCATCGTGTGAGAATCTGATACGACAGTGTGCGGGAATCCCCGCGATCGCCATTATTTCGCTATGCTTCCCATTTTATTACGCCGCGTTTATATTCTTGTGTAGTGAATAAACACTTTGCATTCTGTTCTATTCTATCTCTTAGCTGCAGAAACTAGAAGCGCTCAATTATAATCCTGTATCCTCAACAAGGCTTGCAGTAATCGAAGGGTGCATATTGTTTATATTGATATTACTACTATAGCTTTGTACATTGTTTCTGATAAGCGATGGGAACTGTGTCTATCTAATAATAAATGATTTGTATTATAATCACTTGGTTTTCTTTTATTCCATTCTCTTCTTTTTTCTTGTTTTGATTTTGATTTTTTTTTTGCATTGCTTATTCTGTGATTAAAGTTCAAGTCTCAGTTCAAAAGAGTTTAAGATACAAATTTTCGAAGTAAGGGGTTAATGGTTTAGTTGAGGGTAGTCAATAAAAAACATACATTGCTAATGAACATAATTTATTCCATTTTGACAAATCTACAATAATAAGAATTAAGTACACTCGAATACAAGGATTGGTATAAAATGTTAAAAGTGGTAGTCTATAAGTGATTTTGGTTCGTTAATATACCACAAGATCATTTTACATTTCTAAAGCTAAAGAAAAAAGTAATTGAAAACTTACAGATTCTGTGTTCGTATCTATTATTATTAATTTATTCAATACAGAGTAGAAGAAATAATCCTTAGTACTAAACTTGGTTAACAATAATTTAAACGAAATTGAAAACTCAGATGTACATAACTTACTACGTGGTATCTACATTTCTACATGCCTATTTTTAAAGAAAATTAATTGTGTATTTCTAAAATAGATATTTTATTGCTTATTGTTTAATAAATAATCGTACTAACCACCGGTTACACACTTGCTATACAATTCAATTAAATAAACATGTCACTGTATTAAGCCATCAAATTAGGATACGAGTTTTAATTTTCAAAGCCACATTCACGCACGTTAAAACAACGATTATTCCTAACACGCTAATATTTCAGCGTTTTTTTTATATTCGAGATATCAGTATTTTCAATCGTGAAAACGTGAAAGATACATTGTCGTCGCCATCCATCGACTTTCTAGGGAAGAGATTTTAATGTTAAGTCGTAAGCCCTGCCCTGTCTTGTGGTCACGGATGCTCTAGAGAGTAGTGGCGAGATTTCTTCCAAAGACTTCTAAAGAAACCTTTTCTTTGTTTCTGGCCTGGATGCTCCTCGCCTGTTGACAAATAAATACGATAAAAATATACATTAATAAGTAATTAATATATTAATAATATATATGCTTGAGTTGTTTAAATATTGATTGATAAGAGGCTAAGTTCAATCAACTTTTGACGACACGCTTGGTTCAGTTTGTAGTACTTGCTGTGCGGTCTCGGGTTCGAGCCCCGATGAGGGTGTTAATTTGTTTGATGAGTATTAATGTTTATACTCCAAAAACACATATGGTGTTTTATATTATGTATGTATTGAAAAAAGTTATTCATATGTATTAACTTTCTGCTCAATAGCTGTAATATTGTATTTATAGTATTTATTTAAATATTTAAAATGAAGGTATTATTATTATATAAATATAATATGTATTAGTATTCCCTTGCTAGTTATTTTTATAAGAAAACTTAATCTTCATGAATTGTAACACTGATATGGGGCTTTAGTGAATTTGCAATGTAAATATATTATTACTCGGCTATAAATTGGTATTTGTATGGCTGCAGTAATGCAAGGGTCGTGAACCCTTATTTGAGGGCGAGGGAGTGCGAATGTCAAGTGTACGGGCACGGTAGTCGCGCCGGGTCGATACTGCGGCAACGAAACGGCAGCCTTTTACCTTGTTTTGTTCGATCTTAAATATTAAATGTAGGTACTGTTCCTATGCACAATTGCAATGTTAGAAAACTATTCGGATAAAATATACAAATTTTTTTAGAATTTGGCTTTCAATCAACTTTTTCACAAAATCAAAACATTATGAAACATTAGATTAATTTAGAGAGTGATGTCACGTTAAAGTTTACCTATTAAATTAAACGCTGTGATAGTACATGACGTGATCAATCATTGAGAGATGACGGTCGGTCATTGATATCTAAGGTCGCACTTGTTTGTAGTCTGATATACTTCCAGACTATATAAATAATGAGCTGACAGATATAGCGATTTAAGTGCTATCTATTATAATAATAATTTCTTTATTTACATCATTGAACTTAAATATGTCCATTTCGAATTGATTAAAGTATACGTTACATTTCTATTTTCTAAACTTAAGAAATATGTATAAATCTTAAATTTCGTCGATGAAGTAAGAGGCACGCCGTTAGTAGGGCGTCCGAGAATAGACCGGTTAGTAGATATTTTCCAGCGCGCGTCCCAAATGCCTCGACTGTGTCCCAAAATAACCTTCATGACGCCGTCCAGACATCTGACTCCGCTCCGCAAGAGAAATATGTAAGATGTCCCTTTCCAAACTAATTAAAAATACCCTACACCTATCGAAATTTCAATGCACTTTAATATGGAAAATACTTACATTATTCTTTCTTTTTGGTATTTGATTTAATAATGAATATAAAGGAAGTCAATGCGTCACCCTCAATAATAAATCAAGTAAATAAGTGGCAAATAATAGATATTACTTTATCATGAAAACAACATGTCCATATCCCTTAGATCGCGACTGTACGGCTATTAATAGCGTCCACAGTGGAGGCCCGTCTGATTCAAGTTCATTGGCTAGACTCCCCGCAAGGATTGTTTCGACTGTCGATACTTCATACGCTGTGCACACCATGAAATTTACCATTAAGTGATAAGAATAATAGGAACGATAATATTGTTGCTAAGTTAAATGTAGCTTTACACTGATAACGTGTATTAGATAGGAGTGAATATTTGTTTTTATAAAGTTAAACCCGTTCAGATGAAGTGGTTGTCACTTAAAGTAATGACAAGTTGTATTGTTTTATAAGATTTATCGGTATGAGAAGTATAAAGCGGACGTACAATCGAAGTAAGTTACGTTTCTAGAATAATAAAGAGAGCCGTTTTAATAGCGTCGTTGTAAACGAGTTTTAAGTTTGGGAGTAAGAAAAAATTTCGTTTTAAATAAAGTATTTTGCAGCCACTGGTGAAACAAGTGATGCTGTAGCCTTTAGGTATCTATTTGGTAACAAAAACGTGTAGGTATATCTTAAGATCGATTCCCTAACTGTTGCTATGAATCAGAAACTTCTTCCAGTTTCTTTGTTTAATGAATCACGTTAATGATGACTAACGATTCGCCGAAGCTGAAAATGGAAGTTGGATGACAATGATAGTGTCGCTTATAGAATATCTAATCGGGTCAGGAAGATCGTTTGGAGTGTTCGTGAAGGGTTTTGCGAGGGTTGGTATTTTGTGGGGGTTAGGGGTGAGGGGAGGGGGTAAGCTAGCGGGGCGCCCTGCGAGGGGTTCCTCGACTCCGGTGAAGGGCAGCGAGGTCGGAGCGTTCGCTTTCGTCGACGCGCGGTGGCGGCGCGGCGCGGCGAACGCGACTTATTGATCGGACTCAGCCTCCGCTCTCCCGCACTGTCTGTCCGCTTTACTGCTCAATGTGTTCTGTATCTCATTAAATATTTCGCAGTACGACAATCCGTTTCAGTAAAGTAACCAGGGCGTTGTCCTCAATTTTTTTTTCAGTTTTATCTGAGGATTGTATTCCAATTGGAAGACGGATAAAGCAACTGTTAATTAAATTTTTGAGTTCAATGTTATCAATTTTGTTAATTTTACTAAAAATTCTGCTTGTTAATTTTTATTACTCCTTTATAAATATGAATTAAACATGTTTTGGATACTACATTAATAAAATATACTTAATAAGAAAGAAATTTTTGGCAAGATCAAAAGACAATAATAGATTGTTCTAAAACCTAGGTAGTAACTAGTAGGTACTAAGTGTGCTAAAACTTGTTATTAAGTAAACCACCAGTTCCTGGCCACTGCAAGGTCTGGTCTAGATAAACTTGATGTAACATAAGTTAACCGACTGGCCACAGGGCTGCGGTGTAGAACGCACTAGATAAAGGTGCCCTTTAAAAGGCTGTACGCAACGATTTCTTTGCGTAGCGTATAGAATTTTAAAGTGTAATTGATCAACTAACATAAGTGGAAAATAATTAGAAATCCATTTTTACTACGTATGTATCAATCTCAATTAGAAATTTGGTTTAGACTATTGTAAAAGATAAAAAACAAGAATATTTAAAATGACATTATGAGAGAAGAAATAGTAGGTACCTAAAGGCCTATCGTAGATTGTCACTTTATTTTGTCAGAACCAATAGTAGAAGATCCGAGCCTACATCGACCTTCACCGAGCTGATAATAGAATGAAACTTATTTTATAATAAATTTAGTATATTGGAAAATATAATAAAAATGGGTTGGCTAAAAAAATCCTGGTCAGAATATTTTTAATTATTTTTTAAAAAATCATTTTTCATTGAATATTGCAACATCAAGATAATAAGAAAATTTTATACTGACTTGAAAGTAAAAAACATATAGAATATGCCGACGTTGGGTTGGCTATTATTTACCTGGACGAACTACTGGGTTGGCAGGTATAAACAGGTATGTCGTACCAGTTACTTTCACATGATTGGATAATAGAAACAAATTTATATCAACATAAGCGTTGTTTTATTGCGAACATGTTGATATAGGGTTGTCTACAAAAAAATCGGTCCTAATAGAGGTTTGCGAATTTTAAAGATTTAAATTTCGACGCGTGGAAATGAGTGAAAGAGAGATCCGAGGTAAGTATAATGTGCTCTTGTGAATTTAGACCAGAAGTGAGCCTTTTCTTTTAAAAACAAGCTTACTAACCTCCTCAATTCATTTTAATAATCTGAAAACGCTAAAACACTATTAAACTAACCAAAAAGACAACTAAGCTACCAGCAATGATATTTTAAAAAATAAACCAACAGAGTAACGACCTAACAATGCTACCACGATAAGTGTCAAGACACTACTACCCCCCGATGCCGGTTATGCATCTATAGTTTTTTCCCCACTCCAACATCCTCTTTTCTGTTCATATTCCACAGTGCAATAATAAAGGACCCAACACTGCAGTCGTGTCTGATGGGACTCTGAACTTAAGAAAGTGCACATGCTCGGTACGTAAATTATGGAGGGTAGAGGTACCTCTACTACCCTCCATATAGTAAACAGTACGCGTTATTTTGGAGCAATTGACATTTGAATTGCAAAAAAAATTATTAATGAAATACATAACAATCTAATATATTTAATATAATTCTTTATAATTCTAATATAAGAGAAACAAAGTGAACTGCCGAAAATTCATATAAAAAAAAACAAAAATGATAGACTAAAGATCTGGTTTGAAAATTTTTGTTACAGAACAGCATAAATACAAAAATAATACCTAATAATGAAAAAAAAAATTAATAAACATTTTCTATTCAATATCTGATTCATCAGAAGTAAAATTGTGACACTCAAATTCATCGGATTCATTAGGTTCTTTCTCATTTACTTCCATTTCAATAATGTCCTGGATTTTCAAAGGAGTTTGATCTCCGATAAAACCTATATATGGTTCTAAAAAACCATAAGACATTTATTTCTTTTATTTACGAGTATAAAAAGGCCATATACATTACAAAATTATTTAGATAAAAAAATTACACTGTTTACTATATGGAGGGTAGTAGAGGTACCTCTACCCTCCATAGTTTACGTACCGAGCATGTGCACTTTCTTATATTCAGGGTCCCATCAGACACGACTGCAGTTTTGGGTCCTTTATTATTGCACATTATACTTACCTTGCGAATTATTTTCTATCCTGATTACCACTTGTCTTACGGTGAAGGAAAACATAGTGAGGAAACCTGCATGTCTGAGAGAATCTAGCAAGTTTTCGAAAGACATGTGAAGTCTCGTACTCGTACTGAGGGAGGCCCGTGCCCAGCAGTGGGACGTTAAAAAGGGCTGATGATGATGATGATGATGATACTTACCTCGGATCTCTCTGTCACTCATTTCCACGCGTTGAAATTTAAATCATCAAAATTCGCAAACCTCTATTAGGACCGATTTTTTTGTAAACAACCCTATATCAACGTGTTCGCAATAAAACAACGCTTATGTTGATATAAATTTGTTTCTATTATCCAATCATGTGAAAGTAACTGGTACGACATACCTGTTTATACCTGCCAACCCAGTAGTTCGTCCAGGTAAATAATAGCCAACCCAACGTCGGCATATTCTATATGTTTTTTACTTTCAAGTCAGTATAAAATTTTCTTATTATCTTGATGTTGCAATATTCAATGAAAAATGATTTTTTAAAAAATAATTAATAATATTCTGACCAGGATTTTTTTAGCCAACCCATTTTTATTATATTTTCCAATATACTAAATTTATTATAAAATAAGTTTCATTCTATTATCAGCTCGGTGAAGGTCGATGTAGGCTCGTATCTTAGACCACAAGACAAAGCAATAAAGCCTCAAATATGATAAATTAGGAGAAAAATAGGAGCTTATTATTGCTTGATTCCAAGCCATTACGATAAAAATTGTAGTTAATTAGCGCAAAAAGTTCTTAATTAGCATAATCATTTTGAAAAAGGACATGTTTTATTTAAATTATTCAACTACGGTCGAACACAATACTGGTAAAATTCGCTTTCCTCATTATTTACAAATGCAAATTAAAGCAACCAATGTCATGCTTCACAAATGTTACAGAATATACTTCGCAGGTTTATACAGAACAAAGTTAGAAGCAAAAGAACTCTTTCAGGGGGAAAAGGGCCTTTTTTTAATATTTTGTAGAGTCTAGTTGGTCGTACTAAAATAAGATTTTTTAGAAATAAGTTATTCGTTAAAAATATTTGAAAAGCAGTAATATGAATCTGTGTCTCGCTGCTCGCACCTTTGATATTTTCATGTGCGATTTATTTTCTAATATGGTCACCACTTGTCTAATACGCACTACGCTAGTACGGTGGACTATGACCTGATCCCCCTCTCATTAAAGGGAGCAGCACCAGTGGGACGTTAAAAAGGGCTGAATACAACATAAAGTCGATATTTATTTACTGCTGTTTATTAACTTGTAAGTATTAACAACTTTATATATAAATTCTACTACTTTCAACCCGCGACTTTCCTTGCTCTATCACAGGCGATAAATAAGGTTCTACATAAAATTCGTATTTTGATTTTTACTCTTGATTTCATCCAATTTACTTAGTTCGGAATATTTGTAACTCCTTTTTTTATATTACAGGGATATAAAGTGCATTTGGTGCATGCATGGTTCAAAATTCAAATTAAAAAAAGCTGGATTTATGTAGCCATACTATGACAACTTTTTGAAGTATTTATTTCAACTTCTACTTTAATATGAATAGTGTAAAGAAATGTACTTGACATTTCGTTACAATATTTGCTTACATTCAAAAGCTTCTTTGAACATATTCTTAAAATGCAACTCTGTATAAGGCATCGTTGTGTTCGATTGCTGAGTATGCGGTACTCAATACAAAACTGTCACTAACGAGCCTGATCTACCACAGCTTCATAAGAAGTCCTCGAAGGCAATAAAAAGGATACTCGTGATAACTTTGCTTCCTTAAAGGTTCAAGAATTAGCTCTGGCCTAAATTGTGTAATTTTATAACAATTCTTTACTCTTTTTAATATGCGTATGACGTCAACGATTTGATTGATTTATAACAAAACTGTAATTATCAAGATTAGTTCAAGTAGCTATAAAAAGAGAGCTTCATTTATAACGGTAATTATCGTTGACGGTACGACTCAGTTACACTAAAGAACTTTATTACATATATGAATATACAATTATTTATTTACTCTAATCATACATATTAAAAATCAAAAGACTAATAAAAGCGGAAATGTTTTTTTCTTTTAAGTACTTTGTTAAGTTTTATAATTTATTGTAATATTGGCTACATGTGGGCGTTTTCATTCATAAAAGATAAAAATAGATGATTTCTAATATACGGCAAATAAATTTCAACGATATAGGCATTTCTCAACAAGCAAGCAAACCTATTTTGAGTGTTCCTGTGTGCCAACTTATCAATTGTCATGTAAATCATGCCCACTGCACGTAAATAATAAATAACAAGGCGCCTAACACGGTCATTGCTTCGCGTGACCTCTTATCGACCGGCTCATGTTTATGTCGCTTAAATGTTTTACCGTTGTATTTTTATCTACTCGTCTGCGACAGTCTCATCGTATAATAAATGAAAAAACCAAAATAATCAACATTTACATATATTTTGTGTAAACACAGATATTCAGTCTGATGGATAACTTGTGTATATTGTTATTTGGTTAATAACTAATTAGTTAATGGAGTCAGTATGTATGCTGATAAGTTATACGTATTGTTATGGACAACCGACAAAACATTATGTAATCTATAGGTACCTAATTAATATTTGTTGTTTTCTACCGGCAGAAGACTTTTAAGGTATTTATAGGCTCATAAGAAAATCTGAACAATCCAGATTCTAGAGAAAAATAACTATTTAATCACAATCTTTTCATATTGTAGGTATACTAGCAAACCCGGCCTGTTTCGCTGGTGTAAGTTAAAATAAATTAAAACGTTTTTATAATATAACAAAATTGAAGTCCTTATAACATTAGTTATCTGCGAGTGAAAGTCCCGTCGAAATCGGTCCAACTGTTTCAGAGATTAGTCGGAACAAACAGACAGACCGACAAAAATTTAAAAAATAGTATTTTTGATGTTGTAACTTGTAGGTAGTGTAGTAGGTAGTATACTTTAATATATATGCATTAAGTGAAAAGCTGTTAGTTGTAAAAACAGATAGTTCAATTTTATTTATAATATGTACTGATAATAAAAAATTCTCTCAACTATTAACTAGTTTTTGTCTGGGACAACGCTCGCTTGTAAGACACTTCGTTACAAATTACATTTCAGTACTTCAAGATATCGAGTTATCTCTATTATATCAGCCCAAATTTATGAGTCCCTAAAATGTATATAGCAAACACACTCACTCACTTTCTTATTGTAACAATATTATATGGTGTAATGCAAACAAAATAATCTGCCTACAGGGTGGCCAGTACAATAACAACTTACGCTAAACTTTTCTAAGTAATGAGCAAATATGATACGAACATAAGTAAATGAGATACGTAGATTCTAGAATGCAATTTCTAAGAATCATAAGTGCTGTAATATATTATTTTCATTACTTTGAAAATTTTAAACCAAAAAAGTTTTTTAATTGGATACCTCATTACTTGTAACTGTTAAATCTAGTTACTGCTGTATTAGACCATTTATTCCGCTAGACGATCATACAAATTAATTGTCTTGATGAACATTATAAAATAAACTACAAATATCAATTAAATTAAACTTCTTAATTATATTTTAATACTTAATTAATTATATTACATTAGTATTAAGTAGTATGTTATAATTTTTTTTGTTCTAAAAGGTACGTATTTTCTTATTTTTTTACTAAACTAAGTATATCGATGAATACTCGTATATAGAAAAGAAACTTTATAATAAACTTAATAAATCATTGAAAAGATAAAAGAATGCTAAACTTAAAGAGACTATAGAGAAAGAGCTTATCTAGAGCACATCTATTATTTATGAGGCCTTAACATAATATAATTATTTTTTAAGAACAAATATCCAGTAAATTGTTAGAGCACTTTCTCCACGTTTAGTTAATGAAAATTTATATATTTTAATGATTTGTATAAATTATATATTTTGTATAAGTAGGTAGGTAACTTATTGTTTGAGATTACAATTAATGGATGACTGTCCTTGCGAGTAAACGAATTAGACAGCGATTTGTATTATTGACTTTTTGTTTCGCTGACACTAATGAGATTAAAAAAAATGGTTAGGTACTTAATTGGTTTTAATTTGTTACGTTGTATTTAATTGTTTAGTAAATAGTATTACAAATTAGTGGTCGCATTCGTAAAATATTCCGTCATTTTTTGGTGACGAATATATTGTTGTATTAGTTATTTCTTAGTAAAAAAAGTAGCGTAGGAATGTTGACAAAAAGTTATTAGAGCGATAGGGTAATGACTCACATTGGTCGACTAATGAGGACGCCTTAGCGGAACCGACCTTCTCCTACTAAGGAAGGGACCTTCCAAGTTCCCGTATCTACGACGGATGACACGAATAATGCATATTATGGCGATATGTTAAACCATTTAACGAGGTCGTCGAGAAAGATAACCATAATTTATTGACACTAAACTTGCATTTAATGTGTTTGTGAAGGTCGTTATTAAATTTAATTTGCTACGCTAAATGATCGCGAGATTCACCGGAACATTCGCTATTGCAAAATGAATTATTAATTGTAGACAAACGGTATAGTTCAACGAACTCTTTATAAGGCAGATATAGTTGGTAGAGCCACAAGCAGCCAGTCATTACCCGTGCCAATATTTAACGTACAAGTTTAATACCTAGCGAGTATAATATAGCTAAAAATAAATTTTAATAATTGCTTTTATTAATAAATTATAATCATAATGATTGCGGTAAGCTACCACAGGATAAAGAAAATAATTCTGTGTGTTTCTTCCTACCCTCAGACCAAATAAAAAAGTATCTGAGTTCCTACCCTACATGCTCTATGTTGAAAATATGTGCTTGACACAGTAACATGAGAAGCCTTTGTAACAGAAAGACAATCGAATGTGGTCTCTAACGTACATATTATACCCTCAGACCAAATAAAAAGTAAAGACGGAACTCTGCGAACAGAAAAGTGAGGCCACCTTTTTAAACATGTGTTGCGTGGGCCGGTGTTGCCATGATAATTCAAATTACCCTAAAATTACAAAAATAACGTTACTAATTGATAACGTCATAACATGATATATAAAGTGTCTTCAGTCTTGGTGAGTTGTCGGTATAAAGTAGTGATGGTAGGAGAAAGTAAATGAAAAAAGTGGTTCAGAAATAAAATTCGTTATGATTTATCCAATTTATTTTATTTAAAAACCTTTATGCTGAATTAATTATTAATAATACACATAGGTACTATTAAGCTTGAAAGGGTAGTAAACGCCTTTAAAATATTAATTAATACATATAATTATGGATATAATTGAAACCCGTTAAAAACAACTGACTTAATAACGTAACGAATAAAACTTTAGTAAATTTTTTTATTTTGCTATTAAATTATTGTTCGAGCCGATTTAGATAACATGGATATATAATATTGTGAAAACCGTTAGATAAGAATCTATCTCGATAGATTGTAATCCATCCAAATAGGGTAAACAAAAACACTTTATACTGGCAACATTTGTGTTCCAAGCAATAATCTTAAAATTTTATTTTGATTTATTGAAAATTATTGGTTTTTAAATTACTTACGTGTGAAATGTGATTCCATCCCGCTTTTTATCTTTTGAGGATTGATTCTTACACCCTTTCACAACACAATTCGGCATTTTCGCTTGTAAATTAATATTTTCTCAAAACGTGTTGCTCCCACGAGCCGCGATATATAGACTGACAAGGCAAGGCGTAGTTTCGTTGTACGAGTGTGCGTGTAATTGTGTATGTACACGGCGAGGCGTAGTTTGACCGGCCTCACTTTGCTGTTCGCAGAGTTCCGTCTATACTTTTATTTGGTCTGAGATTATACCATATTTTATTGATATTTATTTCATTGTAGTAAAGCATTTCTTTGAAAAAGTATTAGTAAAGAAAATATAAATAAATAAGTTGTAGATAACGAATGCTTATGTAGTTAGCACTATTCAAAAACGTTGAATACACACGATACATAATATCATAATTCATAATAAATAAATGTAAATTGCTTATAACTAAAACTTTCTACTTAACAATTGGTTATAAATTATTTTCTTATAAATCATTGCTAATTTAACAATCACAGCGAGAAGATTTCTACAAATAGTTATACCTACAACATATTACCAGCAAATTAGGTCAAGAATATTTCTACTCAGATCGGTATTAAAATATTTTGAATTTTGCTTCCGTTTCATTAATAAATATTAGTGTAAGTGACATCAATTTTCGGTATTGAGAATGAATAAGCCAAGTAAGAATTGTATATCCACATGTTTACTATTTAAATTCATAAAGTATTTACTGGAGTTCTGCCAAACTGCAAAGTAGCAGAAATGTTTACAGGTTGCTAGAGTGTAAAAATAAAATTAAAATAACATTTTTTTAAAGAAATTTGTATTAACAGTACAATATTTTGGATTGCTTTCTAATTCCATTACTTGTATGTCTAACAGATCTAGTTAAAGTTTCGGTAATGATAATTCATTTAATTAAGAGGCTCTTCTTTAAAATAATCATCATATAAATTATTAATTATTTATCTTGCACCTGCTCACGTGATGCAGTTCAAAAGATTTTATTTGACTTTAGCGTCGTGATTGAGCGTCTTGTGAGGATTGAAAGCACTAGGCTGTTGACCTCAATCCGGTTACTGCTAGTGTTAATTATACAGAATGTTATAAGTAAGCTTCAAGTATTGTAACAATAACGATTTAGTCTCGATTGAGATATAGATATGCGATAGAGATATGCGATCAGTATTCTTTATTATAATTAGAGTCCTCGAATCGTATTCGTGTTAGGCATCTATTAAATTTTAAAACATATTTATTTTTAAGTGACTTTCTATTTAAAAAAAATGTAGGTACATATAGTATAGCATACATAATGCATCTTATGATATTAACCACAAACCATTAATTAATTATTATCTTATTGGTTATTCACATGAATCCAGTCATCAAATTTTAACTTTATATAGTACGTACCTAGGTAAATTTAAAAATTTGATCCAAATCCAAGAGGTTTCCGAGATCCACGAAATTTTAAATGTACAAAATTGCGCTTTTAATATAATAAGATAACTAAGTATTATTTTTTACAGCGGATATAAAGATTAGAGGACGCGGATAGATAACGTACAAAAATACTGTAGGGATTTCGATCGCTTAAAGTTAGTAGATACGAGTTTTATTACTCATGCAGAGGTATTGCACTCAAGAAATAGTAAAAATATATATTTAATTTAATTTTGTCATATAAGAGACAGTTATTGTTTAAATACATTGTCATAATTAGATTTGAATACGTAAACAACGCATTAATCATCACGTTACTTGTAAACATGTGATATGTGATTATTGTTAAAGGAAGGAACTATTAATTTATATGAAATACTAAAAGTAAAAATAGAAAGCATTAAGCTATCGGCTGAACTGATAATGAAGTAGAGTCAGGACAACAATTAACGAATACCACGACACTGGCTCATACAACGTAATGGAAGACTCTAACCAATTAACCCGTTGTCTGATGTAAAAGTGCTCTTTACGACTTATGACATCACGCATTACAAATCTCCAACGCCTTAAATTCTTAAAAAATATTTATGTAATAACTGATTTATCTATACCTACGTATAATAAAACTGTAACTTAGGAGATCTGTTCCTGAAATATTTTTTAAAAACAATCGCTAACGCATTTGTATTAAACTCTTTTTAACATCTCACTGCTGGGCCCGGGCTAGGTAGGTATCTATTATTTATCTATATCGTAATCTATATAATTTTTTTTTCGTAATGGATAAACTAAACATCTGTCAAACCAATATTTGAAACTCAGGGAAGGTCAAAGGACATAGGATAGTTTTTTTATAGAAATCCTCTCTTACGGGGGTGAAAAATGAAAAGGCGGTGTAAATTTGTATGGCGAATGAATAATTTCTCATGTAAGTGATATAAAACTCATCATATCTATGAATAGATTCTTTATTCCATACTAACCGTTAATTTAACATAGGGGCGAACCCGAGCGAAGCGGGTGTGAGTCGCTATTAATTAATAAAGTTTTATGTAGGTTAAAATTATTTCCTCTATTAATTTATAAGGAAATATACGTTATTGCCATTAGCGGATTAACTATAGTAGCAAGAGTAGCAATTGCTACGGGCCCCGCGCATAAGGGGGCCTCGCACATTTTAACCTGGACCTCTCTCTGAGCGTAAGTTTTTGAGTGAAACTTATTGAGACGTGGTAGTGGTTGAATTTCCTTCATGTCAAAAAACGTGAATCATTACACCGTTTCCTACTAACACAATCCCCGTCAGAATTGGTCGTCAGATTACTACCTATTCTTGATGAAAATAAAACACAGAATTTCATTCGGTGATCGCACAAGTTTTACGAAAAGTTGCTCGTATAAATTTCTAGAATTTAGAACTGATTCAAAGTGAAAAAAATCCTGGCTGCTGAAGCCTACGGTCCAAATAACCTATAAACAGGTGGCCCTGTCAGGTTATTCCGCAACAAATCGGTCACCAGAGCCTCGTTCGTTATCTTACCCTCGTCCGGGGTACCCGTGCAGGTGACGTTGACTTTGGAGGCCGACTAGTTCTTATTGTCATTTGTCGCCCCTTGCCCCCCGTGAATAGTGATCTACTGAACTGTTTAACAACCTTGTTGTAACATATAGGTGGCAAATAAGTGTTATACTTTCACTAGCGACTCACCCTCGCTTGGCTCGGGTTCGCCACTAGTTTTAGCGCGCGTGAAGCCGTTGGTTCCCCTAGTAAATGTACACAATAACTTGACAATTTATACGCCTAAACCTTCCTCGAGAACCACTCTATCAATTGGTAAAAACAGCATGAAAATCGGTGCAGTGGTTTTTGAGTTTATCGCGAACAGACAGAACGACAGACGGGTCGGTCAGACGTGACGGAGGACTTTGTCTTATAATATGTAGTGAAATCCATTGCAGAGCAAGGGCCTTTGGAAATAATTTGCTTACGCTTGCTTAATCCGGCACTGGTTATTGCAACGGGGTATATTTAAACAAATTGATTATTTAACAAAGTCTGTGGTCTCAACTAATTAATATAAATTTGTTATTATGTTACGGTATTTATTTATACTGTATGTTTTCAGCTTATAGCTGTAAATGTTACCCACTAACTTGTAGGCATTATCTGATAATTCTGATAAAATTGCAGTAATCATTACCTTATTATATCCTCGTCCATTGGGCGTGGCAGCAAGCAGTTTGTCATTTTATGACATTCTAACTAAAACACGGGAGACCCCTTTCAAATTGTTGTGTAGTATTTTAAGATATCGAAGGGTTTGAAACATTTTAAAATCACGAACGAGACCATGTTTACTTAGACTTTTCGTCTTTGGGCTTTAAATAATACTTAGATTTATATTTCAATTCTTTATCTTTCTCGTTTCTTTTTTTTACTGCATATTGCACCGCAGTTTGTAATTAAGGATCTATAAGGGTCGAATGTTTGAGTTTATCGTCGATCAATGGTCGATCGTCTAGGTCAGATATACACATTAAAGGACAATGGAAAATACACAACGGAGTGGTAGATAAATCACTGATCGCTTCCATGCCCTAAAATTATGAATATTAAAGTTCCTCCTACTAAAATCTACAGTGAAGTATGTTTCTTAGAATATTAAGATATTCATGTCACAATATTACTTAATTAATTACCCGTGTAAGAAAGTACTGTATAAGTACATATTCGTAAATTAATATAAATCAATTAATGAACCTAAACTCAAAACGTACTTAAAATAATAGCCATCTAATTATATTTAATACAATGTAGTCGACAAAAGTTTATACCACCTACTCGTTTCCGAAGACGGATGTCCCATTATCTAAACACTCGTCCTATTGATATGTCACGTCTGGAGAATGACATTGTGTTTGAAAGTTTATTATCATTTCAGCTGTTGTAATGCTTTTTGAATTAAACTGTACTTGTTTTCCTAATTAAATATTATAATTTATTTTCATATAGTTAATGAGGATATTATTCAATATGGAGACATCTATACATATAATAAAACTGTAGAAAAGTTGTTTTTGTACATAAAAAAAAATACAAAAAAAAATAGCCAGGGTGTTAAAGGACAACCAATAGAACCCATTTCCAGCATTTTTAGAATTTTTGTCTGTTTGTCTGTTTGTCGGTTTGTCGGTTTGTCTGTTTATTTATCCGGGCATCACGTAAAATGTACAAAAGCAATGTAGATAACTTTTATACACAACGATTGAACGTAACTTGAAGTAACATTTAGTTTTTGTTTCATTGCAATCGGTTTAGTCTATCAAAAGATATTTGAGTTTAAAGTGAAGAAGTAGAGAAATTCCAGAAGTAAAATTAGGGCTATGTGCATTTGATCTCATCAACTTCAAGTAACTTTTATACACAACAATATGTGCGTAAATTGAAGTAACATTAAGTTTTTTGTTTTATAGTAATCAGTTCACACCTTATAAAAAATGTAAATTAATAAAATTATAATAGTGTTTCCGAAGTAAAATATTAAAACAGCGCCATCTCCGAGTATTCGAACTAGAGATCAACTGCGTGCAGTATTGTTCGATAGATGGCGTTGTGCGTGTGAAGTCATTTTCTGAATCGCGGTGTTAAGATTTTCCTTGAAAGAATGACCTTCGCCCATGTCTGCCGGCTATCTTTGAGTTTTGTAGGAGTCTTTAAAGTTCTGTCTTTAAAGAGGTTTATCTATGTTAAGGTCTTGAAATAAAATTGATAGTATCGTAAATCGTTCGTTCGTTAATTCATTATTTCGTTTTATCTTTCAAATAATTTTGGTTAGTTTATAGTTAGATTCGGTCTTAATTTCGAAGTGCGAAGTAAATAATAACTTGCAATTTGAGTCAAGTAGTTTTATTTACTTCGTAGTTTGAAATTTTATTAGTCTTCATTCTCATTTTGAAAGTTTGTGTTGTTGTTAATTTTTGCCCCCTTTGTCCCATTAAAAAAAAAGGTCACTTCTTTTGTCCCAGTCACTTATGGTGTACCCTAGGGTAGCCATCTTGGTACTATTTTGTTTAAAATGTAATAAAGATTGCATTTTAGATTGTAAAGAATGATTCAAGCTCTTCGGACTGTGCATTTTTACAAAATGATAAGACAAACTTTTTATATATTTCTCTAACAAGTATTTCCAAAAAACGCACAACAACTATTTGCTCGTATGAAGATGAGGCAAGAGTAAGGGGAGTGCGTGTTTTAGGTATACGTATTTCTTATAATAAAGTAACATTCATGTTCTACATCAATGAGATGAGAATTCCAAAGCCTATAAAATATTAGGTCTTATTCTTAGAATAAATAGATATGTCTATGATTATCTTATTGTATGACATCTAAATGAACTCAATCTTAGGTAGTGGTTTAGTAGTTCAGAACCCTATTAAATTAACCTTAACCTATTCTGAGTCATTTCTGTACATTAAACATTTTTTGGGAAATCTAATTGAAATAAACATTATTATCGATGCAGAGGCCAAATCTGATGTCTTTAGAATTTTTGTCTTTTTGTCTGTCTGTGACCGCATCACGAGAAAATCACTTTCACACGGGACACTGGACGCATTTGGATGAAATTTGGTATGATGATAGCTGGTTAACCGGGTCAATTATACATAAAGTAGGTATCCTAACTTGTAACCGCGGATAAAACTTATCTCTGAAAAAAATACGAAAAGAAGGTTGGAAATAAAACCACGCTGAAACTATACACATTTTAGCAAGATAACTTACAAAATCAGTAATAAAATTATTTCGAGTAGCATCTCGTGAAGAAAAGCAATATTGATAGCCACATTTTTTAGTCAACTTATTGCATCTTTTTAGTTAGCTTTTATGCAGTCGGGTTTTTTCATTTTAAAATTTTGATATTATGATTTGTATTCTGGTTAATGGACCCGTTACGTTGTTTTCTTTCACATTCATAACTTCTAGAAAAAAAACAAACCTTTCGCAGCGTAGCCGAGATGCGAAAAGGAAGAGACTAAGTAGGTCCCAGGAGAAGTGAAGTGAGGCTAACAGCAATTCGATTATCCGTTGCGGGGGTGGACCTAAGTATTGGATGCTTTTCTCATGGTCAACTATACGTAGCTCTTTCCCGCGTAAACAACCCCAATAACCTTTTTGTGTACGCTCCAGATGGTTCCACAGCCAATGTTGTTTATAAAGATTAAAGAAGCACTAGCATAAATAAAAAAAATGATTTGTATCGGTATCCTCCAACAGCGCTTCGCACTAAAAAATACATTGTTAAGTTCCGACATCCACGCGAACGAAGTCGCGGGCACAGCTAGTATTTGAATATAACATTTTTTTTAATTCAGTTATTTCTCTTAATAATGAGCACGATATTAGAATTATTTTCTTCATCTCATATCATTGATTATAATGGGATAGTTGTTTAATATGATTCTTATTGAAATATTACTTTAACAAATTTTACCGACATTACTGTGACTCTGCGTGTTTAATCACACATATTTTAGGTATATACTCGAATAATAAGTCAACAGTGTATAAAATATCAATAAGGAATGAATAATGTTTTAATATTAAATTAGGTATTTATATAATATTTAAAACAATAGTTATTTATAGTAACACATACGAGTAAAATTATAATGTACAGTATTAGATAGATACCAATTTTTAATTTTATTAAATTTCCGCAGTAATGTTGATGAAAGAAACGAAATTAGTCACCCAGTTCTCGTTGTGTCGAGGGACTGAGATATCGACCGCTTTCATCTCAACTGTAATGGAATTGCATCGAGTTTCTCAAATGCATTTATTGATTAGTTTGTTCGTTAGAGGTGTCAGTCAGATAAGCCAATTTAATCAGTTAGGTATACTTTTTTATCCTCCTTGAGCTTTGAACGTCACGATAGTTAGTATATTACTTGGTTTTTCGTTTAAATGTAAAATTATTATGAGAGGAATTAAATCCAGACTATCACTATTTTAGCGTAACTTAATTGTTATTTAAGTCTGTTCATATTTTTGTGGGTACGTATTTACTTATTTATACAGTATATTTTCATATGTAATACTGGCACAAAACTTTTAAGTATTTAGTATTAGACAAAGAACAAGTTACATTGAGTAAGTCAAAAGCCACTCCCTGGATTCCGGTACGTACTTTTAGTAAGTAGTCTAGCTATTGCTATCATTCTTTGTAATGTAAACTGCTCGTTGTTTCGGACATCCATTGTTTTGCCTGTTATCATGTCATCTATTATTATACATAAGTAATATTATTATGTTTGAATTAACCAAACATTTGCTTTATTGAGTATCTGAAGTGGTTAAGAATAAGCATCGATATTACGTGGTAATGACAAGCGAAGTGGAACTTTTGTCTGTTAATATCGAGGGAGGATTCCAATTTCCGCAAAAATGCGAATAGAATGCGGTATCCTCTGGAGTCGTCGCCCCTGCAGACGGGGGTAAGCGGGAGAGGAGCGCGGGACAGAGCAGCGGAGGGGAGGGTGGCGTGTAGCGCGTGTCGGGGTAGCCGGGAAACGCCGTGAGCCGGCGGGGTGGCGGCTGCGGCTGCGCGCTGTCCGCCGCAACCCCCGGGACACCATGTGCGCCGCACCCCACGCGCACACCCGCACACAACCTTCGTTTTTACCAACTAAAAGACCGATCATTACCCGCTCATTCATACTATTGTTCCTCCATCATTGCTATAGCAACGATTAAGTTGAATATAAACTTATACTGACCGTTCGCAGATCTCGCCGCAGGCGACGTTGCCTCCTTACTTCGAGAATTTTCCTTCTCCTTTCCATTGTTTCCTAAGAATAAAGAGAATTATTAGAATAACAGCTGCAACATATTTGATTAGTACAATCATGAAACGTGATGACTCTCACGTTTCATACAGATAATATGTATCCTTCAATTCAATTTGTTACGAGTGAAAAAATGATATTTTTGATTTCAGCATCAGTTGCAGAATAATAAGGGATAAAATAATTCTATTAAACAGTACACTTAACATTTCGTGTATGGAAATATTGCAAAAAAGTAAAGGTATATCTATCTACACGTGTATCATATTATGTTAAAATGAAACTACGAAATTGATATAGGCTAGTAGCTAGGATAGTCAATTTCAGTTTGTTGTAATTTTCATAGAATGTGTTATGGTTTTGTGAGATCATATTGTGGAACCTGCTTCTTAGAATGTGACCATATTATGAACAATCATTTATAAGTATATCAAAGGGCTTAGTTGTTTCGTTTAAATTAGTGGTGACGTAGGAACATGACTGCTATTTCCAATATCATAAATACGATAAGTCGGTTGATAAGTGCATGAACATTGATTTAATGATGTAAGTTATATTTTTAATAAAATGTAATTCGTCATTATATCCATTAGTATAATAAAAAAATAAATGAGTATTCACAGATATAAGGGCTGGACCTTCGAAGAACTTTACTGTCGTGTTGTTAATGTTACAGAAATCAATTTATTTTTACGGCGTATTAATAGAAGAAGCAGATAATAATTTAATATTTTTAAAATTTATAATAGGTACATCATATTTTAAATATAAGTATTAATTATAACTTTCGATTATGACTTTTAAAACGTTTTAAACCCATATGCTTATTATTGGGTGTTTGCAATTTGATTTTCCCTATGCCATATCGTCCTGTCGGTTGCGACTGGTTACATATCATTGTAAAGCGGAAATATCAGGGAACAGATAGAGGCGGGAGGGAGTACGGGGGCACATTCCCCGGGAGGATCCTTTATGCCGCGGCCGCCCGTCTGACCGGTTCCAGCGATCGTTCAACCCACCGAGCTCGCAAATTTAAAGATTGACTTTCTCTGACAATGTTTTTTTTTAAATAAAAAACTCCTATATTTTCTATTTAGAAAAAAATCATACCTACCTACTTATATTAAAATAAGTAAATTATTTTGTAAGTGACCTGAATTAAGAAATATGTACTTCTTTATTACAAAAACCCACACTTTTAGAAATATGCATTTTTACTGGTCGTTGAAAAGTAATCTATCTAGTTTCCGACGGATAACAAACGTCATATCTAACTATTGATAAAATCTTTGTTCACACAAGTTCGATTGCATCAAATTTTAACGATTGTTTGACGAAGCGGACGAGGTGACCTTGGCAGTGGCGTTGACTTGTCCGGCCTCAAATCGCAACCAACCGTCGCGGCGCGCCGTACAAGTAACACATGGTGAAAATACCATATGTAAGTTATCCATACTTAATGCCAACATGTAACAGATGTTGCTATATAATATCACTTTATCGTCTAATATTTGATACGTCATCATTCGATCATCATTCCGAAATTAAAAATACGTTAAAGGGAGTCAAAAGTTAACGCCTTTATAAACCGCTTAAGTTGTCTAGACAACAGGGAAATGACGTTCAGGTCATCCATGCAAATGGTCTTTTGATAAAGTTAAATAATACGCTACGCTGTTTACCGTCAGGGGAAAATAGGCATAACATAACACCATGGTGGCTATTATTAGCTCTGACGCGGACGCCATTCGCGAGATAACTGATACCTACCTACGAGTACTTTATCACTTTTAAAATCCAATTTTTAATTGTTACTTAATAAAATTTGATTTTAACGAAACGTGGTATGCTTACTTATAGTTAAATAAAGTGTATATTAGTATGGTATTTCATTAAAAAAGTATGATAGAGATTAGCGACCCATTTTATCAAATTAAGTTTTTTTATTAATCTAGGTGCCACGAGTGGTATAAAATGCAGAAAGAATATTTTGAGAATTTATGTGTAGGTACAGGTGTTGTCTGAAACATGTCATATTATGTAGGTGATGACCTTACGTAAAGTACAGTGTAGAAACAGGTTTTTAAATTGATTGCAATAAAATGAAGTTTCTTTTCACATTTAACATTAATTATTTTATCAATTAATAATTGTTCAATATTTTTTTGTCAAATTTTACATTGTTTTTACTTTTAATGAAAGGGTTAGCTTCATATCTTGTACTCAGTAAAATATATGACATGAATCTATTATACTTCAGACATTGAAAACTTTAAGCACAAAGCTTTTGTCATCAGCAATACATACAAGTGTGTCTTATACAAAAGAGCTATAATGCTTTCGAGCGTGGTGCCTGGCCATATTGAATTACTACGAGGCCGTACTCGAGCGTGTGATATGAAAGGATACCCTAAGGTTAAGCTTAGTAATGTCACGTACAATATAATTTTTACAAGAGTAGAGTAACATCAAGGTTATCTATCCATAATATAAAAAAATTACATATTACTTAGTGGAATCTGTACATTTTAGAAAATCTTATTGAAATAGTTATTGTTATCATACGAGGCCGAATCTAAAGTTTTTAAAAACTGCGTCTGTGACCGCAGCACGAGAAAGCCACTTGGCATTTGTTAATGAAATTTGGTATGATGATAGCTGATCATCCGGGTCAGCATCACAACACCGGGTCACAAAAATTCATCAGCTGTTAAAACGAACCTAGGTACGAACCCGAGGATAGGTGTTTCTAGTAACCATTAACAATTCTGTAATTGCCCCATTTAATATTTCCTGTATTATATTTACCTCAAATTATTATTTTAAATCATTTAGATGCATTTTAAATACTATAATCAAAAGGCAAAGAAGGAAAAAGGTTTTATCCGCGCCAGTATCGCACCATATGGTGCTGAGTTCTGACGACAGTCACGTCCATAAAAGCTTTTACGTTGTTCGCCTATAAAACCCGCACTTAGGTACTCATATCAACATGCATTATGAAATAGATCAGTTACTGTTCATTTTTTTTAATTATACTAAATTGCTGTATGAGTTCTCATAAAACTTAAAAAATAGTAAATGAAACTGTAAAATAAATGTAAAAGACACATAAATAGAATTTTATTTTATTACAAACTGCCACCTTCTCATCATTACTTGATTGAGGAATGTTGTACGAAAAGCTTTTACGTTGGTAGGTATATCGCTCCATCGACCGGATGTAGTCATAGATTTGGTCGTAGACGGATGTGTCGCCATTTGCATGCGCGCCGCGAACTCCCGACAATGCGCAGAAGGGACAAGCACCAGAATAATGAATATAGGGGAAGCCATTTTTACAAAATGAAATACCTAAATAAACCATTAACTTTTTGATTGTGAAAAAGTAAAAGCTATTTATTTTTATTTTATTTGCGTATCCAATTTCGTATATTTCGTAATAATATTCAAGAAGTAAAAACACTATCGAAGTGATAATAAAAAATTCAAAAAGTAAATACCTCTTTTATACTTATACTATTTACTATATAATATACTATTTATTTCTCTATCACTGATAATATGTAGCCATTAATCCAGTGACATTAACGCAGGAACATATTATTATTATGATATTAGAATTACGTGTAACTTCACATAAATATACGTTTAAACATATATTTATGTGAAGAGAAAAAGAAGGTAAACCAACATATTTCATAATATTTTAATAAATTGGTTCTGGCCTACATCCAAAGAATTTTTCCACTGCGATAAATAGGTACATCTCGAAGAAAGTTTTCATTTGCAATACTAAAGTGAAAGTTGCATATAATTGAAATTAAGAATAATACCTAACGTCTGAATAATGAGCATTTCTATGAGAGAAGTAACATTGTACTGTAAGTGGTCATATGTAGGGCGGCCGTGCGGCCGACTCTCGGCCTCAAAGCCTGACCGGTTGCCATCTTTGGCAGCGACCGGTTTGCCGACATAGGTACTCTCTTTGTACATACTACATTAAAACTCAACAACTTAGTACGCTTTTTAAGATCTATAATATATCCGGCGAAACGTAATAAATAATACTTTTGATGAGTAAATTAATGTCAATGATCGTCATACAAACAAACGTTTCCTCTAAATAAGTAATCATATATTGTGAAAAATAAACGTTTAATCAAAAGATATAACCATCTTCTTAGTCGGTTCTTTTAATCATGGGATATGGATATGGTTGCCTTGGCGTCCTCCCTCGCGGTATGTCACGAGGTGAGTCACGAGCAGCCGACAGGGCGAACGACTGACGACGGCTGATTCACTGCACGCTTACTATTATGCACATATTGATGTCGCAGGTAACAGAGTCGCCATTGTATGCTGGATGCTATTGTGCAGCCGAACTTTTGAGGTCCCCTAACCGATTGTTAGCGCCTTATTGTGTTATTGTTCCGCGGGACGAATGTGTAGGTTTATTATTTAGATTGGAACAATAACAGTACCTATTTAAGCCCACAATTCACAAATGATTTGATAGTCTTCGTCGAGTTGCACGTGTAGAGACGCACAATTTACACGTCAGTCAGTTTATTACCGTTTAAGTATGAAACGACCGATTTAAGACAACAGTAAAATCCAATATGTTTACCAATTCCATTTATTATTTTATGATGATAAAAAAATCTCGATTATATTTTATACTAACGACTTACCCTCGCTTCGCTCGGGTTCGTCCCTAGGTGCTTCCTGCCTTTTAGTTAGTAAGTTTGTAGCACAAAAATCCGTCCCGTAATGAAAATAAATGAAATTTCTTAAATAAAAGGAGTCTAACCTACCTTATCACATTTGCTATCTGCGAGTGAAAGTCCCGTCAAAATCGGTCAAACCGTTTCAGAGATTAACCAGTCAGACAGACAAAGAAATATATTTAAAAATTGATTTTGTGATGTAAGTATGGTATATTCTATATACTTTCATATGCATTTGTTGAAGCTGAAAGCTGAAAGCTAGTAGTTTGAAATTACAAACAGACACTTCAAGTTTATTGATATGTCTAGATTTTTTCGATGATAAGAAGTTTTAGGTATCATCCAGTTTTTAATTAATGTACATGTATTATAATATCTACAGTATACGTAATTATTTTGGTATTTATTTTACAGAAACAAAATAAATAGATAGAATTCAGTTTTCAAAATAAGTAATAACAGAATTTGGCTGATTATGATATACTTAGAGTTAGTTAGAGAGATAAAAGTTGTATATTATGATAATATGTATTGTTGTTTCTCATATATTATTTTTTTACCGTTAATTCAACATACTAGCGCCATCTTTGGGCGACGGTAGCAAGCAAAATAAAACTGTCAAAAAAGTTAGTTACTGACACACTGGTTGTGACATTTATTAAGCAAAATTGTGTTTTAATAAAATGAAGTATTTAAATTATTTAGTAGAAAGTTAAAAACAAATTTAAATTTAAAATTATACATACATAGAATATTTTTATGATTTTTGCTATAATATTATCATGAGTAAGAATTATAAAGGTTTTAACAAGGGCTAGTGACTTACTCTCGCTTCACTCGGGTGCGTCTCTAAAGTCCCTACAGTTAACGTTTAACACATATTTTAAGAAAAATCATCTCGTAATACATTATTTTCATATATTATGTATCTTTATTGGCGTCCGCCGTCCGCGGCGTAGATACGTCCAGTAAAGCTCCCTTACAATTTGACTTTTCCGATATTTAAGACAATTATGGTCATATTTCAACCACTTTACAGAAAATCTTAAGAATGAATCACTCTGGTAAATACCGCATAAAAATTCTGTTCATTAGATTTTGATATTATCACGAACAGACAGACTGATAAACAGATTCCGCGTTGGACTTTTTTTTATACATAGTGTATGAGGGTGCATATTACCTAGCAGTTCTTATCTTGACACTTATGTGTAGCTGTAAATTAATATAAAAAGTTTGATTTCAATTGACTAAATTAGATAGTTTAAAAAATTAATTTGGTTGTTAGTTGTTAAATATTTTTTTGTTTACTTCCTCTAATCGATCGTTCTAGACCTGACAAAATAATTATTTTGCAATATTTCCGTACTTGTTCTTTATAACAATTTTTATCTTGATATAATATTATGATTCATAAATTTACAACGTTTATCGATAACATGCCATAAACTTTTTAGATAAATTTTCGTTTTGCACTTAAAACATGAGTATGAACATTAGATAGAAACGAGTACATTCATGGTAATCTTAATGACGTACTACGTATGTACATAAAAAAACTATAACCCGACTCCGTAAACAATGGGCCCTAAAAGGACGAAACAAGAAAATAATTCAAATAGAAACCCAAAAATGCATACTCGTAAGTCATAGGTACAAAAATAAACAAATAAATAAATATGTAGGGACATTATTACAACAGCGCCATCTAGTTCCGTGGTAAGCTACGTTACGTGCTTGTGTTACGGATACCAGATAGTTGATATAGTATTTTGACCTATATATATACATATACATGTAATGTGCTCGCCAAGACCTTTCTTATACGTATCATTTCTGATGTCAAGCACGTGATGATAATTTCAGTACATTTTTTCGAAGTTATAATTTTAGGTTTTAATTCCGTCATATGAAATTTTGAAAAAATTAATTATATAGCCCATGATACTCGAGTCAATAAGTTCAGTAGTATAGGCGCTACGATGGAACAAACGAACCTACCTACATACATACATACGTAGACCACCAAAATCTATTAACCTATTATTTATCTATTAACCTTCCTTTCGGCCTCTCCGTAGTCGGGAAAAAAAATGTCACAGGTTTGATTCTAGAGATAAAACAAAATATGATCAATCCGATACCTAAAATATTATATGTGCATGATCTGCATAAAAGTTGTATCTCATATTTTAAGTGTGTGGTAATTACATTTTTTATACTTTCAGCCTATTTTCTAAGAGAGATTGACTCACAAGTCACAGTGCGTAAAAATGGCGTTACTTTCTCCTGCATACATAAGTACTTTTATTACATATCATATATGTATTGTAAATTGTTGCATCATAAGTACAATTATGTTTTGAAGACAAAAAAATAAATAAATTACCTTTTCGTATTAGTAGACTTGTGACTCTTCTCAGCGCTTCTCTAGGAGATTTCTGGAAGAATTTGGGTGTTAAGTTCGGTGGTAATGTGAGAGGTTTTCGAGCACCCGAGTTCTCCCATGACACAGGATGGTCGGATGCCATTTTCGAAGATGTCGTTATTCTATCCAAGTGTTCCGTCGAAGCCGGCCTGTTATAATGAAAAAATATAATTTGAGATTTTAGTACGAGACTTTCGTTGCAAGCTTTATAAAGCTTTTATTTAGGTATGTTACTTATTAGTTTTTAGTTTATACTATTTTTTTTATTCCATTTAAAAGTATCATATTTATTGCCTTAAAGTGAAGTCTCTACCGCCAGTTACAAAACAAATCTCAGTTTTGATATATAATCAGTAGATATTACAGTTCTATCAGTTTTATAAAAGAACAAATAATAAAATTGGAGAGACAAAATTATATAACCCTCATACCAGGTAATAAGCTAGATTCGATCTCTCATCATCTCTATCAACCGATAAGATGTCAATCTACCGTCACTAACGAATAGAAATATAAATATACGAGTATATACTCGTAATAAATTGAAGCGTTATCATTCCAATATATTATTTTCTACTTTTAAACGATTGTATATTGTCTATTCCCTTAAATATAAACATTCTTTCAATAGTTATTATGGATGTTAAAATGTACTTTTCAAGAAAATTATGTCAAATTTAGTTCTGGTGTTTTGATAACTATTATTATAATTTTTTTAACAAACTATCTTCACTGGTTTTTCGCGGATTTGTGGTAAATTTTTGTTTATTTTCCGACCATGGCAACCAGAGAGACTAAGATTATAAAAGTCTCACCCTAACCATGGTTAAGTACCTACTGTAAGTCCATTTGAAATATCGGGGAACCAAAAATTGTAATAAATCCGCAATAAAAATAATCGAAAACATAGTTTTATTTAAAAAAATACAATATCAAATATTCGCGAATAAGAAGAAAGTATTATTATACGAGCATGTAATAAATTATTCATGGTCGTAGTTAACAAATTTTATAGACTGTGTAATATTATTTCAAAGACCAAGAACTTTCTTCGCTACATTCCTTGTATTTAAATAAATATTAATTTAATATATTCTTGAGAAAAGAGACTTTAATAATCTGAAGTCCGTTTAAAAATAAATTTCCGGTACATATCCATACTAATATTATTAATGCGAAAGTAACTCTGTCTGTCTGTCTGTTACCTTTTCACGCCTAAACCACCCAACCGATTTTGCTGAAATTTGGTATGTAGATAGTTTGCATTCATGAGAAGGAAATAGGCATATTATTTTTTGGAAATTCAACCCCTAAAAGGGTTAAAAGGGGTGGCAAAGTTTGTATGAGAAAAATATTTTTATTGCACATTTTTGCATGAAACTTTGAATTAATGCTTTTTAGTACAAATGATGAAACACGTATTTCAGGGTTTTTCGAAATTCACCGCCATTGGGGGTTAAATGGGGTGGCTAAGTTTGTATGGGAAATTTAATTCTATTGAAATATTTTGCGTGACACTGAAATACTGCTCTGCAATACAAATTAAGAGGGCCAGAACTTTAAATGGGGAATCAGTCCTTGGTATATTATAAGTAAAAGTATGTTTATTTTATTCACTCTTAGCGCGAGCGAAGCCGCGGGCACCGCTAGTACAGTATAAGTCTCTGAGAGCACCTTATTCGTAGGCAAGGAATATTTATAGTGACGCATATCTTTGCTTAGTATCTTAGTTCTTTCCATACTTATATGTTTTATAGTAGGTAAGACGTATATGGATAATTGTGCAAGAAGCGACAGTGAATGTTTTTGCGTGATGCGTGTGGTTCGTGAGGTGCATAGGGCGCTCTCAATGTCAAAGTACGTCTATGCATATATGCATTAGATACCGTCTTAATGACTACTGAGATGCCTTAGATGCAAATAATAGAATACAGTGAAGTAAGATATAGAATTTTGCTTCTATAGGACAATCAAAATTACCTATTTTTTATTAAATATTTCGTTAAAAAAAGACAATATTTTGATTGATTGAAAATTGATTGATTTAAAATATTGGTCACAAATGAAGACGAGCCGCGTTTTTTTTAAATATGGTTAATGGTTATGAATTATAACTGTTTTTGATGCAATAAAATAGAAAAAAATATTGTATTAATAGTAGTACTTTTTCATACCTATTTCTTTGACGTGGGTACCAGCCGCGCGGTGGTCCGCCCAAGCGAAGCAAATCCGCCCCAGTACACACACCCGTTGCACCCATTACAGAACCTCGTCCATAGCCTCCTAATGTTGCACTGCTTCCTGTCAAAAGAGAGTAATGCATGTATTAAATAAATAATATTTAATAACAAATTTTCTCCTTATTACATTGCTGGGAAAGAATTCATTCAAATTCATCCACCAAAAGGTGGAAAAAGTTGTAGACAAAACAATAGTTTTTGGGTGTAAAATTAATAAAAAAGTATCACGACGAAAGCTTTCAAATATATATAGAAAAGTAAAGAAATCGCTTTACCCATGAATGTTAAAATTTAAAAACACTTTTAACATTCATGGGTAAAGCGATGATCTAAAGCATTATTAAGAGCCGTATAATAACGGCTTGTAATCTAACTATCCTATATGTTGCTCTGGATATTGTGTACTACATAATATCCGCTTATTCCGTATATAGAACATCCATCATCATAGCGAATTTCATCAAAATCTTTCAATTGGTTTTCTCGTGATGCAGTCAGGCAGACAGACCGACAAAAAATCTAATAACCATAGATTCGGCTTCTATATCGATAATAATGACTGAGATTTTCCAAAACATATTCAATGTACAGATTCGACACGGTTTTTATTATATTTATAGACTTGCTTTTCTCGCGGCTACACTCGCGTTCTAAAGACTGAAAACCAAATTCTTTCGTTTCGCCCGTCTTGCAAACGGTGATTTTGTTGCGAAGTTATGTTAAAACTGTGATATCTCGTAAGATATTTATTGAAATCAAATAATGCCAAGAGCAATTTTGTTCAAAATTAAATACTTGTGATGAATAACTTATTTATTTGGATAAGGATCAATATCATATTTATTAAACACCTTCGCAAATAAGGCATTATCTTAAAACAAATTTGATTACCATAAAAAAGGTTTTGTCGAGTCAACCTTAAAAGATAGACATATGCTATTGCGGACTTTTTTTAGAACTTTTAAAGGAGAACAATTTCGTTATACATGATTTTTGCATAACTTTAACCGTTTACACAGCGCTCACAACGGTAGCCCTCAAAAGGAATATTTTTCTCCCGTTTCTGCAACACTTTTCATTGATGCTCCGGTATTATAGGTCGTAGCTAGATGTTATATAGCCTACAGCCTTCCTCGACAAACGGACTATTGAGGCACGGGGATATGTCCCTACAGGACTATCTAACACAAAAAGAATTTTTCAATTCGGACCATCGGTTCCTAAGATTAGCGCGTTCAAACAAACTCTTCAGCTTTATAATATAACTAGCTTTTCCCGCGGCTTCACTCGCGTTCTAAAGGCTGGAAACCAAATTCTTTTCAGCGTCTCTCCCCCCTAGCCACCGCCGCCTTGCACGCGGTGATTATTATTTTGTTGCGGAGTATTTAGTAGGAGTATTTATTTGGGTAAGGATTAATATCATGTTTATAAAAACACCTTTGCAAATAGTGCATTTCCTTAAAACAAATTTGATTACCATAAAAAAGGTTACAGCGAGTCAACCTTAAAAGATAGACATATGCTATCGCGGATTTTTTTTTAGAACTTTTAAAGAGGAACAATTCCGTCATATATGATTTTGCATAACTTTAACCGTTTACGCAGCGCACGCAACGGAAGCTCTCAACAAAAGGAATATTTTTCTCCCGTTTTTGCAACATTTTTCATTGGTGCTCAGCTCCTATTAATCGTAGCGGGATGTAATATAACCTATAGCCTTCCTCGATAAACGGACTATCCAACACAAAAAGAATTTTTCAAATCAAATCGAAATCGAATCGAATCGAGTAGTTCCTGAGATTAGCGCGTTCAACCAAACAAACAAACTCTTCAGCTTTATAAATAGTATAGAATAGATAAAAAAAATAATTAAAAAAATAATAATAATAAATTCTTAATTGTACACCCGAAAACAAGAAAATAATCAGAAACAGAAAAGAAATAGGAAAAAGTACAAGAGGCAGCCTTATCGCTAAAAGAGCGATTTCTTCCAGGTATAAAGTATGGATAATTGTAAGCTGCATCAGTTATTATTCACATAACATAGAAACGTGTAATTTTATAAAGGTTAATCGGTAACCGGACGGGATCTTGATCAGACTTCCATTTTGGCAATCTTTTAAGTATACGTACAAGATTTAAACATTTCATCAATAACCTCTAAGAGTAATTTTCCATTTTTAATATAGCCACTGAATTCGTATTAACCTATTAGGCATAAACTAAATAATAATTTGTAACAGTGATAGCCCAGTGGAAACACGCTTGGAAAACAGAGTGAAGTGGGTTTGTATCCGGGTCTCGTACTGACTTCTGATATTTTCATGTGCGAATCATTTCTAACATGATTACTACTTGTGTTACGGTGAAGAAAATCTTGGTAAAAAATCTGCATGTCTGAGAGAACTTAGTTATTTCTTAAAAGGCATGTGAAGTCCGCCAACCCGCACTTGGCCAGCGTGACGAACTATGGCCTGAATATTCTCGTATTATAGAGAGGACCAGCAGTAGGATGTATAAAGGGTTGAATAAAACATAATATGATACATAAATAATAAATATTTTATCCATTATCTAATTTTTTATTTTGTATTGCGACTGATTAAAAGTGTAAACTATTAACGTGTTTCGATGCAAGATAGATAAAAATGTCTGCACTAGAATAGCAAGGATAAGGTGAAGTTTGGTATACTACCGAAGCACTTCGCACGGCGTCATCTATTGATAAATTTATATTTAACGGTTAACCTTAACAGAATAAAAGCTAACACAATTTTCATTAGAGTTCTTCTCTCCGTAGCTAGAAGGGACTAAGTACAAGGTTAGTACTAGGTATGTATTAAATGACTAAAAAAGATGCTCCTATTTTGTGCCGCCTGATGAAGCCGCATCTTTGCATCATAACATCGTACTGCGTACCATAAGGCCCTGACAATAAAAACACGTATCGTAATGAAATACCTTCTTCCATATTGGTTCATATGATACAAGCAATAGGTACTGATGTTTGCCTTTTATCAACATCTCAAATTTTACCAAAGATTTATTATAATGTTAGAAGAATCACAGATCCCTTATTCCTAGAAAAAAAATGGACAGGGCTGATTCGGGCTATTTCTGTTTGCTTGAATACATTAGATACACATCCATAATTTTAATTGTCATTTCGTCTACCTGTAATAATTACTAATATCTAATATGTGTATTGTCTGCGATCTTTTAATAACGTAGACGAGTCATGTAATACCAACCTATAGTTTGTATTGAACTCATAGTATTATTCCGTGGCGGTCCCGTAGAGTTCCTAGGCGGTGTCCGAGGGACATCGCAACCCCGAGCAAACACCGGCGTTTCGGGTAAGCTCGCAGATGTCTGCAGCTGGCCTCGTACGTTGCACGCCTCTCTATTCTGACGCTGCAACGTTCTTCGTCTCGCGCCACTTGCCCCGGTGTCTGCAAAAACAATACTATGATATAGATATGTAAATGATATCACAAAATATAACAAAATGGTCTCTATCTTTCTAAATATTTTGGCCAATTAGTCATATGAAGTTATATTTAGCAAAGTTTTATCCCAAACAGTTGTGTATCTTCGATACATTTGACACCCTACTCGATAGTTTTGGTAGAATTTTTGTAAAAGACACAAATTGGCGCCTAAATTTCGCTATTTTAGTTATTAACTAAAGTCTATGACAAGTCGCGTTTTAGAAACGAATCTATCAAATTAAGCAGTTTAATACTTCCGAGGGAACGTAGGATCGGACATAGGTATATACTCAACATACACGCATCAAACATATAATACAAATATATAACCGTGTAAATAAAACCTAAAAACAAGTCAAGGAGAATAAAAAGATGAAAACAAGTCAAGTAAGGCTTCATCCTTGCCGCGAGATTTACATGGTATGTTTGATTGCATAGGTTATACTATATCTCTACGTCGACATCTTTTTAGCAAGCTTTTAAGCGTTCAGGGTTTTTTCAACCGACTTCCAAAAGGAGGAGGTTATCAATTCGTCTGTATTTTTTTTTTTTTTTTATGTTTGTTAGCTCATAACTTTGAGCTGGGTGAACCGATTTTGATGATTCTTTTTTTATTTGAAAGGTAGTGCTTCCCATGTGGTCCCATTTTAATATTTTCCAGTTCTGATAATGGCATCCATGAGAAAACCATAAAAGTCTTAAATTTGCATTAAGTATTTGCGCGACAAATGGACGAATAACTCAATATCACGCCAACCGATTTCGATGATTCTTTTTTTAATGGAAAGGGTATACTTCAAGGGTAGTTTGATGAGAGTTTGGTAAGGTTCTGATGATGGGATCCATGACAAAGTATCGGAACTCTTCAATTCTTAGGAGCAAATTAACGATGCTCGGCCGAATCTTTTATAGGCTATATGGATATTTGAGTCACGTACCGTAACTGATGATGGAAGGTACAACTTCTCAACGGTTAGCAGTTTAAAGAAAATTCTTTCAATATAATACGCAATTATGAACGGATAGTTGTATACTTTCAGGCTATTAGGTTTACCTCATAATAGAAGGTAAATTTTTATAGTCATTAACACAATACGTATCTACTTTCCGCAAAAAAGTTAAAAATAAATTATTTTTAACAAAAAAACAAAAACCGACTTCCAAACTTAATAAATCTAAACTAAAAAGTAGAAAATAATACTTTTAAGGACTTTGTTAATTTTGAAGTCGGTGCCAGCCAAAGCAAAATAGCGCTAAATAGATACATATTTGATTAATCTATCAATTTGTAAACATAATCTGGCTGGCACCGACTCCAAAATTAACAAAGTCCTTAAAAGTATTATTTTCTACTTTTTAGTTTAGATTTATTAAGTTTGGAAGTCGGTTTTTGTTTTTTTGTTAAAAATAATTTATTTACCTTTACATTTAAAAGTCTATTTGGCCGAACAATATTATTGAGTGTTTTTTTTACAATTTTATATGAATTATTATACTATCTTACCTGTAGGTAATGTTCTCCTGTCGGTGGAGCCACTTTTGAAATTACTATTCCTTCTATTCTTATTATAACTGGTCTCCATGGATCTCGTTTTAAGGCTGTTTGTGGTGTCGCGATGTGGCGGCACGGCTGGGGGTTCTGAGGGCCTATAAATTGAAAACTCGTCTGTAAAACGTAATCCGATGTATGTAAAACTTGTTACTTTTCTGACAACAGGATGGCTTCGTGGTTGTAACCTGCGATATTTTATTATGACCGGGGAGGTTCTGTTAGGTTTTAGTAGGAAGCATCTACTGGCCGTTCCAGCCGGTTTTAGAGTTTCATATTGTTCACCGCCTGATTGTGTAGTTATACAGATAATAAGTATGCCTAAATACATTTTTCTAAAATAAATAAAATAAAAAAATCGCGATAAGCCCAACTCTACCGTATAAAAAAGGTTTATGTCACACTTGGTCGAAAATACAATATTATTCTCTTCAACAATTATTTTTCTATCCTCGATAGACATCTACATTATGTACCTATACCTACTTATTTTCATTAAGCTTTGAGTGTGTTATTATGAAATTAAAAGCATGTGAGAATTCTTTCTCACATCCTTTCTCACATCCTTTTGATTTCATAATAAACAAAATCATTCAGTAATACTTGCTTTAATTATCATTTATAATTCCAATCGTCTAATTATGCAATAATTGTGAATATCATTACTTCGCAGACTTGAGAATATAGTCCTACATCCTAATATGCGTAAATAAGTTGCGTTTCTACAGATTAAGCATAATTGGCAAATGTTTCAAAAACAATAAACATGAACAAGGTGTCAGCGTAATTCCATAGACGTGCATGTATTCGTATAACAATAATTTTGCGCTAGAAGAGTTTAAAAAAAGTCTTTGATAGTTTATCTTTTTTGATATGTAACTTAAATTATCAAACACATATAGATAGGAAAAATACACGATATCAGATACGTTATTTTTATCTAAAAGGTACTTAATCCTATACTTAATAACAGCGTTTAGACATCCATAAATTACGAAAAAAATACCTGATACTTGTCGAGACATCTACATCCCCTACGTGACATTTAGAGAGATTTCGCTCGAGAGTTTTCCCATTTGATTTATTATTAAATATAAAAATTTTAGTAAAATATAAGAAAAGTATATAAAAAAATATAACTTTATATCAATTTCAATTGTCGTGGAGTCACAGAACGACAAAAAATAAATTTTTTAACCGATTTTTTACATTTGATCTATATATTATTCTATTGAGTTAAATATGATATTAACTATAACGTGAATCGTCTCCATTTTAATCCGTTGATAAAAAATAAAATATTCTACATAAACTGTAAATTAATTTTGATAATTTTCTCTTACCTCCTTCTAGACTCCAGAGTCGGTGTTGGTAGCGTATCAGCTTTTTTGCCATGACGTCTGTGTGTCGGTTGCATAATTTCTGTATATTCATCGTCTACTTCCTGAACTGGCGAGGGAGGTAAGGGCGGAAATTTAGGTGATTCTGGGGTTTGTGGTAATGGTCCCATCTCATGAACCATACTCGGCGAAGGAGGCAATTGATTGATTCTATATGGATGTTCCACTATTTGTACGTTTAGGGGAAAATCTCCTCCACTAGACACCGCCGAATCTGAGGAAGAAGGTTGTCGCATCAAACTCACTGGTACATCTTTAGCGCTTGTTGATTTATGCATGCTGTTTGATCTTCTACCAGACGACCTATCACGACGCTCTATTGACCTCTGATTCTGTATTTCGTTATGGCTAGATGATTTCTGAATATCATGCCTTTTTTGTTTTTCTCTAGAGCTATAACGGAAATTGCTTTCTAAAATATCTTTAGATAAATCATCACAGTACTCATCCTTATGAATATTCCAGTCTTTAGGTACGTAAGGAGTAAAATGTTTTTGGTCCCGACCTTGGCTTAAAATAGCACTTATATTATTTTCGATTTTGCGTAACGGCGAAGTTTCTCCACTAGAGCCTGGTTCACCGCTTTCTTGATCTTCTTCTTCTTCAACAGTAGTAATAAGAGCTTGGCGACTCGTACTATTACTATCCTCAGGCCCAAGACTTGGAAGAGATATAACACGAACCATAGCAGGAGGTACAGTTGTTAGCTCGCCAACAGTTTCATTACATTCTGTTTGAGGAGTTTCTTCAACTTTACCCTCTTTTATTAAAGATTGAATGTTATCAAACGTAGAGGAATATTTTTTGAAATCCGTAAACCTACTCTGAGGAGATAATTTACTTTGAATACTATTTTTAGTAACACTTTTATCAGATTGTCTACTTTTAGGACTATGACCATAATACTCTGGGTTGTATCTTTCTTGGGCATTGTTGAGATCCAAACTAAGCCTGGACTTAGGCGAAGTTATTTCTTTACTTAATCTAGAATTCGGAGTACAGAGGTCGATACTATATCTAGAGTTGGGTGTGTTGAGCTCACGACTCAATCTTGAATTTAAATCAGTACTATATCGTGACTGAGGTAAACTTAAATCTGAACTTGGTCTAGAATTATAGGAACCTACAGATCCTGAACCGCTTATAGAAATACTAGATCCGTCTATAGATTTATCAATACTTCTGTTTAAGCTATGACTTTGTGATAGATTATTAGTATTTTGTGTCTTGCTATTTGTATTCTTGTTAAAGGCCGGCAACTGTTTTCTATTTTTTCCTTTACGAATAACGTATGTGCCACAAGCTAAATCTTGGGTACGACGGTGTTCTTGTTCTACATCTGAAATAGGGGAAGCGTGAGGTTCACATTGGGAAATTGGTGGCGGTGGAGGCCAGTACTCTTCCCCCCAATCTTCGTCTAATCTTTGTGGTATCGAACTAGTGCTTGAATGTGATTGATCTCCAGATTTCCTTCTTCGTCTTCCTATGACCTGTAATGTTTAAGTATTTAACTTAAAAAACATTATTTTACTTTGTGTAATGTATAACACTGAAAAATGAGTAATATGTTTTTTTAATAATATGAATGTAACAAACCTTAGTACTCCCAGGTGTAAGTAGAGGATCGTCACCATCGAGAGATACTTCCCAGGCTATGGAATTCCGCTTCGAAGGCGTGCTTACTGCAGGTGGGGGTGGAAAAGATTCTAATGAATCATCTGAAAAATGTTCTTCATCATCCCTGTTTGCAATTATCTTGCAATCCATTATGTCCTCCGAAGATCCTCTACACACTTCTCTATGTCTCTCCATAGAACTGGTGAGAGTACGCGGAGGTATTTTACCCTTTGGCGATAGCATCTCCCCGTCAGATCTACTATCACGTTTCATACTGTTCTTCTTATCTATGCTTTTGCTATTGGATGGTGATATTTTGTATGTCGGGGAATGTGATTGTCGACTATATTGTATATTTGGTCCAGGATAAATCGTAACCGGATGTTCATTGTATGGCTTATCCATAAATTCACTAGAGAAACCCATAAAAGGAAATACGGGTGGATTTTCCAAGCTAGGTGATTTCTTAAGGTTTATAGGTGGAGCCGAGTGCCTTGGAGGAAGCCACGTTGGAATAACTTCAGGTTGATTTGGCTTTGCGCCATGTTGTAATGACGAAAATTTGCAGGGATGAGTTGGCGGTTGCAGTAATTGAAATCCATTTGTTTCTATTTCCTTGTCCCACCCATATGGACGTTGATGTCTCGTTTTTGGCTAAAAAATAATAATGCATTATTAATTAGCATTTTTGATATGGTAAACGTAACTGTACTAATATATAATGTATTTTGAAATAATTTGATAGACTTACAAAAGTTGTTTGAGTAGCAGTTGTAACTCCATTTATGCTTATAATGGAATCCAATTTCTCTTCAGCTTCGCATTGTTGAACTGAGATTGTTCGTTTTGCAGAATTTGCAGGCGATACTCTGAAAAACGTAGTCGTAGTGTTTAAATTTAGTTTCAGAAAATAAAAAAAACACGTATAAAGTTATTTCTTTATGTGTACCTACTTACAAATATTACGGTTTAATTCTTTCTGTTTTACATATTTTTCTTATCTGGTAATTAACATAAATTAATTCTTTAATTTCTACATATTATATTAAATTACTGGTTAATTACATTAGTATTTATTTTTACTTTCGAATTGTACAATATTTAGTCATACTTAAATAATTTTATTTTACTACTAGATAACTTTTAAGATTCAACCGTTAGTAATAGATTTCTTTGAAATTAGATATTTTCTAGTATATTTTAACGGATAATAAGCTATCATTACACTAACTTTTATCAAAATCTGTCCAGTACTTTTGTCGTGTTCGGTTACAAAGAGACAGACAGACAGATAGACAAAAAATCTTTAAATTGCGGTCTCTGTATCGATTATAATGTCTATTTCAATAAGATTTTCCAAAAAATACTCCATGTACAGATTCGACTAAGTTAGAATTTTAATATACAAGTATGTATAGAGTTGGTATTGTTTTTGTTTTTGGTTGATTCTAATTAATAGATTAAATTATTTTCTTATAGTAAAAATTAATTATATTTCAATTATTACTTCGGTAATAGAGTAGAAATGATCCTTTCTGCTTCTTCAGGGGGCGGTGGTGAATGCGGCGAAGGCGGGTCCGGAGGAGAACCTTCCTCGTGTTCCTCCGTAGGTCGGAAGCCCAGCGCGAATTTCGCTCTGTAAAATTTTTCATTTCGTTTTAATGGTTTAGAATAATATAAAAGTGACTCATTTTAGATCATTTTATTACTTTTAAGTCTTAAGAATTTTTATTTCTCTATTTAACTTTTCTAAAATTTTGTTAATAACCCATAAATAAGATAACAATGAAGTAATAAATAACAATTTATTGGCGTTGGCTATATTTTTTTATATCCAATTAACAAAAAAATCTAACACATAACAAAACATAAATAAATTGCATTGAAGTAACGCCGGGTATCTACCTACCTACTAGAACTCAGTTGCGCAAATAAAACGTTGGAATGTGTAAATCAATTTACTCTGTCAGTTTGTCACTGACCAGTATTTTTTTATTATTTTGCATAATTAATATGTTTCATCGTGAATAAATTGTATAAAACTAGCGACTTACCCTCGCTCCGCTCGGCTTTGTTCCAACGTACATTTAAAGCGTTAGTATACGTTACTCGAGATCAGACTTCTCCCGCAATAAAAGTATCTTATTTGTTAATCCAGATAACCAGCTTTCATAATACGGATCTGATTATGATGTGCTCCCGACCGATTCTGATTCCACGACAGCCAATCTCATTGAAACTAGCCTGCTAGATCTGCGCGGGAGATATAGTGCACGAGTGTATGCGCAAACACAAGTGCACTCTTTATTCCTTTTCACTCTCATATTCCGGTGGGACGACTGCTCGACACGACCAGTGAGAGTTAAGGCGCAGGACCGACGGCGTTACGTACCTACTCCGGAGAGTAGGTACGTAAGTGCCTCGGAAGGCACGGGGGTGAAACACCACCAAATTCCCCACTCCGGGCTATTACTAAGGCTTACAAAACAGAAAGACTCAATAACCAAACATAGTCCGACCCGGGACTCGAACCCAGGACCTTCCGGAGTGCGACCGTACATGGCACTACATCAACGAGGCAGTTAAATCTAATAATATATCAAATTAATAAATAGTTGTCTTACCGTCTGCCGTTCATGCTCATATATCCATCGTCTTCAGATGTGTGTCCCGCGAGAGGTGAGTCGTCGTCGGTAGCCGGCGTGGCCGGTGTGGCCGGGGTGGCCGGCGTGGGCGGCACGCGCGCCTCCAGCGACCGCGGCTCTCCCTCGTCGTATTCACTTAGCACTTGATCTAGAAGTTCCAGAGAACGCTGTACATCGTCGCACCCTCTATA